>CM035225.1:63533725-66136415 GCA_020226215.1 Sindora glabra | reverse complement strand
ATTATCTATTCTTTAATTGATAAAAGATACTTTGTTATTAGAGATATTTTCCACGTAACAATAAGAGGATTCGAATATAACTTTATAGCCTTTCTCACAAAATTAACTTATACTTAATAGATTGTGTTTAAGTCCTTCCATCATTTTAACATTATTAAGATGAAGAATCTATACTAATGTTACCAATCCCAATAATTTTACACTTTGTGTCATCATTAAGAACAATATTTTCTCTTTGAATTAGCTTAAGAGATATGAACTTGCTTAAATATTTCATCATATAATTTGAGCAACCACTATCAAAGAACTAATAGTCCTTTCTAACACTTGCCTTTAAGTTCACTTACAAAGAGCAACTATATTGTTTTAATACCTAAATCATCTTTAGTCTTTTCGGGTTAATTGCTTGCTCTTTCGGATATTAACCTTTTGGTCTCCTTATTTGTGCATTAAGAATGAGCAAGTACTTCTTATAAGTACAAGAATGGGATTTATGTCCATTTTTCCCATAAAAGTTATAGGATAAATTTGAGGTAGAATATTGATTTGCTTTTACAAAGAAATTTTTATGATATTTATCATTCTTTCCTTATATGAAGCTAACTCCTCCTTTGTAAAAGAAATGTTTTTGTTTTATCAAAAAAAGCATTCAACTTGCTTTTTTCTTTCACAAATTGAGAAAGATCCTTTTTAAAAGACTTCATTTTCTTTTTCAAAAGTAGGTTCTCATTTTTTAAAGAATAAGCACCCAATTTTTCTTTTTCTAGAACTTATTTCTTTTTTGAAAAAGTAACTTTCTCTTTTTATTTTAAAATTCGTTATCACTCTTTTTTGAATGAACAACTACTTACTTTTTAAAACTCTAGTTGCTTTTTGAATATAATACATAACATCTAGTTATTTTCTGAAAGAGTAATCACTTGCTATTTGACAATTAAGTTACTTTTTAAAGGAGCAACCATTTGCTTTTTTGCATTCAAGTTGCTCTTTGGATATGTAGTCATTTCCTTATTTGAAGTTTTTTTTTTTTAAAAAAGCAACCATTTTGCCATATAAAACTTCATTTTCTTTTTATTAAATTTTCTCTTTTTGCAATGAAATTTCTTCATTTGATAAGATAAAATTTTCTTTTGACAAATTAACATGTGAAAACACATCTATTTCATCAAAATTTTCTTCTTTTAAAAGAGTATTTTCAATTTTCAAAGAATCAAGATTATCTTGTGATTCTTGATTCTCATTTCTCAAAGTATCAAAATTATTTTTTAACTTTTCAAAATTCTTTTGTAAAAATGATTTTTCTTTAGAAATAGAAATGTATTTCTTCATGATTTTCTAGGAATCCTTTAAATTCAAAAGCATTATGTAATTTATCATAGGGAATATATGATTTTATATCCATTATCTCAATGTAATCTTCTTAGCCATAAAGTGAAGCTTGGCAACTTCCTTCGTTTCTTCCTTTTGTTTATTATCATCCAAGAGCAAGTATTCATTATCCTATGTAGCCATCATTGCTTTCTTTTTGAATGGCCTTTTTGCAAACTTTCTCTTTGAATTTGGGCAATCCACTTCAATGTGACTAGGCTTTTTGCATTCAAAGTGAATAGGTACTTAATTACTCATTTCTTTCTTTACTTACTCTTTTCTTGATTGCTTTTTTCTTAAAAATAATGTTTAAAGTTTATCTTGCTTTTTTTTTTAAAGAATTTTGGTGAACCTCTTGACAAGGTAAGTCATTTTATTATCATCTTCTGATTCTTCACCATCATCTCCTTGAGAAGATGTTGAAGCTTTAAGAGCAATGTTTCTTTTTCTTTTGTTACTTGCATCTTTCATCACCTTGGTTTTCTTATAAGTTTGTCTTTTAACTCATTATTGGTGAGAGTGTTATATTGTCTTTTTGAATAACATTGCACTTAGATTCTAATGAACCTGGGAGACATCAAGGTATTTTCAAGATAACATCTTGTTTGGGATTGATTCTTTTTAGAGCACAAAGAACATTCAAGATAGTAGAGAGCCTTTTAAACATAGACTTAATGCCTTCATTTTCCTCCATTTGAAAGAGTTTATACTCTTGAGCAAGTATATTTACACAAGTAGTGCACACTTGCTTAGTTCTTTCAATGGTGATTTAAAGCTTATCCCACACCTTTTTTGTCATAGTGCATTTGGTGATTTTCTTCTATTCTTTGGAAGCAATAGTGCATATGATAGCATTTTTTACTTTAGCATAGAGATTTCCCCTCTTTTTTCTGGCTTTACTCCACTTACTTTTCAACTATTAAACATTAGCCTTATCTTGCATTTTTGTAGGAAAAGTTTATCCATCCTTAATTAACACTCATATTTCATCATCAATGGCTTGAAAAATATTATTATTTAATGTTTCCAATAGTCATAACTAGTTCCATTAAATAAAGTAGTCTAGGTGTAAAGTAAGCTTCTTGTTCATGCGATGATCCAAAGTTGTCCATAATTGGTCTCTATAAAATTTTTACTTAAAAGCAGTTAAGCTTTAACAACAAAAATGAAACTTTGATGCCAAATGATAGGATAAAAATACATTAAGAAAAAGGTGAATTAATATTTTAAAAATTTATGTAATTAAGAGTATAAAACACTTGCTGTTTCATAACCTCTAAAGAGCAACCAGAAAGTAAATATAAAAAATTAAGTAAATAATAAATAAAATTTGCAATAAAGAGTAAGAGCTAAAAGAGTAAAGGAAAGAGAGGTTTCATGACTCGTCATGATCATGACCGGTGTGGATCGCGTTATCGATTTCCATAAGTCTTAATAATTTTTACTCTTTTTACCTAAATGGAATTTCTAAATTTTAGGGGGACTTAAAATTTTGCAAAAAATTGGATAAAATCTACCTTATTTTTAGACATTTCTCGAGGGTTATACATTCTAAAATACAACACTTGTTTTAATTTTCAAATACGATAACAAATACACATATACATAGTATAGTACAATTTTAGATTTGTACATACATAAACGATTCAATACATTCTCAAATTCTATTCTTAATCCAACAAGAATTCTAAATGTCAAATCCTCAATCTAAGCAGTCTTTGCTTCTTTAAGGATGCAATAAGCTCAAGTTTTAACCTAAAAATATTAGAGATTAAGCACAATGAGTTACATGAATTCAATGAACATATATCTACCATTATTTCTTAATTCAAAATTATTAGACAATCTTAGGCTAGATAAATGTAATTCAATCATCCTGAGATTTGAGTACTCAAGTCTAAGTTTCAAATGGAATGTCCACTGGCACACAACTTAAATTTTATGTTGCTTGTTGTAAATTATAATAATTTTAATTATCTAATAGCACACAACAATTGTGACTATATCACACTCTACCCATTTTGGATACACAATACAATCATAAATAGTCAATAAGGCTCTAGCACCAACAAATCATTATAATCATACCAAGCAGTAATATTCAAACATAAACAAAATTTTCAATATCACATCATATAATATTCAAAATGCTATTTGAATAGTCATTAAGTGTCTATATAGTTGTCAAGCCCAATCATAAGCCATTTGTCGAGAATTTTTCATTTGGTTCTTAGATTAATCTTATGTTCTTTACAACTGCTCGCTGAAGATTTTCCAGTCGGCTTCCATATCATCCTTCACTATTTCTAATGCCATTATTGACATGATTCACAGACAGTATCCACAGGAGAGCTCAATTCTCATATCATGTTAATTTATAAGACTTTTAATGCAAATCATTAATTTATCATTGAATAATATCAAGTATAGCGTAGTACACAAATATTAATACCATCGTGTTCTCCTACACAATCATCAAATATGAATATAATAGAAACTTAATTATAACTTAGCATTCGGTCACTGCGCACTCTGATCCATTAATTTTCATTCAATAGCTAATTACCATTGTTACACAGATTTATGCATGAATAGAAAATTTGTACTATCAAATTAAAAAATACAATTCATAACATTTATATTATTTTTTACTAAGATATTAAAATATGATGAGATATATACTCACCTGATAATTGATCCATCCTTGAGAGTTCCAAAGCATCCATTTTCATCTTTATCACCATTTCTTCCTACTATACAAATTACAAGGATAATTTATAATTACATTAGGTTTACTTATTTTCTTCCTAAATTATTATTTTTAAGTTTAATCATATCATTTTAACATCCTATAATGCATCTCACTATCTCTTCTTAAGTAACCTTAAGAAACCAAGAATCATAATGTGAAGATTCTCTAACCCACTCTTATGGACAAAATATTAAAAGCCTAATGTTGTAAAGAAGTATCTATTTACTTCGTTCCATCATCCCATATCATCATTATTCCTTATATTTTTAGAAGCCTAATGCTATAAAGAAGTATCTATTTACTTCATTCCATCATCCGATATCATTGTTATTCCTTATATTTTTAGAATACTGGCTAGTAGAAATAAAATGTCATTTTATAGAAATTTTGAATCAAACTTACACAAGTAAAATAGTTAATAATCTTGCCTGTATACATTACTTTAACCATAATACTTTTAACTTTGATTTAAGATAATTAAAATAATTTTTTTTATAGCTGAAGGCTTTTCTTAAACCGTTAATAATTTATTTGGAATATTAGCATATAACACCCTGCATATGCCATAATTATATCTGTTCAACATTTTACAGCATAAGGTTGTATTGTTATAAGCTTCATTAAATATTTAAGAATATAAGGAAAATATAGAATCTTTAGACACAACATACTAGCAATATTTCAATTATATTCTGCTAAAATTCCAATCCTGTGTATGCGCACACGCGCATATATATATAATTTAATGTATAATTTCATATACTAGTGTGATAGTTTTTAGATCAAATTTAAAGTAATGAAATACTGAAACTCAAGCTGAAACAGAAGCCCACTCACTACTTCCCGAAGTGGCTCGCTGGAGTTCTGTCGGTGGCCAAAATCTGCCAGTAATATCGGCAGGTGAGAAGGGCCGAGTGGCCCTGCTTCAGCTTCAAATCGCTTCCCTCCCCAAGCCTTCAGCCAAATTGAGCTGGAGGAGCCACTCGCGGACAGTGGTGGCCAGAAAAGGACGTCGGAGACGAAGGAAGAAGCTCAGGCCTCATGCCATTGCTGTCCACTATTCCTTGCATGATGTCGCGCAATCAAGTGTTAAAGAAGTTGTCCGCAGCAATGGTCACCAGAGCCAGCGACGGAATTGCTACAGATGACGGTGCTGCACGGAGTGAACACGAGAGGGACGGAGCCGGAAATTTGGAGGAGATAGAGACACAGCCAGAGAAAGGGAGAACTAGCCAGATAAAATAGAAAAATACAAGGGAGAGGCGGTGGACTATAAGAAAAAGAAGCTGGTAGAAATAATAAGAAAAACAGGGGAGAGAAGGAGTTGCCGTGTGTGACACAAGAAATGAAGGGAAATAGCAACTAGAAGCAAAAAGGAGAGGGGACAACATAAAAATCGAGAGAAGCTGTCTGAATTTTCTTTTTTTTTTTAAAAAAAAAAAAGAACTGAGCGAAAGGGTTTGTTACGATACCCCCGCCCATATTAAGCTCATTGCTTCACATAATTTTAATCCTTCCTTGATTAAATCTCAGCCTTCAACTTATCTTAAAACTCATTTCCATAAAAATTGATTTTGTTTGAAAACCTATTTTCATTATTTCCAGTCCCTTTCCTTAAAATAATTATTTCAAACTTTTTCAACTTTCAAAAATAATTTTGACAAAAACAAATAAATTATTTCATAATTTCTCACTCACATAATCAATAAAATTATTTTCATTGGATGAGAATTCCTTAGAAAAATGGCCCCTTTCAAACATTTCCATTAATATTATTTTAGTATTCTAAGATTTTTAAAAATTAAATTTTAATCAAATAAATATTAAATATGTCGTATCTCAGTTTAATATTTATAAATGTCATAAATTTTATTGTTTGTGAATAATTATTTTTATTTATTTAATTAATATTAATTTTAAAATTTTCCTTTTTTTAGAAGTTTTGAGAATATTAAGGTGATATTAATAATAATAATTGAAATATAGTTGTGGTTATGAAAGTTGGAGATATTTACGTAGGAATTTTAACAAGAGTTTTATAACATTGAAATTAAAAAAAAAATAAATAAAATAAACAAAATGAATGCAATAATTCTCAGCTGGTCTTTTTTTTTAATTAAAGTCGGTATACCACTGTACCCAAAGTTGCTTTTTTTTAGTTTTTCTTTTAATTTATATTTTCGTCTCTCTCCTCCTTTATCTTTCTCAGACAGCAGCAGCAAAAATACCGGATTATGTTTATTTTATAAACAATTTATCGTTTTACCGTAGTTTCGAAATAAATTACCAGAATACGCAGAGCGCTATTCTAAATGGCGCCCGCAAGGCTTGGAGGCACCATTTAAAGTGGCGTCCTCCGCTTGCAGGCGCCTTGCAAGGTGCCATTTGAAGTGGCGCCCCCACCTTGGAGGCGCCATTCAAAGTGGCGCCCTCCTTGGGCGCCATTTTCAAATTTTGAATTGGGAGGCGCCTAATGAAATGGCGCCTCCCCCCTCTTTAAATACACATTAGGTGCCTCCCCCCTCCCTCCGCACTCCATCTCAGAAACCCTCCCAGCCGCTGTTATTCCTTTCTTTCTTCGTAAATCTTGCAGGCACTCCCTTTCTCTCATTCGCAGTATTTCTTTCATTCACAAATCATCATCTGTTCTTTCTTTTGTGTATTTCATTCGGAAGCATTTTCTTCTTTGGAGTAGATCTGATCTTCTTCAAACTTTTTCTTGGTTAGTATTTTTATAATTTCTGTATTTATATTATATTTTTTTTAAAATTAATTATTATGATTTATGATATGAAATGATGATATAGGATTTAAAAAAAATTATACAAATTTATATGATCTGTGATAATTTATAATTTTTACTGGTTAATATTTTGATAATTTTTGTATTTATATTATAATATTTATTTTATGTTGATTATTATGATTTATGATGTGAAATGATGATATAGGATTTAGAAAAGATTTGTACAAATTTATGTGATATGTGATATATTATATTTTTTACTGGTTAGTATTTTTATAATTTCTGTATGTATATTATAATTTGTATTTCATGTTGATTATTTTGATTTATGATGGGAAATGATGATCTAGGATTTAGAAAAAATTTATACAAATTTATGTGATCTGTGATAATTTGTTATTTTTACTGGGTAGTATTTGTATATTTTTTATATTTATATTATAATTTTTATTTTATGTTCATTATTATGATTTATAATGTGAAATGATGATCTAGGATTTAGGAAAAATTGAAGCTTCAACATATTTTATTTTTTAGAAAATTAACATGTTATTAACAATATTTTATTACAATCATTAATTATATTTTTTAATTTATTACAATATTTTAAGTAAATTGAAGCTTTAATATACATTTTGTTAACAAAAATAATTAATTTCATATTATATTTTATAGAAAAAAGTTACTGATTAAATTAAATATTATTTATATAAATATTTTTAAATTTTTGTTGATGATAATTTTTAAATATTATATTTTAAATTTAAAATACACTAATTAAGAGTTCTCAAAGGATTTACAGTTCGTACATAATTTACTATTCATTTCATGTACTTTGTTGAATTTTTTCTTCTTTATTTCTTCAATCATTCTATTAAAAGTTGAAATGCAATATATTGAATAATATTAATATAATATAATTTCATATTTTTGATAAAATTATTTTTAATGATCAAATATCTTTTTTTGAAAAATTCATGTTATGGAAAACGCTAATTGAAATAACTAACTATATATTTTAGTTTTAATAAAAGTAGTTAAGAATAAAAATTAATTATCTTTTAAAATTTATTAATATTTTCTTGATATAAAAGTTCTAACACTATATTTTAAATTGAATATACATCAATAAAATTTTATATATATTGTTATTTTTATTCCCTTAATATATTATTTTACATAATATATTTAATTTAGTGTGATTTTTGCATAATTTATTTATTGATACAATAATATCTAATAATTTTTATTTAGAGATTAAAGTTATTAAATTATCTAACATATTTTTCTTTCATGCAGAGACTTTTTTCTATTTGCTTCTCCGAATACTTACCAGTTAGTATTTTTATAAATTTTATGCTTATATTATAATTTTTATTAGTCACGATGAAAATATTTTTTATATTGGTAGAGAAATTTGTTTAGAATGTTACGATATAAATAATATAAATTTTTTTATATTATATTGATTGTTATGATTTATGATGTGGAATTATGATTTAAGATGTGAAGTTATGATTTATGAAAATTTTGTAGGAATTTATATGTACTGTGATAGGTTTAGCTATTAAAAGAACAACAAACGAGATAAAGAGAGGTGTCCTAATATAGGTCCTAGGACCTAGGTGAAAGTTATATTTAGAGGATTTTTTCATGTAAAATCTTAATATAGTATAAGAGAGGTACTAAAAAAAAATTCTAGGATATGTGAATGTAACCAAAAGCCTTAAAAAAAAAGGATATTGTTATTGAAAATTTTAACTTTTTTGTATTTAAATAGTAAATATTATAAATGCAAGAACAATAAACGTACTTTTAAAAATTATACTATACATAGGTTTATCCAGGAAGCATTAAAATATATATGGAGGTATTGCAAAATAAGTATTAGACGAAGTCGGTGAATGTAAAAAAGAATTCATGATTATATTATATTAAAAAATTCAAATAATAATGTGTACATAATTTTGGTTGCTATTTGGTAGTAGGTGCGAACGGAGAAAAAAGCCGTAAAAATAAAAAATATAGTGTATTAAAAACGTTAACTAATTTAATTAGTATAATTTGTGCAAAATAACCAAGAGAAGTGATAATTGAAAGAGATAAACTAAACCATAAATAAGATTATATAGCCAAATACTATATTAGTTTTAGAAAAGAAATAACATTTGCTTGGCCGGAAAAATAATCCTATTATTACGTAGTATTAATAGAATACCTTGTAAAATAGTAATACATTCCGTTCACTTTTAATTATAGTAATAAATACTACTACATTCGTTTATGAGAACAAAATTTGTATATGAGACAATCTGTCAGTTGTGGGGGTGCAGTGAGTATTTTGTAGCTAAAAGTAAGAAGATGAAGAAAAGTTTAATTGCTTTTATATATTCAAATGATACAATTATTGAGGGATTAATGGGGGTAATGTATGATGGACCTCCCCCAAAGGCACTGAAGTTAAGAGGATGCAGCACATGGATGTTTTGCGGGAAAGAATTCATGCCCAACTGAAGCTTCATGAAGATCAAGCTATGGGGAAAATTGTTTATAGGTTTCCACAGCATCAAACAGAGGCTCAATACATGGCATACGAATTGGACGACGATGAAGACTTGGCATGTGCGATTGCAAGCTACGAACAGCATCCGACGATGACAGCAATGGAGTTGTACGCGGAGGTGATCACATCCGAACTGCACGCAGCCAACCTGAGTTCACAAGAAAGAGTTCCAACAACTAGATCACCTATGGTTCCAACGGCTAATGTCAGCACTAGTTGTTCGATGGTGCGGGAAGGGCTTCCTTAACTCCTGCATTGGACTCATCAGTTGTTGGTGTTTTCCCACGAAATATATCACATACCATGATGGGTTCAACAAGTGCCTCACCGGTCGTAGAGGAAGAATCCACTGATCCTATATTGATGGATGCCCACCTTGAGTCTGGTTTTGAGGACGATGAGGTGTCTTGCAGTAGCAATGATGATTGTGACATTGATGACTAAGAACGCGCCACTACACATGGAGACAGTGTTGCAACGCGGCAAGTGAGGAGTGACAATGCTGCACAGACATCATGTGGTGTCCTTCAAGCTGTTGTCTTCTCTCACATTGATTGGGATGCAATACGGAATCCTGAGGAATTTTCAAAAATAATGAAACCAAGCTATGATTACGACATGGAGGACTTATAGGTTAGGCAAGAGTTCGATTGCAAGGAGGCTTTAATTGCTGCAACCAAGCATTACCACATCAGAAGGCACCACAATTATTATGTGGAGGAGTCGGATACCAGGAAAGTAAGCGTGCAGTGTGATAATTACGGCGACCAATGCAATTTCCACCTCAGAGCGACAAAGCTGAAGAATTGTAACACTTGGACAATAACTAGATTTTCAGGGCCTCACACATGTGTTAATGCCAGTTTGACACAGGATCACAAGTTTCTGGACTCGGAGTATATCAGTTCCTTGATATTGGAGATGATTAAAGTGAAGCAAGATGTTCCAATCTCGCTTATACAAGAGAGGGTGGAAGGCATGTACGGGTATAAGATTTTGTACAGGAAAGCATGGAAGGCGAAACAAAAGGCAATTGTCAAGGTGTATGGTGATTGGGATAAATCGTATGAAGTGCTTCCCAAATGGTTGGACATTTTAGGCTACTGTGACCAGGCACTGTTCAAGTTGGAGTCACAAGAATTCGTCATAGCTGACAACCGTGTTGATCCGCAGAAACATGTTTTCAATCGAGTTTTCTGGGTTTTCAAGCCATGCATTGCCGCATTTCCCTTCTGCAAGCAATTCATACAAGTTGATGGAACGCATCTGTATGGCAAGTTCAGGGGCGTGCTACTGATTGCTGCGACCCAGGACGGTAACAAATGCCCCGTTTCTCTTGCCTTTGCCATTGTTGACAGGGAGAACTATGAAAACTGGAGTTAGTTCTTGGCATTACTGCGTGTAAATGTTACGAACAAGCAAGGAATATGCTTGATATCATATCGGCACCGAGCTATAAAAGATGTTGTAGCCACTGAAGGCCTAGGATGACAGCCTCCTTATGCTTTTCACCGGTACTGTATCAGACATATTGCTAGTAACGTTCGCAAGAAGTGCAGGGATGACAATGTGAGGAAAGCTGTCCTTAAGATTGGTATGCGTTATAGCATAATTTCTTTGTTGAACTTTTCATCTATAAATTTGTGTATTTGGTAGTTCAATCCAGTTAACCTATTTGTCTCATTCTGTTCAGCCTATGAGCCCAGTTGGGAAAAGGCCATGGAGAGATTAGACAACCTTAGCAAAGTGAACGGGGAGATCCACAAGAAGTTGACCACTATTCTGATGGAGAAGTGGACGCTTGCTTATGATGAAGGCAGAAGATATGATCATATGACGACTAACATTGTAGAGTGCATCAATGGCCTCTTCAAAGGATTAAGGAAGCTACCAATCACAGGCCTTGTGTAACAAACATACTACAGATGTGTCAAGTACTTTGTGGAAAGGGCAAAAGAAGCACATGCTGAACTACAACAAGGTCACATATACGCAAGCAGATTCAGACAGGAGCTTACGACTATCCAGTCACGTGCTTCTTCTTACCACGTTCGTGCTTATAATAGACAAAGGACTAGGTTTGAGGTGGTGGAGGGCCCTGATATGGCCAGGGGGTCATGTGGAAAGGTCATCCAAGTGTTATTAGACAAAGGTCAATGTGAATGTGGGCAATTCCAAGCATATAGGTATCCTTGCGCTCATATTATTGCTGCTTGCGCCTCAATCAACATATCGTGGGAACCATATGTCGATGCTGTATACAGACTTGACACACTACTCAATTGCTATAAATTTGAGTGGTGGCCTATCGGAGAGTGGTCGCAATGGAATAACCTACCACCATTTCTTGTTCTAGTTCCAAATTATGGAAGATTACATGCAAGGGGACAACCAAAGTCGACCCGGATCAGAAATGAGATGGATTGGCCTCAAGAGAGCGGTGTAAAGCAAAAATACGGTCATTGTAAGATGGAAGGACATAATCGTAGGTGCTGCCCACTGCTACATGGGGAGGAAGGCCCTTCTACACCTTGATTTTTATTATTTACTTTTGCATATATGTTATAAAGTATGTTAACCAATATCATAAGTGTAACGGTTGCACACTGTATTTTTTTTTTATGGTTGTAAAATTGCACGTTATTATGTATATATATGTTACCCCATTACTAGTAATGTGAACCAACCATTAGTTGATCGCCCAAGTGTATACAAATCAGTTAAAATATTAAAATACCGATGTTTTATAAACTTTTTTCCGCTTTACCGCGGTTTCGAAAGTATTTACCAAAGTAAGTAGGGCGCCACATGTTCGCTGAAGGCGCCCTTCAACATAACGCCTTTGTTGCACCTAGCCTGTTGGGGGGAAAGGGGCTGGGAGGCGCCATTTCACTTGGCGCCTATTTCATTTGGCGCCTCCCCCAACCCATCTGGAATTTCATAATATTTTATATTTAATTAATTAAATTTTATAAATTTATATATTTATTTACATAATTTTTACGTTATTATTATTTATAATAAAATTATAATTTTTAAAATACAATTAATTATATTTTACAAAAAATATTTAGATTAAGGTGAAGCAAACATCAACATTAACTAGTATAGGTTGTAAATTAAAAAAAATATAAAGGCATTTGGTATATAAATCTAAATATTTTTTATAAAATATAATTAATTTAATCTTAATATAGTTATATCTTAATTTTGAACGGCGCCTTCAGCGGATGCCCAATGACGCCATACAGTGCGGCGCCCTGCGTAATTTGGTAAATACTTTCGAAACCGCAGTAAAGCGAAAAAAAGATTATAAGATATTTGTATTTTGGTATTTTGACCATACAAACTCTTGTGTTGAACTTTGTACTTAAATTGCACAAGTCTGTTAAGTTAGTGTGTGTTTAAATTTCATTCTAATGCAATGCTTGTCGTGACAGATGGCATCCACATCCCGACGCGTTGATCCTGGACCACGGGATCCTTCGCTGCTGACGGCTCAGGCCTCACACATATCCCAATCGATTTGGGCAGGCCATGTATGGAAATAGTTAGATCTTAATAAACTTGATTCAACCGTTTCTGAATTGTCAGACGTGATAATTGGTAATTTTTTTTCTTTTGCAGCCTGACTATGTGCTCAGGATTCGACGAGCTCATCACTACCATCACCAGCAGCCGCCAGAGTTGATTGTCCCCTTTTTACGAGAGGCGGGCTTTTACGGCTTGGCGATGTGCGAGTTTGTGCCGATCGACCATCAGTTGATAAGTGCTTTTGTAGAGAGGTGGAGGTCGGAGACACACACCTTTCACATGCCGTAGGGAGAGACGACTATTACCTTGCAGGATGTTGCTTTTCAGTTCGGCCTACCCATTAACGGTCGAGTAGTGACGAGGCCCACTGTGTGGGGATAGGGAGCCCTGATAGAAGAGTATTTAGGACTCCAGTTACCGGTGGATGAGAATGTTATCAGAGGGGGGCGACTGAGGATGAGTTGGCTGGAGAGGCATTTCACTCATCTTCCAGATGATGCGGATGAGGTGACAGTGCAGAGATTCGCTCGGGCTTACATTTTACGTCTCATTGGTGGGATGTTATTTCTAGACCATTCCGGTACATATGTCCACCTCATGCACTTACCCTTGATCGGACACTTACATGAGGCTGGGACATACAGTTGGGGATCTGCTTGCCTGGCCTATTTGTACAGAGAGCTCTGCAAGGCCACCACTACGGATTACAAAGAGATAGGAGGGTGTTGCCTACTACTGCAGCTCTGGGCATGGGATAGATTTCCCACTATCGCCCCCGCGATAGCTGTTTTAGACATACTAGAGGGGGATGCAGGGATTGGCTCCTTAGCACGCAGGTTAGAAAATTTTTTAACTTTCACTTATAATTAAGTTTATTATGAAGTTGTTTAACTTTGTTATTGTAATTGGCAGGTGGCACTATCAGAAGACGTTCCAGGATAGTCCGGCACACAGCCTACCCCATTACAGATACGTGCTGGACCGTCTTTGACTTGACCAGGTATACAGGGGATAATGGATTTCTTTATTTCAGGGCTTTGTCCATTCCATTATCGTATTTTAATGACAACCTAAATTTGTAACTTCAGATTGCCTGGATCCCGTACACTGAGGATGTCACCGCATCACTGCCTCAGTACTACTTTGATGGGAGTGACACGTGGACAACAGTGGTGCTGCTCATTCACTTTCAGATTGTCGAGTGGCACTTTCCTGATAGGGTTCTGCGGCAGTTTGGACTACGCCAGGCTATTCCAGAGCCACCGAAGCAGGTGGCGAAGGTCCATTGCCTTCACTTGTCCGATCGGCATGATGAGCAGTGGCACATCCGCCATCAGCCGTATATTGCACTCTGGGATATCCGATGAGACTTGTGCGCTATCACCGAGCCGACGACACGCCTAGTTCTGGGACCACGATCCGATTACATGACATGGTACATACGGGTTACCAGGCGATGTATTACACCCGTTGGGGGAGCGTTAGACCTTGTGGTAATATTGTGTGCTAGTTTTTTGTATCTGATTTTCTTTAAATGCATTAGTATTATAACTAACTTTAATGTCAAAAATTTGCACAGATAAATGAGGTTTCCACACTACAGGACTTCACTACCCATGAGGGACAGGCTATGTTCACCTTCGATGCACTTAGATCAGCGACGGAGTCCATCCTTCATGCCATTTAGGAGGTTGATCATGTGATTATTGACTCACATGCAGAGCCAGCTCCTCAGGCCCATCATATCCCAGATCCTGTGGAGGGTGACCATGATCAGCCTCACTCTCGTCGACGACGTCGCACTACTCCACGACATACGTCGCAGGCTGATGTTCCATCCGCTTCGACAGTGCAGCACATTCCACCTTCGACTACCCAGGAGACCATGACGATCATGCCCGATGTTGTTATCTCATCTCATGTGTACCCTACTGCACCTGATGATCCTTCATCCTCCACCATGTTCTCGGTTGCACTATATGGGTCGTCGTCATCATCCCAAATGTACCAATTTCCTCCTAGTGTTCCATCCACATTCTAGGCATTTCCACACATACTAGGAGTTTCATCTTCATTCCATGCCTTTCCTTCCAGTGATGCTGGTCCATCCAGCCATATCGTCCTGCATTTGATTGGCATACTCAGGATCAGGGATTAGCACATGGTGGCATGATGACAAACAACTCAGAGCGTGTAGATAGAGGTAGAGGTGGAGGCAAAGCAGCAGCCAGGGGCAGAGGCAGAGCGGGTGCTGGAGGTAGAGGAGACACAGACACTGGGGATGTGACTCCCGAGCCTGCGTAGAGAGTTAGTAGATACGGCCGCCACATTACCGATCCTGGATGTGGGACCGGACATCATTTACGTAGACATAAGTTTTCTTTTCTATGTTTATTGTATATTTATGTACATTTATCTTACTACTTTATTGCCAAACATCAACATTTAGGATGATTTTAATTATTACGACATTTTTAATTGCTTGCGTAGGAACAATTATAAATAATAATAAACTTCAAAATCATTGCAATATTTAATTTTTTTTTAAAAATGATGATAAGGACATCTCCCAAATATAATAACTAACATTATTAATTATCATACTTTCACAACTGTTATAATTATCTACTCTTTCTTTATTTACTATGTGAAAATAAATAAATAATATTAAATTAAATTAATAAATTTTATATTCATAATGTGAAATATATATTTATTTTTTAATTAAATTTTTTCTCATTATTTATTTAAATATAAAAAAATGATAATATTATTTATAATTTTTGAAGGATAAATAACCATCATCCTTGTAAATGACATTAAATGCTGTGTTTATTCAATACGTTATGAGTCGAGTTCACCAAACATTTAAGAATAAAAATACGTAGCACAATTGTCAACGTAGATGGGGATGTTACCCATGTACAGTACTAAAATTCAAGTCTCTTGGATTTACAATCGACACGGTCACCGGCTAATTAACTTAGAAATGAGGAGCGAGGGTGCCGTAGGCCAAATGTGCCATATCGCCTGCCGTCCCTTCTCTTCAGCGCCAACGACGCCATTTCATCTAGCGTACTTCTAGACGCCATTTCATCTAGCGTACTTCTACACGCCATTTAACGTCTCTCCATCGCTGTGCGTATCTTCTGTGCTTATTTCGATAAAATATTTCGAAGGAACGATAAAACGAATAATAGTTTCTTAAAAAACAGTTAATCGGTACTTTTTCCTCTCATTGCCAAAATATTTTATCATTGTGACGAAATAAAAAATAACTAATTCATGTTACAATTTTGATTTCATTACAAAATGAAAAGATTATTGTAACGAAATAATCACATTTTTTTAAATTTTCAGCTATCTTCAGCCTCGTCATTTCGCATTTACTTTGTTACAAAATAAAAATAATTTTATTGAGATAAATACAAAGTGATAAGAATATTATTGAAATAAATACAAAATAAGAAAAACATATTTATTTCGTTATATTTCTTTTCATTTTTAATAATTTTCAACTTCATATATAAAGAATATTATTGAATAATTCAATAAATTTATTTATGTGTAATAATATATTAAATAATTACTTGTAATAATATAATTCCAAACGTTGGAAGTTTATAATTTCAAAAATTGATAAATATTAAGTGTCATTGGATCAAATTTTGAGAAACATTAATATAAATTACGTAATTATTTTTTATTGATCCTATATTTTTTAAATAATATTTAATTATTTACTAAATATTTATTATTTTTATTCATTATATTATTATCATTAACTAATTTCTTATTTAATTCCTATAATAAATTTATGTATTAGATATCAAAGTAGAGTTAACATATTTTTATATAACATCAAATATAATTATAAAATGAGTAATTTATTTTCAAAAATTTATTTTGAGTCACAATCATATATTATTTATTTTTAAAATTTTTATTTTCAAATGATATCAAAATTAATTATTTTTGAAAGAAAAAATTGTAAAAAATAGGACCGAGGGCGCCACCTTGAATGGTGCCCTCAAAGCTTCCCAAAGGCGCCATCTTGGATGGCACCCCCCCTAATGGCGCCAACCCAAATGGTGCCTCCCCCCTCCGTATGTATTTTGATAATAAGTTTCCAAAGGACGGTAAAACGAAAATAAGTTTCGTAAAAAATGTTAAAATGATATTTTATCCGACAGCAGCTCTATTATACTCCAGAATTTTCTGTCTCTCTCATTGAGCTGCTGCTGTTTCTGTCCCTTACTCCACCATCACACACTCTCCTCCCCTGCGTCAAGTAATTTCCTTTTTCTTCTTCCTTTCCGCGGCCAACCTTCTCTTCTCTTCGCGTCCGATCACAATCGCGTCGTTAGTCCTAGCTGCTGCTTGTACTCCATTTCTCTTTAGCTGCTGTTGATCTAAATGGCGGCGACCAAGGGGATCCCAGATGCGCTGATGTTGCTGTCGGCAAGGGAGATGAAACCGTCAGCTTGCGTTGCTGTATTTCCACAGCTTCATAGCACGCGGCTGGCAGAAGAAACTTCTTCTACTTTGGTTGACGAGTTAGACGGTGGCGTCGGACCTCCCTGCTTCTCCGGCGCACCCTTCTCCTTTCTCCAGTCACTGGCTGCTTGACAGGAATCACTTTCACCTACCTCGTTCCAGCTCTGTTCTGGTTCGTTTTGCTAGAGAGGAAATCGGGTTGCATAGTGACTTTCACATTCAAACAACTGGAGCTGTGAGCTCATCTTTCTGGCGGTAAATTGCTGGACCTTTAATGCCATTATTTTGACCAAGATTTTCACAGAAGAAAGTAAGCTTCTAGAGGTTAAAAAGCCTATCATTTGTGATTAACTCTACACTAAGAAACCCATTTTTGTTGTGTAAAAATACTTAACCGAGGGTTGAGAAATATGGGATTTGCATTGTATGATGCTGGATTCATATGATCAAGGCATATTTAGAGTACCATCACTTAGTAATTAGAATGTACTGTTATCTTAGCTATTTAAGATGAGGTTCGACGATTTCACCTAATTAGAGTTAAAAGAGTGTAAGAAAGTAAGTGTGTGGGTTTGCAAATAACCTGATCGGAACAATATTAGAGTGTAAATTTTTTAATATTTTAACAAGTTCTACATATGATTCAAATAAATGACTTAAAAGGTAAAAATATATATAAATTGGTGACCTTATTGAAACAAAACTAGTGATAGTAGGAATTGAATGTATAGTTTCATAAAATAATTATGAACGTGGTATTCTTGTAGATTGATTGGAATTATTATAAACAACTCAAATATTTTGGGTGTTTTGAGATTAATATGAGGAGTATATTTTAATAAATTTGACATAAGGATGATGCATGAAGAGAGTTTAAATTACTAATGGTAAAAGAGTATGTATAAAAGATCTTATGATTTGAATATGAAATTATGATATTTGGGAATATCATGTCCAATTTATGAAAAAATAGAATTCGGATAAGAATATTTAAATAAGACTCGAATCAAGAATAGTCAAATAAAAATAAAAATAAATAAGTTTCAACTATTGTCATTGATAATATTCAAGAATCTTTGATTCAAAAAATAATTTAAAAATAAAGTATTAACTGAATAAATAAATAATTTCCCTTAAGCATCCAAATGTATAAAACTTGATATTTTAACTTGGGATATTACACTATTACCATTAAAAATATCTTTGCATTATATTAATTAAACCATTAATTCCTATCATCATCAAACTAGATTAATTTAGTAATTCAAGCATACATTTGCAGGCCCACGTTTACATGATTCACATCATTATGCTCGATAAAAGGAATAAGGGAAGCACTAAAAGAAAATATTAGAAAGGAAAAATGCTTCAAAGATGAACCTATTCCCATGCAATAGTAAAAAATTCTTGACAGTATCAAGCTAGAACAACTTGTTCTTTATGAACATTTCGATTTAATGCCAATGAATTTTCTATTGCTACTATATAGTATTCATCTCTATTTAGTGATAAATAAAGTATACTTTTTTTTTATTTATCATGGGTTTCATTAAATGGACTTTCTATAGATCCCTAAGAACTAGTCCTTGCATGAATTATAAAGGATATGAAAGGTCTAATATTGATTCCTTCTGGCATATCAATTGAGCAAATGCATCTATAATGACTAAGATAGATATTTTGCATGTCACCCTTCTAAAGGCTAAATAACTTAATTTTCTTCCATGAGTTATTTATGTCAATAGATTTGTTCAATCCTAGACTTAAGATAATAGGTGTAATCTAGGAAAAGATACATAAGTGGTTATTGATGGAGTTAAGGATATCAAATTCTGAGGAGTCAATGTCAATTTACACTTAATTACTTTATATATAATTCCTCTAACCATATTTTTTAGATGAACTATAGCCAATCCAAATTAATTTTTGTAGGAGATTCGTTATTTGAATACATTTATTTTTTTTCAAATGATTTATGTTCTCAAGTTCACCCATTCCAAATTTTTTTGCAATTAAATGTTCTGTAATTGCCAATATGTCTTTCAGTAACAATAATATATTATTCTATGGTATATAAAGATTCAATTTTTTGGTTTATATTTCATTGACCAATGAATGTGCAGGCTATATTATACTACAATTAGATTAATGCTTGTGTGCTAAAAATAATGCAATATAGGATGTCAATCTAGGTTGTACCCCTAGTGATTTCTTAATTTATCTCCTGCAAATTACTTACTAATAATGATTATACAATTGTTTAATTACTTATGCACTAAAAACACTAAGAAATGAATGTAAATAGAATGATATTGCAATTCAAACAAAATACTAGATAGAATACAACAAAATGTAGAATGTAGTATGTAGTATTCAAAATTAACACAATCAAAGTTGGCATTTTTCCAAATTAAAATTGAATTAAATGTATTAGATAAAACAAAATACAAAATAAACAATAAAGAAGAAAAATAATATTATGAAATAGCTAATTCAAAGAATTGAGAGCTCTAGTTTGGATTAATTATGGATCAATTGATGTTTGATTTTTCTAATTAACTTTTCAACCTTGAATTACCCATAATTGGTATAATAATTTATGAATCCTACTCTATATTACCATTTGGGATTTGATTAATTAAGATTATATGAATTAAACAATTGTTATAATCCTAAAGTTAGATCAAAATTGATTTAATGATAGTATTCAATTAAATTAGAAATTTCTAAATTAATCTCTCAATCTTCTGCCTGATATATAAAACCATGATGTACCAAACATAATATAGTTTAAAAATAACAAAAAATAAAAAATCACAAGGATGGATACGAATTATATCAAATCAACATCTAACACATACAATTTCAAGAAGTTGGCACAAAGCATTAGGAAAAGAGGAAAATTGATTAGAGGAAATTAATATTACAAATTATAATCTTATAATATAGTAGAGAAGAGCCTCAAAATTTTTGAATTTACTCTAAATTTAGCTTTCTATAACTAGAGAATATAAGAGTTAGAAGAAAAGAGAAAACTATGTTGCTAAATTCTGTCTGGAGTGTTGTTTCTAATGAGTTCTTTACCTCCTCTCTAACTTAAGTAACCTAAAATAGTATTTGATTTAATTCTATGCCTCTTAGGATTATAAAGATTGGGCCCTTCTAATTTTTAAAAACTTAAAACTTATTTTTATGAAATAATTAACTTTAAAAGTTATAATAGTGAATTTTCGCATGTTTAATTTCCACCCAATATAAGACTACCGAAACTATATAGTTTTGATAAATCATAAACATAAAATCTATACGGCTAAGTCTTAGGAAGATTTGGGCATTGGTTTCACATTAATTGGATTATGTAGCTCCAAATATGGATAAAAAACTAAAGTTAGCTCAACTAGACAAAAATAAGTTTCCAACTTCTTGGCTAAATAAAACTTTCAAGGAGTTTGAACTGGGCTTTGACTAAAACAATAAAGTTATAAATCTTTCTTTGAGCAATATAAAGATCATTCAATCTAACATCTAAAACCCAATATATAACTGAAAATAGAAATAGTATTAAAATTCAATATTAACTAAATAATTTTTAAATATTGTAAAACTAATCCTAAATTATAAAACAAGGCTAGATATGGTAAATATTCTTCACATCAATCAATCCTTCCTAATTTACATCTTTGTTGAAAAAAAACCCTTTTTGTAGTTCCTTGCCTAATGATTCAAAAAATATCAAATCTCTATCTATACAAGCAAATTGTTGATAAAACTCAAAAATAACAAATTTCTTTTGACCTTATTATTTTCCCTTATCATTCAAATTCAAGAAAGATAAAAAAATTTCAAGGTAACAAACATTCACTAGAATTTATCTTAAATTTAGACATATAATTAATGATGGAACTTAAATAAATATTTTTTGTTTGCTACTCACACAAGGCTATATCCTTTGTTTTCTATTGATCTCTAATTCTAATCTTCCTCTTTAATCTAATAATATGGTGTTGGTATGGATCAAAATTCCATTATGTTCAATTCTAATCGATAATAAATACCGGAGCTTTACAATATTTGATTGATTATAATTCTATATATTTCATTTACTATAAAAGTTTCTAGAGGAATGTTTCCAGTAAAAATGGTTTGATATTGGATATCCCTACTAGTTTTCCAAATCAATACCATGAATAAATATAATTTGGAGGAATATGTGAGTGATTTATATGTAGCATCTTTTTCTTTTATGAAGGATTATACTAATTGATAGGTTTCGACAAATAATTGAAATTCAATTTCTTGATCTAGATCTTCAATTTTTACAAACTTACAAAGTTCTTCTATTGAGTCTTGATCAATGAGCCTACAGAACCCTTTGAATTGTATCTAATTCAACTTAGGTATTGTATACATTCCCCTATTTCTAATCTCATTTATTTTGATTTTACCCATTTATAGATATAGTATAAATATAGAAAATATCTCATTATTTGTTCTCACTCCTTGTTGAATCATGTGAGTCAATTTAGCAATAATGGAATTTCTATTTTTTTAACTAAATTGCATGAAATTTATCTAACTATAAATATGGAATGTGTAAAACACCTATGAAAAGAGTAGAATCAATATTATTTTATACTTTAGTTGGAATTGGTATTTGTAACAAAACATATATAATTTAAATGGAAAGGAATTGAAAATTTTCACTAGACTTATTTATAGGTTTTTTTCATAAAATATCAAAACAAAAAAATTTATTCCATTTCTAGCAATTGTGTACTATAATTAGTAGTTGTGTATGAATAAGGAGGTATGAAATACATATGGTGAACTACAGCAATGGTTAGGAATGTAACATAGCTAGGTTAGTAGATAATTAAGCATATCATGACATTGTTAATTAGTATCTCATATATATATTGCGAAGTAATCTTTTGGATTAAAACTAAGATTTGGTTTAGTTATAAGGAAATATACATATGTCTTTTTTCTAGAATGTGTCAACACATGATTAAGAGAAAAAAATATGACTTAGATGAAAAGGAAGAGATGGAGAAAACAAAAAAGGTGTGTTTTGGCTACCTATAGGAATTTGGATAAAAATTCTCTTCAAATTACTAGAATAACCTTATATGCATATATAAATTATGTTGATCATGTGATTTCTAGGCCTTATGGTATTAAACCTGTCATTGATTTAAAATATATGGATATTTGAGAATTAGTATTAAAGCCCATTTTTATGTCATAAAGAATGACTCTAAATTTGAAATTACATCAGGAATTATATGGACATATTTCTTTTGGAAATAAGAAGGAAATATACTAATAGAAATAACATATTAAATAATGATCATGCATAAATATTATTCCTAAGTGTTTCATGAATTTTGTGAATAAATTAAAGAAAGATATTTGTTTAGAAAAAGAAATCTTATGTCCAAGTTTTGAAATAACAAAATAGTAATAATAAGAAATATAAATAGTAGTAGTAATAATAAAATATAGAGTTCTCTTTGAAACATTAATAATTGCACATTTTAAAAAAGGGACTACACATACCCACCTATTTTCAGAGGAAAAAATATGTGATTCTTACTTAAAGAGAAGATTTTAAATTAAATATTTTATGTCAAGTTTAGCTAGAGTAAATGGGAATATTTCTATAATAAAATCTTAAAAACTTTTTGTTTGAGAAAGTAAGAAAAAGGGATGTCACAAAACTCAAGTGGAAAAATCAATAAAAATCCATGCCATGAGTAGGGCATGCTTCACCCATAATGGGAAAAAGAAGCATTTAGACCTTATTTATTAAAAACTTAGTGGATTGAATGTAGACAAGTTACTTTATGCATATATGCATTGAGAAAATAAACATACATGTGTTCTATGGATTTGATGTATTTTAAAATATTATATATGTTTAAGTGCATAGATGAAATGCCAATTAAAAGTGAAAATAAGAAGAAATATTTAAAGGATCTCAACTTGCTTGGTTTCACTTAGGGAGGATATTTGTATTGTAAGAAACAAAGTTATTATGAGGATTATGAGCAAAATAATTATAGTGAATAATACACAAGGCAAAGCCATAGGCTTTTATTTATGAGATAATTGTGGAATGAAATTAAAAAATAGGGGAATTCTACGGTACCCCGGGGGGTTTCAAACCCAGGGTGATGTGGTGCATTGTGGACCATCGGATGAGATTACCAAAATTCTTAGTAATCTCATCCGATGGCCCACAGTGCGCCACGTTACCCCGGGTTTTAAACCCCCCGAGGTACCGTAGCAAGCACCTAAAAAATATTGCATATAAAGGGTGGAAACAAAATAAATATGTGAATATGATTTAAGAATATGGATATAACTTATAAATTACAAATTGTGAATATATATATAATACCTTAATAATAATAAATTTAAAAATAATAAAATATATTATAATGTAAACATATATACACACACACTGATTACAAAAAATAAGTAAAGGTGTGTGCCAAAGATGTCTAATTTAATTTCTTAACAATATATGTGCATATGAAGGTGTATGTGCACCTTCGGGAATGTGTAAATAAGCTCCTAATAATATATGTATGAGGAAAGATACATATATAATGGTGAAACCAATTATATTAGACCATGAAGGGAGCCTAAATTTGCCAAATAGAAAAATAGGTAGACATCACATTTTTGTTGAGTCCGCTATGCAATTAGTGATATTTTAATCATAACTTTTGATAAAATAGTTTTATTCACAAATTATCAAAAGATTTAGAAAGAGGACTTCCATGAATTCAACTTATTAAAAATTCATAATTTAATTTTAAGCCAATTAATAGTAGTATTTTTTTTAAATAAGATAAATTCTAGGGGAAATTATATTGAATCACCTTCGGTATTTACGGTATAACTTTTTGTAAAAAGATTTGATTGAGGAGCAGTTTATGTTGGAAAGGGGACATATAGAGATATTTAGAATAAATTTTTTTTTTGTAGTGGGTCCTAATAAATAAAAAGTTATGAAATTTTCCCTTTGACCCTATGCCACAAGTCATGTATAATTGAGGGTTAGGTTGTTTCTTAAAGAGTTTAGTAAGAAAGGGTTAAGCCTAGCTTGAAGAGTCTATACAACAAAATAGAGCTAATAAAGAAAATACTTTGGGTCTAAGGAAGATCCCACTTAACACTTAAAGTAAGGTTGCTAAATAAGGCGTTCCACATACCCTAAACTTTCCTTAAAGCAAGTTTAAGTGGTAAAGGCTTGTAAAAGAAGCCTAAAAACATAATAATTACCCTAGGCTCATAAAAAACTAATAGGAAAAGAGTGCAATGATAGCCTAAAAGCTAAAAGGCCAATGCGTGAAAGGAAAATCTAAGGAGATCTAATAAGGAAGGGGATATGGTATGATTACTCTTTAAAAAAATTAGGAAAAACTCCCACCCTATTTCTTCCTTCTCATTCTCACGGTAATCCTTTTTCCATTGGCACCAAAATTCTTCTCTCTTTCTCATAGTATGGTTGAAACCTCTAAGAACTGAAAGGAGAAATTTGTTTTGTTTCTTCAATAAGAATATCTATACCTTATGATTTCCTTTCAAAGCTTTTAGGCATAAATGCTTATATGTTAATTAAGGAGAAATTTCATTTTGTCTAAAGTTTGAACCCATTCATAGACTTCAAGATACCAAGGTGAGTGGTTTATTCCTTCATTTAAATTCATATATCTCTTATCCTTTTTAATCCATTCATGAAGAAAGTTTAGTGGATTCAAAAAAGATAGATGATAGAGTTGCATGAAACTTGATACTAGTAAAAACTTAATAAAATGATTAATATGGAACCCAAACCTTAAGAGTACTCACACAAAGAAGCAATACTAGTATAGAATGGGGAATCCATAGAGAAATTGCAAGAAAAATTCCATATAACCCTAAATGTATGCTCATGGCCATAGAGGAAAATTTGGGAAAGATAAGATGTTTTGATTCACCATGAGCAAAGGCTTGAAAATTCTAAATGCAACCATAATAAATGGCTTCGGCTCCCTTTAGCTTTAATTCCCAAATTTTATTAATAATTTATCTTGTAAAATTATGGGAAAATCATGGTTGATTAAGGTGATATTCATAAATATACTTGAAAAATAATTGTTAGGTAACAAATTAAAGCATAATTTTTTTTGGGAAAATGATGGAGAAGGGTTTGGTACCCCCATTCAATTCCTATTAACTTTTTCTCAAAGTTTTAATAAATAGCTAATAATTGTTCTAGCCATGTATGAATGTGAAATAAGCTTCCGTAATCAATAAATAAACTAGAATAGTCAATGTGTAAAATTTAATTATATCTTATAACTTATTCAACCAAAGTGCGTGGTAGAGGAAGTATGTGTGGTGAGTATATACTTTAATCTATTTGGAAAGTATGGCAACTAACATTAGTGTATGGTATGTAAATGAAGGAGATTGAGAAAGGTACCCTAAGAAAAGCTCACAAGTAGCCTCCCCAAGCCCCCTCGAATTCATTATTTTATCTTTATATACATGAACATGATTGTAATTGTAATTAGGTTGCATGAAGTTAAATTAAGGGTAAGGAATATGAAAAATTATATAAACATGCAAGGTAACATACTACTTTAAGAAAGATATATGAAATATAAGCAATCTCTCATTATTTATGAGGTATATGAATTTATGTGAAATTGGATATTCCAATATTGTCTGTGAATCATATGATTTGAATGAGATATGAATTTACCTTTTTGCATGTTGTTTAAATTACAAGTTAACTATGTGAATTTTGTATTCTTCCATGACTATATGAATAATGGATTATGTATGGTTGACATGAAAAAGAAAAAGTGAAACATGAATATTTGAGAAATATGCAAAAATGCAAAATTATGAAATGAAATGTCGTATAAAATGGCAAGAGTATTCAAAAGATGAATGGCTTACACACACACACACACACATACAAGGAGTACTCATGCTAAAATCAAGTTTCTTGGTCATTATAACCATCAAGGAACCATTACTCTAATTGAAAGAGCAATTCAATTTGCTAACAAGTTTTCAGATTAAATCGTTGACAAAACCTAATTATAACAATTTTTAGGATGTTTAAATTATATCTTTAATTTCCATCCTCAAATGTTTGATGTGATCAAACCACTTCATGATCATCTAAGGAATAACCCTTCTTATTGGACAAATATTCATACCAATATTATTAGAAAAATAAAATCTCAAGAGTCTTCCATACTTGCATATAGCTAATCTACTTGCATAAAAAATTGTTGAAGCTAATGAATTTGATATAGGATATGGTGGCATTCTTAAACAAGTAAAAAATCATAAAGAGCAAATAGTTGCATTTACATTGAAACATTGAAATGATGCACAGCAAAATTATTTAAGTGCAAAGCAAAAAATTTTAGCCATTGATTATTTGTACAAAAATTTCAAAATGATTTACTAAATCAAAATTTCATAATTTGAGTTAATTGCAAATTTGCAAAAAAATGTTTTGGAAAAAGATGTTGCAAACATTGCATCAAAACAAAGTTTTGGTAAATGGCAAGCAATTTTAAGCATTTTTTATTTTGAAATTCAACCAATTAAAGTTTTTCAAATTCTTTATCATATTTTCTTACAAAAGAATTTATGTAAGGGAGATAATCATGCCTTCTTGGAAAAAGAAAAATGGAGATCCTTCTGTTTCACTTTCTCAAAATACAAAGCTAACTTCTGAAAGTAAGGGCAAAGGGGTTGCCACTATCTCTTCTTCTTCAAAACTTAAACTAATTCCTAAACTAATTTCTATGCCCCAAGAAGTTGATAATTTTGATATTTCAATTGAAATTCTTTAGGCCTTTGTCTCCCTACTCCAAAAACCCCTCAAATTTACAAAAAAAAAAAAATGGGCTTATATAGCTAAAGAAAATGATGAAACCAAGGATATAGTTCTTAGCCAATCCAAAATTCTCTAAGCTATCGCCAATAAAAAAAACCAAATTTTAATAATAGGAACTTCATCAAAAGCTATTGCAATTATTGAACCTAAACCCATAAAAATAGCCACTAAATATGTAAAAAAAAAAACAAATGCCAAAGTTTTCTCCAAATAGAATCAAAATATTGGAGTAAAGATCTTCCAAAAGTTTTTCTAAAAGGGTGACATTTTATTCTTGAATTACCATTACATTTTAGAGAATTTTATAAGCACATATTAGATTATTCTAGTTCAGTAAAAATTGAACATAAACTAAGTATGGATTATCCAAATATGGTAAGTCATTCAACTTTTAAAATTTTAAAAATTCTTACATCATTTAATTGGGGCATAAAATCCTCTAAGATGAAAAATTCAAAAATTATTTTCATCCAAATCTGATTAGTTATTCATCTTGGGATTATAAAAAATCCTAGTATAATATCGTATATTTTTAAAATAAAATTTAGAGCATTCTTGGGTGTTCTATTTCTTATAGGACATCAAATATCAAATTTTAAATTAGTTTATTAGGTAGCGGAACATCTCAGATCAATTAAAGACATTTTCCCTAAAAACATTAAAAAAGGATATGAAACATTTAAATCTTGCTTGGACAATGAAAATAATAGTAATCTTCCTATCCTTCTTCAAATTTATTTTCTTTGCTCCTATTCTTAAGAATATCAATATATTCCAAGTCTCAATGCAAATTTCCAATTCTTCAAAGATAACGTTCTATCAAATGGTGGGTTAATTTCAACCAATCTTTAAAGGCAGAGAAATATAAAATTTTAAAATAGTTCAAGAAAAGACCTCAATTCCATAAAAATGCAAAAGAAGACACCAATCAATTCCTTTAAAACAAATCCCAATTTGTAGCAACTTTGGCCTTTTCTTTAAATGAGTAGGATTATGTTTCACAATTACAAAATATTCTGCTATTACTCAAATAAAAAAAGGCAAAATCTCAATATTTTATCAGTTCAAAAGAAAACTCTAAAGATTTTGTGCAATCAAATGAAGATGATTGCTACAACATTAATCTAGAAAATCATGTAAACTCTAATGATATAACCTAGCACTCTGCTTAAAATTAAAATTGGAAATCTTATAAGACAAAATACTTTTGGTGTAGATAGCATGATGAGATTCCTTATCAACTTTATGTTAACTTTGTCTAAAGCAAGAAGAATCTTTCAGCTTTCGATGACTAAAGTTAATGCAAAATTACTACTTATAACTATAGCAAAATACTATACATTGTAGTGGTGAACTATTTATAGTCACTATAGTAGTCCAACTTTGCCTATAAATAAGGCATTCTCTAATTGTAAACACCATGGTTCCCATATCTCAAATAAGCTAGTGTTCCTTCTCCTATAAATTTAATCTATAAGTTTTTTTTATCTAAATAAAATTTTAATTTCTTTTATGCATTTATAGCATATCTTGCATATATAGTAGTTCACCTGCAATCTTTACTTCATTTTATTTCTTTTCTCTTTTCTCTCAAGGCCTCTCTAATCCTAGTATTAGAGCTTAAGGAAAAGTAAGGTTGGAAATATGATTTAATTGTATTTGCCTTCATGAATTATATGTTAATATTTGAATATGAATAAATTTCTAGAAAATCGATAACACACAACTAAGTGTGAGTTTATAAGGTGTAAGTCCTAATGTTGAGAAAAGGTTTAAAGCTACTTCTATCACTCATGCTCTTATGTGCAATATAAGACAAGACTAGATAATTTAGAAAAATTATTTTATATTGAAGTTTTGATATTAACTCCATATGGAAAATATAATTAAATTATATTTATATTGTTATGGAACTTAAAAAGCTTTGATATTAGATAGGAGAATTTATTTATTTTCTTAATGTCTCTGTTTAAATCTTTTCAAGCTCTAGATCTTCAAATTCTTCACAAATTAAATTTAAAAATTCTTTAAATTCAAAAGCAAACACTTTAATTTTTAAAGAAGAAATTGAATTTGAAGAAAAAAAATGAAGACTTTGACAATTAGAAATTACCTAAAATTCCTGAAAAAAAGATTTATAAACCTTTAGTTGGATTATTTAGCAAATCTAATAATGTAATAAGGATAGTTGCAGTGGAAATTAGTAAAGACATGATGAATGAAGAATTTATTCTTCTTTTAGCCAAGTTTATAAAAGCACATCAAGCCAAATACAACTTTATGCACCTTGGTTGTGTGCAAGTTGCTGCCATTCTAATGCATAAAATTAAATTGGATAATACGATCTTTTTATGCTTAAGAAATGGCCAATATAACTAATTCTGTGAATTAGTTATAGGAGCAATGGAAACTAGCCTTTTAAGAGGTCTAATTCACTTTAATTTTTACCCAAATATTAAGATTTGTTTGGAAAAACAAATTCGATAGATGCCATTATTCTTAATGTTAAGCTACATGGATATTACATGAAACTAGGAGCTATACTTGTTGTGATCATCCATGGGACCTACTATAACCTTTATCAATCCCAAACTCCTAGAATGGCATAAGCACCTAATAAAAAAAGGGAAACTACCTTTTTGATAACAAATGCTACCAAAGCAAATATCTTCGTTCCATAAGTAGTCCTTTGGGATACCTTAGTATTTCCTGAAAATTAGGGTTTTGATAAAATAATGCCCCAAGAAGAAATAGAAGCTCATGATATAGCCAAATACAAATAATACCATTGCAGAAATGATGGACCTAAAATCATAGAAATCCTTATACCAAATAGCCCAATAAAGCTTAAGAAGTCTTGTTGCTATGCTTTGGAAAGAAATTATCCTAAAAAATACTTGGAAAAACCTAGAACTTCTTTTAGGAACCTCCACTATACCTTCAATCATAAACATTGACCTAATTGGACTAGACAACTCCTCCAACATACCTTAAGCAGTATATTCTTAAATCACTTAAAAATGAAAAAAGAAAGATGAAGAATATGATGGAGCAGATGTTGATTTTATTAATTCTCTAACTTGCTCTCAAATAATTCCTAATGACTTAGAACCCAAATGATTTATGATCAAAATATTTTTGAAATTTTTTTTCAAACAAACAAGGAATCTTTAAGAAAGGAATTCTATTTAGAAGAATTCACTCTTTAAAGAATCCAATTCTTTTAAAATTATAAAAGAGAAGCTAGATCAAATATCCAAACTAATTATTATGATTTTATGAATAAAATTGAACAAAATATCCCTTTCTTTGAATGGTTTGAGGCATATATTGAAGCTAACCATATAAACTATCCTTTTGGTAAAACCATTAATGTAGGGCATAAAACCATGCAAAAATATATTGCTATTGAAGGAGAAAAATTTATCTTTGAACTACCACCTCAAAAATCCTTCAAAATAGAGTCCACTAATCTGTTAAGACTAAAGGGTGCTACAAAAAGAGTTTTATCGAAAGACATTTGATCTTTAATAGAACAAAGTAACTTCACCAATAAATACGTAATAACCTTAAGACTACAACTCCTAGTAGAAGCCTCTACTAGTAAGTCAATAGAATCCTTTATTAGTGGCAAAAGAATAGAACAACCTTTATTTAGACCTTACAAAATCCTTGAAACCAAGGAAGTCAATTTATGCTAAAATCTTGATATAGCCTAGATATATCAAATGATCTAGCAAATAAACAAGAAATTAGGGAATCTAGTCATCCTTAAAATAGATTAATATCCCTTAGTTTCTACAAAATCTATTAATAGTAAACACCATGTCCTAAACAAATCTTTTAAAAAATATCTTCAAAATAAAACTAACCAAAAAAAGTGGAAGCCATCAAAAGAGAAGCTAATTAGAAAGTACCTCAAAAATTGTACTATCTTAAAGCTAACTTTCTTCATCAAGTGTTAGAGGAGAAACCTTAAATTATTCAAAATTCTTACAATAGGAATAACATTAATAAATGGAACATTGATGAAAAATCTAAATATGAAATCCTTAACCTTTTACAACAAATGACAATGGTAAGTATAGCTTATCAAATGATGCATGGATCTGATGATGCTCAAGTAGTTCACATTTTGATAGGAAGCTTTACTAGATAACTCAAAGCATGGGGGACAAACATCTCATAGAAGTAGAAAAAACCTAAATCCTATAATCTATCAAATCTAACCTCCAGGATTAGCATTTGTAGATTCTAATGGTCAATTAATTCTTGATGCTATAAATACCCTTGTTTACATCATCATCAAACATTTTATAGTAGATCCAAGCATATGAAAAGATTGATTACCTGAACTCCTCTTAAATCTCAAGTGTAGAATTCTACCAAACTTTAGAGATCTAATAGTAACTAACCTTTTTGAAAAGAAAAATTCCTAGTAGGACTTCCTTAATCTTTAAGAGATAAGACTTGAGAAAAAAAATCAAAAATCAGTTCAATGGCCAAATCCTTTATAAGCAACTTATGGATAATTAGTAAATTATGTTCAAAAGGTAGTCTTTAAAATCTAACAAGATGACAAAATCCAAAGATAATTAGCTAAATAAAAGTCCTAAATAAGAAGGAATTAAGGTCTTTTTTGACCAATTTAGGTTCACTTACCTAAAATCTTTTAAGCCAAAACACATGCATAAAGCCAAACAAGAAATTGACCCTAAACAACCAACTCATCCTAAGCCTTCCAAAAAATCTTAACACTAGAGAAAATCCAAATATATACCTCAACCAAACCAAGATATTTGACCAATTTGTAACCAATGCAATAAGCCTCACATATTACTAAATATTAGAAATTGAATAGAAAAATAAAAAATTTAGACTTAGATGAAAGCATCCTTAACCAAATAATTAATTTATTGATTGAAGATTCATCAAAATTAGAAGATTTTTTATTAGAAATCGATCAAATCCAAGATACTTTGCAACTTCCCAATAATGATAGAACTTTTCCAAAAATTGAATAATCATCAATAGGAAAGGAGATAAATGTTCTAACCAAAGAACAATGCCTTTTTTTTGAAATTATTAGTATTCCTCCTCATAATGATCAAAAGAAAGATTATCTCCAAAAGCTTAAACAAATTTTAGACACACCTTTTCCTTTTACAATACTCTAATGATAAATAATTATAATTTCAAAGATGTTTTGAAAGATTTTAAATTAAAAAGTAGTAAGCTTGTAGCATTGCAAGATTTATAAACTGAAATAAATCTTCTGAAAACAAAAATCAAAGAGATTTAAAAACAATAAGAACTATATAGCCTAATTCTCTCAAATTTCCAAGAAATATTATATCCTTATTAAATTGGTTAAAAATGATTAGGAAATAAAAATCATAGCATTCTTTGATATAGGTGTTGTTCTCAAATGTACTAAAAAAGGACTAATTCCAACCAAATTCTTTCAAAAAAAAAAAAAACTAAGGAAAGACCTTAGTTTGCTAATGGTTCTTTACTTCAAATCACTTATAAGCCTCTAGATGTGAAAATAGTTAACTCTTCTTTCAAATCAAACAATCCTTTTTGTTAGTCGAGAATTTGTACAATAAAACCATCCTCAGAAATCTTTTTATTTATTCCTTAATTCCTTACAAGGTTTCAAATGAAGGGATCGAAACCGAAGTCCTTAGAGAAAACGTAGTCTTTCAATTCATAAAGGAACTAATCTTCAATGACCTCAATTTGGTGAAATGTGAGGAGAACCAAATCAACCTTTTTTTCTAAAGAAATTTGCTTTAGAAAGATAGAACAATAATTAGCAACTCCAATTGTTTGGGTGAAAATCAAATCTTTGGAAAACAAAATAGTTGATGAGATTTGTTTTGATCTTTCAAACATCCTCTAGAAAAGGAGACAACATATGGTAGATTTGCCATATGAAAAGGAATGAAAAGCAAATTCTTACTAAAGCAAGACTAATTCAAATGAATCAAGAACTTCTAGAACACAGTTAAAAAGAAATCAATGATCTTATAAAAGAGATCATTAGAAAAAGTAAAAGTCTTCGGTCTTGTTTGATATTCTATGTTAACAAAAATCTTAAAATTAAACAAGGCTTGTAATTAGCTACAAACTTTTAAATGAAGCTTTCCAATGGATAATGTATCCAATTCCAAATAAAAAGGATATTTTAAATTGTTTGCATTTTGCAAAAATATTTTCCAAATTTGATATAAAATCTAGTTTCTAACAAATCTAGATCAAATTTGAGGATAAGTACAAAATAGTATTCATAGTTCCATTTGGCCAATTTGACTAGAATGTAATGCCTTTTGGCCTAAAAAAAGTACCTTTAAAATTTCAAAGGATTATGAATGATATTTACAATTCTTTTACAAAATTTATCATTGTTTACATTAATGATGTTTTATTGCTTTCAAAAAATATTGATCAACACTTTAAACATCTAATATTTTCTTGGAAATATATCACCATGGAAGTGAAAAGCACATATGATGTATAAATCAATGATGGGATGGACAAGGTTAGATTAAAGGGAAAAGGTGGGGTGGGATGAATAAGGTTGGATTAAAGATATAAATAGAATTTAGTTTCCATAAGCCATTTCACGAGTATCTTATAGACTTGTGTATGCATTCATAATCATGCATCCTATGTATGTTCTGTAATTATTTATCACATATATTGTATTTCTCATAATGACACCTCCATGGTTATATTATTGTTCTTATGACATTCTAGAATATGATGACTATTATAAGAATGATGAAAGTATGATAGAGTAACCATTATGATATCTTTTACATTGACAACTTGATATGACTATTTTAAACTCTATCTACATAGATCATATGATCCATAAAAGGTGCTATAATATATATATATATATATATATATATATATATATATATATATATATATATACAAGAAGGATAAGATTATAAGACTCATTTGGATCCACTCGTTAAGTTTGTTTAGACTTATTTTGTTTCTATATTTTCATTTTAGGTAAGATGCTAATGTATAAGGACATGGTGGTGATCACAATGTCATATCTGTTCAGAACCATCCACATGCTTTTTAGGTAAATGCACCATAATATAAAGTCAAACATGAATATATCATTAGCCCTAACCTTTCCTAGCTATCTAAGGACAATTATTTTAACTTGCCTCTATGATAAGATATAAGATCTTACTAACTTCTAATGGAGTAGATGTCATAATAGTCAAGGCCAATTTTTGAAATTTATTTTGAAATATAGGTTGGCATGACCAACCAGTTGAATGGCTATAATGGATATTACTACTATACTTATATTACCTAGGTATATACATGACATGATCTTTGTGTTGGGATCGGGAGCCATATGAGTGCAGCAGAATAAACCGATCCCATCCATCGAATCCATGCAAAAATGTTAAATTGGAATAAGGGTTCGTTCAATACCTTTGTTGATGACTCTAGAACTCGGTCGTTGATCACCTTTTCGGCTTCCTTTCGGCCGAAGACTCTGAAGTATCCACACGAACCCGTGAATCACCGATAAATGTCCACACAAACACCGGTTGGAATTTATCTCCTTTCACCTCGTAGTGCTAGCTATGCCTCTTCAGGGGTTTTGGTCAAGGAGAGGTGCTAGGGTTTTTCTGTGCCTTTTTGGGGTACGTAAAATAATGATAATCTCAACTATTATTACCCAACAAGCCTATTTAAATAGGTGCATAGAAAAATCTAACTTATTTGGGCTTTATTCCATGTACAATTATAGGCTTACTATTGGGCCTTATAATTATAACATGAATTTCCAAATATTAGGCCCAAACAATTTGGTCCATTAATTCCAAATTCACTAGGCTCTAAGTGTGCGACCCTATAGGCTCTCATTACGTTGGCAATGACCATTGATCATATTAATGATCATAAACAATGATCGGTGTCTAGCAACACATCATTGTTACCCAAGTAATGAGAAAGTTGGTGATTTAACTAAACCTTTACGCGTGATCATCACCTATGTCCTTTTATCCTATACATCTAGAATGAGCACGAGACATGGACTATGTCATTCCCATATAGTCCAATCTTAAGGTTTCTTAATTCCTAAGTAAGCTAACTGAAACAAATGTAATCGACATCCCATGTCAATTCATTTGAGTATGGTCGTGCATTTTCTCAGCTTTACTTAATCAAAGGGCCCACAGATGTTACTCCTATTATATAGGAGGGACAAATCCCATCTTGATCATACAAACCCCTCCGCATGATATGTGACATATCCAATATCTACCCTTGCATTCACTTAACCATTAGTGACATAGAATAGTATCAAAATATGAAACTCACATGTAGGGAGCCTTAGTGATCTCAGGTCAAAGGACCATATTAATAATGATCACTAAGAACCCCTCATGACACTCATATAACGATCCATGTAGTGTTCTTAATATGGGTCGGTCCAGTATACAAGTTCTCTAACTTGTACTCATGTGTAAACTTAATATCCCATATAAGTCTTCACACATACTAGTCTTAACATATCAAAGTAACCTAATCCAAAATGATATATGACTAGGGACATTTAAGAATACAATTATTCTAAGGTTTATCATAATTGAATATATTACACAGACAATATATATAAATATAATAATTAGAATTGCCATTAAAATAACATGATTCAAAATTACAATCACCAATATGATTGGTTCTAGGGCATATACACTAACACTTTGACACCCATAATCACTTATCCATTATTTAAAAAGAAATATTACCTTGTATTTTAGTAACCTTTAGATAAACTGACTAATAAAACACTAACAACTTAATTAGTAGAAGCTAAGAACATTAAATTATAAATTATAAAATATAAAATCATGATTGTAATGAATATTAATTAAACCTATAAATTAAACAAGGTTACTATTAAATTTAATATAGACTTATTTTGTATATGTATGCTAGAGACAAGGTGACAGTATTTCAAATACCCAATGGTTTCAAGGAAAGGTAATAATATTAATGACAATGATAACAATAATAATATGAAAATATTATTGATAAGGATAAAGTTTGAGTGTTGAAGGTAAATGCAATCAATTCAAGTATGAATCATTCTTGGCTTGAGGATATGACCTCTTTTATAAGTTATAATTATAAATTACGTGTCATGACCTATTTTTTAGCCAATCTTGACTGGTCTAAGGACATCACACAAACATCCTCACGAGCTTTTTTTAGCTTTCTTTTACAAAATTTTGTTGTTTTTGTTAAAACAGAATGCTCAAGAGGATTTTCTATTAGTAAAATTTTATATATTTTTTGGATTTGAAATCTTTCTTTTGAAAACTTGTAAGTGATTAATTACCTATAAGAAAGGAAAACTACTAAAAATTTGAAGTTGGTTTTAAAATCACATAAGCAATTGCATTTCTAAAATTTTTTTCTATAATACATTGTAGTGTATGAAAATTCTATAAATATGATGGTATCATTGTACGGAAAATTCATGGGTTTCCATTTCTTTGGAATAGGTTTGATTGATGATAATTTTTGAAAATAGAAATAATAAGTATTTTCTTTGAAGATTAAAAAAAATCCTAGAAAAATTATTTTAAAATACTTTCGATTAAACTTTTTCTTGATATTAAGTGGAAACTAGTACTACAAAGTTTCTATTTCTTTCTTAGAAAAATCATGAGCTTGACTCATTTGGAAGATGATATTTTTTATTTTTAAAAACAAATAGATTTTAAAACAGTTGAAATATGATTTGTATTCTTTCTAAATTTTTCTTTAAGAAAAATCCTAACACTAAGGAAGGAAAGTTGATTGAATTTTTTTTTTTAATTTTGTAAAGGTATATCAAAATATAAAATAGACATAATAGAACAGGACCAAGTTAGTAGAACTCAAGTACCTTAATAATGATTATTTTAAAAATTGAATAACTATTAATTTTAAAGAATGGAGTCGTGGTTTATGAAAACTAACTCCTTCAAGATTTTTCTTATGAAAGATATTGCTAAGAAAATAGAAATCTTTATGATGCTATTTCATAACAATAAATTGAGGAATTTCATAAAACCCATGTTGCTAAATTCTAAAATTCTTGCATAAAACCTTTTCTTTGTTATGCATAGTAATCATGACTATATATACAGGTCCTTTAAAGGTCTATTTCTTACTTTTTTAAGGGACATTTCTACAAAAATCATGTTTAACATTTTAATTCTGCATGCATATATATATAAATATACATATATATAACAAGTTAATTAGATAAATAGACCCTGCATGTGTGATAGTTAAAAATGATTTAGATAGTGGATAGTATAAGCATCCAAAGATATAAAATAGAGTTTAAGCATTAAAGCACTTTATATACCTATTCCAAATAATGATGGGCTTATAAGCCCTTAGGATTACATATTGAAATAAGTTCTCAAAAGTAATTTAGCTTACTAGCAACATGGGAGTTGTTAGTTAAGAAGAACAAATGGATTTCCATCTTATTTTTCTAGAATTTTCATATTCATGGTATTCTAACTTAGAGTGGTAAGGAGTCATCCTAATGGAATTAGCCTCACAAATGTGGTATATTGTGGACCAAATGAATCTACAAGCAAAAAAAATGATAAAAATCTATGATGGATCATCCCAAAATTTAGTGAATAAAACAAGAAATAGAAGGATATTCATGCCACACTCCAAGTGGAAAATAAGGGGAGTGATAAGTCATAAATTTGATGCTACAAGGGATGAATAAAGAGACTTAAATCTAATGATCAAATCTCATTTGTATTGTCTATAAGGAAGAAGCCTTTTTAAATAACTTCAGAGAAAACCTATAATAATTAGGCTTAATTAGACTTTATTTAAGTCTTAAGCAAACATAAATAAACTTACTTACACCCAAAGCAAACACACTAATGAAATTATGTTTTTAAAGTAATAAAGTAATTAACCTAAAGCAAAATGGACGTGCACCATCACATATTTATTGTGTCCTTATAATTTTTCCATTTTATGCTTTCAAACTTTTTGAATCAACCTTTAAAGCACATCCTTGATCTTGGCTTTGCTTTGTAGAAGTTATCTCCTTAGATCATAGCATACCTCTTCTCTTTGAAATTATTTATCCTTTAGTCTTTGAAACCTACATCACAAAGTGTAAAAAATAGAAATATCAAAAGAGACATCCATAATAAACTCACCATGAGGATCCAGTTTGGAAGCAATATCATTAATTCTCAAGCACTTGAAATTAGCACTTTAAATGCAAATAGCACTTGAGTTGGAAGAAGCACTTGTAATGCACATGGCTCTTAAAAGGCAAATAGTTCTTAGGATGGCCCATCTTCTCTTAGTTGTAACTTGATCTCATTTTGGGATCTATCTTTTCTTATGGCTAACCAAAACCAAATACTAGCGGCAAACACAAAATATAAGTCAATAAAAAAAACATATGCGAGCATGCAAACTTACCAATAGCAAAAAGTTTGTTAATAAAAGTATATAGAACATGACTCTTTGCAAGATTCCTACAAAAACTAATCAAATCATGAAAACACTTAATCTTACTAACAAACTTAAGTAAAGGCCATTCTTTAATTACCTTCACATTTTTTCATCCACCTATATTGCTTTGCCACACACAATGTAATGTCCTGAATTTTCAATTCTATTATTTGAATCTTTAACTTCTGAGGCTGTAGAAACGAAGAGTATGTTTGATTTAGCCTGGTGGGTGAATCTCAAGTTGAAAGGAATTAAGTATAAGGGTAAATGAAATTTTGGAGGAAAAGGATAGTAGGGAAAAGAATTTATTTTCATAAGTAGTATGAATGATCAGAGGAGCTTAGAAAACCCTAAAAAGGGAAGTTGTCTAAGTCTGATAGTGTAAGGAATTTTAAATAAACAGAAACCCTATGGACTAATTTGCAAAAGTGTAGAATCGGGTGTGGTTAAAGTGAAAATAATCAAGAATTTGGGATCTAATGTGAATAACTAAGATTTTGGGGTGCAATATGTGATTTTAAATAGTGTGACCAATGGATTTATGACAAGTGTCATTATTAGAAAAATAATGGCAAGAATACCCTTCTTAATTAGTGAAAAAGGACTAAAATACCCTTAGAAATCTCAAAAATGACCAAATTGCCCCTAGAGCTTCATGAAAACTCTCCTCTCTTCTCCACTTTTCCAAAAAGCTGCAGCAACTCCATGAAAGAAGCTTAAGACGTGAGAGAGAGAGAGAAGGAAGAGAGAGAAAGTTTCTTTTGAGTTTTTCACTCAAAAATACCAAGATTCAAGCTAAGGTGTAGAAGGGAAAATTGCTCCTCTCATCAAGCTCTATCTATTGGTGTCTCTAGATTGAAGAAAAGCCCAAGTTTGATCAAGTTTGGGGAGCTCCAAGTGAGGATTTTCAAGCTGCACCAAGAGGTAAAAATGTTCTCCTCTAAGAGCTCTTTAATGTACTCTTCTTAGTTTCTTGAAATCTTGAGGTTGGTGTGGTTAAGGGTGTTTGAACATGGAGTTTAGGATGATTTGAATATGTTTAATGGTGTTTTACATGTTGTTATGTTAAGCTATGGCTTTGGTTTGGTGTGAAAAGAGCAAGAAACATGATGAACACATTTGGGTTTTAGGGGTATAATGATGTATGTGTAGAGTTGGCATGGTATGTTTGGAACTTAGCTAAAATGATGAAGTTAGATAACTTTTATGAAGCTTATGGAAGATGAAACTTTGAGTTGTGAGGGTGTTTGTGTTCATTTTTCCCTTTTGAGAAGCTGAAACCATAATATGGAAAAGAAGGAAGGAAGGAGTTTTAGTGTTTAAAGTATTTTCTGAGGATCAGCAAGGTACACGGGGTAGAACACGGCCCGTGTTGTACCCCGTGTTTCTCGTCGAAGCTGATCAGTGTGCTACACGGGGTGCAACACTCCCCGTGTTTATCTCAGGACTGAAGGGCAGCAAGGTACACGGGGTAGAACACGGCCCGTGTTCACCCCCATGTTCTTTGTCGAGTAGCCCAGAAGTGAACCAGTAAGGAACACGGCCCTGAACACGGGGTATGGGACCCCCGTGTTCTTTGTTAAGTGAACTTTTTGGCTTTAATTCTTCATGTTTTGCATGGCTTTACCCTTGGATCCTTTTCTAATGTTCTTATGTGTCATCACAAGGCTTGAAAACGAAGTATAGAGCATCTAAGTATGCATTTATTTAAGCGAAGAAAGTAAAGAATACATGAGGATTAGGGAAAGTGATAATGTTCTAATATAAGCTATGATGTGTATTTGTATAGACTAAAGAGTGACAACTTGCCAACTTGCAAAGGCAAGAGGAAGTATAAAGGAGTTTTTAAGTGAGAGCAAAGGGAACATCACATTGGAAGCTTGTGAAAGGTAGCTAGCTTTATCCTTAAGCTGTTTTCTATTTACATGATTTTCTGTATTTTATGCCATTGTATGGAATGTGTATGGAATTGTTGTGGCACAACCCGAGAAGACAGTAGAATACTGTGTTTGGCTTATGGCTCGGGATCCTCGAGGATAATAGTGCATTTGTTGTGTGTGGTACCTATGGCCAGGGACCTCGGGAAGACAGTGTGATACTGTGTTAGGCCTTTTGGCTCGGGAACCCCGGGAAGACAGCGTGATGCTGTGTGAGGCCTAGGTATGATTAATTGTGATGGCCATCTAGATATTGAGATAAATCCTTGAATGGACTTGATGATTGCTGTGTGAAATGCATATTTCCTACAATGGTATGGTATTGAATATGATGATAATCGATTAATTGATTTCGAAACGTGTGTTTTATTTGCTTAAGGATCTGGAATGGCTTGAAATGTTTTTATGGCAATGCTAGCTACTGAGAAACTTTGTTTCTTATGTTTTTTCTGTATTGTGATTAACCATTCCAGGTGATGCTTCCAAAGGCTCTCATGATAGAGGACAATGATATTTTTGAAGTTGTAAACGTTTATATAGTTGGAAATATTGTATATGATGGATGTATATCCTGTAAATTGAACTTTTGTATATTATATGACTTTTGCTCATGTGTATAAAGTATAGAAATTTGAGATTGTCCGTATTAGCTTGAGGTAGATGGCGAATGAGTGCGTAATAATCATCTAGTAATTGAGGAATAAGGTGTTAATAAGTAAGGGAGTTACACACAACATATCCTAAAAATTGAATTCTTTTCATGCAAATTGAGTATTCTTCAAAATTATCATGCAACTTTTTATTTCTTAAAGTTCGTAAAATATATTTTAAAAGATTAACATGCTCATCTACATCTTTATTGTAAATAAGAATATCATTAAAATGTGGCAAGCAAACTTTTCTATGCTTTAAACTTTCAAATAATAACAAGATGCATGCTATAAATGATAACAACAAAAGCAAATAACAAGAAATTTATTATTTGAAACATACAAAACATGATTCATTAAATTCATGGAAGTACTTAGTGCATTAGGTAAACAAAGTATCAAAGTCAACCACCTATATAAACCATGTTTCATTTTGAAAATATTTTTCCATACAGCACTTGTGCTTACACAAATTGGATAATATTCCTCTTTGAAACTAATCTTTAAAAATATACAAGGATCATGCAAATTAACAAGCATATTTTTTAAAGTCTTTTTAATTCCAAAATATTTAATCAAATCATCTTTTTTCACTAAACCCTCTAGAGAACTTTTAGGAAATACATAAAACCATGTAATTTATCATATAAATCCTTGAAATTTTTCCTAGAACTAATATTTTTAATCAAATCATAACCATGGAATTCTCTAACAAGCAAGTCACTTAGAGAACTTTTAGGCATATATAATTCCTTAAATTTCTTCAAAGACTTTCTCTTCATAAACATCAATATTTTAAACAAAATTAACATATAGAGGAATTTCAAGGTCATGTGAAGGGGTAGCAAAACCATATTCATTTACAAATTTTCAATTCACTCAAAACCTAACAATTTTTTATGTAGAGTATCTTTATTATGTTCAAAACCTAATAATTTGTCATGCAAAGTAGGGATGAAAGTATACTTTTGAGCTAACATATCAACTATCACAATATTATACCTTGTTGTCCTCCTTGATGTTCTTTTCCTATAAAAAGTGGTGATTCTCTTATAAGTTCTCTTTAAGGCACATTTTAAAACATCTACAAAACAAAATCAAAATTGCTTGGCAAAATAAATTCAACTTTGTTAGTATTTTCATTAGCTTTTTTAAACAAAACAATTGGCCTAGAAATATATAAAGTACTCCTTACATCACTTATTTTTACCTTCACACTCAATTTTTTTATTTTTTGTTTTGGATCTTCTTATAACTTTATTTCTTTCTCTTTTTCTTTACAAGAACTCTTTTTCTTTTTATGGCTCTTGCTCTTTTTTACCTTTTTCTCCCTCTATTTTTGTCTTCTTTCTTTTTCTTATTCTCTTCTTTTTTCTTTTTCATGCATTGATCTTTGGCTATTAGAATCACTTGTAAACTTAACTTCTCTTTTATATCCTTAAGAGGATTCAAACTTGTGTTGATCTTCTTGATCTTCTTTCTTCTTAACCTTGCCCTTCCTAAGTTCCATGAAAAACTAGAATAGTAATCATACTTAGAAAAGATAGGAATGAACTTTTTCCTTATAATAGCTTTCATCTTTTCACATGTAGCAATCTGTCTTTCACCTTTTCTTCTTCTAGATGTCACAAGTTAATCACACCAAGATTTAGCATAATTAATGAATTTATAAGTGGCAAGCCTCATTTTCTTCTCTTCAAAATAGTGGTAATAATCGAAGATTAATTCCATCTTTATTTCCCACTCTAAGTAAGCTTTCAGATCATTCCTCCTTTGAAAAGGAATCTTTTTTTATATGATCAAGATTAGAATCTACACAATCACTTCTTTGCTTATCATTTTTTTTCTAACATTCCTCCTATCATCTATTTTATCTTTTTTTAGACTCATCATAATACACCTTTTCTCTTTTATTTTTTCATCTTCAAAACATCTTTTTACTTTATTTTCTATCTTCTCCTTGTCTCCGATCTCTTTCACCATGTTAATCCTTTGAAATTGCTCACTTTATATGTTAAAGCCATGTTGAAGAATTTACTACAAACAATGGAAATTTTCAATAAGAAATAATGAAGAACAGAGATAGAATACAAAATGATAAGCATTTTGAATACTAAGATGGTAGGGAGAAAAGAAAGGAATATCATGAATCTAAAAGGAATGATTGAAAATATGAAAAGAGAAATAATGGAAGAAGAAATGATAGGCAAAGAAAAAAAAGGGATGATTATAGTCTTGACAAAATCAAAAGGAAGAAACTTTTATCTCAAAGGAAGATTTCAAAATATTAGCAAAATTCAAATTCTTCATTGGAGTCTAATAGGCAAAAGGAAAGTTCTTCTAGACATAGTATACTAAATTAATATTTAAGGTTTTATAAACTCCAATACTTGTGAGAATTTATTATATTGATTTTAAATTTCTTTTCTTATAAAAGCTTTGGAATATTAAAAATGATATTGATAATAATATTTGAAATTTATTTATGGTCATTATTAATTTAAGATTAGTTTAAATAATTTTTTATAAAGAATTTCCTACAAGTTGAAGAGTATTTTAATGAACATGAATGGAAGAATCTACGAAATAATTTGTTTATATTTTATAAATTATTTTTGGAATTAAGAGAAAGTGAAATATTTATTTTTGAATTTTTAAATTTATTAAGTTATTATAAATATGTATATTCATACATACATTGAGGAAACATTGGAATAACTGAATTTGTGATTATAACAAAATTAGTTTTATAAAAAATGAGTTATGATAATACATCATTGGTTAGGATTTTATTACATCATTTGGTGAAATGGATTTTAGTTATATTAGAAATTATGATGCATTGCAAAGCACTAAGTAATATCCTATAACTCATTAAGCATTTTCCTTTTTATATACATCAGTACAGTCCCCTCTCTTTGTTATTTTTTTATCAACCTTTCTCACCTTAAAGTTAGTATTAATTTTTAATTAATTGTTCTAGCTTTTTTTACATTATCTCGTTGCACCCTCCTTCCTAGACCACCTTTTTGTCATTTTTCTCTCTCACTTTTCGTCACCACCTTCCTCTCTCACTTTCTCTCTTCTTCTCCCTTCTTCCCCTACATCACCATCATAGATAGGAGTTGCCATTTGTCTGGCCTGGCACCATTTGTCTTCAGGCTAGTATTGTTAGTACAACAACTAATCTTTATCATCGTGTGGCAGCTCCTCCATGTATAAGGATGATCTACCAAGTTGGGAGACACTAATGAAATGCCACGCTACCATAACTTGTTCCTCTTCTATCCAACAATGATAGCTGGCACAAGAGAAAGAGCCATAAAACATGGCAATTTTTGGTAGTGTAGGTTGCTTTTCCTTTTTCAAAGCTTAAATGAATTCAATCTTTTTTCCCTAGTTGGTAAAGTTCAAAGAAGATTGCTTGGACGAATAGGTGAGAAGGAAGAATATAGATTAATACTTTTGTTAGATAATTTGAGTTTAGTTCTTATTATATAATTATAAAATTTTATACTTTTAGATACGGGAATTCTAGGACATTTTTAATGAAAGAATTATAATTTGAATTGTTTATTGTAATTTATCTATTGTAACAGTAGATGGTATAACTAGTATGTAAACTTATATAATTTCTAGAAACTATTGCTTAAATACCTATGACAATGAAGTAAGGGCATGATACGAATGATTTTAAAATGATATGGAATGAATGATTATTTAAATTTATTTAATGTAGTATATATCACTAGTTACAGTATTGTGAGATTATGATGATGAATTATATGTGAATGGCATTGTTTGAATTCTATTGAAATGTATCATGAATAAAATATTTATTCTATAATTTTTGAAGATTTATATATGATTTAAAGAAACTTACATGTATGCTTTGATATATAAAATAAAAAATGAGAAAAAAATATGCTTTTTATGTTAAGAAAATGCTAAAATAATATAATTTAAGTAAATATGACGAATTATCTCTTGATATTTTTGGATGATTCTAAGTTAATCTAAGTATAACTCATTTTATGTATATTATAGCTTCTAAGTATTGCTTTTCAAAAATATAAATGTTCACAATATAGAATGCAAAAATAATAAGATTAAAGTGTTTATAAAGTATTATATTCTAATATCTTAAGGATTTGAACTTAATTTAGAAAATTTTCACTTTATCACCTTATTTTGGATTTTCGGTGTAGTATTAATAAAATAAAGATTTTATACTCAAGAGTATTGGACTAGTGCATTTAAAGTGTATTTATATTTTTAGAATCTAATATTTTGTTTGTTTATTACTTTAGTTTGAAAAAGTTCTCATATATGAAAATCTCTGATTTTTCGATGATAACATTGAAAATAAAGAAAATAATGATCTAAAATGATTAAATGGTGTAAATGAGTCCTTTAGAGTTTTAAGCTTTAATACTCATATTTATATGGTTTTGATTTAAAAAAATTCCTAAATAATGATATATTTGAATTAAAAGTAAATCTTAGGAATGAGTTAATAATATGGAGTGCCCTGATTTGGATGTGGAATCGTAATATTTGGAAATAAGATAAATGATGCCTTTATGAATAGAAGCCTTTTGAAGCCTTAAGGTTTATTATTTTACTTATATAATCATAATCTAAAAATCTTCATATTAGGGTAAACCTCTTATTAATGTATTAATTTCAGAAATTGGATAAATTATAATATAAGATATTAAAATATAATTATATTACGATTAGAACTTCAAATAGAAAGTTTCAAAAGAAAATGGATGATATCAATATTTATGATTATGATATGTTATAATAAATTATAAAGTAAGAAAAACTGGATACTTCAAAACTTCTAAGGTTGGATCAGCGTTACGAGATGAGTGTATATCTCACCATAATTTTATATTTTAATAAAAGATAATTTAATTATGGTGAATTACATTCCCCTTATTAATAGTATAGATTTCATATCATATGCAAACCTAATTCTATGGTATATATGCAATTAACTATTAGGTGAGTGTCAATTGACCAGATTGCATACTGAAAGCACAGTGATGTTATTAATGATTGCCAAATGCTTATGATTAAGCTCTTCTGTCACTTGTGTACTAAAGATTATAGTGTAAATTATGCTATGAGTGGTATTGAGATTGGAAATGTGACAGGACCAATGATAGAAAGCTAGATGGGAAATTCCTAGCAAATTGTTGTGAGAATGAAAGATTAATTTGAAAATCAAATGGAAAATTCTCGACAAATAGTTAAGAAAAGTATAGAATTGACCCTGAAATCAAAAAATGACTACATGCATATAGACTATAACTGGATATGTGATATGATGTGGTATTGACAATCTTCAGTGATTGGATATTATTGTTAATGTGATTGAGATTAATTATCTATGTTTAAGCCTTAATGGTTGTTTATAATTGTGATGTCTACCCAAAATAAGTAATATGTGATATGATAATGATATATGTTAATAAATAATTGATATTTCTATGAATTGTGATGTGAGATGCAGAGTTAAGTTATGTGCAGGAGAACTTCTATTTTGGGGCATAGTTTCATATGTTCCAGAAATCTAGGAAAAATGGGTTTGTTAGTATTTTAATATTAATATATATTTAACCTGTGAATATTAATTATAAAATTGATCTTTTGCAAACAATGGTAGATATATGCTCACTGAGTTCTTATAACTCACTACATCTTATTTTCAATATTTTCGGGTTAAAATAAATGTCTTTGAGCCTTATTATGTCTATAGAGAATTAAGATCGCCTTATGAAAGGACTTAACAGTTGGAGTTTCTTTTTAAATTAAGATCAATATTTAAAAATAAAAATGTTACTAATCTATCATTTGATGTGATAAGTTATTTATTTGTGTATAAGTTTGAGATTTGTATAGTGTTGTATGTATATTGTTGTTATCATATCTGGAAACAATACAGATTATGTATTATAAGGCATGTAGCCTTTGGGAAGTGTCCAAAAAGAGGAGAAACTTCGTTTATTTTTTTTACAAAATTTTAAAGTGAAAATTTGAAGTCTCCTTAGAAATTTGGAAACTTCTATTGAATAAAAAGAGTGAAAAATGTTAAAGTTTGTGAAAATTAGTATCAGGATCCATGTTAATGATGATTAGGTTAGGTTGTGACAAATGGTTACAATTATAGTTCTTTATAGGAGCCCAAAGGGAAAAAGCCTAAAAAGAAGGAATACAAAGGATTGTCAAACACAATAGGGAATCCTCATCAAAGTTTAAAGTTGAAATTTCTAAAAGTAAAGGCAAAATTGAAAAGCATCAAAAGCATACATATAACAAATATTTCAAGTGTTTGGAGCATGGTCACCATGCTATTAACTGTCCAATTAAGAAAGCCTTAAAAATTCAAAAAGTTTTAGGAGATTAAGCTGAAGAAAAGAATATTGATCAAAAGGAGAATATCTTTCACATAAGATGCCATGTTAAAAAGAAAGTTTGCAATGTTATCATTGATATTAGTAATTATGCCAATGTTGCTAGCATTTATATGGCAAAGAAATTGAATTTGCTTACTTTGAAACACTCTACTCCATATAAGTTACAATAGTTAAATGATAGTGGCGAAACAAAGGTGACAAAGCAATTGTTGATTTCATTTTCAATTGGTAAATACAAAGATGATGTGCTACGTGATGTAACCCTTATGCATGCTTCTCATTTATTACCTAGGAGACCATGAAAATTTGATAAAAAGGTAACTCATTATAGAGTCTTCAACAAATATAGCTTTATCATGAATGGAAGAAAGATAACTCTCAATTCCTTGACCCTAAGAAAAGTGTATAAGGATCAATTAAAAATGTAAAAGAAAATAAAAGAAAAAGAAAAAAGAAAAAGAACAAGGAAGAGAAAAATAGAAAGAAAAAGAAGGAAGAAAAAAAGTGAAAGTCATAGAAAGAAAAAAAGTGTAGTTGTCTAGAAAAGGAAAGAAAAATAATGTTAAGGTAAAATTAAGAAAAATAAAAACTGAGTGTGTTTAGAAAAACAAGTAGAGTAAAAGTGTTTTCTATGCTTCTAGGTTAATTATCTTGTACAAGAAGGCCTATGAAAATACTAACAAATTTGAAATTGTTTTGCCAAGTGCTTTTGCATCCATTTTAAAGGAATTCCAAGATGTGTTTTTAAGAGAATTTCCAAAAGAATCATAACCTTTAAGATGAGAAATGCATTAAGTGATGTAAGGTAAAAATATTTGGAGAAAAGTTAAAAAAATTTAATACTTTAGCTTGAAGGTATACTCTTATCTCTACTTTACATGATAAATTGTTGAATCTTGAACATAGTAGGAATACTTTGTATACAAATTTGTTTGGTGTTGAAAACATTAAGGACTTGTATGTAAATGACTATAATTTGGCTACTTCTTCACATAACTTTTCTATTCCTTTGCATATTAATTTTATTTCAAATATTGATATTTGTTAGAAAATGGTATTTGAGGAAATTTTTAAGCATGATAAATTTTTGTTTGAGAAAAATGAATTGCTTTTACCTAAAGGTTCTCTATATAAGTTGTTTGTTAGAAAAGATCACAACTTTGGTTTGATAGAAAAGGGTAATCTAGTGAAGCATTTTAGTGCTAAGAAAACTTTAGAAGATATGCTTAATGAGTATCCTTATGTGTTTTCCAAGCATGGTTTTAAAAGAGGATATCATCCAACTTGCTTGAAAATAGGTAATACAAGGAAAATTGTTTTCAAAACAAATCATGGCTTATATGAATGGTTAGTTTTAGTATTTGATTTGTCTAATACATTACATACTTTCATGAGATTAATAAACCATGTTTTGCATGGTTCTTTGGGTAAACTTTTTGCAATTTATTAGGTTGATATTCTTGTGACAAGTTTGTGTGCTTTTTTTAGCAAATTTTTTGTAAGCTTGCATTACTTTCATATAATCAAAGAGCAAATTTTATTGTTGTTTGAAAATTTAAAGAACTGGAAGGATTTGCCACATTGGGATGATATTGTTGTGCCATATTTTGAAAATTTAGGCATAGATGAATATGTTAATTCTTTAAAATCTATTTTTGAAGATTTTAGAATTGAAAAGTTGAGTGAAAATTTTAAAACATGTTCTTTTTGTATGGAAAGAATTATTTTCTTTAGGAATGTTATGTGTATTAAAGAAATAAAGGTGAACAAAGTAAAATTTATGAGAATTAAAGCATAACCTCCACCTAAGTCTATTAGTAAGATTATAAGCTTTTATAAGAAGTTTATAAGGAACTATTGTACTCTAGTCATACTATTGATTTTAATTATTTTTCCTAATTTTGCTAATTTTGTATTTGATCAGGATAGTTGTTTTTAATGGCATGATTAGAGAAGAAGATTCTCAAATATAAGGAAATCTAACCTACATCTATGTGAAGATGCTTTGTTCTAAGTTTTTAAAGAGACAATGACTATGTTTCTAATTCAAACTCTCATAATGTTTGATGTGAGTGTTTCTTTTAATAATTCTAGTCTAATTCCTTTTGAAGTAGGCAACCACAAAGAGCTATCCAAGAGAATTAATGATATGCTTCAAGGGTCAATTCAAAAGGGCTTAGAAAGGCTTAAAAGAGTTAAATAAGTGAATCATGTGTATTTCAATTAAGTAGTTGAATACTATACTCGACTACTACATTTTAAGTTTCCTTTATCTGCTAGTAGTCAAATGTTGTATTTGAATACTTCCTCTTTTTTAGCACATTATTTGAATATTGTATTCAAATACTCTAAGGTTGATATATCAAATTTTATGTTATTAGACTTTAGGTTTCTTATTTGTTAGTATATTTTGGCCTTTTTTAATGTATCATTTTAAACATTTAACACATTACTTTTTACCCATTTTGTGTTAATTGATGTGTTAGCTTTAGGTTTAAGTAAGTTCATTAGGGCCTAAATAGTTTAATTGACTTATTGACTTTTAAACCTATATAAAGAAGGATGTTCCTTATAAAATTCAAATTTTTTGGATCATTTGTGATATAAAATTGCATACTATCTTCTTTGTGAGAGTGTGATTCTCTTTTAAGTTTTGAACTTGTAACTTATCAAAATGATTCAAACTTTATAGTGTTAATATCCACTAATCAAAGGATTTATACTTTGTGGCTTAATTCTTCTACATTTATTAGAGGATTTTCATCCTTTATAGTGTGTTCTTCATCTCTTATTTCTTCTATTTTTTTTCTTCTAGAGTGTGGTATGACTATCCATCTATTTTTGATTTATTTTGCTAAATTTTAGGATGATCCATTAATTAGATTCACGTTAATAATTGAAAAGTATAATTTGAATTTATTTTTAAGAGACTTAATTATTATTTAAGACATTGATGAAATTTTAAGGGCCTTAAATGACAATTAAGATATTAATAAAAATTTAAGAGCCTTAATTATCATTTAAGACATTAATAAAATTTTAAGGGCCATAAATGATAATTAAGGTATTAATGGAATTTTAATGGTATTAATTATCATTTAATGATAATTAAGGCCATTCAAATATAATAATTGCCTACTTGATAGGAATTAGGTATAAAAATTATCTTAAGGGAAAACTATTTCTATCTTTAACTCTAAAGTTTTACATTTCTATTCTCTATCTCTTAAAAAGTGTAAAGAACATAAAGTTTAAGGGATAAATAGAAGTTTCTCACCTTTATCTCTCTATCATGGATCAAAGTGTCTCTTAATGAACTATTATTGCATTTCTATAAATTGTATTTTACGTATTACATATGTAAAAATCATGATTCTCAAGATCCCTATTTATGGATATTGATATTTTAAATTAGTCTTAGGAATTGAGACTTATAAACATTTTACAAAAATATTATTTCAAAACTTATAAATGGTATCAAAACATGGTTTGAGGATTCATGGTTTTCCATTCATAATGCTTGATCATATTAATCCATGTTTTTCTTCCAAATTGTTCTTGAGGTAAGATTTAGGATTTTAATTGTTTGATACTTTCCATTGCATGAGTAGATAATTAATGATTAATAATGGTTTTATGTGAGAAAACATGTTTTTAAGAACAAATTAGATGTTCAATATATTTAGGAAATTTGTGCTTTTGTATTTTATTGTTGTTTTCAATTTGAAGCTATATTATGTGACTTAGTTACCAAAATTATTAAATCCTTAAGTTAAATTTAGCTTCAAGTTAGATTATATTTTTATGCCAATTCCTTTCAACTTAAAATTCACCCACCAAGCTAATTCAAACGTGCTCTTTGCTTCTACGACCTTAGAATTTAGAGATTCAAATAATAGAATTAAAAATTCGGGACATTACACATAGCATACCAGACAACAGAAGCGGAATTAGTTTGAAAAATGGCGCCAGTAAAAGTAAACTCACTATAATACATGTAAGCTGAAAAATGAAAAAGTGAAGTAAAGGTTTACTCTAAGTAATGTAGCGAAAACAAACAAAAAAATGACACAGACAAATTTTTAGTAAAAACTTTAATTTTAATATGATAAAATTCATTATCAAAACTCAGATCTTTTACATTTAATTATCAAAAAAATAAAAAAAAATAGAAGAAGTCGAAGCTTAATTAAATTCATGAAAATTAACGGGATTATGATTTCATGGTTTTTAATCTTTCAAATTAGTGTATATCGATTTTTTAAAGAAAACCTCTCACTATTTTCTAATGATGAAAAATAAGAAAAATAAAACCTTTACACACAATTTGGGAATCATAACTTTTTATTTATTTATTTTATTTCTCTTATTCTTAATTTACCCATCATAAATAAAAAATAAAATTTTTAGATCTCTACACATAAAAGTCCACAATTAATGTGATGATTTAGATCCATTTGATCTTAAGCTTTATTTGATTACTTTGATTTAGGCCAAATCTTATGATAACTAATAATGTATAATTATCATTGTTATTTACACATATATACAATGTAGATGTACATTAAAAAAAAATTAACAATCTCCCACTTGGACTACATATGTGTGTACACACACACAACATTTCTCATTTGTATATTATAATATGACCTTATGAATTCAAAAATCACTATCATTACTAAAATTATCTCTAAATCCAGTCCATCAATCATATTAACATAGGATCAAAGTGACCTTTGGTATAATTGTCATATATTCATCAATGGTCACATATATTGATACAATCAATGACATGGATTAAGCATAGATGTTTAGCATGGAAATTGCATGTAATTTGATCTTTAGCATGCTTATTTCCAACTGCTCCTCCTTATTCCTTAGTGAGATCTAACCAAACAAGATAAGAGTGTAACTATACAAAATCTTTATACTGCAATAAATAATCATAAAATATTCATAAACTTATCTATTAAGAAAAACACCTATAAATACAATCTCCTACTAAACTAACATATCATCAATTGATACCACACTCATATAAACAGCATGCTCATGAAAGACCTTGGATGCTAAACCTTTAGTAAGTAGATCCACAACTATAGAGTTTGTTCCAATGTGCTCTATAGATATCTGACTAGTCTAAACTTTTTCTTTAATAACTAGAAACTTAAAGTTTATGTGTTTTGACTTTGATGAATTCCTATCATTGTTGGAATACAACACTGCTAACTTGTTATCACAAAACAATTTTAATGGTCTTTCAATAACATCCATAATATGCAGCTTAATGACATAATTTTGCAGTCATATCCTAAGATTGGACACATTATAACATGCTATAAATTCAACTACCATGGTGGAAGAAGTTATGAGTGTTTGCTTAGCACTCTTGCAAAAAATAACTACTCCAACAAGCAAGTAAATATAACTTAAAGTGGATCCATAATTTTCTTAGCATCTTGCAAAATTAAAGTAGGAATATCTAATGATCTCTAATTGATCCAATCTCTTGTATGTGAGCATATAGTTTTTGGTTCTCAAAAGATGCCCCATGGCCTTTTTGGCTACTTTGCAATGATCTATTTTTGGATTGCTCAAGTATGTGCCTAATATCCTAACAATGTATGCAAGATCTAGATGTGTACAAACTTGAGTATACATTAGGCTTCTACTAAACTTGTGGTATATACAATCATTAATCATACTCATTTAAAAATCAAAGAAGATGACAATTTGATAAAACTTGTAATACCATTGATAAGAAGCCTACTTAAGCCCATAAATGGATTTCTCCATTTTTAAGGGTTAGAGTTTTCAGTGGCCTAATGAAAGTTAATTGGATCATCTTCCACCATTCCAATGTCTACTTTATGCTATTAGAGAAAGATTATATAATCATCCAAAATCCCATTTCTTCTCTCTCTAGAAGATTTTCTTAATGGCATTTGTTCTTAAGATTATTGAATTTGTTCTTTAGGAATAACTTGTTGACCTTTATTAAGGAGATTTCAACATTATCTTATGATTTTGGAATTACTTCTTATGTAGTGTCACGAATAGAAACATGATCATGGTCTATGATAATAGTAGGAAGAAAAACAAATCCCTCTTCGAAGACAAAGTTTTTAGCCTTATCTTATCCTTAAACTTAATATCCTCAAAGCATCAAAGATTCCCCCTCTTAAAGAAGGACCTAATTATGAAATCATAAAACTTGTATCCCTAAGACCATTCAAAGTAACTAACAAAATAGCTACTAATCATTCTTGAATCTAGTTTCTTTTTCATTTGGCCTATAAGGCCTAACCTCCACTGGAGAACCCTACACATGTAGATGTTTTATACTGGGCTTCTTGTTCGTCCATAATTCATAGGGGTCTTAGTCGTTGCCTTAGTTAGAACTCTATTAAATATATAAGCTACGGTCTTTAATAGCTCTCCCAGGGGTGAGTCTAGTAAGGTAATATCCTTTAAGGTTTGTTTTGTCTCTTAGCAATACCATTCATGTTAAGGCTGCTCGACATGTTGTACTATGAGACAATACTGCACTTCTTTAGGAATTTGGAAAATAATTCTAAATATTATTCACTTGATCAATGATATCTATCATAGTATTCATCATTATGGTTAAACATGATGCCTTTAATCTTTTTGTTAAGTTGATTCTTAACTTTATCTTTGAAAGCCTTGAACAGTCTAATGCTTGAGATTTCTGATAAATAAGATAAAGGTATCTATAACATAAAAATTACCTATGAATGTGATAAACTATTGTTGACTATTCAAAGAAATTGTAGGTAATGACTTACAAATGTCTATATATATATTAGTTCTAAGATGACTAAAGATCTTTTAGCACCTAATCTCCTTTTATTTGTCTATTTCCCTTAATGTAATCAACATAGACTTCAAAAGTTTGAGAAATTAAAAATACCAAGAATTCCATCAGACATAGGTATTTAAATTCTTTATTTAGAGATATGCCTTAAATGTTTATGCCAAAGTAATGCAAAATTCTTATTGGTTAATTTCCTTCTAGTATCATATGAATTAACATGTAAGGTTTCACTAAATAAGCCAATTGTATAAGCATATAAAGATTATCGTATCTAGATAAAGAATTAGAAACAATAACCTTTGAATCATGAAGAATACTAAATTGACTATTTCCAAAAGTATAAAAGTAATTGAATTTGTCCAATGTAGAAATAGAAACCAAATTATGTCCAAATGACAATACCAAGTAAGTTTGATTCAAATTCAAATAAAATCCGATCTTTAACATTAGCCTAAAAGTCTTAATTGCCTCAACTTCAACTAACTTGCCATTGTCCATATAGATATATTTTTCATCACTATTCAACTTTCAACAACTCAGGTAACCTTGCATAGGCACACTTATACAATTAGTAGCAATGGAATCTACCTAGCAAGTATGTCCAAGCACTAAAGTTAAATTAACCTTTGAACAAACTAAATTAATAAATATACTTTTCTTTACTTGCCAAGCATGATGTTAGATACATTGTTTCTTCTTATGAGAAGTGTTTCCAAAGAAGTAGCATGCAAATTCCTTAATTTACCCTTTGTGTTCCTTATGTTGCTCTTCTTCTATGATGGAGCACTTGCAACTTCCTTATCCTTTTTCCTCTTTTTGTTATTATCTTTAAAGGTTGAAACTAAATGAGCATTTTCAATCTTTTTTTACTTAAATATCTCTTCTTCTTGTACACAATGTGAAATGAGCTTATTAAGAGTCCATTTCTCCTTTTAGTAGTTATAACTAACCTTGAATTGACTGAATTGCATAAGAATAGAGATCAGAACTAAATGCACCAGCTAGTTCTCAAATAGCCTTAACCTTAGTGCTTTTAGTTTTGATGCAAGAAAAGACATTCATAAAATGTACTCTCTAATGTTTCCTTTGCCTTTATACCTCATGAAAACAAGACTCTTTAGAAAGGTACTTGCTTTTTCCTTTTCATTTTTAGCAAAAACTTTCTTGAATTCTTTAAGGAACATCTTAGACATTCTGCCTCTGAAAGTTTTCAAAATTGTATGTTTCATGATCATAAGACTCATGCAATTTAATTGTTTCCACTTCTCTAAATCCTCCTTAGGATCAGAGGAATTTGCATCCATAAGAGCAGAAGGTCGCTTAACCTAAAGAGTAAGATTTAAATCCATGTAAGCAAGAATGATCGTAATGTTCTCTTTTTATTCTTTAAAGTTTGTGCCATTAAGCATAAGGAAAGAGTTAATATTTGCATATATTGAAGTAGTAGAAGCATTCACTAAATCTAGAATAAAATAAACAAAACAATAAGCTCATAAATTAAAATTTGAATTTAACATGATTAATAAATTTAAATAATGGCAAGCTCTTTCACAAGATACTTAACGCAACATTGAAATTTAATTTTTGGACAGAAAAATTAACTTGTAAGTGGTACTCTTAGTATAGTAATAAAATATTAGCAATAAATTCTTGTCAAATAATAAGCCTTTCTTTCAACCAATTTAATATTCATTTGGAAAACTCGATAATTGTCACATATTTATTATCACAAGTATGTTTGAATTTGGACCAAATAATAACCTTCCTTTGAGCCAGTCATTATCCACATGAAATCTAAACACAACCATCTTAATATTTCAAATTAATCAATCTACACAAGAGAGGTTACTATGGTAATACGTGATTTTAATTAATTAATTTTAAATATCAAGCACCCAAAAATAAAGAATAAATGATGCCAAAATTTGAATTTGAAGCCATTGTTATACATACATTAACATGTATAATTAAATTCTAATAACTAAATATAATAGATAAAATCTAGACTAATATAAATGATAAATATAGAAATATTGATTTATCAATTTAATGGACCCATGATCTAATATGCTTTGTGTTAATCACTTTTCTATTGATTTCAATCCAAAAGTTATCATAATGCTTACAATGTTAATGATATACTAGAATTACCCCAAAACAAGGTCACCCTAAACAAAATCATTTTCAATTGAAACAATACGTTATACATGGTATTGAAATGACATGTTATATTGATTTCACAATGTCAATAACAACATGCAATGATGTCTATGTGTGTGTGTGATTTCTTTAATCTTAAAATACCACCTGAGTGACATGGTCAAAGAATCAATTAAGTTGGGAAGAAAAAGTCGAAGGTTAAATCAAATACATTATGGTTGGTTCCACAACCACAACTAGATATTGGACATGTATAAAATGTTTCTATTAAATAAAATAAAAAGATTTTATTATTCGTAATGAATCTAGCTAAAATACCAAAAAAAGGTGCAAAAGACTAAAAGTCCATCTTTGAAGTTCCTTCCAAATGCATGGCTTACATACCGACTTCGACTGGTTCATCATTGCATGTATATATATATATATATATATATATATATATATATATATATATATATATATATATATATATATATATATATATATATATATATATGATTCCATAAATGCATTTCAATCCATATATATAGATTTGTTTTCAATCTTGGTTAAAGACAGGCACATATTAACGAAAACCAAATCACATCAACATTCAAAACTAAATCCATAACTTCAATATCAATCATTTACATATAAAATAATCCAAATCATTGATTATCTATATAAACCATTCAAAACAAATGTATCTATATATTATATATTAATATGATATTTCTTACCTCTCATTATGATAAGTGCCATTCTCATGATTCATCATATGTTAATTTATTATTTTCACTAAAAATTTAGTTTATCATTTCTTTTTTACATGAAAGATAAATTATGAAATAAAAAAAATTTATTCATACAATGTTAAATCAATTCCTATTAAAAGTTTGAATTTAAATATTTATTTATCATTAAAATTCATAATTATCTATTTATTTCATTCTCATAAAAATCTTCCTATATTACATTTATATTTTGCATTTTTTTCTTTTTCTACCTTCAATCACTTCAAGGTCATCATTTTATTTGAGATAAGAATTTCTTATCTTCATCTTCAATATCTATAAGTTTACAAATGCTTAATTATTTTATTCTCATAAAAAGATTCCCAAATTATATTTAAGTTTAATTTCTTTTCTCTTTCTACAATTTTTAATCATTTCAAAGCTATCGTCTTTTTTTATACGAGAGTTTTGATCTTTATTTTTAATATTTGTAAATATTTTTCTTACTACTACTAACCTTTTACAGTTGCTCGATCCAAAAATTTTGTAACTTAATCAATTCTTATTAGCTTAATGGATCCTTAATCTGTAAAATTACAAAAATATACATTTTTTATATAGTTTATTTTATTAGATAAATTTTTTAACTATTTCATACTATTTAATAGGAAAAACATAATTTTAGAAAAAATTATGAAAGGAGGAGAGCTGTCATGTAAATATAAATTATCAATTATGAAATTTACAGTTAATAATATATATAAATAGATTATTTTTTATTACCTTAGATTTGTATACAAATATTGATATTAACAAATACATTATTTTATATTTTGAAATTTGAAAATCATTTTATCTCTACCTTTGTCTAATTTTATTTGAAATTTTTCTATTTTTTATCTTTATTTGATTTGATTAAAATTTTTTTCTTTATCTTTATCTCATTTTACATTCAATTTAAAATTTATAAAATTTCATTTATAATAGACTTTCTGTTTATTTTAATTTGATAAAATCACTTTTTGCTTCTATAAATAAATGAACAATTCAACTTGCACCTGTTTGTTGAACAAACATTTGTCATTAAATACCTTAATAGTTCATCATCATTTAGTGAATTCTCACTATGGTAATTATAAATTTATTTTCATTTCACATTTTTTGTATTATGTTTCTAAATAGTTATATTATTTCTTTCACTCTTTTTCTCTTTAATGTTATTAATATATTTTTCTTAAATTTCAACTAATAGGTAGATCAATTTTTTTAAAAAAATTTGATACTCATTGTATACTTTTTATTTGTTTATTATTTTATATTTTTATTATATTTTGAGAAAGAAACTTTATTATAATACACCTTTTATAAGATATTAAATATGAGTGAGTCATTGATATTTTCCGACTAAAAACTATTCCTCTCTTTGATATAAATTAAAAAAATACAAAATATTTTATTTTAAAACATTAAATTTTAATCAATATGTATATCATAATTTATGAATTTTAATGAGTTATTTGTAATATAAATTTATTATATTCAAAAGTTTATTTTATATTATAACATAGTAAATAAAATATATTATATTATCATTATAAAAAAATCATTCTTATCATAAATCATGTTATTAAATATTAATATTAATGATAACAATTATCTTAAAAAAGTATTAAATTAATGCTATATTTGAATTCAAAATTAATTTTTTTGTAAAATAACTTCAAAATTAATTACCTACTTGAATGTTAAGCAAAATGAATGGAGAGATGACTTTTTTTCTTAGAATTATTAGTTATATATTAACCAATTTGTCATCTAATTCTCTTTATGAATAATTAATATATGATTATAATATTATATTATTGAGATAAATATTCATACATAATATAAAATTACTACTTTCAAAAATTTATTTTATACTGAAAAGTGGTAAGTGAAAAATATATTACCATTAAAAAACTATTCTTATCATAAATTATGTTATTAAATATTAATATTAATGATAATAATTATATTAAAAAATAATATCTAATTAATATAATATTTAAATTTAAAATTAATTATCTACTTAAAGTTGGGCAATTAATGGAGAAATAACTTTTTTCTTAGAATTGTTAGCTTATTAATCAAATTTTTATCTAATCCTCTTTTTAAATATTTAATATATAATTATAATATTATATTATTGAAGTAAATATTTATCTGTGTAATGCACGAGATAACACCTAGTTATATATATAAATGTCACCAAACTTCAACATGTCATTCCAATATATATAAAGATGACCTTATATATAACTTAATTGACATTGTAATTATATAAATGTCTTATATATAAACTAAATCCTAATTTTTTTTTGTAAATTAATAGGGCTAATGTTACAACCCTAATTCGATCATGACTAGCGTGAATCCTGATATCTGGTCTCCACTAGCCTCACCATTAATTCTACTAATTCTACCTAATGAAAATCTATCTATTTCCATGAGAACTCAAATTCTTGCAAAAAATTGGATAGAGTTTCCCTTATTTTTTGGACCTTTCCAAGGGTCACTTGCCCTAATTTACAAAACTTATATATATATATATATATATATATATATATATATATATATATATATATATAACGAATACAATTGTGTGATCAACATACAAGATGCTACATAACTACGATATGTATACATGGATAAACAATTCAACACATTAAGTGTTGAACCAATTTTATCTTAACATGCATACCCCAATCATATTCCAACTGTCAAAATCCTTCAACCAAGCCGTCTTTGATTCTCTATGAATATAACAAAGCTTATTCTTATCTTAACCTATAAACATTGAAAATAGAAAAGAATGAGTTACGAGAACTCAGTGAGCATATATCTGTCCTTTCTAAATCCAATTTCAATTATATTAAATGGTTACGTGCTGAATAGATATTCGATTAAAGAAGTAACCGCAACCCAAACTCCTTGAATTTCTAAGATATACGAGATCAAGCCTTGGGTTGAATATTCATCTGCACACAACTTTGTTTTCATATTTCATATTACATATTACGATAATCTTAACTATTCACTAACACATAATATCATCATCATATTTCACGCACCCATTTTAGGCAGTTATCACATTCACAAATAGCCATTAAAGCTTAAGTACAATTAAATCATCGTAATCATGTTGAGTCTTTACAATCATATCAAGCCATGATATCCCATCATAATTGGATTTTTTTTTCAATATCATATCACATTGTATAATCATTTATAATCAATATGTATATGTCCACCTTTTGTCTCCCGGTCCAACTTTATGCCCTATTCGCCTTTCCATCCTTATTCCGCCCAAGCCAACCTTATACCCTACTCGCCCTTTTTACTGGAAATTTTCCATCCGATTTTCATATCATCACCCCAATCACATTTCTCGTTCAAATGCCACTCCTGACATAATTCACATCATAATATGTACAATAAAGATCAGCTCTATAAATTACAATTTCAATGTAACCTCAATATAATTCAACTATTCTTTATCATTTGGTAACTAAGCATATAATACAATATATATATCAACACCACCATGCTCTCTTGCATGGTTATAAGAATCAATCTATATTCAACCAATATCATACACTTTCATAATCTACTATTCTAGTAAGCATCAATAAGTAACCATATAAATCCAATCATAATACGAATCTCACTTGTCATCATATTTCAAATTTGCTATCAATCGGTAGTCCCACGCTACTCATGTGTGGTCACAACCTGAGCACAAGTACAATCATAATCACAATCACACTTTCAATCAAAGCATACATTCATCACAATTCAGCAATAACCTATACAATGCCCTTCATTGCATCGTTTCCAAAAGTCAATCAATAATAATTTACAAGAAATAGATGGTACTTTGGAAGCACCATTACACATCATGATCCTCATCATAATAGGAAGTAACCAGATTATAGTATTTCATACTTATCTATATTGAGGTATACACCTATACACATTCAGTCTCTTGGTTTTATAACATATTATCCTAATAAATAGGACAAATAGAGCACAAGAAAATTAAGTAAAGAAGTTTCTAAGATAGATATACACTCACCTGAGAGTGTCCAATTGCTCCAAGGATCCCCAAGTATCCCACTTTCATCTCTTTTCTCTTTTTCCTACTTCAAAATTCACAAGAATAGTTTATAACATTAATATTGCTCATTTCGTGATCATTTCATTATGTACGTATCCTATAAATAGCATAAACTACTTATCTTTTATGTTTAGAGATTAAACATTCCATGTTGAACCTTTATAAATCATGAGAACACAAAATAAGATGGGTATGATTGACTATAGGGTCACCATAGTTATGACCTTTGAATAATGTCCTATGGATGATTCAAAAATCATGAATAGATTATTTGAAAAAAACTTACTTCATGTGGAAGTACATTTAATTATCTTTCCATAGACTACTTAGTCACCCAAATCGGTTAAAATTTGAAGAAGTTATGCCCTTTAAAAGATAGGCATGAAAAATTCATTTTTTTTTTGAAATTTTGAGTTTCTAACCTCTATCCACTATTTTGATCATATCCCAAAATATATACATGATTTTTATTTGAAACTAATTTCATTTGAAAGTAGACTCAATTATCTTTAAAACGATATATGGTTTGTTTAAAACGAACATAAGATGAAGGAGTTATACCCTTTCAAAGTTGGCATAAAATTCTGCAATTGATGAATCGATTTATCAACCCCTGAAAATGCTGAATCGCTTGGCCACTCAATTCTGAAGCCTAATTTCGCCTTTAGACCCCTGCAATCGATTGGCCACTCGATTCACACATGAAAACTCGATTTTCTGCAAAATTTTCACTATACAACTGATCTAAAACACCTCATAATCATATATAATGCATATCAAACCCAAATATAATCATCAAAACACTTATCTAACATCTCATATTACTTTTTTCCATCATTTATTACTTCCAAAACATCAAAATAAGCTTTAATCAAGAAAAGCCATAAATAAACCCATATTTCACACATATCTTCATATAATCTTAAAATTCAAGGATTTAGCTAAATTATCCACTATCTTGTATAGAAGAGGATGGTAGAAGCTTAGTTTGATGATTTTGCAGCTCTAATCACATCAAAATTCATTAATTTCCACAGTTAGGGCTCAAAGTGCTCCACCAAATCAAATAAACTTCATCAATCAAGAAGAAAAGGGAGGGATTCTTAATGAAAATATTGTTCTTACCTTGATTAGGTTAAGAAATCAACAAGATTTGAAGTCTTCTTACTTGATTGAGAGAGTAGTGTAAGAAATTCTTAGAGAGAGATGAGAGAATAGGAGGAATGAAGTGAAATGAGGGGAGAATAGGGTTTAAGGGTTGAAATGGGAGAAAATAAAGCCTTAGGGGTAATTTTGTAAAAGAGTTCCTAAACCTCTTCCATACTTATACCATCACTTATATCAGTGTGTAACTTTATACTCCATGATTCTAATAACTTTTCCTCATCAAAACTTCACTCAAATCATATTCCTACATCCTTATTTTTATTAACTCTATTTTATTCTATACTTCATACATAAAATTTCTAATCCACCTAAATTTTTTTTCTAGTTGCTTTGCTATTCTTTCTCACAAAATAATTTTTAATTTACTATATTTCACGAAAGGTGTAACAGTTAAATCCTAAATGAAAAAAATACACTAACTAATAATAATATTATGAGTCCTAGAGACTCTCATAGCATCAACAAAAAGTAAAGGAGACATTTGAGGTGGGGGAAGGGGCATGAAACAAGTAAGTTCCAATTTCCATAATATATGCCGAAGTTAGCTATCTAATCAATGCAAGTATTTCCTTCTCTATATGTGTGAATAATCTCAACTTCCCAATCTAGCCTAAGCATGCCATGTAAAATCTTGATCAATTGGTTTCCCTAGTGGTGAGGATTTTTCAAGCATAGAAACAATGCTTTAAAATCACATTCAAACTGAATTTTCTTGAAGCCTTGATCCCAAGCAATTTGCAAACTACATATAACACCCCAACACTTCGTAATATAAGCAAAGCAATCACTTAATGGCTCTGCAAAGCCTAATAGCCATCTACTATACAAATATCTAAACACACCATTGCATCTAGCTAAATTATTACGTCCTTTCACCGCTCCATTGGAGTTAATTTTCACCCAACCTTTAGGTAGGGAGTTTTAACAGATTTCAAGTTATATTAGTATTCTCCTTTCATCAACTAACCTAATTTCCTTGTCTTTTAACACATTTTTAGCATCGTGAAAGATCACACCCATTAGATTAAAAGGGTAAGCAAAATTAGATTGATGGATATTTCATTCTTCTAGTTCCAAATAAACCAGCAACTAACAGCCCAAAGAACATTCCAATTATCCTTCCATGTTAATGCTCTACCAATCTGAGCAAATAAGTACAATCTCCACCAATCCTCTAATGATATGGCACCAAAATAAAAAATATGTTGGGGGTCTACTAGGCTCTACCATATTTTCCAAGCTTTGGGGCAATCACACAACACATGTGAAATGGTTTCACTTTTATTTAAATAGATGCTATAGTATTGGGAGCCATGATCCCACTTGCTTGCTCTGATTTTAGTTAATAACCCATTCTACATTGCTTGCCAAATGAAACGCCAATTACATTATGTCACCTGTAATTTCCAAATTCCAAATACCATCATAGTTGTCTCAATTTACTCTTGCAAGCCTCTCACAAGTGCCTTTCATTGTGAACATACCATCTAGATTGTCATTCCACATTAGAATATAACTCCTACATTAGTTTGAGGAGGAAAAACTAACTGGAGTTTCTTTACTACATGGTTTGGGAGAATAGTCATCAATAAGTTCTAGTCCCAATCTTTGTTATTCATAACAAATTCATTCATTTTGGCTTTCCGTTGTTCTTTATCAACAATATCTAAAGCTAGCTTTAGTAAAGGAGTTTCAATACCTAGCCAATTATCAGTCTAAAATTGGACATCCTTTCCACCATTCATCTTCCATTTGATCCCTTTAATGGTATCATGATGAATGGATCCAATAGCTTGCCAAATAAAAGAGTCTTTATATGTGCTTTTAAAATCAAAAGGCCAAGATCCTCTAAAACCATATTTGCCTTTAAGGACCTTCACCCATGAATGACTTTCCTCGGTATAGATTTTATAGCATAATTTTAGTTATATCCTTAATCAAACCAACATTTGTATTTTTAGATAAGAGTATTCTCAATTTAGCTTAATTCAATCTTTTATCCAAGAGCCAAACAAAATCTAGATAATACTCTAGATATACAATATGCTTATTCCATTGTTGTTTTGGCAAATAATAATAAATCATTTGCAAATAGTAAATGAGAGATCACTGGGCTTGATTTATCTTCTTTAATTGGCCTCTGATTCTTAGCATTAACCTCTTCCATAATCAAATGCAAATGCTTCTCTATGTAAAGAACAAAGAAATAGGACGAAATAGGATCCCTTTGCTTGATGCCTTAGGAAAAAGAGTACAGTTTCAAGAGGATTGTATTGATAATTATTTTCCAGATAGAGTTCCTTATACTAGTTAATAATTAGCTAGTGCAGCTTGATCCTTAACCCATTCAAATTTGGAATTTCTTAGCATAGATACTCTATTAAATCTTCTTCTTATAACCATTTTAGTATGATAGAACTTAGTATTTCAATCACCATCCTAGATCCATTTAGCATGAGACTTTTGATATGAAAAAGTTTCCTCTTGTTTGATTATTATAGAAAGGTCCCTTTGTAATCCATTCTCTAGGTTATCAAGGTAAAGGTTCCATTTCCTTTCTACTTATAAGCTGAGCACCCTAAATTCAGGCTAAAAGAGCATTTTTTTTCCTTTTTAATGTGCCCAAACACTACTTTGGTCCATTTCATCAAATTTTCCAAAAGTTGTTGAATATTGTCAAGAAAAGAGTAAGTATTTTGCCAATTTTTTCCATCAAACTTAGGAATCGGTCATGTAGAAGCCAGGCTACTTCAAATTGAAAAGGTCTATTACTTCTTTCCAATTTACCTCCTATTAAACTTGTAATAATTGGATGGTGATTTAAGTAAACATGAGGGAGAACTTTAACAATAGCATTATCAAATTTCCTCTTCCATTTTGCATTACATAGGCTTTGATCCAATCTTTCAAAAATTCTGTCATATCTATCTCTGATTGAGCCTCTCCAAGTGAACCACGATCCTTACTAACCCATATCAATTAGACCATAAGAATTAATTCAATATGCAAATGTTGAACATCTTTTCTCCACCTTAAGAATACCTTTTTTTTTCTTTGAATAATGAGCAATATCATTGAAGTCTCTAGTGACAAGCCAAGGTTCTCAAATAATTTGTGAGAATTCCAAAAGCTGAGACCTTCAAACTCTTTTGGCATTTATTTGATGACTCATACATACAAGAGTGAGACGTTAAAATAAATTAACTCTTTCAAAGATTTAAAGATGCACATATTGAAAAGAGTTTGAGAAAACACTTACTTTAACTCTATTTTCCTTCTATCCCATCCATGTACCTCCAAATAAACCACTTCCTTTTTGAATAAAGAACTTCGTGTATTTCAATTTGCGAAATAATTTAGAAGCTATAACTGTAGCAGTTTTTGTTTCTAAAAAAGCTATTATGTCTAAATTATGCTTTCCTAATAAATTATTAGCTTGATTTACAAATTCAGGATTGCCAACTCCCTTGTAATTCCATGATAAAATTTTAATTATTATTTAAAATAAATTTTAACTAATCTCTAGATAGAAGATGTTAAGAACTATCCATCAGGATCTTTGGAATGTCACATAAAGTTTTAGCCACTTGCATTTCAAAGTCCTCACTAGTGGGTTGTGTTTCCTCAATTATTGAATTTAAAGCTAATTAAGAGATGGCTTCTAAAATGTCATTAGGAGGTTTCTCCTTAAGATTAACAACCATCAAGTTCAAATCAATTTAGCTTTATATTTTCATATGCATAGGCTTTAAATGTCCCATTATTTTCATCATGAAAAGTGGATTCTCCACTTTGACTCCAAGAAGAATCCAAGCTAAGCTGAGTTTGTTCATCGAGTTTACTGTTTAAAACTATCTTCTTATTAACCTTGCTCCTTAACTCATTTAAATTTTTTTTTTCGATCTCCTACTAGATAATTTGATGAGTAGTTGGAATAAGTACTTCAATAATTCCCATATTAGTCATTCTTTTACCACTTTTAAACCCTCTTTGATTCATGTCGGGGACAATATTCTCTTTCCCCAAACTCACCTCCCTTCTCTCCTTCCTTCTCTCCTCATCTTTCACACCATTTTCCATTAGTTCTTCTTCAAAAGTAGGATTAGAAAGAGTAGCAAACCTTGATTCTTCTACTTTATGTCCCCTTTGAGGATTGGGTTGTACACCATTGCCATTCTTGTTACATTGTGGTTTATGAGCAATCATCTAGTCACCGAAATTCCATATTAGGTTGTGTTTTTCTTTTATTTTGTCAATCATCATGTACAACACCATTTTGTATCTAAATAGCCTTGTCACTCTTAGTTTCAACAAGAGCCTTTTCAACCATTGTCTCCTTTTCTTTACACCCATCCATATAATGCCCATATTTTCCACACTTAAGACAAATTAGATGAATTCCTTTATACTCTACCCTTATGTCTTTGGGACCTACTTGAAATTGTGGGATTAGTGGTTTATTTAGATCAATTAAAGTACACCTCTAGCATATTTACCCCTAGCTTTCTCTTCTGTCATAAAGTCAATTTTAATTGTTTTACCAATTCTATTACCAAGTGCCTTTAAGCATCTTCTATCATAATATTCCATAAACAGTTTAGGAAAATTTACCCATATAGCCACCTTGTCAATGGAACCTCTTGGTAGATTAAAATTTGGGATTCACTCTTGGATAGTTAAATAGTGATAAAAAATTAGACAAGGGCTTTCCATCAATGCAAATTCCTTTTTGCTCACACTAGAGAATTTTATTAAGTAGTGATCATATCCTAGATTAACTAAGTCAAAACTTCTTGCTATTTGCAGCAATTGTAGAAGTTTCTTTACTAGAAAATGAAAATCAATACTATGCCCTAATAGTTTAATAATCCCAATTGTTTATTTTATATATAATGTCAAATCATGATTAACACTAAATTCCGGAGAAAACATTGCCTTAATGTTTCTAAATCATTAAGTGCCATTGCATCAAATCATAAAACAATATTAACAAAATGGAATTCAAAATTTTTCTAGATAACAATAATCAAATCTCCTACTAAATTCTAGCTAAATTAATGATTTTTTTCTTAATAATTTAACATTTAATATCAATTGTTAGTGAAAATTTTAATTATGATAACAATAAAATTTATTATCAAAATTAGAATTTTTATGTTTAATTATAAAAAAAATATTAAATGCAAAAGTGAGAAATGATAGGATTGTAATTTCATCATTCTTAATCTTCAAAATTAATGTGTATTAATTTTTTAGAGAAAACCCCTTTATTTTCTAATGATAAGATATCAGAAAATAAAAAATAAGACCTTTAATTTCTCTATACATAATGTCAAATGAATTAAACTCAATTAATTTTAAACTTTATTCAATCACTTTAATCTAAACTAAAATATATAATAATCAATAATATATAATTATTATTATTTACACATAAATAATATATATGTATTCATTAAAAATCCAACACAAATATGGCAGACGGAGCTGCGTAAAGAGTGACACTGCAACACTATAAAGATGAAACTTTAGAAAGTTTAAGCCAACCAAGATCAAGAAATTAAACAACAAAAAAGCACACACTAAAAAAAAAAGAATAGATGTAGAAAAATCCAAATGATTTTTTTAATAAGAACATACCAAAATCTTTTCAACCATCGATCATTACTTTGATATAAAAATAGAACATGAACATTGTCACTATCAATGACCTTATGATCTCTTATTTCCAAATGCCGATTACAACGGCAATAATGATTCCCGGCACTCAGAAAAATAGATGAATTTTTACAATGTGGCTTTCTTTTAATTTTCCTATAGTGTCTTCGATCCTCAATTAGAAAAAAAAAAGAAGAAAGTTAAATTATAGAATATAATATTTTATAGTCTGCATATTTTCACAAAGTGGCTTAAAGCCATTTTATTGTTTTGGTCTTTTCTGAAGTCATTCCAATAAGTTCGGATTCGTGGGTTCATATTTTCTAAAATATCTGCCTTTAAGCTTTGAATGAAACCTATTTCAATTTCAAATAACAATAACAGAAATACAGTATTTAAGAAATAACAACTTAGTAAATGAAAAAAAAAAAAAAAAGACTATAACAGTTGTCAAAATGAAAAATATTTAAAGATTAAGAAACATGAATTTTTAACTATTTATCAGGTTTTATTGTTGCTAAGAATTTTAAAGTAATAAAAACTTTCTAAATATTTACTACATTGACATGGAATAAAATACCGAAATCCATAAATTTACAGTCCACGATAAAAAAGGGAAAAAAAATACTATTCTTATTCCATGCTTTGAAATTAGATTTGTCCCATTAACGCCTTTTAGCAATTGGGAATGATAACAACAAAAAATTTCTTTATCAACTGGGAGTAGCCTCCAATTATTCGCAAATTCTAAACACTTTTAAGTTTGTAATCTATATTATAATCGTTTAAAATTACACCATTTCATTCAATATAAGTGATATTCTCATCAAGTACGCCCTTTGTATTTAATGCTATAGGTGATTTTTTAACTCTGAAAATTCATTCACAAAAATCATATACCCTTTTAACATTATAAAATCGATGAGAATATTAAAATTATCAAAAAAAAATTGCATCACTAATAATTTACACAGTTTCTTTAACAAAAAATTAAGAGCATAATCTAACACGTTTATTCAGAAAATAATAAATTTGGATTAGACGCTTTTAGTTGAAAAAGAACAATGTTATTCCATTAATGGGATTTCTTTAGAGTTGAAGAGTGAGAGTCAGAAGGGCAGAAATAGATAAACCTTATTTTGGTTCTTTTACTCTTGACGAAATTCTCTTTGTTATTTTATTAATTATATTAAATTATGTCAAAAGCTAACTCATTATATAGCATTCTTGACAAAAATTTCTGCAATGCAAACAAAATTCCTTTTTCCTCTTAAATGGTATCCTATTACGATAAAAATAACTGATGAAGATTAAATTTTTAAACAATAATCAAAAAACAGAAATTCATGTAAGCAAGACGCATAACATTTAACACCAATATACTTCCACAAAGCAGCTGCAATGGCCAGTTTGTTCCAGCAAAACAGTGGCGTTTCAACTAAACAATTCAAACAACACAACAAAAGCACCAAAATGTAAATGCTAGCAATTTACTTTACTTGTACTCCATTTTGACAAAGTAATCAAATATTATAGGCCCTACTTAAAAACCTCCTTTCCAAATATATAAAGAAGTAGGCCATTCAATCAGTATTCTCACGCTTCACTGAAACCTTCAACTTGCCAGTCGAGCACTGAGGGGATATGAAAGATGAAAGGGGAAGCTCATCAATGTCCAGAGGATTCCCCTTGCAAGGAGTTGAGATTTGAAGAGACCAGTTCAATATCATTTTCAGAAGATAAAGAATATGTCTCATTCAATTACACCATTACAATTAAAATATCAACAACTCTGGAAAGAATGAATAAAAAATAATCACATCATATCATCTAAAAAATAGAATTCAAAAGTATAAAATCATAATTTAAACTCGCTTAAGAATCAACAGGTTCCTTGTTAGTTTCAAAGACATTGGCATATACAGCAACATCATCACACTGAAGGAATTATTAAACTATTATTAGCAAAGCACACAAAACATATCTGTTGTGTTCTAATAAAAATGGTTTCTAAATTCAATAATTTTATCAACGAATCAGAAATTTACCTTTTGAGAACCATTCAACTTCATAAAATCTGAAATATAGTCTCATCATTGGTCATTCTCACAACGGTATAACTCTGCCAAGCCTTTAGTATATTATTCTGTGCAACATCAACCTTGAAAAGAAATGCCTTCTGCAGAAATAAATTCTCTACTTCATAAGGATAGTCAAATGGATCGCCTTCCAAATATTTTACAACTCAGAAAAGAAGACTATTAAAAGATAAAAAAAAAAGAAGTACAAAAGAACTGTTTCAAGAGAAAAAATACATTCAATAGTCTCTCTTTAACATCAGATGCATTCACTTTGCATATAGTTGCTGCATCGGGTTTGTAGCCAACAAAAGATAATTTAGTCTTTGCATCCTTCACCAACATTTGAATGCAAATCATAAAAGAAGATAAGAATTTACATTTCAGTTAACAATAAATACTCAATCCATGAACAAAAAGGTTAATTGAATATAAAAAACAGATAAGTGAAATATAAAACGAATTGAATGTATTACTTTGGAATTATCATTGATGGAGGCTGGCCACAATTGTGGCTATTTGAACTATCCTCGTCTCCTTTAAATTTCATTTTTCATGAAACACATCCCTCATAAAATCATGGCTGATCAGTTTGCATCATTTGAACAGTCCTTAAGGTAATGAACTTATCAGGCTAACATGAATCATCATATTATCAAATGAAAAATGAGACTTGATCAGACAAAATAATAAATCAACAATAACAACAAAGTTTTATCCCACTAAGTGAGATCAGCTACATATATTACACGACGTCATTGAGCTTTATCAAAAACTAAGTTTTCGGTGATATTATTCACCAAAAGATCCCTTTTTACTTCAATTAAGAAAATAATGAATCAAACTATATAATTAAGAAAATGTGAAATAATATAGATTGATAAAGATTTACTTCAATTGACTCAGCAATCTCGGTGACTGTCTTTCAAGGAGTAAGGTAGAAAAAGATATCTTACCCCTTCTTAAACTCTTCATATTGTGGTATGTCAGGATTGAAAATTATCTCAGGGGTTTGTAAGGAGTTTGTTACAGTCAAAGTATCTTCAAAATAACAAAATGCGTTAACAATTTTAAAAACCATATCTTGATCTGATTAAAGAAAAATAACAGTATGCTTCAGATTTAGGAGAATCGATATTACCATGAAAAGGTTTGATGCGACCTAATTGGAAAACCATCACATTATTGGATCCCTAGTTCTCTTTGATGAAGTCTAACACGTATTGGGCATAAGAGCCCCATAGAACAAATTTCAATTGGTTCCCCCTAAAGAAATAAACAACTTAAGATATTAAATCAAAATAAAAAAATTTCAAATAAAAATGCTTAATAACTGAATCTAAACCAATTGTTTAACTCACTTGCAATCAATAACAACAGCTTCAATTCTCTTGCTTGTAACCCCATTTCTTGTATACTCCTTAATTTCACTCACATATGTAACTTCACCAATTTATGTCTGCAAAACAAAATTATATCAATGTAAAAAATGAAATAAATGAAACAATAATCAATAACAATCAGTTAAGATACTTTAAAACTAATTGCAAACATAAAGTAAATTATCCATCACCTTCTCATCCACCAAAACAATTTCAATGCTATTGATAGAATTGTCATATCCATTCTTCATATAGTTCCACACATGAACAGCAAGACCAAGGATTTTTCAAGTTTCTTTCGTGTCATTAATAGAAGAAATGGAATTAATGCGAGCAGCCATGAAAGACCTCAAAAGTAAAAAAAGAACTGGTAAAATTCTCCCAAAACTAATGTGATTAAATTCCTTTTACAATAGGCAGAATATAAAGTCAATGTACCATATATTCAATTAATTGAGTAGTAAATCAAGTATGAAAAAAATGACAGGAAATTTGGTATAAAAAAGTTTTAAGTTTTGAAACTAAAAAAGAGCATGAAGAGTGCTATATGATTCTGCCATATTTACTCAAACTTACAAAATACAGTAGTTAAAGAAAACAAATAAAAGGAATATGAAAACATTGAAAAGAAAAAATTAACTTGTACATCTAAACCTTAAAGTAAACAAAGAAGTATGGATTGCACAACAAATAACAGGGAAAAAAACAATAATAATTGGCATTAGAGTTCGTGAAATCTTCAAAGCAGTAATGTACACATTCTTTTGAAAATGTTTCAGAGCAAGGACTCAAGCATATAAGAACAAAGGGTCAGAATGGGTTAATATATAAAAAATGGAAAAAAAAAAATAAAGAGGAGACGAAATCAAAATGAAGTTCGAAATTCAAAATAGAGATTAAAGCCAATCGTTAAACAAAAGAAGCAAATTAGAGTTTAGGCAATTAAACCCATACCAGAAATCAGAATACAAAAGGAGGAATTTCGCAATGGATAGGGTTTTCGGAAAAGGATTCGCACAAATATAATACAAATACGGAAACACAGTAATCGAAAATCACACTCAATACAATCCGGATATAGCAAAACATAGGCCTGAAATAAGGGTTTCCGGTCGGAAAGTATTAACACAAAAACTGTAAATAGGGTTTCGCAGAAACAACAAACCAGTAACACATGATACAAATCGAATCTCAATTTATAGCATCAGATAGCAGATCAGACTAAAAAGTACGAATGACAGGAACCCTAGTCACCGAAATAGCATTTTCGCACATAAAACCAAATTATCAGAACCGAGGATGCACGAAAGAGGAAAAAATCATTAACACAGATAAAAAAGTCACCAAGAAATCACGCCGGAAGGCCGAAATGCAACTTGCAACTCATAAATGGCGCATCAGTCCGTTTTACAAAACGAAAGAAAATCAACGATAAATGCTGAAAATAGTGAATCGAAAGCAAAAACAGAACAACAAGAGCAAGAAAAGAAGGAGATGCGCCGGATTAGAACGATCACGCAAGCACATTCGGACGCCTGAGAAGGAGAAGTCGACGTTGTAGTTTACAAGACTTCTAATTTACAACACTTTTAGTATACATTACGGTAGACAGATTAGGGTTAGACAAATGAACACTACAGTAACCTACAGATTGGGAAATATTGGTATTTTTGTATATATTTTTATTTTTTAATTTTGTTTTTAATTTTTTTATTTATAAAAATTATTTTTAATTCAAGAAAAATAAAGAATAAAAATATCTTACGAAATAAATAAGTAAATTTTTTATTTAATTATAAAATTATTAAAAAATAGGTTTAGAAAATATATAAAATTTATTTTTAAATTTTTAAAAATACTTTTTAAATTTAAAAATAATTTTTAAATTTAAAAATACATATTACTAAACAAATTTATTAATATTTTATTTTTTAAAAAACAAATCAAAAAATACGGAAAAAAATTAAAGGCTAGGTCTGGACGCATCTGCACAATCGGGTTTGCCCCGGTTCTTCGGGCCGGGTTAATTCGGACCCCAGAAATTGTCCAGACTCATCCGTACCCAGCACATTACGAGCTGCTCTTTCGTCCTCAATTTGAATTTGCTGCATAGCCTACTCTTCCCTGAGCCTCTTCCTCTACCATTTCTGGGGAGAGTCTGTTGCTACAGGTCATTTCTGTTCCTCTTGCATTCTTCAAGCAGCGAAAGCTTCAGCTTTTCTGAACTTCACAAAGTACAGTAACAAAAAAAGCAAATTTGATGTGCGGAAGTGTGCTCGGGATTGGCTATACGTGAACGTATGCGGTAGTTCTGTATTCCAGCTCGTGCTTTAAATAATTTGTGTTTTTAATGATGGGTTAAATTTCACTGTAATTATTGCCTTTTGGGTTTGTATGCTGAGTTAATTTTGATTACAGTAAATCCGTTGCTTGTAAGATGCTGGTTAGATCTGAGCTCAATTCATTTTCTGTTGATGTCATTTGCTTTTTAGCCCAAAAGGAGTCACATTTTAACTAATATTGAGCCTTTATTTTCTTTGCCTTTCCACTTCTAGCGTCTGATTTCATCATTGCATCAGAACTCATTCAGCTGTGAGTAGGGGCTTCTCATCTTGTCAGATAAGTGATGGCTTTCTTATTTCAGAAATTTCAAGAGGTATGCCCATATCTTCTGATAGGGTTTTTTTCATCGTATGTCATTGCTAACTTTATGTATGGAAAAATAGGGCTTTTTCTGGGACTATGCCAGGATATAAATTTTTAGGTAGCTTTGAGTAACATTTTGTTCATTTTTTCTCCCTTACATTCTTTCCGTTTTTCTAATTCTTTGAAGCAGTTTATGTTTGGCCACAATATAGCAGGTATTAATAAGAGACTGAGTAAAATTATGTCATTATTGTCCTGTGACTAAACCAGGATATGAATTTTTAGGTAGCTTTGAGTAACATCTTGTTCATATTTTTTCCTTTACTTCTTGTTTTTTTCCTTTTACTAATTCTTTTAAGCAGTTTGTGTTTGACTTCAATATAGTAGGTATTTATTGTAAGAGGCTGAGTAAAATTATGTCATTATGGTCTTCTACAAGCGTGAAAGTATGAGTATATTTAGATGTATCTTCCTTATGACTAATTGCTTCTTAGAAAGTTTTTGTATTTTAGCAGATTGTTTAGGATCTATGCTGTTGTTGTGATATCCAAAGAACTTCCATAATTTATATTCAGGTAAATGAGCTTATTTGAGTGACGATATGAAGGATTTTGTGGTCTAGAGTGAATGACTAGAAATCACTTTGATCATGTATCATTGCATTAGAATTCTGAATTTGCCTATTGTCCCTACATTATCTGTTGATTTCATGTATAACCATTCCATGCATGAAACAGAAGGAAAGGTGAATCATATATCTTCACTGTGAAGGCTTTTATTTTGATTTGGCCTGATCGCATTCCTTTGTTATTCTTTGTATATTTCTTCCATCAACTTGTTCAATTCTATTAGTTATCTAATGTCCATTTATTGAGTTTGTGGAACTTTTAATTTGGCTGGATCTCATTCCTTTGTTATTCTTTGTATATTTTTTCCATTAACTTGTTTGATTATATGGGTTATCTGATGTCCATTTATTGAGTCTGTGAAACTTTTACCCCCCCAGGTCACGTGAAACTGGGTGAGAAAATGTTTTTCTGCCATTTTCTATGTGGATACTAAGCATGTCAATGCTCTAAAAGACGATCTCTTATTTGATGGATGTGTGTTATAATTTATATTACAGATTGTTGTGATGATTCTTATGTGGATCTGAAGTCATGTACTATGCAAAGCTATACTGCTATAGTCTACATTTTGTGAATTTGCGAAACTTATCACAAGAATTTGATAATTTGATTTCAGGCTGTGAAAATCCTTGCAAGGAGTGCTACTTTTGCTCGGGATCCTAGAAAAATACAGTTTGAAGCTGACATCAACCGCTTGTTCCTTTATACCAGGTAAGTGCTTTTTTGTTGTCTGCATTAATGGTGAATTACCTCTACCATGCTTGTAAGAGCACTTTTTGTACCTAGCTTGAATAAAAGTCATCAATGTATGCTTCCTTTATTGTTTGATTTGTCTGTTTCCTGGTTTTCTTTCCAACCTTGTCCTTGGAACAAAAGATCTTAGCTGTAATTTTTTTTTTCCTTTTTTTGGGACAGAAATTATCTGTATATAATTGGTTTCACTCATGAGCCATATTTTTATGATTCTGAAACTCAATTTCTTCTGTCCTTAACCATCCCACTATGGTTTTCTTGAAGGCTATGTCTAAGAATTTCTTTTTTCACTAACTTTCATATGTTTATCTTCTGGCATGTGGTCTTTGTTACTCATATTGGTTAACTTGCCTGTAATTATAGCTCATATCCTAGTTCTGGATCCAGCACTGTCTTTTTCTGTTAATTTACTTTTCCTAGGATATTTCCTTTCATTGATGTTGCTTTGGCAGCATCTCTTTGTTGATTAAAAAATTTACGATAAATTATTTGATTTCAGATGCATTAGGTGACAATGATTGTTTTATTATTCAAAAGGACAATGGAACCCTATGTGCAAAATCACGAATTCTCCTATCTAAAAATCTATTTATGGAGTACAAAAGTAGTATTTTTCCCCCCTACCTAAACTATGCATTATTACAATGTATTGTTGGATTATTATACTCTACTCCTAAAGGCAAAAACAAGACAAGTATAAATAATGTGATTCTTATGTTATCAGTTGAACTATATTCCTCACAGACTGTGACTGTATCGCGTTCTGTGATTTTTATGTATTGGTGTATGAAAGTCTTGTGCATTATTATAGGACTTGGCCAATTATCCATATTATAAAAATCACTTATGAAATAGAATATTGATGAAGAAGGAATGGAGAGAGGGATCAGGATGAGAGGAAGGATGAAGAGAGAGCTAAGATTTCAAAATTTGAAATTTGAGAGAAGCAGAAAAGCAAGGGATAGATAGATAAGAAAGAGGATATAGGGAACCAGGGCTCAAAGTATATATGAAGCACTTATGAAATGGAATATTGCCAAAGAAGGAATGAAGAGAGGAAAGATAAAGAAAGAGCTACGGTTTCAAATTCTAAAATTTGAAAGAAGTAGAGGAACAAGGGAGAGATAAAGAAGATAGAGGATTACATATGAAGTGAACAAGGAAACAAAGCTCAAAGTATATACGAAGCAAAGAAGCAAATGACCTTACCTACCGATGTATAAAAATTTGTATTCATATTTTTATTGATGCTTAAAATAATAAATAATAAAATAACTCATACTTTATCAACAACAACAAAGTTTTATCTCATTAAATGAGGTCGGTTATATGGATCGCATGACGCCATTGAATTCTATCAAAAATAAGATTTTCAATGATATTATTTACAAAGAGATCCCTTTTTATAACTTCTTTCAATGTCCTTTTTGGCTTCTCTTTATACTTTTTCACAAGGCTAAAGATCATGTGATCAACTCTTTTCACTAATGCCTCCAATGGCCTTTTAAAATAACTCATACTTTATCAACATGTATAAAATTGTGAAGGCACTAATGAGATATACAACTATATTACTATGTTAGATTTTTACACAAAAAATTATAAAATACAAGCAGTTATGTGTGAAGACCAAGTTATGCAGGAGGGCAACCAGCTCAATCAATGGTGCCAGACATGTGTTTTGAATTGAAGAATGGCAATGGGGTAGAATGGGAGCAAATCAACCTTCTGTTACCCCTTGTCCATTAGTGGGGACAAAATTTGCCTCATGCCCATGCCCCATGGGGCAATAGAACTAAATGGTAATTTTTAGAGAATGATAAATCTTGAAATTAAATTTTACAAATTCACATGTAATTACTAAATAGTTTGGAACACCAAGACTATAAATTCACATATATCAACAATCATTTTAAATTCTTTATGACAAACTGAGATGCTTATTCAACATGTTACTATTTATGATATTGATGCCTATAATATAATAAATTCATAAGTATAAATTTAAAAATACTTAAATATTCTTATTTAGAATGTATTAAACATTACAAAGTAAAAATGAAATAATATTTTTCTAAATCCTGGGGCAAGGTAGGATGCAACTGGGTAGGCTTGTGATTTTTGCCCTATCCCCATCTTTATGGGCTAAAAAATCTCCAATTCCCAGCACCCCACTAGGCAAAGCCTTGTGAATATCTCCAAATTCAAGCAAACTGCCATCCCTATTTGAATTTTAGAATACCATAAAATTTTCTGTTTGTTTTAAAAGATTAAATTTATAATTAAAAATTAAACATTAATATTGTTTCTATAGGAAACTTTTGATACATTTGAAGTGATGACAGATTGAATAGCAATATCTGGCTGTGATAGATTACTCATTTTTGCCCTCATTTTCTTTACAGATTGATGGTTGCTCATTTAAATTTTCACATCTTAGTTTGTCCAACTATTGACTGTGGCCCAAAAGAATTATATAATTCTTTGGACATTTTATTTTGAAGTTGGGTTTTCCTGTGGATTTTGGGTTTCGGGGCTTTGTACTCTTGAAGTGCATTTGTATTTAGAGAAATACAGGTTAGAAAGAGATAAGTAGAGGAAATACTGATTAGTTGCATTTTGTTTTCAAACTCTATGCTTGGGTATGGTTCTTTGTTAGGGAAATGAGAGTGTCAGAGCGAGGGGCATGGTGTGTTCAGAGACGGGGAAAGTTTAGAAAGGATTATCTTGATTGTTGGTTAAGATTCTTTGTTAGGGAAATGAGAGTGTCAGAGTGTGGGGCTTGGTGTAATCAGAGACAGGGAAAATTTAGAAAGGATTATCTTGATTGTTCCTTCAATGAGTTATGTTAGTTTTTTGGCTTTGCCACTGGCCTTAATTGGCTGATGGTGATGGGATGATTGGGGAAATGGGGGGAAAAACAGGGCTACTGTTCTGGTTTCTGTGCCAAGGGCTTTTCTCTTTTCTAGTTATACTTGATCTTTTTGTCATTATTAGTTAGATTTTAGGCAGAAGCTGGACATCACAAGAGAAAAGGTATTCGTATAGGGGTGGGTCTGAATTTAGGGTTTTCTGAGTTATTTTGAACTTTTAAAACAAGGTAAAGTTCTATATTTATTAAACTTAGTTCAGGTTCATTTTAATGTTTATTATATGATCTTACTATTTTAAACCCAAAAACAGAAATTAAAATGATGAAAACTTGAACACATGGGACCTCTTTTGTGATACAGATTTAGATTTAGATAAATCACTGATTTAAGTCTAAAGGTGTGAGGGCTGAACATTTTATTTTGTTCTCTACTATAGAAGTCACCTTTATTTCAAGTGTGCTATAATATGTTTTGGGCGCATGTTGTAATTGTTACTTATGTAAGCCCATGCATTATCAATGACTTCTGCAACAGTTTTGAACTAATTGGTCATATCTGTAAGTGTAATTGTTTTCAATTTTTATTTTTGGCAGCCATATTGCAACGGGAAAAGAATCTAAAAGTAGAAATCAGAAAGTCAATATTTTATCTAGTTTTTACTTCTATCATCTTAAGAGTATTTTTATTGAAATTGATTTTAACAATATATAACACTATACCTTCCCTATGTTGAGATTTTATAAGGTTATCCGTTCGTCTTTGTTGTGGGTTCATATTGTTATAATAGTAACTTCACTTTTCTTGTCTATAACACGCCTTTTCTTGTTAATGTCTTGACATCTTTTGCTCATGCAAAGACTTGAATATCCAGCTACAATCGACTGGGGAAGGATGCTGATGAGGCAGACGCAGAAGAGATTATTGAGATAGCCAATAAAGCCTCTGTTGCTGATCAAGAGGTGCAGGTACAGGAAAATGTTCATTCTCAAATTAAAACGCTTTGCGCATTCATGGATGAAATTCTTCTTCCAAATGAAAAGATTATAAATGACTCACTTGAGCCATCTCAACAAGCAAACTCTACGCCTCGCCGCAGTGGGCTTGGTTTTGCTGTTGGTATGGGTGCTCAACCTATTAGCCATTCCGGTGAGTTTTTCCTTTTTGTTTGCATTTTCTTTTTCATATTGTTTTCACCTCTCATTTAATTTATTTTTTTCTTTGAATATGATTAGAACAAACCTTCAAAATAATCAGGTAGGTGTTAATACCCAATTAAAGGGAGCAACTTGGAATTGTATTACTGACATTATCCATATGCTTATACATCTTTTGCTAATAAAAAATATTCACATCCTATCCAATGTCATCCTTGTTTTTGCATGCAAGGAACCTTACGAATGTGTAACTGTTTACCTTAACAAGCAATCATCACTAGTTTACATGCTAACTGATGAGATTAAGCAATAATGAATGCTGAAATGAGGATGAGATTCATACTAAAAGGTTTATTGCCTAAAACAATCATCATGGCCTACCTCATCTGCGTCATGAAAAACCAAATGCCATCTAGGATTTCAGATAGCAATGCTGTAATTATATCAATTAAACCACCTCTAGCCTTCTTCAACTTAATCCTTTTGGATGATCTTGTATTTGACATCTCTCCCACTAGGTGATCAAGAGTTTGATCCTTGCCACCTGAAGATTTTGTGTTTGGGATGAACTTGTATTCCAGCACAGGTTAAAGTAGGCTTCTCCACTCTTCAACTTCAAAGGCTTTACGTGAGGGTGCATGTTAGTAATAATATTAATAAAACCTAGCCTTCCACTAAAGCTTAAGCTTTTAAGGTTGAAGTGGTCCTTTACAAAGGCTAGATTCTGTTCGGACAGGTACATAATTGTGAGGTTTTATTGTCTTGAGAAGATACAATGAGAAATTTGTGGAGGGCATTCCATATAATGTCTAAAATAACATGAGGGGCATTTGTAGTTTCAGCAAGCCTTATATATCTTTGTAAGTTAATCATCTCAACCATGATGAAAACAGTTCATTTATTCTTAATCCACCCGGACTAGTGCCTCCTTTTTGCCTGTTTACGTACCCACTTGTGACTGATGTCTGTTCTACTGCAGCTATTCCCGAGACAAGATCATTTAACCAAGCTGAAGTTTCTCAGAAGTTGAAGGATCAACTTGGCTACACACTTAATGTTAAACTTTCTCAAATACCTGACAAAGATGCTGGACGAGGTCTATTTTTAGATGGTGAAGCAGAAGTTGGTGCTGTTGTAGCCTTTTATCCTGGGATAGTCTACACTCCAGCTTACTACCGTTATATTCCAGGATACCCGAGGGTAGATGCGCTCAATCCCTATTTGATCACAAGATACGATGGTACTGTAATCAATGCTCAACCTTGGGGTTCTGGTGGTGACAGGAGAGAGGTCTGGAATGATTCCAAATTAGCAGAATTCAAGCCTGATACAAATGGATGTGAGAAAGGTTCAGACTGGTTCTGGAAACTTCTGAGTAAGCCTTTGGAAGGTACCCAAGGAAACAATAAAGGTGATGTGCTAGAGCGTAGAAACCCATTAGCACTTGGTCATTTCGCTAATCACCCAGCAAAGGGGATGCTACCAAATGTCATGATTTGCCCTTATGACTTTCCATTAACTGAAAAGAACATGAGGGTTTACATTCCAAACATTTTATTCGGAAATGCAGAAGTGAATATGAGGAGATTTGGCAGCTTTTGGTTCAAATCTGGAGTGTCTCAAACCAATGTTTCTACACTGAAAACTATAGTTTTGGTGGCTACCAGGCCTCTTCAAGATGAAGAACTCTTCCTGAATTACAGGCTGAGCAACTCTAAACGGAGGCCAGAGTGGTATACTCCAGTTGATGAAGAAGAAGAGAGGAGGAGATGGAGCTAGCCATCAAACAGCTTCTTCTTCTTGGCATTATGGCTATGTGGAGACAGTTGTACCTGCCATTGTTTCATAAAAGCTGCAGTTTTGATTCATAATTGGATATTATTTCCCAGATGAAGCTGGGAAAATGATAGTGGTCCCAGTCAGACACAAAAAGGGAAAATTTAATAATAGAAAAGTGATTCTCTCTGAGTGAGAATAGTACCACAAATGGAATGAATTATTTGCCCTCCTTCTATTTCAACTGAACGCTACTTTATATAGCTTGAGTAGTAACAAAATGCCTAACCTCAAGGCCATGATACCATGATGAAGAAATTACTACGGAAATATAGAGATATGCATAATAGATTGTAGAGATTTGCGTAATAGATTGCCATGAACTCCATGTTATGCATGGTATTGCATGCTATACGCCACAGTCCTGATATTTAGGATTTTTTATAGAGGCTTTGTTGGATCTTCGTGGTCCATTAATGCCCGTCCCATCAAGTGGATGCTTGTCACCAAGATCCATTGCAGGAAATTGTTCTTCTAATATTTCTGTTCTCTCCCAAGTAGCCTCTTTTGCCAGTAATCATTTCCATTGCACCCAACTTTCTTCGACAAATTTGTTCCTTTGTTTGATCCATCATGTGTAGGATGTATGCAAGCTCAAGCACCACTACCCATGCACTTGTGAGTGGAGGTAACTTTGTGGGCATAACTCAAATTTTTTTAATAATGACATGAAAAAAATGGATGGATGTGTGATTTATCTAGCAATTACAACTTATAATTGCAAAATAGGATAAGGTCCAAAGAATTGGCTAGCTAATTTTTGATGTGTTTGTCTGAATATCGTATTTTGTCAATAAGGTTGGAGTTGTAGGAATACCATGTCACCTAATTGAAACTCCACATCTCTTCTCTTCAAATCAATTGCTTGTTTTATATGATTGGTGGCTGCACTAAGGTTACTCTTAAGTTGTTGCAGTAGTTCATCTCAAGTAATAAGACTCTTTATTGACCTCATTGATAGGCAATAGTCCACTTTGGTAGAATAGTAGTTTTGGTGGTGAACGACCATACAAAGCTTGGAATGTTGACATTCCAGTAGAATTGTGATAGGTTGTATTATACCAATACTCTGCCTATGGCAAGAACTCCAATCATTTCTTTGGCCATTGATGAGCAAAGTTATGTAAATATTATTTCAAACGTCGGTTAACCTATTTGGGTTGACCATCCATTTATAGGTGGTATATAGAATTGAATTTTAATTTAGTGCCAGCATTAAAAAAAAATTCTTGCCAAAACTTACTAATAAAAATGAGGTCTCAATCACTAATAATTGATCTAGGCATACCATGCATTTTTACCATGCTTTCCATAAATTTTTTTCTACTATTTTAACTGAGAGTGTGTGTAAGAGTTATGAAATGGGCATACTTACTTAACTTGTCTACAACCACCAATATTGAATCTTTGTCATGAGAAGTGGGTAGTCCTTCTATGAAGTCTATTGTGATATCATTCCATACTTGACATGGGATAAGCAATAGTTAGAGGAGGCTTATTGGGGTCAAGGCCTCTAATTTGGTCCTCTTAACAAGTTTCATATGCAGATACAAAAGCTTAGACTTCCTTATACATGGAAGGCTGGTAAAATTGTTGGGCTAATTGTTTATGTTTTGAGCATTCTTGAGTGGTTGCCATTTTGCTAGCATGGAATTCCTCAAGCAACTTGCTTTGAATTGTTAGTACCTGAGGAACTATAATTCTATTTGTATAAAATAATAGCCTATCATGCCATTTGTAAGGACCTCTAGTGTTTTCATTAGCCATTTTGCTTACCTAAGTGTTTAATTTCTTCCCATAAATGAACTTGAGGAACAAAATGTGAAGAATAGGAATGTTAGGTTTGTGAGACAAAGCATTTACTATAGTATTTTCTTGGCCTGGCTTGTAAATAATCTCATAGTCATAACCACATAATTTAGCCACCCTTTTCTATTGTTTCGGGGTTACTACATGTTGGTCCAAGAAATATTTAAGACTGTTTTGATCCATGTGGACAAAGGACTTTCGTCCCCAAAGGGAAGGCCATCATGTACGGATAGCTTTGACAATGGCCAACATCTCTTTTGCATAAATGGACCAAGATTGTTTGGCTACTCCTAATGCTTGACTCATGAAGGCAATTAGTTATCCTTACTATATAAGCATGACTCATATCCCCTCTCTAGATGCATTAGTTTCAATGATAAATGATTCATTAAAGTTGGGCATGGCTAATGTAGGGATAGTTGTCATGGCTTTTTTTAGCATATGAAAAGTAGCTTTCGTTTCCTTATTCTAATTGAATTGCCCTTTTTTGAGGAGATTTGTAAAAAGTCGAGTAAGAATCCCATAGTTTCTTATGAACTTTCTATAATATCCTATGAAGCCAAGAAAACTGCATAGCTCAATAATGTTAGTAGGACAGGGCCATGCTATTATAGCTGCAATCTTGGTATTATCAACTTTAACCCCTTTGGGTGTCACAACATATCCTAAATATTTTAGTTCTTGCTAGCCAAAAGTGCACTTGCTAGCTTTAATGAAAATTTGCTATTATTTTAAGATTTCCAAGGCTTTTCCCACATGCAACAAATGTTCCTCCCATGATTTGATATAGATCAGTATATTGTCAAAGAATACCAGAATAAATTTTCGAAGGTAAAGACAAAAAATAAAGTTCATAATAGTTTAGAAGGTTGAAGGAGCATTGCATAAGCCGAACAACATTACCAAATATTTATAGTAGCCATTATGAGTCCGAAAGACAATTTTATGGACATTAGAAGGATGAACCCTCACCTAATGGTACGCTGCCTTAAGATTGATTTTTGTAAAATATGTAGCACCATGCAGCTCATTGAGCATGTCTTCTATTGTGGGGATTGGAAAGCAATCCTTAATGGTTATCGCATTTAGTGTGCAATAGTCAATGCAAAATTGCCAACTTCCATCCTTCTTTTTAACCAAGAGCACATGAGATAAGAAGGGACTTGTGTTTGGTCTAATAATTCCTTGATTGAGCATCTCTTGTACCTACTTTTCAATTTCTTATTTTTGAAAATAAGCATAACAATATAGGCAAACATTAACAAGCTCTATTCCTTCTTTAAGTGGAATGTGGTGATTGACTTCCCTCTCAGGTGGTAGTTTGATGGGCTCTTCAAATACATCCATGTATTGTTTAAATAACTCTTGTATTCGGGATGCAAACTTTTTACATTTATCTTGGGTTTAGATTATAAACATACTGCAAACAATGAATACTTTTGGCACAACTCCCTAGTGATATCTTTAAATACAGTTATTTGTAATGGTGAGTGATCAATCCTTTGTAACTTTCTAATTTTGTTGTCTTATTGGAATTCCATTATCAATGCTTTCTAGTTACACATGACTGAATCCAATATCTCTAACCATTGTACACCAAGTACCATATCAAGACCATTGATAGGAAGGCTAAAAAGTGTTAACATGAATTGAATGCCTTGTAATTCTCCTAACACTTTTTCAAGCTTGCCTTGACACTTCAACTTATCACCATTAGCCGCTAGTACCATCATTGGTTTAGTTGGTACCATTGGTAATCGAAGTAGGTCAGCAATATGATTGCTAATGAAATTATGGGTTAACCCACTGTCAATTAACACATTGACTTCCTAGGGTCCAATCTCAGCCAAAACTCGCATGGTTTTAGGGGCTGCCTAACCTGATAGTGCATGCAAGGTGATCTTAGGTTCATGTAGTATCTTTCGTCCATTCTTAATTTTTGGCTCTTTCATGACTTCTTCAATACTGTCATTGCTGGGTTGCCCTTCCAGCAATAAGTGTCATCGTCCTTGGCATCGATGACTTGTTGTAAAGCGCTTATTACAGTAAAAGCATAAACCTTGTGCATGTCTTTTCTGCATTTCATCCCAGGTTAATTGCTTGTATCCCAAAGGTTACTCGAGCTAGTGGTGGAAAAGCCTGAAGAACTTGTGCTGGCTTTGCTGACCCCCATTATCATGTAAATTGATCATCCCTTATCTTTGCCAAGCTAATGGCATCCTTTAGCATTTGTGGTCTAAAAATTTGAATTCTATCAGCAATCTTGGCCTTTAATCCACCCATAAAAGTTCTTATAAGTGCTTTTTGAGTTCACCATCTAACTGAATTTCCCATCCTTTCAAACTCTAGTTAGTACTCTTTAAGGGAGCTAACTTGTCTGACTTGAAAGAGGCCTTCATTAAAATCCTCACAATCTAATGGTCCAAATTGAGCTCGTAGCTCATCTTCAAAAGCTTCCCATGTTAGTATTCATCCTTCAACTTAGCGTGTTTTTTAGAGCCATTGCCACCATTGGTTGGCTTCACCTTCAAAGTGAAAGGATGCTAACAACATTTTCTGAGTTTTTGGTGTAGCTTGGAATTTGAAAAATTGGTTCACATGGTTGAGCCATTCTGTAGAGTCCTCCCTTGTATAATGGGAGAATTTTAACTTTGCCATTATCAATGAACACATTAATCGTCTTTCATTGGCATCTTTTGTTCTGTCATGGTGATTCCGCGAGTTTTCTCCTCTTTCATTATTGTGAAAAGTGTCATTACAACCTTCCTTAAGTGAGCTTAATAATTCACCCATGCAATTGAAACCTTCCTCAAGACGATGGAGTTTATCAAACATTCTTGCCTCCATACGATTCACGTCCTCTTAAAGGCCATTGAGCCCAACAAGTTCTCAATTCACTCTTTGTTAGTTGCCATCTCCAAAAAATAACCTGCCTTTAATACCACTTAATAGTGGTCACAATTAGAGAAAAAAGTGAAAATTTAATAATAGAAAAGTGATTCTCTTTTGGTGAGAATATACCACAAATGGAATGAATTATTTGCCATCTTTCTATTTCAGTTGAACATTAGTTTATATAGCCTAAGTAGTAACAAAATGCCTAACCTCAACGCCACGATACCATGATAAAGAAATTACAACGAAAATATTAAGATATGTATAATAGATTGCAAAGATTTGCGTAACAGATTGCCATGAACTCCATGTTATGTGTGGTTTTGCATGTTATACACCATGTAATCCTAATATTTTGGATTCTTCATAGAAGCTTTGTTGGATCTTTATGGTCCATCAAAAAACAATGAGATTTTTGAAAATTCATTGGAGCCTTTTTATTGTGCGGGCTTAAAAATCTCCTTGAGTGAACTTTAAGAACTTTAAATCAAGCTGGATAATGACAACTCATTAATACATCCTAGATCTAATTTTTTAATATTATGCATGGCTAGAATTCATGATTTGATTTGTTAACATTGGATTGCATCTTTCCATTTGTTAAGTACTCCTAATTTTTCTTTCAATTAGGGTTCACTTTTGCACCATTAAAAATGTGGTGCACCGATGCATCAATTGATCAATGAATAGGAGTGACTAGTTGCCACATTAAACTTGAGAGAAACAGGAACAAAAATATTAACAAAATGACTTCAATAATATAGTTAATTTTATATATTACTTTAAGCTCAATTCACCTTGTATTTTAGCCCAGATGAAAAGAAAGGGAAGGGAAGCAAAGAGCAAGAAGATGGAGGGTTTAGAATGTCAGTGTTTAAGGCTAGGAAGACATGGGAGAATGAGCATGTCGTTGCAAGTGAAAGGAAGAGACAATCAATGCAATAAGAGATCCATGCAATGTCTATGCTTGGAGCTTAGATGAACCATATGCTTATGCCTTAGAGCTCTTGAAATCATATTTTGGTATGCAACCTACACAAGTAAAACTTTTGAAACAATGTGAGATTTTTTATCGATGCATTTCGATCTTTTTGTGTTTCCTATGTTTTAACTTGCATTAGTTTTCTTTAATACAAAATCAAATCTAGCAAATCTTTTAAATGATGGTTTTTTTTGTTTTGAAATTTGGCTCTAGTTTAGAATTGCTTTCTACTCCTTTCTCAAATGCACTTTTAACTATTAATGTTAGATCTAATTAGGTGTATTTGGGTTAGGTTCCTAATTACATCCAGCCTAAGACTTTGTCCCTATATTGAATTATTTTCAAAAGTTGAAGGGTCAATATAAAATTTGTTGAAACTTCCTGATAACAAGTTTGAACTTTAAGTAATTTGTTGTAAGATACATTTTTCATCGTTGATACATCAATGTATTGGTGCACCACTGAAAAGTGATTCACCAAATTCCCTATTTATATTAGATTAGATTAAATAAGAATATAAGTAACTTTTCAAGGTAAAATTACTCTATTGCCCTTCCACTTTGTACTTAAGGGCTTATACATATTTTCATTTCATTTTTAATTGACTATATTCTCTTAAATTTTTATAGTGATTGAGATGCATATAATGAGAAATATGTTATTAGTTTATGGATTAAATTGATAGGCACTTAATTTCAAAGTAGAATGTAATCCACAGGTTTTTGCGATGGAGATTCAATGAGAACATTTCAAATTTGAATAAAAAATATGTATATATCTCGAATAACATAAGATTACAATTATTGATAATTCAAATCTTAGGAAAAAAAGGAAATGCACAGATGCAAATTATTCTCAATATATATATTGGTTGAATTTAATGTTGCAACAACAATAATCTAGATTATGAAACATCTCTTTGAATACAACATTTATGGTGATATTTTTTTTCATCTTTATTAGGATATGTGAGAATTTTCAATCCTTAACTACTTCTAATTTTATATAGTGCATCGTAAAGTTGATCATAACTAAAAATAGATTTAGGCAAATAAAGGCCAAGACCTTTTAAAGATTGCTCCTAATTTTTTGTTTATAATCATTGCATATGACAATGATTGAGAATTGTTTTCTTTGAATTTTAAAAGGTCATCATAACTATGATGGACTTAAAGTTATTCTTGATATAAATGTCTTTGTTTCAATGTTGATTCCACTTAATATTTCTGCCTCTATAATACGATCAACCAACTATAACAATCAATCTTGTATCATTACAAAGCCAGGATTGATTGACCTATGTTTGGAATGAGCGTGATTGGCACTTCAACTTGTGGTTTGGTAGACCAAAACATTAAAAACCATTAAGCACTTTAGATGTAATCAAGTCTACTTGATACAATATCTTCATCCTTGATTGTCATAACCAATTCTTGGTATCGTGACTAGTTTAAAGACATCCTACTACGATTAATTTACTAGTTAACTATCCTTATAAGCCTTTAAAATATTTTTAACTCTTTACTACTTAACTTTGGTAAAGATAAAAATAAACATTATATAAAATAAAATTAATTGCATATACAATTAAAAATCCAAAATATAATTTACATACATGACAAGATTTATATAAAAGTATCAAAGTTTTATAAAAATACTAAAGTTTACATACAAATGCTATAAGTAAAGGAGTTCTTAATTTGATCCATCCTATTTTCATTTAAGGTCTTCCTCAATGTTAGATTCAATAGTTAGCTAAAACAAAATTAATATAAAAAAGACTTGACTTAGAATTTAGTTTTTGAAGTCTTAGAGAATAATCAATGCAAGGCCCTAACACTGTCATTTGAAATTTATAATGGAATATAATCTAGAAAGTTTCCGAAGGTGTTAAGATGGTTCTTGTACAGATATCAGTTATTGTTTAGCAATTTATGTTTAGAATCTATAAATAAAATATCAACAAAGAGTGTAAGTATTAGAATAATCAATGATTGGCTACTTTCCTCTTTTTTTAGGAAATTTTCACCATAATAAATAAAATATATACATAATATAAAATAATTTAATTTAACTCTAATGTATTTATTATAAATTTTTTATATAATATTTACAAAGATTACTCTAAAAAATGATAACAGTTAATGTATAGGTTTCCCTTTATATATTCATTCTAGCCTTATTCCCCACTACCATAAATATTAAGCCACCAACTTTATCCCTTTAACCTTTACCACTCCTTTCTTTCTCTACAAAGGAATAACTCCCTTTCCTCCCCACAAATAAAATTCAAGTAATGTTATGATGCCGCCATAGTATTAATTACTTATTTTAAATTCATAAGGTATGGTCAAAATTTTAAGTATGTCATAAAAGTTAACAAAATTGCCAATTCTTATATATTTAATTTCTTTGATTATAAAATATTATATTCAAGGTTGACACATACGACCTTTCCATCCTCAATAATAGAAGCTCATAACTCATATGAATAACTATTAACATGATTCTAATATCAACTATTTTATACATTCAAATTTCTTTCAGCATTTCTTAAAAGAGTTTCAAACAATCACATTGTCAATTATCTTGTGTGTACCATGGTTTAGTGCATTTTAGGATTTTCAAATTAATTCAAAATTTTACCAAAATTTGTTTTAACATTTTCAATATAATAGTACACATCAAACATTAGTTAATTTGCATTATACATTCAAATTCCTTTGCCACTCCTTTCTTTCTCTACAAAGGATAAATAACTCTCCCTCCTCCTTACAAATCAAATTCAAGTAATGTTATAATGCCGCCATAACATTATTACTCATTTCAAATCCATAAGATATGGTCAAAATTTCAAGTATGTCATAAACTTTAACAAAATTGCCAATTCTCATATATTTAATTTCTTTGATCATAGAATATTATATTTAAGGTTGACATGTACAACCTTTCCATCCACAATAATAGAAGCTTATAACTCATATGAATAGCTATCAATATGATTTTAATATCACCTATTTGATACATTCAAATTCCTTTTAGCATTTTTTAAAAGAGTTTCAAACAATCATATTGCCAATTATCTTGTATGTGTCATGATTTGGTGCATTTTAAAGCTTCCAAATTAATTCAAAATTTTACTAAAATGTATTCTAACATTTTCAATATAATATTACAAATCAAACATCAATTAATTTACATTGTTTATTTCCACAGGTATTGTTCACATAGAACCTAAATGGGAAATTCAAAACAAGACAACACAAAAGGAAGTTGAAATAAAAACCCTTTTTCAATATCCAAACTAATTTTAATTATCACTAAATTTTTATATAATGCTCCTCATGTTAAATATTAGAAAACTTTAATTATTTTACAAAATTTTTATGGTGGTATTATTCATATAGAACTAAAAAATATAAAATTGCCAAAAATTGAATAAAGTTGAAGCTATTGTGATAAAGGACTTTTTATAACATCCAAATCAATTTCAATTATTACCAAATTTTTATACAAGCTTACCAACACACTAATAATAAAAAAAGCATTAATTACCTTAAAATTTTTTTAATTAAATTGGTGCATAAACAACACCAAATAGCACAAAATAGAATCCAAAATTTTGTTTAAAACTCATGTAACCATGGACCATAAAATTTCACTTTTCACATTTTAAAATTTTTTAAAAATTCTCAAATTTTTGCACACTTATTCTAATACTATTTGTGACATTAAAATACTAAAATTTAAAATTTAAGTAATTTCTTTCCTACCAATTTCAAGTAAAACCTCTTGATGTGTCTTTGTTCTTAATAGTAATAATAGATCAAAATTGAACTTCCCCTCTGATCCCTTTATTATAGTTACCTCAACCTCTTCCTCTCCCCTATCACCTTTAGTATTATCGTGATCACCTTAAGTGTCTGACCTAATTAATGTAGCTGACTCGTTCACATTTGAAGATGGAGAAAAGAAAGAGACATCCTTTGATACTCTTTGAACTTAATAATAAACTATTTTTCAAGTGAATGGCTCAAAATTGGACAAAATCTACTAATGTGTTGTGTTAAGCTTAGGAGGTAAACATATAAGATAACACAAAGTTATTAGTTATTTTCGTTGAGAATACATTTCATTAACATAACTAGTAATGGGTAGAAGAGAATTCCACTATTCATAAATGTAATTGAACTAAGTATAAATCTGAGTATTGATTTTACCATTTTCATTTAACTGAAATAAGGACACAATCAAATCATATATCTAGTTCATATTATCCTTTTTTGAATATAGTGACTCAATAGACTCCTATAATTCTTTAATAGTAAGACAATGAGCAATATTATTCTCAATTTCACTAGCTAAAGAGTTACACACTAACCTGAATAACTAACAATCCTTTACAACCCACTGTCGGTTTAGATCATCTGTGGGGGGCTCTTTAATGAGATAATGTGAAATATGAACCTTATCAAAATAGTATCCAACTACCTTTTTCTAGGTACCATTGTCATCTTTAAACATCTAACTTCTGCTCAATTATTTTCCCACCAACTAGAAGTAATTTTGAAAAATTGGACTTGAGTTCTCTTTTTAATTTTTCTAGACTTTTTGGGGCCTAAAACTTGTTGATCATATTAGAGCTATCATGCATGATGAGTGAACTTTTTTAGACAACAAATTATAAATCAAAGAATTACCTAGAAAAATAAAAGCATTGCTAGAGCCATTAAATTGCAAAACCAATCTCATAAGATGACTCAAAGGCCTCTAAAAGAACACTTTATCGAAGCTCGTCACCATTCGGACTGCTATGCACTCCTTTTCCTCTGTGCATGGACTTGATGTGTCATTGTACACTTACAGGTGTGACATCATGTACAGCCTCGTTAGGATCGCCTTGTCACAATTTGCCATCCAGTGTATTCAAATCTACCTTCTAGTGATCAAAATTGCCTCAACCATGCTAGATAGCACTATTGCAACTAACTACTGCCATACACCATCACCAAATAGTAACTTCGATGTTTGGACTTCTACCAATATGTAGCTTAAATTGCTACTAGCCTTATCATGACTTTAGTCATGTATAAAAAAAATTTTAAAAATAAAAAAGGGAGAAAAAGAAATTTTTTTTTTTTTAATTACAGTGGGAGAAAAGTACCTAGATGACTCTAGATATTATGTTAATTAAAAGAGAATTTGTAATGCCATACTATCAACCAAGTTAGACAGTTACTATATATAATATAATATAAAATATACCTAGGTTGTTAGAATCATGAGTTAACTTGTAGAATCGCACAATTTTATAAGGTCAGATGGCTATTTTGTGCTGCCTTGTTGCCTGCCTCGTTCTACCATGAAATCGATGAACGCGATGTGCAAAATTGGTAGGATTAGTAGGATCACATGATTCTATCAATTTTTTTTTATTCACAGATACAGGCAAACAGATAAAATAGGCTGGTAAACTTTTACACAATGGGTCACTTTTGTTGAATTTTTTATAGTCTTTGCTTGAGGGGAAAAAAAAGATGAAAACCTAAATGAAATCCCTAATACTTATTTGCCTTACTATTTCATCGAGCTTCTCTTCTATCAGAATCAGCCTTGCTCTGCTTCCTTCTCCTTATTATTGCTATAATATCCCTTCCAAAACCTTTTGTTGATCTTGCCCTTTTTGTTAACTCATTTCGACAACATCAATGCAACCTATTGAGGTGGAGAGCAGCAATGCTAGCACAATAAAAGCATTCTGTGATTGTAAATGGATGAAATGGGTTTCTTTTTGTTTTGGTTGATTTTGATATTTATTAAGAGAAATAAATTAAGAATATGCTATATTAAATATATTGACTTGTTATTTTAATTTTGAATATGATAAATGATAATGATTTTGATCTAAACTAGAAAGAAAAATTTATATTATTAATCAAAAATTTCATATTTAACTTTTAATTAGTAATTAATAAATATAACTATTTTATTAATTTTTTATTATGTTCGTTTGTTTAAAATTTGTAATCAAGTAGGTTATTTATTGAACTATTGTCATTTCTATATTTATAAGAATATACATTGGCTTTTATATATTTTAGTATTTTGAAATTGTCTTCTTGTAAAAAAAAATCATAAGATATATAAAATATATAAAAGTCTTGAGATACGATCTTATAATTCCATTACGATTCTACGATTTACGATCCTAACCTTTTTTTTGGATCCTAGGTAGGATTCCAATTTTAACAACCTTGGAGTACACGTTGTAAGATATAAGCAATATAAAACATAATATTACTCATCTAAAATGCTTTCACCAAAGTTGTGATGTTCTTTTTAGGATTTGGTCTAGCAAGGGATAATATCATAGGCTCGCAAGGATTGGCAAAGAAGCGCATGATCTAGAAAAAGCCAAGCTCAAAAGAGAATGAATTCAAACTCTCTGATCTTTGTACAAGCAGCAGCATCTAGCCTTAGACACATCATATAAAGCAGAATCATCAAATTGGATAAGTTTCCAAAAAACATTAAAAGAAATGCAGAAAATATATTCTGAACCTCGGACCAAATAGGTGGATCTTGGGATACTGGATGATATAAATTCCCTTTAGGTTCACGATCAAAATCACCATCATGTGCAACAATATGATGGGACTCCGTGCCGGGTGGAATTATCTGCAGCGAGCGAAGAAAATTAAACATATAATCTTAAATAATATAACACCAGTAATGACGGCTTAGTTTGGTTGTTTATTTACACCATGCGAGGCATGAATCTACCACAACAGCTAATATTAAGCCTGATCCTTGCTCGTAGTTTACACTCCAATACTGGATCAAAGCCGTCGTATAAACACCATTTTTCTTCTATTTCCTGTCTAGCGCTTGTTATGACTATTTCAGAAGCATCAAGGACCAATTCCTCAGCTTCAATCCAGCGCATAATCTTGTATGTTGTGTTTATTTCACCCCTTGACAGCCGACCTTGGTTTAAAAGTTGTTCCTCCAACTTCTCTCGACCAAGTGAGTGGCCAGTTAAAAGCATTGGAACATTCAAAGAACCCGATAGAAGAGCAGCAGAGTCATCCGCATCTGCATAATGGCCAAGGATGGCAATGGGCCAGACTGCACAGGACCAATTTGCTCCCGAAGAGCTTTTGACATCTGTATAATGTGGTTCAACGCACCATCAACAAATTCAGGAATATAAGGCCAGAGTTATTCTTTGGTAATACATTTATCTCTAGGATCAAAAGGTATCTGAAGGATATATGCATCACTACTCTCCCATTCCATCTGCAAAATCATCAGCGGTTCTTGGATTCAACATTTCTGTGGGTTCCCTATAACTTCAATCTACATTTGGGGATGATACTTGTCATCTTGGTAAGTCAACCCAGTAAACTCCTGGCTTGAGCCCAGGGCCCTTGCCATTTCCACAATATACTTAACCTGTTTAGTAGAGAGAAAGTGAGAGTTTAGTTTCTCACTGGATTGGGTGGATATTAGTACATCAAAGAGTGAAGCTTCATTTATACCAAGAAAAAAGGAAATGAGTACAAGTCATTGACATCACCCTTGCCAGCATAGTAAGTGTTACCTGGCACCAGTATCAGAATCTCGTCCCAGCTCCATATTGTCACCTTGTATTAGACCATGAATGCTTTATACATTCCACTAAAGAGATTAGACTGTGGACAATAGAATCAAGAGATAGATATATGCCCAGAATCTTCAAGACATATTTTTCCACTTTGCACCAATTTCAATTCGGCAATTAGTTGATTGTTGTTTAGAATACTTGAAAGGATATAAGATATTATTTTTAATGATAATAACCATGGGCTCATTTTTCTATTCAAAGTCACTTCAAATCCAAAATTTTTGCGGAGCATATCTTACCTTATGAGCAGAACATAAAGTTTCTTCCCCTTTTGCCTATTAGCCCATGTCTCCATAGCATCAACAGAACTGATTCTGGGAAATCTGCCTTTCATGCCGCCATCAATGGTATGATCCGAAACATCGCTCTATGGATCTCCCTTCCCTCCCTCTGCTAAGTCCTCAGACATATCAGCAGTTGCTTCTCTGCAGCCTCTTTCTCGTTCAAGGTGATGCTTAGCCATCCTTTGAGCTGCCTCGTTCTCAAGCTACAGTGAAAGTTCAGCCTTGATTAGTTAAGGTTCTGGATAGAAGTTTCTATTTCCAAACACAACACACTGTTTTACACCATCCAAAATTAGAGTCCCCTACTATATTAAAAAAAATCTGCAAAGGAAATTGATACTTTTTCTATTCTAATGCCATTTTTATCTTTCTAATTTGCCAATTTCACTTTACAGAGCAAATTAGTAGCTGATTTAGACAATTATAAATAAATGCACAGGTACAATAAGTAGAACCAGAATGAGCTGAAAATCGGATAGCTAAACGAAGAAGAATATCAAATGGTTATAAGAACAGAACCTGGTACCTGAATTGGTTGAACCACAAATGTATGGAGTAAGAAATAGTTTCGAAAGAAACTCGAAGACATTATAAGCCATTAAAAAACTTGGGAACTACCTTTCATTTCCATGGCTTCAAGTTCAAAATTCATGCTGCAAGTTGAACTGATATCACTCACATCTAATCTTCAATTGTATCGATTTAGCAATATCCTTTAAAATCTTTTCTGCCTTTGCATTCTCATTAGCTACAACCCTTGATCTTGCAGCTGATCATGAACAGAAAACAGTTAGCAATAAACAAAGCCAATCCATGAATGCACACACGAAGAAAAAATGAAACTTGCAGTTAATGTTGACTGAACACTAAGTATAGAAAAGTCAACAATAATTCCAGCAGTCAGTTATTCCATGAAAGCTTTCATGCTGTCCTCTAGTTAGCCTGCCGAAGCAATTTTCTATAAAACGGCCTGCTATAGATATTGTTCCTGTATCCTTGCACAATTTTCTTCCCACCATAATCTGGCATACATTTCCCAAATCCTTTCTCGGCCGCACAAAAGAATGTAGGAAGAAAAGTTAAATGTAAATGAACAGCATTGCATCATTAACAAAAAAACATTATATTTAATCAATAAATTTGATAAAATATTAACCAATATATGTACGCTAAATTTCCAAAATTAAGATCAACAAATGACAGCAGCATGGATCGAAGAGGCTCAGCACTGTTAGGTTTCTTCTCTCTAAAAGCTGAAGTCATACTCACGAACAATGGATAATAAGTTTCACACAATATAACTTTGACAGAAGAAGGTATATGGTAATTTCCAGAAAGATTTGAAGGTCTAGATTTTAATGATTCTCCAGCTAGTTATCTTTGCTTACCTAAACCAGACACGCCTAAGTTCTCTGCCTCCACCTCACAGTGCTTTGATAGTGATGTAAACACCTGATTCATCTTGTTCAACCCATGCGGTCTCCATGTCACTGGCATTGCTAATTGAAACCTCTCTTAATGAACTTGACCTTGTAGAACCAACAATGGATGGTGTTTCAGTCTCTGCACGACTCAAGTTGGAAGGATTGGTGTCAAAGCCAGACCACCTGTTTCACAGCAATGACGGTGTTACATTGGGTGATGATCCAGAGAACCTGATGAGGGGACTTGAAATCGTTGAAATGGCTTGTGTAGTTTTGCTATAGCTAGAAAGTCTATTTATAAACGAAAGTTATAATCAATCAAAAATATTACAATTAAATCTGTGATACTAATTCTAATCCTAATTAAGCTAGAAAGGAAAAACACCAATCTAAGATATTTTAGAATAACCTCCTAATATGTACATAATCAATTTAAAACTGCCCTAAAATAATTTCCTAAAAAGCACACAATCTCAAAGCTCTCCCTCAAGGTAGAGCATTTAAATACATACATACATATATATATATATATATATCTCAAATGTACCTAACTTGTTACATATATAATTAATTCTTGATCCTCGAAGAGACTTAATAAAAGCATTAACTAATTGATCATTAAACTTTACAAAAATAGTGTGGATTAATGAATAATGCCTTTCGAGGAAATGAAAGAAAAAAAAGATGTAGAAAAATATTTTCAGGTATTGTCACTCTAAAGTATGCGAATTTTTACACCAAATTGATTGTGAATTTCAAAACAAAAAGATTTAAAAATTGAAAATAACTCAGAATAATCTTTAATTAAATATAACCATGTATATCGAGTAATCATCAATAAATATAATAAAATATTGAAAATTCAAAGTTGAAGTAACACGACTCGAACTCCAAATATTTGAATGAATGACAAAAAAAATGACTTAGTTCTATTATAGGTTCTACTAGTGAATGAATTTCGTACATCTTTACCAAGTTGACAAAACTCACTCTAAAGACTCCAACGTTAAAAAATGAGAAACCATTTTGCAAAGTTTTTCGATACTAGGATAAACCAAATAGTAGTGAAGTTAGGTGACTTAGTAGCAGTACAAATTACTGAAAAAGTTGGTTGGATGTAATAAATTTCTTATAATTCATGCTCGATGTCATTCATCATCCCCTTATTCCGATCTTGTATAGAAAAGGAATTAGCAAAAAAAGTTATAGGACAATTAAGAGTGCATCTAAATTGGCTAATAGATATCAAATTGAGTAAGCAATTACAAATATAAAGGATTGATTTCAAAGTTAAAGATGAGAAAGGATTTGTCGAACTAATAGCTTGTACATTAATTTTGGTGCCATTAGGAAGAGATTTATTAGTGTAAAAATGAATAAATAAGGATTTATTACTAGTTATATAATTAGAAGCTCCCAAATCAAGCACCTAGGATCCTAAAGATGTTGAATTAAAAAGAAAGGCTATGAAATTACCAAAATGTGCTATAAAGACAATACTTTTTTTCTTGTTTATGCTAAGTGAATAGATTCTAAAGGAACCCCCCAAGTTCTTGATCAAATGGGATTGAGGAATACTTGTTTCATTACTAGTTGCTTCTGTACCAGTTTCAATATTAGTTAAAGTGGCAAACTATGTGAGATGTCCATGCAAAACACAACAACATTTTGGTAAATGCCCACGTTTTTGGTAATGATTGCATTAGCAACGAGAGTTTCCTCATCCTCCATATCTCCTTCCACCTCCTTCACTTGACCTTTGTCATTAGAATGAGATTTTAAGGCACAATTATCATTCCTTATAATGAAAGGTGTTGGAAGTTTATCATTCTCCATAGTAAAAGGTGTAATTGGTTTACGCTGCATCAAGCTTAAAAAGGCATCATTAAAGATTGGAATTTAAGTATAAGCCTGTAGCTTATTACAAATTGCAAAAAATTGAGTTAGCACCTGCAAGAGTAAAGGTTATAAAAAATTGATTTTGTTGTGTCTCTAGCTTAGTAATATCAATTGAGGTAGGCAATAGTTATTCCTTTACAACAATTTGAACTCTCTTGATATAAGAGGAGATGCTAGTATCTTGTTACTTTAAATTGACCAAATTATATAAATGATTATTAAGTTGTTGGATGTTGTTTGAATATAGTTATTTAGCTTTCCCACACACATCATAATAACTTTTAGAGGAACGAAAATAGATGAACAAATTGGGTTCAATTGATTGCCACAAAATAGATAATGATTGAGCATCCAATTTCTACCAAGCCAGTTGATTAGGTGAGGACATATTTGTAAGCTCTTTTGTCAAATGATCGTAGAATTGCTGACCCCTAAACCAAGTTTGAACAACCACAACCCAAAAAGCATAATTATCTTCATTTAATTTTACTGAAGTGATGGTTGGATTACAACTAGATATTGAGGAAAATTTTTTTCTGATCTTTGGATCTTCAGCCATATTAACAGAAGTACAGCAACCAGAAAAGGGCAGCAACCAAACCACTAAACCAGAGAAAGGCCTGAAAAGGGGGTTCTAAACCTATCTAAATCAAATGGTAGAAGTCTGGTACTCAGATTGAAGGATTGATGCTACGGATGGAGTTAGCGAGAAGCGGCGATTGACATGAGGTGGCGCGTGTGGCTTACATGCACTTTGGATGGTGGTGCGTGGATGTCATGCACGTCTAGGCAGATGGTGCGTCAATGACATGCGTTGGCATAGGTGGCTGGAAAAATGCTGGAGAAGCAAATTCCAGCAGTGATTTTTGAAAAATCAAGATACTGCTCCGTAAATTGAAGCAATCAGATTGGGCATTTTGCTGTTTTCGAAAGTTTTGATATTCTGATGCACAATAGTGTTAGAACAGTATTTCTAAAAAACAGGGGTTTGTGTTTGGGTTTCGAATTGGATTTCATTCAAGGTAGAGAGATTCCCTAGAACAAATATGGGCAGATTAAGAGGGTCTGTGTATGGGATTCAAATTGGATTTGAGGTAGGGTAAAAAATGAGTTTGAAGCTCAATAGAAGAATATTGTAGTAGAAGCAGAGTCCCTCACGTTCAGGACTCTGATACCAACTTAAAATAGTTGAAATGGCTTGCACAATTTTGCTACAACCAAAAAGTCTACTTATATATAAGAGTTGTAATCAATAAAAAATATTACAATTAAATCTATAATACTAATTCTAATATCAATCTAAAATATTCTAAAATAACTTCCTAATATATACATAATCAATCTAGAATCCCTGCAGGATAATTTCTTTGTATGTACTACTACTTTTCAAGACTCCACTCCCCAACAACAAGTTCCCCCTCCTATTAAATTTCTTTATTCTCGCAAAAAACAGCTCCCTACAATAATAACACCACCATCAAGTGCCACACCAATTACTACGCAGCCATCAGCTTTGTCTCTTCCACCAATGGCTTCTTCCTCAAAAGATTCACCTCCTTCATTCCTTAATCTTGATATTCCAATTACCCACCACAAAGGTACTCGTAGTTGCACCCAAATAGGTAACTTCTCTATATCTCATCCTATCTCTAATTTCGTGTCATATTCTACCTTATTTGCATCTTCCCAATCTTTTATTACTTCCTTGGATCATATTACTATCCCTAAAATTGTTTCAGAGGTTCTTTCTCATGATGGGTGATATCCTGTTATGAATGAAGAGATAGAAACTCTTGAGGACAACAATATTTGAGAACTTGTATCCTTAACAAATGATAAAAAGCCCATTGGGTGCGAGTGTACGCAATTAAAGTCAACCTAGATGGTTTTATTGCTCAATTGAAAGCTCAATTGGTGGTTAACAAATATGCGCAAATTTATGGTATTGATTACTTTCATACTTTTTCTCCTATTGTTAAGATAACATCTGTTCGCCTATTTCTTTCTCTGGCTACCTCTTAGCACTAACCTCTTCACCAACTTGATGTTAAAAATACTTTTTTTCATGGAGATTTACATAAAGAAGTCTATATGAAATAATCTCCTAATTAAGTTACTCACAAGGAAAAAGGAAAAGTATGTCGATTGAGAAAGTGTTTGTATAGATTAAAATAATCTTCTCAAGCATGGTTTGACAAATTCAATGATGTTATAACAAAGTTTGGTATGAAAGAGTAATTATGATCATTCTGTGTTCTACAGACATTTTAAATCTGGGTGCATAATTCTTACTATTCATGTTGATGACATTGTAATTACTAGTAATAATAAGGTGAGAATTTCAAAATTAATGAATTTTCTTCCATGCAACTTTTAGACTAAAAACTTAAGACCACTTTGCTATTTCCTCAATGTTAAAATTGTCCTAAGTAAGAAGGGAATTTCATTTCATAAAAGAATTATATTCTTGACCTTTTGAAGAAAATTAGTTTACTTGATTCAAAATCATGTAACACCCCTATGATCCCAAATGTTAATCTTGGATTGGAAGATAAAGAATTACTAAAAGATTCAAAATGCTACAGAAGGTTAGTAGGCAAATTGAACTATCTTACTATCACAAAACTTGACATTGCTTTTTCAGTGAGTGTAGTAAGTCATTTTATGAATTCTCCAAAAACCTCTCATTAGGATGCAATTGTACACATCTTAAAATATCTAAAAAAAATACCTAGGCATGGAATATTATATCAAGATCGTAATTATTATAGAATTGAAGGTTTTTTTTTATGCTAATTGATTAGGGTGTCCTGTGGATAGAAAGTCTACCTCAAGCTATTGTGTGTCTGTCGATAAAAATCTTGTATCTTAGAAAAGCAAGAAACAAGTAACGATATCTTGATCTAGTGCAAAGTTTAAATATCGAGTTATGACTCATGTTACTGCTGAACTTGTATGATTGTCTTATCTTTTTAGCCAACTCGGAATTACTTTATTTGAAGTTGTGTAATTATAGTGTAATAATCGAGTAACCACTCACATTGCAATAAACCTCGTGTTTCATGAATGAACCAAACATAAAAACGGATTACCACTTCATTAGGCAAAAACTTCAAAAAAGTATTATCAATCTTAGATATATAAGAATTAGGAAATAACTTACTGATTTATTTACTAAAACTCTTTCAAAAAAATAGATTAATGATATTTGTAACAAATTAGGCATATTTGATATTTGTGCTCCAGCTTGAAAGAAAATGTTAATGAACTGAGGCTATTAGTTTCTTATATGCTAAGATACATAGGCTTGAGCTTATCTCTTATAATCCTATATTTTTATTATAAATATACATTACCTTTCTCAGTTGAGGATATGGCCTCATAAGCTTTTCTTCTCTTCTAACACTCAATAGGGGGTAACCCATTTCCATAGGACGGTGAAATTGGTGAGGTGGGCACTCTTTGTCAAGTCGAGGTAGAACAGGGCTATCCCTAGCAAATTCAATCCTTGAGCTCTAAAAACAAAAAAGAAAAAAAGAAAAATAAAAAAAAAGAAAAAGAAGGAAGGAAGGTTACCTAACAATATGTATCATTACAAAGATAAAAGATTTCATATGAAATTGTTCATAGAAATAAAAAAGCAACAATGCAATTACATAGACGACATCTCCTTTCTATCAAAATTATACAAACACATATCTCTACAATTAATTTAGAACATCCCCCCTTTCTTTTCCTCTGTTTATGCACATACATGATAATAATTCTCACTTAACATCATTTTCAAAGCAAAGATAGTGTTGACACAATTTCAAAATCCATGACATTCAAGGATCATACTAGAAATATCTGATTAACGTGACTCAACTTGTGAATAAGATGGATTTTATGCTTGACTATTCATTGTATGATGCTAGCATTCAATATGAATATAAATTAAATTAATGTGATTCTCTTTGTTGGCATCATATCAAGAAAAAGTGTGTAACATGCACGGAAGCTATCAAGGATTATTTGAAGAGAAGTTACCAATAATAAATATTAAAGCTTGCTATACCTAAGATAGATGTAAAATGCAAAGTAACATGTCAATTTTGTGCATGCCCTGAACACGTATTATCAAAGAGATACCTAGCCAACACTTCTTGCAGTGACTAAAATATATATCCGAGTCCCTCCAAAAGTCATGGCATAGAACTTTTGAGCCAACCTGTTAGTTCATAAAAGTGTATATCCAGACAGCTAAGTACTCAACAGTGATAACAGCAGCGAAAAGAAAAATGAACACAGGTTACAGTCTTTGAATGACAAGCCAACGTAGACAAATACATGCAACAAGTGATGCTATAGAGAGCAGAAAAATGGCATTTAACCACGGATTGACATGCCAGCAAGTGATACTAGTTTCTTCTGTTCGTGGACCAAGGAATTTAACCATCCATACTGTTAGAAGTTTGTTGCATCACACATATCATTACATGACAGTATGATATGCTTAGAAGAGGGTTTATATGAATCAGGGGAACAATGTCCTTAGTTCAACCTAAAAACTGCTAGTTGCATTGCTGAGTACAGGGAAATTTCTAGTTCAGCCTAAAAATGCAAGCATACAGAGCATAAGGAACATTGCTTTATAACAACCTAAAAACTGCTTGTTGCATTTGTATCTGTTTATAACTGTTCTCGCCACTGATTACATTGTGTATCTGTTCATGGTTGGACAAGCAGCAGGTGATGCAAGATAGAGCAGAGAAATGGCATTCAACACAGCAAAGCTAAGGAGAAGCAGAGCAGTCATGGTGATTTCAAGAACAAATAGAGAAGAAAAAAAGGAAAATTCTCTATCCCAAGCTTCAGAGACTTTTAAGAAAGTCTTCTGTATCTCAAACTTCTCTTTTCTCAAGTATATAATTCTCTCTCTATTCCATAATTAGCAACACAAGTATGTAAAATAATTCAACTGACTGACAAATTCAGTAACACATGCTAACAATTGACAGGTTTCTTGCTTCAAAGACAAATAGGTGCACCATTACCACTTCCATGAAATAATTATGAAAAGATAAACTCAGCACACCTCAATGCACAACAATAGAAGTTGCAAACTCATAAGACCATTACCATTTTTGGTAACCATGCTTAATGCTCCGTGCACAACCAAAAAAAAAGGGGGGGAAACATATCAACATTCTAAAAATCTGAGGTGATATCAAATTTTCAAAAACAAAAATATCATATTTTGAAGGTAGGAATTGTTCAAAAATAAAGTAATCATACACCATGAACAGAAGAAACTCACTTGTTCATAATATCTCCACAGGGAATTCTCCCTATCTAAAAGCTGCATTCTACACAGGGAAACTGAAGATAACAAAACTTAACATGTTGACAGGTTTCCCCAACCCATTTGTGGTTCCAACATCTTCAGCCAAGGAAACTAAGAAATAGGATTCTATTCCCAACCTACTCATTCCACAGAGAATGTGATCATTATAAGATACTTAGGTGCAAGGGAGAGAATAAAAAGGAAATTACTTTGCAAAAAGCTGATTATGGTTTTCACAATCAAAATTCTACATCATCCTCATGGAGCAAAATCCTCGAGAATCATGCACGGCATAGAGACAGAAAACTGATACATGTTGCGGTTGAAATGTAAAACCCAGAATTGTCACCAAGGCATAAAACATGGTAAACGAATAAAGGAATGAATTTTGATGAAAATACCTGCTTCCAAGGCTGAAGAGACTCATGGTGCCAAAATTCTAAGTTTCTCTCTGGAAAATCCAAAGGCAGGGAACAAAATGTTGAAGTATAAGCCAAATAACCCAGAATTGTAACAAAAGGCATATTTTTAATAACAAAAAATTAATACAAAGTTTTTACCCAGAATTGTAACCACATACAATGGCTAAACACTCAATATTAACAGATGAATGGCCCAACATACAGATCAAGAAATATACAATAGCCCAACAGATAGATTAAGAAATATACAATGTTAGCAGAAGAATGGTCCAATGTGTTAGTATCTATAATAAGCAAGTTTAACCATAAGCAAGCATACAATGCAGTGTAGCCTTACCAGCGAGTCAAAATGTATGCTCTTAACCAAATATATTCATAAGCTGAAGTTAGAAATATAAATATTTTCATAAGCAAATTACAACAAAACTAAGAAGCTACTCACACATCATTAAGTACAAACAGATCTGCAAACTCCTGTTAATAGAGATGAAAAAAAAACAAAAACAAATAAATAAATACTCTTTGCTCAATATTAGTAGAAAAATGACCAAACGCCCAATATTACCAGGACAATGGCCCAACATACAGACTAACAAATATACAATGCCCGAGCATAAAAACCTTAGATTTATTGTCAGCATGAGAGCAGAAAATGAGTGGTTCCTTCCAAGGATATCCTCTATAAATGCCAAGAGATAAAGTCAAATGATGTCCGCTATTGGGTGGAGGAGAGTCAATGTTTGGAGTGAGGGAAGCAGGAAAACTAATCCCTTGGGTCGCGGCTTTACAGTCAAATGGCTGCGTGAGCATAAGCTTAGCAAGATGAAGCAGTTTCTTATCCCCCAATCTAGTCCATTCAGCGTACAAAAGGCATAAAATTTTTACCAAACGCCTAAGTAATAAGGAAAAAACAGAAGATTTAGCACATTGTTCAGATAACATTCTAAAAACTTTAGCTTCAGCTTTCTCACAGAACCTAGCACATAAGCCATATGAAATGAAACCATTTTCCAAACAGAGCGTTAGTAGCAAATTTATGCTGGGTGATGGCCACAAGAATAAAAAGGCAGGGGGAAAAATGAAGAAGAAATGTATCAATTACAATGTTTTCAGTAAGATTAGATATTCCCGAGTCAAATTCTCAGATGCAAGATAGAAAAACATACCTCTTTTGCAAAAAGAATTTTTTTCTATGCAGTTTTTTCACAACTGCAAAACAACAGACACAGGAGGCATAGACATGAGGTGACAGAGGGTTAAAAAAAAAAAAGGACTTGGGTCATTAATGGGTACAGTTCAAAATACTATCAAAAACAAAATCAGCAAACTCAAATTTCAAAATCTACACTCCAATTGAATAAAATATTGTAAACAGCGGAGTCAATTCAGAAATTTCTGCAAATTGTACAAAGGAAAAAGCTCATTTAAGCAAATGCAGCAAAAAATTGACATATTGTTTCACAATTAACTGGTAACTTTAATTATTAATTAATTAGTTAATAATTAATTTAATTAATTAATTTGATTATCTAATTATATTAACTATTTAAATAAAAATATTTAATAAACTGTTTGAATAAAAATATTTAGTAAAATTAATTATTTATAATTAGTTATTTGTATATAAAATGAAATATAAGGATATGATTATTTTATAAATTATTCAAGTATTTTTTATTTTAATATTTTATATGTTATATTTAATAAATTAAATTTTTTATAAATAATATATTATTTTAATTTATTATATATAAAATATTTTTTTAAAATTAAATTAATATAATTTTTATAATTATTAAATTTTCTTTTAAAAAATAATAATTATAAATATTTAATTATAATTATTTATTTAATATAATTTTATTTTATATAAATAAAATTAAATTAATTAATTAATAATTATTTACGCAGCAAAACTAGGCCACACTAATGTGGTGAAAATACAACACACATGGTAGTATATATAAAAATTAGTTTTTACAATTTTTATAATTATTTATAATTTTACATGAAAGCCACCTGACAGTATATAAACCTCTATGCTGGCGTGCCCATGGCATTATATATAAGTGCGAAAGTTTGGTTTTTACGAAAGGGCCAACTGAAAAATATAAATTTGATTAAGGGCGATTTGAGTTTTCTATGATTATTCGCCAACCAGCCAATGTGAAACGCATCTAGCAGCGTTTCTAATTTGACTATTTGTTGGGTAATTAGCTATATAAAATACCTGATTGTCAAACACTGAAATTGGCTGATTGCATAAATCAATCAGGCAATTTTAGTTAAAGTAGTTAAAAGTTGGCCAAACAGTTATTTACCATGAACAAAGGTCGGAGGAATTTCAACAGCAAAAGTCCAGAAGAATTTAGCAAGTAATAGGAAATCAAAATTGATGCTTCACAGGAAGGCAAATAAGGGCGCAGAAATCAAGCCTTCGCCCCATTTCAATGGATGCGTTGACCCATCGAATGTTGCGAGGCCTTGCTCGTCAGTCTGGAACGGAACAGTGCGAGTATGGTTTCTCTGAGACGCGCTGGCTTGGAAGAAAAGTGACATAAACGCGAATAAATTTCAACGGAGGTACAAGTCCACGCAAATAGTAATAACGAAAGTATAAACATAGGTATGGATTTTCTTCTAACCTAAAACTAAAATAATCGTATAAATGTCATAATTTTATCCAAAATTAAAATTAAAATTATTGTATAAATGACATAATTTTATACAGTAACATGTTTTATTCTCTAGAGCGATGTTGCAAACTCTTTCTCAAAAGATACTTTTTAGTATATTTCTTTTTGCATATATTTAGTTCTGTATTTTATCAAGAGTTAGATTAGATAACCTATTTTGTTAGGATTTAGTTCATGAATGAGAGAGTTGCAATTGGGTAGTAACTCTACCATCTTCCTGTTGTATGCGATAACAGAAGATGCTTTTATTGTACGAGGGAGAAGTGGATCTCACATGTTCATTGCATCTGGGGATGGAAACCCCCGACAATTGGCCAATTAATAGCCGTTGTTTTTGATTGAAGGTTTCACACCAAAGATAGACAATTACTCCTCTTTATCAGATTGCTCATCGCTTGACTGACTGGCTGACTGCTTTTGTACGTAATTTTTTATTTAAAAAATTTAGAAATAAATAACTTTTTATTAAATTCAATGAGATTTTTATTTAAAACAAAGGGGTAAAAAATTAATAACTTTTTAATTTCAATATTAGAAAAATTATATAAATCTAACAAATTAAAAGAAAGTTATTTTAGAAACTACAATTACTAACAAATTTTCGCAATTAGTTTCATTAATGACATCATTTTTACCTTTTTGTAAGTAAGTCAAACATTTGTTTAAGTTAAAAATTATGAGAATAAAAAAATACATTATTCACATTATTAGCTTAAGTTGATTTTATTAGAAGGTGTAAATAAATAATTAAATATTTTTTTATTTAAATTCATTAAAATAACTTCCTTTTAATTTGTTAGATTGATGCAAGTTTTTTAATATCAAGATTAAAAAAATTATTAATTTTTTATCCCTTTTTTTAAATAAAAATACATTGAAATCTAATAAAAATATTTATTTCTTAATCATTTTTCTTAAATAAAAAATACGTATAAAGGAAGTCAATCAATCAATCATTCAGTCATAAAAATTAAATGCCGGATTTAATAAGGAAGAGTAATCGTCTACCTTCCGTGTAGACTTTCAATCAAGAACAACGGCCACTAATTGGCCAAACGTACAAAAGCAATCAGCCAATCAGTCAAGCAATCAGCAATCTGACAAAGAGGAGTAATTGTCTACCTCTGGTGTAAAACCTTCAATCAAAAACAACGGCCACTAATTGGCAAACTGTCCGGGTTTCCATCCCCCGGATGCATCCGGGGGTTGGAAGTCCTGCCCGTCTATCTTATATCATTCTGTGTCTCTTATTCACATATTACAGGCATACTGTAGGTATGTCCACTTCATTTTCGCTGCAGTCGCTTTTCCAATTAACTATTAAAGCCATAGGCCTGGCAATCAGCTGATAGTTATAGTAGTTAGTTGATTCAATTAGCTGTTGGCTGATAGTTGATTGTGTTAGCTGATTTGATCAGCTGATTGCATTAACTGTTTGAATAAGAGTATTTGGTAAAATTAGTTATTTATAATTAACTATTTACATGTAAAATGATATATAAGGGTATGAGTATATTTTATAAATTATTTGAATATTTTTTATTTTAATATTTTAAATTTTATATATTAGTTAGTATATTAAATTTTCTTATAAATATTATATTATTATAATTTATTATTAAATTATTAGATATTTTTAAATTAAATAATTTTAAAAATTATTATAATTTATTATTAAATTATTAGATATTTTTAAAATTAAATAGTTTTTTATCAATAATATTATATATTTATTTATTAAATAATTTTTAAAATTATTATAATTTATTATATATATTATAAATAATATATTATTATATATTAAATATTTTTTAAAATTAAATTAATATACTTTTTATAATTACTAAACTTTTTAAGAATTTTTAGAAAGAACAATATGAAAAATATGAATATTTATTAGGGGTATTTTTGCCATTTTTTCCAATCAGCTGATTGAAAACGCTGTCCCTCTCAGCGTTTTCAATTTCAGCGTTTTAAGAGTAATCAGCTGATTCAATCAGCTAATTACCAAACGCCCAAATCAGCTGATTGCCAAGTCAATCAGCTGATTTTGGTCAAACCAGCTAACAGCCATTCAAAAAGCTGTTTACCAAACAAGCCATAATTTGGCATATAAAGTTTTTTGATGGGGTTAGTTGTTATGCCTCCAAGTTGTTAATAAGCATTTGGGAAGAATTAAATTGCTTGAAACTCTTCTAAAGTTGAGAATTGTCGTGTACAATCCAGCTTTCAGTCCCCAACACCCCATAATTTCAAGAAATTATTTGAGATTCTTGATGATAACACTGCTAATTCTTTGACCAAAAAAAAAAAAACACTCTTAATTCATGAATCTGGCTGCATGTTAGGCGCTGCACTATTTTATATATATATTTAATAATGCAAGGCAGCAACGGCGGGTAGGCTATTTGAATATAAAGCCAGGATGTGAAGAGTAAATTCCCTATCCCACTGACTGTCCATAATCAAATCAAATTTTATATATTTAAAGTTGCTTAACATAAACTTTCTGAAAATTGAACCAATTTATTATAAATTATTCCTTCATTTACTCCCTTGCTTTGGCAGCATCAAATGCTTCTCAAGAGGGCCATTTTGAAATCCATATAGATTCCAAAGTGCTAGAAGATATGTGCAGTCACCGATATGATTCAATTGCATGGCAAACGAAACAAATTAAACTACAAGATTTCTTTTCATTGGAATATGACCATATAGATCCTAACAAACCCACCAGGATTTTTCAAAACTCCTAGAACCTATGAGGGGCAAATTTAAAGAATAAGTGCCGGAATATGTAAAGATTACCTTCAAATTTGGAATGCCTATATAGAGTTGGAACCAGGTAAAGATGATGGGATAAATTCTGAATCACTGTAATTTGGGTTTTGGAGATGCTTTACTAACAATTGTTATTGTGAAAAAATGATTTACTTTTAATTATTATTAGAATAATTATTTATGATTATTTATTTTATTTACTAACATTATTATTTTTATAAATATTTAATATTATTTATTAATATTTTACTAGTATTATATTTTATATTCATTATTACCTTTATTATTTTTTATTATTATTTTATTATGATCAATATTTATTATCATTTTATTAATATTATTAATTATTAATTTATTATTGTATAATTATTATTACTATATTGGTATTTATAAATATTATTTTATTAATATTATTATTATTTTTAATATTATAAGTTATTTTATCATCTTTATTATTATAATTTTTATATGATTATATATTATTACTTAATAATATGTAATTTTTTATCATTGTTATTATTAATTATTATTATCTAATAATTATTTTTATTTTTACATTTATCATTATTTTATAACAATATTAATTTATTATTATTGAAAATTATAAATTCAAAGGAATTAGATTTCCCAAAAAATTGAAGGCAATCATTAATTTTTTATTTAGGATAAATCAAAAAGCTTTACAGTGTAATCTACTTAGGGACCCACTACAAATATTTGAAGTCTACAGTAAAATATTATTTAAAAGGTTTCCCATGGTGAAAGAAAGGTTTTTACACAGGTGTCAATCATCTTCACAGGATCCATGTTTTATATTTGTAAATAAAATACAATAGAAATAGTATGAGTATTGAAGTACCTACTTAATAGCCACTCTTCTCCATTTTCTAAAAAGTTTTTTACCATAAAAGATCATATATATAATAGTGTATAATAATTAAGCAAAGCTCTTATATACTTATTTTAGCTTTTATGTATAATATTTATAGAGTTTGCTAAAAAGAATGGGTATAGTTGATATACAAGTTTCACCTTATACTTTGATCTAGTCTTATCCCCTTCCACCTTAGGTATAAAGCCACTAACTTTATCCCTTTAACCCTTACTATACCTCTCTTTCTTTGCGAAGGGTGCATTTCTCCTCCAATAAATTATATTCATGATAGGCAATGATAAGATGCCATAAGCATTAATTATTCATTTCATTGGGTATGGTAAAAAATACCAATTATGCCATACAAGTTTTGTTAATAAAATTTGCTATTTTCATGTGTTCAACTTTCATAATTACATATCATTATGTTCAAGACTAATATACAACATTTCCATTTAAGGTAGTGAGAACACTTATCTCACTTGAATGATTATCTATTAAAGCTCAAGCATCATTAACTATATCGTAAACTTTAATCCCTTGCAATATTTCTCAACAAGGAATATCAAATATTTAGCTTATTAGGTAATATGAATACTCCTATGGTTTGGTACCTTTGAGGCTCCTAAATTAATTCAATTTTTTACTAAAATTTTATTTAATACTTTTAACATGCTATTCACCAAAACTTTCTTATTCACAAGTACTATTCACACAATACTAAAAATATAAATTTCAAAATAGAGCAGCACATGAGTATTTGCAATGAAAGCTCCTTTTCAACGTTCAAATCACTTTCAATCATCATTAAATTTTTATACATTATTCCTAACATGTTAAATAATGAAAAACTTTAATTATTTCACAAAAATATCATATTAGTACTATTCATATAGAACCAAATATTTAGGATTGCCAAATTTGGGCAAATTAGAAATTGTTGTAATAAAGGAGTCTTTTTGGCATCCAAATTTTATAAGTTCTCTACCTTTTGAATCCAATGTTAAATGAAAAATTTTCTGTCTAAATAAATGAAAACTTTCACTATTTATTTTATTCATCACCTATTATTTATGAATCATACTTGAAGAAAAAATTAACTTAAAAGTGCTCCTTCCAATATTCATAAAAAGGCAATATATAATATTAATACATAAGTTTTTCATATTAATGCGGGTTAGCTCAACTGACTGTGAAGATCAAGATAAGATTACTATAATTTTCCTTAGTCACAGGTTCAAATGATTGTTAGAATTCAGGAAACCTCTCCTCCCTACCATTTTTACAAACCAAACAAAAAATATATGTTTTTAATGAGTTCCTATTTTATAAAAAAAATTATATATGATGAAAAATAATTATAATTTTAAATCACATAAATTAAATTAAATAAAAAATTGGATCTTAAAAAATGGTTATTATAAAAATTTTATTGACAAATCATATTCAAACTTGTTAAAATTTTCAAATATTTATTTCATGTTCATAAAATTAAATTTTTAAGAATTTTAAGTGTAATACTTGCTTATAACTTGTTGAATAACTATGTAATAAAACCAACTAGACTAAAATTTATATTTAAATATAAGAGTATTCTAGGTTTAACATGTTGAATAATAAATACTTCGGAAGGAAGATGAAACTATGAACAAAGGTATATTAATTAGCCGTTTCTTTTTCTAAGACCAAAAATCTTAGCGAAAATAAAACTAAAAGAAGAAAAAAATACATGTTCTATCAAACACAAAGATTAAAATTTATCTCAAAAATTTTATTTTGAAATTTCTTTTAAAAGCTTTTGCATTAGATTATAATTTTTATATGTAAAAAAAGCCTACAAAATAAAAAAATGCTTAGTTAATTTAGAAAACTTTTGTCAAAAGATTGAAATTTGATTTACTTTGTAAGATATATTAATTAAGAATAAATGAAAAGGTTATGTATAAAAATTTGACAAATTTCAAATTGATTACAATAAATTTAATATGAAATATAATACTTCAAAATTTATATGAAGAAAATATCTGCAAATTTTAAATAAATAAATTTAAAATTTTCATTAGAAATAGAATACAAAATTAATTAATTCAATTTATATTTTATATATTAAAGTTTTAAGGTTCTAAAAGATGAAAATTGTGAGATTTTTTTTAGAAATCCTTTAAGCAATTTTTATATAAAACAAAAGAGGCTTAGCTGCAGCACATTTGCTGCTCCTCTCCAGCAAAAAAAACGTGACCACATAAGAGAAGTAAAAAGGGAAGCTAGACAAAGTAAATTCAAGGGAAATTGGCAAGTTAAATAGGTAGATTTCAATGCCCCTAAATTCTTGTGAAATTCTTCTTCCTCTTAACTCTAAAATATGATTTTTATTTTCTTGAATTCATCTCCCTCTCCCTTAGAATTCAGATTTGAAAGGAGGAAGAAAGAATTAAGGATTTAAGGTGAGTAATAGCTTGTTATACATTTTATGAATTTCTAATGCTAGATGGTCATGATGAATATGATTCCTTGGACATGATTTGTGTTAGCTGCTGTGATAATTAGTTCAACATGATTTGAACATGTGATGATGTTGTTAGAAGTGAGTATTTGGATCATGAATAATGAGAATGGAAGTGGTTTTGGCTGTTGCAAAGAAATTGTTAATATTTTGTTGGAAATAGTATTAAGAAGGGTGGAAAATGCTATTGAAATTCTGGTTGATGAATAGTCACGTGGAACCTAGGTGATTTATCATCAAAAAATTTGATTCTTGATATATTAAGGTCTATTATGATGTGAGGTTGAATTCTGGAAATTTTGAGGATTTTTAGAAACTTTTAGGTATTTTAGAAGAATTTCCTAAATCAGGTCATCAGTGCTGTCCAGAAACAGGGCACTTTCACGTTGGCTTCTGTTTTCGAATTTCTTGGGGCCTAAAATGATCATGAAAAATCGTGAAAAAATTTAGGGAAACCAATTAAGGTGTTGTTAATATTGTGTAGAAATTTCAGGGCAATCGGAGATGAATTGGTCACCCAATAAAATGGTGAAAAGGAACTGTTCAGGACAAAATCCGAATATGCCCTGTCTTGTTCACGAAATTTTTAGGATTATCAAATGGTTGAGGAAAATTCTGGAAAAATTTGTATGAATCACTCTATTTGTGATGTGGTATAAGTTAAAATTTTAGTAATAGTAAATTTTATTTAGTCCTTCAAATGATTCCTACCCTTATGCTGCCTATATAGGGTCTACATACAAAATATTTTGTGTGTGACATAAATTGTTTAATTTGTGTGTATGACATATGAGTTATTTAATTTGTATACATGAATATCCTTTAGGGTTTGATATGAGAATGAGCATAGAAGGATAAATGAAGCATAAAACACTTATGGCATAGTTGGTATTTTGACACATTCCTCGAGGAAAATTGTGGTTGATGCATGTGGCGTCCCACAATTGTTTATTCTACTTACAAAAATGTGGGAGGAAGAAAACATCCTTCGCAGAGAAGGAGAGGAGGGGTAAGTAGTGGAGGGAAAAGGTTGGTGGCCTCGGGCCTAGGGTGGCGGGGGATAAGGTCGGACCGAAGATATAAGGTGACATTACATACCAACTAATGTCATTCCTCAAATAACGTAATATCTAAATTTGGGCTTTTAATTAGAAAAGCAACCTTAAATGGAAAAATTGAAAAAGGGCAATAACAGGTTATTACTCACTGAGTATATTTATACTCATTCTGTATTTTCTTTAAACTATCTTTTCAGATAAAGACCATGGATCCGTGGACGCGCGGTAATGCTTATAGAGGATATGCCACAACACCCCTTGGAACGTATGGAATAGAGTTGCAAATAGAGATCCGGGTCACCCCTAATGAAATAAATATTTTGTATCACATGGACTATTGGCCCATGGATAGTGTAATATCCTGAATTTTCAATTCTATTATTTGAATCTTTATTTTCTGAGGCCGTAGAAACGAAGAGCACGTTTGAATTAGCTTAGTGGGTGAATCTTAAGTTGAAAGGAATTAAGTGTAAGGGTAAATGAAATTTTGAAGGAAAAAGGATAGTGGGAAAAGAATTAATTCTCCTAAACAGTATAGATGATTAGAGGAGGTTGGAAAACCCTAAAATGGGAAGTTGTCTAAGTATGACAGTGTAAGGAATTTTAAACAGACAGAGATCCTATGGACTAAATTGCAAAAGTACAGAATCGGGTGTGGTTAAAGTGAAATAACTAAGAAATTGGGATCTAATATGAATAACCAAGAATTTAGGGTGTGATATGTGATTTTATTTAGTGTGGCCAATAGACACATGACAAGTGTCCTTGTTAGAAGAAGATGGACAAGTGTCCTTATTTGAAGAAATGGCAAGAATAGCCTTACTTTTGGTGGAAAAAGGACTAAATTACCCTTGAAATTATCAAAAATGGCAAGAATGCCCTTGAAGCTTCATGAAAAGTCTTCTTCCTTCTCCTTTCTTCTCAAAAACTGTGGAAAACTCCATGAGAGCTGCAAAAACGTGCAGGAGAGAGAGAGAAAGTTTCTTTTGAGTTTTTCACCCAAAAATAATGAGATTTAGGCTTGGGGGTAGAAGGGAAAGTTGCTCTTCTCATCAAGCTCTATCCATTGGTGTGTTTAGATTGAAGAAAAGCTTAAGTTTGACCAAGTTTGGGGAGCTCTAAGTGAGGATTTTCAAGTTACACCAAAAGGTAAAATTGTTCTCCTCTAAAAGCTCTTTAAAGTACTCTTTTTAGTTTCTTGAGATTTTGATGTTGGAGTGGTCAAAGGTAGTTGATCATGGAGTTTTGGATGATTTGAACATGTCTAATGGTGTTTTAGATGTTGTTATGTTGATTTATGGCTTTGGTTTGGTGTAAAAATAGCAAGAAACCATGATGTACACACTTGGGTTTTAGAGGCATAATGGTGCATGTGTGGATTTGGCATGATTTGTTTGGAATTTGGTTAAAATGATGAAATTAGGATGATTCTTATGAGTTATGAAGCTTATGGAAGGTGAATTTTGAGTTATGAAAGTGTGTATGAAACTTCCCTTTTGAGAAGTCAAGGGAAGAAGGAGGTTTAGCCATGTAAAATTGTGTTTTTGGAAGATCAGTAATGTACATGGGGTAGAACACGGCCCATGTTGTACCCTGTGTTCTATACACGGGGTAGAACACGGCCCATGTTGAACCCCGTATTCTTCTGCGAAGGCTGATCAGTAATGTACATGGGAAAAAACACGGCCCATGTTGTACCCCATGTTCTGAACACGGGGTAGAACACGGCCTATGTTAAACTCCGTGTACTTTGTCAAGTGAACATTTTGGCTTTAATTCTTCATGTTTTGCATGGCTTTACCCCTGGATCCTTTTCTAATGTTCATATGTGTCATTTCAAGGCTTGAAAGCAAGGTATGGAGCATCTAAGTATGCATTTAATTAAGTGGAGAAAGTAAAGAATACATGAGGATTAGGGAAAGTGATGATGTTCTAATAAGAAACTATGATGTGTATTTGTATAGACTGAGGAGTGCCAACTTGGAAAGGCAAGAGGAAGTGTGAAGAAGTTTTTAAGTGAGAGCAAAGGGAACATCACATTGGAAGCTTGTAAAAGGTAGCTAGCTCTATCCTTAAGCTCTGTTTCTATTCACATGATTTTCTGTATATTATGCCATTGTATGGAATGTGTATGAGATAGCTGTGTGCGCATCCCGGGAAGACAGTGTGATACTGTGTGAGTAAGGCCTATGGCCCGAGTTATCCCCGGGATGGTAATGAAAATTGCTGTGTGCGGTACCTATGGCCTTTAGAGTACCTCGGGAAGACAGTGTGATACTGTGTGAGTAAGGCCTATGGCCCGAGTTTTCCCCGGGAAGACAGCGTGATGCTGTATATGAGGCCTAGGTACGATTATTTGTGATGGCCATCTAGATATTGATATGAGTCCTTGAAAGGGATTGTTGATTGCTATGTGTGATGCACATTTCTTACAATGGTAATGAATGAGGTGACATATGATTGATTGATTTCGAAATGTACGTTTTATTTGCTTAAGGATCTGGAATGGCTTGAAATGTTTTTATGACAATAGCTAGCTACTGGGAAACTTTGTTTCTTATGTTTTTTCTGTATTGTGACTAACCATTCCAGGTGATGCTTCCAAAGGCTTTCATGACAAAGGACAATAATGTTTTGAAATTGTAAATGTGATAAAAAAAATATGTCTAGATAGTCGGTGATATTGTACATAATGGATGTACGAATTGTAAATGGAACTCTTTTTGTATAATTATATGACTTTTGCTCATGTGTATAAAGTACAGAAATTTGAGATATTCCGTATTAGCTTGAGGTAGATGGCGAATGAGTACATATAATTATCTAGTAAATAAGGAATAAGGCGTTGATAAGTAAGGGAGTTACAGATAGGGAGCCAAATGTCCTTGAGATTTTCTTCCCTCTAGTTCTGGTCACCCCGAATGACGATACCGGGAGCAATGTGACACCGTTAGGGCCCATAACATCTAGTTCTAGTTCTCCTCCAGAATCTGATCCGGAGGAGGAAGGCCCTAATCGGGTTAGTGAGTCGGATGACTAGGTTTACTGTATTTAAAGTTATGATGGACTTATCTCTGTAAATATTTTTATGCTGTTATATGTATATTATTTTGGTATTTTAACTCTTTATTACCTACTTTCTTTCAGCACGCCCTAATATTATTTTTATAAGTATATGCTATATTATGTTATCTTTGGAGGCTAGTAAGGATATCTTATCAGTGTGGATTGCTGATTGGATATCTTTACGCTGGTCACGACTAAAGTACGTCGGGTCGTGACATCAAAACATTACTCCTCACACTACTATATAAAATTATACACCTATCTCCTTAGATCTTTAACTTTTCGTAAAGAACCAGAAAATGATTTTTATTAAGAACTCTTATCTTGATGATATAATTATATTCTAAATATACTATTTTAATGAACTTGATCATGGAATCTTTCTTTTATTAATATTATATTGAGTTTCCAAATAATATGATAAAACAAGATTTTCTAATATAATATTTCATAATTACTTTAATCATAATATTCTAACAATATATATTATAAAAATTATATTTTTTTACAAGTTTCACTTAATATTTCTAAAATCACATGAGAATGATATCTTCTAAATTATTTCAAATCATTTGAGATCTTAAGATATACTATCTTAAAAATACTAATAGCATGATAACTTGTCATCTTATAGCATAAAATATGTACATGTAGATACATTTTCAAAAGTATCATTATATACTTAAAATACATATAAATGGTTTTCTTTTTAGATCTAGCATGATTCTTTCAGAACAATAGTATATAATGTTCTAGATATATTTTAGTCATCTTGTTTTATTATCTTGCAACATGAAAACCATATTTTTCAAATACACATAGAAATAGTTTCTTCCTTAAATAAAATCTATTCAGTCATAATAAAGGGTTTTTAAGGTTCTAAAAGTTCACCTTTTTTCTATAGAAACTTCTTTAAGATCAATGGTGACTAGAGTATAACTATTCACCAATGATATGGCAAAGTTAGACGTTCAATTGCCATGTCAACCCAATGGTATCTCTCTATCCTCCACGAGCTGTAACAAGCTCTAATGAAGTTGAAGATAGGATTAATCAATTGGAGGAACAACTGTGATGGTGATGCTCTCATAGGAAGGTGAAGATTAGAAGAAAGTATAAGGGAGAAGCTGATTTGAGGCTCCCTCCATGGTGTTAGTGAGATGCTACTAATGCAAAGCGATGCACAGCAAGAAGAGCGGCCCATGGTGAAGAACAAAACATCGATAGAAAGAAGAAAGGGGAAAGAAAAGTAGAGAAAGTAAAACTCAAAAGAAAGAAAGAGGACGGTGCTCTAAAAAAAGAAAAAAAGGGAGAGAGTGTTGGTGTGTGTCCTAAGAACCAATCATATAGATGATTGAAATAATACATAATGTATTATGTTTTATTTCAGGTAATGCAATTATTATATTTTATTTTTAATTTTTGCGTAATTTATAACTTGATGTAATAATTATCCCTGGAATAGTTTTACTATTCCAAAAATTCCCCTAGTTAAGTATTATTACAAAAGGGATAGTATTAATACATCAAGACTAGCATGTATAGTGACTGATGATTATGAATCATGAATATGTGATATCAAGTCAATACATGAGTACATTGTTAGTGAACAAATGTACTGGACTGACCCAATATGAGAATATTACATGGATAAGACTTATGTCATTAGTAGTTCTCATATGGTTACAATTGCATATAATCCTTTGACCTGAAGTTACTACAGTTCCCTGCATAAGGGGTTACTCATTTTAATGTTATCCTATGTCACCTTTAATCGGAATGATAAGTAGGGTGTTGATTGGTTGTGTCACGAATCATGCAGAGGGAAGTGAGTGATGTAGATGGAATTTTGTTACTTTTATAAAAGAGATATATCCTTGGGCCCTTTGATTGAGTGAGACTTAGAAGTGCATGGCCATGCTCAAATGAATCAATATGTAATATTGATCATTTATTTTGAAGTCTACTCAACATCAAGAAATATAAATTAAACATTGACAAGGATGACACACTCCATGCCTCTAGTTCAATTTGGATATTATTACAAAAGGGATTATAATTCAAAATGTTAATCATGTATTAGGTGGATGTCGAATTACAGACATTCTTACTACTTAAGTGACAGTGATGTATTGCTAGATACTGCTCACTATTTATGGCTCAATAATGAGTTATTGTCAACGTAGTAAAAACTTACAGGATCACATAAAAGGAGTAGGAATAAGATAATAATTAATTGGACTTTAATTAGATTAATATCTAATTAATTGGACTTATTTTCATGCATATATATATTTTTCACGTAATAAATATAATTATTATTATGTGATATTATTTGATATTAAAGTAATATCAAATTTTATATTATTAGATATTAGATAAATACATTATGAGATAATATTATTTTGATATTTGATAACTATATGTAATTATCTAATATTAAGATATTTATATTATGAGATAATATTATTATCTAATATTAGATAATTAATAGATAAGTCCTTTTTCTCCTCATTATCTCTAGGATAAGGATAAGATGAGTTGTTAAGTGTGATTAAGATTTTGGAAGCATTATCCTAGTAGGACTAGGATTGTGGCTTACCTAAGTTCTATAAAAGGGGACTTGAGGGCATCACTTTTAACACATGCTTATAAGTTTTCATAAAATCCTAAATCACTCAAAAAACATCCAATCTTAAATCTTAGAGAGAAAAATGCATCCTAGTAGATTCGTGGAGGGTGAGAGGTCATTGTTCACTCCGTATGGATACCGTAGAGACGCTGTACCTTTCGGCTGGCATTTAATTCATCTGCTCTCAAGTTTTGATTAGTAGAAACACGAGTGCCCAATAGGTAAAATCCTAATCATTGATTTATGCTTTTTGCATGGATCCTAGGTAGAATTTGAATCAAATTTTGAATTTTCACTGCATGTGATAATCCAAATTCCCAACAGAGAGAAGTTAGGTTTTGACACAATAAAAAGAGAGAGAGAGAGGGTTGTCCTAAAATGAGAGATAGGTATTAAGATTTAAAAGAAATAATCAAAGAAGAGAGTGAAAATGGTGGTAGGGAGGAGAGAAAAAGAGCTAAGTTGCATGTGTTGTACCCAAAGGAAAGTAAAATAAAGAGGGGAGCTACTATACCAACTAAAAAAAAGATAATAATAGAAGTAGGTCAATGCGAAAAATTGAGAAAAAGAGAGGTAACTAGTGGAAAAAGAGCCATGGGCTTTGATTTTGCACTTCTTGCACATTTTAAGCTTACTTTAACATAAAATCTCAACATTTGCTTTTAAATTCTAATTCATCTTCACCAATAATTTATTTTAGTAACCCATTTTATAAAACCAATTTTACTTAAAAATCCTAACTAAATTATTTCCAATCTCACCTTAATATAAAAATAGTTATATGCTTTCAATAATCTAATAAATTTTAAAATTATAAAAATAATTAAATTAAACTTTCACAATTCTAAAAAATAATATATCAAATACAAATAAATTATTTCATAGATTCTTGCACCTATGATCACTAATATATTATTTAACTTGTAAGAATTCCTTATAAACATTATTTTAAAATAATTTTAAATTAATAATAACTATATATAAAAATAAATAAATTTAAAATATTATCATAGATATCATTTTCAATATTCTCGAACCCTTAATTTGAAAAAATAAATTTAAAACCAAATATTAACTAAATAAATAAATAATCATTAATAAGCATTAAAATTTATATAATTATAAATTTTAATTTGGGATATTACACTTTTTCTTGAGGATAGTGGCGATAATGCTACCTTGATTACTGGGAAAAGGAAGAAAATCCACTGCAATTCTAAAAGTATGGGTGGCCAAATTATTAAGCAATTAATTAAACCAGCTACTAAGCTTAATCATATAAGGAAAAAAAGGTGGCAAATAACTAATTCTGTAGCTCATTGATTAACTCTTCAGTAAGAAATTCTCATCTGATACAATCAATTCCTTCCTTTAACCTTGCAACCCTTTTGGTAAATTTCTCTTACTTTTAAATTTTTTATTATTATGGTTTAACATGATTGAAATTTAAATGTCCTACTTAAGGCGAGTAGGTTACTACTCTTGCAATGACAGACCCCCAAGTGCATTTGGCTATTAACCCATTAACTTTGATTATTATGTTAGCCACTTTAAGTCATTTGCTATAAATTCCACTACAAGTACTTGAAAAAAATTATCCTTTCAGCCTTCTATTTTGGCCAAAGGATATTAAGACCAAGCCAAAGAACTTTCCTATTAGCAATATCTGAAGTGAGGATCATTTTGTTATGGTTCATCAAGCAATGGTAATTGAAAATGAGCCAATCCTAGAACAAGCTTTCTCTTTAAACTCAAGATGTTAGGATTAAGAGTGATGAGGAGGACCTATTTTCAACTTAGCAAATATATGCTAATAATGACATGCTTTCTTTTACTTCATCACCCTCAAGGCCAACCTTGCCTGAGATAGAAAAAGAAAAAGAAAAGAAAGAAGCTCTTGACAAAGCCTTAACTGAGTTTAATATTATTTTAAAGCAAGATATTGAAACTCATTAGAAAATGAATAAGCTAATCCAATTTCTTCAAGGTGTCTTATTTGTTGAGACTTGTCTTGAAACATTCATTGATAATCTTTCAAAGGCTTGGCTAAAAATAATTGAAGACTTAAGTAAGGCGATTACTATTGAAAATGCATGCATCTTTTTGGAATAAACTCGAGATGGCCTTTTAGCTTACCTTAAAGATGGCAAGAAGAAAAAGGATGAATATGCTACAAAGTGGTAAGTATGTGCCATAGAGGTAAGCAAAAATATGGCCAAAATAGAAGAGTTACAAACCAAGCTAGCTAAAGTATAGGAAACTAAGTCAAAGTTGGAGGTCAACTTTAAAGCCTCTATAGATGTAGAATTAGCTTTCTTAGAAATGGGAAATTAAAGATGAAAGAACTTAAAGCATCGAAGGCTTGGCTATTGAACTTGCAGGGTGAGTGTCAAGTAATAAGGGAGCTCAAGGACATTGCTACAGCTCAATAGCAAAGTCTAAAGGTTTCTTTTGAGTTGGCTAAGAAGTAGTTTAACTTATATATTTTGTCTTTTTTGTAATCTTGATTGTTTTAGGTCATTAGATACTAACACTTTAATGAATTTTCTATAAAAGTCATTAGTTATATTTATACTATTGTAATCTGACCTCTCATACATGCTCCATTCATAATTTTTTAGATGTTTACCATTTACAGTTTTAACTCTTCCACCGTTAATGCTTTAAACTTGATAACTGTTACTACTAAAACAACTTTTAATTAAGAAAGGTCCTTCATAATGGGGTGACCATTTCCTAAAATTGGATCTAACCATTAATAGGATAACTTTCTAAACCAACTAGCCTAGAGTAAACATTTTGCTCTTCACTAATTTATTATATGTTTAGCTAACCTTTCTTTGTTACAAACTAAGGAATTTAAAGCATTCCCCCAAATCTCATCTAAATTTTCCAACTCCTTAATTATTAAATCATGATAATCACTTAAAGTTAATTCATTTTATCTTTAAAGTGCTAATGCTTGTAGGTTTTCTAAAGCAAAGTGCCTAAGGTCTCTCTAGGTAAGGCGCGATAGGATAATAGTGATACCAAATTACTAATTATTGGGTTTAACTTAACTGGGCTATGCTAATAGGATTAGGGTCTAGAGGCATAGAGTTAGTTATGAATTCATGAAATGAATATGCAATTAACAAAGAGTTATGTACCTAGATAGCTATATCTTGGGTGATTAGTCAAAGCTAACTTAAGATTTGGTAAAATATGGATCTTAGCTTACTAGAAAACATTGACAATAAGGGTTTTTGAAATAATAGTGAAGGGTATTATTTTGAGAAAAATAATAGGAGTATTATTTAATAAAAGGCATTATTAAATAAATAAAATACATGATTCTCATTCTGCATATTTTTCTATTGTAGATAAGCATAACATCAAATGCATCAAACTTATCACTGTGATCTATCTTGGAGAAGGATAAACTGAATGGGACAAATTTTCTTAATTGGTATCAAAACTTAAGGACTATCCTTAAGCATGAGAAAAAGCAATATGTCTTAGAGCAACCTATTCTAAATAAGTCTGTTGTTAATGCTCCTTGAGTAGAAAAGGATGTTTATAAGAAGCATCAAGAAGATGCTCTAGATATCAGTTGTCTCATACTCGCTACTATGAACTTTAAGTTTTAGAAGCAACATGAAAATATGGAGGTGTTCAATATGATTAATCACTTCAAACAGCTTTACCAAGAGCAAGTGAGATATGAGAGGTATGATGTATCCAAAGCATTATTTCAGTGCAAGATGGTTGAGGGAACGTTGATTACTACACATGTGCTTAAGATGATTGGATAGATCAATAACCTTGAAAGGTTAGGTTTTCCTCTGCAATCATTGCCTAAGAGCTATGGTGAATTCATCATAAATTACAACATGAATGAAATTAATAAGACTTTAACTGAACTACTTAATATATTGAGAACTGCTGAGCAGAACTCAGAGTCCAAGCCTAATTCCATTATAATGGTTCAAAAGGGCAAAGGAAAGGGTAAGTCTAAGGCTGAGAATAAAAAAAAGAAGGACAAGACAAATGGAAAGTCCAAGTCAAGTTCTTCAGTACTGAAGCCCAAAGGTGGTGTGGCTAAAGAAGGGTAATGCTTCCATTGTAAAGAACCAAGACATTGGAAGCAAAATTACAAACTTTACCTGGAAGGGCTTAAGAAGTAAAAAGGAAGTCAAACTTCCAACTCAAGTATTTATGTTATAAAGGTTAATTTATCTACTTCTACATCTTTGGTATTAGATACTAGATGTGGTACTCACATTTGTTATCTTAAAGAAAGTAGATCATTAGCTAATGGTGAAATGGACTTGCGCATTGGAAATAGAGCAAGAGTTGTTGCATTAGCTATAGGGACTTATTATCTATCTTTGCTTAGTGGATTAGTTTTAGAATTAGACAATTATTATTTTATGCCTACTAATAAAGGACAAATGTTGCTCTATTTATTTAAATGAAATGTTTTATGGTATTACACACTTAACAAATGATCTTTATGTTCTAGACTTTGAAAATCCAATCTATAACATAAACACCAAGAAGGTCAAAACTAATGATTCGAATCCAACCTATCTTTAGCATTGTCCTTTAGGCCATATAAATGAGACATGCATCTCCAAACTCCATAAGGATGGATTTTTGTACTCATTTGATTTTGAATCATATGAGATATATGAGTCATGTTTATTAGGCAAGATAACTAAAGCCCCTTTTACTAGGAAAGGTGAAAGGGTTAGTGATTTACTAAGCCTTATACATAGTGATGTATTTGGACCTTTAATCACATAAGTTAGAGGTGGTTATTAGTACTTAATTACTTTTACTGATGATTTCAATAGATATGGCTATGTGTTTCTTATGACACACAAGTTTGAATCCTTTGAAAAGTTCAAAGAATTCAAGAATGAAGTATAAAATTAACTTGGTAAAAGTATTAAAGCACTTTGGTCAGATCGAGGTGGTAAATACTTAGATCGAGAGTTCCTTGATCATCTAAAGGAGTATGACATTATATCACAACTCATTCCATCAGGAACACTTCAATGGAATGGTGTATCTGAGAGGAGGAATCGAATTTTGTTAGACACGGTTTGATCGATGATAAGTCAAGCTGACCTTCTAAATTCCTTTAGGGACATGCTCTATAGATCGCAGCCTTCACATTAAACCCTGTTCCATCAAAATTAGTTCAAAAAATACTATATGAGATATAGACTGGGAAACATCCTAGTTTATCTTTTATGAAGATTTGAGGCTGTGAAACTTATGTGAGACGTCAAACTTCTAATAAACTTAGACCTAAATTTGATAAATATTTTTTCATTGGATATCCTTGGGAGACCAAGGGATATTATTTCTATAATCCAACTGAGCAAAAAGTATTTATTACTCAAACTGGTGTCTTTCTAGAAAAAGAATTTATCTCTAGAAGAATCAATGGGAGAAGAATAGAACTTAAAGAAATTTAAGATCAACGAGAGAATATTGAACTTAAGATGGAACTTGAGTCAATTACACAACTAATTGTGTAAGAACATACTCATGTAATACAGAACCTACGTAGGTTTAGTAAGATACATCGTGAGCTTGAGAGATATGGATTTCTCATGACTCATCACAGTGATGTGTTGCTCATGGACCAATATGAGCCTATAACCTACCAAGAAGCTATGATGGGCCCAAATTTTAAGAAATGGCTAAAAGTTATGAAATCAAAGATGGACTCGATGTATGCAAACCTACTTTAGACCTTGGTTAATCCACCTGAAGGGGTAAAATCCATAGGATGCAAGTGGCTTTTCAAAAAGAAAACTGACATGGATGGTAATGTGTGTACCTTTAAAGGGCGATTGGTTGCAAAAGGTTTCAAATAAATCCATGGTATTAACTATGATGAGACTTTTTCCCTAGTTGTTATGCTTAAATCCATCAAGATTGTTTTAGCTATAGTTGCATATTATGATTATAAGATTTAGCATATAGATGTCAAAACTGCTTTCCTTAATGGAAATCTTCTTAAGGATGTGTATATGACATAACTTGAAGGTTTTTATAAATCCTAAAAATGCTAGAAAAAATTGTAAATTACAATTATCCATTTATGGATTGAAGCAAGCTTCTTGAAGTTAGAATCTTCATTTCGATGATGCAATCAAAGAGTTTAGTTTCATTAAGAATGAAGATGAACCCTGTGTATACAAAAAGGTTAGTGAGAGCACAATAGTCTTTCTGGTGTTGTATGTAGATGACATACTACTAATTAGAAATGACATTCCTCCACTACAGTTTATAAAAACTTACTTAGGAAATTATTTTTCTATGAAAGACTTAGGTGAGGCCACCTATGTATTAGGTATCAAGATCTATAAGATCAAGAAAGTTGCTTAGCCTAAGTCAGAGTACACACATCGATTAAGTGCTAAAGAGCTTTAGCATGCAAGATTCTAAAAGAAGATTTATGTCGATGTCACATAGCATAAGCCTCTCAAAAACTCAGTGTCCTTCCATAGAGTGTGAGAGATAGTGTATGAGTAAGATCCCCTATGCATTTGCAATTGGGTTTATCATGTATGTCATGTTATGTAATCATCCTGCTATCTCGTATGCTTTGGGTATGACGAGCAGATACTAATCAAATCCTAGTGAAAGTCACTAGATAGTTGTCAAGAATATTCTTAAATACTTAAGAAGAACTAAAGATATGTTCATGATTTATAAAGGTGAGAAAGAGCTCATTGTAAGAGGTTATACTAATGCCAACTTTTAAACTGATGAAGATGATTTTATATCGCAGTTAGGTTATGTATTTTGCCTCAATGATGGTACTATGACTTGGAAGAGTAGGTTATGTATTTTGCCTCAATGATGGTACTGTGACCTAGAAGAGTTGAAAGCAAGGGATAGTGGTTGATTCTACAATAAAAGTTGAATACATTGTTGCTGGAAATCGCGCATCATACATGCACAACGGAATAAAACTTTTTGCACGATTTCCACCAAGGATCCATGCAAATTTAGAACGCCATAGATTAGGGATTAGGGTTTATACCTTTCGGCAAAATTCTTCTGACCGTTACACCAAGTCCGATCTGCTTCCAAATCACGAACCGGAATGGAAACTAGTAAATCAGATCACCAGTACAACGTTTATGTGGCTGCACCTCTGTGGTATCTACACGAACCCGTGAATCACCGATGAATGTCCGCTACACACACCGGTTGGAATTGATCTCCTTAGACCTCATAGTGCTAGCTACGCCTCTTCAGAGATTTTGGTCAAGGAGAGTGGCTAGGGTTTTTCTATGCTTTTACTTGGGATGCGTGAAGAATAATAGTAATCCTATTATTACCCAATCAGCCTATTTAAATAGGTGCATAGAAAAACCTAACCTATTTGGGCCTTATTCCATGTATAATTATAGGCTTACTATTAGGCCTTATAATTATAACATGAATTCCTAAATATTAAGCCCAAACAATTTGGTCCATTAATTCCAAATTCACTAAGCTCTAAGTGTGCGACCCTACAAGCTCTCATTACGTTGGCAATGACCATTAATCATATTAATGATCATAAACAAAGATTGGTGTCTAGCAACACATCATTGTTACCCAAGTAATGAGAAAGTCGGTGATTTGATTAAACCTTTACACGTGATCATCACTTATGTCCTTTTGTCCTATACATCTAGATTGAGCACGAGACATGGACCGTGTCATTCCTGTATAGCCCAATCTTAAGGTTTCTTGACTCCTAAGTAAGCTGACTGAAACAAATGTAATCGACATCTCATGTCAATTCATCTGAGCATGGCCATGCATTTTCTCAGCTTTACTTAGTCAAGGGGCCCATAGATGTTACTCCTGTTATATAGGAGGGACAAATCCCATCTTGATCACACAAACCCCTCCGCATGATATGTGACATATCCAATATCTACCCTTGCATTCACTTAACCATTAATGACATAGAATAGTATCAAAATATGAAACTCACATGTAGGGAACCTTGGTGATCTCAGGTCAAAGGACCATATTAATAATGATCACTAAGAACCACTTATGACACTCATATAACGATCCATGTAGTGTTCTTAATATGGGTCGGTCCAGTATACAAGTTCTCTAACTTGTACTCATGTGTAAACTTAATATCCCATATAAGTTTTCACACATGCTAGTCTTAACATATCAAAGCAACCTAATCCACAATGATATATGACTAGGGACATTTAAGAATACAATTATTCTAAGGTTATTATTATAATTAAATATATTATGCAGACAATATATATAAATATAATAATTGGAATTGCCATTAAAATAACATGATTCAAAATTATAATCACCAATATGATTGGTTTTAGGGCATATACACTAACAATTGTAGCATTAGATGCTATAAAGGAGGCTATTTGGATCTAAAAGTTCATCACTGAACTTAGAGTCATTCCTAGCATTGTTGACTCGATAAAGCTTTATTGCGACAACAATGGAACCATTGCACAAGCCAAAGAACTTAGATTTTACCAAAAATCCAAACACATACTCTCACACTATCATCTCAAAAGAGATATCGTCGATAAAAATGATGTCAGAATATGCAGAACACTAATCGACAATAACATTGTCGATCCACTAACAAAACCCCTAATGCAACAGAAACCTAATAGTCATATGAGATCCATAAGTATTAGATACATAGATGATTAACTTTAGTACAAGTGGGAGATTGTTAGTGTATATGCCCTAAAACCAATCATATGGATGATTATGAATTTGAATCATGTTATTTTAAAGGCAATTTCAATTATCATATTTATATATATATATATATATATATATATATATATATATATATATATATATATATATATATATATATATATATATATTGCATACTATATTTAATTATAATAATAACTCTAGAATAATTATATTTTTAAATGTCCTTAATCATATATCATAATGGATTGGATTGCATTACATTGATATGTTAAGACTAGTATGTGTGATTACTTATATGAGATATTAAGTCTACATATGAGTACAAGTTATAGAACTTATATACTGGACTAACCCACCTTAAGAACACTACATGGATCATTATATGAGTGTTATGAGTGATTCTTAGTAATCATCATCAATATGGTCCTTTAACTTGAGATTGCTAAGGTTTCCTATATATAAGTTCCATATTTTGATACTATTCTATGTCGTTCATGGTTGAGTGAATGCAAAGGTAGTTATTGGATATGTTACATATTATACAGAGGGATTTGTGTAATCAAGATGGAATTTGTCCCTCTTATATAACAAGAGTGACATTTATGGACCTTTAGTTAAGTAAGATTGAGAAAAACGCATGGACATGCTCAAATTGATTGACATGACATGTTAATTACATTTGCTTTATTAGCTTACTTAGGAGTCAAGAAACCTTTGAATTGGACTATACGAGAATGATACAATCCATGTCTTGTACTTAATCTAAGATGTTTAAGACAAAAGGTCATAGATGATGATCACATGCATAGGTTCAATCGAATCATGGACTTTCTTATTACTTGATAACAATGATGTGTTACTAGACACCGCTCATTGTTTATGTTTATTAATATGATGTCTTGTACTTAATCTAGATGTTTAAGATAAAAGGTCATAGATGATGATCACATGCATAGGTTCAATCGAATCATGGACTTTCTTATTACTTGATAACAATGATGTGTTACTAGACACCGCTCATTGTTTATGTTTATTAATATGATTTATGATCATTGCCAATGTAATGAGAGCCTATAAGGTCGTACACTTAGAACTTAGCGATTTTGGAATTGATGGACTAAATTGTTTGGGCCTAATATATGGGAATTTCATGTTATAATTATAAGGCCTAATTATAAGCCCATAATTATAACATAGAACAAAGCCCAATTAGTTAAGGTTCTTTGTGCACCTATTTAAATAGGCTTGTTAGGTGTTAATTGATATTTTTTTATTCATGCATCCAATAACACATAGAAAACCCTAGCAGCCCTCCTTGACCATAACCTTTAAAGAGGCATAGCTAGCATTACGAAGTAAAGGAGGAGAATTTCAATCAGTAGCTGTGGGATGTTTATGGTGATTTGCTGATTTGTATAGATACCTCAATGTTTCAATCGGGAGTAAGTTGAAAAGGTAATCAACATACAAGTTTTTAAAGCTTTTGTAGAAGGTAATAACAAAACCCTTATTTTAATCTAATCATTTTTCATAGATCCTCAGTTGGGATTGGTTAATATTCTATTGCATTATTTAGCTCCCGATCTTAACAATGTGTGGCAATGCAATGGAAGTGATTAAAGAAAAGACAATTAAATAATGGTTGTTATCTAAGTTTGTTATTGAAATTGAGAGTTTCCATAGTTTAATTAACTTTTATGGGAAGCTTTTAAAGAACAATGTTCTGTGCACTTTTATTGAAAAACATGTTACACTGATAATTTTGGATACTTGCATGAAATTATCGATTCTTATTTTGTATTTGATCGGGTGGTTGCATAGTGGTAGTGTGAGTGGAAAAGGAAGTTTAATGGATCCAAAGAAATCTAAGTTATATCCAAGTGGAGATGGATCATTTTAAGTTCTAAAAAATATAACAATTATGTTTTTAGTATGAATTCTTATGGTAAGTTTAATGTGAGTGCTTCTTTTGATATTTTTAATCATTCTCCTTTTAATGTAGGTTTTGAAGATTTGAAGTTGAATCTTTTTGAAGAAAAGGAAATGATGTGAATTTAAAAGGGTCAATCTTAAGGAAGTAAGCTTGGAGGAGATTGTTCAAGAATATTTGAATTGTCCCACATCATTATTAATTTGATGCCTCATCACCACCACATCATCAAAAAGGTGGAGCCACATTAGCATTGCATTAGCCATAATCCATGTCACTGCCATATCATCAAGGAGATGGTGCCACATCAATCATAGTCCTAATTGGTGTCACTTCATTCCATTTTTCTATTATGTGGTGTTTTGGACTTTAATATAACATTTAGGCTTTTAATTTGTGTTTATTTTATGCTGCATTATTTTAGAGCATTTTAGGTCTAATTGGTGTCACTTGATCCTATTTTTTAATTAGGGTTTTAGAGAGTCATATAAAGAGGCTTGTTTTTTTATAATATTAATACTAGATTTTGACTCTTGACATGAATGCAATTTGATTACTTATAAAGGTTTCCTTTCTAAGTTCTTGTAAGAACTGAAAGACTTATCAAAGAAAATTCAGCCTTTGTGCATCAAATATGTCTCTTATTACTTCCAATTTATTCCTTTTTTTTAAGCATGGCGAGAATACCATTCCTTTTTTTTTTATAATTGTATTTGATTTGGGATAGATCTAACACAATTTCACATTATTTGATATCAGAGCAAGGTTCTCAAATTTAGGTTTAATTTCTTTTCAATTTTTAGTTACTATTCACGTATTGTTTTGCGTACCATTCATCAAGTGTGTCATGCTACTATTCACCAATTCATGTCATAATTCTTCATTTCTATCTTGTTTTGATTTGGTTTTTGTATTTATTCCATTTCTGATTTGCTTTGTGTTAAATTCATGTGTTTTGATTCATTTTATGTTAAATCTAAATTATTCTTTAATTCTACCTTCTATGTGTTTGATAAGTTATCCAAGACAATAATAACTCTAAATTTGCTTTAATACTTAGTCACCTTCTTTATTTTTGTGTTGCTTGCTATTGTTGAGCTCAAAATTTGGTCCAAATATCAATGTTGGTCTAGTGAATGAAAGGTGCATTGAACATGTTTGTAAAAAGTTCAAAGTAAAAGAAGTTCAACTTGTTATAACCAATTGCCATATCTTAATAAAACAACATCAAAGTGCTATAATTGAATATTTTAATTGATTAAAGCAAAGCAAAGAGCACCAAGTTTGAATTGTGTGAAAACTCTTGCAATCAACATATATAGTGTTGCATGGTGAATTTGTTTTTGAAAAAAAATGCAAGAATAAAATGAAAACTAGTACCGAGTAATAGTGAGTTAGGAAGCAAAAATAATTAATAAGAAAAAAAATAGTAAGAAACAAAGAAGAAAAATCCAAGTAAGTGAATCAAAAGGAAATTTACAAAGACAAGGCAAGAAAAACAAAGTGTTGAATTGTTGAAACAAAGTGAAACAAAATCAAAAGAAAAAAAGTTATTTATTTTTAGTTATTGTTAGGTCTTGATATGCTCTAATCATACTTGAACTTCTCATTTTGAAATTAATTGTTCATTGTCTCTTTCAATTATTTGAGCTCTCAAATCAACATCTCTTGTTATTTTTTTGTATTGTTCCTTTTCATTATTTTGTGTCATTAAGCGCTTGTTGTTTCCCTTTTGAAGTCCAATTGTATTAATTTTATACTACCATGATGTTATTGTGTTGTCACCTTATGTTGACATTCAATAAGAGATATATTTGATACCACAAAGGTTGAATTCCCTTTAATAAGTCTTCAAGTTTTTACAAGAGCTTAGAAAGAAAACCCTTACAAGTAATCAGATTGCATTCATATCAAAAGTCAAAATCTGCTACTATAAGGAACAAGCCTCCTTATATGGGTTTTTAAAACCCTAATTGAAAATTTAGCTCCAATGACACCAACTAGACCTAAAATGCTTTAAAATGATGTAATACAAAATAAACATAAATTAAAAGCTCAAATGCTATATTAAAGCCTAAAATACCAAATAATAGAAAAACGGAATAAGGTGGTGCCAATTAGGACTATGGCTAATGTGGTATTGATGTGACACCATCTCCTTGATGATGTGGTGGTAACATGGATTATGGCTGATGTGGCCCCAATGTGGCCCCGATGTGGCTCTACCTCTTTGATAATGTGGTGATGATATGGCATCAAATTAGTGATAATGCGGGATAATTCAAATATTCTTAAATAATCTCCTCTAAGCTTACTTCCTTATGGTTGACCCCCTTAAATTCACATCAAAACCTAAGTGTGAAGATAAAAAATAGGGCAGCTTCAATCAAATGGAAACCAATTATGTCCAAAATTTGCCATAATATTCCTAACACAACATAAAGAATAGCTTAAGTGTTGTAAAATAAATTTCATGGTTTTACTTGTGCATTAAAGGCATGAACTTAGAACTAAATTTTTTAGATAACACTAGAGTTGTAAAAATAAAGTTATCATTTAGACAACCAAATCAACTCCGTTCGCCACCAAATTTTTATACAAGTCTAACAACATAAAAAATATTTTGTCTAAAAATTTTCATAATTTTTCTCATTCATTAGATGCTAAAAATATTTTGAAGCCTGAGACTAATTAGTACAAGGCTTTGAAATAGATAAATTTTAGTATTTTATCACTAACTTACTTTTTCGTGTATCTGAAAATTTTCAAAAATTTATACTTTATCTATGATTATTCTAACACTAAATATGACCTTAAAGTACTAATAATTGAAATTTTAAAATTTTTTAACCCTCAATTGCATAGAGTGGTTGAAACCCTTATTCAACACTTCTTTAAGGAGGTAATTTTATTTTAACTAGTTTCTATTTTCATTTTTCCAAAAAAACTTTGTGAATCCCTTTTTCCATCATTCTTAAAATCAATATACCAACAACATGTCATCATAATATTAATTACAAGACTTCAAGAATAGAACCATAAACTTACATGTTACAAGCAATATATAAGGAAATATAAATCAACAACATTATCACTTGATCCTTGAGATGATCCTAAAATAAGGAGAGTTGTCACTCACTTTAATTTTTTCACTCTTCATTTTTCAATAACCTTTGGAATAGAAATAGAGTGGCTTTATGATAATAAATCAAATTTTAAAAATTTAGTAAGCAGAGGATCATGAAATCTTGAAGAAATTGGAAGAAAATTCTACGTCACATTACAAAATTTGAAGACATTAGTTAGAGAATTCTCTTGATAGCTTGAAGGCTTAAACTTCCACTATTTTCCTCTCCTTCTCCCCATATTTTGCTTTCCAAAAGAAGTAAATTTTTTTTGCTTCTAAATGCCACATTTATATATAAAACTCTAACCTTTAATTACCTAAAAAAAAATCTACAAATTTCTTATTATTATTTATTGAATTTTAAAAAAATATTGGGACAAATGGCTAGGGTTCTTGGATGTCCAACTAGCCTGGTGAATTCAAGAAATAATTATCCTATAATTAATAAAATTAATTTATATTAAAAGGGCAAATAGAATTTATTACAAAATGCCCCCATTTTTCCACTTTCTTACACTTTTTACCCTAAAACTTTTAGATATTCTTGGGCCTTATTCAGGCCTTTAAATTTTGAACTTCCATACACATTTTAGGACTAAAAAATTAATTTAGGTTATCCTAAGGGTTTTTATATTAATTTGCTTAATTTTTAGCTTAATTTTTTACTTTTTGATTTACCTGAATTTTGGAATTTCAATAAATTCTTATGTGAATTTTTTTCTAAAATTATTATTAGATTTTTAATTGGGTTTTATCTATTTTAATGCCTAATAAATTTCTCATAAAAATTCTATTTAGTCTTACTCGAAATTACTCCTATGATTCTCCTGAATTTTACTTAATTTTTCTATCAAGTTTTTAATTTGGGAGTTTTCTAGTAAAATACTTACTTGAAATTTCTAATTCACTTATGGTATTTTCTAAAGAATACTCCTATGGAATATTATAATTCCATTCATTTGCTAACCATCGATGTGAGCCATTTTATGTAAAGGCTTTAAATATTTCTTCATATACTCAATGGATTGCCAGATTTAGTATTTGCATCTTAGTTGAATTTGACCACAACAGTAAGGCTCTCATCATCAAAATTTTCCTCAAATCTAGTTAAGCCAATAGTTGCAAATGTGGTGGCAATATTATCATGATGTTAGCATCCAAATCCATTTTCTATCTTTGTGTTTTAAGTTGCTACATGATAGACTATTTCTTTTCTTCTACCTATTTAGAACTATTAGGTTCACCTAATACATAAGGAATTTAGTAGCTTTCCTTTTATTATCTTCTATATTGTTATTGCTTTATTTTTCCTTTTTTGCATCTTGGTTGGTGGAGACTTATAATATTAGTAATCATGCCTTGAACTTTTCCCTAGGTTTAGGTTTCTAAGCTTGCTTACCTTTATCTTGTGGTTTATTCTTGATCCATTCATCTTTAAGGTGATGTCCTCTTCGCTTCCTTTTACCTATCTAGATTTCTATTTCTTTCTTTAACTAGTCATATTCTAGCCAATGAAAAATGGATTTTGGTTTGCCTTTACTTCATTTTTTCAAATGTTTCAATTTTCTTTAAGGATTTTTTTCATTCATTGACTAGCTTTTGCACTTTTGAGTTAATATGGCCCTTCGACCACTTATTGTATATAATAACTTTTAGCTCTAATACTTTTCACATTATAGACATATCTTCAATACTCCTCCTTTGCATTAAATTCTCCTTATGAAATTAGTATTGCAATTACTTTCCTTTGGATCGGCTTTAAGGAAGAATGGTGCATTGAAGGGGTTATCATATTCATAGTATGCCACCATATTCATGTTCATGTTGAACAAGTTAAATTTGTTAAAAGGCTTAACATAGTTTGACCCTATAGGGAAAGGGTCTTTGTTAGCAACATTTTTTTCTCCTTGCCTTTGTCACTAAATTTCAATCGTCCCTATCTGATGGATTTCTCAATCATCTCCTTGAAACAAACGTAATTATTAGTGTCATGGCTAAACATGCTATGGTATTTATAGTATTTTCTATATTTTATCCCATCATTTTATAGGATTCTATGATCTTTAAACAACTTGATTTGTTTGTCTTTTAGAAGCAATTCAAAAATTTGATCAACTTCACTAATGTCAATTGAACATACTTTCTTACTAATGTGATTTGTGTTATCCTTTTTATCAACAAATTTTAAGAATGAACATGTGTGAGGAAGGTTGGGCTTAAGTTCAGCCAAATGGACTTCATTTTCATTTTCTTCATCAATATTTTCATTAACATAGGCTACTTTTTCTTTTTAAAAGTGTGTGTGATTCATCCTTCTATTTTTCTCCTATTACAATTGCTCAATTAGTCACATTTTTTCAATTAACTAGGCCATATCTATGATATTTTGATTAATAAGCATTTTATGGATAATGTAGTTAAACCCAGCTATTGTAATATTCACAATCTTAACTTTGACTACTCGCATCAACCATTTGCTTCTCATTTGCCAAAATTTGAATTAGTAATCTTTGGCTAATTCAGTTAGTTTCTTTTTTACATTAAACAAATCTACCAATCCCACTATGATTTCTCCTCAGTATAATTGATCATGAAAATGCCTTCCATTTGAGCCTATGAATGGAAAAAGTTAAGAGATAACTCTAAGTATCAGGAAAAGTTATTCTTATCAAGGATAATAGGAAATGTCTCAACTTTAAAAACTTATTTGAATCAAGATGTTAACATTCAACCATGAATCTAGCAATATACTTGATGATTTACTAATTATTTTTGCTAAAATGTAGTAAACTTTGGCATTTTGAACCCCTAGGAAGTTCGGGTTGATGAATCTATTATGGTAAGGCACCATAATAATTAGGGCACATACTTTAGCTCCTAACTGAGTCTACAATCATCCAACTAAAACCTATAAATTCAGCTTTTGACCTTATATATTTTGCCGACCTAAACTTGATTGGTTCACTTGACCTTGGCCTTATTGATTTTGGTTGACCTAATTTTTAGGTATTCCTTTATACACTTAGTGTTCTTCATTTTAGTCTCCTCTATTATGAGGTTTGTAATGAGTTATCTTCCTCTACCTAATATCTTGGCCGATTTCATTGACCTTGAACAATTTAGAATTTAAGGTTTCTATCTTAATTTATTCCTTATTTAAAGGTTGTTCTTCATCTTATGAACAACTTAAAGTGAGTGTCATATTTTTAAGTGCTTAAATCGCCCAATTCTAAATAGCAATAGTTTCTTCAAGCACCAGTCTTAATATGGTTGCACTTTATTATGACAACATGTTATCCATAATGTGGTTACTCTTATCCATTTATTGTTGAAACACTTGCAAAGTTTAGGATGCACAATGTGACCCCCATTATCGACTATCTCCCCCATCTATGGGTTTATCCTATCAGCTTGATAATTTTGGCCATTGAATGTAATCACTTAATTATTTTTGTTAGTTATTGGTGTCACAACCCATCTTATTGTTATTGTGACTAGTGTAAAGATACGTAATTAGTACTAACATACTAAATAAATATCTTTACAAGCCTTTATAGTTTCTAATGCCTTTGTTAAATTAATATTATTAAAAGACATAGATATCTAGACTCAAAATAGAAATTATAAAAATTAAAATTTTTGGAGTTTAATATATATCCAAAAATTATTTATACGAAAATATAATTTATATAATATATCAAATAATGTAAACTCTCAGTTAGATCCATTAGCATTCTAATCCTCTATATCTATTTCCAAAGAGGAAAAAAAAGTTTTGTTATTAGTAGAACTTTCAGGTGGGAGAACCCAATAGAAAATATGCATTATAATAGGATTAGACTCTGAGTTTGTTTTTCTAGGTATTACTTTGTAATCTACTCTTATATTTACAAATGTAAACTGGACTTTGTAATGGAAAATTATATCATGGGTGTTGTGGAGAGACTAGAAGGTTCTTATATAAGTATCAAGCTACCCTATCATTTCCATGATCAATACCTATAATTTAAGAGTGAGTATAAAATATACTCTGTGAATGGCTACTCATCACCTTATTTAAAGGGTTTTCACTATAAAAAAATTAGCGTTTTGTGTGTAATTATTATTTAGTATCTTTTGAGGAAATTTTCTTATGTATACTATTGGTATACTTTATTATAGAAATTAGCAATGGTAAGTATACAAATTTCACCTTATATCTTTGGTCTAATTTTATCCTTTGCCACTTAAGCATAAAGCCATCTACCTTTTTCCTCCATTACTAACTATGCCTCTCCTTCTTTGTGAAGGATGTTATATCTCCCCTTTACATTTTATAATAACTAGTAATTGAATGTTAAAACATCGACCATTAAATTTATTCCAATGGATATGGCCAAATAGCAACCATGCCTAAATCTCTTATATAATTTTTCATTCTCTGACATTCATCCTCATATTTTAAGCATTACTATCAAGATTGGTTCTTACCATCCTATCAATGATAATATTTCTTAGCTTTGTGAATGGCTTTTTAAGTTTTTACTATTGTTCACAATATTTCCGACAAATTTGACTAATATTCTACTTGTGAAAAATTAGGGATTCGTATTATTGATTGGAGTTCTAGAAGCTCCAAAAAAATTCAATAATCAACCAAAATTTTGTCATGTATTCTTAGCACATTAATAAGTATGAAACATTGTTCATTTTACAAATTTTTGTAATATTCCCAACTTAGATATAAAGTAAATTCAAAGATTTATGGATAAATAATTTATTTAGTTGATATTTGAACTTTAAATTTATTTATTTATTTATTTTTAGGTTGTTAAAAGTTGAAATAAAAATAATATTTATGAGAATCAATTATTTTCTTAGTTGAGGTTAGTTTTTATATTTTAGGTACGAGAAATTGAAAAATAAATTATTTGTATTTCAAAAAAAATTATTTTAAATGAAGAGATTTAAAATAAATTTATTTTAAGTGATTATTATTAATTTGAGAAGAATTTAAATATTTTCTAGAAGAATTCTCTTATTACTTGAAAACAATTTTAATAATTTTGAATAAAAAGATTGTATTTAGAGATGAGGTTTTGATGGAATTTTTAAATTTATTGCATTATTATAAATATATGTATTATTATATATAAAATATGGTTTTCTCTTTGCACTTGGTCGGACAGCCCCCTTACTTTGTCTTATTTTACTTATTTTATTTGTCACCGCCTCTCTCTCATTTATTTGATTGGTTCTCTTTTCGCCTCCATATTTATCCACCGACTGTTTCTTTTTTTTTTTTTTTATGGCTCTGGTTGCTTCTCTTTTGCGTGCCTCTCTCCCCTCACCCTGCCTCCTCACCGCCTTCCTCTATCTCTCTTTTCTCTCTCATAACCGACGTTTTTCTCCTTCTTTCCCCTCAGCTTTTGTTTCCGCCATGCCGTTAAAGCTGTGACGCCATCTCCATCGTGCATATCAGTGTTCCATTGCTACTTGTTTCGTCTCCAACGGAGCTGGAATCTCTCTCTCTCTTCGAACTGCAGCTGTGAACGACGATGAGAGGAGGGGATCTTATGGATGGGGCTGAGCTGCGGTTAAGTTACTTCCTCCTTTTTTTCTTCTCCATTATACTTGACAGCAACTTATGGGCGAGGAGTGGGCAGAAGCAACAGTGAAACAGGGGAGCTGCATGATGCCAAGCTTCGCGCGTCTCCGGCCACTCTCAGTCGCGCTGCTGCTTTCTGTCCAGTCACAAGTCTGTTGCTACGAGACAATCCTCTTCGGTCGCCGCATGCCACGCTCCATCTTCGTTCAGTGACGTGAGGACTTTCGAGCCAAGCTGCTGGATGGGTTGTTGTCTACTTCCTCCCATTCACGGTCCCAAATAGTTGCTGGCGTGAAAGGAACCGACGCACCACAGGGTAGTGAAGTGGGTTTTCGTGCTAACAGACTGGATCAGAAACATTATTGCTCGCCGATGATTTGGTCTCTCTTTGCTGCCGGTGAGCTCTCGGCAGTTTAATAAAAAGGGTGGTGAGCCATTTTTATACACTTCGCTTCTTAGATTTCGGTTGTTTGGGAGCTGATTTCAAGATAAAATCATTTGTGTGTTTGTAACATACAGAGAGAAACATAAATTTTTATGATGGAAACTGCTAAAAAGGGATAATTAAAATATACATGGATTATCTGTTCGATTGTTTTGACAATTTTACATAAGAATCAAGTAACCCTTTCTTATGAGAAGCTTAAGAATATTAAATTAATACATTTGGAGTATATTTATACTATTAAAGAATTTAGTATTTATGAAGTTTAGAGCTTGACTTGAAAAACCTTCGGTATTTGTGATTCTCTTGATCCTTTAAGAAGAGTTAGAAGAAAATTAGTATGATCTTTATGAGAAAAATCATTTTTGAGCGGTATATGATAATATTTTCATTGAAAGTTGTATATATTTTAGAAAATATTGTCTTGTCATATTATCAGATTATTTGATAGAATATTAATCTAATAAAGATTTTATATTCAAGAATATTAAATAAGTATATTTAAAGTATATTCATATTATCAAGATTTAATTTTTGACGACTTTATGCTTTGAAGAGAAAAATCATCACATATGAGAATTTCTAATGTTGCAATGATGAATTTGAAGTTTTGTGAAGGGTGTTGTAGATAAAGATGAATGAGTAGTATCAAGTATGATTATGGGAGTCATGACTATTGATAGAGCTTGAATAAAGATTAATGGATCAGAGTGTGCAGGAAAGGTATAATTGTGGTTCAATATCTATGACACTTACATGATATGATGTTAATAGTGTGCTGCGCTAAGCTTGATATTGTTCAGTGGTAGATTAATGATTTTGCATTGAAAGTCTTGCTGATCATTATGATATGAGAGTTGAACTCTCTTGCGGATGTTAGATATTGATTGATCGATTGATTGTAATAGATAATTTCATAATAGCATTTTATGTTTTGTTTATTTGTAGTTGTCCATGTGAGCTTGTATTGAAACTGGTGATGTGATTGGAGTAAAACTCTAGTGAATTTTACTAGATTGTGACTTGAGTTTTATAAAGTGTTGGAAAATTGTAAATGGTGATGAATAGTATAAAAGTTGGATAGAGAATTCCTGATAAATCATTATGAATAATATATTATTGATATGAGAGTCGAATGAGAAATTCTCGACGAACAGTTGAGAAAAATAGAGGATTGAACTTGATAGCATAGAACATATATATGTGTGTTTATTATATTTGAATATGTGACATCATATGACTGTTTATGATTAACTTGTATTGATGATATAATTGTGATAATCTATTTGTATTTGAGCCTTAATGGCTATTTGTGTATGATGCCTACCTGGAATTGATAGTATATGATTTTGAATTTTTAAAGAAAGTTGAGACTCCTATGATTATGTTATGAGAAATATAGTTTAAATCATGTGTAGGTGAATCTATATTTCAGGAAATGGTTTCATGTATTTCAAGAATCTAGAAATTGGTTTACTGTTATTTTTTTATATATATCTAAGTTGATCACTTGCAAGATAGTAGTAGTTATATACTCATTTTTTTTATTTTAATGTTTTCAAGTTAGCATCTATGGAGAATTAAAGACTGCCTCATTTGAAAAATTTGACAATCGAAAATCGAAATTATTAATTTATGTGATGTTAATTTATTATATGTGTGTAAAATTGAGCCTATGTTATACTATGCGTATGTGTGATTGTTATCGTATAAAAAAAATTGTGTTAAGGTTTGTGGAAATTGATAACGGGATCCACACTGGTCACAATTCATGATCAAAATAGATCGTGACAATTTTGTAGCCTTAAGTTACTATTCATATAATACTAAAGCAAGGCTTTTAAAATAGGACAACATATGAATACTTGTAATTCGGGCTACTTTTTATCATTTAAATGGAAATTAATTACTTCCAAACTTTGTCATGATATTCCTAACATATTGAATATATAATAACTTAGTTTTTGTACAATAAATTTTGTGGCTTTGCCAATGTATCAAAAGCATAAACCTAGAGTTACTGAATTCGAATAACACTAGAGGTATAAAAACAAAATTATCATTTGGGTAATTAAATTAACTCCATTTGCCATCAAATTTTGATACAAGCTCATATCATCCTAGATATCATATATGGAAACTTTTATAATTTTTCTCAATCATTTGATTCTTCAAATAATTCAAAACTCAAGATTTAACAAAATAAGGTTCTGAAATTGATAGTTTTGAGTATTTCATTTATCACTTGATTTTTTTATGTATCCAAAAATTTTCAATTTCTTCTAAAATAATATTGATACTAATTATGGCCTTAAAATTCTAAGGATTGAAATTTTAATAATTTCTAACCTATAAATACATTGAATGACTAAAACCCCTATTTAGTTTCACTTGGGAGAGTTATTTTCATTTCAACTAATTTTTATCTTCATCTCTCCTAAGCAAATTTTATGAATCCATTTTCCAACATTTTTAACATTAATAGATTAAGATCATGCCATCATATTTTATGAGTTGACATTAGAAAAATAAAGGAGAGTTATCACTGACCTTAAATTTTTTATATCTAATCTTTACCATTCCTTTTGAATAACGCTTGGTTACTTACTAGAATTCTTTATGAATCTTCTTGTGGCACCTCTTGATAGTTAATGAAGACATGAATTCTCACCTAATCCTCTCTCTTTCTCATGTTTTTCAACTAGCCAAAGGAAGCAAAATTTTTTTCTTCAAAATGACCTAGTCATACGTATATAAAACCCTAAACTCTAATTATAAAAAAACTTCAATTTTTTATTTATTATACTGAAAAATCTTAGACATGTGGTGGGGCATCCAAATGGCTTTATATGTTTAGAAAATAATTACCTAAAAATCAATAAAAATAAGCTTCTTTGAAGTGTAAAAAGTTAAATTAGCCTTAATTTTTCACTTTTTGGATTTTTGCCCTTGGACTTTTGAAACATTTTTTGGCCTCGTTTTAGGCTTTCATTTCTAAACTTTCATATGCATTTTAGGCCTAGGAAACTTAATTTAAGTTAACCCAAAATTTTTTAAATTGCTCAGGTTTTGAAATTCTAATAAATTTATATGCGAATTTTCATATTATTGGGTTTTTAATTACATTTTAATCTATTTTTATGTCTAATAACATTTTTTTAAAAATTCTAGTTAGGCTCACATCCAAATTACCTTTATGCTTTTCTTGAATTTCACTCGAGTTTCCTATTGGGTTTTCTAATTCAAGTGTTTTCTAATAAAATTCCTATTTGAAATTTCTGCTTCACTTAGGGTATTTTCTAAAGAAAACTCTTATGTAAATTTTTTTGTCCTAATTTGAGATATTACAATCGACATACCATAAGGCATTCCATAACCCTTAGGGTTTGTTTAGCACATCCAAAAACATGAATTCATTTCATTTCATTTTAAAGAAATGATTTCATTTCATTTTTGAATGAATTCTTTTATTTGGAATAAATTATATAAAATATGATTTCATTTCATTTTAAAAAGAAAATTTCTGTTTGGAACTTTAATTAAAACATATGAAATTCATTTGAAATATTTATATTTACTATATTATCCCTAAGATAATATTTATTTATCCTATATAATAATTTGACTCTTTCTATCTGTTTACCTACCAAATTCAAGAGATTTAATTGATGAAAATTGTAACACCTGTAACTTTTTCAAATTTACTTGATAAATACCTTCAAGAATTTCAATAAAATCAACTTGATGTTTTTAATTGACAAAATACAGAAACAGCAACTAGCTCAAATGCTTAGCTAGTATCCAGCAAGAGACAAAGACAGTAATCGAAGACAGTGTGAGATTTGGTGTAGAAAGAAGATGGATATGGTTGGAAATAAATTAAATGGTTAAGGGCAAAGTTGTCCAGAAAAAATTTGCATTCCAAATGAAATGAAATCTTATAAAATCCAAGCTAATTTGATAAGATTTTAAAATAGTAAGAATGTAAATAAAATAAGATTTTAAAATGAAATGAAATCTAATAAAGTTTAAATCCAAACATAACTTTTTAATGAAATTCATTTGAGAATGAAATGAATTCTAATTTTTTATTGTGCCAAACAGAGGGTTAGTGTTATTCTTTTGGTCATTGTTTGGCCTAGCACTATTTTTGTTTTGACCTACTTGTTTATGGTTATTTTGATAGCCATTCTTTTGGTTAGCACTTGGGTTCTAACTTTGTTGGCTTTGGCCAAGATGACTTTGCTTAGTATTTTAAGAGTCTATAGTTTTAGCATTCTTGGTCTCGATCTTAAATAGGGTTGATCTTCGACGAGCCAGGCCAAGTTCAAGCATTTTCCCAACCTTCCCAAGTTGGATTCAAGCCATTTTTTATAAGCTTATTTCCACCCAAAAATTCCTTAGGCCCTTTTTTTTAGGGCTAGATTAGGTTGTTCGATCTAAATTGAGCTGGACCAGATTATAATTTCTTTTTTTTTGTGGAAATTTTAATGGTATTGGGCCCTAATTAAAATTAGGGTCATTTTGGGAAAAAAATAAAATAGTATGTGCCACTTATAAATTACTCACTAGACATGACAATGCTAAACATGGTTCATATTCATTATACAATTTGAGTGCATTTCATCAAATTGCATGCGCTTACTAATCATTCACATTCAAAAAAAGTCCAACTAATCAAAACACATGATGTCTTATAAGATTCTCATTAAAATAAAAAAGAATCAGAGGAGAAACATTTACACAAAAAGCTAAAAATGCCTAGCCTCACTGTTCCTATCATGCTCTTGTGTAAGCACCTTACTCATCATCTTACTTACAATTACAAAAGAAACACATTACTTGCAAAAAGGAATAAAGTTCCTATTGTCAAACCAAGGCACCATTCTTCTTACTATACATTCCAATATATACATCCTAAAACAAAAGAAATAAAAAACACTAACAGTCTAATTCCTTATACCATCATATTTCCCAATTTTCCTTATTAGTACTGCTAACTTAAAAACCTAAAAAAAATATATATGAACCAAATCAATAAAAAGATAAATAGAATGTAAAATTCATTATGAAGTAAAATTAAATCAAAAATAGTAAACATGATATTGTTAAGTAAAATTATGCATGACATAAATATGCAGTTTTATGCACTATATTTAAAAAAATAATGAAACATAGTTGCATAATGCAAATTTTTTTTAAATATAAATACTTACAGTGCTAGTTCAAACTACCTAATAACCATTGGTTGCTGACCATGATGTTGTGGCTGTGATTGTAATTCTACAGCAGCAATTAATTTTGTAATCTCTCCAAGCTCTATAAAAAATAGAAAAGAAATATCATGATTTTGAAAAGTATGAAGATAATAGTAATTCATATATTTATGCATTTACCTTTCTCAATCTTCTCATAATTTTTAAACTCTTGAATGAAGTCACGATCCTCTATTGGAAATAAGGTGGACTTGATCCTATTTTGGCAACAAATTAAGGCCTCATAAGTTTGTGAAGATAATAAGCTCCTAAATACATCTAAAACTCTTCCTCCTATGCTAAAAGTTGATCTACTGTGGAAATAAGGACATCAAGAACATCTCTAGTCATAAATGATAGAATATGAAACCTTGATGCATTCTCCTTCCACCATTCCAAGACACTAAATTTGTCATCTTCATTAACATATGCTTCTGCCAAGTATGTCTCAATTTCATTTTTAGCATTAATGGAATCCTTAGCTTTCAAATGTAATTTAAAAGCTGCTATACAAGCTTTATGTGCATGTTTCTTCTTTTGAAGGCTATACCTAGTATCTTATGAAGTTTAACTAACTACACTACATTCATTCCTTTCCCCATAAACCTTAGAATACCATTCATACAACTATTGTAGATCTGACTTCACTTTAAAAGTTAAGTCATAGGCGATCATAAGATCATAAATATTATCAAAAGACCACTTGATGTAAGCAAGCTTATACCTAAGGTTTAAAACATTAGTAATGAACAATAAAGGATTTATATTCTACACATTCCCCCAATATTTATCATATTTCTTCTTCATTTGCACAAGTATTCCATTCAATACATCATCACTTGAACTCCATTTCAATAATTTACTTTGAGTCAATGCAAGTTGAGAAAATGCATTATTTGAAGTTATAAACAAAGAAATAACTCAAGAGTTACATCATAAATTTTTTTTAGGGAGTTAGTGAACACTTTACCATTTTTCCAAACTTCCAAAGATGGAGGTCCTATTGTTTTTTCATCAAAGTAATCCCTAAAGCTTGATTCATCATCTTCCAACCTCTCAAATGCCTCTTGAAATTTTAAGGCAAAATCTAGTGTGAAATAGGTTGAGTTCCATCTAGTTAGAACATCAAGATAAAGAAGGCTACCACCTTCAATCTTAGCTTATTCAATGCAACACTTAAACTTAGCTAATCTAGAAGGAGAAGATTTGACAAACCCAACAACATTTCTAATTATAGCAATTAAAGAATGGAGTTTCTTTAATCCTTCATTGATAATCATATTAAAAATATCAACATAATAATAAACATGCATATGATTACCATCCAATACAATCCTATTTGAATTTTTAAACCTTTTCTTTAAGTAGGAAACAACAATATCATTTGAAGATGCATTGTTTATAGTCATAGTGAATACATTCTTAATCTCTCATTCATTCAAGCAATTCTCTACTAGTTTCCCAATTATTTCTCCTTTATGATTAAGAATAAGGTAAAAGTTTAAAATCCTTTTTTGCAAGTTCTAATTGTTGTCTATGAAGTGTGTTGTTAGTGTCATGTAATTTAGATTTTGGATAAATTTTCAACAATCTATTGTAAGACATACTATAGAACAATTGGATTTTAAAAATGTTTTCAACTTCTTTTTCTCATTAATATACATTTTCTAGCAATCCCTAGCCAAAGTATGCCTAGATGGAATATGAAATTGAGGTTGTAGTTTACTACATAGATGCTTGAATCCCCATCCTTCAACAATCTTAAATAGTTATTTATCAATAATAACAAAAATAGCTAAAGCTTTCCTACAAGATTCCCTATCACATACTTGAGGGGCAGCAACCATATTAGTTCCTTCACCCTTTTTTTTTAAGTTCAAATGAAAGCATGGATTGAGAAGGATTAAATAACAAGGCATAAGGAAGCTTTAGACATATACAAATTTGCTTATTCATACTAGATGTCCCATATGAAGTAAGGTCATAGAAATACATCTTTCCATAGCAATTGCAAGTAGCCATGGGCTCTTTTGATTCAAACTTAAGTACTCATGTGAAATGATCCCATACCATTGCCTTTTTCCTAGTTTCATTAGCTGGAGGCTTTCTTTTTGGCTTCATTTGCATAAATTTAGTTATAGGGAAATCCTTTCCTTTTAACTTAGATTTGGTGTTAGCTTTTAGTTTGGTTAATTTTGAGTTGGATGCAACATCATGCTAGGAGTTTCTTGAAGGTTAAGCTTCTAATGTTGGTTTAGTTACTTCTAGGGTGGATTGAGTTTGAGACATAACTTCTCTTTCTTTTTCAGCCTCTATTGTGAAGAACAATTCTATAAAAGAAAATAATATCAATAAATTAACATCAAATTAGTAAGCTAATAAATACAATATAAGAATGGATAAATGTGTATTTTATTAATTTTTGATAATGCATCCTACTTGCTTTTTTTAAATTGTCTCCAATATGCTCTTTTCTACAATTTGATTTCTATGGATTCCAGTTGAAGCTGGTCCAGCCAAGACCACCTAAATTTTCCTTTATATGCTTTATAGATTTGACTATAGTAGCTAGCCAGCCAACAAATACGTGATTAGGAATTCAAACATACATTAGTACTTGATTCACTTGTATTTTTTTCATTTCTTTTTTTGTAACTTTTTTTTTTAAAAATTCCAACCAATACTTTTTGTTCTTTCTATTTTAGCTTTTTTTTGCTTTCTCTTTTTTTTTTTTAAAAAATCACTTCTATTTTTCATTCACATTTAAATCACACCTCAAAAATAAATGTCTAACACTTTTATGATGATAAAATAAGAATACAGACTTATAATACTAGAATACCTCAAATGAAATAAGAGGTATTCAATTACAAGATTTGAGTACATGAATTTTAATTGAAGCAGTAAAACTGACTTAACTTGAAATTATGGTTAGTGTTAGAAAATTTCATATAAATTAATCAACACACATACAATGTACATTTAATATTCTAAATTTGAATTCAAAATGTTTTATGTAATAATATTGAAATCCAATCACTACACTAATAAAAGATACTAACTAATATGAACTTGTGCAAAATTTTATAGTTACTACACGAATATACACTACTTAAATACATATAATTAATTATTTGCTTTTATTGATTTTCTCATCTTTTGTAGCATTCAATTCTAGTATGAAATTGTGCACTCAGAAGCAAAAGCAAGGAAGCCAACATTCATAATATGCTTTAAATGGATGCATAAATCCAAACCGAAATGGCCCTACCATAATCAAGATGATTAACAAAAAGCAATATTGCTAATAAAAACTTGTAGTTGTTTAACTAAAGTTAAAGTTTTCATTGAGAAAATAAAAAAGTGAAATTAAAGGATGTAATCACATAGATATAAAAATTCATTAGACTTTTAAGCAGAATGCTTATATATTAATATACAATCACTTTATCTTGTGAGAACCCCATCATATTTATTGGATTAGTAAAAAAAAAGAATAAAAATTAAAAAAATCCATATATATATATAAGGAAGGAGAAGATGAAGAAGAAGAAGAAAGCTCAAAAGTTTTTTTGCTTTCACAGGATATTTGGAACTTGGGGATTTCCATGTCCGAAGCAAAATTAAATGCCAACCACCTTTTGAACATTTGTGAGATAAGCTTGCATGTGCAGACTTTAGAATTCTGATTATTGGTACATGGATTTAAATTTAATTTATTAATTATTTAAATTAATTTTATATTATTAATTATTTATATATTATTATATTAATAAAAATATATTAAAAATTTGTTAATACTATAAAAAAATTTAATTATTATTTTTAATAATCTATTTTCTTCTTATTTATTGATAATATAAAATATTTTATGATAATAATAGGTCAAACTTAATTTCAAAATATTATATAGTAGTGTTGGCTAAAGAAGATTTCTCAATTTTCTAACAGTAACCATAATATGAAGTAAAGATTCACTTTAGAATCTTACTAATCTTAGCAAAAATCAGTTATTTTTTAATAGCAAGCAACATGGCATAAGGTTCTAAAAATATGCTTCATAGAGACTAACTTCCAGAGAAAGCAAAGAGAACTACAATAATCAAGAAGAAAATAACTTATCTATGGCAGGAACATTTCTGTAGTTCTCTTATTCTATTGGAACATACTAGAACACTTCTTGATCTTGATGGCTTACGAAGAACAAATAGTTTAAATTACTAATAAGAAATTAAACCCACTCTTGGAACTCCTTTAACTCTAGCTTCCTTTAATGCTTTGTGGCAAGCAACTCTTATGATAGTTTCCTCATCTTCCTATCCCCTTGACAGAAGAACAAAGTGAAAGTTTGAAACTTTAAATTATAAAGATCAATCTTTGGGATAATAATTAGAAAAAAATACTTATTCAGACATTATTAGGAAGCATTATGTAAGGAAATATAAGGTCATTGCAATTTGGTGAAGAAAACATAAGAAGTTAAGAACTTCTATCAATTCCTCTACATCTTTTTCGTCTTGATCATTGTTTTCTTTCCTATATCTATAGGGAATACATCTATTTAATGTCATATGGATTACATAAGTAACATTCAGCAAGCAAATCCTAAATGTTTGAAACCTATTTTGAGCTTATATCTAAATACTCAATGTTGCTAATTCACTTAGTTTGTTAAATTAAAAAAACTTTAAGTTCATGCATCCACTTAACATTCAAATAAAAGGTACTCATTTCATGAGCCAATATTCTCACAATGTAAAATAGTAACTATGTCTTGTGTTAAAGCAAATCCTCGGCCAAATAAATTCAAGTAATGTTAAAAAAAGAGAACAAAAAACAAAGGAAAGGAAAGGAAAGGGAATATATTAAGATGCTTAGGTGAGAAATAAATTTTTTAAAAGCAAATCCACCAACCAATTTGTTCTTTCGATTTCCTTCTTCTGTAAATCCTAAGTTCCCAACAAATAAAAGTTAAAAAGATTTGCTTTTCATAACTAACCCTTTAATTTATTTTTTCTTACTTAATAATGTCCACTTGATTATATTGAATGCTTAGCCTTCTAAAAAGCACACATTCAGTTACAACTAGAAACTTCCTAATAGCAATTATTAACAGTAGGCTGGATTTAACCTTCAATCAAAATCATTTTTATAGAACTTAGAATTTAAATAATATAAAAAATAAAATATTTCAAATAGATATTTTAAACATTTAATTACAACAAGAAACTTTCTAGTAGCAACTATTGATAGTATTGATAACATTGTATATTGTTTCCATTTTAATAATCTTGACTAAAGCCAATATTAATCACACAAATCCATTAATTTTTAAGTCAATGGAATGTTTTATTACAATCTAATCCACATATCAAGTTTATTAAAATAAAATCAAGCATAGGACACAATCATGTAAAATAGTTTGAGATGTCACCCATAATAAAAACATATGAAAATGATTTTTTTTCATTAATTTTCAATTTTAAATCCTCTCCTTTTCTTTTTGGTCATTTTTTCCATCACATTAAGGAGAAATAGACACAAATTTTGAATGTAAAGTTGAACGCTGACTAGTGACTCTTTTGTTTTATATTTAATGGGACCAAAAACTTAATGTATGTAAGTATATTATAATGGAAAAAAATTGATGTTTTATTACACCTTTCATTTTCAAAACTATAAACAACAAAGGAAATGCTTTTTTTGCCTTTCACCTTCCTCCTACCTCCTGGTATGAACTTTTTTGATGTGCCTTATACTTATAGTATATTGGATGATTTCGATATGCGAATTGTGATAAGGAAAACATAAGACATTAGTACATGTGAAAAATAACAAAAAATGGTGAAAAATAATAAAAAATAAAACATATAACTTTTGACAAAAAAGCTATCAGACATTAGAAATCATAACCTATCAATATGGTTGCTATTCTAATGCCAAAATTCAAACCTCACCGAACGTGATCTCGAACTCTGATTTGTAAACACTAGTAAATGGTAACATAATTTATTAAAGAAAACTCAAAAGAATAGAAAAAATAGGGAATAATAAAGTGAATAGAAAAAGCCAGCTAACCCTTGTTTTCATTTAGTAAGGCAGAGAACCGAAGACGAATGGCTAGGCTTGCCAAAGGAATCTGTGGAGTGTGAGGTGTGAACTACAAAAGATAAAACAAGCAAGCTAAGCTTAGCATCTTTGCCCCTCTGCAGCTTTGTTAGGGTTTCAATAACAAAGGATAGAAAGAGGATGTGGCTATTGGGTTTCACTTGGGAAGCAATAGGTTATATACTAAACTTGAAATGATGTTTTATTTGCTTATTTGAAACTACGTTGCTTTGAACTACTAGGAATAGAAAAAATTAACTTACTAGTCTCAAGTGGGTATAGGTCAGGATAGGCCTAAAATTTAAACCTTGTGCCCACCCATAATAACCCATTTATTTCAAATTTTAAGCCTAGCTTTTTTAGTTTGCCCAATCTGATCTGACTGAAACACTCATTCTTAGTCTAGTTTGAGCAAGTCAAATCGGGTATTAGTTTTTTGCCCACCCCTAATCTTATATGGCTAGTTATCTTCAACATCTTCGATGTACCTTTCCTAAAACAATGGATTATCTCAAGAAGGATAAGAATTGGAAGGATGCATGCTAGCAAGGTGCAAAATGATTAAAGGTGTAGTTATATTTTTTAATTGTATTGTCTTAACATTCCTTAATTACATAAAATGGTTAGTGTTAATTATCTAAACTATGTCCTACTAGTGTGTCAATTTCTTTGTCCTTAAATAAAAGTTCCATAATATATAATAAATGAAGAAAATTAGTTCAACATTATAGAGTGGGGTTTGTATATATAGTTTTATAGGTTAGAGCATTGAGACATTTAAGGAACATAGATACATTCATAGTAATAGGCTAAGAGTGCACAAAAAATATAATAACATGGGTGCTATATATGTTTTCCTAAAAGAAATAAAAATGAGCAATTCAACTATGATAATATATTCAAACTCTAGCACTTCAATAGATCCTTTGATTGGAAAAAGCATGTGAATCTGATTGGAAACTCTTGTAGCCTTGTTGGTCTACTTATTAGGTGGAAAAAATTGTAGATGATGCATCTTGGAATTGCTTTAAAGGGCTGTAGTGATAGTTGTATAGTTAGAAAGGCTAGTATAGTACTAGAAACATAAAGTACATGTAAAATTGTGTATTTTATTATTGAATTGGCAAAAATATGCCTTTTGCTTATTAAGATTGGGATATTTTTAGATATTCATTGGTAGTTGCCAAGGCTATGTGGGTGATCATAGGCATTACTTTCTAAAAGAGGGTGTGTAAATGTCCCCAAAAATTGTTCCACTAATTAGCAGTTATCACAACAAGAGATCATGTGCCCCTACCGACAAGTAACTACCACATAATGGGATAGTGCTTTAACGATTAATAAAATAAGAACTTTTTTTGTAAATAACTTGTCACATCATCAATCGAGAATTTTATCGATTAAGACCATCCATTGGCATGCCATGGGTTGTATGTAACACCACTTTAAAAGGTTAATATAAATTATAAAATCGAAGATAAGAGTTATATTTTTTATTATTAAAAATTAAAATATTAATAAAATATAAAATTAAATAATCTAGAACTAAATTTAAGATAAGTAATAATAGTCCTATTTTTTAAGTATATATATTTTGGGCACATCCTTTTATAGATAAAGAAAATCTATAAAGTGCACTCTTTCTAATTATGTATGGAGACACATTGTTTTATGTTTTCTATAAGATAAGATAACAAAAATAACTAATTTATTAAATATGGTTCTATAGTAAAAATAGAAGAATTTATTATATCACATGCAATTACATAAGGTGACAAAATTTTAAAAGGTCAAGGAGTTTAGTTGCAATATCAACTTTGATAATATGTAAGTGGGTTATTGGACTAGATAGCTTTTTATAATTGCAAAGACTTCTTTATAGGTTGCAAAGAAGTCTACTTGCTCATTTAAAGCATTGTCTACATTATTCTATTGACAATGTAATAACTACCATTGTCTTTATCGTTCTATTGATTAACGATTACAATGAATTTGGCAATTATTAGGTGTGATGAGTTTAGTTGTCATACATTAATTAATTGTTGTTTACTGGGAAGATTAAATAAAGGAAACTTCATTGTGGAGTTATCACTTTAATGGAAAGATGATATGGTTAAGCATAAATGGTTGTGGGTATGGATTGTTTATTTAGTTAAATTCTTCATATTTTTCTTGGGTTTGCAAAAATCAACAAAAATAATGATATATTAATTTAAGCTTTGTAGTTGTAGAATGTTCATGTTACTAATTTTTCAAGTTATACTCATTTGAAAGGTTTACATTGGATGAGACATATATGTCTTTCTTAGATGATCAACAATTTAGAAATAACATTTAGGTATATATGATCAAGTGAGTTTCTATAGAATTTTAATTGATTTTGTAACTTATCTTAATGTTTCCATTATGGGTTTTTTTGCCTTTTATATTTTGATTTAGTTTGAAGATTGATTTTATTTTCTAATGTTAATATTGTTTTTCATCATTTACTTTTTCTTTTCCAAAATATAACCATGATTTGAGTTTGTTATGATGAATCATCCAAATGTTGATAATTGATATGGTGGTTTGTTGTTGTCAATGTACTTTGATTTGTTGGTATAATGTATAGCTAATCTTCATTAGTGGCATAAAGATTAGATACCTTTAGCTTCAATTGATGTTCATTATGTCATTTCTCTAGATTTGGTTAGAGGTCTATGTTTTGATTCTAAATTTCCATGAGTTTTGTGTGCAACAAGTTCATAATATATACTAACCATAGCAATCCAAAGGCCATTTTATATCAAATATATTTGTGCTCCTATTTGTGCTTTAGTTTGTAGCTAAATTTTTTTTTATCTAAATCAAGAAGAAACTTCCACCTATTGCCATGGTTGGTGGAAAAACTTAAGCTTTGAAGGTCATATCTTAATCAGATTATGGTATAATATTTGTAGTGTAATCTATTTATAAATGCTATATGATACACTATGTTCATGGCCATTGTGATATATTTTGGACTAGGAACAATCATTTATACAACTTTATTCACTTTTTTACTATTATGACCACTGCAACAACTATAATCATTATGTAATTTTTTTATTATATATGTTTATTTACCATAAATTATAATAATTTTTTAAATAAAAAAGCCTCCAAACATATGTGTAAGTGTAATATCCTAAGTTAAAATTTAAATTTTTATAAATTTTAATGTTTGTGGATAATTATTTATTTATTCGATTAATATTTAATTTTAAATTTATTTTTCATATTAAAGGTTCTAGGATATTGAAAATGATGCTGATGATAATATTTAAAATTTATTTATTCTTATATGGCCATTATTAATTTAAGATTAATTTAAAATGATTCTTTTAAAAAGGAATTTCCTATAAGTTAAAAGTATTTTAGTAATTATGGGTACAAGGATTTATGAGATAAATCATTGTATTTAATAAATTATTTTTTAGTATTGTTGAAGTTTGAAATAGACTTATTTTTAAATGGTCAATATTAATTCAAGATTTGTTTGAATATTTCTATGGGGATTTTTCTTATAAGTTAGAAATAGTAATTATGGATGTAAAGTTTTATGAAATAAATTACCAGTAATTGGTAAATTATTTTGGGATTGTGAAAGTTTGAAATAATTAAGTAGAGGTTCTAAATAAAATCAGTTTTATGAAATGAGTTTTTAAATAAGTAAATAGTTAACATTTTATATGAGGAAAAATGAATTTAATAGTGTGAGAAATGTGAGATCGTTTTCCATAACTTTTTTTTTTTTACATTTTCCCTTCCTTTTTATATTTTTGTCAACTCCCATCTCTTTTTCTTTTTTGGTTTCTCTCATCAACATGCTCTTATTATTTATGTCTTTTTTCTTTAGTTAGTATAGCAACTTTATCTCTCTTTATTTATAAAAAATTTGGTACTTGGCTCTTATATTTTATTTTAGCTAGCTTCCTTTCTTTTCACTCCACTCCACCACCTTCTCTTTCTTTCCCTCTCTTTATCATGCCATTGCGTGAGCTATCAAGCTGCCATTCTTTGTTGGTTCTATCCTATTGCATGACACCTCTCTTTCTTTTTCTATAGCTAGCTTTAGTTGCACGGAGCCTTAAGGAGCTGCGAGAGCAAGGTTGGGTTCCATCAAGAACTAAAAGCTATGCATCCAACTGGTTACCAAAGTTCAACATCTCATCACACATCCTTCGCCATTGTTGCTACTCCTTCCAACTCAATTCTAGCTAATTGTAACTTATGGGAGATAAGGGAAGCCATTAAGTTACACACGATGGCTAAGCTCCTAGATCCTCATCTCATTGGCGGTGAAGTGCGATTTTGGCATTAGGGAGCTTCGGTCAAGTGCCTTTGATGTGGGTAAGCCTATTTATAACATAAAATTTTATGTTTATGTAGATTTGATGCATTATCTAAGATGAACCCATTTTATACATATTATGGTTTCTAGCTAAAGCTTTTAAAAAATTACATTTTCATGATACAAAATGTTAGAATAAAGTGATTGAAGATTATTTATGGAGTACTATATTCTTATGTTTTGCATGATTCCAATTTGACTCAAGAAAATCCATTTTTAAATATTATGGATTCTTACTAATGTTTTTAAAAAAATACCATTTTTATGCTATAGAAGGATAGAATATCATGATTAAAGCTTTTATAAAATATTATTTTTTAAGATTATGTAAACCTTGAACCTGATTCGAAAAACACTTGTCTTATCATATTATTTGAATACTTGATATAACAATGATAAAATAAAGATTTTATGCTCAAGAGTTTTATATGAGTATATTTGAAGTATATCTATATCATAAAAATATAATATTTTTTATGTTTGGACTTCGATTTGGACATCTCCAATAAACATGATTTTCTTTTTTTTTCTAAAGAAGAATTAAAAATATAAAGAAATAAATGTATAGTCTTATATATTGATGTGGATAGAACTTTTGTAAAGCTTAGGATCTTGATATTTTGATGATTTTACATTTTGACTTGGAAAACTTATTATTTATGAAAATCCTTGATTTTTAAATAAAAAAATTTGAAAATAAAGAAAGTGATAGTCTAGGATGATGAGGTAATAGAAGACAAACGTTTTTAAACCTTTAATTTTATTATTTAAATCCATATGGTTTAGATCTGAAAGTTCTTAAGTAACAGTATATTTGAGTTAAATGTTAATCTAAGAATTATGAATGTAAGAAGTAAATATGGAATGCTATTGTATTATGATCAAAATTTGGATTTGTAGTATATGGAAAAAAATAAGTAATGTGCATATAATTATAATTTATTATGGTATATTCACAAATAGGAAGAACAAAAGGTGAAAGCAAGGGAGTTAGAAATCTTTGAAGTTATGGGATAATTTCAAGTGAATACATATCTCACCACAAATTAATATTTTAGTAAAATATAATTTAATTATTACAAATTTACAATCTTCTTATTAATAGTATAGATTATATATATATCTATACTCATGCATAAACTCAATTCCATGGTATAAGTATAAATAGCTATTAAATGAATGCTAATTAATCAGAGTACTATCATGGTGATGTTTCTAACTAATGATGAATTGTAATTAAGTTTCTGTAACATCTATTATGGTCGTGTGGCTGAACATAATGGCATTATATATATGTGTATACTATTGTATGCTTGATATTGCTCCATGATGAATTAGTTATTGCAATAATTGTGATATGAAAACTGAGCTTTCTTGTGCATATTACTCGTGAATCATGCTAATAGTGATACTAGAAATCTATGAACAATGATGGGGGTGATGCTATGAAAGTTAGATGGAAAATTCTTGATAAATAGTTATGAAAGATATATGAATGATTTAAAAGTTAGATAGGAAATTTTCAATGAACAATTGAGAAAAATATAGTATTGACCAAGAAATAAAAAAATGGCTATATGTATATTTACAATAGTTAGATGTGTGATATGATATGATATTAGAAATTATCTGTGATTGAGATTATTTATGTGTGTTTAAGCCTTAATAGCTATTTGTGATTGTAATGTCTACTCAAAATGGGTAGTATGTGATATGATAATAATGTTATCTCTTAATAAATAGTTGATATTTCTATGAATTGTGACATAAGATGCAAAATCAAGTCATATGCAAGAGAACTCCCATTTTGGGGCATAATTTCATATATTTCAAAAATTCAGGAAAATGAGTTTGTTAATATTTTAATATTAGTACATATTTAACCTACGAATATTAATTATAAAATTAATCTCCTACAAGATAGTGATGGACATATACTCAATGAGTTCTTGTAACTCACTTTGCTTTATTTTCAGTATTTCCATATTAATATAAGTACCTTTAAGCCTTGCAGCATCTATGGAGAATCAATACCATCTTACTAAAGGATTTGACAATTGGTATTAGAATCAGCATTCAAATAAAGATTTGTTGAATTGTATGATGTGTTGAATTAATTGTATATGTATAAGTTTGAAATTGTATTTTACTATATGTATGTTTGATGCAGTTCTACTTGAGAATATACAGATTTTGTATCATAGGGTATTTGACCTTCCGGAAGTGTCTAAAAAAAAGGAAGATTCTGTTCATTTTTTCACAAAATTTAAAGTGAATTTCATGTCCCCCTCAAATTTTGGAAACTCCTATTGGATAGAAAGATTGAAAAGTGTTAAGGTTTATAGAAATTGAGTATAAAGATCCACCCTAGTTATGATTGGAATTAGGTCATGATAGAATGGGCACACAAAAGGGCTACTACTAGTAATAATAATAACAATAAGAACAACAACAACAACAACAACATTACTTTTAATTATCAATGATAGACCATCCAAATACAAAGGTGAAAATAATAACATATTAATAAAGAAATTAAAGACAAAATAATTTCTTTTTATTAAAATAAAATCACTTATTAGCAACATCATTCTAGTCTTACATCATAATGTGTCATATCAATTCAAATTTCTTAATTTACTATACTGATTTAATAATTATTTACTATGTTTCACTGCAAACATTTTAATCATTAATAGAAATTTTATTTAATTTTTATTATCATTTATTAAAACTCAAATATTATTTTTTATAGATAATTTATTTTATTAGGGTTAGTGACTCATACTATAGTGTTGGTAGCAATATCATTAAGTGATAGTGGGCAGTGATGATAGTGATAGATAAATGCCTTTTGTTTTTAGTGGATAATATAACATGATATATTTAGAAAAGGAAGATATTACAACCTTGTTTATTCATCAAAAAGCATTTTTCATAGGAAAATATTATTTACATATATATTAATTTTCATCACCCACCTAATTGTGACTAGTGTGGATCTCATTATTAGTTTTCACAAGCTTGTTTAGTCTTAATTTAGTATTGCCATATAATTATCAATACTTATATTAGAGATATAATATTTTATGCATAAAGTAGCTACAAATGTCTACATAACCTTTTATTCTTTTTTAACTATCTTTCTTTCTAAACTATGGTTAATTAATACACTTAACAAGATGTACTTTATTTCTGAATAGTTAGTGGTGACTATGGAGCTTTAATTTAAACATTTTTTAAACATTTAGGAAAAAAAACAATGAGACTACATTTTAGTAAGTAGATAATCTACTTAACTAAAACATTTTTGCAATCAACAATTGAAATATTTGTCTCATACCATATATTTATCAATAAATACATGATAATAGCTAACACAATTCAATTTGTCACACATTAAATAATTAAATTACCACTTTATGCCTTCCAATCACCTTTATTTGTTCACAAACCCAACATTATCTCTCCAAATATCTTTTCTATTTGTAAATAATTAACCTAGATTCGATGTTGATCATTCAATTTTAAGATTTCATTTCATCATTACATTTCCACTCTTTCATAGTTTATCATCTCATTATCACATTTATGTATTTTCATATTTCCCGCTTTATTTGAATTTAACATTTCATCATCCATTCCTTAGTTCATCTTACTTTTATTATAATAATTCAATCAAGGGACAACAATCACCATTCAAGTTCTCAAGTCAATTAAATCTAATATATATATATATATATATATATATATATATATATATATATATATATATATATATATATATATATATGTGTGTGTGTGTGTGTTATTATAGCATTTTGATTTCATAACCCAATTTCAGTACGAAACTTCAAGTTACTTGAGTATGATCTCTTAAAATAGGTCTATACTTAAATACCATGCTCGAGTATTCAAAAGTAGAGGTGAGAGGCAATATTGGTTTTTAAGTATGGTATTCATATACTATGCCTCAAAATGATAAGCTAATATTCGAGTATCATACTTAGAGGTAAAAAGTCAAGCCTCCTTTATATTTGAATATGGTATTCGAGTCTAGCCTTTAATTGGTAGTACTCAGATACTATATTTAAGTATCAATTCTAGAAATTCCAACAATTGTTTGAAAGTGTAGAAAGTTCATCCCATAAGTATCCTAAATCAAGATGCAATAGCATCTGACCATCATACCTAATTTTACACAATTTTTTATCCACACTTTCAACTCAAAATGGCATATTCACAACTTAATAATGAACATACCAACTCTAAAGCATTAAGTTCCATTAGAATTAACTCACAAATGAACCAAATCAAATAATTCTTCTAATTTATAAAGTAAGTAGATTATTTACTTAACTTAGATTTTGGAAGAGGTTGGAAAGAAAATTATATGAGTAACTTGATTCCTTATTTAATAAAATTTCAAGATTTAGGATGTAAAATTCCTGATTCCTTTCCTATCATCCCTAATTTCTTTATTTATATCTAAAAGCTAAATAAAATCTAGAAAGGTTACCTTAATTTGATTGAAGTGTGAATAATCCTTAAGGTCACTTGAACAATAGTTGCAAAATTTTGACGAAATGAGAATAGGGAGTTTTGAAGGAGGAAAAGGCTAAATCTTCTAGTAACAAAATAGAAGAAAATGAGCATTTGGAGACTTTTATTTCCACCAAAGGGCAATTTTAGCATTTCATGGTTTAGGTGAGTGCAATTCTGGAAAACAAGTCTCTAAATCTCCTTTACACATCCTATTTCATAACTAATTTTACACAATCTAATATTTGATTTAATTATACATATTTTCATACTAAAAGCCCCTTTCATATAATTAAATAATTATCCTATGCCTTTCACAACATTTCTTAATTACCAACATGTATATGAATTTTTGAACAAATGATTGAAATAAAATTCTAAAATTTTAGGGTGTTATAGTTCATCCTTTTTTCAAATAATTTGTCCTTAAATTCCCAGGAATCAACCATAAAAAAAACTCAAATTAGCTTAAGCTTTAAGCTTATTGAAAAAATATAGATAATTCTTCCTTATTTCAATTTAGATTCCCAAGTTGCTTCTTTAATCTTGTGCTTTCCCAATCAAATTTCATGGATGGAATTATCTTATATCTAAGCTTACAAATTTAATAGTCTAGAATCTTAACTGGTCATTTGTTAAAGGAGAGTTTTGTATCTATTTAAAGCAGTTCATGTACAATAATGTGAGAAACATTAGACAAATATTTGCAAAACATCGAAATATGAAACATTGAATGCATGATAAAAAAATCACTCAATAAATTAAGTTGATATGAAATAGATCTGACATGTCGGACAATTAGAAATTAACCAATGTAATAAAGTTCAAGTTTTCCCTTTTTCCAAAATGCATCACTTCTTTTATAGGAAAAACTTTAAAAAAGATCATATCTCCTTCTTAAAACTCTAATTCTTTCTTTCTTTTATCAGTATAAGATTTTTTACAATCCTAGGAAGTGTTCAAACTTTCCCAAATGATTTCTACTATTTTGAGTGCATAAAAAATAAGATTAGGGTTGGAGAGTTTGGCTTTTCTTGGTTCAAGCCATCCCATTAAGGATTTGTATCTTCTTCCATACAAAGCTTTATACAGAGCCATCTTGATAGAGGATTGGTAGCTATTGTTGTATGCAAATTCAATTCGAGGTAAATACTTCTCCTAAGTATGTTTGAACTCTAGGGTGCATGAATGTAACATATTTTCCAAAATTTGGATTGTATGTTTAAATTGGCCATCTATTTAAGGATGAAAAGCAGTGCTAAAATGCAATTGTGTTTTGAAAGCTTGCTAAAAAATTGATAGAAATGAGTCATAAATCAAATGCTTCAATCCAAGATAATAATGAAAGGAATTCCATGCAAAGGAATTATTTTATCAAGGTACAAATAAGCAAATTAAATTATGAAATAATTGGTCCAAAGTGGCAAAAAGTGGGCTATCTTGGTTAATCTATCTACTATTACCTTTATTGAATTAAATCTTTTTTGAGACCTAGGAAGTCCAATAAGGAAATCTATGGTTATATTTTCCTACTTCCATTTATGAATAGGAAAAAGTTAATGTAGACTTGAGGGCTTTTGGTGCTTGGCCTTAACTTGTTGACAAGTAAGGCATTTCAACATAAAATTGAGTGCATCTCTTTCATTCCTCTTTACTAGAAGTTTTGTTGCAAGTCATGATACATTCATGACTCCTGGCTGAATGGTATAGGAAGAACTGTAAGTTTGATGAAATAATTCATTTCTTTCATGCACAAGAACCTAAAGTTAACTCTAAAATCATATTATCCCTTGTTTATTAATCATTAAATTTGTAGTTTAATCTATAATAGCTTCTTCATTCAACACTAAATATTGTGGATCTTGCTTTTGTAATTTTTTTTATTCTTTCTATCAGTATAGGTTGAATTGCCACATAAACAACTACCATCATTTGATCTTCAACTTGAATATTGGTTAGAATTTTTAGCAACTTCTTACTTAGAACATAAGCCACAACATCAGCTTTGCATAGATGATAATGGATACTGCAATTATAATCTTTCACTAACTCCACCCACTTACACTACCTTAAATTTAAATCTTTCTTATTGAAGATGTACTTTAGGTTTTTATGATTAATGAATATTTCATAAGTTTCACCATATAGATAATGGCACCAAATCTTTAATGGAAATACAACTGCACACATTTCCAGATCATGAGTCAAATAGCTTAATTCATATTTTTTCAATTATTAAGAGGTTTATGTAATTACTTTCCTATTTTGCATTAGCATGTAACCCAAACCAATTTGAGAAGCACCATAATAGATAGAAAAACCATTAGATTCTAAAAAAAGTGTCATAACCTATTTTACAGCTATCATGACTAGCGTAAGGATGCCTAATTAGTACTAACATATGAAATAAATATCTTCACAAGCCTTTATAGTATTATGATATTTTTATTAAACTAATATTATCAAAATATACAAATGTCAAGATTCAGAACACAAAACTATATACATTAAAAGTTCTAAAGTTTAATATATACATCTAAAGATTGTTCATATGGAAACATAATTTACATAGCACATCAAATAACATCAACTTTTAGTTGGATCCATTAGAGCTTTATGCCTATGGATCCATCTTTATAGAGGAAGATAAAATTTCATTACTAGCAGAGCTTTCAAGTGGATGCACTTGATAAAATGAATGTATTGTAATAGGACTAGACTCTGAGACTATTCTTCTAAATATTATTTCATAATATACTCTTATATTTACAAGAGTAGACTATACTTTATATTAGAATAATATGTTATAGGCACCATGGCAAGATTGGAAGAGTCCTATGTAAGTATGAATTTGCATGATTAGATCCATGATCAATACCTACAATTTAAGTTAACAAAAAAAGTGAGTATAGATTTTGCTTAGTGAATGGCTACTTATCACCTTATTTGGAAGAGTGTTTATCATAAAAATTTAACCATTTGTTTACTTGTAAATAATGTTCATGTCATATGAAGAAATTTTCTTATGTATACCATGCTAGATATTACTTTAGAAAATGGTCATGGTAGGTATACAAGTTTTATCTTATATTTTTAGTCCAAACTTATCTTTTGCTACCTTAAGCATAAAATCATTAACTTTTTTCCTTCACTACTAACCACCACTCTCCTTCTTGGAGAAGGATGTTATATCTCTCGCTCACAATTCACAATAAATAGTAATGGTATATTAAAACATCAACCATTAAATTTATTCCAACGAGTATAACCAAATACCAATCATGCCATAAATGTTTTATATAATTTGCCATTTTTTTTCATATACTTCCTCATGGTTCTTCCATCCTATCATGGATGACATCTCTTAGCCATGTGAATGACTTCCTAAGTTTTTATTATTGCTTACAACATTTTTCTACAAGTTTTACTAATATTCTACTTTTTGGAAGTTAAGTATTCATATTATTGATTAGATCCCTAAAACTTAAAAAAAAATTATAATTTACCAAAATTTTGTCTCATATTTCTAATACATTAATAAGCATGAAATATCATTCATTTCACAAGTTTTTTAGCTTGGAGTTACTATTCACTAAATAATAAGACAAGGCTTCTAGAATAAGACAACTAGTGAATACTTGTAATTCAAGCCATTTTTCATTATTCAAATGGGAACCAATTGCTTTTAAAATTTGTCAAGACATTCTTAACATGTTGACTAAAGAATAAATCAATTATTATACAATAAATTTCATGCCCTTGCTAATGTACTAAGGACATCAATTTAAAGCTGCAAAATTCGAACAACACTGGAATTGTAAAAACACAACTATCATTTCGGTAACCAAATCAACTCTATTTACTACTAAATTTTGATACAAACTTATTAACATCCTAAATATCATATTTGGGAAGTTTCATAAAAAATTTTACTTGAGTTTATGTTGTGATTTTGTGGGATTTAAAAATATAGGTTTTTTCCTATGACTCTGAATTGGTGCTTGTGATTTGGCTAAGATTTTGTTTGATAGGGTTTTAGTTACTAAGATGAATATAATTAAGATATACCTTAACTTCAAATTTAAATAAAATATGAATATAATTGAGATTTGAGATATGTCCCAGTGTGATTCATGTATAGAACTTGAATATTTAGGGCCTATTTATATAGATGATAGGCAAAGGAAAAAGCAGGAAAACAAAAGAGGTTTCATCAATGTTGATTTTGTTTCCAAATTATTCCTAGTCCAAGCTTACATACTTCACAGTTAAAGTCTTACAAATAAGTCATAATGCAAGGTGATATTTTTGATGAAATCCATATTTCTACTAAAAATTTCTTGAAAATCAATTATAAATTTGAGAATTTAAACTTCATTGATGTTAATAAATTTTTGCTTAGTAAACATGGATTATGTATTATTATATTGTTTATAATCTATTCATCAATTTTTTCCATCTAAAATGCAGTATATGAACTACTTATTAGCTCCATGTGTTGGTGTGTGTCCTAAGAACTAATCATATAGATGATTGAAGTAATACACAATGTATTATGTTTTATTTTAGGTAATTTAATTATTATATTTTATTTTTATAATTTTATTATTATTCTGCGTGATTTATAAGTTAATATAATAATTATCCTTGGAATAGCTTCGCTATTCCTAAAATGCCCCTAGTCAAGTATTATTACGAAAAGGATAGTAATAATACATCGAGACTAGCATGTATAATGACTGATGATTACAAATTATGGATATATGATATCAAGTCAATATATGAGTACATTATTAGTGAACAATGTATTGGACTGACCCACTATAAGAATATTACATGGATAGACGTGTCATAAGTTATTCTCGTATAATCATAAATACACATAAACCTTTGATCTGAAGTCACTACGGTTTCCTACATGAGGAATTACTCACTTTAATATTGTCCTATGTCACCTTTAATCAGGATGATGAATAGGGCATTGATTGGTATGTCATGAATCATGTAGAGGGAAGTAAGTGATGTAGATGAGATTTTGTTACTCTTGTATAAAAGAGAAATATCCTTGGGCCCCTTGATTGAGTGAGACTTAGAAATGCATGGCCATGCTCAATTGGATTAATATGTGATATTAATCATTTATTTAAGTCTACTCAGTATCAAAAAATATAAATTGAACATTGACAAGGATGACACATTCCATGCCTCCAATTCAATTTGGATATTATTACAAAAGGGTTATGACGTAAAACGTTGATCATGTATTAGGTGGATGTCGAATCACAGACATTTATACTACTTGAGTGGCAATGATGTATTGCTAGATACCGCTGACTGTCTATGGCTCAATAATGAGTCATTGTTAACGTAGTAAAAACCTACAGGGTCACACAAAAGGAATAGGAATAAGATAATAATTAATTGGACTTTAATTATATTAATGTCCAATAATTGAACTTATTTTTGTGCATATATATATTATTATTAAGAATAATAATGTGTTATTTACGTAATATATATATATATATATATATATATATATATATATATATATTATGTGATATTATTTGATATTAAAGTAATATCAAATAATTACATTATCAGATATTAGATAAATATATTATGAGATAATATTATTTTGATATTTGAAAACTATATGCAATTATCTAATATTAAGATATTTATATTATGAGATAATATTATCTAATATTAGATAATTAATAGATAAATTCTATCTCTTCTCATTATCTCTAGGATAAGGATAAAATGATATTGCTAAGTGTGATTAGGATTTTGGAAGCATTATCTTAGTATCACTAGGATTGTGGCTTGCCTAAGTTATATAAAAAGGGGCTTGAGGGCAGCATATTATGCACACGCTCATAAGTTTCCTAAAACTCTAATCACTCAGAAAATATCGAATCCTAATTCCTAGATAGAGAAATGCATCCTAATAGATTCGTGGAGGGCGAGAGGTCATTGTTCACTCCATGTGGATACCGTAGAGACGGTGTACATTTCGGCCGGCATTTGATTCATCTATTCTCAAATTTTGATCAGTAGAAACACGAGTACTCAATAGGTAAAATCCTAATCATTGATTTATGCTTTTTGCATGGATCCTAGGTAGAATTCGAATCAAAATTTTGAAATTCCGTTGCATGTAATAATCTGAATTCCCAATACTATGCTGTAAGAATATCTCATTTTTTTTTAATAAAAAGCACTATATGTCATACATTTATGGTTTATTTTGTAAGATGTGATGGTTTAATTTGTTGTTAAATACATTTGGGGAAAATGCTGGCTCAAAGCATGTTTTTCCCTTTCAATTTGATTGTAATTATAGCATAAATAAAGTAAAAATATATTTAAATAGGTACTATTCGAAATTGTTCTTTTACCTACATTGTCAAATCAATTAAACCCAACAAAATCCAAAAAAACTGATCCCTTCAAATAATGTCAAATTACCCATTGCAAGGGGTTGACTTTGACTCACCAAATGATATAAATGGTTAGCTTTGATCAAGTAAATTGGATATGCTTAACTAATCCAACCTAACCATAAAAGTTGTTGACTTATTTAATAAACAACTTTTTTTAATACCAGGTCAAACTTGAATTTAAGATTTTTAGGCCCAAAGCAATACCTTTCAAATAAGATTCGACCTATTAATGATAAAATCTAACCTATTTTAACTTATTTCCCTCCCTAACTATCATGAATAAGCCAGCATTGTAAAACACTCCCCACATGTAATATTGATAATAAAATAAAAAATAGTAATATTCCTTGTGATTGTAATATTTTTTAATTAATTATAAATACAAGGGGATAAAATAATTCTAACAAAATATTGCTTCCAACTAAACAAAATAAGTCTTTGGGGGGAACATATTCGATTATGAATCTGTTCTTTATAATCTGTGAAGAAGAGATTTTCTTACGAAAAGATTCATCATCAAGCAAACTTTTGCGAAGTGGGTCATTTATCAAATTTCATATGAACAGAAACAGCCAGCTTATACCAACAAATTGACAATAGCATCATAATTTTACCCTTCACAATTTTGCAATCAAACATAAAATGAATATTCTCACACGAAATCGTAATAGGATTTTATTGTAAAACGATTAAGAACTTCAAGATACTGACATTTTAAGCCAAAAGCTTGTTTCCAAGGAAACCAACCAAAAAAAAAAAGAGTCAATAAACCGAAATGAGCAGAAAAAGATTAGGATCAATTGCAACATCTGAAGCTAAAGAAATATTATGTCCAACTGATGAACTCTGAATCATCAACTAACACATAAATCGAAGGTAGACACGGTATTTAAATACATCGATGAAAACCTTAACCTTCCATTCCAATCTCATCATTAATCTTTGTTTTCATTACCAACGGCATCAGTTACCAAAGCCATAGGTCTTTCATCAATAACCTCATCAATGATTCCAAACTCCTTTGCTTCTTCAGGAGTCATGAAATAATCTCTGTCCATATTCTTCTGAATGATGTCTATTGATTGTCCTGTATGCTTCGAGTACAACGCATTCAATGAATCCCAAACACGAACAATTTGCTTTGTATGGATTGTCATATCCTTTGCCTGTCCACTGTAACCACCCGAAGGCTGATGAATCATGATTGTGGCATTTGGAAGAGACCGCCTCTCACCTTTTGCACCAGCAGCCAATAGAAGAGAAGCCATAGATGCAGCTTGGCCTAAACAGATAGTGTTGATTGGAGATCGAATGTACCGCATAGTGTCATAAATTGCAAGACCTGCACAGCGGACCAATGCTTGTCAGCCTTTTTCTTAGCTAAGATAGTTGGGTTGAGACAATCTTCAAAGATTATCAGCCACTCCTGTTTCATTGGACTTGCATACTAGGAGCCTCAAGAATTACAACTTGTAAACACAAGGATGGCTCAAGGCTAGGTTTGAGATGATGCAGCAAACCACTTTAATCAAGACAGATATTACTTCCAAGCAAAGTACAAGGATAATTCTAGAAATAAATACTCAAATGTGCTGTTGAACTGATTATTTAGTTAAAACAGGTGTAAATACTATCAGCAAAGATGTATAAGTTCAAGCAAATTATTAAGGTAGAATGAATATTACAGCCAAATCTCATCACAATCATCCCAAACCAGCTCCTGCCATCTCTTGATCCTACTTCAAATTTTTGAACCTCAAATGTTCTATTTTTATTGAGTGTAATCTGAAGGAGAGGGATCATCAGCCATTAAATCAACTGGAAGAAGTACTCCCTGGTCAAGACAGTTACTTGACTTTATTTTCTTTAATAGAACTGAAATAAGTTCAATTACTGTGAACTGATAATATGAACTGAAGTACAAATGCAGAATGATTATCATTATCAAGCAGAGCAATCCAATCAGGAAGGTTCAATAACGTAATGACTCACTGCAGGTCTATTTAGCATAGAACGGTTAGTACTTTTTTCAATCATAACATATATTAATAAAATCAACTTTTAGAATCCAACTTTAAAGGTGTGATGCTGATTAGATAAAATATGTCAGCAAGATTGTTTTTTTCCTTTAGGATATTTGAACAAATGCATGGCCACTCAATTTGAAAATTCATGATTCATGAACCATAATAATTCCCAAGGCAACAGGGAAAACTCTTTCTCCACAATATTATATTTGATAATTATGTGTATGAAATAGAAAATAATTTGTATCATCTTTCACTCTCTCAAGTCCTATCTCTATTCCTCCCATTTCCAACCACTCCCACCAACCCACACCAAAAGTGAAAAAAAAAAAATAGTCTAGAAGTGACATTGAGAACAACGAAATTAAAATATTTGGACAAAAAGAAAACAACCCAAACAGTCGTATGAAGAACAGGGAGACAACCAAAACTTAAAAGTTATATCCACAAAACGCAAAATCAAAATATGACAATACTGATACAACAACAGATGTCTGCCTAAATATCCAGCTCTTTCTCCTAAACAATATTCATAGCTATAACAAGAACAAATCTGAAAAATTCATATAATCCCAACTACTAGAAGTCTTTCTGCAAAGTAGTTGACTTTTATATCACATGGCACGCTATAACAATAACAGATCCTAGTACAAGGTACATACTGCAGTTCATTTCCATATTATAGTGCAGCACACATTATATTGATGTTAATTTTGATTTTTCAATAGAAAAAGAAATCATGTCACGAATGAAAAGAAATGCACACAAAAGGAGGGCAAGAACTCCTCCTGAAGAAAAAACAACACGCCCCCAAATTGAAAGCTCTCCATTTCATCTAAAACACAGATAATTTGTGCAAATCCTATTGTATCACTGTCCAAACAAAAGCAATCACCGCACAGGGAGACATCACATTTCAAAGATCTATTCCAAGAAAAATATTGATCTGTGGGATTTTGAATAAAAAAAGTGAAAGAATCATCCACGAGTCTAAATGCCACAAGAGTACATTATACCAGAAGTAACCTTTTATCCGAAAGAGTAAAGCACTTCAATAAGTCTAGCATTACCAACAACAGAACAAGGTTGGCAGCCTGCCTATCGTTAGAAATTTCTGAAGAAATGGAAATTGCAAGAAATTAAGAATCTTGTGAAACATAGAAATTAATAGAAGCATGATGCAAAGCAATCTGATACAATAATGGAAAAATATTAGAGAAAGAAGAAACCCCAAATATAATTACATAAACAATATAATGAAATAGCTAATATGAAGTTAATATGCCATCTCAACTTGTAAAATCTAAATGAATTAAGGACAAAACACAACCAAACATTCAAACTAACATCAAGAGACGATGCTCAACCAGTTTAAAATTGTAAGCACCTAATCATATGTTCTTCTTCAAATTCATCGCCATTGAATCATCATAAGCAACACCGTCAACTAATCACTTAAAGTCATTCTCCACTTCTACACTATTATCCAGGCATAAAACCAAACCCCCAAGTCCAGAAAATCCGTGGCACATAAAGAGCCTTAAACTTGTATATGTCACTATGAGCACATGGGGGCACTCATCATGGCGCAAAACGGCGAATTTGGTGCCTCTCCATGACTGCTCTAAACCAAAATTGCAACACCAAAAGGTTTTCATAGGGCATACCCAAGTGGCAATGCACTATTTGACACGCTGAGTCCCATTTTGCACCCTTGATAACGAACTGTGCAGAATAATTCATCAAGTTCATTTTGTTGTATCAGCAATAGATTGATATTGATTTTCACACCCATTTCACCAGCTCCTCACCCTAGGAGAATTAGCTCACAAACATAAATAATAGATGAAATATCAAAAGACAAAAACGGATTTACAGAAAATCAACAATAATCATAAGCTACTAGGGACAATGCAATACAGAAATATGCAGAGAAAATAAATGGATTTGAAAGGGCGTCCAATGTCACAGCCCACCTTAGAACCATAGTTCAAATTTAAATTACAACCAAATTTAAAAAGAAACAACAAACGGACAACAAAAAGGAAAAAAAAAAAACTTGTTAAGATAATGGAGAGACCTGCAGTGACTGCGCCGCCTGGGGAATTGAGGTACATATGAATGGGTTTCGATGGATTTTCAGATTCAAGGAACAGGAGCTGAGCAACAACGACATGGGCGGTATCATCGGAAATAGGTCCGTTGATGCAGACAATGCGCTCTTTGAGAAGACGAGAAAAGATGTCGTAGGCTCTCTCTCCCCTCGACGAGTGTTCTATCACCATCGGGATCAGACTGTAGGTTCTGGTCCATTGTTGTCCAATTAGGTTGGTTCTTCCAAAAAACGCCTTCGCAGTGGAAGGGAAGAGCTTGGAGCTTGAAAGTAGGCTTCTCATAGCGTACAGGGAGGACGCGAGGAAGATAGGGCTAACTGATAGCGAGTACGTTTGGGTTTGGTATCTTCATCCAAGGAACGGAGGAGGGATTTTCGTATTTAACCTTTGTTTGGCTTACAGAGAAGTAAGGAAAAAAAGAAGTTAGGGGAGAGGGAAGTGGGAGGAGGAAATTTTTTTTTTATATTATTTGAAAATAAAGAAATTAAGAGAGAAAGAAGTTATAAGAGAAGTGATTTTTTTTGTTTGGAAAAGAAAAAATTATAAGAAAAAGAAGTTGTATTTTTTTAAAATGATTATTGTATCCTTATGTGTAAAAAATAAAGATAAGTATGTATTTTGAAAAAAATGTATTCTAAACAAAATATAATTTCAATTTCTAGAATAAAAATTAAATTAAAATTAAATTCATTAATTAAATAATTTTAAATTATTTTAAAATTATTCATACAATATTTCTATAATTCAGTAATTAAAACAACTTAAATAATGAAAATATAGTTATATACAAGTCAATTTATTATATTTAATAACAATAATCATATATTTATATTGACTTCATCATTTAATGTCATCCAATAATTAAGTTTAGTATTCTAAATGAAAGGGTAATAGGCAATGAGATTGATCACTTTTGTGACTGGCAACTATAGAACCAATATTTACCTGAGACTTGGTTATTGATATCTACTATCAAAACTAGTTAGAAGTGCTTTAAATTATACAAAAGTACAATAATGCATGACATAAATGTCTAATTCATGATTTGGGATCCCATCATCACATACAGTACATAAACAAGCTAGGTTCATTTTGCTCAGTTAATATAAAATCTACTAAGATATAAGTTAATGGATATCAGAAACCCTTCTTGCTTCTAAATGACCTTCCCGAGCGACCTAACACTATGCCACAATTATGATAGCAAGTAATGCTGCTCTCCTCAATACCTGTACATCAAATCAAACAATTAATGTATATTTATTACAATGAAACATTTCTTTCACAACGACGTTATCTATTTGTAGATATATAGATATAACAACAAGCACATTTGTCAGCTAGATACATCACAACTAAGTACACAAGACATACTGTCAGAAGACATATTTTGACTTTCTGCTAAAACAAAGACAAAGAATATATAAAATTTGATTCGACAATGAAATGATTATGGTCATTCTTATACAGTTACAACAACCTCCATTTACGTATACTACTAATACTCCATATTTTTAAAAATACAACAAGGTCAATGTCATTCTTCATATTACGTTATCGTTTGATAATATTAAAATATTAATTGAAAGACAAACACCAATGCATACCTCATATGGTGGCTCAATCAAGTCCTACACTGGCTATAAACTGATATAACACTTGTAATTTTAAATGAGGCAGAACCCCAAAAAATTACTTTTTGGCTTTCTCATTTTCGTAAAGGAAGCTGTAACACTTCAATTGATATTCCTCAAGTACCCTTATTTCCTCCAACTCCGTCCATACTTCTATCTCACTGTAGTGGCGAGCTCTACTACTTTCCATGATGGAGAGTTGTCTTTCTACTATCCGAGCATGCTGTTCGGCTATCTACACATGCTTTTTCGCCGCATCTCTCATAAAATCTGTTAAGTTGTTGATCCCCATGTTCAACTTCTCATAACCTTTCTCAATTAAATCAACTGTGGGTGCTTTCTACTTTGAACCTCTTGATGATGATGTACCTTGAGATTGATTTGAGTATGGATACTCCTGGGAGTGGTTGGAAAGAGCATATTCAGGACTAAATGCATCAAAATGCCCGGCATACTTGGGGGCATCATTTCCCCAATTAATATCAGAATCAAACATCTAATTGAAGCTGCCGCTTAGGTCCAACCTTTCTTTCTCCCATCTCCTCAACTTGTTTGCTGCACTCTCAGCATATGCTCATGTGGCCCTGTCTCTTCCAAACAATTCCAATAACTTATCATAGTTGTGTATTGGTGTACGCTTCCATCTTTGGGCCTCGGGTTTATCCTACAAACACATATACAATCACATCATTATATGCTAGAGTTTGTTGTAATCCATACTAAGAATGTAGCAAATTATTACATTTATGTTTAGTACATAAGTTATGCTAACTTCACCTGATAGATCTCACTCGACACTTCTGGTTCAACCTTGAACATGTGTGTGGTTGGGTTCCAGGCAATCCTACTCCACCTATGGAACATATCATAGCATTCATTGAAGTTCTCTTTCAATATCTTCATTTGATTCTTGATATGCTGCTTCTGGAAAAATGGACCTATTGTCTGCTTAAGCTCTGCCACCACACTAGTATAAGCCATAGAAGTGAATGTGCCATCTGGTCGATTCTCTTTTTGCACCTCCTCAAGTAATAAGTCCAATAACATAGCATCCATATCAAGCGTCCAACGTAGTAAATCTCTAGAAGAACCCTCTCTCATGTTATCAGACTTCTTGTTTTCGGCATGGCAAAATCTACAATGAAATATACAACCTAATAATATTTGATAGTACAAGGATCACATAAGGGATTATAGCATGTATGATACATAATTTTCTTGGTCACAAACAACTCACACATATATGTTGTTTAATTTATGTGCAATGCAACTTGGAGGTTCTATGCACAAACAATGCATTCAACAGTGGAAATTCATTTCACGCTACAAAAGGGAGGTGCAACAATCTGCCAAATACAATTCATACATGTAAGAAATTAAATACAATTCGCAACCACATCAATAGTGCAAGATTCATAAGCATTAAAAGATAATGTACAAAGAGTTGTTGTATAAATAACATAAACTATGACAAGCTTTGTTGATAATCACTCCACATATGGGCTGCTAGGTTTTCTCTCATGATGAACCCATGCCTATAGTCTTCCTCTATGGTCCTTGATTCATGATCTCCTATATCTTCTATATTCCTTTCTAGCAGCTCATGGTCAACCTCATCCATCAATCGTTGATCGGGATTAACGTCCATTAAAAAGTTATGCAATATACAGCCTGCAATAGTAATGTCTGTCATGATCTTGAAGGAGTAATGTGGTTCCATGCCACTGGCAATTATTGAAAATCTCTTTTTCAAAACCCTAAATGCCCTTTCTATTACATTTCTCAGTGATGCATGCCGGTGGTTATATAATTCCTTTGTATTTTAAGGTCCATGAGTAGTGTACTCCTTCAAATGATATCACACACCTTTATAAGGTGTAAGTACACCCCCTTTGAGAGGAAAACCTACATCTTCTAAGTAGAATTTGCCTAGGATTTACAACAATGATACAGATACATGTTAGAATACACATATATAAAGATAAACACCTTATTTCTATGCCATTGACCTATTATTGTGCAAGGCAAATCAAAATTAATGCTTACCTCTTGGAATTCTCAATCTATCCCCTCTCTTAGCTAAAACATGCTTAAGAACCCTGGAGTCAGATGTAGTTCCCTCCCAACTAGATAACACATATGTGCACTTCATATCAAAGGAACACACTGCCAGCATATTCTGTGTTGGATAATCCTTTCTTCCTCTGAAGCGAGGAGCATCTTTTCTTGGAACTTTCACTTGTATATGTATTTCATCAAGAGCTCTAACACAATCTTATAAATTTGCCCTTTTTTAGTATAATTACATAGCATGATAACAAAACAACTTCAACCTAAATAAGAATTGCATCGTACACTGTTGATTATATTACCTTGAAATAAGGATAAAATATGCTATTATTGAGGATTTGTGTAGGAACCTCTAATCTAGAAGGCTGCACAAGATACTCATCCCCGAGAGATACAATAGCCCGTAGAATGTTATGAAAATGATGACTAATTATCTTTCCCGACCGATGGAAGAAAAAGGACATAGTTCTATTTTTCACATTATGTGCTAAGATATGCAAGAACTTAGCTACTTGTTCCTCTACAGTGGAATAAGTGAAATCCCTCACTCTATTTGTTGCTCTTATCTTTTCACATAATCGCAGGAAAGCATAAGGACTCATGCACAATATGTCATGACATTTTTCTGAGTGAAACAAGTTTTGCAAGAGTTACTGTTGCATTTGATCTCTTGCTTCTGTCACTCTATCAATAGCCCTAGGTACAATATTAGCTTGCAATTCTAGCAAGTACATAAAATAACCAATATAGCATACAAGTTTAACCGCACACATTTGACTTAATCTATCCCATTCCTTCATCATTTCAATAATAGGCGACTGGTCTAATTCCAACTGTTTTTAATATAAATAATCCATATTATCTTCCATAATCACTCGTGAAATACCTCCAAATTGTAACTATTAAATATTACAAACAACCAGTTTTAAACAAATGTAGACATATGTATCAACTTCATTATAAAATAATTAGCTAAATATTATTAACAGAAGAGGAATAGAGAGCACATAAGAGAGAAGTGCATACCTATAAGCATATGCAAAAGGAATCATGAAGTTACTGGAAAGATACCTATAAGCTTAGAAATTGATTGTGTAGTTGACTTTCTTGTAATGAAGATGTGGGCCTTCCGAAAGTATATATTTAGATAGGTGCCTTAAACATAGTACCTATTAACAAGAGAAATATGTGTAAATCATCCATAAAATTTTAAATTGTTGTTTCATTAGATTAACAGGAATTATCTTAACAAAGAAATAGTAAATTATATGTATATATATATAGAAGAAGGAAATGTAAATGTCCATAAATATCTAAAATGGATGTAGCATTACTTTGTTAATAATATTTCTTATCTTCAAAAGTAAGTTCGTGAGTGATACATACTAAATGGCTACGAATGTTTAATACATATTTCTCAAGTATATTTGCATTAGATTTTCATTTTTTACATATATCAATTTAGAAAATGACATAGATTTATAAATCCTTTTCACATACATCAATTATTTCCTTCCCTTTTTTAATTTTTTTAAGAAATTATATTTTAATTAGATAATAATAGAAAAAATTTCAAGAAACTATAGAAGAATACACAATCTTATATAAATCTTTAAGATTAAAAATTAATTACATTTTTGTTGTCTTAATTAGTTGAAATTGGAAAAAAATTTAACAAATAACTAATTATGCAATTTATTGTGTACACCACATCAATAGGTTTTACATTGCATGCATAAGCATGTTGAATTTTGGAACACTAATACCGAATGAAGTGTTGATAAAGTTAAAAAGTATAATTCATTTATTATTTATGCTAATTAGTATTAATATCTTGCAAATACAGGGAAAAAATATGTTCACGGCCACGACACTATTAGATACCAATTTCTTTCAATTAAAACATATACATATCAAAATGGAGGAGGCAATAAGGGAGGTAAAGAATTTCCATATTTTTTTAAAAAATAACTGAAATTGAATAAAAAAATTTTAGCAATAGAAAAAAAATTTCAAAATTTTGAAGTTGGGTTGGTTTGACCGTGTTCTGGGTTGAATTGACCAATAAACCAGGTTGGACCTGAGGAACCCAGACATTAGGTCCTCAGACTTGACTATTGGAGCAATGCCTACCATCTACAACAATATTTCAAAACCTAACTTGTTGGACATCAGATCCTTCCACCACTTGCCAACCACAACCCAAAGTAACACAGAAATGCTAGAAAAATTGCAGATCCAACTCCCCCTGAGTTATCTACTTCGATTTACTCACTCAATGAGGTGGAACCTCAGTGAAGGATGCTGCTACTTCTTGGCATTCTTACAACCAGATGCAGAGTCGACCTTTAACTCCAGAACAGAAATGGCTGGAAGCACAACTGAAGGAAGAAGCTACTGCTTCTTGAACCGTTCCGTCTTCTCGAGCTGCTGCAATCGCTCTAATTGGGGGAGTTTGGTGAAGCACTGGTCTGATCTCCCCACCGTTTAGAGCTCCAGAAATCATCACAAAATGCAGCAATCCGAAATAACTGAGACTAAATGAAGAACTTCTCCGGCAACAAGAGACAAGACATGCGTGGGGTATTTTCTAGAAACAGCGCAATTGGGTCTGAGTTTCTCCTCCCTTCTCTCTAAAAGTGGAAAGAAGTTTGCATAGTCACTTTCGTGGGCCCCACCATCCTTTTTGCCCCCATATTTCTTTCTTTTCCAACTTCTCTCCCCCGTTCCAAATAGGCAAAATTGTGCATTTCGTCCCCCACTTTTTTTGCTTCTCATTTCTCCCATTCCAAACAAAGGCTTAGTTCAATTTTGGATTCGATTTACAACACTGTTTAAGGTTATGTTGTTTTTTTCCCTTTTATGCTGGTGTGTGATCGAGTATGTATGTGTCACATGCGTATATATGTTTTAAATAAGAATAAATCTATAATGCTTTATTGATATAATAGTGTTCAAAAGTGCACCGTATATTATTAAATTAAGGATTGATATAATAGTTCTATTTTACGTAAATAATTAATAAATTAGTTAGTTGTGTAAAAAATATTTTATAAAATTATATATTGAATTAGCTAAAATTATAAAGTAATATAAAAAATATATTAATGCAGATAGATATATAATTAAAAAATTTACATTTATTTAAAGATCAAATTATTTTAACATAATTAATATATTCAAAAACAAAAATATAATATCAAATATTTAATTATATTTTATGAATTTTTATTTTTATTTATTTACATAATTTTTATTCTATTATTTATAATAGAATTTTAATTACTTAAAATATAATAGAATTATACTTACATAATTATATTTCATGATATTATATATTTATTTACATATATCCTTGCTTGACTAAGACTCATGATCTCTAATTATCATTCTTTCTTCATCCTAACCCTTACCATCATCTCACATTTTGTCCACCATTATCACCACAATCATGAATGTATAATTGAGGCTTTGACTTCAAATCCTTGATTATTGGTACGGAAGTTAACATGTTAACAACATTTATGGTGAAATTTGTACTCTGTGGTTGAGAAGTTAGCTATATGGGTTGTTAAGACCAATAACTAAATTATTATGGATTTTGGCAATTTTCTTGTAGTTGCAATCATTTTTGAAAAGTTTCAATCTGGCACCATTCATTCCACTATCATCTAATAGATATGTCCATATCTAACTTTTCAATAGCATTTCCCTATATTTTTGCACTAGAGGAAGAGAAATTAGAATACTGCAAACCTATAGATTAGGATAGTGAGTGTTCAACCTTCTATTCAAATGTAATACTGCAAACCTAATTAAATGTGCAAATAAGATTTGGAACCATATAATGCTAGGGGCAAGGAATTACACATGCTATTTTGACAAAATGCACATAAGCAAAAAAAAATGTAATTGGATTAGGTTAGCTGCAACTTGACACATAAGAAAAAGTTAAATATTTGAAGAAGTTGATAAATTTACTTCCTTTATTTGTAATTTGGACTTGTTATATGAGAGAAGACTTCCTAAGTGTAGCAACATTTGAAATGTAATGCTCATCAATTATATGAAGTTTCAAGTATGCCATTGATAGATCTTTTGCTAAACTTTCTCCTTCTCCTTCAACCTTGCATTTTTTATGAATAACTTTTATTTATGTAATTGATTTGAATTTTATTCTTTGATATTAGAATTCCATTTAATTGGCTAGAGTTGGTTTAAAATTTGTTTAATTATTTGGCCTATAAGGATTTTCTTGTAAGTTGAGAATATTTTACCATTAAAGGCATAAAAAATTATTTGTTGATATTGGGTAAATAATTTTCGAAATTTTGGAGACTAAAATTTTGTGATTGTGGATCCAAGAATTTATAGAATTTATTTGTATTCTATAAATTATTTTGTAGATTTTAAAATTTTAAAATATTTATTTCAAAATTTTCAAATTTATGAGAATATTATATATAATTTTTATATTGAGAGGGGATTAAAAATAAAAATTGAATTGAAATTCTAAATAAAATTAGTTGGAAAGAAGAAATATTATCAAGTGAGAAAATTTGATGGCTAGACTTTTTTTAGATTTATCGGAGGTCTGAGAATTAAAAGGGAGAATGGGTTGTGATGCACTATGATGCATAGGAATATTGCCCGTAACTCATTATTTTACCTTCCCTCTCTTTCTTATGTTCCGGATAGTTTTCCTCTCTCTCCTTTGTTTTCCGTGCTATTGTCTTTTTGTTTGTAGCTGCTGTCCCTCTATTTTTCCGGAAACATCCCTCTCCACCTTTTCATTATTTATTTTTTCGGTTTTTTCTCTCTTACCAGACACTTCCAGAACTTTTTGATCGTAATATTTATTTTGAAAAAAAAAAAAATTTTCTTACACTATGTAGTAAAAATATTTTTTAAAAATATTTAAAGATTTTTTTTTGAAAAATGCTGATTACGAAAAGGAAGATCTTGTAATTGACTAATCACTCGATCATCTCCTGTGATCAATTTAATTTATATTATTTATTTTATTTAATTTATACTTTTTTACTTTAATTTAACATCATTTTTTTAAAATTTTACTTATTTATAATTTATTTCTCTATTTTAATTTTAATTTTAATTTTTATTTAACTTATATTTGATTTAATTTTTTACATTTTGAATATTACTTTCATACTAATTACTCAAGATTTTAAATAATAATTAATAATTATATTAACTCTCATAATATTGTAATATATATAATACAATAAAATTAGTAATTATCAAAAGATCATTAGAATAATTAAAATTTTAATAAATACTAAATTTTTACTTATTCTTTTATAAATTTATTAGATTGAAGATTTAAATTATAAAATTAAATTTTTAAACAATGTTTTATCACATATATTTATAAAAATATTTAACTAATCATGAAATTAGAATATAATCTATATCATGAAAATAAATATTTTATTAGTAAATTATGTCAATATACAATGTAATACAATTTAATTTATAAAAAATTAATTATATATAGATTATATATTTTTAAAAAATTACTAAATAAGAATATTAATATTATAATATATTATTTATTTTTTATTTTATCACATATAATATTTAGTTTACATAAATAATAAAAATAAATTATGCATATTTAAATACTTGAAAATAATATGTTGAATTACATGTAAATAATTATTAAAAAATTAATAAATTATAATGTTATAATTCTTATGTAAAAATAAAAAAATCACATCATTTAACAAAATATTTAATTAATTAGAGTAGTAGAATATTAAGTATAAGTTTACTAAAATTCAATTTGTAAAGTTCAAATTTCTAAAATTAAACAGTGTAAAATTTATTAATTTTAAAGTAATTTAAAGGTGATATTTGATTTTAATATCTAAAAGTTAATATTTAAAATAATTTTAGGTTAATAATTTAGGCCCTACTAGTTTTATTAGATAACATTTTTTATAAAAAAAATCATAAATGTATATTGATAAAGGAGTAACATGGTACTTCTATCCGTGATTATTAAAAATAGTTCATAAAGTTATAGTAATAAAAAAGCAAGTTCCTTTAAGGAAAAAAAGTTATTTTTGTCAAATTCTTCATATTTAATATTAAGGGAATAAAATATTTTCTCTTATATTTTTATCCTATAACTTGGTTCTATAAAAAGTGTTTTCCATTGAAACAAATGAAGCCTTAGAAAAAAAAGTAATTGAAGGATAAACACATAAAATATAAATATCTATTCTCAATTAAATCAAAATTACATATATTTTAATATTTTTTTAAGATGAAGGACAATAATTTTTTTATTTCTTTTGCCTCAAGATGAGTAACATCCATAAAATTTATTTATTTATCTCTAAATGAGTAATCGACATTATTTCCTATAGTTACGTGCAAATATAACGTTAAATTAACAACATAACAAGTAGTATTTTAGAATACTCCAAGGAATTTTAAATAAAAATATAATAAATAAAATTAATTAAATGATGTGATTTGACTTAATGAATAAGAGCAGAAAATTTTTTTAGTTTGTACAATTAATTTATAAAATTGGATAATATGATAAATAAAATGTAAGAGAGAATTAAATCTAAAGAAAAAAAGTAATGAATGAAATAAATAAATAAATTAGTTATAACATTATAATACAATGATGAAATAATCAATCACTAAAATAATGACTCTCAGTCCTATATCGTGGGCGTCACTTCACTCGTTGTGATTGTTGAACTAAGGAATGGTGTTATTCATCTTCATTATTAGCCCCCATCATCATCTGCATGAGTTGGGTGGTTATGACTATTAGTGTAACTCCCTTACTTATTAACACCTTAATTATCAATAAATAGGTAATTATTGCACAATTAGGCCTTTTTGAAGCCAATTTAAGATTCTGCGAAACAAAATATTATAAATTCTGAATTTCAAAAATTTTCTACTCATTTCTAGAATTACTGGATCAACTTCAAAAATATGAAAAAATATATGTAAGAACTCCAAAAATCATGAAATTGAATTCTATGAACCTTTCACGTGTTAACTTTATCCTATAAAAATTTGACATAATTTAGACATCATTAGGCCTTTCAAAAATCACAGCAAAGTGTTTCTGTCCCAGTGCTGTCCAGAATTCACAACTGTAAAAGTAAACCATTATTTCAGGGGGTAAATCAACTCTGAATAAGCTCAAATTTGGCATGGGATTTTTTTAACATGTTATATACTTTCCATAAAATTTTCAGATCAAAAATCATCCATTTACTCCTTCTGATCACTGAGTTACAATTAGTGCTCAGCACTGTAACGGTAACAGGACAGTCCAAAACGTATAATAAATTCACATAGTAAATAAACTTATTTTTGGCTGAATTTTGTCACAGAGCTCATTGAGTATGTAAGGTTAATCCCTGAATTTTATCATAATTTTTTGAGAATTAAAACTCACCAAAAGTCCCTGCAAACATACTCAACCTGCTGCCTACGAGTTCACTGTTCATTTGATCATTTACTATTCATTTGGTCATTTCCAATTTCGCACATATTGCATACTAAATTGCTTTCTACTCCAAACTAGCTCACAATACCTCAAATTCATGTATTTCATACAATATAGGCAAGGGTCATATAATTATACAAAAAGTCCAACTTACAGAAACGTATATCCATCATATACTAACATCACAAATTCTAGGAACATTACAATACAACTTCAAAACATCATTCTCTTCTATCATGAGAGCTTTTAGAAGCATCATTTAGAATGGTTAGTAACAATATAGAAACATAAGAAACAAAGTTTCCTAGTAGCTAGCTATTTCAAGAAAAAGATATCAAGCCATTCCAAATCCTTAAGCAAATAAAAATATACATTCCAAAATTAATTAATCAATCATTTAACACATTATTTCATATCATTGTCATCTAATACCATTGTAGGAATTATGCACCGCACACAACAATCATCAAGCCCATTTAAGGACTCATATAGATATCTAGATGGCCATCATAGATAATCGTACCTAGGCCTCATACACAGCAATTTCATTGTCTTCCCGGGGTACTCGGGCCATAGGCCTCAGATACAGCATTTCACTGTCTTCCCGAGGTACTCGGGCCATAGGTACCGCACATAGCAATTTCATTATCATCCTGGGGAACTCGGGCCATAGGCCTCACACACAATATTTTACTATCTTCCCGGGATGCGCACACAACAATTTTGTACACATTCCATACAATGGCACAAGATACAGAAAAGTATGTAAATAGAAAACAGAGTTTAAGGATAAAGCTAGCTACCTTTTAAAAAACTTCCAATAGAGATGATTCTTTGGCTTTCACTTAAAAACTTCTTTACAATTCCTCTTGCCTTCCTAACTTGTCACTTCTTAGTCTACATAAATACACATCATAATTCTTGTTAGAACATCATCATTTTTCTTAAACTTCATGCATTCTTCATTTCCTCCACATACACCAAACCATGAAGGAAGTGACCTAAATTTTAATGTACATTCCAATACCTCCTAAATTTCATTGTAATACATTATTCCAATCTTCCAAAAACACAATTTAAATGGCTAAATCTCTTTCCCTCCTTCTTTTCCATATTCACAGTTTTGGCTTCTTAAAAGGGAAGTTTCACACACACTTTCATAATTCAAAATTTCATCTTCCATAGGCTTCATAATTCATAAGAATCATTCTAATTTCATCAATTTAGCCAAATTCCAAACAAATCATGCCAAATCCATACATGCACCATTATGCCTCTAAAACCCTAGTGTGTACATCATGGTTTCTTGTTGTTTTTACACCAAACCAAAGCCATAGATCAACATAACAACATCCAAAACATCATTAAATATGCTCAAATTATTCAAAACTCCATGGTCAACCTCCTTTGACCACACCAATATTAAAATTTCAAGAAACTAAAAAGAGTACATTAAAGAGCTTTTAAAGGAGAACATTTTTACCTCTTGGAGCAACTTGAGAATCCTCACTTAGTGCTCTCCAAACTTAATCAAACTTAAGCTTTCTTCAATCTAAACACATCAATAGATAGAGCTTGATGAGAGGAGCAACTTTATCTTCTACACCTAAGCCTAATTCTCACTATTTTTAGGTGAAAAAGCTAAGAAAATTTTTCTCTCTTGCACGTTTTTGGTGCTTTCATGGAGGTGGTTTACGGCTTGGAGAAGAAAGGAGAAGGAAAAAGAGTTTTGCATGAAGCTTAAAGGTATTTTGGTCATTTTTGAAATTTTCAAGGGTATTTTAGTCCTTTTTCATCAATTAGTAAGGCTATTCTTGCTATTTTTCTTTAATAATGACACTTGTCATGTGTCTATTGGTCACACTTTATGGAATTACATATTACACCCCATATTCTTGATTATTCATATTAGATCCCAAATTCTTGATTATTCACACTTTAACCATTCCTGATTTTACACTTTTGCAATTTAATCCATAGGGTTTCTGTCTGTTTAAAATTCTTTACACTGTTAGACTTAGACAACTTCCATTTCTAGGGTTTTCTAACCTCCTCTAATCATCTATACTGTTTAGGGAAATTAATTCCTCTCCTACTATCCTTTTTCCTTCAAAATTTTGATTACACTTACACTTACACTTACACTTAATTCCTTTCAACTTAAGATTCACCCACTAAGCTAATTCAAACGTGCTCTTCATTTCTACAGCTTCAGAATTTAGAGATTCAAATGATAGAATTAAAAATTCAGGACATTACAATTAAAGGGCGAAGAGTTCAAGTCCCAATGAGAGGACTGCAATAATGGAATAAGGTTTTTTGGGGGTGAAAAACCTTTGTTGTTGTTGCTCCATGGATCCACTGGCGTACTCAGTAGCAAATGCAAATAGATAAGCAAATAATACCATTAGTGAATTGGGGACTAGCCGAGTTGGTTGTGCTAGTGATGAGGTGTAGAACAATGACTGTAGAGTATCATCGGGGTACTGTGGCAGTAATGGCATATTGTATGATAAGCTAGCATCTCCACCTACGATGAATTGTGATGAGGGAGTATATGTTAATGGACCTGCACCTCTTATATCAGCCTATATCGATGGAGGGGTATAGGAGGAGAGTGTTAGTGTATATGCCCTAAAACCAATCATATTGGTGATTGTAATTTTGAATCATGTTATTTTAATGGCAATTTCAATTATTATATTTATATATATTATCTGCGTAATATATTCAATTATAATAACAACCTTAGAATAATTGTATTCTTAAATGTCCCTAGTCATATATCATTGTAGATTAGGTTGCTTTGATATGTTAAGACTAGCATGTGTAAAGACTTATATGGGGTATTAAGTTTACACATGAGTACAAGTTAGAGAACTTGTATACTAGACCGACCCATATTAAGAACACTACATGGATCGTTATATGAGTGTCATAAGTGGTTCTTAGTGATCATTATTAATATGGTCCTTTGACCTGAGATCACCAAGGTTCCCTACATGTGAGTTTCATATTTTGATACTATTCTATGTCACCAATGGTTAAGAGAATGCAAGGGTAGATATTGGATATGTCACATATCATGCGGAGGGGTTTGTATGATCAAGATGGGATTTGTCCCTCCTATATAACAGGAGTAACATTTATGGGCCCCTTAATTAAGTAAAGCTGAGAAAATGCATGGCCATGCTTAGATGAATTGACATGAGATGTCGATTACATTTGTTTCAGTCAGTTTACTTAGGAATCAAGAAACCTTAAGATTGGGTTATACGGGAATGACACGGTCCATGTCTCGTGCTCAATCTAGATGTATAGGACAAAAGGACATAAGTGATGATCACGTGTAAAGGTTTAGTCAAATCATCGATTTTCTCATTACTTGGGTAACAATGTGTTGGTGTGTGTCCTAGAACCAATCATATAAGATGATTAGAGTTATACACAATGTATTATATTTTATTTTAGGCAATTTAATTATTAAATTTATTTTTATTATTATTATGCGCAATTTATAACTTAATATAATAATTATCCTTGGAATAACTTTGCTATTCCTAAAATGCCCCTAGTCAAGTATTATTACGAAAAGGATAGTAATAATACATCGAGACTAGCATATATAGTGACTAATGATTACGAATCATGGATATATGATATCAAGTCAATACATGAGTACATTGCTAATGAACAATGTACTAGACTGACCCACTATGAGAATATTGCATGGATAAATGTGTCATAAGTTATTCTCATATGATCACAAATACACATAAACCTTTAACCTGAAGTCACTACGGTTCCCTACATGAGGAATTACTCACTTTAATATTGTCCTATGTCACCTTTAATCAGGATGATGAATAGGGCATTGATTGGTATGTCATGAATCATGTAGAGGGAAGTAAATGATGTAGATGAGATTTTGTTACTCTTGTATAAAAGAGAAATATCCTTGGGCCCCTTGATTGAGTGAGACTTAGAAATGTATGGCCATGCTCAGTTAAATTAATATGTGATATTAATTATTTTAAGTCTATTCAGCATCAAGAAATATAAATTGAACATTGACGAGGATGACACATTCCATGCCTATAGTTCAATTTGGATATTATTACAAAAGTGTTATGATGCAAAACGTTGATCATATATTAGGTGGATGTCGAATCACAGACATTCTTACTACTTGAGTGGCAGTGATGTATTGCTAGATACCGCTCGCTGTCTATGACTCAATAATAAATCATTGTCAACGTAGTAAGAACCGATAGGGTCACACAAAAGGAGTAGGAATAAGACAATAATTAATTGGACTTTAATTATATTAATATCCAATTAATTGGACTTATTTTCGTACATATATATTATAAAGAATAATAATTCACGTTATATATATATATTATGTGATATTATTTGATATTAAAGTAATATCAAATAATTATCTCATCAGATATTAGATAAATATATTATGAGATAATATTATTTTGATATTTGATAACTATATGCAATTATCTAATATTAAGATATTTATATTATGAGATAATATTATTATCTAATATTAGATAATTAATAGATAAGTCCTATCTCTTCCCATTATCTCTAGGATAAGGATAAGATGAGTTGTTAAGTGTGATTAGGATTTTGGAAGCATTATCCTAGTAGGACTAGGATTATGGCTTGTCTAAGTTCTATAAAAGGGGACTTGAGGGTAGCACTTAATAATCACGTTTTAAGCTTCCATATAAACCCTAAATCACTCAGAAAACATCCAATCCTAATTCTTAGAGAGAAAAATGCATCCTAGCAGATGCGTGGAGGGTGAGAGGTCATTGTTCACTCCGTGTGGATACCGTAGAGACGCTGTACCTTCCGGCCGGCGTTTGATTCATCCGCTCTCAAGTTTTGATCAGTAGAAACACGAGTGCCCAATAGGTAAAACCCTAATCATTGACTTATGCTTTTTGCATGGATCCTAGATAGAATTCGGATCAAAAATTTAAAATTCCGCTGCATGTGATAATCCGAATTCCTAACACAATGATGTATTGCTAGACACCAATCATTGTTTATGACCATTAATATGATTAATGGTCATGCCAACGTAATGAGAACCTGTAGGGTTGCACACTTAGAGCCTAGTGAATTTGGAATTAATGGACCAAATTGTTTGGGCTTAATATTTGGGAATTCATGTTATAATTATAAGGCCTAATAGTAAGCCCATAATTGTACATGGAATAAAGCCCAAATAGATTAGGTTTTTCTATGTACCTATTTAAATAGGCTTATTGGGTAATAATAGGATTACTATCATTATTCACGCACCCCAAAAAGGCATAGAAAACCCTAGCACCTCTCCTTGACCAAAACCCTTGAAGAGGCGTAGCTAGCATTACGAGGTGTAAGGAGATCAATTCCAACCGGTGTGTGTAGTGGACATTCATCGGTGATTCACGGGTTCGTGTGGATACCACAGAGGTGCAGCCACATAAACGCTGTACTGATGATCTGATCTTCTAGTTTCTATTCCGGTTCGTGATTTGGAGAGCATTTTGGACTGGAAAACGGACAGAAGTAGATCGGATATGCTGTGTAGCGGACAGAAGATTTTTGGCCGAAAGGTATAAACCCTAATCCCTAATCTATGGCGTTCTAAATTCGCATGGATCCTTGGTGGAAATCGTACAAAAAATTTATTCCGCTGTGCATGTATGATGCGCAATTTCCAACAGATAGGACATCTACTTATGTCATTGATTGATAAGCACGAGGGATACTTTCATCATCATCCCCTTCTTTAAGCAAAATAGGATCCCTAAAAGATATAAAACCATAGCCTTTTTTACAATGCAGGAATTGGTGGTCTTGATAACTCATTAGCCGGATAAACAGGTTGGAAAGCTATCATATCTCAATGCTCTCCCAATGCACGTAACATGAGGCCACATTCTTGGTCTACTGTCTCCCTAAGTTGACTATACATAAGAAAGGGGGATCCTTAACACTAATCTTGTGCAATCTTTTAGCTACATTAGCCTATAAAGAAATGCATGTTGACAATTTAATATATAATATTTTGAAGAAGGGATTAAAAAGTGTGTGAAGGATGAAAGGTAACTACAAATCCTAGATTACCATTGACTAGATGAATCCATCGTTTAGTATTCTTCAAACTGTGTCATGTAGCTCGAGTCACGATGAAGAACATTTATTTCCATTTCAGTTAATGAAAGTGTGTTACCATGCATTCTAAGCACTAATGAAAATTATATGCTCTTGCCCCAAAGCTGTAAGGTATGATAAGAAGCAAGATTGAATGGCTCTTATGGGATTGGTTGTTGCCTACCATACTAGCAAAGCACACGATTTGCATGGTGCCATTTCATGATGTGGAAGCAGATGATGAGGACTAATGCCAACCATATGTCGTGTGAGGTCAAGCAATACTCCAGTATAAGCTGTTGAACACTGGGAATATCATAAGGATGCCAAATAATCTGCATTAAATAAGTATAAGATAAATAAGCATATCACTACATATAAGATTGGCTTCTTTAAATACAATAAAGTAATCCTTCCAACCTCATCGGCCTTCATTTGATCAAGTAGTATTCTATATTGATATAAGGCCATTGCTGGTGGTTGAGGAGGTAACCTAGTGTTCTTCCACTTACGAGAAATATAAATTATATATTATTTATTTAAATATTTTAAGATATTGTAAAAAATGAAATGTGAAATTATGTATGATCCACACCTGAAATTTAATAGTGGAAGCAAGGGGCAAATATCTAGTCGAAAATTTGGATAAGAAGGTCTCGTTGGTACTAGAGCAGGAAATTGATACCACACCCACAAATGTAATAGATGTAAATATCCACCAATGTTAACCTCATCACATTTAATAGCAGTACATAGTTCTCTATACAAGGATGCTAGAATCGCCATCCTCAATTATACTGACCAGCATTTGCAAAGTTTTCTAGCAATGGCAGATACATTAGCAAGACTCTGTGGCCTAAAGTATTGAGCATAAGGTAACTGCATATGAGTCTTAGGACATAAGCATGCGTAAAGTGCTGTGTTTGTACATCATCTACATCAGGTAGTAAGTGTCCAAAGTTTACTGCTAGCCAAGTGATGTTCAAGCGCTGGCCTTGTAAACATTTATCAGGTAGTCTAACCCTAAGTAAATCTTCGCACATCCCTAATCAATCATATCCGATGTATTTAGAGATAGGGACGCCCTCACATGGCAAACCTAACTGGATGGAGACATCTTGTAAGGTAATAGTGTACTCCCCTCAATTGGTGAGGAAAGTATGTGTCTTAGGACGCCATCGTTCAGCAGTGTGGATATGAGAGCAATATTAAATTCAAAATGGCCAAGCCGGCTAATGCCATAAAAGTCTGCTTGTGAAAGATAAGGGACAATTGTAAGTGGTGGATCAAAGAGACGATTCCCATGTGCGACATGATGTAACTTGAGGATTCGATCCGCCTTCACATGCCAATTGAAAATATAATTAGCACAAATGAAATGTATAAATTTTATTAATGGAATAAACTTAAATTGGTGTAGTCAAATGGCCTATGAAACATGTTTGGATTGCAAATATAATAGGGACTCATCATCAGGCCCAGGGGTTATAATAGGATGCTGACTAGCCATTAGGGTTAAGTGATATGAACCCTATCGAACTAGATTAATTCAATGATTTACATAACCATTAATTATTGTAAATCTTCTAAAATATGGCAAGAGAATAAGTAATTTAATACAATAACACAAACATAGTGTACTGTTCAGATACAACAAGTCATCTAGCATTTATCATTATGTCAAGAAATTATGTATCATTTGAGGACTTGTATAGTATTAATTTTCAAGATAGGTTATCCATTGACTTTTTAAAATTAGGGGGCTCATAGCATGTTCCGTTAATAAGACTGATAGGTTGCGCAATTATGCCCGGTTTGCCTATATAACCCACGCCTCTGAGGTTCGGATGGACTCTTTCTCCGGTCCATTTTGTTCTTTATTCATGTGGAATGCGGTCGCCCATTGGCACGTATTTTTGCTAAATCTAGCATTAGTATTAGTCCATTTAATGCTAGTTAATGGTCCATATTGCCAATTGATCAAAATTCACAATTGTAAGCATTTAGCATTATCTTTAATTGGAAAACACGATTAACAAATTGTAGTGGATCCAATGAGACCTTCGCACATGCAGCAAATACATGTTAGCAGGGCCAATGCTTCACTTGAAATTTGTCACAATCACATGTCCAATCAGATAGGCTAACCTTATAAAATCGACCAAACTACTTCTAATTCAGATCATATAGCTCCTCCACCTCAAAAGTCAACCCATGGCGATCAAAACGATACACATGATAGGCAGATGCTTTCCGAATGCACTCTTGAATCCTTTTTTGAATATCCTCACTAAACACTTCTCTCACCTATAATTGTGCTATAATGGTCTCTATTGGGTTAATAAAGTATGCATTCAGTTAATATAGTATAGCTTTGACTAACCCGGTAATGGTTAAAAATCTAACCCTTTTGATGACGTTATTAACACAGTTAGCCAAGTTGGTTGTCATGTGCCCCCATCACCGACCTTCCTTATCATAAGCACAGCTCCATTAACTTTTTAAGATATTATCAATCTAATCAATAATTCTTAGGTGCAATTGGCGTAATCCATTAAACTTAGAATTCACAACATGTCACTCATATTAGTAACCTGCACCATAGATCGTTGTCATTTAATAAACAATAATCATGATAGGCAATGATAATTAATGACACTAATGTAAGTAATACGCACCAATGCAAGTAAACATCTACTTCAACCAAGCTATCCTAAAAGTTGAGTTTAAATTGCTGGTAATATGTCAGAGGCAGAACATATGATAAGCATAAGGGGGTTGCAAACCATCCTACACGTAGGTTTGCAATGGCAACCAATATTCCAAGATGTCTATCTGATATCAAGCAAATACTCTGCTTGTCCTTGACGACACGTCATCAAACATTTGATAAGAACCAAGCCTATGTCTTGTATGTTTCCCCCTCTACCACAACAAATGTAAAAGGCACAACTTTTTTATTGCCATCTTGTGACATTGCGATAAGCAAGACCTTCTTATACTTTCCATACAAAAAGGTGTCATCTATTTAGACTATTAGTTTCAAATGGTCAAACACATCAATGTACGACTTGAAGGTCCAAAACACTATATGGAACAATGCAACCAGCTCATCTTCAAAACTATTTAACAGACATTCTTTGCTAATAATCTTGAAGTAAGACTCAGGATTAAAGTGTTGCATAACTGCTAACCACCTCGGTAGTAAAGAATACGATCTCTCCTAATTCCTAAATGCAAGAGCAATTGCTTGGTATTTACGCTTCTATGCCTTTTTATAGGATACTGAGTACCCAAATATACCATGGATTCACTCAATAACTTCTCGAATGGACACACTTAAGTTCTCAATCACCATGGCTACAATGTAAGATGAAATCTAATTTTAAATGATTTTTGGAAAGAGAAGCAGATACACATGTATGAGGCCCATTGTATTTTGATATTTGCTAGTGATTCTCTCTTGGCTTATGACATGCTCTAACCTTCTAATTGTATTATACACCATAGTGAGGGCACCGATATTCTTCATATCTGATTGAAGAGTAATGCACACGGAATATATGGTGAGTTCGAATTGAGCATACCTTCATTGTACTATGAAATGACTTCTAGTCTATGTCGTAAACCCATATATAGCTCTTAATTGTTATTTATATTTATTCCATCTCCCCTTTCAGGATAATCGTGACTCACGGATGCTTTTAAATTTATCTGTGAAAAAAAGACAGTGGTCGATTCCATATATCGACTGCGGGGGTTGTTAGGAGTACATTCGCAATATCTTCCCCACTATCTTCATTATCATTGCAACTATCATTATCACTATCAAACCCTTCAGGAACATCATCATATGAATCTTCCTTTTCAAATTTATTCATTATGTCCTCTATTTCCTCTAGGGAAGAGGGGGATTGAAGTAGACCATAGTGAGGCTGAGAAAAATATGGCTCTAAAGCATAATCAACAATAGGGGTGTGAAATGGCTGGCCATATTCATTTTGCCTGTTTATTAGTTCTATTCAAACAAGGTACGAATTGTAATATAATGACCCTTCATTAAATTTATGAGGTAGGCTGGTGGATGGTTGTGTGCATGGACCATTTTCATCAACTGGTTAAGTTATTATGTTCAAATCGAGTTCCCTAGTTGAGACTTGTGCATACAATTCTGAGCAAGACAATTGAGTAGGAAATTACGCATCCACTTCCTATATTCGTTGAAGGTCATCATCATTTTCTAACAGATACGACTTGTACTGCATTGGATTTAACAAAAGTATATGCCTATATACTAATTCAGTTATGACTTGATTTTCATCAAGTCGTAACCTTTACCCAACTAGATTTTTTAGTACATCTAGGGTGATATTTGATTTAATTTTTATTACTTTAACCCTATAACACTTAAATGTATCACATTGATTTGTCTTATAAATTTCTCCATTTGCATAAATACAAATATTTTCTTCTTCGATACTCATTTTGATTCTTACCATAGTCAAATTGATAATTCATTTCAACAATATTAGATATTTACCTAAATTATTTACTAATATCTAACTACAAATTTAATTTAAGTTCAATTTGAAATTTTAAATTCTGTGGAAGTAAATATACTAAAACAAGTGTGTCAAGAAGGATCGTAAACAAGTTTTTCATGTTTGAGTTGTAAATAGTAACAATGAACAAGAAAAAACTATAAAAATTGAATTACAAGTACAGTTTTGGGTAAGAAAACACTTTCCATAATCCAAAACATGTATAAAAAAATGGACAGAATAACATTCGTCCACAAGAAAAGCCCCTTTTTATGATTGGTGTGGACATAGATATAGATAAATAATATAGAAGTATAAATTAATATAAATTGACATACAATTTACAAAATTTGATCATTAGATAACACTGATGAAAAATATAATTCAATAATAATAAATTCAACCAATTCTAAAGTGCTTTAATAGATATGAAATATATAATTAATTCACTTAATACAAAAAAATAAAAGATAATTATAAAGTAATAAGTAAAATAGAATTATGTCAAAAATTAATTCATTAATTCATTAAAATATAATCTTCAACATATTTATGATACTTCTATGTTTACAAAATATACATTATACTCTATGTAATACTTAGTGGTGATTGAGTTGTAAATAATAGAAGTTTAAAAAATATAAAAAGGACAGTGAATTAAATTAAAGGAAGATAAATAGTATATGATTTCTAAAGTTCTGATAAAACTTCGGCTAATTTATGTTTAATTTGATATATGGAATTTGAAAATTAATATAAAGAAAATGTTAGAAAAATTGACATAAATAATCATGATTTTAATTTTTAAATGCTTTTATTAAAAATAAAATATGGAATTGATTCATCTAATTTTTATTTTCTTTTAAAGTTTTAACTTATTTAACAAAACTTACAATAAAAATAAAATATATCATGTAATTTTTATGTTACTTAGTGATATTGGTGTATAAATAAAGTAGAAAGATAAAATTTAAAAATATATAACGGAGAAAATAAAGAATAGAAAAATAATGAGTGAACTATAAAGTGATAAGCATTAAGAATAGAATATATTAATTATTAAACTAATTAAATTAAATATTTTAAATTTTAAAATATTGTTATAATAAAAGAAAAATATATTGTGTTATATCTATGAGAGAATTTAAGTTAAAGGTTAAAAGAAATAATTTAAATGTAAAATTGGAAAATAAAAGTAAAATTAAAAAATAAGAGTTAATTTATTAGATGGAGAAAATCAAATAAAAATTTGATTTGCATTAAATAAATAAAGATGATTGCCCAAAATACTCTTCAATTAGTAGATGTAAATAAATTAAGATTTAAGAGAATACAATACAAAGATTGAGATTCCTCTACTTTCTTCAATTTTAAAATTTTAAATTTAAACATGATATTATATTTATTTTTATTAATTAGAATGTACTAATTTTCATTGTTAATAGGAATAGTGATTATTATTAATAATAATTTTTATTAATAATTAATAATAAAATTTACAAAAGGATAACAAAACAATACTACAAATAAAATTTGTAACTAGGACATAATTGGAAGAAAAAAGTGTAGAAATATTTTGATGGGAAATTTTTTCATTAGCTGTTGACACATGGCAAAATTTTTTTTAAAAAATGGGATGCTTAAAAAAATCTTTTTTTTAGTAGTAGGATATAAATTATATGTATTTGGGTCAAAAAACTCTTAATAGTTTAAAAAATATTTTAAAAACATCAAAATATTGCATTTTACCTTTAACTAATTTTTTTAATAATAATTAATTATTAATGAATATTGCTATTTTTTCCATGTTCTTCAAGTTATTCAAGTTTTTATTTTCTTTTCTGATAATACTCAACCCACAAGCTTAATAATTCCATTCAAAATAATATACACAAAATGCATAATCTAGATAGACTATATGCATAATAATATACTCAGATATCATAATAATACAAATAAGTTAAAATGATATTGTTGGTGTGTGTCCTAGAACCAATCATATAAGATGATTAGAGTTATACACAATGTATTATATTTTATTTTAGGCAATTTAATTATTATATTTTGTTTTTATTATTATTATGCGCAATTTATAACTTAATATAATAATTATCCTTGGAATAGCTTTGCTATTCCTAAAATGCCCCTAGTCAAGTATTATTATGAAAAAAGGATAGTAATAATACATCGAGACTAGCATGTATAGTGACTGATGATTACGAATCATGGATATGTGATATCAAGTCAATACATGAGTACATTGCTAGTGAACAATGTACTGGACTGACCCACTATGAGAATATTGCATGGATAAACGTGTCATAAGTTATTCTCATATGATCACAATTACGCATAAACCTTTGACCTGAAGTCACTACGATTCCCTACATGAGGAATTACTCACTTTACTATTGTCCTATGTCACCTTTAATCAGGTGACAAGTAGGGCATTGATTGGGTGTATCATAAATCATGCAGAGGGAAGTGAGTGATGTAAATGAGATTTTGTTACTCTTGTATAAAAGAGAAATATCCTTGGGCCCCTTAATTGAGTGAGACTTAGAAATGCATGGCCATGCTCAGTTGAATTAATATGTGATATTAATTATTTATTTTAAGTCTACTCAGTATCAAGAAATATAAATTGAACATTGACAAGGATGACACATTCCATGCCTCCAGTTCAATTTGGATATTATTACAAAAGGGTTATGATGTAAAACGTTGATCATGTATTAGGTGGATGTCGAATCACAGACATTCTTACTACTTGAGTGGCAGTGATGTATTGCTAGATACCGCTCGCTGTCTATGGCTCAATAATAAGTCATTGTCAACGTAGTAAGAACCTACGGGGTCACACAAAAGGAGTAGGAATAAGACAATAATTAATTGGACTTTAATTATATTAATATCCAATTAATTGGACTTATTTTCGTGCATATATATTATTAAGAATAATAAATTCACATTTTATATATATATATATATATTATGTGATATTATTTGATATTAAAGTAATATCAAGTAATTATCTTATCAGATATTAGATAAATATATTATGAGATAATATTATTTTGATATTTGATAACTATATGCAATTATCTAATATTAAGATATTTATATTATGAGATAATATCATTATCTAATATTAGATAATTAATAGATAAGTCTTATCTCTTCCCATTATCTCTAGGATAAGGATAAGATGAGTTGTTAAGTGTGATTAGGATTTTGGAAGCATTATCCTAGTAGGACTAGGATTATGGATTGCCTAAGTTCTATGAAAAGGGACTTGAGGGCAGCACTTAAAAATCACTCAGAAAACATCCAATCCTAATTCTTAGAGAGAAAAACGCATCCTAGCAGACGCATGGAGGGTGAGAGGTCGTTGTTCACTCCGTGTGGATACCGTAGAGACGCTGTACCTTCTGACCGGCGTTTGATTCATCCACTCTCAAGTTTTGATCAGTAGAAATACGAGTGCCCAATAGGTAAAACCCTAATCATTGACTCATGTTTTTTGCATGGATCCTAGGTAGAATTCGGATCAAAATTTAAAATTTCGCTGCATGTGATAATCCGAATTCCCTACAGATATATGCAAATTAAGATAGGTACAAGTATAATAATACAAGAAAACTAAAAAAATATAGGTACCGCAATAAATAAATGAAAATAACAAATAAAAATATATTAATAAAATATCTAATCAAATAGAATAATGATAATCTAATTCACAATGACTAATAATAATGTAAAATAAAATTAAGGAATCTAAAAATGGTTTTTCTTAATTAAATGTCTTACTTGAAAGGGCAAATTTTTTTATCTGCATAAGCAAAATAAACTGAAAGAGGCTCCACGTAACTTCTAAGCTTTGCCAAATTTCTTAGCTAATGCAATGAAGAAAGAAAGAATAAAGGTTTAAAGATCAAACAAAAATGGAAGAATGTTTGGGTTGGAGTTAAGAAAATGAAAGCAAGTGAGCTGCGCGTTGATTGTTTCACAGAAGGAAATGTGGCCTAAGGGGTGAATATAAGGAAGTTATTCACAGGCCAAACAGAAGCCCACTAATCATATTGCATGGGGGAGCTAGTTCGTGATTAATCACAGTATGGGCCTCCCCATGATAGGTTGAGTAACAACCTGATCACGGGGTGGGCCTGTGATCCATTACACGGAAAGCAAAAAATGACATTCGTGAATTGCACGGAAAATAAGAAACGACACCACACGACTTGCATGGAAAACACAAAAATTAAGTATTTTGGGTAATATGTTTTAACTGTGCAATGGTTTAGTAATTTATTTTTTAAAAAGAAGGATAATGGTAAAAAAGCCCGCTTCTAGCACCTTTCCTCTTTCTTTTCACTTTTGGCCAGTAACTTCCTTTGGATTGCTCTCTTTTTTCCTCTTATCTTTATTTTTTCGTCACCATCTTTTCTATTGTGGAAACTATCTTAAGCAGCTTCGCCACTGTGAGGCATGTTTCTGTTAGTATGTGTCTTAGGAGCGAATCATAAAGATGATTGTAATAATGCACAATGTATTATATTTTATTTTAGGCAATACAATTATTATACTTTATTTTCATATATATATATATATATATCTGCGCAATTTATAACTTAATATAATAATTATCCCTGGAATAGTTTTACTATTTTTAAAATGTCCCTAGTCAAGTATTATTACAAAAGGGATAGTAATAATACATCGAGATTAGCATGTATAGTGACTGATAATTATGAATTATGGATATGTGATATCAAGTCAATACATGAGTACATTATTAGTGGATAGATGTACTAGACTGACCTGGAATGAGAAAACTACATGGATTATCATATGTCATTAGTTATTCTCATGAGACCACAATGCATGCAGTCCTTTAACCTAAAGTCACTATGGTTCTCTACATGAGGAGTCACACATGTTGATGTCATCCTGTATCATCTTTAACCAAGATGTGTTGTAAGACGTTGATTGGGTGTGTCATGAATCATGCAAAGGGATGTAAGTGATATAGATAGGAATTTTATTCCTATTACATAATAGGAGTGATATCCATAGGCCCTTTGATTAAGTAAGATTAAGAAATGCATGGCCATACTCAAATAGATCAATATGAGATATTGATCATTTACTTAAGTTAGTCTATTCAGTATCAAGAAACATAAATTGAACATCAATGAGGATGACGCATTCCATGCCTCTAGTTTGATTTGGATATCATTACAAAAAAGACTATGTTGCAAAGTGTTGTTCACACATTAAGTGAATATTGTGTCATAGACATTTTTACTACTTGGGTAGCTGTGATGTATTGCTAGATACTGTTCACTGTCTATGGTCCATAAATGGGCTATTACCAATGTAGTAAGAACTTACAGAGTCACATAAAAAGGAGTAGGAATGAGACAATAATTAATTGGGCTTTAGTTAGACTAAAATTCAATTAATTAAGCTTATTTTCGTGTATATATATTATTAAAATAATAATATATTTTCACATAATATATAGTATATTATGTGATATTATTTGATATTAAAGTAATATCAGATAATTACGTTATTAGATATTAAATAATTATATTATGAGATAATATTATTTTCTAATATAAGATAACTATATGCCGTTTTAATATTAGATAATTATATTATGAGATAATATTATTATCTAATATTGGATAATTGATAAGTCCTATCTTTTCTCACTCTTTCCATGATAAGGATAAGGTGATAGTTGTCAGGTGTAATTAGGATCTTTTGGAAGCATTATTCTAATAGGACTAGGAATGTGGTTTGCCTTAGTTCTATAAAAGGAACTTGAAGGAACACTTTAGAAATACACATTAGCTACTATTAAACCCTAAATCACTCAGAAAAACACATTAATCCTAATCTTAGAGAGAGAGATGTATCCTAGTAGATTTGTGGAGGGTGAGAAGTCTTTGTTCACTCTGTGTAGATACCGTAGAGATGCTGTACCTTCTGGTCGGCATTTGATTCGTGATTCAGCTCAATTTCTGAAAGTTCTGTGCAGAAAGAATATGAGCACATAAAAGGTAAAATCCTAACATTGATTTATGCCCTTTTGCATAGATCCTTGGTGAGTTTCGGATAAATTTTTTTTGATCTTCTGCTATGTATGTTGATCCAAAATCTGATAGTTTCCACCACATATATCATCTTGTAGGAGATGATTTCTAGCGTTTTGAGGGGAGGCAACTCGACGTCGTGGAGTAAAGGTGGGACTTTCCTTCTTTCTGGCATTTTCCATTCTGGCATCTTGAGCATCATCGCAGTTTTTGTTATTCTTCTTTGGACACGATAGAAACTGGTTACGAGTGGAGAGTGTGCCAACCCAGTAGCTACAAGCTATTGTTCCTTCTATCCTGGCGATGTTTTTCATGATGATTTGGCCATCGATGAAGCTCCGGTGAGCTTATTTAGAGACTAGTAAGTTGGTTTTTATTATTATAATTTCCTAGTGTTTCTATTACTGAAAGAGTGATTCATAAAAAAAAACCTATTTTCATATATATTTTGAAGTAGATGGTGTTAAATGCAAAAATATAATTTTATGTTATCAAGTACTTAGTGATTCTAGGGCACTACAATATACTATTATGAAGGATTCATGTATGGTTTAAAAATTCCCATTTATGAAAATTTTGGATTTACTAGTGGTATTTTGAAAAATATGATTTTTATATTATATAATGATAAAATAATGTGATTGGAGTCTTCTTGGAGAAATATATTCTAATATTTTATTTAAATTGGATTTAAATTAAAAGAAGCCCTAAAATTGTCAAAATGTGATTTGAGAAACTATTTGAGTTAAATCACTAAGTGTATAATATCCTGTAACAAGATGATCAAAAAATTTTTAGAGTAAAAAGCTCTAATATTTTGGACTGTGTCATAGTTGAATCATAAGTCTATTTTACATATATTTTATATAAGTATAATTTTAAAAATAGTAGAGATAAGTATGTGATTAGTTTAAAGAAGATAATTAGAGTTATTTAAAACATTAGGTAGTGACATGTTTGATAAAGTGGGCTTGAACTAAGGAAAACTTCTAAATATGACTTCTAATTATCTTAAACTAATATTTAAAATATTAAAGAAATAACCAATAGTTAAATGATATAATGTAGTCTATGTGATTAGAATGTTCTTAATGCACATAATGATATATTTTATTCTATTTATAAGTTAACCAGAGAAATTAGAAAGGAGCTGATAAGTATGATATTACAATATTACAATCTAAATAAGTGGCATAATATTTAAAAAATGACATAAATGTATTTATAATTTATCATTGTAATCTTTAATTAGGAAAAAAGGCAAAAAGGCAAAAATGAAACACTTCAAGCTTTTATAAGGATGCGTATTACCATGTGAGTATATATCTAACCACTACACTATTATCTAAATAAAATATAATTTAATTATTATGACTTATACTCTTTTCACTGATAGTACTGAATCTGTATTCTTGTATGTATATATCTATCTTTGTGTGTATGTTAATGGATAAAAGTGCATAGTGAAAGCGTGATAAGGTTATTAATGATTGTCGAATGTTTATAGTTGAAATGTTTATCACTAGTATACTAGAAATCATGATGTGAAATGTGATTTGAGAGTTAAGCTCTTATATATATATCATCTACAAATTCGGCCATGGATGACATTAGAAGCTGTGAACTATTATAACAATGATCATGAAAATTATGAATAGTAACGGATTATGATGTGATAGTTGGTTAAGAAATTCCTAACAAACAAATGAGGAATAGATAAGATTTATCTGAAAGTCAAATGGAAAATTCTCGATAAATAATTAAGAAAAGTGTAAACTTGCTCTTAAAATGAGAAGACGGTTATGTATAAGTTTAATATAATTGAGTGTGTGATCTAATGTGATATTAGGACTTTACTTGTGAATGGATGTCATTGTTTAACATGATTATAGAGACTTATATATTTGTGATTATTTGTTTTGCTTGAGCCTTAATGGCTATTTATGTGAGTAATGTCTACTCGAAATGAATAGTATATGATATTGAGTTTTAATAGAAAGCTAAGACTCCTATAAATTGTTATGAGAAACAAAGTCTAAGTTATGTGTAGGTGAACTTCCACCTTAGGGCATGCTGGCACATATTTCAGAAATTTAAAAAATGGGTTTGCCAATATTTTTAAATTTAGTATATGATTACCTTATGATTATTTTACATATAAATTTTATCACCTGCTAGATAGTGGTAATTATATATATTGAGTTCTCAAAACTCATTTTGTTCTAATTTCAATGTTTTCAAGTTAGGAAAAATGTTTTCAAGTCTTGTTACATCCATGGAGAATCAAAGGCTGCTTGAATTAGAAAGATTTGATAGTTGGGAATATTTTTGGACTAGAATTAGATAAAGAATTTTCAGTGAATTATCCATTGATGTGTCAAATCATTTAGTTGTATTTAAATTTGAAATTGTATAGTATTTATGTGTGTTAATGGACTCTGCCGTATCTAAATAAAAACAAGTTTCATATTATAGGGCATGTGGCCGTCAGGAAGTGTCTAAATATAGATGGATTTTATTCATTTTTCGATAAAATTTTAAAATAAATTTTTAAGTTCTTTTAAAATTTAGAAACCCCCAATAGTTAGAAAGAGTGAAAAATAGTTAAGGCTTATGGAAACCGACAACAAGATCCACACTGATCACGATTAAAATAAATTGTGACAAATAAAATCATATCTTTTAACCTATTTAAGTTATTTTTATAACAAAAATATAATACACACGCACGCGCGCACACACACACACACACACACATATATATATACTTTTTAATGATATTTGTACATCAAATATAAATAATAAAAGTGAATATAAAAAAAATAAAAAAAGAAAGCATGTTATAAAGCAAATAAAAAAGAGTAATGTTATATAAAGTTATTGAATTGTATTTAATGCATTGAAATTTATATTTTTAATTTTATTTCTTATTTTGATATTAAAAAAAAAGTAGTCTAATGGTAAAACACTCAATTTGTTAAGAGATTGAGTTCTTTATAGCATTATCCAATAAAAAAAATAGTATAGTGGTTAAGTTGTAATGTAATTTAAAAAATAAAAATAAAAGATATAATTAAATGATTTAATTAAATTAAGTTTTTAACTTATTTAAAATTTTTTATTATAATAATAAAGTATATCATGTTATATGTATTATTAAGTGATTTTGGCATTAGAAGAGTGAACATTAAAAAAAATACAATTAAAAGATAGAAAAAATACTATGCATATAATTTAATAGGATAATAAAGAAAATAAAAAAAGAAAAAAATATAGAATAATTTGAAAGTAACAAAAATATTTAAGAAATTAAATCTTTAATTTATTTAAAATATTTTTATGATAAAAATAAAATAATCATATTATATATATTATTATATGATAATAGCATTTGAGATGTAAATAATAGGAGTGAAGATAAAAAATAAAGTAAATAAATATAATATGTATACAATGTAATGGATTAGTATAATAAATAAAAAAAGAAAAATAAAATAATTAAAAAGAAGAGAAATTATGTAAAAAATTGAAGGAAATAAAATGTAAATAAATATATGTAAAAGGGGAAATAAAAAGAGGATTTAGTTTCGGAAGGAAAATGAAATTTTAAAGGAAGGAGAATGTGACGTGTCACTTATCATGGAGAAATAAAAGCCTTTCTTAGTAGTATAGAATATATTTCATCCATAAACCAAAGGGTAGTCAGAAAGGGCAATTCATACTTTAAAAGACATGCTTAATGCCAGTGTAATCAAGTTCAAGGGGAGTTGGGATAAACATTTGCCTTTGATGAAGTTCGCATATAATAATAATTATCATATTGATATATAAATGGCTTTGTTTGAAGCTTTACATGATGGAAAATACAGATCACCTATTGGATAGTTTGAATCAAGGGAAGGCAAAATAATTAGTCTTAATCTAGTTAAGAACACTATTAACAAAGTTCGAATCATCAGAGAAAAATTACAAGCAATTCAAAGTTAGCATAAATCCTATATAAACAACAGACAATGGGAGTTAAAATTTCAAGAAGGCAATTATGTATTTTTAAAAGTTTCACCAGTGAAAGGAATAATGAGATTTGGAAAAAGAGGGAAATTAACCCTGAGGTATGTGAGTCCTTATGTGATTGTTAAATGAATAAAAAAGGTCACCTACTAGCTAGAATTACTAGAAAATATAAAAGTAATTCATCCAATTTTTTATGTGTCAATGTTAAGAAAATATGTTTTAGATGAATCCCATGTGTTGAAAGAAATAATAGTGGAACTACATCCAAAATTAGTTTATGAAAAGTAACCTATCCAAATTGTTGACAAACAAGTATGGAAACTATGTTCCAAAGAGATTCCAATGGTGAATGTGGTATGGGATAAGATGGAGCGCAAGAAGTAACATAAGAATTAGAAAAAAATATGAAAGAAAAGTATCTAACTTTATTTAGTAAGATTTTATCTAAAATTATACATAGATCGTTGACAATTTTATTTATTACTATTTGATTTCTTGAAAATTTGAGGATGAATTTTCTTGAAGGGGCAGAACTTGTAATTCTCCAAATAAAACAAGATAGTTCAAAAAGGAATTTTAACAAGGAACCTACCTAACCGAAACCTGATAAGGTAATTGGGTGAAGCTCGAGTAAATCATAAAGATAGTTTGAAGATATGTCTAATTAGAATTTGTAGAAAATAGATTAAACACTAGTATGTATCAAAATATAATTAAAAAGTCAATACTAAGTTTTAAAAAATTATATAAAAACTCAATAGAAAATTATAAGCTAGAGTAACTCGAAAACCTAAAGATTAAAGCTAAATTTTAAACAAATTATCTTGGTTCATTTAGGTTAATTTAGTTCAACCTTTTTAGGCCAAATCTAATTTTAGAAACAAAAAAAATTAGTCCTAAATAAAGGCTAAGCTAGTAAAAGGAGCTAATGACAATTTGGTAAATAAGTGAAAAATTAGGAACAATTGTTATTGAGCTTTTCTAGACTTTAGATTTTGAATATTTTTATTAGATATGAGAAGATTAAATTGCTAAATATCACCCTTGAATAGTTATGCTAATATGGAAGAATTATTAACAAATTTTTACAAAAAAATAATAAAAAAGCTTATGAGGGAAACTTGAATTAGGGTTCTATGTAAAAGCTTTTTGGGTCATTTTTGCACAAAATTTTCTACTCTTCTCTAATCAAAATTATGTGCTCTCCTAGGGTTTTCAATTTTCTAATAGCTCCCAAGAGGTTCTTCAAGTGGTTCCATCAAATTCTTGCAAGGTAACCTAAGTTTTCCTTTGTCTTTTTCAAGTCTTCATGGAAAATTTCTCTTTAAAATGTCTAAAACTTGGCTTATTTTAATGAAGTTGTTGCCTTAAGAGGTTTTAAAAAGTTCAAGGATCAAGAATTTAAGGTGAGTGGCAACTATCTCTTATTCTTTTGAGTTTTCTTATGAAAGATAAGGAATTTGATGATATTTGCCATTATGGATGTTAAACTGAGTTATGGTGCTATATGATTTGATTTTGATATTGTATAAATGTTAATATGATGATATGATTTTGGTATTTTAGTGTCAAGGTGGGTGGGAGAAGATTCATTAAGTCTTTCCTTAAGAGATGACAATAAGACTATGTTGAGATTAGAAATAAAATTGTAAAGAAAGGTTAATGGTGTGTTTTTATTTATCTTTGCAATCAAGGGCTAAGAATTGTTAAAATTTCAATTTTTGGTATATTAATGTTATAAACAGTGTTAGGATAGGTGTGGAAAGAATTGGTAATTTTTGGAAAACTCTAGAGTCATAAAAAGTGAATTTGTATGGACTTTGGTTATAAGAGTTCAAAACAAAATTCTAGATTCTATGCTTTGAAGTTTAGTATTGTTTAGGTAAGAATCTGATTGAGAGAGATTAAAATAATTAATGTTCTTTGATTATTAATATGTTAGTAAGGTTACATATAAATTTGGTGACAATTGGAATTGATTCGAATACTAAGAAGGCTCCTTTTTGACAATAACTCTAAAACTATCCAAATTTGGCAACTTTATGTGTTTGGTCCTGTATGAATAGTACTAATATAATAATTTTGTGAAATAATTGATTTTTCTCATTAATAACATGTTATAGATGTTGTGTGAAAACTTGGTAATGATTAGAAGTGATTTGAGTGTCAAAAAGAGGCTTTTATTATAATTGCTCTTATGCTATCCTATTTGAATTCCACAATTTTGGTGTTGTATGAACAACACTTAAGGGTAAAAAAATTTGTAAGAAAATTGATGTTTGATGGTGGTAATGTATGAGAAGCATTAGACAAAATTTTGGTAAAAATTTGAATTGATTTAGGACCCCAATAAACTATGGATGTATTCATACTACCCAACATGTTTAATGTTTGATATTGTTTATTGAAAAATGTTGCAAGTGATTGAAAATTTTGATAATCTTGATGATGCTTGAGTTATAATTGCTAGTCATTAAAAAGAATTAAGTGTTGTAATTATTATGAATGGAAAGGTTATACATCAACTTTGGATATAATGTCATTTAATGTAGAAATGTGAATGCATAAGAGAATGATAAGATTTTATGGTATAGTTAGTATTTTGATCATATCCAATGAATTTGAAATGAGTAATTGATGCTATGGCTGGCATTTATGATTGCTCATCCTATACATGATTTGTAAAGGGAGATTTGCATCCTTTGTAGAGAAGAAGAGGCATAGTAAGAGTTAGAGAGACAAGATTGGTGGCTTTATGCCTAGGGTAGTGGGGGATAATGTTGGACTAAAAATATAAGGAGAAATCTGTATACCAATTATTACCATTTTCTTTAGCAAATTATAAAAACATGATATAAAAGAGCTTTAATCAATATTTTACACTATTATACATTTGATTTATTTTGGTGAAAACCTTCTAGAAAAAGGAGATGAGTAGTCACTCACTCAATATTTCAATACTCACTCTCCGTTTGTTGAATTTTCACTTATAGATATAGACTATGAATCCCCAAGGATGATTGACATCTAAGTGTGAACCTTCCTCTTGTCTTTAGAAACCTTCCATATAGTATTTCATGGTGTCCTAGTTAGGTGTTTTATTTTTTGATAGTAATTATGTATAAAGTTATGTATTTAAAAAACTTTACACTTATGTATAAATATTATTTAGTATATGTAACTTATGTTTTGAACTTCTTTATGCATGCTATGTAAAAAAATATTTTCTATAAGTGGTTATCTATATTTTTAGTGAAGTTATGAAAGTAGAAGAGTTAAGAATGTCTTAAAGGCTTATAAAGATAACTTATTAGTATATTAATACTAGTCAAGTGTTTTTATGCCAGTCACAGTATCCAAAAATCAAATCATGATAGAACTTGATCATTTAATTGAATAAACATAAATACAAGTAAATTTAGGCTTGATTTAGTGTAACCTAAAATCATTATACTTCACAAATTCTTACTTGTTTACTCACTGAGTGTCATGACCGAATTTCGGACCATGATGACTGATGTAGTTTTATGATCTAACCTGATCATGATCAGTGTGGATCCCAATATCGATTTTCACAAACTTTAACATTTTTCACCCTAATTTATCTCTATATTTCTAGGGGGACTCAAAATTTCACTTTAAATTTTACAAAAAAATAGACAAAGTCTTCTCTATTTTTGAACACTTCTCAAGGGTCACACACCTTAAAACACAAAACCTATATTAATTCCATATATGACAGTATCAAACATACACACAATGCAATACAATTTCAAATTTGTACACAGATAGACAATTTGACATATCAAATAATGGATCAACAACATTTCTATTTCAATGCTAATCCTTATTTGAAGAGAAACTCCAACTATCAAATCCTTTCATAAGGTGGTCTTGATTCTTCATCATTGTTTTCATTTCCCTTGCACAAATATGCACCACTCCATGTTTTAGGTTGTAAATGATCATAACTACAAAAATCTTGTTTAGCAAACATTTTGCACTGCTACCATATGTTTCTCAAGTAATAAAACACTTAGAACTCTTCTCACAATTAGACATATAGCAAAATCATAGTTAAATTAGCCTTATCTATATTGAATTAATTGAAGTCAATTTGACATAGAATCTATAACAATAAATATTTATGCATGAGATAGAAAAGGAAAAAGTATCCTTATCATAAGCAAATTGTGAAATAATTCAAAATAACATACCATGCATGAAATTTATCTTTCCCCAATAAGGAAATCATAGTAAATATCTTCTTTTAAATTATTAGAAAAAATTCCTAGGTTTTATAATAAGATAAATGGAAGGTTACAATAGTATTAATACTACTATACAATTTAACATAGTATTTTTTTAAGAAAAGATTCCAAAAAAGATAGTAAATCTTTAGAATAGATGACATTTTTAGCCCAAGAACCTTGCAAAAATGATTAACCAAACCTAGATGTAAAATGCAAGGCAAATAAAGTGATGTATTACAAAGAACAAGAATAATAATGATAAATAAGAATATGAGCATAAAAATTTGCTAAGATTGTATTCAATTAGAATAACTATAACATTTCCTTAGTCTCTTGTTACATAAAAATAAACAACTAATACTTTAAGTGGAAGATTGTAAACAATGGCCATATAAAAAATGTATCAAACCTACTTAAACCCTAAAGCTTCCCCGCATATGTGTGATCTAACTTGAATATTTTTTCTAATTAGTATTAAGATATGGTTATGATTGTAGCATACCTTCTTCGTTGGTGGTAAGAGCACATTTACCAACTTTCCTATAGCTTTCAAGTTTAGAGCTAGAATCTATTGAAAGAGGTCTCTTGTTCATAGATAGGCTAATACTCATAGAATTAATGAAAAAAACAAACACAATTTAATTGGACAATTCATAAAATATCAAGGCAGATACAACCAATATAGGCAATATAGATGTATTAGACCCTAATATACATGTATTAGAAATACTTTTCTTTCAAGTAAAAGACATAAACATCACATACTTACCATGTAATAAATTAAATAGGATAGGCTAAAGTTCATTCACGTAACTATGTATAGATAATGTGTTTTCATACTTGAAAAATGGAAGAATGCTTAAAATCAATTGGAAGAGTTTTGATGTTATGCTTATGAGCAAGAGAATGAACAAAAAGACCTCTAGTAATTAGTGTATCTTTATTGGCCAAAGCTATGGCTTTTCCAAATTCTATGTCATGACCCAATTTTTAGGTATTGTGACTGGTGTAAAGATATAATTAGTGTAGATCCACTAACTAAATACCTTTACAACCTATAACACTTTACAAATTTCTCACCATTTCTACTATTATATATATAGTAGGAAAAATATTTGTGGTTATATAAATATAGGAACACATAGATATAAGAGAAAACTAATTTATATTGATACATGTAATAAAGGAAACATATATATAAGTTTGGAAAATATACAAAATGCATTGTTATTAGTATATAAATAACATTCTAAGGAGGAGTACTCCTCACCAAATAAACCAAGCTATCTCATAAACTATTTTGCTTTTAGTGCACCTTTACGAAGAGGGAAAAAGATTCAATACATATGTCAATTTGTCTTATCAGAAGCACAATCAGTATTTATAAAATAAACAATACACATGAGTGTGAGTATTAAAAATTGTTGGGTTTTATAGACACTTAAGCACAACAAAATTTCAAAATTTTGTGAAACCTTCCTAGAACCATGCATAGGGACATAGATTAAGAGTACAAGGATTACCTCTTTTTGGAGTGCAAATCACGAATCACAAGCACAATTAATTAATGGTGCCTCTATAATATCCACATGGAGTGAATGATGACTTCTCAACCTCCATAAATCTATTAGGAAATATTTCTCTCATATAGGACTAAGGTTTTAGTGTGGTTTTTCTGGTGGCAATTTTTTTTCTTTACAAAGTGATGCTTTCATTGCCTTTTTATAAAGTTGAGGCATGCAACTTTCCTAGTCTCACTAGAAAACTTCCTACACTTTCTTAATTTCATTCAACTATTAACACCTTATCCCTATCATGGTGAGACTGAGGAGAGATTGAACATATTCGTTAGTTATCAAATATTACCTTAATATTAATAATTAAATATCATAAGATAATAATATTATCCCATAATATAATGATCTAATATCAAATAGTATAATTATCTAATATTACTTTAATATAAGATAATATCAAATAATAATTTATATATTATATGAATAATATATATTATTACTTTGATAATAAATATGCACTAAATAATAGGCCCAATTAATAGGATTTTAATCTAATTAAAGTTCAATTAATTACTATTTCATTCTTACTCTTTTTATATGACCCTGTAGGTTTTTACTTTTTTGGTAGTGACCCATCTGTAGACCATAGATAGTAAATGACATCTAGCAATACATCACTGCCACCCAAGTAGTAAGAATGTTTATGATTTGACATTTATCTAATGTGTGAACAATACTTTGCAATACAATCTCTTTTATAACAATATCCAAATTGAGCTAAAGGCATGAAGTGTGTCATCTTCGTTAATGTTCAATTCACATTTCTTGATATTGAGTAGACTCACTTGAACAAATGATCAATATTATATATTGATCTATTTGAGCACGACCATGCATTTCTTAGTCTTACTCAATCAAATGGACCAAGTGTTAGGATCAGGAGCCATACAAGTGCAGCGGAATAAATTGATCCCAGCTAACGGATTCATGCAAAATGTTAAATCAGAATAAGGATTCATTCAATACCTTAATAATGACTCTAGAACTCGATTATTGATCATCTCTTCAGCTTCCTTTTTAGTTGAAGACTCTGAGGTATCCACACGAACCCAAAAATCACCGATGAACGTCCACACAAACACTAGTTGGAATTGTTCTCTTTTGCCTCGTAGTGCTAGCTGTTGGTGTGTGTCCTAGAACCAATCATATAAGATGATTAGAGTTATACACAATGTATTATATTTTATTTTAGGCAATTTAATTATTATATTTTGTTTTTATTATTATTATGCGCAATTTATAACTTAATATAATAATTATCCTTGGAATAGCTTTGCTATTCCTAAAATGCCCCTAGTCAAGTATTATTATGAAAAAAGGATAGTAATAATACATCGAGACTAGCATGTATAGTGACTGATGATTACGAATCATGGATATGTGATATCAAGTCAATACATGAGTACATTGCTAGTGAACAATGTACTGGACTGACCCACTATGAGAATATTGCATGGATAAACGTGTCATAAGTTATTCTCATATGATCACAATTACGCATAAACCTTTGACCTGAAGTCACTACGATTCCCTACATGAGGAATTACTCACTTTACTATTGTCCTATGTCACCTTTAATCAGGTGACAAGTAGGGCATTGATTGGGTGTATCATAAATCATGCAGAGGGAAGTGAGTGATGTAAATGGGATTTTGTTACTCTTGTATAAAAGAGAAATATCCTTGGGCCCCTTAATTGAGTGAGACTTAGAAATGCATGGCCATGCTCAGTTGAATTAATATGTGATATTAATTATTTATTTTAAGTCTACTCAGTATCAAGAAATATAAATTGAACATTGACAAGGATGACACATTCCATGCCTCCAGTTCAATTTGGATATTATTACAAAAGGGTTATGATGTAAAACGTTGATCATGTATTAGGTGGATGTCGAATCACAGACATTCTTACTACTTGAGTGGCAGTGATGTATTGCTAGATACCGCTCGCTGTCTATGGCTCAATAATAAGTCATTGTCAACGTAGTAAGAACCTACGGGGTCACACAAAAGGAGTAGGAATAAGACAATAATTAATTGGACTTTAATTATATTAATATCCAATTAATTGGACTTATTTTCGTGCATATATATTATTAAGAATAATAAATTCACATTATATATATATATATATATATATATATATATATATTATGTGATATTATTTGATATTAAAGTAATATCAAGTAATTATCTTATCAGATATTAGATAAATATATTATGAGATAATATTATTTTGATATTTGATAACTATATGCAATTATCTAATATTAAGATATTTATATTATGAGATAATATCATTATCTAATATTAGATAATTAATAGATAAGTCTTATCTCTTCCCATTATCTCTAGGATAAGGATAAGATGAGTTGTTAAGTGTGATTAGGATTTTGGAAGCATTATCCTAGTAGGACTAGGATTATGGCTTGCCTAAGTTCTATAAAAAGGGACTTGAGGGTAGTACTTAATAATCACGTTTTAAGCTTCCATATAAACCCTAAATCACTCAGAAAACATCCAATCCTAATTCTTAGAGAGAAAAACGCATCCTAGCAGACGCGTGGAGGGTGAGAGGTCGTTGTTCACTCCGTGTGGATACTGTAGAGACGCTGTACCTTCCGACCGGCGTTTGATTCATCCGCTCTCAAGTTTTGATTAGTAGAAACACGAGTGCCCAATAGGTAAAACCCTAATCATTGACTTATGCTTTTTGCATGGATCCTAGGTAGAATTCGGATCAATAGGATTAAAATTCCACTACATGTGATAATCCAAATTCCTAACACTAGCTACGCCTCGTAGTGCTAGTTACGCCTCTTCAAGGGTTTTTAATCAAGGAAAGGTGCTAGGGTTTCTCTATGCTTAGGATACATGAATAATAATCTTTATTATTAGCCAACAAGTCTATTTAAATGGGTGCATAGAAAATCCTAACTATTTGGGCTTTGTTCCATGTATAATTATGGGCTAATTATTGGGCCTTATAATTATAACATGGAATTTCCAAATATTAGGCCGAGACAATTTGGTTCATTAATTCCAAATCCACTAGGCTCTAAGTGTATGACCCTATAGGCTCTCATCACGTTGGCAATGATTATTAATCATATTAATGATCATAAACAATGAGTGGTGTCTCGAAACACATTATTATTACCCAAGTAATGAGAAAGTCGGTGATTTGACTAAACCTTTACACGTGATTGTCATCTATGTCCTTTTATCCTAAACATCTTGATTGAGCACGAGACATGGACCATGTCATTCTCGTATAGCCCAATCTTAAGGTTTCTTGATCCCTACATAAGCTGACTAAAGTAAATATAATTGATATCCCATGTTAATTCATCTGAGCATGGCTTTGCATTTCCTTAGCTTTACTTAATCAAGGGGCCTATAGATGTTGCTCCTGTTATATAGGAGGGACAAATTCCATCTTGATCATACAAATTCCTCCGCATGATATCTGACATATCCAACAACTACCCCTGCATTCATTTAACCATGAGTGACATAGAATAGTATTAAAATATGAAACTCACATGTACGGAACCTTAGTGATCTTAGGTTAAAGGACCATATTAATAATGATCACTAAGAATCACTCATGACACTTATATAACGATCCATGTAGTGTTCTTAGGATAGGTCAATCCAATATACAAGTTCTCTAACTTGTACTTATGTGTAAACTTAATATCCCATATAAGTTATCACACATGCTAGTCTTAACATATCAAAGTAACCTAATCCACAATAATATATGACTAGGGACATTTAAGAATACAATTATTCTAAGGTTATTATCATAATTAAATATATTATGTAGACAATATATATAAATATAATAATTAAAATTGCCATTAAAATAACATGATTTAAAATTATAATCATCAATATGATTGGTTTTAGGGCATATACACTAACAATCTCCCACTTGCACTAAAGTCAATCATCCATGTATCTAATACCTATGGATCTCATATGACTATCATGCTTTTGCTACATCAGGGCTTTTGTTAGTGGATCGAGACATTATCGTCAATCGGTATTCTGCATATCCTCACATTATTTCTATTAACAATATCTCTTATAAGATGATAGCACTGGAGTATATGTTTGGATTTCTGGTGAGATCTAGGTTCCTTGGCTTACGCAATGGCTCCATTATTGTCACAATAGAGCTCTATCAGGTCAGCAATGCTAGGAACAACTCCAAGTTTAGTGATGAACTTCTTAATCCAAACAGCCTCCTTTGTGGCATTTGATGCTGCAATGTATTCAGCTTCTATTGTAGAATCAACCATTGTCCCTTACTTTGAACTCTTCTAAGTCACAATGCCACCATTAAGGCAAAATACATAACTTGACTGCGACCTGAAATCATCTTTGTTGGTTTGAAAGCTAAAATTAGTGTAACCACTTACAATGGGCTCTTCCTCACCTTTATAAATCAAGAACATGTCTTTAGTTCTTCTTAAGTACTTAAGAATATTCTTGACAGCTGTCCAATGACTTTCACCAGGATCTGATTAGTATCTACTCATCATACTTAAAGCATACGAGACATCAGGACGAGTACATAATATGGCATACATGATAGACCTAATCGTAGATGCATAAGAGATCTTACTCATGCGCTGTCCGTCATACTCTGTGGAAGGACATTGAGTTCTTAAGAGACTTATGCCATGTGACATCGGCAAGAATCCTTTTTTAGAATCTTGCATGCTAAACCTCTTTAGCACCTTATCGATGTATGTACTCTGACTTAGGTTAAGCAATTTTCTTGATCTATCTCTATAGATCTTGATACCTAATACATAGGAGGCCTCACCTAAGTCTTTCATAGAAAAATAATTTCCTAACCAAGTTTTTACATACTGTAGTGTAGGAAAGTCATTTTCAATGAGTAATATGTCATCTACATACAACACCAGAAAGACTATTGCACTCCTACTAACCTTCTTGTACACATAGGGTTCATCTTCATTCTTGATGAAACTAAACTCTTTGATTGCATCATTGAAACGAAGATTCCAACTTCGAGAAGCTTGCTTCAACCCATAAATGGATCATTGCAATTTGCAAACTTTTCCAACATTTTCAGGATTTACAAATCCTTCAGGTTGTGTCATGTACACATCCTTAAGAAGATTTCCAATAAGGAAAGTAGTTTTAACATTCATTTACCAGATTTTATAATCATAATATGCTACTATACTAGAAGAATCCTGATGGATTTAAGCATGACAACTGGAGAAAAAGTCTCATCATAGTTAATACCATGGATTTGTTTAAAACCTTTTGCAACCAATCATCCCTTAAAGGTACACATATTACCATCCATGTCGATTTTCTTTTTGAAAACCCATTTGCACCTAATGGGTTTTACCTCTTCAGGTGGATCAACCAAAGTCCAAACTTGGTTTAAATACATGGAGTCCATCTTTGATTTCATAGCTTCTAGCCATTTCTTAGAATTTGGGCCCATCATAGCCTCTTGGTAGGTTGTGGGCTCATCTTGGTCCATGAGCAACACATCACTGTGATGAGTCACAAGAAATCCATATCTCTCGGCTCACGATGTATCCTACTAGACCTACGTACATGAGCAAGTCCTTCCACAACTGGTTGTGGAACCGGCTCAGGTTCCATCTCAAGTTCAATGTTTTTTTCATTGATCTTGAATTTTTTCAAGTTCTATTCTTCTCTCACTAATTCTTTTAGAGATAAATTCTCTCTCTAGAAAAATACTAGTTCGAGCAATAAACACTTTTTGCTGGATTATAGAAATAATATCCTTTTATTTCCTTAGGATATCCAACGAAAAAATATTTATCAAATTTGGGTCCAAGTTTATCAGAAGCTTGATGTCTTACGTAAGCTTCACAATCCCAAATCTTCATAAAAGATAAATTAGGACGTTTCCTAGTCTATATCTTATATGGTATCTTTTGAACTGATTTTGATAGAACATGGTTTAGTGTGAAAGCTGCAATCTCTAGAGCATGTCCCCAGAAGGAATTTGGAAGGTCAGCCTGACTCATCATTGACCGAACCATGTCTAACAAAGTTCGATTCCTCCTTTCAGAAACACCATTCCATTGAGGTGTTCCTAGTGGAGTGAGTTATGATACAATGCCACACTCCTTTAGATGATTAAGGAACTCTCAATCTAAGTATTCACTACCTCAATCTGATCGAAGTGCTTTAATACTTTATCAAGTTGATTTTGTACTTCATTCTTGAACTCTTTGAATTTTTCAAAAGATTTAGACTTATGTTTCATAAGAAACATATAACTATATCTATTGAAATCATCAGTAAAAGTAATGAAGTACTGATAACCTCCTCTAGCTTATGTGTTTAAAGGTCCACATACATCACTATGTATAAAACCCAATAAATCACTAGCCTTTTCACCTTTTCCAGTAAAAGGGGCTTTAATCATCTTACCTAATAAACATGACTCACATACCTCATATGATTCAAAATCAAATGAGTCCAAAAATCCATCCTTATGGAGTTTGGAGATACGTGTCTCATTTATATGGCTTAAACGACAATGCCAAAGATAGGTTGGATTTAAATCATTAGTTTTGACCTTCTTTCATTTATGTTATAGATTGGATTTTCAAGGTCCAGAACATAAAGACCATTCATTAATTGTGCACTGTCATAAAACATTTCATTTAAATAAATAGAGCAACATTTGTCCTTTATTATAAATGAAAAACCTTTCTTGTCTAAACAAGAAATAGAAATCAAATTTCTACTAACAATAGGCATAAAATAACAATTATCCAATTCTAAAACTAATCCACTAGGTAAAGATAAATAATAAGTCCCTATAGCTAATGCAGCAACTCTTGCTCCATTCCAATGTGCAGGTCCACTTCACTTTTGGCTAACGATCTACTTTCTTTAAGATCCTACACATTTACACAAATGTGAGTACCACATCCAGTATCTAATACCCAAGATGTAGAAGTAGATAAATTAACCTCTATAACATAAATACCTGAGTTGAAAGTCCCACTTTCCTTTTGCTTCTTAAGCTCTTCCAGGTATATCTTGCAATTTCGCTTCTAATGTCCTGGTTCTTTGCAATGGAAGCATTGCCCTTCCTTGGCCACGCCACCTTTGGGTTTCAATGCAGAGGAACTTGACTTGGACTTTCCATCAGTCTTATCCTTTTTTTTTATTCTTGGCTTTAGACTTGCCTTTTCCTTTGCCTTTTTGAACCATCATAATGGATTTGGGCTTGGACTTTTTCAAGTTCTACTCAGCAGTTCTCAACATGTTAAGCAGTTCAGGCAAAGTCTTATCAATTTTGTTCATATTATAATTCATGACGAATTGACTATAGCTCTCAGGTAACGATTGCAGAACTATGTCAGTAGCCAATTCTTGTTGCAAAGGAAAACCCAATCTTTCAAGGCTATTGATGTACCTAATCATTTTAAGCACATGTGTAGCAATGGGTGTTCCTTTAGCCATCTTGCACTGAAATAATGCTTTAGATACATTATATCTCTCATGTCTTTCTTGCTCTTGGTATAGCTGTTTAAGGTGATCAATCATATTGAATGCCTCCATGTTCTCATGTTGCTTCTAAAACTCAGAGTTCATGGTAGCAAGCATGAGACAATTGACATCCAGAGCATCTTCTAGATGCTTTTTATAAGCATCCTTTTCTGCTCGAGGAGCATTGGCTGCAGGCTCATCTGGAGTAGGTTGCTCTAAGACATATTGCTTTTTCTCATGCTTGAGGACAATCCTCAAGTTTCGATACCAATCGAGAAAATTCATCCCATTCAGTTTATCCTTCTCAAGGATAGATTGCAATGATAAGTTTGATGCATTTGATGCCATGGTTATCTACAATAGAAAAAATATGCAGAATGAGAATCATGTATTTTATTTATTTAATAAGACCTTTTATTAAATAATACTCCCACTATTTTTCTCAAAATAATAGCCCTCACTATTATTTTGAAAAACCTTATCGTCAAGATTTTTTAGTGTGCCAAGATCTATATTTTACCAAATCTTAAGTTAGCTTTGGTTAATTGCCCAAGATGTGGCTGTTTAGGTAGATAACTCCTTGTCAATTACATCTTATGCAACTCTTGGATAGTTAGGTGAATAACACTTATTCAAATTAATCTCATGAATTCATAACCAACTCTATGCCTCTAGACCCCAATCCTATTGGTATAGCCTAGTTAAGTTAAGACCCAATAATTAGCAATTTGGATATCACTGTTATCCCATCACATCTTACCAAGATAAACTTTAGGTACTTTGCTTTGGCAAACCCACCTATAGTCGATCAAGATCTTGACGAGTGCTATTATTGGAAGGCATTTCTTTTGACTTAATATTTTGTTTGAGGGATTTTAATTTATTTGATCTCACCATTATGTACTTGGTTTTATTAAGCATGCATCACATACATCTAGCATAGGTATATCATACATTCATCATATGTATCTTATGCATAAAACATAAATTAAACGTGACATGATTATGGCCCAACCTAAGTGATATTCTAGAGCTCAAGAATATCAAATAAACTAAGAAAGAAAAACTTCTTCCTAAGAATCTTCTTCTTTCTTCATGGTTTGATCTCCACTTCCATTGTTTCCTTTACAGGTGCTCCAATAAAATTATTATATAATAATAAAGAAACCTCGAGTTACATTCGAGGGAGTAAGATGAGAAGAGAATGTACAACTAGAAGTAATAGAGAGGCACGACAGGCAGCCCGTATTTTAAAATTGTAACAAAACTAAAGGCCATAATCATGCACCATACATCAAGCAATAAAATAACATAATAAGTGAAACATATATCCAAATATCTTTTCAATATCAAAATTTGAATTAATTAATTTTGAATTAATCAACTAATTACTTAATGTCATGCTACGCAGAAAATTTACGGTGGTGCCGCTGGCCAGTTAGCCGGGGGGTCAAGGGGCAGTGCCCTTGCGAGGGGCGAGGGGCGAAGCCCCCTACTCCAAAAAATTAATTGCATCTGACATTCAGATTGCAATTTAATTTGTCAACAATTGACACGCCCCATTAATCAATCAATTCAACAATTATTGACACTCAAATCACGGGTTTTCAAATTTGATTTATGACATAATCATAATGGATAAATTTTAATCATATTAAAATGGATCCAATTAATTTACAGATTTTATACGAAAATGATTCAACAATTAATTTCATAAAAAATCAGATTCAGCCATTAAGTGCAAGGTATATCACATAGATGAAAAAGATTCAAGAATTTAATTTAATTAATTCTGATTTATAACAGAATCTGCATTTTAACTAAAAAATGTTTTTCTTCATACATAAAATCAGATTCATGTAATTAATTCCTTTTTTGATTCCATTCAAAATAGAATCCAGAAAATCATTTCAAATTCAAATCAAAAACTCAGAATTATTGTAACAGATTTAAACTTAAAACAGAACCTAGAAATTCATTTTAAATTCAAATAAAAAACCTAGAATTATTGTAATAGATTTAAACTTAAAACAGAACCTAGAAATTCATTTGAATTTCAAATCAAAATTCAAATTCAAACCAGAATAGGAATTAATCATGAAATACTTTTTGAATTTAAATCAGCATTCGAAATTAGATTTAAATTCAAAATAGAATCAGAATTAATCATATTAATTTTCTTAAACCAGAATACACGAAATCAAATTCACCCTAATCCTAATTAGAAATCATTGAAGCGTGATAAAATAATTCATCAATTACAATCACGCAATCAGCAAACAAAAGAATTCTAATTTAACGTTTCACAAGTAGCTTTGATACCACTGTTGGGATTGGGAGCCATACAAGCACAGCGGAATAAACTGATCCTAACCAACAGATCCATGCAAAACGTTAAATCAGAACAAGGATTCGTTCAATACCTTAATAATGACTCTAGAACTTGGTCGTTGATCACCTCTTTAACTTTCTTTTTAGCCGAAGACTCCGAGGTATCCACACAAACCCGCGAATCACCGATGAACATCCATACGAACATCGGTTGGAATTTTCTCCTTTGCCTCGTAGTGCTAGCTACGCCTCTTCAAGGGTTTTTGGTTAAGAAGAGGTGCTAGGATTTTTCTATGCTTAGGATGCGTGAATAATAATCTCTATTATTAGCTAACAAGTCTATTAAAATGGGTGCATAGAAAATCCTAACTATTTGGGCTTTGTTCCATGTATAATTATGAGCTTATTATTGGGCCTTATAATTATAACATGGAATTCCCAAATATTAGGCCCAAACAATTTGGTTCATTAATTTCAAATTCACTAGGCTCTAAGTGTGCGACCCTAGAGGCTTCATCACATTGGCAATGATCATTAATCATATTAATGATCATCATATTAATGATCATAAACAATGAGCAGGCAACACATCATTGTTACCTAAGTAATGAGGAAGTTAGTGATTTAACTAAACCTTTACACGTGATCATCATCTATGTCCTTTTATCCTAAACATCTAGATTGAGCATGAGACATGGACCGTGTCATTCCCATATAGCCTAATCTTGAGGTTTCTTAATCCCTAAGTAAGCTAATTAAAGCAAATATAATTGACATCCCATGTCAATTCATCTGAGCATGGCTATGCATTTCCTCAGCTTTACTTAATCAAAGGTCCCATAGATGTTGCTCCTATTATATAGGAGGGACAAATTCCATCTTGATCATATAAATCCCTCTGCATGATATGTGACATATTCAATAACCACCCTTGCATTGACTCAACCATGAGTGACATAGAATAGTATCAAAATATGAAACTCACATGTAGGGAACCTTGGTGATCTCAGGTCAAAGGACCATATTAATAATGATTACTAAGAATTACTCATGACACTTATATAATGATCCATGTAGTTTTCTTAGGATGGGTCGATCCAGTATACAAGTTCTCTAACTTGTACTCATGTGTAAACTTAATATCCCATATAAGTCATCACATATGCTAATTTTAACATATCAAAACAACCTAATCTACAATGATATATAACTAGGGACATTGAAGAATATAATTATTTTAAGGTTATTATCATAATTAAATATATTACGCAGATAATATATATAAATATAATAATTAGAATTGCCATTAAAATAATATGATTCAAAATTACAATCACCAATATGATTAGTTTTAGGGCATATACACTAACAGGACTAACCCGCTATGAGAATATTACATGGATTGACAAGTGTCATTAGCTATTCTCATGTGACCATAGTGCAAGTAGTCATTTGACCTAAAGTTACTACAGTTACCTATATGAGGAGTTACATACTTTGATATTGTCTTGTGTCACTTTTAATCGGGATGATATGTAGGATGTCGATTGGGTGTGTCACTAATTATGTAGAGAGATATGAGTGATGTAGATGAGATTTTATTCCTCCTATATAGAAGGAGAGATATCTTTAGGCCTTTTGATTAAGTGAGATTAAGAAATGTATAGTTGTGCTCAAATGGATCAATATATGATATTGATTATTTGTTTAAGTTAGTCTACTCAGTATTAAGAAATATGGATCGAACATTGATGAGGATGATGCATTTCATGCCTCTAGTTTGATTTGGATATTATTACAAAAAGGACTATATTGCAAAGCATTGTTCAACATTAGGTGGATGTCAAATCATAAATATTATTACTACTTGGGTGACAGTAATGTATTACTACATACTACTCACTATCTATGATCCACTAATGGGTCATTACCAACGTGGTAAGAACCTACAAAGTCACATAAAAGAAGTAGGAATGAGATAGTAGTTAATTAGGCTTTAGTTGGATTAAAATCCTATTAATTAGGCTTATTATTTAGTGCATATATATTATCAAAGTAATAATATATATATTATTCACATAATATATAGTATATTATGTCATATTATTTGATATTAAAGTAATATTAAATAATTATGTCATTTGATATTAGATAATTATGTTATAGGATACTATTATTATCTAATAGTGTTAGATAATTATATGATGAGATAATGTTATTATCTAATAATATTTAGCTATTAATATTAAGATAATATTAGATAACTAATAGATAAGGTTTATCTCTCCTTACTCTTACCATGATAGGGATAGGGTTTTTATGATTAAATAAAACTAAAAGGAGTGTAGGCGGTTTCCTAGTGAGACTAGGAAAGTGGCATGCCTTAGTTCTATAAAAAGGGAATGTAAGCATCACTTTGAGAATGATACAAAATTGCCACCAGAAAATGGTACCAAAAACCCTAGTCTCAAATATGCCTTAGTCCTAGCATATTCAAGAGGTAGAGAAGTTATCATTCACTCCATGCAGATACCATAGAGATACTATTATTTGATTATGTTTGTGGTTCTCGATCCACACTTCAAGAGATAATCTTATAAACACAATTCTTAATCTATGTCTCTGTACATTGATTTTAGGAGGGTTTCACATAATTTTGAAAATCTATTTTTTTGCTACATTATATGATACATATGAAACCCAACACTTAGTGTAGATGTCAATCATGCCTTTAGGATCTATGATTGGAATCTACAAATAAAAATCCAACAACAAAGAGTGTGATTATTAAAATGCCAAATGAATGGCTAATATTCTCTTTTTCTAGAGAGTTTTCACCATAATCAATTAGGTATAAATATAATAATATAAAATAATAAATGATCAAGATTTTATGTAAATTGTTTATAAAATATGTCAAGAAAATAGCAATAATTGGTATATAAGTTTCTCTTTATATCTTAGTCCAACCTGATCTCCCATCATCTTAGGTACAAGGCCTCCAACCTTATCTCTCTAACCTTTACCATACCTCTTTCTCTGTGAAGGATATAAAACTCCTCTTACAAATTAGATTCAATATGAGTAATATCAAGATGCTAACCATAACATTAATTACTCACTTCATTCATTTTATAGGGTATGGTCAAAGCACTAATTATGCCATAAAATTTTTTCATTCTTATACATATTCAAATTTCATTATCATATAACATTATATCCAAAGTTAATGCATAACCTTTCCATTCAATACAATGACAACATTTAATCCCTTTAAATAACTTGCAATTCATAACCCAAACATCATTAATGTATTACAGGCTTCAATCACTTGCAACATTTATTAATAAGAAGTAGCAAACATTATACATGCTAGGCGGTAATGGTTTTCCCATGGTTTGGTGCCTTTAAGGCACCTAATCAATTCAAATTTTTAGCTAAATTTTATTCAATGATTTTATCACACTACTACACATCAAACATCAATTTTTTTTAAAATTTTCTAGCCCTTAGGTATTGTCCACTCAATACCAAAATAAGGAATTTCAAAATAGAATAACATGTGAGTAATTTGAATAAAAGCCTTTTTTCAATATCCTGGTCACTTCAAATCATCACTAAATTTTGATACAACATAACTAAAATGTTAAGTGATGAAAATTATTTTAGAAAAATTCCACATGGCTACTATTCATCTAGAACTAAAAATTTAGAATTGTCAATTTTGGGCAATTTTAAAGTTATTGTAGAAAAAGGCCTTCTTGACATCTAAATTAATTCTAATTGGCACTAATTTTTATGCAAGGTTACTAACATTCTATTAATCAAATCCCATTAATTAATTTAATTTTTCTTAATCAAATTATGGCATAAATAGCATTAAACTTTAACATACAAAATCTAGAATTCTGTTTTAAGTTATAATAACCAAAATATGTATAATGCACTTTTCATAGCTCATAAAATTTTCCAAAATTTTCTAATTTTCTCCACATCAATCCTCATACTATTTGTGACATTAAAATATTAAAAATTAAAATTTAAACAATTTCTAATCTTGGTATCCTTGGGGCAACAAAAACATTCTATTATCCTTATTTGACAATTTTGCTCCTAAATTCAACATGAGCTTATTATCATCTCTTAAGGAAAACTTATTAATCTTATTCTCTTTATATTAATATCATACCATCACATTAACATTTATACAATGCAATAACTAGATCATACAGCACCACAACTCATTAAACACCCATAATAGCATATACTACAATAATCTTCTCTTTTCATGGGAAAACTTAAGGAAATAAGAGATAGTTGTCACTTACTTCAACTTATTGACCCTTTAAACTTTCAAAAATATTTTAGAATAGCAAAAGAGAAACTTCACTAAAATAAACCAAATTTTAAAAATTTTAAAGGGAAGATTGTCATTAAAGCTTGAAGAAGATGAAGGAAAACCTAGGTTACCTTGTAAGAATCCAATAAGACTAGTTGGAGAACTTCTTGAAATTTACTAAAGAGATGAAAAACTTAGTAGAGAAGCCTTAAGGGTTCATGGTTTTCAGCTAGGAAATAAGTAGAATTCTATGCAAAAATGACCTAAAAGAACTTTATATAAAATCGTAATTTAAATGCTTCTATCATAAGCTTCTTTTTTTTATTTTTTGTAAAAATTTTGCTAATATTGTTATCACATGGGGCATGGTTTTTATAGCTTAAAATAAGAATATTTTTCTTTCAAAACCACTAAAATTCAGCCAAATAAATTGCCTATAAATAATTGCTAACAAATGCCTTAGGTTTCTATTTATTTGCGTAATTGCCATAAACTTTTTCTATAAGATTAGGCTTTACTTAGGCCTTTTTTTTTCAAGTTTAATGTTGGATTTTTAATTATATGTTGACGTATACTAGTATCTAATATAATTTCTTAGTTAGACATGGCTCCAAACTACCTATATGATTTATTTGTACTTCACTTGATTACCTTACTAGGTTTCTATTAAGGTGGTTTCTATTCTAATTTCCTTCTTAGAATTTCTTGCTTTATTGGGATATTACAAGGAAAATGAAAATATTAGGATTCATAATTATATTTAATATATGGCTAAGTGGAGTGTAGAAAAAATGTTGAGAATTAAGTGAAAACCTAAGGGAATGGCTATAGGTACCCCTTTCAAATCCATGAAATTAGTGAAAAATGTATTCGTTTAATGTGGATGACTTTATTATGAGATAAGAATTGAAATCACACTTGAAAGTGCTATGTCAGTTTTGTAAGAATGCTTTATGTGAAATGTATGTATGTAATGACCTACACACACATGGATATATATATACTTGTGACACACGTGTATTAAGGATTCTTATATCACATAAGTGATAAGTTGGTATAGATACATATATATTATGAAATAGAGTGTTGTGGTGAGCCAACATGTGCACACACACACACACACACGTATAACGAAGTGTGGTGATAAACTGGCATAAGTTATATGAGGAAATTCTCTATGAGAGAGGGAGTGCGTAATATCGATATGGAATATTAGGCTGTTAGTGATGGGAGGCAAGCAATATAGAAATAAAGATAGGAGTGTGGTGGAGTATATACTGAAGATATGTAAAGTACCAACAGATGATAATATCGCTGACCCACTGACAAAGCCTTTAGCGCAGAAAAAGCATGATGGTCATACTATATCACTTAGTATTAGATACATGAGTGATTGGCTCTAGTCCAAGTGGGAGATTGTTGGTGTGTGTCCTAGAACCAATCATATAAGATGATTAGAGTTATACACAGTGTATTATATTTTATTTTAGGCAATTTAATTATTATATTTTGTTTTTATTATTATTATGCGCAATTTATAACTTAATATAATAATTATCCTTGGAATAGCTTTGCTATTCCTAAAATGCCCCTAGTCAAGTATTATTATGAAAAAAAAAGGATAGTAATAATACATCGAGACTAGCATGTATAGTGACTGATAATTACGAATCATGGATATGTGATATCAAGTCAATACATGAGTACATTGCTAGTGAACAATGTACTGGACTGACCCACTATGAAAATATTGTATGGATAAATGTGTCATAAGTTATTCTCATATGATCACAACTACGCATAAACCTTTGACCTGAAGTCACTACGGTTCCCTACATGAGGAATTACTCACTTTAATATTGTCCTATGTCACCTTTAATCAGGTGACAAGTAGGGCATTGATTGGGTGTGTCATAAATCATGCAGAGGGAAGTGAGTGATGTAAATGGGATTTTGTTACTCTTGTATAAAAGAGAAATATCCTTGGGCCCCTTGATTGAGTGAGACTTAGAAATGCATGGCCATGCTCAGTCGAATTAATATGTGATATTAATTATTTATTTTAAGTCTACTCAGTATTAAGAAATATAAATTGAACATTGACGAGGATGACACATTCCATGCCTCCAGTTCAATTTGGATATTATTACAAAAGGGTTATGATGTAAAACGTTGATCATGTATTAGGTGGATGTCGAATCATAGACATTCTTACTACTTGAGTGGCAGTGATGTATTGCTAGATACCGCTCGCTGTCTATGGCTCAATAATAAGTCATTGTCAACGTAGTAAGAACCTACGGGGTCACACAAAAGGAGTAGGAATAAGACAATAATTAATTGGACTTTAATTATATTAATATCCAATTAATTGGACTTATTTTCGTGCATATATATTATTAAGAATAATAAATTCACGTTTTATATATATATATATATATATATATTATGTGATATTATTTAATATTAAAGTAATATCAAGTAATTATCTTATCAGATATTAGATAAATATATTATGAGATAATATTATTTTGATATTTGATAACTATATGCAATTATCTAATATTAAGATATTTATATTATGAGATAATATCATTATCTAATATTAGATAATTAATAGATAAGTCTTATCTCTTCCCATTATCTTTAGGATAAGGATAAGATGAGTTGTTAAGTGTGATTAGAATTTTGGAAGCATTATCCTAGTAGGACTAGGATTATGGCTTGCCTAAGTTCTATAAAAAGGGACTTGAGGGCAGCACTTAATAATCACGTTTTAAGCTTCCATATAAACCCTAAATCACTCAGAAAACATCCAATCCTAATTCTTAGAGAGAAAAATGCATCCTAGCAGACGCGTGGAGGGTGAGAGGTCGTTGTTCACTCCGTGTGGATACCGTAGAGGCGCTGTACCTTCCGGCCAGCGTTTGATTCATCTGCTCTCAAGTTTTGATCAGTAGAAACACGAGTGCCTAATAGGTAAAACCCTAATCATTGACTCATGCTTTTTGCATGGATCCTAGGTAGAATTCGAATCAAAATTTAAAATTTCGCTGCATGTGATAATCCGAATTCCCAACATATACCACATTATGTTGCATATAAGTAATGGCTAGTTGTTATATGCTAATGAGTTTGAATGGAATTCATAGATCATATACCCATAAGTTATTACTATGGCATGTGTATTATATATTTGCAATTTATGTATTAGTTTATGTTTTGATGAGCATAATGAGTCTAATCCATGAGTACTTAGTGGTTTAACCACTAATTATGCATTATTTGTTGATTGAGGTAACATTATGGAAATAAATTGAATTAGGAGCAATTAAAGGCACCCTCAATAAAGGACATATTACTTCAATAGATAAAATTCACTCATCAAGTTTATTAAGACTTACTCCTATTATGTGCTTAAATTTTCAAGTACAAAGATGTAATGCTAGGATGTTAATCCAAGAAAACTAAATTGTGATTGTAGTGCCACACCAATTTTGAACTCTTTGCATCATCTTCCACTTTAAGTTGCTCTTGACCTTTATGAATGCACTTTTATGTACAATGTTCTTCATGAGTATGTTACTAACCCTAGCATACCCTAGTTGATTAGGGATGATTATTTTCATATAGTGTTGCCATATATTATGAGTGTTGCAATCTTCTTAGATGGTTATGTATGCTAGGCTAATTTTTTAAACTTATTTATATATATTTTTAAGTGACCTAGTTAATTTTAGATGACTGTAGGTCTACTTTGCAAACTTTATCATTATATATACATTCCATACTACATCTAACATAAATGGTTCAAATATTTTTTTTTGAAAAAGAATTCTGCACAAATACCTATTTATTTAAAATTAAGAACTCTTAATCTAGATCATGAAAGCTGGAGTGTTACATTAACAATCAACTGATTTGTCATCCTTTAGCTAATTTGGGGACCTTTAGATGATTGACTAAGTCAAACACTGAGTTAGATATTTAGTAAATAATTATTTTCATCAACTAATTCACCCTCAATCAACCAATTTGAAAAGTTAAGGAACATAACATTTTCAATTAGCTAACTTATAAAAAGTAGGTAAAATGATAAAATTACTCCTAAATTATATAGTTATAAATATTTATTATTTTGCTTAAAATATAATAAAAATGAGTTAAACCCTAAGCCACTAGATGCACAGGTAAAAGCTTAACCATTAAACCACTTATCATTTTTAATTATTTATGTATAAATTTCATATACATAAACATACATACATACATATATATATATATATATATATATATATATATATATATATATATATATATATATATATATATATATATATATATATATATATTAGAATATAGTAGTTTTATGAAAATAATACATAGTCATTAAACTAAGGGTGGGCATTTTCTCATCAATCATCTAAATTTGATCAATGTAACCTAAAAATTAGTAGATATAAGCAATTAAGAAGATACAATTAGTTGGTAGTTAATAAATTTGACCATGATTTTTAGTTTGATAATTGATGATTGATGAGCTTATGTTAATTTATTCAAAACCAAAACGAATGGAGCTTCTTATGAAATAATGTCATTTCATTTAAATGATGTTACCATTCCTTGAATATTTTTTCATTTGAGTTAATAGCAAATAAAATCCATAGCAAAGCTCACAACTGAGTGAGTCCCTACATTAACTTCATCTTTTTTTTATATTGAAGGTTACATGAGAGAAATTTTGTTTCTTACTAAATAGCTCTTCTTGCAATTCTATCAAATAATGTAGACTAGACAAAAAGTTTTGGATTATTTGACTAATTTTTTTTAGATGACAAATTCTAATCCTAATAGACCAAACATGGCAAAGAACATATGTGGATGAAGTTAAAACTTGATGGAGGGAGAGTAGCATTTTGCTTTTGGAACATACCTTCTAAAAGTTCTAGTAAGTTTGTTTATTGTTGTCTTACAATTTTTATAGTTGATTTTAGTTTTTTTTAGTTTCAATGTGTGATTTTTACTTTAAATTTCCAAATTGCAAAAATGCAAGTTATTTTTATATAGCATACTTTGTAAAGCCATTGCATGTTTTATATCTTTAACTTTTTGCCATCTTGGTTTTAAATCTTTTTTTATTTAACTTCTACATATTAGCCAAAATTAATGGTACTTAATTGGAATCAATATTGTTTGTTTGGCTCAATTTCACCATTAACAACTGTCAACATCATGATACTTTTGAATATTATCAATTAGTCATAGCTGGTTGGGCCTAACTTACTTAATCAGCCCAAACCCATTGATGACTAACCTACATTTAACTTTTTATTAATTAAATTTATATAATATAATTAATATACATTAACAAAATAATTATTATTACAATATAGGATTATTTGATGAATTTAAATTCTTTTCATATTAAAAATAGATATTAATAAAACTAACTTATACACATATTTAATATAAACACACATAATAGTTTTTTTTTATTCGTCATTCAAGCTAATTTTTAATACATCACTTAAACAAAAAAAGAAATCATTCAATGCACAATGCATTATAAATAGTATAACCATTAATATATATATATATATATATATATATATATATATATATATATATATATATATATATATATATTGGCATGTTTAAAACTTGATATAAAATAATCTAAAAATGGATATGGATACACCTAGATATTTATTTCTTAAAAGAAATTAAATAATTATAATAAATTATAATTATTTACTTCCTAAAGAAAATTATAATAAGTATAGTAAATTATAATAATTTATTTTTTAAAAAATAATTTAATAAATAATAAATTACAATAATATATTTTTTCAAATAATTTATAATTTAATAAATAAAATATAAAATTTAAAATATTATTAAAGTAAAATAATATACTCAAATAAAGCATAAATATACTTGTCATGACTTAATTCTGACAAAGATTAGTGTAGATCTTGATACTCAATTTCCACAAGCCTTAACAAATTTTCACTCTTTCTATCTAGCTAGAGTTTCCAAGTTCTAGGGGATTTGAAAATTTGTTTTAAAAATTCTTGCCAAAAAATGAACAGAATCTCTCCTATTTTCGGACAATTCCTAAGGGTCATACACTCTATAATAATAAAACATGTATTATTTCCAAATATGACAGTATCAAACGCACATGATACAATACCATTTTACACTTATACATATAAAATCAATTCAACACATCATATGATTTGATAGATTCTCTATTAGATAGTTGATTCTAATTCCAAAAGAAACCAAACTGTAAAATCTTCACTTCATGCAATCTTTACTTCTCTATAGATACAACAAGTTCAAATATGCTTTATTTCAACCTGAAAACATTTAAAATAGAATTAAATGAGTTGCGAGAATTTAATGAGCATATATCTTTGACTATCTTGCAAGAGATCAATTTTCTAACTAACATTAGCAAGTTAAATGTAATTCCCCTAAGTGATATATTAGAAACGAAATCTCAAAATACTACCTAAAAAAATTCATTTTAGAGAATTTTGGAGCTCAGGTGAGCCAAAATTTGGTAATATTGGCCGAGATTGTAATAATTTGATTTGATTTCTTAAAATCCTCTTTGGACCAACTAAAAATCATCTATTAAGGCCTGAACATGTTTTTAATAAGCCCAACTAGAATCCAAGGACTAATTTGAAAGTTGGTTAAAGAATTTTGGGCAAAAGTAGAATTTTAAAAAGTTTTGAGGTCAAATTGTTATTTTTCAAAAAACTTGAATTTTGGCCCATTGTTTTTCTATCAATCTTTGACAATTTTGGGTTGAGGTGAGCCCAAAAAATTTTGTCCTTAGTTGCTATAAAAAAGCAAGAAAATTACAAAAAAAATTCATAGATTTTGGGTTAAATAGCAAAAAGGGCCCATTTTCTAAAAATTTGTAAAAAACCCTAGAAACTTTGAGAGACCTCTATTTAGCTTTTTCCCTTCTCAATTGTATGAAATTGCAGCTGCCACAAGTGATTTCTTCAAGATATTAACACAACCAAATACACAAATAAGACCAATCAACCACAAAATTTCAAATTCTTGCTACTTGCTTGCTTGAATTGCTGAAGAAAAATCATCAAACTTGGAGATATCATCTTATTTCTTTTCAAATCAGAAACTTTCTCATTTAGGAGACAATTTGAAGCTCTAAAATATATAAGTTTGGAGGTGAGTAGCAACTCACTTGTTTTCCCATTGAATTTTGATTACAAAAGTGCCAATATTGTTTTCTAGAAATGTGATTTCATGAAGCTAGGTGTGTGGCCATGCAATGAAGGCATGGTGCTGAAAATTTATGTTCTTAAGTTGTATTTTAAGCTATTATAAAAATATTAACATGAATGAATGATTATATTACCATTTGTTAAGCCTTGAGCGTAGATGGAATAGAAAGAGCTTAGAAATTGTTTTGCTGATTTTGCTTCTGGAATTCCTGAAAATTCAGAACTAAACCACGAATTTGAGGGACATACTAGAGCCTCTTAAAAATTCAAAACCACCCATTTACTGGTCTCTTATGATGTTAAGATACACATAGAATTTATTGAGAATTTTTAGAGCTTTTAAAAACCTGAACAAGGGACATTTCTACACAAAGGTGCAGCTCACCCAGAAATAGGATGTGAACAATTTCACTTATGTTCTTGAATTATTTGAAGTATTAAATGACGAGTAAAAATTATACAAAAATTCGTGGATACCCTTCTATATTTTGGTTAAAACATATTAAATTTTAGTGACAATTAGAGCTTATTTTCCTGGTGAATAAATTCATAAAATTTTGGAACTCCTGTGCTGCCAGAGATTGAAACTGTTTTGGAAAGGTATGATTCATGAATTTTTCTGGGCAGGTTCTCTTGATTAATTGTGAAACCTAAGGACTCATATTTTTCAATTAACATGTTTAGAACATCATATAATTATTTGAGAAATTTTGGAGGTGTTTTGGAAGTTATAAAAGGTCTTTCATTATAACATACCCTTTGCTGCCCTATTCAGGAAAATGAATGTGAACAGTATTTTTGAATGAATATTTGTGAAATACACTAAGTATTTGATGCTTAGAAATACATTGTGATGATATTAGAATATAATTGGAACAATGTGTTGAATTATTATAATTATTTGAATGTTCTTTAAGGGTCTAGAGTATAGTGATAGATTAGATTGAGTTGTGAAATGTTGAATGTAGTGAAATTGTAATACATTATAAGAATATGCAATAATTTACACTTTTCAATATTAAATTTGAAGTCTATACTTGTTACATTGAAGGAAAAAAATCAGGATGCTAGTGGCTAGTTGGTATTGACCATACCTTTATTCTATTAAATTGACATGATTTTGCCTTAAGTGGCATGAAAAGCCTATAAAGGCTCTTTGGTGTTACTTGATATGTGTGGAGGAGATTGGCCTATTGTAATGTCCCGAATTTTCAATTCTATTATCTGAATCTCAAAATTCTGAGGCTGTAGAAACGAAGAGCATGATTGAATTAGTTTGGTGGGTGAGTTTTAAGTTGAAAGGAACTTAAGTGTAAAGGTAAACGAAATTTTGAAGGAAAAGGATAGTAGGGAAAAGAATTTATTTTCATAAGCAGTATAAATGATCAGAGGAGGTTGGAAAATCCAAAAAGGGAAAGTTGTCTAAGTCTGACAGTGTAAGGAATTTTAAACAGACAGAAACCCTATGGACTAATTTGCAAAAGTGCAGAATCGGGTGTGGTTAAAGTGAAAATAATCAAGAATTTGGGATCTAATATGAATAACTAAGAATTTGGGGTGCAATATGTGATTTTATTTAGTGTGGCCAATAGACACATGACAAGTGTCATTATTAGAAAAATAATGACAAGAATAGCCTTGCTAATTGGTGAAAAAGGACTAAAATACCCTTGGAAATCTTAAAAAGGATCAAAATGCCCCTAGAAGCTTCATGAAAACCCCACCCTCTTCTCTATTTCTCCAAAAGCTGCAGAAATCTCCATGAAAGAAGCTTAAGACGTGAGAGAGAGAGAGGAAGAAGAGAGAGAAAGTTTCTCCTAGCTTTTTCACTAAAAAATACTTAGATTCAAGCTAAGGTGTAGAAGGGAAAGTTGCTCTTCTCATCAAGCTCTATCCATTGGTGTGCTTAGATTAAAGAAAAGCTCAAGTTTGATTAAGTTTGGGGAGCTCCAAGTGAGGATTTTCAAGTTGCACCAAGAGGTAAAAATGTTCTCCTCCAAGAGCTCTTTAATGTACTCTTCTTAGTTTCTTGAAATCTTGAGGTTGGTGTGGTCAAGGGTGATTGAACATGGAGTTTAGGATGATTTGAATATGTTTAATGGTGTTTTGGATGTTGTTATGCTAATCTATGGCTTTGGTTTGGTGTAAAAACAGCAAGAAACATGATGTACACATTTGGGTTTTAGAGGCATAATGGTGCATGTGTAGTATTGGCATGATATGTTTGGAACTTGGCTAAATTGATGAAGTTAGAATAATTTTCATGAACTATAAAGCCTATGGAAGATGAAACCTTGAATTGTGAAAGTGTTTGTGTGCATTTTCCCTTTTGGGAAGCCAAAACTATGATTATGAAAAAGAAGGAAGGAAAGAGTTTTAGCTGTTTAATGTGTTTTCGGAGGATCAGTGATGTACACAGGGTAGAACACGGCCCGTGTTGTACCCCGTGTTCTTCGTCGAAGCTGATCAGTGTGCTACACGAGGTGCAACACTCCCCATGTTTACTTCAGAACTGAGGGTAGTAAGGTACACGAGGTAGAACACGGCCCGTGTTCACCCCTGTGTTCTTTGTCGAGTAACCCAGTGAAGCCTCGAAGTGATCCAGTAAGGAACACGGCCCTGAACACGGGGTATGGGAACCTCGTGTACTTTGTTAAGTGAACTTTTTAGCTTGGTTTCTTCAGGATTTGCATGGTTTTTCCTTTGGATTCTTTTTTAATGTTCATATGTGTCATTTCAAGGCTTGAAAACAAAGTATAGAGCATCTAAGTATGCATCTATTTAAGTGAAAAAAAGTAAAGAATACATGAGGACTAGGGAAAGTGATGATGTTCTGATAAAAACTATGATGTGTATTTGTATAGACTAAGGAGTGACAACAAGTGGAAAGACAAGGGGAGTTATAAAGGAGTTTTTAGTGAGGGCAAAGGAAACATCACATTGGAAGCTTGTAAAAGGTAGCTAGCTTTATCCTTAAGCTGTTTTCTATTTACATGATTTTCTGTATTTTATGCCATTGTATGGAATGTGTATGAAATTGTTGTGCACGCATTCCGGGAAGACAATGTGATACTGTGTTTGGCCTATGGCTCGAGATCCCCGGAATGATAATGCAATTGTTGTAGCACAACCCGGGAAGACAGTAAAATACTGTGTTTTGGCCTATGGCTCGAGATCCTCGAGGATAATAGTGCAATTGTTGTGTGCGGTACCTATGGCTAGAAACCTCGAGAAGACAGTAAAATACTGTGTTTTGGCCTTTGGCTCGAGAACCCCGGGAAGACAGTGAATTGCTGTGTGAGGCCTAGGTACAATTATCTGTGATGGCCATCTAGATATTGATTGAAATAAGTCCTTGAATGGGCTTGATGATTGCTGTGTGCAGTGCATATTTCTTACAATGGTATGATATTGAATATGATGACAAATGATTAATTGATTTCGAAACGTATGTTTTATTTGCTTAAAGATCTGGAATGGCTTGAAATGTTTTATGGCAATAGCTAGCTACTGGGAAACTTTGTTTCTTATGTTTTTTTTTGTATTGTTACTAACCATTCCAGGTGATGCTTCCAAAGGCTCTCATGATAAAAGACACTGATGTTTTGAAGTTGTAAATGATTGTATAGTTGGTAATATTATATATGATGGATGTACGAATTGTAAATTGAACTCTTTTTGTATAATTGTATGAATCTTGCTCATGTTGTATGAGATACAGAAATTTGAGATATTATGAATTGGTTTGGAGTAGAAGGAAAATTAGTATGCGTCAATTATCTATTAAATGAGGAATAAGGCGTTGATGAGTAAGGGAGTTACACCTATGGCCTGTAGCATCCTTTTATATGAAGGAGAGGAGTGGTATGAGTTAAAGAAAAAGGCTAAAGGCGAGTGGGATAAAGCTGGAACAAGAGAAATAAGGAGAAACCCCATACCATACTAGCCATTTTTTATAGTAGAAATAAAATAGAATGAATAGGAAGAATAGCTGGTAGCAAGAATTCTTATAATTAATACTGAAATCCTTAGAATAACAAATGCATATTAAACCGGTAATAGAATGACATATAAAAGATAACTTAAACTCTAAGTTTGAATTAGATATTGAAAATGCTGGAAATCGTGCATCATACATGCACAACGGAATAAAAAATTTTGCACGATTTCCACCAAGGATCCATGCGAATTAAGAACGCCATAGATTAGGGATTAGAGTTTATACCTTTCAGCAAAAAATCTTCTATCTGCTACACAGCAAATCTGATCTGCTTCTGTCCATTTTCTAACTCAATCTATTATCCAAATCACGAACCAGGATAGAAACTAGAAGATCAGATCACCAGTGCAACGTTTAATGTGGCTGCACCTCTATGGTATCCACACGAACCCGTGAATCACCAATAAATGTCCACACAAACACCGGTTGGAATCGATCTCCTTTCACCTCGTAGTGCTAGCTACGTCTCTTCAGAGGTTTTGGTCAAGGAGAGGTGCTAGGGTTTTTCTATGCCTTTTTGGGGTGCGTGAATAATGATAGTAAACTTTTTATTATTACCCAACAAGCCTATTTAAATAGGTGCATAGAAAAACCTAACCTATTTGGGCTTTATTCCATGTACAATTATGGGCTCACTATTGGGCCTTATAATTATAACATGAATTCCCAAATATTAAGCCCAAACAGTTTGGTCCATTAATTCCAAATTCACTAGGCTCTAAATGTGCGACCCTATAGGCTCTCATTACGTTGGCAATGACCATTAATCATATTAATGATCATAAATAATGATTGGTGTCTAGCAACACATCATTGTTACCCAAGTAATGAGAAAGTCGGTGATTTGACTAAACCATTACACGTGATTATCACTTATGTCCTTTTGTCCTATATATCTAGATTGAGCACGAGACATGGATCGTGTCATTCCCGTATAGCTCAATCTTAAGGTTTCTTGATTCCTAAGTAAGCTGACTGAAACAAATGTAATCGACATCCCATGTCATTTCATCTGAGCATGGCCATGCATTTTCTCAGCTTTACTTAATCAAGGGGCCTATAGATGTTACTCCTGTTATATAGGAGGGACAAATCCCATCTTGATCACACAAATCCCTCCGCATGATATGTGACATATCCAATATCTATCCTTTCATTCACTCAACCATTAGTGACATAGAATAGTATCAAAATATGAAACTCACATGTAGGGAACCTTGGTGATCTCAGGTCAAAGGACCATATTAATAATGATCACTAAGAACAACTTATGACACTTATATAACGATCCATGTAGTGTTCTTAATATGGGTCGGTCCAGTATACAAGTTCTCTAACTTGTACTCATGTGTAAACTTAATATCCCATATAAGTCTTCACACATGCTAGTCTTAACATATCAAAGCAACCTAATCCACAATGATATATGACTAGGGACATTTAAGAATACAATTATTCTAAGGTTATTATCATAATTGAATATATTACGCAGACAATATATATAATTATAATAATTGGAATTGCCATTAAAATAACATGATTCAAAATTACAATCACCAATATAATTAGTTTTAGGGCATATACACTAACAGAAAATTCTTAGGGAATACACAATGAGTGCTTACTCACTGAGTATTTCTATACTCACTCTTTTGTGTGGTTTCCTTTTACAAATAAGGATCATGGAGCTCCCACTGGCAATTGATGTGCACTACATTGGATAAAAACCTCCATGGGTGAGAAAAAGTTAATGTGTATATATATTTAGTCTGAGAGTCTATAATGACTAGAAAATTAAAGTAGCCTATATATATACATATGAAAATTTCTTATGTAAGACTTTGTAATATTTTGTATAAAATGAGTTTGTAAAAGTTTTCATTGCATGTGTAATGTTTATTATTTGATTATATTTACCTATTGACTTCTAAAAGGCATATGAAATCTTGATAAGGTGTAGAAATGGAAATTAGGCTTGTAAGGATATTTGATTAGTTGGATGCTACTTAGACATCTTTATGCCGATCACAATACCTAAAAATGGGTTGTGACATTAAACATGCATTAAATTAAAGTATTAACAAACCTATATTTCCTGGATTTCTAAAACATGTGAAACCATGCCCTGAAATGTTAGTTCATATGCATATAACTTAAATTCTTTTTCTCATAACTCAATCATAGGAATCTTAACTTTCCATTAGAACTTAATATCGAATACTACACATTCTGGGTAGGCTTCACACTTATAAACAACTATTAAGGATTAAATGTAAGCAAATCATCACAATTATATTAAGTCTTTGCAATGATGTCAAACAGAGATATCCAATCACAAACAATTCCTAACATTACATCATATTATACATCTAGTCACTGTAAACATATAATCACTTTTGATTTCCAAGGCGATACTATAATTTTTCTCTATTATTTGTTAGGAATTTCCCATTAGGTTCTTAGAGTAACCTTATATCTTTTAAAATTGTTTGCTGGAAAGTTTCCATCTAGCTTTCACATCATTAGCCCCATCATATTTCCAATATCACTTTTGGCATGATTCATAAGTAATATCCATAAGAAAGCTTAGCTTTCTTATCATAATTATTTATAACATTAAATGCAAGGTAATTAAATTTATCACTAGACAATATCAAGCGCACAGTAGTGTACAACTATATCATACAGACATTATTGATCTTTTTCATAATCTATCTATAACTAGTAACATCTCCATTACACTTCCACTATGCACTCTAATCAGTTTACAGTCATTCTAGAATTAACTATGCTTATAAGTTTATTTATAAACATATATAATATTCATGCTTATAATTATGAAACTTACACTATTAATAATAAAATTTAACAATTAAAATAGCTTTATTTATTAAAATATAAAGTTGTGATGAGATATAACTTAGTAGGATTTTCCATTCGTATTAGAAAGTTCTTGATCATCCATAACTTCTCTCACTTTGTTTTTATTCACAGTTCATAATAATAGACTATAAGCAAAAAGGGCATTACCTAATTCATTTTCTAGACATCACAATATCACAATCAAATCATGATATGTCAGCATTCTAGAGCATATGGTTATTATTTTATTAGGTTTGAATCAAATAACTAGAATAAGATAGAAATCTAGAATCTTTCCTAACTAAGTATAAAATAGTTAAGATATTGAAAGTTGATGTCATAAAGGCACTTTAGTTTCAAATAAAGCTTCTAGATTATGCTTCACATATTAGGGGTTCTCTTTGTTTAAGCTTCATTTATCAACATTAATAGGAATACTTTAAAATACTTAAGTTTCATTACATTAACTTCCTTTAGTACGCAATCTTACATTCATATTCACAACCTACCATCATAATGAGTTTTCTAAGATATTCAACTACCATAGAAAGTATTATAATAAGATACTTTAAAATGATTCTATTCATGGTATTTAAACACTTTATGACATAAAATTTACATTTTCTAAGTATCACTACTTATTTTAAATATGCGTAAAAGTAGGCTTTCTACATAGATTTCTAAATTATTTGAAATCATAAGGTATAATGTTTGAGATACAAATTCTTTAACTCTCCATAGCATAAAAATACATTTTTCATATCTATTATCATATATATAAAAAATATAAGATAGGCTTTCTTGACTTAAGTTGAAATTTTCCAAAATATTACATCCTGATGCTCCATATAAATTTTAGTTATCCTTTATTAGCATCTTATAATATAAAAATTATATTTTTATCATGTTTCATCATATATTAGAAATATGTAAAAAAATAATATCTTAGATTAATTAGCAAAATAGCATAAAAATTAAAACCTAATAATGCAAATCAGCTCACCGTCACCAGAGGAAGCTACCGATAGCTCATCAATGTCGGAGAACCATAAAGCTCACTAGAAAAAGCAGGAATTAACTTTAATGTTCTATGACCACTAATGCTACAAATCAATGTTCTTTCCTACATCCAAGCGTTATTGTAATTGGAGAGAGGCGAAAGCCAACTCTAGATGAGGTATAATGGCCAAAGATAGCAAGGACAATGGCAGTTAATGATGTTGTATAGCTTTGATTTTCTTCCATGAATGCTAGCTACCATTGCTAAAGGCCCACCATCGTTGGCCATAAACAAAGTGCACATAGAAGACACAATATGGCATGGTCCCATAGCAGTTAGAGAAGGCCATCTTGATGCCAAGCGAAGAGAAAAAGAAATAGGGAGAAAAAAGAGAGAATGAAACTAGGAGTGGCAGAAGAGAGAGTAAAGGCGATGGAGATAAAAAAAATGAAAGGAGTGTGGCTAAATAAAATAAAGAAGGGGAGTTATGAGTTTGTATTTTGTGTGGCTGAAGTACACTCACTATTTTACATCCAAAAATCTAAGTCATTCATCTTAAATACTTAAATTTCCTTTACTAAATCTTAGCCATTGGCTTTTCATACTTTAGAATATTTTTATTTTTTCTCCAAATAACTTTAAAATTCAATGGGAGTATCTTAATAAACAAAATCTTAATACTTGCATTTTTTATAAAAGTAATTTTATTTAGAATCTCAATTTAATTATTATTTTTAATCTTCCTTTAAAATATATTGTAATAACCTACCAGAATACCCTAGATAGGAATAATTTTTAGAACATACCTTAGAATAAATTAGAAAATTTAAATAGAAGTTTCATTAGAAACTTTTTAAATCAGAAAGATTAATAAGAAAATCAAGCAAGATTTGGGAGATTTGAAAGGGTAAATTAAGAGACTAACCAAAAAATTGGAAATTTTAATAAATATTATAATAAATGAAAATTAAATTAAAAACCTAAGAATAGGTTAGGAAAAATTCACTTAGAAATTTATTGTATTTTTAACACTTAATAAATCAAAAAAGTGAGAAAATAACCCAAAAATATAATAAATTGATTTTAAAATTTTATAGATGGCCTAAATTAATTTTTAACGATTTAAAATAATTATGGAAGATAAAAAATGAAGTTCTAAAAATATTTAAAAATTTAAGGGTGAAAATGTAAAAAAAATAAAAATTTTGGAGTCAAATTATAATAAATCTTTCTTTATCTTTTTGAGTAGTTTAATTTTTATATGTATTGGGCTGGATTGGTTCAAGTTTTGGAGACCAAACTCTGACTTTTGAGGCAAAAAAATATGGGCCCATGGTTAACCCAAGCTTCTAAAGAAAGTTAAGAACTAAAGTGAAAAAGAGGCAAAAATTGGGGCTATTATGTAATAACCATATCTAGCCTTTTTGTGTGGCTAAATTTTAGTTACTAAGAGAATCATCATTTGTTAGTTGAAGTAGCACACTTGGACATCCAAATGGTGTAGCCAAATGTCCAATAACTTTTCCCAAAATCAATAAAAACTAATAAGAAAATTATGAATTTTTTTTTTAGAAAATTAGGTTAAGTGTGGGGCTTTCTGCTCCTCCACCAGCCCAAAATTTGACTTAGAGAGGGAAGAGTAGGAGAAAAAGTTCAAGCTTTTTTCTAAGTGAAAAACAAAGGGTTTTTCAACTATTATCCAATCTAGTAAGGTAATTAAGGAATCTTCTTCAATTTCTTCTATAATTTATCATATTTCATCTCCTTAAATGTCTAAAATTTAAATTATTTCTATGAGCCATTTCTTGTTGTCTCAAAGAAACTATTGGAAGTTTAGAAGCAAAAAGATCAATATGAGTGATGACTTGTTTTGAATCCATGAAGTTTCTATTGATGCATTGTTGAATTTGACAAATATTGTTTCTTTTAGTGCAACCTTGAGTTGGACATTGTAAGAATTAGATTGAAATGAATTTGTATGTTATATGATATTTTTGAGATGAGGATTTGAATAAATTATGATGAGAATGAAGTTGTTACTAGTTATCATGAAGGAATTTGCTAAGATAATGCTAGAAATTGTAAAAAGAAAGTTCCACTAAGCTGTTGAAATTTTACTAAAAAGTAGCCACGAAAAAACTAGGTTTAACATTATTAAAAAATTCTATTCTTGGAATTATATTATCTCTTATGAGGTGAAAATTCAATGTGGAAATTTTGGTAATTTTTAGAAATTTTTTGATATTTTTAGAATGAATTTTCATGTTAGACTATTAAGGCTGTCCAGAACAGGGTTCCTGACTGTTTATTCTCGGATTTTGAATTATTTGAAGAACCAAATGGTCATTAAAAATTATGAAAAAAATTTTATTTTCCATTTATGATGTTTTTAATATTGAGCAAAATAATGGCCATCAGAGTTGATTTGGTTATCCAATAAAATCTCAAATTAAAACTATCCAAAATAAGACTCAAAATTTGTTAGTTCAAGTCACGAAATTTTTTGGGTTACTAAGTGATTGAGAAAAATTCTGGAGAAATTTATATATTCTATTCAAGGTGTGAGAAATATTGGATGAAAATTTCAAAATTTTTAAAATTGATTTGTTTCCTCAAATAAATTATTCCTCAAACATGCTTAGATAATGTCCAAAATAGAAGAACTGAGAAACATCTTTGTAATTGAATAGCTTAAACCTATAAACCTTCATACAACACCCCCCTAATTGTTATATAAGATGTTAAGGACTATGATATAATACTTGAGAATTTTTAGATATGATTTGAACATTAAAAAGGATGTTAAACTTTAGGGGTGCAATTACTACCCCTTTCCAAAATAACTTGATAATGATTAAAGTGTACTAATAAAATAGGAGTAATTCTTAATCAATGTGAATGGTTTAGTTATATACTTAAACTTGATTATAAACATAAATGGAAACAAGAATTGAATAACAAGGAAAGGCAAGATGGTCATAAGACATTCATGGCATATTTCATTTTTTACTATACCCTATGGTGAGAAATGCAAAGTATGGGTAATGAATGTAGCATCCCACTATTATTCATCATATATGCAAACTATTGGCAGGGAGATATAACATCATTCACAAAGAAGGAGAAGAGTCACTTGTAGTGGAGGGAAAGGTTGGTGGCATTATGCCTAGAGTAGCAAGACATAAGGTTGGACCGAAAATATAAGGTGAAACTTGTATACAAACTATTGCCATTTCTTACAGATTAAATCACATAGATAAAAGCTATGAATTATATATACCATATATAAGGTATAAGAAAATTTCTTTATAAAAAGATAAAAATGAAATAACAAGTTATTACTCACTGAGTATTGTAGGTACTCATTCTTTAGTTGAACTATTCCTTTCAGGTTCAAGCCATGGACTTGATGCAACACACTGATACCTACATAGGGATCGTCTATACCTTGCACAGCACATTCAAAGTACTATTTAAGTGGCACACCTGGGCCATCCCAAGTGATACCGAAATATATTTTGATACGATAATTGAGAGATTTAACTCTCACATTAGCCTAGCTATATTTTCCCACTCAGGCATTTTAAACAGGTTAAGAGTTTCAGAAGCAACACAACCCTATTTGTATCCAGTGAACCTAGTGCCTCCTTGGAATTTGATCCTAAGGAGGATCTAGAATGGGGTTCTAGTTAGGTTAATGAGTGCGATGACTAGAGCCAGTGATGTATTTATATAGTAAACTGATCTTTTTGTATATGTATATTTTGAATATATATAATCTATGTTTGTTTTTTTGTATATTCTTATTACTACTTCTAGTTAACAAAAAGTTATGTAGAGTTTGAAATGCCTATAATGCTTGTAAGGATATCTAACTAGTATCGAAATACTAGTTAGGTATCTTTATGCCAGTTATAACATCCGTTGAATGGGTTGTGACATATATATATAATAACCTAATAAATTTGAAGGTTTTAAAATGAATAATTCAATCCCCCCTAATTTCTAAAAATAAAATTAGCGTATGCAAGTAATTAATTTTATAAATCTTTATATTCATAATTACTAAAACTATTCTAACTTCAAAGATAATTCTTATAAAAATATTTTAACAAATCTCAAATTAATAATAATCATTTAAAAATAAATCTATTTCAAAATTTCACAATTCTAAAAAATAATGTATCAAATTACATATAAATTATTACAAAATCCATGTACTCCTGCACACACTAAAAAAATTATTTCTTAACTTATGAGAAATTTTTTATAAAAATCATGTTATTCTAATCTTACCTCAATAATGACCATATATATAAGTAATTTTTGAATATTATCATAGATTTCATTTTTCAATATTCTAGAACATTTAATTTGGAAAATAATTTTAAAATTAATATTAACTAAATAAATAATTTATTCACAAATCTCAAATTTATACAACTTTATATTTAAACCAGGGATATTAGAATACTCATGTCCTTATATATCATTTACATATAAATACCTAATAATAAATAGTAATTTTTATTGAACATGTTTATTCAAATAGCTAATATTTTCAAATGGTCAAATAGCTAATACAACTAATTATTAATTAATAGTTAATTGAATTAACTAGCTATTAATATTACTAACTAGTTATCAAATAGGGCTAATAAGTAGCAACTATTATAAAGTGCAGTAGTAACACATATGTGATAGAAATTTATAAAATGTATTAAAAGTGGTGACTAAAGGGGATGACCTTAATATAGTGTAAATTCATGTGTGAATAATATTATGCATATGCATGTATAAGTTAGATAATAATACGAGTAATTATTTAATCACAGTGTTGCATGTGCATTAAGATTTAGTGATATGTTATCTTTGTGTCATGAAGGCCTAAAATGCAAACGCATGTATAATATAGTTCATGATGTGATAAATGTATCTACCATAGAGTATTGCATGTGAAATGCTAAATGCAATAAATATATTGTATGATATATGAGTGTGCTAGTTTGACTACACTGCATGAATCATGATATATGAAATATTCTAGTTGAATTATGATATTCTATATGTTTATTAAGTATTAGTACTTAAAAAAGTAAAGTTACATCAAATTATGACGCACAAAATAAGTTGTATGAGACATGAAATAAAGAGCCATATGAGATGGTGTGCCATATGATATAGCATGTTTAGGAGATAATGACGTGAGCTAGCATATGTTATATGATATTATTCCTATAAGGAGGGCATGCTATAGAAACCTATGAGGGATGGATGAGGTTAGCCTTAGAAGAATTAGGTTGGAGTTGAGATGGATAAGGCTAGACCGAGGAAATAAGGGGAAAATGGTATCCATAGGGCATTTTGTGAGTGTCTTATGGATATGTGTTATGTTTGCTTTAAATTACAGCTTATGATTATATGCTCCACATATACAAATTATGAAATATGATGTACATGGACATGTGAAAGATATGTGGTGTGCACAAGGTATGAGAATGGTTTATGGGGTTCTTGTTACTATGCAATGCATGATTTACATGAGATGTATGGTGTGATTATGAGTATACATGCATAGTACATATATTTGTCCACATGGAATGATTATGAATAAAAATAAGATAAACCTATATACTATAATTTGTGATGAATCATATTATGATCCCATAACATTAAGTGGTTGTCAATAAAGGTACCTTATAAGTGACATTAATATGTAGCGTAATACATAAATAACATTTAAACCATATATGTAAGTATTATATGTAAAGCAAGCAGTATCAAAACACTTGAGATAATTAAGACAACTAAGGTAGCCTGATGAAGTTCAATAACTAGGTTTTTATGATTTACTCCTTATTTAACATTTTTAGGTGCCATTTTATAGCTATCATGGATTGCCGACAACTAAGGACACTTAGCCAACCTTCACTTGGACCTCTTTCACTAAAATTATTTTGACATTGTGGACATGAGAAGAAGCCTTTCGTTATTATTTCTATATATATAGAGTTTGTAATAAGCAACTAAAGACTTATATGGCCCCTAATAGTTGATATAAGGGGCAAGTGCTATATTTGACAAATATTTTCACAATGCATTTATATTTGCATGAAATTTTTATTTCAAAAAAATCAATTGCCAAATTTTCAAAAATTCAATAATTAAGATGGTTATTAAAATTAGGATGTTACAACAAAACATCTTTTTCCAAATAGATGTGATATTAATAGATTATTTGTATTTTTTAATGTGAAAAATTGCAAATTTTGATGAAAAGTATGAATTTTAGAATTTTAATTTCTCTTAATAATAGAAAGTGCATTTTCGATGCTAAAGATAAGAGTTATTTAAATAAATCTTTGAATTTGAAGGTTAAAGGTAGATATCTTATATTTAAAAAATATTTGGTTATTGATATATAAAACTTATTTATGCTATTAAAATGGATCAATAGTCTAATTACAATTATAAAATTTAAAAATTACTTGGTTATTGATATATAAAATTAATTGCATGCTTCTAAGATAGGTCAATGTTTTTAATTACAAATTTAACATTTGGAAATTATTTGGTTATTCATTTAGAAATAGAAATTTTTTATCAAAATCAATGACCAAAGGAAAATGCTTGTTGACTTATTAATACCAATTAGTTGTACTGAACTAATAATGTTGTAGGAAATTCATAAATGGTGTGTTAATATATAATTAAACTTTGCTTAAACTTGTAATACCCAAATTTGATATGAAATAAAGCCTCCACAATATTTCTTTTATAAATTGGAAATATTTAAAATTTATATGTATATTTATAAAGGTTATAAAATTTTAAAGTGATTTTGTTTCAAATGATTTTATCTAAAAATTCATAATTTTGTAACATCTATTTCTCATATTTAAAAATTATTAAATATTTTAGTAGTTATTTAAAAGAAGCAATTAAATAAATTATTTATCATTTTCAATGGTTTGATGTGTCAATTATTATTATTATTATTATTATTATTATTATTATTATTATTATTATTATTACTACTACTACTATTACTACTACTACTACTACTACTACAACTACTATTATTATTATTATTAAACAATTATTTCATGATAAAATATCTAGATTGTAGATTTTATTGAATTAATGTTCCATTATATTTTAAATTCAAACTTTGTATAACTAAAGCTTTATATTTTGGTTATAGTACAAGTTTAATGATTATCTTGAAATTACATTGTTCTACTTCTCTATTAGATTATGTAACACCATTGTTTTCACAATCTAGACTAATATTACTACAGATTACTCCTTTCACATCAATTGTTTTAGGACTTTAATGTCAATTGTTACCTAATGTGTATATGAATAATGTTATATATCTAACATATTTAACATCAGTTTTGAATTAATGTGTAATAGTATGAATGACATAATTATTACAAGAAACTGACATATTTTCTTTCAAAATGTTTTAATTTTTTACATTTTAAGTTAGTTTTTACTAAAAAATCAAAATAAAATATTTAGTTAATAATTTTTTAATGTTAATTCTTCATATCCCTACCAAAATATTTATGGTAAAAATTCAATGAACTTAACTTCTTACCAAAATTATTTATTTTAAGTTAAAAACTTCAAAAAGTTATAACATTGTGCATAATTGTCCATTTAGGGAAGATTTTATGTTAATTTTATGTAACTTTTTATGATATTTCCTTTTGTAAAATCCTAACAAGGTTTTGCCCCTCTTGAAATTGCAAAAATTATGATTTTCATGAATTTTTACTTTTTTTCCTTCTCTCATCATTGTTAGTCAATTTTGAACTTTCCTACAACATTTTGTCAAAACACATAATAGGCATTTAAAACTCAATCTCAAAAGTTATACAAAGGAAATGTAAATAGAATCCTCTTAAAAAAATTTATGCAATAAGCATCTTTCATCATTGGTTAGCTAGCTTTGGTTTCAACTACATTATTTTATCAAACACATAATAAGTATCTAACATGTAAAAAAACCCACAAAATTTATACAAATGAAACATAAACAAAAATCTCCTTAAAATCTTGCACAGAAAATTGGAAAAAATGAAAGAGATGTAAATCTAAGAAATAGAAGTAAAAATGATAACTCTTATATTTAAAACATGTTTCAAGCTTGATACTAGTTAAAGGAGCGTTCGTAACTCATTGATATATGGCGGAGGGCAAAATGAGATATAGCATTTTGCAAAGAGTTAAGTAGAGATGAATACTGAGTTTGGAAAAGATAGCAAGATTGATAATGAAGGAAGAAAATATTTACTTCATTTTATAGCTAAAAAATGTCACTATCCATATGACTTTAAATGTTAATTATTTTATGAATCTACATCTAAAGTCTCCTATAAAGAATTGACATCTAAAGTATCATTGTATTTTCAAAAATGACATCACTCATATGGCTTTAAATATTGATTATTTTAGGAATTGGCATCTAAAGTCTTGTGGGAAAAGAAGATGATAGTTTCATGAAGAATAAGTGTTTAAAGTATCCTTATATTCTTAAAAATGATACTGCTCTTATGACTTTAGACATTAACTATTTTTTAAAATTGATGTCTAAAGTTTCACAAGAGAAAAAGACAATAGTTTTTTAAAGAACTAATGTCTAAAGTGTGCTTATATTTCTTTAGAAATTAGTTCTTTATTTGAACCTACATGACAAGTTGCACTTATTTACAAAAAATTTCACTACACCATTATATACATTAATTTTCACTTTGATTGACATTGATATGCTAATGTTACAAGGCAAATATATAATAGTATAAGAGTTTTTAATTGTAAATAAGTAAGATTTTGAGTGAAATTTTCTATTTGAAAAAAGGTTTGAATTATTATGTTCAAGTGAAATACACTATATATATATATATATATATATATATATATATCATAAAGCTTGCATGATAGATTTGGTATTATCATCCGTAGCTGACTAGAATACCCAAAATATATACAAGCAAGTTTTAAAATTTAGCTTGATCTATATGGCTATCCCAAAAGATTATAACCTTCATAATCTAAGGTAATAATATATCAAAATAATGAGACCCTAAACAAGTATAAACAAATCCATAGTCTTTATTCATCCTATTTTAGAACCTTTTAAAAGAACTATATATTATAATAGTCTTACCATTAAAAATGAACAAAACCCTATCCCTTTTTTTTTCAATGGTGGTTCAATCACCCTTCAAGGAGGAAGAAGAAGAAATTTTCTACTAGTGTGGATGTGTGAGGTGTGAGAAAGTGAAGAAGAGAAGGTGAAAATTTAAATTCTTCTTTCAAGTTAAGGTATCATTACTTCCTTTCAAACTATTGGCTTCCTCTTTTCTCCTTTTTCATGTATTGGTTCATTCAGTTAGACATCATTGCCTCACTTTTTACTCTTCTTTCATTTGTTCTAGCCTTATGATCATGTTTTAAAGCTTGTCTTTCAAGCCTTTACTTATCAATTTTAGTTAATGCCAAGCTTGGAATCATAAGGGGTCCCACTTAGTCCTTCCATTTTAAGTGTTAAATAGCCTACACTTTTACTCAAAGTTCACATTCCCCTATCCTGTATCCCATGTTAGTTATCTTTAGCTAGGCATAACCTAGTTTTATCAAGATTTTAAGATTCATCCTAACCTATGTAACTATTGGGCTATATTTTTAGGATTTATTTGAAAATTCATAACTAATTATCCATTAAGACCTACTCTATGAAATATTTATGAGAAGTAGCCCTATTTGTCCCCTTTTTATTACCTTAAATAATTCATTAATCAAAATTTTCATTTAAGGGTTAGGCTCAAATTACCATGATTGAGTCAATGTGATTCTATTAAGAAGTTTTCTAATTTCAAAAAAATAATGACATCAACTGGCTTAGAGCTAAATCATAAAATTTCCATGGGTGGTATCCTCGAATGTCATTTTTATTTATGGCAAACTTTCCTACTAAATGTTATAAATAAAACACTATCAATTGTGCATTAAACTTAACATAAAAATATTGTTACTAGGTAGTTTTTTAGTCATTTTCATATTTGTTATGCTCGAATCTTCCTATAACTTATACCAACTGAGTCCACCTTTAATAAGTACTTCTCACTATTTATCATTTGTTGTATACCCTAAGTCTCTTATTTTTTACTTTCAAAAATAATACGCATATGTATTCACATCTACCTCTAAATATCAAGCAAAGCATTTCCAATTTGTTTTCTTGCTTGAATACTTGTTTACTTATAAACATACATGTATCTAGATTATAAGTGTACGTTAAGTGCATATTGGTCTTACTAGAATATCTATGTTGTTAAATATTCTTCCCTCTCTAAAAGAATTCATTTTTAAATTCTTAGCACATTTCTTAAAAGCTGTTAAATAGATATGAACTAAATAATTCTAGATATTTTTGTCTCATCTCAAATTCCACTACCTATGTGGCTTTATGTCTCTCATATCTTTTTTTCTCAACCTTTATCTTCAATACTCCTTTTAGTTTAATGTTTTTTATTAACATGTCTAGATTTTTTAATCTAATACGGGAAACTCATAACAAATGATACATGATGGATTTGGAACATATTTCTTTAACATGGTCACATGGAAAATAGGGTGTATTACACTAAGCTCCTTATGTAATCTTAATTGATAAGCCAACACCTTAATTTATGTTATGATTAAGAAGGGTTTGATATGGCAAGGTGTTAGCTCACCTTTGGTTCCAAATTGCAGAACTTTTTTCATTGGAGATACTTTTAAGAACACTTGACCCCCTCTTGAAATTCTAATAGCTGCATCCTCTTATTTGTATATGCTATTTACCAATCCTAGTAACATGAAGTCATTCTAATATTAACCTAACTTTCTCTAAGGCATTTTGTACCATGTTTGAGCTAATCATCTTAGCTTCTACTGAATCAAACTAGTCAATTGGTGACCTATACTTCTAACCATTTAAGGCCTTAAATGGTGCCAATTTGTATGCTAGTCTGGTAACTATTATTATATTTGAATTCAATTAAAGGGAGGTAATGCCCTTATCCACTTTTAAATTCCATTACACAAGATATCCAATACTTATATCACTATTTTAGATTACCCATTAGTTTGAGAGGGGAAGCTATCTTGACCCTAATGGATTCCTGGGATAAGTTTCACAAATGCACCATAAACTACTTGCTTTGATCTAAAATGATTATCATAGGCATGTCACACAATGGAATTATTTTATCCAAAAATAGTTATGCATACTAGGACATAGAGTAAGTAATTTTAACTAGCAAGAAGTGCATGGATTTGGTTAAGCAATCTATAATTACCTAAATGGAATCATACCTCTTTTTAGTTTAATGAAGTCTAACCACAAACTTTATGGTGATTGATTCCTATTTCCACTTAGGTATTTAATTGGTGAGTCTTGAATGGTATATGATGTTTCACTTTAACTTGCTGGCAAACAATGCTCTTGGTTACATACTCAACTACCTTTTTCTTCATCCTTTTTTACCAATAAAATGTAAAGTTAATAAGAAAAATATTTATTATATTATTTTATCCTATTTCATGTCTCTTAGTGAATGATACATCATAGAATTGACCTTGTTTTATAAATTGGGATTAGTTTTACAACATTCTAAATTATTTGGTTAATGTTAGATTTTGACATTATTTTTTTTTCAGCTACATCTTGGGCTCTGGATGTTAGATTGGAGTGATCTTTATACCATTTGAAAGCTTAAACAAAGATCTACAACTTTAATGTTTTGGTTAAAACATAGTTCAGACTCTTTCAAGCCCTTATTTAGCCAAGAAGCTGAAGCCCTATCTTTGTCTCAACTAAACCAACTTTGATTTTTAGGCCATCTCTAGAGCTATAAAGGCCTAATTAACATGAAATTAATGCCTAAATCTCTATAAGACCCAGCTCTATAAATTTTGTATTTATGAATTAACCAAATCACACTGTTTAGTGGTCTTATATTGATTAGAAGCCAAACTTGTGGATATTCACTACTTAACTATTAGAGTTAATTGCTTTGTAAAAAAATTCTTGTTTTCCTAAGAGACATAGAATGTAGGTACAATAGGATTTTAAGTTAATTAGGTCAAATAAAAGGAGAGAACTGATTAGACATAAGAGACTTTAAACATATTTAACAGACAACTATTCTTTCTTTTCTTCTAACTTATGTTCTCTAGCTATGAAAAGCTAATTTTTAGAATTGGTTTAAAGAGTTTGAGGCTCTCCTCCACTAGATTATGAGATTATGATTTGTAATGTTAATTTTCTTTAACTAATTTCCTTTTTTTCCTAATTACTTGTGTTGGATGTGAATTTGGTATGATTGTTGTTCATCCTTATTATTTCTAATATTTTGCTATTTTGATGTTGCATTATGGTTAATAAGTCATGATTTTACACATAGAGCCAGGGACTTGAGGGGTTAATTTGGAGGTTTCTAATTTAATTTCTAAAATAAACTGAATTCCATCTTTAAATCAGTTTTGATCTAGCTTAGAAATTTAGTGGTTGCTTAATTCAACTAATTTTAATTGATCAAATTCTAAATAGTAATCTAGTATAGGATTCATGAATTATTACAAAGGTTTCAAGTAATTTAAGGTTGAAAAATTAATTAGAAAAGTCAAATATCCAATTGATCCATGATTAATCTAAATTAGAGCATCTTAATTCCTTGAACCATCTAGTTCATTATATTAATTTTTCTTCTTTTTTGTTTTGTTCCTATATTTTGTTTATTTCAGTTTAGTTTCTTTGATTTCAAATTAAATCCCCCCAATTCTTGATTTAATGTTCTGCATTCATATAGCATACTGCATTTTGCATTTTATTAGCATTCTGCATTGCATACTAGTTTACTTCTATTTTCACTTTATTTTTGCATTATTTTACATTTATTCTTGCATTTTATTTTTGCATTCTATTAATAAATCATAATAAAGGATAATATCAAGGGATTACTAGGGGTGCAACTTGGTTTTTGCCACTATACTGTATTATTTTAGCAAACTAATTTTTAATTTAATTTTGGTGCATTACAACATACTAATCAAAGGTCATGAAACATCTTTATGGATCTAGGGTATGTTATATAAATGGATTGATTAGCCTTTGCCAATATTTAATTTATGCACTCCTTAGGAACCCACAATCTTCCTCTATCTGTATCCATTCCTCTTAAAAACTTACTATCGAAGCTCTATCCAGGTTGGCTTGTATATTCTTCATATTGCAGGCTCTATTTTTGTGTAGCTTTTGTTTCCTTAATGAACATGGACTCTACTCTTATGAAGGCTATTTGTCCATGATTCACTATTTCCTTTCCCTTTCTCTCATGCTTTGTTACCTTCTAATTTAAGGTATCAATGGCCATATTAGCTTTTTGAGGATGGTAATAAATTGAACAATCATAATCTTTGATCAATTCCATCCATTATCATTATCTTAAATTAAAATCCTTTAATTGTACTTTTAACTAGTGATATATTGGCTTCAAATCTATCTTTGTAAAATACCTTATTCCTTGTAATGAGTTAATTAACTCATCGATTTTAGGCAAAGAGGTACTTATTTTTTATAGCAACCTTGTTCAGATATCTATACTTAATACATAAGCACTTTAATCCATTCTTTTTATTTATGAAGAGCATAAAAGCTCCCTATGTGAGATACTAAGATAGATAAACCCTTTATATGACCACTCTTGTAATTGTACTTTTAACTCTTTTAACCTAGTGGATGCCATCCGATATGATAGTATGGAGATAGGCTCTGTCCTAAGTCATACTTTAATATGGAACTTAATCTCACAGTCAAGCAATATTGCATATAATTCATTTAGAAAAACCTAAGGAAATTCCCTTACGACTAGTGCATTATCAAGGGCTTTTAATGGTCCTAAAACAATTATCACCACATCCTAAGCATGACAACCCTTACAAATATATTTCCTTATTTGTAATATCGAGGTTGGGTCCATTGGATCCTTCTTTCTTCAAAGTGTTATAATAGTGGAATTTATAGCTTTTATCGTCACTATTTTTTAAATATGATCCATGTTAGCTTGATATTTTACCAACTAGTCCATCCTTAGAGTGGTATCATATTTTTTAATTCAGATACTACTAAATTAATAGGAAACGTGACCTTGCCAATTTTCACAAGGTTACCCATACTGTCATAAGTGGTTGAGGTACTAATACTAATTGGGGTGATAACTTGCAATGGTTTTTCCTAAGGTTTTCTTTCTTAATTCAATCATACCACAAATTTTCCTTGAAAAGGAAAAAAAAGTGGCACCTAGATCAAACAATGCTTTTGTAAGATAAGCATTTATGTAAACAACACTTATAACCATTATAGTGTCAGTCTGTGCTTTCCTTTGGTCTGTGGCAAAAATCCATGTTAGGGTGCTAACCATTCCTTTTCTTTCCAATATCCATGTCCCTTATTTCTTAGAACTAGGGATTGTATAAAGGTCATCATAGGCTTCAAAAGTCTACCAAGCTATGTTGGATGGGTAAAAAAGCAATGTCCATGCTAGAAGTAGGTACCCAAAGATTAAATTATATCTACCTAAATGTTATCTTTTGCATACACCGTATATTAACGCTGTTGAGAACCTAAGTTCTTGAAATTATTTGCATTCCTTTCTCTTCAATGGGATGATGACCTAGGTATTGATCAAGATTGATGGTTATTTTACAAATTATTTGCCTAAAATAGGTTCTTTATAAGAATTTAAAGCTAGAAATATGTCCTTTTTATTCTATTTCTTCCTCTAGTTTTCCAGAATTTTCTTGGAACCACAATACACTTTAAGTTATTCCATCCACCACTTATTAGTATATAATGGTTTCAATCAAGTATATCCTATCAAATAAGTAGTTTTAGAGACCTTTCACTGATTGTTCTATTTTGGTCTTTTAGACTAGAACAAGGTACTTTGCATAATGGGGTAGTTAGTTGGAGAAGGGAATTATATTCTATAATAGTCCTTCCTTCTTACTTCAACTACTCAAATTCCCTACCATGGGCTTTTTGAATGCTTAAAGGATGGAATCTATCCACAAACATGTTCCTAAAAGCCCTCCATATGAGTAAAGGTATCACGGGGTCTAATTGCTCTATATGTTATTGGAATCAATAATATACTAGATCCTCCAATTGATATCCTAGTAGCTTTATCATTAAGGCCTTAGAACATCCCAATATGCACTTAAATCATTATATCTAATCTAAAAATCAATGTAGGTTTGAGGTAAAATATATTCCATTATAATGAAAGCTTATAAATTTAAAAACTCATGCATTATGTGCGCACACTATCAATAGTTTTAAGGTGAAGGGGAGGACTCCTAATGTCTATGGCTTTTTGGTGGCTTATTATTTAGGGTCATAGCTAACTATCTAAACACATTTCGTAGATTCTCTACATATTGAAAGGTATAACCAGTACATATGGTTTAACTTCGAGCCTTAATTTGAGACTTAGAATCTAGTGGATTAAACTAAGCAATTTAGTTTGATATTTGATAGAATAAAAGATTTACTATTGAATATATAACATTCTAAAAATTTTGAGATCACTTACTTCTCCATAGATGTCATTTTGAACATATTAGTGCCTAAGTGCCATATTACTCCCTTTTAACTTAGACCTTACTCTAATATAAACTTGTAACACCCCAGTCCTCGTAATTTGGACTAAGGGTTTTTAATTATACATAAGTAGGTTTTTGAGTGAATTTTTTTAAAAGTAAAAGTTTGAACTATTAAGTTCAAGCACAGTATGCTATATATATTTATGTGATGATACCTTGCAAGATAGATTTGGAATAGTTATCCATAGGTGATTAAGTTACCTAAAATATATATAAAAAATAAGTTTCAATAGTTAGCCTAATCTATGTGGTCATCTTAAAAAATCAAAGCCCTTATAATCTACGGTAACAATATATCAAAGATCTGTCTCTAATTAACTAAACTATGTTAGGGTGGGTGATATACTTGTAATAGACATTGCACACAAGGGTGCACTTATGAATGTCCAAGGATAGCTTATAGTGGAAGATTATATGAATAGTCTTGAATGAGTGTGGCACTATGATCATCATTTCATCCCTATGGATCACTATCCTAACACTACATTTTTGTACATGAAAAATTAAACATACAATACGAGTCAATCTTGATACACTTATTGAGTAGATTTCTACTATTGATGTTTAATTATATATATTCTTTCTTGAAGACAACTTTATCAACCTATAGCTTAATTCATTTTTACAATGTTACCTTAGATTACGATCAATATGCATTTAGTGATTTGACCATTGAACCTTTACTAAGTGAATCCCATTGTGTGTATTTCATGGGTATGCTAATACTTTCAAGAATAAAATGATGTCACATTAGCATTTACCATATGAAGCATAGACTAACATATAAATTATGAACATATAAGGTGTGACATGGTAGCTTCTTGTAAGCATGCATATATCTAACTAATGCCATGTAAACTCTCAAACGTATAATAAATGATTATGTATGCAATGTGTTCAACATAATATAACCTATAATTTACCACAACATGGCTTATATTTCACCACACTCTACCCTTATTTCCTCATTACTAGCCTTCAATTTCTCCACATTGATATAGCATGCTTTTCAACAAGAATCATAAATCATGTCACCTCATATAGTAGTAAATTAATTATATCACCTCATATAATGATAAATCAATCATCACATTATAACTCCTACTATATTAATGGCCATTATATATCACCATATTTTATTCTATAATGCTCATGGATACATCCACTAATAATCAGATGTGATATAAATCTCATGGTTCTCTTACATACGCTTTATAATAACTCATGTGTACATATTTTCATGATCTCATAGGATCAAGATGTACCTAATGCTTCCATGTGATAAGTGCATATATAATTGCTAAACACACATATGACACATACCCCTTGTTTGGCATAAACAAGATTTCATTTCATTTTCAAATGAAATTCTTTTCAAAATAATGTTTGACTTTAAGTAAGAAAGAATTTCATTTCATTTACAATTCCTATTTTAATTATATTTGTGCTATTATGAATTCCATCCAATTTAGCAAGGTTTCACTAAAATTTATTTCATTTGGCATAAAAAAACATTTCAAACAAAACAATTCATTTGCAAATGAATTGAAATCATTATTTTTAAAAAGGTTTCCAATTCATAGAATTCATTTGTAAATGAATTAAAATAATTCGTATTGAAATGAAATAAAATCAATTCTAAAAAAATAATTGCTAAAAAACAAAGTAGTGCCTTCTGACATGTTCTTTGCAATTATTATGACAAGTGCACATACATATGTTATTCTTATTCATGGTACATAGTGCCTTTTTGCATAATTCTCACAATTTATGTAACAAGTGTGCACACACACACATACATACATACATACATTCTCATTTATAGCATAAGGCCTGGGTTCAATTTTTTTTTTCTTATCAACAATGTAATAACCACATATGTAATAGTCATCCATATTCATCACACATAATGCCTTTTTACATAATTCTTAATATTAATGTAACAAGCATATATATATATATATATATATATATATATATATATATATATATATATATATATATATATATATATATGTGTGTGTGTGTGTGTGTGTGTGTGTGTGTGTGTGTGTGTGTGCCATTTGCATATGTAATACATTGGGCACCCTTACATCATCTTTATTACACTTTCAAGTGTAATTTCAACTTTTATCTTATAATTGAGTCATTCACTTTAAAGGAACACATTTTGAATGATTTCATGGCTTGAAAAAAGGGTACCAATGGCTCCTCAATTGATTTTTTTACTTAATTCTTAACATTTTTCTCACTACCCATCAATCCATGCTCTTTATATAACCATAATTCTCAAGTCCTCATTTATCATTCACAAAATTCCATCATTGTTATAATTATCCATTCTATAAGTTATGATCAATTTATAATTTAAATTCCTTTGACTCTACCTAGCCTAATTGTTTATCTGTTAGTTACCTTTAGCTTGGATCATATTAAACTAATTAGTACAAAGGGAGAATTCAAGGGTGCTCGAACCTCCTCTTCTATATCTTCCCGATTTACTATTTACTTCTAAACATGATTCCATTGAAAGCCCTTTAACATTTATCTCAATATAACTGCTAATATTTTATCCACTTACTTTTGTATTATTATTAGTGTGTAAATCACATTTTTAAAAAAAATGAGAAATAGAGAGGGCACAAAATGTTCCTTCTCTAGTTTTCCCAAATTCCTTACTTCTAATTGAAATTTTTAACAGTTATTTTGTGAATGCTTCTATACACTCTCTATCTGTAATCATTATCTCTTACACTTTCACAAGATGAACCATCATGGTTCCAAATCAGAGAATAGTCATGCCTAACCCCATGATTCTCTTTAAAATTTCTAAATATATCTAACCACCATAAATAAACTTCATTTTTCCTTAATTATTATCTTTTGCTCAAAATCATGCATGGTAAAATTTTCAAAGATTTTCCTTAATTTTATCATGAATCCTTTATCCTCTCCTTAATATTATGTTTAAATTCATCTTTTAAGAATATACATCCCTATGTCATCATAGTCTAATAACATTTAAATCTCCATGCTCCTTTATTAAAGCCCTTAATCATTTTACTTTTAATTAAACATGAGAAAACAAGTGAGTAGAACATTTTAAGGGCATAAACCACTCATTTTATTAAGCTTGATTCTTGAATATACTAAACAAGTGTAAACAAATCCATAGTCAATCAATCCAATATTAGAGCCTTTAAAGAAAAAACTATTAATTACAGTTGTCTTACTACTAAAGATAAATAAAACCCTATCATTTTTTGCTCAATGGTGGTTTGGTCACTCTTGGAATTAGAGGAGGAAGAAGAAGAAGAAATTTTCTATCACAAATTAATCCTGATTGTGACTAGCATGGATCCCAATTCTAGTTTTCACAAGCCTTAACACTTTTCACTCTTTTTATCAAATGGGAATTTCCACAATTCTAAAGGAACTCAAAAATTTCTTTAGAATTTTAAGAAAAAAATGAACAAGGTCTTCCCTATTTTTGGACATTTCTTGAAGGTCATATGCCTTAAAATACAAAACCTATATATATTTTTAGATACAGCAGCATCATACATACACACAGTACAATGTAGTTTCAAACTTATATATATACAATCAATTCAATAAATCATATAATTCAACAAATCTCTATTTGAATGTTGATCTAATTCCAAATGAAACCCAACTAATAAATCCCTTTATCAAGCGGTCTTTGTTTCTTTATGCATGAGACTTAGCTCAAATAGTTTTCTTAACTTGAAAATAGTAAAAATAATCGGAGTGAATTATAGAAATTTAGTGAGCATATATCTACCACTAGCTTGTACATTATGAACTTTGAAAGTAACATTCATAAGTTAAATCGTACTAATATTAACATATTAATAAACCCATTTTTCTTGGATTTCAAAAATATATGAAACCATGCTTTGAAATGGAAGTTTTCCTGCACATAACTTAACTTTGTATCTCATAAATAGCCATTCTAGGTAAACATCACATTTATAAATAGCCATTAAGGATCAAATACAAACAAATTGTCATAGACACATCAAGTCTTTGCAATCATATCAAATAGTGATATTCAACCATAGATAATTCCCAATATCAAATCGTATCACACATCCAGCTATAGTAAACATACATATTACCACTTTTTTATTTCCAAGACAATACTATAATTTTTATCAATTGTTCATCAAGAATTTCTTATCCGGTTCTTAGATCAATCTTATATCCTCTACAATTGTTTTCCTAGAATTTTCCATCTGACTTTTACATCATTGGCCTCATCACATTTCTAATCTCAATGCCACTCATGGCATAATTAAAATTATGATCCTTAGTGTATAAGTGACAAAAAAGCTTAATCATAAGCATTTGACTTTTAAAGCATTACTCTATAACTATTTACAATTTTTGATGTCATCCATGGCAAGATTCATAAATAATATACATATATCATTGAAACTCATTCATAATCCATTAATAGTTAGATATACTACTATCATGCTTCCATTGGGCACTCTGATCAATTAACATTTACTTAAACAGCTAACTATTTTTATTCCACGATACTAAACTTATACATGAATATATATGCATGAATAGGAAATCTATACTATTAGTAAAAAAACACAATCCACAACATTTAAACTAACTTTTATTAAGATATTAAGATGTGGTGAGATATATACTCACCTAGGATTATCAGTCCATCCTTGGAAATTCCAAAATGCCCATAATAATCTTTTCACATTTTCCTCCATTGCTAGAAAGAGCCATCAACAGCTCATTGGCACTGAAGGATGGAAGAGCTTGCTTGAAAAAATGGAGTGGAGCACCACCTTTGCTTTAGCTCTAACTTGTAGATTCATTGTGCTCCACAAGGTTCTTAAGTTAAAAAAGAAATAACTTCAAGTGTGTGGTGGTGTTTAGCAACTGGAAGGGGTCGTACAATAGTTATGGCGAAGAGAAGACATATTGAAGGAAAAGAAAAATCACGCTAGCTACCATCATGACTCATGGTGCTTCATACAAAGCCATTGTGTTGGATGTCATAGATAGAGTTATACAATAGTCATGGTCCTCAGTGATGGCAACAAGCCTACCTAAAGTAGTGACGGTGGTGACATTTTGGAGGAAGGAGGAGAAGAAGAGAGAGGCAATGGAAAGGAGAGAGGGTAAAAATACTATTGGTGGTAAAGGGAAAGAGAGATAGAAGAAAAAGAAATATATATTAGGAGCTTTGAGTTATAATTCTATGCTCCTCGCACACTATAAGTTTATTTTGTTTTTAAATCTCACCCTTTCATCTTTATATTAGAAATAATCTTAGCCATTCATTACTTTTCAAAGCTAAACTTTTATAATAGAAATGCTTTCATAACTTTTAAAAAAAATTTATCATTTCAAACATTTAATTCTATAAATTTTTTCACTCATTGAAAATATTTAAATAAGCTTCGGATTAATAATAACCATTTAAAAATAGATTTATTTCTAACTTCCCCAATTCTAAAAAATAATTTATTAAATTTAAACAAATTATTTCATTCCTTGTAAAAATTATTTATGTAAATGTCGAATTAGTTTTGAATATATAAAAATATTTTCAATATTTAAGAATCTTTAATATAGAAAATAAATTTAAAACTACATATTATCTAAATAAATAAATAATCATCCACAAGCATCATAATTTATAATTTTTTTATTTTAAATTGAAATATTACAAGTTCTCCTCCTTCAAGAAAATTTATCCTTAAATTTTCAAGAAGTTAAGCATGATTGTATAGAATTGTCAATGGCCTATTTATTAGCTCTTTATGTCATCATGCGAGCCAAACCAATATTCCTTTCACTTTTCTAATTGATTTTCCATATTACTTAATTGAAACCAAAGCACACAAGCTATTGGTACTTAAATAATCTAGTAAATCACTTCCACTAGACTCAAGTTGTAATGTCCTGAATTTTTAATTTTATTATTTGAATCTTTAAATTCTAAGGTCGTAGAAATGAAGAGTACATTTGAATTAGCTTGGTGGGTGAATCTTAAGCTAAAAGGAATTAAGTATAAGTGTAATCAAAATTTTGAAGGAAAAAGGGTAGTAGGAAAGGAATTAATTTCCCTAAACAGTATAGATGATTAGAGGAGATTAGAAAACCCTAGAAAGGGTAGTTGTCTAAGTCTGACAGTGTAAGAAATTTTTAAACAGACAGAAATCCTATGGACTAAATTGCAAAAGTACAAAATCGGGTGTGGTTAAAGTGTGAATAACCAAGAATTTGGGATCTAATATGAATAATCAAGAATTTAGGGTGTAGTATGTAATTCCATAAAGTATGACCAATAGACACTTGACAAGTGTCATTATTAAAGAAAAATGACAAGAATAGCCTTACTAATTGATGAAAAAAGATTAAAATACCCTTGAAAATTTTAAAAATGACCAAAATACTCTTGAAGCTTCATGAAAACTCTTCTTCCTTCTCCTTTCTTCTCCAAGCCGTAAACCACCTCCATGAAAGCATAAAAAACGTGCAAGAGAGAGAAGGAAGAGAGAGAAAATTTCTCTTAGGTTTTTCACCTAAAAATAGTGAGAATTAAGCTTAGGTGTAGAAGACTGTTGCTCCTCTCATCAAGCTCTATCTATTGGTGTATTTAGATTGAAGAAAGCTCAAGTTTGATCAAGTTTGGTGAGCTCTAAGTGAGGATTCTCAAGTTGCTCCAATAGGTAAAAATGTTCTCCTCTAAAAGTTTTTTAATGTACTCTTTTTAGTTTCTTGAAATTTTGATGTTGGTGTGGTCAAAGGAGGTTGACCATGGAGTTTTGAATAATTTGAGCAAGTTTAATGATGTTTTAGATGTTATTATGTTGATATATGGCTTTGGTTTGGTGTAAAAACAACAAGAAATCATGATGTACAAACTAGGATTTTAGAGGCATAATGGTGAATGTATGGATTTGGCATGATTTGTTGGAATTTGGCTAAATTGATGAAATTAGAATGATTCTTATGAATTATGAAGCCTATGGAAGATGAAATTTTGAATTATGAAAGTTTGTGTGAAACTTCCCTTTTGCGAAGCTAAAATCGTGAATATGGAAAAGAAGGAGGGAAGGAGATTTAGCCATTTAAATTGTGTTTTTGGGAGATTGGAATAATGTATTACAATGAAATTTAGGAGGTATTGGAATGTACATTAAAATTTGGGTACTTCCTTCATAGCTTAGTGTATGTGAAGGAAGTGAAGAATACATGAAGTTTAAGAAGAATGATGGTGTTCTAATAAAAACTATGATGTGTATTTATGTAGACTAAGAAGTGACAAATTGGAAAGGCAAGAGGAATTGTAAAGAAGTTTTTAAGTGAGGGCAAAGGAAACATCACTATTGGAAGCTTTTAAAAGGTAGCTAGCTTTATCCTTAAGCTTTGTTTTCCATTTATGTGTTTTCTGTATCTTATGCCATTGTATGGAATGTGTATGAAATTGATGTGCATAAAATTGTTGTATATGGTACCTATGGCTCGAGTACCTCGGGAAAACAGTAAGATTGCTGTGTGTGAGGCCTATGGCCCGAGTTCCTCGATAAGACAGTGAAATTGCTGTATATGAGGCCTAGGTACGATTATCTGTGATGACCATCTAGATATCTATATAACTCCTTGAATGGGCTTGATGATTGCTGTGTGCGGTGCATGATTCCTACAATGGTATTAGATGATAATGGTATGAAATAATGTGTTAAATGATTGATTAATTGATTTTGGAATGTATATTTTTATTGGCTTAAGGATCTGGAATGGCTTGATATGTTTTTCTTGAAATAGCTAGCTACTAGGAAACCTTGTTTCTTATATTTCTATATTGTTACTAACCATTCCAGGTGATGCTTCTAAAGGCCCTCTTGACAAAGGAGAATAATGTTTTGAAGTTGTATTAAAAATATTTATATAGTTTGTGTTGTTAGTATGTGATGGATATATGTTTTGTAAGTTGAATTTTTTGTATAACTATATGACCCTTGCCTATATTATATGAAATATATGAATTTGATGTATTGTGAGTTGGTTTGGACTAGAAGGCAACTTAGTATGTAATATTTGTGAAATTGGAAATAACCAAATGAATAGTAAATGATCAAATAAACAGTGAATTCGTAGGCAGTGAGAGGAGTATGTTTGTATGGACTTTTGGTTAAGTTTTGATGCTCTGAAAATTATGATAAAATTCAGAAGTGAACTTAATTTATTTACCATGCTCTAGGACAAAATTCAGATTAAAATAAGCTCTTATTCTATGTGAATTTATTATACGTTTTGGACTGCCCTATTACCGTCACAATGCCGAGTACTAACTGTAACTCAGTGATCAGAAGGAGTAAATTAATTAATTTTGATATGAAAATTTTATGACAAGTATATAACATGTAATAAAGTCCCATACCAAATTTGAGATTATTCGGAGTTGATTTACCCCATGAACTAAGGACTTACTTTTACAGTTGTAAATTCTGGACAGCACTGGAACAGGAACACTTTGCTGTGAGTTTTGAGAGGACAAATGATGTCTAAATTATGTAAAATTTTTATAGGATGAATCCAACACGTGAAAGGTTCACAGGAATAAATTTCATGATTTTTGGAGTTCTGAAAAGTAGTTTTTCATATTTTTGAAGTTGGTCCAGTAATTCTGGAAATAAGCAGAAAATTTCTGAAACTTAGAATTTATATTTTGTTTCGCAGAATCTTAAATTGGCTTCAAAAAGGCCTAATTGCGCAATAATTACCTATTTAATAAGGATTAAGGTGTTAATAAGTAAGGGAGTTATACAAGTTATCATGTTTACTTATGTGTCAAACATATTTAGGCAAGTCAAACACAAACAAGTGCCTTAAACATAATTTAAGGTTTATCGTGCAATTTTTAATCATATGTCTCATCTCTTATCTAATCAAGTAAGAAATGCTATTTACATTAACATTGGTTGTTCACTACAACCCCAATGCGATCCCAATATAATCCACACATAATCGATAAGTGATTTTAGCAATCCTTGTCAAAATAAATCATAATCAACCATCCACAATCAAAGTTCTAAATGAAAGATACAATTGTATACATAAGCCTAGAACTTGGCTTCATCCAAAATTACAGTCATTTTTACACTTTATCTAATCAGCCAATAAAGTTTACAATCAATAATTACTAAACAAATCTTGTATATGCTCGGTGGCAAGTCACACAAATTGTTATTACAATTCTATCCTCATAATCTCCATTTCAAAGTTCAATAGTAATCATTCATACAAATATAAACTTATAATCATATGTTCACCAAGTATTCTCACAAACACTTATTTCACACACAATTCATCTTACGTAATCATCAATCATTCAAATAGTTAACCAAACTCAATCATATCACATCAAATAGAATCATCTAAGGTCAATTAGATATTAATATCAAAACATAATGCACAATCGTATAGAGAATGGAAATAGTAGCTTTTAATAGAAATTCATCAAATAATTATAGTTGATATGTAGCTTTTCCTCCTTGTAACTTCAATCTTACGTTATACCCCTCATCCCCTTGATAACTTTGTTCCTGCCTTATACCCTTCCACTTTAGAAATAAGTCATGCAAAAATGCATATTTTCCCCCTCATCACAAACCATATACAACGTGAGTATTCATATTTATAATGAATATTAACAAACCAATATAGGTAGCAATCATGGTAGGACATCGTAGGCAACAACCATATTAAGACATTATAGGCATCAACCCTATTAGGGACACCATAGGCATCAATTATACTTGGACACCGCAAGCATCAACCATAATGTCATTGGCACATATCATAGGGATGGTCATAATATCAACTATGCCATAAGGATTTTATTAATAAAATCTGTTATTCTCATGTCATTAACCATTTTGCATTAATAAATTTCATAATTCATCACATACTCTTAAACACATTCATTTTCTCAATCAGTAAGAAAAATGTCACCCTTGTCAACATCAACCACAAATCATAATTCAATTTCATTTCACATAGTACAAACTAGTTATTTCATATAATTCTAAACATCCATTTTACACAATTCAATTCATTACACACTTTTAACTTTTAGATCAAAGACAATTCACTAGAGAATAATTCATCCCATAAAATAAATTATAAAAAAATTCAATTGATCAACAAACAATGGCTAACATACATAACATAAAATCCATAGAGATATTCAAAGACACACCTTACAATATATGCAACTTGTTTACTCAAATTTAATAATTAGGTTGTTCTAGCCTATTTACCATTATGGGCCTAAACCATTCTTTGATACCACTTCTATAATGAATTAATCCTGATCGTGATTGGTGTGGATCCCAATACCGATTTCCACAAATCTTAACACTTTTCACTCTTTTTATCAAATGAGAGTTTCCATAATTCTAAGAAAACTCCAAATTTTTTTTTATAATTTTATAGAAAAATAGATAAAATCTCCTTTATTTTTAAACACTTTCCAAGAGTCACACATCCTAAAATATGAAGCCTGTATGTATTTTCATATATGACAACATTATAAATGTACACGGTATAATGCAATTTCAAACATATACACATAAAATCAATTCAATACATCATATAGTTTAATAGATCTTTATTTGAATGCTGATTCTAATTCCAAATGAAACTTAACTATAAAAAAATGTAACTTAAATAGCTTTCTTAACTTAAAAATAATGAAAATAATCAAAGTGAGTTATAGAAACTTAGTAAGCATATATCTACCACTAGTTTGAAAAATATTAACTTTGTAATTAACATTCATAAGTTAAATTGTACTAATATTAACATATTAACAAATCCATTTTTCCTGAATTTCAGAAATATATGAAACCATGTTCTAAAATGAAAGTTTTCTTGCATATAACTTGACTTCGTATCTCATATCACAAATCATATGAAACTCAACTATTTGTTAGTACTTAATACCACTATAATGTCATCTACTGTAATATCCAAAAATAGGACAAGGGATATCAAGTAAAAAAATTTCTCTAGAAAACCCTAATTCAGAAAACTCGATAGGAAAATTGGGTGAAATTTAGAGGAATTGAAAAGGTAATTTGAGAGTGAGCTCAACTAGAATAATTTTGAAAATTTTAATAGGCACCAGAATAGATAAAAAATATATTAAAAACCCAATAATGGGATTAGAAAAATTCACTTAGAAATTTATTAAAATTCTAAAATTCAATAAATAAAAAAAGTGAAAAAATGGGCTGGAAATATAGTAAATTAATTTTTAAAATTTATAAGGTAGCCTAAATTAATTTTTTGACCTAAAAATGGTTTTGGAATACTATAAATGAAGGCTAAAAAACATTCAAAAGTTTAGAGGTAAAAATAGAAGAAAATGACAAATTTGAGGCTAAATTGTAATAAACCCTTTTTGTCTTTTTTTGTGGTTTATTTTTTATTTGTATTGGAATCATTTGGTCCAATTTTTAAAGGTCCAAATCTAATTTTTAAGGCCTGAAAATGTGGGCCCAAGCTTCTAAAGGAAATTAAGGACCAAAGTGAGAAAAGGATAAATTTTAGGGTTATTTTGTAGTAAACCCTATTTGTTCAATTTATGTGGATTAATTTTATTGATTATAGGGGTAATTATTTTTTGAATTCCTAGCCTTTTTAAACATGAAATTCATCCCCTCCAAGTGTCCTAATATTTTTTCTCACAATTCAATAAAAATTAGTAAGAAAATTATAGAAATTTATGAAATTTTCTTGAATTTTGTATAAATAAACTGGCCATTTGGAGTAGAAAAATACTGCTCCTTAGCTAAACAGAATGTGCAAAGGGAGAGGGAAATTAGTGAGAAGTCCAAGCTTTTAACTCTTCTTCAACTAGTAGCTTCAAATAGGTAACATAAAATTTCTTCAAAACCTCTTAAGCTTCTCCTACCTAAATTTCTAAAATTTTGATTCATTTTCATGAAGCTTCTTCTTATAGTTCTAAAAGGCTACTAGAAATTAAGAGTGAAAAAAAATTAAGTGAGTGGTAACTCTTCCTTCCTCTTAGGTATTCTTAAATAGAAGATGATATTGTTAATAATTTATGTTCCCATTTTGTTATTTATAGTATGATGATATATGGTTCTATTTTGTAATTATCAAATGACATTATGATCCCATGTTGTTGTTAAGTTAATGTTGTGAATAATTGAAAAAGGATTCATTAAAAACTATTTAGGAAAAATAGAAATAGGAATTTGTGGAAATGATATGAACTTCTCTCATGTGGTGCTAAAATAAAGGTTTAGGATACCTAGTGTAACTGAAGTTTATGGAGCTTTAAAAATTAAATTTTTAGCATTCTATAGTTATACTTAGTGTTAGGGTGACTGTAGATGAATTTGAAAATTTTTAAAATTTTTTAGATGAGTAATAAAGTAAGTTCATAATGAAACACTTAATTCTATCCATCTAGGAACCTTATGCTGGTTAGTTATGGATTCTCATTTATTTGAGGCATCAAATGATAAAAAAAAATTATGCTCCTCAATATGTTAGAAGACTCATGGTGGTAATCAGAGTTCATTTAGTTATTTAACAAAATTTCTTGTTTCAAGCATTCCAATGCAATTTTGGTTGTGAACCCTGATAGTGTAGTCTTGAGTTTCAATTTATTTAATGCATCAAATAAATGAGAAAAATTATTAAACTCCTAGGATATGTCACTTGAGATGTTATAAAGCTTGTATCAAAATTTGATGGCAATCAGAGTTGATTTGATTACCTAAAAGGTAATTTTATTTTTACTACTTTAATGTAGTCCAAAAATTGTTAATCTAAGTTTTTAATTTTGATATACTAGTAAAGTCACAAAATTATTTGTACAACACTTAAGTTATCTCTCATTTAATATATTAGGAATGATGTGGAAAATTTTGATAATAATTGGATACCATTTGATTAATGAAAAAAAGGCTTTATTTATATATACCCATATGTTGTCTAGTCCTTGAATTCCTTCTTTAAGTTCTAAGTGAATAGTACTTGTGGAGGTATTTTAAGCAATTTGATTGTTATATCTTGTGTAATAAAATTTTAGGAATATATGAATAAATTGTGATAAAATTTAGAATAAATTTAGGAGCACAAAAAGAGGCTCCAACCTATGGTACAAATACAAGTTTGTTTGAAACTCTTTAAGAATTATTAAGAAGAAATTTAAATGTATATGACACATTGAGGTAACACATAAAATACTTATGGCATGGTAGGTATTTAGTTGTATCTATGAAGTAAATGATTAATGTTTTAGCATCTTATTATTAGTTATTGTAAATTAAGAGGGAGAGATAAACATCCTTCACAGAGAAAGAGATGGGTGGTTAGTAATGGAGGGAAAAGGTTGGTGGCTTTAAGCCTAGGGTGGTGGGAAATAAGGTTGGATAAAAGATATAAGATGAAGCTTATATATCTACCATTGTCATTTTTTATAATGAAATATACTAATGTTAAGCAAAAGAAAAATTTCTCACCAAACACTAGTAAGGAATTATATGCAAGATAGGATAAATCTTTTATGGTGAAAACCATTTTGTAGGAGGTGATGAGTAACCACTCATTAAGTATATTTCATACTCATTCTTTGTTGTGTTCCATTAATGATAGGTATTGATCATGGAGCCAAAGCAGCAAATTGATACTTTGGTAGTAACCTTCCAATTTCTCCATAACATCTATGGAATGCCTTATGATATGGGTTCAATTAGTGTCATCCAAAATGTTTTATAGGATATATGCCTATATAACTAATTTTGTTTTAGGATGTATGTATATTTATCTATATATATATATATATGTATAAAAATTTTAAACTTATAATGTATGCAGTTTGTTTTCTAAGTTTAGAAGTTTGCTTCTTTTGTTATAATAATTTAATAATGTTATCAAAGCATTAAAGGCTTATAAAGAGATCTAGTTAGCATGCTAGCATTAATTAGGTACTTTATGCTAGCCACGATAACCATAAGACGAGTCATGACATGTATTACCTATTTCAAGTAAACATCACATTCACAAATAGTCATTAAGGCTCAAATAGAAACAAATCATTACAAACACATAACTATTGGTGTGTGTCCTAGGAACTAATTATATAGATGATTGATACACAATGCATTATATTTTATTTTAGGCAATGTAATTATTATATTATTTTATTTTCATTTTATTAATTTTGTGTAATTTATAACTTAATATAATAATTGTTCTTAGAATAGTTTTACTATTCCTAAAATGCCCCTAGTTAAGTATTATTACGAAAGGGATAGTAATAGTACATCAAGATTAGCATGTATAGTGACTGATGATTATGAGTCATGAATATGTGATATCAAGTCAATACATGAGTACATTGTTAGTGAACAGATGTACTGGATTGACCCAATATGAGAATACTGCATGGATAAGACTTGCATCATTAGTAGTTCTCATATGGTCAAAATTGCATATAATCCTTTAACCTGAAGTCATTACAATTTCCTACATGAGGCGTTACTCACTTTGATGTCGTCCTATGTCACCTTTAATCAGGATGACAAATAGGACATTATTGGGTATGTCACGAATCATGCAGAGGGAAGTGAGTGATGTAGATGAGATTTTGTTACTCTTATAAAAAGGAGATATATCCTTAGGCCCCTTGATTGAGTAAGACTTAGAAATGCATGGCTATGCTCAAATAGATCAATATGTGATATTAATAATTTATTTTAAAGTCTACTCAGTATCAAGAAATATAAATTGAACTTTAACGAGGATAACACTCTCCATGCCTCCAGTTCGATTTGAATATTAATACAAAAGGGATTATGATACAAAACGTTGATCATGTATTAGGTGGGTGTCAAATCACAAACATTCTTACTACTTGAGTGGTAGTGATATATTGCTAGATACCGCTCACTGCCTATGGCTCAATAATGAGTCATTGTCAACGTAGTAAAAACTTACAAGGTCATATAAAAGGAGTAGGAATAAGATAATAATTAATTGGACTTTAATTAGATTAATATCCAATTAATTGGACTTATTTTTGTGCATATATATATTATTAAATAATAATATATTTTTCATGTAATAAATATAATTATTATTATGTGATATTATTTGATATTAAAATAATATCAAATAATTACATTATCAGATATTATATAAATATATTATGAGATAATATTATTTTGATATTTAATAACTATATGCAATTATCTGATATTAAGATATTTATATTATGAGATAGTATTATTATCTAATATTAGATAATTAATAGATAAGTCCTATCTCTCCTCATTATCTCTAGGATAAGGATAAGATGAGTTGTTAAGTGTGATTAGAATTTTTTGGAGTCATTATCCTAGTAGGACTAGGATTGTGGCTTGCCTAAGTTCTATAAAAGGGGACTTGAGGGAAGCACTTTAGACACACTCATAAGCTTCCATAAAATCCTAAATCACTCAGAAAACATCAAATCCTAAATCCTAGAGAGAAAAATGCATCTTAGCAGATTCATGGAGGGTGAGAGGTCGTTGTTCACTTTGTGTAGATACCGTAGAGACGCCATACCTTCTAGCCGGCATTTGATTCATCCGCTCTCTCAAGTTTTGATCAGTAGAAACACAAGTGCTTAATAGGTAAAATCCTAATCATTGATTTATGTCTGTTGCATGGATCCTAGGTAGAATTCAGATTAAATTTTGAATTTTTGCTACATATGATAATCTGAATTCTAACAATAACATCTTTACAATCATGTCAAACAGTGATATTCAACCATAGATAATTTCCAGCATCATATCATATCGCACATCCAGTTATCGTAAACATACATATAGTTACTTTTTTATTTCCAAGACAATATTATAATTTTTATCAATTATTTACTAAGAATTTTCTATCTGCCACTTAAGTTAATCTTATATCCTTCATAATTATTTGCCAAGAATTTCCCATCTGGCTTTCACATCATTAGCCTTGTCACATTTCTAATCTCAATGCCATTTACGGTAAAATTCACATTATAATCCTTAGTGTATAAGTGACAAAAAAGCAAAATCATAAGCATTTGGCTTTCAAAGCATTGCTATATAACTGTTTGCAATTCTAATGCCATCCATGGCAAGATTCATAAATAATATATATATTATTGAAACTCATTCATAATCCATCAATAGTTAGATATATTACTATCATGCTTTCATTGCACACTTTAATCAATTAACATTTACTTAAATAGCTAACTATTCTTATTCCACAGTATTGAACTTATACATGAATATATATTCATGAATAGGAAATTTGTTCTATCAATTAAAAGAATACAATCCACAACATTTAAACTATCATTTATTAAAATATTAAGAAGTGATGAAATATATACTCACCCGATAACATCGATCTAACCTTGAAAATTCTAAAATGTCCATAATCATCTTTTCACATTTTTCTCTATTGCTAGAAAAGGCTATTGGTAGCTCACTGACACCAAAAGGATAGAAGAGCTTGCCGTAAAAAATGGAATGGTGCACTACCTCTGCTTTAACTTTAACTTGCAGCTTCGTCGTGGTCCACGGGGTTCTTAAGCTAAAAAAGAAATAACTCTAGGTGTGCAGTGGTGTTTAGCCACCAAATGGAGTTATTAGCAGTTATAGCGAAGAGGAGACGTGCCAGAAGGGAAAAAAATCATGCTAACTGCCATCATAACTCATAGTGCTTCACATGAGGCCACTGTGTTGGATGCTGCAAAGGGAGTTATATGACGATCACAGTCACCATGCTAGCAGCAAGCTTACCTAAGGTAGTAATGGTGGCAACATTATAGAGAGAGAAGGAGAAAAACAAATAAGTGGTGGAGAGGAGAGAGGACAAAAATGCTATTAGTGGCAAGAAAGGGAAAGGAAAAAGAAATATATATTAGGAGCTTCGCATTATGATTCTATGCTCCTCGCATACCATAAGCTCATTTTATTTTTAAATCTCAGCCTTTCATCTTTATATTAGAACCAATTCTAGCTATTCATTACTTTTAAGAGCTAAACTTTTATAAAACTCCTCTTTAAAATTCCTAGAAATGCTTTCATAACTTTTAAAAATAATTTATCATTTCAAACATTTAATTTTATAAATCTTTTTACTCACAATTATTAAAATTATTTTCGACCGATAGGAAAATTCTCATAGAAAATATTTAAATATGCCTCAAATTAATAATAATCTTTTAAAAATAGATCTATTTCTAACTTCCCCAATTCTAAAAAATAATTTATTAAATATAAATAAACTATTTCATTCCTTGTAAAAATTATTCAAACAAACCTCAAATCAGTTTTAGCCATATAAAAATAAATATATTTTGAATATTACCATAAATATCATTTTCAATATTCAAGAATCTTTAATATGGAAAAATAAATTTAAAACCACATATTAACCCAATAAATAAATAATTATCTATAAGTATCAAAATTTATAAAATTTCACATATTAACTTAGGATATTACATTTTATACAAGTATGGATGTGCAAGGCATGAAAAAGCAAAGGAGAGAAGGTGAAAACTAAAATTCTTCTTTCAAGTTAAAGGAATATTACTTTCCTTTTAACTATTAGCATCCTTTTGACATTGTTAACATGCACTAGCTCATTCCTTTAGCCATAATTGTCTAACCTTTTACTCTTCTCTCATTAATTCTAGCCTTATGATGGTGTTTCAGAGCTTATCTTTCGAGCCTTTACTTAATAATTCTTATAAATGCTATGCTTAGGACCATAAGAGGTCCCACTTAGTCCTTTTACTTTAGGTGTTGAACAAGCCCTCTTTTAAGCTCAAACTTATGCTTGAAGTCTAGCATTCCCATAGCCTATCCTATGTTAGGTTATCCTTAATTGGGCCTAGCCTAATTTTATCAACATTTTAAGATTAAACCTAAACTTATTAAACTACTATTGGGCTAGTTTTTATGGGCTTTATTAAAAAAATTATAAGTAATTATCCATTTAGGCTTACTACATGAAATTTTTACTAAAAGTAACCATATTCATCCCCTTTCCGTAGCTATAAACCATTCATTAATCAGATTTTTCATGTAAGAGTTATATTTAAATTTCCATGATTAGGTCATTGTTATTCCATTGAGAGTTTCTTAATTTAAAAAAAATTGACATTAATTGGATTAGAGTTAAACCACAAAATTTCTATAGATAATAGCATTGGACGTTTTCTATTCAAGAAATTTATAGCTTGTAATTTAAACATTCCTATTAAAAGTTATAAATAAAACATTGCTTATTGGACAGTGAACTCATCATAAAAATGCAATTACTCATTAATTATTTGGTCATTTTCATATTTATTACACTTAGGCTTTCCCATGGCCTATACCAATTAAGTCCAACTATAAATGAGTACTTCTCACTATTTGTCATTTACTGTATGCTTTGAATCTCTTATTATGTACTTTCGATAAATGTATGTATATGCATGCACATATACATCTAAATATTAGGCTAGGCATTCCTAATGTATTTTCTTACTCAAATACCTACTTACTTATATATGTACATGTATCTCCACTTATAAGTATACATTAAATGTGTATTAGCCATACTAAAATATTTAAGATGTTACAAGTTATCTCTTTATCCTTAAGCTAAAAACTAATACCTTCATAATCTAGATATCTATGTTTACCATATTCAATGTAAAGATCCATTTTGATTAATATTTTAATAATAAAATACATTAAATAATTTTTACAAAAATAGAAGAAGAATGATAAAGAAATAGTAGAAAAGAAGAAAATAGAATAGCATAAAAGGAGTTTTTCTTATTTGTAAATGTATAGAATTCTTCATATATCATCTATATATAGGGTGCCTAGGGTTCCAATTGATAAATATAACCAATTGATTACAACAAGAGATTGAGTGAATCTTAATTATAATAACTAATAGATAAATCAAAGATATTTTGTGGACATCCACGTAAATAAATATTTATAACACTCCTTTTGAATATCCATTTTGTAAAAAATATGCCTTGTTAAAACCTTTACTAAGAAATATCCAATAGAAAAATAAAAATGAAGTAAAAAAAAAGTACATTATCTTTTAATGAATAGTTTCCCTCATTAAAAACCTGTCATGTGTACTCAAGCTGAAAAAAATCATAGTTAAGGAAAAAAATTGTGTAACAAAAGCTTAACTCTTCCTATGAAAAATATCATCGGATGTGCTTAAGTCAGAACCTTTATTAACAACTCTATAAAAGACCATTTGACTAAATTTGCTGTCATGATCAAGTACCACCATAATCCTTTTGTGAGCATAAGAAAATCTTTGATAAGATATAATTTGTTCCATTTTCTTTTTTTGTATTATATATCTTTCAATTGAATCAAGTGCATAGCATTACCTTTATGTGAATGTGTCAAAATTTTTCCCTTGAAAGTAATAACACGTCTATCAAGTATTGATTCTTGACTTACTTCATACATGCTCAAGAAATGGGATTGGTAATTTATCTTATTAAGAGGCATAATACAAATGCACCATCATATATGAATAAATAACAATATAAAATTAAACTTTGTATGGATCAAATATCATGCATCTCTCTATAACTATTAAGTTTCAATGAAATAAACATATAAATTATTCTTTAAATGTACCAATAGATATGTTTAAATTTTCTTTCAATGTCTTCTAGTTAGAAAAGAACTATATCTTACTAATAGACATATCATAAAGTTGTATCAAGATGTATATTACTAGCAAGATACATCAAGGCATCAATTGCTCTAGGATATGGTACTTCAAAACTACAAAAATTTTCATGATTTTATGAAGTTCAAAGTGGATCCTTATTAGTACTAGGGGAAAAATAATCATTAAGAAGCTTAAAAGATTATAACTTATCCATGTAGAAATATCTTAGGATCTTTTTATTTTAATAGATGAACAAAACTCCATCATTTAAATGCTTGTTTTGCAAACCAAAATAAAATTAAGTTTATCAAATCTTTCGTCTTAAACTTCCTTTCAAGTACTTTGCTTCCTTTGGAAGCTCAATATGAGTTCCAATAATATCAACATATGTAGTAAATATAGTAAATTCAACTTTAGACTTCTTGATAAAAACACAAAGGATTTTTATATACCTCTTTCATCAAATATTCACAAAGATAATTGTACTACATTTAACCTAATTATTTTAATTCACATAAAAATCTTTATAATTAAATTGAATATATCTCTCAATAATTCAAATATCATACTTCAACACATGAAATCTATCACGAATTTTCATATAATATCATTATCAATTATTACGCATGAAATAGAATATATTAAATCTATTAACTCATTAATTTTTGATATATTGTTAAAAAATTGCATCCACCACATGTAAATAAATATTTATCATAGCTAATGACAACATTTATAAAAATCTCATGTTACAAATCATACTTTCTCTTTAAAACTTTAATTTTCTTATTTTTCTTAGCATAATTTCACATTTGTACCTTATTAACTTCATACTTTCAAGATGTTTCATTGGCTTAACATTTTTTGAGTGTCTAATGTACAAAATATTATCTATATTATTTTTTTCTATTTTCTCCCTTTTAGAATGTTACACGTGCTTAATTTAATAGAATTGCTTTCTTTTTGTGATTGAGTCATGTTATGCCCTTTTTAAAATATAATATTTTGGCATTCATTCTGGATGAGAATAATTATAATAGCCTGTATGCTTTTATTTGAGATGGAACTTGTATAAGAAAATTTTTTATGAATAACCATGAATGAAATATTAAGAAAGTAATATTTAATGTTTTAATAAGTTGTAGAGAGAGAATTTTATGATAATTAGATGTAGAAACATAAGTGAAATTCTAAGGTTTAAGGTGTTAAGTTACTATGAATGAGCACATAAACATGTAAAAGGTTTAGGAAATATTTTCAATAATGCCCTTGGTACTATTCCTTATTTTTATGGCTATTTCTCATCTTCCTATTCATTTTTTCCAAATCATCCAAACCTTTCCTTACCTTTCATCTTCTATTCTTCCCCTTTCATCTTTCTATTATCAAATTAAAATAAATAAAAACTAATTTTCTATATATTCTTCAACTAATTAAGCTAAGAATTTCATCTTTATTGAATTCCTTATTCATTTCTTCTTGACTTAATGAGGATTGGATCTATTTTGAATTCAAAAAGTGGTATTATAACCTTAACTTCATAGATCCTTGGTTTTGGGTGTGATTAGGGTAAAAAAGCATTCAATCCATTTCTTAGCATCCTTTTCTATACTAAGTGAGTAGATACTCTATCTCAAATTTTTGGATTTCAAGAAATTAAACATTTGATTGCATATTTAGGGTTTTTCTAGAAAATGACTATAAATACTTTATTAATGTGTTGGTTGATCAATTTAACTTGATCAAACGAAGAAAATGGCCTTAATGAATTGCCATTGGTTTGTATTTATAAGTATATAAGGTTTGCTTAGCTATTGAATGCTTTTAATATAAAATTTTAAGTGGTTAAATAGTAAAATTTTAAAAAAATTGCAAAGTCCTAAGCAATAGTTGATTATATAATTGACAATGCTCTAAAATATGCAATCTAAAATAGCATAGTTGATCATATGGTCATGAGCTACTCATTAGTGGTTGATAACTGACTATATAAAATGCTCTTTAGACCCTTATTATAGATTATATAGTTAGGTATTAAGCTCCAAAATTGTTCCAAGACCTTGATAATCGATTATAGACCCAAGGATCACTCTCAGGGCTTCTATAATCAAATATATAATCAACTATATGTAGTATACTTTGTGCTATCATGTTGTATAGGGGTTCAAAGTAGAATTTATAAACTTAAAAATCAAGATAAGATGGTTTATGATATTTATGAGATAAATATGTAAATTGGTGACCATGAAATAAGAATTAAGGTTTTATGTTATATAATGTATGTTATGATGAACTTATTATATTAATTATGAATGGAATATGTTATGTGGTTATACAATGAGGCATAGTTTTGTTTTAGAATTGTGTTAAGTATAGTTAGAGCTATGATATTAGAAAGAAATGCATTATCCCTTATGATATAAGAAATGTGATAGGGGAGATGATCTGAATGTTAGACACATAATACCTTATAATATACTTGTGGAAGATATAAGATTAACCTTGAAGGGACAAGGTTAGGCTTAAGGAGGATATTTGTGTTTGATTGTTAATTATTGTGTATTATGTTATAATATTAGAATTCAAATGTTAGTAGCTATCCTAAGTATGATAAAATTAAAATGATATGTCTATAATTGAACCTCTTATGGTTACTTGAGATTGAAATAATCAATTTGTATGTTAAATTTTACAAAGGGATAGTTTGATTAATAAGTTGATATTTTGTTTATGACTCCTTATATTGGAGTATTTATTCAATAGGCCCCTGGACTCACTCTTTTATGTTTAATTTTGCAAATACACAAATGGAGCCTCCACTATCATTTTTTAAATCTAGTTTTATTAAAAACTCCTTTGGTAAGGTTTTAGTAATACAAACATTTATTAGATTGAATGATATTTTAGGGGTCATATTTTGTATAAGCAAAGGGTAGAAGAATTGTGTACTAAATCTTTTAATATTAGTTAGATTGGGTTATCCTTAATCAAGAGGAGTTATAAGTAAACTTTTTTTATTGTCAATGAAATGTCCTTTTTCCTCTATTATTACATCCCTTTTTTCCATATATTTTGATTAAATAACTAAGATAGTGATTAATGAGGGGACTTAGCCTAGTGAAAACTAGATATTGGGTTCCATACTAGTCAAAATTGATTAAAGGTTTTAATAGGACATGATTTTGCAATGTTATTAAATTATTTAGTTAATGCTGGATTTTGACACTATTTAAAGTTTTTAGATATAACTTGAGTTCTAAAGGTCTAATTTAGGTGATCTTAATGTCTTTTGAAAACTAAGAGGAAGCTCTATAACTTACATGCTTTGTGTAACTCCCTTACTTATTAACACCTTATTCCTCAATTACTAGATGATTATTACGCACTCATTCGCCATCTACCTCAAGCTAATACGGAATATCTCAAATTTCTGTACTTTATACACATGAGCAAAAGTCATATAATTATACAAAAAGAGTTCAATTTACAAAATATACATCAATCATATACAATGTCACCAACTATGCAATTATTTACAACTTCAAACATCATTGCCCTTTATCATGAGAGCCTTTGGAAGTATCACCGAAATGGTTAGTCACAATACAGAAAACATAAGAAACAAAGTTTCCCAGTAGCTAGCTATTGCCATAAAAACATTTCAAGCCATTCCAAATCCTTAAACAAATAAATCATACGTTTCGAAATCATTTAAACATTTTCATCTTATTCGTTACCATACCATTGTAAGAAACATACACTGTACACAACAATCATCAAGCCCATTCGAGGACTCATATCAATATCTAGATGGCCATCACAGATAATCGTACCTAGGCCTATATACAGCATCACGCTGTCTTCCTGGGGTACTCGGGCCAAAGGCCTAACATACAGCATCACGCTGTCTTCCCGAGGTATCGGGCCATAGGTACCGCACACTTGTCATCCCCGGGGAACTCGAGCCATAGGCCTAACATAGTATCACACAGTCTTCCCGGGTTGTGCGCACAACAAATTCATACACATTCCATACAATGGCATAAAATTCATAAAATCATGTAAATAGAAAACAAAGTTTAAGGATAAAGCTAGCTACCTTTTACAAGCTTCCAATGTGATGTTCCCTTTGCTCTCACTTAAAAACTTCTTCACACTTCCTCTTGCCTTTCCAAGTTGGCACTCCTTAGTCTATACAAATACACATCATAGTTTCTTATTAGAACATCATCACTTTCCCTAATCCTCATATATTCTTTACTTTCCCCACTTAATTAAATGTATACTTAGATGCTCTATACTTTGCTTTCAAGTCTTGAAATGACACATATGAACATTAGAAAAGGATCCAGGGGTAAAGCCATACAAAACATGAAGAATTAAAGCCAAAAAGTTCACTTAACAAAGAACACGGGGGTCCCATACCCCGTGTTCAGGGCCGTGTTTCGTACTGGATCACTTCGGGGCTTCACTGGGTTACTCAACAAAGAACACGGGGGTGAACACGGGCCGTGTTCTACCCCGTGTACCTTACTACCCTTCAGTCCTGAGGTAAACATGGGGAGTGTTGCACCCCATGTAACACACTGATCAGCTTCGACGAGGAACACGGGGTACAACACGGGCCGTGTTCTACCCCGTGTACCTTGCTGATCCTCCGAAAACACATTAAACAGCTAAAACTCCTTCCTTCCTTCTTTTTCATATCCATAGTTTTGGCTTCTCAAAAGGAAAAATGCACATAAACACTTTCACAATTCAAAGTTTCATCTTTCATAGGCTTTAAGCTTCATAGAAATTATTCTAACTTCATCATCTTAGCCAAGTTCCCAACATACCATGCCAACTCTACACATGCACCATTATACCTCTAAAACCCAAATGTGTTCATCATGTTTCTTGCTCTTTTTACACCAAACCAAAGCCATAGCTTAACATAACAACATCTAAAACACCATTAAACATATTCAAATCATCCTAAACTCCATGTTCAATCACCCTTAACCACACCAACCTCAAGATTTCAAGAAACTAAGAAAAGTACATTAAAGAGCTCTTAGAGGAGAACATTTTTACCTCTTAGTGCAACTTGAAAATCCTCACTTGGAGCTCCCTAAACTTGATCAAACTTGGGCTTTTCTTCAATCTAGAGACACCAATAGATAGAGCTTGATGAGAGGAGCAATTTTCCCTTCTACACCTTAGCTTGAATCTTGGTATTTTTGGGTGAAAAACTCAAAAGAAACTTTCTCTCTCTTTCTCTCTCTCTCCTGCATGTTTTGGAGCTTTCATGGAGATTTTCTGCAGCTTTTAGAAAAGTGGAGAAGAGAGGAGAGTTTTCATGAAGCTTCTAGGGGCATTTTGGTCCTTTTTGAAATTTTCAAGGGTATTTTAGTCCTTTTTCACCAAAAGTAAGGCTATTCTTATCATTATTTTTCTAACAATGACACTTGTCATGAATCTATTGGTCACACTAATAAAAATCACATATTGCACCCCAAACTCTTAGTTATTCATATTAGATCCCAAATCCTTAATTATTTACACTTTAACCACACCCGATTCTGCACTTTTATAATTTAGTCCATAGGGTTTCTGTCTGTTTAAAATTCCTTACACTGTCAGACTTAGATAACTCCCCTTTTTAGGGTTCTCCAACCTCCTCTGATCATTCATACTATTTAGGGAAATTAATTATTTCCCTACTATCTGTTTTCCTTCAAAATTTCGTTTACCTTGCGTTTAACTCCTTTCAACTTGAGATTCACCCACCAGACTAATTCAATCATGCTCTTCGTTTCTACAGCCTCAGAAATTAAAGATTCAAATAATAGAATTGAAAATTCGGGACATTACACTTTGGTTGAAACCTAGTTCAAATATTTGGAAATTCATATTTGGCTAAGAAGAAGATTCAATATTACTATCTAGCATCCAAAATAAATAAAGCTCCAATGTTCCACAATGGCATGAAACTACTGCCCAAAGTTATCTAAGATCTATCCTAACATATTTCAAGACTTATTTTAATGAAACTATATAGTTTTGGGGGTTATAATAGCTTAAAAAATAACTTATGAGATTTTTCTATAGTAAACTCTTGTAGCATATTAGTTTTTGAATTTGATTTTAGGCTTTTAAATTAAGTAAGGCATATGTCATTACAACCCTAAAAGGTAGCTCATTCTAGTATAATTAGGTTTTCCTTTTTAGAGATTAGACATATAAGTTTCTTAGCCTCTAGACACAACATAGTACACATTAGTTAATGTTCTTTTCTTTTGCAAGTTCTTTTGTAACCATCATGAGTAGCTAATTTCCTAAGCAATTCATGGGGTTATCACTCTAATTTGTTTTAATTTTGATACTTGGATCTTTATTTTATATTGAATTCAATTTTTTAGCTCTTGTTAGGAATGACTCTTTAGATTATTTGCTAATTTCAATTAAATTAAATAATTATGTGTTGTAGTTTAATACTAAATGATTAATTGCAATCAATTTTCACTTGTAGTTCAATTGTGATTGATTGAATTTAGTAGCAATTAGGCTTTGGAAATTTGACACTTGAATGAATCATTACTTGCTTAAGAAAAAGAAAAAATGAATTTAATAATTTTTACTTATAAAATTGTTAGATTGAGCCTTAACCTTGTTCTAAATATTTAAAACTATTATTAATTAGATTTAGTTATTATTTTATTAATCAATATTTGGAATTTGTATGATTACTGTTAGCTTAAGGGTTTTTAACAATTAAGGTAAAAAAAACTAAATAACCTATGTTTATTTAAGAACCTATATTTATATTTTTCAAGTACTTTATTAATTTCTTTATTTTTTTTCCTTCATATCTTCAATTTTCCTTCCCTTTCTCCTTTACTCTATTACAAACTTTAATAAAATCTTTTTAATGTTTGTGTGCATGTGGTTTGGGTAGTGTAGATTATGATGATAATCAAGCATATGGTAAGGAAATTTCATTGAATGAATTTGAATGAAACATTTATCCTAATCACTTGAGAAATGGGAGGCTGGATTTTTGTGAGGATATACCAATTTACCTATATTTTTTGAATAAAGTTGCTATGTTAATTGATTTTCAGGTTCATTAAGATTATTATTCATGATTTGTTATGATTCTTGATAGCATTAATTATCTTCATGCTTATGAATTTTGTGATCTTCAAGTCATTAGAAAGTAACTCATTTGTTCATTAGTTTTAAATTATGTTTACTTGGGGACACGCAAAGGCTAAGTATGAGGAAATATGATGTGGAAAATATTATTTATGTTATTTTCTCATATTTTTTGCCTCTTATAATGCAACGTGTGATTAATTTTGACATCCACTGGAAACCCAATCAATTAGATCACTAGTAAAGATAACCAAAGACTAGTAGAATCATTAGGAACTAATTAGAATGAGGAATTAAGTTAGAAATAGCTTGATTAGATTTTTGTTACAAACCTAATGTCAAAAAGCTTCTTAAATGGCCTTTAGTGGGCCACTTTTTATTTGAAAACCTAAAAACCTAAAAAGGCCAAAATAAGGAAAAGCCCAATCCAAGTGTGGATTTTACCCCACATGGACAAGGAAATTTAATTTATCCATCCAAGGAGAAGCCCAAATTGTGACCCATTTCTTGTCAAGGCATAGACATAATTTTAGCCCAATCTATCCAAGTTAGTAAAAAAACAAATCAAAACTTTAGCAAATAGGAGTGTTTTCTAGTAACTTAGAGTTATTTAAGAATTACAAAATGGTAATTTTGATACATTGACCCTGATACTTGATCATTTGACTAGAAGAACTTGTTCACTATATAAATACTATAATTTAGTTTCCAAAAAGTTATAGAATTTATAAAAAGAAGAGGAATCTATAGAAAATGAATTTTAATTCACATAAGTATAGAATTTAAGATTTTAAACCCATAATTTGCTTTTTAAACTTAAAAAAATATATATGAGTTAAGCAAACACCAAATGAATTCTTATATGGTTTGCATGAATTACTCAATTTTATAACAATTTTGAAATCCTAAGAATTTTCATATTCTTCCATGAATGAGTTTTGAATTTTCAAAAAATATAATTATATGATGTGTTTCAAAAGACTAAAATAATTTTAATTCTAAATTTAAATAAATTTTAGATTTCACAAAATTTTCCCAAAATTTTCAAAAATTCATGATTTAGTCTCCATAAGAAGTGATTTTATTTCAAATCAAAATGTTTATGACCTAATACATGTCTTGACCACTAAATGGCATGACAACAAAGATATTTTGGGCCTCCATTTAGCATTGGGCCATGCACTTTCAAATGTGCACTAAAAGCTTTGCAAGTATTTTTTAAAACTCAATACTATATAAGAGTACCCTAACCATTCACCTAAGCATGTATCTCCTTATTTCATCACATGTGAGATAATAATGAGAACTCTCTACACTTCTTTAAATAAGGACCATCCATGTGGTCTACAAGAGGCTATGTTAGTTTTCTCTCTAATAGTACACTCTAAATTAACCTTGCAAGCTTATACTAACTTAACATGCCTAAATCATAGCTTTCATGTTCATGCTTATGGATGACAAACAAACAAAAATATTTAGCCATTACAAAGGGAATGATTGTCTAACTTAGCTCCAAGATGACTTCAAAGTCTTCTTAACACAATCTCTCAAAAGATTGCTACAAGTATGCATAATAACTTTGACCACTTCTAACTACTTTTCTTCCTTCTCTTTTTAAGCTCTACACCACACTAAAACAAAACCATACATAGTTACTTTGGACCTTTTTTCTCTTTTTCATTCCACCTACCCCTCTTAAAGTAGAAACTTCACTTTGTTTCCAAACTTAGCATTTTCCACATGCCTAAAACATTTAAGAACTATTAAACTACCACAAGTAAGCATCAAGATCACCTTTTCACTCCAGAAAGCTCATCAATTCCCCTTATTCCACCACACCCTCATCTTATTTCCATTACATGTTCTCAAAAAATCTAAAAAAAAAAGCATTCCACCATTTTTCTTCAAAATCATGTTTTACTAAGAAAGTGTTATTTCATGGAAATTTTTAGGTTTCTTGCAATACTTCAAGAACTTTATAAGTAAGTTGCTTACTCTTCTTCTTTTGAGTTTTTTTTAGAGAAACTTATGATAAGAAATAAATATTTGCATGATTATGGCTTAAGTGATCTTATGAAACTATCTAGTAAGATTTAAGCACTTAAACAAGTTAGATTACATGAAAAGTTACTAGAAACTTCTCTAATATGATTAGAGTTTTTTTAGGAATTCTTCTAGGGAATTTATATTCTTATTATTGATATACTTGATATTCAATAGTTTTAAGAGTAAATAATAAGATTTGTAGAAATTTAGTAAGAACATGAAGAACTAGTTATATTATGCTTAGCTTATGTATGTACATGTGTTTCTAGCATGATTCATGAGCTCAAAAATGGTGAAATTTGGGCTATAAGTTTTGGCCATTCTCAAGAATAAAAGAAAGAGCTTGTTTTCATCAAAATATGGGAAGGAGGCCATAGGTGGTAGGCCTACTCATGAGCTCTTTCCATGAAAACCCCTATGTTTTTCCATTGTAGACTCATAGGTAGACTAGGAGAAAATAAGGAAATTATTTCATAAAAATTGTAATAATTGAAGGTAAAAATGGATAACTGAAAAATGATATATGTTTTAAAAATTTTATAAACATTGGAATTAACCTTATGACTTTTTGAGCCTTGGATAATGAATTCGAATTAAATTAGCCCTTAACTTGGTTATAAACAATTTGGATGTGAAGGAATGGATCTATGGACTTTATACTATGTACATGGACCATGAAATTTGAATTTGAACATTTAAAGTAAGCTTATTTTGGATACAAAATAAAATAACATGAAATGAGTGGTATTTAGACTTTACCTTATTTATATGACGTATAAAGGATTATAATGGCCATGTATTTCATAATATAATTACTTTGTGAGGCACTCTTGTTATGTGATTATAGGGGATATAGTCTGACATCTTTTCATTTTTCTACTGAGGGAAAAGAGGCATGGATAGTAATTAAAGGGGAAAAGATGGATGAGAAAGGGATAAGGGTGGAGGGAGTTAAAAGGTGGTAAATTGTATACCACATACCATTTGCTTTTCAAAAAGAAATTATTTTCTAATTTTCTAAATTTATATTGGTAAGATTTGATATTCATAATTTTGTAAGTATTTCTTTCCTACATATATTTTAATAGGCAAAAGCTACTAGAATAATGGTTTAGTGGCTTTTTATTGAGTGTTATACTCTTTATGTAATGTTATTTATTTTATACACACTCCATTCGCTAATGGACCTTGTTGTGAACTTGCATATTTTTATATCAAACTACATTAATAAAATGTATCATACCCAATTTGTAAAAACTAAATTGGAGGTAGGGTTTCCTTACTAGTGGACCCTTTTGGACCATAATACACTACTTTTACTAGGTTGATTATGATAAGATGGCTCCCTAGTAGCATAACCTAAAGTCCATGAATATGGATATTTTGAATCCTATGAATGAGGGTCCATTTGGCCTATCTATATCCATATGATGACCCTTAGCTAACTAGTAAAGTATTTAAACCAAACTTTTTTTAGAACTTGGATTTGGTTTATAAACTAAAGGTTACAAATAGACTTAAATATTACTAACACTCAGTTTGCAAAAAGACTATAAGATCCAAATTATGTATGCACTTTATTTTCTTGTTTAAGTTACTTTTTCTCTAAATAGTTTCACTATAGCATACACATGATTTAATTATTAAACTTACGCGTTATATATGCATGGAATCTAAAGATATGACATGATTTATGTAGCAATGTCTCCAAGAATAAGAAAATAATTTTCAAAAGAACTTTGTTACATGGCCATCAATACCATCAGGAACTAGAGAAAGTTTTATGCAAAATCTTCAGATTTTAGTTACATTATTTTATAAACTTTCTAAACTTATTGTTATAAAATCCTATCCTAAAGATTTCTACTTTCTCTAAAGTATTTTTCAAAAGAAAAATCTTAGAGGATTCATTTTCCATAAATCATGACTCCATTTATTAAAATAAATAGTCACTCGATTCTTAAATAATTGTCATTCAAATTTCTAAGTTTTACTAACCTAGTTCTACTTTTATTATGTCTATTTTATAGCTTGATTTACCTTTATAAAATTAAAGAATCCAATCATCTTCATCCTCTTGTATCACGATTTATCCTATGAAAAATCAAGATAGAAAGTGAACCACACTTTCATTTATTTCTAAAATCTATCTATTTTTAAAGTTTCCTAAATCAATTGCATCTTCCTTCAAGTAAGGCAAGCTAGCTTTCATTAAGGAAAAAGAAAAACTTCACAATATTAGCTTTAATCAAAATATCAAGAAGATGTTCTATCCAAAGTTTTCTTGGAAAATTTTCTAGTGTCATTGTTTTCTTAACTTCAAAATGAACATATTGATTATCTATTTTCAAACTAATTTCAAAAAAGATTCAAGAAAACTCATTCATTTCAAAAAAATAGATGCTCACAAATTTCCCATGGAAATGATATAATTATAATTATAAAAAAATTTACAACATAATATCTTGTAGAAAGGTTCTTCAAAAGTGTGGTTGCCTATATGGTTTTCAAATTAGCTCAAATTCTTAATAGTGTTTCTTTCATGCATACATTTGAGAACTTGCAAATAAATGAAGTTTTTAGAATTTATTTCTAAAAATAAAGGTATTGTTTTGAAAATAAAAGGAAAAAAAAATTACCATTAGAAAACCTCCTTGAGTCTTGTGATGTTAAGGAATTACCAAAGGTTTGTAAAAGAAAGCTAAGTAAACCTTGTTATAATATCCCTCACTTGTATATCCTAGGTTAGGAATTTTTAATTTTAAACATCTAAGTTGATTATGTAATACCCCAATAAGGTAATTAAAAAATTTAAAAAGTAATTTTGGATAGAAAACCACCCTAATGGAAACTGGATAATGAAATCGAGTAAAATTCAATTGAACCGTAAATATAGTTTGAGGACATATCTATCTAGAATTTTTGAGAAATTATAATAGGCTCTACCCAAATATTATAAAAAGTCTACCATTAAGTTTAGTAAAATTTTATGTAAGTTTAATAGGAAATTAGGATCCTATGTAGCCAAAAATGGCTCGAGTAACCTGAAAACCTTGAGATTAAGGCCAAAATTGAAATAAATAATCTTGAATTGTTGGGGTATACTCAGCCTAATTATTTTAGGCCCAAATACGATTTTTAAGATCCGAAATGTCCAAGCCCAAAACAAGGCTCAATCTTTCTAGAGAAACTTATGACATTTTCATGAAAAATTATAAAACTAAAGGTAATTTGTTAATGATTATTTTAAGCATTTTATTTGGATAAATGTTAGTGGCTTTTGGAAAAAAAATATTCTGATTTCCCAGCTTGAAAACTAGGCCCCATGTGTTGAATTATCAACTAAATTTTTTATAAAAAATCAAAAATAGGAAGCTTATAATGAAAGCTTTTAAATTAGGGTTTTGATCAATAAAAAGCTTTTGGCCTTTTTTTTAGCATAAATTCTATTCATTTTCCTTAGCCAAACCATGAGTTCTTTGGCCTTCTTCATTAGGGCTTTTAACTTTTTTATTAAACTTCAAGAGGCTTTACAATTAGTTTTATCAAATTCTAGTAAGGTATCTTACGTTTTCCTTCATCTTTTTCAAGTTTTATGATCATTTCCTCTCCTAGATCTATAAAATTTGATTTATTTTTATGAAGCTACTCTTTTGCTATTCCAATGGGTTTTTCAAAATTAAAGAGTAAAGAAACTGAAGTGAGTGACAACTATGTTAGGATCGGGAGCCATATAAGTGTAGCGGAATAAACCGATCCCATCCACCGGATCCATGCAAAAATGTTAAATCAGAACAAGGATTTGTTGAATACCTTTATGATGACTCTAGAACTCGGTCGTTGATCACCTCTTCAGCTTCCTTTTTAGCCGAAGACTCTGAGGTATCCACACGAACCCACGAATCACCGATGAACATCCACACGAACACCGATTGGAATTATTCTCCCTTTTTCTCGTAGTGCTAGCTACGCCTCTTTTAGGATTTTGGTTAAGGAGAGGTGTTAGGGTTTTTCTATGCTTGGGATGCGTGAATAATGATGAATTAACTATTATTACCCAACAAGCTTATTTAAATAGGTGCATAGAAAACCCTAACCTATTTGGGCTTTATTTCATGTACAATTATAGGCTTACTATTGAGCCTTATAATTATAACATGAATTCCTAAGTATTAGACCTAAATAATTTAGTCCATTAATTCCAAATTCACTAGGCTCTAAGTGTGCGACCCTACAGGCTCTTATTACGTTAACAATGATCATTAATCATATTAATGATCATAAACAATGATCGGTGTCTAACAACACATCATTGTTACCCAAGTAATGAGAAAGTCGGTGATTTAACTAAACTTTTACACGTGATCATCACCTATGTCCTTTTGTCCTATACATCTAGATTAAGCACGAGATATGGATTGTGTCATTCCCGTATAGTCCAATCTTAAGGTTTCTTGATTCCTAAGTAAGCTGACTGAAATAAATGTAATCGACATCCCATGTCAATTCATCTGAGCATGGCCATGCATTTTCTCAGTTTTATTTAATCAAGGGGCCCACAGATGTTATTCCTATTATATAGGAGAGATAAATCCCATCTTGATCACACAAATCCCTCCGCATGATATGTGACATATCCAATATCTACCCTTACATTCACTCAACCATGAGTGATATAGAATAGTATCAAAATATGAAACTCACATGTAGGGAACCTTGGTGATCTCAAGTTAAAGGACCATGTTAATAATGATCATTAAGAACCACTCAAGACACTCGTATAACGATCCATGTAATGTTCTTAAGATGGGTCAGTCCAGTATACAAGTTTTCTAACTTGCCTTTATGTGAAACTTAATATCCCATATAATTCTTTACACATGCTAGTCTTAACATATCAAAGCAACCTAATCTACAATGATATATGACTAGGGACATTTAAGAATACAATTATTCTAAAGTTATTATCATAATTAAATATATCAGCAGATAATATATATAAATATAATAATTGAAATTGTCATTAAAATAACATGATTCAAAATTACAATCACCAATATGATTGATTTTAGGGCTTATACACTAACAAACTATTCCTTATTCTATTGAGATTTATCATTAAAGATGAAAAAATTTGAAGATTTTGGCCATGTTAGAAAAGAAACTGAGATACGATGCTATATGATTTAATTTTGATATTGTATAAATTTGATATGAAGATATAATATTGGTGTTATGATGTTGAAATGAGTAAGAGATGATTTATTAGGTTTTTCCTTAGAAAATGACCATATGAAAGTGTTGAACAAAATTTTGTTAAAAAAAGGTTTAATGGTATGTTCTATTTCTCTTCGAAAATAAGGATTAAAAACTATTTAAAATTCAATTCTTGGTATAATCATGTTACAAATAGTGTTTGGATAGGTGAAAATTTTTTTAGCAATTTTTGGAAAACTTTAGAATTATGAAAAGTGCAATTAAATGGACTTTAATTACTATAGCTTGAAACAGAATACTAGATTCTACATGCAACTTTTTGGTGTTATCTATGTATCAATTTGATTGAAAAAAATTAAGATAATTGATGCTCCTTGGTTATTAGTATTTTTTTAAGCTTGTATAAAAATTTAGTAATGATTAGAGTTAATTTTGGATGCCAAAAAGGGATCCTTTTATTTTAACAACTTCAAATTTGTTTAGTTTTGGCAATTTTGTGATATTCATTCTATATAAACAATATCACTACAAAAATTTTGTGAAATAATTATGGTTTTCCAATATTTGACATGTGAGGGACATTATATAAAATTTTAATGATGATTAGATTTAGTTTGAATGTTAAAAATGGGTCTTTATTTCAACTCCCCTTATGTCATCCTATCTTAAATTTCCTATTTAGGTTCTGTGTCAATAGTGCCTGTGGGAATAAATAATGTAAGTTAATTTATGTTTGACATGTAATATTATGTTGAGAATGTTAGAATCAATTTTAGTAAGATTTTGAATTGATTTGGAAGTCATAAAGTGCACTAAACCATGCCATATGCTAAGTATTTGGCAATGTGATTGTTTGAAACTCTTTTGAGAAATCTTAAAAAGAATTTGAATGTATAAAATAGTTTATGATATTAGAATCATTTTAATAGCTATTCATATGAATTATGTTTTTCCATTATTATGAATGGAAAGGTTGTATATGTCGACCTTAAATATAATATTATATGATCAAGGAAATTAAATGTATAAGAATTGGCAATTTTGTTAAAGTTTATGGTATAGTTGATATTTTAATGATACATTATGATATGTAACAATGAAATGTATGATTGATGCCTATATTTGCTTATAGCATCCTATCATTGCCATTGTAAGCATGAATGCTAATCCTTTACATAATTTATGGGGGAAATTATTGGCCATTGATCCTTCATAGAGAAAGAAAGGAGTGGTAAGGGTTGGAAGGATAAGGTTGGTGGCTTAATGCGTAGCATGGTGAAGGTAAAGCTGGACCGAAAATATAAGGAGAAACCTATATGTCAACCATTGTCATTCTTTAGAAAAAAATTTATACGCATTACAATAGAGTTAAATTAAATTATTATTTATTTTAAATTACTATTTACACATGTCTTTGATCTATTATAGTGAAAACTCCCTAAAAAAGGAGAAATTAGCCAATCATTGAGTACATTAATACTCACATGTTGTTAATTTTTGTTTACAAATTTTAAGCATGGATCACCTAGGGATAACTTATATCTATACAAGAACCATCTTAACACCTTGAGGAAACTTCCTAGTTATACTGTTGTATAGATTCCATATGATAACATTGAGGCATTGCATTGATTACTTTGTAGGACTTAAAAAACTAAATTTTGAGTCAAATCCTTATATTATAAATCTTATTTTTCCTAATCGTTCTTAGAAGGATATAATGAGTAGTTCATGTTCAGTTACTATGCCATATTCTCCATCTTGCCTATCCATAGAATCTAATCCTAAGGAAGACCTAGACTAAAAATAGGATAGATCAAATTAGGAATCTCTCTATTTTTAGTGTTTGTATGTTAGCTTTAATATTATTGCAATATTTTGAAATTCTTATATAAATCTTTTCATGTAGGTAAATTATATTTTGGATTTTCAATTACATGTGAAATTAATTTTATTTTCTATAAATACCTATTTTCATCTTTAACAAAGTTAAGTAATAAAGAGTCAAAGATATTTTAAGGGCTTGTAAGAATAGCTTGGCCAGTAATTTAATACTAGTCAAGTGTCTTTATGTTAATTATTGTTAGTATATTGCCTTAAAACTAATCATATAGATAATTGTAAATTTGAATCATGTTATTTTAAAGGCAATTCCAATTATCATATTGATATATTTTTTTCTGTGTAGTATATTTAATTATAATAATAACCTTAGAATAATTGTATTCTTAAATATCCCTAGTCATATATCATTATGAATTGGGTTGCATTGATATGTTAAGACTAGTATATGTGATTACTTATATGAGATATTAAGTCTATACATGAGTAAAAGTTAGAAAACTTGTGTACTAGATTGACTTATCCTAAGAATACTACATGGATCGTTATATAAGTGTTATGAGTGATTCTTAGTTATCATCATTAATATGGTCCTTTGACCTGAGATCACCAAGATTTTTTACATGTAAGTTTCACATTTTGATACTACTTTATGTCACTTATAGTTAAGTAAATGCAAAGCTAGTTATTAGACGTGTTATATATTATGCAGAGGGATTTGGGTGATTAAGATGAAATTTGTCCCTCCTATTTAATAGGAGTAACATTGGTGGGCCCTTTGATTAAGTAAGACTAAAAAAAATATATAGTCATACTTAGATGGATTGATATAGGATATCAATTACATTTACTTTAGTTAGCTTACTTACGAATCAAGAAATCTTTGAATTAGGTCATATGAGAATATCACAATTCATATCTCGTGCTCAATCTAGATGTTTAGGACAAAGTATCATAGATGATGATCATATATATAGGTTTAGTCGAATCACTGACTTTCTCATTACTTGGGTAATAATGATGTGTTACTAGACACTACTCATTATTTATGATTATTAATATGATTTATGATCACTGTCAATGTAATAAGAGTTTGTAAGGTTACATACTTAGAACCTAGCGGATTTGGAATTGATGGACCAAATTATTTAGGCTTATTATATGGGAATTTCATGTTATAATTATAAAGTTTAATTATAAGCCTATAATTATACATGGAACAAAGTTCAATTAGTTAGAATTTTCTATGCACCTATTTAAATAGGTGTGTTAGGTGTTAAAAATTAATAATTCATGCATCCCATGTAACGACCCTAAATTAGTATAATAGTAATATATATATAATAATAATAATAAATAAAATTTATTGAGATTGTAATGAGTGAAAATTGCTTAGAAACCTAAGAATAGACTTTAGAAAATTTCATTTAGAAATTCGTTGAATTTCTGTACCCGGTAAAGTAAAAAAAGTGAGAAAATGAGTCAAAATTATAGTAAATTAATTCAAAAATTAATGGATGATCAAAAAAATAATTTTAAAAGCTCAAAAATGGTTATGGGAAGTAAAAATAAAATTTTTAGGAAGTTTGGAAGCTTAAGGGTGAAAATGTAAAGAAATTAAGTATTTCGGGGCCAAATTGTAATAAACCCTTTTATCTTTTTGGCCTTTTTATTTTTGTTGTTCAGGTTAGGTTGGCCCATGTTATTTTCAGACCCAAATGGAAAAAAAAATATGGCCCAATTTCGTGATCCAACACCAGCCCAAACTTCCAAGGGAAGCTAAGGACCAAAATGAAAGAAAATGACAAAATTTGAGGCAAAAGTGTAATATTTGAAAACTTTTAATTTGTGTCTCATTTTTATTGGATAAAGCATGATGTGCTAGCCTGAATCTCAGCCACTTGGACGTGCTATGCAGCCCACCAAGTGTCCCCAAGATCCTCCCAAAATCCAAGGCACATTTAATGTTGGAAATGATTGAATTTGTGAGATTTTTTTTTAGGAATCCTTTAAGCATCCTTATATAAAGTAAGAAAGGCTTAGTTGCAGCACATTTGCTGCTCCTCACCAGCAAAAAAAAAACGTGACCACATAGAGAAGTAACAAGGGAAGCTAGACAAAGTAAATTCAAGGAAAATTGGCAAGTTAAATAGGTAGATTTTGATACCCCTAGACTCTTGTGAAATTCTTCTTCCTCTTGACTCTAAAATCTGATTTTTTTTTTAATTTCTTGAATTCATCTCCCTCTCCCTTAGAAGTCAAATTTGAAAGGAGGAAGAAACAAGTAAGGATTTAAGGTGAGTAATAGCTTGTTATGCATTTTATGAATTCCTAATGCTGGATGGTCATGAGGAATATGATTTTTAGGACATGATTTGTGTTAGTTGTTGAGATAATTAATTTTGGATGATTTGAACATGTTCAATGGTGTTTTTAGATGTTGTTATGTTGATCTATGGCCTTGGTTTGGTGTAAAAGCAATAAGAAACCATGATGTATACACTAGGACTTTAGAGGCATAATGGTGCATGTGTGGGTTGGCATGATTTTGTTTGGAATTTGGCCAAATTGATGAAATTAGGATGATTCTTATGAGTTATGAAGCCTAAGGAAGATGAAATTTTGAGTTATGAAAGTGTGTATGAAACTCCCCTTTTAAGAAGCCAAGGGGAAAAGGAGGTTTAGCCATGTAAATTGTGTTTTTGGAACATCAGTAATGTACACAGGGTAGAACACGGCTCATATTCACCCCCCGTGTTCTTTGTTGAAAGCTGATTCAGTAATGTACACGGGGTAGAACACGGCCCATGTTGTACCCCATGTTCTAAACATGGGGTAGAACACGGCCCATGTTCACCCCCGTGTTCTTTGCCCAGTGAACAATTTGGTCTCAAATAATTCCTACCCTTATGCTGCCTAGATAGGGTCTACATACAACATATTTTGTGTATGACATATGAATGATTTAATTTGTATACATGAATATCCTTTAGAGTTTGATATGAGAATGAGCATAGAAGGATAAATGAAGCATAAAACACTTATGGCATTGTTGGTATTTTGACACACTCCTCGAGGAAAAATTGTGGTTGATGCTTGTGGCGTCCCGCAATTGTTCATTCTACTTACAAAAATGTGGGAGGGAGAAAACATCCTTTGCAGAGAAGGAGAGGAGGGGTAAGTAGTGGAGGGAAAAGGTTGGTGGCCTCGGGCCTAGGGTGGCGGGGGATAAGGTCGGACCGAAGATATAAGGTGACATTGCATACCAACTAACGCCATTTCTCAAATAACGTAATATCTAAATTTGGGCTTTTTAATTAGAAAAGCAACCTTAAATGGGAAAACCAAAATGAGGCAATAATAGGTTATTACTCACTGAGTATGTTTATATTCATTCTGTATTTTCTTTAAATTATCTTTTCAGATAATGACCATGGATCTGTGGACGCGCAGTAACACTTACAGAGGACATGCCATAACACCTTTCGGAACGTATGGATTAGAGTTGCAAATAGAGATTCGGGTCACTCCCAATGAGATAAACATTTTGTATCATATGGACTATTGGACCATAGACAATGAGCCAAATGTCCTTCATATTTTCTTCCCCCTAGTCGTAGTCCCCCCGGATGGCGATACCGGGAGCAATGAGACACCGTTAGGGCCCATAACACCTAGTTCTAGTTCTCCTTCAGAATCTGATCCTGAGGAGGAAGGCCCTAATCGGGTTAGTGAGTCAGATGACTAGGTTTTCTGTATGTAAAGTTATGATAGACTTATCTCTGTAAATATTTTTGTACTGTTATATGTATATTATTTCGCTATTTTAACTCTTTATTACCTACTTTCTTTCGGCGCGCCCTAATATTATTTTTACAAGTATATGCGATATTATGTCGTCTTTGGAGGCTAGTAAGGGTATCTTATCAGTATGGAATGCTGATTGGGTATCTTTACGCCGGTCATGATTACAGTATGTTGGGTCATGACAGAGTTGGTATCAGAGCATGATCCTGAATGCTTGTGAGTCTTTAGAGTCTGTTGTGACCCAAGTAAGTTCTGGGGTTGTGAAAGGCATGTGAAGAAGTAAGTGTTAGCAGCTACGGATCTATGATGATTCCAGGTAACATTTTATATTTTTAAATTTTAATATTAATCATTAATTAAATTTATTTTAGATAGCTATGCCTAGGAAAAGGCAAGTTCAACCTCCAATGCCTCGCCGACCTACCAGAGCACATCCGAAAGTGTCAGAACATGAGGCATCTGTAAATGCACCTATTGAAAATCTAGAAAAGATTGAGTAGGAACAACCTGCAGCCCCGGATTGGGCTATAAGGCTACAGCAGATGCTAGATAAATTTCTGGACCAAACCCAGAATCCTATTGCTCCACCTCCGGCATCTCCACCTAAAAGACAGGTCCCAATATTGCCTCCAAGGGAGAGATTACAATTAGTACATGAGTTTCAAAAGCTAAACCCTCCTAAGTATGGTGGCACAGACCCTACAGCTGATCTGTATCAGTTTATAGATCAAATTGAAAGAGTGTGTAAACTACTGGGATGTGACGAAAACATGATAGTAGAACTGGTAGGCTACCAATTGGAGGATGTTGCACACTTTTAGTACGCGCATAATATTGAGCCCACTATTACAGCACAGGAGCCAATTACTTGGAAGCGGTTCCAGGAGGAATTTATCGATAGATTTTTACCGCCAAGTATTAGGGAAGCAAAGGCTCGAGAGTTTGAGAAGTTAACTCAGGGGTCAATGACGGTGGCCCAATACGATGCTCAGTTTACTCGATTGTCACGATATGCAGAACATTTAGTATCGATAGAGAAAGCTCATGTCAATTGATTTGTGTACGAACTTCGAGATTATTTTTATGATCGGGTAGATGTTTCTGACAACACTACTTACCAGCAAGCGTTGAATCAAGCTATTAGAGCCGAAATTCGAGCAGCAGAAAGACAAAATCGAAAAGCTAGTTCAGGAGGGAGGCGAACCTTTCCATTTCAACCAGAAAGGAATAGGAGTGCAGATAAGGCAGTGATTGCTTCAAGTATTCCAAGAAGTACTGCACCAGCTAGTTGGAGAAAGGGCAACCAGCGGCGACCTCAACGAAAACCAGCCGGAAGCAGATCTGAAGCTAGTGTCAATGCTCCCCGTCAAGTATATTCAGTACCATTCAATAGGCCTTCACAATGCTCTCGTTGCGGCCTTAGTCACATTGGGCCATGTGGCTCATGTTTTCGGTGTGGACAAATGGGGCATCGAGCTCTTGAATGTCCATCAAAGGCTCAGGGAAGTCACACGACAAACCCTAATTTCCGTCCTATTCAGAATACTGCTTTTGTGAAGCCACCAATAGTACCAAATAGAAGAAATACGGGAAAAGAACCTGCAACAACTCAAGCCCGAGTGTATGCCATAACACGTCAGGAAGCTCAAGATTCAAACACGGTAGTGGCAGGTACGGTCCTAATTGAAACCTTTTCTGCAAAAGTATTATTTGATCCAGGCGCCACCCATTCGTTCATATCTGCCAATCTAGCAGCTAAATTTCCTAAATCAATTAATGTTTTAGATGAACCCTTGATGGTGAACACACCAGTAGGAGAAGTTATGCTAGCCACATCTAGTGTTGATAGCTGCGACATTAGAATAAACAATCATTCAACCACTATAAAACTGATCGTATTAGAAATGGTAGATTATGACATGATATTAGGAATGGACTGGCTCTTGAAATATCATGCTTGTGTTGATTGTTATCACAAAACAGTCACCTACCAAATAGAAAAAGAGGTAGTCCAAATTTTCCAAGGTGAAAAGAAGCCTGGATTGCCAACCTTTGTGTCATGTACGAAAGTTCAAAAACTGATTAATAAAGGGCATGTGGCATGGGTCGCTTCAGTGATAGAAGTGGAAAGGGAGGAAGGAGTATTGGAGCGAATCCCAGTAGTGAAGGAATTTCCAGATGTTTTCCCAAATGACTTGTCAGGATTACCACCAGATCGAGAAATAGAATTTGTAATTGAGACGATTCCCGGAATAGACCCGATATCAATTGCACCGTACAGGATGGCACTAGCAGAATTAAAAGAACTGAAGGAGCAATTGCAAGATTTATTAGACAAAGGCTTCATACGTCCTAGTACGTCGCCTTAGGGAGCGCCGATGTTGTTTGTGAAAAAGAAAGATGGATCGCTGCGACTGTGTATTGACTACCGGCAGTTAAACAAAGTCACCATAAAGAATAAATATCCTTTACCCAGAATCGATGATCTGTTCGATCAACTGCAGGGTTCCCAATATTTCTCAAAGATCGATTTACGCTCAAGGTATCATCAATTGAAGATACGGAAAGAAGATGTTCTGAAAACGGCGTTTCGAACCCGCTACGGACATTACGAATTTCTGGTAATGTCGTTTGGCTTGACAAATGCTCCTGCAGCATTCATGGACTTGATGAATCGTGTTTTCAAACCTTTCTTGGATAAGTTCATTGTAGTATTTATTGATGACATTTTGATCTACTCCAAGAATGAAGAAGAACATGCACAACATCTAGAGATAACTTTGCAAACGTTACGAGAGCATAAGCTTTATGCTAAGTTCTTGAAATGTGAATTCTGGATGAAGGAGGTACACTTTCTAGGCCACGTAGTATCGTAAGAAGGAATACGAGTAGATCCTCAGAAGATTGAAGCGGTACTTAAATGGCCACAACCATCATCAATAACAGAGATTCATAGTTTTCTTGGTTTGGCTGGATATTATAGGAGATTTGTCAAGGATTTCTCAAAAATCGCAGCTCCCTTAACTAGATTGACACGTAAAGGAGTCAAATTCAAATGGGATGATGACTGCGAAAGGAGTTTTCGAGTACTGAAAAAGCGACTTACCTCAGCTCCAGTATTAGCTTTGCCTGATGGTGCAGAAAAATATATAGTATATTGTGATGCTTCTAGAGTAGGTTTGGGATGCGTGTTGATGCAACAAGGAAAGGTAATAGCGTACGTATCTCGTCAATTAAAGAAACATGAAGTTAACTATCCTACTCATGATCTAGAAATGGCTGCTGTGGTGTTTGCTTTGAAAATATGGAGACATTATTTGTACGGAGCCACTTGTGAGATTTATACAGATCATAAAAGCTTGAAATATATTTTTGATCAAAAGGAGTTGAATATAAGACAAAGAAGATTGATGGAATTCATAAGTGATTATGACTGCTCTATCCATTATCATCCGGGTAAAGCCAACGTGGTAGCTGATGCCTTAAGTCAAAAAATTCTGAAAGGCAAGGATGAACAAAGGGATGGTGATGTGAATAAAACTCTAGCCTGCATTATAGTGCATTCTACCATAGTGGACCAAATTAAGGCAAGTCAAAAAGAGGACCCACAATATAAGCAGTTGAAAGATAAAGTCAAAATGGAAAAAAATGACAAACTAAGAATTGATGATGAAGGAGTAATAAGATATGAAAGTCGTCTGTGGGTACCTACTGCTTTAAGAAGGGAAGTGTTGAGGCGAGCTCATGAATCATCCTACACAATGCATCCTGGTGCAATGAAAATGTATCAGGATCTGAAAGCTGTATATCAGTGGGATGGAATGAAACGAGATGTGCAGGAATATGTTATGCGGTGTTTAACCTGTCAGCAAGTGAAAGCAGAGCACCAACGCCCGGCAGGTCTCTACCAGCACATTTATATCCCTGAATGGAAATGGGAAAGTGTTACTATGGACTTCATGACTGGGTTACCACGAACCAACAAAGGATATGATTCCATTTGGGTAATCATTGATCATTTAACTAAGTCTGCCCACTTCATACCAGTGAAGACAACTTATACTGCATCACAATATGCCCAACTCTATCTGGATAAAATTATTCCGTTGCATGGCGTACCGCTTGTGATTATCTCGGATCGTGGGTCACAATTTACATCGCGATTCTGGCGATCTTTTCAAGAGACGCTAGGCACTCAATTGCGATTTAGTACAGCATTCCATCCACAAACTGATGGACAATCTGAGAGAACAATTCAGACATTAGAAGATATGCTTAGGGCTTGCACAATAGAATTTGAGGAAAGTTGGGATAAATATCTGCCATTAATGGAGTTTGCATATAACAATAGCTATCATGCGAGTATACAGATGGCTCCATTTGAGGCATTGTATGGTAAAAAATGTCGATCACCCATTGGATGGTTTGACTAGGAGAAGAAAAAATGATTGGTCCAGACCTTGTTGAAGATGCTATTCGTAAAGTTCAGTTTATTCGAGAAAAACTACGAGCAGCTCAGAATAGATGTAAGTCTTATGCAGACAACAGAAGAAGAGAGTTGGAATTTCAAGAAGGGGAACAAGTATTTTTAAAGGTTACCCCTATGAAAGGAGTCATGCGATTCGGTAAAAAGGGAAAATTGGCACCCAGGTTTGTAGGGCCTTATCGGATCAAACGTCGAATCGGAAAGGTGGCTTATTAATTGGAATTGCCAGATCATATGAAGGGAATACATCCAGTTTTTCATATATCTATGTTGCGAAAATATCTCCCAGATGAATCCCATGTATTGAAAGAAATATCGGTGGAACTAGATCGAAAGCTAACATATGAAGAACAGCCGGTACAGATCGTTGATTGGCAAATACGAAAATTAAGATATAAAGAAGTCCCCATGGTGAAAGTAATATGGGATAGACATGGAGTCCAAGGGGCAACCTAGGAATTAGAAAAGGAAATGAGTGAAAAATATCCCCATATATTTGGTAAGTTTTCTTCTTATAACCATTCTTTAGTCAGTAATAAGTTTATACTTTATCCAAAGAAAATTCGAGGATGAATTTTTTTTGAAGGGGGGAGAACTTGTAACGACCCTAAATTAGTACAATAGTAATATATATATATAATAATAATAATAATAATAATAATAATAATAATAAAGAAAATTTATTGAGATTGCAATGAGTGAAAATTGCTTAGAAACTTAAGAATAGACTTTAGAAAATTTCATTTAGAAATTCATTGAATTTCCGTACTCGGTAAAGTGAAAAAAGTGAGAAAATGAGTCAAAATTATAGTAAATTAATTCAAAAATTAATGGATGATCAAAAAAATAATTTTAAAAGCTCAAAAATGGTTATGGGAAGTAAAAATAAAATTTTTAGGAAGTTTGGAAGCTTAAGGGTGAAAATGTAAAGAAATTAAGTATTTCGGGGCCAAATTGTAATAAACCCTTTTATCTTTTTGGCCTTTTTATTTTTGTTGTTCAGGTTAGGTTGGCCCATGTTATTTTCAGACCCAAATGGAAAAAAAATATGGCCCAATTTCGTGATCCAACACCAGCCCAAACTTCCAAGTGAAGCTAAGGACCAAAATGAAAGAAAATGACAAAATTTAGGGCAAAAGTGTAATATTTGAAAATTTTTAATTTGTGTCTCATTTTTATTGGATAAAGCATGATGTGCTAGCCTGAATCTCAGCCACTTGGACGTGCTATGCAGCCCACCAAGTGTCCCCAAGATCCTCCCAAAATCCAAGGCACATTTAATGTTGGAAATGATTGAATTTGTGAGATTTTTTTTTAGGAATCCTTTAAGCATCCTTATATAAAGTAAGAAAGGCTTAGTTGCAGCACATTTGCTGCTCCTCAGCAGCAAAAAAAAATGTGACCACATATAGAAGTAACAAGGGAAGCTAGACAAAGTAAATTCAAGGAAAATTGGCAAGTTAAATAGGTAGATTTTGATACCCCTAGACTCTTGTGAAATTCTTCTTCCTCTTGACTCTAAAATCTGATTTTTTTTTAATTTCTTGAATTCATCTCCCTCTCCCTTAGAAGTCAAATTTGAAAGGAGGAAGAAACAAGTAAGGATTTAAGGTGAGTAATAGCTTATTATGCACTTTATGAATTCCTAATGCTGGATGGTCATGAGGAATATGATTTTTAGGACATGATTTGTGTTAGTTGTTGAGATAATTAATTTTGGATGATTTGAACATGTCCAATGGTGTTTTTAGATGTTGTTATGTTGATCTATGGCCTTGGTTTGGTGTAAAAGCAATAAGAAACCATGATGTATACACTAGGACTTTAGAGGCATAATAGTGCATGTGTGGGTTGGCATGATTTTGTTTGGAATTTGGCCAAATTGATGAAATTATGATGATTCTTATGAGTTATGAAGCCTAAGGAAGATGAAATTTTGAGTTATGAAAGTGTGTATGAAACTCCCCTTTTAAGAAGCCAAGGGGAGAAGGAGGTTTAGCCATGTAAATTGTGTTTTTGGAACATCAGTAATGTACACGGGGTAGAACACGGCCCATGTTCTACCCCATGTTCTGAACACGGGGTAGAACACGGCTCATATTCACCCCCTGTGTTCTTTGTCGAAAGCTGATTCAGTAATGTACACGGGGTAGAACACGGCCCATGTTGTACCCCATGTTCTAAACACGGGGTAGAACACGGCCCATGTTCACCCCCATGTTCTTTACCCAGTGAACAATTTGGTCTCAAATAATTCCTACCCTTATGCTGCCTAGATAGGGTCTACATACAACATATTTTGTGTGTGACATATGAATGATTTAATTTGTATACATGAATATCCTTTAGAGTTTGATATGAGAATGAGCATAGAAGGATAAATGAAGCATAAAACACTTATGGCATTGTTGGTATTTTAACACACTCCTCGAGGAAAAATTATGGTTGATGCATGTGGCGTCCCGCAATTGTTCATTCTACTTACAAAAATGTGGGAGGGAGAAAACATCCTTCGCAGAGAAGGAGAGGAGGGGTAAGTAGTGGAGGGAAAAATTTGGTGGCCTCGGGCCTAGGGTGGCGGGGGATAAGGTCGGACCGAAGATATAAGGTGACATTGCATACCAACTAACGCCATTTCTCAAATAACGTAATATCTAAATTTGGGCTTTTTAATTAGAAAAGCAACCTTAAATGGGAAAACCAAAATGAGGCAATAATAGGTTATTACTCATTGAGTATGTTTATACTCATTCTGTATTTTCTTTAAATTATCTTTTCAGATAATGACCATGGATCTGTGGACGCGCGGTAACACTTACAGAGGACATGCCATAACACCTTTCGGAATGTATGGATTAGAGTTGCAAATAGAGATTCGGGTCACTCCCAATGAGATAAACATTTTGTATCATATGGACTATTGGACCATAGACAGTGAGCCAAATGTCCTTCATATTTTCTTCCCCCTAGTCCTAGTCCCCCCGGATGGTGATACCGGGAGCAATGAGACACCGTTAGGGCCCATAACACCTAGTTCTAGTTCTCCTCCGGAATCTGATCCTGAGGAGGAAGGCCCTAATCGGGTTAGTGAGTCAGATGACTAGGTTTTCTGTATGTAAAGTTATGATAGACTTATCTCTGTAAATATTTTTGTACTGTTATATGTATATTATTTCGCTATTTTAACTCTTTATTACCTACTTTCTTTCGGCGCGCCCTAATATTATTTTTACAAGTATATGCGATATTGTGTCGTCTTTGGAGGCTAGTAAGGGTATCTTATCAGTATGGAATGCTGATTGGGTATCTTTACGCCGGTCATGATTACAGTATGTTGGGTCGTGACATCCCAATACATAGAAAAACCTAGCAGCCCTCCTTGACCATAACCTTAAAAGGCATAGTTAGTACTACGAGGCAAAAGAGGAGAATTCCAATTAGTAGTCATAGCATATTCACTAGTGATTTGCTGGTTCATGTGTATACCTCAGAGTTTCGACCGGGAGCAAGTTGAAAAGGTGATCAATGAACAAGATTTTTGAATTGTCTATAGAAAGTAATGACAAAATCCTTATCCTAATCTAATCATTTTGCATGGAACTTGGCTGGGATTGATTAATATTTTGTCATAATTATTTGGCTCCCGATCCTAACAATCACAATGTTGAGAGTTAGGTTGTGATAGATTGTAAATTTTAGGGTAAATTTTTTTTGGTTGTTTTTTAAATAAAAAACTAATTTGTGCATCAAAATCTAGATGATATACATAGCAAGGTAGGTAAAGCATTATCCTTATACAACCATTCATGAGTGATCAAGGCAACCTTTAAAAATATATACATATCACTTTCAAAATAAGCCTCCATGAAACAACCTAATCGACTGAGGCATGTTAAGGCCACTCATATATTCATGGCATACATTATACATGAAGGTACACTCGTGAGGGTACAAGAATAGCTTAAAGCAGAAAAGCATGTGGATGGTTTCAAGTGGATGTGGCATCATGATCACCACCAAGTCCTCATAAATCAACATTATAACATTTTGTCTTCAAACCTAAAATTTAAGCACATAATAAGGGTAAGTCTAAATAAACTTAATGAATGGATTTTGTTAAATAATGCATGTGCTTTCTTTACTGAAGGTGGCTTATAACATCAATGTGAGCCGCTTGGCTAGCTTTTTAGCATTGTTTGGCATAGTACGTGTCCAATAATATAGTTTCTTCATTCAATATTTACCTTATTTAGTGAATCAATACACAATTTGATATTTAAGTCATTAAGCTTTTCTAAGAAAGGTTTATTATTGCATATCAATTAGTTTTTAATATGAATATATCACTATCTCTTACCATGTGAGCTTATAAAATGTTAAATAGCTTGACCATTACCATGTAAGTATATAACATGAAGTTTCAAGTGAATTCATGTCTTATGAGCATATAACATACAATTATAAACAAAATCATATCTTATAAGCAAATAACATGTACTTATAGGCTAATTTATATCTTATAAGCATATACTTGTAATCATAGGCCAATTCATATTTCATAAGCATATATCATGCAATCATATGCACACATGCATACACTGTGGTACCACACTCTTCCTTATGGGAATGGGAAGCATGCACTATATAAATTAATGGTAAGACAAATAAGAGTGGACTAAAGATATAAGGAGTATTGGGAGGTGAGCCTTCAAATATATATATATATATATATATATCTTTTTATGTCATATAGTGGTTTCTCAATTCATTTAAAAAAATATCTATTTTTGTGTGACTATCATTGGTTGAAGATTAAATTAAAAAAATTTAATGTGCGAAGATTTATAAAATAATTTATTAATATTTGATAAATTATTTTTAAAAATTTTGAAAGTTTGAAAATTTTATTTTGAGTCTTTCAAAATTTATGAAATTATCATAAAAATATTTTATATATTGGAGAAGATGAAAAGTAATTGAGATTTTAAATAAAATACATTTCATAAAAATGAATTTTGAAAGTGTATGAAAGGCTAAGATTTCATAAAAAAAAAAATAAGCTTATAGGTGTGAGATGCATAAAATTACTACTCACAACTCAATTTCTTTTTAATATTTACTCTTTTATTTTTATAGGAAATTGGGACTCCCTCCCTTTCTATTTTATAAAAATCTGGTATCCCCCCTTTTTATTATTTCCAGACAGCAGCTTCACTTTACCCCAGCATTTTTTCTCACTCCGTTTTTGTGTCAACCTCCCTTTCTTTATGCATATTCCACCGCCACTTTCAGTTCCTCCCCTTTCCCATCTGGAATATTCTCTCAATTTCTATTAAAAACAAAACAAGTATATGTATATAAATATATAAAGAAAACAAATAATGAAATGCAGCAGCTCTCTCTCTTTCACGTGACTCCACCGCCCTCCCTCTCTTTCAGTTTCTCTCTTCTTTCCTCGTCAACCTTCTTTGTTGTTGTTGCTCTCTTTCCCGGCTTCTCTTTGTTAGCTTCTGTTCTTTCCTCCTTTCTCTCTGTCCCGATCACAGTCTTGCTGCAAGTCTTAGCTGCCGCTGCTTTATTTCTCACTTTTTCCTTTGTTGTTACTGTTGATTTGAATTGCAATGGAACAAAGAGATCTCGTAGGCAAAGTTTCTTTTTCAAACTAGCGTAGTTGCGGTTTCTGGGGGCAGAGTTTCTTTCTCAAACAAGCGTAGTTGCGATTTCTGGAATCTTCTACGGACAGAACCGTACTGCCAGCACAGCTGCCTCCCAACGGCGCTTCCTTGTGAAGGCCCGCACTTGAAGGGGCAAAAATATTAATTTGCTGTTTTTTTAGAAGTTTATTTTCATTTTACCGTTCCTTCGAAATATTTTATCAAAATATACGTGCACGGGCGTGCCCTCAGGGTCGAAAGCGCCAAACCGAATGCTGCCCTAAGATTGCTTTGAAGATGTCAGATTGAATAGTACTCTGTCTTCAAAAATAAATTTTTAAAAATAAATTAAATTTGATTGTGACTCTTGAATAAAATTAAATATTATTTAAGATATATGTTATATGTGAAGTAATAAAATAATATTTAGATTTGTTATATGTTTATTAAAAATAAAATAATTGTAGAAATTGTTAATTTGTTAAAAATACATATAAGTTAATTTAATGTAAGAAAAGAAGATTTTGTATATATTTAATTTTGTGAAAAAATTAAAATTTGATTAAAATTTTAATTGAGTAGGAAAAGAATACATATAAGTTAAAAATACATATAAGTTAAGTTAATTTGATGTAAGAAAAGAAGATTTTGTATATATTTAATTTTGTGAAAAAATTAAAATTTGATTAAAAATTTAATTGAGTAAAATGCTGAAGATTTAAAATTTAAATAGAATGCGTATAAATATATTTAATATTTTTAGGATTTAAGGTGATCGTTAAAAAATGTGATTAAACTATAATGTTTAAAATTATGAGTAAATAAATATTAAAAAATAAAATGCAATGAGTTATGGAGCATGAATTAATTCTTATCATTAGAAAAAAGTTAACTCAAATACTTGAAAAAAAAATTGAAATTAATATATATTAATAATTTAAAATAATAAAAGTTATGAAAATAAAATACGGAAGGAGAGAATAAAATTTTAGGTAGAAAGATGTTCTTGGAAAAAAATTACATATATTTGATACGTTATATGAGAATTCTATTGATTGTGTATTTGTGAGGAGATTTTATAATTTTTCTTTGATGTACGTACACAAAAAAATAAATATGTTGTAATAATTAAAACCAACCCAAAATTTGATATTTTACAATAAAGTTATAAGATAAACGTGCATAAATATATAATAAATATGAAAAGGGAAGCTAATGTCTACATAAATGGCGTCCAATCCCATATCTAGGATTAGTAATATGGCAGCCATATCTGCTAACCCTCTGTGCAGACTCAGAAGTCACATCTCTAGTGTCTGTGGCTCCCCTACCTCTAGCCCTGCCTCTGTCTCTCGCTCTGCCTCTATCTGCAAGTACTGAATCATTTATAATCATGCCACCAAGTGATATCTCCTGATCCTAAGTATGTAGATTAAATCCATGAGGAAATGGCTGCGAAGGACTAGCATTATCGGAAGGAAAGATATGAAATGAAGATGAAACTCTTGGTATAAGTGGAAATGCCTGAAATGAGGATGGAATACTTGAAGTAAACTGGAACATTTGGGATGATAAGGGAGCATATAGTGCAGATGAGAACATGTGAGAGGATGAAGGAACATCTGGTGTAGTAGGGTACATGTGAGATGAGGCGATTATATCTGATATCATCATGAAGGTATCCTCAACAGAAGATGATGGACCCTGATGCACCTAGGAAGTGGAGAGAACATCGGCTTGCTACGTAGGTCGTGGACCCGTACGACGACGTCGACGTGTATGAGGTTGATCATAGTCACCCTTTGTAGGGTTTGGGATATGATGAGCAAGCACAGGCCCACATATATAATAATATGCTTGCACAGGCCAAATTGATTCCGACCTGCACAGGCCCACATATTTTCCCTCATATATATTGCTATTTTTATACTAATCGCAATTTTTTCATACAACGTAAATTTTTAATTTTTAGTTGTAAGTGTGATATAAATAAATAAATTCTAAACCTATTTTTTAACATTATTTTGAATGTGATATAAATAAATTATTACAAAAATATTAAATTTATATTTGAATTAATAATTTCAATTTTGAATTACTTGAACACAATTGAAAAAAATTAATTTTTAAATATGATTACCTATGTATATTTTTTGCATTATGATTAAATTATCGATTATGGCAATATAATTTATTTCTACTTGTTTCATGTATTATGTTCAAGTCTAGATTCCTTCTTCTAAAATTATTATTAAATTGATTAATTGTTTTAATACAATACATTAAATATTTCATAATAATTTTTAATATATAATAGACATACCATATAATATAATAATTTTTTTCTGTCAATTAAATATTATTATTTTTTTATCCTATATAATGTATGACTATATAATTTTATTTATATTTTAAGTTATCTTTTTCAAGTGTTATTTTTTTTGTTTATTAGTTACAAATTATTCTTATTAAATTGATTAACTGTTTAATATACTATATTTAACATTTTATAATAATTTTTTCCCTTCACACTTTTTAATAACTAGCAAACAAAAATATTTACCCATTACTATTTGTATATTTTTATGATTAAAATCATGAATTTTTTTCTACATACACTAAGTTCATTCAATATTATATTACAGTACCTCTTTATATATTTTAATATTTTTACAATAAACTTATGTATAACATAATTTTTTCACTATAGTTATTATTCTTGCATTTTTATATCTATTATTTAAATAAGAAATTATTCATTTTTTTAATAATATTATCCTAATTTTTAAAACTTCTTTTTATTTCAATATATTTTAAAATTTTATTTTTGTTACTTCTCTTATTATATATCAAAATTTTATATTTAAAAAATCTCTAAACATAATTTTTACCTAAATTCTAAATCCTAAATCCTAAATCCTAAATTCTATTTCAAGATACCTTTCTTTATCCCCTCTATTTTTATTTTTTTCCACTACAAATTATCACAATACATATAAATTTCTACAAATTTTTCATATCATAAATCATAATAATCAATATAAAATAAAAAAATCTTATTGTTTATATCATACCCTAAATCCTAAAAAAATTTCTCTATCATTATAAAATATATTTTCATAATAACTAATAAAAATTATAATACAAATACAAAAATTATAAAAATACTAACCGATAAGAACAAAAAAAAGCAAAGAGAGAAGAGTCGATCTGTGATCTGTTGTGGATGAAATGTAGAGAAAGAAATGTTGCCGGAAGATTATACCGTGAAGAAAGAACGAAGAAGTGTGAGTGGGGAGAGCGGCGAAGACGAAGAGTAGTTTGCAGGATTTCGGCCGAAGCAGAGGGTTTTATAGAAAGGGTTGAGCAGGAGGCGCCATCGCGTTTGGCATCTACATTGGAATTCGAAATTTAAAGCAGCAAAGGCGCCATCTTGTTTGGCGCCTGACGTGAAATTTTGAAAATTAGAAGCACCAAAGGCGCCATCTTATTTGGCGCCTCCACAAAGGCGCCTTCTTGTTTGGCGCCTTCTCACTACCCCAAGGACGCCATTCATTCTGGCACTATTCTGTCTGAAGAGCCATTCAATCTGACGCCCTGCGTATACTGGTAATTTGTTTCGAAAGAACCATAAAATGAAAATATATTTTTGAAAAAACAGCAGATTGGTACTTTAGCCCACTTGAAGGAGTGTACAATACATCAAAGAGAGAGATAGATGATTTCCAGCTAGGGGAGGTATTTTTTTGACGTCAGCATTGCTTTTCATTGATAGAGTTCCAATAAGCTTTTTCAACGTAGGTAAATATTTTTTATATTATGGGATTTTAATTTTTATAATAATTTAAATCCTAATCCAAAAAACTTATTTTTACATAATTTGAGAAAAATGATATTATTTCCAAAGATGAGAATTTTATATTTTAATGTGATAAAATCATCATGGTTAGATTATTTTTATATTGTTAACTTTATTGATAATGTGTGTTTCAAGTTAATTTAGAAAAAGTTCTCTTTTTTTATGATGTTTCAAATTGTTACAAATGAACACATGTTGCAAGGTTTTAGAATTAAGATGATAGTTTAGAGTATTATATTTTTATATTATGAAAAATTTAAACTTGAAATAGAAAGTCTATTTTAAGAATATTTTAAATACAAGATATGACCTATGAAAAATATAATTTTTCATAATATATAATATTAAAATGATATAACTAAAGTGCTTTTGTAATATTATATTCTAGTATTACAAATATTCAAACATGATTGAAAAAAACTCTCATTTTATCATTTTAGCTAGAAAACTATTATAGTATTGATAAAATGAGGATTTTATGATTAAAAGTATTAAATTAGTATCTTTAGAATAAAATTATATCATTAAAGTAAGATTTTCTAATAATAATATTTTTTTAATTTTTAAGAAAAAGGATAAAAAAATAAAAAAATTGATGTATAACTTTATACAATGGTGTGAGTGAGTTCTCTCAAGAGCTCTAAATTGCTAGATAATAATATACTTCACTTTTACAAATTAATTTTGGAAGAATAAAGAAAGCTAGAATCCAATACAATCAAGTGGCATAGCTTGATTATTAGTTAATATTGAAAAAATATAAGAAAGCAAGTATTAAGAGATGATATTATATTATGATTTGGATAAGAATTTATAAGATGTGGAAAAAAATAAGAAATATTTATATAATTATAATTTATTCTTGTAGATGGTGATATTAGGAGGAAAATGTAAACAGATAGTTATAAATCTTTTAGAACTTTCAAGTGGATACAGACTATTAGGTGAGTATATATCTTACCATAAATTAACATTTTAATTAAAAGTGGTTCAGGTGTGACAAATTATGTTTCCTTATGATCAATATTATATATCCATATACATCCATGTGAAACCTCTTAAAAGATATAGTTGTGTAACATGGTTTGGGATTGAATTTCCTTCGTGGTTAGACATGACTAGGGAATGGTCAATCATGATATAAGTATAATTGTCTATTTGTGTGAATATGATTACTTATACTTAGGAAGCATAATGATAGTAATTATAACTATCGATGGATTTGAATAAAGGTTAATGGATAATAGTGCACAGTAGAAATATTATAATGATGTTTTACTTGAAGATGAATTTGTGATTTTGTATTGAAAATTCTTACAAATTAATGTGATATGAGAGCTAAGCTCTCCTGTGGTTACTATTGGTGGATTATGCCAACAATGATATTAAAAATTATGAATAGTATTGGATTGTGTGAAAATTAGATGAGAAATTATTGACAAAGCCTATGAAAATGATATAAGAATGATTAGGAGATCAAAAGATGAATACATTCATATTGATATAAATGATTGCATGATGTGATATAATATTAGAGCTATGCTTGTGAGGGAGTGTCATTGTCATGATTGTAATGATCTAATGTGACTGTGATAATTTATTTGTGTTTGAGCTATAATGGCTATTTATAATTGTGATGTCTACCTAACACGAGTAGTGTGAGATATGAACTCGATGATGTGTGCTATTTAATAACAAAAATTATTATGATTTATGTTGGCAAATATAAGATTTAAGTTGTGCAAGTGAATATTTCTTCCAAAGGTTAGTTTCACACATTTAGGAATTTAGGGAGTTTGGATTGAATTTTTTTCCCTAATCAAATTCTTAACTATCATGAAACCATCTAATATAAATGAATTAAGATTTAAGGATGGGAGATACATGCTCATTGAGTTCATGTAACTCACTCTTTATTTCCAATATTTTTAGGTTAGAATAAGAGCTCTTAAACCTTGTATTTATGGAGATTTAAGATCGCCTTACTAAAAGATTTAACAATTAGAAGAAGAAACATTGTTATATATAGAGAAGTGTGGACTTATATAATTTGTTGAATTGTTTGTATATGTATGGGTTTGAAATTGTATTGTACTGTAAGTTAATTTGATGTTGTCGTATCTTAAAATATAACAGATTTTGTATTATAAGGTGTGTGACCTTTAAGAAGTATCCAAAAACAAAGAAAATTTTGTTTGTTTTTCTGCAAAATTTTAAAATAATTTTTATCCCTTGGAATTTGGAAAGTTCGTTAAATAGGAAAATTGAAAATGGTTAAAGTTTGAGAAATCGATAACAGGATTCATGTCGGTTACAATTAGGATGAGTCGTGACATTCTTTGACTTCCATAATGCTATATTTACTTTATTTTAAGAAAGTAGCACTAGCCCTCTACCTTCTAATAAAGAGAATCCCTAAATTTGAAAACAAAAGCAAGTTGAAGCTATCAAAGGTTTATTTAAGTATAACAATCATTACTTGTAATATTTATGTGTAACTCACTAAATTGTCATTTCCATCTTGTATTGGCACAATTCATATGTATGCATAATACAAAAACACATTTGTACTTAATCCACACAATCCATAAGATCATATTTCAATTCATATATTCAACTTATTTGTGTTAAATCACAAAATGTGGAAATACTTAATACACATATATTATGAACTTATACATATAACACATGAATATCACCATTTAACATAATGCAAAAATGCTTCTAGTCACAAAATCATGCAATATCCCATTTTTCATGCATTTTTCTGAGTAAGAACAACTTACTTACACATTTTTAATAAATTTGTAAGGGTTACATAGAACACAATGCATTCTTCACATTCTTTCATATTTTACCCAAATTTAATCTTACTTCTTATCTTGTAATTAATTCATCTTGGCATTGAATATTCAAATATAATTTAGTAAATTTAGGAGAATATAAGGGGCACTTGTGGCCTTTTTTAAATTTTTTGTCTAAATCATAATATTTTTCCTTCATTCATAACACTATATACCTTTATATAATTAGTGCTTTCAATATATTTACTTATCATCTTTATCTTTCTTTACATTTATAATTGTTTAGGCTATAAGTATGGTTTAGCTTACTCATTAATTAAATTCTTTTATTTCTTCCAAATCAAATGCTTATTTACTAATTGCATATGGCTAGGACCATTTTTAGGTATTTAAGACAATTTTAGAGTGCATTAAGTAGGAAAAGGGAGGGAATCTAAATCTAACCTTAACATATTTCCTAGAATTCCTCTTACTACAAGTGATTTGATAGTGAGGAAACCCCTCCTTGTGATTTTAAGGTTTACTATCCCTTTGTATGTACTTTAGATAATTAATGTTCATCACTAAAATTTTAGAATCCATTTTAATTGGACAAAAAAGAGGGTATTGAACCCTCCCTTAGATCTTTTCCCTATTCTCACACTTGAAATGGTTACATGAATTGCTAACTTGTTTGTATTCTTATAAATGTCATCTTACCCATCTATTTCTTTCATTTCTTCACAACTTAACATTAATGAATTTGTTAACTAAATAAGGAAAGAGTGGGCGAACCACTTGCTATGTTTTCCTTAAATTTTCATTGAATATCATTCATTGTGAAATCAAAAATAAATTCTTTTTCAAATTCTTCCTCCTTTACTTGTGAGCATGCAATGGAATTGAAAGGATTCTCATATAACTTTCTCATGTATTCATCATCTTGATCTAACACTACCTTTTAGCTTAGTTACTCTTAAATTTAAAAACTCATTGATATGCAATGTTGCTATGTACCAAATTAGTTAGAAATTGGTTTATTAGAAAATAATGCAATATAGTGGCACAAACTAAGTTATACCTTTAATGTTCCTTTGATATTATGTTCTTTTATGATTTCCTAATAATATTTTTACAATTGTTAAACTATTAATGCACTAAAAATAGAAGAAACTAATGCAAACAGAATGCAAATGCAAACAAAATAAAAACTAGATAGAATGGAAAATGCAATAGAACGCAATATGCAATAATATGTAATATACAAAATAGAATTAGAATTAGGGGGTTTATATGAAATTAAAATAAAAGCAATAAACTAACCGAATATAAAAATAAAATAAAAAGGAATTCAATGTAATAAAAAAGTTGATTTAAGGAATTTAGAGCTCTAAATTGAATTAATCATGGATTACTTGATATTTGAATTTTTTAATTAATTCTTCAATCTTGAATTACTTAAAATCCTTGTAATAATTTATAAATCATATGCTAGATGATTATTTAGGATTTGATCAATTAAAATTAACTGAATTAAATAATCATTATAATCCCTAAACTAGCCAAATCAAAATTGATTTAATAATAAAATTCAATTGGTTTGAGAAATTAAATTCAAAATCTCCAAATTAATCCTTCAACCTCCTGCTTTTCTGTGTAAAATCATGATTTATTAATCATAATTTTGTATCACAGTAGCAAAGGATTAGAAATCACAAGGATAAATATTAATTATATTAAATAAACATATAGAATTAGTGAAAAAGGAAAATTAATTAAAGAAAGTTAACATTACAATTCATAACCTCATAGTCCAACAAAGGAGAGTCTTAAACTCTTTGAATCAGCTATAGGTTTAAGCTTCCATTGATAAATAATAAAAAATAAATAAGAAAAAGAAAAGCCATGTTGTTGAATATTGTATAAAAATTTGAATAGTCTAATGAGTTCTCCTTATTTATTTGACCTAATTAAGCCAAACCCCTACTAGACTTAGATTGTAAGTCTCTTAAGATTACAATAATAGGGCTTTCTTAATTTTTAGAAGTTAAAACCTATTTTTAATAAGATAATTAATAGTTACATCAGTGAATTTTTGCTTATCCAATTTCTAACCAATTTAAGACCACTAAGACAAGGTAATTTGGGTATCCATAAACATTGAAGTTGTAGGCCTGTATTTTATGAAAATTTAGGTGCTAGTTTCTGGTTAATTAGACCTCTATAGTTCCAGATATGACCCAAATATAGAAGTAGGCTCAGTTAGGGTAGAGATCGGGCTTCAACTTCTTAACCAAATATGACCTCTAAAATGTTTGAACTAAGCTTGAGATAAAACGTAAAATTTAAACTTTCTAACAATGCAAAGATCATCTCAATCGACATCTAAAGCTCATGATAGAGCTAAAAATAGAAATAATGTCAAAATTTAACATTAACTGAATAAATTTAGAATATTATAAAATTAACCCAAAATTATAAAATAAGGTGCATTCTGTAAAATTAAGCATGTGTAATCCACTAAGAGACATAAAATAAAGGAAAATAAAATAATAAATATTTTTCTCATCACCTATACTCATACTTCTTAGTAAATTCTTACTAATCCAAACTTATAATTCCATTATTGATTCCTATTAAGTTTATTATTCTCTTTTAATTGGATAAATTAAGAAAAAATAAAAGGAAAATGAAATCTTGAGAAGGATGAACCACTCCACCTTGCAAGCTTAATCCATGGGCGATTGAAAATCCTAACCATGCATAAACAATCTTTATGGCTACTATCAATTTTTTTTCTTAAAATTTATGAAGAAACATCATGAAATAAGGTTATTCTTACCTATGAAGATGAATTCAAGGCTTCATTTTGGCCTTTTGTGCTTTGATTTTCCTCAGAGAAAAAGAGAGGAAAATTTTTGCTCTTTTAGAATGAGGATGTCAAGGATAAGAGGAAGAAGAAGTGAAGGTAATTTGGTTTTGTCTTTCTTATTTTGTGAAAGGTAATTATGCCTCATCTTTTACTTTATTAACCATCCATGGATTTCATGTCCATGCATTGGTTCATCCTCTTGCTAGATTATGATTACCCTAATCCCTCTTATTTCTTTATTACCTATAGTGTAATCATTGTTTTTCTTGCTTTTGCACACAAGCTTTATACTTAACGCAATTTTAGTTTATTTTGTGATTTATAAGAGGCTATATTTGGTTATCCCTATATTAGATACCAAGTAGGCCTTTCCTAAGGCTTATAATTCTTTCTTTCTCTAGCCTAAATATAGTATGAAACCTTCTCATGGTTGGCCTTAAACCTTTCTTAAACAAAATTTCCAAATTAGGCCTAAACTTATATTTTATATGGTTAATTTTTATAATTTTTGAAAAAATTATAACTAATTATTTATTAAGGCCCACTTTATGAAATTTTTATTGTATGTAGCCTTTTGTGTCCCTTTTCCACAAACTTAAACCATTTGTCAATTGGATCTTTTGATAAAAAGTTATACTAAATTTATTGAAGGTAAGTCACTGTCATTCCATTGAAAATTTCCTATTTTCAAAAAAAATATCGATATTAATTGGCTCAGAATTAAATTATAAAATTTTTATGAGTAAAATCATTGAATGTATTCTTTTTGAATTTTTTTATAATTTTCAAATTAAACATTCCTATCAGTGTCTGTATGATACTTTCACGCCATTCACAATTAGCTAAAAAATAGATTATGATAGGGTTGGTATCAGAGCATAATTTTGAATTACCATGGAAAATGGGAACACTAAAAATACATTTTTGTAACTAGCAATCAATATGGGAAAGGAACATTGATCAGGAAAGTCCATAAAGAGCAAGTATGAAACTTAACCTAGATTTTCATTTCTGATGTCTATTATTTTATAGGACTATGGCTAGAAGATTAAGGCATATTAAAACACATTTAAAACATTTTTAGAATGTGACATCTGCTAATTCCCTTGTAGGTAATGAACATAGAAAGAATGAATAATGAAAGGTACTAATTTGGGTTGTAACTTCTCAAAAAACTATAGAAATGTTTGTGCAAAAGGTAGTCTAAAACTAAAATGAAAATCAAAATTAGAATAAGACCAAAATAGAAACTAGTGCCCAAACAAGGATGAGAATTAGTTACAATCACCTTTCCTAGTAGCCATAAGAGATAGATTACAAAAAATACACAATTTTCTAAAATTTAAACCTCTGAGGTATGATGGCAATGACCTTACAGTAGATTCCTATCAATTCCTTAACCAAATTAAAAGGATAAGCAAGATTTTAGGGTATGTTGATACCATGCTAGGAAAGTTAGTGGGATACCATCTAGATAATGTAACTTATTACTAACATATCTAACATGTTTAATAGAGGAATAAAGTTGCTAAACCTTTAACTAGGAATAATTTCAAACTGATATGGTAGATCATTTTCTACCACATAGTATTAAGGAAGGAAAGGCATAGAAATTTGTGTCACTCACTCAAGGAGCAATGATGGTTCCACAATATATAGCTTAATTCACTCAATTTTCCCATAATGCTGAAAACCTTATACCCATTGAGAGGACAAGAGTGGAAATATTCATAAATGGACTTTGAGACTACTACTTCAATTAAGTTACCATATTTGATAGCACTACTTATTAGTAAACCTTGTATTAAGCAATTCTTTTAGAATTATGATCAAAGGGAAGAAGGGAGAAGGAATGGATGTTTAGAAGTAAGCAAAAGTGGTTTAATAGTGGGAAGAAAATGGTAAGGGTCATTTTAGTCCCTAATGTCCCTACTTTGAGGAATTAATAAACAAGGTAGAGTGAAGAGGTTTCACTATAAATACCCTAAGTAGAGCTTACTCTATGCTATGTAAAGCTAACACAAAGATTAAGGACCTTATGCATGTGAACTAGGAGCATGTTTTAATTATGGATGACTAGGTCACCTATCTTGGAACTACGCAATGGGACATTATAGGAATAATATGATAATACCAAGTACACATATCATTTAGAATACTACTATTATGAAATTAATAATGGCACCAAGCTATGGAGCCAAAAAAGGTAACGATGGGCAGAAAGTAGTTAAATCTTGGACTAGCGTGGATGCTTTGGCTCATCAAAAAGTTTTAGCCTCAAACATAGTGGTAACCTACATGGTATTAGTAGAAAACCTTCTGGCCCTTAACACTTCACATTTATTTCTATCTAAAGAATTGCCTAATAGGTTAGTAAGGCCTTAAAGAGATCACCACTCTTATAGGATATATGATCTTTACAACACGAGCAATAAGTAATTATGAAATTATGGTGGATGAATACCTTTATAGAAGTAGATATTATAATTCTAGATATGATAGGTTACAATGTAATGTTAGTGATAGATTGGCTTTCCAATTATCATCCTTGTGTTGACTATTATCACATACAGTTATCTATCAACTGGCAGGGAGAAATGACACTTGTTTTCTAAGGAGAAAGGATAGTGATAGTACTTAGTTTCTTGTCATGCACTAAAATTAAGAAGTTATTACGAAAAGGTTATGTAGCATGGATTATGGTAGCATATGAAGCAAAGAAAGGAAAAAAAATTTAGCAAGGTTTTAGTGGTGAATGAATTCACTAATATCTTTCTTGAAAAATTAAAAGGATTCTCATGATTGTGAAATTGAATTCACTATTTATGTGATGGCTAGTACTAAATCAATATCCATTCCACTATATTAAATGACAGCTGTTAAGTTAAAGAAGTTAAAAGAGAAACTATAAAAATTTAATGGACAAGGGATTCATATAGCTCTGCATTTCACCATGGTGAGTGCTAGTGCTATTTGTAAAGAAAGATAGTTTGATGTATTTATGCTTTGATTATTGACAATTAAACAAGGTCATAATCAAGAACCGATACCCACTACCTAGAATAGGTGACCTATTTAATCAATTACAAGAAGCACATTACCTTTTGAAAATCAATTTACAATTAGGATACTAGCAAATGAAGATTCATAAGGTAGATATTCCGAATACAATGTTTTATATTCACTAAGAGCACTATAAATTCTTGGTAATATCGTTTGGATTGATAAATCCATTGACAACATTCATAGAGTTGATGTATTAAGTTTCAAACCATTCTTGGATAAGTTTATTATTGTATTTATTAACGATATTTTAGTCTATTCTAAGACCAAAGAAAAGCACACACAACACTTGTCAATCACCTTACAAACATGATATAAATATCAACTATATGTAAAGTTCTCAAAATTTCAGTTTTGGATGACTAGTATTCATTTCTTAGGACAAGAACTTAAGAATCTAAATAAATCTTAAAAAGTTAAAGCTATAGCCAAGTGGATGGGAAAACTGACAATGACAAAAACCTAAAGTTTTCTTAAGTTAGTGGGATATTATTATCATTTTGTGAAGGATTTCTCAAGAATTACAACACGTTTAACCAAGCTAACTTGTGAAGGAGCAAAGTTCATATGGAGTGATAAATGTGAAAGGAGTTTTAGAAGTTAAAGGAATGTTCAACAACTACCCTAGTGTTAGCATTATTGCCAGAAGTGGAGTAGTATATAGTGTGTTGTGATGCCTTAATAATCAATTTAGGAGATAACTTATGCTTTTTGATGATATAAAAAGTGTGAAGTGAATTATTTAACTCATGACTTAAAGATGACAATAGTAGTATTTGCATTAAATATTGAGAGGCATTATCTCTATAGACCAACTTGTGAGATCTATATAGATTATAAGAGCTTAAAGTACATTTTTGATCAAAATGAGTTGAATATATGATAATATAGATGGATAAAATTAGTTAAGGATTATTGTTATTCCATTCATTATCATCTAGTTAAAAGGAGTGTAGTAGTAGATGTTCTTATGATTGTTTCATTCATTATCATCTAGTTAAAAGGAATACAGTAGTAGATATGCTAAGTTAAAAAGCTCCAAGAAAGAGAGGCAATGTAATATCCTATATTAAGTTTTTAAAAAAAGAATTCTAAGTGGAAAAGTGGAAAAAATAAGGGCATTTGTTAGTAATTATTTTTAAGCATTTTATTTGGCTAAATTTTATTAGTTTTGAAGAAATAATCTTCTTATTCAAGCCCAAAATCATGTAGCCTCATGTGTTAGTCATCATAAAATTTTTAGAAACACACACACACACACACACACACACACACACATATCTATAATAAAATGGGAGGCTTATAAAGGAAGCTTTAGAAGTTATACATAAAGCAAATAGGATTAAATTTGTATATTTTTTTCCCTCTTCCAGCCTTAGAACTATACACTCTTAGGGAGTCCTTACTTAGGTCTTCAATTCTTCAATAATTTCCAAGAAACTTTCTAAGAGGTTTTATCAAATCTTTGTAAAGTAACTTAGATTTTTCTTTATCTTCTTCAAGTTTTTATGGGAATCTTCTCTTCAAAATTCTTAAAACTTAGTTTATTTTAATGAAGTTACTACTTTGGGAGGTTTTTTAAAGTTAAAGGTCAAGAAGTTGAGGTAAGTGGCAATAATGCCTTATTTCCTTGAGTTTTCTCATGTAAGGAGAAGAATATAGTAATATATGCTATTATAAGTGTTTAGTTAAGTTGTGATGCTTATAGTCTAGTTTTAGTGTTGTATAAATGTTAATATGATGATATAATATTAGTAAATTAGTGTTAAAGTTAATAAAACAAGATTTATCAAGTTTTCTTTTAAAAGAGAGAGAGAGAGAAGATAATAATATTATGTTGAATCTAGAAACAAAACATTCAAGAAAGGATTACATGTGTTTTTGTTGCTCTATGGAAACAAGGATTAGAAATTGTTTAAATTTCAATTTTTAGTATTTTAATGTTACAAATAGTGTTATGATAGGTATGGAGAGAATGGAAAATTTTTGAAAAATTTTAGAGTTATGAAAAGCAAATCTATATAGATTTTGGATACAATATCTTAAAATAGAATTATAAATTATATATGTTAAAGTTTAGTGCTATTTGTACCATAATTTGATTAAGAAAAATTAAAGTAATTAAACATTTGATTATTAGCACATTAGTAACCTTGCATAGAAATTTGGTGGTAATTGAAATTGATTTGACTGTCAAGAAGGCTCTTTTTCTACAATAACTCTAAAACTATCTAGAATGGGTAATTCGGTATTTTTCATTTTGTATGAATAGTACCATGTAGTATTTTTATGAAATAATTGAAGTTATTTGTCATTTGACATATTAGGGATATTGTGTAAAAATTTAGTGATAATTGGAAATGATTTGAATGATGAAGAAAAGCTCTTGTTGCTATTGCTCACATGCTATCATATTTTGAATTTCATAGTATTGGTATAATGTGAACAATACTTGAGGGTTATAAAATTTCAAGAGAATTGATGTTTGATGCTTATTAATTATAATATCCTTAATTTAAATGTGAAGTTATATAAGTTTCAAGATTTGTGGATAATATTGATCTAAATTTATTTTTTGAATTAAATGATTTTGAAATATTAAAATAATATTAATGATAATGTTTGGAAAATATGTATTTTTATGGCAACTTTTGATTTGAGATTTAATGAAAATAATTTTACAAGAAAATTTCTCATATGTTGAGAAATAATTAGTGCATGGATTTATGAAATAATTTATATATGTTTGATATATTATTTTTGAAAAAGTGAAGAAGTTTGTAATTTATTTTTAATAACTATTATTAATTCAAGCTTTGTTTAAATAATTTTTAAGGATTTTCTCATAAATTGGAATAATAATTGAGAATAAATTTTTACAAATTAATTGTTGATATTTGATAAATTTATTTTAAAAATTTCAAAGTAATCAAGTTATTACAAATAAATATATATATATTGAATGAAGATCAAAATAATTGAGTTGACATTTGAAATAAAATCAATTTAATAAAAAGGAGACTTTAATATGATATCTGAATGGTCAGATTGTCATCAAATTAAAAAGGAGGGCTGAGATTTTTTGTAAGAAACGAACTCACAAAGGTGAGATATATGGAATCAAAACTTAAAACTAATCGTTTAATATTTTCTTTGAATTATTTTTTTTTGGTTGACTGTTGTACTGACAATCCCCCACCTTTTTACGGGTTCCATAATGTTCCAGCAGCAACCCTATTTTTCCTCTGGCTCCTACTTTATATTTTCGTTGGCCATTTCTCTCCTCCCCATCGCCATTTTCACTATATATATTCTGGTTTCTTTTTGTTAAATTTCGATCAGCACTCTTCTCTCTCATCTCACTGCCCATTTTGCCATAATCTGCTCATGGTTGTGCGTTGCTGGGTGCTAGCATTTTCCTTCTACTAGCTAGGCATAAATCGCTGTAGGGAGGCAACAGTGACCTCTTCCTCTTACAGTACCGCCACCTTTCTTTTTTCTCTCCTCGCGGTTGGCACGGATTTGCTGCTGCTGTTTTTGTCGTGCTCCTTCTTTCTAGTAGCTGCATTCTACGGCCAGCTTTCCTCTTGAGCACTACTGTTGCAGGGTTGGACGTCTGGCGTGGTGGCTTTACATGTTGACCGAAGGCAGCAGGCGTGGCTTTCTTTTCCCTTTGTTCGAGAACTACCATCTCCTAGCAGCGCTCTTCTGCATTTTTTCGACAAGAATTGCCTTTTTTTGGCTAGGAGAGCTAACGACAGATCCATTAAACATTAGTGAAAGCTTGTATGCTTCAAGTTTTCCCTTTTATGTCTGGTGAGTTGAGAGTTCTAAAGAAAATATTTATCTATGTTGTTGATACTCAGATTAGTGCATAGGAAAATAAAAGTTATATTCTAAAATATAAAAAAATAGGATGATTTATGTATAAAGAGTATTATACGATATTATTGGGATAGATTCATGCAAGATCTAGAAAAGTCCACTTATAGGTATTTTGATATATAAGGTGATGCATACAAAAAAAATGAAAATAGAATTATGATATAAAATACCAAAATAGAGTGGTTAAGATATAAATGGAATCTTTTATTCTCTTATTTTGAGAAATTCATGTAAGATTCAAAGAGAATTCATTTTTAAGCATATTATGAATTTCTAGCAGTATTCTTGAAGAATAATATTTTTATATCGTAGAAAGTTAAGATATTATATTTGTAATATTTTTAAGATTTTATGATTTTTGGATAATTTGGAAATCATCTAGAAAATCCAATCTTATTTATATTTAAGGCATATGATGATATTTGAGAAAAATATAATGTTTGTGTTACAAAATACTAGAATGCTACAAATATGACATTTTTACAGCATAAGCTATTAGTATTTCAATTGTTTTGTATTTAGATCAAAAGCTCTTATTTTACCATCCTATTTAGGTAACACTGATAAAATTAAGGCTCTAAGATATTAAGAGTATATTTATTTTAGTATTTAAAGTTAATTTAAATAGATCCTTAGCATGTAGTGATGGATTATATAAGCCTACATTAAAAATTATAAGAAACCATCATAAGAGATACTATCATATTATGGTTTGGAAATTGAGTTTGTAATGCTCAGCAAGGGAAATAAATAGTATTCTTGTATTTTTAATATTATTAATAATGGTGAACTAGGAGGAAAATCTAAACAGATGATTATGGATACTTTGGAACTTCCAAAAGTGGGCTAGCATTATCAAGTGAGTATATATCTCATCATGATTTAATATTCTAACAAAAGATAGTTTAAATATGTAAATTATATTCTTCGTATTAATAGTTTAGACTTTATGTGTATTTGTAAGTTTAGTTCTATGATATAAGTGCAATTAATTGTTAAAGTAAATGCTAATGGATCAGAATGCATAGTAAAAGCGTGGTGTTGATATTAGATATTGATTAATTAATTTTAATAGATCATGTTGTAATTATGTTATATGCTTTGATTACATATAATTATTGAATAGCTATCCATGCAGGCTAGTATTAAATCTGGTGATATGAATAGAGTAAAACTTTAGTGAATTTACTATGTCATGAATAAAGCCTCATAAGGCATTAAAAATTTGTGAACTATACTAAAGTAGTGACATTGGGTATCATGATCTGTGATGAAGAGATGATGTGATAGTTGGATGAGAAATTCCTAACAAACAGATAAGGAATGGATAAGATTGATTTGAAAGCCGGATGAAAAATTATTGGCTAGCAGTTAAGAGAAGTTTAGAATTGACCTTGATACATAGAGCAGTTATATGTGTATTTACTATATTTGAATATATGACATAATATGACTGTTTGTATTTGACTTCTATTAGTGATGTGATTGTGATAATTTGTTTGCATTTGAACCCTAATGGCTATTTGTGAGTGTAATGCCTATCCGAAATAGGTAGTATATGATTTTCAATTTTAACATAAAGTTGAAACTCCTATAATTATGCTATGAGAAACAAAGTTTAAGTTATGTGTAGGTGAATTTCTATTTCAGGGCATGGTTGCACATACTTCAGAAATTTAGAAAATAGGTTTGCCAATGTTTACTAATTTAATATACAATTATCTTGTGATTATTATATATAAAATTGATCACTTGCAAGATAATGGTAGATATATACTCACAAGTTCTTGTAATTTACTGTATTGTATCTCAATGTTTTCAAAATATGGTGAGCATGTTTGAACTTGTTACATCCTTGGAGAAGCAAAGATCACCTAAATTGAGGATTTGATAGTTAGAATCCTTGTTGGATTAGGAATTGAAATTGAGAATAAAAATGAATTGATTTAACATTTGATGTGTTGAATAGTTTGTGTGTATAAATTTGAAATTGAATCGTACTGTGTATATATATGATTGCTATTGTATCTGAAATAAATAGGTTTATGTATTCTAGGGTGAGTGACCCTCAAAAAGTGTTCAGAGATGGGGGAGATTTTATCCATTTTTTGGTAAAAATTTATTATGAAAATTTAAGTTTTTCTAAAATTTGGAAACTTTCATTGGATAAAAAGAGTAAAGTATTAAGGTTTGTAGAAATTGATAATGGGATTTACATCGGTCACAATTAGGATAAGTCGTAACATTAATGTATTAGAACCATTAGATAAAATTTTAGTTAAAATTTTAATTGATTTGGAGGCCTGAAGTGTACTAAGCTATGAGAGTATTCACACTTTCCAAGATGTTTAGTTTTTGTTATTTCATATTGAAATTTATTGCAAATAATTAAAATTTGTGATACTTTGATGATACTTGTGTTATAAATTTACTAAGCATTCAAAAGAAAAAAAATTAAGTGTTGCTATTATCTTAAATGGAAAGATTGTATGCCATCCTTAGTTAAAATGTCATGTGAGGATGAAATATGAACATGTATGAGAATAACAAAATTTTATAACATAGTTGATACTTTTACCATACATTATGAAATGAATAAAATGAATAATTGATGTTATAGTGGGTATCTTGATATTACTCACCTTAAATCTAATTTGTGGGGGAGATATACATTCTTCACTAAGGAAAGGAGTGATTAGAGTTAGAGGGATAAGGTTGGTGGCTTTGTGCCTAGGGTGGCCAGGGATAAATTGGATAAAAAGATAAAAGGAGAAACTTGTGTATCAACTATCATTATTTTCTTTGATAGATTTTGTAAACAATTTACATAAGAGCTTTGATCATATATTATTTTACATTGTTATATTTATGTTTAATGGATTATAGTGAAAATTCTCCAAAAAATGAGAAAAGTAGCCATTTATTAAGTATTATAATACTGATGCTAGTTATTGTTGGATTTTTATTTACAAATTTTGATCATGAATCCTAGAGAAATGATTGGCATTTACATTAGGACTTTTCCATCTCTTTGGCAAATTTGCCATATAATAGCAATAGGTTCTCGAATTGATTATACTATAAATTATAGGAAGTTAAATTCTGAATCAAATTCTTTTATAATCAATCTTACTTTACAAAACATTTCACTGAAGGACATAGTTAGTAGTTCTAATTCTATTAATATGTCAGATCCACTTTCATCCTAATCTATCAAGATTGATCCTGAGGAAGATGTTGAATGGAAATAGGATGATTCTAGCTAAAGGTTTTTCTTGATATACTTGTGTATAAACTTATGTTTTTAAAAAGAAAAAATTATACTCTTGTATATATACTTTGATGTATGTAAATTATGTTTTAAATATCCAATTGTTCGTGTAACTAGTTTACTTTTTATTAATATTTATTCTTACTTTCAATTGAGTTAAGAAAGTGAGTAAAAAATGTCTTAAAAGCTTCTGAGGACCATTAGTTAGTATAATAATACTTGACAAGTGTCTTTATGCTAGTCATAATACCCAAGAATCGAGTTATGATAAAGTTAATATTAGAGCATGGTCCTATATAACCTTTATAGTATACTACAAAAAAAGGGCTAATTAGACTGTGCAATATATGGAAGTTTGAACAAAGTACAAATACCAATCATAGTAGATCCATGGAGCTTAATAGGTATTATTTTTACTTATCTTTCTTTTAAAGAAGTAGTATTTATTGATTAAAGCTTTTTTTTTATAGAATTATGGCTAAGAAAATGTAAACTCAAGGTAAAGTGCCCCAACGATGCATTAGAGCACATCTAGAAGTGGTAGAGCATGAAGCCTACATGAATGTGCCTCTAAAAAACCTCCATAGGGTAGAACGAGAGTAGCTTTAAGCTCTAGCATGGGTTATGATGTTTTAGCATATTCTAGAAAGAGTCTTAGCCTAAAATCAGCAATTTCCTACTCCACCTCCAATCCCACCAGCACTAAGGTAATAAGTTCCCCCATTACCTTTAAGGAATGGTTATAGATAATGCATGAGTTTCAAAAATTGAACCCTCGGATATATGATGGTACAGATTCAACAGTGGATCTTTATCAACTTATAGATTAAATAAAAAGAACCTATAGATTGTTAAGGTGTGGTGAAAATATGATGGTGGCAGGTTATCAACTAGAAGATGTAGCCCATTTTTGGTACATTCATAATATCAAACCAATAATTACTACTAATAAACCAATCACCTGGAGGCAATTTCAAATCAAACTAATGGATAGGTTTTTACCACCAAATGTCTATAAGGCAAAAGTCTATGAATTTAAAAGATTGACTTAAGGATCCATGACAATAACCCAGTATGATGTGTAGCTTACTCGATTATTTGGATATACAAAACACTTGGTACCCATAGAGAAAGATAAGGTGAATTGATTTTTATATGATCTTTGGGATTATTTTTACAATTAAATGGATATTTTTGATAGGGCAATGCATAAATAAGCCTTAAATCAAGCAACCAAGGCAAAACTACGTGCTAAGGAAAGATAGGGTAAAGAAGCAAGTTCAGGAAAAGGAAGACAAAGTTTTAGGGTGGAAGTATCAGAGACATAAGGAAAGTGGCAGCTATTCAAAATGTGCCTATTAGAAAGGAGTAAATCGAAAGAAACAAATTCCAAGGCTGAAGAAGTTTCTAGGAAGGAGCTTCTCATAGTAGATGTGAAATTGGTCCTAATATTTCTAACAAAACCTATTCACTCTTAAATTTGCCTAATAGACCTCTTCACTATGATCGGTGTGGCCTTAGTCATTTTGGAGAATGTAGATCTTTTCTTAGATGTAGGCAAATAGGACATCGAGCTTATGAGTGCTTGATTACTTAGCACGGGAGCAATTGTTAGTGTATATGCCTTAAAACTAATCATATTGATGATTGTAAATGTGAATCGTGTTATTTTAATATCAATTTCAATTATTATATTTATATATATTATCTGCGTAATATATTTAATTATGATAATAACTTTAGAATAATTATATTCTTAAATGTCCTTAGTCATATATCATTATGGATTAGGTTGTTTTGATATGTTAAGACTAGCATGTGTTGTAACTTATATGGGATATTTGTAATGTCCTGAATTTTTAATTTTATCATTTGAATCTTTAAATTTTGAGGTTGCAGAAATGAAGAGCACGTTTGAATTAGCTTGGTGGGTGAATCTTAAGTTGAAAGGAATTAAGTGTAAGTGTAATCGAAATTTTGAAGAAAAAAGGATAATAGGAAAAGAATTAATTTTCCTAAATAGTATAGATGATCAGAAGAGGTTAGAAAACCCTAAAAATGGAAGTTGTCTAAGTCTGATAGTGTAAGGAATTTTAAACAGATAGAAATCCTATGGATTAAATTGTAAAAGTGCAAAATCGGGTGTGAATTAAAGTGTGAATAACCAAGAATTTGGGATCTAATATGAATAATCAAGAATTTGGGGTGTAGTATGTAATTCCATAAATTGTGACCAATAGACACATGACAAGTGTCATTATTAAAGAAAAATGGCAAGAATAGCCTTACTAATTGATGAAAAAGGACTAAAATACCCTTGAAGCTTCATGAAAACTCTTCTTCCTTCTCCTTTCTTCTCTAAGCCGTAGACCACCTCCATGAAAGCACCAAAAACATGCAAGAGAGAGAAGGAAGAGAGAGAAAATTTCTTTTAGCTTTTTCACCTAAAAATAGTGAGAATTAGGCTTAGGTGTAGAAGACAAAGTTGCTCCTCTCATCAAGCTCTATCTATTGGTGTATTTAGATTGAACAAATATCAAGTTTGATCAAGTTTGGTGAGCTCTAAGTGAGGATTTTCAAGTTACACCAAGAGGTAAAAATGTTCTTCTCTAAAAGCTCTTTAATGTACTCTTTTTAATTTCTTAAAATTTTGATGTTGGTGTGGTCAAAGGTGGTTGACCATGGAGTTTTGAATAATTTGAGCATGTTTAATGATCTTTTGGATGTTATTATGTTGATATATGGCTTTGGTTTGGTGTAAAAATAACAAGAAATCATGATGTACACACTAGAGTTTTAGAGGCATAATGGTGCATGTATGGATTTGGCATGATTTGTTTGGAATTTCACTAAATTGATGAAATTAGAAGGATTCTTATGAATTATGAAGCCTGTGGAAGATGAAATTTGGAATTATGAAAGTTTGTGTGAAAATCCCCTTTTGAAAACCAAAATCGTGAGCATAGGAAAGGAAGGAGTTTTCGCCATTTAAATTGTGTTTTTGGAAGATTGGAATAATGTATTACAATGAAATTTAGGAGATATTGGAATGTACATTAAAATATAGGTCACTTCCTTCATGGTTTAGTGTATGTGGAGGAAATGAAGAATGCATGAAGTTTAAGAAAAATGATGATGTTCTAATAAGAATTATGATGTGTATTTATGTAGACTAAGAAGTGACAAGTTAGGAAGGCAAGAGGAATTGTAAAGAAGTTTTTAAGTGAGGGCCGAAGAATCATCTCTATTGGAAGTTTTTAAAAGGTAGCTAGCTTTATCCTTAAGCTCTGTTTTCTATTTACATACTTTTCTGTATCTTGTGCCATTGTATGGAATATGTACAAAATTGCTGTGTGCAGTACCTATGGCTCGAGTATCTCGGGAAGACAGTGAAATGCTGTATGTGAGGCCTATGGCCCGAGCACCCTGGGAAGACAGTGAAATTGCTGTGTATGAGGCCTAGGTACGATTATCTGTGATGACTATCTAGATATCTATATGAGTCCTTGAATGGGCTTGATGATTACTGTGTGCGGTGCATGATTCCTACAATGGTATTAGATAACAATGATATAAAATAATGTGTTAAATGATTGATTAATTGATTTTGGAATGTATATTTTTATTTGCTTAAGGATCTGGAATGACTTAATATGTTTTTCTTGAAATAGCTAGCTACTGGGAAACCTTATTTCTTATGTTTCTATATTGTTACTAACCATTCCAGGTGATGCTTCTAAAGGCCCTCTTGACAAATGAGAATAATATTTTGAAGTTGTATTAAAAATATTTATATAGTTTGTGATGTTAGTATGTGATGGATATATGTTTTTGTAAGTTGGACTTTTTGTATAATTATATGACCCTTGCCTATATTGTATGAAATACATGAATTTGAGGTATTGTGAGCTAGTTTGGAGTAGAAGGTAATTTAGTATGCAATATGTGTGAAATTGGAAATGACCAAATGAATAGTAAATGATCAAATGAATGGTGAACTCGTAGGCAGCAGGTTGAGTATGTTTGCAGGGAATTTTGGTGGAGTTTTAATGCTAAAAAATTATGATAAAATTCAGGGATGAACCTTACATACTCAATGAACTCTGTGCCAAAATTCAGCCAAAAATAAGTTTATTTACTATGTGAATTTATTACACGTTTTGGTCTCCCCTGTTACCGTCACAGTGCTGAGCACTAATTGTAACTCAGTGATCAGAAGGAGTAAATGGATGATTTTTGATCTGAAAATTTTATGGAAAGTATATAACATGTTAAAAAAGTCCCATAACAAATTTGAGCTTATTATGAGTTGATTTACCTGCTGAAATAAGGGCTTACTTTTACAGTTGTAAATTCTGGACAGCACTGGAACAGGAACACTTTTCTGTGAGTTTTGAGAGGTCAAATGATGTCTAAATTATGTAAAATTTTTACAGAATGATTCCAACACGTGAAAGGTTCATAGGTATAAATTTCATGATTTTTTGAGTTTGGAAAAGTAGTTTTTCATAATTTTGAAGTTAGTCCAGTAACTCTGGAAATGAGCAAAAAATTTCTGAAACTCAGAATTTGTAATATTTTATTTTACAGAATCATAATTTGGCCTCAAAAAGACCTAATTGTGCAATAATTACCTATTTAATGAGGATTAAGGTGTTAATAAGTAAGGGAGTTACAATATTAAGTTTACATATGAGTATAAGTTAGAGAACTTGTATACTGGATCGACCCGTCCTATGAACACTACATGAATCATTATATGAGTTTCATGAGTGATTCTTAGTAATCATTATTAATATGGTCCTTTGACATGAGATTGCCAAGGTTCCTTACATGTGAGTTTCATATTTTGATACTATTTTTTGTCACTCATGGTTGAGTAAATGCAAGGGTAATTATTGGATACGTCACATATCATGCGGAGGGGTTTGTGTGATTAAGATGGAATTTGTCCCTCCTATATAATAGGAGTAACATATGTGGGGCCCCTTAATTAAGTAAAGCTGAGAAAATGCATGGTCATGCTTAGATGAATTGACATGGGATGTCAATTACATTTGCTTTTGTTAGCTTACTTACAGATTAAGAAACTTCAAGATTGGGCTATATGAGAATGACACGATTCATGTTTTGTGCTCAATCTAGATGTTTAGGATAAAAGAACATAAATGATGATCACGTATAAAGGTTTAGTCAAATCACTGACTTTCTCATTACTTGAGTAACAATGATATGTTGTTAGACACTACTCATTGTTTATGATCATTAATATGATTAATGATTATTGCCAACGTAATGAGAGCCTGTAGGGTCACACACTTAGAGCTTAGTGGATTTGGAATTAATGGACCAAATTGTTTGGGCCTAATATTTGAAAATTCTATGTTATAATTATAAGGTCTAATAATAAGCCCATAATTATACATGGAACAAAGGCCAATTAGTTAGAATTTTCTATGCACCTATTTAAATAGGCTTGTTGGGCAATAATAGGATTATTATTCACGCATCCCAAGCATAGAAACATCCTAGTACCTCTCATTGATAAAAAAACCCTTGAAGATGCGTAACAAGCACTATGAGGTAAAGGAGAACAATTCCAACCGGTGTTTGTATGGACGTTCATCGATGATTCACGGGTTTGTGTGGATATCTCGGAGTCTTCGACCAAAAGGAAGCTGAAGAGGTGATAAACGAATGAGTTCTTAAGTTATCATTAAAGGTATTGAATGAATCCTTATTCTAATTTAACGTTTTATGTAACTCCCTTACTTATTAAGACCTTAATCCTCATTAAATAGGTAATCATTACACAATTAGGTCTTTCTAAAGTCAATTTATGATTCTGCGCAATAGAATATTACAGATTTTGAGTTTCAAAAATTTTCTGCTGATTTTCAGAATTACTGGACCAACTTCAAAAATATGAAAAACTACTTTGCAGAACTCCAAAAATCATGAAATTTGATCCTATGAACCTTTCACGTGTTAACTACATCCTGTAAAAATTTGACATAATTTAGACATCATTAGGCCTTTCAAAACTCACAGAAAAGTGTTTCTATCCTAGTGCTGTCCAGAATTCACAACTGTAAAAGTAAGCCCTTAGTTCAGGGGGTAAATCAACTCTGAATAAGCTCAAATTTGGTATGGGACTTGATAACATGTTATATACTTGCCATAAAATTTTCAGATAAAAAATCATCCATTTACTCTTTCTGATCACTGAGTTACAATTAGTGCTCAGCACTGCAATGGTAACAGGACAGTCCAAAATGTATAATAAATTCACATAGTAAATAAACTTATTTTTGGCTGAATTTTGGCACAGAGCTCATTGAGTATGTAAGGTTCATCCCTGAATTTTCTCATAATTTTTTGAGTATTAAAACTCCACCAAAAGTCCCTGCAAACATACTCAACCTGCTGCCTACGAGTTCACTGTTCATTTGGTCATTTACTATTCATTTGATCATTTCCAATTTCACACATATTGCATACTAAATTGCCTTCTACTCCAAACTAGCTCACAATACCTCAAATTCATGTATTTCATACAATATGGGCAAGGGTCATATAATTATACAAAAAGTCTAACTTACAAAAACATATATCCATCACATATTAACATCACAAACTATATAAACATTTTTAATACAACTTCAAAACATTATTATCCTTTGTCCAGAGGGCCTTTAGAAACATCACCTGGAATGGTTAGTAACAATATAGAAACATAAGAAACAAGGTTTCCTAGTAGCTAGCTATTTCAAGAAAAACATATCAAGCCATTCCAGATCCTTAAGCTAATAAAAATATACATTCCAAAATTAATTAATCAATCATTTAACACATTATTTCATACTATTGTCATCTAATACCATTGTAGGAATCATGCACCGCACACAACAATCATCAAACCTATTCAAGGACTCATATAGATATCTAGATGGTCATCACAGATAATCGTACCTAGGCCTCATACACAGCAATTTCACTGTCTTCCCGGGGTACTCGGGCCACAGGCCTCGCATACAGCATTTCACTATCTTCCCAAGGTACTCGGCCCATAGGTACCGCACACAACAATTTTGTACACATTCCATACAATGGCACAAGATACAGAAAAGCATGTAAATAGAAAACAGAGCTTAAGGATAAAGCTAGCTACCTTTTAAAAGCTTCCAATAGTGATGTTTCCTTTACCCTCACTTAAAAACTTCTTTACAATTCCTCTTGCCTTTCCAATTTGTCACTTCTTGGTCTACATAAATACACATCATAGTTCTTATTAGGACATCATCATTTTTCTTAAACTTTATGCATTCTTCATTTCCTCCACATACACCAAACCATGAAGGAAGTGACCTAAATTTTAATGTACATTCTAATACCTCCTAAATTTCATTGTAATGCATTATTCCAATCTCCCAAAAACACAATTTAAATAGCTAAATCTCCTTCCCTCCTTCTTTTCCATATTCACGATTTTGGCTTCTCAAAAGGGAAGTTTTACACACACTTTCATAATTCAAAATTTCATCTTCCATAGGCTTCATAATTCATAAGAATCATTCTAATTTCATCAATTTAGCCAAATTCTAAAAAAATCATGCCAAATCCATACATGCACCATTATGCCTCTAAAACCCTAGTGTGTACATCATGGTTTCTTGTTGTTTTTACACCAAACCAAAGCCATAGATCAACATAACAACATCCAAAACATCATTAAACATGCTTAAATTATTCAAAACTCCATGGTCAACCTCCTTTGACCACACCAACATCAAAATTTCAAGAAACTAAAAAGAGTACATTAAAGAACTTTTAAAGGAGAACATTTTTACCTCTTGGAGCAACTTGAGAATCCTCACTTAGTGCTCTCCAAACTTAATCAAACTTGAGGTTTCTTCAATCTAAATGCACTAATAGATAGAGCTTGATGAGAGGAGCAACTTTGTCTTCTACACCTAAGCCTAATTCTCACTATTTTTAGGTGAAAAAACTAAAAGAAATTTTCTCTCTCTTCCTTCTCTCTCTTGCATGTTTTTGGTGCTTTCATGGAGGTGGTCTACGGCTTGGAGAAGAAAGAAGAAGGAAGAAGAGTTTTCATAAAGCTTCAAGGGTATTTTGATCATTTTTAAAATTTTCAAGGGCATTTTGATCCTTTTTCACCAATTAGTAAGGCTATTCTTCCCATTTTCTTTTTATAATGACACTTATCATGTGTCTATTGGTCACAATTTATGGAATTACATAGTACACCCCAAATTCTTGATTATTCATATTAGATCCCAAATTTTTAGTTATTCACACTTTAACCTATACCTGATTTTGTACTTTTGCAATTTAGTCCTTACATTGTCAGACTTAGACAACTTTCATTTCTAAGATTTTCTAACCTCCTCTAATCATCTATACTGTTTAGGAAAATTAATTCTTTTTCTATTACCCCTTTTCCTTTAAAATTTCAGTTACACTTACAATTAACTCCTTTCAACTTAAGATTCACCCACTAAGCTAATTCAAATGTACTCTTCATTTCTACGACCTTAGAATTTAAAGATTCAAATGATAAAATTAAAAATTCAGGACATTACATTTTACATGGATCCGTTGGCTGGGATCAGTTTATTCTGCTACGCTTGTTTGGCTCTCGATCCCAACAGCAATGTCATAGCCTATAATATGCAAACCACTCAAAACATAACCACACCAAAATCACCAATAATGTCAAATATGAAGAATAAAAGAAAAGAGCCAGCTAAGACCTAAGCAGGAGTGTTTGCTATGATATGCTAAGAGGCCAAGCTTCTAATGCAGTGGTAACAGGTACTATTTTAGTCAAAACTTTTCTTGTGAAAGTGCTATTTAATCCTTATGCTAGATATTCATTTATATCTAGAAATTTAGCAGTTAAACACTTAAAATAGTTAAGTGAATTGAATGAACCTTTAAGGGTTATATGCACAACTATTATGTACCAAAATTAATTAAAAACTAGTTTGTTGAAAATGTAATGTAGTAAAGTGGGATAAAATAAGTTGTACCCCCAGTGATCCTTTAATATTATCTTTTACTATATATTATTAATAATATGCAAAAATAAAATGCACAACAAAATGCAAAAATAGATATGAAGCTAAATGCAATATATGTAAATAGAATAGATGCAATATGTTGTATGAATCCAGAATGCTGTATGTAGAATGTAGGATTATGCAATAATAGAATTAGGGGGTTTCATGTGAATTTAAATTGAATTGAATGTATCAAACAAAGTAAAAATACAAAGCAAATAGATAGAAGGATTTGAGTTTTCTAATTAATTCTTCAACTTTGGATTAATCAGAATCTTTATAATAATCGATGAATCCTAAGCTAGGTTACCATCTAGGATTTGATTAGTTAAGATTAGCTAATTAAGTAACCGTTATAATTCCTATACTAAATTAAAATTTATTTAAAAATAGAAGTCGATTAAATTGAGAAATTAAATTAGAAACCTCTAAATTAATCTCTCAATCCTCTACCCTTATGTGTAAAACCATGATTTACCAATCACAATTCAATATCAAAATAGCAAAGAAATCATAAATCGCAAGTATGAACAACAATTATACTAAATCAACATCCTACATATGTAATATCAAGAAATCAACATATTTAAATAGGGGAAGAGAAAAATTAATTAAAGAAAGTCAACATTATGATTCATAATCTCATAATCCAATAGAGGAGAGTCTCAAACTCCTTAAATCAACCTTAAGTTCAAGCTTCCATTGATGAAAAACAAAAGAGAAATAAGAAGAAGAAAAGCTATGTTGCTGAATGCTGTGTAAAAGTCTAAATAGTCTAATGAGTTCTTCCCATTTATTTAACCTAATTAAGCAAAAACCCTACTAAACTTTGATTGTATGTCTTTTAAGATTATAATAATATGACTTTCTTAATTTTTAAAAGCTCAGACTTATTTTTAACAAGACAATTAACTGTAATAGTTACATAATGAATTTCTATTGATCTAATTTCTAACTAGTTTAAGATCACTAAGACAAGGTAATTTGGGCATCCATAATTTAAGTACTGGTTTTAGGTTAATTGGACTTTTATAGCTCTAAATATTGTCCAAATATAAAGGCAAGTTTAGCTAGGATAAAGATACAACTTCAACTTCTCAATCACATATGACATCAAAAATATCTGAGCTAGGTTGGGGATAGAACATGAAATGTAGTTCTCTTTTTAAGCTTTCTAACAATATGAAGATCACCTCAATCCGACATCTAGAGCTCAAGATATAGATAAAAAAATAAAAATAGTATTAAAATTTAGGATTAATTAAATAAATTTAGAATGTTGTAAAATTAACCACAAATTATAAAACAAGGCCAATCTTGTGAAATTAAGCATATATAACCCACTAAGAGACATAAAATAGGAGAAAATAAAATAGTAAATAATTTTCTCATCAATGGTAAATACACCAGTGGAAGAAGTCATCCTTGTAATCCATAATGTTAAAGGTTGTATAATTTGGATAGATAAACATCTAACTTTGATGGATTTAATCATGTTAGATATGGTACATTATGATATAATTTTAAGGATGGATTGCCTATCGAAATATCATACTCGTGTTGATTGTCATCACAAGATTGTAATTTATTAAGTAGAAGGAAATGAAGTTCAAATATTTTAAGGTGAAATGAAGGCAGGAATGCCCACTTTCATGTCATGTATGAAAGTTAGAAAAATGGCAAATAAAGGATGTATTGTTTGGATAGCTTCAACAAAGGAAGTGGAAAAGGAAAAAATGGGAATACATGAAGTTCTTGTAATAAAAGAATTTCTAATTTTTTTTTTGGAAGATCTACTAAGATTACCACTAGATTGAGAAATCGAATTTATAATCAAAAGCATTCTTGAAGTAGACCTAATTTCTATAACAATTTATTGAATGGCATTAACAAAGTTAAAAGAATTAATGGAACAATTACAAGATTTGTTAGATAAGGTTTTTATACAATCTAGTATATCACTATGGGGACCATTAGTGCTATTAGTAAAGAAGAAGGATGGCACATTATAATTGTGTATTAATCACTAGTAGTTGAATAAAGTCATCACTAAGAATAAATATCCTTTACTAAGGATAGATGATTTGTTTGATCAATTGTAAGGATCAAAGTATTTTTCAAAAGTCAATTTATAATCAGGTTATTATCAATTAAAAATTTGGAAGAAGGATGTTCCGAAGATAGCATTTCAGAATCACTATGGCCATTATGAGTTTTTGGTTATGTCATTTGGATAGACTAGCACTCCCACAACATTTATGGATTTAATGAATCATATTTTCAAACCTTTCTTAAACAAATTCATTATCATATTTATTGGTGATATCTTTGTATATTCTAAGAGGGAAGAGAAGCATGCACAACATTTAAGAATCATACTACAAATGTTGAAGGAGCATAATGTGAGTTTTAAATGAAGAAGGTGCATTCCTTAGGCTATGTAGTATCATAAGAAGGAATACAAATAAACCTTCAAAAGGTTGAAGCTGTGCTTAAATGGCTAAGACTATCCTCGATGATGGAGATGCATAATTTCTTTGGGCTAGCCAAATATTATAAAAGATTTATGAAAGACTCCTAAAAAATAGTTGCATCACTAATTAAGTTGACTTGCAAAGGAGTTAAATTTTAGTGGAATGATGAATGCAAATTTTTTTTAAAATTAAAGGAATATTTAAGTTCTACCCCAACATTAGCATTATTTAATAGTGCAGAAGGACACATAGTATATTATAATGCATCTAAAGTGGGATTAAGATGTGTATTAATGTAGCAAGGTAGGGTAATAGCCTATACATTCCACCAATTGAAGAAACATGAAAAGAATTATCCCACTTTTGACTTGGAAATGGTAATTGTGGTGTTCGCCTTGAAAAATGGAGACATTATTTATATAGCGCTACTTATGAAATTTATATAAATCATAAGATTTTTAAGTATATTTTTAAGCAAAAGGAACTTAACATGAGATAAAGAATGTGGATGGAGTTTATGAAAGATTATGATTACTCTATTCATTATCATCCAAGCAAGGCTAATGTAGTTGTTAATGCCTCAAGTTAGAAAGCTCCCAAAGGTAAAAGGAAAGAGTTAAAAGAAAATAGAAAAGTAGATTTGGCTCATATAATGATACATTCTATTATAATAGATCAAATCAAAGTAATTTAGAAAGAAAATCCTTAATGTCAATAATTAAAAGGCAAAGCTATGAGCAAGGAAGAGACTAACCTAAAAATGGATGAAGAAAGAGTGATAAAGAATAAAAATTAATTATGGGCATTCACAATTATGAGAAAGAAAGTATTGAGAAGAGCCCACAAATCATCTTATACAATGTATCTCGGTGCAACAAAGATGTATCAAGATTTGAAGAATGTGTATTGGTGAGATGGAATGAAGAAAGGTAAGTAAGAGTATGTGATCAAATGCTTAACCTATCAATAAGTAAAAATAGAGAACCAATGCTCGACAAGATTTTATCAAAACATTTATATTCCTGAATAGATATGGATAAGTACTATGATAGATCATATAATCAGATTACCATAAACTAGCAAGAGATATGATTGCATATGGGTGATCATGAATCATTTCATGAAGATTGCACATTTCTTACCTATAAGGATGACATGCATTGCATCATAATATGCTCTATTTTACATGGATAGAATCATTCCATTATATGGTGTATCATATACAATCATTTCAGATTCAGGATCACAATTTACTTTTTTTATTTTGGCAATCATTTCAAGAGATGCTGGGTACTTAACTATGACTTAGTATGACATTTCATCTACAAACCAATGGGCAATCAGAAAGGATAATTCAAACTTTAAAAGATACACTTATAGCTTGTGTGATCAAGTTTAAGAGGAGATGAGACAAACATTTGCCATTAATGGAGTTCAAATATAATAATAGTTACCATACCAATATATAGATAGCTTTGTTCAAAGCTTTATATGGTAGAAAATGCATATCATTCATTAGATGATTTGAACAAAGTGAAGCTAAAATGATTGGTCCTAACTTAGTTGAGGATGTTATTAACAAAGTTCAAATCATCAAAGAAAATTATAAGTAGCTAAAAGTAAGCATAAATCCTATCAAACAATAAATGAAGGGAATTAGAATTTCAAAAAAATGATTATGTACTCTTGAAAGTTTCATCAATAAAAGGAATAATGAGAATTGGTACCATAAGGAAGTTAACCCTAAGGTATGTCAGTCCATATGTAATCACCAAACAAATTGAAAAGGTTTTCTATTAGCTAGAGCTACTAAAAAGTACAAAAGTGATTTATTCGGTCTTCCATGTATCAATGTTGAGAAATTATGTTCCAGTTGAATTTGATGCGTTGAAAGAAGTACGTGTGGAAATAGATAAAAAATTAACGTATGAAGAGTAACTCGTGCAAATCATTGATAAACAAGTAAGGAAGCTACATTCCAAAGAGATCTTGATGGTGAAAGTAAAATGGGAAAGACATGGAGTGCAAGAAGTTATGTGGGAATTGGAAAAGGATATAAAAGAAAAATATCTAACCTTATCTGGTAAGATTTTATCTAAAACTCGTACATAACCTATTAATAATTTTATTTATCACCATCTAATTCCTTGAAAATTCAAGAATGAATTTTCTTAAAAGGGAGAACTTGTAATATCTTAAATAAAGTTAAAAAAAAGGGTCTAAGAAGGAATTTATAGTAGGAACTAGCTTAACAGAGACCCAGTAAAGGAGACGGGTAAAGTTCAAGTAAATCATCGAGATAGCTTAAGGTACGTCTAACTAGAATTTTTGTAGGCAAAAAATATTAGGCACTAGTATTGGTTAAAGGATAATTAAAACATAACACTAGGTTTACAAAAATTATATAAAGGCCTAATAAAAAACTAAAGGCTCGAGTAGCCCAAAAAATGGTTTAGGTAACCCAAAAACCTAGAGATTGGATCCCAAAATTGAAATAAATAATTTAGGCTGATTTAGCTCCACTTTCTTAGGCCTACATTTACTTTTTAAAACAAAAAAAAATAAGGCACAATCTTGTAGAAGAAGCTAATGCAAGTTAGTGAAAAAGTGGAAAAACTAAGGACATTTATTAGCAATTATTTTTAAGCATTTTATTTAGTCAAATTTAATTAGTTCTAAAGAAATAATCTTTCAATTTTGACCTAAAATTGTGTAGTCCCATATGCCAATTATTACTGAATTTTTGAAAAATATATATAATAAAAGGGAAGGCTTATGATAGAAGCTTTAGGAGTTATATATAAGGTAACTAGGACTAAATTTACATAATTTTTTCCCTCTCCTAGCCTTAGAACCATGCACTTTTAAGGAGTCCTTACTAAAGTTTTCAATTCTTCAATAATTTTCATAAGGCTTTCCAAAAGGGTTCATCAAATCCTTGTAAGGTAACTTAGGTTTTTCTTTATCTTCTTCAAGTTTTTATAGGAATCCTCTCCTCAAAATTTCTAAAATTTAGTTTATTTTAGTGAAGTTATTACTTTAAGAGGTTTTTGAAAGTTAAAAGGTTAAGAAGTTAAGATGAATGACAAGTATCTCTTGTTTCCTTGAGTTTTCCTATGTAAGGAGAAGAATATAATTGTATATGCTATTATAAGTGTCTAGTTAAGTTGTGATGCTATATGGCCTAGTTTTCATGTTTGTATAAATGTTTATATAATTGTATAATGTTGGTAATTTAGTGTTAAAGTTGGTAAAAAAAAAGATTCATCAAGTTTTCTCTTAAAAAATAGAGAGAATATTATAGGATTATGTTAATTTTAGAAATAAAAGTTTCAAGAAAGAATTATACATGTTTCTATTGCTTTATGGAAACAAGGATTAGAAATTTTTTAAATTTCAATTTTTGGTATTTTAATATTACAAATAGTTTTAGGATAGGTGTGGAGAAAATTAGAAATTTTAGAGTTATGAAAAGTGAATTTATATAGATTTTGGATACAATAGCTTAAAACATAATTATGAATTATGTATGATGAAGTTTGGTATTGTTTGTGCCACAATTTGATTAGTGAAAGTTAAATTGATTAATGGTATTTGATTATTAGTATGTTAGTAACCTTGCATAGAAATTTGATGACAATTGGAATTGATTTGGGTATTAAGAAGGCCCTTTTTCAAAAATTACTTAGAAATTGTTCAGAATTGGTAATTCTATATTTTTGGTTCTATATGAACATTACAAATGTGGTAATTTTATGAAATAATTGAAGGTCTTCATCATTTAACATATTATGGATGTTGTGTAAAAATTTAGTGATAATTGAAAACAATTTGAATGATAACAAAGAGCTCTCATTGCAGTTGCTCATATGCTATCCTATTTTGAATTTCATGGTTTTGGTATCATGTGAATGGTAACCAAAGCTTAGAAAATTTTAGGAGAATTGATGTTTGATGCATATTAATGCATTAGGAGAATTAAAAAAAATTTTAGTTAAAATCTTAATTAATTTAGAAGCTTGAAGGGCATTAAATCGTCAAAGTATTCATACTTCCCAGGTTATTTAGTTTTGGTTATTTCATATTGAAAATTATTGCAAATAATTAAAATTTGTGTTGCTTGGATGATACTTGTGTTATAAATTTGCTAAGCATTTAAAAGAATTTAGTGTTGCTATTATCTTGAATAGAAAGATTGTATGCCATCCTTGGATATAATGTCATGTGAGGATGAAATGTAAACATATATGAAAATCGAAAAACTTTATGGCATAGTATTTTGACCATACCTTATGAAATGAATGAAATAAGTAATTGATATTATGACTGATATCTTAATATTACTTACCTTAGATTTGATTTATGGGGGAAGATATGTATCCTTCGTAAAGAAGGAGAGAAGTGGTAAGGGTTAAAGGGATAAGGTTAGTAACCTTGTGTATAGGGTGGTAAAGGATAAGTTGGACCAAAGATATAATGAGAAATCTATGTACTAACCATTGTCATTCTTTTTGATAAATTTTGTAAACAATTTACATAAGAGCTTTAAGAGCTTTGATCATTTATTATTTTACACTATTATATTTATGCCTAATCAATTATGGTAAAAATTCTTTAGAAATGGAGAAAAGTAGCCATTTATTGAGAATTATAATACTAATGCTCATTGTTATTAAATTTTTATTTATAGATTCTTATCATAGATCCTAGAGGAATGACTAACATCTACACTAGGACTTTCTTGTCTCCTTAAGGAACTTTCTAGGTTATATTTTGTTGTAGATTCCATATAATAGCAATGGTCCTCGAATTGATTATATTGTAAATCTTAGGAAGTTAAATTCTAAATCAAATCCTTTTGTAATCAATCTTATTTTACAATACCATTCACTGGAGGATGTAGGTAGTAGTTCTAGTTCTGTTAATATGCTAGATCCTCATTCTTCCTCATCTATCAAGATTGATCTCGAGGAATATGCTAAATAGAAATAGGATGATTCCAGCTAAAGGTTTTTCTTAGAGTTCTTATGTACAAACTTTTGTTTTAAAAAAATTGTACTCTTATATAAATACTTTGATGTGTGTAAATTATATTTTAATTTTCTAATTGCACATGCAACTAGTTTACTTTCCTTTAATATTTATTCTTACTTTTAATGAGTTACAAAAATAAGTGAATTAGAAATGTATTAAAAGCTCGTAGGGTAGTTAGTTAGTATCATAATACTAGATAGGTGTTTTTACACTAATTATAGTACTTGAGAATTAGGTCATGATAGGCAACAACCATTAAAAAGAGATAGAGGATGAAGTAGTGTGAGCTTGTATATAAGTACATTCCACCTTTATTGAGAAAATCAAGAAAGAGCAATCAGAGGATCCCAAGTTTTTCATAACTTATATTTGCATAAAGAAAATGAGAAAATGAACCCCTAAAATCAAAAAGTTAGTTTAGGTATTATAGAGGAAAATAGTGAAATATGACTCTTGTTAATGTTTTTTAAAAAAGCAAGCTCAAAATAATGATTTAGGATTTTATAATAGTTTAAAGCTTCAAGGGTAGGAAGAATTTTGATATTATGCTCGAAGTATACTTACCAAAGCGATGTGTAAAACTAGTTGTGATTACTTGGTTAAATCATGGTCCTATCTTGATAAACATGAAATGAATGTTGTTAATTTGATCTTAAAAGAAAAATTAAGGTTTGAAATATGCTTTTAAGTGTCTCGAATACCATTAAGACATTGAGAAAAATGTGATGTTGTTTCAAGATACTATAATGTATTATTAATTATATGTTAATATGATGTGTATGACATTAAAATGTATGATTTATTGTAAAATAAAATCCTTGGTATTATGTCATATGTTTTGAGAACTATTAGTGCCTTAGGAAAAATGTAACAACATTTTAAGATACTATCAAGAATGGATAATCCTATATTTAATATTGGTGTTTGTGACATTAAGGTGCATTTTCTAATATGAAAATCCTAAATATGGTCCCCATATGTTTAGTACTTCATGAAATCTAAAGAGAAATAATGTCTTAGGAGTATAAAAATATACAAAAATTGCTTCAAGACTCGATATACAAATGTACATGATTTCTCTTTTATAAATTATGAATGTCAATATAAATTGTAATTATAAATTGTGAACATAAATTATGAATATAACTCATAAATATAAATGATGATGTGGATTAATATAAATTGTGAATATGAATTATGGATATAAATTGTGGATGTGAATGTAAATGAGGAACAATTGTGAGGATGAATTATAAATAAAAGTTGTGATTGTGAAATATAAATTGCAATTATGGAAAACACACACACACATATAATGTGAATATAATTATGGTTGTAGAGTATTGATTATGAATATAAATTATTAAATATACAATACAAATTATGAAAAGGAAATATTTAATGTGCACCTATTGTGAAATATGATGGAAATGTGCAATATGTGAAATATATGCAAAATATGTGGAATTTGCAAAATATATGCCATTTATGATGTATGTGAAATATGTAAGACATGTGCAACATGTGAGATATGTGAAAAATGCAAAATACATGAAATGTTTGAGATATTTGAAAATGTAAAATGAGTCAACATGTAGAAGTGTAGGATGTGATTATGAAATTGTTCCATGGAACAGCCATGCTATATAAATATTAATGAAGGGACGGATAAAATTAGGCCTAAAAGAATATGGTGAAGCGAAACAAATAAGGCTGGATCGAATTTATAATGTGAAAATGGTATCTATAAAGTATTTCATGAGTATCTTATGAATATGTATTATGTTTGATTTAAATTATTTATTACATGCATTCATATTTGTTGTGTGCATTATTTGTGATAAAATATATACATGTTATGTTCGATCTAAATTATTTATTATATGTTCTCATATAAGTTATGTGTATATGATGCAAAAAGATACATATGCGATACGAATATGACAAATGAATATGTAATATGGATAAGATATATAAGGCATGAATACATGATGTGCATATGTGATAAGTAATGTGTTTGAAAATATATGATATAACTATAAGTATGTAATGCATAACATGTGATGTGCGTATGCAATAAGTGTCATGCTTATGAATGTGTAATATGCAATATGAAGATTACTCTACCAACATGATACAGATGTAAGACATTAAGTGAATAATTATGCTTACAAGTAACCTATTAAGTGTAATTGGCTTACAATTAAAAATCTCTATGTTTATTGATGATAAAGGATTCGCCATAGATTTAAATAAATTAAAGTAACACTAGTAGATGTGGTTCAAAGGATGATAATCAAAATGCCCCTGGTCATCGACATCTTAGCGTTGCTATTGAAAGGTACCTAAAATCGTTGAAATAAAAGAAAATCCATATACGTTACCTGATACCTTAGTTATCTTATCTATTTGAACCTATTTGTTCTTCATGCAACATTTGTATGAGAACTTCATTTGATGAATAAATGGTTGTATGAGGGTGAAATACTTTGAACACTTACTTATTATTGCATGAAGAATTTTGTTAAACATCTTTTGACTGCTCTAGAACATTTAAAAAAAATTGAATCGGGTTATTGGTCACTACATACATTATTTTTCTTTTTTCTTTTTGCTTAATCCATTAAATTTTTTTATTTTCATATCTATTCCTATTGTTAATAACTCAAACACTCATTCATCTAAAAAATATAAATATAATACAATGCATTTTTTATTGTAAAAATATTTCAAAAAACTTAAGATTCAAATATAGAATAATTTAATTGAAATAATTCATTAAATATTCTATTTTAAAATAAAAATTTTGAAAATTAAAATCAAGTTTATTTATCAAAATTTTTATATTTTCTTGATATCAAGTTTCAAGTATTATATTTCAAATTAAATATATATCAAATGGATCTTATCAAATATTCCATATGTATCAAATATTCCTCCTTTGTATAATATAAATATTCCATCTTGAGGCAAGTGCTCCAATAAAAACAAGCTTTAAAAGTATGCATAAAGTGGAAAACACTATTATGGAGCTTGATTTTCCAAAAAGTAAGCTTTAGAGTATGAAAAAAAAGCCAAAAACCTATGAATCCTACATGTTTTTTATGGACACTTGTAGTTGAAATATATAAATAACTTTGAATGATAAGATTAATTTATTGAAATAAATAATATATCTTGAGAGGGAGATATTTAAGTTTAATTTGCATTAATAGTGAAAATGAAAACACAAAGTTATTATTTGATTTTTAATTAGTATCCAATCTTGAATGATATTTTAATTTTGACTCTTTAAAAAATAAAATAATAATTATGTCATGATCTAATTTGATCATGATCGGTATGGATCCTATTACCAATTTATATAAACCTTAATAATTTTCTCTCTTTCTATTCAACGAGAGTTCCAAATTTTAGGGGAACTCAATTTTCATTTTTCATTCTTGCAGAAAAATAGACAAAGTCCCCCTTATTTTTGACACTTCTTGAGAGCCACAACCCTAAAATTCAAAACCTATTTATTTTCCTGATATGACAAAAATTGACATACACACAATACTGTACAATGTCATATTTAAACACATACAATTAATTCAAGACTGTTAGTGTATATGCCCTAAAACCAATCATATTGGTGATTGTAATTTTGAATCATGTTATTTTAATGGCAATTCCAATTATTATATTTATATTTATTGTCTGCGTAATATATTTAATTATAATAATAACCTTAGAATAATTATATTCTTAAATGTCCCTAGTCATATATCATTGTGGATTAGGTTGCTTTGATATGTTAAGACTAGCATGTGTGAAAACTTATATGGGATATTAAGTTTACACATGAGTACAAGTTAGAGAACTTGTATACTAGACCGACCCATATTAAGAACACTACATGGATCGTTATATGAGTGTCATAAGTGGTTCTTAGTGATCATTATTAATATGGTCCTTTGACCTGAGATCACCAAGGTTCCCTACATGTGAGTTTCATATTTTGATACTATTCTATGTCACTAATGGTTAAGTGAATGCAAGGGTAGATATTGGATATGTCACATATCATGCGGAGGGGTTTGTGTGATCAAGATGGGATTTGTCCCTCCTATATAACAGGAGTAACATCTATGGGCCCCTTGACTAAGTAAAGTTGAGAAAATGTATGGCCATGCTCAGATGAATTGACATGAGATGTCAATTACATTTGTTTCAGTCAGCTTACTTAGGAGTCAAGAAACCTTAAGATTGGGGTTATACGGGAATGACACGGTCCATGTCTCGTGCTCAATCTAGATGTATAGGACAAAAGGACATAAGTGATGATCACGTGTAAAAGTTTAGTCAAATCACCGACTTTCTCATTACTTGGGTAACAATGATGTGTTGCTAGACACCAATCTTTGTTTATGATCATTAATATGATTAATGGCCATTGCCAACGTAATGAGAGCCTGTAGGGTCGCACACTTAGAGCTTAGTGAATTTGGAATTAATGGACCAAATTGTTTGGGCTTAATATTTGGGAATTCATGTTATAATTATAAGACCCAATAGTAAGCCTATAATTATACAATGGAATAAGGCCTAAATAGGTTAGGTTTTTCTATGCACCTATTTAAATAGGCTTATTGGGTAATAATAGGATTACTATTATTCTTCACGCACCCCAAGTAAAAGCATAGAAAAACCCTAGCCACTCTCTTTGACCAAAATCTCTGAAGAGGTGTAGCTAGCACCATGAGGTCTAAGGAGATCAATTTCAACCGGTGTGTGTAGCAGACATTCATCGGTGATTCACGGGTTTGTGTGGATACCACAGAGGTGCAGCCACAAAACGTTGTACTGGTGATCTGATTTACTGGTTTCCATTCCGGTTCGTGATTTGGAAGCAGATCGGATTTGCTGCAGCGGTCAGAAGAATTTTGCCGAAAGGTATAAACCCTAATCCCTAATCTATGGCGTTCTAAATTTGCATGGATCCTTGGTGGAAATCGTGCAAAAAAATTTTATTCCGCTGTGCATGTATGATGCGCGATTTCCAGCAAAGACATCATGTAATCCATCAAATCTTTATAATGATGTTGATTCTAATTCCAATTGTTAAATCCCTTAAGTAAGGCGGCCTTGAATCTCCATGAATATAACAAACTTATGTCTCAACCTAAAAACATTTGAAATTAAACAAAGTGAGTTACGAGAACTTAGTGAGCATATAACTATCACTATTTTGTAGGTGATCAATTATGTATAATAATAAAAAATTAATTATATTAGCAAACCTATTTTTCTTGAATCTCTACAATGAGCACAGTCAGTCCCATATTGGAATTTCACCTGCAAACAACTTTGATCCAATATCTCGTATCACAACCTAACGTAAACTCAACTGATGTTGCACCACCCATTCTAGATGATCTTCATATTCACAATTAGCCATTAAGGCTTAAACACAAATAAGTCATCACAATCACATCAAGTATTTGCAATCATATGAAATAGTGACATTCAAACACAAGCAAAATTCCATTATTAAATAACATCACATAATAATCTATAATAATTGTGCATGAGCTCATCCTTAGGTGATATGAGATTTACAGGTCAATATTATACTTTTCTCAACCGTTCATCGTGAATTTTTCCATCCAGTTTTTAAAGTATCGTTCCAATACAATTTGTAGTTTCCAATATCACTGCTCTAGGACAGTTCATAGTTTGCAATGCCATCCATGACAGGATGCATAGATAGTATATACATGAGAGCTTAATTCTTAAATCCCATTTCACTTTATTATTTCTAGCATATAAGTGACAAACAGTTCAACTATAAACATTCAACGATCATTAATAACATCATCATGCTTCCACTGCACACTTTGATCAACTAGCAATCACTTAATAACTAATTACTCTTATACCAAGAAGCTGAGTTTATATATAAATGCATAGACATGAATGTGAATATGAGATCTATACTATTAATAGGAAGAATATAACTCACAATATCTAAATTATCTTTTTATTAAAATAAAATAATGATGAGATATATACTCTCTTGATGGTGTGCATTTCTCGTAGAAACTCATAATAGTTCATTCCACCTTTTCTCTTTTTCCTAATGAGAAATTACAATAATAGATTTTAACCACGAGGTAGTATTTATAATTTTTCTAAATATCATAACTTCATATCCAAATTATAAGTTGTAATTCATTTATAAGAATGGAGATGTGTCCTTTAATAATGATTTGTCAAATCTCTTCAGTTTAAATATACATATTAGAATTGAATAAGTTGAATATATTAAAAATATCATATCTTGACATTTCATGACATAATATCTTTATATCCTCAGTTATTATCAAGTTCCTTACAAAAAGGTATATATATACATATATATTTTCTTTAATTCAACTTTAACTCACCTAAGGATATTAAAGTTAGTACTATGAAAAGACTTTGTTGAATCACTTAATTATCCTATTGTGCAGAACTCCCATCTTCCAACTTCCAAAAGCATTATCTCGTACTTTCAATACTTATTCACAATCATAGTTTTATCACTATAAATTAAAAGTCAATTGATAATTAAAATTAATATTCCTATGCGTAACAAATTAGAATTTATTTTTATAACAATGATGAATATATGATTTATAGGTATTCTAGCCAAAAATTTAGAGTTCTTAAAAATAAAAACTATGTGGGTAGTGTATACACTAATCTAATCCTTCAAGATTTCCCCTTCATCTATTAATCAAATACATGAAAAAGAATAGGCTAATATCAATTATTTTACTTTTGATAGTTGTCAATCTACATCCTAATGATAACAATCATATAACATAATTTCATATAATTCCAAGCTTAGAAAAGGAAATCAGAAATAGGCATGAAAATGAAGACTTTTTGAATTAAGTTTCCATAGCATATATAAAAAAATAAGCTTCAAGATAGCTTACTTCAATTATGGTGTTGAAAGCAGAATAGCTCACTAGAAGCATAAAAATGACACCCTGTTTCACTGCCAACATAGCCATGACTCGTAGCGATTTTTTACATTTCCACTGTGCAAGCAGTCAAGGAACAGTTGAATAGTGGTGGCGGAAACAACTAGAGAACAACTTTAAGCGATGGATAGGAACAGCTCCTCTTGCATGACAGTGATGGCTTCTTCATGTCGATCGCATTTAGCTGCTATTTGTAGCCTTCCTATCGTGGCTGGTTGATGCCTAAACGAATAGGGTTGCGGTGTGCTACAATGGACATGAAAACAATAGTAGAGATCAAGAAGGGAGAGGTAGTGATGGGTGACCAGAAAAGGAAGAAGGAGGAGGGGGGGAAGAAATAAGGGGCTGAGGTGGTGGGAAAGAGACAAGCAGCAACAACCAAAGGAGAGAAAAAAATGAAAAATCTACTATCCAAATATATTAGAAGAGAGAGAAGAGTCCGGTAACATGTAGAAAAAGAAGGAGCTAAAGGCTTTATTATCATATTTTCCATCTCATGGTAAGTTCATTACTCCCTTAAATCTCAGCCGTCGATTTTGCTTACTAATTCTAAACTTTAAAATTTCAGCCACACTTCTAATTTTCTAAAGTTCATGCTTATAGAGACTAATTTTATTGAAAAGCTCAACTTAATTCTTTTCTTTCTCCCTCTCATACATACACAAAAGAAATATATATAGCAGTATAATAAATTTAAAAGTCTTGAAATAATTATTTCAAGTTTCTATCATCCTAAAAATAATTTATCAAATACAAGTAATTAATTCTATCGAACTTCGTACCCATAATTATTATTATTTTCAACTCATGAGGAAATTCTCATAAAATATTTAAACAAACCTTATTTTAATAATGGCCATTTAAAAATAATTCTATTTCTAATTTCAACAAGTCTAAAAAATAATTTACTAAACACAAACATATATTTCATAAGTATTTCCAACCTATAGAAAATTCCTTATAAAAATTATTTTAAACTAATCATGAATTTATAATGGTCACATATATAAAAATAAATAAATAAATCTCGAATATCATCATGAATATTATTTTGAATATTCCAGAACTTTTAATATGGAAAATAAAATTTAAAACCATATATTAATTGTATAAATAATAAATATCCACAATTATCAAAATTTATAGAATTTTAATTCTTAGCTTGGGATATTACAAATTATAAGTTATTTTTTATAATAGCTTAATATTTTCAATTAATATATTTTTAAATGATAATAATTTTAATAGTTCATTGCCTTAAAGAGAATGATGGGCTTTAAATTTAGAATTAAGTGATTCTTGAAAGTTATTTACTTTAATTTTTAAATTCATATATAAAAATTTAATACATAAATAATAAGGAAGTTCTTATGGTACAAATGTTTTATTGTTGTATATCATACATCACCATTTCTTATCTTTTCATTGTGTCATATGTATCAAGATTTGTTAGTATAAGAGGAAGTAACTGGGAGTTTATTAACTATCTAATCCCTTCATTCTTTTTGCTTCCATCATATGGTTTTACAAATATTTCATCAAATAGTTGGTATGTATTTCAAAGTAAATTAGGGAGATAAACTCAAAGGGCAAATCCAAACAAAATGGAAAACTGATCGATGTTCTTGTAAGCAAAACAAAAGGAAAAAAAGGTTGAGATAAATAGAGAAAAATTTTATTTCTAAAATCCCAAAACTATACAATGGTATTAAAAAATAGCAATGAGAATACAAAAAAAAAAAAAAACCATTTCTATTACAATGTTTCTACTTTTCTCCTTATTATGCACAAAAAAATCTAGAAAACTCTAAAGTGATCTCATTCAAAATGGTACAAGAACTTTATTATAAGTCTCTACATCTATACCTAAGGTTTTATGCAAAAATTTTCAATCCAAAACTCTATCATGTCTATCATAGATAGCAATTTGCTTTTCATTACAAAACATCCACATGTACTTAAGCATGACAATAAGGATTAATATCATTGTCATGACCCAATTTTTTAATATTATGATCAATGTAAAGACACTTGAGTAGTATTAATATACTAACTAACTATCCTTACAAGCTTTTAAGTTATACCTAAGTCATTTAATTTCATAACTCTACTAAAAATGTAGACAACCACTTAAGGAAAATATTTTTTAGTTGTGCATGCGTAAAAAAATTCAAAACATAAGTTACATATTCCAAATAATATTTATATAAAGAGTGTCAAATTTTTGAAAAACATTACTTTGTATATGATACTATCAATAGATAAATTTTCTAACTGGGACACCATGGAAATATTATAAGGAAGGTTCTTAAAGGTGAGAGAAAGGTTCACGCATAGATGTTAGTCTTCCTTATGGGATTCATATTCCATATTTGTAAATAAAAATTCAATAGAAATAAAGTATTGAATATTGAGTGAATGACTACTATTCTCTTTATCAAAGTTTTCACCATTATAGACTAAATATATAATTGTGTATATTCTTATGTATTATGTTTACAAAGTTTACTACAGAGAATGACAATAATTAGTATGCAGGTTTCTCCTTTTATCTTTAGTCTAAGCTTATCTCCCACTAACCTAGGCACAAGGCCACTAACCTTATCCTTCCAACCCTTATCATGCCTTTTCTTCTCTGACAAATATGTAAATTGCCCCCCCAAATCATATAAAAGATAGGTTATAATAACATGTCGGTTAAGCATCAATTATTCATTTCAAATTCATAGAGTATGGTCAAAATATCAACTATGCTATAAAATCTTGCCATTCTCATATGTATTCACATTTTATCATCACATGACATTATATCCAAGGTTACTATATAACCTTTCCATTCAAAATAATGACAACACTTAATTCTTTTGAATAGCTAGCAATTTATAACTCAAGCATTATCAAGTGTATCCAAAATTTCAATCATTTGCAACATTATTCAATAAAAAGTATCAAATACTAATTGTGTTAGGTAGTGTGAATATATTAATAATTTAGTGCCTTTTAGGCTCCAAATCAATTTAAATTTTTATCAAAATTTTGTCTAATGCTTTTGATACATTACCACACATTAAACATCAATTTTCATATAAATTCCTTGCCTTTGGATACTGTTCACATAATACCAAAATTGTGGAATTCAAACAAGATAGCATTATAATAAAAGCCTCTTATCCATATTCAAATCACTTCTAATCATCATCAAATTTTTATATAATATCCCTAACATGTTAAATGATGAAAAACTTCAATTATTTCACAAAAACTACAATGTTAGTACTATCCATACATAACTAAAGCACAAAATTGCCAATTCTAGGCATTTTAGAGTTATTGTGGAAAAGGAGCCTGTTTGGCATTCAAATCAATTTTAATTACCACCAAATTTTTATGTAAAATTACTACCATGTTAATAATCAAAGAGAATTAATTAATTTAATTTTTATCAATTAAATTCTTGCCCAAATAGCACCAAAATTTATAATATAGAATCTAAAATTCTATTTTGAGTTCTTATAACTAAAGTCCATACAACTTCACTTTTCATAACTCTAAAATTTTCAAAAAATGTGCAATTTTTACCACACCTATCCTAGCACTATTTGTAACGCTAATATACCAGAAATTGAAATTTTATCTAAACTTTAATTCCAAAGAGAAATAGAACCACACCATTAACCTTTTTTGATAGTTTTATTTCTTATCTCAACATAGTTCTATTGTCATCTCTTAAGGAAAGACTTAATGAATTTTCTCCTACCTATATTAACATTAAAATATCAACATCATATCATCATTTTAACATTTATGTAGTATTAAAATCAAACCATGTAGTACCATAACTCAATTTAGCATCCATAATGGTAAATATCATAAAATTCTTCATCTTTCATGAGAAAAATCAATGGAATAACAGATAGTTACCACTCACCATAAATTCTTGATCCTTTAACTTTTCAAAACCTTTTAAAGTAGCAATTTCCCCAAAATAAACTAAGTTTTAGAAATCTTGAAGAGAAGATTACCATGAAATCTTGAAGAAGATGAAGGAAAACCTAAGTTACTTTACAAGAATTGGGTGGAATCACTTGAAAAACCTCTTATAAACTATTGGAGAATTAAAACCCTAGGAGAGCACTTAGTTTTGGCTAAGAAAGAGCAAAAAAATTATGAAAAAATAAGTCAAAAGGCTTTTATATAAAACCTAAATTCTAAGGATAGTTGCTACTCACCATAAATTCTTGATCCTTTAACTTTTCAAAACCTTTTAAAGTAGCAACTTCACTAAAATAAACTAAGTTTTAGAAATTTTGAAGAGAAGATTACCATGAAATCTTGTAGAAGATGAAGGAAAATCTAAGTTACCTTACAAGAATTGGGTGGAACCACTTGAAAAACCTATTAGAAAATATTGGAGAATTGAAACCCTAGTAGAAAACCCTAGGAGAGCAGTTAGTTTTGGCTAAGAAAGAGAAAAAAAACTTCTACAGAAATGAGTCAAAAGGCTTTTATATAAAACCCAAATTCTAAGGCTTCCTTTATAAGCTTTCTTTTTGTATTTTTGTATAAAAATTTTGATGATAAAAGGCATATGCTTGCACTATTTTTAGGGCATAAAATTTAAAAGATTATTTCCTTAAATCCAATAAAAATCTTTGAAATATAAAACTTTATAAAGATTCACTAACAATTGCCCTTAATTTTCTACTTATTCACCAAATTTGCCATTAGCATTCTCCATAAGTTTGGACTTTATTTGAGCCTTGTTAGTTTCTAAAATCAAATTTATGCTTAAAAATTGAACAAACTCGGCCTAAATGAACCAAGGTGATTTATTTCAAATTTAGACTCAATCTCTAGGTTTTCGAGCTACCAAGGCCCTTTTTAGGCTACTTGAACCTCTAATTTCCTATTAAGTCTTTATATAATTGTCCCTAACTTAGTGTTAGGTTTTTAATTATATTTTGATTCATACTAGTGCCTAAAATAATTTCTACAAAGATTCTAGCTAAATCTACCTCTAAACTATCTTTACAATCTACCCCAACTTCACTTGATTACCTTATTGGATTTTTGTTTAGGAAGGTCTTTAGTGAAAATTCCTTGTTGAACTTTCTTGCTCTATTTAAGGTATCACAATCATTGAGCTATTTGAAAATCAAGGTTTATTATCTACTGATGCTAAAGGCAATATAATGCATAAATTTAAAAATTTTCAAATAAAAATAAAAATAGGAGTATGATGTGTAGATTAATGGCATAGCACTTTAAAAACCACCCATAGTTAATAGTGGAAAAAGATGTCTCAAAAAGGAATTTAGATGTTCACAAAAAGTTATTAGCAAATAAGTAGGGCATTTAAATAAAAAAGAAAGGCTTAAGTTATCAAATTACATGTTACCTTAAATTATTAGTTGAAATCTTATGAATATAAAATAAATGGCCACTAATATAGAATTGATGATATACATAGGTCGATAGACATTGATTTATAATAAAATCAATATTGTTTTTACATTGTGACATTTTTAAAATTATATAAAAATTTAAGATAATAGATAAGATTACAATGATGTCTAAACTTTGCTTAACAACATTGATTTTATACACAGCTGTCATCTAAAATAAATTTTAAAAGCCTCAATGAAAACTACAAAATCATAGAATGTTAGTTCTAGTCAACAGTTATCATCTAAAGTGCATTTCAAAAGTTTCATTAGAAATCGCAAAAGCATACAACATTGATCTATGTTAACAACCATTGTCTAAAAGGCATTTAAAAATTCATGTTGGAAACTATAGAATCATATAACATCAATTTTATTTAATAATTGATGTCTATTTTTTTTTTATAAATCATCACCCAGATTCTATCTTTCTATATGAACTATTCTGACATCTCTTTAATATGCTCTCGAGTATGATAGGTTTGATAAATAATGTTATTTTTGACCTCTTACTCCATTGTCATTGAGAGGGTATACTATGGAAGAACCTTAACCTTTATTTTTGTCCTATTGTATACTTTCTCATTTCACATAAAGTAAAAGTGGAATAGAAGAGTTGGTGAATGAAAGAGTTATTAAACTCTCACTCCTCTTTCAATAAGAGTATACAATAGAAAAACTTTAACTTTTGGTTTTGTCCCATTTATACTATAATGTCATGAATTTTTAATTTTATCATTTGAATCTTTAAATTCTAAGGCCGTAGAAATGAAGAGTACGTTTGAATTAGCCTGCTAGGTGAATCTTAAGTTGAAAGAAGTTAAGTGTAAGTGTAACCGAAATTTTAAAGGAAAAGGGGTAATAAGAAAGGAATTAATTTTCCTAAATAGTATAAATGATTAGAGGAAGTTAGAAAACCCTAGAAATGGGAGTTGTCTAAGTCTGACAGCATAAGGAATTTTAAACAGACAGAAACCTTATGGACCAAATTGCAAAAGTGCAAAATCGAGTGTGGGTTAAAGTGTGAATAACCAAGAATTTGGGAGTTAAAGTATGAATAACAAGAATTTGGGATCTAATATGTAATTTTATTTAGTGTGACCAATAGACACATGACAAGTGTCATTATTAGAAGAAAATGGCAAGAATAGCCTTACTAATTGGTGAAAAAGGATCAAAATGCCCTTGAAAATTTTAAAAATGACCAAAATACCCTTGAAGCTTCATGAAAACTCTTTTTCCTTCTCCTTTCTTCTCCAAGCCGTAGACCACCTCTATGAAAGCACCAAAAACGTGTAAGAGAGAGAAAGAAGAGAGAGAAATTTTCTTTTAGCTTTTTCACCCAAAAATAATGAAAATTAGGCTTAAGTGTAGAAGATAAAGTTGCTCCTCTCATCAAGCTCTATCTATTGGTGTGTTTAGATTGAAGAAACCTCAAGTTTGATTAAGTTTGGAAAGCACTAAGTGAGGATTCTCAAGTTGCTCCAAAAGGTAAAAATATTCTCCTTTAAAAGCTCTTTAATGTACTCTTTTTAATTTCTTGAAATTTTAATGTTGGTGTGGTCAAAGGAGGTTGACCATGGAGTTTTGAATAATTTGGGCATGTTTAATGATGTTTTGGATGTTGTTATGTTGATCTATGGCTTTGGTTTGGTGTAAAAACAATAAGAAACCATGTACACATTAGGGTTTTAGAGGCATAATGGTGCATGTATGGATTTGGCATGATTTGTTTGAAATTTAGCTAAATTGATGAAATTAGAATGATTCTTGTGAATTATGAAGCCTATGGAAGATGAAATTTTGAATTATGAAAGTGTGTGTGAAACTTCCCTTTTGAAAGCCAAAACCGTGAGCATGGGAAAGGAAGGAGTTTTAGCCATTTAATTGTATTTTTGGAATATTAGAATAATGTATTACAATGAAATTTAGGAGGTATTGGAATGTACATTAAAATTTGGGTACTTCCTTCATGGCTTAGTGTATGTGAAGAAAGTGAAGAATACATGAAGTTTAAGAAAAATGATGGTGCTCTAATAAAAATTATGATGTGTATTTATGTAGACTAAGAAGTGATAAGTTGGAAAGGCAAGAGGAATTGTAAAGAAGTTTTTAAAGTGAGGGCCAAAGAATCATCTCTATTGAAAGTTTTTAAAAGGTAGCTAGCTTTATCCTTAAGCTCTATTTTCTATTTACATGCTTTTCTGTATCTTGTGCCATTGTATGGAATGTGTACAAAATTGTTGTGTGCGGTACCTATGGCCCGAGTGCCTCAGGAAGACAGTGAAATGCTGTATATGAAGCCTATGGCCCGAGTACCTCGGGAAGACAGTGAAATTGCTGTGTATGAGGCCTAGGTACGATTATCTGTGATGGTCATCTAGATATCTATATGAGTCCTTGAATGGGCTTGATGATTGTTGTGTGCAGTGCATGATTCCTACAATGGTATTAGATGACAATGGTATGAAATAATGTGTTAAATGATGGATTAATTAATTTTAGAATGTATATTTTTATTGGCTTAAGGATTTGGAATGGCTTGATATGTTTTTCTTGAAATAGCTAGCTACTGGGAAACCTTATTTCTTATGTTTCTATATTGTTACTAACTATTCTAGGTGATGCTTCTAAAGGTCTTCTTGACAAAGGAGAATAATGTTTTAAAGTTGTATTAAAAATGTTTATATAGTTTGTGATGTTAGTATGTGGTGGATATATATTTTGTAAGTTAAATTTTTTATATAACTATATGACCCTTGCCTATATTATATGAAATATATGAATTTGATGTATTGTGAGTTGGTTTAGAGTAGAAGGCAACTAAGTATGCAATATGTGTGAAATTGGAAAAGAGCAAATGAACAGTGAATTCGTAGGCAGTAAGAGGAGTATGTTTGTAGGGACTTTTGGTTAAGTTTTTATGCTCTAAAAATTATGATAAAATTCAGGAGTGAACTTAATTTATTTTACATCCTCTCTGACAAAATTTAGCATAAAATAAGCTCTTCTTCTATGTGAATTTATTACACATTTTGGACTGCCCTGTTACCGTCACAGTGCTGAGTACTAATTGTAACTCAGTGATCAGAAGCAGTAAATGAATGAATTTTGATCTGAAAATTTTATGGAAAGTATATAACATGTTAATAAAGTCCCATACCAAATTTGATATTATTCAGAGTTTATTTACCCTCTTAACTAAGGGCTTACTTTTAGAGTTGTGAATTCTGGACAGCACTGGGACAGGAATATTTTGCTGTGAGTTTTGAAAGGCCTAATGATGTCTAAATTATGTCAAATTTTTACAGGATGAAGTTAACACGTGAAAGGTTCATAGAATTCAATTTCATGATTTTTTGGAGTTATGCAAAGTAGTTTTTATATTTTTGAAGTTAGTACAGTAATTATAGAAATGAGTAGAAAATTTCTGAAACTCAGAATCTGTAATATTTTGTTTCACAAAATCTTAAATTGGCTTAAAAAAGGCCTAATTGCACAATAATTATCTATTTAATGAGGATTAAGGTGTTAATAAGTAAGGGAGTTACATATACTCTCTCATTTCACTATGAAGTATATAAACTAGAGAAATTTGAGCAACAATGTTAGAGTTTTCATTAAGAATGAAGATTTTATGCATAGTAATTTTTCCACTGTTTTTGTGTATTCATATATAGATGTGTAGTTTTTATTTGTTGCTAATTTAGTGTAGTTATTTTATAAAAATTTGTAGAAATATTGTTTCTCTTTATTTATTTGTTTTACTTTCATTATGAATAGAACAATGACAATTATTTTTTTTTAAATTTGAAGAATTGTTTCTCTTTACTCATTTATATGTTATTTTTACTTAAAATTCTATAATAAGCATTTGGATTACATAGATTCACAAAAAGAACACATATTCAAACAAAATTTTTTATGTTAAATTAGTTTAAACAAATTACTTTTCATATTTAGTTATTTACATGATAGAAATCTATAATAATATTTAAGGAAATGGTAAAGATAAAAATGTTGATTTTTAACATTTAATATGATGACATTTTTTGAAATATATGAGGACATCTAAATAAATGCCATTTAAGAAGAAGTTTAAATAAATGAAACTAAACAAGTCTAAATGAATGAATTTATGAAAAGTTTAAATGAAAGAAATTAAGGAACTCTAAATAATGAATTTATAAAAAATATTAGATGAATAAAATTGATGAAATCTAAATGAATGGAATTAAAAATAACTTCAATAACAACATTTAATGAAAAACTTACAACATTAGGTTTTTGTGGTGACCTTTGCATAATTCCATTTCAATTTTCATAATAGTTTAACAAAAGGAAATTACAATGTCAATTTTTGTTGGTAACCATTGTATAAGTACATTTTAATCATCATGATTATTCATTAACAACTTATACGTTGTTTTAATACTTAACCAACATCTTAAGTCATTGTAATCATACATATGGCTAAACTTATGTGGTCATTTTTTGATTAATAACTAATGTCTAATTATTTTGTTCTGGACTTATAAATAGGACTCCCTAATAACAAATTGATCATCTTTTAAGATAGATCTTCTTACATAGAAAAGGGCTTTTGAGTTAGGGTTGTAGATCTTAGTATTTGGTATTATCATGGCTATTCAGAAGGTTCAAGGAACTTTCAAATTTTCTTACAAGGACTTGTATCTATACCTTAAAAGGAACCTTAAGATATTACTGGATTTTCTCAATAACTCAGATAATGTTAATATTAGAATCTATACCTTTTATCTCAAAAAACTTCTCTATTGATGGATTCTAAAAATCAATCCTTTTAGAAGGTTTAAAATTGATCTTAATTCCATCTAAGAACTTGTATCCACACTTTGACTATAAATATAAGAATTTTACAAAAGCATTCATAAGGATTTTAGACAAGAATCCTTCCAAATTATTTACAGAAATTTTGTGTTCATTATTGAAGTGTAGACACAAATCCTTTAATTGAAAGAATTTTTTGAGATTCCAATTTTTTATCAGTGTTGAATACAATGATGTACACCATTCATCTTAACCTTAAAAACCATCTTTTATGATTATGGGTATCACATCAAATCACAGTTATCTTTTACACCCAAAATATTTGCTCATGAGTATATCCATGGTTTGATACAATTGCCATGATCAAAAGATTCAAAGTATTTCTAAATATGCAACATTAATGGTGTGTTATCCTCTTATTAACATTAAAGAGTTTAATTTCTTCATTTGCTATAAGCCTTTCATGCTTCTTATGTTTCAATGTAAAAATCAACATGTTTCTTCTCTATATGCTGTGTCAAACTTTAATACACATAGAGTAAGAAGCATGCCTATTTTCATACTAAAACATAAGAACATTGAAAGGTTTGTTAGAAATAAAGCAATCAAGAATTGTAAGTTCAATAGATACAAAATTGATTAAATCAAACACTTTAAAAGCCATTAAGTAATATGGAGGAATTACAAACAAATGATAATCACTTTTCTTTTTAATTTTTGTAAGAATTTCGTGTATATTTATTATAAATGTAAATCCCATGATATGTTTATTTACTAATATAGAAGTATATAAAATAAAAGAATATATGTATGTAATATATTTAATCTCTTTTCTAAATTTTTGTTTCATTTAGATTCAATTTGTTGTTATTTTATTTGATTCTATAATAAAAATAAAAGAAATTTATTTTTTTAAAATAGACATCCATTTATTGTGACGTTGATTTCCTTTTTTCTTATAATTGATGTCAAACATTACTTAATATAATGACATCATGGAATTAAAGATGATTGTGGCTTTCCATAACTAATATGTGATATAAAATTTAGACATTGGTTATTATATAGTTACCAACATGGAATCTTAGGTCACGAGCACAAATTGAAAATGAATGTCATGACCTGATTCTCAAGTATTGTGACCGACATAAAAATACCTGACTAATATTATTATACTAACCAATTGTCCTTACAAGCCTTTAAGATATTTCTAATTTATCTACTCTTATAACCCTACTAAAAGTAAGAAAAAATATTTATAGAGAATAAAACTAATTGCATGTGCAATTAGAAATTCAAAATATAATTTATATACATCAACGTATTTATATAAGAGTAAACAAAAGTTTGTAAACAAGTACTTTAAGTAAAACCTCTAACTAAGCCCATCCTATTTCTATTTAGTGTCTTCCTTAGGATAGACTTAGTAGACAAGGAAGAAGGAGGATCTGACATATTAATAGAATTAGATCTACTAAATAATCCTCCTATGAATGGCTTGCCAAAATCGGATTAATTACAAAAAGGTTTGATTTAGAATTTAACTTCCTAGGATTTTCAACATAATCAATTTGAGCACTCATTGTTGTCATATGGAATCTATAATGAAATGTCATATAGAAAGTCCTCCAAGGGTGATAGGAAGGTCTTAGTGTAGATGCCAATCTTACCTTTGGGAACCATGATCAAAATTTGTAAATAAAAATCCAACAACCAAAAGTGAGTATTAAAAACTTAATGAATGACTGCTTTTTTCCTTTTTCTAAAAAGTTTTCACCATAACCAATTAGGCATAAATATAATAGTATAAAATAATAAATGATCAAATTTCTTATATAAATTGTTTGCAAAATATGTCAAGAGAATGACAATAGTTGGTACATAGATTTCCCTTTAAGAAGTAGCAAACATTATACTTGTCAGGCACTAGTAATTCTTCCATGGTTAGGTGCCTTTTAAACTCAAATTAATTCAAATTTTCACCTAAATTTTATCCAATGCTTCTATCACACTACTACATATCAAACATCAATTTTTTAAAAATTTTATAGCCTTTAGATACTATTCATTTAGTACTAAAGCAAGGAATTTCAAAACAAAATAGTATATGAGTAATTGGAATAAAAACCTCTTTTCAATATCCAAATCACTTCAAATCATCACCAAAATTTGATACAACATACCCAAGATATTAAATAATAAAAAAATCAATTATTTCATAAAAATTCCATGTGTATACCATTTATATAGAACCAAAATCTTAGAAGTGTCAATTTTAGGTAATTTTGAAATTGTTGTAGAAAGGGCCTTCTTGGCATCCAAATCAATCCTAATTATCCCTGAATTTTATGCATGATTACTAATATGCTAATAATTAAATAACATTAATTAATTTAATTTTTATTAATCAAAATGTGCCACAAGCAACACCAAACTTTCATATATAGAATTTAGAATTTTGTTTTAAGTCATTATAACCAAAATCCATACAAATTTACTTTTCATAACTCTAAAAATTTTCAAAAATTTCTAATTTTCTCTACACCTATCCTAACACCATTTTTAATATTAAGACACCAAAAATTTAAATTCAAATTTCTAATCTTGGTTTCCATAGGGCAACAAAAACATTCCATAATCCTCCTTTGAAAGTTTCACTTCTGAATTTAACATGAATCTATTGTCATCTCTTAAAGGAAAACTTAATGAATCTTCTTCTATAAATATTAGCACTGTTATATCAACATTATACCATTCATATTAACATTTATATAATACTAAAACTAGATCATATAGCACCATGACTCACTAAACACCTATAATAGCATATATCACTATAATCTTCTCTTTTCATAGGAAAACTCAAGAAAATAAGAGATAGTTGTCACTCACCATAAATCCTTAACTATCTGACCTTTCAAATACCTTTTAGAAGAATAAAAGAGTTGCTTCACTAAAATAATTCAATTTTTAGAAATTTTAGAGATAAGATTATCTTGAAAACTAGAAGAAAATGAAGGAAAACCTAGGTTACCTTATAAGATTTGATGCAACTAATTGGAAAACCTCTTGGAATTTATTGAAGAGACAAAAAATCTAGTAGAGAAGACTTGGGGAGTCATGGTTTTTAGCTAAGAAATGAGAAAATTTTTTAATAAAAAATGACCCAAAAAGGCTTTATATTAAGCCCTAATTCAAAGGCTTTCATCCTCAACTTCTTATTATTATTTTTTGTAAAATTTTTGTTAATAATTCTAGCATATGTGACACAATTTTTCTAGGTTAAAATCAAATAAACTAAAATTTAACTAAATAAAATACCTAAAAATAATTGCTAACAAATACCCCTTATTTTTCACTTATTTACCTAATTATTGTAAGCTTCTTTTACAAGATTGGTCTTTGTTTGGGCCTCATTTTTTTTTTTTTACTTTTGGGATCATATTTGGCCTAAAAAATTAAGTCATATTAGCCTAAATAAGTCAAAAATAGTTTATCTTAGTTTTGGATCTAATTTCTAGGCTTTCAAGTTACCTAGACAAATTTTGAGCTACCTAGGCTCTTAAATTTCTATCGAGCCATGGCATAATTTTTTTTCCAAACTTAATATTGGATATTTAATTATATTTCAACCCATAGTAGTGTCTAATGTAATTTCTAAAAAAATTCTAACTAGACGTAGCCCCAAATTGCTTCTACGGTCTACCTGAACTTCATCCAATTACCTTACTATGTTTTCGTTCAAGAGATTCCTACTTTAAGTTCCTTCTTAGACTTTTTACTTTATTTAGGATATTATAAGTTCTCCCCCCTTCAAGAAAATTTATCCTCAAATTTTAAAAGATCATATGGTAATAAATAGAATTGTCAATGGATTATTTTCAATTGTTTTAATAAAATCTTACTGAATAAGGTTAGATACTTTACTTTCATATCCTTTTTTGGTTCCCACATAATTTATTATGCTTTATATCTTTCCCATATCACTTTCACCATTAGGATCTCTTTGGAACACAACTTCCTTACTTGTCTATTGATGATTTGCACGGGTTGCTCTTCATAAACTAATTTCTAATCTAGTTCCATTAGTATTTCTTTCAACATATAAGATTCATCTGGAATATAATTTCTTAACATTGATAATGGAAAATTGGATGAATCACTTTCATACTTTCTGGTATCTTTAACTAATAGGTAACCTTTTCAATTCATTTAGTGATTAGATATGGACCAACATACCTTAAAGTTAACTTCCCTTTTCTACCAAATCTCATTATTCTTTTTATTAGTGAAACTTTTAAGAACATATGATCACCTACTTGGAATTCCAATTCCCTTCATCTGATGTATGCATAGGATTTTTACTGACTTTAAGCTAGTAATTTTTCTTTGATAAATTGAACTTTTTTAATAGCATCTTCCACTAGATTAGGACTAATCATTTTGACTTCTCCTAGTTCAAACCATCCAATAGGTAATCTGCAATTTCTACCATATAAAGCTTCAAATGAAGCCATTTATATACTAGTATGGTAATTGTTGTTCTATGTGAACTCCATTAATGGTAAGCATTTGTCCTAGCTTCCTTCAAACTTAATCATACAAGCTCTAAGCATATCTTTTAAAGTCTAAATTATCCTTTCAAGTTGTCCATCAGTTTACAAATGAAAAGCCATATGAAATTATAGTTGAGTGTCTTATGTCTCTAAGAATAATTGCCAACATCAAGAAGTAAATTGTAATCCTTAATTCCAGATGGTCATGTATGGTACACTATGTAATCAAATAATTCTATCCATGTAAAGTTGAGCATATTATGATGCAGTGTATGTCATTTTTATTAGTAGAAAATGTGCAATTTTTGTAAAATGATCCATAATTACCTATATAGAATCATATCCCTTACTAGTTCATAGTAATCTAACTATATAGTCCATAATAATACTTTCCCATTTTCATTCAGGAATGTAAATGTTCTAATGAAATCCTATTGGGCATTAGTGCTGTAGTTTTAGCTGTTAACAAGTTAAACATTTGATTATATACTCTACATGTCCTTCTTCATTCCATCCCATTGATACATTTTTCAAATATTGATACATCTTTATTACACGAGAATGCATCGTATAGGACGATTATGGGCTTTTTTCAATCCTTCCTTAGAATTGTGAGCACCTATAATCGGTTTCTATTCTTTATCACTCTTTCTTCATCTACTTTTAGGCTAGTCTTCTCCTCACTGATAGCTTTGCCTTTTAATTACTCATGGTGAGGATTTTCTTTTTAGGTTACTTTGATTTGTTCTATTATAGTAGAAGGCAACATTATACGAGCCAAATCTACTTTTTTATTTTTTTAACTCGTTTTCTTTGTCTTTAGGAGCTTTTTGGCTTATGGTATTAGCAACTATGTTAGCCTTACTTGGATGATAGTGAATGGAGCAATCATAATCTTTCATAAACTCTATTTACCATCTTTGTCTCATATTAAGGTTTTTTTGCTTAAAAATATACTTAATACTCTTATGATTTGTATAGATTTTATAAGTAGCACCATATAAATAATTTCTTCAAATCTTCAAGGTAAAAACTACAGTTACCATTTCCAAGTTATGAGTGGGATAATCCATTTCATGTTTCTTCAATTGGCAAGATGCACAAGTTGCATTAATACATATCCTAATCCCACTTTAGATACATCACAATACACTCTATGTCCTTTTACACTGTTAGATAATGCTAACACTGGAACAAAAGTTAAGCATTCTTTCAATTTTTAAAAACTTTTCTCACATTAATCATTCCACATGAACTTGACCCCTTTACAAGTCAACTTGGTTAGTGGTGCAACTATTTTTAAAAAGCCTTTTACAAATCTTCTATAATATTTGCCAACCTAAGAAAACTATGTATTTTTATCACTAAAAATGGTTGCAGCTATTTGAGTACAGCATTAACTTTTTCATGATCCACTCATTGTCACGTCCCACTTTTGATCCGTGACCGGCGAGGATCCTGTTACCGGTTTCCACAAGCCTTACTATTATTACCCTTTCTATTTAACAAAAATTTCCAAATATAATAAAATCCACATACATACAAAACAATCTAATTTCACACTTATACATATACAATCTCTTCAACTCATCAAATAATTTATCAAAATTCTATTTAACTGTTTACTCTAATCCCAACTGTCAAATCCCTTACTAAGGTGGTCTTTGATCTTCCATGGATGCTAACTTGAAAACATTAAATTAGAACAGAGTGAGTTCCACGAACCCAGTGAGAATATATCTACTAATATCTGGCCACATCTTTACAAGTTAAACATGTATTAAATTAAAATATTAACAAACTCATATTTTCCTGGACTTCTAAAACATGTCAAACTATGCCTATAATAGAGTTCTCCTACATATAACTCGATACTATAAATTATCCATTCCAGGTAGATATCACAATTATAAATAGCTATTAAGGCTAAACATAAACAATTTATCTCATTCACATCAAGTCATTGTAATCATATTAAACAAAGACATCCATTCATAAATAGAAATTCCAATATCATAAAACATCACGTAATAATTATGGTAGCTATACATGTAGCCACTATCTCATTTCAAGGTCATTCTATGTATTTCATTTATTTGCTAGGAATTTATTGTTCGACTCTCACATCAATTCTATATCCTTCATAATATTTTATAGGGAATCCTCCATCTGCTTTTACACTTTTAATTACCATTCGTAGTCTCTATTGCCACTACTGACATAATCCTCATATAGTATTCACAGGAAAGCTCAATTCTCATTTCAAAGTAATCCATAAGACTTGCAATGCAAACTCAATCTACTATTGAACCATATCAAACATAGCATAGCACACAATTCATGATTAGGTAAAATTACCATAACCACGCTTTCGCTACGCGCTCTGAACTATTAGCCTTTGTTCAACCTCTATCAATAATCACAACTACCATAATCATACTTTCCAAGCATAAGCCATCATTTAACATTTATACTTATATCAAGAATGACCATTCCTTGCTACTCATATCTAACCTAGATAAACAATCAATCCTAATTTATCAACAAGAAGAACATAGTTCACAATATCTAATTTAAAATAAGAATAGTGGTGAGATATATACTCATATAGTATAATTTATCTATTTTATTTACTCTGAAGCATTCAAGCTCAACTTGCATTCATCATCCTCTCATCATGGTGGTTAGCCGAAACTTCAATGATGGTAGAGAGTTGCCGAAACCCCAGCGAAGCAACCAGGGTTGAGAGGTACCAACTGTATCATACAGCCACCACTCAAACAGAATCTTGCAACTCCGCTTGCAAGAACACGTAAGAGTTGTTTCTGATAAGAGACCTTCAGTCGGGTCCTCCCATGGTGAACATCTAACAAAGAGGCACATGCAAGCCACGAAGCATTTCCAATAGTGGCACTATTACAGAAACAAACAGAACTACTATGAATTCGAGTTACCCTGCGCTACTTTCACTGGCTGTAATTGTGTTGAAATGAAGGAGGAAGAAAAAGGCATTTCGATGGCAGTGCTTGACTAGATGAACGGTAGCTTCCGAACAAAGAAGTAATGCGGAAGAAGAGAGGGAAAAGAAAGATGCCAACAACAGCTAAAGTTTAGCGTCACAACAGAAAAAGCAGCACCCCAAATAGTAACAAATGCTCACCCGGTCACCCTATTTCGCAGTTTCCATTCGTTGTGAAGGGAAGACATTCGTAGCATTAAATCATACAAGTTATAATAGTTGGACCGAATCCTGTTGAGAACAAAACCTATACTGTGCTGCTGATACTTTTAGTCAACACTTCCATTCATGAATTCAGCTGATGGAACACAGCAGCCATAATAGTAGCATCATAGAAGCCGACTTCAGAAACCGCAGAGAAGAACCACAGCAAAGAATAAAAATAAAAGATAGGAGAAAGGAGAGAAGAGGGAAGACCAAATGGAAGCAAGGAAAAAGGAAACTGACCGCGTGAGGATAAGGCAGTAGAGGGAACCAGAAATAACAGTGATGCTGAGAGACAGAGAGAGAGCTAAGTTACTGAGTATGTGGTGGTGGAATAAAAAGAAAAAGGCTGCTGTATTGGCTGGGACAATTAAGAAGAGTAGACTGCTGTCTATGTACTTACTGCGAGAAAAATTTTAAAATTCCTATGAGAGAGACATGTGAGCTGAAAAGAGATTGGAATGAGTGTGGTTAAAAGAAAAGAAATAAAAACTGGGCTGAGTTGGCGAGAGAAGCAATGAGACAAAACAAGAAAATTCTCGAGAGTATAGGTGCTGTCCGAAAATAATAAATAGGAATTTTTTTTTTTGAAATAAGAAGGAAATCTCGATTTTTTCTACAAAAACTAGCACCTACTTTTTAAGGACAAAGAAATTAATATTAATCAAATAAATAACTTTATACATGATTTCAAAATTTACACAACTTTATATTTGAACTAGGGATATTACAAGTTCTCCCCTCATTCAATAAAATTTGTCCTCGAATTTTCAAGAAGGCAAGCATGACTATATAGGATTATCAATAGGTTGTCTCTCTCTCTTACGTGTTAATGCATTTAAACATGTCAAACACAATAGTCATTCTAAACATGACTTATGATGCATCATACAACTTTTAAACTCATTTGTTTCCTATTTCTTATTCAATGACGTAAGAAATGCTATTCACTCTAGCATTGGTTACTCATTGCATTCCTATGACATTCTATGCACATCAATAAGTGATTCTAGTAATTTTTATAAAAACAATTCATAACTAATAATCCACAATAAAAAATTTTAATAAAAGACTTAATTATGCAAACAAATCCATAACTTGACCTTTTCAAGATCTACAATCATTTTCACAATCATATTTACACTTAATTCGATCTACCTATAAAATTTATAATCAATAGTCAAATATTAAATATGTATTTTCCTGATGGCAAATCACACAAATTACTATAGCAAACAACATTACCTAATCATTCCACTCAAAGTGCTATTTGGTTACTAGTTCCTCACAGCAAAAGTTAAGAGTAGCAGTAGTATGATCATAACTAATATAACAACCAATGTTGCGCAATCAATCACAAAATGAGGTTTCATAATCCATTTTTGAAGAAAGAAACAAAGCATTCCCTGTTGGTCTAGTCTTAACCACGGGTAACCTTCATGCTGTCATGGATCACAAATCACTACACATGATAAAACTACAGCTTGGATTATAATAACCAAAACATACAGTTTCCATATCATTGTATGTTTTTTTTTTTCTAGTTGTTATAAGTTCTCTATTTTGGTATAAAAGAGGGTACAATAATCTAAAACAAAAGTAGAGGAGGTTGAGAAACTAAAGATAGGTAAAGGAAGTAGGGCACTGTAATGTAGTGACAAGAAACCAATAAATAAATCAAATGACAAAAGTTGACAAAATTCAATGGAATGTTGATGAGGGAGTCGAATCAAGAGATATAGGAAAGTTCGAATAATAGAAAAGATGAGAAAGTCTCGTAGCGAGAAAGGAAGGAAGGTGATTGGGTGGTAGAGATTGTGAAAATAAAGGAATAAAGTAGGATAAAAAGAAGAATCCCAAAAGAAGAAAATCTAGTGCTCTCGGCATATGTAATACAAATAACCACCTATTCACAATTTGAAATCTAAAAATGTTAATGACAAGTTCAATAATATCCCTAGTTCAAATATAAAGTTGTGTAAATTTTGAAATCATGAATAAAGTTATTTATTTGATTAATATTAATTAATAAATAATTTATTCATAAATCTCAATACTCACATATGATTTTATATTTAAATTGGGGATATTACACTTATATTCCTTTATGTGACACTACATGGATTAAGAAATGCACTTTTTTCATTTAGAGCCCACATTTTGAGAATTTAGCATATAATTTATGCTCCCTCAATGTTTATAGTGTGATTATTAAATGTTATGCATGCTCCTCTTTACTCTTGGAATATACCAAGATGTCATTAATAAACAAAACAATAAATTTCTCTAAGAAAAGCTTGAAAATACGATTCATTAAATCCATAAAATGCTAAGGGAACATTGGTTAATCCAAACGACATAATGAAGAACTTATAATGGTCATAACAAGTCCAAAATGCCATTTTTAGAATATCTTCCTTTTGAATTTTCAATTGATGGTAACCTCAATGCAAATTAATTTTTGAAAAGTACTATAATCCTTGAAGTTAATAAAAAAAATCATTTATCCTTGCTAAAAGATACTTGTTCTTAATAGTGACTTTATTTAACTATCAAAAATCAATACAAAATCAAAATGTACCATCCTTCATCTTCATAAATAGCACTAATGTTCCCCATGATGATGTATTAGGTTGTATAAAATTCTTATGTAATAAATTTTGTAATTGCTCCTTTAATTCCTTTAACTTCACTGGTGTTATTTGATAAGGTGTTATAGAAATTAAATCTATTTTAGGAATGGTTTCAATTGTAAATTCAATTTCCCAATTCGGTGGCAATCTTGGTAGGTCTTCTAGAAAAACATTAAGAAATTCTTTTTATTACGAGAACTTCATCTATTCCTTCTATTTCTTTTTTAGCTTCCTTTACTAAAGCTATTCAAACAACACTTCCTTTGTCTACTAATTTTTAAACTTTTATACATGACACGAAAGTGGGCATTCCTACTTTGTTTTCACATGAAAGATTTGAACTTTAATTCCTTCAAGTTAAGAAGTTACAATCTTATGATAATAATTAACACAAGCATGATATTTCCATAGCCAATTGATCCTCAAAATTATGCTATAATCCACCACTTCTAACATGATCAAATCAATCAAAGGTAGGTATTTACCTACCTATATCACACACCCTTAACACCATAGGTTGCAAAGATGACTTCTCCCACTAGTATATCCATCGACTTAAAGATTTTGAAAGCTTGATCGCTATATTTATGGACACAAAGGAAAGTATAGCACTAAGATCAAATAACACTTTCATGAGAAAGGTTTTGATAAAAAAATAATGTGAAATTGTGTTAGATCATCCCAAAATTCAGCAAATGTGAAAAATAAAAATAGAAAGATATTCATGCCATGCTCCAGAAGATGAAGGATGGGAGTAATAAATGATGATGAATACGCCATAAAAGATGTAAATCCTTTGATGAGTGAAGAGGAAAACATGCCACAAGGATGATACTTGATTAGTGATAATCAACGTCACAAAGGGTGAATCCTTTTGATAAGTCACAAGTTCATTCAAAAACTCAAGAGAGGCACTCAGCCAAATTCTCTAACTCCCAAATCTCAAGTTTTAAATCTCAAATTTGAATTAGTATAAGGAACAAGCCTCTTTATATAGCTTTCTGAAACCCTAATTGAAAATGGGTTTAAATGATAGCATATTAGCCCAAAACTAATCCATTAAACTTAACCCAAAAAATGGGACTCTAAAAATATTTAGTCTAAATTGAATCCTAAAAGGTTTTAGAATGAAATAATATAAAATAAACATAAACTAAAGGTCTAAATACTAAATCAAAGCCCAAAGCATCAAATAATAGTAAAAATGGGCTAAAGTGGCGCTAACTAGGATAATGGCTGATGTGGCACCAACTTGATGATAATATGACACAATTCTAATGCACTTGATTAAGCTCTCCTCCTATCTCACTTCTTTATGATTAACTCCCTTCAGATTTACATCAAAATAGTACTTATCACCATTGCATTAGAAACTTAGGCCTCTTGGCATGTTATGGTAAACACTCTTGCTTGGTTCTCGATTGACTCAATTCCTTTACTTTTCCTATTCAATGTTGGTGGTGGTTTTGTTGTGGTTGTATTTTGAGTGGGTTACACATTAGAGGTTGTAATATTACTCCTTTGTTGAGCAATTGGGCATTCAAAAGCTTGATGCTTTATCTTTTGATATCTGAAATATGATTCGTACTGCCCAAAGTGACTAGGGTTACATTATTAACATCGTGGGATTTGTTAGGAAGTTTTAGGAACAAGTCTTATTAGAAACATCGGCACCTATTTTCAATCTATTATTGGGAGTTCTTCCTTAGAAACTTCCTTGATCTTGAAATCTGTTTCTCCTCATTCACTCATTTCTAATTGGCATGTTCTAAATAGCTATTGCTTTTCTTACTACTTCCTCCTTGGAACTTTGTCTTCCTCTTTCCTAAACCTATTTCTTTACTTTGTTTCTCTTTGGTGCATAATTCTGGTTTAATTGCTTGATTCAGAGCTTGTTTGTATATTGTACCATAAAAAAGTCTACCTAATTTTAAAAACAATCTTAAAGATCATATATAAACCTATTCATCTTAGCTTTCTCTTAGGCACCAATTATTTTGCATATTAGTATAAAGGAGTAGACTATGCATCATATTAAGCTACCATCATGGACCTTTGAGTCAATCTTCCAATTTCACAAGCTTTTACCCCATGGATGCTTAGTGGTAGAAACCTATCCATTAATTTGGCTTGAAATTACCTCTAAGTCATTAGTTTAGAAGCAACAATTGTTGGTTTAATATTATGAACATACCAACAATAAGCCAAAGTTTCTAACTTATAGCCCACTAATTCCACTATCATATTTTTATTACATCCTAATAACATGCAGGTTCTTTCTATTTAGCCCATAAATTAATAAAGATCTACTATTGGATTCATACCATCATACTTTAAGGGTTTAATTTTTAAAACTCATTTACTATTTGTTATCGCTTTCATGGAGGTAATGGGAGAACATATGGTCTTGGTGCAAATGGAGCTAGAGGTGGAGTAAGAGGTTGCTAGGTTGGAGCTAAGAGTCTTTCCAGAGTCTGTTATAATATTGTAGCCCATATTAGAGTTTTAGAATGTTCCCATTCTACCCTATGGAGGTTTTTTAAAGGTATGTTCACGAAGGCTTCATGCTCCATCACTTTAAGATGTGCTCTAGTGCTCTTTAGGGCACTCTAGCCTGAGTTTGCTTTTTCATAGCCATAATTCTATAACATAGATTTAATAAATAAATACTACTTCTCTAAAAGAAGAATAAGTAAAACCATACCTATTAAGCTTTATAGACCCACTGTGACTGACATCTATCATTTCTTCAACCTTTCAATGATTCGATGGTCTAATTAAGCCCTTTTTTAACTTTTACTATAAACAAATTTTCCTAGACCATGCTTAATACTAACTTTATCATGACCTTATTCTCAGATACTATGACCAACATAAAGAGACCTAACTAGTATTATTATACTATCCAACCTTTAAGACATTTCTAATTTATCAACTTCTATAACCCTATTGAAAGTAAGAACAAATAATTATAAAAAGTAAAACTAGTTGCAAATGTAATTGGAAATTCAAAATATAATTTACATATATCAAAGTATTTATACAAGAGTAAACAAGAGTTTGTATACAAGTACTTTAAGTAAAACCTCTAACTAAACCCATCCTTTTTCCATTCAGTATTTTCCTTAGGATCAAACTCAATAGAGTAGGAAGGAGGAGGATCTAGCACATTAATAGAACTAGAACTACTAAATATATCCTCTTATAAATAGTTTGGTAAAACTAGATTGATTACAAAAGGGTTTGGTTCAGAATTTAACTTTTTAAGATTTACAGCATAATCAATCCAAAGACCTACTATTGTCATACAAAATTTATAATCAAATGTGACATGGAAAGCCTCCCGGGAGATACAAAGGTCCTAGTGTAGATGTTAGTCATGCTTTAAGGATCCATGATTGAAATTTATAAATAAAAATCCAACAATAAAAAATATGAGTATTAAAATACTCAGTGAATAACTACTTTTCTCCTTTTCTAAAGAGTTTTTACCATAACCAATAGGGTATAAAGATAACAATATAAAATAACAAATGATAAAAGCTGTTGTGTAAATTATTGGCAAAACATGTCAATAAAATGACAATAGTTGGTATATAGATTTCCCTTTATATCTTCGATCCAGCCTTATCTCCTACCACCCAAGGCAATAGGCTTTTAACCTTACCTATCCAATCCTTACCATGTCTCTCCTTCTTTGTAAAGAATGTAAAACTCCCTCTACAAATTAGATTTAGGGTGTATGATAACAAGATACTGGCCGTAGTATCAATTACTCATTTCATTCATTTCTTAGGGTATGGTTAAAGTACTAACTATGTTATAAAGTTTTGCCATTCTTATACATATTTGAATTTCATCATCACATGACATGATATCCAAGCTTAATACACAACCTTTCTATTCAAGATAATGACAACATATAATCCCTTTGAATAGCTAGCAATTCATAACTCAAACATCATCCATGTTTTTCAAATTTCAATCACTTGCATCATTTATCAATAGGAAGTAACAAACATTATACATGTTGAGGTGTAGTAATTCTCTCACGATTTAGTGCCTTTTAGGCTCCCAAATCAATTGAAATTTTTACCTAAATTTTATTTAATGCTTTTGTCACATTAATACAAATGAAACATCAATTTTCTTAAAATTTTCTAGCCCTTGGATATTGTTCACTTAATACTAAAATAGGAAAATTTAAAACAGGACAGCATGTGAGTAATTGGAATAAAAGACTCTTTTGAATAATCAAATCACTTTAAATTATCACTAAAATTTGATACAACATACTCATCATGTTAAATGATAAAAAACTTCAATTATTAATTCCATGTGAGTTCTATTCATACAAAATCAAAAACTTAAAATTGTCAATTTTGGATGTTTTTGAAGTTGTTGTAAAAAAAAAGGCCTTCTTGGCATCCAAATCAATCTTAATTGTCATCGAATTTTTATGCATGGTCACTAGCATGCTAATGATCATATGCCATTAATTACTTTAATTTTTATTAATCAAATTTTGGCACAAACAACACTAAACTTTAACACACTAAATCCAAAATTTTGTTTTAAGCTATTGTAATCAAAATCCATACAAATTCACTTTTCATAACTTTAAATTTTTTCAATTTTCTCTATACCTATCATAACACTATTTATAATATTAAAACATCAAAAATTTAATTTTAAACAATTTCTAATCTTGGTTTCCATAGGGCAATAGAAATATTCCATAATCCTCCTTTGAAAATTTTACTTCTAAATTTAACATGAGCCTATTGTTTTCTCTTAAAGGAGAACTTAATGAATCTTCTTCTATTAATCTTAGCACAATTATATCAATATCATATCATCATATTAACATTTGTACGATACTAAAACTAGATTATACAACACCATAACTCACTAAACACCTCTAATAGCATATATTATCATAATCTTCTTTTTTTCATAGGAAAACTCAAGAAAATAAGAGATAGTTGTCACTCACCTTAAATCCTTAATTGTTTAACCTTCTAAATACCTTTTAGAATAACAAAAAAGTAGTTACAAAAAAAAATAAATTTTAGAAATTTTGGATTGAAGATTATCAAGAAAACTTGAAGAAGATGAAGGAAAACCTAGGTTACCTTGCAAGAATTTGATGAAACCAATTAAAGAACCTCTTAGAATTTATTGAAGAGATGAAAGTCTTAGTAGAAGCTTTATGGAGTCAAGGCTTTAATCTAAGAATTCAGCAGAGTTTTTATGCAAAAATGACTTAAAAAGTCTTTATATAAAACCCTAGTTTAAATGCTTTCATTATAAGCTTCCTATTATTATATTTTGTAAAAATTTTAATGATAATTCTAGCACATGGGGGACAATTTTCTTAGCTTAATATTAAAAATTTTTCTTTTCAAATCCACTAAAATTCAGTAAATAAAATGCTTAGAAATAATTTTTAACAAATGCCCTTAGTTTTCCACTTATTTGCTTAATTGTCATAAGCTTCTTTTGGAAGATTAGGCTCTACTTAGGTCTTTTTTTTTTACTTTTAAGATCAAATTTAGGCTCAAAAAATTAAGCCATATCAATTTAAACAAGTAAAAAATGATTTATTTCAATTTTGGGCTCAATCTATTGGTTTTTAGGTTACTTAAGCCATTTTAAAGCTATCTTGGCCTTTAAATTTCTATTGGGCCTTTACATAATTTTTTTCCTAAACATAGTGTTGAATTTTTTCACTTAGTGAGATAAGGCTTTGTTGTTATTGTTGTATAGTGTTAAATCTTTAATTATATTTTAACTTATACTAGTATCTAATATAATTTTTACAAAAATTCTAACTAGACATGGCTTCAAACTACTTTTATGATTTACTTGAATTTCACTCAATTATCTTACTAGGTTTCCATTCAGGAGATTCTTACTTTAAATTTCTTCTTAAACTTTTTACTTTATTTGGGATATTACAATGAAAAGGATAAAGCATGGCACAAGTTAAAAATAAAAAGAGTTAAGCATAATGTCATTTATAAATTTCATACCAAAGTCATTCTAACCTTGAAATGATTCTCTATCTAACAAGATATGCTATCATTCCAACTTTAAGATCATTCTTTCCAATTGTGTTTTTTCTCACAAATTATTTTGCAGGATTGAAAGCTAATCATCTTTTGGATAAATATATAAAATTTAGCACTCCTTAGAAAAGTGTAAAATATAAATGTGAAGATTTTTTTTAATTTCTTGTGTTTTTTCTTGTACTTTAGTTTTTGGTTTCCTAATCAATTTTATTTTATTATTTATCATTTTGATGCATCTTTTACAAGTTTGCATATGTAAGAATTTTGATCTCATTCAACTTTTTTTAGTATTCTTTCATATTATCTATTATTTATTCATACAAAAGTGTGCCATACACCAAATTTCGATCAATGCTCATTGCATTTGTAGGTATTACATGAGTACAAACCTCACATATTGAGTAATGAGCATCAAGATAAATTTAACAAAGCACCTACCTCTAATTGTGGTACTGTGCATAACTTTTCACTATTTTCAATCTATTATTATTATATTTATTCTTTAAATTTTTTTAAATTGGGATTGTTTAGAGTAATAAGAGATGTTAGTTTTCTATGTTTGGTTAAGGACATAGGGCAAATAAGGAAAATGAAAGAGTGAGAAATATAGGGATGAGGGTTATGGTTTAGGATGAAGGAATAAGGAACTAGGGTTAGAGCATAGGGATAGGATTAGGGTTTAGGATGAAGGAATGAGGAACTAGAGGTTAGGGCATGGGGATAGGATTATGGTTTAGGACAAAAGAGTAAGAAACTAGGAGACGGGGCATAAGAATAAGGTTAGGGTTTAAGATAGTAGAGTGAATGGGCAGCTAGAGTTTGGGTGGTTAGGGTTAAGACATACAATTTTAGTTGTTTAAATGAATTGGCATGGTATTGTGGATATTAGATATTGGTTTTTAAAAAGTAAATGACTTTTAATGTTGTTTCCTAAGATAATATAAATATAAATGACATCAATTATTTCAAAATAAAAATCAATGTTATTTTTATATTTTACAATTGTATACTAACCAATGTTAAAATCACATATACTATAGCACTCAATTACACGAGTTATTTTTCTACATGTAATCCTTAAACAACCGATGTCAACAACTACTTTACGATAATAAGCATAACTTTATGTTGTATGTCATACACTAAAAAATGGTATTTGTACTATAAAATTCTTTGAATAATAAAAGTATTAAAAAATGAGTGTAATCAATTATCATGCTTAAAACATGCATAAGTTTATGGGCTGAACTACCTTATGGCATGAAGTGGCCATAACACCTAAGCTATAATGTTTTTTAACATGTATTTGTCTATCTATTATACATTTTGGCCACTCTAGATTTTAATGTTAGCCCCTTAAGAAAAATTTAAATTAAGCTTTCTCTCTCAAATGAGTGTTACTTGTCACTTATTTATATTATTTTATGGATTTTTATGTTCATTTTTCTCTAAAAAAAATATCACATTGAATTACAAATAATTTTTTTTAACAAATATTAGCTTATAAAACATTTTTAAAATAACATTTAATTATAATGTATCATTAATAACATGAAAATTATAGTTAAAAGTGCTATTATGTATAAACCTTGAATTAAATATATAAAAATAGTATAATTACTACAAAATTGCAAATAGACGTTGAATATTTAATGGATTATACATTAGTCTTTCACTTACATCTAATCAAGTAATGTTATATATTAGTTTTGATGTCGACTATATAAATAACATGAAAAAAAGTTAATCATATCAACTTTTTTCTATAAAATCAACATCTTTTTTATATTTTATGTCAATTTTTTACAAACCATGTCAGTTTCTTAACAAAAGATCAATGACTTTTTCTTTTAAATTTTTTTATAGTAGTAAAAAAATAATGTGAAATGTTCATATAATATTTTTTTGAATAATAGTTTTTAACCTCTATGCCAAAATATTTATAGTAAAAATTGATAAACCAATATCACACTAAAAATATATATTTGGAGTTAAAAAAATTGGAAAGGACATAATTGTAAGCTTTGTTGTCCATTAAAGGCAAACTTTTTTTTTTATTTTATGTAACTTTTTAATATCTACCATATGCAAATGGTTGACGGCAATTTACCCTCTTGAAATAACAAAAATTTGCCATTTTCGTGAGTTTTTTTTTCACTTTTTCTCTTCTCTCATTGTTATTCAGCTGACTTTGGATCAATATTTTATCAAACACATAATAAGTATCTAAAACTCTAATACAACCTTAAAATATCTATGCAAAAATGGAAGAAATAAAAGAGGTACTTTTTAAACTTATATAAAACTCTGATATATAAGGAATGGAAGCAAGAGACACTTTTTAAACTTATGACTTAGAACAAGGCATTTACTTCCTACTCAATGTTAATTGAAGGAATATGACTACCTTATTAATTTTTAATGGAAGATGAAATGAAATCTAAGATTCTATAGATAGAGCTAACAAAAATGGAGATTAAGCTTAGAAATAAATAAGAGGGAGAAAGTGTGTGATAGTGAAGAAAAAAGGATTTTCCTTATTTATAGTATAAAAATGTCACTACTCTCATGATTTTAAAATTCAATTATTTTAGTAACTAATGTGTAAAGTTTAGTGAAAAGAAAACATATGTCATGACCTCTTATGATGGTAACCAACACAGAGCTATTATTAGTAAGCCCACAAGCCTTTCCAATCTAAAAACTAATTTAATAATATTCAAGAAGATAAAAATTTCTATAATTTTCTTTTTACTTCAAAAATGGCTTGATAAATGAGAAACATACTACTTGCCATTTAATAAAAATCCAAATTACATCTAGGCTATCCAAAAAAGGAAAGTTAAACCTACTTATGAACATAAGCATTAAGCGAAAATATGTAATTACCCCAAATCCTAAAAAGATAAATGTAGTCACACACACGCATATATAGGTATGCATAAATGAAGATATATGACCTATGATAGTTATAGAAAGGGGTTATATGTGAAGTAAAGGTTGAAACAAGCCGAAAAGTGAAATGACCAAATTACTGTAATAGAAGAACATTCTATGCAAACAGTAATATTTTGGCAATAACTTGAGATTTGAATGCCCAATTTACAAAATATTGAAGGATTTGGAAAGTAGATATCTAATGCTAAAGTACTTATAAATTTCATAAGTTACATCTAAGTCAAGTGATATCAAAAATTTTTTAAAGGCATGTGAAATTTTGGGTATGGTCATGCTAATTAACCCACAATGATTAGACCATAACTTTATGTAGAGAAGTCTAACTAGCAAATAACCAAAACTAGTGAAAATAGAAATTTAAGACTATAACATGTAGGAATTTCATAAGCTAACTCTTAGCAAATAATCATTAGTAAATCATGCCACTTAAGGGAAAGCTAAGGTGGGACTATTCTAACCTATATGCAATAACCAAATTGTAACATGGCCTCGAAAAATTCAATTAGTGAATGACTAGAATGAGGTGAAAGATAACATAAAAGACTTCCTTTTATGTAAATTTCATGCAAAAGTTCCCCTCATATAAAAAGATACATGAATTTCTTTAATAGGCAATATATAAGAAATTGGAGGTGTAGATATATGAATTTATATGTTAATGATTGTGCTTATGTACAAGTATGTATGCATGACTTATGTATAGATGAATCTCAATCATGAAAAATTGATATTAAGTTAAATATTTTATGAATGGATAGAAGAATTGGGCCATAGAACCATTTAAAATTTTTAAAACATAGTTTGAGTATAGGCTAAGCTAATGAGTGGTGTGAGATATGTAAAATGTACATAGCCTAAAGGGGAGGCCCATTTGGGTTCCTTTAAGGGAAAAACCAAATAGAGACTAAGATTAATTAATGTTTGACATTCAAATCACTATCCAATTCTGCCTAAACTTAGAAGCAAAAAATATAAGCATCATCACTACTATGTATGACAAGGAAGGGCCACTTGGTTAGACAAATCTTACAAAAGAAGATAAGATAACTTAAACCTACCAATGTATGATAGGAAGGTAAACCTTTGGATCATTACTCCTTACTCCTTAAACATAAAGAACAAACTAGGCTACACACTCATCTCTCTTTTTTTTTCCTTACAGTGGCATGCATAAGCCACTCCCAAGATCCTTTAATTTTTCTCTCTATTTTTCCTTAAAAAACTTATGAGAACTTTTAAGCATAGGTACAAGGGAAGGTAGTTCATCCAACAAGTAAGTTTATTCTACTAGAATAAGATTGATTAAGAATTAGGAATATTCTTTGTGCAAGAAACTAACATGTTTGCATTTCCTTGATTTGTTCTTGAATTTTAGAGTTCTCTTATACCAAGAATCAAGGTGAGCACTTCCTACTCTCTTTTTTTCTTCTATGTTTTACTACCAAGATTCCATAGAAAATCCTTAAGAAAAACTTTTAACAAAATAAAAGGAAAGGTTTAGTCACATTGAGAAATGAGAAAATGGTGAGTTCGTTTTGAAAATACATTATGGTTACCTTGTTAAAATAAAGGGAAAATACTAAATTATGGGTGGTAGGCTCATAAGTAACAAAGGGAAAGTAAGAAAGAAATATTTCAATAACATGAGCAGTGGTTAAAAATTATTAATAAAAAAATGAATGATTAAATATAAGGTTAGCAAAGAGATTTATATTGAAAGGTGATTGAAATTGTGGTCCGAGGTCACTAAATCTCCACATAAGAGTAGTGTCTCAGAAAGATAATAAATTTTCAATATGGTAATTGGATTATAGTTATTGTATGAGATTAATGTCACACCAAATAAAATGTTGAAGAAAAAATATGAGGTATTTAAGTGTGAGGGTGGCTTCAACTAATTAGGAATTTTGTGTCTAAAGGTGTGATAAATTTCTATTAAGTTGTTTCTACAATTTTTAATGAAAATGGAATTAATAAATGCTATAATGTGAGAGATTTGTAAGAGTGAAGAATTAAATAATAATCAAAGATGTCCTAAGATCCTAATTAAGGAAATATTCCATGTAATAAGATAAACTCTTAGGTTAGGAAGGCCCAAATTGACATATAAGTAAGATTAGCTAAAACCATGAAGAAATGGAAAGAAAAGTGGATTGTGGTGAAAAAAGGTAGGCTAGCCATCTTAGGTTCTAGGTACTTTGAAGCCCTAAAATATCAATTAAAATTTATTTTGAGAATTTTAATGTATAATAAAACTATAGGTAGTGATAATAAGAGAAGTTGGTAAAGATTAAAAATTTAATAGAAATATAAAAATTTTACAAAATCTTGTATAAGAAAAACCCTTTATTTGAACATGTCAAGTCTGTAAGTTGAAAAAGAACTTAACTAGTGCATGATTTAAGGTAGTTAAAATAAAGAAGGTAAGAAGAAATCCTTGAATATAAAAGGGAGGGTAGTTTTAGCCCTTTTTAGTATTTGATAGCCTAATCATGAGAAATAATAGAAATATATCAACAATTGTTAAGATGTATAGAGCTTTGTTTGATGTGGAATTGTAATTTATAAATAAATTTCAAATATAAATGCCTCCACTATATGCCATGGCAAAGGAGTATGGGGGCTAAGTACCTTAATAACTTGAAATTACGGCAAAATGGTTAGTGATGAACTCCTTAAAGGATGTTGTAAGTCTTACACGGTCCTAAAGGAAAATATGGATGTGGTAATAGTACACAAAAGAATAATTTATCTTGTTTATGTTTATGCTAATAAATATGCTAGGAAAAAATTGTATGCTCAAGTATGAAAGATTAATATTAAGTACGTGTGAAAATTAATATGTGCTAATTGTTATAACACTCCATATATGATCATATGTGAACATGCTTATATGGCATTTGTATATAAAGGTATGCATACATTAGCATTGATTATCATGTGATGATGACATACATAAAACATATAGTGATATAAGGTATATAGATATCACTATATAAGTGTCACGACCCAATTTTAGGTATCGTGACTAGCGTAAAGACATCTAATTAATATCCAACCAATCAGACATCTTTACAAGCCTGTAGGAAACTACATATGACTATTTTATAATAAAAGAGGAATATATGATAGCATCAAATAATATAAGTAAAGTAAATTACATTGCACATGCAATGAAAAAGTTAATACATGATATTAATATATAGTAGCATAACAAAATTATTTATATATACATAGACTCTAATCGTACAAAAGACAAATTAAATATATTAATCTTTTGTTACACTATACCCCATGGAAATCAGAAAGTTCTATGCAGTGTATCAGTCCTCTATTGGAGCTCTTTGTTCTTCATCTATAAAACAAAACAACACCAAAGAGGAGTGAGTATATAAAATACTCAGTGAGTAGTTATTCAATCTTTACTTCCTATGGTTTTCCATGATCAATTCTCCTTGATACGAAATTAGGAAGACTAGATAAATTTCCATATACTTAGCTTTAGTCATATCTAATAACTACCATCTATCTTATGCGTTATGTATTAGCATTACATTAATAGATATGGCTAGTATGGTATATAGGTTTTCTATTTATTTCTTTGGGCCATCCTTATCTCACTCGCTTCCAATCTTTTCCCTCCACTTCTTGCCACCCCTCTCCTTCATTTAGAAGGATGTTGTAAGCCATTTAGCCGAATTCTTCCTCCCACATATCACATTTATAATATCATATAACCTATGAAAGGCTTAAGTGGAGAAATGATGATATTTGAATAACATATCATGTAATCCATTTGGTAAGGTTAATACCAACTAGCCATAAGTGTTTTATCAAGTTTGATCTTTAATTCACCTCAAGGATATTCATTTTGTACATTTAATATGCTAATTCCATAGACCCTCATATATTCTTAATAAAATATATGTTACTCCTAATGTCCTAAATGACTAACTTGAGCCTTAATTTTTCATAAAAACCCTGCTGATTTTGCCCATAAAATTCGTGGAACTTCACCCTTCTAAATTGGTTCCAGAATTGGCAGCATTGGCGCTCTGAAATTGTAGGAATTTATTCACTAGGAAAATGAGCTTCAATTGTCATGAAAATTGACTATGTGTTAGAAAACATATGGAATGGTATCTAGGAATTTTTTTGGAAATTTTACTCATCATTTAATACCCTAATTAATTCAATAATAAAAGTGAAATCATTCATGATCTGTTTTTGGGCAAGCTGCACCTTTGTGTACAGATGTCCCTTGTTCAGGTTTCTAAAAATCCCAAATAAATTTCATATGTATCCTAGAATCATAGGAGACCATAAAATGGGTGGTTTTGAATTTTTAAGAGGTTCTAGAATCTCCTAAAATTTTGTTATTTATTTCTGGATTTTTAGGAATTCCAGAAGCAAAATCAACAAAATAGTTTCTAAGCTATTTGTATTCCATCTTCACTTAAGGCTTAACAATTAGTAATATAATAATTGATTTATGCTAATATCATTCTAATATATTCAAATACAACTTAAAGATGTAAGCTTTCAGCACCATGCCTTTATTGCATGGCCACACACTTAATTTCATGAAATCACAATTCTAGAAAGCAATATTGGCAATTTTTGTAATCAAAATTCAATAGAAAAATAAGTGAGTTGCCACTCACCTCTAAACTTATATATTTCAAAGCTTCAAGTTGCTTCCTAAAAGAGAGTGTTTTTTATTTGAAGAAGAAGATAATGACGCCTCTAAGTTTTGATGATTTCTCCTTAGGAATTCAAGCAAGCAAATGAAAAAACTTGAAATTTTGTGTTTGATTTGTCTTGTTTGTGTATTAGATTATGTTGAAAGCTTGAAAAAGTCTCCTATGGCAGCTGAAAATTTCATGCAAAATGAGGAGGAGAAAAGCTAAATGGAGTTTTCTTAAGTTTTCTAGGATTTTCTACATAATTTAAGAAAATGAGTCTTTTTTCAATTTAATCTAAAATATCCATGGACTTTTTTATGATTTTCTTTCCTATTTTGCAGCAGCAAACTTAGTAATTATGGGCTCTCCTCATTTCAAATTTCATCCAATTTTAATAGAAAAACAATGGGCCAAATTCAGGTTTTTTTAAAAAATACAATTTGAACCCAAAACTTTTTAAAAATTTACTTTTACCCTAAATTTTTTGATCAATTTTCAATTTAGTCCTTAGGTTCAATTTGGGCTTATTAGAAATACATTAAAGCATTAATAAATGGGTTTTAATTGGTCTAAAAAGAATTTTATGAAACCAAACTAAATTATTATAATTTCAGCCTATTTTACCAAATTTCGACTCATCCGAGTCCTAAAATTAAGTTGGGCTCTATTAAAACTCCTATAATATTTTAAGCATATCTCTAACAATATTTTAACTCAAGTTTTATCTCTATCATTATTTCAAAGGGTTTAGAAAAGCTTCCCAAGAGGTTACCCATCTTTAAAATTTCTTTGCGTTGAGCACACTTAACTAGGAAATGTTAATTTACTTTGATACTTTAGGAGTAGTTCTTAGGAAAAGTCTCCTAATGATATTACAAATTCTCCCCCTTCAATAAAATTCATCCTCAAATTTTTAAATTAATTAATAATACGTACAGAATTATTAACATTTTGTATAATAGATAAGATTAGGTGCTTACTAAATAATTGAGGGTATCTCTTATTTATATCCTTCTCGGATTCCTCTGTAACTTCTTGAATTTTGTGCTTCTCCTAAAGTACTTTGACCATGGAAATATTTTTTAACTATAATTTACATATTTGATGATCTATGATTTGTACCAACTGCTTTTCATAAGTTAATTTAGGATCTAATTCTACTTAATCTTCTTTTATAATATGAGATTGATCCAAAACATATTTTCTCAATATGGATACATGAAATAATGGATGTATTGCTCATATCATTTCTGGCAACTTCAGTTGGGATGCAACCTTTCCAATTCGCCTTATAATTAAATATGGTCCCACATATCATGGCATTAACTTTCCTCTCTTTTCAAATTGCATGACACCTTTCATTAGTGAAACTTTAAAGGACACGTAGTCACCTTCTTGAAATTCTAGATCTCATCGTCTGTGGTCTACATAAGACTTGTGATAACTTTAAGCTACTTGTAATCTTCCTTTAATGACATTAACTTTATTGATAGAATCTTCTACTAGATCAAGGCCTATTGTCTTAATTTCTCATTGCTCGAACCATCCTATTAGTGATTTATATTTTCTTCCATATAAGGCTTTGAAAGAAGCCATCTAAATATTGTTATGATAGCCATTATTATAGGCAAACTGCATCAATGGAAGATATTTTCCCATCTTCCTTCAAATTCTAAGACACATGCCCTGAGCATATCTTCCAACATTTGAATAATTCTCTTTGTTTGGCCATTTTTCTATGGATAGAATACTGTGCTAAACCATAATTGTGTGCCCAATCTCTCTTAAAATGACTGCCAGAAATAAGAAGTAAACTGTGATCCTCAATTTGAAATGATTATAAGTGGTACACCATGCAAAGGAACAATTTTGTCCAGATATAGCTATGCATACTGTGATGCTATGTAAGTGGTCTTTATTAGCAGGAAGTGAGCAACTTTTGTGAGATAATCAATGATCACCCATACAGAATCATATCCCTTACTGGTCCATGGTAACCCAATAATGAAATCCATGGTAATGCTCTCCCATTTCCATTTTGGAATGGTAATGTTTTTGTTAAATACTTGATGGACACTGATGTTCTACTTTTACTTGTTGGTAGGTCAGACATCTAATGACATACTCCTAAATATCCTTCTTCATTCTTTCCCACCAATAAACATCTTTCAGGTCTTGATACATTTTGGTTGTGCTAGGATACAATGCATATGATGATTCATAGGCTTTCTTTAATACTTCTTTACACATTGATGAAGGAACCCATACCCAATCTTTGTATTTCATCACCCCATCTTCAGTTACTGTGAAATTAGATTCTTCTTATTTTGCTTTCTTCATCACTTGTTCATAGTATGGATCTTGTTTTTGGGCTTTTTTTATTTGCTCTATAATGGTAGATTGTATTTTTACATATACTACTTTTACATGTGTGACTTTTTCTGATTCTAACCCCTTGCCTTTAGATATTTTACAGCTCAATGCATTTGCAACAGCATTGGCTTTGCTAGGATGGTAGTGAATGAAACAAGCATAATCTTTAACAAGTTCCATCCATCTTCTCTATTGCATATTTAACTCTTTCTAATAAAAAATGTACTTCAAACTTTTATGATTTGTATAAATTTCACAAGTGGCACCATATAGATAGTGTCTCCAGATCTTTAATGCGAAAGCCACAACAGCCATTTATTAATCATGAGCAGGATAATTCACTTACTGCTTCTTTAGTTATTATGAAGTGTAGGCAATCACCTTATCATTCTACATTAGTACACATCCCAATCCTACTTTAGATGCATTATAGTATATAATGTATCCTTCTATATTATTGGGTAGAGCTAGAACTATAGTAATAGTTAAACACTCTTTCAATCTTTGGAAGCTCTTTTCACATTCTACATTCCATTCAAATTTCACCTCTTTACATGTTAATTTAGTTAGGGGAGCCACTATCCTTGAGAAGTCTTTTACAAATCTTCTATAATATCCAGCTAATCCCAGAAATTTTGTATTTCGATCATGGAGAATGTAACTCCCTTACTTATTAACACCTTAATCCTCATTAAATAGGTAATTATCGCATACTAATTTGCCTTCTACTTTAGACTAGCTCACAATACCTCAAATTTCTGTATCTTATACGATATAGGCAAGGGTCATGTAATTATACAAAAGTTCAACTTACAAATCGTACATCCATTATATACAATATCACCAACCACATAATCATTTATGATACAACTTCAAATATCTACTCTCCTTTGCCAAAAGGGTCTCTAGAAGCATCACCTGGAATGGTTAGTATAACACAGAAAACATAAGAAACAGAGTTTCTCAGTAGCTAGCCATCACTGTAAAAATATATTGAGCCATTCTAGATCCTTAAGCAAATAGAACGTGCATTTCAAAACAATTAATCGTTTGTCATCTCATTGCATACCATTGTAAGAAACGTGCATCACACAGCAATCATCAAGCCCATTCAAGGACTTATATAGATATCTAGATGGCCATCATAGATAATCGTACCTAGGCCTATATACAGCATCACGCTGTCTTCCCGGGGTACTCGGGCCAAAGGCCTAACATACAGCATCACGCTGTCTTCCCGAGGTATCGGGCCATAGGTACCGCACACTTGTCATCCCTGAGGAACTCGAGCCATAGGCCTAACACAGTATTTTACTGTCTTCCCGGGTTGTGCACGCAGTAATTTCATACACATTCCGTACAATGGCATAAAATACAGAAAAAATCATGTAAATAGAAAACGAGGCTTAAGGATAAAGCTAGCTACCTTTTACAAGCTTCCAATGGTGATGTTTCCTTTGCCCTCACTTAACAACTTCTTTACACTTCCTCTTGCCTTTTCAAGTTGTCACTCCTTAGTCTATACAAATACACATCATAGTTCTTATTAGAACATCATCATTTTCCTTAAATCTCATATATTCTTTACTTCCTCCACATTGATAGATGCACAAATGCATACTTAGATACTCTATACTTTATTTTCAAGCTTTGAAATGACATATATGAGCATTAGAAAAGGATCCAAAGGCAAAACCATGCAAATCCTGAAGAATCAAAGCCAAAATGTTCACTTGACAAAGTACACGGGGTTCCCATACCCCGTGTTAAGGGCCGTATTTCTTTCTGGATCACTTCGAGGCTTTACTAGCTTGCTCAGAGAAGAACACGGGGGTAAACACGGGCCGTGTTCTACCCCGTGTACAGAACATGGGGTACAACATGGGCCGTGTTCTACCCTATGTACATTACTGACCAGCCTTCGCAAAAGAACACGGGGTGGAACATGGGCCGTGTTCTACCCCGTGTACATTACTGATCTTCCAAAAACACATTAAATGGCTAAATCTCCTTCCTTCCTTCTTTTCCATATTCATGATTTTGGCTTCTCAAAAGGGAAAATGCACACACACACTTTCATAATTCAAAATTTCATCTTCCATAGGCTTCATAATTCATAAAAATTATTCTAACTTCATCAATTTAGCTAAGTTCCAAACATATCATGCCAATTCCACACATGCACCATTATGCCTCTAAAACCCTAGTGTGTACATCATGGTTTCTTGTTGTTTTTACACCAAACCAAAGCCATAGATCAACATAACAACATCCAAAACACCATTAGACATGTTCAAATCATTCAAAACTCCATGGTCAACCACCTTTGACCACACCAACATCAATATTTCAAGAAACTAAAAAGAGTACATTAAAGAGCTCTTAGAGGAGAATATTTTTACCTCTTGGTGCAACTTGAAAATCCTCACTTGGAGCTCACCAAACTTGATCAAACTTGAGCTTTTCTTCAATCTAAGCACACCAATGGATAGAGCTTGATGAGAAGAGCAACTTTCCCTTCTACACCTAAGCTTAAAACTCACTATTTTTGGGTGAAAAAGCTAAGAGAAACTTTATCTCTCTTCCTTCTCTCTCTCACACGTCCAAGCTTGCTCTCATGGAGATTTCTGCAGCTTTTAGGAGAAATGGAGAAGGAGGTAGAGTTTTCATGAAGCTTCAAGGGTAAAATGGTCCTTTTTAAAATTTCCAAGGGTATTTTAGTCCTTTTTCACCACTTAAGAAGGCTATTCTTGCCATTTTTTCCTACTAATGAAACTTGTCATGTGTCTATTGGTCAAACTAATTAAAATCACATATTGCACCCTAAAATCTTAGTTATTCATATTAGGTCCCAAATCCTTGGTTATTTACACTTGAACCATACTCGATTTTGCACTTTTGCAATTTAGTCCATAGGATTTCTGTCTGTTTAAAATTCCTTACATTGTCAGACTTAGATAACTCCCTTTTTTTTTTTAGGATTTTCTAACCTCCTTTAATCATCTATACTGCTTATGGAAATTAATTCTTTTCCTACTATCCCTTTTTCCTTCAAAATTTCGTTTACCTTTACACTTAAATCCTTTCAACTTAAGATTCACCCACCAAGCTAATTCAAACGTGCTCTTCGTTTCTATGACCTTAGAATTTAGAGATTCAAATGATAGAATTAAAAATTCAAGACATTACAGAGAAGGCTTGGGGCCATTTAAGCACTCCATCCACTGTCTAAGGGTCTACTTGTATGCCTTCTTCTAATACTACATGCCCCAGAAAGTGTACTTTAGCTATCCAAAATTCACATTTAGAAAACTTTGCATAAAGCTTATGCTTGCGTAATGTTTGTAGAATGATGCGTAAATGATGTACATGCTCTTCTTCACTTTTAAAGTATACTAGAATGTCGTTAATAAACACTACAATAAATTTGTCAAGGAAAGGCCTAAATACCTAATTCATCAAATTCATGAAGGTTATAGGTGCATTAGTTATTTCGAAAGACATGACTAAAACTCAGTATTTGTAGCAAGTACGAAATGCCATCTTTGGAACATCTTCCTTTTGGATCTTCAATTGATGATATCCCAATTGTAAATTAATTTTTGAGAAGTATCATGATCCCTGTAATTGATCAAAGAGGTTATCTATCCTCGGCAAAGGATATTTATTCTTGATGGTCACTTTATTCAACTACCGGTAGTCTATACATAACTATAGTGATCCATCTTTCTTTTTAACGAAAAGCACTAGTGCTCCCCAAGGTGACATACTCAGTTATATGAATCCTTTATTTAACAAGTCTTGTAGCTGCTCTTTCAATTCTTTTAATTCAGTCAGTGTCATTCAATATGGTGCAATAGATATTGGATCCATACCCGGAATAGTATTAACTGTGAACTTAATTTCTATATCCGGTGGCAATCTTGATAGATATTTAGGGAACATGTCTCAAAACTCTTTCACAATTGGATCATCTTCAATGTTCACCTTTTCCCTTTCACTTTCCTATAGGGATGCAATCCAAGCAACACAACCTTTATTTATAAGTTTTTGAACCTTTATGGATGATACAAAGGTAGGCATTCACACTTGTCTTTCTCCATGGAAATTTTAGACTTTGTCATTGTTTCCTTGATAAGTCACAGTTTTGGAATAATAATTAACACACGCCTGATGGGATAACCAGTTCATGCCCAAAATCACATCATAATCTACCATTTCTGTCATAATTAAATCAATCGAAGTTACATAGTCGTCTATTTGAATTCTACAATCATCAATACCTCGAGTTGCTACCATGGTTTTTCCTACCAGTGTACTAACTAACAGTGTTTCTTTTAATCCTTTCAATAGTCGTAAAAGTCTAGTTACCAAACCATTAGAAATAAAAGAATAAGTAGCACCAGGATCAAAAAGTACTTCCACTAGAAAAGAGTCAACTAAGATCGTATTTGAAACCATGACATTTGATGCTTAGGCCTCTTGATAAGTTAGAGTATAAACATGTGCTTATGCTCTAGATGGTTCCTTGCTTGTCTTCCTTCTAGTTGATGGTGTGGCAGAACCAACTGGAGTGGAGGCTTATCTAGGTTGTACTGTAGGAATTGTAGCCATGCTCCTTGACATTGGGCATTCAAATGCTCTGTGTCCCACTTGACCGCATCTGAAACATATACCACAATGTCCCACATGATTACATCTACACTGTGGGCATTAGAGTGGTCTAGGAGTTGGAGGTGGAGTAGTAAAAGTTAGTCGAGTGCTAGGCGTACATCTCTATGAATTTCTTTACTCCCAGAAATGTATATGACTACTTTGTTTTGTCTTGGTTAGTCCAAGCAGACTGGCTATCGATTTACTTGTACTTTGGCTTCCTTCCTTTTGAAATCTAGTTTTTTTTTTACTAATTCTAGTTTCCTTGGCCTGGTTGTCCTTTAGACACAATTCTGCTATTAAAGCTTGATCTAAGACCTCTTGATATATAGTATCATTTGTAACATATACGTGATCATCAATGTAATCTTGGAGTCCATATATAAATCGTCTAACTCACACCCGCTTTATTAGTACTGTTGAGAATTCGGATTATCACATGCAGCGGAATTTTAAATTTTGATCCGAATTCTACCTAGGATCCATGCAAAAGCATAAGTCAATGATTAGGGTTTTACCTATTGGGCACTCGTATTTCTACTGATCAAAACTTGAGAGCGGATGAATCAAACGCCGGCCGGAAGGTACAACGTCTCTACGGTATCCACACGGAGTGAACAACGACCTCTCACCCTCCACGCGTCTGCTAGGATGCATTTTTCTCTCTAAGAATTAGGATTGGATGTTTTCTGAGTGATTTTGGGTTTATATGGAAGCTTAAAACGTGATTATTAAGTGCTGCCCTCAAGTCCCTTTTTATAGAACTTAGGCAAGCCATAATCCTAGTCCTACTAGGATAATGCTTCCAAAATCCTAATCACACTTAACAACTCATCTTATCCTTATCCTAGAGATAATGGGAAGAGATAAGACTTATCTATTAATTATCTAATATTAGATAATGATATTATCTCATAATATAAATATCTTAATATTAGATAATTGCATATAGTTATCAAATATCAAAATAATATTATCTCATAATATATTTATTTAATATCTGATAAGATAATTACTTGATATTACTTTAATATCAAATAATATCACATAATATATATATATATATATATATATATATATAAAATGTGAATTTATTATTCTTAATAATATATATGCACGAAAATAAGTCCAATTAATTGGATATTAATATAATTAAAGTCCAATTAATTATTGTCTTATTCCTACTCCTTTTGTGTGACCCTGTAGGTTCTTATTACGTTGACAATGACTTATTATTGAGCCATAGACAGCGAACAGTATCTAGCAATACATCACTGCCACTCAAGTAGTAAGAATGTCTGTGATTCGACATCCACCTAATACATGATCAACGTTTTGCATCATAACCCTTTTGTAATAATATCTAAATTGAACTGGAGGCATGGAATGTGTCATCCTCGTCAATGTTCAATTTATATTTCTTGATACTGAGCAGACTTAAAATAAATAATTAATATCACATATTAATTCAACTGAGCATGGCCATGCATTTCTAAGTCTCACTCAATCAAGGGGCCCAAGGATATTTCTCTTTTATACAAGAGTAACAAAATCCCATTTACATCACTCACTTCCCTCTGCATGATTTATGACACACCCAATCAATGCCCTACTTGTCACCTGATTAAAGGTGACATAGGACAATATTAAAGTGAGTAATTCCTCATGTAGGGAACCGTAGTGACTTCAGGTCAAAGGTTTATGCGTAGTTGTGATCATATGAGAATAACTTATGACACGTTTATCCATGCAATATTCTCATAGTGGGTTAGTCCAGTACATTGTTCACTAGCAATGTACTCATGTATTGACTTGATATCACATATCCATGATTCGTAATCATCAGTCACTACACATGCTAGTCTCGATGTATTATTACTATCCTTTTTCATAATAATACTTGACGAGGGGCATTTTAGGAATAGCAAAGCTATTCCAAAGATAATTATTATATTAAGTTATAAATTGCGCATAATAATAATAAAAATAAAATATAATAATTAAATTACCTAAAATAAAATATAATACATTGTGTATAACTCTAATCATCTTATATGATTGGTTCTAGGACACACACCAACAAGTACTAGCTCTTCAGCATATTGGGCTAAGCTAGTAAACTCTGTGTCATATTGCACCATTGATTTGGTGCCTTAATTCAACTTTTCAAATTCTCAGATTTTTGCCTCACGAACACTTAGAGGGAGAAAGTGATCAATCAACTCTGTTTGAAAGCATTTCCATGTAATGAGTTCGTTTCCTATAATCCAAGGTTCTACTTTATGCACATACCAAAAATGGGCCATCCCTTCTAATTGGAATCCCACCAACTCCACCATTAAGTTTTTAGTACATCCCAGTAGCCTACAAGTATGTTCTATTTGAGTTAAGAACCGGTACACATCAATTGTAGAATCTGTACCATCGTATTTAAAGGGGTTTGATTTTTGAAACTCATGAACCAGTTGTAATTTCTCCCATTGAGGCATTGGCGGTGCTAGTTGTCCAAGTTCTAGTTGAGTAGTAGTAGGAACAACTGTGGTTGTGTTTGCTCCAAAATCCTTTCCATGGTTTACTGCATTTGTTGGAGTAAGGGTATCCAAACTAGAACTTTTGGTTGGGTGGGTTTTGTTCTCTGTGGTAGTACAGAAGGCACACTAGTTGAAGCTTCTTGCTCAGATACTTCAAGATGTGCTCTGGTTGCCCTTTGTGACATTCAACCTCTAGCTCATTTCTTTGGTGTCATTCCTCTACTACGCATTAACTAATAAGTAAATATTACTATTTGAAAAAAAACAATAATAATACCTGAAATAACATGGAGTGCAATGATTGATATCTACCTCTTCTTTCTTTCTCCACGAATGATTAGGGCCCTTATACTATATGATTGGCTAACTCTAATAACAAATTATACCTAAAATCATGCTCTAATAGCAACTTTGTCATGACCCAATTTTAGGTATCATGATTGGCATAAATACATCTAATTGATATCTAACCAAGAAGACATCTTTACAAGCTCATAGGAAACTATATCTGACTATTTTATAATAAAAGGGAAAATATGATAGCATCAAATAATATAAGTAAAGTAAATTGCATTGCACATGCAATTAAAAAGTTAATACATAATATTAATATATAGTAGCATAACAAAATTATCTATTACATACATAGACTATAACTGTACAAAAGATAACTCAAATATATTAATCTTTTGTTACATTATGCCCCATGGAGATTAGAAAGTTCTATGTAGTGTTTTCGTCCTTCGCTAAAGCTCCTTATTCTTTATCTGTAAAATAAAATAACATCAAAAAGGAGTGAGTATATAAAATATTCAGTAAGTAGCTACTCAATCTTTACTTCCTATGATTTTCCATGATCAATTCTCTTTGATACAAAATGAGGAAGACTAGATAAATTTCCATATACTTAGCTTTATCCATATCTAATAACTACCACCTATCTTGTGTATTATGTATTAGCATTACATTAATAGATATGGCTAGTATGGTATATATGTTTTCTTCTTATTTCTTTGGGCCATTTTCATTCCACTCGCCTTCAACCTTTTCCCTCCACTTCTTGCCACATCTTTCTTTCATTTAGAAGGATGCTACAAGCCATTTAGCCAAATTCTACCTCCCACATATCACATTTATAATATCATATGAGTCATGAAAGGATTAAGTGGAGAAATGATGACATTTCAATAACATATCATGCAATCCATTTGGTAAGGTTAATACTAACTAGCCATAAGTGTTTCATCAAGTTTTGATCTTTAATTCATCTCAAGGATATTCATTTTATACATTCAATATGCTAATTCCATAAACTCTCATATATTCTCAATAAAATATGTGTTACTCCTAATATCCTAAATGACTAACTTGAGCATTAAGTTTTCACAAAAATCCTGCTGATTTTGCCTAAAAAATTCGTGGAACTTCATCCTTCCAAATTGGTTCCAAAATTGGCAGCATTGGAGCTTTGAAATTGTAGGAATTTATTCACTAGGAAAATGAGATTCAATTATCATGAAAATTGACTATGTTTTAACCAAAATATGGAAGGGTATCCAAGATTTTTTGTGGAAATTTTACTCATCATTTAATACCCATATTAATTCAAGAACAAAAGTGAAATAATTCACATTTTGTTTCTAGGCAAGCTGCACCTTTGTGTACAGATGTCCCTTGTTTAGGTTTCTAAAAATTTATAAAAATCCCCAATAAATTCTATATGTATCCTAGCATCATAGGAGACTATAAAATGGGTAGTTTTTGAATTTTTAAGACTTTCTAGCATATCCCTAAAATTTTTGATTTATTTTTGGATTTTTAAGAATTTCAAAAGCAAAATCAGCAAAATAATTTCTAAGCTCTTTGTGTTCCATCTTCACTCAAGGCTTAACAATTGGTAATCTAATCATTTAGTTATGCTAATATCATTCAAATATCTTGAAATAAAACTTAAATACATAAGCTTTCAGCACCATGCCTTTATTGCATGGCCACACACTTAATTTCATAAAATCACAATTCTAGAAAGCAATATTGGCAATTTTTGTAATCAAAATTCAATGGGAAAATAAGTGAGTTGTCACTCACCTCTGAACTTGTATATTTCAAAGCTTCAAGTTTCTTCCTAAAAGAGAGGGTTTTTGATTTGAAGAAGAAGATGATGATGCCTCCAAGTTTTGATGATTTCTCCTTAGGAATTCAAGCAAGCAAGTAGAGAAACTTGAAATTTTGTGCTTGATTTGTCTTGTTTGTGTATTTGATTGTGTTGAAAGCTTGAAAAAGTATCCTTTAGAAGTTACAAATTTTATGCAAAATGAGGAGAAAAGCTTATGAAGTTTTCTCAAGTTTTTTAGGGTTTTCTACATAATTCAAGAAAATGGCCTTTTTGCAATTTAATCCAAAATATCCATGAAATTTTTTATGATTTTCTTTGCTGTTTTGCAGCAGCAAATTCAGCAATTGTGGGCTCTCCTCAGTCCAAATTTCATCCAATTTTAATAGGAAAAGAATGGGCCAAATTCAAGTTTTTTGAAAAAATACAATTTGATCCCAAAACTTTTTAAAATTCTACTTTTGTCCAAAATTCTTTAGCCAAATTTCTATTTAATCCTTAGGTTTAATTTAGGCTTATTAGAAACAAATTCAAGCCTTAATAAATGAGTTTTAATTGGTTTGAAAATAATTTTAAAAAATTAAACTAAATTATTTTAATTTCGGCTCACCCGATTCCTAAAAATGAAGTTGGGCTCTGTAAAAAATCCTTTAATCTTTTGGTATATTTCTAACAATATTTTAGCTCAAGTTTTATCTTTATCAATGTTTCAAAGGGTTTGGAAAAGCTTCCCAAGAGGTTATCTATCTCTAAAATTTCTTTGGGTTGAGCATGCTTAACTAAGAAGTGTTAATTTACTTTGATATTTTAGGAGTAGTTCTTAGGAAAAGTCTCCTAGGGATATTACAAGAAGGTGACATGAGTGATTTAATATCATATAGGGTTGCAAGATTTTCTATTATATAAGGTAATGTGATTTATTTGCCTATGGGAAAGAGTACTATATAAATGTTAAGTAAAATGGCTACCAAAGTAAAAATAATAAAGGATGTGTAAGGAATGGAGCTTGAAATTAGTTGTGAATTTGAAGAAGAAAATGCATTATGCATTTATTATGACATTATGATTATTTGTGATCAACTCATATTTTGTACATCCATAAACTCAATATGACATCATGATCCTATGTGTTATATGTGATTGCCTTGTATTATGTATATCCACAAATTCAATAAAACATCATAATTATAAAAGATTGACCATTTTACTACATTTATTCATTATCTAAAGCATGAGATTATGTGCAAGTAAATATATGAACTTATATATGTGGATTGCTCACTAAATATGTGTGACTTAATAGCATGTTTAAAAATGTTAAGTACTCAACCAAACTATTAGGAAGCTAATACTTAAGGATGTCGTGCTCATCCATGTGATGGAGCCATGGAAGGGTTCCATTTACATTAAATTTCATTACATTTTGTTGTGAGGAAGAACTAGTGCTAAATGTATAATAAGGTTTGGCATGAGTACTTAGCAAGACCTGATACTTCTTAGCTATTAATTAAGGATCACAATGATAGACTTTTCATGTAAACCCTAGATTAGAAATTTTAACTTTGTATATGGTTTGTAAATTATTGCAAGCTATAACTCTAACAAGATAACCCTTTGATTATTTGTATTTTGATGAAAAGGTCATAACCTTTCCTTTTTGAAAGATTAATTATGTTGTACACTTCATATGCATAATTGGATTTTTCATATTTAACAACTCATTTTAGAGATTTTTTTTACAACTTTAGACCATTTAATATAAGAATTTTGTGAATTAAAGTGAAGGTTGTCATAGTTAATATTAGAGCATGGTCCAAGAAAAGTGAAAATTGGATTAGAAGAATGTTTCCTTAAGTGTAACATCATAAGTGGCATCTAATAGAAGAAATAGTATATTTTATTAAGCTCTTATGAATAATTATTAGATTAATAGTATCTGTCTCTTGTAGTATGTTAATTGATAAACAACTACAAGACCCATTAGATTTTAAGTCTTAATCTTAGAATTTGGAGTAACTCTGTGAGCATAGGGTAGACACCCTCATGGATAGGAAACTTACAAAACCCTATGGAGAGAATTGTAGAAATACTTGCAAGGAATCAAGATTAGGGCTCAAACTTGAATTAACACCAAAAAGATAGGGAACTTCCTCTACCATTAGAAGATGATGCATAATAGCCTAGGATTTTCCAAGAATCTTTAAAGTTAAAAAACCTGATTAATTTAGTGGCATGGATCTATCTAGTAAACTTTACTAATTTCTAGGTTAGATAGAATGTCTTAAATAGATGTTCAATTATTTCATGACTTATTTTTACTAAGCTAGTAGGACATTAGTTAAATAACTGAACTCATAATTAGGTTGTGCATTGAATTAAACTATGAGGATGCAAAGAACCTCACTTACTTGGGCCATGACTCAAGGCTTTTTTAGAAATTAACCTAAGAACAAAGGCAAAGTCTAGGCATTAGAGTTACCTAAAAGTGACTTGATAGTTCTTAAAAGACCTTTTTGTGAGATATGTTAACAAAACTTCCATAGGAAATGCAATGGGAGCATTGTAACTTGTTTAAAACTAAAATTGACCAAGGCATGTAGCTTAACACTACCCATAAAGTGAGAAATGTAGGAAGCAATATGTGAGTTCAAGTCATGGTTTGAGTAGAGCGCCAATGCTATAAGAAAAGGGAAACAAAGGCTAGGAGCTTGTGAGAGTATTCATATTGAATTGGAAGGAAGCCTAGCCCAACAAAATAGTTGCCATAAATATGACTTAACTTTTAAGCATTCCTATTAAAGTATTGCTTGACCTTGTGCCATACACTCCTTTAACTATGGAGCGCTTTGTGAGACTATTAACCTAAAAAGTAAAACTTTAGAAAAGCCATTAATAAGCTTTACTTTATGGAGAGGCAGTGAAATGACCGCTATTGATTGTATTGAAATAAAGGAAACCAAGTCTGATGCAATCTTAAGGTTGACTTAATTAATTATGTATTATGTACATATAGATTGCATAAAAAGGATTGTATGATTAGTAACCCCAAATAAGGTGAAAGTAATGTTTTATGGCAAATAAGCACTAGTAGAAAGTGGTTTTCTCTCTTTCATGAAGGAAAAAGAAATGATGAGAAAGGGGGATAAACCTAGAAAGCCTTCATCTACACCAAAGATATGCTTAACCCAACTTCGTCGATGTACTAGTGATGAGCGAATTACAAAACAAATTCTTGGAGAAGAAAAATCTACTAGGAATGCCTTGGACAGAGAAAACAAGTTTAGATAGGGACACAACATGGAACTATACTCGTATCTATCTCACCCTATTGTATGACATTAATTAAGTTGAGGGAATTAAAGTTATAATTGTAGAAATTATTAAGCAAGGGCTTATTCAACTTAAGATGTTACCATGGAAAAAGCCAATGTTCTTTGTAAAGAAAGAAGATGGTATGTTATAACTACATATTGATTATTGTTGGCTAAACAAGGTGATGATTAAGAATGAATAGTGTTTCCCTAAAATTTATGAATTATTTGATCATCTACAAAGGGAGAAGTATTTTTCCAAGAAAGATCAATTAAAGATTAAAAAAAAAAAGATATCCCCAAGACTGCCTTTAAGACTTGGTATGAGTATTGTGAGCTTTCAATAATGTCCCTTGGACTTATAAATGCATTAGTGGCATTTATGGATTTGATGAATGGGATAATTTGGACTCATCTAGATAAGTTTGCCATCATATTTATTGATAATGTACTAATCTATTTAGAAATAAGGGAGAATTATGGTTATCAAAGTCAATTAAAATTAGAAATTACTAGTTTAATTAAAACTTATAGTATAAGGCAACAAACTAGGTTAAATCCTTAGTGATCCACTTAATTGATCCTTTCATATTGATTTACTAACTATGATTATAGAATTATCTAAGCCTTTTATGCAATAAAAATAGAACAAATAAATAGAAATAGGTGTGAAAATTAAGATTGCATAATTGAGACCCTTATGTAGATAATATATATGCAGAATGCAGGAAACAAATAGAACTAAATTAGGATGTTTAATTTGAAATTAAATAGAATGGAAGATTAGAAATAAAATATAGAATTATCATAAAAAATAGCATGGAAACATAACTGATCCAAATAAATTAAAAACTCTTTGATACATTAATCACATATCAAAATATATTTGACAATTGCAATTGATTTCTTAACCTAGAATCATTCAGAACTCTTATAATGATTCATGAATTCTATGCTAGATTGCCATCTAGGATTTGATCAATTCAAATTGGCAGAATTTAAAAATCACTATAATCTATAAAATTAGATCTAAATTAATTTGAATATAGAATTTAGCTGAATTGAAACATTAAAGTAAAAATATCTAATTTAATCATTAAATCATCTATTCTCACATGAAGAATGATGATTAATTAACCAAAATTTAACATAAAAACTAGATAGGAATCATAGATCTCATGAATGAATATAGATTATACCCAATATGGATCCAATCCATGCAAATCTAGAAAATTAGGGAAGAGAATTAGAGAAAGATATGAAAATTAATTAATAGTAATCAAAATTAAAAATAAAGATCTCATAATCCAAACCAAGTTGAGCCTCAAAGTCCTTCAATGGATCTAAAAACTAACCCTCCATGGATAAGAGGAAGAAACTTGGGGAAGAGAAGAAAGATGCCTAGGAAGTGTGTGTTCTTGTTTTTTGAGACATAAACCCTCAAATTTGATTTCTTATGCTATAAAACCTAATGGCCTAAGTTAATATGCTTGCCTCCAAAGGTTGCAAAGAAAAAGGCCTTGCTAATTTTAGAAACTCATAGGCTAATTTACAATTTCATCTATTAATAGTGTTTTAATATAGTAATTTTCGTCACCAAACTTCTAGCCTAAGTTTAACCATCAAAATGATGTGGTTTCACTAAACTTTAAACATGAAAGTTGTTAATCTAGGTCTTGAGCAACTTTAGGCATTAATTTCACCTTAATTGGACCTCTAGAGCTCAAAATATGGCCAAAAAACTAAGACTAGTTCAGCTTGAATAAAAATAGAGCATCAACTTTACAACCATTTTCGACTTTCCAAATGTTTGAACTGGGCTTTGGCCAAAGCTTGAAAATTTTAGAGCTTCCTATGAGCTTTCCAATGATATAAAGGTCACCTAATTTTGACATCTAGAACTTAAGTTATACCTAAAAACCTAAAATAATGTAAAAATCTAGCATTAATTGAAAATTTTAAAAACAATGGAAAAATCAACATAAGTCATGTAACTAAGCAAACTCTATAAAATTAAGTATATGTAACACACTAATAGGCATAAAATAGGAGGAAATAATATAGATAAAATCTTATACATTAGAGAACATGTCCACCATTAGTGAATTGTGTTACAACTATTACAAGTACACAAATTGTATGACAAGTTCTCCTAATGTGAGTTCTAGGGCAAAGAAGTAAACTTTTTTAAGTTACATTATTTCAAACAAAGGAAGCCATGTAGATTCCCAAAAGATGAAAGTGATTTGCAAGTGGCCTTAGTTTACCAATGTCACAAAAGAAATGTTGCACCAATTAGAGTAGCACTACAAAAGCAAGGTTATAATAGAGGAAAAACTACCTTTAGTGAATGACTAACACCCACACTGTGAATTTGATCTAATTGTGAGAAGAAACACATATTTTTATGAGTGGTATAAGTAACCATAAGTCTAAATATGATTAAAGTAAAAAAGGTATGTATTAAGCCCTCAAGATACTTGATAAGTTTACACACAAAAGAAGTGAAAATAGGAAGACATAGACTTAGTTAAATAGCCTTAGCATGCAAAATAAAAGAACCATTGAAGATTTAAGATCGATATGAAAGAATATAAGGCTGAAGTTTATGAATAATTAAAAGGAGCATATATATTTTATAAAATATGAGTCACATTGAACTTGTAGGATGAAAATAATATAATGGAAGTAAGTAACCCATAATTCCTTTGAAAAATAGGAACTTAAAGGAAATAGAACATTTGGAAAACACATGATCATTGTACTTCAACTCCAGGCATATAGTAATGATACTAGTATGTCCACGAGCACATCATTGTATGAACAACTTGACTCACTATATACAAGGTAAGAAGATTTTTAACAATTTCTAATCCTTGATTCTAAAGGCCATTCAAAATCATGCTTTTAACCTACTTAACATTTTGTTCCTAGAGTGACATAATTCCTAATGTCATCTCTTTAGGAAAAAATTAATGAATCTTCTCTTATTAATCTTAACATTAGAATACCAATATTATATCATCATATTAACATTTATATAATACTAAAACTAAACCAGATAGCATTACAACTTAGTAAGAACTTATAATAGCATATACTACCATATTCTTTATTTTTCATGGGAAAACTCAAGGGAGCAAAGGATAGTTGCCACTCATCTTAAATCCTTAATTCTTTAATATTTCAAATACCTCTAAAAGTAGTAACTTCACTAAAATAAACCAAGTTTTAAGAATTTTAAAAAGAAGATTTCCATAAAACTTGAAAGAAATAGAGGAAAACCAAAGTTACCTTACAAGAATTTGACAAAAACTACTTAGAGAACCTCTTGGGATTTATGAGAGAATTGAAAACCCTAATAGAAAACCCTAGGAGAGCTTATAGTTTCAACACTGAGTTTGAGCAAAATTTTTTGCAAAAAGATGAGCTAAAAGGCTTTGTATAAGACCTTAATTCAAGCTTCCTTCATAAGCCACTTCTTTTTTTTTTTGGTAAAAGTTTGTTGATAAATAAGCACATGATGCATGTTTTTCCTTGGCTAAAATCAGAACATAATTTCTCAAAATTCACTAAAATTTAGTCAAAGATAACCTTATAGAAGTAGTACTAACAAATGCCCCTAGTTTTCCACTCTTTCACTAACTTGCCATTAGCTTTTCTTACAAGATTAGCCAAGATTTGGGCCTTATTTCTTTTCCGATTTCAAAAATCAAATTTAGGCATAAGAAAGTTAAGCTAAATTAGTCCAAATAAATCAAATTATTTATTTCAATTTTGAACCTAATCTTTAAATTTTTAGGTTACTTAAGACCCTAATTTTCTATTAGGCTTTTATATAATTTTTCCAAACTTAGTGTTTAGATTTTTAATTATGTTTTGAATGCTAATAGTATCTAATATAATTTTTATAAAAAAATTCTAGTTAGACATGGCTCCAAACTAACTTTATGATTTACCTAAAATTCACCCAAATACCATATCGATTTTTCATTTAGGATATTACAATGTCTTTGGTAAGCTCTATGCATAAATATCTTATTCCTTTCCAATAGTAAATTCTTAAGAATTTAGAGACAAAATCTTTAAAAGAGGAAAAACTATTACATCCTTAAAATAATTAAATCTTGTTTTAATTGCATAACCAGTAAACTTATAAAAGTATTGATAAATTAGGAAAATTGTGGAAATGCATAAGATAGGTATTTAGTTATAGGAAATGAAATTTAAATATAAAAATAAGTATAATTAGATTAATTTTAGTGTTTTGTGAACTTAGAATTGAAATTGGGTGAGTAAGGAAGAATAAGGGATGCACTTTTCCAAAATACCCTTAAGCCATATAATGGCAAAATTGCCCTTAAAAGTAATAAGGACCACCAAAGGCAAGATTTTCCTCATTTCTTCTTTACTACTAGAAGTTTTAGCTCTTTTACTCCTTAACTCCCTACCCTTATTCCTAATTTTCTATAAAAAAATTATTTAAGAAACTTCCAAGGATTTCTTACACTTTCATCAAAACAAGGTAACCTTCTTAGATCCTATTTATTTAATCCCTTAGAATATTTGTAATGAAATTAGGGGTTTTTGGGTTAATGGTATGTGTTCATATAAAATAGGCTTAGGATGCTTCCATTTTTCTTCCCATACATCTTCATCTACACAATCGAAGGTAAGTAGATAGTTTACTCACCTTGAAATTGCATGTAATTGTTATTTTTGGTTTTAACTAGTAGTGTATTACTTGAACTCTTGATAGATTTAGTCATGTAAGATTTAGTTATATTAAAATAGAAATATAAGAGCTAGAAACTTGCTATATAAAGAGTGGTATACAAGGAATTGAGAATATTTTGTTGCATGAAAGGTTAGGTGGAAATTTGTTAAGTCCTTTATAGTTTCAAGTTAAATTTGTAGAAAATCCAAAATAGTACTGAAGTGCAACCTTAAGTATGAACTCAAAAGGCAATATTCGAGTACGTTGCTTAAGTACTAAAAATAGTCATGCTCTCTGCCTCCTGATATTTGGGTATAATACTCAAATGCTAGCCTATTGAATCAAAGCCTTATATTTGATTCCTATACTCAAGAATCCATGTGTGTCCCTACATTGTTGCCTCATAATACTTAAGTCTTGTACTTGAGTACATATGATTCATGCCTCAAAATGCAATGTGAATGCACTAAACTAAAGACAAATGCTCGAGTTATACTTATTTCATTGGGGAATAATGTGTTCATGAGTAACTATATGTTAAATATTGTGAATTGATGTATTATATTATGTTTAATTATGTGACTGAATATATATTACCTTCAATGTGAGTAAATGTGAAACCAGATTAATGGATTGAATGATTAATTTGAATTATGCCAAATCTAGATAATTAATTATGATTGAAGGATGCCATGAGGGATAATGTTGGGATTTTAACTAATAAAATATTTAGAGGGACAAGGTTAGGATTATGATTGATATTTTAGAAGGCACAATATAGATTCACTATTATTGTTCAAGTACTATTACTCTATTTGGTATTTGTTAGTCATAATTGTACTTTACTCTACATGATGATTAAGAATATGTATGTATATACTTGTTAAGTAAATTGTCTACTTACTAAGACTTCAAGTTTTATTGCTTTCCTTTAAAATATTTTCAAGTGACTAAAGTGAATCTTCACAACCACCACCATTAGGTTAAGAAAAACATGATGCCATAAGTAGCCGTAATTAGAAGATAAAAATTTAGGACAAGTGTCTAATAGGATCTTTTAAGAGAAAGAAGTGAATATTTGAATGCATGATCACCAAACTTAAGATATAAATACTATTTTAATAAATGAAATGCAAGGATAATTAATCAAATGGACTAATTAGCCATAGATAACTTAGTAGTCATTTTGTAATGATACCATAATTAGTTTAGATAGGCTATTAGCTACTAGTAATGGGAATCATAGCGGTTATTACTAGGTCGTTCATGGTAGTATCAAAGCATGATTCTAGGAATTAAGTAGGAAAAATAGGCTAGGATAGGATAAGTAGCATAAGAGTCTAATTGCTCAATTAGGTATTGGTCAAAACTATATTAATGATATTGTACACTTACCATTTTGATGGACTCTAAAGTTATGTAATGATGGTGGTAGAGCTTTTAATAAGAAAACTGTTAGAATAACTATATATAAGAATTCATGGTTATGAAACTTAATGATTTAAGTTCCTCTTGAAGTAGGCTATGGAAGATTTCAAAAGTTATAAAGCTAGTGATTTAAGGGAAATCGAGTCATTTAGAGGATCATAGGCTTATAATGGTACTTACAAAGGTAATAATCCTTAGAATACACCCTTGTGGGTTACTACCACTTTTTGCTAACAATTATTAATAAATATGGTTAAAGTTCTTTGTTAAGAGAAAAAGCAGGAATAACATTAAGATTAGGAGGATTAAGCCTCTAATCATCAGAAAGAAAAAGAACTAACTTCACCAAAAGAAACTCTCACTAATAAACTCTCTATTATCAATACTTTAAACAAGCTGAAACCTCTTCATTTCACTAAACCTAACTTTGATCTTGATCCTTACTAGTTCTTAGCTCAAATTAATAATTATGGAAAAATGTTATCCTGCTCCAATTTTATGCTAATTGAACCTATTGGTTACTAATTTAAGGAAATAGCTTATTTTTAGTTTATTAATACAATCAAAAATAAAAATCCTTCTTTGCCACTTTTGACATGGCTAACCTTTTAGCAATTGATCTTTAATTAGTTTCTACCTCTTAGTGTTCATGAAGCTAAAATTTATGAATTTGAAAGTTTGAGATAAGGTTCTATGTTAAAGAATGAATATGTGGCTCAATTTCTTTAACTATCTTGCTATGTAGGATACCTAATACCTAATAAAGGAACAAAAGTATAGAGGTTTGCTTATAGCCTCCATGGTCATTTCTTCAATGTCACACATATTAGAAAGAGATATCATTTTTAAGACATTGTCAATCAAGAACTAAAAGTAAAGTGTAAGCTGAAAGATCAAGAAAAAATAAGAAAGCAATCTAGTAGAAAATGTAGCTAGTTTGAGGGCTTAGTCAAGAATATTAGGGGAATGACTCCATTTCATCCTTCTCAATTTGATAGAAGTAAATTATTTTCAATTGTTCATCTTGGAAGCACCTCCAATTGTCATGACCCAATCTCAATTGTGAAAATGTGGATCCCAATACATGATTTGCATAAGCCTTAATACTTTTCACATTTTTTATCCAATGGGAGTGTCTAAATTTCTAGAAGGACTTGAAATTCACTTTAAATTTTTGCAAAAAATCTGATAGAATCTTCTTTATTTTTGAATACTTCTTGAGGGTTACACGCCCTAAAATGTAACACCTATATATTTCTCAAATATGATAGCAACAAATATACACACAATACTACACAATTTCAACCTGTATACAAAAGTAAATGATTTGACATAACAAATTCTAATTCAACAAAATTTTATTCTCTAATTCTGATCCTTATCCAACTATTAAAATCCTTTAGTAAGGTGGTCTTGGATCTCCATAAATGTAACAAGCTCAAAACATATTTATTCTATCTTGAAAACATTGAAATAAAATGGAGTGAGTTATAGAAACTCAGTGAGTATATATTTACTACTACTAAATCTCAATTTTATTATATTAATTGGGCACATGCTAAAATTGGTTAGAGAAATAAAAGCCATCCAAACTCTTTGGATTTCCAAAATATAGGAAGTCAAGTCTTGAATTAGGTATTCACTTACATGCAACTTGGATTCCATATTTTACATCACAAGATAAAGTAATCTCGACTATTCGTTAATACACAATACCTTATCATACCACACAAAACTCATGCTAGGTAGTCATCCATTTTTAAATAGTCAATGAGGTTTAATCACAATCAAGTCATTATAATCACATCAATTCTTGCAATCATGTCAAATAGTCACATTCATTCATAAACAAAGTTCCAACATTATATCATATAATATAAGCATTAATAATAGGCATACATTTAATTACATTTTGACTTCTGGGTCAAGCTTATGTTCTACACAAATTATCTACCAAGAATTTCTTATCTGACTTTCACATTGTCGATCTCGTCATATTTCTCATTTTCAGTGCCACTCATTGTAGTATTCATAGATAATATACACATGACAGCTCAATTCTCATATCACAATCCATATCATAATCCATCAATAGTTATCATCACTACTATGCTTTCACTACGCACGTTGATCAGTTAACATTCCCTCGAACAACTATTTGTACTGATATCATAAAATTGAGTTTATGCATGAGTATTAATATATACATGAATATAAGATCTAGACTATTAGCAAGAAAATACAATTCATAACATTTAAGTTAACTTTTATTAAGATAAAAATCTATAGCGAGATATATACTCACCTGAAGCGCTTATTCTGTCCTAGAAGTTCGGATTATCTATACTTATCATTTCTCCTTCCTATTTCACAAATTACAAGAATATATTATAAATATGTCAGATTCACTCATTTTCTTCCTAATTTATTATTTTGAGGTTTAATCGTAACATTTTAATCTCGTATAATGCATCTTATCATCTTTGTTTAGATTAACTTCTAGAAACCAATAATATGATATCATAATGTGAAGATTCTCAAATCAACCCTTATAGACAAAATATTTAAATTTAATGTTGTAAAAAGTATCTATTTACTTCATTCTATTATTCTATATCATCACTTCTTATATTTTATAATACTAGCTAGTGGAATTACAATATGTCATTTTATAGAAATTTTTGAATTAAATTCACACAAGTAGAATTATTACTGCTTAATAATCTTAGGAGATCTGAATTACATCACTTTAGTTATAATACCCTTAGCTTTGTTTCAAGATAATCAAAATTACACTTTACATGATTGGGGCTTTCTTGAATCATTCAAAGGTATTGAGACATGATACACAGTATTCATTTAGATTATATTATCTTAGCATTTTTCAACATGAAAGCATATTTTACCATGTAAATCGAAGCACACAAGTAGGTTTCTTTGAATCTTGTATAAATTTTTTAAAATAGTAGAATAAAATGATCCTCATATATTTTAATCATCCTACTTTAGCATTTTACAACATAAAAGTTATATTTTCCAAATGTATCGTCATATATATATTCTATACACATAAATAGGATTTCTTAGGTTAAGCCTTAAATCATCATAATTATTAAAATTTTATGATGTAAATATGTTAACTTGCTTTGGAAAATGGCTAGCCTAAACTCGCCTATGGTGAAATCGTGCTAAAATACCAATAAAGCAAAACAGGATAATAGCTCTAGCTAAGTCCACATTACAATTCATAGCTTTTTGCAAGTTCATTAGTAGCCACTGGAATTAAGAAGAAATGGTACTAGTCAAAGTTACTCATGGCAGTGGGAGAAGTGTAGCTTCGAACTATCACTCAACTACCGATCCTAGCTTTTTTTTTAGCTCTAAAGACTACCATTGAATGGAGACAGTTTCTGGTGACAGCCTCATTGAGACACATAGCAACCAATGAGACAAGGCAAGGACATTGGATGAAAACTACTCGAGAAAAATGCAACACCACTGGAGAGATAGAAAGAAGAAAGAGAGAGGGAAAGAGAAAGAGAAAAAAAAAGAGAAGCAGTGGAGATAGTGAGAAAAGAGAGAGTGTCGAGGAGGAAAAGAGAAAAAAGAGAGAGAAAGGATTAAAAATGAGTTATAAGTTTTGCTTTCATGTATTGTGGTGTACAGTAAGCCTATACTCCATTTAAATCTCAACCGTCTATTATTCTTATTGTAAAGGGTCCTAGTTATTCATATAATTTTCCTTTTTGTAAAAATATTTCAACCCCTATATATTATATTTCTAATAATTCATTTTGTAATATATATATATATATATTCATAAATTGATTTTATTTAAATTCTCAACTTAGTTATTTTTCACAACTTCCAAAAATTTATTAATTACCAACAATTAATTTCATAAAACTTTATACCAATAATTACTATTTCCCACTTATGAGAAAATTCTCATAAAAATATTTAAACAAGCCTCAAATTAATAATAGCTATTTAAAATTAAATCTGTTTCAAACTTTCACCATTTATCAAAAATAATTTATTAAATATAAGTAATTTATTTCATAAATCCTTACACCAATGATCATTAAGAAATTTTCAACTTATAGGAAATTCTTTTATAAAAATTATTTTAAACTAATCTTAAATTAATAATGGCCATAAATAAATTTTGAATATTATCATAGATATCATTTTTTAATACTCTAGAACCTTTAAAATAAAAATAATTTAAAACTAATATTAGCTTAATAAATTAATAATTATTCACAAGCTTCAAAATTTATAAAAATTTAAATTTTAACTTAGGATATTACACTAATGCACCTCCTAGAAAAAGAGGTCAAGGTTATTCTTCACCTCATTCATCATTTCCAGGTGCTCCTACAAACCTTGGTAAGAGAATATCTTAAAATAAAAGTAATTTTCTAAAGTAGCTACCTAGATATATTTAATTGGGCAAAAAACATTATGGTCCTTGCAACATAATGAATATTTTTTGCTTCCAATGTGGTGAACAAAGCTATAAATAAAAAGATTATTTAGATACCCTCCAAGCTTTAGTGTGAACTATCTTGCTTTCTAACAAAACCTATTTGCAAATCAACCTATATCTCATAAACCCTAAATGTCTCAAGTTCCCAATAGTAGTGGTAGTGCTAAAAGAAGGAACTAGTTAACAAATCAAGCAAAAGTTTTTACTTTGACTCATCAAGAGGCATGAGCCTCTAGTGTTATCATTATAACTTTTATTGAAAATTTGTCTTCTTATTCTTTGATAGATCTATGAGCTACACATTCCTTAGTTTTTGTGAAATTTTTTTATTTGTTTCAGCCTTTTGGTTGATCACTAAACTTATTGTTCATATCAATGCCAATAGATAATACTTTGGTATTTACTTAATTTATAGAAAACTATCTAGTTTGTATCCATGATCAAATTATGCCTGTAAATTTGATTTTTTTGAAAATGGTAGATTATGACATCATCTAAAAAGGTATGGATTGGTTATCAAAGAATAGACCCTAAATGGATTATTTTAAAAAAATAATCTTTTTTAATTGTAGAAAGAACCTCTCGTATTGTCTTTTAGGAAGAAAAGAATTCTAGTATCTTCAGAATTATATCTAGCATTAGAGCTTAGAAGCTTATCCTTAACAAATGATTTGCTTATCTTGTTGTTATCCAAGATCTCAACCACCCTCCTCTTGGAATAAAAAATGTTTTATTGCTTATGAATTCATTGATATGTTTCCAAATGATTTACCAAGTTTGCCTTCAAATCATGCAATTGAATTCAACATTGAAGCTACTCATGATACCAATCCTATCTTTATTCCTTCTTATTCAATGGCTTTGTCAAAATTAAAAAAGTTAAAAAAGCAATTATAATAATTAATTGATGGAGTTATATCCACCTTATTTCATCTCTTTGGGGTGGTCCCATTCTATCTATAAAGAATGGAACCTTGCATTTTTGCATTGGTTACTAACAATTGAATAAAGTCACCATAAAAAACAAATATCATTTTCCTCAAATTGATGATTTGTTTAACCAATTGCAATGTGCTAAATGTTTTCTAAAATTAATTTGCATTTTAACTATCATCAGTTTAAAAAATTTAAAAAGAAGATATTCCTAAAGTAACTTTTAAACTTAGTACAATCATTATAAGTTTCTTATCATGTCTTTTGGCCTTACTAATACACCTGTAACTTTTGTGGGTCGTATCAATAGAATTTTCAAGTCATTTCTTCATGAGTTTGTAATTATTTTTATTGATGACATTCTTATCTATTCCAAGAATGATCAAGCTTATCACCTTTAAATTATTTTGTAAATTCTTTGTGAACATTAACTCCTTGTAAAAAATTTTAAATGTGAATTCTAGTTTTCTAGTGTAAAATTCTTGGGGCATATGATCTCTTAGGACAATATTCAAGTTCATTCATAGAAAATAGAAGCAATTCAAACATAGCTTTGACCTTCCAATATTTCTAAAATATTCTCAGAATGACTAGATATTATTGCTAGTTCATCAAATATTTCTTTAAAACATCTTCCCTATTGACAAAAACATACTAAAAAAGGAGTGAAATTTAAATGCTTTGATAGATGTGAAATACTTTCCAACAATTGAAAACTCACTTAACAACTTCTATAATGTTTAGTTTTCCCTTAGAATCTAGTAGGTTTTTTATATATTGTGTTGTCTTTAGAATTAGCCTAGGTTATGTTCTTATGCAAAATAGGATAGTGATCATATATGCATTTTTATTGTTGAAGAAAAACATGAGTTAAATTATCTAACACATGATCTTGAAATGGTTGTAGTGGTGTTTGCTATGAAAACTTGGCACTATTACCTCTATGGTGAATCCTGTGAAATATATATCAATCATAAAAGTTTGAAATACATCTTTAATCATAAAGATTTGAATTGAAAAGCAATGTAGATGGATAGAATTAGTGAAAGATTATAATTTTATTATCCAAAATCTTTCTGATTTACTCCAACCTCTTCAAATTCTTGAATAGAAGTTAGAAAGTGTAACTATGGATTTCCTTATTCGTCTCCCTAAGTTAACCAAGATGACTCTTCACAAAATTATCAAAATATGAATTCTAGATTTCTAGTGTAAAGTTCTTGCATCATGTGATCTCCGAGGATGGTATTCAAATTAACCTATAGAAAATAGAAGCAATTCAAACTTAACCTTGGCCTTCCACTATTTCTAAAATTTGCAGCATTCTTGAAATGACTAGATATTATAATCATTTCATCAAAGATTTCTTTAAAATAGTTCTCCTATTGACAAAACTTACCCAAAAAGCAATGAAATTTGAATGGTCTTGTATATGTGAAAACTATTTCTAAGAATTAAAAACATGCTTGAGAAATACTCTAGTGCTAACTTTTCCCTTAAGATCTAGTGGATTTTCTATGTAACTATAATGCCTCAAGAATCTAGCTTGCTTATGTTCTAATGCAGAATGGAATAGTGATTGCATATACAACTTAATAACTAAAGAAACATGAGTTAAATTATCTAATGCACAATCTTGAAATGACTGTAGTGGATGTCTTAAGTTTTCCTAACAATTTTAAAAATATCATCACATTCTAATGAATGTCGATTATATTTACGTCCTGTCATCTTAATTTTTTATATAATTTCAAAAATATTACTATATTAAAGTAGACATTAGTGTTAAATTTGACTAACATCTATTTGTAATTTCATAGGAATGTATCTTTTTCATATATTATATTCGTATATGTATATGTCTTCTTCCAACAAAAATTTAAATTAACCATTCTCTCTTGAATTGATAAAATGTTAATTGTCACTCATTTATATTATGCTTTGTATTTTTATGTTCTTTTTCCTTTTAAAAAATTGTCACATTGAATTACAAATAATTTTTTTACAATTATTAGCTTATAACAATAATTTAAGAATACTATTTAATTACAATGTATCACTAATAACATATAAATTATAATTAAAAGTCTTATGACATATGGGTCTTGAATTATATATATATAATTATCTTTACATATTGTATAAATATACCTTGGATCATGTTTATTCTTATTTTCTTAAATTGTACATACTTATACTTTACAATTTTATGCAGAATACTTTAAATTTTTGCTAAAATATTCATACCAACGTATCCTACATTTTATTTTTTAGATTATTTTCTTGCAAGAATTTTTTTAGTAATAACAAGAGTGGTTTATTATGCCTTTATAAAAGTAAGATATATTGTAATTATTTTTATTAATATTGTTGGTGTGTGTCCTAAGAGCCAATCATAAAGATGATTGTAATACTGCACAATGTATTATGTTTTATTTCAGGCAATGTAATTATTATATTTTATTTTTATCTTTTTATATATATATTTGCGCAATTTATAACTTACTATAATAATTGTCCCTAAAATAATTTTACTATTTCTAAAATGCCCCTAATTAAGTATTATTGCAAAAAGGATAGTAATAATACATCAAGACTAGCATGTATAATGACTGATGATTATGAATCATAGATATGTAATATCATATCAATACATGAGCACATTGTTAGTGAATAGATGTACTGGATTAGCCTGTAACGAGAAAACTACAAGGATTGTCATATATCATTCGTTATTCTCATGTGACCACAATACACGTAGTCATTTGACTTGAAGTCACTACGATTCCCTACATGAAGTGTCACACACTTTAATGTCGTCCTGTATCACCTTTAATCGGGATGTATTGTAGGACGTTGATTGGGTGTTTCATGAATCATGCAGAAAGATGTGAGTGATGTAGATGAGAATTTTGTTCCTATTACATAGTAAGGTGATATCCTTGGGTCCCTTGATTGAGTGAGATTAAGAAATGTATAGCCATGCTCAAATGGATCAATACGAGATATTGATCATTTGTTTAAGTTAGTCTACTCGGTATTAATAAACATAAATTGAATATCAATGAGGATGAGACGTTCCATGCCTCTAGTTCGATTTGGACATCATTACAAAAAGGACTATATTGCAAAATGTTATTCACACATTAAGTGAATATTGAGTCATAGATAATTTTACTACTTAGGTGGCAATGATATATTGTTAGATACCGCTCACTGTCTATGATCCACAAGTGGGCTATTACCAATGTAGTAAGAACTTACAGGATCACACAAAAGGAGTAGGAATAAGATAATAATTAATTAGGCTTATTTTCATGCATATAAATATTATTAAAATAATAATATATTTTTACATAATATATGGTATATTACATGATATTATTTAATATTAAAGTAATATCATATAATTATGTTATTAGATATTAGATAATTATATTATGAGATAATATTATTTTCTAATATAAGATAACTATATGCCATTTTAATATTAGATAATTATATTATAAGATAATATTATTATCTAATATTAGATAATTAATGAATAAGTCCTATCTCTCCTCACTCTTTCCATGATAAGGATAAGGTAATAGTTGTTAAGTGAGATTAGGATTTTGGAAGCATTATCCTAATAGGACTAGGAGTGTGGTATGCCTTAGTTCTATAAAAGGAACTTGAAGGTAGCACTTTAGAGACATACATTAGCTACATTAAACCCTCAAATTACTCAAGAAAATGCACTAATCCTAATCCTTTTAAGAGAAATGTATCCTAGCAGATTCGTGAAGGGTATGAAGTCATTGTTCACTTCGTGTGGATATCATAGAGACATTGTACCTTTTAGCCGGCGTTTGATTTGTGATTCATCTCAGTTTCTCAATGTTTTATTCAAAAGGAACATAAGCACGCAAAAGGTAAAACCCTAACATTGATTCATGCCCTTTTGCATGGATCCTTGGTAGGATTTAGATAAAAAAAATTTTAATTTTCTACTGTGTATGTTGATCTGAAATCTAACAGTGGTATCAGAGCCGGTTGCAAAACCATAAATATGATTATGTGTTTTACCATTTTTAATGAATATTTATATGATAAATATATGACAAATTTATTTCGGTTTAAATCAAAGTAACATGTTTTGATGAATGTTTATGTGATAAATAAATATCAAATTAGTTTCTATTTAAACCAAATGTATATGCGATATATGTAAACTTGTGTTTGGTTCTAATTTTGTAGATATATATATATATATATATATATATATATATATATATATATATATATATATATATATAATTTGTATTTTGATTCTAATCATATGGATATATATAAGTGAGACGTTTATGGTACTGGTTCAATAAGATGTGTAATTGAATCAATTTAACTTGCTGTTAAATATATATATATATATATTTGATATATATATATATATATATATATATATATATATATATATATATATATGTTTTGAATTAATGTTTAATTTTAGGTTTTTGCACATATCATAAATCCTTGAATATGTTTTGTATATGTCATATACTCTACGTTTAAGTACATAATCTAGTTTGCACAGAATTAATGTGATTAGTTCTGAATCTATCTTCATATATAGATTTGTTTAAATTTGTTTAATGTACTTAAAATAAATCTGGACTCATATATGAAGTATATGCATGAATGCTTTAGTTTATTTGAGTTTAATATGATTAAACTTGTTCATTGTAATACAAAAGATATTGTCAAATTATTCGATAAAAGGACATGTCAATTGTTAATAGAAAAATCGCAATCTTAATGTTAGATGCATTCGATTTTTGGCTCGAGGAGCCTCACCCCCCATGCCCCCCGTAAGGGGCTCTGTCCCCTTGAACCTCACCCATTAACCGACTAGCAGGACCACCATGCTAACTCTATGTAGTGTTCAAAAATCATTTTTGTTCATAAAATGCTATTCTAATACAAGATTTTTAGATAATTTATATTATGAAATATATATATGTCAATTATCTTGCTTATCTTGTTATATATATATTTGTTGGCAATTATTACATATGATGCATGATTGTGTTGCATAGTATTGTCCTTGGTGTTTTTGTGGATGGATTTTAAATACGACTTGCATGTTATGTCTTCCTCTATTTGCCTAATGTATATTCTCTTCTCATCTCACTCCCCCTAAATGTAACTCGGGGTTTCTATTGTAAAATTGTAATCACAATGGAGCAATCTTGGCTTGGAATGAGGAGAAGCTAAGGAGTTACTTTAGGAATATCATTACAAAATAGAATTTTGGGGTCATATTATATGACATTTTGATTTCTTTATTATGTGATGATATTGATGATCATGCATTTACTATGTGTTCTAACTATATGATAGTTTTAGCCATTGCTTAATATATGATATGCAATAGTTTATTTTATTCATTTACTTTATATGATGTATGAGATATGCTAGATATAATGTATGAATAAATAAGCTAATTATGATGAGATATGATAATAATCAATTTAAATCCCTTATCTGAAATATTAAGTTAGTAATAATTTATGATGCCTTCCAATGTTTGACACTTGTCAAGGCTTCAATCGACATAAGATAGGTTTGCTAAAGCAAAGTACCTCATTTATCTTGGTGAGATGCGACTAGATAATAGTGATATCTAAATGTCAAATATTAGGTCAGACTTAACTAAGATATCTCAATAGGATTGATACTTAGAGGCATAGAGTTGAGCTTTAGTTCATAAGATAGATTAGAATAAGTATTGTTCACCTAACTATCCAAGAGTTGTATATGATACAATTGGCAAGTGTTACCTACCTAAATAACTAAGTTTTAAGTGATTAGTTAAAGTTGACTTAAGGCTTGGTGAAATATGGATCTTAGCCCACTAGAAAGCCTAGACAATATGACTTTTCGAATTAATAGTGAAGGCTATCAATTTGAATAAAATAGTAGGAAGTACATTTAATAAAAAACTTTATTAAATGTTTGAAACTTAATACTTACTTTGCATATTTCTATCATAGATAACTAATGGCTAATACATCAAATAACTCATCATTGCGATCGGTCCTTGAGAAGGACAAATTGAATGGGAAAAACTTCCTAGACTGGTACAGGAATTTGAGAATAGTCCTCAAACATGAGCAAAAAATGTATGTCTTAAAGGAACTTGTTCCTCAAGAACCTGAAGCTAATGCTCCTCAGGCTCAAAAGGATGCTTATAAGAAGCATCATGATGACGCATTAGATGTCGATTGTCTCATGTTGGCTATCATGGACTTTAAGCTTCAAAAGCAATATGAGAACATGGAAGCTTATGACATGCTTGAGCATCTTAAGAAGCTTTATGAAGGCCAAGCTCGGCATGAAAGGTTTAAAGTGACAAAAGCATTATTTCAGTGCAAACTGGCAGAAGAAAACTTTGTTTGGCCTCGTGTACTTAAAATGATTGGGTATGTTGAGAACCTTGAGAGATTGGGTGCTCCACTAGGCCAAGAGTTAGCCACTGACTTAATTTTGCAATCGTTGCCATAAAGTTATGGTCAATTTATCATGAATTACAATATGAATGAAATTGACAAGCCACTGCCAGAACTGTTAAGCATGTTAAGAACTGCTGAACAAAATTTGCAAAAGACTAAAGCCAATACCATAATGAATGTTTAAAAGGGCAAAGGCAAGGACAAGGATAAAAAGGATTCCAAATGCAAAGGCAAGGCCAAGTCTAAGTCTTCTGCACTTAAACCAAAAGGGGGTGTAGCTAAGGAAGGGACATGCTTCCATTACGATCAGATTGGACATTGGAAGAGAAACTGAAAGGTTTATTTGGAAGATCTGAAAAAGAAGAAAGGAAGTGAGACTTCTGCTTCAGGTATCTATGTTATAGAAATTAATGTTTCTACTTCTACATCTTAGGTATTAGATACCAGATGTGGTTTTCACATTTGTACAAATGTGCAAGAACTACAAAGGAGTAGAACTCTAGCTAAAGGCGAAGTGGACCTACGAGTTGGCAATAGAGCAAAAGTTGTTACCCTAGCTATAGGAACATATTATCTATCTTTACCTTCTAGTTTAGTAATTGAATTAGAGGATTGTTATTTTGTGCCTACTATTAGTAGGAATATTATTTCTATTTCTTGTTTGGACAAGAAAGGTTTTTCATTTATAATAAAGGACAAAAGTTGTTCAGTTTATTTAAATGAAATGTTTTACTACAGTGCATAAATGTTTAATGGACTCTATATTCTTGATCTTGAAATGCCTATCTATAACATAAATACCAAGCGATTTAATTAAATAATTTAAATCTAACCTATCTCTAGCATTGTCATTTGGGCCATCTAAATAAGAAGCACATATCCAAGCTCCATAAAAATGGAATCTTGAATTCATTTGATTTTGAATCATATGAAGTATGCGAATCTTGTTTATTAGGTAAAATGACTAAAACTCCATTCATTAGACACAATGAAAGGGCTAATGATCTATTAAGTCTCATACATACTGATGTATATGGGTCTATTAGTTCATTGCTAAAGGAGGTTTCCAGTACTCTATTACATTTACTAATGACTTTAGTAGATGTGGATATGTGTATCTTATGAAATACAAATCAGAATCCTTTGAAAAGCTTAAAGAATTCAAGAATGAAGTGCAAAACTAACTTAGCAAAAGTATTAAAACACTTCGATCAAATCAAGGAGGAGAATACTTAAGCCAATAATTTCATGACTATTTAAAGGAGTGTGGTATAGTATCACAACTCATTCCACCTGGAACATCACAATGGAATGGTGTTTCAGAAAGGACGAATAATACCTTGTTAAACATAGTACGATCTATAATAAGTCATATAGATCTTTCAATTTCCTTTTAGGGGTATTCTTTAGAGACAACTGCTTTTTTGCTCAACTGTTTTCCCTCTAAAATGATTTAAAAGACTCCATATGAGATATAGATTAGGAAACATCCCAGCTTATCTTTTATAAAGATTTGGGGTTGTAAGGCCTATGTAAAATGTCAAGTCTCTGATAAGCTTGGATCCAAATTAGATAAGTGCTACTTTATGGGGTATCCTAAGGAAACTAAGGGATACTATTTCTACAATCCTAATGAAGGCAAAGTATTTATCGCACGAACTAGTATTTTTCTTGAAAGAGAATTTATCTTTAAGAAAAACTATGGGAGTGATGAGAAAAATACTTACCATTTTATTTTTTTCCATTTTATATCTCTTAGGTGTTACATGTACTTAATTTTACAGAATAGGCCTTATTTTATAATTTTGGATTAATTTTACAAGTTTGTGAATTTATTCTGTAAATGTTGGATTTTTATACTATTTCTATTTTTCAGTCATATCTTAGGCTTTGAATGTCGGATTGAGGTAAACTTTATATTGATGGAAATATAAAAGAGAGATCTACAACTTTTATGTTTTAGTCCAAGCTCAATTCGGATGTTTTGGAGGTCAAAAGTGGTTGAGAAGTTGAAGGCATCATTCTGTCCTAACTGAACTAGTTTTGGTATTTGGGCTATATCTAGAGCTACAGAGGTCCAATTAAGGTGAAATCAGTGTTAAAATATTTCTTAGACCCAGACCTACAACCTCAAATTAAAATATTAGTGAAACTATATCATTTTAGTTATCATTCATTAGATGGAAGTAAGATTAGCAAGATTTCACTATTAGACCTTCTAGAAGAAATTGCTAAGTTTTATAATCCTAATAGGAGTAGGATTAGCAAGGCCTTAATTTATGTAATCCTAAGAGGACTAGGATTATGATTCTATAGGTTTTATCATATATAAATAGAGATGAGAGGTGGGCAACATATCATACAATCATACAATCTAATTACATATAATTAGCAACATAGTTTTCTTTCTTCTTTAAGCTTTTGTCTTTGAACCATGGAGGGCTAATTTTCTGAGGTTGATTTAAAGAGTTTAAAGCTCTCCTCTTGAGGATTATGAGATTATACTTGTAATGTTAACCTTTCTTAATTAATTTTCCTCTTTCTCTATTTAATTGTGCTGAATTCTTGAGATTCCTTGTGTTGGATGTTGATTTGATATAATTAATGTTCATCCTTGTAGTTTCTGAATTCTTTGCTATTTTGTTATGAAAGTATGGTTAATAAATTATAGTTTTATGCATAGGGATAAAGGGTTAATGGATTAATTTGGAGATTTCTAATTTAATTTCTTAAATCAACTAAATTCTAATTACAAATCAATTTTGATCTAGTTTAGGGAATATAGCGATTGTTTAATTCAACTAATCCTAATTGATCAAATCCTAGGCGATTGTCTTGCATAAAATTCATGAATTATTGTAGGGATTTTGGGTAATTCAAGGTTGAAGAATTAATTAGAAAAAGTCAAATCCTAATTGATCTATGATTAATCTAATTTAGGGCTTTCAATTTCCTTAAATCGACTATTTGATTCCATTGATTTCTCCTCTATTTTATTTCTATTTTACTTTTGTTTTAAGCTTAAATTCATGCTTATTAATTGTTTAAATTTGTGCAACCAACCCCCCAATTCTAATTTTGTTCTACATACACACATTATTGCATTACTACATTCTACATTCTAATTCTATATCTATTTCTGCATAATAGCAGCATTCTATTGCATTGCATTCTGTTTGCGTTAGTTCTTCACATTTTCATTGCATAAATAATTTAATAATTGTGTATATATTGTCATAAAATTATTTAGAAAAATCAAAGGATCACTAAGAGTACGACCTGGTTGTGTCACTATACAACATTATCTTTCAGCACACTGTTTTAATATAATTTTAGTGTATTGTGGTGTGCACATTAAGGAGGAAAGTAGAAATCGAAGAAGTGCAAGACTTACAAAGTAAAGCTGAACCTATTATAGAGCCTGAACAGATACCACAAAATATTGTAGCTCAAGAACTAGCTTAAGTAACACAAAGTGCATGTAGGTCTACTAGGATACGCCATGAGCCCAAGAGATATGGATTTCTTGTGACTCAAAATAGCAATGTTTTGCTCATGGATTAAGATGAGCCCACAACCTACCAAGAAGCTATTAAAGGGCCAAACTCTAAGAAGTAGCTTGAGGCCATGAGATCTAAAATGAATTCCATGTATGCTAACTAAGTATGGACTTTAGTTGATCCACCTAAAAGGGTAAAACCTATTAGGTGCAAGTGGGTTTTCAAGAAGAAAATCGATATGGATGGTAACATGCAATCCTTTGAAAGGCAATTAGTCGCAAAAGGTTATAAGCAAGTTTATGGTATAGACTATGATGAGACCTATTCCCCAGTTGCCATGCTTAAATCCATTTGGATTTTGCTTGCTATTGCATCTTTTTATAATTATGAAATTTGGAAGATGGATGTCAAAACTGCTTTTTTTAATGGAAAGCTTCTTGAGGATGTGTACATGACATAGCCTGAGTGTTTTGTCACCCTAGAAAATGGTGGAAGGGTATGTAAGCTACAACAATCCATTTATGGATGATGAGGTAATTAAATAATTTAATTTTATAAAAAATAAAGATGAATCTTGTGTTTACAAGAGGGTTAGTGGGAGCATAATTATTTTCCTTGTATTGTATGTGAATAACATACTACTCATCGAAAATGATATCCTTACACTATAGATAGTAAAGACTTGGTTAGGAATTATTTCTCAATGAAAGACTTAGGTAAAACTGCTTATATATTAGGTATTAAGATCTATAGAGATAGATCAAGAAAATTGCTTAGCCTAAGTCAGAGTACATACATAGATAAAGTATTAAAACGATTTAACATACAAGAATCCAAAAGGGCATTTTTGCCTATGTCATATGGCATAAACTTGTCCAAAGCTCAGTATCCTTTGACACAAGATGAGAAGGACTGCATGAATAAGATATCATATGCATCAGTAATTGGATCTATATGTATGCCATGCTATGTACTCGTCCTAATGTCTCGTATGCTTTGAGCATGACGAGCAGGTACTAGTCAAATTCAGGTGAACATCACTGGACTGTAATCAAGAATATCTTTAAATACTTGTCAAAGACTAAGGATCCATTCTTGATATATAGAGGAGAGGAAGAACTTATTGTAAAAGGTTATACTGATCCTAGTTTCCAATCTGACAAGGATGACTTTAGATCGCAGTCAGGTTATGTATTTAGCCTAAATGGTGATGCTGTATGCTGGAAGAGTTCAAAGCAAGAAATAGTAGTTAACTCTACTACAGAGGCCAAGTATATTGTTGCCTCTGATGTGTCAAAAGAGGCTATTTGGATTAAAAAGTTCTTTATTGAATTTGGCATTGTTCCTAGCATTACAAACCCAGTGAATCTCTATTATGATAACAATGGGGCTATTGCACAAGCCAAGGAACCTAGATCTTACCAGCGATCCAAGCATATACTTAGGCGTTTCCATCTCATTCATGAAATCATTTATAAAGGAGATGTGAAGATATGTAAAGTACCAACTGATGAAAATATTACTAACCCACTGACAAAGCCTTTAGTGTAGAAAAAGCATGATAGTCATACTATATCACTTGGTATTAGATACATGAGTGATTGGCTCTAGTTCAAGTGGGAGATTATTGGTGTGTGTTCTAGGAGCCAATCATAAAGATGATTGTAATAATGCAGAATGTATTATATTTTATTTCAAGCAATGCAATTATTATATTTTATTTTCATCTTTTTATATATATCTGTGCAATTTATAACTTACTATAATAATTATCCCTGGAATAGTTTTACTATTTCTAAAATGCTCTTAGTCAAGTATTATTGCGAAAAGGATAGTAATAATATATCAAGACTAGCATGTATAATGACTGATGATTATGAATCATGGATATATGATATTGAGTCAATACATGAGTATATTATTAGTGAATATATGTACTAGATTGGCTCGCAATGAGAAAATCATATAGATTGTCATATATTATTAGTTATTCTCATATGACTACAATGCACCTAGTCCTTTGACCTGAAGTCACTATGATTCCTTACATGAGGAGTCACACACTTTGATGTCATCTTGTATCACCTTTAACTAGGATGTGTTGTAGGACGTTGATTGGGTGTGTCATAAATCATGCAGAGGGATATAAGTGATGTAGATGAGAATTTTGTTCCTATTACATAGTAAGAGTGATATCCTTGGGCCCTTTGATTAAGTGAGATTAAGAAATGCATAGCCATGCTCAAATAGATTAATATGAGATATTGATCATTTATTTAAGTTAGTCTACTCAGTATTAAAAAACATAAATTAAACATCAATAAGGATGACATATTCCATGCCTCTAATTCGATTTGGATATCATTACAAAAGAGACTATGTTGCAAAATGTTGTTCACACATTAAGTGAATATTGAGTTACAGATATTTTTACTACTTGGGTAGTAGTGATATATTGTTAGATACCGCTCACTATCTATAATCCACAAGTGGGCTATTACTAATGTAATAAGAACCTACAAGGTCACACAAAAGAAGTAAGATGAGACAATAATTAATTAAGCTTTAGTTAGACTAAAATATAATTAATTGAGCTTATTTTTGTGCATATAAATATTATTAAAATAATCATATATTTTTACGTAATATATGATATATTATGTTATATTATTTGATATTAAAGTAATATCATATAATTACATTATTAGATATTAAATAATTATATTATGAGATAATATTATTTTTTAATATAAGATAACTATTTGCCATTTTAATATTAGATAGTTATATTATAATATAATGTTATTATCAAATATTAGAAAATTAATAGATAAGTCCTATCTCTCCTTATTCTCTCCATGATAACGATAAGGTAATAGTTATTAAGTGAGATTAGAATTTTGGAAACATTATCCTAGTAGGACTAGGAATGTGGTATGCCTTAGTTCCATAAAAAGAACTTGAAGGCAGCACTTTAGAGACACATATTAGCTATCATTAAACCCTAAAATTACTTAAAAAAATGCACTAATCCTAATCCTAGTGAGACAGACATATCCTAGCAAATTCATGGAAGGTGAAAAGTCATTGTTCATTCTATATGAATACCGTAGAGACATTGTACCTTTTGGCCGATGTTTGATTCATGATTCATCTTGGTCTATCAAAGTTTTGTTCAAAAGGAACACGAGCACACAAAAGGTAAACATTAATGTAATGTCCTAAATTTTCAATTTTATCATTTGAATCTCTAAATTCTGAGGCCGTAGAAATGAAGAGCACGTTTGAATTAGCTTAGTGGGTGAATCTTAAGTTAAAAGGAATTAAGTGTAAAGGTAATCGAAATTCTGAAGGAAAAAGGGTAGTAGGGAAAAGAATTTATTTTCCTAAATAGTATAGATGATTAGAAGAGGTTAGAAAATCCTAAAAAGGGAAGTTGTCTAAGTCTGACATTGTAAGGAATTATAAACAGACAGAAACCCTATGGACTAAATTGTAAAAGTACAAAATCGGGTGTGGTTAAAGTGGAGATAACCAAGAATTTGAGGTGTAATATGTGATTTTTTTTTAGTGTGGCCAATAGACACATGACAAGTGTGGCCAATAGACACATGGCAAGTATGGGCAATAGACACATGGCAAGTGTGGCCAATGGACTTATGGACAAGTGTCCTTATTAGAAGAAAATGGCAAGAATGCCCTTGAAGCTTCATGAAAGCTCCTTCTTCTCCATTTCTCCTAAAAGCTGTAGAAATCTCCATGAGAGCAAGCTTAAAATGTGCAGGAGAGAGAGAGAAGAGAGAGAAAGTTTCTTTTGGCTTTTTCACCCAAAAATAGTGAGATTTAAGCTTAGTGGTAGAAGGGAAAGTTGCTCTTCTCATCAAGCTCTATCCATTGGTGTGTTTAGATTGAAGAAAAGCTTAAGTTTGATCAAGTTTGGGGAGCTCTAAGTGAGGATTTTCAAGTTACACCAAGAGGTAAAATTGTTCTCCTCTAAAAGCTCTTTATTGTGCTCTTTTTAGTTTCTTGAGATTTTGATGTTGGAGTGGTCAAAGGTGGTTGACCATGGAGCTTTGGATGATTTGAACATGTTTAATGGTGTTTTAGATGTTGTTATGTTGATCTATGGCTTTGGTTTGGTGTAAAAATAGCAAGAAACCATGATGTACACACTTGGGTTTTAGAGGCATAATGGTGCATATGTGGATTTGGCATGATTTGTTTGGAATTTGGTTAAAATGATGAAATTAGGATGATTCTTATGAGTTATGAAGCTTATGGAAGATGAAATTTTGAGTTATGAAAGTGTGTATGAAACTTCCCTTTTGAGAAGCTAAGGGGAAAAGGAGGTTTAGCCATGTAAATTGTGTTTTTGGAAGATCAATAATGTACACGGGGTAGAACACGGCCCATGTTGTACCCCATGTTCTGTACACGGGGTAGAACATGGCCCATGTTTAACCCCTGTTCTTTTACGAAGGCTGATCAGTAATGTACATGGGGCAGAACACGACCCATGTTGTACCCCATGTTCTGAACACGGGGTAGAACACGGCCCATGTTCAACCCCGTGTACTTTGTCAAGTGAACATTTTGGCTTTGATTCTTCATGGTTTGCACGGTTTTGCCTCCGGATCCTTTTCTAATGCTCATATGTGTTATTCCAAGACTTGAAGTCAAGATATAGAGCATCTAAGTATGCATTTATTTAAGTGGAGGAAGTAAAGAATACATGAGGTTTAAGGAAAGTGATGATGTTCTAATAAGAACTATGATATGTATTTGTATAGACTAAGGAGTGACAACTTGGAAAGGCAAGGGGAATTGTAAAGAAGTTATAAGTGAAGGCAAAGGAAACATCACATTGGAAGCTTATAAAAGGTAGCTAGCTTTATCCTTAAGCTCTGTTTTCTATTTACATAATTTTCGGTATACTTTGCCATTATATGGAATGTGTATAAAATAGCTGTGTGCACACCCTGAGAAGACAGTCAAATACTGTGTGAGTAAGGCCTATGGCCCGAGTTATCCCCGGGATGGTAATGAATTTACTGTGTGCACACCCCGGGAGGACAGTCAAATACTGTGTGAGTAAGGCCTATGGCCCGAGTTATCCCCGGGATGGTATGAAATTGTTGTGTGCGGTACCTATGACTAGACACCTCGGGAAGATAGTGTGGAACTGTGTGTGTAAGGCCTATGGCCCGAGTTCACCCCGGGAAGACAGTGAATTGCTGTATGAGGCCTAGGTACGATTATCTGTGATGGCCATCTAGATATTGATATGAGTCCTTGAATGGGCTTGTGGATTGCTATGTGTGATGCACATTTCCTATAATGGTATGGAATGAGATGATAAATGATTGATTGATTTCGAAATGTACGTCTTAATTGCTTAAGGATCTGGAATGACTCAATATATTTTTACAGTGATGGCTAGCTACTGGGAAACTTTGTTTCTTATGTTTTTCTGTATTGTTACTAACCATTCCAGGTGATGCTTCTAAAGGCCCTCTTGACAAGGGAGAATAGAGATTTGAAGTTGTATTAAAAATGATTGTATAGTTTGTGATATTGTAAGTGATGGATGTATGTCTTGTAAATTGAACTTTTGTATAATGACCTAACCCTTGCCTTTATGATATGAGATACAGAAATTTGTGGTATTATGAACTAGTTCAGAGTAGAAGGCAAATTAGTATGCAATAATTATCTATTAAATGAGGATTAAGGTGTTAATAAGTAAGGAGGTTACAATTAACATTGATTTATGCCTTTTTGCATGGATCCTTGTTAGGATTCGGATAAAAAAATTTTAATTTTCCACTACGTATGTTAATCTGAAATCCAACAAATATTGAATTCGCATATCAATTATTTAATTATAATAGATGTGGTTAGAATGAGAATTAGTTTAGGAAGAATTAAATTTTATGGTGAAAATAGAAAATAATTAATCAATTAGCAGTTAGTGTAAAGGGGTGAATAGAGGAGATTTAAGGATATGTTTTTCCATTTTGCCTTTAGAACTCATCAAAATTACCAAACTACCTTTAGTATTTTAAAACCCTTTAAACCTTCATTTTTCCTCTTTTTCTTCAATCACTTCAACTAATTTCCTCACCCTCATGCCCATATTCATCTTCACTTTCCCTAATTGATAAGAACAAGCCATAATTATTATTAACTTCTCACAATCCCTAAGTAAACAATGTAATTTTTTTTTACAAAATTATGGTTTTTGGTTGAGGTTTCTTAAGTTTTGATGATAGAAAAGGAAATTAAGGTAAGTTATTGATTTCTCTTTAAAATTGTGTTGCTTAAAGCTAGTTGTAAAATTTCTCTAGCTTATTTTCATCTCTTATTTACACATAATCTACATATAATACTTGAATTAAAGGATTTTATGTTATCTAGAGTTATATATAAAATGCATGTGAACTTGATAATTAGTTATGCAAAGTTGTTGTTAGATTATAATTCTTGATATGTTTAGGTAGAAAAAATGAAGGTGAATGTTATTGAGCTATGAATTCTAGGTTGATGTTGTTATGTGATGTCAAATATGGAAGAAATGATTGATTGTTTGATGAAGAGCTAGAAAATTTGGCTTATTTTAGAATATAACCCTACGAATCATTCCCAACAAGTAATATTCAATTATTATAGTCATATACTCCAAAGAAGCTTTGCCTTTAGATGTTAATATCTAAATATGGTATTTAATTATAGCCTAAAAGTTTTACTCTAAGAGCCCATAATCGACTATTATACTCAATTGTCAATTATAGTGAAAATAGTGCTCTCCAAATGGTAGTATTCGAATACTTTTATCAAATATAGATTCTAGATTTTGTCATATTCAAGTATAATAGTTGAATACTGATGAGAAAAATATTTATTATTATTTTTTTCTAATTTTATGTCTCTTAGGTGTTATATTTGCTTAATTTTATTGATTATGCCTTATTTTATGAATTGTGATCAATTTTTTAATATTGTGAATTTATTTGGTAAATATTGAATTTTAATACTATTTCTATTTTTTAGTCATATCTTGGGCTTTAGATATTAGATTGAGGCAAATTTTATATTTTTGGAAAGCTTAAAGAGAGAAATACAACTTTTATATTTTGGTCCAAGCCTAGTTTAGGCGTTTTGAAGGTCACATATGGCTGAGAAGTTGAGGTTATGTCTTTGTCCTGACTGAACTCATTTCTGTATTTAGGCCATATCTAGAACTATTATAGTCTGATTAACCTAAAACTAGTGCCTAAATTATCATAAGATACAGGCTACAAGTTTTATGTTATGTTCTTTCCAAATTACATTGATTTCATGGTTACAATCTAGTTATAGTTTACACCTATGAGAATTCATTGATTTATCTAATGGATTTAATTGACTTGTAACAAATAGGTCTAGGCTTCTAAAAATTAGAAAGGATTTATTATTGTAATTCTAAGAGTCATACAATCCTAGTCTAACAAGGTTTAGCTCAATTAGGTCAAATAAATAAGGAAGAGACTTATTAGACTTCAGACTTTACATAGAGACTCAACAGTAGAGTTTTTTTTTCTTGTTTTCAAGCCATGGAAGGCTAAAGAATCTTAGTTGATTCAAGGATTGTGAAGCTCTTCTCTTTAAGGATTATAAGATCTTGATTAGTAATGTTAATTTCATACTATTGATTTTCCTCTTTCTCCAATTGCTTATGTTGAATTATTGAAATTGCTTGTGTTAAGTGTTGATTTAAGTTAATTTTGATCTAGTTTTGACATTATAGTGGCTGCTTAATTCATTTACTAATCTTAATTGAATAAACTCTAAGCGGTTGTCTAGCATAGGATTCATGGATTATTGCAGGGGTTTCGGGTAATCCAAGGTTGAAAAATTAATTGGAATAATCAAATATTTTATGATTTAGGATTAATCCACATTAAGAGCTATCATATCCTTGAATTAGTTGCATTTCGTATATTGTATTCTTTCTATTTATTTATTATTTTGTTTCTATTTAGTGCTTGTTTATTTTGTTGTTATCATTTTGATTTCATGCTACCAACCCCTCAAATTTTGCATTCTATTATTGTATAATTATATATACAGCATATAGCAAATTGCATAGTATATTCTATTTCTGTTCAACATTCTGTTTCATTGCATTTTCATATTGTTTCCATTAGTTTCCCTTATTTTCATTGCATCAATAACTTAACTATTGTGTAGATATTGTTAGGAATCAATTTAGAAAAGATAAAATTAAGGGATCACTAAGGGTATAACCTAGTTGTGCCATTATACAACATTATACTTTTAGCATACCAGTTTTGATTAATTTTGTTGCATTGCAATATGCACATCAAAATTTTGGCACCGTTGTTAGGGATCCTCTAGAGTTTATCTTTTCATACATATTTCTAGCAATATATTACACAATTCTGCAAGAGTTTTAGTAAGTAATTGAATCCATTAATTTGTTTCTTGTATTTTATGGTAACTCTCATTTTTTTTTGTTTTCTTGTATTCTTTTATATTCTTTGATTTTTGCATGTTCCTCCACCTCAATCCATCATATTTTATCATAATTAACATAATTAAATATTAAAATAGATGTTTTTGGCCCAAGAAACCTAATTTTACACTCATACCCTTTGGTTCAGCACCTTGGTCTCAATAGTTCCGATTGAGCTAAAATTTTTACAAGAGCTAGATTTCATTTTTCTCATCAAAAGTCATAACTTTTAGCTTGTGATATACCTTATTTTTTGGCCAAATTTCACTATTTTGATAACTTTTCTAATTTTTTAATATTTTTATTGCATTTTTAGGTTTCATATAGTTATAAAAGATTTTTTGTGGTGGTCCCATAATTTTTAAAAATATCTAGATAGGTTAATTAGATGTGTTTAGTATGATTTTTTATAGTATTTTTGCATTTTGGTGTTTTAGAGTTCTTATGCTTCTATTTAGTGTAGTTCACTATAATGTTATGTAGTCTTAGTGCATGACAAGAAGAACCACTATTGAATTACTTGATTTTGAAATAGATATGACATTTCATTCCCTTCGTAGGAATAAAGACATTAGTTCTAGCTTTCTTGCACCTTTACATAAATAAAAAAATATAGCAAATAACAATAAAACTTTTAAGGAATTGACTGCCCCTAATGTCACATATTAACCATTAAGCATCCAATATCTTGAATTAGATGCTAACTTTAAATTAAAATCTAGTTTGATGCACTTGCTTCCAAGGTTCCATAGTCTTGCAAGTGAGGACCTTCACAAACACTTGAAGGAGTTTCACATGGTGTGTTCAATAATGAAGCCTCAAGGTATATCTGAAGACCATATCAAGTTAAGGGCCTTCCTTTTTTTCATTAGTTGATACTGCTAAGGATTGGTTGTATTACTTACAACCTAGTTCTGTTACTTGCCAGACTAATATGAAGCAACTATTCTTAAAGAAATTCTTCCTTGCATCTAGAGGTGCTTCAATGAGAAAAGAAATTTATGGAATAAGGCAAATGAATGTGGATACATTATATAAGTATTAGGAGAGATTTAAAAAGCTATGTGCTAACTATCCCTACCACCAAATTAGTGAGCAACTCCTTATCCTTTATTTTTTATAAAGGCTTGCTTCCAATGGATAGGAGTATAATTGATGTAGCAAGTGATGGAGCCTTGGTGAACAAGACTCTAATGGCAGCCAGGGATCTTATAGCAAACATGACAATAAATTCACAGTAGTCAAGAATAAGAATTATGGCTATAACAACTAGAAACATGAATAAGATGAGTTTTCCTAATTCAAACTAGCAAAGATTAGAGAATAGGTTGGACGAATTAATCTTTTTAGTAAGGAAAATGGTAGTGGGATAATAACAGTAATTCCAAGCCCCCATTCCAATAAAACTTTGTAGAATTTGCTCATGTTCAACTTATCCAATAGACTGCTATCCAACATTACACAATCATGAATGCCTCCTCCTCTAGCATATGCAGTAGCCATCTTCATAGAAAGCTACAATTTCAGCAACAAAACCAATATCCATACTAGTAGCCACAACCAAACCAACACCACCAATAACAAGCTCAATGTTTTAAATAGAGGGATAACTAAAATTTCAAGTATAGCAATAATCCAAGCCAGAATCAATATCCTTATACATACACTAGAATTCAGTCTAATCCTATCTAACAACTAAAAGCAAATACATCTGGCTCTTAACCATCATTTGAGGAACTAGTCAAGTAGATGGCAACAAATAACTTACAATTCCAACAGAGAGCAAAAGCTACCATGAAAAATTTGCAAACACAAATAAGCTAATTGGCTTCTGCATTAAGTGAGCTTAAGGCAAAAAGATCAAATCAACCATCTTGTAGCAACACAAAGAATAAGGAAGTGTTGAATGCAATTATGCTAAGAAGTGGCAGAGAAATTGACATACCTTCATGCTTACAACCAGAATCAAGCCATGTATTAGCAAATGATCATCCAATAAGCACTTAGCCAAAAGATGCTAACCAAAACTAACTAAAAAAATTAGTAAATAGTAAACTAGAGGCAAGAAAGCAACCAAAATAGGATCAATAAAAACAAGTAGAAGAGACAAGTCACAATAAACTAGAAAAATAACAAAAAGATAGTGGCAATAAGGTGAATTCTTTTCCTATCCCCCTTCCCTTTCTAAATAGAAAACTTTTTCACCAAAAGAAAAATGAAGATGACATTTAGATTTTAAAGTCACTTGCAAAAATAGAAGTTAACATACCTTTACTAGATTTGATAAAGCAAGTTCCAAGGTATGTTAACTTCTTGAAAAATTTGTTCATCAATAAAAGAAAATTAAGGATGGATGAAAAAGTAAGTGTGGGGGCAAATGCATCTATAATAATCCAAAGAAAATTACCAGAAAAATGCAAAGATCCAAGCACATTTACCATTCCATGCACCATAGGAAAAACTAGAATAGAGCATGCCATGTTAGATTTAAGAGCATCCACAAATGTCATGCCTCTTTCTATTTTTAATGCTTTGAATTTAGGAGTTTTGAAAAAAATAAGGATTGTTGTTCAATTAGCTAATAGATCTAACATTTATCCCTTAGGTATTATTGAAGATATCTTAGTGCAGGTTAATGGATTAATCTTTTCAGTAGATTTTTACATTTTAAAGATGGAAAATAAGGATTAAAACATTCTTCTATCAATCATTTTTGGCCAACCTTTTCTTAAGATAAAAAAAATCATAATTAATGTTTGAGATGGAACATTAACTATGGAGTTTGATGATATTATAGCTAAGTTTGATATTTCTAAAGATATACAAGATAACTCTATATCCTTTCTTAGCATTTTGGAGCCTTTAGAGCATAACTCTCCTTATTCTATTTCTATTGTTTTTGCTACTTTTGATTTGAACATTTCTATTTCTAATTTGTTGTTTTCAATTTTGCTATTTCACATTCTGAATCACATGTTAATGTTGTCCATGATGACATACTTGTTGAGTTCCCTGAATTTTCTGAATTTATGAATATATTGATAGCAATGATTGTCCTTGTAGATGGTGCTGTTAAGTGTTTCATTTTTGCTGAAATTCTTATATTTTTAGATGAAAATAGCAGTGTTCATTCAACAATTACAAAAAAATAATAATGATGGAGACATTTCACTTTTACAAGAAAAAGAAAAATAGTATTTTTACATTGATTCTTCTTACCATTATGTTAATCATGTTAACTTTATTTTACTAGATGATTTTGATCATTCAAGCAAAGATAAATTAAGAATAACACTTCAAGAATTCATGGTGGATGATTCAAATTTTCATAGCATCTCTTTGATGGATGAAGGTTAGAAATTTGGAAGCAAAGGAGGTAGCCAATCCTCGTGTAGATCCTAGGTGAAAAATTAAGCATGATGTCTAGGTAAAGACATTAAAGAAAGATGCTTCTTGGGAGGCAACTCAAGTGATTTAGATTTGCTTTCTCTTACCCTTCTCTTTTATTTTCTATATCCTTTATCATTCTTGATGTTATTCTTGATGATATTGATATGCTTTACATTGAGAATAATGTAAAATTTAAGTGTGAGGGGAGAGATTTTTAGGATTTACTTTATGCTTTTGTGTCTTCTTTAATGCTTTTCAATTTTATGCTTTCAAAAAAAATTAAAAAAAAATTAAAAATTTCAAAAAAAATTAAAAAAAAAAGTGTTCGTCACTTGTTTAGTTAAGCCTTTTTAGTTATTTTTCATAGATGAAGATTTTGTACTTTCATGAATAGGATTCATTTGAAGTTAGATAGAACTCATAACATAATTAAATGAATAATTTTGCTTCTTGAAATAAATTAATGTAGTAATGAATTTTGAATTGGTAGATTGAACTTGGTAGCATAACCTATCTTGTGAGATTTTGAGCCTTTTATTGAAAATTCATACTATGATATTGTCTTTTCGTTTTGTGTGATTGTTCTTCCATGATTTGATTATCTAAAACTTGCTTTGAATCTTTTTGAGATTACATTTTACATATGCATACACAAACATGATTAAGGTATTCTTTCTTTGTTTAAGCTAGAGCCATAAAACCAATCTTGAAGTTTTTGCTTTTGTTAAGCCCTGTTGAGCTTTTATTGCCTTTTTTTTAATGATTAACCCATGAGCATAACTTTTCTAATGAAAAAAATAAATGTATTTACCTAACCTTAGGGATTAGCAGAGCATTTGAATTTTTATAAGATGTGCTCTTGAATAAGTGTGAAGGTGTGTGACTTTATGTGCTGTGAAAAGTCATCATCAAAGGTTGGTTGAAAAAAAATCAATCAAAGTTAAAAAAATAAAGAAGAAAGTGAAATAAAAAACCAAAAAAAAATAAAAAGAAAGGAGAAAGAAAAGTGAAAAAAATAATAAGAAAAAAAGAAGAAGAAGAAGAAAGGAAAAAAAAAACAAATGAATAAGTTAATAAGTATTTGAATTTGAATTTAGCTTGATGAGTTGAGTTGCAATTGTTTATTATTTTCCACATGTTATTAATTCAAGTGCTCTATTGATTTCTTTGGTTTCTAACTTCTGGCATCCTTATTTTTCCTTCCTTTTCCCCTAGCCCCCATTACAACCTTGAATGAATTCCTTTTGATTTGTGTTGTGCACATGATTTGAGTAGTGAAGATTAGATGATTAGCAAGCTTATGGTAGAAAATTTTATGGAAAGAACTTGAGTGAAATACTTTAACTTAAATACTTGAGAGTTGGAGAGTGAAGTTTATGTGAATCTTCCAATTTGATCTGCTCTTTTTAAATGAAGTTGCTATGCTGATTAATTTTCAAGTTCGTTAAAATTTTTTTCATGATATGTTATGTTTCTTGCTGGCTTTTATTAGTTTCTTGCTTATGGATTTGTGAATTTGAAGTTATTGAAAAGAAAAGTATTTTGTTTCTTGGTTTTGAATAAAATTATGTCTTGCTCGAGGATGTGCAAGGGATAAATGTGGGGGAATTTAATAAAAAAATATTTACTATTTTATTCTGCCCTATTTTATATCTCCTAGGTGTTATATTTGCTTAATTTCACTGATTAGGCCTTATTTTATGAATTATGGTCAATTTTATAATATTGTAAATTTATTAAGTAAATATTGGATTTTGATACTATTTCTATTTTTTAGTCATATCTGAGACTTTGGATGTCGGATTAATGCAAATTTTATATTGTTGCAAATCTTAAAAATAGAACTACAACTTTTATGCTTTATTCCAAGCTCAGTTCAGGCATTTTGAAGGTTATATATGGCTGAGAACTTAAGGTCATGTCTTTGTTCTAACTAAACCCATTTTTGTATTTGGGTTATATCTAGAGCTATAGTGGTCCGATTAATCTGAAACCAATGCCCAAATTCTTACAAGATATAGGCCTACAAGTTTTATGTGTATGGGTTTTCCAAATTACATTGATTTCTTAATCAAAATTTGGTTAGAAGTTAGACTTGCGAGAATTTACTAATTTACCTGATGGATTTAATTGACTTGTAGCAAATAGGTCTGGGCTTCTAAAAATTAGAAAGGTCTTATTATTGTAATCCTAAAAGTCATACAATCCTAATCCAATAGAGTTTTAGCTCAATTAGGTCAAATAAATAGGGGAGAGACTCGTTAAACTTTAGACTTTACAAAGAGACTCAGCAATAGAGTTTATCTTTTCTTATTTTCTTATTTTCAAGCCATGGAAAGCTAAAGACTCTTAGTTGATTCAAGGATTGTGAAGCTCTTCCCTTTAAGAATTATGAGATCTTGATTAGTAATGTTGATTTCCTCTTGATTTTTCTCTTTCTCCAATTGTTTATGCTAAATTATTGAAATTGCTTGTGTTAAGTGTTGATTTGGTATAATTGGTACTCAATCTTGTGATTTCTATTATTTTGCTATTTTAATGTGAAATTATAGTTGGTTAATCATAGTTTTACATGTTGGGATAGAGGGTTAGGGGATTACTGTAATGGTATCTAATTTAATTTTCTAATTCAACTGAATTCTATCTTTAAGTCAATTTCGATCTAGTTTCGGTATTATGATAATTGCTTAATTTATCTACTAATTTTAATTGACCAAACTTTAGGCGGTTTTCTAGCATAGGCTTCATGGATTATTATAGGGGTCCGAGTAATCCAAGTTGAAAAATTAATTGGAATAATTAAATATTTTATGATTTAGGATTAGTCCACATTAAGAGCTATCATATCCTTGAATCGACTGCATTTTGTATATTGAATTCTTTCTGTTTATTTACTATTTTGTTTCTATTTTGTGCTTGTTTATTTTATTATTATCATTTTGATTTTATGCTACCAACCTCTCCAATTCTGTATTTTGTTATTGCATAATTATATATAAAACATAGAACAAATTGCATAGTACATTCTATTTCTGTTTAGCATTCTATTTCATTGCATTTTTATATTGTTTGCATTAGTTTTCCTCATTTTCATTGCATCAATAACTTAACTATTGCGTAGATATTGTTAGGAATTAATTTAGAAAAGATAAAATTAAGGGATCACTAAGGGTATGACCACTTTACAACATTATACTTTCGGCACACCAATTTTGATTAATTTTGGTGCATTGCGACATACATATTAAATACTCTTAGTTTTCCTCTAAGCCTTCTTTATTTTTGCATATTATTGGTTAACTAAATTATGTAACATGTATAATGGTGTAAGTGAACTCTGAACAAGCTATTTGATATTGATAATAATGAAATCTTAAGTTATGATATGTATTGATGTTGATATGAGATTAGGAAAGATGATATAACAAAGATGTGGAATTGTACTAGTTTTGAGAAAATATTTATGATGGGATAAAATTGATCTTGGAGGAACAAGGATAAGTTTGTGAATTGATAAGGTTAATTAGGAGGCATAAGATGATTTAATTGTCCTCTTTCATTTTTTTAGTGATATTATACATTTATTGTGTTAATATTGTGAATGTGAACATTGTTTGAAATGCAAAAGAATATGATTAAAGGAATGCATGATTGCATACATGTTCTATTAAGTAGGTTATCTACTTATTAAATCATTGACTCACTCTTATTGTTATTTTACCTTTCCAAATGCTCCAATAAAAGATCCTTTTCCTTTATCAACAGTTAAGGATAAAAGTTTCCTTGACATTTTATATTATGCAATTGTAATTAATGATGTATTGTAATTAGAATATTTTAAGCTTTGAAAGAATTATAAACATTGATGATACATTTTATAAATACTTTTAAAATTATTTATAACATTATTGTGTTTGTTAACAATTGTGGAATGATATTAAGGTTAGGATTAGAATAGATTGGAGGAAATTAGGAAATAGGTTCCATGATGATCATGGCCTAGGTAAATCTTAACAAAGTTAGTACCAAAACATGGTCTAAAGTTTTAGTAGGAAAGGAAGGCCCTAGGATATGATTATGACTGCTTATTTAGGTGTTAGTTGAAATTGTATCAATGGTGTATGTGCACTTGAAAACATATATTACTAATTCCATTTTGGCAAACCTTAAATTGTTTTAATAGTATGGTGATGGAGTTTTCTTCAAAGAATACTTATTTATGATATATGTGTAAACTAAACATTTGGAATTTCTTGAATTAAGAATATGATAGAATCCAATAATCATTGAGTTGATGATCTTAGCAATGTAGACCTACGGAGTCATGGGCTCAAAGTGGTCATCATGAGCAAAATGATAATTAGAACCTTTATCCATAAGCTACTACCAATAGATAACAAGTTTCAAGTGGTGCAATTCAAGTTCTCCACCAAGAAAAAAGTGTAGGAACAATATAAGGATTTACAAGATCAAGCCTTTAGTTACAAAAGGGAAAGAAATAGATATCAATCCCTACCTTGAGAAAACTTAGCCTATAAAACTACAAATCATCCATAAATTTAACAAAATCAAATCCCCTCATTTCACTGGTATAGATTCATATATAGATCTATACTAGATCCTTACTTAAATTGAATGATATAGGAGGATGCTTTCTTATATAGACTAAATGTTCATTAAATTGGTAGGTTAGGTGGAGGACATTGCATATTTTTAGTTCACTAACATTGTAGAAAATAAAAAAGCCATCATCCTAACTTAACTTAGGTAATATTCCAAAAACCTTTTATAGACCACTGAGTGTGAAGCAAGCCAAAATCAAAAAATTTGAGTACCTAAAGTAAGGTTTCATGTCCATTCAAGAATATAGTATAGTTTACTTGATTATCTCACTATGAAGGATACTTAATTCCTAATGAATGAGTTAAAGTACAAAGACTTGTGTAGAGTTTTGAAGACCATTTCATTAATGTCTAGCATGTTGCCTAAAATACCTTTCAAGAAATTTTTGATCAAGCACTTTAGGTAGAATCCAAAATCAATCATAGAGAAGAGAGGATGGCATAAGTAGGAGGAAGGAAGCATAATAGGTTAAAAGGATCTAGTTTTTTAGTTAGTTTAGGAGGAATACCTCATTTCTAATGTTCCTTATAGTGAAGAAAGTTAATCTTTCTCAAGCTCACATCCAAAAGGAAGAGTTCAAGGTAATCCTTAATTCTAACTTAATGCTTCAACTAGTTTTGAAAGATGATAGTTTTAAGGGAGAGGTAATTCTTAAAGGGAGCCTTCCAAACATATTCAATGTGGAAAAAAACATGAAGGACCTTGTAATCAAATAAACATAGTATGTTATCAATGTAGACAACTAGACCGTAAGAAAAGAGATTATCTTGAAAATCCTACCAACTATAGTGTGAATTACCTAACACCTTAGTAGAGTGCACCAATAACACAACTAATAACAAAACTAATAACTTTAGCAAGACCTCAAATGACTCCACGATCAAGTAGTAGTGAAAGCAATAGGGGAAGAAATGCTTCAAGGAATCAAGCTAGGGTTTTCAATTTTGACTAAAGAAGAGGCCCATTTATCTAATGTTATTGTTGCAAGTATACTCTTAACTAACAATTTGCAAGCTTATATTTTACTTTATTCAAGAGCAATGCATTCTTTTGTTTAAATGAAAATTACCTCCTTGATAACTAAATCTTTTAATAGATTGCTAAATCCTTTGTTAGTAACTACTTCTATAGGTAAAACTTTAATACCCACTCAATTCATATATGCATTTCTTATATAAGTGTGTGATCAGATGATGTTTGCAAATTTGATCTTATTAAAGATAGTATATTACAATATTATCTTAGGAATGGATTGGTTATCTACATAACATGCACACATGGATTATTTTAACAAGATAGTAAATTTTATTGTAGAGGAAGCCCCTCTTATTGTATTTTAGGAAGAAAAGAATTCTAAGATTATTGGAATAATTTCTAGTATTAAAGCGTAGAAGCTCATCAGAAATGAATGTATAATGTATTTTTAGGTAATTAGAGATTTGAACTAACCTTTTTCCAATATCTCTCATGTTCCAATTGTGTAAAGATTTTTGGATGTATTTCTAGAAGAGTTGGCAAGTTTACCATTGGATCTTGAAATTGAATTCAATATTGAACTCGTCTATGACATGGATCCAATTCGATTCGATTGTATCGAATAACCCTTTTTGAATTAAAAAAGATTGGATCTTGCATTTGTTTATTGACTATCATCAGTTGAACAAGGTGATTATCAAAAATAAATATCTTTTGCTGGAAATCGCGCATCATACATGCACAGCGGAATAAAACTTTTTGCACGATTTCCACCAAGGATCCATGCGAAATTAAAACGCCATAGATTAGGGATTAGGGTTTATACCTTTCGGCAAAATTCTTCTGACCGTTACACCAAGTCTGATCTGCTTCCAAATCACGAATCGGAATGGAAACCAGAAAATCAGATCACCAGTACAACGTTTATGTGGCTGCACCTCTGTGGTATCCACACGAACCCGTGAATCACCGATGAATGTCCGCTACACACACCAGTTGGAATTGATCTCCTTAGACCTCGTAGTGCTAGCTACGCCTCTTCAGAGGTTTTAGTCAAGGAGAGTGGCTAGGGTTTTTCTATGCTTTTACTTGGGGTGCGTGAAGAATAATAGTAATCCTATTATTACCCAATAAGCCTATTTAAATAGGTGCATAGAAAAACCTAACCTATTTGGGCCTTATTCCAGGTATAATTATAGGCTTACTATTGGGCCTTATAATTATAACATTAATTCCCAAATATTAAGCCCAAACAATTTGGTCCATTAATTCCAATTTCACTAAGCTCTAAGTGTGCGACCCTACAGGCTCTCATTACGTTAGCAATGACCATTAATCATATTAATGATCATAAACAAAGATCGGTGTCTAGCAACACATCATTGTTACCCAAGTAATGAGAAAGTCGGTGATTTGACTAAACCTTTACACGTGATCATCACTTATTCCTTTTGTCCTATACATCTAGATTGAGCACGAGACATGGACCGTGTCATTCCCGTATAGCCCAATCTTAAGGTTTCTTGACTCCTAAGTAAGCTGACTGAAACAAATGTAATCGACATCTCATGTCAATTCATCTGAGCATGGCCATGCATTTTCTCAACTTTACTTAGTCAAGGGGCCCATAGATGTTACTCCTGTTATATAGGAGGGACAAATCCCATCTTGATCACACAAACCCCTCCGCATGATATGTGACATATCCAATATCTACCTTTGCATTCACTTAACCATTAGTGACATAGAATAGTATCAAAATATGAAACTCACATGTAGGGAACCTTGGTGATCTCAGGTCAAAGGACCATATTAATAATGATCACTAAGAACCACTTATGACACTCATATAACGATCCATGTAGTGTTCTTAATATGGGTCGGTCCAGTATACAAGTTCTCTAACTTGTACTCATGTGTAAACTTAATATCCCATATAAGTTTTCACACATGCTAGTCTTAATATATCAAAGCAACCTGATCCACAATGATATATGACTAGGGACATTTAAGAATACAATTATTCTAAGGTTATTATTATAATTAAATATATTACGCAGACAATATATATAAATATAATAATTGGAATTGCCATTAAAATAACATGATTCAAAATTACAATCACCAATATGATTAGTTTTAGGGCATATACACTAACATCTTTGTCCTAGATCAATGGCCTATTTGATCAATTGCATGGAGCAAAATGCTTTCCCAAGATTGACCTATGATTCAGATGTCATCAATTGAAGATTCATAAAGAAGACATTCTTAAAACAACTTTTAGAACATACTTCAATCACTATAAATTTCTTTTCATATCCTTTGGACTTACTAATGCTCCTACAGTGTTTATAGACCTTATGAATAAAATTTTCCAATAGTTCCTAGAAAAATTTATGATTATGTTTATTGATGACATCTTTATATAGTTTAGAAATGAAAATAAACATGCATAACATCTTAAAACTATTCTACAAATCTTATGAGAAAACTAGCTTTATGTTAAATTGTCCAAATGCAAGTTCTATTTAAATAATGTGAAATTCCTAAGACATGTGATATCCTAGAATGGCATCTAAGTTGATCCTTAGAAGATTGAAGTAATCCAAACTTGGATAAGGTTAATAATCATGTTAGAAATCTTAGGTTTCCCTAGAATTATGGGTTATTATTGTCAATTTGTCAATGACTTCTCTAAATTAGTTTATCCATTGACAAGGCTCATTCAAAAAGAAGTTAAATTTCAATGGTCCAACAAATGTGAAAACAACTTTCAACAATTAAACACTTGTTTGAATCTGACATTGGTCCTAACTCTTCCATCAAGCATTAATAGGTTTATAGTTTATTGCAATACCTCCCCTATCAAGTTAGGTTGTGTGCTAATACAAAATAGAAAAGTCATTATGTACATATCACTAAAACTAAACAAATATAAGCTCAACTATCTAACTCATGACCTTAAGAGAGTTGTTACAGTTTTCATATTAAAGATATTGAGACACTACCTTTATAATGAAACCTATGAAATCTATACAGACCACAGGGCTTGAAATACATATTTGATTAAAAAGATCTAAATTTGAGATAATGAAAGTGCATGGAGCTAGTATAAGATTATAACTACATTATTTATTATCATCTTAGCAAAGCTAATGTTGTAGTAGTTGAAGTGAGTAGAAAATCATCAGGAATTTTAGCTAATATTCAAGCAGAAGATCAGATGGTGATGATTACTTAAGTAGTAGCTCAATCTTTATTGATAGAAGGATTTAAAGAATCTAAAAAATATAATCATCAATATTTGGTCTTGAAAGAAGGGTTAATATCAAATTAAAATGAAGATTTAATGGTTAATGAATAAAGGGAAATTAGATTTCATAGTTAAGTTTAGGTTTTTCACTCATGAAAGAAAAGAATTACTACATTAAGCTTATTATTCATCTTATACTATGCATCCTAGTGTGGCGAAGATGTACCATAATTTGCAACAAAGTTTCTAGTGGAAAGGTATTAAGAAAGGCATGCTCAATTTTGTATTGAAATGCCTGACATGTCAACAAGTGAAAGTGGAACACCAAAAACCTATTGGTTTGCACCAACTTCCTATTCTTAAATGGAAATGGAAAAGTATAATCATGAACTTTTTAACCAATCTTTCTAGAACCTAAAAGTAATTTGATTCAAGTGATTATTGATAAATTAAACAAGATGGCTTATTTCTCATTAGTTAAAACAATTTATTTTGTAACTTAATATGTGTAAAGCTATTTAGATAAAATATTCTTTTTGCATGGAATTCCATTGACTATCATTTTATATCAAGGCACGTAGTTCATAGCTTATTTTTAGCAATCTTTTAAGCATGCTTTAGGGATGTAATTGCAATTTAGTACAACTTTCCAACATTAAATAGATTCTCAAACTAAATGCATCATTTTGATTCTAGAAAATATGCTTTAACCTTGCACTTTAGAGTTTGAAGGTAGTTGGGAAAAATACTTTCCACTAGCTGAATTTGCATACAATAATAACTATTAGACTAGCATTAAGATGACACTTTATGAAGATTTTTATAATAAAAGATGTAGATCCCTTGAGGATGGTTTGAACCAAAAGAAGTTAAATTCCTTGGCCTTGATTTTGTCATCGATGCACTAGAAAAGGTGAAAATCACTTGAGATAGGTTGAAAATAGCTCAAGACCATCATAAATCATATGTAGATAAGAGAAAAAAAGAATTAGAATCCTAAAAAGGAGACATGACTTTCCTAAAAATGCTACCAATGAAGGGAATAATGTGTTTTGTCAAAAAAAAAGGTAAATTAGCACCACATTTCATTAGCCAATTTCCTATTATCAAGTGAGTTGGAGTAGTTGCATAACAATTAGATTTACTAGATAACTTACATGCCATCCATCCGATATTTTGTGTGTCTATCCTCCATAAATATCTTTCTGATTATCTTATATGATTCAATATGAATCACTTCAATTGGATCTAAAATTATCTTATGGTGAGTGACTAATAGAAATTCCAAAGTATTAGATTCACAAAGTAAGATACAAGGAATTGCCATTAATAAAGTTTCATTAGGAAAAGCACAATATAGAAAAAGCAAATTAGGAGTCTGAAACTAAAATGCGTCAAAACTACCCTTATTAGTTTGGTAATCTTTTAGATTTAATTGAATCTTTTCCCATCTAGTTAGTCCTTTAAAAATTCAAGGATGAATCCTTCAAAGGCAGAAAAACTATTACACCTTTAAAAAATTAAGATATATTCTATTTATTTTAATTAATATTTATGTACATATGCCAATTATTTAATTAGTGTAGATATGGTTAGAATGAGAATTGATTTAGGAAGAATAGAATTTTATGATGAAAATACAAAGAATTAAGTTAATTAAAGGTTAGTGTACATATTGATTTAAGTAAAAGTGTATAGAGGAGATCCATAGACATATTTTCCCATTTTGCCTTTGAAACCCCCTAAAATATCAAACTACCCTTGGTGTTTTAAAATCCCTAAAGCCTTCAGTTTTCCTCTTTTTCTTCAACTGCTTCCACTAACTTCCTCCTTCTCATGCTCATTTTCATCTTCACTTTCCCTAATTAACAAGATATAACTATCATTAATTTCTCATAATCCTTAAGCAAACAAGGTAGTTTCTTTCAAAATTGTGGTTTTTGGTTAAGGTTTCTTGAGTTCGAATGATAATGAAGGAAATTAGGTTAAGTTATTGATTTTTCTTTGAAATTGTGTTGCTTAGGGCTAGTTAAACATATCTCTAGCCTTTTTTCATCTACTCTATACACAAGTAGATAATCTGTGTGTAATACTTGAATTAAAGAATTTTGTGTTATTTAGAGTTATATATAAAATGTATATGAACTTGCTGACTGGTTATGCAAAGTTGTTGTTGGATTATAATTCTTGATATATTTAAGGAGGAAAAATCATGGTGAATGTTGTTTAGTTATGAATTCTAGGTTGATGTTGTTGTGTAATTTCAAATATGGAAGATATGATCAATTGTTCGGTGAGATTTAGTGAAAAGCTAGAAAATCCATCTTATATTTGAACATGGATTGAGGAATCATTCCCGACAAGCTATATTCCTTAATCCATATTCGACTATCATAATCAAATACCTTAAAAAAGCTTCACATCTAGATGCTTATATCCAAATATAGTATTCAATAATGGCTTAGGAATTTTACTCCAGGAGTTTGTAAATGACTACATATTCAATTATAGCAAAAACAATGCTTTCTTGATGGTAGTTTTCAACTACCATAATTGAATATAAGTTCTAGATTTTGCCATGTTTAACTATAGTAGTCAAATACCCTAAGTTATCCTTTAAACCTTGTTTAGTTTTGCATGTTGTTGGTTAGCTTAATTATGTAACATGTATGATGGTGTAAATGGACTATAAATGAGTTATTTGATATTGATAACAATGAAATATTGAGTTTGACATGTATTGATGTTGATATGAGATCGAGGAAGATGATATGACAAAGATGGGGAATTGTACCAGATTTAGGAAAATATTTGTGAAAGGATAAGTTTAGCGTTAAAGAAAAAAGTACGGACTTGTGAAAAGATAAAGTTAACCGAGAGGTATAAGATAGTTTAATTGCTTTCTTTTATTTATTAGTGATACCATGCATTGTGTTAATATTGTGAATATGAACATTCTTTGAAACATGGAAGAATATGACTGAGAGAATGCATGATTGCGTACATGTTCTATTAAGTAGGTTATCTACCTCCTGAGTCATTAAATCACATTTTTAGTTTTTTCCTTTTCAAATACTTGAGTAGCTTCTCTGCCTCTACTAGCATTTTAGGAGTAGAAGTCTCTTTGATACTTTGTGTGTGCAGCTATAATCAATGATGTGTTGTAATTAGAATATTTTAAGCCTTTTAGGAATTACATAAACTCATATCAATTTAAATATATTTTGTAGATGCTTTGAAATTATTTATAACATTAGTTTGTTTCATACCTATATAAGATAGTAAGAAATTTTTGCAATAGTTATTTTTAGACAGGAAAAGGTCATTGAATCTAAGATTTCTACTTTAAATTGTCTTCCCAATTGTTTTAACTTATTTCATATAATACAATGATAATTAAGTAATTCAAAATATTTATTTTGTTAATAATACAACAATAATTAAGTAATTCAAAATATTTATTTTGTTAATAAATAAAAGTTAAAAACAAAACTTAAAAATATTATAATTATTTTTATTTCATTTTTATTCATTTAATAATAATTTTTAATAATATTTTATGTATGCGTAAAATCTTTCCCCAAGAAAATATTTTTTGATTTCACCATGCGTGAGTCCACACCCATGCATGTAGTGAAAATGAGGCTAAAACGCTTACCACGTTGAGTTGCAACTATCATAAATGACGAAAAGATCCAATTCATGGGAAAGTAAATTTCAAAACTACTATTTTACCCAAAATGAATAATCCTGTAAGATTAATGTGTGAAACAATAATCACTAATCACAATTAGTGATTATTAATAATTGTATCGGAAAATATCTGTACAAAATCTTTGACTTGATTTGCTATTTTGTTGAGGGCGTTTCTAATGCAGCAAACAACCAAAACTGGACCTCGTGTGCGGTCACTTTAGATGCCAGGCCAGAGTCAATTGCTCACCATGATGCACGTGTTTGACGTCAATTCACGTGACACCACCATCTCTAAAGGATAAAAAAAAAATTGAAAAAAGAAAGCCTAAATTAAACAGTTCGCAACTATAAACATATTTTTTTTTCTCTTTTGTAACATAGAAAACGCCATTCGCCACCATCAAACGACAACAGCACAAGGCCAATCTTCATGACGGTGTTGCCCGGTGCTCTTTCCTCTCAAGAAGTCCCTCCAAAACCACTCGCTTTTTATAATCCGTGGAGTCCAAATACAGATCGTTTGGATTTGGATTTAATTTCTTGCTGTCTTTTTGAGCTTTGGTTCTAAAACGAGAAACAACGTACAGCCAGGCAGACGTGCTAAGGATGGCGCACAAACGACCGCATAGTATCATTATCATCAGCGTCATTACAACCCACATGCCAACCAATGGATCAAAAGACTGTGTTGTCGTTTCAGCTCTCTCCTGCTGTTTTGACGTCGTTTGTTGTCGAAAGAAAGTGGGCGGGTTTCTTGCTTGCCGTTTGGAGGCAGAGCAGGAGCGTGAGAGAGCGGGAAGGGTTCTCCTCGGTGATGAGCTAATGCGTTGACGCCCGTCATCTTCGTGATATTCCCCGCGATTAGAATGTTGCCGATGTTCGAGGTTGCTTGAAACGTTTTGCTCTGGTCTGTGTTCGTTCCCTTCCTGAAAGAAAGGAAGAGATGAACTCAAAAAAGGTAATGCAGCCTCTGGGGCTTGAACTCAGAAGAGAACGTTGAGCCTTTGTTTAGTTGGGGAAAAAAATTAAGATTTATAATGGATTATAAATTTTGAAATGTTAAAGTTACAAGCTTCTTAAAAATTGTGTAATTTTATAGATTTTTTCAAAAAATTTATAATTTTTTCGTAAATTTTCTAACACCAAGTTTATAATAAATTTATAAAATTTATGTCTGTACCTGAGGGTGTATTTGACTTGGTTCGACGGGGACCACCGGAAGAGGCGGCGGAGTGTAGGCCGGCGGCGCAAGATTGGGTGGCGGAATTTGAATGTCAAGGGGGGAATAGTGGATATTTGACTTCGACGATTGAAGCTTGTTAGCTCTGCGTTTGGTTTGAATTTTCTCATCAGAAACAGAAACTTCAATCGGCGCTGTTTTGGTTGCTGAGTTCTTCATTCGGATCCTTCGCCAGGAAATCCCACGACGACTCTTCTCTTTTGGATGATCACTTCCAGATTCTGGAATATTTTCTATGTAAGTTTTCCGGGAAAAAGATCCAAAGCAAGAGAGAAAACGAGAGAAAGTGGGTTTGAAATAATTGGATTGAAAGGTTTTGCCGTGGGCTTTAGCCATGATAGAGAGGAAAATTCTGGGATTGGATGAGCATAATGATAATGGCTACCATTTGTTATCTCAAGCATTGTTGTAAAATAATGAATTTGGTCTTTCTTTGGTGCTACTTGTTTGATATATCAAGTTTTGGTTTAGAGGGAAGACTTAGACTTTTTCTCTCTCTATAGTCCTCACACGTTTGCACCTTCATCACGTTTCTTACTTTCATTTCTGTATTCTTTTTCTATATTCACAAAGAATTTTATAAAGGGCATTAGCATTATCATGTAGCGTCTTCTTTACGTTGCATGGCTTTCCGAGGAAAAACTTTTCAACGGTAAAATTTTCTAATACTAACCTATTTTGTATTTGATGAACCCTTAGGTCGGGCCTTAGGTCGGGCCAAACTTGTTACAAGGTATAGACTGACCGGCTCACCATAGAATTTATCGGTCTTAGTAATTTACAAAAATCATCAGATTGATTGGAGATACCAAATATTGCTTACTAACTAGTATTAGGAGTACTTAAGTTGATTCTCGGATATAATAATTAGCGTAAAGATATCTAATTAAGATTATCATACTAACTTGCTATCCTTATAAGTTTTTAAGATATTTCCAACTCACTTATTTTTTTAACTTTATTGAAAGTAAAAATAAATATTAATAAAAAGTAAAATTAATTACACGACAATTAGAAATTTAAAATATAATTTATATATATCAAAGTATTTATACAAAAATAAATAAAAGTTTGTATATAACTATTTTAAGAAAAGTCTCTAACTATACCTATCCGATTTCTATTTAGTATCTTCCTCAGGATTGGACACAATAAATAAAGAAGAAGAAGAAGGATTTAGTGTATTAACAAAACTAGAATTATTAACTACATCCTCTAGTAAATAGTTTTGTAGAATAGAATTAATTACAAGAGGATTTGATTTATAGTTTAACTTTCTAAGTTTCATAGTATAATCAATTCGAGGACCCACTATAGTCACACAGAATCTATAAAAAAAATATGACTTAGAAAGTTGTAACTCCCTTACTTATTAACACCTTAATCCTCGATAAATAGGTAATTATGGAATACTAATTTGCCTTTTTGCTCTAAACTAGCGCACAATGCCTCAAATTCCTGTATTTCATATAACATAGGCAAGAGTCATGTAATTAAACAAAATGTTTAACTTACAAATCGTACATCCATCACATATTACATCACCAACTATATAAACATTTAATACAATTTCAAAAACATCATTCTCCTCTATCATGAGAGTCTTTGGAAACATCACCTGGAATGGTTAGTAATAAGACAAAAACGTAAGAAACAAAGTTTCTCAGTAGCTAGCTATTACCATAAAAAAAATATATCAAGCCATTCCAGATCCTTAAGCAATTAAAACATATATTTCAAAATCAATTAATCATTTATCATCATATTCAATACCATACCATTGTAAGAAATATGCATTGCACACAGCAATCATCAAGCCCATTCAAGGACTTATATCAATATCTAGATGGCCATCACAGATAATCGTACCTAGGCCTATATACAGCAATTCACTGTCTTCCCGGGGTACTCGGGCCAAAGGCCTAATATACAGCATCACGCTGTCTTCCCGAGATATCGGGCCATAGGTACCGCACACAGAAATTGCACTATTATCCCCGAGGAACTCGAGCCATAGGCCTAACACAGTATTTTACTGTCTTCCCGGGTTGTGCACACAGCAATTGTATTATCATTCCGGGGAAATCGAATCATAGGCCTAACACAGTATTTTACTGTCTTCCCGGAATACGTGTACAATAATTTCATATACATTCCATACAATGGCATAAAATACAGAAAATCATGTAAATAGAAAACAAAGCTTAAGGATAAAGCTAGCTACCTTTTACAAGCTTCCAATGTGATGTTTCCTTTGCCCTCACTTAAGAACTCCTTTACAACTCCCTTTGCCTTTCCAATTGTCACTCCTTAGTCTACATAAAGACACATCATAGATCTTATTAGAACATCATCATTTTCCTTAAACTTCATGTATTCTTCACTTCCTCCACATTGATAAATGCACGCACAAATGCACTTAAGTTCTGTGTGTCTCATCATTCATCTACTTAGTATGTTGAGCAAAATGATTAAAAGGGATACTTAAATGCTCTATATCTTATTTTCAGGCTTTGAAACGTCACATATATGCATTAGAAAAGGATCCGGGGGCAAAACCATGCAAAACATGAAGAATTGAAACCAAAAAGTTCACTTGACAAAGAACACGGGGGTCCCATACCCTATGTTCAGGGTCGTGTTTCTTACTAGATTGCTTCGAGACTTCACTTACTAGATTGCTTCGAGACTTCACTGAATTACTCAGAGAAGAACACGGGGGTAAACACGGGCCGTGTTCTACCCCGTGTACATTGCTGATCTTCCAAAAACACATTAAATGGCTAAATCTCCTTTCCTCCTTCTTTTCCATATTCATGGTTTTGGCTTCTCAAGAGGGAAGTTTCACACACACACACTTTCATACTTCAAAATTTCATCTTCCATAGGTTTCATAACTCATAAGAATTATTCTAATTTCATCAACTTAGCCAAATTCCAAACAAATCATGCCAATTCCACCCATGCACCATTATTCCTCTAAAACCCTAATGTGTGCATCATGGTTTCTTGTTGTTTTTACACCAAACCAAAGCCATAGATCAACATAACAACATCTAAAACACCATTAGACATATTTGAATCATCCAAAACTCCATGGTCAATCACCTTTGACCACACCAATATCAAAATTTCAAGAAACTAAAAAGAGTACATTAAAGAGCTTTTAGAGGGAAACATTTTTACCCCTTGGTATAACTTGAAAATCCTCACTTAGAGCTCCCCAAACTTGATCAAACATGAGCTTTTCTTCAATCTAAGCACACCAATGGATAGAGCTTGATGAGAAGAGCAACTTTTCCTTCTACACCTAAGCTTAAAACTCACTATTTTTTGGTGAAAAAGCTAAGAGAAACTTTCTCTCTCTTCCTTCTCTCTCTCACACGTCCAAGCTTGCTCTCATGGAGATTTCTGCAGCTTTTAGGAGAAATGGAGAAGAAGGTAGAGTTTTCATGAAGCTTCTAAAGGCATTTTGGTCCTTTTTGAAATTTCCAAGGGTATTTTAGTCTTTTTTCACCAATTAGTAAGGCTATTCTTGCCATTTTCTTCTAATAATGACACTTGTCATGTGTCTATTGGTCACACTAAATAAAATCACATATTACACCCTAAATTCTTGGTTATTCTAGTAGATCTCAAATTCTTAGTTATTTACACTTTAACCACACCTGATTTTGCACTTTTGCAATTTAGTCCATAGGGTTTCTGTCTGTTTAAAATTCCTTACACTGTCAAACTTAGATAACTCCCTTTTTTAGGATTTTCTAACCTTCTCTGATCATCTATACTGTGTATGAAAATAAATTCTCTTCCTACTATCCCTTTTTCCTTCAAAATTTCGTTTACACTTACGCTTATTTTCTTTCAACTTAAGATTCACCCATCCAGCTAATTCAATCGTGCTCTTCATTTCTACAGTCTCAGAATTTAGAGATTCAAATAATAGAATTAAAAATTCAGGACATTACAAAAGTTCCTCAAAGTGATAGGAAAGTCTTAGTACAGATATTAGTCATTCATCTAGGATCCATATTTAGAATCTATAAATAAAAATCTAATAATAAAGTGCATAAGTATTAAAATACTCAATGAATAGCTACTATTGTCTTTTCCTAGCAATTTTTCATTGTAATTAATTAGGCATAAATATAATAATATAAAAAAATAAATAATCAAAACTCTTATGTAAATTGTTTCCAAATATATCAAGAGAATAAAAATAACCGGTATACGAGTTTCTCCTTATACTTTTGGTCTCACCTTATCTTCCACCACTTTAAACATAAGGCTACCAACCTTATTACTTTAGTCCTTGCCACTTCTCTCATTCTTTGTGAAGGATGCATACCCCCTCCCACAAGTCAAATTCAAGGTAAGTAATATCAAGATTTCAGTCATAGCATTAATTACTTATTTTATTCATTTCATAAAGGATAGTAAGAAAGTCAACTATGCCATAGGATTCTATCATTTTCATACATGTTCGCATTTCATTCTCATATAACATTATATCCAAGGATAGTACACAAATCTTTCCATTCAAGATAATGGCAAGACTCAGTTTTTTGAATGGCTAACAATTTATAACTTAACATTATCAAATATTTCATAATTTATAATTACTTGCAACATTTTTCAATAAGAAATATCAAATATTAAACATGTTAGGTAACAATAACACTTCCAAGGTTTAGTGCCTTTTGGACTTCCAAAGTATCTTAAATTTTTATCAAAATTTTATCTGATACTTTTAACACTCTAAAAAATATCAAATATCAATTTTCTTGCAATTTCATCACCCTTGGATACTGTTCACACAATACCAAATCAAGGACATTCAAAATAAGAAAGTATGTGAGTAGTTGGAATAAAATCCTATTTTTAATATTCAAATCACTTCTAATCATCACCAAATTTTAACACAATATCCCTAACATGTTAAATGATAAAAAAATTCAATTATTTCACAAAAATTCCACATGGGTACTAAAAAACTTAAAATTGTCAATTTTGGATAATTATGGAGTTGTTGTAGAAAAAAGGCCTTCTTAACATCTAAATTAATTACAATTACTACTAAATTTCTATACAAGGTTACCAACATGCTAAAAATAAGATACCATTAATTACTTTAATTTTTCTCAAGTAAATTATGGCACAAACAACACCACATTTCAACATATAGGATCCAAAATTTTGTCTTAAGCTATTATAACCAAAGTCTATACAAATTCACTTTTCATAACTCTAAAATTTTTCAAAAAATTCAAATTTTCTCTACACTTATCCTAACACTATTTGTAATATTAAAATACTAAAAATTGAAATTTAAACAATTTCTAATCTTTGTTTCCATAGAGCAACAGAAACACATACAATCCTTTCTTGAAGATTTAATTTTTAAATTCAACATAATTCTATTGTTTTCTTTTTTTAAGGAAAAATTTGATGAATATTTTTCTATCAATCTTAATACTAAAATGCCAACATTATTCTATCATATCAACATTCATACATCTTCAAGACCAAATCATATAGCATCACCAATTAACTATACATTTATAATAGCATATACCACCATATTCTTCTCTTTTTTATAGGAAAACTTAAGGAAACCAGAGATAATTGACACTCACCTTAACTTCTTGGCCATTTAACTTTCAAAACCCTCTTAAACTAGTAGCCAAGTTTTAGAAATTTTGAAGAGAAAATTTCCATGAAACATGAGGGAAATAGAGAAAAACATTGATTATGTTACAAGAATTTAATAAATCTACTTGGAAAAACTCTTAGGATTTATTGGAGAGTTGAAAACCTTAGTAGAGAAATAAGAAAAATTTTATACAAAAATGACTCAAAAAGGATTTGTATAAAACCCTAATTCTAAGATTTCCTTCACAATCTTCCTATTATTATTTCTTTATAAAAATTTGATGATAAATGAGGCACATGAGGCTGCATGGTTTTGTGCTAAAATTAAAAGATTATTTCTTTAAAATCAATTGAATTTAGCCAAATAAAATGCCTAGAAGTAATTGCTAACTAATGCCCTTAGTTTTTTATTTTTTTCACAAACTTGCCATTAGTTTTTCCCACAAGATTAGGCCTTTTTTAGGCCTTATTATTATTTTTTAGTTTCAAAAATCAAATTTAAACCTATGAAAGTGCACCTAAATCAAGCCAAACAAATCAAAATAGTTTATTTCAAATTTAGGTTTAATCTCTAATTTTTGGGTTACCCAAGATATTTTAAGCTACTTAAGTCCTTAATTTTCTATTGAGATTGTATAAAAAAATTTCAAAATTAATATTATGCTTTTTAATTATATTTTGACTAATATTAGTGCTTAATATAATTTCTACAAAAATTCTAACTTGGTGTGGCTCCAAATTGCTTCTATGATTTACTTGAATTTCACCTAATTACCTTATCGAGTTTCTATTTGGGAGATTCCTACTCTGAATTCCTTCTTAGACTTTTTTTACTTTATATGAGATATTACAAGTTCTCTCCCCTTTAAGAAAATTCATCCTCAAATTTTTAAGAAATCAAATGGTGATATTCAAAATTGTCAACGGACTATGTAAAATTTTGAGATAGAATCTTACCAGATAGGATTGGATATTTTTCTTTTATATTCTTTTCCAATTCCCACGTAACTTATTGCACTCCATGTATTTCCTATATTACTTTCACCATCGAGATCTCTTTGGAACGTAGCTTCCTTACTTGTTTGTTAATGATTTGCATAGGTAGCTCTTCATAGACCAATTTCTAATCTAGTTCCACCAACATATCTTTTAACATATCATATTCATTTGTAACATACTTTCTTAACATTAACACATGGAAGATTGGATGAATTTCTTTCATACTTTTTGGTAGCTCTAGCTAATGGGTGATATTTCCAATTTATTTAGTAATTACATATAGATTGACATAGCTTCGGGTTAACTTCCTCTTTTTTTTTTCATTAAATCTCATTATTTCCTTTATCAATAAAACTTTCAAGAATACACGATAACCTTTTTGGAATTCTAATTTTTCCCCTGGTTCAAACTATTCAATAGGTCATCAATATTTTCTACCATACAGAGTTTCGAATGAAGCCATCTATATAGTATGGTAACTATTATTATATGCAAAGTCCATCAATGGCAAATGTTTATCCTAGCTCCCATTAAACTCGATTGCATAGGCTTTGAGCATATCTAACTACCCATTGGTTTATGGATGAAATGTTGTGCTAATCCATAGTTAAGTGCCTAGTGTTTCCTAAAATGATTGCTAAAATCAAGAAGTAAACTGCAATCCTTAATTCAAAATGATCATGTGTGGTACATCACACAATGGAATGATTCTATTCATGTAAAGCTAAGCATATTGCAATATGTTATCTTTACTAGTAGGAAATGTCTAGTTTTCATGAGACGATTGACAATCACCTCTATGGAATTGTACCCTTTGCTAGTTCATGGCAGCCTAGCTATATAATCCACTATAATACTTTCTCATTTCTATTTGAGAATGTAAATTTTCTAATAAAGTCTTGCCGAGCATTGATGCTTTGCTTTTACTTATTAACAAGTCAAGTATTTGATCACAAACTTTCGTATGTCCTTTTTCATTCCATCCCACCAATACACATTTTTTAAATCTTGATACATCTTTGTTGCATCGAGATGCATTGTATAGGATGATTTGTGAGCTCTTTTCAATACTTCCTTTCTTAAAATTGTGGGGAACCTATAATTGATTTCTATTCTTTATCACTCCTTGTTCATCCACTTTTAGGCTAATCTCCTCTTTACTCGTAGCTTTGCCTTTTAATTGCTTATATTGACAATTTTCTTTTTATGTTGCCTTGATTTGATCAATTATAGTAGAATGCACCATTATACAACCTAAATCTACTTTTTTTATTTTCTTTTAGCTCCTTCCTATTATTTTTAGGAGCTTTCTAGCTTAAGGCGTTAGTAACTACATTAATCTTGCCTAAATGATAGTAAGTGGAGCAATCATAATCTTTCATAAATTCTATCTACCTTTTTTGTCTCATATTAAGTCCTTTTGCTCAAAAATATATTTAAGGTTGTTATGATTTATATAAATTTCACAAGTAGCTCTATATAAATAATATCTCTATATTTTCAAGGCAAACACCACAGCTAACACTTCTAACACATTAGTGGGATAATTCATTTCATATTTCTTCAATTGGTAAGATGTGTAGGCTATAACCCTACCTTACTACGTTAACATGCATTTTAATCCTACTCTAGATGCATTATAATACACTATGTATCCTTTTGCATCATCAAGTAATGCTAACATTAGTGCAAAAGTTAAACATTCCTTTAATTTTTTAAAACTCTTTTCACATTCATCATTCCACTAAAATTTGACTCTTTTGCAAGTCAACTTAGATAGTGTTATAGTTATTTTTGAGAAATCTTTCACAAATCTTCTATAATATTTGGCTAGCCTAACGAAACTACATATCTCTGTCATTGAGGATGGTCATGACCATTTAAGCATAGCTTTAATCTTTTAAAGGTCTGCTTGTGTTCCTTTTTACAATATTACATGACTTAAGAAATGCACTTTCTTCGTCTAGAACTCACATTTTAAGAATTTAGCATACAATTTATGCTCTTTCAACATTTTGTAGTGTGATTCTTAAATGTTATGCATGCTCTTTTTCATTCTTGGAATATATCAAGATTTCATCAATAAACACTACAATGAATTTATCTAGGAAAGGTATGAAAATATGATTCATCAAATCCATAAATATTGTAGGAGTATTAGTCAATTCAAATGACATAACTAAGAATTCATAGTGGCTATAGCGAATCCGGAATACCATTTTTGGAATATCTTCCTTTCAAATTTTCAGTTGATGGTAACCTAACTACAAATTAATTTTTGAAAAATATTATGATCCTTGGAGTTAATAAGACAAATCATCTATCCTTGGTAAAGGATATTTGTTTTTAATGGTATCCTTATTCAACTACCACTAATCAATACACAACTATAATGTGACTTCCTTCTTCCTTACAAATAACACTAGTGCTCCTCATGGTGATGGACTAGGTTATATAAAACCTTTATTTAACAAATCTTGTAATTGCTCTTTTAATTCCTTTGACTCTACTGATGCCATTTGATAAGGTACCATAGAAATTGGATCTATTTCAAGAATGATTTTAATTTTAAATTCAATTTTTTGATTCGATGATAATCTTAGTAGATCTTTTAGAAAAATGTTAAAAAATTCTTTTACTATGAGAACTTCATCTATTCTCACTTTTTTCTTTTCTGCTTTCTTTATTGAAGATATCCAAACAACACATCCTTTGTCCATTAGTTTTTTAACTTTTGTCCATGACATAAAAGTGGACATTCCTACCTTCTTTTCATCTTAAAAGATTTAAACTTCACTTCCTTCCTATTAATGAGTTACAATATTGTGATAACAATTAACATAAGCATAATATTTCAATAACTAATACATCCCCAGAATTATGTCATAATCCACTATTTCTAACATGACTAAATTAATCAAAGTTAAGTATTTATCTACCCATATCACATAACCTTTAACACCATAGGTTGCAAGGATGACTTCTCCTACTAGTGTATTCACTATTAAAGGTTCATTCAATTTACTTAATGGTTTTTGAAGCTTGACTTCTAAATTTTTGGACACAAATGGATGCGTAACACTAGGATCAAACAACAATTTCATGAGAAAGGTTTCAATTAAAATAGTACTTGTCACCACTACCTTAGAAGCTTAGGCTTCTTGGTGTGTCATGGGAAACACTCTTGTTTGGGTCTTAACTAGCTCCTTTCCTTTACTTTTCCTATTTAACATTGTTAGTGGTTTTGTTATGATTGTATTTTGAGTGAGTTGCACACTAGGGGTTGTAACATTGCTCCTTTATTGAGAAGTTAAGCATTTAAAAGCTCAATGCCCTATATGTCAACATCTAAAATAGATTTGCATTGTCTAAAATGACTAAGGTTACACTGATGATAAGGAGGAGGTCTATTAAGTGGATTTAGGAGTGAATAGGTTTTAATAGAAATGTTGAGCCAATTTTAAATCTACTATCAGGAGCTCTTCATTGGAAACTTCTCTGATCTTGTAATCTATTTCTTCTAATTTGCTTGCCTCTAGTTAGCACATTTTGAGTAGTCATGGCTTTTCTTGTGTCCCTGCTACTTCCTTCCTGGAACTTTGTCTTCCTTTTTCCTAAAACCAATTCTTTACTTTGTTTGTCCTTAGCATGTAATTATGCTTTAATTGCCTGATCTAGAACTTGTTTATTTATGTGTCATTAGAAACATCCACTTGATCATAAAAATAATCTTATAGACTATATATAAAGTAGTTCACCCTAGCTTTCTTTGTAGGCACCAACTATTTTATATATTGGAATAATCAAGTAAACTATGCATCATATTGAGCTACTATCATGGATTATTGAGTCAATCTTTCAAATTCATAGGCTTTTGCTTCATGGACGCTTGGTAGTAGAAATCTATCCATTCATTCAGCTTGAAATTGCCTCCAAGTGATTGGTTCATTAGTAGTAATAATTGGTTTAATATTATGAATCTACTAAAAAATGAGCTACATTTTTTAATTAATAATCCATCAATTCAACCATCATATTTTCACTAAACCTTAACAATTTGCAAGTCCTTTGTATCTAATCTATAAATTGATAAAGATCCATTAATGGATTTGTACCATCATACTTCAAGGGTTTCAATTTTTGAAACTCATACACTATCTATGGTTGCTTTCTTTGAGGTAATGGGAGAACTTGTGCCTTTGGTGCAAGTGGAGCAAAAGGTTGCTAGGTTTTGGCTAAGACTCTTTCCAAAGTTTGTTGTAATATTGTAGCCTATGTTGGAGCTTTAGGCTACTTCTGTTCTATCCTATAAAGGCTTTTCGAGGTATATTTGCAAAGGCTTTATGCTTCACCACTTCTAAATGTGCTCTAGTGCATTTTGGGGCATTCTAGCCTGAGTTTGCTTTTTCCTAGTCATAATTCTACTAATGGCTTTGACCAATAAATACTGCTTCTCTAAAAGAAGAATAAGTAAAAATAATACCTATTAAGCTTCATGGATTTATTGTGACTGACATTTATCTTTTCTTAAATCTTTCATAGATTCCGTGTTCTAATTAAGCACCTCGATTCCATTGTAAAAGTTATTTAGGACTATGCTTTGATAAAAACTCTACCATTACCTAATTCTCAGGTACAATGATTGGCATAAAGACACCTAAATAGTATTATTATACTAACTAGCTGTCCTTACAATTTTTAAGACCTTTTTTTGACTCATTTACTTTCTTAACTTTCCTAAAAGTAGAAATAAATATTAATAGAAAGTGAAACTAGTTGCACATGTAATTGGAAATTTATAATATAATTTACCTACATCAAAGTATTTATATAAGAGTAAACAAAAGTTTGTATATAAGTACTTTAATAAAAACTTCTAATTAGATCTATCCTATTTCCATTCAATATTTTCCTTGGGTTCAAACCCAATAAATGAGGAAGAAAAAGGATCTAGCATATTAACAAAACTAGGACTACTAAATACATCCTTTAATGAATAATTTTGTAAAACAAGATTGATTACAAAAGGATTTGATTCAAAATTTAATTTCCTAAGTTTTATAGTATAATTAATCCAAGGACCCACTATTGTCATACAAAATCTATTACAAAATGTGACTTGGAAAGTCCCCCATGGTGATAGAAAGGTCCTAATGCAGATGTTAGTTATTCCTCTAGGATCCATGTTCAAAATCCATAAATAAAATTGCAATAAAAATAGGCACGAATATTAAAATACTTAATGAATGGCTACTGTTCTACTTTCCTATAGAGTTTTCATCGTAATCAATCAAGCATAAATATAATAGTATAAAATAATAAATGATTAATTCTCTTATATAAATTGTTTACAAAATATATCAGGAAAATGACAATAGTTGATATATAGGTTTCTCTTTATACCTTTGATCCAATCTTGTCCCTTGTTACTTTAAGTACAAGACCACTAATCTTATCCCTCCAACCCTTACCACTCATCTCCTTCTTTATGAAGGATGTATATCTTTCCCTATAAATTAAATTCAAGATGAGTAATATCAAGATGCCAACTATAGCATTAATTACTCATTCCATTCATTTCATAAGGTATGGTCAATATACTAACTATGTTATAGAATTCTATCATTTTCATACATGTTCACATTTCATTCTCATATAACATTATATCCAAAGATAGTATACAAAACTCTTTGTTTAAGATAATAGCAAGAATCAATTCTTTTGAATGGCTAACAATTTATAACTTAACATCATCAAATATTTTATCATTCTCAATTACATGCAACATTTTTCAATAAGAAATATTAAACATTAAACATTTTGGGTAGCAAGAATACTCCTGAGGTTTAGTGCCTTTTGGGCTTCCAAAGCATATTAAATTTTTACTAAAATTTTATCTAATGCTTTGTACACTTAAACAAACATTAAACATCAATTTTCTTACAATTTCATCACCCTCACATACTATTCACATAGTATCAAATCAAGGAAATTTAAAACATGATAGCATATGAGTAGTTGGAATAAAAGCCTATTTTTAATATTCAAATCACTTTCAATCATCACCAAATTTTAAACATCCCTAACATGTTAAATGATGAAAAGATTTAATTATTTCATAAAAATTCCATGTAGGTGTTATTTATATAGAATCAAGAACTCAAAATTGCCAATTTTGGGTAGTTTTAGAGTTATTGTAGAAATAAGGTCTTCTTAGCATCCAAATCAATTCCAATTGCTACTAAATTTCTATGTAAGGTTATTAATATGCTAAAAATTAAATAATATTAATTTATTTAATTTTTATCAATCAAATTGTGGCTTAAATAACACCACATTTCAACATATAGAATCTAGAATTTTATCTTAGGCTTTTATAACCAAAGTCTATTCAAATTCAATTTTCACAATTCTAAAATTTTTCAAAAATTTCCAATTTTCTCTACACCAATCTTGACACTATTTGAAACATTGAAATACTAAAAATTAAATTTTAAATAATTTCTAATATTTTTTTCCATAGAGCAACAGAAAAATATATAACCTTTTCTTAAAAATTTTGTTTCTAAATTTAACATAATCCTATTATCTTTTTCTTTTCCTTTAGAGAAAACTTAATGAATCTTTCTACATTGATCTTAACATTAAAATAGCAATATTATACCATCATAATAACATTTATAAATCTTCAAAATCAAATCATACAACATCATCACTTAACTATGCACCTATGATAGCATATACTACCATATTCTTGTCCTTTCATGCAAAAACTCAAAGAAATAAAAGATAATTGCCACTCACCTTAACTTTTTGACCTTTTAACTTTCAAAAACCTCTTAAAGTAGCAACTTCACTAAAATAAACCAAGTTTTAAAATTTTGAAGAGAAGATTTCTATAAAACATGAAGGAAATGGAGGAAAACCTAGGTTACCTTGCAAAAATTTAATGAAACTACTTAAAGAAGCTCTTTGGACTTAATGGAAAGTTGAAAAAATTAGTAGAGAAGCCTTAGGAAGTCAAAGTTTTGAGTTGAGAAATAAGCAAAATTTTATGGAAAATTGACCAAAAAAGGCTTCATATAAAGCCTTAATTCTAAGGCTTCATTTGCAAGTTTGCTATTATTATTCTTCTTTGTAAAAATTTGATGATAAAAATGAGGCACATAGAGCTGCATAATTTTAGGCTAAAATCAAAAGATTATTTCTTCAAAACTAATTAAATTTATCTAAATAAAATACTTAGAAATAATTGCTAACAAATGCCCTGAGTTTTCCACTTTTTCATCAACTTGCCATTAGTTTCTCCTATAAGATTGGGCCTTTTTTGGGCCTTGGTATTTTTTATTTTTCTATTTCAAATTTGGGTTCAATCTTTAAGTTTTTGGGTTACCAAGACCCCTAATTTTCTATTAGGCCTTTATAAACATTTTTTGAATTTAGTATCAGGTTTTTAATTATATTTTAACTAATACTAATGCCTAAAATAATTTCTATAAAAATTCTAGTCAAATGTGACTTCAAACTACTTTTATGATTTTCCTAAACTTCACTTGATTACCTTATTAGGTTTCCATTTAGGAGGTTCCTACTCTGAATTCTTTCTTGGATTTTTTCACTTTATATAAGATATTACAAGTTATTATAGCTGGAAAATAGTTACCATTAGTAGGTTACTTGCACATGCTAAATGACTTACATGCCTTCATTAATATTATGATATAACCATTGAATTTTAAGTAAGATCACCCTTATCAATACCAAACATATGTCCTAGGTATGCTTTCTAACTTCACTTTTACTCATTACTCTCTATTATTTACTTTTATTTACATTGACTTAAGTTTCTGAAAGCTAAAATAGTAGAATTCTTAAACTTGAAACCCTTAAGCTATGACGACATTGATTTATTAACTAAACCTTACCATTTCTTAAAAGAATAGAAAGAATTTGTAAAATACTAGGATGCAATGAAACTATAACGGTAAAGTTAGGAAGACACTAGCTAAAGGATATAACTCACCTATGGTATAACCAAAACATAGAACTAAAACTAATAGGTGATAATTCAATCACCTGGGCATAATTTCAAGAAAAACTTACTAACCATTTCCTAACCCTAAGTTTTCAAGATGTAAGAGCAAGAGAGTTTGAACAATTGATTTAAAGATATATAGTAGTAGCCCAGTATGTGTAATGTCCCGAATTTTCAATTTTATTATTTGAATCTTTAATTTCTGAGGCTGTAGAAACGAAGAGCATGATTGAATTAGCCTGGTGGGTGAATCTCAAGTTGAAAGGAGTTAAGCGCAAGGTAAATGAAATTTTGAAGGAAAACGGATAGTAGGGAAATAATTAATTTTCCTAAATAGTATGAATGATCAGAGGAGGTTAGAAAACCCTAAAAAGGGAAGTTGTCTAAGTCTAATAGTGTAAGGAATTTTAAACAGACAGAAACCCTATGGACTAATTTGCAAAAGTGCAGAATCGGGTGTGGTTAAAGTGAAAATAATCAAGAATTTGGGATCTAATATGAATAACCAAGAATTTGGGGTGCAATATGTGATTTTAATTAGTGTGACCAATGGATTTATGACAAGTGTCATTGTTAGAAAAATAATGGCAAGAATGCCCCTAGAAGCTTCATGAAAAGTCTTCTTTCTTCTCCATTTTTCCAAAAAGCTGCAGCACCTCCATGAAAGCTCCAAAACATGCAGGAGAGAGAGAGAAAGAGAGAGAAAGTTTCTTTTGAGTTTTTCACCCAAAAATAGTGAGATTTAAGCTTAGTGGTAGAAGGGAAAGTTGCTCCTCTCATAAAGCTCTATCCATTGGTGTGCTTAGATTAAGGAAAAGCTCAAGTTTGATTAAGTTTGGGCAGCTCCAAGTGAGGATTTTCAAGTTGTAGCAAGAGGTAAAATTGTTCTCCTTTAAGAGCTCTTTAATGTACTCTTCTTAGTTTCTTGAGATTTTGATGTTGGAGTGGTCAAAGGTAGTTGATCATGGAGTTTAGGATGATTTGAATATGTTTAATGGTGTTTTAGATGTTGTTATGTTAAGCTATGGCTTTGGTTTGGTGTAAAAATAGCAAGAAACCATGATGTACACACTTGGGTTTTAAAGGTATAATGGTGCATGTGTAGAGTTAGCATGATATGTTTGGAACTTGGCTAAAATGATGAAGTTAGAATAATTTCTATGAAGCTTAAAGCCTATGAAAGATGAAACTTTGATTTGTGAAAGTGTTTGTGTGCATTTTCCCTTTTGAGAAGCTAAAACCATAATATGGAAAAGAAGGAAGGAAGGAGTTTTAGTGTTTAAAGTGTTTTCGGAGGATCAGCAAGGTACACGGGGTAGAACACGGTCCGTGTTGTACCCCGTGTTCCTCGTCGAAGCTGATCAATGTGCTACACGGGGTGCAACACTCCCCGTGTTTACCTCAGGACTGAAGGGCAGTAAGGTACACGGGGTAGAACACGTCCCGTGTTCATCCCCGTGTTCTTTGTCGAGTAACCCAGTGAAGCCCCGAAGTGATCCAGTAAGAAATACGGCCCTGAACACGGGGTATGGGACCCCCGTGTTCTTTGTTAAGTGAACTTTTTGGCTTTAATTCTTCATGTTTTGCATGGCTTTACCCCTGGATCCTTTTCTAATGTTCATATGTGTCATTTCAAGGCTTGAAAGCAAAGTATAGAGCATCTAAGTATGCATTTAATTAAGTGGAGAAAGTAAAGAATACATGAGGATTAGGGAAAGTGATGATGTTCTAATAAGAAACTATGATGTGTATTTGTATAGACTGAGGAGTGCCAACTTGGAAAGGCAAGAGGAAGTGTGAAGAAGTTTTTAAGTGAGAGCAAAGAGAACATCACATTGGAAGCTTGTAAAAGGTAGCTAGCTTTATCCTTAAGCTTTGTTTTCTATTTACATGATTTTATGAATTTTATGCCATTGTATGGAATGTGTATGAAATTGCTGTGTGCACAACCCGGGAAGACAGTAAAATATTGTGTTAGGCCTATGGCTCGAGTTCCCCGGGGATGACAAGTGTGCGGTACCTATGGCCCGATACCTCGGGAAGACAGCGTGATGCTGTATGTTAGGCCTTTGGCCCGAGTACCCCGGGAAGACAGCGTGATGCTGTATATAAGCCTAGGTACGATTATTTGTGATGGCCATCTAGATATTGATAAGAGCCCTTGAATGGGCATGATGTTTGCTGTGTGTGTAGTGCATATTTCTTACAATGGTATGATATTGAATATGATGACAAATGATTAATTGATTTCAAAATGGATGTTTTATTTGCTTAAGGATCTGGAATGGCTTGAAATGTTTTTATGGCAATAGCTAGCTACTGGGAAACTTTGTTTCTTATGTTTTCTGTATTGTGACTAACCATTCCAGGTGATGCTTCCAAAGGCTCTCATGATAAAGGGCAATGATGTTTGGAGTTGTAAATAATTGCATAGTTGGTGACATTGTATATGATGGATGTATATTTTGTAAATTGAACTTTTGTATAATTATATTACTCTTGTTCATGTTGTATGAAATACAGAAATTTGAGATATTCCGTATTAGCTTGAGGTAGATGGCGAATGAGTGCGTAATAATCATCTAGTAATTGAGGAATAAGGTGTTAATAAGTAAGGGAGTTATAGTATGACACTTAGTTCACTTGACTTTTATGTTAGGTTGGATATTTGGTTCCTATTAGGAAGGTTAGGTTAAATTAATTTTTGCATAAGCTTCGAGATTATTAATATGATTCAATTAATGTTGCAAAGGATATAACTTATAAGCAAGTATTGAGTTTGGCTATTAAAGCATAGATATGTTCAAAATAGAGGTATAAGAAAGAAGTAAGCTTTAATAAGAAAAGGATAAGGTTTAAAAGTAAGAGTAGTATTAGAAGTAGTAATAGTAGCAGCAATAGGAGTAGAAGTAGTAGTAAGAGTAGTAGCAATAGCAGCAGCAACAGTAGGAGTAGTAGTAGTAGCAGCAGTAGCAGTAGCAGCAATAGTAGTAGTAGCAGTAGCAGCAGCAGTAGCAGGAGCAGTAGCAGCAGCAGCAGCAGCAGCAGCAGCAGCAGCAGCAGCAGCAGCAGCAGCAGCAGCAGCAGTAGCAGTAGTAGCAGCAGCAGCAGCAGCAGTAGCAGCAGCAGTAGTAGTAGTAGCAGCAGCAGTAGTAGCAGTAGCAGCAGCAGTAGTAGTATTAGTAGTTGTAGTAGTAGTAGTGGTAGTAGTAGCAGCAGTAATAGCAGTAGTAGTAGTAGTAGCAGCAGCAGTAGTAGCAGCAGCAGTAGTAGCAGCAGCAGGAGAAGTAGTAGTAGTAGTAGCAGCAGTAGTAGCAGTAGCAGCAATAGGAGTAGAAGCAGTAGCATCAATAGGAGGAGGAGTAGTAGTAGTAGTTGCAGCAGCAGCAGTAGTAGTAGTAGTAATAGTAGCAGCAGTAGCAATAGTAGTAGGAGTAGTAGTAGTAGCAGCAGCAGCAATGGTAGTAGTAGTAATAGTAGTAGTAGTAGTAGTAGCAGTAGCAGTAGTAGTAGTAGTAGCATCAGTAGTAAGAGTAGAAGTAGTAGTAGCAGTAGTAGCAGCAGCAGCAATAGTAGTAGGAGTAGGAGCAGCAGCAGCAGCAGCAGTAGTAGATATGTACAAAAAGGACACATAGCATGGGACTATATGATAGCTCTATTAAAAAAAATACTACTTCTAATACTTGGAGAACCTAGGTATTTATTTCTATGAAATTACTAATAGTACCTAAGAGAGGAGTAGGAGAATGAGGAAGGAATGAGACAATTGAAGCCTAAGCTAGAGCATTCGTCATGATGAAGCTAGAGGCTCAAACCTCAAATGTGGTAGTGATAAACACTTAATAATTAAGAATCTTCATACAAAAGTTCTATTTGATTCAAGAGCTACTCATTTTTTTCTATACCATAGTTGAGTAAATAGAATCTTCAAACCTAAAGAGGAATTAGAAAAAATTATGATAGTCAATACCCTCAATAGGAAGAGCTACAGTAGCCATGCATGTTGTTAAATAATGCAAGCTTAACTTAGATAAGTATCTGACTAAGGTAGACTTGATAGTGTCAGATATAGTAGATTATGATGTAATCCTTGGAATGGATTGGTTATTTAATTATCACATTTGTGTGGATTACCACCACAAGATGCTAGCTTATTAATTAGAAAGGGAAGTGGGATGAGTATTTCAAGGAGAGAAATTAGTGGAATGCCTCCTTTTTTTTCTTACACAAAGGCTAGAAGGCTAGTTAAGAAAGGATATATAATTTAGTTAGCTATTGTAAGCAAAACTAAAATGGAAGAACCTAAAGTAAGTGAAGTTCTAGTGGTAAATGAGTTTTATGACATTTTTCCAAATGAGTTACCAAGATTATCTCTTGATTAGGAAATCAAATTCATGATTGATGTAATTCTAGGAATGACCTGATATCGATCTTTCCATATTATATAGCATTAGTTAAATTAAAGGAGTTAAAGGAGCAATTACAAGATCTGATAAATAAAGGTTTCATATAGCCAAATGTTTCACCATGAGGTTATCACAACCCAATTTGATTATAACTGGTGTGGATCCAATAACCAGTTTCCAAAAGCCTTAACGATTTTCACTCTTTCTATTTAACAAAAGTTTCCAAATTCAAAGGGGACTTGAAATTTTCTTTTAAATTTTTACAAAAAATAAACATAGTCTCCCTTATTTTTTAACACTTCCTATGAGCCACACACCCTATAATACAAAACATATATTATTTCCATATTTAACAGCATTAAACATTTATATAAGATAATATAATTTCAAGCTTATGCACATACTACAATTTAAAACCACACAAATTAGCAAATTTCTATCTTCATTGCTATTTTTAAAACTAACTATCAAATCTCTTTTTATCAGTTGATCTTTGATCTCCACAAAAATATCAAACTTAAATTTATTTATTTCAACCTATAAAACATTGAAAATAAATAAAATGAGTTACAATAATTCAATGAGTATACATCTACTATTACTTGTAGGAGATTTATTTATGTATTTGTAAAGTTTTAAACTAATCACAAACCTATTTCCTTAGATCTCTGAATTACATAGCACTAAACCTTAAGTTAAGTGTGCACCTACACATAACTAGAGTTCATATCTCATATAACAGATCATAGTATCCCTAACGATTCACTAGCATGTTAAATTGTTATCATATCACATACTACCTATTCTGGGTAGACATCATAATCATAGACAACCATTAGGGCTAAACACAAATAAATCATCTCAATCTTATCAACTATAATGTTCAATCATAGACAATTTTTACTATAACACATCCAATTACACTGAACATTCGTGTAGCCTTTTTCTTAGCTTCCAAATTGATATTATATTTATCTTAATTACTTACTAGGAATTTCCTATCCAGCTCTTAAATTGATTTCACATCCTTTATAACTATTTGTCAGGAATTTATTGTCTGGCTTCCACATCATAGCTCTATCTTCACTTATAGTTTCCAATATCATACCACAATTCACAATTTCTCATGCCATACATAGCAAAAATTCATTAGCAATATATACAAGAGCTTAACTCTCACATTACAATTATTTATAAAACTTTCAATACAAAGCAATTAATTCATCACTAGACAATATCAAACACATAATAGTACATGCATTACTATGCAAATCATTGAATTCGATCATAATCTATTAATAGTTGTCACCACTATTATGCTTTCATTGCACACTCTGATCAAATGCTATTTGTATTTATACTATGACACTAAATCTATGGATGAGTGCAGATATATATGCATGAATATAGAATTCAAACTATTAATAAGAAGATATAATTCATAGTATTTAAATCATCTTTTATTATTAAGATAAAAGTCAATGGTGAGATATATGCTCACTTGATAATGTTGGTTCACCTTTAGAAATTCCAAAATATCTATAATCATCTTCTCCCATTCTCCTCATAATATAACCATTTATGAAGATAAATTATAATCTTTTCACTTATTACAAATGCATAACCCAATCATAATATAATAGTATTTTATATCATTCATTTCCTATACTTTTCAATGTTAACTAACAATCTAGTTATCCCATTTAATTGTCTTAAATCCTCATTTTCTTTATTTTCAAACTTAGCATCAAAATATTAGAAATTTTTATATATAATGGCTTTCCAACTGATGATACAAATATACTTTACATGCATTAATCCAATATTCTTGAGTATAAAATCTTTATTTTATGAATGCTATACCAAATATCTAAAATAAGATGGTATAGTGGAGATTTTCTACATCAAGTTCAATTTCTTAAAATATTGAAATATAATACTTCAAAAATACTTTACTCATATTATTTCAACATTCTATACCATAAAAATTATATTTTCCATAAGTGGCATCATATATCCAAAATGCCCTTAAAATAGATTTTTTTTATTTAAGCTTAAATTTCTCATAATATTAAAATATGATACTTTAGTCTATCACTTTGTAGCATAAAGACTCTATTTTCATTTTTTTTCACAAGTTGTACTCAGAATCTATAATATACATAAAATAGGTTTCACTTGGATCATAAGTGAATCCTTCAATATAGTAGAATAGAATGCTCTATATATGTTGTAATTATCCTATCTTAGTATTTCCTAACATCAAAGATTATATTTTTCGTATATAGTATTATATACATATATATCATATACAAAAATGGGCTTTTATGAACCATGCCTATATTTGCTATAAAAATAGGATAAAATGATCCATTTATACTTTAATAATCCTATTTTAGCATTTTATAACATAAAAATTATATTTTTCCTTTGTATTATTGCATATGTCAAAAAATTACCTAAAATGGACTTTTATTGAATCAACTATCAAAAAATTTTATGATCTACCTTGTTAATAAGGAAAACCCGCCACCATGTTATATTTCCAAGGTTTCCTTTATGCCAACTTACAATTGTTACCACACTCAGTTAAAGTATCATGCGACTGCACCATGATGAAGACGAAAGAGAGAGGCAGTCATTGAAAACCATAGCTACTTCTTTGCCCTTGAGGACTGACATCAAATGGAATAGCACATAGTGATCATCCTATCATGAATGCAATAACTGATGATAACAGAGTCAAGAACATCAAATAGAAGCTAAAAAGAAAAAGAAAGGCAACGATAGTAAAGAAGAGGAAGAAAGAGAAGACAACAATACGAAGATAAAGGGTGGTGGTGAAGAGAAACAAGGAAAGTAGGAGTATTGCTAGCAAGAAAAGGACTTGAGAGAAATTAAAAAAGGAATGTCAGCTAAAAAAACAAAGAAAATAGCCAGGGAAAATAATAAATTAAAGAAAAAAATTAAAAAAATTCCTTTAGGATTTTATTCTATGTATTGCAATATACTATAAATCCCTTTTACAATTAAATCTTAATCATCTATTCTTTATGATAGAGAATCCTAGCCTTTCATCTCTTTTCTTTTTTTAAAATATTATAAAACTCTAGTTAAAATTTCTAAAATAAATATCTTCAACTTTCATAATTTTTAGAAATAAATTGATAAAATTGAAAATCCTAAAATAAGTATTTTTATCTCCCTTAATTCCCAATAATAAAATTTTAAAATACTAACAATTAATTTATAAGAGTTTATACTTATAAATAATATTTCCAACTTCTAAGAAAATCCTTTTAGAAAATAATTAATTAGGCCCTGAATTAATAATAGCCAAAAATATAATTTTCAATATCATTTTAATATTTCAAAACTTTTTAGAGAGAACAAGAAATTCAAAACCAATATTAATAAAATAAATAATTTATCCCTAAACCTCAAAACTTATACAAATTTATATTTAAAGTGAGGGATATTATAGAGGTGTGCCAATAGTGTTTGTCCAAAAGAAAGATGGGTCCTTAAGGCTATGTATTCACCATTGGCAATTGAATAATGCCATTATTAAGAATCATTATCCTTTGCATTTGATAAATAATTTATTTAATTAACTTCAAAGTGCTTATTGCTTCTTAAAGATTGACTTGAGATCTAGATATCACTAACTGAAGATTTGAAAAGAATATGTTTTAAAGATGGTGTTCAGTATTCACTATAGACATTATAAATTCTTAATTATATCCTTTGGATTGAAAAATGCACCAATAACATTTATGGATCTGATGAGCAGAGTGTTCAAGCCATTCTTAGACAAGTTTATCATCAAATTCATTAACAATACTCCAGCATATTTGGAAAAAAGAAGGATGAGAATGAACAACATTTATAAATAATTTTGCAAGCCTTAAAGAGACATTAGTTATATGTTAAGTTCTCAAAGTCTAAGTTCTAAATGAGGAATGTCCATTTCTTAGGACATGTAATCTTAGAAGAAGGGATTCAAGTGGACCTACAAACAAATAGAAGTTGTAGTTATATAGCTAAGACCCTTAATAGTGACAAAGATATGTAGTTTCCTTAGGTTAGCTAGATACTACCAAAAGTTCATTTCTCAAAGATTGCTTTGTTATTAACTAAGTTAACCAGAAAGGGAGTTAAGTTTATATGGAGTGATGAATATGAAAAGAGTTTCCAAAAGTTAAAAGAATGTTTGATGTTTGCACTTGTATTAACTCTTCTAAATGGAACTAAAAGGTAAACAATGTACTGTAATGCATTAGGAGTTAGATTTGGATGTGTACTAATGCAACATAAGAAAGTCATTGCTTTTTCATAAAGACAATTAAAGAAACACAATGAAAACTATTTAACTCATGATCTGGAAAAAATAGTAGTATTGCTCTAAAGATTTGGAGACACTATCTATATAGGGCAACCTATGAAGTCTATACAAATCACAAAAGCTTAAAGTATGTCTTTAAGCAAAAGGACCTAAATCTACACCAAAGAAGGTGGATGGAGCTAGTGAAAGACTATGGTTGCTTTATTTAATACCATCTTGGAAAAGTGAATGTTATAGTAAATGCTTTAAGTAGAAAGGATTCAAGAAAAAAAGGAAGAGCATAGAAGGATGAAATCTCAAAGAAATAGTCAGTTTGAGAATACAGTCCATAATAATGGAACAGTTCAAGAAAGAATAGTTGAAAGACTTTAAAGATAAAGGTAATGGCAAAAGAGGAAACCCACTTAAGCATTGATAATGTTAATATAATAAGAAATAAAATGGGATTATGGATTACTGAATTTACAAGAAGGGAAATTTTAAAACAAGCACCAAGATTTAAAAAATGTTTATTAGTAGGAAGTAGTGAAGAAAGATATAGCTAATTTTGTAATTAAGTGTCTAACCTACTAGTAGATTAAAGTGGAGCATTGATGCTCAATGAGATTTGGCTAAAACATCTATATTCCTAAGTGAAAATGGGACAACATTACAATGGACTTCATTATAGGACTACTAAAGACTATCAAAGGGCATAATTCTATATAGGTTGTTGTGGATCATTTTATGAAATAATGCAATTCTTGTTAATTAACATGATGTTTTTGGCATCTCAATATGATCATATTTTTTTAGATAGAATCGCACCATTGTATATGACACCAACTATGATTATTTCTAATTATAGGATGTAGTTTATGTCACATTTTTGTTAAATTTTTTAAGAAGCATTTGGAACACAACTATAATTTAGCACAATATTTCATCCATAAATAGATAGGCAGTCGAAAAGGACAACTTAAACACTAGAAAACATGCTTAGGGTTTATGCCATTAAGTTCAAAGGAAGTTAGGATAAGTGCTTTCCTTTATTGAATCCATCAGCAATAATAACTATTAAGAAAGTATCTAAATGGCCTCATTTAAAGCTCTAAATGACAAGAAGTGTATATCACCACTATAATGGTTTGAATTTGGAAAGGTAAAGATAATTGGGCTAGATTTGGTGAAAGATGCAATGAATAGAGTTAAGGTCATTAGGAAAGACTTCGTGCAATGTAGGATAGGCAAAAGGTTTATGTCAATGTGCATAAATAAGAATTAGAACTTCAATAAGGAGAGCTTATAATTTTGAAGTTATCACCAATGAAAAAAGTAATATGATTTGGTAAGGAAGGAAAACTAGCTCCAAGATATGGTAAACCTTATCTAATAACAAAAAGAATTGGTAAAGTAACTTATCAATTAGATTTATTAGAAAGCATGAAGGCAATACACCTGGTATTCCATATGTTTATGTTATGGAAGTATATCTTAGATGAATATCATGTTTTAAAGGAAGAATTGATATAATTATATTACAACCTAACCTACATAGAAAGACCAATCATGATAATAGACAAACAAGTTAGGAAGCTGAGATTTAATGGAATACTTGTAACTAAAGTGGTCTAGGAGAAACATAGTGACTAGGAAGCAACTTGGGAAGTGGAAAAGGATATAAAAGATAAATATCCAAAATTGTTTGCTAAGATTCTTTAAAGCTATTGTACAAGTTGTAGACAATTCTATGATTTCTCTATCTTGTTAATAAAATTTGAGGACAAATTTTCTCCAATAAAGGAGAATTGTAATACTCGATAAAAACTTAGTAGATAAAAATAGTTAGAATTAAATAAGATAGTATCTATTAGTGAATAACAAGTAAAATTTTTTATTATTGTTAGTAGAATCATTTATTGATTTAATGGATGAAAATCTATAAGAAGTTATTTAGAAAAAAAATTAGGAAATTAGGAGCATTCAAGGTCCAAGGTTGATAGGATTTTGGATTAACTTAGTGTTTTTACTCAAAAATATCTTAGAATAAACCCAAGGTGGTAAACATGCAATTTTCCACCAATTTTAAAAGGATGGATGGTCAAGGAGGAATTTTTGCTTAATTAAAAGATATTTAAGCAAAATCTAAGGAATGGAGGAATTTTTTTATAGTTAGAGGTCATATAAGCAAAAGTTAGGAGAAAAATAATGGACTAAGAATATTCCTTAAGATAGTGCAAGATGATATAAGGAGATGTCATCTTACTTGGGACTACTCCAAACTTTGCTATAAATAGCCAAGCAAAACTCAATCATTTCTCATACCAAAGAGCCATATGGATAGAGGACACAAGAAAGGGAAATAGTGCTATCTTGAAAGTTCTTGCTAAGTTTTAGTGAGTTTCCATTAGTGCTTTAAGTGTTCTTAAAGTTTGGTAGAAGTTGGAAGCATTATTGTTTAGGTTTCGGATTAGCATACGCAACAAAAATTAAATTTTTTTTTATCCAAATCCTACCAAAGATCCATATAAAAGAGCATAAATCAATGTTAGGATTTTATCTTTTGTGTGCTCGCGTTCTTTCTGAATAAAACTTTGAGAGATCGAGATGAATCACAAATTAAACGCTGGACAAAAGGTACAACGTCTCTATTGTATCCACACGGAGTGAATCAATGACTTCTCACTCTCCACGAATCTACTAGGATATATCTTTCTCACTAGGATTAGGATTAATACGTTTTTTGAGTGATTTAGGATTTAATGACAGTTAATATGTATGTTAAAGTGTTGCCTTCAAGTTCCTTTTATAGAGGCATACCATATTCCTAGTCCTAATAGGATAATACTTCCAAAATCCTAATCTCACTTAACAACTATCACCTTATCCTTATCATGGAAAGAGTGAGGAGAGATAGGATTTATCCATTAATTATCTAATATTAGATAATAACATTATCTTATAATATAATTATTTAATATTAACATGGCATATAGTTATTTTGTATTAAAAAATAATATTATCTCATAATATAATTTTTTAATATCTAATAACGTAATTATTTGATATTACTTTAATATCACATAATATATATGTATTGCGTGAAAATATATTATTATTTTAATAATATATATATATATATATATGCATGAAAATAAGCTCAATTAATTGAATTTTAGTCCAACTAAAACTCAATTAATTATTGTCTCATTCCTACACCTTTTATGTGATCTTGTAGGTTCTTACTATATCATAACCTACTTTTGATCGTGATCAGTGTAGATCCCATCACCGGTTTCCACAGGCCTTAACAATTTTTTTTATACAACAACAATCACACATACGCACAGTATAACATAGGTTCAATTTTACACACATACAATAAATTAATACCATATAAATTAACAATTTTTATTTTCAACTATCAAATCTTTCAAATGAGGTGGTCTTGATGCTCCATGGATGCTAACCTGAAAATATTAAAATAAAATAAAGAAAAGAGTGAGTTCTACGAACCCAGTAAGTATATATCTACCAATATCTAGCCAAACATTTGTAAGTTAAACATGTATTGAATATAATATTAACAAACCTATATTTTTATAGACTTTTAAAATGAACGAGACTATGCCCATAGCACGAATTCTCTTGCATATAACTTGATACTACAAACTACTCATTTCAAGTAGATATCACAATCCTGTATAGCTATTAAGGCTAAATACAAATAATTCATCTCGTTCCCATTAAGCCATCATAATCATGTCAAACAAGGATATCTATCCACAAGTAGAAACTCCAATATCATAAAACATTACGTAATAACTATGATAGTCATACATGTAGCCACTACCTCATTTTAAGACCATTTACATACTTTTCAACTATTTGTTAGGAATTTACCATCTAATTCACACCTCAATCAGTAATTAGCTAACAAAGATATAACCATATTTTCACTGCACACTTTGATCAATTATCATTCGTGGGTAACTAATTACCTTTATATTATGAAACTAAGTTTATATAATGAATATAAAATCTATATTATCAATAAAAGAAGTATTATTCACAATATTCGAGTCATATTTTATTCAGATAAAAGTGATGGTGAAATATATACTCACGTGATAGGATCCGCCAGGTTTTGCCTTTTCTAGAGTATCTATGCTCAACTCTCTCTCTCTCTCTCACTTTCGTTCTTCGCATCTTATAAAAATAAATCACAAATAAGTAAACATTCCTATTTTTCTTCTCTTCTATTTAGATTTTACATTAACACTTTAAATCATCATTTTCTTTTATTTTATAAGTTTATGGAATCAATTCAAACAAGTAAAAAAAAATACTAATACTTAGCTATCTTAGAATAATTTCAATTATACAATTTTACTAGCTTGTATCAATTTTCTTGAATCATTACCTCACTTTCAAATTAACCATAAATGGGTTTTCTTTTTAAATCATGCTTACATCATAAACTATTAAAATATAACCTACTAGGGATCTTCTACATATTTTATTATGACACTTCGTATCACAAACATTTATTATTATTATTATTATTATTATTATTATTATCTAATGAGCGCCTAGTAATCAATTCATAGTATTTTCCATAATCAAATACTCTAAACCTAATAAACGTAACCGTGACTTGATGTAAAAATGAAAGGAAAATGAGAAAGACCCAATCTTATACAGAAATATTCAAACAAATCTTAAATTAATATTGACCATTTAAAAATAAGTCTATTTTAAACTTTAATAATACTCAGAAATAATTTATTAAATACAATAATTTATCTTATAAATCCTTCCACCCATAATTACTAAAATATTTTCAACTTGTAGGAAATTCCTTTTTTAAAAAAAATCATTTTAAACTAATCTTAAACTAATAATAGCCATATAAGAATAAATAAATTTCAAATATTATCATAGGTATCATTTTCAATATCCTAAAATCTTTACAAAAAAATAAATTTAAAACCAAATATTAATTGAACAAATAAGTAAATAAATATCAAAACTTATAAGACTTTAAATTTTCATTTAGGATATTATAAATTAGGTCATAGATGTATATATGCACTAACTCCATTAGTTATCTAGCTTTTCCAATTTTTTCAATTGGAAAAAAATCTACTTTCTAAAGATACATCATTGACACTATTGATCAAGAGCATTAGTTATTGGTTAACTAATAACAATATTCCTGTGGGCTAATAGTTTTAGCCTATGGAAGTTCATATGACCAAATTGAAGATGCCACAACCAATTATCATCTTTCAAGATTACTGAGAGATTCATTAAGTTTTTTATTTGTAAATTCAAAAGAAACATGTACTTTTGTACTCATTTTCTTGTTTTTGCCTTTAATTGTACAAAATCTATTTTAGATATCAATTTTTCTCTTCTTTAGAAAGTTAGTCTACACTTAATCAATTTCAAAAAATTCCTAGTGCAAAATAAACATCTATAATAATAATATTTGTACCATTTTTGGATTAATGTTGATGCCACCTTTGCCTATATCAAGAATTTTGGATTTATTTTCAAAATTAACTTATGCACATATGGATTTATCTAGATGTAAGAAAAGCACCTTTTTTCCATACATGTGATTGTTATATCCAATATCAAGGTACCATGTATTTGTATGCTCCACATCTGGCTCATTTGATTTACATATGAGCACCATGTTTTCTTCAACATTGGTAGCATTTGCATGTTTTGTTAACTTATCTGACATATTAAAGTAACACTCATTTCAGTAATGACTATTTTTTTTCATCTATAACATTGGACATTAGATTTGTTGGCTACTATATTATGACCTCTTTGACTTCTCGAAAAATTGCCATCATTTAAACTTTCTCTATTATGAAATTTAAATGACAACTTTTCCTTATCCTTGTCTACCATCTTGATAGCTTCCATAACCTCGGCTAACTTAATAACCTTCATAATTTTGTAAAACTACTCTACTTTGCAAATCTTGCTTATAACTTGAATTAATGGCTTTTTTGCTCATTTGATATTCATGTGAGTATAATGAATTCATTAAATTATCTATTTACAAAGACAATATATAATGTATTTCCTCAATCACTGTGACAACATATTTAAATTTTATAATGAAAGATTGCATTATTTTTTCCATAACTCTAATGCCTAAAATGTCTTCACAGTTAACTCTTAATTGGTTAAAGATACTCTAAACTCAATCAAAGTATGCTAGAATTGATTTTAAGTCATTTATGTTTAAAAACTTAAAATCACTTCGCAGTGTTTATAGCCCCATTCATCTAACACAATCATCACCTTTATAGGATTTTTATAGAATATCCCATACTTCATTTGTTAAGTTTGTAAATGATTTTTTTTCAAATATTGGTTCTTTGATGACTTGAGAGATCACATATAGTACTTTTTGATCTTTTTTCCAAATCTCCACTAGTGTATCTTTCTTATCTTTCTCTAATACATCAGACTCGTGTTGATCTTTTACCACAATATAGCCATTCTCCATCAAATTCCATAAATCTTAGGATATGAAAAATACTCTTAATTGTATACTCCAATTGTTAAAATTTTTACCTCTAAATTCAAGAAATTGCAATTAGATCGAATTGGTTATCATTGTATAACCAAGCTTTGATGCTAAATTTTAAAATCAATATATTTGCTAATAATATTGGAACCCAAAAATGAAAAGATTTTTTAGATAAGAAAAAGAAATGAGAGAAACTCTTTTAACTTTAAAATTACAATAACTCTCAGAAATACAAATACATTATAATTTTCTCATATACACTATCAATACTTAATATTTTTCTCACTATATGAAATACTCTTTTATCTCATTCACTAAAGCACTGCATCAAAAACCCTCTACCTCATTACATTACAAAGGCATAGCTCATAGACTCATTACACTACTCTATATTATGCTATCAAATCCATTGAATGAATTACATTTACTTTAAAGCATATTGCTTATTTATAGCACAAGTGAGTTTGCATTGTACAAGTTTGTAACAATATAATATAATTATTATCTTTTCAATGACTGCCAAACAAGCCATTTTGCTTCATTATTAGCATTACTTCATTGCGGCTTTACTTCCAAAATTTCAATAACTGCTACTTGGGTGGCTCCATCAAGAGTGCTTCATTGTTAAGCATTTGAATTCCTCATGATAAAGTTTTCTACCTTCCAATTTCTATATTATTATTAATTTCAAAATATATTTAACTACTTCTAACAAATAAGTTCAATAACGAAATATGTGAACTTAACTATGATAATTACATTTAAATATTATTTCATTAATTTATGTTATAGAGTAAATTGTGTGAAATTAGTTTTAAAATAAGGTGTGTGAAAGGAATTTAGGGATATATTTTTCAAAATTATCCTCATTTAAACTATGAAATACTAGAATTGCCCTCATTAGCAATAAAAATCTCCAAGGGCTCATCTTTTTCTCATTTTGATGCTAGAACCTTTGATCCCTTCCTCCTCCTAAATTCTTCATTCTTATTTCATCAAAATTTTGCTATAATTGTTCTAAAGACCTTAAGGACTATTCACATCTAATCAAATTAAGGTAACTTTTATAAATTTTATTTAGCTTCCAGGTGTTTATAAAGAAATTCAAGATGATGAGAAGGGAATTAGGGATTTTACATTCTAAATTGTAAAATTTTGTTGAATAAGGAATCAAGCTACTTACACAATTTTTTTCCAATCTTCTTTAAGCTCCTTGGTTTGTAGATAATCTACTTACTTAATAAATAAGTAAGATTATTTGATTTGGTTAATTTGTGAATTAACTCTTATGGAACTTAATGTTTTAGTGTTTGCATGTTAATTGTTGAGTTATGAGTATGCTCTTTTAACTTGAACATATTGATGAAAAATTTATAGAGAAAGGTATATGGTTGGATATTACTGTATGTTTACTTAGATATCAATTGGATGAATTTTCTGCACTTTTAAACAATTTTTGGAATTTCTAGAACTAATACTCTAATATAATATTCACGTACTACATATCAAAGGCTAGCACTTGAATACTTGATTTGAATACTAAGGGAGGCTTGAGTTTCTACCTCGTAATATCCGAGTATGATATGTATGATATTTGAATACTAACCTATCATTTTGAGGCATGATGGTTGAATGCCATACTCAAATACCAATATTATCCTATGCCTTTGCCTTCAAAAACTTGAGCATAGTACTCGAGTATAACCTTATTTTAGAAGATAATACCTGAGTCTCATACTCTAGTACCTTGAAGTTTCACACCAAAATTAGGTTATGAAATTAAAATGTTATAGTAACACACACACACACACACACACACACACACACACACACACACACACACATATATATATATATATATATATATATATATATATATATATATATATATATATATATATATATATATATATATATTGATATATTGATTAGACTAACTTGAGAGCTTGAATGGTGATTGTTGTTCCTTAATTGAATTATTATAATAAAAGTAAGATGGACTAATGAATAATTGATGAATGTGGAATTGAAATAAAATCAAAAATGTGAAAATGTGAGAATGTGATATTGAGATGATAAATTGTGAAAAAAGCAAAAATGTGATGAAGAAATGAAATCTTGAAATTGAATGATCAACACCAAATCCAACTTAACTATTTACAAATAGAAAAGACATCTAAAGGGATAAGATTTGGGTTTATGAATTAATAAGGGTGACTAGGAAGCATAAGGAAAGTTATTTAACATTTGGTATGTGAGAAATTGAATTGTGTTAGATATTATCATGTATTTATTGATAACATAAAGTGGTGCATGGTTTGATGTGTGGTATAAAACAAATACTTGAATTGTTGATTCCAAAAATGTTTTAGTTGAGTAAATTATCTACTTTTTAAGACATAATCTTATTATGTTTTTAAAATGTTTTATAGATGTTCAAATTGAAGCTTTGTAATCACCACTAACTTTTTAGGACTACAGAATATCCTGCTAAGTTATCAAGCAATCATAATTTAGAAATAAAGCTAGTTAGAAAGGAACAAAGTGTTTTATAGATATTTATAGTTGCTTTGTGCATAAAATATTATATCTATGATATATGTATTCCTTTTACTATTAGAATGAAGTAATTAAACTAAATCAATCTATTAGTAATTATGTAATGATACTAAATTAGGATTAATGAGATCCATACTGGTCACAGTCAGGTAGGTCATGACAAAGTTAATATTAAAGCATGATATAAGAATTCAGTGAAAAAAAAGAAGAAGAAAAGTCCTTAGGATAGAATAAATAGGACATGATTATGATTGCTTATTTAGGTGTTAGTTAAAATTGAATCAGTGTTATGTGTGCACTTGGGAAAATATACCACCTATACCATTTTAGTAAAACTAAAAGTTGTTAAATACTAGTGTTAGAGTTTTTATAGGATAATTGCTTGATATTATGTTTAAATATAAACTAAACATTTGAAATCCTTCTTGAATTAAGCTATGGTAGAATCCAATAGTCATAGGGCTAGTGACTCGAGGGATAAAGAGTCATCCAAAGGGTCGTAAGCTCATAATGGTAGATATAAAGGGACATGATAATCAAAATATTTCTCTATGGGCTATTACTTTTATTTAACAATTATTATTTGATGTTGCTCAAGTCTTTTGCTAAGAAAAGGGTGGGAACACCATTAGGATCAAGGGGATCAAGCTTCCAACCATAAAAAAGAAAAAGAATCAACCTCACCTAGAGAAAATCTTACTAAAAAACTTTCCATCATCTATGAATTCAATAAGTTGAAATCTCCCCATTTTACAGGAACAAATTGTGATGTTGATCCTTACTAGTTTCTTACTCAAATTGAGTGCTATGGAAAGATGCTTTCTTACTCTAATTCGATGCTTATTAAACTTATCAATTATAGACCAGAAGATATTGCTCACTTGTTGTTTACTAACACTATAGAAAATAGAGAGTCTACCTTGCCACCCTTAACATGGTCAACTTTTTAACTACTTTTTTGTCACGACCCATCCTAATCATGATTGACGTTGATCCCATTATTGATTTTCACAAGCTTTAAAAATTTTTGCTCTTTCTATTTAATAGGAGTTTCCAAATTCCAAGGGTACTCAAAGTTCATTTAAAATTTTATGAAAAAATGGATAGAATCTCCCTTATTTTTGGACACTTCCTATAGGCCACACACCTTATAATTCAGAACCTATAAATATTTTCAATTATGATAGCATTAAAAGCATAGTACCATACAATTTTAAATTTATACATAAATAAATGATTCAACACATCAAATATTAAATTAATATCATTTTTATTTCTAATTTTAACTCTAATTCAAAAAGCTCCCCAACAATCAAATCTTCCAATCCAAGCGGTTGTTGATTCTTCATAAATGTTACAAGACTCAATTCTTAGCTAGAAAACATTGAAGATAGAATGGAGTGAGTCACAAGAACTCAGTAAACATATTTAGTCTCTATAATGTGCATATTTACTCTCATGTTAGTATTTCACTTGCATACAACTAAAATCCCATGTTTCACATCACAAAAAATAATAAACTCAACCAATCACTTAGCACCTATTCTGAGTGATCATCACATTCATAAATAGATACTCAAGCTCAAACATAAACAAATCATTACAGTTACACCAAGTCTCTATAATCATATCAAACAGTAATATCTAATCACAAGCATAGTTATAATATTACATTGGATCACATAATCATTTATAATAACCATCTACTTATCTGTCTTTCTAATTTCTTGATCATTCTTATATCATTCTAATATGATTTGCTGAGAATTTCCCATCTGCCTTTTAGATCGACCTTATATCTTTCATTTCTATTTGTTGAGAATCTCTCATCTGGCTTTTGTATTATTTCTTCCTCACAGATCGTAATATCCGATATCATTGTTCTAGCATAATTCATAACTTTCCAATACCATATATGGCAAAATTTGTAGGTCACATACATATAAGAGTTCAATCCCACATCATAGTTGTTTATAATATTTTGATGCAAAGTCATAATTTCATCATTGGACAGTATCGAGCACATAATAGTACAGGCATTCCTATACAAATATCATTGAACTCAATCACAATCCATCTATAGCTAGAAACTACTATCACACTTTTACTGTGCACTCTGAATTAATATTATTCCTTCAATGAACTATGAAATTAAGTTTACATATGAGGGTAGATATATATATATTCAAAACTATAGAATCAATAGTATCAATAAAGAAAAATATCATTACAATTCATAACATTTAAATCATGCTTTATTTAGATAAAAGTTTAGTTGTAAGATATATATTCACCTGATAACTTTGATCCATCCATGGAAGTGCCAAAGCATCCATAACCATCTTTTCATATTCTCCTCCTATTTTACCGTTCACAAAGATAAATTATAAATAAATAAATATTACTTATCAATAAATAAAATATTATAAATATTTTAGTGTGCCAAAGCATCCATAACCATCCATAGCTTGCTTCGCACACTAAAATATTAAATTTTAAGATATAAATGTACTTTATGTATTGCAATCTAGTATTCCAGAGTCTCAGAATATTAACCTATCAATATTTCACCTAGTATCCAAATAATATGATAAAACAAGGTTTTCTAAATCAAGTTTAAACTTTTCAAAATATGAAATAAGAATACTTCACAATTACTTTGATCATAATATTCTAGAAATCATAAGAAATATTATTTCAAAAATGCTGCTAATAGGATCATGTATTATTTTATAGCATAAAATATTAGTCTAGCATCTTATAGCATAAGAATCATACTTTCCATATATATTATTATATATCTCAAATACATATGAAAATGGGCATCTAGATAATTTTCCAAATTGTACAAAATAAATAAAATAATATCTTTCAAGTATCACAAGTATGATACTTTTAACTTTTCATAACATAAAAATATTATTTTTTAGAAATATTATTGAAAATCTTTAATATATATGAAATGAATTTTACTTAGATCAAGTGAGAATTCTACAAAGTGTGAAAGTATATTGCTTTGTAATATTTTAATCATCTTATTTAACATTACAAAAAAATTATATCTTTCATAAGGTTCATCGAGCATATCAAACATGCATACAATATTTTATTTTGTTTTTTTATTCAATTCAAAATAACAAGAATAAACAAAACTGATTATATAAAGTTCTCACCACGTCGTACGTGGTCTAATAGTAACTCGTTGATGTCACCATTAGTCTCTATCATCGGCGGCAATGAGGTTCACAGCGGCTACAAGTCGGAAGAAATCCCAATCGCCAATCCACGATTGAATAGCTCCTTGACCCTATTGATAATAGTTGCGGCTTGGTAAGGCTGGGAAGAACAGATGATGAATGGGCAAAACTATATCCAAGGAGTAGCAGTTACCGTACGATGAAGAGCAACAAGCTTTTTGCTCACTAACGCCCTGATCGGTGAGAACATAAAGGAAAAGAGAAACGAGCAACAGAGAGATGCGTGAGGAAGGTGGTTAGATGGAGAAGCATCAGCAACAGGCAAAAAAGGAAATCCAGTAAAAAGAAAAGGAGGAAGGCAGTGCTGCTGAAAGAGTCTCAAGATAAAGAATAAAAAGGAGAGAGTCGATGACCTAAAATAGAAGGGGAAAAATAAAAATAAACTAAGAAATATGCTGTAGAAAAATAGTAGCCAATAAAGGATAAAGTAGGAGAGAGAAAAAGTGGCTGGTAGTGTAAGAGAGAAAAGTAATAGTAGCAGCACGTGAGAAAAAATAAAAATCTGGAGAAAGGGGGCTGCTATCTGAAATGAAACAGAAGAAGAGAGAGGGGCGGAAACATACAATAAAAAGGGGATAAATTGAAACAAGCTTCGGAGTTTTACATTCATGCATTGCGGTGCACTGCATCCCATTTTCCATACACATCTCAGCCTTCCAAAACTTATTTGTTTTTTTGTGAAATCTTAATCATTGATTTAATTTAACAACTTATTTTTATGATATTTCTTCTTTCCAAATAGCTTTAAAATTCAATGTAAGTATTTAAATAAATAAAAACTTAATACTCACATTTTTATAAAACTAATTTTATTCAAAATTTCAATTCCATTTTTCCTTCAATATATATATACATATTATTAATCTCCTTCAACTCTTGAAAATAAATTATTAAATACTAACAAATACTTCATAATTTCTCACATGCAAGCTCACTAAAATTATTTTCAATGTGTGAGAAATTCCTTGGAATAATAGTCATATAAAAATAAATAACTTTCAAATATTTTCATCAATATTATATTAATATTTCAAAATTCTTTAAAATCAATATCAACCAAATAAATAATTTTTTCATAAATCTTGAAATTTATGCTTTATATCTAAAGCGAAGATATTACATTTTCATTGATCAATTCATGCTTCCTAGTGTTCATGAAACTAAAATTTAATAGTTTTGTAATATTTCTAGGAGACTTTTTCCAAGAACTACTCATAAAGTATCAAAGTAAATTAATCCTTCTTAGTTAAACATGCTCAGCTCAGGAAAATTTAAGAGATGGGTAACCTCCTACGAAGTTTTTCAAACCTTTTGAAACATTGATAGAGATAAAAACTTAAGTTAAAATATTATTAAAAATGTGCTTAAAAAATTAGAAATTTTTTGATAGAATCCAATTTGATTTTAGGGGTTCAGGTGAGCCGAAATTCAATAAAATGGGTCAAAATTGTAATAATTTAGTTTATTTTCTTAAAATTCTTTTTGAAGCAATTAAAACTCATTTATTGAGGATCGAATGTGTTTCTAATAAGCCCAAATTGAATTCAAGGACTAAATTAAAAATTGACTAACAAATTTTAGGTAAAAATAAAAAATTTGAAAAAATTTAGGGTCAAAATGTAATTTTTCAAAAAATTGAATTTTGGCCCATTCTTTTTCTATTAATTTTGGACAATTTTGGGCTGAGGGAGTCTAGAAAATTTCGTCCTTAGCTGCTGCAAAACAGCAATAAAAGTATAAAAAAAATTCATGGATTTTGGGTTAAATTACAAAAAGGGCCCATTTTCTAAAAAGTTGTAGAAAACCCTAGAAACCTTGAGAAAACTCCATTTAGCTCTTCTCCCTCCTCATTTGCACGAAATTGTAACTGCCATAGGAGAATTCTTCAAGCTTTTAACACAACCAAATATACAAATAAAACAAATCAACCACAAAATTTAAAGTTCTTGCTACTTGCTTGCTTGAATTGCTAGGAGAAATCATCCAAAACTTGGAAATATCATCCTTTCCTCTGCAAATAAGAAACTTTCTCTTTTAGAAGGTAATTTGAAGCCTTAAAATATACAAGTTTAGAGGTGAATAGCAACTCACTTGATTTCCCATTGAATTTTGATAACAAATTTGCCAATATTGCTTTCTAGAATTTTGATTTCATGAAGTTAGGTGTGTGGCTATGCAACGAAGGCATGGTGCTGAAAATTAGTGTTCTTAAGTTGTATTTGAAGATATTAGGACAATATTAGTATGAATGAATGATTAGATCACCATTTGTTAAGCCTTGAGTGTAGATGGAATAGAAAGAGCTTAGAAATTGTTTGTGTGATTTTGCTTTTGAAATTCCTAAAAATCCAGAACTAAACCACGAATTTTAGGGACATACTAGGACGTCTTAAAAATTCAAAATCACCCATTTCCTAGTCTCTTATGATGTTAGGATACACATATAATTTATTGAAAATTTTTAGAAATTTTTAGAACCTGAACAAAGGACATTTCTGCACAAAGGTGCAGCTCACCCAGAAACAAGACGTGAATAATTTCATCTCTCTTCTTGAATTAATTTGGGTATTAAATGATGAGTAAAAATTCCAAAAAAAATTTTGGATACCCTTCCATATGTTGGTTAAAACATAGTCAATTTTCGTGACATTTGAAGCTCATTTTCTTGGTGAATAAATTCATAAAATTTTAGAGCTCCAGTGCTACCAAAGATTAAAACTGTTTTGGAAAGACATGATTCATGAATTTTTTGGATAGATTTCCTTGATTAAATGTGAAACCTAAGGATTCATATTTTTCAATTAACATGTTGAGAATATCATATAATTATTTGAGAAAATTTGGAGGTGTTTTAGAAGTTATAAAAGGTCCCTTATTGTAACATATCCTCTGCTGCCCTATTCTAGAATCTGAACATGAATAGTATTGTTGAATGGATATTTGTGAAATACACTAAGTATTTGATGCTTAAAAATATATTGCAATGATATTAGAATATGATTGAAACAATGTGTTGAGTTGTTGTAATTATTTGAATGTTCCTTAAGGGCATAGAATATAGTGATAGATTAGATTGAGTGGTAGAATATTAAATATATTGAAATTGTGATATATTATAAAAATATGCCATGATTTACACTCTTTAACATTAAATGTGAAATCTATACTTATTACATTGATCAAAGAAAATAAATGAGGATATTAATGGCTAGTTGGTATTAACCATATCTTTATTCTATCAAATTGACATGATTTTTCCTTAATTGGCACGAAAAGTATTTCATGACTCATATGACATTTTAAATGTGATATGTGAGAGGAATAACTTGGCCTAATGGCTTGCAGCATCATTCTAAAGGAAGGAAAGGGGTGGCAAGAAGTGGAGAGAAAAGGTTGGAGGTGAGTTGGATAAGGTTGGCCCAGAGAAATAAGGAGGAAACCTGTATATCATACTAGTCATATTTATTATTGTAATATTAATACATAATGCATAAGATAGATGTTAGTTATTAGATACAAATAAAGTATATGGAAATTTATCCAGTCTTCCTAATTTGGTATTAAAAAGAACTGATCATGGAAAACTATGGGAATAAAGATTGAGTAGCTACTCACTGACTATTTTGTATACTCACTCCTCTTCAATGTTATTTTGTTTTATAGATAAAAAATAAGGAGCCCAAGCGGAGGACTGATATGCTACATAAAACTTTCTAATCTCCATAGGGCATTGTGTAACAAAAGATTAATATATTTAAGTCATCCTCTGTATAGTTAAAGTCTATGTATGTGATAAATAGTTTTATTATGCTACTATATATTAATATCATATATTAACTTTTTTATTGTACGTATAATGCAATTTACTTTACTTATATCATTTGATGCTATCATTTATTCTCCTTTTATTATAAAATAGTCAGATATAGTTTCCTGCAGGCTTGTAAAGATGTCTGATTAGTGGGATACCAATTAGATGTCTTTACGCTGATCACGATACCTAAAATTGGGTCGTGACAAGTTTGAACATCTAAAATAAGGGTTAATACCTATTAAGGAATTTGTATCCCAATTTCTTCACTTATCTCATTATATGGGATATCTAATTCCTACTAAAAGTGCAACAATTCAAAAACTTGCTTATATCTTACTTTTTTAATTTTATTCAAATCACTAAAGACACCACATTCTAAGATATCGTCAATTAAGCATTAGAGGGTGAATATTGAAATAAAGATTAAAATAAAGAAGGTCATAGTCCATAAGAAAATGCAATAGATTTAGAGACCTAGATATCCATCTAATGTTAGAGAAATGCCTCCATCTACTATTCCTCATAATAAAAGAAGTCAATTTATTTTGAGCTTTTATAGGAGAAGTATTGTTAAAGGAACTTTGAGAGCAAGAGGTTGTGGTAATCCTTCATCTTATTCATCTTACTTTGGTGCTTCTACTAACTTTGGTAAGGGAACATCTCAAGGAAGAAGTAAACATGATGAGTTCAATATGGTAACGAGCATTTAGGATCATGTAATAAAATGAATGTAATCTATTTTCAGCATAGTTAGTTAAGCCATAAAAGAAGAGACTGCTCGAATAATCTATTAAGTTACAATCCAAACTATCCTAATTCCTAACAAAACCTATTTGTGACTTAGCTAGTATCTCATAAACCTTAAATAACACCAGGGTTTAGTGGTTATGGCAACATCAAAGGGAGAAACCCACCAAGGAACTAAGCTAAAGCATTCTTTGTCACCTGTTAGGAAGCTCAAGCCTTTAATGTTGTCATTGTAGGTACTTTTTTTGTTAAAAACTAGTTAGCTTATGTTTTGATATATACAAAAGCTACACATTCTTTTATTTCTATGAAATTTGCTTCATTGATGAACAAAACTTTTAGTAAATTACCAAAATCTTTATTTATATCAACACTAGTAGATAAAACCTTTGTTGCTACTCAATTTATAGATGCTTGCCCTATTCATGTCCATAATCAAGCTATGCCTATACATTCGATTCTTTTAGAAATGGTAGATTATGAAATCATTGTAGGCTTGGATTAGTTATCAAAATATCAAACTTAAATGAATTATTTTAACATAATAGTCACTTTTGTTGTAAAGGCATCCTTTCTTATTGTATTTTAGGGAGAAAAGGGCTTTGGGATTTTTATAATCATATCCAATATCAAGGTTCAAAAGCTTATTAGGAGTGGACATTCCGCATATCTTGCCAACATAAAAAATATAAATCAATATTATTCTAAATTCAAAGATGTTCCTACTAATCAAGAATTTCTGAATGTGTTTTTAAAAGATATATCCTATTTACCTTCAAAACAAAAGATTGAATTTAAAATCAAAGTTGTTTTTGATATTGAATCAATTTTCATTCTTCCTTATCAAATGTGTAATTGAATTGAAAGAACTTAAGAAGCAATTGTAAGAGTTAATTGATAAAGGCTTCATTTATCCTAATTCATCTCTATAAGGTGTGCCAATTTTGTTTGTGAAAAAGAAAGAGGGAACATTGCACCTTTATATTAATTATTGTTAGCTAAATAAAGTTACCATAAAAAATAAGTATCTATTGCCTAAAATCGATAACTTATTCAATTAATTACAAGGTGCAAAATGTTTTTCCAAGATTAACTTGCATTTTGGGTACCATCAATTGAAAATACAAAAATGAGACATTCTTAAAATAGCTTTTAGAATCTAGTATGGTTATCATGAATTCCTCATTATATCTTTTTGGCCTTATTAATGCTCCTACAACATTCATGGACCTTATAAATAAAATCTTTAAAATAATCCTTAACAAATTCATAATTATTTTCATTAATGACATCATTAAGTATTCTAAAAATGAGTAAGAACATGCCCAACATCTTCAAATTGTCTTGTGAACTCTCTAAAAAACACTAGCTCTTCATGAAATTCTCCAAATATGAATTTTGGCTCACTAGCGCAGAGTTCTCGGGGTATGTGATTTCCCAAGATGGTATTTAAGTTGATCTAGAGAAAATCAAAGCAATACAAACTTGACCAAGATTATCAACTATATCTAAAATTTAAAGCTTCCATAAAATAGCCAACAACTATGTTGGTTTATGAAAAATTTCTCTAAAGTATCCTTTTTATTGACAAAGCTTACTTAGAAAGGAGTAAAACTTGAATGGTCTGATGAATGTGAAAATAGTTTCCAATATGTGAAAGCTTATTTAACTTCTGCTCCAATTTTGATACTTTATGTAATATCCTAAAATAGGACGAGGAATTTACATAAGACTTTTCTTTAAAAAATCCCCTAAGTGAAGTAGAAATTCCAAATAGGAAATTTTACTAGAAAACACTTGAATCATAAAACTCAAAAGGAAAATAGGGTGTAATTCGAGAAAAACGTAAATGCAATTTGGATACAAGGCCAACTAGACTTTTTATGAAAATTTTATTAGGCATCAAAATAGATCAAAATTGAATTAAAAACTTAACAATAAGTTTATGAAAATTTACGTGGGAATTAATGGGAATTCCAAAATCTAGGTACACCAAAAAGCAAGAAATTGAATTGAAAATTAAATGAATTAATTTAAAACATTTTAGGCTAACTTAGATAATTTTTTAGGCTTAAATTGTGTATGAAATTAAAAAAAAAAGGTCCAAATTAAGGCTTAAAGCTTCGGGGTCAAAATGGAAGAAGTGGAAATTAAGACTAAATTGCAATAAATCCTATTCATTCTTTTAATGGGCTTATTTTTATTAGATTTAGGATAATTATTTTTTTATCATCTAAGCCATTTGGATATCCAAAACCATTAGCCACTTGTCCAAGATTTTTCTCAAAAACCAATAAATAATAATTAGAAAATTAAAGATTTTTTCGTTAGGGTTTTAGGTTTATATATATATATGTGGGTTGGCCATTTGTGAATAAAAAATTTTTCTTCTTTGGCCAGATTCAACCATGAAGAAGGAGAGAGGTTTATACAAATTTCAAGCTATCACCAAATATCAAAAGTTAAGTGAAAACTTTCCCTTATTTTGGGTTATCTCATGAAAAATGATGGCATTGTTGAATTTTACTTTCTTAGATAATCATTAAAATATGATGGTGTAGGGTTTTCTTTTTTGGAAGCTTTCCAAATGTGAATATGATGGCATGATCTTTGTATATTACTATAGAGAATGGTGGGAAAAGGATTCATATAGGAAAGATGAAGATAAAATTAAGTGAAATAAAAACAACTATCTTAAGTGATACTAAACAAGGATTTTTATCACTCAATGTATATAGGGGTTAGAAATTTTTAAAATTTCAATCCTTAACATTTTAAGGTCATAAATAGTGTTAGGATGTTTATAGATGAAATTGAAAGTTTTTAGATACATGAAAAACTAAGTTATAAATGAAATATTCAAATTAGCTAATTTCATAACCCTATTCTATAAGGTCTAAGATTTGAATTATTTGAGGCATAAAATGATTGAGAAAAATTATGAAACCTTCTAGATATAATATATAGGATGTTAGTAAGCTTTGTATAAAAATTTGGTGGGAAATGGAGTCGATTTGGCTACCCAAATGATAATTGTGTTTTGGAAGCCTATTGTGTCAACAATAATCTGAAGCCAAAAAACTTGTGAAATGAATTATGTTTTATGCTTATTAATATATTAGAAATATAAGATAAAAATTTGGTAAATTATAAAATTTTTCTTGAAGGTTCTAGGGCTATAATCAATAATATGAACCTCTAGCTTCTAATAAGTAAAATGTTAGTAAAACTTGTTGAAAAATGCTTTTAACAATAATAAAAACTTAGAAGGTCATTCACATGGCTAAGAGATGTCATCCTTGATAGGATAGAAGAACCAATCTTAATAAAGGATAAGGATGTATATGAAAGAAAATGGTAAATTGCATAAGACATTTATAGTATGGTTGGTATTTAGCTACACCCACTGGAATTGATTTAATTGTTGAAGTTTTAACATCCCATTACTATTTGTTATGAACTATGAGGGGGAGATATAACATTCTTTGTAGAAGATAGGTGCAATTAGTAGTGGAGGAAAACAATTGTTAGCTTTATGCCTAGGATGATAAGGGATAAGATTAGACTGAAAATATAAGATAAAATATTTTCTATATTAACATTTATCAATGGGATACATAAAAATATTTCTTCAGAAGACATAAAATATTAGTTATACATAAACAAATGGTTAAATTTTTATGATAAACACTTTTCTAAATAAGGTGATGAGTGGCCATCTACTAAGCAAATTTTATACTCACTCCTTTTGTTGACTTAAATTGTAGGTATTAATCATGGATTTGATAGTCCAAATTGATGCTTGTATAGGGCTCTTCTAGTCTCCCTATGGTGCCTATAAGTTATTATTTCGATATAAAGTATAGTCTACTCATGTAAATGTAAGAGTAGATTATGAAGTAATACTTATAAGAATAAACTCAGAGTCTAATCCTATTATAATAGATCCATTTTATCATGTACCTCCACTTGAAAGCTTTACTAGTAATGAAGTTTTATCTTCCTCTATAGAGATGGATCCTGAGGAATAGGACTTTGATAGGTTTAACTGAGAGTTAGAATTATCTGATATGCTATGTAATTTATGTTTTCATTTGAACAATCTTTAGATGTATATATATATTTTAAAATTTAAAACTTCTAATGTATATAGTTTTGTATGCTATGTCTTGACATTTGCATCCTTTAATAATATTAGTTTAATAAAGATATCAAAATACTATAAAGGCTTGTAAAGATATTTATTTGTTATGTTGGTATTAATTAGGTATCTTTACACCAGTCATGATAGTTATATGATAGGTTATAATAGAGTTAGTATCAGAGTATGATCCTAGATATTAATAATCTTTATAAGAGAGTTAGTGGGGGCATGGTAGATCATGGAGATTTTGGAAGGTCTATGAAGGAACAAGTATTAGTCACCTCCTATCCATAGAAATTATATATGTTTCTTTACTTTTTCTTTAGAATTAATATTTACTAATTTAAAGTTATTTTAGGAAATTATGGCTAGGAAGAGACAAACTTAGCCTAGAAAGCCTTAACAATTAACCAAAGTGTATCCAAAAATTTTAAAGAATAAGGCATCCATAAAACCCTCTAAGGATAGAACAAGAATAACCTATAAATTTGGCATGGGCTATAAAATTGCAACAAACCTTAGAAAGATTTTTGAACTAAAACAAGAGCCTATCGGTTCCAACTTGAATACCATTACCACCTAGATAGCAATTCGTTTTTTGCCTTTGAGAGAAAAACTACAAATAGTACATGAATTTTAGAAATTAAATTCCCTAAAATATGATGGTACAAATCCTATAATAGACCTTTATCAATTTATTAATCAGATAGAGAGGGCTTGTAGATTGATAGGATGTGATGAGCATATAATGGTGGAATTAGTTTAACTAGAGGATGTTGCTCATTTTTGGTATATCCACAATACCAAATCACAATTATTGCTCATGAACCTATTACTTGGTGGCAATTTCAAATGCAGTTTATGGATAGATTTTTACTCCCAAGTGTTCGTGAAGCCAAAGCTTATGAATTTAAAAGATGAACTCAAGGATCTATGACAATGGCATAATATGATGCCTAATTCACTTGAGTATCCTAATATGCAGAACATTTAGTGCCTACTAAGAAAGCAAAGATAAGTCAATTTGTATATAGTCTTTGAGACTATTTTTATGACTAAGTAGGTGCCCCTGATAATACAATGTATAAGCAAGCGCCGGATCAAGCAATCAAGGTAGAGCTACATGCTAAAGAGACATAAAACCAAGAAGCAACCTCGGAAGGACAAAAAATACTAAAATTTTAAGGAGGGAGCCATAGAGATACTAGGAAAAAAGTAACCAACTAAAATATGTTAATTGGGAGTAAGTAGGTAGGAGTAAAGCTAATTGAAGAAGACTTCTAAGGAGAGTTTCTAATAGCAAATTTAGAAGTGACTTTAATATCTCTGATCAAGCTTACCCATTTCTCCTACCACCTATTAGACCCCCTCGATTCCCACATTGTAACTTCAGTCACTCTAAATAGTATAGATCTTCCTTTAAATATGGGCTAATAGGGCATCAAGCATTTAAATGCCCAACTATTCAACAAGGAAGTAATGTCATGAGCCTTAGCATATGACCTACTCAGAATATAATCTCAGTGAAACCATCAATAACATTAAGAAAGAAGAACACAAGAAAGGAACTAGCTTGAACACAAGCTTAGGTATATGTCATGATACGTTAGGAAGCCCAAGCCTTCGATGTAGTAGTCATAAGTAAGATATTAGTTGAAACCTTTCCTGTAAAAGTATTATTTGATCTTAGTACTACGCATTTCATATAAAAAAATTTAGTAGAAAAACTTTTGAAACCATTAAATGAAATAGCTTAACACTTAGTGGTAAATACACAAGTATGAGAAAAGATGATAACAACCATGGTGTTAATAATTATGTAATTTAAATAGATAATCATCTAACTTCAATCAATTTGATTGTGTTAGAAATAATGGATTATGATATAATTCTGAGGATGGATTTGTTATCAAGGTATCATGCCTGTGTGTATTGTTATTACAGTATAGTCATGTATCAACTGGAAGAGGGTGAAATCCAAATATTTCAAGGTGAAAAGAAGGTAGGAATGCCTACTTTTTTTGTCATGTATAAAATTTAGGAAGTTTGTGGATAGATTCAGTAAAAAAAGCTAAAAAAGAAAAAGTAACATTGGATTAAGTTCTTGTAGTGAAAGAATTTCTTAATTTTTTTGAATGATTTACTAGATTGCCACCACATTTGAAGAATGAATTTACAATTGAAAACACCCCTATAATAGACCTGATATCTATTGTTCCTTATATTGCTCTAGTAGAATTAAAAGAATTAAAGGAGCAATTGCAAGATCTATTAGATAAGGGTTTTATATAACCTAGTATGTCATCTTGGGAAGCGCTAGTGTTGTTTGTAAAAAAGAAGGATGGATCGTTGCAATTATGTATTGATTATCAACAATTAAATAAAGTTACTATTAAGAATGAATACCCTTTACCAAGAATCAATGATTTGTTTGATCAATTGTAAGGTTCTTAATACTTTTTGAAGATTGACTTACAATCTAGTTATCGTCATCTGAAAATTTGAAAAGAAGATATTCTAAAAATAACATTATGGACTCATTATGGACATCACACATTTTTAGTTATGTTGTTTAGACTAACTAATGCTTCTACAACATTTATGGACATGATGAACTGCATTTTTAAACCTTTCTTAGATAAATTCATTATCATGTTTGTTGACAATATCTTAGTATACTCCAAGAGTGAGGAAGAACATGCCTAACATTTGAAAATTAAATTTTAAACACTACGAAAGCATAAGCTATATGCTAAATTCTCAAAGTGTTAATTTTGGATGAAAAAGGTTTATTTCCTAGGTCATGTCTTATCCTAAGAAGGAATACAAGCAAATACACAAAAGATTAAGGCTATATTCAAATGACCACAACCTTCCTCGATGATAAAAATACACAACTTTCTTGGATTGGTTAGATACTACAAAGGATTTGTAAAGGATTTTTTGAAAATAGCCATTCTTTTAACTAGATTGACTCGTAAAGGAGTTAAATTTATGTAGGATAATGACTGTGAAAGAAGTTTTCAAAGATTAAAGGAATACCTTCTACTCCAATATTGGCATTATATAACAATGCAAAAGAATATATGATGTATTGTGATACGTTTAGAGTAGGATTATGGTGTGTATCAATGGAGTAAGGAAGGGTAATAACCTATACATCTCATCATTTGAAGAAACATAAGATGAATTATCCTATTCACAATTTGCAAATGGCAACTATAGTATTCGCCTTAAAGATATGGACATATTATTTGTATAAGGCTACTTGTAAAATTTATACAAATCATAAGAGCCTTAAATATATTTTTGAACAAAAGGAGCTTAATATGAGACAAAGAAAGTGGATAGAGTTTGTAAAAGATCATGACTACTCTATTCATTATCATCTAAGCAAAGCAAATATAGTTGCTAATGCCTTAAGTTAAAAAGCTTCTAAAAACAAATGCAAGATGTCAAATGGAGATAAAAGCATGGAACTAGCTTGTATAACAGTACATTCTACTATAATGGATCAAATTAAAGAAGCGCCTAAAGAAAATTCTCAATATGAGCAATTAAAAAATAAAGCTATAAATGAGGCAGAAATGAATCTAACAATAAATGAAGAGGGAATAATAAGGAACAAAAATCAATTATAGGTGCCTATGGCTTTGAGGTAAGAAATATTAAAGAGAGTTCATGAATCATCTTATACAATGCATCCTCATGCAACAAGAATTTACCAGGATTTGAAGAATTTATATTGTTAAGATGGAATAAAGAAGCATGTGTGAGCTTATGTAATTAGATGTTTAACATGTCAATAGGTTAAAGCAAGGCATCAACATTTGATAGGTCTTTACTAGAATATTTATATTCTTGAATAGAACTGGGAGAGCATTACAATGGATTTTATAACTAGATTACCATGAACTAGCAAAGGATATGATTCCATTTAGGTGATGATGAATCATTTGACAACTTCATACTAGTGAAAACAAGGTACATTGCATCACAATATGCTCAACCTTACATAGATAAAGTCATTCCATTGCATGGCGTGCCGCTTACAATTATTTCAAATTGAAGATCACAATTGACATCCTAATTTTAGCAGTTATTCCAAGAGATGCTAGGAACTTAATTGTGATTTAGTATAGCATTCCATCCTCAAACTAATAAGCAATTAGGAAGGATTATTCAAACACTAGAAGATATGCTTGGAGCTTGTGTAATAGAAATTGAAGGAAACTGGGGTAAGTATCTACCACTAATGGAATTCACTTATAATAACAACTACCATACCAGTATACAAATGGGCTCCATTTCAGGTGCTACATGGTAGGAAGTGCAAGTTTCCTGTTAGGTGGTTTGAACCAAGAGAAGCAAAAATAATTGATCCTAATCTTGTGGAAGATGCTATCAATAAGGTTCAAATAATTAGAGAAAGATTACAAGTGGCTCAAAGTCGACAAAAATCTTATGCAGATAATAAACGTATAATATTAGAATTTCAAGAAATTGATTAAGTATTTTTGAAAGTTACTCCTATGAATGGGGTAATCAGATTTGACAAAAAGGAAAAATTGGCACCTGGATATATATATGGATCTCTATAAAATTGATAAACAAATAAAAAAATTGCTTATAAACTAGAACTACTAAAAGACATGAAGGCAATACATCTAGTTTTCCATGTATTTATGTTAAAGAAATATATTCTAGATGAATCTCATATGTTAAAAGAAAAACCTATAGAATTAGATCAAAAATTGGTATATGAAAAAAAACCTATATGAATTATCGATCGATAAATAAGGAAATTGTGATCTAAGAAAATTTCCATGGTAAAAGTAATATAGGAGAAACATAGGGCTTAAAAGGCAAAATGGGAATTAAAGAAGAACATGAAAGAAAACTACCCAAATTTATTTGGTAAGTTTTTTTTATCTAAACACATCACGAAGTCTATTAACAATTTTATGAATTATTATGCAATTTCTTAAAAATTCGAGGATGAATTTTCTTAAAGGAGGAGAACTTATAATATCTCAAAATGGGACAAGGAATTTACATAGGAGTTTTTTTTTAGAAAATATCCTAAGTGAAATAGAAATTCCAAATAGGAAATTTTACTAGAAAACACTTGAATAAAAGAACCCTAAAGAAAAATCGAGTGAAACTTAGGAAAAATGTACAGTTAATTTAAATGTGAGCCCAACTAGATTTTCTATGAAAATTTTATTAAGAATTAGAATGGATCAAAATTTGATTAAAAAACCTAACAATAAGTTTAGGAAAATTCGCAAAGGAATTTATGAGAATTCCAAAACCTAAGTACATTGAAAAATGAAAATTTGAATAAAAAATTAAATGGATTAAATTAAAAACTTTTGGTCTAATTTAAATCATTTTTTAGCCCAAAATGTGTATGGAAAGTTTAGAAATAAAGGCCTAAATTCTAAGGTTTAAAATGCAAAAAAATGGAAAATTAAGGCTAAATTGTAATAAATCCTATTTATCTTTTTAACATGGCTTATTTTTATTGGATTTAGAGTAATTATTTTTTAATCATCTAGGCCATTTGGACATCCAAAACCATTAGTCACTTGTCCAAGATTTTTCCCAAAAACTAATAAATAATAATTGGAAAATTTAAGATTTTTTGTTAGGATTTTGGGTTTTTATATATATAAGTGGGTTGACCACTTGTGAAGCGAAAATTCGATTCCTTTGGCCAACTTCAACCATGAATATAGAGAGAACCCAAGCTTTCATGAAATATAAAAAGGTGAGTGGAAACTCTTGCTTATTTTGGGTTGTCTTATGAGAGGTGATGATGTTGTTAAATTCTAGTTCCTTAGATAATCATTGTAATATGATGGTGTAGGGTTTTGTTTTTTTGAAGCTTTCCAAATATAAAAATGATGGCATGATCTTGGTATAGTAATGTAGAGAATAATGGAAAAAGGATTCATAAAATTTGTTTAGGAAACATAAAGAAAACAAAATTAGCTAGAATGAAAATAACTTTTCCAAGTAATGCTAAATAAAGATTTCTTTCATCTAATGTATATGAAAAGCCTAGTTATAGATAAAATATGCAAATATGCTAATTCGAGAATCCTATTTTATTAGGTCTTGGGTTTGGAATATTTGGAAGCATAAAATGATAGAGAAAACTTATAAAACTTTCCAAATATAATATTTTGGATGATACCAAGCTTTTATCAAAATGTGGTGGCAAATGAAGTTAATTTAATTGCCCAGATGATTGTTGTTTTTTTATAACTCCAATGCTATTTGAATTTGGTAACTCTAAGTTAATGCCCTTGGTACATTAGCAAGGTCAAGAAATTTATTGTATAACAATTAAGTTAGTCTTTATTCAACATATTGATAATGTCTTGACAAAGTTTGAAAGCAATTGGTTTCCATTTAAATGTTAAAAAATGGCTTAAATTACAAGTGTTCATTAGCTGTCTTATTCTAGAAGCCTTGTTTTGTTACATTATGAGCAATAACTTGAGGCTACTAAACTTATAAAATGAATGATGTTTTATGCTTGTTAATTTATTAGAAATATAAGACAAAATTTTAGTAAATTATAAATTTTTTTGGAGCTTCTAGGGCTTTAATTAATAATATGAACCCTTAACTTCCAACAAGTAGAATATTGGTAAAATTTGTAAAAAAATGTTATGAACAATAATAAAAACTTAGGAAGTTATTCACATAGCTAAGAGATATAATCTATGATAGGATGGAAGAACCAATCTTAAGAAAGGATAAGGATGATATGAAAAAAAATGGCAAATAATATAAGACATTTATGACATAGTTATTATTTGGCCGTACCCATTAGAATAAATTTAATGGTAAACATTCCATTACTATTTATTGTGAATTGTGAGGGGGATATATAACATCTTTCTTAGAGAAGGAAATGCATGGTTAGTAGTGGAGGGAAAAGATTAGTAACTTTACACCTAGTGCAGCAAGGAATAAGGTTAGATTAGAGATATAAAGTGAAACTTGTATACTTACCATGGCCATTTTTATAGTAGTATCTACCAATAATATAAATAAGAAAATTTCTTTATAAGACACTAAATATTATATACACATAAACAAAAGGTTAAATTTTTATGATAAATACCTTTGCTAATAAGGTCATGAGTAGCCATTCATTAAGTATATTTTATACTCATCTTTTTTATTGACTTAAATTGCAAGTATTGATCATGGATCCTATAGTGCAAATTGATACTTACATAAGGCTCTTCTAATTTTCCCATGGTATCAATGAGATATTATTCTAATGTAAAGTACAATTTGCTCTAGTAAATGTAATAGTAGATTAAGAAGTAATACTTGGAAGAATAGTCTTAGAGTCTAATCGAATTATAATACATCCATTTTATGGGGTGCCTTCACTTGAAAGCTTTGCTAGTAATGAAGTTTTATCTTCCTTCGTAGAGATAAATTTAGAGAAGTAAGATCCCAATGGATCCAATCAAGAGTCGGTGTTGTCTGACGTGCTATGTAAATTATATTTCCATAAGAACAATCTTTGGATGTATATTTGTGTGTATATATATATGTATTAAACTTCATAATTTTTTATGTATATAGTTTTGTGTTCTAAGTCTTGACATTTACGTCTTTTGATAATGTTAGTTTAATAAATATATCAAAATAGTATAAAGGCTTGTAAAGATATCTATTTGGTATGTTAATACTAATTAGCTATCTTTACACCAATCATAATAGTCATGAGAGTTGCAAATGTAATTACAAGGATATATATATGATAAATAAGAAATAAAATAGTACATAAATAAAATGAAGTAAAATGGTATGCACCTAAGGAATTTTTTTTAATACATATACACACGTGCATGAATATACTTATATGATAAGGATGAAAATCAAGATAAGTACATATTTAGAAATGTATTGGCTAGAATAAGAACTTTGTTACTTATGATATCTTGTACAAAACATACACAAATTGTGAATGATGATGATTTATGATGGTTATGATAAATTGTATATGAATGTGGCAAAAATGTTTAAATGTATGCCAATAACATGAATGTATTAAGGATTTTGATATTCTATGAGATATAGCATAAGTGATGAACATGTGAATGAGATATGGCATCATGAATTATGTTAAATATGCACACATGATTTTTTGTATTTTGTATACATATATGAATGTGAACTATGAAATGCAATATTGAATTTAATTATCTATGAATATATCCATGGGAATTATCAAATGAAATGCGATATAGCATGATAGTCCTCTTATATGGTGAAAATTATAATGTGATATAAGTGCATTATATAAATACAAAAGGAAATTTGGTTGTTTGCAATTGGAGGCTAGCAATGTAGTTATATGAAAGGAAATTTGGTTATTAGTGATGGAAAGTTGGAAATGCAATTATAAAGAAGGATATTTGGTCATTAGCAATAAGAAGTTAGCAATGCAGTTACAAGGATGGAAACTATGATATAATATTTCATTACAACATTGCAAATCTATATGAATACAAGGAATTGGTTAACAATGGGATACTAGTAATGTAGTTACAAGGACAAAATGTGTAGTACCATATTATAATGCCCAAATTGCATGTCATATTCTTATGAATCATGCATGACCATAATTATATCCTATATACTTATAGTTGATATCATAGCTATCGGTAACATGTTTATGAGTTATATTTTGGCCCACTATCTACTCTTTTATTATTGTCAAACTGATATGAAAGACTTGATGTTTTTATGTGGATTTAATATATGATGCATGAAAATTAGCATAAGACATATACAAAAGGTTAAGACCTAATGATCATTTGAAATTCATCTCTTGAAATAGAAATATAAGTGGCCACATATAGTGATAAAGAGTAATGTAATGGAAGCATGGATGAATGCTAAGAAGCAATGTGAGTTGCAAAAACAACATTTAGATTATAATATCTCAATTAACAAGTATAATGCTAAAACTTAAATAAAGGAAATCCCTCTAGGGAAGGGGTGAATGATGTGGAAAAGATAATAAATAATTAATATCATGAAGAAGAAGAAGAAATAATTAAGACTTATAAAATAATCAATATGAAATTAAGATGATAATAGTAAGGAATCAAGAGAAGATCCTAATTAAATAAAATCATAGGATAGTCTATATGTAGTGTCACTCACTAAGTGTTTATAACTTACTTTAGTTATTTATCATTGTAGATGAAGGTTGCTCAAGCAAGGCAGAATACTTTAGCCATTACAACAAACCATTTGCAATGAATTTAATTTGTGAAAAATTGTATATAGAGTTAGAGACAAGTACAAATAAAATTAACCTTTGATTTTTAGACTTAGGTGTTACAAAGATTGTATAAGAGCATTGTCTAGGTAATGTGGGAAATTGATGGTTAAAATACCTTGGACAAGCATTTAAACTGATGAAAGATGGGCATACTATGTGTTTATGATTATAGAGGAACCAATCCCTTAGAATAATTTGAATAAATAAATTATAAGTGTGGACTTTACCTTAACCCATAATTATACCATTGTGTAATAAGAAGTCAAGGCTTATTGGCTAGCCTTAAGAGACCTATCTAGTCTAAACTCTCTTTTGAGGGGGAGGTAGTATCAAATGAAAATGTATAAGAAGCCCTTCACCATGTAATGCTTTCTTTAAGATGCCTACAACAATGAAGGCACCTAAAGAACCTTTTGTTTTTACCACTTGGAAGAAAATACCTTATAGTAAAGCACATAAAGTGAAGAACCTATCACCAAACTAGAAGAATAATGGGTAATTGATATGCATGTTACAATGCATCAAAATTAGTTAAAACTGATTTATTGAAGAAATAATGTCGAAAAGTGGCACAACTAGGTCGTACCCCTAGCGATTCTTTGATTTTATCTTTTCTAAATGGATTCCTAACAATATTTACACAATTGTTGAATTATTTATGCAATGAAAATGAAAGAAACTAATGCAAACAGAATGCAAACATAGTAAAAATAAAATGCTATAACATAATACAATATGCTATATGTTGTAAGAAAAATTATGCAAAACATAGAATCAAAGTTTGGGGGTTGTTTGAATGAAATTAAAACAATAACAATAAACTAAATAAGCATAAAATAGAAGCAAAATAGAAAGTAGATAAAAGAATTCAATGTTATAAAATAGTCTATCCAAGGAATTGAAAACTCTAATTTAGACTAATCATAGATTACTTTAGATTTGACTTTCTTAATTAATTCTTCAATCTTGAATTACTTGGAATCTCTATGATAATTCATGAATACTATGCTAGATGATCTCCTAGGATTTTATCAATTAAGATTAGCCGATTAAGCAATCACTATAATTCTATTAACTAGATTGAAACTAATTTAATAATAGAATTCAATTGAATTGAGAAATTAAGTTAGAAATCTTCAAATTAATCCCTTAATCCTATGTCCCTATGTATAAAACTATGATTTATCAACCACAATTTCATATCAAAACAAAAAAGAATTCGAAATCATAAGGATGAACATCAATTATATCAAATTAACATCCAACGCAAGCAATTTCAAGAATTTAGCACAAGTAAATAGGGAAAGAGAAAAATTAATTAAGAAAAGTTAACATTACAAATTATAATTTCATAATCCAGTAAGGAAGAGCCTCAAACTCCCTAAATTAACTCTAAAAATTAGCCCTCCATAACTAGAGGACACAAACTAAAGGAAGAAGAAGAAAAGTTGTCTATTCAGTGTGTGTAAAGTTTGAAGTCTAATGAGTTTCTCCTCTATTTATTTAACCTAATTAAGCTAAAACCCTAATGGATCCAACTTCTATGCCTCTTAGAATTACAAATATAGGGCCTTCCTAATTTTTAGAACCCTAGACCTATTTTTAACAAGATAATTAACTTCAACAATTTCATTAGTGAATTCCCACAAGTCTAACTTCCAACTAGTTTTTGATCATGAAATTATTGTAATTTAAAAAAAAATCATAATTAAGAGACTTGTAGGCCTATATCTTCTAAGAATTTAGGATTTAGGCACTAGCTTTAGGTTAATTTCACTTTTTTTAACTCTAGTTATGGCCTAAAAATTGAGGCAGGCTTAATTCGGACAAAGACCCAACTTTAGCTTCTTAGCTACATATGACCTCCCAAATGCCTAAATTGGGCTTGGACCAAAACATAAAAATTATAGTTTTATCTTTAAGCTTTCCAATAATATAAATTTTGCCTTAATATGACATTCGAAGCCTAAGATATGATTGAAAAACACGAATAGTATTAAAATCCAGCATTTACCGAATAAATTTACAATATTGTAAAATCAACCCAAAATTATAAAATAAGGTTTAATCAATGAAATTAAGCAAATATAACACTTAAGAAACATAGAATAGGAAAAAATAAAATAATAAATATTTTTCTTATCAGTAATCCTCAAATAACATTTAATAATAAAGGCTAATTAGAAACAACAAGCTAGTTTAAGAACTTAAACCTATTATCTTGATTTGGGTATTTGAATATTCTATGATTGAACTAAGCTTTAAAATTTAGATAAATTTTAATTATTTCAATATGCATTGGTTGGAATGAGTTTTATTATAAGTGATTTCTCCTTTTGATGCAAGCATTTTATTATACAGTATATAGGTTGTAATTATAGCATTTTTTATATTTTAGAGGTCTCTTAGTAAATTTGTTTATAGGATTTTTGTTTGATCCATGTTTTTTCAGTTTTGGGCTTTATTTGTGAAGTATAGGTGTTTAGGCTTTAAATTGGGTTGAATTTTAATACCCTATTTTAGGAATTCTTGAACATAGTTTAATTTTTGGTTCATAACTTAAGCTACAAGTGCCAATTTTAACTAGTTTATACCTTTTCAAAATGCTAAGAAATAGATTTACAACTTTCATGAAGAGGTTAAGACCTAAAATTGCCATTTTAAGGTTCAAAATCCACTTAGAATTGAGCTACAAAAATCTGTCAAGAGGCCTAAACATTATCTCAATTTTTAACCCATATCTAGAGCTTTAGATGTCAGAATTAGGCAATCTATACATCATTGGAAAGCTTAAGAGACCTACAACCTACAACTTCTCTATTTACTAAAAAGTTAAATAACATAATTTTGGGCCTTAAATATTGGCTAAAATACACTATTTGTTGGGATGATGATGAGAAATGATATATAAGATATGACAAACTAGGTTTTGAAATGGAATTTGAATTTTTAGATAAAATAGTTAAGAAACAAGAAAAAGGTGGTTGGAAAGAGATTAACAAATTCTCCATTAGTTTCTCTTTCTTTTTCTTTAGTTTGCTTTCATCCCTTTTCACTGTAATAGATGATGAATTCTAGTTTTATGTTGAAATCTTTTTCAATTTCAATGTTTGGTTAGTTTTCCTATTCTAAGATAGGGATGAATTCTTTGAATTACTATTTAAAGTTAATTTTGATTATATGAAAATTTATTCATGGAAATTTGATGTTTCTAAACTTATTGCTTATATGTAACTGGCCATTATATGCTATTTTAAGCTATTGGGAGATGGAATGAAAATTGAATCTCAATATTACTTTATAGAAACATTGAACTTAGGTTTTATGCTCGTAAGAATAGGTACTTAATCTCTGTAACCACTAAAGGAATCCATTAATCTTAGTGATTTTTGGTTAATACTTGTGATTTTGAAAGTAGACATAAGATTAATATGAATATACATGTTATGTCTTGGAAAAGTATAGCATGTGCTTTAGGGAATTTGGGTCTTTGTAATTGATTATAATATAGTTCATATAATTTGAATTAATTTACTGAAGAATTCATTAATGAAATCCATGTCTTAGAACTCATCTATTATTTAATTTTAGTTTGGTCATCTTGCATTTTATTTTATATACTCTGTGTTTATCTTTAAATTCAAAATTTTTATTGTCCAATAAAATAAGAAATTTTAGTGCAGATTGGTATTTGGAATACCTTCTTTATCGGAATGATATCTTAATAATCTTATATTGTTACTTGTAATTCCATGCACTTGTAGTTATAACCATGTTTTTAGCACCACGGCCAAGGAAGTATGTGATTCCAATATTAAAAGAAAGGATTTCTATATTAATTTAGACCTTATTTCTTTGCTTGTTTTTATTGTTTTTATTTTGCTTTATTTTTTATAGATTCTTTTTTAGTGTAGACCACTTAATTTAAATTCAATGGTACCTTTAGACCTTGAAATTGAGAAAACATTAAGATAAATAAAAAAAATCAAATGATTAAAGCACACAATGATCATGGCAAATGATGAAAATAGAAACCAAAAAGCATTGTGAGATTATACAATGCCTACTACTTCTGGACACTAGACTAGCAATTAATATTAATAATTTTGAGACTAAACCTAATCTTATTGAAATGGTGTAACTTGAAAATTTTAATGAAAAAGCTATAGAAGACCCAAATGTACCCCTTGCTAATTTTCTAGAAATTTATAACACTTTCAAGATGAATGGAGTCAATGAAAATGTAATGTTTTTTCCTTTTTCTATGAAAGATAAAGCAAAGGGCTAGTTGAATTCAAAGATTCCTTATTCATTTACAACTAGAAACAAGCTTTTTTAAGTGAATACTTTCCTCCAGGAAAAACTGCCAAACTCAGAAATGATATTACTAATTTTGTTAACTTGATGGTGAGTCCTTGTATGAAGCTTAGGAGAGATTTAAAAAGTTACAGAGGAAGTGTCCACATCATCGCCTTCTAGATTGGTTGATTATGCAAACTTTCTACAATGGGTTTAATTATCTCATTAGAATTTTAATATATATAAAAAGTGGTGCTTTAAAAGGTAAGGCAATAGAAGAGGCATATGAACTATTAAAAGAAATGAGACCCAACAATTATCATTGGTCCAACATAACTAAGAGAGGTAATGCTAAAAGAACTAGTAGTATATATGTTATTGATGGCATAACCATGTAAATGCAAATTGATTCTCTTGTAAGAATGTTTAGTATGCAGAACAATATTAGTGATGTGCCTAATTATTTTGTAAGTTATGATTTATGTGGAGGAGGTCAGATGAGTATTAATTGTACAGAATTGGAGCAAGCTTAGTTTGTGTCCAATTTTAATAAATAGCAATGAAATAACTTGTATGCCAATAATTACAATCTAGGCTAGAAAAATCCTCCTAACTTCTAATGAAGAGATCAAGGTAGTCATTTTGCACTAGTAAATCCTCCTAATTTCCAAAAAACAAAAAACCTCAATAGGAAAACAAGCCATCTTGGGAGCTAACCATTGAGAAATTAGTTAATGTCACTTTAGAGAGATTTTAGAAATTAGAAAGCAAGGTTAATTAGATAACAAGTTTTGACATTTAAAAATTCATATTGGTTGAATGGCTAACTCTATCAACTCTTGGGTACAAGGCAACTTACCTAGCAAGGAAAAAGTAAACCTAAAAAAGCATTGCAAAGCTATCATTTTGAGAAGTCTAAGCATATTTATCAAGCAGTTGAAAGAATTTAATGATTAATGGTGATGCAATAGAAAAAGAATAAATGTCACAACCCATTTTTCAAACATTGTGATTGGCGTAAAGATACATAACTAATACTACTATACTTGCTAAATATCCCTACAAGCTTTATAAATATTGTCTTGCTTATTTTTCTCTAACTTTCAAAAATATTTTACACATATATATAGCAAAGATATTTTATACAATGTGCATCTAAAAAATTTACAACATATTTACATACAATAAATACAATTTACATGTTATGTCTAGTATTTGAAAACTTTGTACATAGAAAAAAAATCATAATATAGATAGAATCAGATCACAGATAGCAAAATCCCCACTTTTGTAGTGGGTCTAATGGAAGGTATAGGAACATGTGTCAAACAGTAACACTAGATCCACATTCTGTATCTATAAATAGAACACCATAGGTAAAGAGAGTGAATATAGAATACTTAATGAGTGAAAATGTCCACTTTTTTTCCTAATGGGTATTTCCAATAAGTAATATTTTTAAAATACTTAGTGGGCCACTCTTCTTCTTTTTCTAAATAGAATTCATGACATTAGATCAAATATATATATTATTTCATAATAACTTATTAACGCATTTAGGTACTATTTGTAATTTCTATACACAATTATAACTCTAGAATACTATAAAAAAAATTTGTATGTTAACAACAACTCTTATATACTAACAATAACTTTTAATATACAAAGAAAATTTTTATGTGTATTAATTATTTAGAAAATCCATCGAATGGTCATAGTTGGTATCTAAATTTCTCCTTATATCTTTGTTTCAACCTTATCTCTTGTTACCCTAAGCATGAGGTCACCATGTCCCTCCAACCTTTGCCACTCCTTTCCTTCTCTACAAAGGATGTAAATAACTTCCCCCATAAATCGGATCTAGAATAAGTAGTTATACTCATAGTAAGCATTAATAGAATGCCATTAGCACATATAGGCATCAACTATAATGGGACACTATAGACATTAACCATATTGAGATACCATAAGCATTAACTATAATGGGATACCATAGGGATCAATCATATATTTTACCATTACATAATATAAGGTATGGTCAAAATACTAACTATGCCACAAGGGTTTTCTTAATAAAATTTACCATTCTCACATGTTCAATCTTCAATAAGCATATATCAATATCTTTAATATTGATGTACAATCTTTTCATTCATGATAAATAGTTTAACCATCATCAATTGTATCACAATTTTCATACATAATCCCATTTCACCATTCCTCATACATAATCACATTTCAAGATTGTTATTCAACCATTCTATTCAAGTAGTGATAGCACTCAATTTTTTGAATAGCTAGTAAATTATAATTCAAGCATCATTCATGATCCATGATCATGTAATGTTATATCCAAGGTTGTTACATGCAACCTTTCTATCTTCAATTATAGGAACATAAAATTTTAATGAATAACTTTTCAAATGATTCCAATATAATCAACCCTTTTAAAAATTCAAATCATTTCCTAAAGAAATTACAACTATCCTATTGCCAATTACTTTGTATGCATCATGGTTTTGCTACCCTTTAAGGCTTCTAAATTAATTCTAAATTTCATCAAAATTTGTCCTAACATTCTTAACATAATGTTACACATCAAATATCAATTAATTTTCCCTTTTTCTTTCCATATAAAACCAAAAATGAGAAATGCAAAACAAGATAGCATTGAGGCACTTGAGTAACTAAATCATCTCTAATCATCACTAAATTTTGATATAACATCCTTAACATATTAAATAAGAAATAACTAAAGTGTTAAACAATAAATTTCATGAATCTGCCCATGCACTAATGCATAGACTCAAAAGTGATAAATTCGGACAACACTGCAGCTATCAAAACTAAACTATCATTTGGGTAACCAAATTAAATTTATTTACCACTAAATTTTAAGACCAATCATAATTTTTCTCATTTTCATTTGGTGCCTAAAAAATGTTCAAACCTAAAAGCAACCAAAACAAGGGTTTGAAAGGGATAGTTTTAAGTATCTTACCTATAACTTGGCTTTTCATCCACCTAAAATTTTTCAAAAATTTCGAATTTCATCTACAATCATTATAACACTAAACATGACCTTAAAATGCTAAAGATTGAAATTTTAAGAATTTCTAACCATGATTCTAAGGGCAAATAGAAATACATCCTTAACATCTCTTTGACATAATTTCTCCTTACACTTCCTTATAGTAAGTTTCTAAAGAAAGATCTTATAAATCATTTCACAGTCACCATATATTCATATTAGTATTTATACATCATAAAAATCAAACCTGACCATTTCATAAATAAGCTTCTCTTCCAACATAAACAAATCATCAAATTTCTTCAACTTTTCATGAAAAACTCAAAAAGAGAAGAAGTAATTGCCACTCATTTTAAGTTATATCATATCAAATCATAGCATTCTTTCTTTGTGAAGGATAAAATCATGTCTACACACATATCACATTATCACATATCTCACCTCATAATACATAGTATTAATTCATAGTAAGCATCAAACATGGGTGTGACCAAATAATTAGCGGCTAACTATAAGAGTTCTACAAAAATACTATCTTACTAGGCTATCAATCTTTACAATAAATTCCATTTTGGTACTTAAATCATTCCCATAAATGTCCAAAATGGGTAACAATATAGCTGACACATATATGTTACAAAATATCAATTGTTTGACACAATTTCAAACTTCCTAAGGATTGTTCATGTAGCCCCATTATACAGTAAAAAAATAGGACAACACTAGTAACGTTCAAAAAGATAAAATTTTAAAATATGTAAATAATCTTAAAAAATTCCTAGATAAATACATGAGGTTTCCAACATTTATTTAATCAAGAAAAATTTTTATCCCATCAAGATCTCATGATTCCCTTGGTCATAAAAATTCATCCATCTAGTGCTACCATTTTCAAATAACATTAGAGCTACTTGTAAAATTAGGCCTTTTTGGTACTTAAAACAACTTTGATTTAGGTAAAACTTGCACTGTTAGTTTTATAACATCTCAAAGTTTCCAAAAAAAAAATTTTCCCATAATTTTTAACCATAAAAAAGGTGGCAAAAAATCCTAAAAATAGAATGGGCGAAACCTAGTTCCCTATTTTAGGCTTAATTCACCTATATTCATGAAATTTCAACTTAAAAATATCTAAAAGTTTCCAAAATATTCCATAATTTTGAGATTATAATCTAACATCATAAATGATTAAAAAAATATGCTTAAAACAATATAAATCCATAGAAATGAAGGAGGATTCCACTCACATCCTCTTCTTGCTTTCTTCTTTCTCACACTTCAAAAGGCAACAATCTTTTTTTCTTTTTGTAAATCTTCAAAATTCTTAGCATTTTTATTAAAGTGTGAAAACTCTCTCCTTTGCTTTCCAAAGCCCTATGGCTGCCTTGGGGAAATGGCTGAAGATTTCTAAAAATTTTGCTAAGAATTCTTTTTATATTTAACTTCTAACCAATAATATTTTGCTAAATTTTCCTTTTTTATTTTAAATAAAAATAAAATGATAAACATAGTTGGGGGAAAGACTAATTGCATGCCTTGCTATCCTTTCTATCATTTTATCACTTTTAGGCTAATTAAATTTAAACAAATTGCAATTTTTGCCCATCTTTCCAAAAATGCCCTTAACTTTCACTTAATGACATTTACATCCTAATTTCCTTTGGCAACTTGCTAAAAATGTGAGCCCTTATAAACTCAATTTTAACCTTTAAAAACCAATTCCAATGAGCTTAAAATAAAACAAAATAACCTAATTTAAATATTTCTTGGGCTCAAAAGGGTGAATTTTCAATCAATCAAGCTAAAAATATAATAACTTCTTTTTGAGTGGTTCCTTTTATTATTTCTAACTCTTTTTTACTCATATTAGTCTATAATAAATTTTTTGACAAAAGTTCTAGTTAGGCATATATCCTAATTTTTTCTACAAATTACCTAAATTTCACCCACTTACGCTATCCAATTAATTACTTAGGGGTATCCTAATTGATATTTCTTTTTAGATCTTTAAGTAATTTTTTTCTCACTACCATTTGGACCTTCATATAATTCATTTTTGATATCATAAAGCTTCTCAAATAGACTCGAACTAATTGATTTCGAATTCAAGCCAATTGTGTATTTAAGCTTATTTTTCATTATTGAAATGTTTTTAGGCTTTTAGACTTCTTTTACCATTTAGCCTTCTATTTCCACTATTACACCTTTGCTAGGTTTCTTATTAAGCCTTGACTTAATTAGATCCTTATTGGGCCTATCATACGCTTACTAGGCCTTATCAAGCTTATTTGGGCTTAATAGGATTTTCTAGCTTAATTTTAAAAAATTCTCCTATTGGGCTTCCTTTTCTTTTCTTTTCTTTAAGTCTAATTACATAAAAATATTAATAGGATTCCAAAAATTGGCCAAAATCAATTCCAAATTGAAACCAAATAGGTCAAATCAAAATATCGAAATTTTGAACTTGAAATGTTAATTTTTGACTTATTACTGCCAAAATTTTCCTATATGGCCTTTATGTAATTTTTTCTAAATTTAATGATCCATAATAATGTCTAATAAATTTTATTCAAAATTCTAATTTAAATTTCCTTGGAATATTACAAGAAATCAATAAATAAGCGAAAGGTTCAGTAAAAAAAGAGTACATCTCACATGGGTAAGCCTTACACTCCTCTCATTCTTTTTCCTTAAAGACTTAAGAAAAAAAATATTAATATGAAATTTGAAAAATTTTTAGAAGTGTTTTGGTAATTGCATGTTAATATTCCATTTGCAAATGTTTTGACATAATTTCCTACTGACAATAACTTTTTGAAAGAGATCATGTTTAAGAAAAGGAAGTTAGAGGATTATGAGACAATTTCTTTAATAGAAGAATGTAGTGTCATCATTCATAGTAAGACTCCATTAAAGCTTATAGATGTAGGAATTTTTTTTATTCCATGTACCATTAGTGATGTTAATTTTTCTAAAGCTTAATGCAATTTAGGTGCTAGTATTTCACTCATGCCTTTATTTATTTCTAAGAATCTTGGATTAAGGGATTTGAAGCCTACCATTATTTACAATTAGCTAATAAATTAGCAAGGTATCCTTTAGGTATTCTTGAAAATGTGTTGGTAAAGGTAAAAAAATTCTTTATCTATATTAATTTTATTATTTTAGAAATGAAAGAAGATATAAAAATACCTATCATTTTAGACCATTATTTCTTAACCACTATTGGTGTTAATTGATGTCAAGAATGGTAAACTAACATTTAATGTTACTAACAAAGAAGTTGAATTTAATATATTTAAAGCATCTAAGTATCCGTCTTTTACTACTCAAATTTTTAGAGTTAATTGTATTGATGAGTTAAGCTAGAAAGTTTTTAGGTTTGGATATTTGAAGGATCCACTTGAAGCTTGTTTGGCTTATACAAGAGTAATTAGAAATAAGGATATAAAAGTTCCAACAATGGCAACTGTATTAGAAATTGCAAAATTTAAGCTAAAATTGAGAGGTTATAGTTTTAAAGGAGCTAGAAGATGGTAAAATAATTCCTTTTCCTTTTAATGAGTAAGCATCAAACTTAAGTTAAAACCATTACCTTCACATCTCAAGTATGTCTTTTTAGCTGAAAATGATACTTTCCCTATGATTAGGGGTTTTTTTTTCTTATTTAATGGTTAGCTTGAGAAACTATTGCATGTTCTGAGATTAAGAAAACAAATTATAGGTTGAACTATATCAAATCTTAAAAAGATTAGCCCTTTAATTTGCATGCATTGGATTTTAATAAAAGATAGGTATAAACCAATAATTAAGAGTTTGAGAAGGCTAAATTTGAACATGAAAGAAGTAGTGAAGAAAAAGATTCATAAATTATTAGATATAGGAATTGTTTATCCTATTTTTGATAATGTTTATAGTAGTCTAGTGCAAATAGTACCTAAAAAGGGTAGGATGATAATAGTGCATAATGAGAACAATGAATTAATTCTTCCTAGGATGGTGATTAGATGGAAAGTGTGAATACATTATAGGAAACTAAATAGTGTTACTAGAAAAGATCACTTTTCATGACCATTTTTGGATGAGATGCTTGAAAGAATTGTTGGTTATGAGATTTCTATTTTTGGATGGTTATTTAGGTTATAATCAAATTCATATAGCGCCAGGAGATCAAGAAAAAACTACTTTTACTTGTCTTTATGGTACTTCTGCATTTAAAAGAATGCCTTTTAGTTTGTGCAATGCACCTATTGCATTTCAACATTGTATGATGGCATTTTTTTTTGTTGGCAAAATTATGGAAGTCTTTATAGATGATTTTTCTACTTGTGGAGCTTCTTTTGATGATTGTTTAATAAATCTATCTTTAGTTTTGCAAAGATGTGAGAAGACTAATTTGTTCTTGAATTAGGAAAAATGCCATTTTATGTTATAAGAGGGCATAATCCTAGGACAAGGAAAAAATAAAGATAATAGAAAAGATCCTACTTCCAATAAATGTCAAGGGAGTAAAAAGCTTCCTTAGTTAAGCAAGCTTTTATAAGAGATTTATAAAGGATTTTTTCTAAAATTTCTAAGCCTTTGTGTAACTTACTAAGTAAAGATGCTATGCTTAATTTTTATTCTAATTGTATAGATTCTTTTAAAATGTTAAAAAAAAGAGCTAATTTCAACTCTAATTATAGCAATGCTAAATTGGAGTTTTCCATTTGAATTAATGCATGATGCCAATGATTTTGCATTAGCAGTAGTTCTAGGTCAAGGATATGATAAGAAGTTGCATGTTACCTATTATGCTAGAAAAATTTTAAGTGATGCTCAATTGAATTATGTAATAATAAAAAAAGAATTGCTTCTTGTTTTATTTGCTATTAACAAATTTTGATCTTATCTTATAGGTTCCAAGGTGATTGTATATATAGATCATGTAGCATTTAAATACTTATTGTTTAAAAAAGATGCTAAACTAAGATTAACTAAATGGATGTTATTGTTGCAAGAGTTTGACCTTAAGGTTAGAGATAAGAAAAGCATAAAGAATGTGGTTGTCGGTCATTTATTTAAGTTAGAAAAACAACCAACAACATATGAAGTGCCAATCAATGAAAGCTTTCTAAAAAAGCAATTATCAGTTTTTATGACTACTCCATGGTATATAAATTTGGTGAATTATTTAGCGAGAGACACTCCTCCTTTAGTTTTAAGCTATTACCAAAAAAAGAAATTCTTATAGGATTTCAAGAATTTTATTAGGAAAAGCCATTACTTTTCAAGCATTATCCATATATGATGTGAATTCCTAAAGTTAGATGGTCTCAAATTTCAAAATCAAATCCAAAAAGAAGGATAATCATGCCATGCTTTAGAAAAGAGAAGGAATGGAAGCAATTAGTGAGAAGAGATTAACCACAAAAGATTAATATCTTTTGATAAGTTAGATTTGATGCCACAAATGTTGAATCAACCTTGATGAGTATGAAGTACTTGCTAAAACCATGAGAAGAAAAAGCTTGCAAAGAGTTTTTTAGATTCATAAATGCCAAATGCTATGATAATAAAGAACAATCCTTCTCAAATAAGTTCTCAAAGTCAAAAGTCAACAAAACTAATTGGATTCTAATTAGACTAATTAAACCTAAACTAGAAAGCTAATTAAAATATTATTAATTATCCAAATAAAGTTGTAAACTAATGAGGCAAACTAATACAAAGTCCAATAATTTCATAAACAATAAGAATCAAGACAAAATAAATAATTGGGTGTGCATCAGGCTTTAGTACTTAAGTACATTATTTGAGTACTATATAGAAATTTATAGGGACTTAAATATTGTGATTAAGTATTTGAAGAAGAATCAAGCCTCAAGCCTAGTACTTGAATACTATACTTAAGTATTTATATGGAATCACCCAAAACTAAAATACACATAACCAAACTCCTCCAAGCTTTCCCTATCTTTCTTATTTATGCATCTAAGCTTTCTTAATAAACCCTTAAAGTCTCTCTTTGATCTTCTTGGCCTTAGCTTTTGTCATTGGATCCATCTAGTAAGTGTAAAAGCTCCTCTTCACTATTAAAATTCAAATTATCTGTCTATCTTTGAAAAGATTCATCCTCAAATAATCAATTTCTACATCAAAAGGAAAAAGATTAGTAACTTTAAAAGAGGTGCTAACACTATACTAACTTAGCAAATTTAATTTATAAACATTTTCATTGATCTTCTCAATCACTTGAAAGGGACGATCTCCTCTTAAATATAATTTATTTATTTTTTTAAAACCAAAAATATTTCCTTCCTTATATGAATCCATACCTAATCTCCTCGTTTAAAGCTAACCATCTTTTACACTTAGTTTACTTGTTTGGCATATTGTTTCATCTTCTTTTCAATGCTTAACTTCACTTGCTCATTAACTTATGAATCATATCTATTTTCCTCTTTCCATCTAAGCTTGATCTTTTATCGATAAGCAAAGGCACCAAATCTAAAGGAGTTGATTAAAGCCATAAATAATTGTAAAAGGGGAAATGTTAGAGGTGGAGTAAACACTTCTATTGTATGTAAACTTAATATAAGGTAACTATTCCTCCTAACTCTTCAATTTCTTTTGAATTAAGAAGAATAATAAAGTACCTAATATTCTATTCACTACCTTAATTTGTCTATTGGTTTAAGGATGACAAGTTATTAAGAAGAGCAACTTTGTCCCTAACTTAGCCCATAAGACCTTCTAAAGGTAGTTCAAGAACTTGCTCTCTCTATTCAATATAATGCTCTTTCACACTCCTTGCAATTTTAGAACTTCCTTGAAGAAAAAGTTTATTATGTTCATTGTGACATCCATCTTGTGACAAAGTATAAAATGGGCCATTTTCAAAAATTTGTCAATAACAATAAACATAGAATCCTTTTCCATTCTTTATTCTTCATAGGCCTAGCATAAAATCTATAGAAATGTAAGTCCAAAATTCATTAGGAATAAGAAGTGGAGTATAAAGATTATGAGATAAAACTCTAAATTTTGCCACTCTACATGTAATAAAATTAGCACAACACTTTTCTACATCATGCTTCATGCTAGGCCAAAAGAAATGCTTATTCAATATATCTAGATTTTTCCTAATCCTAAAATGCCACATAAGACCTCCCTCATGAGCTTCTATTACAAGAAATTCCCTAAGAGATCCCCTATGCACCCATAATTTATTCTCCCTAAACAAGAAACCTTCATGCTTATAAAATTTTCCAAAGGATTTCTTTTCACATGTTTCAAAAATAGTAGGCAAATCAAGATCATTCCCATGCAAATCCTTAATGTGTTTAAAGCCTAAAACTTGGATTGCAATGTAGAGATAAGAAGATACCTTTGTGATAATACATCAACAACTATTTTATCTTTACCTTACTTTTATTGTTTCACATATAGGAATGTTTCAATAAATAAAATCAACACTGCATGCCTACTATTTAGCTTTTCTTAGCTCTCTAAGTGTTTCAAAAATTCTTCATTTACATGAAGCGTGAACTCCTTTGGCCACAAGTGATGCAATAAAGTTTCCAAAGCATGAATTAATGTGTAAAGCTCTTTATCATAAGTGGGATAGTTAAGAGTCACTCTAATTAACTTCTCATTCAAGTAACCAATAGACTTATTTTCTTACATTAAAATAGCTTCAATACCTATACCTGAGGCATCATCTTCAATTTCAAGCATTTTAGTAAAATCTAAAAGAGCATGTAGGGATGTTGCACTCAATCTATCCTTCAACAAGTTAAATGCACTTTCTTGCTCTTCTCCCTAATGGAAATCTACATTCTATTAACTAACTAATTCAAGGGGGCAACTATAGTATTGAAGTCTTTCACAAATCTCCTATAAAAGTTAGCTAACTTATGAAAACTTCTCACCTCACTTGCACTCTTAGGGGTAGGCTACTTTTTAATTACTATCACTTTTTCTTAGTCTATCTTAATTCCCTTACTACTAAAAACATGACCCAAGAACACAATTTTATCCAAACAAAATGAATATTTTTCTATGTTTGCATTCAATTTTTCATCTTTTAAAACTTGTAAAACATATTTTAAATGCAAAACATGTTCATGTACAGTCTTGCTATATATAAGGATGTTACCAAAGTAAACAACCATAAATTTTCCAATGAAAGGGCACAAAACATTGTTAATCTCATAAATGAGCTTAGTGAATTATACAAACCAAAAGCATTATAAGTCATTCATATAAACTATGTTTTGTTTTAAAGTAGTTTTCCATTCATCACCCTCTTTCATCTTTGTTTGATATTGCCTTTATTTTAAATCAATTTTTGAAATGACACAAGACCTATGTAATTCATCTAAAATGTCATCAAGCTTAAGGATAAGATGTCTAAACTTTACCATAATTATGTAAATTGGTTAGCAATTAATACACATTCTCCAAGATCCATCTTTCTTGGGCACCAATAAGACCGGTACCACATTTAAACTTATGCTAACCATTATGTATCCTTTTAATATAAGGTCATTCACTTGCTTTGGAATTTCTTTTGCTTTTTTTGGGTTAGTTTTACATGTGAGATAGTGTAATTCCCTAAATGAAATTAGGGTAAACCATAAAGATAGTTTAAAGGTATATCTAGCTAGGATCTTTTGTAGAAATTATACTATATGCTAGTATGGATCAAAGTATAATTAAAAACTGAACATTAAGTTTAGGAAAACTATACAAAACTCCAATAAGAAATCAAAGGACCAAGTAGCCTAAAAACCTAGAAATTGCACCTAAATTTGAAATAAATCTTCTTGATTCATTTGGGCTTATTTGGCTTAACTTTTTAGCCTAGATTAAAAAATAAAGCCTAAATAAAGTCAAGCTTATGGAGGAAGTTAATGACAATTTACTAAATAAGTGAAAAATTAAAGGCAATTATTAGTGCTTTATTCTAGATATTATATTTAGCTAACTTTAAGGGAATTTGAGCAAATTCTCTTTTAATTCCACCTTTGAAAATTGTGCAACATATGCCTATTTATCATTAAAATTTCTATAAAAAAAAATAATAAAACGGTAGTTTATGAAAGAAGCTTTAGAATAAGGTTTTATGTAATGCTCTTGGGGTTATTTTTTCATAAATTTTTTGTTCATCTTTAGCCTTAAAATTGTGGTTTATTAAGTTTCTCTAGTAGGATTTTCAATTCTCCAATAATTCCTAGGTTTTGTAAGTGGTTCCACCTAATTCTTATAAGGTAGTTTAAGTTTTCCTTCATTTCTTTCAAGATTTCAAGGAAATTTTCCTTTCAAAATCTATAAAACTTAGTTTATTTTAGTGAAGTTGCTATTTTAAGAAGTTTTAAGAAGTTAGAGAATCAAGAATTTAATATGAGTGGCAAATGTCTCTTGTTCCTTTGAGTTTTCCCATGAAAGATGAAGAATATCATGATATACGTTATTATAGGTGTTAAGTTAGGTTATTGTGCTATATGGTTTAGTTTTAATATTATATAAATGTTAATATAATGATATGATATTGATATTTTAGTGCCAAGATTGGTAGGAGAAGATTCATTAAGTTTTCCCTTGAGAAATAACAATAGGATTATGTTGAGTTTAAAAATAAAAACTATCAAGGGAAGATAATAGTATGTCTTCTATTATTACATGGGTTAGGAATTAATAAAATTTTAATTCTTTTTGTATATTAATATTATAAATAGTGTTAGAATAGGTGTGAAAAGAATTAAGAATTTTTGAAAAATTTTTGAGTTATGAAAAGTGAATTTATATGGACTTTGGTTTTAAGAGCTCAAAACAAAATTCTAGATTCTATGTTTTGAAGTTTGGTGATGTTTATGCAAGAATTTGATTAATAAAAATTAAAGAAATGAATAGGGCTTAGCCTTTTTATTTTTATTTATCTTGATCGGGATCTCCTAAGTATGGCCACAAAGAGAGCTATGGAGCCTAGCTGAAAGCTTGACAAGGCCTTGCTCGCCTACAATGCCAGAAACTCCAATAGGCTTAGCTGGATTAATATGTTAGTGAGCTTCCAAAAAAATTTAGGGGTAATTAAAGTTGACTTATATACCAAGAAGGCTTCTTTTCCACAATAACTCCAAAACTACCCAGATTTGGTAACTTTGTATTTTTAGTTCTATATGAATCATACCAACATGATATTTTTGTAAAATAATAATGTTCTTCATTAATTAAAATGTTAGGGATGTTGTGTAAAAATTTAGTGATAATTAGAAGTAATTTGAATATTGGAAAGGGGTTCTTACTACAACTACTCATATGCTATCTTGTTTTGAATTTCATGATTTTAAAACTATATGAATAATACCTAAGAATAAGGAAATTATAGAAAAAATTGATGTTTGATATGTAGTTATGTGTTAGAATGTCATAACCTGATTCTTGAGCATTAGGACTAACATAAAGATACCTAACTAGTATTTTGTACTAACTAATTGTACTTATAAGCCATTAAAACATATCTAATTATCTACTCTCATAACCCTATTGAAAGTAAGAATAAATATTTATAAAAAGTAAAACTAGTTGCACATGCAATTGGAAACTCAAAATATAATTTACATACATCAAAGTATTTATATAAAAGTACAAAGTTTTTTGAAAGCTAAAGTTTATACATAAAAACTAGAAGAGGGAAAACTCCTAACATGAACCATCCTATTTCCAATTAGTATCTTCCTCATGATTAAATTTGATAAACAAAGAATAAGGAGGATTTGACATATTTATAGAACTATAACTACTAAATATATCCTCTTGTGAATGGTTTGGTAAAATAGGATTGATTATAAAAGGGTTTGATTCAAAATTTATCTTCCAAAGATTTTTAGCATAATCAATCTAAGGAATCATTGCTATCATATAGAATCTATAATGAAATGTGACTTGAAAAGACTCCTAAAGAGATAACAAGGTCTTGTTGTAGATGTGAGTCATGCCTTTAAGATCTATGATCAGAATTTGTAAATAAAAATCCAATAACAAAGAGTGTGAGTATTAAAATACTTAGTGGATGGCTACTTTCTTCCTTTTCTAAAGTTTTCACCATAATCAATTAGGAATAAATATAATAGTATAAAATAATAAATGATCAAAGCCTTTATGTAAATTGTTTACAAAATATATTAAGAGAATGATAGTAATTGGTAAACAAGTATCTTCTTATATCTTCAATTCAACCTTATCCCTTGCCACCCAAGGCACAAGGCTATCAATCTTATCCCTTCAACTCTTATCACTCTTCTCCTTCTTTGCAAGGGATGCATATCCATAGCGTCAATTACTTATTTCATTCATTTCATAGGATATGTTCAAAGTATTAACTAAGCCATAAAATTTTGCCACTTTGATACATATTCAAATTTTATCATCACATAACATTACATCCATGATTGATGCACAACCTTTCCATTTAAGATAATGATAGCATTTAATCCCTTTGAATAACTAGCAATTCATAACTCAAGTATCATCAATGTATTATAAATTTCAAATACTTGGAACATTTATCAATAAAAAGTAGCAAACATTATACATGTTAGGTAGTAGCAATTCTCCCATTATTGGTACTTTTTAGGCTCTCAAATCAATTCAAATCTTTACCTAAATTTTATCTAATACTTCTATTAGACTACTATACATCAAACATCAATTTTCTTAAAATTTTCTAGTCCTTGAGTATTGTTCACTTAGTACTAAAATAGGGAGTTTCAAAACAAGACAACATGTGAATAATTGGAATAAAAGTCACTTATCAATAGCTAAATCACTTCAAATCATTACCAAATTACAACATATCTAACAAGTTAAATGATATAAAACTTTAATTACTTAAAAAAAAATCCATGTACGTACTCTTCATATAGAATAAAAAACTCAAAATCTTCAATTCTAGGTAGTTTTGGAGTTGTTATAAAAAAAATGGCATTCTTGGAATTTAAATTAACTCTAATTACTATCAAATTTTTATGCCAAGTTACTAAAATACTAATAATAAAAAAAGATTTTTTTAATTTTAATTAATCAAATTATGGCATAAACAACACCAAATATCATCATACAAAATTTAGAATTTTGTTTTGAGATCTTATAACCAAAGTTTATACAAGTGCACTTTTCATAACTATTAAATTTTCCAAAAATTTCCAAATCTTTACATACCTATACTAATACTATTTATAACATTAAAACATTAAAAATTAAAATTTTAACAATTTGCAAACCTGGTTTCCATAGCGCAATGGAAACAATTTATAATCCTCCTTTGAAAGTTTTGCTTCTAAATTCAACATGAACCAATTGTCATCTTTTAAAAGAAAGCTTAACAAACCTTTTTCTATCAATCTTAGCACTATTATATCAACATCATGCCATCATATTATCATTTATATAATACTTAAACTAGATCATACAATACCATAACCCACTAAATACTTATAATAGGATATACTACCATAATCTTCTCTTTTCATGGGAAAACTCAAGGAAATAAGAGATTGTTGCCACTCACTTTAAATCCGTAATTCTTTAATATTTCAAATACCTTTTAGAATAGTAAGAAAGAAACTTCACTAAAATAATTTTGGATAAAAGATTACTATGAAAATTTGAAGAAGATGAAGGAAAAACTTAGGTTACCTTGCAAGAATTTGATGAAATTATTTAGAGACCTTTTGGAATTTGTTAAAGAGTTAAAAACCTAGTAAAGAAACCTTAGGGAGTCACAATTTTAGGCTGAGAAATGAGCCAAGAAATGAGAAAAATTTTGTGCAAAAATGACCTAAAAAGGCTTTATTTTCAAAGGCTTCCATCATAAACTTCTTACTTTTATATTTTGTAAAAATTTTATTGATAATTCTAGCACATAGGGCATAGTTTTTTTAGCTTGAAATTAGAATATTTTTCTTCTCAAATCCACTAAAACTTAACTAAATAAAATTCCTAGAAATAATTGCTAACAAATACCCTTAATTTTCCATTTATTTGCCTAATTGCCATATGCTTCTTCCATAAGATTAGGCATTACTTAGTCCTCATTTTTTTTAACTTTTGGGACTAGATTTGGACCTAAAAAAATCAAGTCATATTAGCCCAAATAAGTCAAAATAGTTTATTTCAATTTTGGACCCAATCTCTAGGCTTTTAGGTTATTGGGGTTATTTTTGAGCTACTCAGGCCCCTAATTTTTTATTTAACTTTTACATATTTTTTCCAAGATTAGTGTTATATTTTTAATTATATTCTAACATATACTAGTATCTAATATAATTTCTATAGAAATTCTAACTAGATGTGGCTCCAAATTGCCTTTATGATTTACCTAAATTTCACTTTATTACTTTACTAAGTTTCCATTAGAGTAGTTTCTATTCTAATTTCCTTCTTAGACTTTCTTGCTCTATTGAGATATTACAAGTTCTTCCCCCTTCAAAAAAATTATCTTTGAATTTTTAATATATTAGAATAGAATTAACAATAGACTATGTAAAATTTTTAAATAGAATTTTATTAAATAAGGTTAGATAGTTTTCTTTTATATCCCTTTCTGATTCCCATGTAGCTTCTTATGCTCTGTATCTTTCCTACATCACTTTCACTATTGGGATCTCCTTAGAACATAGCTTCCTTACTTGTCTATCAATGATTTGTACGGGTCATTCTTCATTGACTAATTTCTAATCTAGTTTTGCTGATACTTATTTTAACACATGAGATTCATTTAGAACATACTTTCTCAATATTGACACATGAAAGATTAGATAAATTGCTTTCTTACTTTCTTGTAGCTTTAGCTGGTAAGCGACCTTTTTGATTTGCTTAGTAATAATATACAAACCAACATACCTTAGGGTTAACTTTCTTCTTAGAATTCTAACCCTTTATTACTATTTGCATAGATTTATGTTAACTTTGATCTATTTATAATTTGCCATTGATGACTTAAATTTTGTTGATAACATCCTCCACTAGATTGGGACCAATTAGTTTGGCTTCCCTTAGTTTATGCAATCTAATGGGTCATCTGCATTTTCTATCATATAGAGCTTTAAATAAAGCCATTTGTATACTGGTGTGGTAACTATTGTTATGTATATGATCTCCATCAATGGCAAATGTTTGTCCTTGCTTCTTTCGAGCTCTATGCATATTTTCTAAAGTCTAAATTGTCCTTTTAAACTGTCTATTAGTTTATGGATGAAAAGTTATACTAAATTGTAGTTGAATGCCTAGCATCTCCTAGAATAATTGCCAGAATTAAGAAGTAAATTGCAATCCTCAATTTGAAATGATAATGTGTAGTACATTGTGTAATAGAATAATTCTATCCATGTAAAGTTAAGCATATTGTGCCATGATGTATGTCATCTTTACAAGTAGGAAATGTGCAATTTTCATGAGGTGGTCTATATCATCTATATGGAATTGTACCCTTACTAGTTCATAGCAATCTAACTATATAAATCCATCGTAACACTTTCCTGTTTCCATTCAAGAATGTAAATGTTTTAGTAAAGTCCTATCGGGCATTAATGCTCTACCTTTACTTGTTAACAAGTTAAGCATTTGATTATGTACTTTTGCACATCTTTCTTCATTCCATCACACCAATACATATTCTTAAATTCTTGATAAATCTCTGTTGCACCAAGATGCATCGTATAGGATGATTCATGGCATCTTTTTAATACTTCCTTCCTTAGAATTGTGGGTATCCATAACTAGTTTCAATTCTTTACCTCTCCTTCATCTATTTTTAGGTTAGTCTTTTCCTCGCTCATAGCTTTGCTTTTTAATTGCCCATATTAGGGATTTTCTTTTTGAGCTTCTTTGATTAGTTCTATAATAGTATAATGCATCATTATACAAGTAAAATTTATTTTTCTATTTTCTTTTAACTCCTTCATTTTATTTTTAGGATCTTTTTAACTTAAGACATTAGCAACTATATTAACCTTGCTTGGATGATAGTGAATGGAAAATCATAATCTTTCACGAACTTTATGCACCTTCTTTATCTCATATTAAGCTCTTTTTGGTAGAAAATATACTTAAAAGTCTTATGATCTGTGTAGATTTCACAAGTAGCCCTTTATAAGTATTGTCTCCATACCACAACTACCATTTCTAAATCATAAGTAGGGTAATTCATTTCATGTTTCTTCAATTAGTGAGACATGTAGACTATTACCCTACTTTGTTGCATTAACATGCATCCTAATTCCACTTTGGATGCATCACAATACATAGTGTTTCCTTCTGCATTGTTAGGTAATGCTAACACTGGGGCATAAGTTAAACATCCTTTCAATTTTTGAAAATTTTTTTCACAGTTATTGTTCCACATAAGCTTAACCCCTTTATGAATCAACTTGGTCAGTGGTGCAACTTTTTTGAAAAGTCCTTTACAAATCTTCTATAATATCTGACTAGCCTAAGAAAACTATGTATTTTTGTCACTAAGGATAGTTATAGCATTTTAGCACAACTTCAACTTTTTAATTATCCACTAGGATTCCTTCATATGACATTACATAGCCTAAGAAATGCATTTTCTTCATCTAGAACTCATATTTTGAGAATTTAGCATATAATTTATGTCCCTCAACATTTGAAATGTAATTCATAAATATTGTGTATGTTCTTTTTCACTCTTATGATATATTAAGATATCATCAATAAACATAATAATAAATTTTCTAAGAAAGGCTTGAAAATATGATTCATCAAATCCATAAATACTATAGGACCAAAAACTCATAATAGCCATAACAAGTTCGGAATGCCATTTTTAGAATATTTTTCTTCTGAATTTTCAATTGATGGTAATTTCATCGCAAATCAATTTTTGAAAAGTATTGTAATCTTTCTAGTTGATCAAATAAATCATAGTTGATCAAATAAATCATTTATCCTTCATAAAGGATACTTGATCTTAATGTTGAATTAGAATAACTACTAGTAATTAATACACACCCTTAACATACCATCATTCTTCTTCATAAATAGCACTAGTACTCCCCATGGTGACATTCTAGGTTGTATGAAACCCTTATCTAACAAATCTTGTAACTACTCCTTTAATTCCTTTAACTCTGATGGTGTCATTTGATAAGGTGCTATAAAAGTTGGAACTATTCTAGGAATAGTTTTAATTATAGATTCAATTTATTGATTTAGTAGTAACCTTGGTAGATCCTCAGGAAAAACATTAGGAAATTCTTTTATTATAGGTAATTCATCAATTTCCACCTTTTTATTTTCAACCTCCTTTACTAAAGCTATCCAAACATACATCCCTTATCAAGTAGTTTTCAAACATTCATACATGATAGGAAAGTAGGCATTCCCTCTTTCTTTTCACCTTGAAAGATTGAAACTTCACTTCTTTTTATTCGATAAGTTACAATTTTATGATAATAATCAACAAAAACATGATATTTGGATAGCCAATTCATCCCCAGAATTATGTTATAATCCACCATTTCGAATATGATTAAATCAATTGAAATTAAGTATTTATTAACCCATATCACAAAACCTTTAACACATAGGTTGTTAGGATGACTTCTCCCACTGGTCTATTCACTATTAATGGTTCATTTAATTCACTTAATAGTTTTGAAAGCTTGACTACTAAATTTTTTAATACAAAGAAATGTGTAGCACTAAAATTAAACAACACCTTCACAAGAAGAATTTTGATTAAAATTGTACCTGTCATCACCGCATTAATAGCTTGGGCTTCTTGGCATGTCATTGTAAACACTCTTGCTTGGGTCCTAACTAGCTCTTTTCCTTTGTTCTTCTTATTTAATGTTATTAGTGATTTTGCTACAATTATATTTAAGTGGGTTGCATATTAAGGGTTGTAACTTAAGTAGTTAGGCATTCCAAAGCTCGATTCCTTATATGTCCATATTTGAAACAAGATCCACATTGTCCAAGATAACTAACATTACATCAATGATCACAATAAGGTCTATTGGGTGGACTTAGGAATGAGTAGGTTATATTAGAAATATTAGGGCTTATTTTAGGTCTGCTATTAAAAGCTCTTTCTTGAAAACCTTTTTGATCTTAAAACCTATTTCTTCTAATTTACTCCCTTCTAGCAAGCATATTTTGAGTAACTACCACTTTCCTTGTGTCTATATTGCTTCCTTCTTGGAACTTCGTATTCCTCCTTCTCAAACCTACTTCTTTGCTTTATCTCTCCCTAGTATGCAATTTTGATTTAATTGCTTAATCTAAGGTTTGCTCATATGTTGTTCCATCAAAAATATATACCCGATCATAGAAATAATCTCGAAGATTGTATACAAATTAGTTCACCTTAACTTTCTCCATAGGCAGCATTAAGTTTCTACATATCAGAATAATCGAATACACTATGCATCGTATTATGCTACCATCATGGAACCTTGAGTCAATCTTTCAAATTCACAAGCTTTTACCTTATGGATGCTTAGTGGTAAAAACCTATCCATCAGTTTGGCTTGAAATTACCTCCAAAAGATTGGTTCATTAGCAGTAGTTATTAGTTCAATATTATGAAAATGAGCCATATCTTCTAACTGGTAGCCTACTAGTTCCACTATCATGTTCTTGTTACATCCTAACAATCTATAAATTCTTTCTATCTAATTTGTAAATTGATAAAAATCCATTGTTAGATCCATCCCATCATACTTTAGGGGGTTCAATTTTTAAAACTCATGTGCTACTTGTAACTGATTGCTTAGAGGTAATAGGAGAACTTGTGGCCTTAGTGTAGGTGGAGCAAAAGGTTACTAGGTTTAAGTTAAAACTCTTTCCAGAGTCTGCTATAACATTGTAGCCCATGTTGGAGCTTCAAGCTGCTCTCATTCTACCTTATGGAGGTTTTCTAGAGGTATGTTCACGGAGGCTTCATGCTCCACACTTTTAGATATGCTTTAGTGCATCTTTAGGGCACTTTAGCCTAAGTTTATTTCTTCCTACCCATAAGTCTATATAAAATAGCTTTAATTAGTAAATACTACTTTTCTAAAAGAAGGATAAATAAAAATCATACCTATTAAGCTTCATGAATCTACCATAATTGATATTTATCGTTTCTTTAACCTTCTATAGATTCCGTGGTTTAATTGGGGCCCTTGTTGACTTTATTGTAAACAAATTTTTCTTGAACCATGTTCTAATACTAACTCTATCATGATTTGATTCTCAATTACTATGACCAGTGTAAAGATACCTGACTTACCTGACTAGTATTATTGTACTAACCATTTGTCCTGACAAGCCTTGAAGATAGTTTTGATTATCTACTCTCATAACTTTATTAAATATAAGAATAAATATTTATAGAAAGTAAAATTAGTTACATGTGCAATTAGAAATTCAAAATATAATTTATATGCATTAAAGTATTTACATAGGAGTATGAAAGTTTTTCAAAAGCTAAAGTTTATACACAAACACTATAAGAGAAAAAACTCCTAACTTGAACTATCTTGTTTACATTTAATATCTTCCTCAAGATCAGATTTGATAAAATAAGGAAGAACGAGGATCTAACATATTAATAAAACTAGAACTACTAAATATATGCTCCTACGAATGGTTTAGTAAAAAAAGATTGATTAGAAAAGGGTTTGATTCAAAATTTATCTTCCTAAGATTTATAGCATAATCAATCCGAGGACCCATTACTATCATATAGAATCTATAATGAAATGTGACTTGGAGAGAGCTCCAAAGAGATAGGAAGGTCTTAATGTAGATGTCAGTTATGCCTTTGGGATCTATGATCAAAATCTATAAATAAAAATCTAGTAATAAAGAGTGTGAATATTAAAATACTCAATGAATAGCTACTTTCCTTCTTTTCTAGAGAGTTTTGATCATAATTAATCAGGTATAGATATAACAGTGTAAAATAATAAATGATCAAAGCTCTAATATAAATTTTTTACAACATATATCAAGAGAATGGCAATAGTTAGTACACGGGTTTCTTCTTATATCTTCGGTTCAGCCTTATCCCCTACCATCTAGGCATAAAGCTACTAACTTTGTCACTCCAACCCTTACCATACCTCTTCTTCTCTATAAAGAATGCATATCTCCCTTTACAATTTAAATTCAAGGTAAGTAATATCAAAATGCTAGTCGTAGCATTAATTCCTCATTTCATTCATTTCATAGGGTATAGCCAAACTACTAATTAAGCCATAAAATTTTGCCATTCTTATACATATTCAAATTTCATCTTCACATAATATTATATGACAACATTTAACCCTTTTGAATAACTAGCAATTCATAACTCAAACTTCACCAATTATTATAAATTTCAAATACTTGTAACATTTATCAATAAAAGGTAGCAAATAGTATACATGTTGGGTGGTACAAATTCTTCCATGATTAGTGCTTTTTGAGCTTTGAAATTATTTAAATTTTTACTTAAATTTTATCTAATACTTCTATCACACTACTACATATCAAACAATAATTTTCTTAAAATTTTCTAGCCCTTGGATACTATTCACTCAGTACCAAAATAGGGAGTTTCAAAATAGAACAGCATGTGAGTAATTGGAATAAAAGCCTCTTATCAATATCCAAATAACTTCAAATCATCACCAAATTTTGCTATAATATATCCAACATGATAAATAATGGAAAACTTCAATTATTTCAAAAAAATTCCACATGAGTATCATTTATACAAAACTAAAAATTCAGAATTTCCAATTCAAGTTAGTCTTAGAGTTATTGTAGAAAAAGGGCCTTCTTGACATTTAAATTAATTCCAATTATCACCAAATTTTTATGAAAGGTTATTAACATGATAATAATCAAATATCATTAATTAATTTAATTTTTCTTAATCAAATTATGGCTTGAATAGCACTAAACATCATTATATAGAATCTACAATTCTATTTTAGGCTTTTATAACCAAAGTTTATACAAATGTTTCTAAATTTTCCACATCTATCTTAACATTATTTATAACATTAAAACATCAAAAATTGAAATTTTAACAATTCATGAACCTAGTTCCCATAAGGTAATAAAAACATTCCATAATCCTCCTTTGAAAGTTTTGCTTTTAAATTTAATATGAACTCATCATCATCTTTTAAAAGAAAACTTAATGAAACTTCTTCTATCAATTTTAACACTATTATATCAAATCACACCATCATATTAACATTTATACAATGCTAAAACCAAATCATATAACACCACAACTCATCTAACACTTATAATAGCATATACTGCTATAATCTTCTCTTTTTATGGGAAAACTTAAGGAAATAAAGGATAGTTGCCACTCACCTTAAATCCTTAATTCTTTAATCTTTCACATATCTTTTAGAATAGAAAAAGAGCAACTTCACTAAAATAAATCAAAATTTAAAAATTTTAGAGAGAAAATTATCATGAAGACTTGAAGAAGAAGAAAAACCTAAGTTACCTTGCAAAAATTTGATGAAACTAGTTAGGGAAGCTCTTAGAATATATTGAAGAGTTGAAAGGCCTAGTAGAGAAGCCATAGGGGTTCACAATTTTAGGTTAACAAATGAGCCAAAAAATAAGTAGAATTTTATGTAAAAATGACCTAAAAAAGCTTTATATGATACCTTAATTTAGAAGCTTCCATCATAAGCTTCTTATTTTTATATTCAGTAAAAATTTTATTAATAATTCTAGCTTATAGGGCACAATTTTTCTAGCTTACAATTAGAATATTTTTCTTCTCAAATCTACTAAAATTTAGCCCAATAAAATGGTTAGAAATAATTGTTAATAAATACCCCTAGTTGTCCATTTATTTGCCTAATTACCATAAGCTTCTTCTATAAGATTGGGCACTACTTAGGCCTCTTTTTTTTAACTTTGGAAACCAGATTTAGGCCTAAAAAATTTGAACCATATCAGCCCAAACAAGTCAAAATGCATTATTTTAATTTCAAGCCCAATCTCTAAATTTTCAAGTTATCAAGGCTATTTTTGAGCTACACAAGCCCTTAATTTTTCTATTGTGCCTTCACATAATTTTTTTCCAAACTTAATGTTAGATTTTTAACTGTATTATGACCCATACTAATGTTTAATATAATTTCCATAAAAATTCTAAATAAATTTGGCTCTAAATTACCTCTATGACTTACTTGAATTTTACTTGATTACTTTACTGGGTTTCTATTAGGGTGGTTTCTATTCTAATTTCCTTCTTAGACTTTTTTTCTCTATTAGGGTATTACATGGAAGCATTGGATAAATTTTTATAAAAATTTGAATTGATTTGAGAGCCTAAAAAGTACTAAACAGGAGTATTCATACTACCTGACAAATTAATTTTTGTATCCTTCTTATTAAGAAATGTTGCAAGTATTTAGAATTTATGATATATTTGATAAGACTTAAGCCATAATTGATAGCTATTCAAAAATTTAAGTGTTATTATTATCTTAAATGGTATGTATCAATCTTGGACATGATATATGACAATAAAAGTGAATACATGAAAATGGCATTTTGTTTTAACGAAACTCTTTTGGTATAGTTAACATATTGACCATGAATAATGAAATGGGCAATTAATGCATATGGCCAACATCTTAACATTACTTTTTCTAAATATGATATGTAGGGATGAGGTATGTGTCTTTCACAAAAAAAGAAGAGGTATGGTAAACGGTTAGAGGGATAAGGTTAGTGGCCTTATACCTAGGGTGGTAGGTGATAAGGTTAGACCAAAGATATAAGATGAAACTTGTGTACCAACTACAACCGTTCTCATTAACAAGTTGTAAGAGTAACAAATTGGCCAATTTGTCACCAATATTACACATAAGAGTTACAATAAATAAATAAAAGCTAAATTTAGTACATAAGAGCTTAAATCATTTATTATACACTAATATATATATTTAATCTATTATAGTGAAAACTTTCTAGAAAAAATAGAAAAATAGTCATTCATTGAGTATTTTAATACTCACACTCTTTTTATTGAGTTTTATTTACAGACATAAAGCTTGGATTCCATGAAAATGATTGACATGTGTGCTAAAACCTTCCTTTCACCTTAAGGAGCCTTCCAGATTATATTTTGTTATAAACTATATATGTCTATAGCATGTCCTTGACTAGGCTATATTATAAAGCTTAGAAAAATAAATTTTAAGTCTAACCTTTTTCGTAGTCAATATTATTTAACAAAACCATTCGTTAAAAGGCATAGCTGGTATTTCTAGTTCAGTTAACATGCCAGCTTCCTCTTCCTCATTTATGGAATTAGACCTTGAGGAAAATAGTGAATGGAAATAGGATGGTCCTAATTAAGGGTTCTTCTTTTAATAGTATTTGTGTGTAGATTTATGCTTTTAAAATTATGTACTCTTGTATAAATATCATAGTACATGTAAATTATGTTTTGCATTTCCTTATGCATGTGCAATCAGTATTATTTTCTATAAATACTTATTTATATTATTAATAGAATTAAGAAAGTAGATGAATCAAAAGTGTCTTAAAGGCTTGTAAAAATAATTGATTAGTATATTAATACTAGTCAAGTGTCTTTACACTGGTCACAGTTATGAGATTTGGGTTATGACAGACTACTTGGAATATATGCTCCTATAATAAAGTTAATTTCATGCTCAGTATCCCCTCTTAGGTGGTAACTCCATTGGAGCCACCATTGGGAATACATCCTATACTTCTTACATAACATATTTTATAACTTTTAGCAAAATAAGGCTTACATGGTTTGTGTTAACATAGGCTTTTTTCTACAAAAATGCAAACATAGGCCTAGATGTAATGTAGGCACTCCTTACATCACTCATTTTTGTATACATATTCATTTTTTGACTCATTTGTTTTGAGCTCTCTCCTTTTTTATTCACGCTCTTTTTCTTTTCACTCATACTCTTTTACTTTCTATCACTTTTTAATTTTTTTTCATATTATTTTTCCTTTTTTTTTCTTTTCTTTTCTTTTGTAACCTCACTTGATCCTTATATATTTGTTATGCAATTAAAGGCTTAAGATTTATTTTTCTACTATTTTTCACAAATTGATACTTATTGAGGACACCATCAAAAGTAATGTTCCTATCAAATTGCCAAGATTTCCTCAACAAAACATGGCAAACATGTGTAAGAATAACATCACAAAGTATTTTATCATGGTATTTCCTAATGGAGAAGGACACCAATACTTGCTTGGTCACTTCTATTTCCCCATTATCATTCAACCATTTTAATTTGTATAGGGTAGGATGTTGCAAAGTAGGCAAACTTAACTTCTCTATTAAGATAGTACAAACTGCATTTGCACAACTACTATTATCTATGATAACATTGCACATTTTTCCTTTGATATTGCATCTAATGTGGAAGATGTTTTCTATTTGTTCCTTTACTTTTTCTTATTCTTACATAGTCAATACTCTCCTAATCAACAGGACATCTCTGTCAAATGGGCTTCCACTTTCTTTACTTCCTTCAACCAAAGATGTTATGGTCTCCTCATTTTCTTTGTCACTTATGGACATAAAGTGTCCATCTTTCAAGATTATAACTCTTTTATTTAGGCAATCACTAGGAATGTGCCCTCTCTGAAGATATTTAAAGCATTTGATGTTTGAATGCTTTTATTGCTCTTTAACATTCTCCTTTCCTTTAGGATTTTCAGCTCTTGATTTGGAAGAAGATTTTGTTATACTTACTTCCTTTTTCCTTTGTTTTTCCATCATTCTTTTTGTCCTATGTCTCCCATGAAGAACTTAAATGAGAATCTTACTTAAAAGAACTCTTTCTTTTAAATTTCTTCCCCATTTTCATAACCATATGCACCATGTTCTCTATGTTTTCATGGTGTTGTAGTTTAATCACATTAACAATTTCTCTATTCAAGTCATAGAGAAATCTAACCATAGCTGTCTCTTTATCTTCTTCATTATTAGCTTTTAACATGAAAAACTCCATCACTTTGTTGTATTCTTCAACATTCTTAGAACTTTGTGTAAGATTTTATAATTTTTAGCACATATATTTATGATAGTGACTAAGAATGAACATTTTCCTTATGATAAACTTCAAGTCTTCCTAAGTGTTAGTAAGTCTTTCTTTATTTTTTTGAACATCTATCACGAATTAGTCTCACCAAACAATAGCATATTTGGAAAATTTAATAACTGCAAGCTTTATCTTCTTTTCTTTTGAATAGTTATGACAATCAAAGACTAACTCCATCTTTTTTTCCCATTTTAGGTAGGCATTTAGATCATTTTTCTCTTAGAATGAAGGGATCTTCATCTTGATATTGTTAAGTTTACCATTCATTTCTTCCTTTATTCACCTATCTCCTCCTTTGTTTTCATCTCTTCTCTCATTTCTTCTTTTTTCTCCTCTCCTTTCCCTTTTTTTCACCTTTTATTCTCTCACTTCTATTAAATGAGCTTGAACTCTCACTACTTCTTTTGTTACTATCTCTTTCTTCTTCATCACGTTGAACTCTCACTACCTCTTTTATTACTATCTCTTCCTTCTTTATCATGCTACCTCTCATTTTTCCTCTTCTCTTTTCTCTCCTTTATTTCTCCTTCCATTCTTCCAAATCTCTCAAAATGTTCTTGCATAACTCTCCCTAATTGTTCTTTGTAATATCCTAGGTTCAGATTTAAAAATGTATAGATTTTAAGAATTATTAATAAATTATTTATTTACATAATACTAATTTTTAAATTTATTTTCTGTATTAAAAATTTGGAATATTAAAGATGGTTCCTATAATGATATTCAAAATTTATTTATTTTTTTATGTGGCTATTATTAACTTGAGATTGGTTAAGATATTTTAGGAGGATTTTCTCATGAGTTAAAAATAATAAAAGTTATGAGTATGAAATTGTATGAAGTTAATTATTGATATTTGATAAATTATTTTTAGAAAGTGATAGAAATTTGAAATAATCATTTTAGAACTTTTAAATTTATAAGATTGTTGTATGTTTGAGAGAAAGGATGAGGCTAATGAAGTTGGAAATTTAAATAAATTAATTTTATGAGGATAGATTTTAGTCAAATAAAAAGATGACTAAGATTTGATGAGAGGATAGGTTCATGATAGGTGAAATACATTAGGTCAAAGCTTCTAGGTGACATTTCTACACTTCCTCTCTCTCTTTTTTTTTTTTTTTTAGCACCGCCTCTTTCCCTTTGTCTTATTCGAAAATCTCTTTTTTTGTATAAAAAAAAAAAAAGGTCAGCAGCTCTCTTTCTTTTTCTCTCTCAGCATCACCCGCCCATCTCTCATTCTTCCTCCCCTCTTCTCCTCAACTTCGGTTGGAGCCATGTGTGGTCCTTGGCACTGCTGTTGCCTGTCATGCGATGTAGTTCCATGAGATAGCTTCCTCCACTAGTGATGTTGTCAGTATTCAGTCGTGACGGAAAGATGATAATCGGTAGCCAAACATGACTAACGAGACACGAAGCTAGTCTCTGGCCAATTTCTCTTCTCCTTCTCTCTTTTCTATGTCTCCTTCTCCTTCTCGGTTCCAGCTGGGCGGCGATCTTGCACCACTATGGGGAGCTGCTGTGCATTGACAATGGCAACGTATGCCAACTCTGTTTCGATCTTCAGCTTCTCAGTCACATATAGGAGTTAGCATTGGTGAAGACGTTCACAAAGGACCGTTGTTGTTGTCTCTTCCTTGGTCAGCTGTTACGTGATTGGTATGGGGTGGCAACAAACAACAAAATCACAGTTTAGAGTTAGGAAGGTGGCAACAGGGCAGATCAGAAGGCTCTATCTTTTCCAGTGAACCTGTGCATTCTCCGGCACTGGCTATGTTTCCCGATGAAGATAAGAAACTTTATGCTAAGCTTTTGTTTTCATGATGTTCTAACTCACTCAAAGAAATGTATTATATGTGTGTATTACAAAAGATGATTCATAAGAAAATATGATTTTATGTGGTAAGATGTAAATATATATATAAGAAGATCAAACATATATGGAATATTACATTTTATTATTTGGATAGACTCATGTAGAATTTAGAAAACTCATCCGTCTGTTTAACATACAAAATAATGTATATGACAAATAGAAATTTCATGACATAAAAGCACTAAAATATATAGTTTGTTTTGAAAAAAAAAATAATAATAATAATAATTAAAAAGAGTTTTACCATAAAGTGTATTGAGACAAAATATGAAAGTATTCTTGAAGTATTATTTCCAATATCTTATGAATTTAAATGATTTAGAGAATCCTCATTATACCAACCTATTTTGGATAATTTAATTTTTTATAATAGTAAAACAAGGATTTTATGCTTAAGATTACAAGATTTAACTATACTTAAAGTATAGCTATATTATTGGAATCATATACTTTGGTTGTTTATCACCTTAGTTTGGGAAAATTGTCATATATGAGAATCTTTGATGTTTTGATGAAAATTATGAAAAATAAAGGAACTAATAATTTAAGATGAGTAAATATTGCAAAGAAAGTTCTATAGAGTTTTAAAATATAATAATTATATTTATAAGGTTTGAATGTGCAAATTCTTAAGTAGCAATATGTTTAAGTTAAAGATTAAATTGGGAATTATGGAAACAAGAAGCAAGTGGTATAGATTGTTATTATGTTACGACTGAAATTTATTTAGATTTATAATATGTGAAAAAAAAGGGTAAGTAATGATTATATAATTATAACTTGCTTTTTTTTAAAAAAAATGATGATTATTAAGAGGAAAATGTGAGAAGATAATTGTAGATCTTTCAGAATGTTTAAGAATGAGTGGACCCTATCAGGTAAGTATATATCTCATCATTATTCTTATTTTAAATTTAGATATTAAGAATTATAATCTTCTTGTCAATAAATTAGGATTGATTTTCTTTCAAGATCAAACTTGACTAGTAAGGAATAGTCATTCTTGATATAATTATAAATGTTTGTTTATGTGAATATGATGGCTTATGCTTAGAAAGTATGATTATAGTAGTCATGATTATTAATGAAGCTTGAATAAAGATTAATGACCTTGCATTGAAAGTCTTATGGATTATTATAATATAAGAGTTGAGCTCTCTTGTGGATGTTAGATATTGATTGATTGTAATAGATCATGTTATGATTGTATTATGTGCTTTGCTTACCTATAATTATCCATGCGAACTTGTATTGAAACTAGTGATGTGACTAGAATAAAGCTCTAGTAAATTTACTATATTGTGAATTGAGTTTTATGAGGTGTTAGGAAATTGTGAATGGTGATGAATAGTGTAGAAGTCGGAAAGAGAATTTCCAATAAATCATTATGAAGAATATGGAAGTGAGATGAAAGTCGGATGGGAACTTCTCGACTAACAATTGAGAAGAATATGAGATTGATTTAAGAGCTTAATGAGAAATTCTTGGCAAATAGTTGAGAAAAGCATAGAATTGAACTTGATATCATAAAGCAACTATATATATGTTTACTATATTTGGATATGTGACATCATGTGACTGACATGTACTAATGATGCAATTGTGACAATCTATTGTATTTGAGCTTTAACAACTGTTTGTGTGTGATGCCTACCTGGAATGGGTATTACATGATTTTGAATTCTAATAAAAAGTTAAGACTCTTATGATTATGTTACGTGAAATAGAGTTTCAATCATGTGTGAGTGAATCTCCATTATAGGACATGGTTTCATGTATTTCAGAAATCTAAAAATTAATTTGCTATTCTTTTCTTCATATATTTAAGTTAATCACCTGTAAGATAGTGATAGTTATATACTCATTGGGTTCGTGGAACTCACTCTTTATTTATTTATTTTAATATTTTTAGGTTAGCATCCATGGAGAATCAAAGACTGCCTTATTTGAAAGATTTGACAGTTGGGGACTATTTTGGATTAGAATTAAAATTAAATGAATTCATTGTATATGTGTGAAATTGAAATTGTACTACATTGTGTGTATGCGTGATTGTTGTCGTATTTGAAAAATAGCACAAGTTTAAATTATAAAGCACGTGACCTTTAGAGAGTGTCCAAAAATAGGGGAGGTTCTATTAGTTTTTCTTGCTAAAATTCAAAGGTGAAATATTTAAAATCCCCCTATAAATTGGAGATTCTTGTTAGATAAAAAGAGTGAATATTGTTAAGGTTTGTGAAAACTGGTAACAAGATCCACGCCGATCATGATCAAAAGTAAGTCGTGACATTCTTGAATAATTCTTGTTATGTCATTATTGTTCATACTACTTCTTGATATCTTTATAAAGATTTTTTTATAAGAAAATGTTAGATAAATAATAGGACCTTAAAAGAGCACACTCGTCACTTAAGTTTGGAAATGGTCACACTTATGTTTGCACACTAAGTGAGGCTTTTACCTTTAAATGAGCTTACATGCTCCTGCTTTTTTGTGCTACTATCTTTCACTCTAATGGTTCTTTAGGAATTAGTGACATAATGAATAAGATTCAACAAATGTAACAAACAATTTCACTTATAAAGAACTAAACAATTAATAGACATAAGAGTAACATTTGGAATTTAAGAAAGGAAAACAAAAAGGAAGACACAAAGACACACAATAAACAATGAAGAAATAAGACTAAGAACTAAGAGATTGTTGGAAAATAAAAGACTAGGATGTGTGAAAGAAGCAATAAAAATGTTAATTTAAAATGAGAAGTTCAAAGATAAAATAAAGCATACAAAGATAAAATAAGGTATATAATTAAATGACTAACTTCTTTAACAAATAAGTTTCCTTTTTTTCCTTTTTAAGATTCTTTCTTTCTTTTCTTTTTTTTTTTCACTTTGACTTTGTTTTCTTTGCTCTTTTGGTTTTCACTTTTGATCTTTTGGTCATGCTTTTCTTTTTCTTTTCTTATTTTTGATTCAATTTTCTTTTGATTTCCTTTTTGTTTTTCTTTGATTGATGCCTAAATGATTGTATAACACCTTTAGTGTTAAGTAAAATAAGGTAAAAGAGAATTATAATTGAATATCACAATCAACAAAAGAATACTCAAGTACAATAGATTGATGTAGCCTTTGCCTTGCAACACTTAAGGATTAAAGTCAAATATTGAACAATTTATTCAGGGTATACGATTACTAGATTCAAGTGCTATAAGTCTAGGTGTTCCCTATCTTCAAGTGCTAAACTACTATACTTAGATATTATACAATCTTTGTATAACACTTAAATATGGTACTCGAGTATTAGTAGTTGAACTTTAGATTTTGAACTTTCTTAAACTGTTTCAAGGTTGCTTTCTAAACAATTATTTTTTTAATAAAATTTAGCAAATTCAAACATAAATTTGCATAGATTTAAGACACAAAAGCAAGAAACAGTAATGGATTCAAGGAACAATAATTTTTAATGATTAGAGTATAGTTTCTATAATTTGAATTGATTAATGAAGAATTTGTTGAAGAAATTTATGTCATAAAACTCATCTATTTCTTAATTTTAATTTTCTCATCAAGCATTTCATTTTACACACTTAGCATTTGTCCTTAAATTCAAGATTTTTATTATCTAACTAATATAAGAAATTTCAATAGATTGGTATTTGGAATACTTTCTTTGTTGGAATGATACCTTAGTTATCTTATGCTATTACTTGCAATACTATAAACTTATGGTTGTAGCCACCTTCTAAGATTAGAAACCAATAGTAGAAAGAGAAAGTATAATAAGAGGAAAATTATGAAAGAAAAAAAATCTAAAAAGAAATAATGTACTTGGAAATAAAGAGACCTACTTGGAAAAGAGAAGGAGATGTAGAAGGTATTATGTAATCAATATCATTTTAACAAAATTTTAAGGTTGATACTATAGATAGTAAATAAGTTAATACATTTTAGCTTGAGTACTTTGATGCAAAATAAAATTGGATGTATCCAAAAATATAACAAAGGTCTAAGCCTCATTAAAACAACAAAGAACATGGTTAGGCTCCAGTTACTACAAGTAAGCCCATACATAGACTTAAGATCTATGGATAGATACCATAAGCAAGAAAGAAAGTTAAGAAAATTTTTGTAGAAGGATCTAGAGTCTAATGTAAGTAGCAAAAAGCCATAAAAGAATATGGCATACGGGAATGTTAAGAGTTTAAAATAGTCATAACCTAAGTAGCATAATTAATAAAAAGGTTATATAGTGTAGAACATCCTTGGTTCTGGTATTATTTCTTTAAAAGAATTTGAGTATGAATTTTATTAAGGGGGAAGATTTGTAACACCTTAAAAATCTATTTATGGAAATTAAGCACTAATTATGGTATATTAGATACTATAACCTTATAAATGATAAGGTATATAAGGATGAATAGGGTAATGATAAAAAAGGTACAAATCAGATTTAAATAAAATAAATTGAGAGATTTTGGTTAGAAAGAGTTTTATAATATATTGGATTATTAAGAATTAAAAATGGTTAAAGATGAAGATTATTTAGAAAGATATTTCATGTAAATAATAAGTGACAAGATTTTAAAATATAAGAATCAAATTCTAGAAGATAAAATATAAAAGCAAAAGTAATTGGGAGAATTAGAAATATTAAGTGGGTTAACAAGAATTAAATAATACATTAAGAAAAATTGAAGCAGGATTATATGTTAGCAAAATTTTTATGCCCTTGGTAGTAGTTTGGTTATAACTTAAGGGAGAAGTGTTTCATTAATAAAGCATCAAAATATTTGGAAAATAGATGTCCAAGGCTTCAAGTCATATAGATTTTGTAATTTAATTCTTAGCTAATTAATATTAAAATTTATTGGAAAATAAGGCAAAACTAGCCATCATCTTTCTCACCAATCCATGGTATTTTAGTCATACATTTTTAGGGATATCCAATTGGTGCAAAACTAGTACTTTTGGTTGGAAGACACATAAGGCAATATTTTGGAAAATTTTCATATAAAAATTTGAAGTATATGGAGATATATGAAATTTTCCCTAAAAGTGATGTGATTAGGGCTGTAAAAGAGAGTATTTGATGTATAAATGTAAATGCTCATGAAAAGTGATTTGATTAGGTGAGAAAAATGTATGAGGATGTATTTAATCGTAGTTTAGGTAAAATTTAGGTGTTATTGAGTAAGTGTATATGAACATACATTTGAATTATAAACAGTGCAATGTCTATAAGGATCTATGGAGATGATAGAGCCAAATCCATGAGAAGGCATAACAAATAAATAAAAGGGGCAAGGGAGAGGGCTACTTAGCCTAAGGAAATGTGAAGGACCAAATGGTCTATTTTGGTTTCTCCATGGAACTCAAAATTTGATTTGATTTGATTTAAACTTGGGGAGTAAATCTATACTAACCATCATCATGATCTTAGACTACCTATGAGTTAATGCATGATAGGATAGTTTAATAAATTATTTTAATCATCCTCACCTTATCATCTAAAGGCCAGTGAAAGGATGATAGAAGGATTCTAAACTAATAGAAGAGAAAGTTAGTAAGATGAGTTAGGGAATATAATCATCATCTTAGAAGCTTGTAAGTTTATATCATGACGAAAGCTATTGTAATTTATTTTTAAATGCCTTGCCACATCACTAGGTTAGAGCTAATGAAAAGGAACAAAGGGATTTGAAACCAATAAATGTCAAGCCCTATCCTACCCTATCTTTAAGCAATCAAATTAATCATAAACTAAGAAGTAATAGCAAGACCAATGGAGTGAATATGAGAGATATCAAACTAATTAGGAGTAAGTGAGGTAGATTAGCTTGGACACCTAAGCCTTCCCATTATTCAAAGGAAGAATCAAAGGCTTTCCACCTTTTTCCTTTTGGTGTGAACAACAATAGCCTTCCAAGAGCATAAAACTTCATCTTTTCTTCCTTTTCCATAAAAGCTTTGAACATACATCCCTTCCCTATACTCACCATACTTTCATCTTCTTCTTATTTTCCACATAGAGACCTCTATCCAAATAACAAAAAAAGGAACAATATCCACAAAGAAACATAAGAAATCATTTTGTAATATGTGAAGCTATCAATCAAGTAAGATAGTCAAGGTTTTTCTAATTCTTCTATTTGAAGCTTTGGTTTGAAGTTATATTGACTAGTATATTTTATTTAAGGAGGAAAAGAAGGATGAGAATAACTTTAATTCCATCAATCTCTAGGTGAGTATTGTTCCTACTCTTGTGTTAAGGTTACCATATTACCTATTAAAAAGATATATATTATGGTTGCAAAAAGTATTATAATAAATGATGGAGTACACAAGTGATTTTACTAAGATGACATTTTGTATGATAAGATGGATGATGGAAATTTCACTAAAAGTAACCATTTGGTTTATCACTCTATAAAGGAATGTAAATGAAATGTGATTTCTATTTAGATGAACTTGTAATGACTATGGTAGCTCATGGAGAAATTTTATAATATTTTTATTTAAACACTAAAACCTCGTGTGTGTGTGTATGTGTGTGTTCTTAATAGAGAAGAACCTTGTGATTTAGGACCCTAAGTGATTTGGTCCCTAAAAAAAATAAGGGAAATACGTGAGTTTTTCTCTCCATAAAATTATCCATTGTTTAAACAAGAAAGTATACAAGTGAAAATTGAAAAGAAAAACCTTTTAGTTTGTTATTTTGTTTAGTCTCTTTAAGAAAAAGAAGCTTGGATGGATTATTTTAATTTTTTAAATTAAGTAATTATACTAACATGTGAGAAAAAAAAACTTGGGTCTATGAAACACTAAAGTTAAAAAGGATAAAATTTTAAACTTAGGAAAGGCTTCGATATCCCTTCTTATTCACTGCCAATATGTTTCAAAAATTACCTCAAGTAATTAGAAATAATCCTAAATATGAGTGGATAATAAAAAAGAAAATTAGATTGAACAAGGAATAACAAAATTTAAGGAAATTTTTTGGGTATGTTTTGGCCCCTAAGAGATAATAAGAGTAGAAGATTTTATTTCTCATAACAACATGTAAAAGTAAAACTATATGTAGATATAGAATAGATAAATTAATAAAAAAGTTACAAAAGAATGTACATATATACGGAATTATTTAGGTAAATATAAATATGAAAGTAAGACTACATACATTACTATTTTTAGTAATATAAAATATTATATGCATACATGATTGAGTGTATGAAAGTAATATATAAATACATTATTATTTTTATTAATATAAAATATCGTATACATATGTGATTGAGTTTATGAAAATAACATATATATATATATATATATATATATATATATATATATATATATATATATATATATTACTATTTTTATGAAAATATTATTTATGTATATGATTGATTTGTGAATAATATATATGTATGTGATTTTTCTTATAAGAATACTATTTATTTGCAAGATTTTTTTATAAAAAATTTATATTCATGTAGGACACTATTTTTATGAAAAAAATTATATATGTGCATGATTGTATTATAAATAATATACTACTATTTTTTTTAAAGAAAAGATGAGGAGAAAAATGTGTATGTGATTGTGGATAATTATACAAAGGTGGAAATAAATCTTTGAACATGATCAATGTATATTAACATAAAGTGAAAGTAAATGTACATATGTAACTAAAAATATGAAAGAAAGGATGAGGATAAGTGTAGAGATTGTAAATGCTAATATAAATAGGGAAATAAAATATGTATGTGATTGTTTTATAAAAAGAAGATGAAACATACATAACTATGGATATTAACATGTAAATTAAAATAAATGTGCATATATGGCTGCAAGTATTAACATAAAGGTGATAGAGTGGATACATAAATAGTTGCATATATAATTACAAGGAAATATATATGTGTGTGGGGGCATATATGATAAACAACTAAAAAAAGTAGCACATAAGCAAAATGAAGTAAAATGGTGTGTGTTAAACAATTTTTTTTAAATACTTATAGGCACATACATGAATATACTTATAAGGATGAAAATCAAGATGAGTATACATTTGGCAATGCAATGGGAAAAATTAGAACTCGATTACTTATAATATCTTGTATAAACCATACATGAATTGTGAATGATGATAATTTGTGATAATCATCGTAAATTTTTTGTGAATATGGCAAAAGTGTATACATGTGTGCTAATGGCATAGATGCATTAAGAATTTCCATACCTTATGAGATATTGCATAAGCGATGAGTATGCGAATAAGATGTGATATCACAAATTATGATAAATGTGCACATATGATTTTTTGTATTTTATATACATATATATGAATGTGAAACATGAAATGCAATATTGAATTCAATTATGTGTGAATACATCCATGAGCATTATCAAATGACATGTGATGCCATATGATAGTAATTTTGTATGGCAAAAATTATGATGTGATACAAGCTTGTCATATAAATAAAAAAGGTCATTTTGTTGTTGATGATAGGAGGTTGGTAATATAGTCATAAAGATCGAAATATAGTGTCACATTTTCTTACATCATTCCAAATCTATATGAGCATGAGAAATTGGTTATTAGTGATGGGAATGCAGTTATAAGGATGGAGTGTGTAGTACCACATTATTATTTCCACTTTACATGTAATGTCCTGAATTTTTAATTCTATCATTTGAATCTCTAAATTCTGAGGTTGTAGAAATGAAGAGCACGTTTGAATTAGCTTGGTGGGTGAATTTTAAGTTGAAAGAAATTAAGTGTAAGTATAATCGAAATTTGAAGGAAAAATGATAGTATGAAAAGAATTAATTTCCCTAAATAGTATAGATGATCAGAGGAGGTTAGAAAACCCTAAAAAGGGGAGTTGTCTAAGTCTGACAGTGTAAGGAATTTTAAATAGACAGAAACCCTATGAACTAAATTGCAAAAGTGCAAAATCAGGTGTGGTTAAAGTGTGAATAACCAAGAATTTAGGATCTAATATGAATAATCAAGAATTTAGGGTGTAATATGTAATTTTATTTAGTGTGACCAATAGACACATGACAAGTGTCATTATTAGAAAAAATGGCAAGAATAGCCTTACTAATTGGTGAAAAAGGACTAAAATACCCTTGAAAATTTCAAAAATGACCAAAATACCCTTGAGGCTTCATGAAAGCTCTTCTTCCTTCTCCTTTCTTCTCCAAGCCATAGACCACTCCATGAAAGCACCAAAAACGTGCAAGAGAGAGAAGGAAGAGAGAGAAAATTTCTTTTGACTTTTTCACCCAAAAATAGTGAGAATTAGGCTTAGGTGTAAAAGAGAAAGTTACTCCTTTCATCAAGCTCTATCTATTGGTGTGTTTAGATTGAAGAAATCTCAAGTTTGATCAAGTTTAGTGAGCTCTAAGTGAGGATTTTCAAGTTGCACCAAGAGGTAAAAATGTTCTCCTCTAAAAGCTCTTTAATATACTCTTTTTAGTTTCTTGAAATTTTGATATTGGTGTGGTCAAAGGTAGTTGACCATGGAGTTTTGGATGATTTGAACATGTCTAATGGTGTTTTGGATGTTGTTATGTTGATCTATGGCTTTGGTTTGGTGTAAAAACAACAAGAAACCATGATGTACACACTAGGGTTTTAGAGGCATAATGGTGCATGTATGAATTTGGCATGATTTTTTTGGAATTTGGCTAAATTGATGAAATTAGAATGATTCTTATGAATTATGAAGCCTATGGAAGATGAAATTTTGAATTATGAAAGTGTGTGTGAAACTTCCCTTTTGAGAAGCCAAAACTGTGAATATGGAAAAGAAGGAGGGAAGGAGATTTAGCCATTTAAATTGTGTTTTCGGAATATTAGAATAATGTATTACAATGAAATTTAGGAAATATTGGAATGTACAGTAAAATTTGGGTACTTCCTTCATGGTTTAGTGTATGTGGAGGAAGTGAAGAATACATAAAGTTTAAGAAAAATGATGATGTTCTAATAAGAATTATGATGTGTATTTATGTAGACTAAGAAGTGACAAGTTAGGAAGGCAAGAGGAATTGTAAAGAAATTTTTAAGTGAGGGCAAAGGAAACATCACTATTGGAAGCTTTTAAAAGGTAGCTAGCTTTATCCTTAAGCTCTGTTTTCTATTTACATACTTTTCTGTATCTTGTGCCATTGTATAGAATGTTTACAAAATTGCTGTGTGCGGTACCTATGGCCCGAGTACCTCGAGAAGACAGTGAAATGCTGTATGTGAGGCCTATGGCTTGAGTACCCCAGGAAGAGAGTGAAATTGTTGTATATGAGGCCTAGGTACGATTTTCTGTGATGGCCATCTAGATATCTATATGAGTCCTTGAATGGGCTTGATGATTGCTGTGTGTGGTGCATGATTCCTACAATGGTATTAGATGACAATGATATGAAATAATGTGTTATATGATTGATTAATTGGTTTTGGAATGTATATTTTTATTTGCTTAAGGATCTGGAATGGCTTGATATATTTTTATTGTAATAGCTAGCTACTGGGAAACTTTATTTTTTATGTTTCTATATTGTTACTAACCATTTCAGGTGATGCTTCTAAAGGCTCTTATGATAGAGGAGAATGATGTTTTGAAGTTGTATTGTAATGTTCCTAGAATTTGTGATATTAGTATGTGATGGATATGTGTTTTTGTAAGTTGAACTTTTTGTATAATTATATGACCCTTGCCTATATTGTATGAAATACATGAATTTGAGGTATTGTGAGCTAGTTTGGAGTAGAAGGCAATTTAGTATGCAATATGTGTGAAATTGGAAATGACCAAATGAATAGTAAATGACAAAATGAACAGTGAACTCGTAGGCAGCAGGTTGAGTATGTTTGCAGGGACTTTTGGTGGAGTTTTAATGCTCAAAAAATTATGATAAAATTCAGGGATGAACCTTACATACTCAATGAACTCTGTGCCAAAATTCAGCCTAAAATAAGTTTATTTACTATGTTAATTTATTACACGTTTTGGTCTCCCCTGTTATCGTCACAGTGCAGAGCACTAATTGTATCTCAGAGATCAGAAGGAGTAAATGGATGATTTTTGATCTGACAATTTTATGGAAAGTATATAATATGTTAATCAAGTCCCATACCAAATTTGAGCTTATTAGGAGTTGATTTATCCCCTGAAATAAGGGTTTACTTTTACAGTTGTGAATTCTGGACAGCACTGGGACAGAAACACTTTGCTGTGAGTTTTGAAAGGCCTAATGATGTCTAAATTATGTCAAATTTTTACAAGATGTATTTAACACGTGAAAGGTTCACAGGATCAAATTTCATGATTTTTGGAGTTTCTCAATATAGTTTTCCATATTTTTGAAGTTGGTCCAGTAATTCTGGAAATGAGTAAAAAATTTCTGAAATTCAGAATCTGTAATATTTTGTTTTATAGAATCATAATTTGGGCTCAAAAAGACCTAATTGTGCAATAATTACCTATTTAATGAGAATTAAGGCATTAATAAGTAAGGGAGTTACATTACACATATCATTGCATGTTATATGCTTATGAATCATGCATAACCATAATTATATCCTATATGCTTATTAGTTAATATCATCATTGTAAGCTACAAGTTTATAAGTCATATTATGGTCTACTATCTATAATATCCTAAAATAGGACAACAAAATTTACATAGGAGTTACATTAGAAAATGACCTAAGTGAAGTAGAAATTTTTAGTAGCAATTTTATTAGAAAACACTTGAATTGGAAAACCTAATAAGAAAATTGAGCTAAATTCAGGAAAAATGTAAAGGAAATTTGGATATAAGCTCAACTAAAATTTTTATGAAAATTTTATTAGGCATTAAAATAATTCAAAACCTAATTAGAAAACCAATAAAAATTTTAAAAAATTCACATGGGAATTTATAGGAAATCCAAAATTTGGGTATGTTGAAAAATAGGAAATTAAGTTAAAATTTAAATGGATTAAATTAAAAATTTTTAGGCTTATTTAAATTAATTTTTTAGGCCAAAAATGTGTTATGAGAATTTAGAAATGAAGGCCCAAATTAGAGCCCAAAATTTTTTAAAAAGCCTATGGACAAAAATGTGAGAAAATAAAAAATTAGGGAAATTTGCAATAAATCCCTTTTAACTTTTAAAGTAGTTTATTTTTATCATTTTTAGGGTGATAATTTTTGTTGGTGTGTGTCCTAGAACCAATCATATAAGATGATTAGAGTTATACACAATGTATTATATTTTATTTTAGGCAATTTAATTATTATATTTGTTTTTATTATTATTATGCGTAATTTATAACTTAATATAATAATTATCCTTGGAATAGCTTTGCTATTCCTAAAATGCCCCTAGTCAAGTATTATTACGAAAAGGATAGTAATAATACATCGAGACTAGCATGTATAGTGACTGATGATTACGAATCATGGATATGTGATATCAAGTCAATACATGAGTACATTGCTAAGTGAACAATGTATTGGACTGACCTACTATGAGAATATTGCATGGATAAACGTGTCATAAGTTATTCTCATATGATCACAACTACACATAAACCTTTGACCTGAAGTCACTACGGTTCCCTACATGAGGAATTACTCACTTTAATATTGTCCTATGTCACCTTTAATCAGGATGACAAGTAGGGCTAAATCATGCAGAGGGAAGTGAGTGATGTAAATGGGATTTTGTTACTCTTGTATAAAAGAGAAATATCCTTGGGCCCCTTGATTGAGTGAGACTTAGAAATGCATGGCCATGCTCAGTTGAATTAATATGTGATATTAATTATTTATTTTAAGTCTACTCAGTATCAAGAAATATAAATTGAACATTGACGAGGATGACACATTTCATGCCTCCAGTTCAATTTGGATATTATTACAAAAGGGTTATGATGCAAAACGTTGATCATGTATTAGGTGGATGTCGAATCACAGACATTCTTACTACTTGAGTTGCAGTGATGTATTGCTAGATACCGCTCGCTGTCTATGGCTCAATAATAAGTCATTGTTAACGTAGTAAGAACCTACAGGGTCACACAAAAGGAGTAGGAATAAGACAATAATTAATTGGACTTTAATTATATTAATATCCAATTAATTGGACTTATTTTCATGCATATATATATTATTAAGAATAATAATTCACGTTTTATATTTATATATATATATTATGTGATATTATTTGATATTAAAGAAATATCAAATAATTATCTTATCAGATATTAGATAAATATATTATGAGATAATATTATTCTGATATTCGATAACTATATGCAATTATCTAATAATTAAGATATTTATATTATGAGATAATATTATTATCTAATATTAGATAATTAATAGATAAGTCTTATCTCTTCTCATTATCTCTAGGATAAGGATAAGATGAGTTGTTAAGTGTGATTAGGATTTTGGAAGCATTATCCTAGTAGGACTAGGATTATGGCTTGCTTAAGTTCTATAAAAGGGGACTTGAGGGCAGCACTTAATAATCACATTTTAAGCTTCCATATAAACCCTAAATCACTCAGAAAATAACCAATCCTAATTCTTAGAGAGAAAAAATGCATCCTAGCAGATGCGTGGAGGGTGAGAGGTCGTTGTTCACTCTGTGTGGATACCGTAGAGACATTGTACCTTTCGGCCGGCGTTTGCTTCATCCGCTCTCAAGTTTTGATCAGTAGAAACACGAGTGCCCAATAGGTAAAACCCTAATCATTGACTTATGCTTTTTGCATGGATCCTAGGTAGAATTCGGATCAAAAATTTAAAATTTCGCTGCATGTGATAATTCGAATTCCCAACAATTTTTTGAACATCTAGGGTAGTTTGGATGCCCAAAATGATTAGCTACTTGTTCAAGATTTTTTCAAAATAATAAATAAAAAATTAAAATTTTTTGTAATTAAGGTTTAGGGTTTTATATATATATATATATCTATCTATATGTGAACTGGTCATTTTGAAGCAAAAATTTGCTTCCTTTGGCTAGTTGCAACCATGAGAAGGATAAGAAGAATTAAATGGCAATTCAAGTCTTCATCATTTTATCAAGAAGTGAATGGCAACTCTTCCTTAATTTTTAAGGTTATCTCACAAAAGATGTTAATATTGTTAAAATGAGAAGAAATTTTTCGAGTATTCTAAATAGGGATTTTGGTTATCTCATGTATTTAGGGGTTATAAATTTTTAAAATTTCAATCCCTAACATTTTAAGATCATAAGCAGTATTGCAATGATTATAGAAGAAATATTCAAAAATACAAAATTTAGAACCTTATTTTGTTAAGTCTCAAGTTTTGAATTATTTAAAGTATCAAATGATCGAGAAAAATTATAAAACTCTCTAAATATGATATCTAAGATGTCAATATGTCAAAACTTGGTGGCAAATTGAGTTGATTTAGTTGCCCAAATGATATTTTTATTTTTACAGCTCTAATATTGTTTGAATTTGGTAGCTCTAGGTTTATGCCTTTGTGCATTAGCTAAAACATGAAATTTATCATACAACAATTGAGTTATTCTTTATTCAACATGTTAAAAATGTCTTAGCAAAGTTTGGAAGCAATTAGCCTCTAGTTGAATGATCAAAAGTGGCTCGAATTATAAGTGTTCATAAGTTGTCTTGATTTGGAAGCCTTGTTTCATTATTATGTGAACAATAACCTAAGGCTACAAAACTTATTAAATGAATAATGTTGCATGCTTACTAATGTATTAGAAATATGAGACAAAATTTTAGTAAATTATTGAATTGTTTGGGAGCTTCTATGACTCTAATCAATAATATAAATTCTTAATTTTCAATAAGTAGAATGTGAATAAAACTTGTTGAAAATATTATGAATATTGTTAAAAGTTTAAGAAGCCATTCCCATGGCTAAGAAATGTTATCATTGTTAGGATGAATTAACCAATCTTGAAAATAATATTTTAAAAAGATGATGATGAATGTCAAAGAATAACAAATTTACATAAGACATTTATGGCATGGTTGGTATTTGGCCATACCCACTAAAATAAATTTAATAGTTAATGTTTTAACATTCCATTACTATTTTTTGTGAATTGTAAAGGGGAGATATAACATCCTTCATAAAGAAGGAGAGGCACTGTTAGTAGTAAAGGAAAAAAGTTAGTGCCTTTATGCTTAGGGTAGTGAGGGATAAGGTTGGACTAATGATATAAGGTAAAACTTATGTATCTACCATTACCATTTTCTATAGTAACATATATCAATGATGTACATAAGAAAATTTCTTCATAAGATACTAAATAATAATTACATATAAGTAAAAGGCTAAGTTTTTGTAATGAAAACCCTTCCAAATAAGGTGTTAGTGTTAGGATTGAGAGTCAAACAAACGCAGCGGAAATTAACTAATCCCACCCAAAGGATCCATACAAAATGTTAGATTAGAATAAGGATTTAGTTAATACCTTTTCAATGATTCAGGGATTCATTTGTTAATCACCTTTTCGAATTCCTTTCAATCGAAAGTCTAAGGTATCCACACGAACCAACAGATCACTAGTGACCGTCCACGACCATTAATTGATATTTTCCTCCTTTGCCTCGTAGTGCTAGCTACGCCTCTTCAAAGGTTATGGTCAAGGAAGGTTACTAGGGTTTTTATACTTTGGGATGCATGAATAATCTATATTATTACCTAACAAACTTATTTAAATACGTGCATAGAAAACCTAACTAATTGGCTTTGTTCCATGTATAATTATAGGCTTATTATTGGACCTTATAATTATAACATGGAATTCCCAAATATTAGGCCTAAATAATTTTGTTCATCAATTCCAAATCCACTAGGTTCTAAGTGTGCGACCCTATAGGCTCTCATTACATTGGTAATGATCATGAATCACATTAATGATCATAAACAATGAGAGGTGTCTAGCAACACATCATTGTTATCCAAGTAATGAGAAAGTCGGTGATTCGACTAAACCTTTACATGTAATAATCATTTATGTCCTTTTGTCCTAGACATTTAGATTGAGTATGAGACATGGACCGTGTCATTACCATATAGTCCAATCCAAAGGTTTCTTAATTCCTAAGTAAGTTGATTGAAGCAAATGTAATTGATATCCTAAATCAATTTATCTGAGCATGATTATGTATTTTCTCAGCTTTACTTAATCAAAAGGCCCACAGATGTCACTCCTATTATATAGGAAGGACAAATTCCATCTTGATTACATAAATCCCTCCACATGATATGTGACATATCCAATGACTATCCTTACATTCACTCAACCATAAGTAACATAGAGTAATATCAAAATATGAAACTTACATGTAGGGAACCTTAGCAATTTCAGGTCAAAGGACCATATTAATAATAATCACTAAGAATCACTCATGACACTTATACAACGATCTATATAGGGTTCTTAGGGTGGGTTAGTCCAGTATATAAGTTTTCTAACTTGTACACATGTGTAGACTTAATATCTCATATAAGTTATCACACATCCTAGTCTTAACATATCAAAGCAACCTAATCCACAATGATATATGACTAGGAACATTAAAGAATATAATTATTCTAATATTATTATCATAATTAAATATATTACGCAAACAATATATGTATAAATATGATAATTGGAATTGCCATTAAAATAACATGATTCAAATTTACAATCATCAATATAATTGGTTTTAAGGTATGTACATTAATAGTTAGCAGTCATGAACTAAGTATATTTTATACTCACTTTTTCATTGAATTAAATCATAGGTACTAATCATGGAACTAATGGAGTAGATTGATACTTGTAATGACCCTAAATTAGTACAATAGTAAAAAAAATATAATGATAATAATTAAAATAATTATAATTAAAAAAGAAATTTTTATTGAGATTGTAATGAGTGAAAATATACTTAGAAACCTAAGAATAAATTTTAGAAAATTTCACTTAGAAATTCATTGAATTTCTGTACCCGATAAAGCGAAAAAGTGAGAAAATGAGTCGAAATTATAATAAAAAAATTATTAATGGATGATCAAAAATAATTTTCAAAGCTCAAAAATGGTTATGGGAAGTAAAAATAAAATTTTTAAGATATTTAAAAGCCTAAGGGTGAAAATGTAAAGAAATTAAGTAATTCGGGGCCAAATTGTAATAAACCCTTTTATCTTTTTGGCCTTTTTATTTTTTTGTTGTATAGGTTGGGTTGGCCCATGTTCTTTTCAGACCCAAATGTGAAAAATTAAGGCCCAATTTCGTGATCCAACATCAGCCCAAACTTCCAAGGGAAGCCAAGGACCAAAATGAAAGAAAATGGCAAAATTTGGGGCAAAAGTGTAATATTTGAAAACTTTTAATTTGTGTCTCATTTTTATTGGCTAAAACATGATTTGCTAGTCTGAAACTCAGCTACTTGGACGTGCTATGCAGCTCACCAAGTGTCCCCAAAATCCAAGGCAAATTTAATGTTGAAATTGATGAAAATTGTGAGATTGTTTTTAGAAATTCTTTAAGCAATTTTTATATAAAACAAAAGAGGCTTAGCTGCAGTACATTTGCTGCTCCTCTCCAGCAAAAAACGTGACCACATAAGAGAAGCAACAAGGGAAGCTAGACAAAGTAGATTCAAGGGAAATTGGCAAGTTAAATAGGTAGATTTCAATACCCCTAAATTCTTGTGAAATTCTTCTTCCTCTTAACTCTAAAATCTGATTTTTATTTTCTTGAATTCATCTCCCTCTCCCTTAGAATTCAGATTTGAAAGGAGGAAGAAAGAATTAAGGATTTAAGGTGAGTAATAGCTTGTTATACATTTTATGAATTCCTAATGCTGGATGGTCATGAGGAATATGATTTCTTGGACATGATTTGTGTTAGTTGTTGAGATAATTAGTTCAACATGATTTGAACATGTGATGATGTTGTTGGAAGTGAGTATTTGGATCATGAATAATGAGAATGGAAGTGGTTTTGGCTGTTGCAAAGAAATTGTTAATATTATGTTGGAAATGGTATCAAGAAGGGTGAAAAATGCTGTTGAAATTCTGGTTGATGAATAGTCACGTGGAACCTAGGTGATTTATCATAAAAAATTTTATTCTTGATATATTAAGGTCTATTATGATGTGAGGTTGAATTCTGAAAATTTTGAGGATTTTTAGAAACTTTTAGGTATTTTAGAAGAATTTCCTAAATCAGGTCATCAGTGCTGTCCAGAAACAGGGCACTTTCACGTTGGCTTCTGTTTTCGAATTTCTTGGGGCCTAAAATGATCATGAAAAATCGTGAAAAAATTTAGGGAAACCAATTAAGGTGTTTTTAATATTGTGTAAAAATTTCAGGGCAATCGGAGATGAATTTATCACCCAATAAAATGGTGAAAAGGAACTGTTCAGGACAAAATCCGAATATGCCCTGTCTTGTTCACGAAATTTTTAGGATTATCAAATGGTTGAGAAAAATTCTAGAAAAATTTGTATGAATCATTCTGTTTGTGATGTGGTATGATTTAAAATTTTAGAAATAGTAAATTTTATTTAGTCCTTCAAATAATTCCTACCCTTATGCTGCCTATATAGGGTCTACATACAAAATATTTTGTGTGTGACATAAATTGTTTAATTTGTGTGTATGACATATGAGTTATTTAATTTGTATACATGAATATCCTTTAGGGTTTGATATGAGAATGAACATAGAAGGATAAATGAAGCATAAAACACTTATGGCATAGTTGGTATTTTGACACATTCCTCGAGGAAAATTGTGGTTGATGCATGTGGCGTCCTACAATTGTTTATTCTACTTACAAAAATGTGGGAGGGAGAAAACATCCTTCGCAGAGAAGGAGAGGAGGGGTAAGTAGTGGAGGGAAAAGGTTGGTGGCCTCGGGCCTAGGGTGGCGGGGGATAAGGTCGGACTGAAGATATAAGGTGACATTACATACCAACTAATGTCATTCCCTAAATAACGTAATATCTAAATTTGGGCTTTTAATTAGAAAAGCAACCTTAAATGGGAAAATCGAAAATGGGCAATAACAGGTTATTACTCATTGAGTATATTTATACTCATTCTGTATTTTCTTTAAACTGTCTTTTCAGATAAAGACCATGGATCCGTGGACGCGCGGTAATGCTTACAGAGGATATGCCACAACACCCCTTGGAACGTATGGAATAGAGTTGCAAATAGAGATCCGGGTCACTCCTAATGAAATAAATATTTTGTATCGCATGGACTATTGGCCCATGGATAGGGAGCCAAATGTCCTTGAGATTTTCTTCCCACTAGTTCTGGTCACCCCGGATGACGATACCAGGAGCAATGTGACACCGTTAGGGCCCATAACATCTAGTTCCAGTTCTCCTCCAGAATCTGATCCGGAGGAGGAAGGCCCTAATCGGGTTAGTGAGTCGGATGACTAGGTTTACTGTATTTAAAGTTATGATGGACTTATCTCTGTAAATATTTTTGTGCTGTTATATGTATATTATTTTGGTATTTTAACTCTTTATTACCTACTTTCTTTCAGCACGCCCTAATATTATTTTTATAAGTATATGCGATATTATGTTGTCTTTGGAGGCTAGTAAGGATATCTTATCAGTGTGGATTGCTGATTGGATATCTTTACGCCAGTCACGACTAAAGTACGTCAGGTCGTGACAATACTCATATAAGGATATTCTAGTCTCCTCATGGTACCCATGAGATAAGTATGGTCTACAACTGTAAATGTAAGATTAAACTATGAAGTAATACTTAGAAGAATAGACTCAGAGTCTAATCCTATTATAATATATCATTTTTATTAGGTACCCTCACTTGAAAACTTCACTTGTAATTTTTATTAGGTACCCTCACTTGAAAACTTCACTTGTAATGAAACATTTTCTTCCTCCATAAAGATAGATCTAAAGGCATGGAACCTTGATAGATTCAACTAAGAGTTAGCATCATCTAATGTATTATGTAAATTATATCCTTGTATAAACAACTTTTGGATGTGTATATGTGTGTATATATATATTTGACTTATAACTTTTAATGTATAATGTATATAGTTTGTATTTTAAGCCTAGATATCTGCATCATCTGATAATATTAGTTCAATAAAGATATCAAAATACTATAGAGGTTTGTAAAGATATCTATTTGATATGTTGGAACTAATTAAGTATCTTTACACCGGTCATAATAGCCGTAAAAGAGGTCTTGATACTATTTATTTTTTAATTACTGTTAAAGTGATATGAATGACTTAATACTTATATGTGGGTTTCATATATGATATATGAAAATTAGCATAAGACATATATAAAAGGTTAATACCCAATAGTAGTTTGAAATTTATCACTTAAAATAGAAATATAAATGGTCATGCATAGTAACAAAGAGCATTGTAATAAAAACACAGATGAATGCTAAAAAGTAAAGTCGATTACAAAAATAATGTTAAAGGTGATAATATCTCAATTGACAAGTATAATACTAAAACTTGAATAGAGGAAATCCTTCCATGGAGGGTGTGGGTGATGTGAAAAAAATAATAAAATTTTGGTATAATGAAAAAGAAGAAATGATTGAGACTTATAAAATAATTTGTATGAAATTAAGATGATAACAGTAAGGAATCAAAAGAAAAGAAGATCTGAACCAATAAAAATTTGAGGATAGTTTTTATGGAGCTTTACTAAATTTTTATGATTTACTCCATGATTATTTAATGTTTTTAGGAACTACCATAGCAGATGAAGTATGCTTAAGCATGGTAGAATACTTTAGCCATTGCTATGGACCATTTGCAAAGAATTTGATTTATGAAAAATTATATATAAAGTTAAAGATGTTACGTGTGAAATGATTTATAAATTAGTGCAAGTGTACATTGTCGTAAACAAGTAATAAAGTGAAAAGTAAAGTATTGTTCCCTCGAGGATTGTTTCACTAAGTATCAAAATTAATAATCTTAATACTATTTGGCGAATCGATAAATCTAGAATTAAGTTTGGAATTAAATTTATGTAAAGTAATTAAAATGAATATAAATGCAAATGAAGTGAAGGTAAATATGAATGAAAGCCCTAGGGATCAAACTTCACTTAACAATTTCATATTGAATCATCTATCTACACTAATCCAATTTTAACTCCCTTAATTGATAGTTGAGTTTCCCTAAATTAATTACTAGCCTCTTCCAAGGTCAAGTAATTCTAAAATTAATTGTTAATTCACTATATTCTTATGTGAATTAAAATAACTAATCATGCATTAGGATTTATGGAACTCATTAAGACTACATAAACTATATGAATATATTCTTATTTCATATGCAATTTACGATTTTAATTATAGGTTCCATGCACATGTATCTCCTTCCGGTCTCAACGTGCATATTGAGTTCATTCAAAAGGTGGTCAATCAATTGAAAGAATTAAGAGCAATAATTAAAACTCAATCTAGGAGAAGAAAATTGAAATTAGTTTCAATAGATTACAATTCAATCCGTTATTATCAAGTTACGTCATCACCTTAGGAAGATGAAAAATTAGAACATAATGAAATTAAAAATAAACTCAAAATAAAATAAAAACATCATCACATTCATGATAAAAACCTAAAATACAATTACAAATGCATGAAAATAGAAATAATATCCATCCATGTAGGAGGTAAAACCTTCCATATAGGATGACAACTTAGCCTTCCATGTAGGAGGCATACAAGAAGAACTAAAAATGCATGAACTAAACTACTATCTAAGATGAATGCTTGAATGAAGTCTGCTCCTTATTATTTATAGATGAGTGTTGGCAAAGATTTCACTTGCCTAACCTTCAATCCTAACCATTAGCTAACTAACTTTGACCATTAGCTATCAACCTTAATTCTCCCAGCTACTAGTCTTCTGGATTGTAGCTAACTTTTGGAAATTAAAACGGTTGATTCAAATTTTTCAGTCAACATGAGAGTTGTAGAGCTGAATGTTAGCTTTAAAACGCCCTAAGGAACTCTCACATTTGACATCTGTAGGCCCAGTTATGATCAAAATAGTGAGAAAAGGTCAGATTCAGCCAAAATCACTATTTCAATTTCTAAGCAACAATTGAGATCCTTAAAAGCTAAACTGAGTTTTTCTTCAAACATGAAAGTTGTAGTATTTTTTCTTAGCTTTTAATCCATGTAAATAATGATCCAATCCGATGTCCATAGCTTCAAATATGGCTTAAAACCTAAAATAGGATTGAAATCCAGCATTATCCAAAAAAATCTAATTTCTTTTTAAAGTCACAACTCATTCACAAAATGCGATAGAACTTATTAAATTAAGCTTAGATAACATCCAAAAGTGCATCATATAAGGGAAATTAAATATGTAAATATTTTATGTATCAAAAGACAATTACAAAAAATAATATTTAACCTTTGGGTTTTGAACAAGGGTGTTGGATGATGGTAGAGGGTAGTAGTCAATAATGATAAATGGTGGCCAATAATGGTTAAGTATAATAGGTGATGGTGAAATAAGATTTTAATAGTAATAATGTCTTAATGAAAAGGTAGATAAAATACTTTATTTATATTACTAAAATATTTCTGTGTTATAAGAATGTAGGATACCAACCTCTCCTATAGAAATATTTTTAAGGAATATTGGGCTAAAACTATTCCCAAATATGTTCACATTCTTGATAATATATATATATATATATATATATATATATATATATATATATATATATATATATATATATATATATTGGAAATTAAACTAGCCATGGGTATCTTACATTCCCTTAAGATATTTTCATGAATGTGGAAAAGATTCCGTGAAGGAAATACCACCAAAAATCATGGAATATTTTTTTCCTAATATTAATAATTATGTATATTTTTTATAACTAGATTTGTACATAAATTATATAGACAAAAATGATTATAGATCATTAGTTCCACTTTTGTGCTGCATGAAAAATGATTTTAATAATATAAGTTGTAGCTTTATAACTTAAGTGGTAGCAACAAAATATGTAATTTATAGATAATTGTAATACCTCAAATAAATCAAGAGAGTTCAAGAAAGGATTTTAATTGAGAACCTCCCTAATAGAAACCCAATAGGATAATCACGTGAAGTTTAGGTAAATTGTAAAGATAATCATGTCATAACCTAATTTCAAGTATCGTGACCAGCATAAAGACATCTAATTAGTATCCAATCAATTAGATATCTTTACAACCCTATAGGAAATTATATTTAACTATTTTATAATAAAAGGGGAATATATGATAGCATCAAATAATATAAGTAAAGTAAATTGCATTACATGTGCAATGAAAAAGTTGATGCATGATATTGATATACAGTAGCATAACAAAACTATTTATCACATACACAGACTTTTACTGTACAGAGGACAACTCAAATATATTAATCTTTTGTTACACTATGCCCAAGGAGATTAGAAAGTTCTATTAAGTGTATCAGTTTTTCACTAGAGCTCCTTGTTCTTTATTTGTAAAATAAAATAACATCAAAGAGGACTGAGTATATAAAATACTCATTGAGTAGCTACTCAATCTTTATTCCCATGGTTTTCAATGATCAGTTCTCTTTGATATGAATTTAAGAAGATTAGATAAATTTTCACATACTTAGCTTTATTCACATCTAATAACTACCATATATCATATGTATTATGTATTAATATTACATTAATAAATATGCCTAGTATGGTATATAAGTTTTCTCCTTATTTCTTCGAGCCATCCTTATCCCACTTACTTGGATGGCCCACTTGCCTCCAACAAAACCCTTCACTTCTTGTCACCCCTCTCCTTCCTTTAGAAGGATGCTGCAAGCCATTAGGTCAAATTCTTCCTCCCACATATCACATTTATAATATCATATTAGTCATGAAAGGCTTAATTGGAGTAATGATGATATTTCAATAACATATCATGTAATCCATTTGGTAAGGTTAATACCAATTAGCCATAAGTGTTTTATCAAGTTTTGATCTCTAATTCTCCTCAAAGATATTTATTTTGTACATTCAATATGCTAATTCCATAAACCTTCATATATTCTCAATAAAACATATGTTACTCTTAATATCCTAAATGACTAATTTGAGCTTTAATTTTACACAAAAACCCTGCTGATTTTGCCTAAAAAATTCATGGAACTTCATCCTTCCAAATTGGTTCCAGAATTAGCAGCACTGGAGCTCTGAAATTGTAGGAATTTATTCACTAGGAAAATGAGCTTCAATTTTCACGAAAATTGACTATGTTTAAAAAAAATATGGAAGGGTATACATGAATTTTTTTGGAATTTTTGCTAATCATTTAATACCCAAAATAATTCAAGGACAGAAGTGAAATTATTCACGTCTTGTTTCTGGGCGAGCAGCACCTTTGTGTAGAAATGTCCCTTGTTTAGATTTCTAAAAATTTCTAAAAATTCCCAATAAATTTTATATGTATCCCAAAATCACAAGAGACTAGAAAATGGGTGGATTTGAATTTTTAAGAGGCCCTAGTATATCCCTAAAATTTGCAATTTATTTCTGGATTTTCAGGAGTTTCAGAAGTAAAAATCAGCAAAGCAATTTCTAAGTTCTTTGTATTCCATCTTCACTCAAGGCTTAACAATTGATAATCTAATCACTTAATCATGCCAAGATTGTTCTAATATCGTCAATACAACTTAAGAATACAAGTTTTCATAATCATGCCTTTATTGCATGGCCACACACCTAGTTCCATGAAATCACAATTCTAGAAAGCATTATTGGCAATTTTGTAATCAAAATTTAATGGAAAATCAAGTGAGTTGCTACTCACCTTAAGTTTTATGCCTTCTAATATGCTAGAGGATCGTTAGAGGTAGCTAAACTCTAGTCAAAATAATAAACTAAATTTTAGAGAATTTTGAAGAAGATCTTCTATAAAAACATGAAGAAAAGAAGGAAGTTACATGATTACTTCTTGAAATCTTGTAGGAAATTCTCTTATGGAAATATTTTATGAATTAAAAGTGAGCTTGAAAGTTGGCTAATATGGAGAGAGAGCTACAGTTTTTGCTGAAGAAGAATGCAGAAATTCGGTGTTTAGGAGTGGTAAAAAGAGTTTTAAGAAAAGGTTAATTTGGAAGTCAAAATATGAACCAATTATTTTCAAATATGTGGAGTTGCTTTAATAATTTTTGCTGATTATTTGACCAACATGGGGACATGTTTTTGCTGCTCCAAATGAACAGAAAAATAGAGAAAAATGAAGAGAATTCAAGAGAAGTTTAGAGATAAAACTTTTGTTATAAAAATACCCCTTACTTTTCTCACTTTTTCCATCTTTATCCTCAGCTTTCCTCCTAAATTTTTCCTATTGGGCTGCACGGTTTTGGACCTTCAAGAACTCAATTTAGGCTTTTATAAAACATGTCAAACCATCATAGAAGGAATTTAAATGATCCAAATCGAATTATATCAATTCCGAACTTATTTTACTGAAATTCGTCTAATATGAGTCCCTAAAATTGATTTAGGTTCTATCAAAATTCTTCTAATCTTTTAGACATATTTCTAACAATATTTTAACTCAAGTTTTATATCTATCAATGTTTCAAAGGGTTTGAAAATTTTTTGGGCCCATTGGAACCCAAATTACCCTTTTTCAGCTAACCCAATGAACTTTTGTATGTAATTAGGGTTTTTATATTCTAAAATTTTCTAAAAATGTTTTTTACTTTCTTCTTGATATTCTTCATGAATTTTTAATCCTTATTAGATGAGATTAACCTTTTTCAAAAAAAATTTCATCTACATTAATATCTTATCTCTCTTTTTATTTTTACCTGATTTCCTTTGAGTAGTTCACCAGGGAAATTTCTTTCTTTCAGGTGGCCCTTTTGTACCTTCATTGCTAGTTTGGGTCATCATTTAATTTTTCTTAATTGAGTTGGATATTTGGAAAAACTTCCTAGGAGGTTACCCATTCTTAAAATTTTCCTAGGTTAAGTACACTTAATTGGGAAGTATTAATTTACTTTGATATTTTAGGAATAGTTCTTAGGAAATGTCTCCTAGGGATATTACAAATCTAGAGCTATGTTTAGTTAAAATTTTTGTAAATATTATATTAGACACTAGTTTGGTCAAAATATAATTAATAATCTAATGCTAAGTTTGGAAAAAAATTATATAATGGCCTAATAAGAAATTAGGAACTTGAGTAGCCTAAAAACTTAGAAATTAGGCCTAAACATGAATAAATCATATTGGCTCACTTGGATTGACTTAGTTCAATTTTTTAGGCCTAAATCAAATTTTAGAAACTAAAAAATAAGGCCTAAGCTTATAAAGGAAGCCAATAACAATTTGGTGAATAAGTGAAAAATTAGGGGCATTTGTTAGTGTTTGTTTCTAGACATTATATTTGGCTAAATTTACGTGGTTTTGAGGATATTATCTTTTAATTTCCATCCCTACATAGTGGTGCCCCATCTACCTAATTATCATCAAATTTTTACTAAAAAAAAGAAAGAAAATAAGGCCTTTGGAGTCATTTTTACATAAAATTTTTGCTCATCTTTACCCTCATAATTGTGTAATCCTAGGGTTTTTGTAGTAAGGTTTTTCAAATTTTTTAATAATTCCCAAGAGGCCCTCCAAGTGGTTTCACCTAATTCTTGCAAGATAACCTAGGATTTCCTTCATCTCCTTCAAGTTTTAATGGAAATTTTCCTTTTAATATTTTTAAAACTTAATTTATTTTAGTGAATTTTTTACTTTAAGAAACCTTTGAGAAGTTAGATAATCAAGAATTTAAGATGAGTGTCCTTTGAGTTTTCCTATGAAAGATGAACACTATGATGATATAAGCTATTATAGGCATTAAGTTAGGTTATGGTGCTATTTGGTTTGGTTTTGGTATTATAAATATTTATATAATAATATGATATTGATATTTTAGTACTAAGATTGGTAGGAGAAGATTCATTAAGTTTTCCATTTTAAAAGATGATAATAGGATTATATTAAATTTAGAAATAAAATTGTTAAACGAACAAAATAGTATATATTTTGGCTATTCTTCGGAATCAAAGTTAGAAATTCTTAAAAAATTTAATTTTTGATATATTAACATTACAAATAGTGTTAGGATAGGTTTAGAGAGAATTAGAATTTTTAAAAGATTTTAGAGTTATAAAAAGTGAATTTGTATGGACTTTGGTCACAAGAGCTTAGAATAAAATTCTAGATTCTATGTTCTAATATTTGATGCTATTTATATAAGAATTTGATTAGGAAAAATTAAAGTAATTGATTTTATTTTATTACTAACATGTCAATAAGCTTCTATAAAAATTTGGCAGTTATCGGAATTGATTTGGATGCAAAAAAAGGCTCCTTTTCCATAATAACTCCAAAATTGCTCAAATTTGGTAACTTTGTATTTTTAGTTCTATATAAATAGTATTAACATGATGTTTTTGTGAAATAATTGGAGTTTTCATCATTTAACATATTAGGGATGTTGTATAAAAAATTAAAGATGATTGCAAATGATTTAAATATTGAAAAGAAGTTTTTATTGTAATTACTCATGTGCTACCCTATTTTGGAATTCATAATTTTGGTATAGTGTGAATAGTGGTCGAGAATAAGTAATGTTTGATGTATATTAATGTGTTAGAAGTATTAGATAAAATTTTGATAAAAAATTTGAATTGATTAGAGATCCTAAAAGACACCAAGTTGTGATAGTATTTATACTACCCAACGAGTTAAATGTTTAATATTCTCCTTGAGAAATGTTGCAAGTAATTAAAATTTGTGATACATTTAATGATGCTTAAGCTATGTTTGATAGCCATTCAAAAGAGTTAAGTATTGTTATTACATTGAATGGAAAGGTTGTATATCAACCTTGGATATGATGATATGTAATGATGAAATTAAATACATGTGAATGAAACTTTTTGTTAATAAAACTCTTATATCAAAGTTAGTATTTTGACTATATATAATGAAATGAGCAATTGATGTTATGGTCAACATGTTATTATTACTTATCTTGAACATGATTTGTGAGGGAGACATGCATCCTTCATAGAGAAGGAAAGACATGGTTAAGATTGGAGGGATAAAATTGATGGCCTTATACCTAAGATGGTAGGGGATAAGGTTGGATCGAACATATAAGAAAAAAAAATGTATACCAACTATTATCATTCTTTTTAGCAAAACTTTGTCAACATGATACATGATTGCAATGATACAATGCACCAAAATTAGATAATTGTTGGTTTCTTTAAAATAATACAATATAGTAGAACAAATTAGGTTATACCCCTACTGATCCCTTGATATCATCCTTTACTATAATTTACTGGTAGAATGTAAAAAATGGAATGCACAATTTGATATGAAAATAGAATGCAAAAACAAACTAAATAAAATGCAATAAAGTGAACATAGTATACTGTATTAATGCAAAATGTAGAATTGGGGGATTGTTTGCATGAAATTAAAATAATAGCAATGAACTAAACAAATACAAAATAAAAGCAAAATAGAAAGTAAACAAAAAGGAACTCAATGTAATAAAGCAATCGATTCAAGGAATTTAGGGCTTTAATTTGGATTAATCATGGATCAATTAGGATTTGACTTTTCTAATTAATTTTTCAACCTTGAATTACTCGAAACCCTTACAATAATTCTTGAATCCTATGCTAGACAATCATCTGGGATTTGATCAATTAAGATTAGCCGACTAAACAACTATTATAATCTCTATACTAGATTGAAATTAATTTAATGATAGCATTCAGTTAAATTGAGAAATTAAATTAAAAACCTTCAAATTAATCCCTTAACCCTTTGACCCTTTGTGTAAAATTATGATTTACCAACCACAATTCAACATCAAAATAGTAAGGAATAGAAAATGACAAGGATGAACATCAATTATACCAAATCAACACCTAATGCAAGTAATTTCAAGAAATTAGTACAAGTAAATAAGGAAAGAAGAAATTTAATTAAAGAAAGTCAACATTACAAATCATAATCTCATAATGCAAAAGAAGATAGCCTTAAAATCCTTAAATCATCTTCAAATTTAAGCTTCCATTGATGAAGAACAAAAGAGAAATAAGAGGAAGAAGAGACATGTTGTGTTGCTGAATATTGTGTAGTTTGAATAGTCTAATAAGTTGTTGCTATTTATTTGACCTAATTAACCTAAAACCCTACTAAACTTGGAATGTATATCTCTTAGGATTACAATAATAGGGCCTTCTCAATTTTTAGAAGCCTAGACCTATTTTTAATAAGATAATTAACTCTAACAATTACATTAGTGAATTCCTATAGTTTGAATTTGAAATAGTTTAATACCACTAAAATAAGATAATTTAGGTAATCCATGAATATCAAATTATAATTTTATGTATTATGAAAATTTGGGTACTAGTTCCATGTTAATCAGACCTTTATAGCTCTAGTTATGGTCCAAAAACAGAGGTAGGCTCAGCTAGGATAAAGACACAATTTTAAATTCTTATCCATATATGATCTCTAAAACATTTGAACTAGATTAGGCCAAAATATAAAAATTGTAAATCTCTCTTTAAGCTTTCTAACGGTATAAAGATTGTCTCAATTTGATATCTAAAGCTTAAGATATAACTGAAAAATAGAAAGTATCAAAATCTAACATTAATCGAATAAATTTAGAATATTGTAAAATTAACCCCCCAAATTATAAAACAAGGCCAATCCTATAAAATTAAGTATGTGTAATCTACTAAGAGACATAAAATAAAGGAAAATAAAATATTAAATATTTTTCTCGTTAATACATAAGAGCTTTAATCAATTAGTATTTTACTCTGTTATATATATAATCTATTATGATAAAAAAAACTCTCTAGAAAAAGGGAAACAGTAGTCATTCATTGAGTATTTCAATACTCACACTCCTTTTGTTAAATTTTTATTTATAGATATGAAGCATAGAACCCATAATGATGACTAAGATTTATGCGATAATCTTCCTCTCACTTTTAGGAACCTTGCTTATACTATTTCTATGGTGTCCTAATTATAAGTTTTAACTTTTGATAGTAACTTTGTACAAAGTTATGCTTTGAAAAAATTTTACACACTTGTATAAGTATCTTCAGTATATGTAAATTATGTTTTGGATTTTCTTATACATGGATAGTCAATATTATTTTCTATAAATACTTATTTATATTTTTAGTAAAGTTAAGAAAGTAAGTTAGAAATATATCAATGGCTCTTAAAGATAGCTTATTTATATATCAATATTAGTTAGATGTCTTTATGCCAATCACAGTATTGAGAATTAGGTTATGATAGAGTTAGTATCAAAACATGGTCCTGGGTAATCATTTACAATAGAGTCAAAAAAGGACCAACTAGACCATGGAAACTATGGAAGGTTAAAAGAAGAATAAATGTCAATAATGGTGGATCTATGAAGCTTAATAGGTATTATTTTTACTTATTCCTTTCTTAGGGAAGTAGTATTTGCTACTTAAAACTATTTTATAGAATTATGACTAAAAAAAGTGAACTCAAGGTAGAATGCCCCAAAAGCATACTAGAGCACATTTGGAAATGTCAGACCATAGAGCCTTCACAAACATGCCTTTAGAGAATTTTCATAGAGTAGAATGAAAACAACTTGAAGCTCTAACATGGGCTACAATGTTACAATAGACTCTGGAAAAGAGTCTTAGCTTAAAACCAGCACCATCCTACCTCCAGCCCCACTAGCACCAGGGCAACAAGTTCCCCATTGCCTCCAAGAGAGTAGTCATAAATAGTGCATGAGTTTCAAAAATTAAACTCGCTAAAGTATAATGGCATGGATCTAATAGTAGATCTCTATCAATTTGTGGATCAGATAAAAAGAACCTACAGATTGTTAGGGTGTAGTGAAAATATGATGGTGGAATTGGTAGGTTATTAATTAGAAGATGTAGCTTATTTTTTGTATGTTCATAATATTGAACCTATAGTTACTACTAATAAGCATATTACTTAGAGGCAATTTCAAGTTGAATTGATGGATAGATTTTTACCACCAAGCATCTAAGAAGTAAAAGTTTATGAATTTGAAAGATGATTTAAAGGTCCATGACAGTAGCTTAATATGATGCACAATTCAATTAATAGTCTTGATATGTGGAGCACTTAGTACTTACAGAGAAAGTGTAATATCCCCGAATCAATAAATAAAATTTTATTGATCATGAATAAATATTTTAATTATTTTTACATGGTCATTATTGATTTAAGAATATATATAAATATTTTTTATTTGGAATTCTCCACAAATAAAAAATGGGTTGTATGTGATAAATTATTTTTGGAGATTGGATTAATTGAGTTTAATACCTGAGATTTAATGGGAAGATGAGTTTTTGATGGGCAAGAAGTACATGATAATATCCCTTAGTTAATTTTTTTTTTTTGGAGAATTTCCCTTCCCTCTTTCTCGGTTTCAGCTTTATTTACCATTATTATTTTATTAATTTATCTTCATAGAATCCTTCTCTCTCTCTCTCATGTGTTCCCATTTCTCTCTCCCCTGTTTGACTTTTTTTAATGTGTTGGTTTCCCTTTCTTTTATTTAGTTGGCCTTTCTCTCTCTTTTTTATTTTTCATGGGCATAAAAATTCTCTCTCCCCTCACCCTCTCTTCTCACCACCTTCCTCCCTCTCTCTTTTCTCTCTCACAACTAACATCTCTCTTTCTTTCCTTCTCTTCAATTTTTGCTTTTGTCATGCTTTTGAAGTTGTGATGTCATTTTCCGTCGCACACACTATTGCTCCGTTGTTGCTTGTTTTATCATCAATGGATCTAGAGTCTCTTTCTTCGAGTTGTGGCTATAAATGGCGATGAGAGGAAGGGATCTCATGGATGAGGCCAAGATGTGATTGAGTTACTTCCTCCTCCCTCTTCTTTGTTGTAACTTGGCATTAGCTTGTGTGTAATATCCCTAATTTAAACATGAAGTTATATATAAGTTGCAAGATTTTTGGATAATATTGGTTTAAAGTTATTTTTTGGATTAAAGAATTTTGAAATATTAAAATAATATTAATTATATTTTTTGAAGAATATTTATTTTCGTATGGTCATCATTGATTTAAAATTTGATTAAAATATTTTTTATGCAAGAAATTTCTCATAAATTGAAAATAATTTTAGTATTATAATTGGGAGGATTTATGAAATAAATTATTTGTATATAATAAATTAGTGGAAAGTTTGAATAATTATTTTAGAATGTTTAAAATATATTTTTATGCTGAGGAAAAATTAAAGATAATAATGGAATTGAGAAATTTAAATAAAATTAGTTTATGAAAAAAAATTGATGGCTAGGATTAGATTTGCATGAGAAATGGATGGATGAGAAAAAAAAGTCTTGGTGTTCTAGTAAACTTGTTAGAAGGTTGAGATTTAATGGCCTAAAGTTGGTAATTAAAATGGAGGGATTAGATTGAATCAAGGAAGTGGGCTCACAGTGCTGCGATGTACGGGATCATCACCCACATCTCCATCATTTTCTGCATCTTTTGCCCGCCTTCCAGCTGATTTTCCGTCACTTTTCCTAGAATTTTCTAGCTCTGTCTCTCTCTTACAGCCAGACCCCTCTCCAGCTTTTTTTTATTTCTCTTTCCCTCACCGCCCTATTTTTTCTTAAGAAGTTTGCAAGCGGCTTTCCTTCCTCAGTACTCGAGTTCCCCTCCTCACTTTCTCACCACCTTTCATCTCTTCACTTCCTTTTTCTTTTTCCATCTTTCTTCTTCATTTTAGCCGACATGGAAGCCGGTCTTCTGTCGCACTGCAACTGCCGTGCATCTTCGCGAGCACAGCAAATCGCAGCTGTAGTAGCTGAGCATCTAGCTCGGCCAGTTGCCGTCATGCTATCTGGCTTTCTAGTAGCTGCAGTATGTGAAGGATGCAGGAAACAGCTGCAAATCGCAGCTGTATTGCGGGTTGCAGAAACGGCGGCCACTGCTCCCTTTTTCTCCTGCGCATGGTTTCTGTCCATCACCACCGTCCCAGATTCCGGCAAGGCTTCCTCCTCCTTCACCAGCTGCTGGAACGGAACGCATGTTGAACCTTGAGTGACTGCATAAAAATAGATGTTCTCCTCCCAGTATCTCTCACTGCTCTGGGACCGAACTAGATCCATTTCTAGTGTATTGCGTAGGAAGCAAACCCAGAACTATCAAGCTGGATGGCGGTATTCATACGCCCCTCTTTAGGCTCAAATTATTACATTTAAATTATTAAGGGAGAGTGAGTTGATTTGGAGGAGTTTTGGTGTATGATCAGTGAATTTCTCCGTTGAATCTAAGTATTTTGGTTGCTTCTGCTGGGAAGGCATAAGAGTTGTTTGTAACTTCCTTTAAGGTAGTCGTGAAACCTTAAAATGCCTAAATTGTTAATATCTATGCAGATTTGATGTCCAATCCAAGAAGAATTTATTTTTGTATATTTTAGAAGAAAATAATAAATAGTAATGGAGCTAACTTTGAAAAATAGAATATTTATGCCATAAAAATTTAAAGCGTCAAATTTGTGATATTTCTGAGCCATTACTTTGTGGTTTTGGGTAATTTGGAAAATTATTTTAAAAAATCCATAAATACTCACTTGAAATATATATGAAATGTCTTTTGAAAAATGTAGAATTTATGATGTACAGTATTAAAATATTGCAAATTGAATGTTTATGAAGGGTTGGATTTTTATATTTTACATGATTTTAAATTGATTCAAGAAAACATCTTTTTGTGGAATTTTGAGATATTTGATGATGTATATAAAAAATGTTATGTTTATGTTAGAGCATTTACAAGGTATTCTATTTTTATATTTTGGATGACTCTAACTTTACTAGGAATATAATAATAAGAAATAGAAGTTAATATTTTAAAGTTAACTGAAATAGGCCTTAACATGAAATGATTGATTATATAAGTCCATATTAGAAATTACAAAAAAATTAATCATAAGAGAGGTTATCATATTATAATTTGGACATTGGGTTTGTAATGCCTGAAGAGTAAAATAAATAGTGATCTTGTATTTATAATGTTATTGCAAATGGTGAATTAAGAGGAAAATATGAGAAGATGATTATGGATGCTTCAAAACTCTCAAAAGTGAATCAACACTACCAAGTGAGTATATAGCTCAACATTAGTTTTTATCTTAATATGAAATGTTTTAACTGTATTCTTCCTGTTGATAGTACAAATTTCCTATTTACAATTCATATTTATATATCTACATATAAACTTGTTATAAGAGTAGTTAGCTATTCAGTGAGGGTTAGTTGATCAAAATGTGTAACAAAAGTATGGTTATGTCATTATTAGCTATTAACTAATTGATTGTGATAGGATTGCAATGATTGTGCCATATGAATAGTTATCTATATGGGTTTGTATTGGATCTGGTGATATGAATAGAATGAAATTTTAGCAAATTGATTACATTGTAACTGGACCATATGAGGCATTGAGAAATTGAGAATTGTGCTAGAGCAATGATATTGGGTATTGTGATCTATGATGAAGAGATATACCAAAAGCCGAATGAGAAATTTCTAACTAACAATTGAAAAGGATATAAGATTGGTCTTAGATTTGATCTTAAAATCAAAATGCTGGCTACATATATGGTTACTATAACTAAATGTGTGATTAGATAGGATATTAGAACTTGCTTGTTATTGGATGTCTTTGTTTGACTTGAATGTAAAGGCATATTGTGATTGTGATGAATTATTTGTATTTCGGCCTTAAGGACTATTTGTGATTATGTTGTCTATTTAGAATGGGTAATGTATGTTGGGATGGCAATGTTATGTATCATCAAATAGTTATACTTTTCAAGGGTCTTGTGCGGGAGAACTCTTATTTCAAGATTTAGGCTTCGTAACTTTCAAAATGCTAGGAAATGGGTTTGTTAATAATTTTAATTAATCACAAGTTTAACCTATGACTACCATATTTAAAATTGAACTCCCATAAGATAGTGATAGATATATGTTCACTGAATTCTTATAACTCATTCTATTATATTTTCAATATTTTTAGGTTGAGATAAGCTTACTTGAGCTTGTTGCACCCATGAAAAAGTGAAGACTGTTTGGAACAAAGATTTGACAATTGGAATTTTTTTTGAATTAGAATTAGAATTGGAATTAGAAATATTATTGATTCAATTTCTGATGTGTTGAATCATTTATCTATGTATAAATTTTGGAGTTATACTGTACTGTGTGTATGTATGATTGTTATCGTATCTAAAAAATAATATAGGATTGTATTTTAGGGTGTGTGGCTCATAGGAGGTGTTCAAAAATAGGGGATATTTTCTTTGTTTTTCCATAAAATCTTAAAATAAATTTTTGAAGTTCTTTTAAAATTTGGAAACTCCTATTAGATAGAAAGGATAAAAATAATTAAGGCTTATGAAAACTGATAATGAGATCCACACTAGTTACAATTAGGATGGGTTGTGACATTGTGGCCCAAGATCGGCAGAAGCAATAATGAAATGAGGCACTCATAATTCTATGTTTTTCGACCAACTGAGATGGTCTTTGGTACCACCAAGCTGTCGTCAACCTCCAAGGATGATGGTGAGTATTTTCATATCATAGAATTTTAATATTTATAATGTTTTACTAGTTAATAAAAAAAAACCCCATTTGGGTAGTTTGGTTTATATGATGACATATATGCAAGATATAAAATTATATGCTATAAAAGGCTAAGATAAAATGATTGGAATATAAATAGGATATTATAATTCAATGTTATACTAGACTCATATAAGAATCAAAGAAAAGCTATTCTTTATATTTTCAAAAGAATACTAATAATTCTACAAAATGGGATTTTATGCAAAAAAAAATGTTAAAATGAGATGTATAGAATATATATTTGGATTATCAAATTTGAGCGTAAGTTAGAAAGAAATTGGTTATGAGCATTTTGGATATATGGAGATATTTATAGAAAATAATTTATGGATTTATTTGTGATATTTCTAAAATTATAATTTTTGATGATCTGAAGTGATTTAGAGGACTTTATTTTTACATAATGGAAATATTAGATGAGAGTTATGAAAAATATGATTTTTATGATATATATTGCTAAAATATTATATAAAGAATAATCATGAAATATTATATCTTTGTATTTGGAAGATTCAAAATTGATTTAGAAAACCTTAATTTATTATATTATTTTGGATACTTAGTAAAGTATTAATAGAATAATACTCTAAGGTTCCAGGATATTGGATTATTATATTTAGAATATATTGTTATCTTAAAATTTAATATTTTAATATTTGAAGCTAGCTATAGATAGTTCCAATAAAAAAAGATAGATAATGTTTATATAATTATAATTTATCCTTGTAGATGATGATATTAGGAGGAAAAGAAAATGAAAAGGTGGTTATGGATCTTTCAGAACTTCCAAGTGGATCTGGAGTATTAGGTGAGTATATATGTCATCATTATTTTTATTTTAATAAAAAGATAATTTGGATATGGTGAATTATATTCTTCCTATTGATAGTACATATTTAATATTCACACTTATGTCCATATTTATATATAAACTCAGTTCTTGAATAGTTAGTTGTTAAGTGATTGCTAGTTAATCAGAGTGAGTGAAAGCACGATGATTTTATTAATTATCTTCAAATGCTTATGGTTGAATTGTTTGCAACTTTTATGCTAGAAATGATAGTGTGAAATATGATTTCAAAGTTGAGCTCTCATGTATATATTATTTATACATCCTGCCATAGATGGCATTGAAATTATGAACTATGTTAGAGTAGTGATATTGGGAACTATGAATCGTATTGAAATAATACTCTAAAAGTTAGTTGAAAAATTCTTGGCTAATAGTTATGGAGGATATAAGATCAATTTGAGAGCTGAATGAGAAATTTTTGACAAATAGTTATGGAAGAAATAAGATTGATTTGAGAGCCAAATGAGAAATTCTCAATGTTTAGTTGAGAACAATAGAGAATTGACCTAAAATCAAAAAGTGATTATATGTGTGCTAATTATAGATGGATGTATGGTATGTTGTGATGTTAGAATCTTATTTGTGTTTGAATATCATTATTTGACATGTTTACAAAGACTTAATGCGATTGTGATGAATTATTTGTATTTAAGTCTTAATGGTTGTTTGTGAATGTGATATCTACCGAAATGGATAGTATAAAATATTGGATTCTAACAGATAGTTGAGACTCTCATGTTTGTGATGCAAGAAACAAAGTTTGAGTTATGTACAAGTGGACTCTCATTTAGATCATGGTTTCACATATTTTAGAGATCCAAGAATTTGGTTTGTTAGTATATGATTAATGTGTAAATATTATGTATAAAATTGATCACTTGTAAAACAAAGGTAGATATATGCTCACTAAGTTTTCGTAACTCACTCCATTTTGTTTCAATGTTTTCAAGCTAACACTTGAGCTTGATGCATCCATAGAGAATGGAGATTGCCTCTAGAAAGGATTTGATAGTTGGTATTGTCTTAAATTAGGATTAATATTTAAAATAGAGTTGTAGTTAATCCAACAGTGGTTGTGTTGAACTTGTATTTTTTTATTTGTCTTGAGATTTATGTTGTATGATGTGTTGGGATCGGAAGCCAAATAAGCACAGCGGAATAAACTAATCCTAACCAATAGATCTATATAAAATGTTAAATTAGAATAAGGATTCATTCAATACCTTTAATAATGACTCAAGAACTCAATCGTTGATCACCTCTTCAGCTTCTTTTTGGCCGAAGACTCTAAGGTATCCACACGAACCTACGAATCATTGATGAACATCCACATGAACAATGGTTGGAATTGTTCTCCTTTGTCTCGTAGTGCTAGCTACGCCTCTTCAAGGATTTTTTTTTAGTCAATGAGAGATGTTAGGATTTTTTATGCTTGGGATGCATGAATAATAATACTATTATTGCTCAATAAGCCTATTTAAATAGGTGTATAGAAAATCTTAACTAATTGGACTTTGTTCCATGTATAATTATGGGCTTATTATTAGGCTTTATAATTATAACATGGAATTCTCAAATATTAGGCCTAAACAATTTAGTTCATTAATTCCAAATCCATTAGGCTTTAAGTGTGCGACCCTACAAACTCTCATTACGTTGGCAATGATTATTAATCATATTAATGATCATAAACAATGACCAGTGTCTAGCAACACATCATTGTTACCCAAGTAATGAGAAAGTTAGTGATTTGACTAAACCTTTATATGTGATCATCATTTATATTATTTTATCCTAAACATCTAGATTGAGCACGAGACATGGATCATGTCATTCCTGTATAGCCCAATCTTGAGGTTTCTTAATCTGTAAGTAAGCTAACTGAAGCAAATGTAATTGACATCCCATGTCAATTCATCTGAGTATGGCCATGCATTTTCTCAACTTTACTTAATCAAGGGACCCATAGATGTTACTCCTATTATATAGGAGGAACAAATTCCATCTTGATCATACAAACCCCTCCGCATGATATGTGACATATCCAATAACTACCATTGCAGTCACTTAACCATAAGTGACATAGAATAATATCAAAATATGGAATTCACATGTAAGGAACCTTAGTACTCTCAGATCAAAACTTGTACTCATGTGTAAACTTAATATTCCATATAAATTACAACACATGCTAGTTTTAACATATCAAAGCAACTTAATCCACAATGATATATGACTAGGGACATTTAAGAATATAATTATTCTAAGGTTATTATTATAATTAAATATATTATGCAGACAATATATATAAATATAATAATTGAAATTGTCATTAAAATAACATAATTCAAATTTACAATCATCAATATGATTGGTTTTAGAGCATATACACTAACAATCTCTCACTTGCACTAAAGCCAATCATCCATGTATCCAATACTTATGGATCTCATATGACTATCATGATGTATGTATAGGATTTTGTTGCATTTGAAATAAACAGGTGTTGTATATTAAAGCATATAGCCCTCAAGAAGTGTCAAAAAAATAAAGGAGATTTTGTCCATTTTTTGTAAAATTTTAAAATGAGAAATTTTAATTCCTCTTGAAATTTGAAAATTTTCATTAGATAAGAAGAGTGAAAAATTTATGAAAATTGGTAATGGAATCCACACCAATCACGATCAAAGTGGGTTGTGACAAAAAGTTAGGGTGAATTAATTTGTATATGGCCTTTGGGATTATTTCTATGATCGAATAGACATTTTTTATGGAATAACATATAAACAAGCCCTAGATTAGGTGATTAAAATAGAATTACGCTCTAAGGAGAGATAAAGTAGAGAAGTAGATTTGGGAAAGAGGAAGACAAAATTCTAAGGAGGAAGTAGTAAAGATATGGGAAAAATAATAACTACTTAGAATATGTTAATTGGAAATAAATGAACAAAAAGAAATAGATTTTCATATTAAAGTTTTCAAGGAAAAATTTTTAACAACAAATTTGAATTTATTCCTAATATTTCTAATAGAACTTATTCATTCCTAAATCTGCCTAATAAACCTCTTCATTGCTATTAGTTTAACCTTAGTCATTTTAGGTAATGTAGATCTCATTTTAGATACAAGCGAATGGGACATCAAGCTTATGAGTTTTTTACCACTCAACAAGGGAGCAATGTCATAGCTCTTAGTGTGCAAACCACTTAGAATACAATTATAGTGAAATCACTAATGATGTTAAATAGGAAGAATTCAGGAAAAGGGCCAAGTGGGACCTAAGTAAGAGTATTTGCTATGAGACACCAAGAGGCCAAAGCTTCTAATACGATCGTATCAAGTACTATATTAGTTGAAACTATTCTAATAAAAGTGTTATTTAATCTTAGTTCTATGTATTCATTTGTGTCTAAAAATTTAGTAGTTAAGCTTTCAAAACCATTAAGTGATTTGAATAAGCCCTTAATGGTAAATACACTAATAGGAAGAAGTCATTCTTGCAACCTACGATGTTAAAGGCTGTATGATATGGATATATAAACATCTAGCTTTGATTGATTTTATCGTGTTAGATATGGTGGATTATGATATAATTCTAGGGATGGACTGGTTATCAAAATATTATACTTGTGTTAATTGTTATCATAAAATCATAACTTATCAACTGATTAGAAGGGAGAAAAGTTTAAAATTTTCAAGGTGAAAAGAAGATAAGAATGCCTACTTTATTGTCATGTACAAAATTTTGAAAACTAGTAGATAAAGGATGCATTATATAGGTAGTTTTAGTAAAGGAAGTGGAAAAGGAAAAAGTGGGAAAAGATGAAGTTCCCATGGTAGAAATTTCCTAATTTTTTCTGGATGATTTACCAAGATTACCACTAGATAGAGAAATTAAATTTATAATCAAAGCCATTTTTGGACTAGACCTAATTTCTATAGCAACTTATTGAATGGCGCCAATGGAGTTAAAGGAATTAAAGGAGTAATTACAAAATTTGTTAGATAAAGATTTTATACAACCCAATATATTATCATAGGGAGCACTAGTACTATTTGTAAAGAAGAATGATGGCACATTACGGTTGTGTATTAATTACCAACAATTGAATAAATTCACTATTAAGAACAAGTATCCTTTACAAAGAATAGATGATTTGTTTGATCAATTGTAAGATCTCGATATTTTTTAAAAATTAACTTATGATCGGATTACCATCAATTGAAAATTCAAAAGAAGGATATTCCAAAAGAGGCATTTGAGACTCACTATGGCCATTATGAGTTTTTGGTTATGTCATTTGAATTGACCAATGGTCTTACAATATGTATGGATTTGATGAATCATATTTTCAAACTTTTCTTAAATAAATTCATTGTTATATTTATTGATGATATCATAGCATATAACAAGAGTGAAGAGAAACATGCACAACATTTAAGAATCACATTACGAATGTTGAGGGAGCATAATTGTATGCTAAATTTTTAAAATGCAAGTTTTAGATGAAGAAAGTGCATTTCCTAGGCTGTGTAATGTCGCATGAAGAAATATAAGTAGATCCTCAAAAGGTTAAAGCTATACTTAAATGGCCACAACAATCTTCAATAACATAGATATGTAGTTTTCTTAGACTAGCTAGATATTATAGATGATTTGTAAAAGGCTTCTAAAAAATAGCTACACTATTGACCAAGTTGACTTGCAAAGGAGTCAAGTCTATGTGGAATGATGATTACAAGAAAAGTCTTCAAAGATTGAAAGAATGTCTAACTTCTACCCTAGTGTTAGCATTATTTAATACTGCAAAAGGATATATAGTGTATTATGATGCATCTAGAGTGGGATTAAGATGTGTGTTAATGTAGCCTACACATATTGGTAATTTATCACGATCCAACCTCATCGTGTTTGGCATGGATCCCATTATCGATTTCTACAAGCCTTAACAATTTTCACTTTTTCTATTTGATGAGAGTTTCCAAATTCTAAGGGGACTTGAAAATTTCTTTAAAATTTTACAAAAGAATGGACAGAGTCTCTCTTGTTTTTGGATACTTCTCAAGAGCCATACACTTTAAAATACAATACCTATATATATTTTCAAATATGATAGATACGATAGTAATCAGAATACACAAAATACTATAAAAATCTCAAACTTATACACATAAAAGCATCTCAACTCATCAAATGATGGATTAGCAACATATCTATTTCAAATGTTAATCTTAACTTAAAGAGGCACTCCAATTATCATATCTTTTTATAAGGCAGTCATGATCCTCTATGGATACAATAAGGCTTGAATCTTAACTTGAAAAAATTAGGAATAAGATGAAATGAGTTATGCAAACTCAGTAAGCATATGTCTGTCATTACTAAATCTCAATTCATTTATATTCAATGATTTCATTCTAGTTCAAAGTTTAATTAGGGAAATAAATTTCGATCTAAACTCCTTGAGTTTTTGAATATGTGAGACCAAACCTTGGATGAAATGTTTACCTATGCACAACTTGAATCTATATGTATCATTATAAACTATAATAGTCTCAAACATTTGATAAGACACCATATTGTTATCATGTCACTTACTACCTTTTCCGAATAGATATTACAATCACAAACAGATATTAAGGCTCAAATACAAATAGATCAACACAATCACATCAAGTCATTGCAATCATGTCAAATAATAATATCCAACTATAGATAATTTCCAACATCACATCAAATGACACGTCTAGTTACAATAAGCATACATATAGTCATTTTTCAATTTCTAAGCCAATACTTTATTTTTCTCAACAGCTTGCTAGAAATTTCCTTTCTTGCTCTCAAATTGAACTTATATCTTTCATAACTATTTTGCTAAGAATTTCTTGTCTAGCTTTCTTATCATAGTTTCATCTCCATTCACAATTTCCATTATCATTGCTTTGGCATAATTCGTTATTTCTAATGCCATTCTTGGCAAGGTTCATAGATACTAAACACATGAGAACTTAACTCTCATATTACATCCATTTGTAAGTTCATTAGTGCAAGGTGACTAATTCATCATTAGATAGAACAATCACTACTATGCTTCTGCTTTGCACTCTGATCGATTTATGTATGAGTACAGATATGAATGCATGAATATAAATTTTAAACTATTAATAAAAAGATAAAAATCATAATATTTAAATTATCTTTTATTAAGATAAAAATCTATAGTAAGATATATACCACCTCCTCGAATCCACCTATCTTGTTGTCATGACCCGTCCTGATCATGACTAGCGTGGATCCCATTATCGGTTTCCACAAACCTTAATTATTTTTCACTCTTTTTATCTAACAAGAATCTCTAATTTACAAAGGGATTTCAAAATTTTCACTTTGGATTTTAACAGCAAAACAAATAAAACCTCTCATATTTTTGGACACTCTCTAAAGGCCACATGCTTTATAATATAACACTCGTATTATCCAGATATGACAGAATCATCATACACACAATACAATATAGTTTCAGACTTATACACATATAATCCACTTAGCATATCAAATAGTCTAACAATTCTATGTTTGGGATGTTAATCCTAACTATCAAATCTTTTAATTCAGGTAGCCTTTGATCCTTCATGAATGCTAACCTAAAACATTAAATTAGAAAAGAGTGAGTTTCACAAACCTAGTGAGTATATAACTACCACTAACTCATAAGTGATCAACTTAGGTATATAAAAAGTAATAGCAAACTAATTTCTAAATTCCTGAAATATATAGAGTCATATCTTATAATGGAGATTCATGTGCACATGACTAAAACTCTATTTCATATAATATAATCATAGGAGTCTCAATTTCCTATTAGAATTCAAGATCATGTACTATCCACTCTGGGTAGGCATCACACATAAATAGCCATTAAGGCTTAAATACTAATAGATCATCATAATCATATCATCAGTACAAGTTAATCACAAACAATCACATGATGTCACATATTCAAATACAGTAAACATACATATAGTTACTCTATGGCATCAAGGTCAATTTATACCTTTCTCAATTATTAGTTAGGAATTTCTCATCTGGTTCTTAAATTAATATCATATCTACCTCATATAATTCATCAGCAATTTCCCATCCGACTTTCATATCATTTCTTCATCATTAATTGCAATATTCAATATCATCACTCTAGCATCACTCATCATTTTTCAATGTCTCAAAAGGCTTAATTCATAACACTCGCATATAACTATATTTATATAGAAATATAGAATTGATACTAATAATAAGGAAAACACAACTCAATATTTAAAAATATCTTTTAATGAAATAATAAGAAATGGTAAGATATATACTCACTTGATGATACACATCCTTTGTAAAAATTCAAAATAATTTATTCCCTTTTTTCTCTTTGTCCTTCATTCTAGGAAACTGTTAACAACCCCAGAACTCCAGCAAAGGCAGCAGTTAATGCCAAGAAGAAGAAAGTAATGGCTCTTCTGTTTTTATTTTTGCTACTTCAATCATTTGGCACCAAGGTTGCTTTGGTTCTCAACAGCAGCAAAGGCCTATCACTTTAAAATAATGGCGCACGTATGAGGAGAAGCAGAAAGGCGAGCAACAGTTACAGTGATGGCCGGAAACACCGTTCCTTATAGCGGCAGCAACAAGATAGCATATAACAAGGAAACTGAGAGAGAGAGTTCACTAGTGTGGAATCAATGTTGAAATGGCAATGGGCAATGGGCTAAGAAGAATCATGGTTCCTCTACTCCTATTCGAACATCACTCGTATAGCTTTTGTGCACCATGAATGGTGTTGGTTGGCCATGGATAGAAACACAATAGCACAAGTTTGGGATGCCAAAAGGCGAGTTGGTTGGATAAAATGATAGGAAAAACATGAGATAAGAGGGCAGAAGTAAGGAGCTGCAGCTAATGTAAAGGACGAGAGAGAAGAAAAAGAACTAGAGAGAAGGGCGGTGGAGGTTCCAAAAAGAGAGTTTCTGCTGCTATTTAATCGGGGGCAGAAAAAGCTTAAGCTCCTGATTGCATCACAAAATCGCCACTCAGCTGGAATTGAAGCCAAAAGAAGAAGAGATGAAAAAGAAAGAATGGAAGAGAGCAAGGGAGGCAGTGAAACAATGGCTGAAGGCTCCTTTAAACAGAAACCCCGAAAGAAATAAAAGGAATAAATAAAAGAAATAGAGAGAGGCAATAGAAGCTGTTGTACCGGCTGGGAAAGAGGCAAAAGTAGTGTGTGTGTCATGGAATGCAGGAAAAGAAACTGCTAAAAAATTTAAAAGAAAAACAAGGGGGAGAGAGAGAGTTGCATACAAAAATAAGAAAGGAAGACTAAGTGAAAATAGAAAAAATTTTAGAGAGAGAAGCTGCTGTAAGAGCTGAGACAGCAGCAGAAATAATAAAAAGGGGGAGAGAGCAAAAATCGAGGCCAACCAAGAAAGAGGGAAGATAGTAAGAAACTGCTGGAGATTCTTGGTATAAGTTGGTAAAATAGCAATAAGGAAGATAAATAAAATATTGGATAGAAAGTGCTGCTATTGGATAGAAAGTGCTGCTATCCAAGAAAGAAATAATAAAAGAAGGAGCAGATTTTGAAGAGATGAGGAGAGAGATAATGACGATGATATGTAAGGAAGAGAAAAATAAATTCAACTCTAAAAGGTTTGATTCAATATATCCCAACCATTCATCTTAAATTCCCAAATTTTCTTTTATATATAAACATGTAGTTATTAGTACTAAATAAATATTTTAATATTTTTCAATCCCAAATATAATTTATTAAATACCAATAATTAATTTATAAGATTTCATACTCACAATTACCATTTTCAAATTATAAGAAATTTCTCATAAAATATTTAAACAAACCTCAAAATAAGTTTGTTTCAAAGTCTCACAATTCCTAAAAATTTATTTATTAAATACAACAAATTACTCCATTCCTTGAGTTGAGAATGATGATATAAAAATAAATTTTAAATATTATCATAAAAATTATTTTCAATATCCCACAATAAAAAAATAAGCTTGAAATCAATATTAATTAAATAAATAACTTTATCCATGATTTCAAAATTTACACAACTTTATATTTGAACTAGGGATATTACACTTGTTACTCTAAAGCATTCCAATTTCAAATTCCACTTTCTCTCATTTTCCTATTCATAATTTACAAGGATAATCTTATAACCATAGATATTGATATTATTCATTTTCTTTCCAAGTTTACTGTTTTAAATTCTAACCATAATATAATAGCACTTCATCTTACTTGTTTCTTATATTTCCTAATATTAACTAGTAATCAACTATGCCATTTAATTATTTTAGATTCTTACTTTCATGAAATCAAACACCTACTCCTTAATATTCCTAACTTTACACCATAACAGTGTAAAACAATCACATTATTAGATTTTGACAATATAAGTATATTTTAAATGCACTAGTCCAATACTCTTTAAGTGTAAACTCTATTTTATTAATGCTATATAGAAAATCTAAAATGAGGTGATAAAATGGAGATTTTCTAAGTCAAATTTAAATCATTAAAATACTGTGATATAATACATTAAAAGAATTTTAATCATATTGTCTCAGTATCCTATATCACAAACATTTTATTTTTCATCAGTGGCATCATATACTTAAAAGGCTTTTAAAATATATTTCTAATTCAAGCTTAAATTTCCCATTATATAAAAATATAATACTTTAAATTGCCATTCTGTAGCATAAATATTTTAGTTTTCACAAGCTATACTAAAAATTTATAATAAACATAAAATAGGTTTTTATAAACCATTAGTGTATCTATTGTAAAAATAAGATAAAATAATCCATTCATACTTTAATCCTCGTATTTTATCATCTTATAATATAAAAATTATATTTTTCATATGTATCATCACATATCACAAAAATGCACAAATGGGCTTTTAGATAAATTTTTGAATTATCTAAAATTAGTGTAATGTCTTAAAAATATCATGAATATGATACTTTATCTTTCCACAGCGTCAAAATACTATATCTCAAAAGCACTAGCAAAATTTTTCAATATCTGTAAAAAGGTTTCTTCTTGGATGAAACCTTAAATTAACATAAATATTGAAATTTCATGATACAAACAAACTTACCTAACCTTCTTGGAGCTAATCAAAGCTTGAACAGTGGCAGAAAAGCGATCGAAACTTTAGTGAAGATGCAAGAAATTAGCAACTCACAATTGCTGTCAAGAAGCTTGGATTGGGACCTCCTCTGTTTCTTGGATCTTTTGTGGTTGAAAGGAATCTTGATGAAAGCTTGAACAGCATGTGGTGGTTGGAAACCACATTAAACTGAAGGCTCCAATCTACTGCATAGCTATTGTCCGTAACTTCTCCTTTGTGTCAAGGGCCTATTGCCGCATAGAAATGGCTCACGGTAATAGTAGTGTCACACAGCCAACAACGATGGAAGCTATTAGTACCAACTTGTATTTGTGGCACGTTTTCTTTTAAAATGCGTAGGAGTATAACTTGAATTTAAGAATGCTTTTATATACATAATTTATAATATATATTTTGTAGATTATTAATGATGGAAGCTATTAGTACCAACTTGTATTTTTGATCACGCATGATGTATTTGGCATGTTTCGAAAATAAATGCAATAATACTTTTATATCCTATTTTATAGATACCGTTGAAATATTTATTAAACTAAGTGTTGGTTATTAATTAACAAGTTCCACCATAATTTAAATCTAAGAACAATCTTAATTGTTTGAAATCAATAATAAATAGTTTTTACTTCTATTATGAAACTAAAAATTGTTTAAATCAAATCATAACAATATAAAATAAATAATGGAAATAGAGAACGTCCCCTTGAAGTGAATGTGGAAATTCTTCCCATAATAAAATAATGTATGGAATAATGGGAGAAAAGACATGAAAATAGGGAAAACAAATTTGCTCTAGAGAAATGAATATTGTTTGTTGCCACACTTATCAAATGCAACATTATAAAAAATAGAAAAAATTTTAAAATATTAAGTTTTTTATAAATATAATCACAGAAAAAATGAGAGATTTTTTCTAACGAACAGAGCCTTAAACTTTCTCTGCATATTTTGTTGCAATCTCTTTCTTTTTGTAGAATCAAAATTCTGAATAACTTACCGTTAAATCACTCTATTACATAGTTTTCAATTTAAAATTAAATTCTTAAGATCTAGAATTTTATATTAAATTTATATATTTATTTTTATTTTTATTTTTAATTGGATACTTGTAATTTCCTCATTAGACTTGTCATTAGTTAATATATGTGGTCAATGCTGTTTTAACATTATAAGAATATTATCGGTGATAAGCATGTTATTCATCATTTCCATATAAAATGAAAAATATTTATGTAAGTACTCAAATCTGAATTTCAAGTTATAATAATCCAATTACAAATAGGTGAAACAAAAAAGAGTAAGAGCAAGATTTATCCAAAAACTTTATTATAATTTTTCCCATTATATTGCTTTTGCATTCTTATCCGGCAAAAATCATTAGGTTGCTTTGCAATACTCAATTTTTAATTAGCAGCAAGTTTCACAAATAATGTCTTTTAAGAACAATTTTATTTACTTGTATCTAAGATCATAAAAAATTATGATCCTAGAAAAATAGCTTTTTGAATTGATTTCCTTATTTAAAGAAATTAATTTTCATTTTATTCGACCTTCAAAATTATTTTTCAAAAGTTTCCGGTTCCCTCTAAAGACCTAATCAATAATTATTGTATTTTTTTTTTTGGCCATATAGACCATGCCACGTGGATAGGAGTGGTCAGGCCACTCTGGCCGTGCTGCTAGTTATAGTGACGTTAGGCTAACTGGTCCAGCTTGATTATGCATTGCGCAAATAACGCGCGTAGTCAAAGTGGCCTAACCACTGCGGTCCACATGGCAAGATGTGGGCAGCCTAACTCCTTTAAACACTCATTTGACCTTATACTGTTCCCTACCCCTCCTCTTAATTCTTGCTTTGCAAAAATAAAAATGTTATGTTGTCAAAGGGAGAGCAAAATGGTGACAAATGTGTATGGAATTTATCTAATATATTGCCTCTCCATCAACTTCTTTGAATTGCGTTTAGGTGCTCATCATAAAGAAATAATGGCACACGGTGCGTGCCCATCCTCTTCCTCGCCTTACAGGGATCTGGATTTAAGGAGTAAGTTAAAGCCAAAGTGTCGTCTTGGTCGCGTACTGGTGTTTATGGATATTCCCAAAGTGGACACTTCCATGTTGTGGAATGGATGTGCTCGACATATTGCATGTGTTCCATCATCTCTAAGCGTGTGTGTGGCCTGTTGTTATTGGCCCATCTTTTCTTTGTTGGGTTTATGCACTGGATATAGGACTTGAGTCCAGAATGTTCCTCCACTTTTGACTAGCGCCCGATCTAGTGCAAGCACCGGGGAAAATGTTTGGGTAATTTTCATACTCTTAAGAAAGGTACTATACATGCACTGACTGTAAGGGACGTCCGACCCCAACCACGTGCAATAGTAGACTTCTGTATAGAGTATATAGTATTTTAATTGTACTAGCTCAAATATGTGGTTACTTTTCTCACATGTAGTAAGATATGTTTGATTGATTATGTCATATGTAACAATAAATTAGTTAATGGAATAGACTTCGGTGCATCACTTTTGTGGTGCACCAATCCATCAAAAATTCAAAAATTTTGGGTTGTGTAGTATTACACAAATTAAATAAAATCTAATGATTTTTAGATAATTATGTATCATACACTTCATACATCTTAATTTCGACTTTAGCTAATTATATCATTTGTAGTGAGAAAGTTAAATGGCACGGTTATTTTCTTATTATCATGACTTGAAAAAAATTTTCATGTGCTTTGTTCCCATTCTACCTATTTGAAGAAACATTCACAAATGACATATAAAGTAAATAAGCACATAAAGTAAACAAATTTGAGTGCCTAGAATTAAAGTATAAAAGCATAAATATCATGTCCCATTTTTTGGACTATTGTGATTAGTGCAAAGATATTAGTTGGATATCTTCACTAACATTTTTAATTATGCTTTTACATTTTGTATTATTTAAAAAGTAATTTATAGTAATGCAAAGGGATTAGTAAACAACAAGGATGTAGAAAAATAAGCTGATAGATAATTTTTAAAACTCTATTTCAAGGCAATATGATAATTTTAAGAGAAAAGAATGCAACATTTTTATTTTGTTTTCAAAAACAAAAATGTAATTGTGATATAATGGAATTTTTCAATAAAATTTTGAACTTTTTAAATTCCAATTTGCATCTAAATAGCACTTACAAAATTTACTAAATAAAATAATTCTAACATTTATTTTTCAATTGACATAGGGAATTAATTTCATAAATTGGAAAGAATTTGAATAAAAGTTTTAATTGGAAAATAAAAAATATAGATTTCTAAATAAAATAAGAGTTCCTTTCTTGAAAATGTTTTCCATACTATATAATATTAGGAATTCAGATTATCATACGCAGTGAAAATTCAAAAATTTGATCCGAATTCTACCTAGGATCCATGCAAAAGACATAAATCAATGATTAGGGTTTTACCTATTGGGCACTCATGTTTCTACTGATCAAAACTTGAGAGAGCGGATGAAGCCGGAAGGTACAGCGTTTCTATGGTATCCACACGGAATGAACAACAACCTCTCACCTCCACAAATCTGTTAGGATGTGTTTCTCTCTCTAGAATTAGGATTGAGTATTTTTTGAGTGATTTAGGATTTTATGGAAGCTTATGAGCGTGTGTAAAAGTGTTGCCCTCAAGTCCTTTTTTATAGAACTTAAGTAAGTCACAATCCTAGTCCTACTAGGATAATACCTCCAAAATCCTAATCACACTTAACAACTTATCTTATTCTTATCCTAGAGAGAGTGAGGAGAGATAGGACTTATCTATTAATTATCTAATATTAGATAATAATATTATCTTATAATATAAATATCTTAATATTTAGATAATTGCATATAATTATCAAATATCAAAATAATATTATCTCATAATATATTTATCTAATATTTGATAACATAATTATTTGATATTACTTTAATATCAAATAATATCACATAATATTATATATATATTATGTGAACAACATTATTATTCTTAATAATAATATATATGCATGAAAATAAGTCCAATTAATTAGATATTAATATAATTAAAGTCAAATTAATTATTATCTTATTCCTACTTCTTTTGTGTGACCCTATACGTTCTTACTACGTTGACAATGACTCATTATTGAGTTAAAGACAGTGAGCAGTATCTAGCAATACATCACTACCACTTAAGTAGTAAGAATGTTTGTGATTCGACATCTGCCTAATACATGATCAACGCTTTGCATCATAATCCCTTTTGTAATAATATCCAAATTGAACTGGAGGCATGGAGTGTGTCATCCTCGTCAATGTTCAATTTATATTTCTTGATACTGAGTAGACTTTAAAACAAATGATCAATATCACATATTGATCCATTTGAGCATGGCCATACATTTCTAAGTCTTACTCAATCAAGGGGCCCAAGGATATATCTCTTTTTTATAAGAGTAATAAAATCTCATCTACATTACCACTTCCCTCTGTATGATTCGTGATACACCCAATAAACGTCCTACTTGTTATCCTGATTAAAGGTGACATAAGATGACATTAAAGTGAGTAACCTCTTATGTAGGGAACCGTAGTGACTTCAGGTCAAAGGATTATATGCAATTGTGACCATATGAGAACTACTAATGACACAAGTCTTATCTATACAGTATTCTCATAGTGTGTCAGTCCAGTACATTTGTTCACTAACAATGTACTCATGTATTAACTTGATATCACATATCCATGATTCATAATTATCAGTCACTATACATGCTATCTCGATGTACTATTACTATCCCTGTCGTAATAATACTTGACTACGAGTATTTTAGGAATAGTAAAACTATTCCAAGGATAATTATTATATTAAGTTATAAATTACGCAAAAAAATTGAAAATAAAATATAATAATTGCATTGCCTGAAATAAAACATAATACATTGTGTATTATTTCAATCATCTATATGATTAGTTCCTAGGACACTCACCAACATATAAACCTTGAACTTTTGTTCGCTTTTAATAGTAGATGTGAGATAGGTGAGAAAGATATCTTTCCTAGTTTTTATACAAAGCTTTTGCTAAAATGTTTTTTGTTTTGAAGGCATATGAAATTCTTTTCCTTTAAAGAAGACTAAGGGTATTTTGAAATATTTAAACTCAAGAATACAATATAGGGTAATGCTATGGGGAGATTGACTCTTAAGCAATTAAGTGTTTCACTTTTAGTTTTCCTTTATTCAAATCTCAAAGCAAGTGAATTAAAATTAAGAACACAATTCTCAATGCATTAAATGCAATCCAATGATATCAACACTTAACCTCTTAGGAGGTCAAGCTCTCCATAATATTACTTCATAGCTTAATAACTGTCATGACCCAATTTTAGGTATCGTGACTGGCGTAAAAACATCTAGCTGGTATCCGATCAATTAGACATCTTTACAAGCCTGTAGGAAACTATATCTGACTATTTTATAATAAAAAGGAAAATACATGATAGAGTTAAATAATATAAATAAAGTAAATTGCATTGCACGTGCAATGAAAAAGTTAATATATGATATTAATATACAGTAGCATAATAAAACTATTTATCATGTACATAGACTTCAATTGTACAGAGGACAACTGAAATATATTAATCTTTTGTTACTCTATGCCCCATGGAGATTAGAAAGTTTTATGCAACGTATCAGTCCTCCACTGGAACTCCTTGTTCTTTATCTGTAAAATAAAACAACACCGAAGAGGAGTGAGTATATAAAATACTCAGTGAGTAGCCACTTAATCTTTATTCCTATGATTTTTCACAATCAATTTTCTTTGATATAAGATTAGAAAGATTGGATAAATTTTCATATACTTAACTTTGTTCGCATCTAATGACTACTGTTTGTCTCATGCATTATGTATTAGCCTTACATTAATAGAAATGACTAGTATAGTATACAGATTTTCTCCTTATTTCTTCAGGCCATTCTTATCTTGCTCACCTCCAACCTTTTCCCTCCATTTCTTACCACCCCTCTCCTTCATTTAGAAGGATGCTGTAAGCCATTTGGCTAATCTCCCCCACACATATCAAGTAACAAAAATGAGTCTTTGTAGGCTTTTCGTACCAATTAAGGCAAAATCATGTCAATTCAATAGAATAAGGGTATGGTCAATACCAACTAGCCATTAGCATCCTAATTTATTTTTCTTGATCTGTGTAACGAGTACAGATTTCACAATTAACATTAAAGAGTGGAAATCATCGCATATTCTTATAATGTATCACAATTTCAATACTTTTAACATTCTACAACTTAATCTAATCTATCACTATATTTTATGCCCTTAAGGAACATTCAAATAATTACAATAATTCAACACATTGTTCCAATCATATTCTAATATCATCACAATGTATTTCTAAGCACTAAATACTTAGTGCATTTCACAAATATCCATTCAACAATACTATTCATGTTTAGATTCCAAAACAGGGTAGCAGCGGATATGTTACAATAAGAGATCCTTTATGACCTCTAAAACTCCTCCAAAATTTCTCAAGTAATCATATGATATTTTCAACATGTTAATTGACAAATATAGGTCATTATATTTCATAATTAATCAAGAGAATCTACCCAGAAAATTCGTGAATCATGCCTTTCCAAAATAGTTTCAATCTCTGGCAGCACTGGAGTTCCAAATTTGTATGAATTTATTCACCAAGAAAATGAGCTTCAATTGTCACGAAATTTGACTATGTTTTAACTAATACATGGAAGGTATCCAGTAATTTTTATGGAATTCTTACTGGTCATATAGTACCCCAAATAATTCAAAAATAGAAGTGAAATTATTCACGCCCTGTTTCTGGATAAGCTGCACCTTTATGTAGAAATGTCCTTTGTTTAGGTTTCTAAATTTTTTTAAAAATTCCCAATAAATTCTATGTGTATCCTCACATCATAAGAGACTAGGAAATGTATGGATTTGAATTTTTAAGAGGCTCTAGTATGTCTCTAAAATTCGTGTCTTATTTATGGGTTTTCAGGAATTCTAGGAGCAAAAATCAGCAAAACAATTTCTAAGTTCTTTGTATTCCCTCTTCACTCAAGGCTTAACAAATGGTAATCTAATCATTCATTCATGCTAATATTGTTCTAATATCTTCAAAAATAATTCAAGAACACAAGTTTTTAGCACCATGCCTTCATTGCATGGCTACACACCTAGCTTCATGAAATCATAATTCTAGAAAGCAATATTGATAAATTTGTAATCAAAATTCAATGGGAAATCAAGTGAGTTGCTACTCACCTCTAAACTTATATATTTCAAAGCTTCAAATTCCCTCTTAAAAGAGAAAGTTTCTTATTTGAAGAGAAAAAAGATGATATCTCCAAGTTTTGGATGATTTCTCCTAGCAATTCAAGCAAGCAAGTAGCAAGAACTTGAAATTTTATGGTTGATTAATCTTATTTGTGTATTTGATTGTGTTAAAAGCTTGAAGAAATCTTCTATGGCAGCTGGAATTTCGTGCAAATGAGGGGGAAGAAGAGCTAAATGGAGTTTTCTCAAGATTTCTAAGGTTTTCTAAAACTTTTTAGAAAATGGGCCCTTTTTGCAATTTAGCCCAAAATCCACGAATTTTTTTTTTACTTTTCTTGCTGTTTTGTAGCAGTAAAGGAAGAAATTTTCTGGGTTCTCCTTAGCCCAAATTTGTCCAAAATTAATATAAAAAGAATGGGGGCAAAATTCAAATTTTTTGAAAAATTATAATTTGATCCCAAATCTTTTTAAAATTTCACTTTTACCCAAAAATTCTTTGGTCAATTTTCAATTTAGTCCTTGGATTCAATTTGGGCTTATTAGAAAACATGCCAAATTATTTCAAAAGAAATTTAAATGATCAAAATTGAATTATATCAGTTTCAAACTTATTTTACTGAATTTTGGCTCACTTAGGCCCGTAAAATCAAGTTAAACTCTATCAAAATTCCTTTAATCTTTTAGGCATATTTCTAATAATATTTTAACTCAAGTTTTATCTCTATTAATGTTTCAAAGGGTTTGGAAAACTTCCCAGGAGGTTACCCATCTCTAAAATCTCCCTGAAGTGAACACATTTAACTGGGAACTGCTAATTTACTTTGATACTTTAAGAGTAGTTTTTAGGAAAAAAATCTCCTAGGGATTTTACAAAATCTCCTATTTCAATAAAATTCATCATTGAATTTTCAAAGTAATTAATAATACGTACATAATCATTAATATTCTATATAATAGGTAGAATTAAGGGCTTACCAAATAGTCGAGGATATCTCTTTTTTATATCTTTCTCGGATTCTCATGTAGCTTATTAAACTCTGTGCTTTTCCCAAAGTATCTTGACTATGGGAATCTCTTTTGATCATAATTTATGTATTTGATGATCTATAATTTGTATTGGCTGCTCCTCATAAGTTAATTTAGGACCCAATTCTATTTGATCTTCTTTTATAATATAGGATGGATCCGGAACATATTTTCTCAACATGGATACATGAAATATTGGATGTATTGCTTGCATCGTTTCTGGCAACTCCAGTTGGTAGGAAACCTTTCCAATTCGCATTGTAATTAGATATGGCCCCACATATCGTGGCATTAACTTTCCTTTCTTTCCAAATTGTATGATACCTTTCATTGGTGAAACTTTAAGGAACACATAGTTGCCTTCTTGAAATTCTAAATCTCGTCATCTGTGGTCAGCATAAGACTTATGATGACTCTGAGCTGCTTGTAGTCTTTCTTTGATGATATTAACTTTACTGATAGCATCTTCTAGTAAATCAGGGGCTATTGTTTTGATTTCTTCTGACTCGAACCATCGTATTGGTGATCTGCATTTTCTTCCATATAAAGCTTCGAAAGGGGCCATTTGAATACTGTTATGATAGCTATTATTATAAGTAAACTCCATCAATGGAAGATATTTTTTCTAGCTTTCTTCAAATTCTAGAACACATGCTCTGAGCATATCTTCCAATGTTTGAATAGTTATTTTTGTTTGGCCATCTGTCTGTGGATGGAAAGCTATGCTAAACTGTAATTGTGTGCCCAATGTCTCTTGAAATGATTGCCAGAAATGAGAAGTAAACTATGATCCTCGATCTGAAATGATTATGAGCGGTACGCCATGCAAGGGGACAATTCTATCCAAATACAGCTGTGCATACTGTGAAATTGTGTAAGTGGTCTTTACTGGCAGGAAATAAGTAACTTTTGTAAGACAATTAATGATCACCCATATAGAATCATATCCCTCACTAGTCCATGGTAATCCAATAATGAAATCCATGATGATGTTTTCCTATTTCCATTCTGGAATGGTAATATTTTGTTGAAGACCTGCTGGACGTTGATGTTCTGCTTTTACTTATTAGCAGGTTAGATATCTAATGACATACTCCTAGATATCTTTCTTCATTCTTTCTAACCAGTAAACATATTTTAGGTCTTGATACATTTTAGTTGTGCCAGGATGCATTGTATATGATGATTCATAAGCTTTCTTTAATACTTCATTGCGCATTGATGAAGGAACCTATAATTGGCCTTTGTATTTCATCACCCCATCTTCAGTTACTACGAAATCAGACTTTTTTTCTTCTTCTGCTTTCTCTATCATTTGTTCATAGTATAGATTCTGTTTCTGGGCATCTTTTATTTATCCCACAATGGTAGATTGTATTTTTATACAGGCTACCTTTGCATGTGTGTCTTCTTCTAACTTTAACCCCTTGCCTTTAAATATTTTACGACTTAATGCATCTGCCATAATATTAGCTTTACCAGGATGGTAGTGAATGGAATAATTATAGTCTTTAACAAGTTCCATCCATCTCCTCTATCACATATTTAACTCTTTTTGATAAAAAAATGTACTTCAAACTTTTATGATCTGTATAAATTTCGCTAGTGGCACCATATAGATAGTGTCTCTAGATCTTTAATGCAAAAACCACAACGACCATTTGTAAATCATGAGCGGGATAATTCACTTCGTGTTTCTTTAATTTTCAAGAAGCATAGGCAATCACCTTGCCATTCTGCATTAGTACACATCCTAATCCCACTTTATATGCATCACTGTATACAGTGTATCCATTTGTGTTATTGGGTAGAGCCAGAACTGGGGTAATAATCAAATACTCTTCCAATCTTTGGAAGCTCTTTTCACATTCTACATTCCATTCAAATTTATGCATCAGTTTAGTTAGGGGAGCTGTTATCCTTGAAAAGTATTTTATAAATCTTTTATAATATCCAACCAACCCCAGGAAACTTTGTATTTCAATCACGGAGGAGGGTCGAGGCCATTTAAGTACTGCATCCACTTTCTGAGGGTCTACCTATATTCCTTCTTCTGATACTACATGTCCCAAAAAGTGTACTTTGGTCATTCAAAATTCACATTTAGAAAATTTTGCATGTAACTTATGTTCTCATAATGTTTGCAGAGTGATGCGTAAATGTTGTACATGCTCTTCTTCACTTTTTAGAATATACTAGAATGTCATCAATAAACACTATGATAAATTTCTCAAGGAAAGGCTTAAATACTCGATTCATCAAATCCATGAAGGCTGTAAGTGCATTAATTAATCCGAAAGGCATAACTAAAAACTCATAGTGTCCGTAGCAAATACGGAATGCCTTCTTCAAAACATCTTCCTTTCGAATTTTTAACTGATGATATCCCGATTGTAAGTCAATTTTTGAGAAGTATCGTGATCCTGCAATTGATCAAATAGGTCATCTATGCTCGGTAAGGAATACTTATTCTTGATGGTTACTTTGTTCAACTGCTAGTAGTCATACACAATCGTAATGATCCATCTTTCTTTTTAACGAAAAGCACGGGTGCTCCCCAAGGTGACGCACTCATCTGTATGAATCCTTTATCTAACAAGTCTTGTAGCTGCTCTTTCAACTCTTTTAATTCAATTAATGCTATTCGATATGGTACAATAGATATTGGATCCACACCCAGAATAGTATCAATTGTGAACTCAATTTCTCTATCTAGTGGCAGTTCTGATAGATCTTCAGGGAACATATCTTGAAACTCTTTCATAACTAAAACGTCTTCAATGTTCACCTTTTCCCTTTCACTCTCCTTTAGGGATGCAATCCAAGCAACATAACCTTTGTTTATAAGCTCTTAAACCTTTGTGGATGATACAAAGGTAGGCATTCATAATTGTTTTTCTCCATGGAAAGTTCAGACTTTGCCATCATTTCCTTGATAAGTCACATTTTTGGAATAGCAATCAACACACCCATGATACTGGGATAACCAGTTCATGCTTAAAATCACATCGTAATCTACCATTTCTATCATAATTAAATTAATCAAAGTTACACAATTGTCTATTTGAATTCTACAATCATCAATACCTCGAGTTGCCACCATGGTTTTTCATTGGCATACTGACTAACAGTGTTTCTTTTAATTCTTTTAATGGTCGTAAAATTCTAGTTACCAAACCATTAGAAATAAAAGAATGGGTAGCACCAGGATCAAAAAGAACTTTCACTAGGAAAGAGTCAATTAGGATTGTACCCGAAACCATAGCATTTGATGCTTGGGCCTCTTGACGAGTTAAAGCATAAACACGTGCTTGTGCTCTAGATGGCTCCTTGCTTGTCTTCTTTCTAGTTGATGGTATGGTGGAACCAGTTAGAATGGAGGCTTGTCTAGGTTGTACTGTAGGATTTGTAGCCGTGCTCCTTGGTAATGCTGTCGGGCATTCAAATGCTCTATGTCCCATTTGACCACATTTGAAACATGCACCGCAACATCCTGCATGATTACATCCACACTGTGGCCATTGGGGTGATCTAGGAGCTGGGATGGAGTAGTAAAAGATGGGTGCTAAGCGCATGTCTTTATGAATTTCTTTGCTCCCAAAAACGTGTATGACTGCTTTAATCTATCTTGATTGGTCTAGGTGAACTAGTTATCAGTTTACTTGTACTTTGGCTTCCTTCCTTTTCAAATCTAGTTTTTCTTCTGCTAACTCCAATTTCCCTAGCCTACCTATCCTTTAAATGCGGTTTAGCTCTTAGGGCTTGATCTAGGGCCTCTTGATATATAGTATCATCTATAACATGTATGCGATCATAAATATAATCTCTAAGTCCATATACAAATCTCCTAACTCGAGCCTGCTCTGTTGGTACTAGCTCCTCGGCATATCGGGCTAAGCTAGTAAACTCTGCATCATATTGCACCATTGATTTGGCACCTTGATTTAACTTTTCAAACTTTCATATTTTTGCCTCACGAACACTTGGAGGGAGAAAACGATCAATCAAATCTGTTTGGAAGCATCTCCATGTAATATGTTCATTTGCTATAATCCGAGGTTCTACTTTATGTACATACCAGAAATAGGCCATCCCTTCTAACTGAAATCCCACTAGTTCCACCATCAAGTTTTCATTGCATCCTAACAGCCTACAAGTGCATTCGATCTGTGCTAGGAACTAGTACACATCTATTGTAGAATCTGTACCATCGTATTTAGGGGGGGTTCAATTTTTAAAACTCGTGAACTAGCTATAATTTCTCCTGTGGAGGCATTGGCGGTGCTGGTTGTCCGAGTTCTGGTTAGGCAGTCATAGGAACAGGCTATGGTTGTGTTTGTTCTAAAATTCTTTTCATAGTTTGTTGCATTTGTTGGAACAAAGGCATCCAACTGGAATTTCTTGTTAGGTGGATTTTGTTCTCTGTGGTGGTACAGAAAGCACACTAACTGAAGCTTCTTGCTCAGATACTTTAGGGTGTGCTCTACTTGCCCTCTGTGGCATTCCATCTCTAGTTCATTTCTTTGGTGCCATTCCTATACTACACATTAACTAGGAAGTGAGCATTATTGTTTGAAAAGTAAAAATAATAATACTTAAAATAACATGGAGTACAGTGACTGATATCTACCTCTTTTTTCTTTCTCCATGGGTGATTAGAGCCCTTATACTATATGACTGACTGACTCTGATAACAAACTATACCCAAAACCATGCTCTGATACCAACTTTGTCACAATCCAATTTTAGGTATCATGACCGGTGTAAAGACATCTAACTGGTATCAACTAATCAGACATCTTTACAAGCCTGTAAGAAACTATATCTGACTATTTTATAATAAAAAGGGAATATATAATAGCATCAAATAATATAAGTAAAGTAAATTACATTGCACGTGCAATGAAAAGTTAATCTATGATATTAATATACAGTAGCATAACAAAATTATTTAGTAATACACATAGACTTTAACTGTATAGGGAACGACTCAAAATAGTAATTTTTGTTACACTATGCCCTATAGAGATCAGAAGGTTTTATGCAGTATATCAATCCTTCGCTGGAGCTCCTTGTTCTTTATCTGTAAAATAAAATAACATCGAAAAAGAGTAAGTATATAAAATATCAGTAAGTAGCTACTCAATTTTTTATCCCTATGGTTTTCTCTAATCAGTTTTCTTTAATACAAATTTAGGAAGATCAGATAAATTCTATATACTTAGATTTATTCACATTTAATATCCACCGCCTATCAATACATTATGTATTAATATTACATCAATAGAAATGGCTAGTATGGTATACATATTTCCTCCTTATTTCTTTGGGAAACCTTATCCCACTCACCTCCAACCTTTTCCCTCCACTTCTTACCACCCCTCTCCTTCTTCTAAAAGAATGCTGCAAGCTATAGGCCAATCTCCCTCACACGTATCAAGTAACACAAATGAGCCTTTGTAGGCTTTTTGTGCCAAGGTAAAATTATGTCAATCTATCATAATAAAGGTATGGTTAATACCAACTAGCCATTAGCAACCTAATTAATTTTCCTTTATCAATGTAATAAGTATAGATTTCAAATTTAATATTAAAGAGTATAATCATTGCATATTCTCATAATGTATCACAATTTTAATACATTGAACATTTCACAACTCAATATAATCCATTACTATATTCTATACCATTTAAGAATATTCAAATAATTACAATAATTCAAGACATTGTTCCAATCATATTCTAATATCATCAAAATGTATTTCTAAGCATCAAATACCTAGTGTATTTTACAAATATTTATTCAACAATACTATTCACGTTCAGATTCCAGAAAAGGACAGCAGAGGGCATATTACCATAAGAGATCCTTTTATGTCTTCTAAAACACCTCCAAAATTTCTCAAATAATTATATGATGTTCTCAACATGTTAATTGAGAAATATTATCTTTAGGTTTCACAATTAATTAAGACAATCTGCCCAAAAAATTCATGAATCATGCCCTTCCAAAACAGTTTCAATCTCCGGTAGCACTAGAGTTCTGAAATTGTAGGAATTTATTCACCAGGAAAATGAGCTTTAATTATCACGAAAATTTATTATGTTTTAAATAAAACATGGAATGGTATCCATTAATTTTTATGGAATTTTTACTCATCATTTAGTATCCCAAATAATTCAAGAACAGAAACAAAATTATTCATGTCCTGTTTCTGGGTGAGTTGCACCTTTGTGTAGAAATGTCCCTTGTTCAGGTTTCTAAAAATTTCTAAAAAATCCCAATAAATTCTATATGTATCCTCACATCAAAAGAGACTAGGAAATGTGTGTTTTTGAATTTTTAAGATGTCTTAGCATGTACCTAAAATTCGTGGTTTAGTTTTGGATTTTCAGGAATTCCAGAAGCAAAATCAGCAAAACAATTTCTAAGCTCTTTCTATTCCATCAACACTCAAGGCTTAACAAATGGTAATCTAATCATTCAATCATGCTAATATTGTTCTAATATCTTCAAATACAACTTAAGAACACTAGTTTTCAGCACCATGCCTTCATTGCATGGCCACACACCTAGCTTCATAAAATCACAATTCTAGAAAGTAATATTGGCAAATTTATAATCAAAATTCAATGGAAAATCAAGTGAGCTGCTATTCACCCTAAATTTTATGCCTTCTAATTTGCTAGAGGATCCTTAGAGCCAGCTGAACTTTAGTCAAAATAATAAACCAAATTTTAGAGAACTTTGAAGAAGATCTTTCATGAAGGCATGAAGAAAAGAAGGAGTTGCATGGTTACCTCTTGAAATCTTGTAGGAGATTTTCATGTAGGAATCTTTTATAAATTAAAAGTGAGCTTGAAAGTTAGCTAATATGGAGAGAGAGCCACGGTTTTTGCTGAAAAGAATGCAGAAACTTTGTGTTTAGAAGTGGTAAAAAGAGTTTCAAGAAAAAGGTTAAATTTGAAAGTCAAAATGTGAACCAATCATCTTTAAGTATGTGGAGTTGCTTTAAAATTGTTTTGCTGATTATTTGACCAGCATGGGGACACGTTTTTGCTGCTGAAAATGACCAGGAAAATAGAGAAAAATGGAGAGAATTCAAGAGAAGTCTAGAAATAAAACTTTTGTTACAAAAATACCCCTCACTTTTCTCACTTTTTCCATCTTTATCCTTGGCTTTCCTCCTAATTTTTTTTTCGGCTGCACGGTTTTGGACCTTCAAGAACTCAATGTGGGCTTCTAGAAAACATGCCAAATCATCCCAAAAGGAATTTAAATAATTCAAATCGAATTATATCAGTTCTGAACTTATTTTACTGAATTTCAGCTCACCCAGGCTCCTAAAATTGAGTTAAACTCTATCAAAATTCCTCTAATCTTTTGGGCATATTTCTAACAATATTTTAACTCAAGTTTTATCTCTATCAATGTTTCAAAGGGTTTGAAAAACTTCCTAGGAGGTTATCTATCTCTAAAATCTCCCTGAACTAGCACGTTTAACTGGGAAGTGCTAATTTACTTTGATACTTTAAGAGTAGTTCTTAGGAAAAAGTCTCCTAGGGATATTACATAGTTTCACCTTAATTGGACTTTGTTAGCTCCAAATATGACTCAAAAACTGAAGCTAGCTCAATTAGGACAAAAATAGGGCTTCAACTTTTTAGCTAAATTAGACCTCTTAGATGTCCAAATTAGACTTTGAACAAAGTATAAAAGTTGTAGAGCTTTCTTTAAGCTTTCCATTGATACAAAGATTACCTCAATCTAATATCTATAATTCAAGATATAGTAAAAAATATAAAATAATACAAATATTTAATATTAACCAAATAAATTCAAAACATTGTAAAATCAACACCAAATTACAAAATGATGCTAATTCTATGAAATTAAGTATATGCAACACACTGAGAGGTATGAAGGAGGAGGAATAATATAGATAAAATCTTGTACATCAAATTTCTCTACACTTAGCCCTTACACATCCTCGAATAAGACATAACTTTATTCAAAACTAAGAAACACAGGATTTACTTTCTAAAAACTTTAGAATCATGAATCCATAAGCAAGAAACAATTAAAGCCAACAAGAAACATAACACATCATGAAATTTTTTTTTGACAAACTTGAAACTAACTAGTATAGCAACTTCATTCAAAAAGAGTAAGTCAACATGGTAAATTCTCACAAAATCCACTTTCCAACTCTGAAGTATTTAAAGTAAGTATTTCACTCAAGTTCATTCTATGAAATTGCTCTACTTTAAGCCTATTAATCATCTAATCTCTACTACTTAAATCACAAGACAATTAAAAAGACTTTATTCAAGGTTGTAATATGACTCAGGAAAAGAAAAGGAAAAATAAGGATACAAAATGATATAAACTAAAGAAATTAATTAAGCATTTGAATAAAAAACATATAAGTTAATCATGAATAATTATAACACAACACAACAATCCTAATTTTAAATTCAAACACTTATCAATTTTTTTTTCCTTTCTCTCTTTTTTTCTCTTTTTTTAAAATTTTATTTTCTTTGTTTTATTTTTTATTTTTATTTTTTCCATTTTTTGGTCTTTCTCTTTCCTTTTTATTTTCATTTCTTTTGTTGCTCTATTTTTCTTTTTTTTTTATAACAAACCTTTGAACTTAAAGTTGATAACTTTTCATAACACACAATCTTACACACCCCCAAACTTACTCAATAGCTCATCTTACAAAAATTCAAATACTTTACTAATTCTTAAGGTTAGGTAAAGATACTTATTTTTCATTAGAAAAATGCTTATAGGCTAATTAACAAAGAAAAGGCAATCAAGCTGAAGGGTGCTTAACAAAAATAAAAATTCAAGGTTGGCTATTTAGCTCTAGTTTTAATAAAGAAAGAATACCTTTATCATTTTTTTTGCATGCATGTACAAATGTAATTTTAAAAAGAATCAAAACAAGCTCTAAAGAAGCAAATCATGGGAGAACATCACACAAAAAAGAAAAATAATAACATAAATTTTCAGCATAAGGCTCAAAATCTCATAAGGGAAGTCATGCTACCAAGTTAATTTACCTATTTAAAATCCATCACTACATTAATCAATTTCAAAAAGAAAAATCACTCATTCAATCATGTTATGAATCCTATCTAAAACTAATTAAATCTTACTCGTGGAAAATGTAAAATCTCCATCAATGGAAAGTATAAAAAAATGACTCAAAAAGACTAAAAAACAAGTGAAAAACACATTTTTTGTATAAAATTTTTCTATTATTTTTCTATTTTTTGGAAGCATTGAATGAAGATGTAAAGCACAAAATAAATCCTAAAAATCTTCCCCTTACACTTTAATTTTACATTGTTGTCAATGTAAAGCATATCAATATCATTAAAAAAAGTAAAAGACAAGTAAATAAAAGAAAAAGGTAGGAGAAAATAAATCTAAAATTCTTGGATTGCCTCCTAAGAAGCACCTTTCTTTAATATCATTGGCTCGATATGGCTTGAGTATCTTCAACTAGGATCTATGTGGTAATTGCTAACCTTTAAATCATCCATTAAAGAGGTGCTTTGTAAATAAGGATCATCAATCATAATTTTTCAAAGTGCTATCCTTAAATTATTCTTTCTTGAATGCTTAAAATTACCATGTATAATGAATTCAACATGATTAGTAAAATAATTATAATGATTAGTATGAAAGAACTTTTTCCTCTAAAAGCTCAAATTTTTTTAGAAACTAAGTTTGCAGATTTCACTTCTCCATGGCCATCAATATTTTTACATTTTGAAATAACATTATTCTCATCACTTATGAATGCATAAATCTTAGTTTATATAGCACACTTAGTGTCGCTATGTGCACTTATAGCCATCCATATAATCCAAAAATTCAACAAGTTTACAAAATTCAATAGGAATATTGTTAAGAGTAGCATCAACATGAAAATCAGAATAAATAAACCCAAAACTAGCAACATCAAAAATAGAAAAATCATAAACCAAAGAAAATTAGAATAAGAAATAGTATAACTAAAAAAAATTAAAATCAAGAAAAGCAAAATCAAAAAATCAAAATCAAAATATCAAGCAATAAAGGCTTAAAAGTGTGAGCATAATACATAAAATTATCATTTATAACCTCAAAAATGTCAAACTTAGCTATAACACCATTAAACTTCTTGGTTAATGTTTCATCTCAAACATTAATCATGATTTTTATTGTTTTAAGAAAAGGCCAGCCAAAAATAATTGGAGAAAGGACTTCAAATGTCTCATTGTCCATCTTTAAAACATAAAAATCTTTTAGAAAAATAAGTCCATAACCTACACTAAAATATCTTCAAGAACACCCAAGCGGTAAATGTTAGATTTATTTGCTAATGAATAACCATCCTTGTTTGTTTCAAAGGTCCCAAATTCAAATAATTAAAAATAGAAATAGGCATAACATTAATTGAAGCTCCTGACTCTAGCATGGCATGTTCAATTTTAGTTTTCCTATAAAAGATAGAATGGCAAATGTGTTTGGATCTTTACATTCTTTTAGTAATTTTTTTCGAATGATTGTAGACACATTTACCCTCACACTTACTTTCTTATCATCCTTTAATTTTCTCTTATTGATTCATAAATTTTTCAAAAAGTTAACATACCTTGGAATCTATTTTATCAAATGTAAAAAATGTATGTTAAATTCTACTCTTCTATAGGAATCCAAAATTTGATTTTCATTCTTAATTTCTTTTGTGGAAAAACTCTTCTTGGAAAAGGAAGGGAGATAGAAAAATTAGTAGGAGATGAAGGTTTAGGGATAAAATTAACCTTACTTTCATTATAAGTTTTCTCTTTCTCTAATTGGCTCTAGTTGTTCTTTTCTAGTTGAATGCTTTCTTTTAAGTTTAATGATGAAGGCATGTCAACTTGCTTACCATTTCTCAGCATAATGGCATTCACAACTTCTTTACCTCTTACATTGCTAAAAAATAGTTATCCCAAATCTTGTGCTTTATACTCACTTGTGGTAGAACACAATTGGTCGATTTGAATTTGCAAATTTGTAATTATGGTCTCTATTCTTTAGTAGAATTACATGTTATTTGTTGTCATTTTCCTGACCAGTCCTTAAAATGATGGTTGAGTGGAAGTTGAATTCGATTTTGGTCTCAAAATAGGATTAAGTGGCATTCTATTATATGCAAAAGGATATTGAACTTGACTAGGATTCCCACTATATCTGAAGTTTTAGTTATCTTTTTAACTAAGATTGTAAAATTTAGTGTAAAGATCATATATAGGCTATTGTTATTATTGTTAGTATTATTCTATTGGTGGTACTAAGGTTTTCTAGGAAATATTGCTACTATATAAGCTTGATATTGACTATCATCTTCTTATAATGTTATATATGAATTAGTGAGGTGAGTTAGGCAAGAGCTATGCCATAAAGTCTAGTAAGGAGAGGAGCTTGTATTTATTGTTGTTGTCTTATTGCCATTTGCCTTACTAAAGAGGTTAATTTATATATTTTATTCTCCATTCTTTATTGATCTGCATAGGAAAAGGTTATCTCATTTACACTTCTAGTGGTAGGAAGCTGCTTCTAAATTGCTAGGAGTTTACTACCTTCTTAGCTATTAAGTCTTTAGCTGCCATTGGAGTTTTATCTACTAATACTTCACCACTTGCAACATCAATCATACTCTCATCCATAGGAAAAAGGCCTTTATAAAAATATTGGATAAAAAGTTGCTCACTAATTTGGTGGTATGGACAACTTGCACATAACTTCTTGAATCTTTCCTAATATTCATACAATGTCTTACCATTTATTTTCCTAATGCCATAAATTTCTTTTCTGATTGCAGTAGCTCTTGAAGCAAGGAAAAGCTTCTCTAGGAACAAGTACTTCATATAATTCCAACAAGTGATAAAACATGGTTGTAGATAGTATAAACAATCCTTGGATACATCAATAAGTGAGAAAGGGAATGCCCTTAGTTTAATATGATCTACTGAAATGCTATGAGGCTTCATGGTTAAGCACACCACATGGAACTCTTTCAAATGCTTATAAGGGTCTTCACCTATAAGGCCATGAAATCTAGGAAGAAAATGTATTAGATAGATTAAAGCTTAAGATTAGCATCAAGTTTAGGACATTATATGTCTAAAAGTTAGTAAGTAACATCAAGCGCAACTAATTTCTTTAAAGCCTATTATTTGCCATATTATTAAAATTATTTAAAGGATTAGAATAAGGGGTAGGGATGCTATAATTATTTGTATTTCTACTTTTACAAAAAAAAGAAAAAGAAAAGTCCTATCTAGTTCAAAATTAAATTCTAATAAATCACCAATAATTCTCCTAGTCATGCCTTACATAATACTATATTACACTAGGTAAAACCACAACAACACAAAAATACCAAAACACTAATGCAAAATGAAAAATAACTTAAATAATATCTAATTAACCTATTTAGACATTTTTAAAAGTTATGGCACCACCATGGAATGAAAGTTATAACCATGTAGAACCAAAAAATGCAATAAAATATATTTAAAAAAATAAAAAAAAAGTAGTCAAGTGGGTAGTGTTCTTACCTCTACTATTTGACTTGATAACCAATAAAACCTAATGGATCTAATTTCTATGCCTTTAAGGGTTATAAAGAATAGAAAATCACTAATTTTAGAAGTCCACAACCTATTTTACAAAATAATATACTCCATGAGTTACAATAGTAAAATTCTGTAGGTATGAATTCCATCCAATATAAAATCACTAAAACTATATAGTTTTGTAGGATTTCGAAAAATTGTAGGGCTAGGTCTTAAGAAAATTTAATGTTGGTTTCACCTTGATTGGATCTCTGTAACTCTAGATATAGCCTAAAAACCAAAAACTAGCTCAATCGGGATAAAAACAAGGCTTTAAATTCTCAACTAAATTAAACCTTCCAAATTAGTCTTTAACTAAAATATAAAAGTTGTAGAGCTTTCTTTAAGCATTCCAAAGGTATAAATATGACCCCAATTTGATATTCAAAACTCATGATATAGTTAAAAACTTAAAATTGTGTAAAAATCTAGTATTAACTGAACAAATTTAAAATAATGTAAAACCAATCCTAGATTACAAAGTAAGGTCAATTATATAAAATTAAGAATATGTAACAAACTAAGAGATATGAAATAGGAGAAAATGATATAGATAAAATCTTACATATCATTAGCTACCATTTCTCATTGAACTCTATAGGTAACCTACCCTTGGTTAATTCTATGATAATGCCTTTCAAGGTAATAGGAGCCCATATGTTTCTTTTGGTGTAAGTAACTATCTCTTAAGAAGTATTCATATTTTGAATTTATTAAGAAAAGCTAGTTTTCAATCATATAAATGTAATAAGGTTTTAGTTGAATTATTGAATGATGAAAAGAGTAGTAGATATAAGGTTGGTCCTTAAAACAAATGTGATACTAAATTTCATGGAAAAACATATAACTTGTAGGATGAGTAATTGAATTACAATTACATTAGTCATCATAAATTCCTCCATTAGTTTACATAACTTTAGAGTAAATTGAAATCATTGAGATACATTATAGATTTGACATCCTAAAAACATATAACAATATACAATGGTAAAGCTAGCATGAAAAATGACTAGAATATTATCACCAAATAGAGCATACCATAACTATATAAGTTAAGTGAGACTAAACCTTAAAAGCACCACCAAACACAACATATAGTATAATTCTAAACTTAGTGATCAATATGGCTCCATAATATCACTATATAGATACATAAACATCCTAAATAGACAAAGCCAAATTTAATTACTTAATATGCAACAATGTAACAAAAATAAGAGAGGAAAACATACTTGACAATTTATTGATGACTAAAATGACAACAAAGCAAAATTTTAGCTCAAAAGAGATATGATAATGATTTGAGACTTGCTGCAAAAATTTCAAAGGCAAAGATAATGCCCAGGAAAAGGGTTCTACAAAGCAAAAGTGATGGAAAATAGAGGACTAAATGAAAGTTATGAAGACAAAATAGTTACACATCAATTTCTTATTAGAAAATAGGTGTCTTTAATAAATGATGTAAGATTGATGGAAAATAGATATGAAAAGTTGAGACAATATTTATAAAAATACCACATGTAATAAATTTCAATGTCAATTGTTCCATGTAATAAATTTCAATATCGATTGTTCTAAAAACTAACTTTTTATGTTCCTTTTCCCTTTTAAATATAAAAATTCAAATTCACTAATAATGTCAATTATAAATGAGTTTGACGTTTTAATATCATTTTTATTTTAAAACATATTGACCATCACAAAATAATGTTAGTTTTTCTTTTTTAATCACCATCTTAAGTTTACATGAAAATTTCAATAGTGTCACCACATAACTATAGATGTCAATTTCTAATTTAAATGTCATCTTAGGTTCTTATAGAAATTTCTATAATGACACCACTTAATTATAGATGTCAATTATTTTAGAAATAATCCTCTTATTTATCTTGATAATTTCAAAAATGTCACCATATTAATATGGACATTGATTTTTCTTATGACCAATGTCCATCAATCATTATAAAAGTACAATTCTATAGTACTAAGTATTACTTGCCTAAGTGGTAATGAAATCTATGTTAATAGAAAGAATGGTGATCTCTAATACATTTCCTTGAGAGAGGAAGTAGAAGTGGACCAAAATAAAGATCTTATTATGGATGAAAAATAAGCAATTTGTTATAAAAATGGTTATAGGTTCTTTTAAGTGAAAGAAAGGAATTGCTGCTCTAATCACATCATTCTTCTTATGTGATGCATCTAAGCATGGCTAAAATGCACCATAACTTCCAAAATATGTTTTAATGGACAAGGTTGAAGTGGGATGTGTTAGAATATGCACCTAAATGTCTCACATAACAATATGTAAAAGTTAAACGTGGATGGCCAGTAGGATTTCAACAGTCCTTGTAAATTCTAGAATGGAAATAAGAAAGTATAATCATAGATTTTCTAACTAGTTTGCCTAAGTTCAAAAAAGAGCATAACTCCATTTAGTTAGTAGTAGACTATTTGACTAATATAACTCATTTCTTGCTAGTTAAAACTACTTTTTTAATAGCATAATATGCACAAGTATATTTAGATAAAATTATATCTCTTTATAGAATCATTATTACCATCACTTTTAATAAGGTTATTTAGTTTATGATGTGAAAAATATTTATTATATTATTTTCTCTTGTTTTTTATCTTTTAGTGTGTTGTATTTGCTAAATTTCATGAAATTGGCCTTGTTTTATAATTTAGAATTAGTTTTACAATGTTTTGAATTTATTTAGTTAATGCTAGATTTTGACGCTATTTATATTTTTCAGCTGTATCTTGGGTGTTGAATGTCAAACTTAGATTATCTTTATATTGTTAGAAAGCATAAAAAAATATTTACAACTTTAGTGTTTTTATCGAATCCCAATTTGAACTCCTTAAATGTCATGACCTATCTTGATCATGATGGCGTGGACCCCGTTATCGACTTTCACAAGCCTTAACTAATTTTTCACCCTTTTTATCTAATAAGAGTTTCTAAATTTTGGGGGACTTGAAATTTTATTATAAAATTTTTGCAAAAAAAAAAAATAGAAAGAGTTTGCCCTATTTTTGGACATTTCTCGAGGGCCATATGTCTTAAAATACAACACATGTATAATTTTTCAGATACAACAACAATCACATATACATAGTATAATACAATTTCAAACTTATGCATAAATAAATGATTCTACACATCAAATGTTGAATCAATACCATGTTTATTCTTAAATTTTATTCCTTATCCAACAAGAATCCTAACTATCAAATCCTCAATCCAGGCGGTCTCTGCTTCTCTTAGGTTGCAACAAACTCAGATATGCTCACTATAACCTAAAAACTTTAAAGATAGAATGGAGTAAGTTACGAGAGCTTAGTGAGCGTATATCTACCAATATCTTGTAGGTGATAAATTTTCTATATAATAATCATAAGATAATTATATACTAGATTAGAAAACATTGGCAAACCTATATTTCTAAATTTTTGAAATGTATGCAACCATGCCCCAAAATAGAAGTTCACCTACACTAACATAAACTCTACTTCTCATAACACAATCATTGGGATTCTTAACTTTTTGTTAGAACTCAAAATCATATACTACCCATTTCGAGTAGGAATCACACTCACAAATAGCCATTAAGTCTCAAATGTAGATAGACCATCACAATCACATCCTTAGCAGAAGTCAATTGCAAACAGTCATATTATATCACATATTCAAATATCGTAAACATACATATTGTTGCTCTATAGTATCAAGGTTAATTCTATATGTCCCTTAACTATTAGCCCAGAATTTTCCATCCGGCTCTTAAATCAATTCTATATCCTTCATAATGATTTACTGAGAATTCTCCATTCGACTTTTACATTATCCATCACTATTCATAACTTCTAGTGCCACTATTAGCATGACGCTCAAATAGTAAACATAGGAGAGCTCAACTCTTACATTATAATTATGTATAGTATTACAATACAAGGTCATATTTCATTATTGGATAATATTAAGCACATAGCAATATAGGCATTCCTATACAATATCATTAAGTTCCATCATGATCCATCGATAGTTAATGCCACTATTACACTTTTGCTATGCACTTTAATTTGCAATAATCTCTCAAAATAACATAGAACTGAGTTTACCTATGAGTATAGGTACATACATACATACATACATACATATATATATATATATATATATATATATATATATATATATATATATATATAGAGAGAGAGAGAGAGAGAGAGAGATGTAAAGTTGGTACCAACAATAATAACTATAATTCACTATATTTAAATTATATTATTTAAGTAAAAGTTCAATGATGAAATATATACTCACATGATAATCTGCATCCATTTAGAAGTTCTAAAGGATCCATAATCATCTTTTCACATTTTTCTCCTAATATCATCATTTTCAAAAATAAATTATAATTATATAATTATTACTTATCTTCTTTCCAAGCTTAATGTTTTTAAGTTCTAACCATAAGATATCCATATCTTAACATCTTAAATCATACTTTATTCTTTCCCTAAGATTGATATGTGCATCAAAAGTTTATCATAATATACAATTATTTACAACTACATTGTTATTTTCTCTTAGGTTGGTCATAGGTATCCAAGAATATATCATGATATGGAAATTCTCAATTCAAACCCACATAGATAGAAATACTATGATTTAATGCTATCCAAAGTATCTATTTGCCTTACACTATTATTCAATATAATTATTATAAGGGTTTTGAGGTTTTCCATAAGGAAGATTCTTCTGGATCAAATATAAAACCTTTAAAGTATTAAAACTTAATATTTCAATATTGCTCTAGCCAAATTATTTTGTAAACCTATACACTTTCCTTTCATCTTTCTTAATTCTATTTTCATAAAATCATCTAACCATATCTTATTTATTTAAAGACTTCATAAATCATATATGAGCTTTTCAAGGTATTTAAAATATACAGTCCATGATTATCTTATTTATATCATTCTAGCATTTTTACTACATAAGGATTACATTTTAACATAAATCCTCCTACATATAGTAATCACATACAGATAAGTTCTCCAAAGTTTACAACCATCAATGAACATAATTATTTTATCATAATCTAGCATGATCTCACTTGTGCTATTTAAATAGTTCATAGTATAAAAATCATATATATATATATATATATATATATATATATATATATATATATATATATATTTATGTTATCATCATTTATGATATCTATAATGAGTTTTTATTATTTTCACATAAATCACCTATAAAAGTGAAATAAAATATCCAATTATACTTGATTCATCCTATTTTAATGGTTCATAGCATAAAAATTATATTTTTCTCATGTTTCATCATATATTTCAATTATGTATAAAATCTAATTTCTTGGATTGAGCATTAAATCATCTAAAAAAATTATAGTTTGATAATATGGATGAATTTACCAACCTCCAGATGAACTTGCTAGAGCTTACTGGCAATAAAAACCATGTCAAAACTTCGATAAGGGAAAGAAAGAAATAAAGCCCTATTTCACCATGTTCCACCATCAATGGAGTGGTTTGGCCCCAACTGTGCTATTCATGACCACTTATTGCTACTCATAACGTCAACTAGCTAAGGACTTAAACTAATACCCATGATGGAGGCAGCTTCTAATAGTAGCTTGCCACAGAGGAGAAAAGATCCACACAAACCTAGACCCTTCACCACCTCCATCTACCATGATCGAGCTGAGCATGGGATGAAGAAGAAGTACTTTGATAGTGTTATGCAATGGTGCATAATGACTAGCAATTTCAAGCTAAAAGAAAGAGGAGAAGCAGTAGGAGAAGAAAGAGAGAGAGGGGAGAGAGAGTGAAACCCAAGAAGAAGAATATATACTAGCTAGGTTTTTACAAAAGAAAAGGGAAAAGGAGCAATTGAAGTTAGTGTTTAAAAAAATGGCTAACAAAACAAATTAAAATAAATTAAAAAAAAGAAAGGAACTTGGAACTTTCTATAAGAGAGGGCTATATAAAATGTAAAAAAAGATATGGTTAGTAGTAGAAAATGTAAAGGGGATGGGCACCAAAATTGAGATGGGGAGAGAGAGAAAGTAATTAGCTTTGGGTTTCTACTCTATGTTGCTAAAGTATATAATCTATTTTACACCTAAAAATCTTAACCATTCATCTTAAATACCTAACTTTCTTTTGCTAGATCTTAGCCATTCCTTTCTTTTAAAACCCAATTTCCTTATAAACTCTTACTTAAATTGTCTAAAATAAAAATCTTAACTTTCTTATATCCAATCTTTCCTAAAAAATAATTTGTCCAATTAAAATAATTTATTTCATAAATTCTTACACTTATGATTAATAAAATTATTCCAACAGATAAGGAATTCCAAAAAAATGGCCATATAAAAATAAGTAGTTTTCAAATATTTTCATTAATATTATTTTAAGATTCTAGAATCCTTTAAAATTAAATTTTAACCAAATAACTATTAAATAAAAATGGGTAATCACAAATATTGAGATTTATAAAAAAAATAGATTATTAACTAAGTAAATAATTATCCACAAATCTCAAATGTTATACTTCATATTTAAATCGGGGATATTACATTGAAGGCCTTATGTAACTGAGAAGCTAAAGTCCTGTTTCTGCCCCAACTAAGCTAGCTTTGGTATTTAGGTCATATTTGGAGCTATAAAGGCCCAATTAATGTGAAAATATCCCCTAAATCTTTATAAAAGCTAGCTTTACAACTTTTATATTTATGAGCTACCCAAATTACAATTTTTTAGTGATTTTAAATTAGGTGGAATTCAAACATGTGAGATTTCACTTTTGTTACTTTTAAAGTTAATTACTTTGTAAAAATAGGTTATGAGCTTCTAAAAATTAGGAAGGCCTCATTATTGTAATCCTGAGAGACATAGAATCTAGGTCCAATAGGGATTTAGGATAATTAATTTAAATATAAAGGCAAGAACACATATTAGAGATCAGATTTTACACATTACATAGAATTAGCAACATAATTTTCTCTCTTCTTCTAGCTCTTATGTTCTCTAGCCATGGAACATTAAATTCTAAGTTAATTCAAGGATTTTGAGGTTCTTGTCTAATAGATTATGAGATCATGATTTGTAATGTTGATTTTCTCCAATTAGTTTTCCTCTTTCCTTAATTACTTGTGTAGATTTCTTGAAATTATATATGTTGGATGTTGATTTGGTATAATTGCTATTCATCCTTGTGATTTTTGATATTTTGCTATTTTCATGTGGTTGCCTAATAATGGTTTTACATGTAGGGGTAGAGGGTTGAGGGATTATTTAGAGATTTCTAATTTAATTTTTTAATTCAATTAAATTCTATCTTTAAATCAATTTCAATCTATCTTAGAGATTATAGTGATCACTTAATTTAGCTAATCTTAGTTAATCAAATCCTAGATAATTATCGAGCATTAGAATTCATGAATTATTGCATGGGTTATGGGTAATTCAAGGTTGAAAAATTAATTAGAAAAGTTAAATATTAATTGATTCATAATTAACCCAAACTGGAGCTCTTAATTCCTTGTATTGGCTATTTCATTATATTGATTTCTTCCTTACTATTTATTTTGTATTCTACTTAATTTAATACATTCAATTCATAAAATACCCATAACTCTAATTCTATGTTAATTATATATTTTGTTATTGCATACTATTATATACTGCATTTTGCATCCTATTTCATTCTATTTGGATAACTTGTTTTGCTTTTATCTATATTAGTTTCTTTTATTTTTAATGCATAATTAATTCAAAAATTTTGTAATCATTACTAGTAAGTTAATTTAGAAAACATAAATTAAGGGGTCATAGAAGTATGACCTAGTTTGACATCTTATACTACATTATTTTTAACAAGCTAGCATAATCTAATTTTGGTGCAGTACGGCTTGCATGTTTAATTTACTATTTTTTTTACAATCCTTCCAATAAGCATCAAAGACCTAATTGCATTTCAATATAGGTTTGCATCCATAAACTAACAAATAATTAGAACTTTCCATTAAAAAGGTTTAATGATATGCTTAAGGCATGTGCACTTGAGTTTGAAAGTAGTTGTAAGAAATACTTGCCTTTGATAAAATTTATATACAATAAAAGTTATCAAGCCAACATTTGACCCTTTTTGAAGCATTGTATAGCCAAAAATGTAAATCCCCTATAGGTTGGTTCAAACTAGGAAAATCTAAGCCTTTAGGGTTGGACTTAGTGATTAATGCATTGGAAAAGGTGTAAATTATTCAAGATTAGCTTAAAGCCCCACAAGATTGTCAAAAATCCTCTACAGAAAGAGAATAAGGGATCAAGTATTTAGTGGGAGACAGTGTTTCTCAAAGTGTCCTTAATGAAAGGAGATATGCAATTCAATAAGAAAAGGGAACTTGTACCTTGCTATATAGGCCCCTTTTCCTATTCTTAGGTAACTTAGGGCTATGATCTTTCACTTAGAACTACTGAATACCTTGCATGTCATCTATCCTATTTCCCATGTTTCCATGCTTTGAAAGTATATGTCAAATGACTTTTATATCATTCAAGAAGAGCCATTCCAATTAGATGCCAAACTATCATATGAAAAGCTATTGGCTAAGATCCTAGACAAGCAAGTTCAAAAGCTTAGATCAAAAGAAGTACTATCAATAAAAGTATGATAGGAATAACATGGAATAAAGGATGCCACATGGAAGTTAGAAGAAAATATGAGGTAGAAATATTCTTATTTATTTGGTAAACATAAATATCCTTATTTATTTAGTAAGCCTTATTGTTCAAGTCTCATTACCTTAGTAAAATAGATTACCTCATATGCTACCTTTGAGAATTTAGGGATAAATTCTTTTAAAGGGAAGAGTACTATAACCGCCTGAGGAATTAAAACCTTGATTTTTCTAAATATTGAATGGTTAATTACTTAGCGAATTTTCTTGTTTAAGTGGTATATATGAATTATATGGATGAATAAAATTAAATGAATATGATGGAAAGGATATGGGTAATAAGATGTGTCATAGAAATATGATAACATGAGAATGGTAAGGAGTATGAAAGATTAATAATGAAATTTGTGAGAAAAGTAGGGTAGTAGTCAACTAGCCTATTTGGGTTGCTCTTTAGGTAAGTATAGTCAACTATGGTCTAAGAGGGTCAGCTAACGAGCAAAGTTAGTACTTGCCCACATTTTTCTAAAACACCATTGATCCTTCTATCCTTAGAATACCCTAAACTAGCTTTCCTATTACATTTGTTTCATTTATATAATATACCATAAGAATCTTTTTTAGAAAATACCTCAAGTGAATTAGAAATTTCAAATAGGTATTATATTAGAAAACACCTGAATCATAAAACCTAGTAAAAAAGCGACTAAAATTTGGGAAAATCGTAAGAGTAACTTTTAATGTGAGCTTGACTAGAATTTTTATATAATTTTATTAGGTAATAAAATATATTAACATCTAATTAAATCTAATAATAAATTTAGAAAAAAATTCACATAGGAGTTTATTTGAATTCAATCACTTGATAAGCTAAAAAGTGAGAAATTAAACTAGAAATTTAAACGGATTAATTTAAAAATCCTTGGGCTGACCTAAGTCAAAATTTGTAGACCCAAAATGTGTGTAGAAGTTCATGAGTAAAGGTCCAAAACTATCTAACAGTTTAAGGGAAAAAATGCAAAGAAAGTGAGAAATTTAAAATTAATTTGTAATAAACCCTTTTTATCTTTTTAAGTGGTTAATTTTTATTGGTATTGGGCTGGTTTGGCCCAATTTTTAAAGCCCCAAATCAGATTTTTAAGAGCTAAAAAATGTAGGCCCAAGTTTCTAAAAGAAGCCAAGGACTTAAGTGAAAAAAGGGCAAAACTAGGGATTAAATTGCAAGAAATTCTTTTATCTTTCAAAATAGCTAAATCTCATTAGTCATCAGGCTAATAATTTGTTGAGCTTGGAGGGACACTTAGGCATCCAAACCATCCAACAATTGTCCAAAATTATTTTCAAAAACTAATAAATAATAATAAAGAAATTAGAGTTTTTTATGGCTAGGGTTTTGCCTCTATATATATTTGTTTTAGACCATTTGGAGAAACAAAAATTCTGCTCCCTTTTGTCCAGTTTTCAAGATGTAAGAAGAAGAGAAAATTAAGGGAATTCAAGTTTTCATTAGCAATTAAAAAGTGAGTGGCCACTACTTCTACTTTATAGTTTTTCTATAAATATGATGACATTGTTGTAAATTGTTTTGTGCATGGCCATGTATAAAGACTTGGTTTTGATTTTATAAATTTTTATATTATTTGATGATATTAGGATGTTATTGGGTGGAAAAAATTAGTGGAAAAAGTTTCACTAAAATAGATTAAAAGATGATTTTAGAAAAGTGTATAAACAAGATTCTGTTTAGGTGTTTTATTAATATGTTTCTATTGCCCTCTTGAAATCATGGTTTGAAAATTGTTTCAATAAAAAATTTTGATGTTTTAATGTCATAAATGATGTTAGGAAATATGAGAAAATTTTTGGGAATTTTTAGAAAAATTTAAAAATGTGAAAAGTGAATATTTATAAGCCTAGGAAGAATGAAGTTAGAACAGAACGTTGGTAAGTTTTGCTTCTGTTCTTGAGGTATTTGGGCAATCAAATGATGGATTGAAATTATGAAAATTGGTGTACCTACCCTTCCATATTTGGGAAAATTTAGTGATATTTTAGGTTCATATGGTTATCCAACAAAATTTTCTATTTCATGAGCTCCAGTACAGCCCTGATTCTAGACTTTGTCTATGTAGTCTCGGGTTTGGAAATTTTTGAACCATGAACTGATTAAAAAAAATTATGAAACTTTTATAATATTTTATTTATGATGTTATAAAGTTTTATTAAAAATTTTGTGGCAATTGAAGTTGATTTGGTTATCCAAATGATAAATTTGTTATGACAACTCCAGTGCCATCCAAATATCATAGCTTTAAGTTCCTACTTTTGGTCAATGGTGAAGCTCATGAAATTCATTGTGTAACAATTTAGTTATTCATCATTGGACATGTTAGGGAGACTAAATTAAAATTTGATAATTTATAGAAGTGATTTGAATATTAAAAAGGCACTTCCATTGCATGACACTCTGTGCTGGCTCTGTTTGAGAATGTGTTCTCACTTCTGTGTGAATAGTATCAAAGAACCATAATGGTGTAAGATAATTGACCTTTGATAATTTATAATGAGTTAATAAGATGTAAGGGTTTTAGATAAATTTTTGATAAAAGTTAGAATGAATTTAAGTATTGAAAAGGGGATTTACTTATGAATACCCCTTTTATGGCCTAATAAGACTTTTGGATTTGTGAAGTATATTTTGAATTAATATCATACCCTTGTTATTAAAATAGTTTTTAGTCTTGAAATATCATATGCTACATTTGTTGCTAAAATAATTAATGAAACACTTATGGCTAAGTTGCTATTTTAACCATACCTATGATATGTGATAATGAAATGCATGATTGATGCCTATGGTGTCCTGACATGGTTGATGCTTACGATGTCTCATTTTTGTTGATGCTTATGATGGCTTGATACTTATTTGTTGTGTATAGAAAAATATATATTCTTTATGTAACTTTTTCCTAGGAGAAGGGGTTATAAGGTAGGACTGAAGTTATAAGTGAGATGAGCAGTATAAGGCACGACTGTAGTTATAAGGGCGAGGAGGGGTATAACGCAAAACCAAAGTTATAAGGAGGAAAAATTTAGTACTAACTGTAGTCATTTAGCTTAATAATTTAAATAAATATCATTTTAAATAAAAGTATTATCAAAAATTTATTATGTGATGAATATTTAAATATATCAATATATATTTAAATTGTTATGGTGAAAACTCTTAAACAAAAAGAGGGAAGTAGCCATTTACTGAGTAATTTTTATTACTCACACTCATGTGTATTGTTTCTTTTGTAGATGCTAATCATGGTCTTGATGAAGCAAATTGATATATATATTGAACCCTTTCCTTGCTCCATGAAGGCGTGCCAAAAGAATAATATGGGATAGTTTAGTTTATTTGACAAAAAGTACTCTTCTTCTGAATGTTATGTTATGTATATAGTAATAGTATCATATTTTGTATACTCTCTAAACTACAAGCAATCTCCTACTATATTAATACTAGTAAAAGTGGTGAGAAAGTTGTAGAGTGTCAAGGCTTGTAAAAGTATTTAATTAGTGGATCTACACTAATTAGATATCTTTATACCCGTCACAATACCTTAAAATTGGGTCATTACAATTTCTCCACATCATCTCTAAATTTCCAAGGAAAATCCTAGAGCTCTCAAGGGGAAATCTCCATTCCTCTATCAATCTCACCTTCTCATGGTAAGTAACTCATCAATTTTTATTCTTCATCAATCAATCTTTTCTATTCTCATCCAATTTATTCCTTAAACATGAAACATAAACTAATTTAGTTGATAGAAGTTAAACCACTAAAAACTATAACTTATAAATCCTCCTTTATTTGATGAATATTGGCTTTCATCATCTTATGCTACACTTTAATCTACCACTTTTCTAACTTATAAGTAATATTCTACTTTAACTCCAACTCAAATTTGATGATTGATGAATATTGATATTTTATAGCATGTTAATGGTAGTATATGAATATGATGTTAGATGCATTGAATTGATGAATTATATGATGGATCATAGTGTTTGGAGAGTATTAATTATGCATGAATAGTGTTTGCACATGAATACATATAAAACCTTAATGTATATTCAACCATGTATGCCAAGTTACTTTCTAGGATAACATAGTTTACTATACAATTGACTATCTGAACTAGGATTTTTCTTTGGACAATGATAGCAAACTATTATTGTTTAAAGTTGCTTTTAGCCTCTTATATTCAACTATATAATTGACTATAAGTGCTAAATTTTGCCTTTGGATATTGATAGTTGAATATATAATTGACTATGACCTTATTTGTGGCCCATCTTAATCATGATACATAAGAGTGAATGACTTTAAATACATATGATTAGAAATGGTTAAATTTATTGAATTGACCCCTACCAACCTCACTTAATCGAAAAATAGTGGTTAGAGTTGAATATAAACACTTTTTTAATTGGTTTCAAAATAAAAATGAAGTAATTTTAGGTTCGATCAATTATAGGTTAGAACTCATTAGCCACTTATAACCCAATCCACTTAAATAGGCTTTTCAAGAGATAGAAACAACATTGTTTAAGGATGGCTTTATTTTTATTAATTAGCAATAAAGTGTCCTATTTACAAACACAATTGCCAAACCCCTAAATCATTTGTCCTAGCACACCATTGAAACTCATTTTCGATGATCTCACACTATCTACTAACTCTTCATTTTTATTGATCTTGTTACTCTATGATAAATGCATTGCAATATCCAAAAATTGATTATAACTGGTTTGCTAAAAATTATGCAATATAAGGAGATTAACCAAGTTTTACTCCTATTGATTCCTTAATATATCCTTTCTCAATTATTTACTAACAATGGTTACATAATTGTTAAGCATTTTATGCACTAACAACAGAAGGAATGAATGCAAATAAAAGTGAAATAAAAATTTGGATAGAATGCATATAAAATGTTATAGAATGTAGAATGTAGAATTTAGATAGTATACAAAATAGAATGAGCACAGAACCAAATTGAGGGGTTTGATTTGAAATTAAAATAAATGTATTAAATAAAACAAATATAGAGGTGAAATAGCAAGAAAGAAAATCAATATATCAAAGTAGTTAACCTAAGGATTTGAGAGCTCTTAGTATGTATTAATTATAGATAACAAAATATTTGACCATTCCAATTGATTTTTCAACCTTAACATATGCAATAATTCATGAATTATATGCTAGGTGATCATCTAGAATTTGATCAATTAAGATTAGAAGAATTAAGCAACCGCTATAATTCATATAGGAGCAAATTGAAATTGATTTGAAATGGAATTCAACTAAATTAATGGATTAAACTAGAAATCTCTAATTTAATCTCTCAACCCTTTGTCCCCATATGAAAAACTAAGATTAACGAACCATAATTTAATGTAAAAATTGATAATGATTAGACATTGCAAAGGTGAACACCAATTTTACTGAATCAATATTTAACTCATGCAGTTCTAAGCAATTAGCGTAAAGAATGAAGGAAAGAGGAAGATCAATTAGAAGAAGTCAACATTATAAATTAGGATCTCATAATCCAATAGAAATAGGCCTTAAAATCCTTAACTCAACCATGGTTAAAGAACAAGAAACTTCAATGAGAGAGAAAAGTTATATTTGTTGAATTATGTGGTGTTAATGTGTGTAGTGTTATTACCCTTTATATTTAACTAGATAACCACTAATACACCTGAATCCTATACCTCCTAAGGTTACAAAGAATAGGGCCTTGTTAATTTTAGAAAGCTAGAACTTATTTTACAAATCAATGTACTCCAATAGTTATAGTAATGAAATTTTGTAGGTTTGATTTTCACCTAACATAAAACCACTAAAACTGCGTAGTTTTGGTGAACCAAGAACATAATATTTATAAGACTAGGTTTTAAAAAGCATTGGGTACTAGTTTTACCTTAATTGAAGATCTAAAACTCCAGATATGGCTCAAAAACTGAAACTAGTTCATTTAGGACAAAAATAAGGCTTCAAAATCTTGGCTAAATAAGGCTTTTCAAACATCTAAACTGTGCTTTGACTAAAACATAAAAATTGTAGGACTTTCTTTAAGCTTTCCAATGATATAAAGATCACCCAAGTTTAACTTTTGGAACTTAAAATATAACTAAAAACCTAAAACAATGTAAAAATCAAGTATTAATTCAACAAATTCAAAAAATTGTAAAACTAATGCCAAATCACATAACAAGGTAGTTCTATAAAATTAAGTATATGTAACACACTAAGAAGTATGAAATAGGAGAAATAATATATATAAAATCTTTCACATCAAATTCCTCCACACTTAACCCTTGCACGACCTCAAATAAAATACAATTTTATTCAAAAATAAAAATAAAAGACTTACTTTCCAAAAATATCAAAACTACAAATGCACAAGGAAGAAAAAATTTAAGCCAATAAAAAACATAACACATCATGAACAACAATCTTGATAAACTTGAAACTAACTAACATAACAACTTCACTCAAAAAGTGGAGATCCACATGGTAAATTCTCACAAAATTCACTATTCTACTTTTAAATATTTAGGAAAAGTGTTTCACTTAAGTTCATTCTATGAAATTACTTTACTATAAGCTTGCTAATCATTTAATTTCCATTACTCAAATCACATGCACAACACAAATCAAAAGGACTTTATTTAAGGTTATAATGTGGCTAAACAAAAAGAAAGGAAAAATAAGGATATAAAAGGTTAGAAACCAAAGAAATTATTAGAGCACTTGAACCAAAAATGTATGGGTCAATTATGAACAATTATTACTTAGCACAATAACCCAAATTTAAATTCAAACACTTATCAACTTCTTCCATTTCCTTTTCACTCTTTTTTAATCAATTTCATTATGCGTTATCCTCTTTTTTCTTCATTATTTTCATGTTCTTTTTTTTTACTTTCTCTTTCTTTTTTTATTCTTTTTCTTTTGTTGCTCTTTTTTTTTTCAACCAACATTTGAACTTGAAGTTGATAATTTTTCACAACACACAAGCTCACACACCCCACATTTATTCAAAAGCCTATCTTACAAAAATTCAAATGCTTTACTAATCCTTAAAGTGTGGTAAAGAAATTTATTTTTTATTGAAAAAATATCCATGGACTAATCAACAAAAAAAAGGTAATTGAGCTCAAAGGGGCTCAACAAAGGTAAAATTTTAAGGTTGGCTATTTGGCTCTACAGAATGCCTTTATTTATTTTTTTTTGTGCATGCATGTGTAAATGTAATCTCAAAAAGAATTAAAACAAGTTCTAGAGAAATAAATCATAGAAGAACATCACACAAAAAGGAAAAAGAATAGTGTAAATTTTCAGCATAAGGCTCGAAATCTCAAAAGGAAAGTTATGCTACTAAGTTCAATCCACTAATTCAAAATCTATCACTACATCAATCCATTTCAAAAAGTAAAATCACTCATTCAATCATGTTATGAATCCCATATAACTTTAATTGAATTCTACTCATAAAAAATGTAAAATCTGCATTAATGGAAATCAATCAAAATGACTTAAAAATAACTGAAAAACACACTTTTTAAAAAAAATTATTTTTTTGAAAGCATTAAAAATTATTAAATGAAGGCATAAAGCACAAAACAAATCCTTAAAAGTATCCTCTCCATACATAAATTTTACATCGTCTTCAATGGAAAGCATATCAATATCATCAAGAAATATAAAGGACAAGTAAATAAAAAAGAGAGGTAAGGGAAAATAAATCTAAAATACTGGGATTGCCTCCTAAGAAGCACCTTTGTTTAATGTCTTTGGCTAGACATGGCTTGAATATCTTCAACTAGGATTTATATAAGGACTGATTACTTGTATTGCTTCTAAATTGTAAACTTTTAATTCATCCATCAAAGAGATGCTTTGTAAAGTGGGATCATCAAGCATACTTTCTACAAGTTCTATTCTTAAACCACTCTTCCTTGAATGTTCAAAATCATTCTGTATAATAAATTCAACATGATTAGTAAAATAATAGAAATTATCAATATGAAAACACTTTTTCCTTCTAAAAATTCAATTTTGGTAAAATTAATAGAAGGTACTAAGTTGGTGGTAGAAACCACTTTTGCATATTGTATTTCTGCATGATCATTAATTTTTTTCACATTTTGAAACATTGTTCTTATCACCTATAAATGTTGAAATCTTCACATATACAGCACACTTAATATCAGTGTCACAACAAGTACACTCATGGCTATCAACATAATCCATAAATTCAAAAAAATTTGAAAATTTAGTAAGCATATTATCAAAATTAGCATCAATGTGTAAATCAGAATGAACAAACTTAGAATTAGCGAAATAAAAATAAAAAATAGTGGAAAAAATAAAAATAAAAAATAGCAAAGTAGAAAATATCATAAAAAAATTAGAATAAGGAATATCATGAGATTAAAGCTCAAAAGTTTGGAGATAAGACACAATTTTCTTGTATAGCCTTTGAAATGACAAACTTGACTATAACACCATCAAACTGCATGTTTATTATTCCCTTTTAAATATTAATCATGATTTTTTGTTGTCTTGAGAAAAGGTCAACTAAGAATAATTAGTGGAAGAACCTTGGATATCTCATTTTCCATCTCTAAGATGTAAAAATTTGCTAGAAAAATAAGTCCATACATATTTGCCCTTACACTTATTTTCTTATCATTCTTTAATTTTTTTTATTATTGATACATAAATTTTTGAGAAGGTTAACATACCTTGGAATTTGTTTTATCAAATCTAGCAAAGGTATGTTAACTTTTAATTTTCTAAAGGAATAAAAAATTTAGTTTTCATTCTTAATTTTCTTTTATGGACCAACTCTTCTTGGAAAAAAGGAATAGAAAAATTAGTTGGAGCTAAAGATTTAGGAAAAGAATTAACATTGCTTTTATCATGTATTATTTCTTTTTTTTAGTTATCTGTAGTTATTCTCATTTGGTTGAATGCTTGCTTTTAATGTTTTAACTTTTTTGCTTTTTCATTGCTAAAAGAAGGCTATCTTGAACCTTGTGCTTTTAAATCACATATGGTAAAAGATAATTAATCAAATGGAGTTTGCAAATTTGTAATTGTGGCCTTTGTTCTTTGCTAAAATTGTAAGTTATTTACAACCATTTGCTTGACCAATTTTTCAAATGATAGTTAAAAACAAGAGGATGAAGTTGCTTCTAGTTTAAGAGTAGGATTAGGTGATATTCTAGTGTATGCAAAGGGATACTGAACTTAGCTTGAATTGCTACCATATCTAAAGTTTTGGTGATTTCACTGTCTAGGATTATAAAAGTTGGAGTAAGGATCATGTTTAGGCTATTACTGCTATTGGTTTCGCTATTAGTACTAAGGATTTCTAAGGAATACTACTACTACATAGGTTTGGTATTAATCATCATTTTCTTGTATTATTGGACACGAATCAATAGGATGAGTTAGGCAAGAGCATGTGCCACAAAGTCTAGTAGGGAGAAGGGCTTATATTTGTTGTTATTGTCTTATTGCCATTTGCCTTACTAGAAAGGTTAATTTATCTATTCTATGCTTCATTCTTTGTTGGTTTGTATAAGAAAAGTTCATTTCATTCACACTTTTGGTGGTAGTAATCATCCTGGTGCTAAATTGTTAGGAGTTTGTTGCTATGTTAGCCATTAAATTCCTAGCTGCCATAAGAGTTTTATCTATTAATACTCCATCACTTGCAACATCAATTATACTCATATCCATAGGAAGAAGTCCTTCATAGAAATACTAGATAATGAATTGCTCATTGATTTGGTAGTGCAAACAACTTGTACATAACTTCTTGAATCTCTCTCGATATTTATACAATATCTCAATGTTCAGTTACCTTATGCTACATTTTTTTTCTTGATGCAATAACTCTTGAAAGAAGGGATAAACTTCTCTAGGAATAGTTGCTTCATTTCATTTTAGCTTAAAACAAAACCTAGTTACAAATAATATAACCAATGCTTGGTTGTATTAGCAAGTGAGAAAGGATATGCCTTTAATTTGATGTGATCTTTTGAAATGCCATAAAATTTCATGGTTGAGCAAACCATATGGAACTCTTTCAAGTACTTATAAGTGTCCTTACCTACAAGACCTTGAAATCCAGGAAGCAAATGTATTAATCTAGATTTAAGCTCAAAATCAACACCAAGTTCAGGATATTGGATGCTTAAAGGTTAGTAAGTAACATCAGGGATAGCCTATTCCTTCAAAATCTTATTGTTTGCCATATTATCATAATTGTCAAAAGGTTCAAAATGACCAATGGAGATGTTATAACTATTAGTATTTCTAGTCCTATAAAAATGAAAAGATATATCTATTTCAAAATCAAATTATAATAAATTGCTAACAGTTCTTGTAGTCATACAACTATTTCAAAATCAAATTCTAATAAATTGCTGGAAATCGCGCATCATACATGCACAGCGGAATAAAATTTTTACATGATTTCCACCAAGGATCCATGCGAATTTAGAACGCCATAGATTAGGGACTAGGGTTTATACCTTTCGGCCAAAATCTTCTGTCCGCTACACAGCAAATCCAATCTGCTTCCAAATCACAAACCGGAATAGAAACTAGTAGATCAAATCACCAGTACAACGTTTATGTGGCTGCACCTCTGTGGTATCCACACGAACCCGTGAATCACTGATGAATGTCCACTACACACACCGATTGGAATTAATCTCCTTACACCTCGTAGTGCTAGCTATGCCTCTTTAGGGGTTTTGGTCAAGGAGAGGTGCTAGGGTTTTTCTATGCCTTTTTGGGGTGCGTAAATAATAAGAGTCATACTATTATTACCCAACAAGCCTATTTAAATAGGTGCATAGAAAAACCTAACCTATTTGGGCTTTATTCCATGTACAATTATAAGCTTATTATTGGGCCTTATAATTATAACATGAATTCCCAAATATTAAGCCTAAACAATTTGGTCCATTAATTCCAAATTCACTAGGCTCTAAGTGTACGACCCTACAGGCTCTCATTACGTTGGCAATGACCATTAATCATATTAATGATCATAAATAATGATTGGTATCTAGCAACACATCATTGTTACCCAAGTAATGAGAAAGTCGGTGATTTGACTAAACCTTTACACATGATCATCACTTATGTCCTTTTGTCCTATACATCTAGATTGAGCACGAGACATGGACTGTGTTATTCCCGTATAGCCCAACCTTAAGGTTTCTTGATTCCTAAGTAAGCTGACTGAAACAAATGTAATTGACATCTCATGTCAATTTATCTGAGCATGGCCATGCATTTTCTCAGCTTTACTTAATCAAGGGGCCCATAGATGTTACTCCTGTTATATAGGAGGGACAAATCCCATCTTGATCACACAAACCCCTCCGCATGATATGTGACATATCCAATATCTACCCTTGCATTCACTTAACCATTAGTGACATAGAATAGTATCAAAATATGAAACTCACATGTAGGGAACCTTGGTGATCTCAGGTCAAAGGACCATATTAATAATGATCACTAAGAACCACTTATGACACTCATATAACGATCCATGTAGTGTTCTTAATATGGGTCAGTCCAGTATACAAGTTCTCTAACTTGTACTCATGTGTAAACTTAATATCCCATATAAGTCTTCACACATGCTAGTCTTAACATATCAAAGCAACCTAATCCACAATGATATATGACTAGGGACATTTAAGAATACAATTATTCTAAGGTTATTATCATAATTGAATATATTACGCAGACAATATATATAATTATAATAATTGGAATTGCCATTAAAATAACATGATTCAACATTACAATCACCAATATAATTGGTTTTAGGGCATATACACTAACAGACTACACTAAGCAGAGCCATAGAAATATAGAAACATCAAAATACAAATGCACTATTAAAAATCACTTAAAACACATCTAATTAACTTATCTAGCCATTTTTAAAAATTATGAGACCACCACAAAATGAAAGCTATGATCATGCAAAACCTAAAAAATGCAATAAAAATCATAAAAAAAATTTAAAAATGTGATCAAAATAAAAAAATTTGGCAAAAAAAAAGGCACTTCACAAGTTGTTAAACAATTGTGACACTTGATAAGAAAAATATTTTATATCACCACAAAAAATTTTAGCTTAATTGAAGCTAGTCATTTTGGTACTTGTTCAAGAAGGTAGAAAGCAAAATGTCTGTAGCTTGTTTAAATGAGCATAAAACCTCTAATAAAATGTAAAATGATGTAATATAAGATGGAAAAGCATAAATTAAAATGGAGGAATATGCTGTTATTAAAGAATACAAGAGAGTCAAGAAAATGTAGAGAAATGATAGATATTGTAAAATGCAAGCAAAACACTAACAGAGGCAAGACTAACTAGAATGCTTAAACAATTATGCAATACATAAAAGATAGGAAAGGATGAATTCAAGTGAATCACTAGCAATGATGCCAAAATTTTGACAAATGCATTGTAACACCCCAAAATTGATTATAAGTAGTTTGCTAAAAATTATATAATAAATAGTGAAAAACTATATTATACTCCTAGTGATCCCTTAATATATCCTTTCTAAATTATTTACAATGATTACACAATTGTTAGACATTTTATGCATTAAAAACAAAAGGAATGAATGCAAATGAAAGTGAAACAAAAATTTGGATAGAATGTAAACAGAATGAGCGAGAAAGCAAAATGCAAAATTCAAATAGTATGCAAAATAGAATGAATACAAAATCAAATTAGGGGTTTTATTTGAAATAAAAATAAATATATTAAACAAAACAAATCATAAAAGTAAAATAATAAGAAAGAAAATCAATATAGCAAAGTAGTTAATTTAAGAATTTGAGAGTTCTTAGTAGGGATTGATCATAAATCATAAAATATTTAATCATTTTAATTAATTTTTTAACCTTAAATTATTCGAGACCCCTATAATAATTCATGAATCTTATGCTAGATAATCATCTAGAATTTGATCAATTAGGATTAGCATAATTAAGAAACTATTATAATTCATATAAAGCTAGATTAAAATTAATTTAAAAATAGAATCAATTGAATTGAAGGATTAAACTAGAAACCTCTTAATCAATCTCTCAACACTCTATCCCCAAATGAATACCATGACTAACTTGTTAGGATTCGGATCAATATACACAGCGGAATTTTAAAATTTTGATCCAAAACCTTCCTAGGATCCGTGCAAAAGTCATAAACCAGTATTAGAGTTTTACCTTATTTGTGCTCGTGCTCTTTCTGAATGAATCCTTAAGAGACTAAGATGAATCAAATGCCGGCTAGAAGGTACAATGTCTTTACAGTATCCACACGAAGTGAACAATGACTTCTCCTCTCCACGAAGCTGCTAGGATTCGTTTCTTTCACTAGGATTGGGTTTGGACATTTTCTAGAGTGATTTAGGGTTTGATTGAAGCCAATATGTGTTTTTTAATATGCTACCTTCAAGCCCTTATATAGAACTAAGGCATATCACAATCCTAGTCCCACTAGGATAATGCTTCAAAAATCCTAATCACACTAAATAACTATCACCTTATCCTTAGATAGGACTTATCTATTAATTATCTAATATTAGATAATAATAATATTATCTCATAATATAATTATCTAATATTAAATTGGCATATAATTATCTTATATTATATAATAATAATAATATTATCTCATAATAATATTATCTAATATCTAATAACATAATTATCTGATATTACTTTAATATTAAATAATATCACATAATATAATATATATATATATATATATTATGTGAATAAATATATATTATCTTAATAATATATATATGCATGAAAATAAGTCCAATTAATTGAATTTTAATCCAATTAAAATTTAATTAATTATTATCTCATTCCTACTCCTTTTGCGTGACCCTGTAGGTTTTTACTATATTGATAATGATTCATTTTGGGCCATAAAAGTGAGCGGTATCTAGCAATATATCACTATCACTCAAGTAGTAAGAATATCTATGATTCGATATCTACCTAATATATGATCAACATTTTACATCATAATCCCTTTTGTAAAAATATCCAAATCGAACCGGAGGTATGCAGTGTGTCATCTTTGTTAATTTTCAATTTATATTTCTTGATACTGAGTAAACTTAAAACAAATTATTAATATCACATATTGATCCAATTGAGCATGGCTATGCATTTCTAAATCTCACTCAATCAAGGGGCCTAAGGATATTTCTCTTTTGTACAAGAGTAATAAAATCTCATCTATATCACTTACTTCCCTCTGCATAATTTCTGACACACCTAATCAATGTCCTACTCGTCATCCCAATTAAAGGTGACATATGACGACATCAAAGTGAGTAACTCCTCATGTAGGGAACCGTAGTGACTTCAGGTCAAAGGACTATGCGCATTTGTGATCATATAAGAATAACTAATAACACGTTTATCCATGTAGTATTCTCATAGTGGGTCAATCCAATACATTGTTCACTAACAATGTACTCATGTATTGACTTGATATCACATATCTATGATTCATAATCATCAGTCACTATACATGCTAGTCTTGATGTATTATTACTATCTTTTTCATAATAAAACTTGACTAAGGGCATTTTAGGAATAGTAAAGCTATTCTAAGGATAATTATTATATTTAAGTTATAATTTGTGCAAAATAAAATAAAATAAAATAAAATAATTATATTACCAAAATAAAACGTAATACATTATGTAATATTGCAATCATCTGTATGATTGACTCCTAAGATACACACCAACATAACCAACCATGGTTTAACATAAAAATAGATAAAGATAAAAAATCATAAGGTTAAACACCAATTATACCAAATCAACATTCAACTCATGTAATTCTAAGTAATCAGCACAAAGAATAAAGGAAAGAAGAAGATCAATTAGAAGAAGTCAACAATATAAATTAGAATTTTATAATCCAATAAAGATAAACCTAAAATTCTTAAATTAACTAGAAGTTTAGCCCTTCATAGCTAAAGAATAGGAAACTTCAAAGAAGGAGAAAAGTTATCTTTGTTGAATTATGTAATATCAAAGTATGTAGTGTTGTTACCCCCATATCTTAATTAATAACCACTAAAACTTAATAGACCTGAATCTCATGCCTCATAAGGTTATAAAGAATAGGGCCTTGCTAATTTTAGAAGCCTAGAACTTATTTTACAAAATAATAGACTCCAAGAGTTACAGTAGTGAAAATTTATAGGTTTGACTTCCACCCAATGTAAGACTACTAAAATTATGTAGTTTTCATTGTTAGGCCGGGTTTTAGGAAGCTTTGGGTGCTAGTTTCATCTTAATTGAACCTTTAGAGCTTTAGATGTGACTTAAAAACTGTCATTTAGCTAAGACGACGATAGGGCTTCAAATTTTTAGCTAAATAAGACCTTCCAGACATCTAAATTAAGCTTTAACAGAATATAAAAGTTGTAGAGCTTTCTTTAAACTCTAAAGGTCACCGTAATTGTCACAACCCATTCAACAAATGCTGTAACTGGCATAAAGATACCTAACTAGTATTTTGATAGTAAATTAGATATCCTTACAAGTTTTATAGATATTTCAAACTCTACCTAATTTCTTGTTAAACAAAAGTAGTAATAATAAAAATATACAAAAAATAAACATAGACTATATATATATTCAAAATATTTACATTAAGAAAGATCAGTTTACTATACAAATACAGTAGTGACTTTATTTATCAAACTCACTAACCCAACTAGGACCTTATTTTGGATCCTTCTCAAGATCAAATTCTAAGGAGGTACTGGATTCATTGGATACAGATGGGGTTGTATTGCTCCCAAAACTCTCTACTTGAGCAACATGCTCTAGTGGAAAAAGCATAACTGGACTAGGGTTAGAGTTAAACTTTTCAACTATAGTATCAAAATATATTTCGGTACTCCTTAATGTGGTCCGAGTGCGTCACCTAAGGAGTACTTTGAATATGCTATGTGGGGTCTAGATGGTCCCTATATAGGTATCAATGTGTTGCATTAAGCTCATGGCTTGAACTTGAAAGGAAAAGAAAATCAACTAAAAAAATGAGTACTTATAATACTCAGTAAGTAACAACTTATTATCTCATTCCTATATTTTTATGAAGAACCTTTTTTATACCTTAGATATGGTATATTTAACTCATAACCTTTGTTTGTGTGATTGAATCTATAACAAATGACAATAGTTGATATGCAGGTTTCACCTTATATCTTCGGTCTAACTTTATCCCTTACTGACGTGAACCCGCAAGTGCATAGGTTTAGTCGAGTTATAGTATAAAAGATATCGTCTCCACAGGGATTGAGTGTTGAATACTAACTGAATTTCAAGGTAAATTATCTAAGTGTACCGATTGGTATTATGAATTAAGAGTAAAATGCAAAACAAAGTTTAGTTATCAAAAAGGAAGAAAATAGAACTGGTAATGGATTAGGTAAAGATTTAATTCAAATGAGGTGGAAGTGTACTTAGCTTTAGGGTTCCCTTGTGCATTTCATTATGGAATGAAGATAATCCTCTAGCCCGATTTACTGTTAATTTAGATTGCTAGATTACCAAAAATAAGCTATACCTCATTGCAAGGCTACTAGCTACTAACCAATAGATAAAGTGCCCAGAATTTTTCTAATAATCACTCATCTAGGTTGCATTAACAATGCTTGAGAATCCAAGTTTAGACATTTCATCCTTTGCAAAAGAATCCAATTAGCTTAATTCCTAAGTTTAATAGAGATTCCCAATGATTATGCAAGGTCTGATTAATTAATTAGTCATTCCAACCTAGAATCAACTAATCTTTTACACAAATCCAATATTCCGAAAGTATTGGGTCGTTGAAGTACAAAATAGCATAATCAAATCATAAATCAACAATAAATCAAGCTAGATTATATTAAAATCAAATCCATAAATCCATGAACAAGTCTACCCTAGTTGAGCACTAGGGTTTAGTGTGAGTTCATTACACAACCAGCAGAAAACTAGAAAGTAGAGAGGGGAATCAAACTAGTCATGAAGCTCTACAAATTTCTTACTTGAATCTTCAATTCATTGCTTGAATCCAAGGCTAACAGTCGCCCTTAGTGTCTTTGGGTCTCTCCTAGGGTTTCTACTGACGGCTCCTCTTTTAATTTTCAGTTCTCCCTTCTCTTTTTAGTGATTCTTCGCATAAAACTTATATGGGTAAAGTACACGGGGTATGACACGGCTCGTGTTGTACCCTATGTTCTTCTGCGAAGGTTAGGCAGTATGATATACGGGGTCTGACACTCCCCGTGTTTACTTACGAAGGGTCAGGCAGTATGGTACACGGGGTATGAGACTCCCCATGTTGTACCTCATGTTCTTTTGCGAGCAGCTCAGTGAGGCTTTGAAACACACAGAAAGATACACGGCCTTCCACACGGGGTTACCATACCTCGTGTTCTTTGTCAGATGAGCGAGTTTGCTTTGATTCTCCACAATTTGCATGGTTTTGGCTCCGGATCCTTTTCTAATGCTCAAATGAGTCACTTCAAAACCTGAGAACAAAATATCGAGCATTTAAGTACCCTTTTTCAATTAATTTGCACAAGATACTAAGTAAATAAGTGATGAAACACATAAAATTTAAGTGCAAATGTGCATTTATTAATTCCCCCACACTTGAATCTTGCTCGTCCTCGAGTAAGGAAGTAAAAGAACAAAAAAATCTACTCCACTTTTTTGTTAATATCATCAGGCAACCATTCAATGAATCAGAAATTAGGATCAAGTCATGCAAAGCAACTAAATGAAAACAAAGTAACTAAATAAGTCAATCCTCAGCATAAAAGCAAAAGAGAATAGCATTACAGGTAAAGTGTTCACTCAAACTCTCAAGATAAGGCTTGTGTATACTCTCAAATAAATCATCTCAAGATTTAATGTTACCATATGCTTGCAAAAACTCTAGTCTCCACTATTATATTGTAAAATGCATGCAAATCAGAGGACTTTATTAGGGAAAATAATGAGGATAGAGGAAAGGAAGATTAAGGGATGAAAAATGATAGAGTCAGAGGAGGGAAAAGACACATTGGCCTTAAGTTCGACCACTATCGAGTTCCATTGCTCAGCTTGGCATATTGCCTTACTTCTATTCTTTGCCTTAACTTTTTCTATGACAGCAAGCAAAACTTTTCTTCTTTCTTATTTTCTAACAAGCTTTTCTTCTTTTTCTTCCAAAATTATTTATTTACCACCATTCCTTTTTTGTGTTTTTTTTCTTTACAATAAATCTACTTACCCAACTAAGCAACTCTATTTAAGAACCTCTAAGTGATAGCCAAACTCATTTAATGTGTCTAAGTTCCCATAAACTCTGAAGTTCAAGTTCACTTGGGCAGTGGCTTTGAATGCATATAGGATGGGCTAGGCTTGAAATGAAGGTCCAAGGCTCAAGGTGGCTAACTAGGGGCAAAGCTGAAAATAGTCTAGGGGTAAATCAAAGAAAGGATTCAAATAAGTAAAATAGATAAAAAAAAAAAAAGGGTGAAGAAACATGGCCTCATCATTTTTGACATGCAAAATACATAAAATGTAGCCTCAAAAAGAGGAAATGCAAGTTCTAGAACATAAAGCCAAGAGTGAGACATAATCCCTCAAGAAAATAAAAATGAGCCTCAAATTCTAATGTGTAAAGTTGCTCAATAGGCTCAAGTCTCGCGAGGATCAATTATGTTCATTACTCTCAACTTCAAGCTTTAGATTTTCCTTATTAAGTTACTAGTTAACTATTAAAAGAGCAAGGCATGAACAAATCCACTTTAGTCAAAAGATTGCCCTAAAAATTTAAAAAAATTTTACATATCATTGAATTTGGAGTAAATTTCAGTACTCTAAATCAATCAAGTAGATTCAAGTGCAATACATTCTAAAAGCTGCTCCCCCACACTTAAAATTAGACATTGTCCTCAATGTACAAAAAAGGTAAATGGAAAAGAGACAAAGAAGAGATGGGGGACTGGAACTTCCCTGACAAGTGGAGCGTTGTTGTCAATTACAGAATATGGCTTCAAGGGGATCCACAAGCAAAGAAAGATTAGGAGAGAAAGAGGAGACTGCTAATGCAAAAGAAAGGAGATGCATTACTGAGATAAACTATGCTGTTAGTTAGTTATTACAAACATAAATAGTAAGAGTGCAAGAAAATAAAAGAGAAATAGTTAAAGTAATAGAAACTAAATGAAAGTGCATCACCAATATAAGTACAGACCAATATAAATGAGAATAGAAAAGAGGAATAAGTAAAAGGAAAAATATATAAGTTAAAGGGAAAAGCAATCTGAGCTACTGAGTAGGAGGATCTGGATCAGTTAGGGAAGAGGGGTGGAAAAGCTTGAAGAGGGGCTCAATTATGCTCTCAATATGTCTGAATCTCCTGTCCAAGTCATCATGGAGGCCCTCAATTCTCGACTAACGCTCAGATATGCACTGAAGTTCAGCTAGAATCTGCTGCTGACCAGACAAGATATCTCAAAAGTAAGCCTCAGATGAAACTCTTCTGCCCGCAAAAGATGATGGACCCATATCAAGAGCTGCATCACCATCGCCATCATTTCCTGGAAAATCATGCTCTTCCTCAGGGGGTGGCTGCTGCATAAGCTGGATCCCCATAGCTAGAAGAATGCCCCTACGAATGGGGGTCATGTGTGATGTTATAGAAAGGGATCCATAAGGTCAATCAAAGAGTCCTAACCGCCTGGCTAGTCTGGTAATGTATGGACTAGCAGCAATACTCCCAGCTCGTCTGTCTAATGCTTGAGTCAAAGGAAATGTGCAAATGCACCTCCAATGTGGATGGGGACTCTCTGTATCATGCTATACAAGAAGAGGATAACAGTTGTGCTCACTACTCCATGACTATGCCCCCGACCACTCAAAGTATAACTGAAAATAGATTGGATGATTCGCCATGTAACTCTCTTGAGGCTAGATGCCTTGCTCTTTGTCAGATCATAGGTACTCCCAGTAGCAATGTCAGACCATACTTGCCACTCTTAGGTCCCATGTGGCAGTCCTATCAGGAAATCATGATACTCAGGAGTGGCTACAAATTCTTCAGAGTAAATTCCTATGTGTACTGATAGCTGGGTCACACTCATAGAATATGTGACTCCCCCGAGGCGGAACTGCACTGTATTAGCAGAATCAACAGTGCTGAAGTATCTCTTCAGATAGAAGGTGCTGAGAAACTCTAAGGTAAGTTCTTTGTAAGTAGGCTCTATAATATGAAAGAATGTCTCCCAAGCACCTACACTTATAAGCTCTCAGATCTCGTCCTTAAGGCCAAACTCCCTCAAGATCGCCCAATCTATGTATCGACCTTCCACAAATGACCGATCTTTGTGTCTATTAAATGGCTGGATATGGGCATCATCTATGAATTCTAGGAGTTGGGAGGTAGCTGGTCCTCTAAAGGAGGTCCCTCTAGAAGTACTGCCCTTAGAGGTCTTTTTAGCAGCCATCTTTTATCTTTTTGACATGATCTGCAAGGGAAAACTACAATATGAGAGAGATTTTTGAGATTTTCACTATGAATTAGATAGTTCCAGGTTCAGATAATGTCAATCAGCAGATTTCAAGGGCGAAAGTTCAGCAAGTAATTCTAATATCTATCCAATGTCAAATGAAGTGCAATTCAAAGCTTGATGTCATCAATGCAAGTAAGTGAGCAAATCAATGAGGTAAATCATACAATCAGGTCCCCTAAATAAATATTAAACCTTAAAGGATTTAACTTCAATCAATCAAATCTAGCCAAGGAAAAATTCAGAGGATATGAACATTCTTATAAGTCCTACCATTCATTGAAGTTCAATAAACACAAGCAATTCCAAATATCTTCAAAGAATTCAAGGGAAAGGCTCTTACCTCATGAATTTCAGAGAAAAACCCTAAGTTCTTAGTTGAAACTCAAGAAGAATCCAAATCTTGCAATTAGACCGATTAAATTGAAGATTAAGTAGTAAAATCGCTTCAAATAGCCAAGTAAAACACTTTAATCGGTGTATTTTAGGAAGAAAATGGCTGAAAATAAGTATAGAGAAGTTAGGTCATGGTGGGTGCTGAAGAAAATGAAGGAAAATGGAGGAATTTCAGCCATTAAAAGCTCGTCTGCCTAAGAACACGGGATATGACACGGCCCGTATTATACCCCGTGTTCTTCTACGAATAGGTATTCTAGGTTTTCGCAAAAATACACGGGGTCTAACATACCTCGTGTTCTACCCCGTGTTTCTCTCTGGGAGGTGCTTGCAGACTTCACAATAGTACACAGGGTTTGACACATCCCGTGTCAAATCTTGTGTTTCTCTCTTGAAGGCTCATTTTCAAAAATCCTTATTATCGGTTCAGTCAGTGAGGTACACGGGGTTTAACATTCCCCGTGTTCGACACCGTGTATTTCACTGGAATGCAAAAAAATTCAGTTCTACCAAACAGTGAGGTACACAGGGTCCGACACGGCCCGTGTTCTATACCGTGTATCTCACCATAATGCATTTTGAGCAACAACAAAAATGAATATGTGCCTAATTTACCTAGAAACAAAGACCAAGTGCAACAAATGAGCATCTTAAATCAACAACCAATAACTTATATGCCTTAAACTAGTCAGAAACTCAGAATGAAAATGGAAAAAACAAAGATTAAAAGCAATAAAAATAGAAAAATAAGCTTGGGTTGCCTCCTAAGAAGCGCTTGTTTAAGGTCATAAGCTCGACCCTTGTTTCAATCAGTCTGGAGTTGCCATTATCGATGGCCCGGCAACATAGTGTTTCAATCTCTGGCCATTAACCTTGAAATTGCCAGTGCTTTCACTCCAAATTTCTACAGCTCCAAATGGATACACTTTTTTCACATGAAATGGCCTGGTCCACCTTGTTTTGAGCTTCCTTGGAAAGAGCTTAAATCTGGAACTAAATAGCAACACCACGTCTCCTTCATGGAATTCCCTTCTGAGAATGCGCTTGTCGTGCCAAGCCTTTATTCTTTCTTTGTATATCTTGGCATTGTCATAAGCATCATTTCTCAGTTCTTCAAGTTCAAGAAGTTGAAGCTTTCTTTTCTCCCCAGCAGATTGTAAATTAAAGTTTAGCAACTTTATTGCCCAATATGCCTTGTGTTTAATCTCTATCGGCAAATGACAATGCTTTCCATAAATAAGTCTAAATGGTGCCATTCCAATGGGAGTCTTGAAAGCAGTCCTGTAGGCTCATAAGGTGTCATCCAACTTGAGGGCCCAATTTATCCTTAATCTGGACACGGTCTTCTCCAATATGCTTTTAATTTCTCTATTTGAAAGCTCCACTTGCCCATTAGTTTGTGGGTGATATGGAGTAGAGATTTTATGCATTACACCATACCCTTTCAAGAGGGATTGAAATTGATTAGCAATAAAGTGAGACCCTCCATCATTGATGACGGCTCTAGGTATCCCAAATCTAGGAAACAACACCTTCTTGAAGAATCGAACTACAACTTTTGCATCACATGTCTGAGTGGCAATTGCTTCCACCTATTTGGAAATATAATCAACCGCCACAAGTATATATTTGTTACTGGAAGAAGGTGGGAATGGTCCCTGAAATCAATTCCCCAGACATTGAATAATTCAACTTCCAAAATGTTGTTCAAAGGCATCTTGTGCCTTTTTGATATACTACTAACTCTCTGACACTGGTCACATGAAGTTACATAGTGATAAACATCTTTGAATAAAGTTGGCCAATAGAAACTTGCTTGGGCAATCTTTGCAGCTGTTCTTGAAGTGCCGAAGTGTCCTCCATAGGGGGAGGAGTGACAATAGAACAGAATGCTAGCAATTTCTTCCCTAGGCACACACTTTCTAAATAAGCCATCGACACATCTTCTATAGAGAAGAGGTTCATCCTAAAAATAATGTTTCACCTCTGCTAAGAACTTCTTTCTCTGTTGATATCCTGCATTCGGAGGCAAAACACCACTCATGATATAATTAACATAGTCAGCAAACCATGGGATAGCTGAAGAAGAGACAGCCAACAGATAATCATCTGGAAGGGAATCATTTATTGGCATCTCTTTATCTACCTCATCTTCTAACTCCTGCGTCAACCTTGAAAGGTGATCAGCCACAACATTCTCGGTACCCTTCTTATCTTGAATTTCCAAATCGAATTCTTGTAACAAAAGAATCCATCTGATTAGGCAAGGTTTATCTTCTTTCTTGCTCAAAAGGTATCTGATTGCTGCATGATCCGTAAAGACTATCACCTTAGAATCCATCAAATAGGATCGAAACTTATCAACTGCATAAACTACCGCAAGAAGTTCCTTTTCAGTTGTAGCATAATTCAGCTGAGCCTCATCCAAAGTCTTGCTGGTATAGTATATGGCATGAACCTGCCTATCCTTCCTCTGTCCAAGTACCGCTCCTATTGCATAGTCGCTAGCATCGCACATCACCTCAAATGGTAGATTCCAATTCGGTGCTTGCATGATTGGGGCAGAAATCAAGCCTTTCTTTAACCTACAAAATGCATCCAAACAATCTTGATTAAAATCAAAGGCAACATCTTTTGCAAGCAGGTTAGTTAAAGGTTTGGCAATTTTTGAGAAATCCTTGATGAAGCATTAGTAGAAACCAACGTGTCCTAGAAAACTCCTTATTCCCTTTACAAAAGTTGGGGGAGGTAATTTCTCTATGATTTTCACTTTAGCCTTGTCTACCTCAATACCATGCTCTGATACTTGATGACCAAGGACAATCCCTTCTCTTATCATAAATGGCATTTCTCCCAGTTGAGTACCAAATTTACCTCCTCATATCTCTACAACACTTGAGATAAATTAGTCAAACAGTTATCAAAGGAAATACCATATACAGAAAAATCATCTATAAAGACCTCCATGATGTTTTCAATAAAATCAAAGAAAATAGCCATCATACAACGTTGAAATGTAGCAGGAGCATTACACAAACCAAAAGGCATTCTTCTATATGCAAATGTGCCATAAGGACATGTAAATGTGGTCTTTTCTTGATCATTTGGATATATAGGAATTTGGAAGAAACCAGAATAACCATCCAAGTAACAGAAATGTGAGTGCTTAGCTAACCTTTCCAAAGTTTGATCAATAAAGGGGAGAGGGAAATGTTCTTTTCGAGTTGCTTTGTTCAATTTTCTATAATCTATATACATCCTCCAACTCGTGACATTTCTAGTGGGAATTAGCTCATTATTTTCATTTTTTACTATAGTTAACCCCCCTTTCTTAGGAATAACATGCACTGAACTAACCTACTGACTATCTGAAATTGGGTAAATTACCCCAGCATCTAGCAACTTCACTATTTCTTTTTTTACAACTTCTTTCATATTTGGATTTAGCCTTCTCTGATGTTCAATGGAGGGCTTACTATCTTCCTCCATCAATATCCTATGCATGCATATTGAAGGACTAATCCCTTTCAAATCAGAAATTGTGTACCCTAAAGCTTTTCTATGCGATCTAAGCTGCCTAAGTAATTTTTCTATTTCAAGAGCATTTAGATTTGCATTTACTATCATAGGATAAGTGGAGTGGGGTCCTAGAAACTCATACCTGAGGGTAGATGGGAGAGGTTTCAATTCTACCTTAGGTGGTGTTTCTTTCTCAATGGAGGGATTTTTAGACTTCACTTCCAATAATTTAATTGCTTCAGGGAGGGTAAGTGGTGGGCTTGCCTCCAAAAATTCTGCACATGCAGCAATCTCCTCATTTTCAGCAACTTCATCTGTTACTAGACATGCTTTAAGTGGATCTTGAAGGCACCCCATGAGAAGGGTTTCTTTCATAACTTTATCCAGCACATCAATCATGCATATTGAATCTTCACAAACAAGTAATTTAATTGATTCATTCAAATTAAACTCAACTTTTTCATCTCCCACAAATAATGAAAGCTTTCCATTTTTGACATCAATCAAAGCACCCGCAGTGGCCAAAAAGGGTCTACCTAAAATGATAGGGATTTGTGTATCCTCTTCCATTTCAAGTACAACAAAATCAACAGGAATGAAAAACTTACCAACCTTGATAGGTATATCCTCTAGTATACCTACTGGGTATTTCATAGAACGATATGCTAATTGAAGTGAAACTGTGGTGGGCTTCATTTCTTCTATGTTCAGTCTCTTTGCAACTGACAATGGCATAAGGCTCACACTTGCTCCTAAATCATACAATGCCCGATTAATAGGAACATTTCCAATCACACAAGGAATGGAGAAGCCGCCTGGGTCCTTGAGTTTAGTAGGTAGTTTATTCTGGATGATGGCACTACACTCCTCTATTAGGGCTACAGTCTCATGCTCCTCTAGCTTCCTTTTGTTTGAGAGGATGTCCTTCAAGAACTTTGCATATGATGGCATTTGTGAAAGAGCATCAGTGAAGGGGATATTGATATACAATTTCTTCAATACTTCCAAGAACTTCCCAAACTGCTTGTCAAGTTTAGCCTTTGCTAGTCTTTGAGGATAAGGAATAGGCGGTTTGTAAGGTTCTCGAGGAATATACTTTGATTTTTCAAGTAGTTCCCTTTCTTTCACTTCAGCATTATCAAGATTTGAAGCCTTTTTGCCTTCTTTATGCACTTCCCCCTCAACCATCTCTTCTTCACCTTCATGAGTAGCATTTGGAACCTTCAATAGCCTCCCACTCCTAAGAGTGATTACCTTACAATGCTCCCTGGGATTTGATTTAGGTTGAGCAGGGAGTTGACCAAAAGCTCTAGAAGAAGAAGCAGAAGCTTGTTAAGCTATTTGGGTCTCCAACATTTTTCCATGTGTGGCCAATGAGTCAACTTGGGAGGACAATTGCCTAATGGAGTCCTCCATTGCTCTACCATGCTGCTTAAACTCTTCATTAGTTTTCTCTTGGAAAATGAGAAATTTCTCTAGGAGACCTTCTAATTTAGAAGTAGAAGAGGGTTGAGCTAGTTGGTTGAGCTTGTAGGATAGATTTGGGTGGTTCCTCCATGATGAGTTGTAGGTGTTTCCGAAGGGTTCATTCGGATTCTTCTGTCCATACCCACTGTTGTGCACATAATTCACTTGCTCAGTGAAATCTTGCCCCAATTTACACTCATTTGCCATGTGACCTGTCATACCATAAATCTCACAAGGAAGGTCAGTAGCACCTATAGCAGTTACACTATTAACTTGAAATTTATTAAACTTAGCCATAAGTGCATCTACTTTGCTACCTAGACTTCCTAGTGCATCTACCTTAGCCGACAAATGATTAAAAGCATCCAATTCATACTTACCTGGGGCTTTCCTTGAAGATCCTCTCTCATTTGACCATTGGTAGTAGTGGTTTAAGGCCATGTCCTCAATCAACTCATATGCTTCATCCAACCTTTTGTTCATCAAAGCACCTCTAGCAGCAACATCCACAGTAAGCTTAGTATTGTAGCTCAAACTATTGTAGAAAGTGTGAAGAACTAGCCATTTCTCTAGCTCATGATGTGGGCACAACCTCAGAAGTTCTTTATATCTATCACAAGCTTCAAATAGAGATTCCCCTTCTTTCTGAGAGAATGTGGTGATTTCATTCCTTAATTGAGCAGTCTTGCTTGAAGGGAAATATCATGCCAAAAAAGCCCTCAGTAGCTCTTCCCATGTAGTGATAGATCCTGCTGGTAAAGAGTGTAACCAAGCCCTTGCTCTATCCCTCAAGGAGAATGGGAACAGTCTAAGCTTGATGACATCCACTGCTACACCATTTATCTTGATTGTGTCACAATATTCTAAGAAAATTTGAATGTGGAGGTTGGGATCCTCCATTGGTCCTCCACCAAACTGGTTTTGTTGCACCATAGACAAAAGAGCTTGCTTCAATTTGAAGTTGTTAGCCTCAACAATAGGCCTCATTATACTAGATTGAAGCTCAATTGCGTCAGGTGTTGCAAATTCTCTAAGGGACCTGTTATCCATGCCTTCAGTCACTGTTTCAATGTTAATTGACTCTTGGATATGTACTGGTTTTTGCTCTCTCCTTCTCCTAAGTAGAGTTCTTTCAATCTCCAGATCTAAGTCAAGAATTCCTTCAAGACTTCTCCTTCGCATATACAAAATTTTTTGCAAAAGAGTAGGTAATACTCAAACAAAACAACATAAGAAAGATATTCTATATAAAGATAAGAAAATCAGAACAAGATGAATTAAGAACTAAAAAAAATGAATCGCCTAGTCTAATTCACTCAAAAGTTTCTGTTAATATCAACTAGTTGCAATCCCCGGCAACGACGCTAAAAACTTGATGTGAACCCGCAAGTGCATAGGTTTAGTCGAGTTATAGTATAAAAGATATCGTCTCCACAGGGATTGAGTGTTGAATACTAACTGAATTTTAAGGTAAATTATCTAGGTGTACCGATTGGTATTGTGAATTAAGAGTAAAATGCAAAACAAAGTTTAGTTATAAAAAAGGAAGCAAATAGAACTGGTAATGGATTAGGTAAATATTTAATTCAAATGAGGTGGAAGTGTACTCAGCTTTAGGGTTCCCTTATGCATTTCATTATGGAATGAAGACAATCCTTTAGCCCGATTTACTGTTAATTTAGATTGCTAGATTACCAAAAATAAGCTATACCTCATTGTAAGGCTACTAGCTACTAACCAATAGATAAAGTGCCTAGAATTTCTCTAGTAATCACTCATCTAGGTTGCATTAACAGTGCTTGAGAATCCAATTTTAGACATTTCATCCTTTGCAAAAGAATCCAATTAGCTTAATTCCTAAGTCTAATAGAGATTCCCAATGATTATGCAAGGTTTGATTAATTAATTGGTCATTCCAACCTAGAATTAACTAATCCTTTACACAAATCCAATATTCTGGAAGTATTGGGTTGTTGAAGTACAAAACAGTATAATCAAATCATAAATCAGCAATAAATTAAGCTAGATTATATTAAAATCAAATTCATAAATCCATGAACAAGTCTACCCCAACTGAGCACTAGGGTTTAGTGTGAGTTCATTACACAACCAGCAGAAAACCAAAAAGTAGAGAGGGGAATCAAACTAGTCATGAAGCTCTACAAATTCCTTTCTTGAATCTTTAATCCTTTGCTTGAATCCAAGGCTAATAGTTGCCCTTAGTGTCTTTGGGTCTCTCCTAGGGTTTCTACTAACGGCTCCTCTTTTAATTTTCAGTTCTCCCTCTTCTTTTTAGTGATTCTTCGCATAAAACTTATATGGGTAAAGTACACGGGGTATGACACGGCCCGTGTTGTACCCCGTGTTCTTCTGCGAAGGTTGGGCAGTATGATACATGGGGTCTGACACTCCCCGTGTTTACTTACGAAAGGTCAGGCAATATGGTACACGGGGTATGAGACTCCCCATGTTGTACCCCGTGTTCTTCTGCGAGCAACTCAGTAAGGCTTCGAAACACACAGAAAGATACACGGCCTTCCACACGGGGTTACCATACCCCGTGTTCTTTGTTAAATGAGCAAGTTTGTTTTGATTCTCCACAATTTGCATGGTTTTGGCTCCGGATCCTTTTCTAATGCTCAAATGAGTCACTTCAAAACCTGAGAATAAAATATTGAGCATTTAAGTACCATTTTTCAATTAATTTGCACAAGATACTAAGTAAATAAGTGATGAAACACATAAAATTTAAGTGCAAATGTGCATTTATCACTTACCACTCTAGGCACAAGGCCACTAACTAGGAATGGCAATGGGTTGGGTCTGGGCAGACCCAACCCAAACTCGATATTACCTAAACTCAAAATAGACCTGAAATTACAGACCCGAACTAGTCAGATTTGAATTGGACCTAAAATAGACTCGAGTTAGACCCGAACCATATTCTTTGCATTACCAATAAAAAATGAAGATTCCATGAACAAAGCCCTTTGTTTTCATTATCACCAAACCAAATTTATCATATTAGACCCAATTTAAAAATATCTTGAAATATTAGACCCTTGTATACAAAGATTAATTTAAAAAAAAATATTACAAGATCATTAGTTTTCATGGATGAGCGTTGCATATTCGGGGAAACCAATTCTCTAGGCCCTACATCACCATATCCAATTGCAACTGCACCTTGCAGGACAGTAGCTCCAACCTCACATAACACAACATATACTGTAACATTTAAAGCATTGTTAATCAAAGAACATTATACTAGGGAGAACTGATTGGTGATCAAAACTAAACACTAAGATGAAAAGAAGCAAGTGTCAATGGGTGCATACCATTCAGAAAACATGTATAACTCTTCATTTGTTATGGGTCAACAAGTGCCTAGCAGAAGACTTCCTTAACCAATCCTGAGATGAAAGTTTAGCATGTAATATTTCACCTATGCTTCCAGTGGTAAGTATACATAAGCCAAGAAGACATACCCTGGGAGCTGATACATGTTTTCTTGATTTACATGACCCACTTTTCCATTCTTTGCACACAATATATATGGATATTATGGTAAAATTGGAAAAACATGCCGGATTATGGAATGCAATTATAATAGACATTTACTTGAAATTTATTAGGATGAAATTACAATACAAAAATGGTTGAACATTAGATAAGACAAGGGTCCAACAATGTATTTTGTAACTCCCTTACTTATTAACATGTTAATCCTCATTAAATAGGTAATTATTGCGCAATTAGGCCTTTTTGAAGCTAATTTAAGATTCTGCGAAACAAAATATTACAGATTCTGAGTTTCAGAAATTTTCTACTCATTTTCAGAATTACTGGACCAATTTCAAAAATATTAAAACTACTTTGAAGAACTCCAAAAATCATGAAATTTAATTCTATGAACCTTTCACATGTTAAATTCATCCTGTAAAAATTTGACATAATTTAGACATCATTAGGCCTTTCAAAACTCACAGCAAATTTTTCCTGTCCCAGTGCTGTCCAGAATTCACAACTGTAAAAGTAAGCCCTTAGTTCATAGGGTAAATAAACTCCGAATAAGATAAAATTTGGTATGGGACTTTATTAACATGTTATATACTTTCCATAAAATTTTCAGATGAAAAATCATCCATTTACTGCTTCTGATCTCTGAGATACAATTAGTGCTCTGCACTGTGACGATAACAGGGGAGACCAAAATGTGTAATAAATTAACACATTAAATAAACTTATTTTAGGGTGAATTTTGCAAAGAGTTCATTGAGTATGTGAGATTAATCCATGAATTTTCTCATAATTTTTTGAGCATTAAAACTCCACCAAAAGTCCCTGCAAACACACTCAGCCTGCTGCCTACGAGTTCACTGTTCATTTGGTCATTTCCAATTTCACACATATTGCATACTAAATTGCCTTCTACTCCAAACTAGCTCACAATACCTCAAATTCATGTATTTCATACAATATAGGCAAGGTTCATATAATTATACAAAAAGTTCAACTTACAAAAATATATATCCATCACATACTAACATCACAAATTCTAGGAACATTACAATACAACTTCAAAACATCATTCTCCTCTATCATGAGAGCCTTTAGAAGCATCACCTAGAATGGTTAGTAACAATATAGAAACATAAGAAACAAGGTTTCCCAGTAGCTAGCTATTTCAAGAAAAACATATCAAGCCATTCTAAATCCTTAAGCCAATAAAAATATACATTCCAAAATCAATTAATCAATCATTTAACACATTATTTCATACCATTGTCATCTAATACCATTGTAGGAATCATGCACCGCACACAGCAATCATCAAGTCCATCTAAGGACTCATATAGATATCTAGATGGCCATCACATATAATCGTACTTAGGCCTCATACACAACAATTTCATTGTCTTCTCGAGGTACTCGAGCCATAGGCCTCACATACAACATTTCACTGTCTTCCTGAGGTACTCGGGCCATAGGTACCGCACACAGTAATTTTGTACACATTCCATACAATGGCACAAGATACAAAAAAACATGTAAATAGAAAACAGAGCTTAAGAATAAAGCTAGCTACCTTTTAAAAGCTTCCAATAGTGATGTTTCCTTTGCCCTCACTTAAAAACTTCTTTACAATTCCTCTTGCCTTTCCAACTTGTCACTTCTTAGTCTACATAAATACACATCATAGTTCTTATTAGAACATCATCATTTTTCTTAAACTTCATGCATTCTTCATTTCCTCCATATACACCAAACCATGAAGGAAGTGACCAAAATTTTAATGTACATTCCAATACCTCCTAAATTTCATTGTAATACATTATTCCAATCTTCCAAAAACACAATTTAAATGACTAAATCTCCTTCATTTCCCATGCTCACGATTTTGGTTTTAAAAAGGGGATTTTCACACAAACTTTCATAATGTAAAATTTCATCTTCCATAGCCTCCATAATTCATAAGAATCATTCTAATTTCATCAATTTAGCCAAATTCCAAACAAATCATACCAAATCCATACATACACCATTATGCCTCTAAAACCCTAGTTTGTACATCATGATTTCTTGTTGTTTTTACACCAAACCAAAGCCATAGATCAACATAATAACATCCAAAACATCATTAGACATGCTCAAATCATCCAAAACTCCATAGTCAACCTCTTTTGACCACACCAACATCAAAATTTCAAGAAACTAAAAAGAGTACATTAAAAAGCTTTTAGAGGAGAACATTTTTACCTCTTGGAGTAACTTAAAAATCCCCACTTGGAGCTCACCAAACTTGATCAAACTTAGGATTTCTTCAACCTAAATACACCATGTGATAAAGCTTGATGAGAGGAGAAACTTTGTCTTCTACACCTAAGCCTAAATCTCACTATTTTTGGGTGAAAAAGTCAAAAGAAATTGTCTCTCTCTTCCTTCTCTCTAGCTCACGTTTTTGGAGCTTTCATGGAGGTTGCTCACGGCTTTGGAGAAGAAAGGAGAAGAAGGAAGAGTTTTCATGAAGCTTCAAGAGTATTTTAATCATTTTTAAAATTTTTACGGGTATTTTAGTCCTTTTTCATCAATTAGTAAGGCTATTCTTGCCATTTTTCTTTAATAATAACACTTGTCATGTGTTTATTGGTCACACTTTATGGAATTACATACTACACCCCAAATTCTTGATTATTCATATTAGATCCCAAATTCTTAGTTATTCACACTTTAACCACATCCGATTTTGCACTTTTGTAATTTAGTCCATAGGGTTTCTGTCCGTTTAAAATTCCTTACATTGTCAAACTTAGACAACTTCCATTTTTAAGGTTTTCTAACCTCCTTTAATCATCTATACTATTTAGAGAAATTAATTCTTTTCTTACTACCCTTTTTCCTTCAAAATTTCGATTACACTTACACTTAATTCCTTTCAATTTAAGATTCACCCACCAAGCTAATTCAAACGTGCTCTTCGTTTCTATAGCCTCAAAATTTAGAGATTCAAATGATAGAATTAAAAATTCAGGACATTACATATTTGCCATCTAGGCTTTCACTAGAGGTAGTAAGTAAATGAAGTATGTTTTAACTGTCTCAAAACCCAGATTTTATTTCCAAACTTGCCAATTCTAAGAAATATCCCATCATTGACATCCAAATGAATGTACATTTTCCTAATTGGAATCCAACTCTAAGAAACTCAAAAGACTTTGTTGTGTATATTTGATCATGCCCAAAAACCCTTTCCCTAATGAAAACATGCATACTTCCCGTGTAAACTACCAAAATATACAAAAACCCACCACAATTGTTGAGAAACTTGTGCAAAGACTGAATGGTTTAATTGTGAAATATATCATTCAATGGCATAAAAATAACCTAAAATTGAAATCATACAGCACTATTTGCACCAGCTGTGAGAGACGTTCTGTTGCTTTTCTTTCAAGGCATTTAACTACTTCATTCCTTAGTTCATCGGGTAGTTGCAGGCAGACCTAATCCAATAATGATTCCAAGTCCTTTGCAAAATCAAGTAAATACCAATCTAGTAACTTGGGGATCTTTAACTTCTTTATTCTTGTAATGCCAACTGCTACTTGTAGATAATCTCTTTTTGCTGCTTCTAATTCATCATCAACTTGAGATGCTGTATACATCCTCACCTTCATAGGATAGGATTGTTCCATCAGTTAAAGACAAGAAAGATAGATACCCATGGCAGTATTATCATCTAAAAGGATTAGAAAGCATACAACAGGTGAAGACCAACTTCCACAGGAAAGTGCAAAGGTAACCAGAGGCTCAGATCATTCCAATCCAAATACGCCGCGTTCTTTCATATCATTATTTTTGGAAGCTTTAGGATAAGTCTGTTACAAAAACATTATGATTTTAGACATTGAACGTAAGTTATAACAAGGTTATAAAAAGTAATTCATTTTTATTCTATCTAAAATTATAAAGCTACAAATTTCAAGTGATAAGGTAGTCTCAAGATGAAGTGCTCTATTGTAATTGCATTTAGAAAGTGACCCCTAACTACTATTGTCACCTAATAGAACCATTACCCAAAACTTTAGTGAATATAAATACTCACTGCTCAAGTGAGATGGACCTATAATGTTGCTTTTTTTACCATAATATGACATTTACTTGCTTAGGTGTGAACGTGAAAATAGACAGATAATTGAAAAAATGATAATCATTTAAGCTTTACAATAATTGTTAACTGTATGCAGGAGAGGGAATTATGTTGCAAGAACAATAATTAATAAACACAAGCACCAAAAAAGTCAACCATTAAGGAAACTATAAATCATTAAATGCTCTTACTTTAGTGTTTAAGTTAAAATCATTTGGGTTCATGTCTTCTATTTATCATTTCACTATTTAAGTTTCCATGTGTTTTTTCAAGATTTTAATACTATATGGAAAAGCATTCCTTTCAGGAGGTCAACAACATGCAGCATGAGGATTTACCAAATATGGAAAAGCATCTTAACAATCTTATTGGAAAACCTGGCCATATGAACCTTGGCAGCAATGTTCTTAATGAAATAGGAGAAAATTTTTTAGGGAAAATTTTTTTGAAGATGGAAATGAAATCGAGCATTAAGTAATCATTTGATGATTCAAAGAATTATAATTCAAATGGCAAATCATTATTAGAAAATTTTGGCTTAGGCCTATCTACAGGGGTTGATCATGCAAAGAGTACCAGTCACTCAGAGTTTACTTTTTGTTCAAGTCCTCATAATAGTTTCTATTCGGCCACTATATATTTAGAAGCCAAACAAAGTTTCACTAATACTGAAGTCAGTGAATGTGTTAGTGTTGACTCACATAGTAAAGCAAATAACTAAGTGTAGTTAGTATTGTTGTTGTCACATATATTAAGAATGCGGTAGGCGAGCAGCAAAAGAAGTAGGAGAAGGATTAAAGTATCTAGCACCCTATAGAAACGGTGCTTGATCCAATATTTTTCACAAAGAGGAAGGGAGATTTGTTTAGGCATTTTGCTCAAGAAAACCTAAAAATTTCCTTAACATCTGACAAACTAGACTAAACCTCAGACGATATCATCTAAAATGTCATTTTATGTAAACAATTTTATCAAACTTGCTTCAAATACATACTCAAAAACATAAACGCCTAAAAATTTTATCAAACTTACTTCAAATAAATACTCACAACTTTGAATGATGAGAAACAAGTGGGCGATAGAGGATCCACAAAGCCAGACAATGGAGAAACAAGGTTGAACCTGTGAAGCTAGACGAAGGAGAAACAAGGTTGAACCCATGAAGCCAGATGATAGAGAAGCACCATTGAAGATTTCTAGGTATTAGGAATGAAATCCCTAACTCTGTTCTATGAAGAGAATGTTGATTGTTGGAAGAATGAAGGATGTCGGGTAACCATACGGACCCGATAGAAATTGGGCAATTACGGATCAAACTCGAAACTAACCCGATTGTCTATAAACCTTATTGGGTCCAGACCCGTCGGGTCCAATACTCGATGGTTTGGGTAAGACCTGATGGGTCTAGGTAATTCTGCCATCCCTGCCACTAACCTTTTCCATCCACTATTAGCCACTCTTCTTCTTTTCTATAAAGGATGTTATATGTCTCTCCCATAGCTTGCATATATGATGAATAATAGTGTGATGCTACATGCATCAACTACACTTTGCATTTCTCATCATAGGGTATAATAAAATACCAACTATGCCATGAATGTTTTATGATCACCTTACCTTTCCTTGGTATTCTATTCTTGTTACTGAGTACATAATTAAACCAATCATATTGGTTAATAATTTCTTCTAATTTATTTTTACACTCTAATTCTTATCAAATTATTTTGGAAAAGGGAAGTAATTGCACCCTTGAAGTCTAACACCCTTTTGAATGCTTAAATCATATTTAAAAATTCTCAAGTGTTGTATAATAGTCATTGACATCTTAGGATACAATTCGAGTAGGTGTTGCATGAGGGATTTTAGGTTTAGGCTACTCAATTGCAAAGATGATTCTCAGTTTTCTTATTTTGGACATTTCTGAAAAGCTTTGAGGAATGATTTATTTGAGGAACCAATTCAATTCTAAAAATTTCAAAAATTTTATCCAAGATTCCACACACATTGATAGTATCTATAATTTTTCCTAGAATTTTTCTTAATCACTCAGCAGCCCAGAAAATTTCATGACTTGAACCACGAAATTCTGAGTCTTACTTTGGACAGTTTTTATTCAAGATTTTATTAGATAACCAAATAAATTCTGATGGTATTTTTATAACCAATTTGTACCTCAAATAATTCAAAATCTGAGACTAGATATTTTGGAACCCTATTCTAGACAACTTTGATAGTCTAACATGATAATTCATTCTAAAAATAGCTAAAAATTTCTAAAAATTACCAAACTCTGCAAATTGCATTTTCACCTCATGAGAAACTATATAATGTCAAAAGTAATTTTCTTTTGATGATTTTATGTCTAGGTTTTTGTGGCTACTTTTTAGCAAAATTTCAATAGCTTACTGAAACTTCCTTTGCACAATTTCTAGCATTATCCTAGAAAATTCCTTCATGATAACTAATAACAACTCCATTCATATCACATTTGATTCAAATCCTCATCTTAACAATATCAAATAACAAACAATTTCATGCTATGTATAGTTTTTATTTGAGATTTTATTGGGTAACCAAATAAATACTGATCACCATGAAATTTTTACACAATATTAAGAACATCGTAATTAACTATTACAAATTTTTTCATAATTTTTCATGACAAATTGGTACCCCAAATAATTCAAAATTCAAGATTAAACAGTCTAAAACCTTGTTCTAGATAGCTTTGATAGTTTAACATGATAATTCATTCTAAAAATTTTTAAAAATTACCAAAATTTCCAAGTTGCATTTTCACCTCATGAGAAACCATATAATGTCAAAAATAAGAATTTTTTTATGACTTTAACCTTAGGTTTTTTGTGGTAACTTTTTAGCAAAATTTCAACAGCTTACTGAAACTTTCTTTTCATAATTTCTAGTATTATCTTAGCAAATTCCTTCATGATAACTAATAATAACTCTATTTATATCATCCTTGATTCAAATCCTCATCTCACCAATATCAAATAACATAAAATTTCTTTCCAATCCAATTCTTATAATATCCAACACAAGGTTGCACTAAAAGAAACCATATTTGCTATGTTCACCAATCTATCAATAGAAACTTCATGAATTCAAAACAAGTCACCACTTAACTTGAAATTTGATTCCAAAGCCCTTTTTAAAAACTCTCCAATCAATAGCTAACCATTAAAATACACTAGGGTTTTAGAGTTTTATTCAAAGGAAACTATATGAAATTGTAAAGACTAATAAGAAAATTACCTAATAGAAATTTGTTTGGTGTTTCTTGAATTTCTTCTTGTTAGCTTCAATTGTTTTTACTTTAACTTGATTTTCTCATCTTTCCACATGGCCCTTCTTGAAAATTTCAAGGGATACTTGTGTGCCCTATTTGGATGCCCAAATTCCCTGGAAAAGTTAAGAGGGATCAACCCTTTAACCACTACTTTTAAGCCATAAAAAAGGATAAATACGATTATCACACAATGGCCCTAAATTTGTACCTCTTTTTTTCACTTTAGTCCTTAGCTTCCTTTGGAAGCTTGGGCCAACCATGGGCTCACATTTTTGGGTCTCAAAAAATCAGATTTGGGCATCCAAAACTTGAGCCAATCCATCCCAATACAAATAAAAATTAAACTACTCAAGAAGATAAAAAAAGGTTTAATACACTTTAGCCTTAAAATTTTTACTTTCTTGAATTTTCACCCCTAAACTTTTTAAATATTTTTATAACCTCACTTTTCATTACCCATAATAATTTTTAAGCCATAAAAATTAATTTAGGCCAATGATGAAATTTTAATATTAATTTGTTGCTTTTTTACTAAATTTTTCATTTTTTTGGTTTACCAAGTGCCAAAAATATGATAAATTTCTAAGTGAATTTTCCTAAATCTATTCTTAGGTTTTTAATTAGATTTTTATTCATTATAATGCATATTAAAATTTCAAAAAAAATTTCTTAGTTAGTCTCACTTCGAATTCCCTTTCCAATTCTTTCGAATTTCACCTGATTTTCCTGCCATGATTCTAAAATGAAACTTCTAGAATTTTTTTTGAATATATCTTGCCCTAATTTGAGTTATTACAAGTTCTTTCCCCTTCAAAAAAATTCATCCTCAAAATTTGAAAACTTTAGGATAATATATGAATTTATTATCAACTATGGGATGGTTATAGAAAGGAGACTTATCAAATAAGTTTGGATATTTTTCTTTTATGTCTTTTTCTAACTCCCATGTTGCCTCTCACAATTCGTGTTTCTCCCATATTACTTTTACCATAGGAATTTCTTTAGATCATAATTTTTTAATCTATTAATAAATAATTTGCACAGGTTGCTCATCTGCATAAGATTTATATGGTTCTTGAGCTGTTCATAATTTTTCTCTAATGAATTGAACTTTATTAACAACATCTTTGACAAGGTTGGGATAAATTGTTTTAGCTTCTCCCAGCTCAAACCATCTAATAAATGATCGGCACTTTCTACCTTATAATGCTTCGAATGGAGCCATTTGTATACTAGTATGATAACTATTATTATATGCAAACTCTATTAATGGTAGATACTTATCCCAAGTTCCTTCAAATTCTATTACATAAGCTCTGAGCATGTCCTCTAACATCTAAATTATCTTTTTTAATTATCCATTAGTTTGAGGATGAAATGTTGTACTAAATTGCAATTAGTCCCTAATATCTCTTGAAATGACTGCTAAAATCATGATGTGAATTATGATCCATGATTTAAATAATTGTAAATGGCAGGCTATATAATAAATGATTTTATCTATATAGAGCTAGGTAATTGTGACACAATGTATGTTGTCTTTACCAGTATGAAATAGGCAGACTTAGTTAAACGATCTATGATCACCTAAATAAAGTTGTATCCTTTGCTAGTTTGTGGTAATCCAATCATTTAAGAATATAAATATGTTGATAAGGACCTGCTAGGCATTGGTGTTCTACTTTCACTTGTTGATAGGTTAAGCACTTCATTACGCATTCTCACATATCTTTTTCATTCCATCCCACCAATACAAATTTTTCAAATCCCAATACATTTTCATTGCATCAGGATGCATCATATAGGATGATTCATAGGCTCGCTTCAATACCTCCTTTCTCAAAGCAGTAGTTACCCACAGTTGATTTTCATTTCTTATAACACCTTCCTCATTTAATACTAACTTGGTCTCTCCTTCCTTTATAGCTTTATCTTTTAACTACTCATATTATATGTCTCCCTTTTGAGCTGCTTTAATTTGATCCACGATTATGGAATGCACCATTATACAAGCAAATTTTAGGTCTGCATCACTTTCTGATTGTTTGTCTTTACCCTTTGAAGCTTTTGGACTTAAAGCATCTGCCACTATATTAGCTTTACTAAGATGATAGTAAATGGAGTAGTTATAGTCTTTTAAGAATTCCATCCACCTTCTTTGTCTCATATTGAGTTCCTTCTTCTCGAAAGAATATTTTAAACTTTTATGATCTGTATAAATTTCTCAAGTAGCTCTATATAAATAATGTCTCCATATCTTTAATGCAAACACCATAACAACCATTTTCAAATCGTGAGTGGGGTAATTAACCTCATGTTTCTTTAATTAATGAGATACGTATGCTATTACTCTTCTTTGTTGCATTAATACGCATCCTTGACCCACTCTAGAAGCATCACAATATACTGTAGATCCTTCTGTGCTATTAGGTAAGGCTAACATCGAAATTAAGTTAAAGCATTCCTTTAGCTCTTGAAAACTTCTTTTGCATTCATCATTCCACATAAATTTGACTCCTTTATGTATTAGTATGGCTAATAGTGTTGTAATTTTTGAAAAATCCTTCACAAATCTTCTATAATATCTAGCCAAATTAAGAAAGCTATGAATTTCTGTTACTGATAAAGGTTAGGGCCATTTAAGTACTGCTTCAATCTTCTAAAGGTCTACCTGTATTCCTTCTTGTGATACTACATGACCCAAAAAGTGCACCTTTTTCATCCAGAATTCACACTTTAAGAATTTAGCATATAGCTTATGTTCTCGTAGTATTTGTAAAGTGATTCTTAGGTGTTGTGCATGTTCTTCCTCACTCTTGGAGTATACTAGAATGTTATAAATAAATACTACAATGAACTTATCCAAGAAAGGTTTGAAAACATGATTCATTAGGTCTATAAATGTTGTGAGAGCATTTATCAACCCAAATGACATTATCAGAAACTTATAGTGTTTGTAATGAGTTGGAAATGCAATCTTTGGAATATTTTCTTTTCATACCTTCAGCTAATGATATCCAGAGCGCAAATTAATTTTTGAGAAATATTGAGAGCCTTGCAATTAATCAAACAAATCATCAATTCTTGGTATAGGGTACTTATTCTTAATAGTGGCCTTATTCAATTATTAATAATCAATATATAACCGCAACAATCCATCCTTCTTCTTTACAAATAATACCAACAATCCCCATGGTAACGTACTAAGGCATATAAAACCCTTATCTAGCAGATCTTACAATTGCTCCTTTAATTCTACTAATGACATCCTATAAGGCGCAATAAATATAAGGTTTATTTGAGGGATTGTTTCAATTGCAAATTTTATTTCTCAATTCAATGGTAATCCCATTAAATCATCCAAAAAGACATCGGGAAACTCTTTCATTATAAGGACTTGCTCTAATGTTCCCTTTTCTTTTTCAGCTTCTTTTACCAAAGCTATCTATACTGCATTCCCTTTATTTACTTATTTTTAGACTTTTGTACATGTCACAAAAGTTAACATCCCTAGTTTCTTTTCTCCTTGGAAAGTTTGAGCTACACTTTTTTCTAGTTGATAGGTGATTATCTTATGGTAACAATCAACACAAGCATGATATTTTGATAACTAGTCAGTTCCTAATATTATATCATAATCGACCATTTCTAGTGCAATCAATTTTATAATGGTCAAATGATTATTTATTTCAATGTCACTATCATTAACACTATAAGTTACTAACATAGTTTCTCCAACTGCCATACTCACCACTAAGGGTTCGTCTAGAACATTTTATGGTTTAGAGATTTTAGCTGCTATATTAATAGATATAAACAAATGCATGGCATTGGGATTAAATAACACTTTCACGAGGAAAGTTTCAACTAGTATTGTACTTATTACCATCGCATTTGAATCTTGGATTTCCTGGCATGCCATAGCGTACACTCGAGCTTGAGTTCTTATTAGCTCCTTTCACATATTTCTTCTGCTCAGTGCTACTAGTGATTTCGCAGAGGTAGTATTCTGAGTGGGGTGGATACTAGGGGCCGCAACATTACTTCCTTGCTGTCTTGATAGGCATTTAAAAGCTCGATGTCCCATTTGTCCGTATCAAAAATAAGAACCACATGGTCTGATATGACTAAGGCCATAATAAGAGCATTGTAGGGGCCTATTAGGTGATGTTAAATATGCTTGATGAGGAGCATTAATACTTGCTTTTGATCTATTTCTGATTGGTCCCTATTAAAGTCTTTATTGATTATTCCTTCTTCTACTAGTTCATCCACTACTTCTTGGAGCATTCTGGGCAATTGTTGTCTTTCCTATGTTTTTACTAATTTTTACCTAAACTGAAATATTCTTCTTTGCCCTAAACCTTCATCTTTGTTATGTCTTTTTGCTACACATATCTCTGCTCTGATGGCTTGATTCAGCACTTGCTTATAAGTAGTGTCATCAGAAACATCCATCTGATCATAAAAGTAATCACAAAGTCCATGCACAAACTAATTAACTCTTGCCTTTTTTGTAGGCACTAGATTTTCTACATACCGTGATAATTGAGTGAATTGAGCATTATATTAGGCCACCATCATTGGCCTTTGAGTTAACTTCTCAAATTCTTAGGATTTAACTTCTTTGACACTTGGTGGTAAAAATCTATCAATAAACTCCTTTTAGAATTGCTTCCATATAATCGACTCCCGCACTATAATAATAGGTTCAACATTGTAGACATACAAAAAATGTGTAATGTCTTCCAATTGGTAACCCACCAGCTTTACCATTATACTTTCATCATATCCCAATAGCTTACAAGTCCTTTCTATTTGATATATAAACTGATATAAATCACTTGTTAGATCTGTGCCATCGTATTTAAGGGGTTTAACTTTTGGATTTCGTGCACTAGCTGTAACTTTTCCCTTAAAGGTAAAGGTGGAATAGGTGTTAGGATCGGGAGCCATTCAAGTGCAGTGAAATAAACAAATATCAACCAACGGATCCATGCAAAATGTTAAATCAGAACAAGGATTCATTCAATACCTTAATAATGACTCTAGAACTCAGTCGTTAATTACCTCTTTAGCTTCCTTTTTGGTCGAAAACTCCAAGGTATTGTCACGACCCAACATACTGTAATCGTGACCGGCGTAAAGATACCCAATCAGCATTCCACACTGATAAGATACCCTTACTAGCCTCCAAAGACGACACAATATCGCATATACTTGTAAAAATAATATTAGGGCGCGCCGAAAGAAAATAGGTAATCAAGAGTTAAAATACCGAAATAATATACATATAACAGTACAAAAATATTTACAGAGATAAGTCTATCATAACTTTACATACAGAAAACCTAGTCATTTGACTTACTAACCCTATTTGCAACTCTAAACCATACGTTCCAAAGGGTGTCGTGGCATGTCCTCTGTAAGTGTTACCGCACGTCCACGGATCCATGGTCATTATCTGAAAAGACAATTTAAAGAAAATACAGAATGAGTATAAACATACTCAGTGAGTAATAACCTATTATTTCTTCTTTTTGGTTTTCCCGTTTAAGGTTGCTTTTCTAATTAAAAGCTCAAATTTAGATATTACGCTATTTGAGATATGGCATTAGTTGGTATGCAATGTCACCTTATATCTTCGGTCCGACCTTATCCCCCGCCACCCTAGGCTCGAGGCCACCAACCTTTTCCCTCCACTACTTACCCCTCCTCTCCTTCTCTGCGAAGGATGTTTTCTCCCTCCCATATTTTTGTAAGTAGAATGAACAATTGTGGGACACCACATGCATCAACCACAATTTTTCCTCGAGGAATGTGTAAAAATACCAACAATGCCATAAGTGTTTTATGCTTCACTTATCCTTCTATGCTCATTCTCATATCAAACCGTAAAGGATATTCATGTGCACAAATTAAATCATTCATATGTGCTACACATAAATTAAACAATTCATATCACACAAAATATTTTGTATGTAGACCCTATCCAGGCAGCATAAGGGTAGGAATTATTTGAGACCAAATTGTTCACTTGGCAAAGAACACGGGGGTGAACATGGGCCGTGTTCTACCCCGTGTACATTACTGAATCAGCTTTCGACAAAGAACATGGGGGTGAACATGGGCCGTGTTCTACCCCGTGTTCAGAACATGGGGTAGAACATGGGCCGTGTTCTACCCCGTGTACATTACTGATGTTCCAAAAACACAATTTACATGGCTAAACCTCCTTCTCCCCTTGGCTTCTTAAAAGGGGAGTTTCATACACACTTTCATAACTCAAGATTTCATCTTCCTTAGGCTTCATAACTCATAGGAATCATCCTAATTTCATCAATTTAGCCAAATTCCGAACAAAATCATGCCAACCCACACATGCACCATTATGCCTCTAAAGTCCTAGTGTATACATCATGGTTTCTTATTGCTTTTACACCAAACCAAGGCCATAGATCAACATAACAACATCTAAAAACACCATTGGACATGTTCAAATCATCCAAAATTAATTATCTCAACAACTAACACAAATCATGTCCTAAAAATCATATTCCTCATGACCATCCAACATTAGGAATTCATAAAGTGCATAACAAGCTATTACTCACCTTAAATCCTTACTTGTTTCTTCCTCCTTTCAAATTTGACTTCTAAGGGAGAGGGAGATGAATTCAAGAAATTAAAAAAAATCAGATTTTAGAGTCAAGAGGAAGAAGAATTTCACAAGAGTCTAGGGATATCAAAATCTACCTATTTAACTTGCCAATTTCCCTTGAATTTACTTTGTCTAGCTTCCCTTGTTACTTCTCTATGTGGTCACATTTTTTTTTTGCTGGTGAGGAGCAGCAAATGTGCTGCAGCCAAGCCTCTTTTGCTTTATATAAAAATGCTTAAAGGGTTTCTAAAAAAAAAATCTCACAAATTCAATCATTTCCAACATTAAATGTGCCTTGAATTTTTAGAGGATCTTGGGGACACTTGGTGGGCTGCATAGCACGTCCAAGTGGCTGAGATTCAGGCCAGCACATCATGCTTTATCCAATAAAAATGAGACACAAATTAAAAGTTTTCAAATATTACACTTTTGCCCCAAATTTTGTCATTTTCTTTCATTTTGGTCCTTGGCTTCCCTTGGAAGTTTGGGCTGGTGTTGGATCACGAATTTGGGCCTCATTTTTTTCACATTTGGGTCTGAAAATAACATGGGCCAACCCATCCTGAACAACAAAAATAAAAAGGCCAAAAAGATAAAAGGGTTTATTACAATTTGGCCCCGAAATACTTAATTTCTTTACATTTTCACCCTTAAGCTTCCAAACTTCCTAAAAATTTTATTTTTACTTCCCATAACCATTTTTGAGCTTTTAAAATTATTTTTTTGATCATCCATTAATTTTTGAATTAATTTACTATAATTTTGACTCATTTTCTCACTTTTTCACTTTACCGGGTACAAAAATTCAACGAATTTCTAAATGAAATTTTCTAAAGTCTATTCTTAGGTTTCTAAGCAATTTTCACTCATTACAATATCAATAAATTTTCTTTATTATTATTATTATATATATATATTACTATTGTATTAATTTAAGGTCGTTACAGGTATCCACATGAACCTGTAAATCACCGATGAACGTCCACACGAACACCGGTTAGAATTATTCTCCTTTGCCTCGTAGTGCTAACTACGCCTCTTCAAAGGTTTTGGTCAAGGAAAGGTGCTAAGGTTTTTCTATGCTTGGGATGTATGAATAATAATCTCTATTATTAGCTAACAAGTCTATTTAAATAGGTGCATAGAAAATCCTAACTATTTGAGCTTTGTTCCATGTATAATTATGGGCTTATTATTGGGCTTTATAATTATAACATAGAATTCCTAAATATGAGGCCTAAATAATTTGGTCCATTAATTCCAAATCCACTAGGTTCTAAGTGTGCGACCCTACAGGCTCTCATTACGTTGGCAATGATCATTAATCATATTAATGATCATAAATAATGAGCGGTGTCTAGCAACACATCATTATTACCTAAGTAATGAGAAATTCAGTGATTTGACTAAACCTTTACACGTGATCGTCATCTATGTCCTCTTATCCTAAACATCTAGATTGAGCACGAGACATGGACCGTGTCATTCTTGTATAGCCCAATCTTGAGGTTTCTTAATCCCTAAGTAAGCTAACTGAAGCAAATATAATTGATATCCTATGTCAATTCATCTGAGTATGGCCATGCATTTCCTCAGCTTTACTTAATTAAGGGGCCCATAGATATTGCTCCTATTATATAGGAGGGACAAATTCCATCTTAATCATACAAATCCCTTTAGATGATATGTAACATATCCAATAACTACCCTTGCATTCACTCAACTATGAGTGACATAGAATAGTATCAAAATATGAAACTCACATGGAGGGAACCTTGGTGATCTCAGGTCAAAGGACCATATTAATAATGATCACTAAGAATCACTTATGACACTTATATAACGATCCATGTAATGATCTTAGGATGGGTTAGTCTAGTATACAAGTTCTCTAACTTGTACTCATGTGTAAACTTAATATCCCATGTAAGTCATCATACATGCTAGTCTTAACATAACAAAACAACCTAATCCACAATGATATATGACTAGGGATATTTAAGAATATAATTATTCTAAGGTTATTATTATAATTAAATATATTACGCAAATAATATATATAAATATAATAATTGAAATTGCTATTAAATTAACATGATTCAAAATTACAATCACCAATATGATTGGTTTTAGGGCATATATACTAACAATCTCCCACTTGCACTAAAGCTAATCATCCATGTATCTAATACCTATGGATCTCATATGACTATCATGCTTTTGCTGCACCAGGGCTTTTGTCAGTGGATCGGCGACGTTATTGTCAGTCGATATTCTGCATATCCTAACATCATTTCTGTCAACAATATCTCTTATGAGATGATAATGTCAGAGTATATGTTTGGATTTTTGGTGAGATCTAGGTTCCTTGGCTTGCGCAATGGCTCTATTATTATCACAATAGAGCTCTACCGAGTCAGCAATGCTAGGAATAACTCCAAGTTTAGTGATGAACTTCTTAATCCAAATAACCTTCTTTGCGGCATCTGATGCTGCAATGTATTTAGCTTCTATTGTAGAATCAGCCACTGTCCCTTGCTTTAAACTTTTCCAGGTCACAGCGCCACCATTAAGGCAAAATACATAACCTGACTGCAACTTGAAATCATCTTTGTCAGTTTGAAAGCTAGCATAAGTGTAACCACTTACAATGAGCTCTTCCTCACCTTCATAAATCAAGAACATGTCTTTAGTTCTTCTTAAGTACTTAGGAATATTCTTGACAACTATCCAGTGACTTTCACAAGGATCTGATTGGTATCTACTCATCATACTTAAAACATACGAGACATCAAGACGAGTACATAATATGGCATACATGATAGACCCAATCGCAGATGCATAAAGGATCTTACTTATGCGCTGTCTCTCATACTCTGTGGAAGGACATTGAGTTCTTAAGAGACTTATGCCATGTGACATCGGTAAGAATCCTCTTTTAGAATCTTGCATGCTAAAGCTCTTTAGCACCTTATCGATGTATGTACTCTGACATAGGCCAAGCAATTTTCTCGATCTATCTCTATATATCTTGATACCTAATACATAGGAGGCCTCACCTAAGTCTTTCATAGAAAAACAATTTCCTAACCAAATTTTTATAGACTGTAGTGTAGGAATGTCATTTCCAATGAGTAATATGTCATCTACATATAACACCAAAAAGACTATTGTGCTCTCACTAACCTTCTTGTACACACAGGGTTCATCTTCATTCTTGATGAAACTAAACTCTTTGATTGCATAATCGAAATGAAGATTCCAACTTCGAGAAGCTTGCTTCAACCTATAAATGGATCGTTGCAATTTGTAAATTTTTCTAGCATTTTCAGGATTTACAAAACCTTCAAGTTGTGTCATGTACACATCCTCAAGAAGATTTCCATTAAGGAAAGCAATTTTGACATCTATTTGCCAGATTTCATAATCATAATATGCTGCTATAGCTAGAAGAATCCTGATGGACTTAAGCATGACAAATGAGAAAAAGTCTCATCATAGTCAATACCATGGATTTGTTTGAAACCTTTTGCAACCAATCATCCCTTAAAGGTACACACATTACCATCCATGTCAGTTTTCTTTTTGAAAACCCATTGGTACCCAATGGATTTTACCCCTTCAGGTGGATCAACCAAAGTCCAAACTTGATTTGAATACATGGATTCCATCTCTTATTTCATAGCTTCTAGCCATTTCTCAAAATCTGGGTCCATCATAGCCTCTTGGTAGGTTATGGGCTCATCTTGGTCCATGAGCAACACATTATCGTGATGAGTCACAAGAAATCCATATCTCTCGAGCTCATGATGTATCCTACTATACCTACGTGGATTCTGTGCTACATGAGCAAGTTTTTCCACAACTAGTTATGGAACCAGCTCAAGTTCAATATTTTCTCGTTGATCTTGAATTTCTTCAAGTTTTATTCTTCTCCCACTGATTCTTCTAGAGATAAATTCTCTCTAGAAAAATACCAGTTTGAGCAATAAACACTTTTTGCTCAGTTGGATTATAGAAATAATATCCTTTTGTTTCCTTAGGATATCCAACGAAAAAATATTTATCAAATTTGGGTCCAAATTTATCAGAAGCCTAACGTTTTACGTAAGCTTCACAGCCCCAAATCTTCATAAAAGACAAACTAGGATGTTTCCCAGTCTATATCTGATATAGTGTCTTTTGAACTGATTTTGATGGAACACGGTTTAGTGTGAAAGCTGTAGTCTCTAGAGCATGTCCCCAGAAGGAATTTAGAAGGTCAGCCTGATTCATCATTGACCAAACCATGCCTAACAAAGTTCGATTTCTCCTTTCAGAAATACCATTCCATTGAGGTGTTCCTGGTGGAGTGAGTTGTGATACAATGCCACACTCCTTTAGATGATTAAGGAACTCTCGGTCTAAGCATTCACCATCTCAATCTGATCGAAGTGCTTTAATACTTTTACCAAGTTAATTTTGTACTTCATTCTTGAACTTTTTAAACTTTTCAAAAGATTCAGACTTGTGTTTCATAAGAAACACATAACCATACATACTGAAATCATCAGTAAAAGTAATAAAGTACTAATAACCTCTTCTAGCTTGTGTGTAATGTCCTAAATTTTTAATTCTATCATTTGAATCTGTAAATTCTGAGGTTTTAGAAATGAAGAGCACGTTTGAATTAGCTTGGTGGGTGAATCTTAAGTTGAAAGGAATTAAGTGTAAGTGTAAGTGTAATCGAAATTTTGAAGGAAAAAGGATAGTAGGAAAAGAATTAATTTTCATAAACAATATAGATCATCAGAGGAGGTTAGAAAACCCTAAAAAGGGGAGTTGTCTAAGTCTGACAGTGTAAGAAATTTTAAACAGGCAGAAACCCTATGGACTAAATTGTAAAAGTGCAAAATCGGGTGTGGTTAAAGTGTGAATAACCAAGAATTTGGGATCTAATATGAATAACCAAGAATTTAGGGTGTAATATATAATTTTATTTAGTGTGACTAATAGACACATGACAAGTGTCATTATTAAAAAAAATGGCAAGAATAGCCTTATTAATTGGTGAAAAAGGACTAAAATACCCTTGAAAATTTCAAAAATGACCAAAATACCCTTGAAGCTTCATGAAAACTCTTTCTTCTTCTCCATTTCACCTTGAAGCCGTAGACCACCTCCATGAAAGCACCAAAAATGTGCAAGAGAGAGAAGGAAGAGAGAGAAAAATTCTTTTAGCTTTTTCACCTAAAAATAGTGAGAATTAGGCTTAGGTGTAGAAGACAAAGTTGCTCCTCTCATCAAGCTCTATCTATTGGTGTATTTAGATTGAAGAAAACTCAAGTTTGATCAAGTTTAGTGAGCTCTAAGTGAGGATTTTTAAGTTACACCAAGAGGTAAAAATGTTCTCCTCTAAAAGCTCTTCAATGTACTCTTTTTAGTTTCTTGAAATTTTGATGTTGGTGTGGTCAAAGGTGGTTAACCATGGAGTTTTGAATAATTTGAGCATGTTTAATGATATTTTGGATGTTGTTATGTTGATCTATGGCTTTGGTTTGGTGTAAAAACAACAAGAAATCATGATGTACACACTAGGGTTCTAGAGGCATAATGGCGCATGTATGGATTTGGCATGATTTTTTTGGAATTTGGTTAAATTAATGAAATTAGAATGATTCTTATGAATTATGAAGCCTATGGAAGATGAAATTTTGAATTATGAAAGTGTGTGTGAAACTTCCCTTTTGAGAAGCCAAAACCGTGAATATGGAAAAGAAGGAGGGAAGGAGATTTAGCCATTTAAATTGTGTTTTTGAAAGATTGGAATAATGTATTACAATGAAATTTAGGAGGTATTGGAATGTACATTAAAATTTAGGTCACTTCCTTCATGGTTTGGTGTATGTGGAGGAAATGAAGAATGCATGAAGTTTAAGAAAAATGATGATGTTCTAATAAGAATTATGATGTGTATTTATGTAGACTAAGAAGTGACAAGTTAGGAAGGCAAGAGGAATTATAAAGAAGTTTTTAAGTGAGGGCAAAGGAAACATCACTATTGGAAGCTTTTAAAAGATAGCTAGCTTTATCCTTATGCTCTGTTTTCTATTTACATACTTTTCTGTATCTTGTGCCATTGTATGAAATGTGTACAAAATTGTTGTGTGCAGTACCTATGGCCCGAGTACCTTAGGAAGACAGTGAAATGCTGTATGTGAGGCCTATACCCTGAGTACCCCGGGAAGACAATGAAATTGCTGTATATGAGGCCTAGGTACAATTATCTATGATGGCCATCTAGATATCTATATGAGTCCTTGAATGGGCTTGATGATTGCTGTGTGCAGTGCATGATTCCTACAATGGTATTAGATGACAATGATATGAAATAATGTGTTAAATGATTGATTAATTAGTTTTCGAATGTATATTTTTATTTGCTTAAGGATCTGGAATGACTTGATATATTTTTATGGTAATAGCTAGCTACTGGGAAACTTTATTTCTTATGTTTCTATATTGTTACTAACCATTCCAGGTGATGCTTCTAAAGGGTCTCATGATAGAGGAGAATAATATTTTGAAGTTGTATTGTAATGTTCCCAGAATTTGTGATGTTAGTATGTGATGGATATATATTTTTGTAAGTTGAACTTTTTGTATAATTATATAACCCTTGCCTATATGGTATGAAATACATGAATTTGAGGTATTGTGAGCTAGTTTGGAGTAGAAGGCAATTTAGTATGCAATATGTGTGAAATTGGAAATGACCAAATGAATAGTAAATGACCAAATGAACAGTGAAATCGTAGGCAGTAAGAGGAGTATGTTTCCAGGGACTTTTGGTTAAGTTTTAATGCTCTAAAAATTATGATAAAATTCAGGAGTGAACTTAATTTATTTACCATCCTCTGTGACAAAATTTAGCTTAAAATAAGCTCTTATGCTATGTGAATTTATTACATGTTTTGGTCTCCCCTGTTACCGTCACAGTGCAGAGCACTAATTGTATCTCAGAGATAAGAAGAAGTAAATGGATTATTTTTTACCTGAAAATTTTATGGAAAGTATATAACATGTAATAAAGTCCCATACCAAATTTGAGCTTATTATGAGTTGATTTACCCCCTTAAATAATGGTTTACTTTTACAGTTGTGAATTCTGGACAGCACTGGGACAAAAGCATTTTTCTGTGAGTTTTGAAAGGTCTAATGATGTCTAAATTATGTCAAATTTTTACAGGATATAGTTAACACGTGAAATGTTCATAGGATCCAATTTCATGATTTTTGGAGCTCTAAAATGTAGTTTTTAATGTTTTTGAAGTTAGTCCTGTAATTTTGGAAATCAGCAGAAAATTTCTGAAACTCAAAATTTATAATATTTTGTTTTACAGAATCATAATTTGGCCACAAAAAGACCTAATTGTGCAATAATTACCTATTTAATGAGGATTAATGCATTAATAAGTAAGGGAGTTACATTGTGTGTTTAAAGGTCCACATACATCACTATGTATAAGGCCCAATAAATCACTAGCCCTTTCACCTTTCCTAGTCAAAGGGTTTTAGTCATCTTACCTAATAAACATGACTCACATATCTCATATGATTCAAAATCAAATGAGTCCAAAAATCCATCCTTATAGAGTTTGGAGATGCGTGTCTCATTTATATGGCCTAAACGACAATGCTAAAAATAGGTTGGATTTAAATCATTAGTTTTGACCTTCTTCATATTTATATTATAGATTGGATTTTCAAGGTCCAGAACATAAAGACCATTCATTAATTGTGCACTGCCATAAAACATTTCATTTAAATAAATAGAGCAACATTTGTCCTTTATTATAAATGAAAAACCTTTCTTGTCTAAACAAGAAATAGAAATCAAATTTCTACTAACAGTAGGCATAAAATAACAATTGCCCAATTCTAAAACTAATCCACTAAGTAAAGATAAATAATAAGTCCCTACAACTAATGCAGCAACTCTTGCTCCATTTCCAATGTACAGTTCCACTTTATCTTTGGCTAATGATCTACTTTCTTTAAGATCCTGCACATTTACACAAATGTGAGTACCACATCCAGTATCTAATACTCAAATGTAGAAGTAGATAAATTAACCTCTATGACATAAATACCTGAGTTGGAAGTCCCACTTCCCTTTTGCTTCTTAAGCTCTTCCAGGTAAATTTTGCAATTTTACTTCCAATGTTCTGGTTCTTTGCAATGGAAGCATTGCCCTTCCTTGGCCATGCTACCCTTGGACTTCAGTGCAGAGGAACTTGACATGGACTTTCCATTAGTCTTGTCCTTTTTCTTTTTATTCTTGGCCTTAGACTTGCCCTTTCCTTTGCCCTTTTGAACCATCATAATAGAATTGGGCTTGGACTTTTTCAAGTTTTGCTCAGCAGTTCTTAACATGTTAAGCTATTCAGGCAAAGTCTTATTAATTTCGTTCATGTTGTAATTCATGACAAATTGACTATAGCTCTCAAGCAACGATTGCAGAACTATGTCAGTAGCCAATTCTTGCTGCAAAGGAAAACCCAATCTTTCAAGGCTATTGATGTACCTAATCATTTTAAGCACATATGTAGCAACGGGTGTTCCTTCAACCATTTTGCACTGAAACAATGCTTTAGATACATCATATCTCTCATGTCTTGCTTGCTCTTAGTAGAGTTATTTAAGGTGATCAATCATATTGAACGCCTCCATGTTCTCATGTTGCTTCTGAAGCTTAGAGTTCATGGTAGCAAGCATGAGACAACTGACATCCAGAGCATCTTCTAGATGCTTCTTATAGGCATCCTTTTCAACTCAAGGAGCATTGGCAGCAGGCTCACCTGGAGTAGGTTGCTCTAGGGCATACTACTTTTTCTCACGCTTGAGGACAATCCTCAAGCTTCGATACCAATCAAGAAAATTCATCCCATTCAGTTTATCATTCTCAAGGATAGATCGCAGTGATAAGTTTGATGCATTTGATGCCATGGTTATCTACAATAGAAAAAATATGCAGAATGAGAATCATGTAAATTAAATTAGATTTGGACCTCCAAAAATTAGAGTAAATTAGCCTAATACAAATATAAATTAAATTACTTAAAAAGATAAAAATGTTTATTACAATTTAGCCTCGAATTTTTCACTTTCTTGTGTTTTCACCCGTAAACCCTTAAATATTTTTGAAACTTCACTTTTGATCTTTCACAATTATTTTTAAGCCTTAAAAATTAATTTAGGCTAACCATTAAATTTTAAAATTAATTTGCTACATTTTTGGCTTATTTTCTCACTTTTTCAATTTATCGAGTTTCGAAATTTCAATAAATTCCAAAATAAATTTTCCTAAACCTATTATTGAATTTTTAATTTAGTTTTTATCTATTTTGATGCATATTAAAATTTCCAAAATTATTCTAGTTAGGCTTATTATCAAATTACTTTTATGATTCCTTCGAATTTCACCCAATTTTTCCTATTGGATTTTCTAAATCAGGGTTTTCTAGAAAAATGTCTTACTTGATATCTCTTTTCCTATTTTGGTATATTCAATCTATAAGAAATGGCAATATGGTATGCAAGTTTCACCTTTTATCTTTGATCCAGCCTTGTCCCTCGCCACCCTAGGCACAAAGCCACTAACCTTTTCCCTCTATTACTAGCCACTCCTCTCCTTCTCTACGAAGGATGTTATATCTCCCTTCCAATAGCTTGCATATATGATGAATAATAGTGGGATGCTACATGCATCAATCACGCTTTGAATTTCTCACCATAGGTTATAGTAAAATACCAATTATGCCATGAATGTTTTATGATCATCATGCCTTTCCTTGGTATTTTATTCTTGTTACCAAGTATATAATTAAACTAATCACATTGGTTAAGAATTATTTCTAATTTATTGGTACACTTTAATCCTTATCAAATTATTTTGGAAAGGGGTAGTAATTGCACCCCTAAAGTCTAACACCCTTTTGAATGCCTAAATCATATCCAAAAATTCTCAAGTGTTGTATAATAATCTCTGACATCTTAAATAACAATTAAAATAGGTGTTGTATGAGGGATTTTAGGTTTAGACTATTCAACTGCAAAGATGATTCTCAATTTTCTTATTCTGGACATTTCTAAATAGGTTTGAGGAATGATTTATTTAAGGAAGCAATGTAGTTCTAAAATTTTCAAAAATTTTATCCAAGATTCATTGAACCTTGAATAGTATTTATAATTTTTCCCAAAAATTTTCTTAATAACTTAGTAGGCCAGAAAATTTTGTGACTTGAACCACGAAATTTTGAGTCCTACTCTAGACTATTTTATTCAATATTTTTTTGGATAACCAAATAAACACTAATGGCCATGAAAATTTTACACAATATTAACAACATCATAATTAACTACTATAATTTTTTCATGATTTTTTATTACAAATTAGTAGCTCAAATAATTCAAAATCCGAGACCAAACAGTCTAAAACCCTATTTTGGATAGCTTTGATAGTTTAACATGATAATTCATTCTAAAAATATCTAAAAATTTCTTAAAATTACCAAAATTTCCAAATTGCATTTTCACCTCATGAGAAACCATATAATGTCAAAAATAAGAATTTTTTATGACTTTAACCTTAGGTTTTTTGTGGCAACTTTTCAATAAAATTTTAACTGCTTATTGAAACTTCCTTTTCACAATTTCTAGCATTATCTTAGCAAATTCCTTCATGATAACTAATAACAACTCCATTCATCTCATCCTGGATTCAAATTCTCATCTCAACAACATCAAATAACATAAAATTTCATTGCAATCCAATTCTTACAGCAGCCAACACAAGGTTGTACTAAAAGAAACCTTATTTGCCAAGTTCACTAATCTATCAATGGAAACTTCATAAATTCAAAACAAGTCACCAGTTACCTTGAAATTTGATTCTAAAGCGCTTTTTAAAAACTCTCCAATCAGTAGCTAACCATTAAAATACACTAGGGTTGTTGGCTTTAATTGTTTTTGCTCCAACTTGATTTTCTCTTATTTTGCCTTGAGAGTGGCGTGCACAAGGTGTGGGAAAAAGGCTTACCAAAATACTTTCATATTCTCTAATTTTTTTTCTAATTAAAATTTCCTAAAAACCTAGATTTTTCTCAAGTTTTTTTCTCATCTTTCCACATGGCCCTTCTTGAAAATTTCAAGGGATACTTGTGTCTCGTATTTGGATGCTCAACTATCCTAGAAAAATTGAGAGGGATTAGCCCTTTAGCAACTAATTTTAAGCTAAAAAAAAGTTTGAATATGATTATTACACAATTGCCTCAATTTTTTTCTCTTTTTTTCTTTGATCCTTAGCTTCCTTTAGAAGCTTGGCCTAACCATAGGCCCACATTTTTAGGTCTCAAAAAATTAGATTTGGGCCTCCAAAACTTAGGCTAATCCATCCCAATACAAATAAAAATTAAATCACTCAAAAAGATAAAAAAGGGTTTATTACACTTTAGCCCTAAAATTTTTACTTTCTTGCATTTTTCCCCTAAACTTTTTAAATATTTTTATAACCTCACTTTTAATCTTCCATAATAATTTTTAAGCCATAAAAATTAATTTAGGCTAGTGATGAAATTTTGAAATTAATTTGTTATGTTTTTTGCTCAATTTTTCACTTTTTTGGTTTACCAAGTGCCAAAATACAACAAATTTCTAAATGAATTTTCCTAAACATATTCTTAGGTTTTTAATTTGATTTTCATTCATTATAATGCTTATTAATTTTTTCTTAGTTAATCTCACTCTAAAATTCCCTTTCCAATTCTTTTGAATTTCACTTAATTTTTTTACCAAGATTTTGAAATGAAACTTTTTAGAAAATTTTTTTTAATACATCTTGCCCTAATTTGGGTTACTACACTAATACAACAATTAGGGTTCAAGATATAACTAAAAACTTTAAATAGTGTAAAAATCCAATATTAACCAAACAAATTTAATACATTGTAAAACTAACCCTAAATCACATAACAAGGCCAATTCTATAAAATTAAGCATATGTAACACACTAAGAGGTAGGAAATAAGAGGAAATAATATAGATTAAATCTTATACATCTCTCTACTAGTTTAATTCTCCAATTTTAACACTCTATAATAAAGTTCTACCTTAAAGACAATTAGTGAAATGCTCAGGCAATGGAGAATTTGTGAAAAGGTAACCTCACCAAAGACATTCATTTATAGGTTTTTGGATATATATAAGTTTTTGTGCAATTCTGCTACTACTATGAATGATTTTTGTCTTTTTATTTTGAAATTTGTGATTTCTATGATATATTTTTGTTATATTCTTGATAGGTTCAAACTTATGGTTTATTTTTTAGGTTGAATCATTGTTTTATTCTACTTTATCACTCTATCTATAAAGCTAAATTGAATAATAATTAGTGTACAAAGCACAAAGTAACCTATTATAGATAAGTAAATGGTGTAAGAATACGCAAGACATTTGAATAAAGAATGAGAGCAAAATTACTCATTCCATTACTATTAGTTGCTTTAATAAATTATGTTTAATCCCACTTCTATTGATTTTCCTAGAACCATTAGTATGTAATAACATTTTTGCTTCTTTGCTCATATAATCCTTCCTTATCATAATCAAAATCATCTAAGTAATAGTTTAGCGACATTTAACTTTATATTCATCATTGATCTTAAATGCCATTGAATTCTAAAAAAACATGTTCCTTATTTCTTATTACTCATCCTTCCTAATTCACTTTTTTTATTTAGAAATAGTAGGAATTCAACCATTTTAGTACTAAGATTTCAAAGTTCTACGAACAAATGCACATTGTTTTGGTTGAACATACTCTATACAACTTATTTTATCAATGCTATAATAAGTATCCAAATAATGTGATAAAATAAGATTTTCTTGGGTCAAATTGGAATCTTTCAGAATATAAAAATATAACACTTTACAATTACTTAATCATAGGATTATAGCAATTTATATCATAAAACTTTTATTTTCATTTTATTTTTTTGAATCCTTCATCATGTATTTATATCTACTTAAAAAATAGTTTTTTTCTAAAACACATAACCATTATTGAAAATATTACCATATAATACTCTAAAATAATTTTACTCTAGTCATTTAAATACTTTATGACATAAAAATCACATCTTTCTAATCTATTATCATTTATCTCACTTATGCAAAAATAAGTTTTCCAAAACAATTCCAAATCATTTGTAATACTAAGATATAATACTCTAAATAGGCTTCAATCAACTTATCCTAATATTTCATGATATAAAAATGTTATTTTTCAAAAGCACTAGCAAGAATCTACTGCTGGGAATTCGGATTATCATACGCATTGAAAATTTAAAATTTGATCCAAATTCTACTTAGGATCCGTGCAAAGGCATAAATCAATGATTAGGATTTTACCTATTGGGCACTCATGTTTCTACTGATCAAAACTTGAGAACGGATGAATCAAACGCCGCCCGGAAGGTACAATGTCTCTATGGTATCCACACGGAGTGAACAACGACCTCTCACCCACCATGAATCTGCTAGGATGCGTTTTTCTCTCTAGGATTTAGGATTTGGTGTTTTTTGAGTGATTTAGGATTTGATGGAAGCTTATGAGCGTGTATATAAAAGTGCTACCCTTAAGTCCCCTTTTATAGAACTTAGGCAAGTCACAATCCTAGTCCTACTAGGATAATGCTTCCAAAATCCTAATCACACTTAACAACTCATCTTATCCTTATCCTAGAGATAATGAGGAGAGATAAGACTTATCTATTAATTATCTAATATTATATTAAATAATAACATTATCTCATAATATAAATATCTTATATTAGATAATTGCATATAGTTATCAAATATTAAAATATTATTATCTCATAATATATTTATCTAATATCTGATAACGTAAATATTTGATATTACTTTAATATCAAATAATATCACATAATAATAATTATATTTATTAAGTAAAAAATATATTATTATTTAATAATATATATATGCACGAAAATAAGTCCAATTAATTAGATATTAATATAATTAAAGTCTAATTAATTATTATCTTATTCCTACTCCTTTTTTGTGACCCTGTAGATTCTTACTACGTTGACAATGAGTTATAAACAGTGAGCGGTATCTAGCAATACATCACTGCCACTCAAGTAGTAAGAATGTCTGTGATTCAACATCCACCTAATACATGATCAACGTTTTGTATCATAATCCCTTTTGTAATAATATCCAAATTAAACTAGAGGCATGGAGAGTGTCATCCTCGTCAAAGTTCAATTTATATTTCTTGATATTGAGTAGACTTCAAAATAAATTATCAATATCATATATTGATTCATTTGAGCATGGCCATGCATTTCTAAGTCTCACTCAATCAAAGGGCCCAAGGATATATCTCTTTTTTAAGAGTAATGAAATTCTATCTACATTACTCACTTCCCTCTACATAATTCGTGACACACCCAATCAATGCCCTTTTTATTATCTCAATTAAAGGTGACATAGGACGATATTAAAGTAAGTAACCCCTCATGTAGGGAACTGTAGTAACTTCAGGTCAAAGGACTATATGCAATTGTGACCATATGAGAACTACTAATGATACAAGTCTTATCCATGTAGTATTCTTCTATTGGGTCAGTCCAGTACATCTGTTCACTAATAATGTACTCATGTATTGACTTAATATCACATATCCATGATTCATAATCATCAGTCACTATACATGCTAATCTCAATGTACTATTACTATCTCTTTCATAATAATACTTGACTAGGGGTATTTTAGGAATAGTAAAACTATTCCAGGGACAATTATTATATTAAGTTATAAATTACATAAAAATTGAAAATAAAATATAATAACTGCATTGCCTGAAATAAAATATAATACATTATGTATTATTTCAATCATCTATATGATTAGTTCCTAGGACACACATCAACATCTACAATATGTATAAAATGGGTTTATCTTGAATAAAGCATAAAACACCATAAATATTAAAATTTCATGATATAGATTAGCTCACCACTTTCCAAAATGACTCACTAGAACTCGCCAGTGGCTGACGATAAAGACCTATTGGATTGCTAACAAAGTAAAGCAACTAAAGCCCTATTCTCTGTTGTCCAATACCAATCATGAATTGCAACCCCTTGTACACTATTTATTTATGGTCGTTGGACAATAGCTTGAAAATTGTAGGCACATAGTGGCAACCAACATGCCAGAACACTTGTAGGTGGAAAAAGGTTCTGTCTGCTATGCTCGTCAACTATTTCCAGCTATGACTTAAAGAGATGCTCCTAACATCATTAGTGGTTGAGCAAATGACAACGGGATGGTAGTAAAGAGAGGTAGTGATAGCAAAGGAGAAGGAAAGGAGAAAGAGAGAAAAGCTATTGGAAAGAAGAAGAAGAAGAAGAAGAAGAAGAAGAAGAAGAAGAAGAAGAAGAAGAAGAAGAAGAAAGAAGAAGAAAAAAAAGAAATAGCAGAAAGAAGTTGGGTAAGTTGAGAGAAAAATCTAATGGGGGAGAGAGAAGGCAATTAAAAATATAAAATAAAAAAGAAAAAGAAATGCTAAAAAGGGAGCTATGGGTTCTTATTTTACGCATTATGGTGCATTATGAGCCCATATTTCATTTAAATGTCAGCCACCCATTTTATTTACTAAAACCCATTTTCATAAAACTAATTTTATTTAAAATTTCAACTTAATTATTTTTAACTTTCCATCAATATATATATTGGTATTGGCTTGATAAATTTAAAATTCCTTAAAATGAATATATCAATCTTTCATAATTTTCAAAAATAATTTACTCATTTCAAACATTTAATTTTGTACATTTTTTTATTCATATTTATTAAAATTATTTTCAATTGGTAAGAAAATTCTTTTAGAAAATACTTAGACAAGCCTCGAATTAATAATAGCTATATAAAATAAATAAAATTTGAATATTATCATTAGTATCATTTTATCATTTCAAAAATAAATTTAAAGTCAAATATTGACCAAATAAATAAAATAAATATTCATGAGCATTGAAATTTATAAAACTTCAAATATTAATCTGAGGTATTATAGGTTGTATCATGTACACATGCTCAAGAAGCTTCCTACTAGGAAGCAGTGTGACATCTATCTACCAAATTTTGTAATCATAAAAGGTTGTAATAGCAAGTAAGATCCGGATGAATTTAAGTATAGCAATTGGAGAATAGGTTTCATCATAGTCTATACCATAAATTTGTTTAAAAGTTTGAATGTTGCCATTCATGTCAATTTTCTTCTTGAAAATCCAATTGCATCTAGTAGGTTTTACCCTTTCAAGTGAGTCAACTAAAGTTCACACTTAGTTGGAATACATAGATTCCATCTTAGATTTGATATCCTCAAGCCATTTCTTAAAGTTTGGCTTATTAATTGCTTCTTAGTAAGTTATGAGCTTATCTTGGTCCATGAGCAAAACATCATCATGCTAAGTCATAAGAAATCCATATGTCTTAGGCTCATGGCATGTCTTACTAGATCTATATTGGCCTTGTGTTACATGTATAGTTTCTTATTCCATAACAATTTTTGGCCTCAATTTGAGATTTTTTATAAGTTTAATATTATTTTGTAAGTCTTAAATTTTTTCAAGTTTTATTTTTCTCTCACTAGTTTTTATTGAAATGAACTCGCTTTATAGGAAAACACTAGTTTAAGTTACAAACACTTTGCCCTCAGTATGATCATGGAAATAGTACCCATTAGTTTCCTTAAGAAACCTTATAAAGTAGCATTTATCCAATTTAGGTCCAAGCTTGTCAAAGGCTTGAGATTTTACATAGGCTTCATACTCCTAAATATTTATAAAAGACATACTAGGGCATTTCCCATTTCATATCTCATATGGAATCATTTAAGCCATATTAAATGGAACATGATTAAGTGTAAAAGTAATTGTCTATAAAGAATGTCCCCCAAAAGGAAATTAGAAGATCTGTATAACTCATCATAAATTGCATCTCGCTTAATAAAGTGCAATTTCGCCTCTTTGAAACACTAGTCCATTGTGGTGTTCCAAGTAGAATGAGTTATGATATTATATCACAATCTTTCAAATACTCATTAAATTCTTAACTTAAGTATTCTTAACCTCAATATGATTAAAGTGTTTTGATAATTTTGCCAAGTTAGTTTTATACTTTATTATTGAATTCATTGAACTTTTCAAAGGTTTTTTATTTATGTTTCATAAAATACACATATATATATACTTAAGTCATTATTAAATGTGATGAACTACTAAAAATTGCCTCTAGTAGTTAAACTAATAAGCCCATGCACATCAATACATGTAAAGTTTAATAAATCATTAGCCCTAGCCTTTTCACTATGTCCAATGAATTAGGTTTTTGTCATCTTACCTAAACAAGATTCATATAGCTTATATAATTCAAAATTAAATGAGTAAAAAAAAGTCTATCTCGATAGAGCTTGGATATATGCTTCTTATTTATATGGCCTAAACAATAGTGCTAGAGATAAGTTGGGTTTAGATTATTGGATTTGATCCATTTAGTGTTTACGTTATAGATTGGCATTTCAAGATTTATAATATAGATTCCACTACAATAAAACATTTCATTTAAATAAAGTGTACAACACTTATCCTTTATTATCTTCTTGTTTAAACAAGAAATAAAATAATTTTCCTACTAATAACAAACACAAAGTAACAGTTCTTTAATTCAATAATAAAACTAGAAGGTAAAAGAAAATAATATGTCCCTATAACTAAGGCAGTAACTCTTACTCCATTGCTAACTTGTAAGTCTATTTCATCTTTAGTTAATGTCCTACTCCTTTTGACTTTACAAATTAGTAAAAATATAAGATTGTATCTAGTATCTAATAACCAAAGGGTGGAGCAGATACATTAATTTCTATAGCAAAAATACCCAATGTAGAAGTCCTACTTCCCTTCTTCCTTTTTAAATCCTCTTAGGAGACTTTGCAGTTTCTTTTCCAACTTCTAATTTCACTACAGTGGATGCATTTCCCTTCCTTAGCCACATCACCCTTAGGTTTTGGTGCAAAAGATTTAGACTTAGACTTACTCTTGAATTTAGAATCCTTCTTATTCTTACCCTTGCTTTTTCTATTGTCCCTTTGGACCATTATTATGATATTAGGCTTTGCCTTTTATAAATTTTGTTTAGTAGTTCTCAATGTACTTAACAATTTTAATAATGTTTTATCAATTTCCTTCATGTTGTAATTCATGACAAATTAACTATAGCTTTGTGGCAATAATTAAAGAACTACATCCATAACTATCTCTTGGCTCAGTGAAAAACCTAATCGCTCAAGGTTCTTAACATACGTAATCATTTTAAGTATATGGGTCCTAGTAGGGTTTCCTTTTATTAGTTTGCACTCAAATAATGCTTTAAAGATATTATACCTATCATGTCGAGCTCACCCATAATAAATTTTCTTAACGGGCTCAACCATGTCATAAGCATCCATGTTCTTATATTGCTTCTAAAACTCATAGTTCATGGAAGCCAACATGAACAACTAATGTCCAAAGCATCTCTCTTAACATAAGGTGCATTAGCCTCAAGTGGTTAAGGAATAGATCCCTTAAGGACAAACATCTTTAACTCATGTTTAAGGGCTATCCTCATATTCCTATACCAATCTAGGAAGTTTATCCTAGTCAATTTTTCTTTCTTAAAGACTAATCTCAATGATAAGTTATTTGGTGTGTTTGCCATTTATATCATAAAAATGTGCAAAATAAGTATTAGTTTTAATCATTTAATAAGGATTTTTATTAAATAGTTCTCCCACTATTTTATTCAAACTAATAGTCCTCACTATTAATTCAAAAAATGACATCATTGAGATTTTCTAGTGGGCCAAGGTCCATATTTCACCTAGTCTTAAGTCAACTTTGATTGATCACATAAGATTTATCTATTTAGGTAGGTAACACTTACCAATTGCATCATATACAATTCTTGAATGGTTAAGTGAACAACATTTGTTCTAGTCTATTTTATGAACGAAAGCCAACTCTAAGCCTTTAAGCTCTCAATCTTATTAAGATGGCCGACTTAAGTCACACCTAATAATTAGTATCTAAATATCACTATTATCCCTTTGCATCTCACTACTATTGATGATGTACTTTTTTTTGGTAAACCTATCCTATGTTAATTAAAACCTTAAGGAGTGCCAAATATTAGAAGGCATCATAGATTATTACTGAATTAATATTTGCATTAAGGGGTTTAATTAATTTAATTATTTTAGATCTCACTTTATTATCCCTTTTACTGATGCATACTATCTAATATATCTCATACATCAAATAAAGCATAAAATAAGAATGTGACACAGTATGACCCCTTAACTACTTAGACCCTTTCAAGCTAATAAGAAAATAAACTAATTAACCTAAGGTGTAACAACTTCTCCAAGCACCTTCCTTGGTGATCTTCATATGACCTCCTTATGGTTCCAACTCCACTAAAGATGTAGTGTATAATTACATTACATTCACTTAATGAAACCTTGAGTTACATTTGATGGGTGTTAGGTGAAAAGAGAATATAAAAATAAAAAAAATATAAAGAGAGCCACCACATGTAAGTCATATTTTAAAATTACAATCATAAAATAAAGTCCAATCATATTGGACTAAAAAAAGTTATCTATACACCATACACCATGTAACACATAAAGATATAGAAACATTACAATAGATAATACTAACTATTTAAGTCCTATACAATTAAAATCCTTTTTAATCTCTTTAATTTTAAAATAGATTTAAATTCTAGTTTCAAAATAAGGCTTATTAGCAATTGTCCTAAAATTTACCTTTAAAAAACACACCAACTCTTCATTTCCAATTATCAATCTTAATTCTAGAATTAATATATATATATATATATATATATATATATATATATATATATATATATTTCAAAAATAGATATCAAATATATATATTCTTTGAAAAGGAAAATTCAAGTAAATCAATAACGTGATTCAGATTTCATTTTAAATTTAAGAAAATAAATACATAAGAAATAATTCCTATAATTACAATATAGGAAATCAAACAAACATCTTTTCACTTGAAAATGTCTTTTTAGGTGAATCAAACTATAATACCCAATAAAAATCTAATAGTCAAAGATAGACATGATTGATTCAAGCAGTAATTATTAGTTGGCAATTATAAAAATTACTTATTAATACCATTAGAAATATTTATCAATTCTAGTAAATAGAAATTTATTTGGAGTTATTTGAGAATGTTTGAGAAAATTAAGAATATTCAAGATCTAATGTTGATGGGATTTTGGTATAATTTAGTTTTTTAATCAAGAACATCTTATAATTAACATAAGGTAGTAAAAATGTAAGTTTTCACCCGTTTTAAAGGAAGGAATGGTTACATAGGGAGAAGAGAGAATTTTTTCTTACTTGAAGGGCATTTGAGCAAAACTTGGGGAAAAGAGACATTTTCGTATAGTTAAAGGGCATAGCAGCAAAACTTAGGGAGAAAGCAATGGAATATCCTAAGAATAAAAATATTCCTTTGGATGATGAAAGCATACTCAAAGAACACTCTTACTCACATTATAAATAGAGTAGAGAGAGAAAAAACATAGAAGAGTTGAGTTTTTAGGTGTTTTTGCTATTTTATAGTGAGATTTTAGTAGGTTTTTAAGTGTTCTTAGGAGATAATTAGAGTTGGAAGCTATTTTGATCTTCTAGAAGAGGTATAAACTCATAACTTTTATGGATTTATCTTTTTTCTATGATTATTTTTTTTAATTCTTCACTAACTCTATATGGTTTTGAATAATACACATTAAATGTTAATTGAAGGAAAATAAGTTTTACAAGGATCCTTATATGAATAGAGATCCATTCTTTTTCTCTTTAGTTTCCTTTTAAGAAGACTATTATGTATGAGATGTGTATCTATTTCTATAGTTGATAGTGTACTAAAGCCATGATTATTCATAATGGGTTATCAATTATATCTATGTTCTGTTATTAATGATATGTTGAAGCCATGACAATCACGATGGATTAGTTTGAAAATAATTTTCTTGAAAGTTTTATAATGAGAAATTGAAAATGATCATTTTAGTGATGATCTCTTGAAAATAGTAAGATTTTGGAAACATGAATTTACCTAGAAATGGAAAAAAAATTTGATGAGAATATAAAAGGTTTCTTTTGGGTTCTAGTCTTTAAAAACCAAAAAACCACTGACTAGCGATAGGATGTTCATATTGGTGAACATTATGACTCACACACATACCATAGCAAATATTATAGCTTTGCGAAAAAAATTCTATTTTTATAACATAAAGGTTGTTACATTAAGTTTTAAAGATGATAGAATTTATGAATATTTAAAAAAAATCATTTCGGTACTACCATAAGAGAAACTCATAGGTTTTAATGATTTTTCATAAAGAAAAATTATGTTTTTCATGGTCAAATTAGGTAAGCAAAAAAGCTATACCCCATTATGGGTGCTTTAGGATGATTATATCAAAGTTTTCAAGGAAAACTCACTTTGAAACAAGCATATGGAATTCACAAACTTAATATTGCTTAGTGCAAAACAATTTTTATTTTTTATTAAAAAAACTTGCTATGCTATGTTTCAAATTATTCAAGAAATGTTTCTAAATAATTAGATGAAGAGTGTGTAGTAGGAATATATTTAAAAACATCCTTGAAAGCTTATGAAAAAATGCCAAAAAACTATTTTAAAATAGTAGTCTTCAAGTAATAAAGTTCTCCTCCAAACTATTCTAAATGATAATTATTTTTGGGTGACATTTGCAACATATTTTATGACAAAAATGATTAAAAATATTATTTTATTTTTAAATATTAGTTCTAGAAATCAATACAAAATTGTATTGAAGTTTGATGTTTTTAAAAGAATTTCAAAGTTAAGGATGCTAATTTTGAGTAGTTTTGATAATGAATGTGAAGGTAACTTGTGTGACTTGTTTTGAGAATGGAAAATATTCAAAATTGATGTTTAAAACTTAGATATTTATTGTATAAATTTTCAAAAAAAATTATAAAGTCTAATATTTTTATTGAAATTTTTAAAGATGCTAGTTAAAACCTAAAAAGGATTAGCACTTATTTTCTTAACTTGTAGGTGCTAGTGATGAAAAAAATATTTATGATTTTATTTTCTTCTATTTTATGCCTCCTAGGTGTTATATTTGCTTAATTTCACTTATTAGGCTTTGTTTTATAAATTATGGCTAATTTTACAATATCATGAATTTATTTAATAAATGCTAGATTTTGATATTATTTCTATTTTCAACTCATATCTTGGGTTCTAGATGTTGGATTAAGACAAACTTTATATTTGTGTAAAAATAAAAGAGAGAATTACAATTTTTATGTTTTGATCCAGGCCCAGTTCAGGCATTTTGGGGTTCATATGTAGTCAAGAAGTTAAAGTTGTGTCTCTATCCTAGTTGAACTTGCTTCTATATTTGGGCCATATCTGGAGCTATAATAGTCTAATTAACTTGAAACCAACACCTAAATTCTCAAAAGACACAGGTAACAACTTTTATGCTTATGATTTATCCAAATTGCGTTGATTTTGTGATCATATTCTGCTTGGAAGTAACGCAAGAATTCACTAATTTATTTATTGGATTTAATTGACTTGTAACAAATAAGTATGGGTTTCTAAAAATTAAGGAGGAATCATTATTGTAATCCTAAGAGTCATACAATCCTAGTCCAAGAAGGTTTCAACTTAATTAGGTTAAATAAATAGAGGAGAGACTTATTAGACTTTATACTTTACACACTATTGAGAATTTAGCAAACATCAATTTTCTCTCTTTTCTTGTTTTCTTATTCCCAAGCCATGGAAGGCTAAAAACTCTTAGTTGATTCAAGGATTGTGAAGCTCTTTTCTTCAAGGATTAGTAATGTTGATTTCTTCCTATTAATTTTCCTCTTTCTCCAATTATTTATGCTAAATTATTGAGATTATTTATGTTAAGTGCTAATTTGGTATAATTGGTACTCAATCTAGTGATTTCTATTCTTTTTCTATTTGAATGTGAAATTATGGTTGGCTAATCATGATTTTACATGTTGGGATAGAGAGTTAGGGGATAATTTTAGTAGTACTTAATTTAATTTCCTAAATCAATTGAATTCTATCCTTAAGTAAGTTTTGATCTATTTTAGAGATTATAGCAGTTACTTAATTCAATGAACCTTAATTGACCAAACTCTAGATGGAAATCTAGCATAAGAGTCATGGATTATTATGTTAGTGTGTGTCCTAGGAGCCAATCATAGAAATGATTGCAATATTACACAATGTATTAAGCTTCATTTTGGCAATACAATTATTATATTTTGTTTTGTTTTATTTTGCGCAAATTATAACTTAAATATAATAATTATCCTTGGAATAGTTTTACTATTTCTAAAATGCCCCTAGTCAAGTATTATTACAAAAAGGATAATAATAATACATCGAGACTAGCATGTATAGTGATTGATGATTATGAATCATGGATATGTGATATCAAGTTAATACTTGAGTACATTATTAGTGAATAATGTAATGGACCAACCTATTGTAAGAATACTACATGGATAGATGTGTCATTAGTTATTCTCATATGATCACAAATGCACATAATCTTTTGACCTAAAGTCACTACAGTTCCCTGCATGAGAAGTTACTCACTTTGATATCATCTTATGTCACCTTTAATCAGGGTGACGAGTAGGGCTTTAATTAGGTGTGTCATGAATCATGCAGAGGAAAGTGAGTAATGTAGATGAGATTTTGTTACTCTTGTATAAAAGAGAGATATCCTTGAGCCCCTTGATTGAGCGAGATTTAGAAATACATGGCCATGCTCAAATGGATCAATATATGATATTGATCATTTTTCTTAAGTCTACTCAATGTCAAGAAATATAAATTAAACATTGACGAGGATGACACACTCCATGCCTTCAGTTCGATTTAGATATTATTACAAAAGGAATTATGATATAAAATATTGATCATATATTATATAAATGCCGAATCATATACATTCTTACTACTTGAGTGGCAATGATGTATTGCTAGATATTGCTCACTGTCTATGGCCCAAAATGAGTCATTATCAATGCAGTAAGAACTTACAGGATCACATAAAAGGAGTAAGAATGAGATAACAATTAATTAGGTTTTAGTTGGACTAAAATTCAATTAATTAGACTTATTTTTGTGCATATATATATTATTAAGATAATAATATATTTATTCATGTAATAATATGTAATATATTATGTGATATTATTTGATCGGTTTGCTGCAAATCTAAAAATTCACATTCCTTCTGGTCCTAAATAATTTTAGGTAAATATTGTTCATAAAAGGCTACAGTAAAATTTTACCAGTTTAAAGGTTGTTCTCTATTCAACCTAATCTATCTAGTACTTTCCCACCAATACTCAGCCTCCTCACGTAGTTGGAAAGTAGCTAACTGCACCCTCTGTTCAGAGTTGCAAGGCACTAGGCCAAAGATCTTCTGTATCTCCCTAATCCAGTTCTCTGCTCCGCTGGGATCAACTTTCCCATTAAAGGTGGGAGGGTTCATTTTTATAAATTGATTCACCAACTTGGCTAATTTATTAGCCTGTAGCTCTTCCTCAGTTTGAATGGGTCCAATTTCTTGGGGTTGTTGCTGTTGATCCCCTTAATCAATCTTCTACTCAAGCCTCTATAATACTTGAGCTATAGCAGCCATGGCATGAGCCATCTCATCATTTCCTCATTCACCTACATCTTTTCTACTTTTTCTACCTCTACTAGCCATGCCTATCTAAAATTTCAATACAAACACACTTCCATTCACGCAACAACCAATTACAATTAATAAACATATATTCACACATATATAGCAAGGCCTTAAACATGCTCTGATACCAAAATGTAACTCCCTTACTTATTAACACCTTAATCCTCATTAAATAGGTAATTATTGCACAATTAGGTCCTTTTTAAGCCAATGTAAGATTCTATGAAACAAAATATTACAGATTCTGAGTTTTAGAAATTTTTTGCTCATTTTCAGAATTATTGAACTAACTTCAAAAATATGGATAACTACTTTACAGAACTAAAAAAATTACAAAATTTGTTCCCATGGACCCATCTACTCATTGACTTCATCCTGTAAAAATTTTACTTCATTTAGACATCATTTGGTCTCTTAAAATTCACAGCAAAATATTCCTATTCTAGTGCTGTCCAGAATTTACAACTGTAAAAGTAAACCCTTATTTCATGGGGTAAATAAACTCATATTAATCTCAAATTTGGTATGGGAATTTATAAACATGTTAAATGCTTTCTATAAAATTTTCAGATTAAAAATCCTCCATTTACTCCTTTGGAATATTAAGTTACAATTTGTATTCAGCACTGTGATGGGAACAGGGCAGTCCAAAACGTGTAATAATTTCCCATAGAAAATGAGCCTATTTTAAGCTGAATTTTGGCACAGAGGATGATACATAAATGAAGTCCATTCCTGAATTTTTTCATAATTTTTAAAGCACCAAAAATTAGTCAAAGATCCCTGCAAACATACTCAGCTTACTGCCCTACGAGTTCACTGTTCATTTGATCATTTACTATTCATCTGGTCATTTTCCAACTTCACACACATTGCATATTAAAGGCTTACCAATCCAAACTAGTTCATAATACATCAAATTCATGTATTTCATACAACATAGGCAAGGGTCATATAATTATACAGAAATTTCAACTTACAAAACATATATCCAACACATACTAATATCACAAACTCTATGAACATTCTAATATAACTTCAAAACATTATACTTCCTTGTCAAGAGGGCCTTTGGAAGCATTACCTGGAATGGTTACTAAACAATATAGAAACATAAGAAACAAAGTTTCCCAATAGCTAGCTATTGCAAGAAAAATATATTAAGTCATTCCAGATCTTTAAGCAAGTAAATCGTACGTTTCTGAAATCAAATAATCATTTATTACACCATTCCATACCATTGTAAGAAACATGCATCACAGTCAGGATGACTATCAAAGCCAATTGTACCTAGGCCTCATGCACACAGCACTCGAGCCGTAGGTAATGCACACAGCAATTTCATTATCATCCCGGGGAACTCAGGCCATAGGCCTCACACACAGTATTTTATTGTCTTCCCAGGATGCATACACAGCAATTTCATACACATTCCATACAATGGCATAAAATATAGAAAATATATAGATGGAAAACAGAGCTTAAGGATATAAGCTAGCTACCTTTTAAAAGCTTCCAATAGTGATGATTCCTTTGCCCTCACTTAGAAATTTCTCTACAATCCCTTTGCCTTTCCAACTTGCCACTTTTCTTGCTCTATATAAATACAAATCATAATTCTTATTAGAACACCATCATTTTTTTTAAACTTCATGCATTCTTCACTTCCTCTACATACATTAAACCATGAAGGAAGTGTCCAAATTTTTAATGTACATTCCAATACCTCCTAAATTTCATTGTAATACATTATTCCAAACTTCCAAAAACATAATTAAATGGCTAAAACTCCTTCCCTCCTTCCTTTCCTATGCTCACGGTTTTGGCTTTCAAAAGGGGATTTTCACATAAACTTTCATAATTCAAAATTTCATCTTCCATAGGCTCTATAATTCATAAGAATCATTCTAATTTCATCAATTTAGCCAAATTCCAAACAAATCATGCCAACTCCATACATACACTATCATGCCTCTAAAACCCTAATTTGTACATCATGATTTCTTGTTGTTTTTACACTAAACCAAAGCCATAGATCAACATAACAACATCCAAAATATCATTAGACATGCTCAAATCATCCAAAACTCCATGGTCAACCTCTTTTGACCACACCAATATCAAAATTTCAAGAAACTAAAAAGAGTACATTAAAGAGTTTTTAGAGGAGAATATTTTTACCTCTTGGAGCAACTTGATGTTAGTGTATATGCCCTAAAACCAATCATATTAGTGATTGTAATTTTGAATCATGTTATTTTAATGGCAATTCCAATTATTATATTTATATATATTATCTGCGTAAGATATTCAATTATGATAATAACCTTAGAATAATTGTATTTTTAAATGTCCCTAGTCATATATCATTGTGGATTAGGTTCCTTTGATATGTTAAGACTAGCATGTGTGAAGACTTATATAGGATATTAAGTTTACACATGAGTACAAGTTAGAGAACTTGTACACTGGACCGACCCATATTAAAAACACTACATGGATCGTTATATGAGTGTCATGAGTGGTTCTTAGTGATCATTATTAATATGGTCCTTTGACTTGAGATCACTAAGGTTCCTTACATGTGAGTTTCATATTTTGATACTATTCTATGTCACTAATGGTTGAGTGAATACAAGGGTAGATATTGTATATGTCACATATCATGCGGAGGGGTTTGTGTGATCAAGATGGGATTTATCCCTCCTATATAATAGGAGTAACATCTATAGGCCCCTTGATTAAGTAAAGCTGAGAAAATGCATGGCCATGCTCAGATGAATTGACATGGGATGTCGATTACATTTGTTTCAATCAGCTTACTTAGGAATCAAGAAACCTTAAGATTGGGCTATACGAGAATGACACGGTCCATGTCTCGTGCTCAATCTAGTGTTGGGAATTTGGATTATCACATGCAGCGAAATTTTAAATTTTGATCCGAATTCTACCTAGGATCCATGCAAAAAGCATAAGTCAATGATTAGGGTTTTACCTATTGGGGACTCGTGTTTCTACTGATCAAAACTTGAGAGCGGATGAATCAAATGCCAGCCGGAAGGTACAGCGTCTCTACGGTATCCACACGGAGTGAACAACGACCTCTCACCCTCCACGCGTCTGCTAGGATGCATTTTTCTCTCTAAGAATTAGGATTGGATGTTTTCTGAGTGATTTAGGGTTTATATGGAAGCTTAAAACGTGATTATTAAGTGCTGCCCTCAAGTCCCCTTTTATAGAACTTAGGCAAGCCATAATCCTAGTCCTACTAGGATAATGCTTCTAAAATCCTAATCATACTTAAGAACTCATCTTATCCTTATCCTAGAGATAATGGGAAGAGATAAGACTTATCTATTAATTATCTAATATTAGATAATAATATTATCTCATAATATAAATATCTTAATTATTAGATAATTGCATATAGTTATCAAATATCAGAATAATATTATCTCATAATATATTTATCTAATATCTGATAAGATAATTATTTGATATTTCTTTAATATCAAATAATATCACATAATATATATATATATATAAAACGTGAATTATTATTCTTAATAATATATGTATGCACGAAAATAAGTCCAATTAATTGGATATTAATATAATTAAAGTCTAATTAATTATTGTCTTATTCCTACTCCTTTTGTGTGACCCTGTAGGTTCTTACTACGTTGACAATGACTTATTATTGAGCCATAGACAGCGAGCGGTATCTAGCAATACATCACTGCCATTCAAGTAGTAAGAATGTCTGTGATTCGACATCCACCTAATACATGATCAACGTTTTGCATCATAACCCTTTTGTAATAATATCCAAATTGAACTGGAGGCATGGAATGTGTCATCCTTGTCAATGTTCAATTTATATTTCTTGATACTGAGTAGACTTAAAATAAATAATTAATATCACATATTAATTCAACTGAGCATGGCCATGCATTTCTAAGTTTTACTCAATCAAGGGGCCCAAGGATATTTCTCTTTTATACAAGAGTAACAAAATCCCATTTACATCACTCACTTCCCTCTGCATGATTTATGACACACCCAATCAATGCCCTACTTGTCATCCTGATTAAAGGTGACATAGGATAATATTAAAGTGAGTAATTCTTCATGTAGGGAACCGTAGTGACTTCAGGTCAAAGGTTTATGTGTAGTTGTGATCATATGAGAATAACTTATGACACGTTTATCCATGTAATATTCTCATAATGGGTCAGTCCAGTACATTGTTCACTTAGCAATGTACTCATGTATTGACTTGATATCACATATCCATGATTCGTAATCATCAGTCACTATACATGCTAGTCTCGATGTATTATTATTATCCTTTTCGTAATAATACTTGACTAGGGGCATTTTAGGAATAGCAAAGCTATTCCAAGGATAATTATTATATTAAGTTATAAATTACGCATAATAATAATAAAAACAAATATAATAATTAAATTGCCTAAAATAAAATATAATACATTGTGTATAACTCTAATCATCTTATATGATTGATTCTAGGACACACACCAACATCTAGATGTATAGGACAAAAGGACATAGGTGATGATCACGTGTAAAGGTTTAGTCAAATCACCGACTTTCTCATTGCTTGGGTAACAATGATGTGTTGCTAGATACCAATCATTGTTTATAATCATTAATATGATCAATGGTCATTGCCAATGTAATGAGAGCCTGTAGGGTCACACACTTAGAGCCTAGTGAATTTGAAATTAATGGACTAAATTGTTGAGGCCTAATATTTAGGAATTCATGTTATAATTATAAGGCCCAATAGTAAGCCTATAATTGTACATGGAATAAAGCCCAAATAGGTTAGGTTTTTCTATGCACCTATTTAAATAGGCTTGTTAGGTAATAATATGATTATTATCATTATTCACGCACCCCAAAAGGCACAGAAAAATCCTAGCACCTCTCCTTGACCAAAACCCCTAAAGAGGCGTAGCTAGCACTACGAAGTGAAAGGAGATCAATTCCAACCAGTGTTTGTGTGGACATTCATCGATGATTCACGGGTTCATGTGGATACCATAGAGGTGCAGCCACATTAAATGCTGCACTAGTGATATGATCTTTTAGTTTCTATTCCGGTTCGTGATTTGGAGAACAGATTGGATTGGAAAACGGACAGAAGCAGATCGAATTTGCTGTGTAGCGGATAGAAGATTTTTTTCGAAAGGTATAAACCCTAATCCCTAATCTATGGCGTCCTAAATTTGCATGGATCCTTGGTGGAAATCGTGCAAAATTTTTATTCCGCTGTGCATGTATGATGCGCGATTTCCAGCACTTGAAAATCCTTACTTGGAGCTCACCAAACTTGATCAACTTTGGAGGTTTCTTCAACCTAAATAAACCATGCGATAGAGCTTGATGAGAGAAGCAACTTTATCTTGTACACCTAAGCTTAAATCTCACTTTTTTTAGGTGAAAAAGCCAAATGAAATTTTCTCTCTCTTCCTTCTCTCAAGCTCACGGTTTTAAGCTTCTTTCATGGAGTCTTCCACGACTTTGGAGAAGAAAGGAGAAGGAGAAAGTGTTTTCATAAAGCTTCAAGGATATTTTGATCATTTTTGGAATTTTCAGGGGTATTTTAGTCCTTTCTCACCAATTAGTAAGGCTATTCTTGCCATTTCTTCATAAAAATGACACTTGTCAAGTGTCTATTAGTCACACTTTATGGAATTATATACTAGACCCCAAATTCTTGATTATTTACACTTTAACCCACACTTCATTTTATACTTTGCAATATAGTCCATAATATTACCTGACTATCTAAAAATTCGCAGACTGTTAGATTTAGACAAGTCCCATTTCTAAGGTTTTCTAACCTTTTCTAATCATCTATAGTATTTAGGGAAATTAATTCCTTTCCTATTATTCCTTTTTCTTCAAAATTTCGATTACACTTACACTTAACACCTTTCAACTTGGAATTCACATACCAAGCTAATTTAAATGTGCCCTTCATTTCTACAACCTCAGAATTTAGAGATTCAAATGATAAAATTAAAAATTCAGGACATTACACTATCTCTCTTCATTCTCTCTATGATAAGGATAAGGTGATAGTTATTAAGTTTGATTATGATTCTTTTGAAGCATTATCCTAGTAGGACTAGGATTATGATATCCCTTAGTTCTATAAAAGGGACTTGAAGGTAACACTTGCAAAAAATGCACATATGCTTCCATCAAATCTTAAATCACTTAGAAAACACCCAATCCTAATCCTAGTGAGAGAGATAAATCCTAGTAGCTTCATGGAAGGGAGAATTCGTTGTTCACTTCGTGTGGATATCATAGAGACACTGTACTTTTGGCCGGCGTTTGATTCATCCATTCTATCAAGGATTTGTTCAGAAAGAATATGAGCACAAATAAGGTAAAACCCTAAGACTGATTTATGCCCCTTTTGCATGGATCCTAAGTAAGATTTAGATCAAAATTTAAAAAATTCCGTTTTGTATGTTGATCCAAAACCTAACATATTATAGGGGTTCTAGGTAATCCAAAGTTGAAAAATCAATTAGAACAATCGTATGTTTTGTGATATAGGATTAATCCATATTAAGAGCTAGTATATCCTTAAATCGGCTGCTTTCATATATTGAATTCTTTTTGTTTACTTATTATTTTTCTTCTACTTTGTGCCTATTTGTTTTACTATTATTGTTTTAATTTCATGCAACCAAGCCCCTCAATTTTGCATAATTTTCATTGTGCATTCTATTTCACATAGCATACTAAATTCTATTTCTATTACAGCATTTTGTTTTCTTGCATTACATATTGTTTGCATTAATTTCTCTCATTCTCTTTGCATTAAAAGGATCACTAGAGATACAACCTAGTTATATCACTATATAACATTATATTTTCAGCATACCAATTTTAACTAATTTTGGTACATAGCAATGTGCATATCAAAATTTTAGCGCCATTCTGGAGATTCTCTTGAATTTATCTTTTTCCACATATTTCTAGTAGTATATTACACAATTCTTGAAGCATTTCAGTAGGTAATTCCATCCATTAATTCTGTTTCTTATATTTTATGTAAACTACAATTTTCTATATTTTCTTGGATTCCATTGCATTCTTTGTTCTTTTTTCATATCTTTACCTTAATTCATCATATTTTATCATATTATACATCATCCAACATTAAAACAAAGGTTTTTTGGCCTAAAAAACCACTTTTTAGGCATTTTTTAGCTTATCCCCTCTAGGAACCATACAGGATCTCACTAGCTCCAATTGAGTTGAAATTTTTATAAGTGCTAGATTTGATTTTCCTCATCAATAGTCATGAGCTTTACTCATGAGGTATCCTATATTTTGGCCAAATTCCATTGTTTTGACCACTTTTAATTTTTTTTTAATTTTTATTGCATTTTTTTATTCTCCATGCTTATAGAAGATTTTTCATGGTGGTCTTATAATTTTTAAAAATTTCTAAATATGTTAATTAGATGTGTTTTGGTTGATTTTTCATAGTACTTTTGCATTTTAGTGTTTATGTGCTCTTATGCTTCTATCTGGTGTAATTTACTATAATGTAGTTTAGTAGTAGTGCATGACAAGAAGGATTACTACTAAATTATTTGATTTTGATTCTAAAATAGAAAGAACTTTTCATTCCCTTCATAGGAATAAAAATATAGATAGTTTTAGCCTCCTTATTCTCCATTCTAAATTAGGAAATATGGCTTGATGTTACCTATCAACCATTAGGCATCCAATATCCTGAACTTGATGCTAATTTTGAATTAATGTCTAGTCTAATACATTTTCTTCCAAGGTTTCATAGTCTTGCAAGTGAAGATCCACATAAGCACTTAAAAGAGTTTCATGTGGTGTGCTCTACAATGAAGCCTCAAGGGACTTCTAAAGATCATATCAAGCTCAGGGCATGACAAGAAGGACTACTACTAAATTATTTGATTTTGATTCTAAAATAGAAAGAACTTTTCATTCCCTTCATAGGAATAAAAATATATAGTTTTAGCCTCCTTATTCTCCATTCTAAATTAGGAAATATGGCCTGATGTTACCTATCAACCATTAGGCATCCGATATCCTGAACTTGATGCTAATTTTGAATTGATGTCTAGTCTAATACATTTGCTTCCAAGGTTTCATGGTCTTGCAAGTGAAGATCCACATAAGCACTTAAAAGAGTTTCATGTGGTGTGCTCTACAATGAAGCCTCAAGGGACTTCTAAAGATCATATCAAGCTCAGGGCATTCCCTTTCTCCCTAATTGATGCTACCAAAGATTGGCTTTACTATTTTGCAATCTGGATTGGTCACTTGCTAGAATGATATAAAGTAGCTCTTCCTTGAAATTTTTTTCCTTGCCTTTAAAATTGCTACAATAAGGAAGGAGACATGTGGTATCAAGCAAATGAATTGAGAGACAATATATGAATACTAGGCAAGGTTCAAAAAGTTATGTGCAAGTTACCTTTATCACTAAATTAATGAGTAGCTTCTGATTCAATACTTTTATGAAGGCCTTCTCCTATTGATAGAAGTATGATCGATGCTGCAAGTAGTGGTGCGTTAGTAGATAAGACTCTTATGGCTGCAAGAGATTTGATTGCAAATATAGCAACTAATTCACAATAATTTGGTACGAGAATGCTCCCTGCCACCAGAAGTATGCATGAAATGAATTTCTCTTCCGATGCAAACCAGTAAAGAATGGAACATAGGATAGATGAACTAGCTTCCTTGGTAAGGCAACTGGTAATGGGACAACAGCAGTAGCAATTATAAACCCCTCCACCTATTAGACTTTATGACATTTGTTCTTACTCAAGCCATCCTACTAATTCATGTTTAACTTTATAAGAGGATGATGGACAATACTAAGCCTATACTGCAGCAATGTTTCCTAGGAAGCCACTATACTAATAGCAACAGAATAGTACTAGCAACAATAAAAAACCAAATATGATCTTTACTCAAATTTTTATAATCTTGGCTAGAAGGACCATCCTAACTTCAAATATAGCAATGCAACAATCTAGCAAACCAAACTAGCACTATACTAGAATAAACCCCCATTCCAGTAGCAAACCACTAAGCCAATTTAGTAGGAACAAAATTTCTAGAACTAACAAGCAACATTTTCCTCATCTTTTCAGCCATCCCTTGAGGAGTTGGTTAAGCAATTAGCTACCAACAATCTATAGTTCTAATAATGGGCAGATGCTACAATGCAGGACCTATAAACACAGATTGATCAGCTTGCTTCCACCATAAACAAGCTCAAATCACAAGGTTCTAATAAATTACCCTACCAAACAATTCCTAACCCCAGAAGCAATGTTTCTGGCATCATGTTAAAAAGTGGCAAGGAAGTTCATGTTCTTAACATTCCAAAATTAGTAACCTAACAACAAAAGGCAAAACAACTAGTCGCTGGTGAAAATGCTATAGAAAACTCCCTTTAATCAAACCAAAATTCAAATAAACCAGAGATAATGCAGAAATCAATAGAATTCACAAGACCACCCCTCTTCCCTAATAGAATTATACAATCCAAGAAAAGAGAAGAAATTGATAGAGATAAAGAGATCTTAGAAACTTTTAGGAAGGTGGAAGTTAACATTCCATTGTTGGATGCCATTAAATAGATTCCCAAGTATGTTAAATTCCTCAAGGAGTTATGCATATGCAAAAGAAAGCTTTATGGCAATGAAAGACTGAGTTTAGGCCAAAATGTCTTAACTATTCTTCAACCAAGCTTACCTCAGAAGTGCAAGGATCTAGGAACTTTTGATATACCCTGTGCAATAGGCAATAATAGATTTGAACATGCATTAATTGACTTGGGAGCTTCCATATCATGCCAATGTCTATATTCTCCTTTTTATAACTTGATCCTTTGAAGCAAATAGGAGTTATAATCCAGTTAACTAACAGAAACCTAGCATAACCTACTAGAGTTGTTGAAGATATGTTGGTTTAAGTGAAAGAGTTAATATTTCTAGTATATTTTTACATTCTATTAATAGAGGATGAGTCTTTAAACAACCTTACAACTTTAATTCTTCGAAGACTTTTCCTCAAAATAGCAAAAAGAAAAATTAATGTAGATACTGGCATTCTTTCTATGGAAGTGCAAGATACAATAATGATATTTAACATTTTTTAAACCATGAAATTCCCTACTGAAGAGCATTCTATATTCCAAATAAATGTGCTTAATGAACTTGCTAAAAATACCCTTGAAGACATGCTTATTGACTTAACCCACATCTCTGAGTTTATGGAATGCCTTGATGATCGTGAATACACCTGTTGTGATGGTGATAATTAGTGTACTATATGCAGAGAAATTTATACATTTTTAGGAGGAAAAACCAGTGTTGTTGTAGAAATTACAGAAGATGTTGTCAAAGAAGAGATCCACCTTTTTGAAATGGTTTTACCACCAGATTAGAACCTTCTATCATCCAGCCACTAACATTAAAGCTTAAACCTCTTTTAAACCATGTGAAATATGCATTTTTAGAGGAGAATGGGAAGTTACCAGTCATCATAGCAAAGAATTTGCAACTTGAGCAAGAGAATAAATTATTATAGATTTTGAGAGTTCATAAACAAGCAATAGGGTGGACACTTGTAGACATTCCTGGCATTAGCCCTTCAACCTGCATGCATATGATTTTGCTAGAAGAAGAAGCCAAACTACTGAGATAACCACAAAGAATACTTAACCCCCTAATTTTGGATATGGTAAAGAAGGAGATTACCAAGCTTTTACAGGCTAGAATTATATACCTAATTTCATATAGCAAATGGGTGAGTCCAGTCTAAGTTATCCTTAAGAAAAGTGGCTTAACAGTGGTGAAAAACTAGAACAATAACTTACTCCCTACTAGAGTGCAGAATAGTTAGAGAGTTTGCAATGATTATTGGAAGTTGAATCAAGTAACTAGAAATACCACTTTCCACTACCTTTCATTAATTAAATGTTGAAGAGATTGGCTAGAAAATCTCACTAATACTTCCTAGATGGTTATATTAGTTATTTCCAAATCCATATTGCATCTAAAGATCAAGAGAAGACAAATTCACTGCCCTTTTGGCACTTTTACTTATAGGAGGATGCCTTTTGGCCTATATAATGCACTTGGAACATTCCAAAGGTGTACGATGAGCATTTTTTTTGAATTTTTAGAAGATTGCATTGAGGTTTTCATGGATGACTTTTCTATTTATGGTTCATCTTTCAATACATGCTTGGACAATCTTTCTAAGGTGTTAGATAAATGCATTGAAACTAACCTTGTGCTAAATTTTGAAAAGTATCATTTTATGGTAAAGCATGGCATAGTTTTAGGACATATAGTGAGTAGCAGAAGCATTGAAGTAGATCCTGCTAAGATTGATGTGATTTCCACTTTACCTTACCTTACTTGTGTGTGGGAAGTGTGTTATTTTCTTAGTCATGTAGGTTTCTATAAAAGATTCATTAGAGATTTTAGCATGATAACTTTTCCATTGTCTAAGTTACTCTAAAAAGAAGCAAAATTCAATTTTGATCAACATTGCAAAGAAGCTTTTGATAATTTAAAGCAAACTTTTACCATAACTCCCATCATTCAACCACCATCTTGGAATTTACCTTTTGAGTTAATGTGTGATGCTTTTAACTATACAATTGGTGTCATTCTTGCATAAAGAGTAGAAAAATGACCTCATGTGATTTATTATGCTTCAAGAACTTTAGATGTTGCCTAAGCAAATTACACTACAACAAAAAAGAACTTTTAGCTATTATTTTTGCTTTAGATAAGTTTAGATCATATTTGCTTAGTTTTAAGGTGATTGTGTTTTCAAATCATGTAGCTTTAAAGTTCCTTTTGAAGAAAGCAAAGGCAAAACCTCACCTGATTAGATGGATATTGCTTTTACAAGAGTTTAACATTGAGATTAAAGATAGGAGTGGTGCTGAAAACTTAATGATTGATTATTTGAGTAGAATTCCAAGAGATATAGACACTCTTCCCATTCATGATACCTTCCTAGATAAGCAACTTTTTTAGTTGCAATGTAAAGATCCTTGGTATGCTGATTTAGTAAATTATATGGTTACTAATGAGTTGCCTGTATATGATAAGAAAACTCAAATTGATAAGTTTAAGAGTGAGACTAAGCATTATGTGTGGGATGATCCTTATTTATGGAGATTTTGTGTTGATCAAATAATTAAAAGATGTGTACAGGATTTTAAGTTTCATTCCATACTTGCATTTTGTCACAATCATACTTATGAAGGTCATTTTGGACCTAAGAGAACAACAAGGAAAGTGTTAGATTATGGCTTTTATTGGCCTACTTTATTCCATGATGCTCACATGTTTTGTAAAAATTGTGAACAATGTCAAAAGATAGGGAATTTGACTCATAAACATGAGATGCCTTAATCTCCTATGCTTTTTTATGAAATTTTTTTATATATGAGACATTGATTTTATGGGTTCTTTTCCTTCATCTTTTGGCTTTGTTTGCATTTTTCTTGCTATTGATTATATTTCTAAGTAGGTGGAAGAAAAGCCACCAAAATTGATGATTTTAAAGTTGTTGTAGTGTTTGTTATGTCTCATATCTTTAGCAAGTTTGACATTCCACATGCTTTGATTAATGATTAATGGACTCATTTTTGGAATAGAGCACTTAAAGCTTTATTGAAGAAATATGGGGTTTATCATAGAGTTTCCACACTATGTCATCCCCAAACATATGGGTAAGCAAAATTTTTCAATAGAAAAGTGAAGTCAATCTTGGAGAAAATCGTGAAACCTAATAGAAAAGATTAGAGTCTTATATTAGATGATGCACTTTGTGCATATAGGACTGTTAGGGTTCGAATCAACATACACAGCGGAATTTTAAAATTTTGATCCAAAACCTTCCTAGCATACATGCAAAAATCATAAACTAGTATTAGGGTTTTACCTTATTTGTGCTCATGTTCTTTCTGAATGAATCCTTGAGAGACTGAGATGAATTGAACGCTGGCCGAAAGGTACAGCATCTCTATAGGTATCCACACGGAGCGAACAATGACTTTTCTCCTCCATAAAGCTACTAGGATTCATTTCTCTCACTAGGATTGAGTTTAGATGTTTTCTAGAGTGATTTAAGGTTTGATGAAACTTATGAGCATGAATTATAATGTGCTGCCTTCAAGTCCTTTTATAGAGCTAAGGTATATCATAATCCTAGTCTCACTAGGATAATGCTTCAAAAATCCTAATCACACTAAATAACTATCACCTTATCCTTATCCTAGAGAGAGTGAGGAGAGATAGGACTTATCTATTAATTTTCTAATATTAGATAATAATAACATTATCTCATAATATAATTATCTAATATTAAATTAGCATATAGTTATCTTATATTAGATAATAATATTATCTCATAATATAATTATCTAATATATAATAATGTAATTATCTAATATTACTTTAATATTAAATAATATCACATAATATATATAATATATATATTACGTGAATAAATATATATTATCATAATAATATATATATGCACGAAAATAAATCCAATTAATTGAATTTTAGTCTAACTAAAACTTAATTAATTATTATCTTATTCTAACTCTTTTTGTGTGATCTTGTAGGTTCTTACTACGTTAATAATGACTCATTTTAGGCCATAGACAGTAAGCGGTATCTAGCAATACATCACTACCACTCAAGTAGTAAGAATGCCTATGATTCGACATCTACCTAATATATGATCAATATTTTGCATCATAATCCTTTTTGTAACAATATCTAAATCGAACTGGAGGCATGGAGTGTGTCATCCTCGTCAATGTTCAATTTATATTTCTTGATACTGAGTAGACTTAAAACAAATGATCAATATTACATATTGATCCAATTGAGCATGGCTATGCATTTCTAAGTCTCACTCAATCAAGGCCCCTAAGGATATTTCTCTTTCAAACAAGAGTAACAAAATCCCATTTACATCACTTACTTCCCTCTGCATGATTTATGACACACCCAATCAATGTTCTGCTCATTATCCTGATTAAAGGTGACATAGGATGACATCAAAGTAAATAACTCCTCATGTAGGGAACCATAGTGATTTCAGGTCAAAGGACTATGCGCATTTGTGATCATATGAGAATAACTAATGACACATTTATCCATACAGTATTCTCACAGTGGGTCAATTCAGTACATTGTTCATTAATATTGTACTCATGTATTGACTTGATATCATATATCCATGATTCATAATCATAACTCACTATACATGCTAGTCTCGATGTATTATTACTATCATTTTCGTAATAATACTTGACTAGGGCATTTTAGGAATAGCAAAGCTATTCCAAGGATAATTATTATATTTAAGTTATAATTTGTGCAAAATAAAATAAAATATAATAATTATATTGCCAAAATAAAATGTAATACATTATGTAATATTGCAATCATCTCTATAATTGGCTCCTAGGGCACACACCAACAAGGACCACATACAAAAGTCTTATTAGGACGTCTCCATATTGAATTATTTTTGGGAAAGCATGTCATCTTCCAGTGGAGTTGGAGCATAGAGCATTTTGGGCTATAAAGAAATGCAACATGGATTTGAAAGCATATGAAGAGGAGAGGAAACTACAATTGCAAGAATTGGAGGAGCTTAGACTTGAAGCCTATGAGAATTCTAGGCTTTATAAAGAGAAAATAAAGGCATTTCATGATAAGTTCATTCTTAGGAAAAATTTTAAGATTGGCTAAAAAGTTTTATTGCTTAATTTAAGGCTTAAATTAATGCCGAGTAAACTTCATTTCCAATGGAATGGACTTTTTGTTGTTACTAACATTTTTCCTTATAGTTTAGTTAAAATAAAGAGTTTGGTGAGCAACAAAGCATTCAAAGTCAATAGGCAAAGGCTAAAGCCATTCTATGAAGGCTTTTAAGAACAAGTGGTGGAAGCAATGGAGTTAGGAATCCTAATTTATTCTTGAAGAGCTTGAGCATGATGTCTAGCCAAAGACATTAAAGAAAAGCACTTCTTAGAAGGCAAACCAAGTGATTTATATTTACTTTCTCTTACCCTTCTCTTTTATTTTCCATGTCCTTTATCTTTCTTGATATTATTCTTGATGATATTGATATGCTTTACATTGAAGATAATGTAAAATTTAAGTGTGGGGGTAGAGACTTTTAGGATTAACTTTATACTTTGTGTTTTTCAATTTTATGCATTAAAAAAATATCAAATTAAAAAAAATATGTTTTTCACTTGTTTTTGAGTTATTTTTAGTTCATTTTAATTGCTTTCCATTAATAAAGATTTTGCACTTCCATAAGTAGGATTCAATTGAAAGATTCATAACATAATTGAATGAATAATTTAGCTTCTTGAAATTAATTGATGTAGTGATAGATTTTGAATTGGTAGATTTAATTTGGTAGCATGACCTACCTTGGGAGATTGAGCCTTTTGTTGGAAATTTATATCATGATATTATCTTTCCTTCTTTTATGATATTCTTCCATGATTTATTTCTCTAAAACTTGCTTTGAATCTTTTTGAGATTACATTTTACACATTCATGCACAAACATGATTAAGGCATTCTTTCTTTGTTTAAGCTAGAGCCATAAAGCTAACCTTGAAATTTTTGCCTTTATTAATCCCACTTGAACTTTTATTGCCTTTTCTTTGTTGATTAATCCATGAGCATATTTTTCTAATGAAAAACAAATATCTTTACCTAACCTTAGGGATTAGTAGAGTATTTGAATTTTTATGAGATAGGCTTTTGAATAAGTATGAGGGTACGTGAGTTTATGTGTTGTGAAAAATCATCATTAAAGATTGATAGAAAAAAATCAATCAAAGTAAAAAAAAAGAAAAAAAGAAGAAAATTAAAAAAAAGATAAAAAAAGATAAAAAAAGAAAAAGGAAAAAAGGAAACTAAAAAAAATAAAACAAAGAAGTTAATGAGTATTTGAGTTTGAATTTAGCTTGATGTGTTGAGTTGTAATTATTTATTATTTGCCCACATGTTATTAATTTAAGTGCTCTATTGATTTCCTTAGTTTCCAACCTTCTATATCCTTATTTTTCCTTCTTTTTTCCCTAGCCCAATTACAACCTTGAATGAAGTCCTTTTGATTTATGTTATGCATGTAATTTGAGTAGTGGAGATTAGATTATTAGCAAGCTTATGGTAGAAAATTTCATGGAAAGAACTTAAGTGAAACACTTTACCTTAAATACTTGAGAGTTAGATAACGAAGTTTGTGAGAATCTACCAATTTAATCTACTCTCTTTGAATGAAGTTGCTATATTAATTAGTTCTAAGTTTGTCAAGATTTTTCTTTATGATATTTTATGTTTCTTGCTACCTTTGGTTGGTTCTTACTTGTGGATTTGTGAATTTGAATGTTTTAGAAAGTAAGTCTTTTATGTTTTAGTTTTGAATAAAGTCTTATCTTGCCCAAGGAGGTGTAAGGGATAAATGTAGGAAAATTTGAAGAGAAAAATATTTATATTTTATTTTTCCTTATTTTATATCTCTTAGGTGTTACATTTGCTTAATTTCACTGATTAGGACTTGTTATATTGTGAATTTATTTAGTAAATGCTAAATTTTGATACTATTTTTAGTTTTCAGTCATGTCTTAGGCTTCAGATGTTGGATTGAGACAAACTTTATATTTCTAGAAAGATAAAAGAGAGGATTATAACTTTTATGTTTTGATCCAAACCCAATTCAGGTATTTTGGAGGTCATATGTAGCTAAGAAGTTGAAGTTATGTCTTTGTTGCAACTAAACCTACTTCTATATCTAAGCCATATCTAAAGCTATAATAGTCCAAGTAACTTGAAACTAGCATCTAGATTCTCAGAAGACACAGACCCATAACTTTCATGTTTATGATTTATCCAAATTTTATTAATTTCATGGTTTCATTCTGCTTGGAAATTAGGCCTGTAGGAATTTACTGATTTATCTATTAGATTTAATTGACTTATAACAAATAGGTCTAAGCTTCTAAAAATTAACAAAGCCTTATTATTGTAATCCTAAGAGTCATAAAATCCTAGTTCAAGAAAGTTTTAGCTTAATTAGGTCAAATAAATAGGGGAGAGACTCATTAGACTTCAGATTTTACACATTATTGAGAATTTAGCAAACACTGGTTTTCTCTCTTTTCTTATTTTCTTGTTCTCAAGCCATGGAAAGCTAAAGACTCTTAGTTGATTCAAGGATTGTAAAGCTCTTATCTTCAAGGATTATGAGATCTTGATTAGTAATGTTGATTTCCTCCAATTAATTTTCCTCTTTCTCTAATTGTTTATGCTAAATTATTAAGATTGCTTGTGTTAAGTGTTGATTTAATATAATTGGAATCCAATTTGGTGATTTCTATTCTTTTGCTCTTTGAATGTGAAATTATGGTTAGTTAATTATGGTTTTACATGTTAGGATAAGGGGATTACTTTAGTGGTACCTAATTTAATTTCCTAAATTAACTGAATTTTATTTTTAAGTCAATTTCGATCTAGTTGAGGGGTTATAGTGGTTATTCAATTCAACTAATCTTAATTAACCAAACTCTAAATGGTAATATAGTGTAGGATTCATGGATTATTGCAGAAGTTTTGGGAAAAATCAATTGGGACAAGAAAATGTTTTGTGATCTAGGATTAATCCACACTAAGAGCTATCATATCATTGAATCAGTTGCTTTTGTATATTGAATTCTTTTTGTTTACTTACTATTTTGCTTTTACTTTGTTCCTGTTTGTTTTATTGTTATCATTTTAATTTCATGCAACTAAACCCCCTATTCAGCATAATTTTCATTCTATATTCTATTTCATACAACATACTAAATTCTATTTCTGTTATAACATTCTGTTTTATTGCATTACATATTATTTGCATAAATTTCTCTCATTCTCTTTGCATCAATAAGTCACAATTGTGTAGATATTGTTAGGAACTCATTTAGAAAAGATAAAATTAAAAGGATCACTAGGGATACGACCTAGTTGTGCCACTATACAACATTATATTTTCAGTAGACTAGTTATAATTAATTTTGGTTCATAGCTACGTACATATTAGTTAGTAAATGATATTTTATGTAGTTTTATTCTTGCTAAATAATAGATGATTTTTCCTCAATTGTTAAGGAAAAATAGTTTTCTTACTTGTTAGAACAACATACAAAGCATAGGCTTAAAATTGCCAAGAATTGGAATTTGTATAACTTGGAAAATCCAAGTTGCAAATCCCCAATCTTATTAGAAAAGACTAAATGTTATATCAATTTTAAATTGAAGGTTTGACTCATTCATGACACATTACCATATATAGTAATTGGCTTGAAAGCATTCTATGAAAAAATAGATACTACTTTATAAGTAATGTAGTTCATTTTGAATCCTATTATGTGATTAGTACTTGAATTGTGACATAAATTGTCCTATGACTTGTATATGTACTAATGTGCCTATACATGAGAACATCTGCGATTGAAGCTTTACGTTGGTGAGCGGTTAAAGGTGATATAGTAATCTAGCATATAGAATGAAAGCACCTATATTTCTTATGATCACTTAAGATGTGAGAAGGGAACTATGAAATCCATTTTGCTAGATCATACAAATATGTTTTGTTAGATTATACTTTATGTTATATTTTGGCTATAGCTAATGGATGACATTTTGATCTTACCCTATTATATGTGAAAAATTGGCCAATGAGTATCCAATGTGAATAAAGAGCTAGGGAGAGCTTTGTTTGAAATAGTTTGAATGTTATATGTGATTTTTCGGTTTAATGTCGTTTATGATATTATTGGCTTGAATTCCATTAGCTTGAGTAATGTAAGTGATATTGTGACATGATTTTGTGATTATGAGACCTTTTGGAGAGTTATGGAGATTGGTCCAATGCCTTGCATTCCAATTCATAGAAAATGACATAAGGTAAAGGGAAGGCACAAGGTTAGGATACGTGTGATTATGGTTGCTTCAGAGTAACAAGGAAGAAACTTTTATGCCCTTATTACATTTAATAGTTATTCAAATGCTTATATTGTGTTTATAATCAAATTATATTCTATTTAAGTGTTATAAACACAATATTCAAAATAGTTTAATAAGTAATATTTTTTGGTAAGAAACTAATTTTAGGTATATATTTTGTATATAATTTTTTTGGATTAAAACTCATAAGAAAATTTGTGTGATAGCTATCATAATGAGTAATTTATTACTCACTCTACTTATAGATATATTTTTCAAATGCTCTAGACCCAAATGACACCTATTGAGTTCTCTAGTTTAAGATGGCACTTGTATAGGACTACCGTTGTTTGTCTTTGAGAATCTCGACCTTGGTGACTTTCACATACATATAGTCAATAGTTAGTCTAAATTAACAACATTTATTTTCATTAGTTTTAAATATATAATTTCATGATTTTTAATTATTTTAAAACTATAACAATTAGGTTATTGCATGGTCCAAGTAAATTTTTGTATAACTAATATATGTGTATGATGCATATTTAACTATATATAGTTTCAAATGTCATTTTGATTACCTTATAGTTTCTACAAAAATGATTTTGTGATAAGCAATGAGTTCGCAACATAATTTCTTTCCAAAGGAAATAAGGATTCCATTTCTATTAAGGGTAAATATGAATCTCTTTTAAAGAATTTTCTAAGTATTTCCACAAATAGTATCCACCAAATTTTAAATCTAAACTAATTTTGATTCATTTCCTAAATTTAATGCTATCTCTAGAGCATTTTAAATTAGAATTGGGTCTTCTAATTTTTTTGAGTTTTTCTAACTTGATCCTACCTTGTTGTATTTGTTTCATAATGTGAACTTTTGAAATATTATTCATTTCATGGTTTGAACTTTTAAAATAAATCCATTACCTAGTATTCAGAGAGTTTTTTTTTTCAAAAATATTTTTTTGGTTTCTTAAGGAATATTCTCTAGAAAATGTTATTCATACAAGTTTCATAAGTCTACTTTTCTTTGATTCTCTACAATCATGTCTAATAGATCATCTCTTTTGAAAATAGTTTCCTATAAAATTGTCAATTTGAGAATCTACTAGAAGTAATGACCTTTTAGTGAATGGATTTTTTTGAAATCACTTAACTAGTATTCCTTATTTTTTACAGGTCATTATGTTTTAATTATTTCCTAATTTGAAAAAGAAATATTCCTCTATTTGTCTTGAATTTTAGTTCCAAAAGAAGTTAAACCTCTTTTTAGAATTTCTATGAAAAAGAAAGCAAATGTGAAAAGATTTTTAAATATATTAGATTTTCTATACAATGGTTTTACTTATTATTTTCAAGAATCATTGTTAAAATATTAAACCTTATCAATTTTGAAAAATGATTTTTTGATTTAATTTCCATCTATTTTAGAAGAAAGAAAAGTTTTGGAGAAGGATTTGTATAGAAAGTAAAACAAAATTCCAACTTATGTTTTTTCATCATGCTTATTTTTGAGAAAATAATTAGTGTTATAAAGTAATTTAGTTTGGAAATAATTTTAAAGATATCTAGTTGATATCTTTATACTAGTCATGATAGTCCAAAAATTAAGTCGAGACAAACTAAATATATTACAAAATCTCATTTGTAAAATTTTGGATATAAAATTAGCTAAAAATGATTTTTGCAACTTTGATTTCATGTAAAAATAAATTTCAAATAAATAAAAAAATTATTTCCTTTTCAAATAAAAAATAAAGATCTCGTTAAGTGCAATTCACCTTTCAAAAATGAAAATCATAAATAATGAATTTTATTCACTTTTCACATTTTCTAGAAATTTCACATATCAATCGGTATTCACTAATGGAAGTGATTCTATTTATATGAATTCATGTTGAAATGAAAAAGCCCTTAACAAAATTATGTTTAAATAAAATCAAGAAACAATTATGTATCATCAACTATTAAAATCTAAAACACGTGAAACCATTTCATGTAACATGAAAACTTCAACTTTTGAAAAACACGATTTCACATGAATCCAAATTTCCCGATTTCCCCCTTTCTTTAATGATAAAAAAATCAATTCAATTGTACATTGCATATACATAAAATCAAATAAAACACACAATCTAACTTATGATTTTGCAGGTGGCTTTAATACCATTGTTACATTTTGGATCAACGTACATAGTGAAAAATTAAAAAATTTATACTGAAACCCACTAAAGATCCAAGTAAAAGAAGTATAAATCAATATTAATGTTTATACCTTCATTGTGTGAAAACTAATCTACTGTAGAGGAATTTTCTTTTTCTTCCTAATGAACAATTTGATCACTAGTGTCTGAATGATTTGATCATGAATAAATCTTGTCACAAATGCATGAATTGGATGATCATGAATATTTGAAAAGGATTGTCATGAATCATAAATGTTGCCTAAGAAGGTAAGGTCTCTATGGTATCCACATAAATAATCAAATACTTCAATCTAATTAGATGAAATCACACACACACTCCCTCTCTTTTTGAATGCAGCACTAGTTATGGATCAATGTTTCAATCACCTCACAGCTTTCTCAATCTTATAGATGATCACTATCAATTTTTGTAATCTTGGCCAGATATTTATCAAATCATGTGATCAATATCTTGACCAAATCTTCCCCTTTTCAAAGATTAATATCTTGCCAAATATTTCTATTTGTAAAAGGATTTGACTAATATTAGTTTGATATTAACTACCTAATTTTTTTATCTTATAGATAGAATACCTTTTTGATCTGTAATCAAAACTACCTTAAGAAATAAGATAATTAGGCTTTGATTATTGACCAAGCCTAAATACAAGTTTAGTTAATAATCAACTATCACAACTTGACTTTTGGATAATATAACCGGTATAAAAATACCTGACTAGTATTAATTTATTAGCCAATTGTCCATATAAGCCTTTAAAATTTTTTTTACCTTTACTACTTGACTTTACTAAAGGTAAAAATAGGTATTTATAAAAAGTAAAATTAGTTGCACATGCAATTAAAATTTTAAGATATAGTTTACATACATAAAAAGATTTATACAAGAGTACTAAAGTTTTTCAAAAATACAAAAGTTTATATACAAATGTTGTAAGTAGAGGAACTCCTAATTTGGCATGTCCTATTTCCATTTGAGATTCTTCTTAGGATTAGATTCAACGAATGAGGAAGATAGAGGATTTGGCATGTTGATAAAACTAGAACTATTAAATATGTTCTCCTACGAATGATTAGGTAAAATAGCATTAATGACAAAAGGATTTGACTTAGAATTTAGCTTTTTGAGTTCTATATTATAATCAATATGAGGCCCCGTAACTATAATCTAGAATCTATATGGAATATAACCCTAAAACTTCCCCGAGGCAATAAAAAAGTTGTTATACAAATATCAGTCATTCTTCGTTGATCCATAATTAAAATATATAAATAAAAGATCAACAACAAAGAGTGTGACTATTAAAATACTTAATAAGTGACTACTTTTTGTTGGTATGTGTCCTAGGAATCAATCATATAGATGATTGAAGTAATACACAATGTATTATATTTTATTTTAAGCAATTTAATTATTATATTTTATTTTTATAATTTTATTATTATTCTACGCAGTTTATAACTTAATATAACAATTATCCTTGGAATAGCTTCACTATTCCTAAAATGCCCCTAGTTAAGTATTATTACGAAAAGGATAGTAATAATACATCGAGACTAGCATGTATAATGACTGAGATTACAAATCATAGATATGTGATATCAAGTCAATACATGAGTACACTATTAGTGAACAATGTACTGGACTGACCCACTATGAGAATATTGCATGGATAAACGTGTCATAAGTTATTCTCATATGATCACAAATACACATAAATCTTTGACCTGAAGTCACTATGGTTTCTTACATGAGGAATTACTCACTTTAATATTGTCTTATATCACCTTTAATCAGGATGACGAATAAGGCATTGATTAGGTGTGTCATGAATCGTGCAGAGGGAAGTGAGTGATATAGATGGGATTTTGTTACTCTTGTATAAAAGAGAAATATCCTTGGGCCCCTTGATTGAGTGAGACTTAAAAATGCATGGCCATGCTCAATTGGATTAATATGTGATATTAATCATTTATTTTAAGTCTACTCAGTATCAAGAAATATAAATTGAACATTGATGAGGATGACACATTCCATGCCTCCAGTTCAATTTGGATATTATTACAAAAGGGTTATAATGCAAAACGTTAATTATGTATTAGGTGGATGTCGAATCACAGACAATCTTACTACTTGAGTGGCAGTGATGTATTGCTAGATACTGCTCACTGTCTATGGCTCAATAATGAGTCATTGTTAACGTAGTAAGAACCTACAAGGTCACATAAAAGGAGTAGGAATAAGACAATAATTAATTAGACTTTAATTATATTAATATCCAATTAATTGGACTTATTCTCGTGCATATATATATTATTATTAAGAATAATAATGTGTTATTCATGTAATATATATATATATATATATATATATATATATTATGTGATATTATTTGATATTAAAGTAATATCAAATAATTACGTTATCCGATATTAGATAAATATATTATGAGATAATATTATTTTGATATTTAATAACTATATGCAATTATCTAATATTAAGATATTTATATTATGAGATAATATTATCTAATATTAGATAATTAATAGATAAGTCTTATCTCTCTTCATTATCTCTAGGATAAGGATAAAATGAGTTGTTAAGTGTGATTAGGATTTTGGAACCATTATCCTAGTAGGACTAGGATTGTGGCTTGCCTAAGTTCTATAAAAGGGGCTTGAGGGCAGCACATTATGCACACGCTCATAAGCTTCCTAAAACCCTAAATCACTCAGAAAACATTGAATCCTAATTTCTAGAGAGAGAAATGCATCCTAGCAGATTCATAGAGGGCGAGAGGTTGTTGTTCACTCCGTGTGGATGCCATAGAGACGCTGTACCTTTCGACCGGTGTTTGATTTATCCACTCTCAAGTTTTGATCAATAGAAACACAAGTGCCTAATAGGTAAAACCCTAATCATTGATTTATGCTTTTTGCATGGATCCTAGGTAGAATTCGAATTAAAATTTTGAAATTCCACTGCATGTAATAATCCAAATTCACAACACTTTTCTCATTTTTCTAAGGAGTATTCACTATTATAGATCAGGGACATAAATATTATAAAATTGAATAATGAACAATTAAAATTCTTGTGTAAATAGTTTACAAAGTTTTTTAGAAAGAATAGCAATACTTGGTACACAGGTTTCTCTTTATATCTTCAATCCAGCATTATCCTTCCCACCCTAGGAATAAGGCATCCAACTTTATCCCTTCAACCTTTACCACTCCTTTCTTTCTTTGCAAAGGATGCATATCTCCCCTTGAAAAATCAAATCCAAGGAAAGTAATATTAGGATGCTAACTGTAGTATCAATTACTTATTTCATTCATTTCATAGGGTATGGTCAAAGTACTAACTATACAATAAAAATTTGCTCTTCTCATACATATCCAAATCTTATCATCACATGGCATCATATCTAAGGCTGATACACAAGCTTTCCATTTAAGATAGTGATAACACTTAACTTCTTTAAATAGCTAGTAATTATAATCCGAACATCATCAATTACTTCATACATTTCAATTTTTTTATCATTTCTTAACAAGAATATTCAAAATTCAACTTGTTGTGTAACATAGAATATTTTCACAGTTTAGTGCCTTTATAAGCTATCAAACCAATTTAAATTTTTATTAAAATTTTATCTGATACTTCTAACACATTAATAAACATCAAATATAATTTTCTTACAATTTAGTCACTTTTGGTTATTGTTCACTTAGTACCAAAACCATAGAAATCAAAATAGGACAACATAGAAGTAATTATAATACAAGCCTCTTTTCAACATCCAAACTATTTCCAATCATTAAAAAATTTTGATACAACATTCCTAACATGTTGAATGATGAAAAACATCAATTATTTCACAAAAATTTCCTATGGCTACTATTCATATAGAACCAAAAACTCATAATTTTCAATTTTGGATAGTTTTAGAGTTACTACAAAAAAGAGGCTTTTTTGACATCCAAATCAAATCCAATTGCTATCAATTTTTATGCAAGGTTACTAACATATTAATAATCAAAAAACGTCAATTAGTTTAATTTTTCTTAATCAAATTATGGCACAAATAGCATCGAACAACAGCATACATAATTTAAAATTCTATTTTGAGCTATTATAACTAAAGTCCATTCAAATGCATTTTTCATAACTTTAAACTTTTCTAAAAAAATTCCAATTTTTCCATACCTATCTTACCACTATTTGTAGCATGATTATACCAAAAAATTGAAATTTAAACAATTTATAACCCTTAATTCTAGAGTGAAACAAAAAAATACCATTAAACTTTCATAACAAAATCTTGTTTTTACAATTTTCCTATGGTCATTCCTTGAGAGAAAACTTAATAAATTATGTCTTACTCATCTTTACACTACAATACCAACATCATATCCTCATATTAACATTTAGACAATATCAAAATCATTTAACATCATATCTCAATTTACATCTATAATGGTAAATGTCATCAAATATCTTTATCTTTCATGGAAAACTTAATAGAACAAAGAATAGTTGCCATTCACCTTAACTTCTTGAGTCTAACTTCCTAAAGACCACTTAGAATAGTAAAGAACAACCTCACTACAATAAAAAAATAAAAGTTTTGGAGATGAAATTGACATCAAAACTTGATGGAGATAAAAAAAAACCTAAGTTACCTTGCTAGAAATGGATGAAACCTTTTGGAAAAGTTAGAAAATTGAAAACCCTAGTGAAATTATTACAACCCAATCTTGATTGTGACCAACATGGATCCTGATAGTTAGTTTCTACTAGCTTAATATTGATTTCTCTAGCTCCATTCAATGGAAGTATCTTTATTTTGAGGAGACTCAAATTATACTTTAATTTTTGCAAAAAATTGAACAAAGTCTTCCATGTTTCTAGGCACTTCCGAGGGCCACATGTCTTAAAATACAAAACTTGTGTTTATTCGTAAATACAAAAACATCATATATAGATAATATTATACAATTTCAAGACATATATACTGATAAATAATTTAACACATTGATTGATGGATCAACAACATCTCCATTTCAAATGTTGATCCTAATCCCAACTATCAAAATCCTTTAACAAGGCAGTCTTTGATTCTCTATGCATAAGGCAAAGCTTAGATAAGCCATCTTAACTTGAAAATAATGAAAATGAAATGGTATGAGTTCTAGGAACTCAGTAAGCATATATCTATCACTACCTTGCGGGAGATTAATTTAATATATATATCCATAATAGTAACAAGCTAATTATGTATTAAATCAAAAAATAATGGCAAACCCATGCTGGAAATTGCGTATCATACATGCACAGTGGAATAAAAATTTTTGCACGATTTCTATCAATGATCCATACGAATTTAGGACGCCATAGATTAGGAATTAGGGTTTATACCTTTCGGCAAAAAATCTTCTGTCCGCTACACAGCAAATCCGATTTGCTTCTGTCCATTTTCAATCCAATCTGCTCTCCAAATCACGAACCGGAATAGAAACTAGAAGATCAGATCACCAGTGTAGCATTTAATGTGGCTGCACCTCTATGGTATCCACACGAACCCGTGAATCACCGATGAATGTCCACACAAACACCGGTTGGAATTGATCTCCTTTCATCTCGTAGTGCTAGCTATGCCTCTTTAGGGGTTTTGGTCAAGGAGAGGTGCTAGGATTTTTTGTGCCTTTTGGGGTGCGTGAATAATGATAATAATCCTATTATTACCGAACAAGCCTATTTAAATAGGTGCATAGAAAAACCTAACCTATTTGGGCTTTATTCCATGTACAATTATAGGCTTACTATTGGGCCTTATAATTATAACATGAATTCCCAAATATTAGGCCTAAACAATTTGGTCCATTAATTCCAAATTCACTAGGCTCTAAGTTGCTGGAAATCGCGCATTATACATGCACAGCGGAATAAATTTTTTTGCACGATTTCCACCAAGGATCCATGCGAATTTAGAACGCCATAGATCAGGGATTAGGGTTTATACCTTTCGGCAAAATTCTTCTGACCGCTGCAGCAAATCTGATCTGCTTCCAAATCACGAACCGGAATGGAAACTAGTAAATCAGATCACCAGTACAACATTTTGTGGCTGCACCTCTGTGGTATCCACATGAACCTGTGAATCACCGATGAATGTTTGCTACACACACCGGTTAGAATTGATCTCCTTAGACCTCGCAGTGCTAGCTATGCCTCTTCAGAGATTTTAGTCAAGGAGAGTGGCTAGGGTTTTTCTATGCTTTTACTTGGGATGCGTGAAGAATAACAGTAATCCTATTATTACCCAATAAGCCTATTTAAATAGGTGCATAGAAAAACCTAACCTATTTGGGCCTTATTCCATTGTATAATTATAAGCTTACTATTGGGCCTTATAATTATAACATGAATTCCCAAATATTAAGCCCAAACAATTTAGTCCATTAATTCCAAATTCACTAAGCTCTAAGTGTGCGACCCTACAGGCTCTCATTACGTTGACAATGACCATTAATCATATTAATGATCATAAACAAAGATTGGTGTCTAGCAACACATCATTGTTACCCAAGTAATGAGAAAGTCGGTGATTTGACTAAACCTTTACACGTGATCATCACTTATGTCCTTTTGTCCTATACATCTAGATTGAGCACGAGACATGGACCGTGTCATTCCCGTATAGCCCAATCTTAAGGTTTCTTGACTCCTAAGTAAGCTGACTGAAACAAATGTAATTGACATCTCATGTCAATTCATCTGAGCATGGCCATGCATTTTCTCAACTTTACTTAGTCAAGGGGCCCATAGATGTTACTCCTGTTATATAGGAGGGACAAATCCCATCTTGATCACACAAACCCCTCCGCATGATATGTGACATATCCAATATCTACCCTTGCATTCACTTAACCATTAGTGACATAGAATAGTATCAAAATATGAAACTCACATGTAGGGAACCTTGGTGATCTCAGGTCAAAGGACCATATTAATAATGATCACTAAGAACCACTTATGACACTCATATAACGATCCATGTAGTGTTCTTAATATGGGTCGGTCCAGTATACAAGTTCTCTAACTTGTACTCATGTGTAAACTTAATATCCCATATAAGTTTTCACACATGCTAGTCTTAACATATCAAAGCAACCTAATCTACAATGATATATGACTAGGGACATTTAAGAATACAATTATTCTAAGGTTATTATTATAATTAAATATATTACGCAGACAATATATATAAATATAATAATTGGAATTGCCATTAAAATAACATGATTCAAAATTACAATCACCAATATGATTGGTTTTAGGGCATATACACTAACAATCTCCCACTTGCACTAAAGCCAATCATCCATGTATCTAATACCTATGGATCTCATATGACTATCATGCTTTTGCTGCGTTAGGGCTTTTGTCAGTGGATCAGCGACATTATCATCAGTCGGTATTTTGCATATCCTGACATCATTTCTGTCAACAATATCTCTTATGAGATGATAGCGTCGGAGTATGTGTTTGGATTTTTGGTGAGATCTAGGTTCCTTGGCTTGCGCAATGGCTCCATTATTGTCACAATAGAGCTCTACTGGGTCAGCAATGCTAGGAACAACTCCAAGTTCATTGATGAACTTCTTAATCCAAACAGCCTCTTTTGCGGCATCTGATGCTGCAATGTATTCAGCTTCTGTTGTAGAATCAGCCACTGTCCCTTGCTTTGAACTCTTCCAGGTCACAGCGCCACCATTAAGGCAAAATACATAACCTGACTACGACTTGAAGTCATCTTTATCGGTTTGAAAGCTAGCATCAGTGTAACCATTTACAATGAGCTCTTCCTCACCTCCATAAATCAAAAACATGTCTTTAGTTCTTCTTAAGTACTTAAGAATGTTCTTGACAGCTGTCCAGTGACTTTCACCAAGATCTGATTGGTATCTGCTCGTCATGCTTAAAGCATACGAGACATCAGGACGAGTACATAACATTGCATACATGATAGATCCAATCGCAGATGCATAAGGGATCTTACTCATGCGCTGTCTCTCATACTCTGTGGAAGGACATTGAGTTCTTGAGAGACTTATGCCATGTGACATCGGCAAGAATCCTCTTTTAGAATCTTGCATGCTAAACCTTTTTAGCACCTTGTCGATGTACGTACTCTGACTTAGGCCAAGCAATTTTCTCGATCTATCTCTATAGATCTTGATACCTAATACCTAGGAGGCCTCACCTAAGTCTTTCATAGAAAAACAATTCCCTAACCAAGTTTTTACAGACTGTAGTATAGGAATGTCATTTCCAATGAGTAATATGTCATCTACATACAACACCAGAAAGACTATTGTGCTCCCACTAACCTTCTTGTATACACAGGGTTCATCTTCATTTTTGATGAAACCAAACTCTTTGATTGTATCATCAAAACGAAGATTCCAACTCCGAGAAGCTTGCTTCAACCCATAAATGGATCGTTGCAATTTGCAAACTTTTCCAGCATTTTTAGGATTTACAAAACCTTCAGGTTGTGTCATGTACACATCCTCAAGAAGATTTCCATTAAGGAAAGCAGTTTTGACATCCATTTGCCAGATTTCATAATCATAATATGCTGCTATAGCTAGAAGAATCCTGATGGATTTAAGCATGACAACTGGAGAAAAGGTCTCATCATAGTCAATACCATGGATTTGTTTGAAACCTTTTGCAACCAATCGTCCCTTAAAGGTACACACATTACCATCCATGTCAGTTTTCTTTTTGAAAACCCATTTGCACCCAATGGGTTTTACCCCTTCAGGTGGATCAACCAAAGTCCAAACTTGGTTTGAATACATGGAATCCATCTCTGATTTCATAGCTTCTAGCCATTTCTCAGAATCTGGTCCCATCATAGCCTCTTGGTAGGTTGTGGGCTCATCTTGGTCCATGAGTAACACATCACCATGATGAGTCACGAGAAAACCATATCTTTCGGGCTCACGACGTATCCTACTAGATCTACGTGGGTTCTGTGTTACATGAGCAGGTTCTTCCACAACTATTTGTGGAACCGGCTCAGGTTCCATCTCAAGTTCAATGTTTTCTCGTTGATCTTGAATTTCTTCAAGTTCTATTCTTCTCCCACTGATTCTTTTAGAGATAAATTCTCTCTCTAGAAAAATACCAGTTCGAGCAATAAACACTTTTTGCTCGGTTGGATTATAGAAATAATATCCTTTTGTTTCCTTAGGATATCCAACGAAAAAACATTTATCAGATTTGGGTCCAAGTTTATCAGAAGCCTGACGTCTTACGTAAGCTTCGCAGCCCCAAATCTTCATAAAAGACAAACTAGGACGTTTCCCAGTCCATATCTCATATGGTGTCTTTTGAACTGATTTTGATGGAAGACGGTTTAGTGTGAAAGTTGCAGTCTCTAGAGCATGTCCCCAAAAGGAAATTGGAAGGTCAGCCTGACTCATCATTGACCGAACCATGTCTAACAAAGTTCGATTCCTCCTTTCAGAAACACCATTCCATTGAGGTATTCCTGGCGGAGTGAGTTGTGATACAATGCCACACTCCTTTAGATGATTAAGGAACTCTCGGTCTAAGTATTCACCACCTCGATCTGATCGAAGTGCTTTAATACTTTTACCAAGTTGATTTTGTACTTCATTTTTGAACTCTTTGAACTTTTCAAAAGATTCAGACTTGTGTTTCATAAGAAACACATAACCATATCTACTGAATCATCAGTAAAAGTAATGAAGTACTAATAACCTCCTCTAGCTTGTGTGTTTAAAGGTCCACATACATCACTATGTATAAGGCCCAATAAATCACTAGCCCTTTCACCTTTCCCAGTAAAAGGGGCTTTAGTCATCTTACCTAATAAACATGACTCACATACCTCATATGATTCGAAATCAAATGAGTCCAAAAGTCCATCCTTATGAAGTTTGGATATGCGTGTCTCATTTATATGGCCTAAACGACAATGCCAAAGATAGGTTGGATTTGAATCATTAGTTTTGACCTTCTTCGTGTTTATGTTATAGATTGGATTTTCAAGGTCCAGAACATAAAGACCATTCATTAATTGTGCACTGCCATAAAACATTTCATTTAAATAAATAGAGCAACATTTGTCCTTTATTATAAATGAAAAACCTTTCTTGTCTAAACAAGAAACAGAAATCAAATTTCTACTAACAGTAGGCACAAAATAACAATTGTCCAATTCTAAAACTAATCCACTAGGTAAAGATAAATAATAAGTCCCTACAGCTAATGCAGCAACTCTTGCTCCATTTCCAACGCGCAGGTCCACTTCACCTTTGGCTAATGATCTACTTTCTTTAAGATCCTGCATATTTACACAAATGTGAGTACCACATCCAATATCTAATACCCAAGATGTAGAAGTAGATAAATTAACCTCTATAACATAAATACCTGAGTTGGAAGTCCCACTTTCCTTTTGCTTCTTAAGCTCTTCCAGGTAAATCTTGCAATTTCGCTTCCAATGTCCTGGTTCTTTACAATGGAAGCATTGTCCTTCCTTGGCCACGCCACCTTTGGGCTTCAGTGCAGAGGAACTTGACTTGGACTTTCCATCAGTCTTGTCCTTTTTCTTTTTATTCTTGGCCTTAGACTTGCCTTTTCCTTTGCCCTTTTGAACCATCATAATGGAATTGGGCTTGGACTTTTTTAAGTTCTGCTCAACAGTTCTCAACATGTTAAGCAGTTCAGGCAAAGTCTTGTCAATTTCGTTTATGTTGTAATTCATGACGAATTGACTATAGCTCTCAGGCAACGATTGCAGAACTATATCAGTAGCCAATTCTTGCTGTAAAGGAAAACCCAATCTTTCAAGGCTATTGATGTACCCAATCATTTTAAGTACATGTGTAGCAACGGGTGTTCCTTCAGCCATCTTACACTGAAACAATGCTTTGGATACATCATATCTCTCATGTCTTGCTTGCTCTTGGTAGAGCTGTTTAAGGTGATCAATCATATTGAACGCCTCCATGTTCTCATGTTGCTTCTGAAGCTCAGAGTTCATGGTAGCTGTTGGTGTGTGTCCTAGAACCAATCATATAAGATGATTAGAGTTATACACAATGTATTATATTTTATTTTAGGCAATTTAATTATTATATTTTGTTTTTATTATTATTATGCGCAATTTATAACTTAATATAATAATTATCCTTGGAATAGCTTTACTATTCCTAAAATGCCCCTAGTCAAGTATTATTATGAAAATGGATAGTAATAATACATCGAGACTAGCATGTATAGTGACTGATGATTACGAATCATGGATATGTGATATCAAGTCAATACATGAGTACATTGCTAGTGAAGAATGTACTGGACTGACCCACTATGAGAATATTGCATGGATAAACGTGTCATAAGTTATTCTCATATGATCACAACTACGCATAAACCTTTGACCTGAAGTCACTACGGTTCCCTACATGAGGAATTACTCACTTTAATATTGTCCTATGTCACCTTTAATCAGGTGACAAGTAGGGCATTGATTGGATGTGTCATAAATCATATAGAGGGAAGTGAGTGATGTAAATGGGATTTTGTTACTCTTGTATAAAAGAGAAATATCCTTGGGCCCCTTGATTGAGTGAGACTTAGAAATGCATGGCCATGCTCAGTTGAATTAATATATGATATTAATTATTTATTTTAAGTCTACTCAGTATCAAGAATATATAAATTGAACATTGACGAGGATGACACATTCCATGCCTCCAGTTCAATTTGGATATTATTACAAAAGGGTTATGATGTAAAACGTTGATCATGTATTATGTGGATGTCGAATCACAGACATTCTTACTACTTGAGTGGCAGTGATGTATTGCTAGATACCGCTCGCTGTCTATGGCTCAATAATAAGTCATTGTCAACGTAGTAAGAACCTACAGGGTCACACAAAAGGAGTAGGAATCAGACAATAATTAATTAGACTTTAATTATATTAATATCCAATTAATTGGAGTTATTTTCGTGCATATATATTATTAAGAATAATAAATTCACGTTATATATATATATATATATATATATATTATGTGATATTATTTGATATTAAAGTAATATCAAGTAATTATCTTATCAGATATTAGATAAATATATTATGAGATAATATTATTTTGATATTTGATAACTATATGCAATTATCTAATATTAAGATATTTATATTATGAGATAATATCATTATCTAATATTAGATAATTAATAGATAAGTCTTATCTCTTCCCATTATCTCTAGGATAAGGATAAGATGAGTTGTTAAGTGTGATTAGGATTTTGGAAGCATTATCCTAGTAGGACTAGGATTATGGCTTGCCTAAGTTCTATAAAAAGGGACTTGAGGGCAACACTTAATAATCACGTTTTAAGCTTCCATATAAACCCTAAATCACTCAGAAAACATCCAATCCTAATTCTTAGAGAGAAAAACGCATCCTAGCAGACGCGTGGAGGGTGAGAGGTCGTTGTTCACTCCGTGTGGATACCGTAGAGACGCTGTACCTTCCGGCCGGCGTTTGATTCATCCGCTCTCAAGTTTTGATCAGTAGAAACACGAGTGCCCAATAGGTAAAACCCTAATCAATGACTTATGCTTTTTGCATGGATCTTAGGTAGAATTCGGATCAAAATTTAAAATTCCGCTGCATGTGATAATCTGAATTCCCAACAGTAGCAAGCATGAGACAACTAACATCCAGAGCATCTTCTAGATGCTTCTTATAAGCATCCTTTTCTGCTTGAGGAGCATTAGCAGCAAGCTCATTTGGAGTAGGTTGCTCTAGGACATACTGCTTTTTCTCATGCTTGAGGACAATCCTCAAGTTTCGATACCAATCGAGAAAATTCGTCCCATTCAGCTTATCCTTCTCAAGGATAGATCGCAGTGATAAATTTGATGCATTTGATGCCATGGTTATCTACAATAGAAAAATATGCAAAATGAGAATCATGTATTTCATTTATTTAATAAGGTCTTTTATTAAATAATACTCCCACTATTTTACTCAAAATAATAGCCCTCACTATTATTTCGAAAAATCATAGCGTTTGAGATTTTCTAGTGGGCCAAGATCCATATTTCACCTAGACTTAAGTCAGCTTTGGCTGATCACTCAAGTTTTGGCTATTTAGGTAGGCAACTCCTTGCCAATTACATCTTATGTAACTCTTGGATAGTTGGGTGAACAACACTTGTTCAAATCCATCTTATGGACTTAAGCCCAACTCCATGCCTCTAGGCCCCCAATCCTATTGAGATGGCCTAGTTAAGTCAAAACCCAATTATTGGCATTTGGATATCACTATTATCCTATCGTGTCTCACCAAGATAAACTAGGCACTTTGCTTTGGCAAACCTGCCTTATGTTGATCAAGGCCTTGACAAGTGCCATTCATTGGAAGGCATCACTTTTATTACTGACTTAATATTTGCATTGAGGGATTTAAATGTCTATTTTAGATCTCACCATTATTTGCCATCCATACATGCCTATATCTAACATATCATATACATTAATATAAAGCATGCAATAGAGCATAAAATAAATGTGCATAGTTATGGCCCAACTACTTTGATTTTCCCAAGCCAATGAGAAAACCAAAAGGTCAACCTAGGGTAAAGATATCTTCTTTAAGCATCTTCCACGGTTGTCCTCATATTGATTTTGGCTCCTTGTCTCCATGGCAGCAAGCTCCAGGCTTAAACATATTGTACATTTGCAAGTAAACTATTCTAACTTTACAATACATAATGAAGGAGAAAACTCGAGTTACATTCGAGGGGAGTGAGGTGAGAGAAAGAATGTACAACTAGAATTTATAGAGAAAGGCACGACACGCAGGCCGTATTTAATTACAATAAAACCAAAACCAATAAATGAAATATAACCATACATTATGGTGTAAGGGCCATAACTATGCATCATGCAGCAAACATCACATGTAAGCATACAAACAACCATAGGTATTTATTGAAATTGATCTTGTTTCCAATTTTAACTTGTTTAAAATTAGAAGGTTATGAAAAGATTGATTTTAAAACGCAGCTTAGATTTAGGCAATCAAAAATTTGAGGACTTTCGGGAAAAAATCCAGAAAAATTTGAACGTTTCGATTTCTGTTTTAACCATTAAAACAATCGACCAAAATTAGAATTTATCACGAACCCTAATTCCAGAACTGTTCCGGAATCCTACTTCTTGATGTTCCGCCATATTAACTCAAACATTAGTCCATGTCCTATTTAATTTAATCTCATTAAATGAAACAGAATGCATACATCACATGTATACAACCAGACATGTTTCTAATCGAATTTTAATCTCATTAAAACAGAAACTTCATCAGCTACGTTTCCAGTTTTTTTAATCTCATTAAAAAAATGAATCATTAATTATGTATGTTTCAATCTAATTTTAATCTAATCAAAACCGATTCATCAACATACAAAATTACATTGATCCAGAACCCTAATTGCATCATGCGTGATCTAATTAAACACCAATTATCTAGATTTAAACGCATAACACAGAAAACTAATCTATGGATTCGCAAGTGGCTCTGATACCAATGCTGAAAATCGCGCATCATACATGCACAGCGGAATAAAATTTTTTGCACGATTTCCACTAAGGATCCATGCAAATTTAGAATGCCATAGATCAGGGATTAGGGTTTATACCTTTCGGCAAAATTCTTCTGACCACTGCAGCAAATCTGATCTGCTTCCAAATCACGAACCGGAATGGAAACCAGTAAATCAGATCACCAGTACAACGTTTTGTGGCTGCACCTCTGTGGTATCCACACGAACCCGTGAATCATCGATGAATGTCTGCTACACACACCGGTTGGAATTGATCTCCTTAGACCTCATAGTGCTAGCTACGCCTCTTCAGAGATTTTAGTCAAGGAGAGTGGCTAGGGTTTTTCTATGCTTTTACTTGGGATGCGTGAAGAATAACAGTAATCCTATTATTACCCAATAAGCCTATTTAAATAGGTGCATAGAAAAACTTAACCTATTTGGGCCTTATTCCATTGTATAATTATAAGCTTACTATTGGGCCTTATAATTATAACATGAATTCCCAAATATTAAGCCCAAACAATTTGGTCCATTAATTCCAAATTCACTAAGCTCTAAGTGTGCGACCCTATAGGCTCTCATTACGTTGACAATGACCATTAATCATATTAATGATCATAAACAAAGATTGGTGTCTAGCAACACATCATTGTTACCCAAGTAATGAGAAAGTCGGTGATTTGACTAAACCTTTACACGTGATCATCACTTATGTCCTTTTGTCCTATACATCTAGATTGAGCACGAGACATGGACCGTGTCATTCCCGTATAGCCCAATCTTAAGGTTTCTTGACTCTTAAGTAAGCTGACTGAAACAAATGTAATTAACATCTCATGTCAATTCATCTGAGCATGGCCATGCATTTTCTCAACTTTACTTAGTCAAGGGGCCCATAGATGTTACTCCTGTTATATAGGAGGGACAAATCCCATCTTGATCACACAAACCCCTCCGCATGATATGTGACATATCCAATATCTACCCTTGCATTCACTTAACCATTAGTGACATAGAATAGTATCAAAATATGAAACTCACATGTAGGGAACCTTGGTGATCTCAGGTCAAAGGACCATATTAATAATGATCACTAAGAACCACTTATGACACTCATATAACGATCCATGTAGTGTTCTTAATATGGGTCGGTCCAGTATACAAGTTCTCTAACTTGTACTCATGTGTAAACTTAATATCCCATATAAGTTTTCACACATGCTAGTCTTAACATATCAAAGCAACCTAATCCACAATGATATATGACTAGGGACATTTAAGAATACAATTATTCTAAGGTTATTATTATAATTAAATATATTACGCAGACAATATATATAAATATAATAATTGGAATTGCCATTAAAATAACATGATTCAAAATTACAATCACCAATATGATTGGTTTTAGGGCTTATACACTAACATAAGTGTGCGACCCTATAGGCTCTCATTACGTTGGCAATGACCATTGATCATATTAATGATTATAAACAATGATTGGTGTCTAGTAACACATCATTGTTACCCAAGCAATGAGAAAGTCGGTGATTTGACTAAACCTTTAAACGTGATCATCACCTATGTCCTTTTGTCCTATACATCTAGATTGAGCACGAGACATGGACCGTGTCATTCCCATATAGCCCAATCTTAAGGTTTCTTGATTCCTAAGTAAGCTGACTGAAATAAATGTAATCGACATCCCATGTCAATTCATCTGAGCATGGCCATGCATTTTCTCAACTTTACTTAATCAAGGGGCCCATAGATGTTACTCCTGTTATATAAGAGGGACAAATCCCATCTTGATCACACAAACCCCTCCGCATGATATGTGACATATCCAATATCTACCCTTGCATTCACTCAACCATTAGTGACATAGAATAGTATCAAAATATGAAACTCACATTTAGGGAACCTTGGTGATCTCATGCCAAAGGACCATATTAATAATAATCACTAAGAACCACTCATGACACTCATATAACGATCCATGTAGTGTTCTTAATATGGGTCGGTCCAGTATACAAGTTCTCTAACTTGTACTCATGTGTAAACTTAATATCCCATATAAGTTTTCACACATGCTAGTCTTAACATATCAAAATAACCTAATCCACAATGATATATGACTAGGGACATTTGAGAATACAATTATTCTAAGGTTATTATCATAATTGAATACATTACGCAGACAATATATATAAATATAATAATTAGAATTGCCATTAAAATAACATGATTCAAAATTACAATCACTAATATGATTAGTTTTAGGGCATATACACTAACAACCCATTTCCTAGATTTTTGGATGAAATTAAGTCTTAAATTGAATATTCACTTGCACACCTCCTAGATTCATATTTCACATCTCAAATCATAATAATCTCAACTATTTACAAGTACGCAATATCATTATCATATCACATATAACCTATTCTAGGTAGTCAACACTTTCACAAATAGCATTAAGGCTCAATTATAATCAAATAATCTCAATATTATTAAATAGTGATATCCAATTACAAATAAAGTTATAATATCATATGACATCACATCACATAATCATTTATAATAAACATTCATGCATCTACTTTTTGGCTTTTAAGTTAATCTTGTATTCTTCGCAAACTATTTACAAGGAATTTCCTATCCAACTTTCACATCATTAGCCCCATCACATTTCTAATTTCAATGTCACTCATGGCATAAATAAAGTCACTAGAGCTTATCTTTACAAATCATAATTTTAGTGTTCATTATAAATAGTTACTTATCAACATAGGGCAAATATCAACATATAACTATATCTATATAGGAACATTGTTCTTGCATGGCCATAACATTCATTCACATTTTAATGTAGATCACAATACACTTTTCTAACATCTAAATGCAATAAAAACTCAACATAATACCATATCACTCATCAGTGTAGTCTCATCATAATTAACTATTAGATGATAATGATGCCACTATACTTTCCTGATATAGTAATTTCTAATTTTCTCACATAGATAATTAATGAGAAAAATATTTATTATTTTATTTTCTCCTATTTTATGTCTTTTAGGTATTATATTTGCTTAATTTAGAAGGTTAGGCCTTGTTTTATAATTTTGGATTAATTTTTACAATATTATGAATTTATTTAGTAAATGCCAGATTTTGACACTATTTCTATTTTTTAGCTATATCTTGAAATCTAGATGTTAGATTGAGCTAAATTTTATATTATTGGAAAGCTTAAAAAAAAACTATAACTTTTATGTTCTAGTCTAAGCCAAGTTCAGGTATTTTGAAGGTCATATGTGGCTGAGAAATTGAAGTGTTGTTTCTATCCTAATTGAGCTCGCTTAGTTTTTGGGCCATAATTGGAGCTACAAAAGTCAAATTAACCTGAAACTATTGCCAAATTATCACAGGACACATGCCTACAAGTTTTATATTTATGAATTTTCTAAATTACATTGATTTCATGGTCAAAATCTAGTTAGAAGTTAGACCTGCAAGAATTCACTAATTTTGGATTAATTTTACAATATTATGAACTTATTTAGTAAATGCTAGATTTTAATACTATTTCTATTTTTTAGCTATATCTTAAAATCTAGATGTTAGATTGAGCCAAATTTTATATTATTGGAAGCTTAAAGAGAGAACTATAACTTTTATGTTTTGGTTTAAGCCCAGTTCAGGCATTTTGAAGGTCATATGTGGCTGAGAAATTGAAATGGTATTTTTATCCTAAGTGAGCCCGCTTAGTTTTTGGGCCATAATTGGAGCTACAAAAGTCAAATTAACCTGAAACTATTGCTAAATTATCACAGGACACATGCCTACAAGTTTTATATTTATGGATTTTCTAAATTACATTGATTTCATGGTCAAAATCTAGTTAGAAGTCAGACCTGCAAGAATTCACTAATGTAACTATTGGATTTTATTGTCTTGTTAAAAATAGGTCTGAGCTTCTAAAAATTATGAAAGTCTTATTATCATAATCCTAAGAGTCATACAATCCAAGTTCAATAGGGTTTTAGCTTTAATTAGGTCAAATAAATAGGGGAGAGATTTATTAGACTTCAAACTTTACAAACTATTGAGAATTCAACAACCATTGGTTTTCTCTTTTTTCTCATTTTCTTGTTTTCAAGCCATAGAAGGGTAAAGAGTCTTGGTTGATTCAAGGATTGTGAAGCTCTTCTCTTCATGGATTATAAGATCTTATTAGTAATGTTGATTGATAAATGCACAAATGCACCTAAATTCTATGTGTTTCATCACTTATTTACTTAGTATTTTGTGTAAATTGATTGAAAAAGATACTTAGATGCTCGATATTTTGTTTTCAGGCTTTGAAAGGACACATTTGAGCATTAGAAAAGGATCCGGAGGCAAAACTATGCAAATTGTGAAGAATCGAAGCAAATTTGCTCACCTAACAAAGAACACGGGGTATGGGAACCCCGTGTTGAGGGCCGTGTACCCTTCTAGAATGCTTCGAGGCTTCACTGAGTAGCTCAGAGAAGAACACGGGGGTAAACACGGGCCGTGTCATACCCCGTGTATCATACTGCCCTTCGCTTCTGAGGTAAACACAGGGGGTGTCACATCCCGTGTAACATGCTGGTCAGCCTTCTTTGAAGAACACGGGGTACAACATGGACCGTGTCATACCCCGTGTACATTACTGCTTGGCACTTCGGAGAAGAACACGGGACGTGTCGCACATCGTATATCGTGCTGCTTAACTTTCGCTGAGAAACACGGGGTACAACACGGGACGTGTTGGACCCCGTGTACATCACCAATATAAGTTTTGTGCGAAATTTTGAATAAAAAAAAAGAGGAGAAACAGAGAATTAACAAGGAGAGTTGCTGGGAGAAACCCTAAGAGAGACCAAAACTCACCAAGGGCACCTTCTAACGTGGATTTGAGTAAGGAATTGAAGATTCAAGCAAGGAATTTGTAGATCTTCATGAATTGTTTGAATTCCCTCTCTGTTTTCTGGTTTTCTTCTGATTTTGTAATGTTTTCACACTAAACCTTTGTGCTCAGCTTGGGTGAACTTGTTCATAGATTTATGGATTTGAATTTTATATAATCTAGCTTGATTTACTGTTAATTTATGATTTGATTATGCTGTTTGTGCTGGAATAAACCAATATATTCGGAATATTGGATTTGTGTTATGGATTAATTGATTCTAGGTTGAAATGACCAATTAATTAATCGGACCTTGCATGATCATTGGGAATATCAATTAGACTTAGGAATTAAACTAATTGGATTCTTTTGTACAGGATGAAATGTCCAAGAATGGATTCTAAAGCAATGTTAATGCAACCTAGATGAGTGATTATTAGAGTAATTCTGGGCACTTAATCTTTTGGTTAGTAGCTAGTAGCCTTGCAATGAGGTATAGCTTAATTTAGGTAATCCAGTAATCTTAATTGACAGTAAACCAAGTTAGAGGATTATATTCATTCCATAATGAAATGTACAAGGGAACCTTAAGCTGAGTACGCTTTCATTTCATTGAATTAAACCTTATTTTTTATAGCTAAATTCTGTTTTACATTTCACTCTTGATTCCTAAAATCAATCGATACGCTTAGATAATTTTACTTGAGATTTGTTAGTATTCAACGTGCAATCCCTGTGGAGACGATAATATTTTATACTATAACTCGACTTAACCCGTGCACTTGCGGGATTGTGGTCATTGATTTTCTCCTATTGATTTTCCTTTTTCTCTAATTATTTATTTTGAATTGTTGAAATTGCTTATGTTAGGTGCTGATTTGGTATAATTGGTACTCAATCTCATGATTTCTATTCTTTGGCTATTTTAATGTGAAATTATGGTTGGTTAATCATAGTTTTACATGTTGGGATAGAGGGTTAGGGGATTGCTTTTGTGGTATATAATTTAATTTCCTAAATCAATTGAATTCTATCTTTAAGTCAATTTCGATCTAGTTTAGGGGTTATAATGGTTGCTTAATTCAACTAATATTAGTTGACCAAACTCTAAATGGTAATTTAGCATAGGAATCATGGATTATTACAGGGGTTCTGGGTAATCCAAAGTTAAAAAATCAATTAAAACAATGAAATATTTTATGATCTAGGATTAATCCACATTAAGAGCTATCATGTCCTTAAATTGACTGTTTTACTCCATTAGATTACTTTCTATTTATTGCCTTTGATTTTAGTTATTAACATTCCTTTAATTTTGTATAAACCCCCTAATTCTAGAATTAGTGTTTTTCATTCTATTATTGCATAATTATATAAACAGCATACAACGTATTTTATAGTGCATTCTATTTCTAGTATAACATTTTGTTTTATTGCATTTACATTTAGTTTGCATTAGTTTCTTTCATTTTCATTGCATCAATAAGTCAATAGTTGTGTGAATATTATTAGGAACTCATTTAGAAAATATGATATTAAGGGGTATGACCTGGTTGTTCTACTATATTACATTATTTCTTTAGAAAAGCAATTTTAATTAATTTTAGTTCATAATAGCATTGCAATCAATAACAGCTACCTTATCATGGGTATCATATTTATGTTATTCATGTATAACCATAAAGATAATTTAATAATAATCTATGCTACATAATTATACCTTAACGAACTTATGCATGGATATATATATATATATATATATATATATATATGTATTTGATATTATCAATAGAAATGTAATTAATAACATTTAAATAATACTTTATTAAGGTATTAATTTAGGGTGAGATATATACTCACTTGGTGAGGGCATCCATCCATTTCAGGAAGCTCCTAAACATGCATAATTCCTCTCGCTTTCTTCCTATTCACCATTTATAATGATAGATTATAAGCACAAGGGCATCACCTAATTCATTTTCTAAACATTATAATTCCATGACCAAATCATGATATGTTAACATTGTAGAGCATAAGATTATTGTTTTATTGCATCTAAGTTAGAATCTTTCTAAATTAAGAGTTAAGATATTAAAATTTTATACCATAAGAATACTTTAATTACTCAAGTCTCATCGCATTAATATCCCATAATATAAAATCTTATATTCAAGAGCTACAGTTAAGTATTCAAAATTATTTGCATCATGCACTTTTTGGAATATATAACCACAACCAAAATTGTTATAGTATAATACTCTAAAATGGTTCTACTCATGTTGTTTGAATACTTGATAGCACAAAATGTATATATATGTATAGATACATTGTCATAAGTATCATCATGTATCTGAAATGTTCTTGGGTTTCCTCATTTCAAGTTCAAATCATCAAAATCATTAAATATTTTTGTTATGCAAGAGTTTAATCATTTCCCTTAAGCTAACTATATACTTGTTTTTAATTTATATGAGATTATCATCAAACATCTAAAACATGTCATGACTTGTTCCTACAACCATGGTGATTGGCGTAAAGGTATTTAACTAATAAAATATTATCAATTAAATACCTTTACATGCCTTATTTTATCACACCAATTCATAAAACTTGAATGTAACTGAAATTTTTCTTACATATATAATAAATTATAGTAATACACATACGATTAGTATTACACATAATGTCACAAAACATGTATACATATGTATATCAAGATGTATATGCACTATGCAAAAACTCTTATGCATTTAACTACTGACTCGTGGTGACAACTAGGAGTTCAAGTGTCAAACTATTTGTGCTAGTCCAGGTTCATCCTCTATAAAGAAAAAGAAATCATAAAAAGGAATGAGTGTTTAAGATACTCAGTAAGTAATAATTATCCTTTTATCATATTATTCTTATATTGTAGGATTATCATTTATAACTAAAGATTTAATATATTTTTACTCAATATCATTTACTAAGAATCTCATCTAAAATATATAAATAAGAATGATTAGACTGGATATTAACAAATGGCTAATCAGGTATGAGATTTCTCTTTATATCTTCGGTCCAATCTTATCCCCCACTACTAAAGCCAAAGCCCCTAACCTTATCCCTTTAACCCTTACCACGCCTCTTTTTCATTTAGAAGGATGTAGTACTTCCCCTATAAGTCATAGGAAACAAGACTCAGAAGCATAACAATGCTTCAGGATCCACTAGCCTTTCAAGGCGTATATATAATCATATCATGTGGGTATAGTCCAATGCACCCATTAGCCATTTAGATAATATCCATTTCTAATCATTACACACAATAACATTCATATGTAGAAAACATTCATTCAAACAAAAATGTAAAAATTAAGTATAAGGAATTCTACACTTATCCTATTCCAATATATAGGAGGCTTACTTTAATGTCAAGTTCTAAATTTTCAATAATATCTAATTAATTTCATTTAAACATTCCATTATCTAAGCATGTTCTAATAACACAAAAATGCATCATCAAAATGTTAAATATCAAGTTTCTCCTATATTTCCTCACTATAATTTACTATTCATGTATTATGTTCTAGAACAAGGTAATAAGGGACATGTTGTAATAGGAAATACTTTATGGTATTCAAATTAACTCTAAAAATAACAAAATTATTATAGTATGTCCCTAACATGTTTATTAACAAAATTGAGGCTTTATGTTTTGCAAAAAGTTTGGAAAAAATTGCTGAAAAAATTCGTAGATTAGGCCTTTCCAAATTAATTCCAGTACTGGATAGTATTGGAGTTCTGAATTCTAAGGATTTACTTGGCCAAGTAAATGAACTTCAATTACCACAAAATTTTTTCACAATTTTTCAAAATATTGAATGGTTTCCAAAAATTTTTGCATAATTTTTCAACACTTGTAAGGGCTCCAATTAATTCAATTGCAGAAGCAAAATTTTCTAGCTTTCTCTTCTCGGCTAGTCTAGACCTATGCATATAAAGGTCCCTATTTTGAATTCTAATCATTTCTAAAAATTCCTAATAAATTCTATATACATCCTAAAATCATTGGAGGCTTGGGAATAAGTGGTTTTGAGTTTTTAAGGAACCATAGCTTCCCCTAAAAATTTCCTGACTTGTGTTGTAAATCCAGTAACTCCAGAAACACTGTCAGCAAGTTTTTTCTTACTAGTTTTTGCCATCAATCACCATATAATGCTATATAATCAAAGTTTCAATCACTCATACCTCTTGATATCATCCTATTATTACCAAAGAGGCTCCAAGAACTAAAAATTTCAGAACCATACCTCCATCCATAGCCATAATCATCCAATCCACCATAGGTTATTCTAAATGATATTTTACTAACTAAATTTGTAGAAATTACATGAAGGTAAAAGGAAAATTGCCACTCACCTTCAACTTGAAATCTTCTAAGCTTCAAACTCTCTTCTACAAAGATAGGTTTTTGGTTTTCGGAGGAAGGAGATGAGTTCTTCAAATTTGGAAAGATTCTTGCAAGAAAATCAAGAAAAGGAAGGTAAGGAAATGATTTACCTTGAAATTTTATGATTAAATCTTCTTATTTGTGTGTTTATATTGGCTTGGAAGCTTGATTTCTTCCTCCTATGTCCATAGAGGTTTCAGCTGGCTCAAGGGGAGAAGATGGTGCTGGTGGTTTCTTGAATTTTCAAGAGATGATCCTTAAATATTTTGGAAAAGGACCTTTTTGAAAAAAGTGAATAAATTTCTAGATTTCTTGTGATTTTTCCTTTGATTTTTCTTTGGAAAGTTAGTAGCAATTTGGACTAATCCAAGCTCAGCTTTCCATCCAAAAGTTGGGAAAAAATTGGGCAAAACTAAGTCTTTTAGGAAAAATTACAATTTAGCCCCACAATTTTCCATAATTTCACTTTTTCCTTACTTTCTTTGGCCATTTTTTAACTTAATCCTTAGGCTTACTTTTTGGGCTTTTAATAGTACTTATTGGGCCTTGAATAAACATACTAAATTGGTCCAATAGAAATTTTAAATAATCCACTTATTTTATCTAGTTTTTCTTAAGACTTTCCAGTAACTAAATTGAAATTTCTTTTTATTCGAGTGACTCCTTTTCTCTTTTTTTTTTATTCTAAAAATAATTTGTAGAAACACCATCTAAGGATATTACAAAATGTTACATGAATGGAATTTCTCAGATCAAACATCAAGTCATCATAAAATATTTAAGATATAATATGCCATATTTACTCTAATCCTATTATTCTCGCATTTCGTAACATAAAAATTATAATTTTCTAATGCTTTATCATGTATCTCAAACATACATAAAAGTGGATTTCTTGGATTAAGCATCAAATCCTTGTAAATATTAAAATTTTATGATATAATTATGTTTACCTACATTTGAAGTGCCTAGCAGAGCTCACCATCGGCAATGTCATGCTAAAATGCTTGCAAAAGGAGATGTCTGCATGATATTGCATGGATGCCCTCCCTAGCTTTGATTCGTCACACTTTATGGTAGTAACCTATAGTAATTAATGGTGATTCACACCAATGACAATGACTAAAAATTAATGTAGATAGTACCGAAAAAACTCAGAAGCCCATTACTTACACATGCCATTGCTCTAACTCTAACTAGCTTCCCATATTTACAATGGATAACAACTTGATGAAAAACCACCTCGGCCATGTGGCGTGTGGTGATATAGCACTACAAACACCACTAGCAGCAATTAGTGAAAGAAAAGAAGAGAGAGAGAGAAACCCTAAGAGAGAGAGAGAAAGCTTTATTTAAATTAAAAAAAAAAGATGAGAGTGGACTAGTCAAGGGAGAGAAAAGTTGGATAAAGAGAGATAGTGTGTGTGTCGACATACTAAAAATAAAAAGGGGTGAGAGAAAAAAATTAGAAAAGCTATTTTTAAAGAGAAAGAGATAATTAAAAAAATAAAAAGGAAAGTTATGGGTTTCATAAGCTAAATTCCTATCATGTAATTTTGACCTTCCAATTTAACCTATAATCAATCTCAACCCTTCATTTATTAAAAAACTCAATTTTTATAAAATTATTTTATTCAAAATTCCATCTTGTGTATTTTTTATCCTCCCCTCATATATACATATAAATATATGTTTGTAATAGCCCAATAATTTAAAAGTCCTAAAATAATTTTTTTCAAACTTTCATAACCCTTAAAAAAATAATTTACCAATTATAAACAATTTATTTTATAAATTCTTGCACCTATGATCACAAAAAGTATTTTCAACTAGTCAAAAATTCCTTGTAAAAAATTATTTAAACAAGCCTTAAATCAATGCTAGCTATATAAAAAATATATTTTCAATATCATCATCGGTATCATTTTAATATTCTAGAACTTTTAAAAAGGCAAAGAAATTTAAAACTACATATTAACCAAATAAATAAATAAAAATAAATATCCACAAGCATTGAAATTTATAAAACTTTAAATATTAACTTGGGATATTATAGAAACATGAGGCTTGCAGATATCACGCCTCCTATATAGGAGAGATAAAATCCCATCTACGTCACTTACATCCCCCCACATGATTCATGGTATGCCTAATAACCACATTTTAGGCTAACCTAATTATAAGTGACATTAAAAGACATTAAAGTACTTGACTCTTAATGTAAGGAACCATAATGACTTTAGGTCAAAGGACCACATATATTATTATCACTATGAGAATTATTTATGACATTCACACAATGATCTATATAACATTCTCATGGCAAGTTAGTCTAGTACACTTGTTCTCTAACATGTACTTATGAAATCACTTGATATCTCATATCCATGATCATGGTCATCAGCCAATATTCACTCTAATCTCAGCATATTATTATTATTCTAATTCACAATAATACTTGACTAGCGATATTTTAGGAATAATAAAAATTATTCCAAAGATAACTATTATATTTACTTATATTATGTATATATAACATTAAACATAATAATTGAAATGCTTTTATAAAGAAAATTTAATAGCATGTATGCAAATGCAATCACCTTATGATTGTTTATTAGAGCATACACCAACAAATCTTGTAATATATCTAAAATATTAAATCCATAAAATAGTAAGTAAGGGACTTAGTAAGAAATATTCATCTAATAAGAAACTTAGTAAGTTAAACATATTAGTTTATAAGGGCACAAATACTTTACACATCACCCCTTAAAGGTGTTACCTATCTTTTCAACATAAAAAAGACATCAAGTGATCTAATAATCAATCATACACAACAATATCAATCTAACACCAAATACCCTTATTATAACTCCTATCATCTTTATCCCTCCTAACATCCTACCTTATGCCTTTCGGGCCACATAGTGACTTATCACAACAAGTTCCAATCTTATCCCTCTGGGGCAACCTAGTGCATAACCATAATAAGCTAGCACTTAAGAAATGGTGCATAAAGTATACATAGTGCTATTTTTCAATCTTTACTCATCATTAACAAATCATCCATCAATTTAACCAATGCCTTATAACATCATCTTCACATTAAACTCAAGTTAACATAAGCATTTATGCATACACAAGCCTAATAAGGCATACTATCATATAATCATTGTAAAAAGGTTAACTTACCTAGATTTAAGAGTTAAAAAATCATATTCAACAATATAAACCTTTAAGAACTATACAAGGGGATTCAAAACTCTTTAAAATCAACAATATGCATTATCATATGTATTTGAAGTCATTCACTCTTGTATATTATGTTTAAAATGGTCTATAACACTTCATTTTTCATAAAGAGGCACATTTTTTAGGGAAAATAGGGCCTTAATTGATTATATATTCAACTATTAATTTCCAAAGGTGAACTCTAGCACTTATAGTTAATTATATAATTAACCCTCTAAACATTTATGCTTAACTATATACTTAACTTTCATTATCCAAGGGTAAATCTTAGTTTAAAGAGTTGACTAGGTAGTTAACTATGATATCCCAAAAAGCAACTTGAGCATACATAGTTAACAATACAATGGGGTTTTATAGGTGTTCATGTGCAAGCATTGTTCAAGAACAATTAATACTCTCCAAATGTCATTAAATCCAACTAAACTTCAACCAAGCTATTAAATACAATAAATATTATTTCTAAACATTATGACCTATCACATAATTTATCAATTTAATGCATCAAATATCATTCTCATACATTGCCATTAACATGTTATAAAGCATCAATATTTATTGATTATCAAATTTGAGTTGGAGGTGAGAAAGCATATTACTCAAAAGCTTGAGAAAGGCAAATTGAAGTGTAGAATATGATGATAAAAGCATATATTCATCAAATAAAAGAGGACTTATAAGTTATAGCTTTTGGTGTGGTTTAACTCATATTAGCTAAGTTAGTTTATGTTTGATGTTTAAGGAAGAAATTAGGGGAGCATAAGAGAGATTGATTAATGAAAAAGTAAAATTAATGAATTACTTACATTAAGAAGATGAAATTGATGGATTGGAGACGATGAGGAGAAATAAAATAAATGTAAAGTTAGTTTAAGGTATTTTATGCACAAAAAGGTTGAGGGGTATTTTAGAAAAAAAGTGGGTAAGTGTTGACTTTACTCATGAACTAACCTTATTGGGCCTCAGTTAACTATACATGCCCAAAGAAGAGCCTAAATAGGCATAGTCAACTACTACGCTACTTTTTTTTTTCATAATTTTCATTATTAATCTTTCATACTCTATACCATTCTCATGTTCTTATATTTCCATGATGCATCTCATTACCTGTATCCTTTCTATCACATTCATTTAATTTCATTCATCTATATAATTCGAATATACTAGTTAATCAAGTAAATGCATCAAATAATTAAGCATTCAATATTTAGAAAATCAAAGTTTCAATTCTTTAAGGTTGTTATACTTTCATATATAGTATTTAAAAATACAATATAGAATTTATAGGTAAAATAAGTGAGTTTTTCAAAATTGAAAATAATCTTGGGATCATTGAATTTTGCTTTTCTTATCCATAATAAATTTTTACATGAAAAATTATTTTTATTCGTGATCCAGTATGAGATTACACTTATCCCACAATTTATGCACTTTCTTACAAAGTGTGCAAGGAAAAAAGCATTATTTTTATATTTAATCACTATTTATATATTAAATACATGTGCATATGTTTCCAAAAGAATAGTGGGTCTTTTTTCTCTCTCATTTTTTCTCAACTTACTATTTTCTCACATGTATATTACTTTTTAACACCTGAAAAAGCTAACAAAAGTTATAAATACAATTTCCTATAAATAATTGAATTTTTTACACTAAAATCCCTAATATTTTTTCAAGTTATGTCTATCCTAGTTATTTTATCAAAATTCTCTCTTTTTTCTCATAGAAAAGCAACACACATTTCTTCATGTCTTTTCCAAAAATATTAGTAAGTTTCTTAACTTAAATTTACTTCCTATTAAGACATAAAATATACTATTATTTTTTTCTTTGATGAAATCTTAATGTAAATTCCAAGAGTGAAGAAAAGTTTCCACATGTACTAGAAGCTCCAATAACATGATCTAAGGCTAAAAAGATTAAGGAAGGACTCCAAGAGCTTATGGAGAGTTTGGATGCAAAAATAAGTAAGGGAAGCAAGGTTGGAAGGGCCTAGATGAGCTTAGGTGTTGTGTATTTCAACTTTGGCTAAATTTGTGTAAGTAATTAAGTTTAGTACTCGAGTACCAAACCTTGGATTCAATTCTATATTCAAATACTCAAATATAATACTTGAGTACTAATGAGAAAAATATTTATTATTTTATTTTTCCCTATTTTATGTCTCTTAGGTGATACATGTACTTAATTTTATACAATAGGCCTTGTTTTATAATTTTGGATTGATTTTACAAGTTTCTGAATTTATTCGATAAATATTGGATTTTGACACTATTTTTTTTAGTCATATCTTATGTTTTGGATGTCAGATTGAGGCAAACTTTATATTTTTGAAAATTTAAAAGAATGATCTATAATTTTTATTTTCTGGTCAAAGCATAGTTCGGACTCTTTCAAGCCTTTACTTGGTCGAGAAGTTGAAGCCGTATTTTTGTCCTAACTAAACCCATTTTTGTATTAGGGCCATATCTGTTGTTATAGTGGTCCGATTAACCTAAAACCAGTGCCCAAATTATTTGAAGACATAGGCCTACAACTTTCATGTTTATGGATTTTTCAAATGACATTGATTTCATGGTCAAAATCATGCTAGAAGTCAGACCTATGGGAATTCCTTGATGCATCTTCTAGAGATTTGATTTAAATAGGTTTGAGATTTTAAAAATTTTGAAAAGCCTTATTATTGTAATTGTAATTATAAGAAACATCTAATCCTAGTACAATAAGGTTTTAGGCTAATTATATTATATAAATAGGTAAGAGGGTTGAAGAGAATAACACATTCAGAATTACAAACAATATTCAGCAACCAGCTCCCTTCTTCTTCTTGTTCTCTTTGTTCTTCATCAATGGAAGTCTAAATTTGTGACTGATTCAAGGAGTTAAAGCTCTCCTCTTGAGGATTATAAGATCATGATTTTTAATGTTAACATTTCTTAATTAAGTTTCCTCTTTCTCTATTTACTTGTGCTGAAAGTCTTGAGATTCCTTGTGTTGGATGTTGATTTGATATAATTGATATTCAACCTTGTGATTTCTAATTCCTTTGCTATTTTGATATGAAATTATGGTTGATAAATCATAGTTTTATACATAAGGATAGAGGGTTGAGGGATTAATTTGCAGATTTCTAATTTAGTTTCTCAAATCAACAGAATTCTATTCATAAATCAATTTTAATCTAGTGTAGGGATTACATCGATTGCTTAATTCAACTAATCTTAATTTATCAAATCCTAAATGAATTCCTAGTGAAGAATTCATAAATTATTATAGGGATTCTAGGTAATTCAAGGTTGAAGAATTAATTAGAAAAAATTAAATCTTAATTGATCTATTATTAATATAATTTAGGGCTTTCAATTTCCTTGAATCAACTTAAATTCTCTTCTATTTTATTTCTATTTTACTTCTATCTTATGCTTTAAATTCATGCTTATTACATTGTTTAAGTCGTGCAACCAAACCCTTTAATTCCAATTCTATTCTGCGTGCATACAACACATTATTGCATTTTGTATTCTAATTCTAATTTTGATTCTGCATTTTAATTCTAATTCTATTTTTTCCTAGCATTCTGTTGCATTACATTGCATTGTATTTGAATTAATTCTTTACATTTTCACTGCTTAATTAATGTAAAAATCATGTAGGTATTATTAGGAATTAATTCAAAAAAAGGTAAAATCAAAGGATTACTAGAGGTACGACCTAGTTGTGTCATTATACAACATTATTTTTCAGCAATCAATTTTAATACAATTTTGGTGCATTGCGGCATGCACATCAAAATTTTGGCATTATTGCTGAAGATCTTCTTGAGTTTATCTTTTCATACATATTCCTAGCAATATATTATAAAATTGATCAAGCATTCCAGCTAGTCTTTGCATCTATCATTGAGTTTCTTGCATTTCAAGGTAACTTGCATCTTTCTATCTTTTTGTGTTACCTTGCATTCTCTAATTTTTGCTCATTCTTCAATCTATAATGTTTCATCACAATTAGCATCATATTTTCATACATATTCTTAGTAGTATATTAGAAAATTCTTGCAACATTCCGGTAGGTAATTGCATCCACTAATTATGTTTCTTGCATTTTACAGTAACTCTTATTTTCTGCATTATCTTTGATTCCATTGCATTCCTTGTTTTCTTTTCATACCTCCACCTCAATTCATCATATTCTATTATAATAAACATTATCAAACATTGAAACAAAGGTTTTTGGTCTAAGAAAATTTTGTACTCATATCTTGTTTTGGGCATAACTTTTTCATCCTAGCTTTGATTGAGCTGAATTTTTTACGGTAGTTAGATCTCATTTTTTTCTTATCAAAAGTCACTAACCATAGGCTTGTGAGTGCCCTAGTATTTTTGCAAAAAAAAATATTATTTTGACCATTTTTTATTTTTTAAGATTTTTTATTGTATTTTTTGGTTTTGCATAGATGGAGAAAACTTTTTGTGGTGGTCCTATAATTTTTAAAATTATCTAGATATGTTAATTAGATGTGTTTAGGTTAATTTTTCATAATACTGTTGCATTTTAGTATTTTAGTGTTCTTATACTTCTGTTTAGTGTAGTTTTCTATGGTGCTGTGTATGACAAGAAAAAGTCCTATTGAATTATGTGATTTTAATTCTGAAATTGATAGGACATTTCATTCACTTCATAGGAATAAAAACATAAGTGTTCTGGCTTTCTTGCACCCTTAGATAAACTAGAAAACATGGCAAACAATAATATAACATTAAAGGAATTGGCTGCCCCTAATGTCACATATCAACCTTTAGGCATTCAATATCCTGAGTTAGATGCTGACTATGAATTAAAATTTGGACTTATACACTTGCTTCCAAGGTTCCATAGGCTTGCAGGTGAAGATCCACATAAGCATTTGAAGGAGTTTCATGTGGTTTGCTCTATTATGAAGCCACAAGGCATCTCTAAGGATCACATTAAGCTAAGAGCATTCCCCTTTTCCCTAGCTGATGCAGCTAAGGATTGGCTTTACTATCTTGTACCTGGTTCTGTCACTTGCTGGATTGATATGAAGTAGCTATTCTTGGAGAAATTCTTCCCTGCATCTAGAGTTATTGCTATAAGAAAGGAGATACGTGGAATTAGGCAAATGAGTGGTGGACACTTTATGAATATTGGGAGAGATTCAAGAAGTTATGTGCAAGCTATCCACACCACCAAATTAGTAACCAATTGTTGATTCAGTATTTTTATGAAAGGCTTCCCCTCATGGATAGAAGCATGATTGATGTTGCAAGTAGTAAAGCTTTAATGGACAAGACACCTATGGCAACCAAAGACCTTATAGTAAACATGGCAGCAAATTCATAACAATTTGGAACCAGAATTATGGCTGTTGCAACCAGAGGCGTGAATGAGATGAATTTGGTTAATTCAGACTAGCAAAGGATAAAGCATAGGATTGATGAATTAACTTCCTTGGTAAGGTAACTGGCTATGGAACAATAGTAGCAATAATTATAGACCCTTCCACTTGTCATATTTTATGGTATTTGTTCCTGCTCAAGCCATCCTACTAATTCATGTCCAACCTTACAAGAAGATGATGGCCAATGCTAAGCATATGTTGTAGCAGTTTTCCTTAGGAAACCATTACCCCAGCAACGACAACAACAAAATTAATACTAGCAGCAATAGCCTAAATATGATCCCTACTTAAATTTTTATAATCTTAGTTAGAAAGACCATCCTAATTTTAAATATAGCAATGCACCAATACAGCGAACTAGACCAGCACCAGCACCATCTCATAATAGACCTCTATTCCAGTAGCCTTCCAAGCTAATCCAGTAGTAGCAAAACTTCCATAACCAGCAAGTAGTAGCATCCTCATCCTCTCAGCCATCCCTTGAGGACTTAGTTAAGCAAATGGCTACTAATAGTCTACAGTTCCAATAAAAGGCATATGCTATAATGTAGGACCTACAAATGTAAATTGGATAGCTTGCTTTCACTTTAAGTGAGCTTAAATCATAAGGTTCTAATAAACTACCTTCCCAAACAATTCCCAATCCTAAATGTAATGTCTCTACCATCATGCTAAGAAGTGGCAAGGAGATTTTTGCTTCTAACAATCCAAAACTAGAAACCCAGCAATAGAAGGCAAAACAACTAGTAGTTATTGAAGACGTTGCAGAAACCTCCTTTCAATCAAGCTAGAATTCAGAAAAACTAAAGACAATGCAAAAAATAATAGAATTCACAAGACCACTTCCCTTCCCTAATAGAATAACTCAGTCTAGGGAAAATAGAAGAAATTGATAGAGACAAAGAGATCTTGGAAACTTTTAGGAAGGCACAAGTCAACATCCCCCTGCTGGAAGCCATCAAACAAATCCCTAAGTATGCTAAATTCCTTAAAGAGTTGTGCACACAAAAAAGAAAGCTTTATGGAAATAAAAGAATGAGTTTAAGCCAGAATATCTCAACTATTCTTCAACTAAGCCTACCCCAGAAGTGTAAGGATTGAGGGATATTTGACATACCCTGTGTAATAGGCAACAATAGATTTGAGCATGCTTTGATTGACTTGGGAGCCTCCATAAACGTGATGCTAGTGTTTATATTCTCCTCTCTACATCTTGGTCCTTTGAAACAGATATGAGTCATCATCCAACTAGCCAATAGAAGCATTGCACAACTTACTGAAGTTGTTAAGGATGTGCTAGTTCAAGTGAAGGAATTAATATTCCCAGTAGATTTTTACATTCTACCAATGAAGGATGAATCTGCTAGTAGCCTTGCACCTTTGATTCTAGGAAGACTTTTCCTTAAAATAGCAAAGACAAAAATTGATGTTGATGTAAGCACTCTTTCTATGGAAGTTAGAGATACAATTGTGACCTTTAACATCTTTGAAGCTATGAGATTTCCTGCTAAAGACCATTCTATATTATAAATAGAGGTGCTTGATGAGCTTACTAAAAATGCTCTTAAAGACATGTTTGCTGGATTTTCCTATAATTCTGAGTTTGTGGAATACCTTAATGATCATGAATGTACCTGTTTTGATGATGATAACTAATATGCTATATGTAGAGAGATTTCTACATTCTTAAGTGAAGAAACTAGTATTGTTTCATAAGAAGTAGAAAAATCAGAAGGTACAGAATTCTCTATCCAAGAAGGATTTCACCTTGTCGGAGTGACTTCTATTACGAAATTACTTCCCTCTATCATCTAGCCACTAACATTAGAGCTCAAACCTCTCCCAAACCATTTGAAATATGCATTTTTAGAGGAGAATGAGAAGCTACCAATCATAGTAGCAAGGAAGTTGCAACCTGACTAAGAAAAAAGATTGTTGTAGATTTTAAGAGCTCATAAACAAGCAATAGAGTAGACACTTGCAAACCTCCTTGAAATTAACCCTTCAACTTGTATGCATAGAATTCTACTACAAGAAGGAGCCAAACCTATAAGACAACCATAAAATAGACTTAACCCTTGATTTTGGATGTGGTAAAGAAGGAGATTACTAAACTTTTGGAGGCTGAAATTATATATCCAATTTCAGATAGCAAATGGGTAAGTCCAGTCCAAGTTTTTCCCAAGAAAAGTGGCTTGACGGTAATGAAAAGCTAGAATAATGACTTGCTACCCATTCAAGTGTAGAATAGTTAAAGAGTGTGCATTAATTATAGGAAGTTGAATCAAGCAACCAAAAAAGATCACTTTTCACTACCTTTCATTAATCAAATGCTTAAGAGATTAGTTGGAAAATCACATTATTGCTTCCTAGATAGCTACACTGGTTATTTCCAAATTCACATTGCACTAGAAGATCAAGAGAAGACAATATTCACATGTCCTTTTGGCACTTTTACTTATAAGAGGATGCTTTTAGCCTAAGCAATGCACTTGGTACATTCCAAAGGTGTATGGTAAGCATTTTTTCTATATTTTTAAAATATTGCATTAAAATTTTTATAGATGACTTTTCTGTTTATGGTTCCTTCTTTGATGCATACTTAAATAATCTTTCTAGGGTGTTAGATAAATGCATTGAGATAAACCTTGTGTTGAATTTTGAAAAATGTTACTTCATAGTAAAGCATGGCATAGTTTTAAGATATATAGTGAGTAACAAAAGCATTGAAGTAGATCTTGCTAAGATTAATGTGATTTCTACTTTACCTTACCCCGTTTGTGTGCAAGAAATGCATTCTTTTCTTAGTCATGCAGGTTTTTATAGGAGATTTATTAGAGATTTCAGCAAGATTACCCTTCCATTGTCCAAGTTACTCCAAAAAGAAGCAGATTTGAACTTTGATGAATATTGCAAGGAGGCTTTTGATAAGCTGAAGTAAGCTCTCACTACGACTCCTATTATCCAACCACCATCATGGGATTTACCTTTTGAGTTGATGTGTGATGCTTTTAACTATACCATTGGTGATGTTCTTGCACAAAGAGTGGGAAAATAACCTCATGCAATCTACTATGCTTCAAGGACTTTGGACGTTGCCCAAGCAAATTACATTACAATAGAAAAAGAGCTTTTGGCTATTATTTTTCTTTTAGATAAGTTTAGATTATATTTGCTTAGTTCTAAGGTAATTGTGTTTTCTAATCATGTAGCTTTAAAGTTCTTTTTAAAGAAATCGAAAGTAAAACCTCACTTGATTAGATGGATGTGCAAGAGTTTGATATTAAGATTCAAGATAGGAATGGATTTGAAAACTTGGTGGCTAATCATTTAAGCAGAATTTCAAGAAATGTAAATACTCTCCCCATTCATGACACCTTTCCAGATGAACAGCTTTTTCAGCTGCTAGGTAAAAACCTTTGGTCTACTGATTTAGTGAATTATCTAGTTACTAATGAGTTGCCTACATATGATAAGAAAACTCAAATTGATAAGTTCAAGAGTGAAACTAAGTATTATGTGTGGGATGATCCTTATTTGTAGAGATTTTGTGCTAATCAAATAATTAAAAGATGTGGCATAATTTTGAGTTTCATTCCATACTTGCATTTTGTCATGATCATACTTGTGGAGGTCATTTTGGACCTAAGAGAATAGCAAGGAAAGTGTTAAATTATGGTTTTTATTAGCATACTTTGTTCCATCATGCTTACATATTTTGCAAAAATTGTAAATAATGTCAAAAGATAAGGAATTTAACTCGTAGACATGAGATGTATCAATCTCCTATGTTTTTTTGTGAAATTTTTTATGTATGGGGCATTGATTTTATGGGTCCTTTTCCTTCATCTTTTGGTTTTGTTTACATTCTTCTTATTGTTGATTATGTTTCTAAGTGGGTGGAAGCTAAAGCCACCAAAACTAATGATTCTAAAGTTGTTGTAGACTTTATTAGTTCTTACATCTTTAGCAGGTTTAGCATTCCATATGTTTTGATTAGTGATCAAAGGACTCATTTTTGTAATAGAGAATTTGAGGTTGTGTTGAAGAGATATAGGGTTTGCCATAGAGTTTCCACACCATATCATTCCCAAACAAATAGGCAAGCAAAAATTTCAAATAAAGAAGTGAAGTTAATCTTGGAGAAAATTATAAAGCTTAATAGAAAAGATTAAAGCCTTAGATTGGATAATGCACTTTGGGCTTATCAAATCGCATACAAAACTCCTATTAAGATGTCTTCATATTGGATTGTTTTTAGGAAAACATGTCACCTTCTAGTGGAGTTAGAGCATAAAGCATTTTGGGCTATCAAAAGGTGCAACATGAATTTGAAAGCATGTGGAGAGGAGAGGAAATTATAATTGCAAGAATTAGAGGAGCTTAGACTTGAATTGATTCTTAGAAAAAATTTTGAGATTGGTAAAAAAGTTTTGTTGTTTAATTCAAGGCTTAAATTGATGCTAGGTAAACTCTGTTCTTGTTGGGATGGACCTTTTGTTATCACTAACATTTTTCCTTATGGTGTGGTTAAGTTCAAGAATGTGGAAAATAACAAAGTGTTCAAGGTCAATAGGCATTGGCTTAAACCATTCTATGAAGGTTTTCAAGAATAAGTGGTGGAAACAATGGAGTTGGGGATCCCGATTTATTCTAGATGAGCTTGAGCATGATGTCTAGCCAAAGACATTAAAGAAAGGCGCTTCTTGAGAGGCAACCCAAGCCACTTAGATTTGCTTTCTCTTACCCTTCTCTTTTATTTACGTGTCCTTTATCCTTCTTGATGTTATTCTTAATAATATTGATATACTTTACATTGAGGACAATCTAAAATTTTAGTGTGGGGGGAGACTTTAGGTTTTTACTTTATGCTTTTTGTTTTATCTTTGTGTTTATATTCAATGCTTTTCAATGTTTTAAAAAAATTCAAAAAAAAATAGAAAAAATGTGTTTTTCACTTGTTTTTAAGTCACTCTAAGTCTATTTTAGTTGCTTTCCATTAATAGAGATTTTGCACTTTCATGAGTAGGATTCAATTGAAGTTAAATAGGATTCATAACATGATTGAATGAATAATTTAGCTTCTTGAAATTAATTGATGCAGTGATGAATTTTGAATTGGTAAATTGAATTTGGTAGCATGACCCACTTTGTGAGATTTTGAGCCCTTTGTTGAAAATTTATACTATATGTTAGTGTATATGCCTTAAAACCAATCATATTGGTGATTGTAATTTTGAATCATATTATTTTAATGACAATTCCAATTATTATATTTATATATATTGTCTGCGTAATATATTCAATTATGATAATAACCTTAGAATAATTGTATTCTTAAATGTCCTTAGTCATATATCATTGTGGATTAGGTTGCTTTGATATGTTAAAACTAGCATGTGTGAAGACTTATATGGGATATTAAGTTTACACATGAGTACAAGTTAGAGAACTTGTATACTGGACTGACCCATATTAAGAACACTACATGGATCGTTATATGAGTGTCATGAGTGGTTCTTAGTGATCATTATTAATATGGTCCTTTGACTTGAGATCACCAAGATTCCCTACATGTGAGTTTCATATTTTGATACTATTCTATGTCACTAATGGTTGAGTGAATGCAAGGGTAGATATTGGATATGTCACATATCATGCGGAGGGGTTTGTGTGATCAAGATGGGATTTGTCCCTCCTATATAACAGGAGTAACATCTATGGGCCCCTTGATTAAGTAAAGCTGAGAAAATGCATAGCCATACTCAGATGAATTTACATGGGATGTCGATTACATTTGTTTCAGTCAGCTTACTTAGGAATTAAGAAACCTTAAGATTGGGCTATACGGGAATGACACGGTCCATGTCTCGTGCTCAATCCAGATGTATAAGACAAAAAGATATAGGTGATGATCACGTGTAAAGGTTTAGTCAAATCACTGACTTTCTCATTGCTTGGGTAACCATGATGTGTTGCTAAACACTAATCATTGTTTATGATCATTAATATGATCAATGGTCATTGCCAACATAATGAGAGCCTGTAGGGTCGCACACTTAAAGCCTAGTGAATTTGGAATTAATGGACCAAATTGTTTGGACCTAATATTTAGGAATTCATGTTATAATTATAAGGCCCAATAGTAAGCCTATAATTGTACAAGAATAAAGCCCAAATTGTTAGGAATTCGGATTATCATATGCAGCGAAAATTCAAAAATTTGATCCAAATTCTACCTAGGATCCATGCAAAAGACATAAATCAATTATTAGAGTTTTACCTATTGGGCACTCCTATTTCTATTGATTAAAACTTAAGAGCAGATGAATAAAACACCGGCCGGAAGGTACGGTGTCTCTACGGTATCCACACGGAGTGAACAATGACCTCTCACCCTCCACGAATTTGCTAGGATGCGTTTTTCTCTTTAAGAATTAGGATTGGATGTTTTTTGAGTGATTTAGGGTTTGTATGGAAGCTTTGAGCGTGTTATTAAAGTGCTACCCTCAAGTCCCTTTTTATAGAACTTAAGCAAGCTATAATCCTAGTCCTACTAGGATAATACTTCCAAAATCCTAATCACACTTAACAACTCATCTTATCCTTATCCTAGAGATAATGGGGACTCATCTTATCCTTATCCTAGAGATAATGGGGAGAGATAGGACTTATCTATTAATTATCTAATATTAGATAATAATATTATCTCATAATATAAATATCTTAATTATTAGATAATTGCATATAGTTATCAAATATCAAAATAATATTATCTCATAATATATTTATCGAATATCTGATAATGTAATTATTTGATATTACTTTAATATCAAATAATATCACATAATATATATATATATATAATGTGAATTTATTATTCTTAATAATATATATATGCACGAAAATAAGTCCAATTAATTAGATATTAATAAAATTAAAGTCCAATTAATTATTATCTTATTCCTACTCTTTTTGTGTGACCCTGTAGGTTCTTACTACGTTGACAATGACTCATTATTGAGCCATAGACAGTAAGCGGTATCTAGCAATACATCACTGCCACTCAAGTAGTAAGAAAGTTTGTGATTCGACATCCACCTAATACATGATCAACGTTTTGTATCATAACCCCTTTTGTAATAATATCCAAATTGAACTAGAGGCATGGAATGTGTCATTCTCGTCAATGTTCAATTTATATTTCTTGATACTGAGTAGACTTAAAATAAATGATTAATATCACATATTAATTCAATTGAGCATGGCCATGCATTTCTAAGTCTCACTCAATCAAGGGGCCCAAGGATATTTCTCTTTTATACAAGAGTAACAAAATCCCATCTACATCACTCACTTCCCTCTGCACGATTTATGACACACCTAATCAATGCCCTACTTGTCATCCTGATTAAAGGTGACATAGGACAATATTAAAGTGATAAATTCCTCATGTAGGGAATGCTAGAAATCACGCATCATACATGCACAACGGAATAAAATTTTGCACGATTTCCACCAAGGATCCATGCGAATTTAGAACGCCATAGATTAGGGATTAGGGTTTATACCTTTCGGCCAAAAATCTTCTGTCCGCTGCATAGCAAATCCGATCTGTTCTCCAAATCACGAACCGGAATAGAAACTGGAAGATCAGATCACCAGTACAACGTTTATATGGCTGCACCTCTATGGTATCCACATGAACCCGTGAATCACCGATGAATGTCCACTACACACATCGGTTGGAATTGATCTCCTTACACCTCGTAGTGCTAGCTACGCCTCTTCAGGGATTTTTTGGTCAAGGAGAGGTGCTAGGGTTTTCTATATCTTTTTGGGGTGCGTGAATAATGATAGTTAAAATATTATTACCCAACAAGCCTATTTAAATAGGTGCATAGAAAAACCTAACCTATTTGGGCTTTATTCCGTGTACAATTATAGGCTTATTATTGGGCCTTATAATTATAACATGAATTCCTAAATATTAAGCCCAAACAATTTGGTCCATTAATTCCAAATTCACTTGGCTCTAAGTGTGCGACCTTACAGGCTCTCATTACGTTGGCAATGACCATTAATCATATTAATGATCATAAACAAAGATTGGTGTCTAGCAACACATCATTGTTACCTAAGTAATAAGAAAGTCGATGATTTGACTAAACTTTACATGTGATCATCGCTTATGTCCTTTTGTCCTATACATCTAGATTGAGCACAAGACATGGACCGTGTCATTCCCGTATAGCCCAACCTTAAGGTTTCTTGATTCCTAAGTAAGCTGACTAAAACAAATATAATTGACATCTCATATTAATTTATCTGAGCATGGCCATGCATTTTCTCAACTTTACTTAATCAAAGGGCCCATAGATGTTACTCCTGTTATATAGGAGGGACAAATCCCATCTTGATCACACAAACCCCTCCGCATGATATGTGACATATCCAATATCTACCCTTGCATTCACTTAACCATTAGTGACATAGAATAGTATCAAAATATGAAACTCACATGTAGGGAACCTTGGTGATCTCAGGTCAAAGGACCATATTAATAATGATCACTAAGAACCACTTATGACACTCATATAACGATCCATGTAGTGTTCTTAATATGGGTCGGTCCAGTATACAAGTTCTCTAACTTATGCTCATGTGTAAACTTAATATCTCATATAAGTCTTCACACATGCTAGTCTTAACATATCAAAGCAACCTAATCCACAATGATATATGACTAGGGACATTTAAGAATACAATTATTCTAAGGTTATTATTATAATTGAATATATTACGCAGACAATATATATAAATATAATAATTGAAATTTTCATTAAAATAACATGATTCAAAATTACAATCACCAATATGATTGGTTTTAGGACATATACACTAACAGGGAACCGTAGTGACTTCAGGTCAAAGGTTTATGTGTATTTGTGATCATATGAGAATAACTTATGACATGACTATCCATGCAATGTTCTCATAGTGGGTCAGTCCAGTACATTGTTCACTAGCAATGTACTCATGTATTGACTTGATATCATATATCCATAATTCGTAATCATCAGTCACTATACATGCTAATCTCGATGTATTATTACTATCCTTTTGTAATAATACTTGACTAGGGACATTTTAGGAATAACGAAGCTATTCCAAGGATAATTATTATATTAAGTTATAAATTGCGCATAATAATAATAAAATTATAAAAATAAAATATAATAATTAAATTATCTAAAATAAAATATAATACATTGTGTATAACTTCAATCATCTATATGATTGGTTCTAGGACACACACCAACACAAATAGGTTAGGTTTTTCTATGCACCTATTTAATATAGGCTTGTTGGGTAATAATAGGATTATTATCATTATTCACACACTCCAAAAGGCACAAAAAAACCCTAGCACCTCTCCTTGACCAAAACCCCTGAAGAGGCGTAGCTAGCACTACGAGGTGAAAGGAGATCAATTCCAATCGGTGTTTGTGTGGACATTCATCAGTGATTCACGAGTTCGTGTGGATACCATAGAGGTGCAGCCATATTTAACGCTACACTGGTGATCTGATCTTCTAGTTTCTATTCCGGTTCATGATTTAGAGAGCAGATTGAATTGGAAAACAGACAGAAGCAAATCAGATTTGCTGTGTAGCGGACAGAAGATTTTTTTGCCGAAAGGTATAAACCCTAATCCCTAATCTATGGCATCCTAAATTCACATGGATCCTTGGTGGAAATCGTGCAAAATTTTTATTCCACTGTGCATGTATGATGCGCAATTTCCAGCACTATAATAGTGTCTTTCCTTCTTGTGTGATAATCTTCTATGATTTGTTTATCTAGAACTTGCTTTGAATCTTTTTGAGATTACATTTTGCACATGCATGCACAAATATGATTAAGGCATTCTTTGTTTCTTTGAAGTTAGAGCCATAAAGTCAACCTTGAAGTTTTTAACTTTGTTAAGCCCCCTTGAGTTTTTATTGCCTTTTTTTTGTTGATTAACTCATGAGCATATTTTTCAAATGAAAAATAATTTTCTTTACCTTACCTTAAGGATTAGTAGAGCATTTAAATTTTTATGAGATGGGTTCTTGAATGAGTGTGGGGGGTGTGTGAGTTTATGTATTGTGAAAAGTTGTCATAAAGGTTAGTTGAAAAAAAATCAATCAAAGTAAAAAAAAAAAAAGAGTAAGAAAGAAAGAAAAAAAAGAAAAAAAAATAAAGAGAAAAAAGTAAAAAAGGAAAAAAAAGAAGTTAATGAGTATTTGAATTTGAATTTGGCTTGATTTGTTAAGTTGTAATTCTTTATGATTTGCCTATATAATTTTTTATTTAAGTGCTCTATTGATTTCTTTCATTTTTAACCTTCTATATCCTTGTTTTTCCTACCCTTACCCTAGCCACGTTATAACTATGAATAAAGTCCTTTTGATTTGTGTTGTGCATGTAACTTGATTAGTGGAGATTAGATGATTAGCAAGCTTATGATAGAGCAATTTTATGGAATGAACTTGAGTGAAACACCTTGCCCCAAGCACTTGAGAGGTGGAAAGTGAAGTTTATGAGAATCTACCAATTTGATCTACTCTTTTTAAATGAAGCTGCTATGTTAGTTAGTTTTAAGTTTTTCAAGATTTTTCTTCATGACATGTTATGTTTCTTGCTGCCTTTGGTTGGTTGTTGCTTATGGATTTGTAAATTTGAAGTTTTTAGAAAGTAAAGTCTTTTATGTCTTGGTTTAAATAAAGTTTTATCTTGCTTGAGGATGGGCAAGGGATAAGTGTGGGGGAATTTGATGAGAAAAATATTTACTATTTTATTTTTCCTTATTTTATGTCTCTTAGGTGTTACATGTACTTAATTTTACAAAATAGGCCTTGTTTTATAATTTTGGATTGATTTTACAAGTTTCTGAATTTATTCGATAAATGTTGAATTTTGATACTATTTCTATTTTTCAATCATATCTTGCGTTCTGGATGTCAGATTGAGTCAAACTTTATATTGTTAGAAAGCTAAAATAAATATCTACAACTTTTATGTTTTGTTAAAATCCTAGTTCGAACTTCTTCAAGCCTTTACTTGGCTGAGAAATTGAACTTGTGTTTCTGTCCTAGCTGAACCCATTTCTATATTTAGGCCATATTTGGAGCTATAAAGGTTCGATTAACTTGAAACCAATGCCCAAATTCTTAGAAGAAATAGGACTACAAATTTAAAGTTTATAAATTTTCCAAATTATGTTAATTTCATGGTCAAAATTGGGCTGGAAGTCAAACCTACGAGAATTCCCTAATGCAACTTCTAAAGATTTGATAGCTTCTAGAGATTTGATTTAAATAGGTTTGAGCTTTTAGAAATTTTGAAAAGCCTTATTATTGTAATTTTAATTCTAAGATACATTTAATCCTAGTCCAATAAAGTTTTAGGCTAATTAGGTTATATAAATAGGCAAGAGGGCTGAAGAGAATAACACATTCAAAATTACAAACAACATTCAGTAATCAGCTTCCTTCTTCTAGCTCTCTTTGTTTTTCATCAATGGAAGCATAAATTTGTATTTGATTCAAGGAGTTGAGGATCTCTTCTTGAGGATTATGAGATTATGATTTGTAATGTTAACCTTTCTTAATTAATTTTCCTCTTTCTCTATTTACTTGTGCTGAAAGTCTTGAGATTCCTTGTGTTGGATGTTAATTTAATATAATTGATATTCACCCTTATGATTTTTGATTTTTTTTCTATTTTGATATGAAATTGTGGTTGATAAATCATATTTTTATACATAAGGATAGAAGGTTGAGGGATTAATTTGGAGATTTCTAATTTGATATCTCAAATCAACCGAATTCTATTCATAAATCAATTTCGATCTAGTGTAGGGATTATAACAATTGCTTAATTCAACTAATCTTAATTGATCAAATCTTAGACAACTGCCTAATAAAGAATTCATGAATTATTGTAAGGATTTTAGGTAATTCAAGATTGAAGAATGATAAGTGCACAAATACACCTAAATTCTATGTGTTTCATCCATTTATTTACTTAGTATTTTGTGCAAATTGATTGAAAAGGACACTTAGATGCTCTATATTTTGTTTTCAGGTCATGAAATGACACATATAAGCATTAGAAAAGAATCCAGAGGCAAAACCATTCAAATCATGAAGCATTGGAGCAAGATTGTTCACTCAGCAAAGAACACGGGCCGTGTTGAATCCCGTGTTCAGGGCCATGTTTCGTTCTGGACTGCTTTGAGACTTCACTGAGTCATCCAGAGAAGAACACGGGCATGAACATGGGCCGTGTCAAACCCCGTGTATATTTCTGCCATTCGCTTCTGAAGAACACGGGGGGTGTCACACCCCGTGTAATATGCTGATCAGTCTTCGTTGAAGAACACGGGGTAGAACATGGGCCGTGTACTACCCCGTGTACATTACTGTTTGACAATTCGTTGGAGAACACGGGGCGTGTCACACAACGTGTTTCTTGCTGCTCAAACTTTCGCTGAGAAACACGGGGTAGAACACGGGCCGTGTTAGACCCCGTGTACATCAAAAATATAAGTTTTGCGCGAGATCTTGCAGGGTAAAGGGAGAAACTGAGAATTAACAAGGAGAGTTGCTGGGAGAAGCCCTAGGGGAGACTCAAACTCACCAAAGGCGCCTTCTAACGTGGATTCAAGCAAGGAATTGAAGAATCAAGCAAGAAATTTGTAGATCTTCATGGATTGTTTGACTTCCCTATCTGTTTTCTTGTTTTCTTCTGATCTTGTAATGTTCTCACACTAAACCTTTGTGCTTAGCTTAGGTGAACTTGTTCATGGAGTTATGGAACTGAATTTTATATAATCTAGCTTGATTTACTGTTGAATTATGATTTGATTTTGCTGATTTGTCTGGAACAAGCCAATATATCCAGAATATTGGATTTGTGTTATGGATTAATTGATTCTAGGTTGAAATGACCAATTAATTAATCGGATCTTGCATGATCATTAGGAATATCAATTAGACTTAGAAATTAAGCTGATTGTATTCTTTTGCACTGGATGAAATGTTCAAGGATGGATTCTAAGCAAGTTAATGCAACCTAGATGAGTGATTACTAGAGTAATTCTGGGCACTTAATCTTTGGTTAGTAGCTAGTAGCCTTGCAATGAGGTATAGCTTAATTTTGGTAATCCAGCAATCATAATTAACAGTAAACCAAGTTAGAGAAGTAAATTCATTCCATAATGAAGTGATACAAGGGATCCTTAAGCTAAGTACGCTTTTATTCCATTGAATCAGACCTTATTTTGATAGCTAAGCTCTGTTTTTACAACTTATTCTTGATTCACACTATCAATTGATCTGCCTAGATAATTTTACTTGAGATTAGTTAGTACTCAACCTACAATCCCTGTGGAGAACGATAATCTTTTATACTATAACTAGACTTAACTCGTACACTTGTGGGATTTAGAGGTCAAAGAATTAATTAAAAAAAGTTAAATTCTAATTAATTTATAATTAATCTAATTTAAGGCTTTCAATTTTCTTGAATTGACTATTCGATTCCATCAAATTCTCTTCTATTTTATTTCTATTTTACTTCTATCTTGTGCTTTAAATTCATGCTTATTACATTTTTAAGTCATGCAACCAAACCCCCCCAATTCTAATTCTATTTTGCATGCATACAACACATTATTGAATTATGCATTCTGATCCTAATTCTATTTTTGCATAGCATTCTGTTGCATTACATTGCATTTTGTTTGCATTAATTCTTTACATTTTCATTGCTTAATTAATTTAAAAATTGTGTAGGTATTATTAGGAATTAATTTAGAAATAGTAAAATTAAAGGATCACTAGGGGTACGACCTAGTTATGCCACTATACATTATTTTTAGCAATCAGTTTTAATACAATTTTAGTGCATTGCAGCATGCACATCAAGTACCTCACATGTTTTTGCTCAGTACTTGAGTACTTTGAGTTTATTGCATGTCCAAGTTTAATTTACCTTGTTTCTTATTGTTTAAGACATTATTGGGTCTTATATTAGTTTAACACATTATTCAACACTTTATTTTAGATAATTAATTTCTAAATTTATCCTAATTAATCCAATTAGAGTCCATTGAGTTTAGTTAACTTTTAAACTTTGAGGACCTATTTAAAGAAGGTTATTCTTCATTATTACACCTTTTGGCATTTGTAAATCAGAAAACTTTTTGAGAGTTTTTCCTTTTAATGGCTCTAATAAGAACTTCAACTCATCAAGGTTAATTCAACTCTTTTGGCATCAATTGTCACTTACCAAAGGATCAATATCCTTTGTGGCATGATCTCTTCTCACTAATCACTTTCCTTTTTCTTTTTTTCTATAGTGTGACATGATTATCCTTCTTTTTTAGTTTAAGTTTAAGATTTGGGATTATCCAATCCTAAGAATTCACATCATTTCATTATTAGAGCAACAATTTCTTAAATGCTTAGGTTATGTTCTTCATTTCTAAGTTTTTGACCTAGTTTAATGTTATTTTTATTGCTATTTTGTTTAATTTTATTATCCTTGTTAAATTTATGCTTAAATCCAAGTTTGAGTCATTATTATTTATCAAATTGTGTTCCTTTATTTCTATTTCTACATAATTATGTAGAGTTCCTTAATTTAATTCCATTTTATGAGTTGATAATGTGTTTCTTAGCTTGCTTTTGTGTCAATCCTTTAATTCATTGTTGCTTTTTGCTTTTTGATGTCTTAAATGTGTGTAAATTTGTGATTGATTTTGTCAAATTTCATTTGAAAAACAAATGGTGTGAAACTTTACATTGAAACTATTTGCAAAAAGTTCAATATCTGAAGTTTTGAGTTAGATACCTAATTACCATAATCAAGTGCTGCACAAATTTGCCTAGTAACTTGAGTATAGTAGTCGAGTGCCTAAAGACAAAGAGCATCAAAACTTATAGTACTCAAATCTAGTACTTATTTGCCTTGAACAAAATTGTTTTGCACTTGAGTATTTCAAGACAGAAGCAACATCAACTCTTTCTACTTGAGTACTCATAAAAGATTGTGAAATTTACCTTTAAATTGCCCTTTTAACCTATGTTACTTAACACTAAAGGTTTTATACAATATTTAGGATATCAATCAAAGAAAAATAAAAAAAGTGAATTAAAAATGAGAAAAGAAAAAGACAAGAAAAGCAAGATTAAAAAATTAAAAGTGAAAATCATAAAAGGTAAAGAAAAAGAAAATTAAAAGTGAAAAAAAAGTAAAAGAAAAGAAGGAAAGAATTCTTAAGAAGGAAGGAAATTTAATTATTTGATTACTCAATTGTATGCTCCAATTCATCTTTGAACTTCTCATTTTGTAGTAAATACTTCGTTGCTTCTTTCATACATATTTATCTTCTTTTATCTAATAATATGTTAGTTCTTATTCTTGTTACTTCATTGTCTATTGTATATCTTTGTTTTGTGTTCATGTATTTCTTTTCTTGAATTCTTAATGTGCCTATTAATCTTTTACTTGTTTAACTCTTTGTTAAATGAAATTATTTGCTACAACTGTTAGAGTCTTATTAGTAATGTCAGATAGTTCCTAAAGAATCATCAAGGGGGAAAGATAAGGTAGTAAAAGGCAATAGTGTGTGAGATCATTTAAAAGGAAAAGCCTTACTTAGTGTGCAAATATGAGTGAAGTGTCTTAAAACTTAGTTGAGGTCCTATTCTTTGTATAAACTATCTTGTAGAGAAAATTTTCTACATAAATGTTAGGAAGTAGTGTAAATCACAGTGACTTGATAAAAATGATTCAAGAACAATTAGGGAGAGCTATGCAAAAATAATTTGAGAGGATTGATGAGAGAAATGGAAGAATGGAGGGAGAAAGGAGAGAAAAAATAGAAAGAGACAAAATGAGAGGCAATATGATGAAAAAGGAGTAGAAAATAGCGAAAGGTCAAACTTATCTAATAAAAGTGTAGGGAATAGAAATGAAAGGAGGGAAGAAAGAAAAAGAGATGATAGGAGAGGTGAGAAGAGAAGAAATAAGAGGAAAGATGAAAGGAAAATGGGAGGTAGGAAAAAAGAGAAGAAGTGGATGATAAACTTGACAATATCAAAATGAAGATTCCTTCATTCTAAAGGAAAAATAATCTAGATGCTTACTCAGAATGGGAGAAAAAGATAGAGTTAATATTTGATTGTTATATCTATTCAAAAGAGAAGAAGATAAAACTTGTGGTTATTGAATTTTCTAAATATTTTATTACTTAATAGGATCAATTCATGACAAATGTCTAGAAATATAAAGAAAAACTTACTCATACTTGGGAAGATTTGGAATTTGTTACAAGAAAGAGTTCATTCATAATCATTATTATAGAAATATATGCTAAAAATTGCAAAGCAACACAAGGTTCCAAAAGTGTTAAAGAATTTCACAAGGACATGGACCTTGTTAGGTTAAGAGCCAATATTAAAGAAGATAAAGGGATAACTATGGTTAAATTTTCTATGGCTTGAATAGGGAAATTGCTAATATGGTTAAACTATAACATTATAAAGCATGGAAGATATGGTGCACATGGTTATGAAGGTGAAAAGATAATTCGAGAGAAAGAATTTTTCCAAATATAGTTCCCATTCGATTTCCACATGGAAGTCATGGGATAAGAAGAGTGAGAAGAAAGAAGATAAATAGAATAAGTACAATAAATATTTTTTAAATAAAAAATGTAGACCTCAAGGATAAAGAGAAAGTCAAAGGACCTTAAAGATATTCTAACAATAAATTCTTCAAATGCCTTGGGAGAGGTCACATTGCTATTAAATGTCCTAATATAAGGTTATGATCTTGAAAGATGGAGACTATAGGTCCATTAGTGAAAAAGAGAACAAAGAATTGACAACATCTTCTTGTGATGAAAGTGAAGAAAGTGGAAACCCATTTGATAAAGATACCTTAATGATTAGAAGAGCATTGAATGTACAAGAAAAAGAAGAAAAGGATAAGCAAAGAGAAAACATCTTCAATACTAGGTGCAATATCAATGGTAAAATGTGCAATATCATTATAGAAAATGGTTATTGTGCAAATGTAGTTAGCATCATTTTGGTAAAGAAGTTGAATTTGCCTACTTTACAACATATTATTCCATACAAACAATAATGGTTAAATGATAATAGGAGATAGAGGTGACCAAACAAATGATGGTGTCCTTTTCAATTGTAAAATAACATAATGAGGTACTTTGTGATGTTGTCCTTATGTATGCTTGCAATCTTTTACCAAGTAGGTCATGGCAATTTAATAAAAAGGTTACTCTTGATAGTTTCTTCAGTAAGTATCAATTTGTGAGAGATAGAAGTTAAATAAATCTTAGACCTTTGACCTTAAAAAAAGTATATGAAAATCAAGTGAGGCTACAAAAAAAAAAGACGAGAAGAAGAAAAGGAGAAAAAATATGAAAAAAAATTGAGATTCATAAAAAGATAAAAAGTATGAGCGAAAATAAAAAAAAGTGTGAAAGAAAAAAGAGAAAGCTTAAAATAAATGAGTGGAAAAATGAGTGTATATGCAAGAGTGATATGAAAAATGCCTACTTTGCATTTAGGCCTATGTTTGTACTCTTATATAAAGAAGCTTATTTTAACATTGTTAGGATTGGAAGCCAAACAGTTGCACCAGAATTTAATTGATCCTAGCCAAGGATCCATGTGAAACTATTATATTAAGGCAAAGATTTAGTCATTACCTTCTATAGATAATTCAAAGGCTTGATCATTGATCACATTTTCAACTTGCTTTTGATTGAAAACTCTAAGGTATCTACATGAACCTGCGAATCACCAATGAACGTCCTACGACCACTAATTGGAGACGCTAGCTATGCCCCTTCTAAGGTTATAGTCAAGGAAAATTGTTGAGGTTTTTTATATTATTTTGAGATGCATGAATAATAATAATAATAATCATTAACACCCAACATGCTTATTTAAATAAGTGCATAGAAAACTCTAACTAATTGAGTTTTGTTCCATGTATAATTATAGGATTATAATTAAGCCTTATAATCATAACATGAAATTCTCATATACTAGGCCTAAATAATTTGGTCCATCAATTCCAAATTCGCTAGGTTTTAAGTGTGTGACCCTATAGGCTCTCATTACATTGACAATAATCATAAATCATATTAATGATTATAAATGATGAGCAGTATCTAGCAACACATCATTGTTACCTAAGTAATGAGGTAGTCGATAAGTCAACTAAACCTATACATGTGATCATAATCTATGACCTTTTATCCTAGACATCTAGATTAAGCACGACACATGAACCATGTCATTCCTGTATAGCCCAATTCAAAGGTTTCTTGATTCCTAAGTAAGCTGACTAAAACAGATGTAATTGACATCCTATGTGAATCTATCTGAGTATGGTCATGCATTTTTCTTAGCCTTACTTAATCAAGGGCTCCATAGATGTCACTCCTATTATATAGGAGGGACAAATTCCATCTTGATCACACAAATTCTTTCGCATGATATATGACACATCCAATAACTACCTTTGCGTTCACTTAACCATAAGTGACATAAAACAGTATCAAAATGTGAAATTTATATGTAGGGAACTTTGGCAATCTCAGGTCAAAAGACCATATTAATGATAATTATTAAGAATCACTTATGACACTCATATAACAATCCATATAGTATTCTTAAGGTGAGTTAGTCTAGTACATAAGTTCTATAACTTATATTCATATGTAGACTTAATATCTGATATAAGTCACCACACATACTAGTCTTAACGTACCAATACAACCTAATCCATAATGATATATGATTAGGGACATTTAATAATATAATTATTCTAAGGTTATTATCATAATCAAATATACTATGCAAAAAACATATGTATAAATGTTATAATTAGAATGTTAGTGTATATGCCCTAAAACCAATTGTATTGGTGATTGTAAATTTGAATCATGTTATTTTAATGGCAATTTTAATTATTATATTTATATATATTATCTGCGTAATATATTCAATTATGATAATAACCTTAGAATAATTGTATTCTTAAATGTCCCTAGTCATATATCATTGTGGATTAGGTTGCTTTGATATGTTAAGACTAGCATGTGTGAAGACTTATATGGGATATTAAGTTTACACATGAGTACATGTTAGAGAACTTGTATACTGGACCGACCCATATTAAGAACACTACATGGATCGTTATATGAGTGTCATAAGTGGTTCTTAGTGATCATTATTAATATGGTCCTTTGACCTGAGATCATCAAGGTTCCCTACATGTGAGTTTCATATTTTGATACTATTCTATGTCACTAATGGTTGAGTGAATGCAAGGGTAGATATTGGATATGTCACATATCATGCGGAAGGGTTTGTGTGATCAAGATGGGATTTGTCCCTCCTATATAACAGGAGTAACATCTATGGGCCCCTTGATTAAGTAAAGCTGAGAAAATGCATGGCCATACTCAGATGAATTGACATGAGATGTCGATTACATTTGTTTCAGTCAGCTTACTTAGGAATCAAGAAACCTCAAGATTGGGCTATACGGGAATGATACGGTCCATGTCTCGTGCTCAATCTAGATGTATAGAACAAAAGGACATAAGTGATGATCACGTTTAAAGATTTAGTCAAATCACCGACTTTCTCATTACTTGGGTAACAATGATGTGTTGCTAGACACCAATCATTGTTTATGATCATTAATATGATTAATGGTCATTGCCAACGTAATGAGAGCCTGTAGGGTCGCACACTTAGAGCCTAGTGAATTTGGAATTAATGGACCAAATTGTTTGGGCTTAATATTTGGGAATTCATGTTATAATTATAAGGCCCAATAGTAAGCCTATAATTATACATGGAATAAAGCCTAAATAGGTTAGGTTTTTCTATGCACCTATTTAAATAGGCTTATGGGGTAATAATTGGATGGCTATTCATTATTCACGCATCCCAAGCAAAAGCATAGAAAACCTTAGCAGCTCTCCTTGACCAAAATCCCTGAAGAGGCGTATCTAGCACTACGAGGTGTAAGGAGATCAATTCCAACCGGTGTGTGTAGCGGACATTCGTCTGTGATTCACGGGTTCGTGTGGATACCACAGAGGTGCAGCCACATAAACGTTGTACTGGTGATCTGATTTACTGGTTTCTATTCCGGTTCGTGATTTGGAAGCAGATCGGACTTGCTGTAGCGGTCAGAAGATTTTGGCCGAAAGGTATAAACCCTAATCCCTAATCTATGGCGTTCTAAATTCGCATGGATCCTTGGTGGAAATCGTGCAAAAAATTTATTCCACTGTGCATGTATGATGCGCGATTTCCAGCATGGAATTGCCTTTAAAATAACATGATTCAAATTTACAATCATCCATATGATTAGTTTTAGAGCATATACACCAATGATCTCCCACTTGCACTAAAGCCAATCATCCATGTATCTAATACTTATGGATCTCATATGACTATAATGCTTCTGCTATGTTAGGGGTTTTGTTAGTGGATCAATAATGTTATCGTCAATCAGTATTCTGTATATTTTGACATCATTTTTGTTGATGATATCTTTTATGAGATGATAGCACCAGAGTATATGTTTGGATTTTTAGTTAGATCTAAGTTCCTTAACTTATGCAATGGTTCCATTATTATAACAATAGAGCTCTATCGAGTCAACAATGCTAGGAACAACTCTAACTTTAGTGATGAACTTCTTAATCCAAATAGCCTCCTTTGCGGCATTTGATGTTGCAATGTATTTAGCTTTTGTTATAGAATTAACCACTATCCCTTCCTTTGAACTCTTCCAGGTCACAACACTACCATTAAAGCAAAATACATAACCTAACTATGATATGAAATCATCTTTTTTAGTTTTGAAAGCTAGCATCAATGTAACCTTTTACAATGAGCTTTTTTTCACCTCCATAAATCAAGAATATATTTTTAGTTCTTCTTAAGTACTTAAGAATATTCTTGATAGTTGTCCAGTGACTTTCATCAGGATCTGATTAGTATCTGCTTATCATACTCAAAGCATACGAGATATTAGGACAAGTACATAACATAGCATACATGATAGACCTAATTGTAAATGCATAAAGGATCTTACTCATGCATTATCTCTCACACTTTATGGAAGGACACTAAGTTTTTAAGTGACTTAAGCCAAGTGACATCAACAAAAATCCCTTTTTAGAATCTTGCATGCTAAACCTCTTTAGCACTTTATCGATGTATGTACTTTGAGTTAGGCTAAGCAACTTTTTTTATCTATCTCTATAGATCTTGATACCTAATACTTAGATGGCCTCACCTAAGTCTTTTATAGAAAAATAGTTTCCTGACTAATTTTTTATCGACTATAGTGTAGGGATATCATTTCTAATGAGTAGTATGTTATCTACATACAAAACTAGAAAGACTATTATGCTCCCATTGACCTTTTTATATACACAAGGTTCATCTTCATTCTATCAAACTCTTTGATTACATTATCAAAATGAAGATTCCAAATCCGAGAAACCTGCTTCGATCCATAAATGGATCGTTGCAATTTGCAACTTTTCTAGCATTTTCAGGATTTACAAAACTTTTAGGTTGCATCATGTACACATCTTTAAGAAGATTTCTATTAAGGAAAGAAGTTTTGACATCCATATGCCAGATCTCATAATCATGATATGTAGCTATAGCTAGAAGAATCCTAATGGATTTAAGTATGACAAATAGGGAAAAGGTCTTACATAGTCAATACCATGAATTTGCTTGAAACCTTTTGCAACTAGTCATCGCTTAAAGACACACACATTACCATCCATGTCGATTTTCTTTTGAAAACCCACTTATACCTTATGGGTTTTACCCATTTAGGTGGATCAATTAAGGTCCAAACTTGGTTTGCTTACATGGAGTCCATTTCGGATTTCATAGCTTATAGCCATTTCTTAAAATCTAGGCCCATCATAGCCTCTTGGTAGGTTGTGGGCTCATCTTGGCCTATGAGTAGCATATCAATATGATGAGTCAAGAGAAATCCATATCTCTTAGGCTTATGACATATCTTACCACTATGTGGGTTCTGTGTTACATAAGCAGGTTCTTCCACAATTGGTTATGGAACTGACTTAGGTTCCATCTCAAGTTCAATGTTCTCTCATTGATCTTGAATTTCTTCAAGTTCTATTCGCTTCCCATTAATTCTTTTAAAGATAAATTCTCTCTCTAGAAAGAAACCAGTTCGAGCAATAAACACCTTTTACTCAGTTGGATTATAGAAATAATATCCCTCGCTTTCCCTGGGATATCCAATGAAAAAATATTTATCAAATTTAGGTCTAAGTTTATCAAAAGTCTGGCGTCTTATGTAAGCTTCATAGCCTTAAATCTTCATAAAAGATAAACTAAGACGTTTCCCAATCCATATCTCATATGGTGTCTTTTGAACTGATTTTGATGAAATATAGTTCAGTGTGAAGGCTATAGTCTCTAGAACATGTCCCCAAAAGGAATTTGGAAGGTCAACTTGACACATCATTAATCAAACCATGTCTAACAAATTTTAATTCCTCATCTCAAATGCACCATTCCATTGAGATGTTCTTAATGGAGTGAGTTGTGATACAATGCTACACTCCTTCAAATGATCAAGGAACTCTCAGTCTGAGTATTCACCACCTTAATCTAATTGAAATATTTTAATACTTTTACTAAGTTGATCTTATACTTCATTCTTGAATTCTTTGAACTTTTCAAAGGATTCAAACTTGTGTTTCATAAGAAGCACATAACTATATCTATTGAAATCATCAGTAAAAGTAATGAAGTACCAATAACCACCTATAGCTTGTGTGTTTAAAGGTCCACATATATCACTATGTATAAGAGCCAATAAATCATTAGCCTTTTGACCTTTCCTAGTAAAGAAGGCTTTAGTCATCTTGCCTAATAAACATGACTTACATACCTCATATGATTCAAAATCAAATGAGTCCAAAAATCCTTCTTTATGGAGGGTGGAAATGCATGTCTCATTCATATGGCCCAAATGACAATACCAAAGATAGGTTGGATTCAAATCACTAGTTTTAACCTTCTTAGTGTTTATGTTATAGATTGGATTTTCAAGGTCTAGAACATAAAGAACATTTGTTAAGTGTGCACTACCATAAAACATTTCATTTAAATAAATAGAGCAACATTTATCCTTTATTATAAATGAAAAACCTTCCTTGTCTAAACAAAAAATAAAAATTAAATTCCCACTAACAATAAGCATAAAATAACAATTGTCTAATTCCAAAACTAATCCACTAGGCAAAGATAGATAATAAGTCCCTATAGCTAATGCAGCAACTCTTGCTCCATTTCCAATATGTGGGTCCACTTCACCTTTGGCTAATGATCTACTTCTTTTAAGATCCTATACGTTTACACAAATGTGAGTGCCACATCTAGTATCTAATACCTAAGATGTAGAAGTAGATAAATTAACCTCTATAATATAAATACTTGAGTTAAAAGTCTCACTTCCTTTTGACTTCTTAAGCTTTTCCAGCTAAAGCTTGTTAGGATCGGGAGCCATACAAGTGCAGTGGAATAAATCGATCCCAGCCAACGGATCCATGCAAAACATTAAATTAGAATGTAGGATTCATTTAATACCTTTAATGATGACTCTAGAACTCAGTCGTTGATCACCTCTTCAGTTTCCTTTTGGCAGAAGACTTTGAGGTATCCATACGAACCCACAAATCACCGATTAACGTCCATACGAACACCGGTTAGAATTGTTCTCCTTTGCCTCGTAGTGCTAGCTACGCCTCTTCAAGGGTTTTGGTCAAGGAGAGGTACTAGGATTTTTCTATGCTTGGGATACATGAATAATCATGAATGAATTATTATAACCTAACAAGCCTATTTAAATAGGTGCATAGAAAACCCTAACCTATTTAGGCTTTATTCCATGTACAATTATAAGCTTACTATTGGGCCTTATAATTATAATATGAATTCCCAAATGTTAGGCCCAAACAATTTAGTCCATTAATTCCAAATCCACTAGGCTTTAAATGTGCGACCCTACAAGCTCTCATCACATTGGCAATGACCATTAATCATATTAATGATCATAAACAATGATTGGTGTTTAGCAACACATCATTATTACCTAAGTAATAAGAAAGTCGGTGATTTGACTAAACCTTTACACGTGATCATCGCTTATGTCCTTTTGTCCTATACATCTAGATTGAGCACAAGACGTAGACCGTGTCATTCCCGTATAGCCCAACCTTAAGGTTTCTTGATTCCTAAGTAAGCTGACTGAAACAAATATAATTGACATCTCATATTAATTTATCTGAGCATGGCCATGCATTTTCTCAACTTTAGTTAATCAAAGGGCCCATAGATGTTACTCCTGTTATATAGGAGGGACAAATCCCATCTTGATCACACAAACCCCTCCGCATGATATGTGACATATCCAATATCTACCCTTGCATTCACTTAACCATTAGTGACATAGAATAGTATCAAAATATGAAACTCACATGTAGGGAACCTTGGTGATCTCAGGTCAAAGGACCATATTAATAATGATCACTAAGAACCACTTATGACACTCATATAACGATCCATGTAGTGTTCTTAATATGGGTCAGTCAGTATACAAGTTCTCTAACTTGTGCTCATGTGTAAACTTAATATCTCATATAAGTCTTCACACATGCTAGTCTTAACATATCAAAGCAACCTAATCCACAATGATATATGCTTAGGGATATTTAAGAATACAATTATTCTATGGTTATTATCATAATTAAATATATTACACAGATAATATATATAAATATAATAATTGGAATTGCCATTAAAATAACATGATTCAAAATTACAATCACCAATATGATTAGTTTTAGGGCATATACACTAATAAAGCTTGCAATTTCACTTTCAATGTCTTGGTTCTTTACATGGAAGCATTGCCCTTCCTTAGCCATACCACTTTTGGGCTTCAATGTAGAGGAACTTGACTTAGACTTTTCGTTAGTTTTGTTCTTCTTCCTTTTATTCTTAGCCTTAAACTTGCCTTTCCCTTTGCCCTTTTAAACTATCATAATGGAATTGGACTTAGACTTTTTCATGTTTTGCTCAGCAATTCTCAATATATTAAGTAGTTTAAGTAAAGTCTTATCAATGTCATTCATGTTGTAATTCATGAAGAATTAATCATAACTCTGAGGTAACAATTGCAAAACTATGTCAATAGCCAATTCTTATTGTAGAGGAAAACCCAACCTTTCAAGGCTATTAATATATCCAATCATCTTAAGCACATGAGTAGCAACGAGTGTTCCTTTAGCCATCTTGTACTAAAATAATGCTTTGGATACATCATACCTCTCATGCCTCACTTGCTCTTAGTAGAGCTATTTAAAGTGATCAATCATATTAAATGCCTTCATGTTCTCGTGTTGCTTCTGAAGCTTAAAATTCATAATAGTGAGCATGAGATAGCTAACATCTAGAGCATCTTCTAGATGTTTTTTATAAGCATCCTTTTCTACTCGAGGAGCATTAGCAGCAAACTGCTTTGGAATAGATTGCTCTAGGACATATTGTTTTTTCTCATGCTTGAGGACAATCCTCAAGTTTCAATACCAATCAAGAAAATTTATCCCATTCAATTTATTCTTCTTAAGAATATATCATAATGATAAGTTTGATGCATTTGATGCTATAGTTGTCTACATTAGAAAAAATATGCAAAATGATAATCATGTAATTTATTTATTTAATAAGGTATTTTATTAAATAATACTCCTACTGTTAGTGTATATGCCCTAAAACCAATTATATTGGTGATTGTAATTGTGAATCATGTTATTTTAATGACAATTCCAATTATTATAATTATATATATTGTCTACGTAATATATTAAATTATGATAATAACCTTAGAATAATTGTATTCTTAAATGTCCCTAGTCATATATCATTGTGGATTAGGTTGCTTTGATATGTTAAGACTAGCATGTGTGAAGACTTATATGGGATATTAAGTTTACACATGAGTACAAGTTAGAGAACTTGTATATTGGACCAACCCATATTAAGAATACTACATGGATCGTTATATTAGTGTCATAAGTGGTTCTTAGTGATCATTATTAATATGGTCCTTTGACCTGAGATCACCAAAGTTCCCTACATGTGAGTTTTATATTTTGATACTATTCTATGTCACTAATGGTTGAGTAAATGCAAGGGTAGATATTGGATATGTCACATATCATGCGAAGGGATTTGTGTGATCAAGATGGGATTTGTCCCTCCTATATAACAGGAGTAACATCTATGGGCCCCTTGATTAAGTAAAGCTGAGAAAATGCATGGCCATGCTCAGATGAAATGACATGGGATGTTGATTACATTTGTTTCAATCAGCTTACTTAGGAATCAAGAAACTTTAAGATTGAGCTATGCGGGAATGACACGGTCCATGTCTCGTGCTCAATCTAGATGTATAGGACAAAAGGACATAAGTGATGATCACGTGTAAAGGTTTAGTTAAATCACCGACTTTCTCATTACTTGGGTAACAATGATGTGTTGCTAGACACCAATCATTGTTTATGATCATTAATATGATTAATGGTCATTGCCAACGTAATGAGAGCCTATAGGGTCGCACACTTAGAGCCTAGTGAATTTGGAATTAATGGACCAAATTGTTTGGGCTTAATATTTGGGAATTCATGTTATAATTATAAGGCCCAATAGTAAGCCTATAATTGTATATGGAATAAAGCCCAAATAGGTTAGGTTTTTCTATGCACCTATTTAAATAGGCTTGTTGGGTAATAATAGGATTACTATCATTATTCACGCACCTCAAAAAGGCATAGAAAAACCCTAGCACCTCTCCTTGACCAAAATCCCTGAAGAGGCGTAGCTAGCACTACGAGGTGAAAGGAGATCAATTCCAACCGGTGTTTGTGTGGACATTCATCGATGATTCACGGGTTCGTGTGGATACCATAGAGGTGCAGCCACATTAAACGTTGCATTGGTGATCTGATCTTCTGGTTTCTATCTCGGTTTGTGATTTGGAGAGTAGATTGGGTTAGAAAACGGACAGAAGCAGATTGGATTTGTTGTGTAGCGGACAGAAGATTTTTAGCTGAAAGGTATAAACCCTAATCCCTAATCTATGGCGTTCTTAATTCGCATGGATTCTTGGTGGAAATCATGCAAAATTTTTATTCCGTTGTGCATGTATGATGTGCGATTTTCAGCACCTACTATTTTTTTCAAAATAATAGCCTTTACTATTATTTCGGAAAACCTTATTGTCAAGGTTTTCTAGTGAGTCAAGATCCATATTTTACCAAATCTTGAGTTTATTAGATTTCATATTAGCATACACAATGGAAATTAAATTTTTTTTATCCAAATCCTACCAAGGATCCATGCAAAAAGGCATAAATCAATGTTAGGGTTTTACCTTTTTGTGTACTCATGTTCTTTCTCAACAAAACTTTGAGAGATTGAAATGAATCATGAATCAAATGCTGGCCAAAAGGTACAACATTTCTACGATATTCACATGGAGTGAACAATGACTTCTCACCCCCTACGAATCTACTAGGATACGCCTTTCTCACTAGGATTAGGATTAGTGCATTTTCTTGAGTGATTTAGGGTTTAATGGCAGCTAATGTGTATATTTAAAGTGCTGCCTTCAAGTTCCTTTTATAGAGCTAAGGCATACCACATTCCTAGTTCTATTAGGATAATGCTTCCAAAATCCTAATCTCACTTAACAACTATCACCTTATCCTTATCATGGAGAGAGTAAAGAGAGATAAGATTTATCCATTAATTATCTAATATTAGATAATAACATTATCTTATAATATAATTATCTAATATTAAAATAACATATAGTTATCTTATATTAAAAAATAATATTATCTCATAATATAATTTTTTAATATATAATAATATAATTATCTAATATTACTTTAATATCAAATAATATCACATAATATACCAATGTATTACGTGAAAATATATTATTATTTTAATAATATATATACATGAAAATAAGCTCAATTAATTGAATTTTAGTCTAATTAAAGCCCAATTAATTATTATCTCATTCTTACTCCTTTTATGTAACCCTGTAAGTTCTTATTACATTGGTAATAGCCCACTTGTGGATCGTAGACAGTGAATGGTATTTAGCAATACATCATTACCACTTAAGTAGTAAAAAATGTCTATGACTCAATATTCACTTAATGTGTGAACAACACTTTGCAACATAGTCCCTTTTGTAACGATATCCAAATCGAACTAGAAGCTTGGAATGCTCATCCTCGTTGATGTTCAATTTATGTTTGTTGATACCAAGTAGACTAACTTAAATAAATGATCAATATCTCATATTAGTCCATTTGAGTAGGGCCATGTATTTCTTAATCTCACTCAATCAAGAGGGCCAAGGATATCACTCTTATTATATAATAAGAACAAAATTTCTATCTACATCACTCACATCTCTCTGCATGATTCATGATACACCCAATCGACATCCTACAACATATCCCGATTAAAGGTGAAACGGGACGACATCAAAGTGTGTGACTCCTCATGTAGGGAACCGTAGTGACTTCAGGTCAAAGGACTACGTGCATTGTGGTCACGTGAGAATAACTAATGACATATGACAATCCATGTAGTTTTCTCATTATGGGCCAGTCCAGTACATCTGTTCACTAATAATGTACTCATGTATTGACTTGATATCACATATCCATGATTCATAATCATCAGTTACTATACATGCTAGTCTCGATGTATTATTACTATCCTTTTCGCAATAATACTTGACTAGAGGCATTTTAAGAATAGTAAAACTATTTCAGGGATGATTATTATATTAAGTTATAAATTGCGTAGATATGAAAAAATAAAAATAAAAATAAAATATAATAATTGCATTGCTTGGAATAAAACATAATACATTATACATTATTACAATCATCTTTATGATTGGCTCTTAGGATACACACCAATAGAGTTAACTTTGGTTAATCACCCAAGATATGGCTATTTAGGTATACAACCCCTTGTCAATTGCATCTTATGCAACTCTTAGATAGTTAGGTGAATAACACTTATTCAAATTCATCTTATGAATTTATAACTAATTTTATGCTTCTAAGCCCTAATCCTATTGGGATAGCCCAATTAAGTCAAATGTAATATTTAACAATTTGATATCATTTTTATCCCATCACGCTTTACCAAGATAGACTTTAGTCACTTTGCTTTGGCAAACCCATTTATAGTCGATCAAGATCTTGACGAGTGCTATTAGTGGAAGGTATCTCTTTTGACTTAATATTTAAGAGATTTTTAATATTCTTGAGCTCCATTATTGTACTTGGTTGTATTTAGCATGTATCACATACATCTAGTATAGGTATCTTATACATTCATCACATGTATCTTATACATAAAACATAAATTAAACGTGACATGATCATGGCCTAACTTGAGTGATGCTCTAAAGCTTAAGAATATTAAATAAAACTAAGAAAAAAAAACTTCTTCTTGAGAATCTTCTTCTTTCTCCATGGCTTGATCTCTACTTCTATTATTGCCTCTTTAGGTGCTCCATCAAATATTATTACATAACAAATAAAGAAAACTTGAGTTACGTTCAAGGGGAAAGAGATGAGAAGAGAATGTACAATCAGAAGTAATAGAAAAGTATGACACGTAGACCATATTTAAAATTACAACAAAACCAAGGACCACAATTATGCACCATGCATCAAGCAACAAAATAACATGATAAATGAAAAATTGACTAGTTGCTTCATGTCATGCTACGTAGAGAAATTTATGACAGTCTCGCTAGTCAGTTAATGGGTAGGGTCAAGGGGAACCGCCCTTACATGAGGAGTGGGGGTGGAGCCTCCTAGTGAAAAATTGACTGCATATGACATTTAGGTCGTAATTCTTTTTGCTAATAATTGACACACCCTTTTTGTCGAGCAATTTGACAATATCTAACATTTAGATCATAGTGGCTAAATTTAATCATATTAAATAGATCCAGCCAAGTTCAAACAAATTAAAGCATTCATGCATATACTTCATATACGAGTCCATATTTATTTTTTAATCACATTAAATAGGTTAAACAAATCCATATATGAAGACAATTTTAGAATTACTCATATTAATTATGTGCAAAATAGATTATATATTTGAACATGAAGTATATCACATATACGAAACTAGATTCGAGGAATTAATCTGATTAGTTTTGATTTGCAATAGAACTTGTGTTTAATCAGAAAATGTTTTTTCATATATTAAATCAAATTTAAGTAATTTAATCCTATTAATTCTATTCAAACTAGAACCTAGAATTAATCATGAAACAGATTCAAATTTGAACTAGAACCCAGAATTAAGCGTAATCAAATTCAAATTCGAACTAGAATCTAGAATTAATCACATTAATTTTACTTAAACTAGAAAACATGAAATCAGATTCATAGGATTAATCTTACTAATCCTATTATCATTTATTTAAGCATGATATACAAAACAATTCATCATATTAGATCCATGTAATTAACTAATAGGATCTTGATCTGACGTTTCACAAGTAGCTCTGATACAGCTGTTAGGATTAGGAGTTAAATAGTTGTGTTAAAATTTAACCGATCCTAACCAAGGGTCCATATGAAATGATTAGATCAAGACCAAGATTTAATTACTACCTTTTGCAGATGATTCAAAGGCTTGATCATTGATTACCTTTTTTACTTATTTTTAGTTGATAACTCTAAGATATCCACATAAACTGACAAATCACCAGTGAACATCCTATGACCATTGATTGGAATTCTCCTCCTTTGCCTCATATTGTTAGCTATGGCCTTTCTAGAGTTATGGTCAAGGAGAACTACTAGGATTTTCTGTGTTATTTTAGGATGCATGAATAATCATAATAATAATCATTAACACCTAACATGTTTATTTAAATAAGTGTACAAAAAACCCTAACTAATTGAGCTTTGTTCTATATGTAATTATGAGCTTATAATTTAGCCTTATAATTATAACATGAAATTCCCATATACTAGGCCCAAATAATTTAGTCCATCAATTCTAAATCCACTAGGTTCTAAGTATGTGATCCTATAGGTTCTCATTACATTGACAATGATCATAAATCATATTAATGATCATAAATGATGAGTGGCATCTAGCAACACATCATTTGATGAGAATCTAAGAAGGCCTATGGAAGACAAAGGCTTGAAGGCATTGGAAGAGCTTTAAGGACCAATGACAAGAGCAAAGGCAAAGAGGATTAAGGAAGATCTAGAGAAGATAGTTACTGCCATATTTGAAAGAAGGCCTAATTTGGAGCTAGAAGAATCCAAGATGCTCAATTGTGTGTATTTGGAAGACTTTCTCTAATGAATCCATTAACATTTAGTTAGTTTAGCATTTTTGTAATAAATGGGCCTTATGGGCCGAGACTTATTTTTATATTTATTTTGGCATGAAGAGTTGTTATTTTATTTGAGTCACTTAAAATTGGACTTGTTAGTGTACAACACCCATTAGGGTTGCTTATGGGGGCTGGTCATATATAAGCTCTTGTAAACAAATTTTTATGCAATTTTGAATACAATTTGAGATTAAGAGCTTGTGACTCTTAGGTTCTTGAGTGAGCCAATTATCCTTGATCTTATCAAGAGGCCTCCTCTTATGGCGATCTTTCCTTCGGCTTATCAATCTATGATTGTGGCGCCCATCCTCCATCTTTTTCTATTTTTGTTGTTTGAAATCTAATTCAAGATCCGTATTATTTTATCAATTGGTATCATGAGCTTTGGTTGGAGTTGGATTTGAGATTCTATTCACATGCACTATTCACCATCATTGTTTCATCGTGCACTGTTCACCGCGCGATACTGTTCACAATTTTCTGTTTGCGGTATTGTTCATCCAGTTTTAGATTTTCGCAACACTGTTCATGCTGTCACTGTTCACACAGCTAGGATTTCATCATTTCTTAGTAGAATCTTTCCTTAATCTTGTTGCATCACTTATTTTATTATTGGATTCCTATTTCTTGATGATTAGAATGGCTAAATTCATAATTAATTTTTAAGTTTCTGCAATTGTGTTCTTCGTGTTCATCAATTGTTCACCATATGTTCTTGATTTGAATCTGTCTAATCTTCTAAAATTATGTTAGTTTGGTGTTTGGTGTTAAATAATAGCTTAATTTGAAGGGAATTGTGAATACAATTAATTCTCATTCCTTATTTACTGTTTCTTTCCAAATTCAGGTTCAATTAGATTGAATTTTGTTTGTTGTCTCAAACATAAACATTCTCATATTTTACTTGTTCTTGCAAGTTCATCTTTAGTGGCTAATTGAAAATTGTGTGATTCAATTTGAAAAGGGGTAAAACAATTGTGCAAAAAAAAAAATCTACTATGAAAAAAAAATTTTGTAGCAAAAAAAAAAAAATTTCCCCAGCACACAAAAGTGATTCTTGAATACCACTTTCTTGCAATTTTCAGCTTGTTTTTGCTTAGTTTCTGATTTATTCCATACTAGAAATTTTTTGGAACAACTTAGCTATTATTTAACATTACATAATCTTCTCTAATTTCTCCATTCTTGTCTTGTTTGCATTCTGTTTTCCTTAGTGTGCTTATTTCTTGTTTAGTTTTTCTTAATTGTCTTTGTTGGCTTCCTTAGTTTTGTCTTAGAGTTTTCTTTTGTTGGCTTCACTTGTGTCTTGTGTAATGTCCTGAATTTTTAATTTTATCATTTGAATCTCTAAATTCTAAGGTCGTAGAAATGAAGAGCACGTTTGAATTAGCTTGGTAGGTGAATCTTAAGTTGAAAGGAATTAAGTGTAAGTGTAATCAAAATTTTGAAAGAAAAAGAGTAGTAGGAAAAGAATTAATTTCTCTAAATAGTATAGATGATTAGAGGAAGTTAGAAAATCCTAGAAATGGGAGTTGTCTAAGTCTGACAGTGTAAGGAATTTTAAACAGACAGATACCCTATGAACCAAATTACAAAAGTGCAAAATCGAGTACGGGTTAAAGTGTGAATAACCAAGAATTTAGATGTTAAAGTATGAATAACAAGAATTTGGGATCTAATATGTAATTTTATTTAGTGTGGCCAATAAACACATGACAAGTGTCATTATTAGAAGAAAATGGCAAGAATAGCCTTACTAATTGGTGAGAAAGGACCAAAATACTCTTGGAAATTTCAAAAATGATCAAAATACCCTTGAAACTTCATGAAAACTCTTCCTTCTTCTCCTTTCTTCTCCAAAGCCGTGAGCAACCTCCATGAAAGCTCCAAAAATGTGAGCTAGAGAGAAGGAAGAGAGAGAAAAATTTCTTTTGGCTTTTTCACCTAAAAATAGTGAGAATTAGGCTTAGGTGTAGAAGACAAAGTTGCTCCTCTCATCAAACTCTATCTATTAGTGTGTTTAGATTGAAGAAACCTCAAGTTTGATCAAGTTTGGTGAGCCCTAAGTGAGGATTCTCAAGTTGCTCCAAGAGGTAAAAATGTTCTCCTCTAAAAGCTCTTTAATGTACTCTTTTTAATTTCTTGAAATTTTGATGTTGGTGTGATCAAAGGAGGTTGACCATGGAGTTTTGCATAATTTAAGTATGTCTAATGATGTTTTGGATGTTATTATGTTGATATATGGCTTTGGTTTGGTGTAAAAACAACAAGAAATCATGATGTACAAACTAGGGTTTTAGAGGCATAATGGTGTATGTATGGATTTGGCATGATTTGTTTGGAATTTAGCTAAATTGATGAAATTAGAATGATTCCTATGATTCCTATGGAAGATGAAATTTTGAATTATGAAAGCTTGTGTAAAAATCATCTTTTGAAAAGCCAAAATTGTGACCATGGAAAAGAAGGAGGGAAGGAGATATAGCCATTTAAATTGTGTTTTTGAAAGATTAGAATGATGTATTACAATGAAATTTAGGAGGTATTGGAATGTACACTAAAATTTGGATACTTCCTTCATGGCTTAGTGTATGTGAAGGAAGTGAAGAATGCATGAGGTTTAAGAAAAATGATGATGTTCTAATAAGAACTGTGATGTGTATTTATGTAGACTAAGAAGTAGCAAGTTGGAAAGGCAAGAGGAATTGTAAAGACGTTTTTAAGTGAAGGCAAAGGAAACATCACTATTGGAAGTTTTTAAAAGGTAGCTAACTTTATCCTTAAGCTCTGTTTTTCATTTATGTGTTTTCTATATTTTATGCCATTGTATGGAATGTGTATGATGTGCATAAAATTGTTGTATATGGTACCTATGGCCTGAGTACCCCGAGAAGATAGTGAGATTGTTGTGTGTGAGGCCTATGGCCCGAGTTCCCCGAAAAGACAATAAAATTACTGTATATGAGGCCTAAATATGACTATCTGTGATGGCCATCTTAATATCTTTATGAGTCCTTGAATGGGCTTGATGATTGCTATGTGTGATGTACATTTCTTACAATGGTATGGAATGAGATGATAAATGATTAATTGATTTTGAAATGTATGTTTTATTTGCTTAAGGATCTGGAATGGCTTGATATATTTTTATGGTAATAGCTAGCTACTGGGAAACTTTGTTTCTCATGTTTCTATATTATTACTACCATTCCAGGTGATGCTTCTAAAGGCTCTCATGATAGAGGAGAATGATATTTTGAAGTTGTATTGTAATGTTCCTAGAATTTGTGATGTTAGTATGTGATGGATATATGTTTTTGTAAGTTAAAATTTTTGTATAATTATATGACCCTTGCCTATATTGTATGAAATACATGAATTTGAGGTATTGTGAGCTAGTTTGGAGTAGAAGACTATTTAGTATGCAATATGTGTGAAATTGGAAATGACCAAATGAATAGTAAATGACCAAATGAACAGTGAACTCGTAGGCAGCAGGTTAAGTATGTTTGCAGGGAATTTCGGTGGAGTTTTAATGCTCAAAAAATTATGATAAAATTCAGGGATGAACCTTAAATTCTCAATGAACTCTGTGACAAAATTCAGCCTAAAATAATTTTATTTACTATGTGAATTTATTACACGTTTTGGACTGCCCTGTTACCGTCACAGTGCTGAGTACTAATTGTAACTCAGTGATCAGAAGCAGTAAATGAATTAATTTTGATCTAAAAATTTTATGGAAAGTATATAACATGTTAATAAAGTCCCATACCAAATTTTAGCTTATTAGGAGTTGATTTACACCCTGAAATAAGGGTTTACTTTTACAGTTGTGAATTCTGGACAGCACTGGGACAGAAACACTTTTCTGTGAGTTTTTAAAGGCCTAATGATGTCTAAATTATGTCAAATTTTTACAGGATGTATTTAGCACGTGAAAGGTTCATAGGATCCAATTTAATGATTTTTGGAGTTCTTTAAAGTAATTTTTCATATTTTTGAAATTGGTCTAGTAATTCTGAAAATCAGTAGAAAATTTCTGAAACTCAAAATCTGTAATATTCTATTGCGCAGAATCATAAATTGACTACAGAAATACCTAATTGTGTAAAAAATTACCTATTTAATAAGGATTAAGGTGTTAATAAGTGAGGGAGTTACATCTTACTGATTGATTGTCACTTGGTTGTGATTGATTGTGTGGATTGGAGGTTGACTTCCTTAAGAACTCTTGAGAACACTTGAAGGGAAAAAGGCAAGAGAAAAATCCTTACACAAAAGTCAATTTTGAGTGAAACACGAGTGAACATCTTTTGAGTGAAATACTTAGTGAGTGGAGAGGACCTTTTATTACATTAACATTTCTATTTTGTAGACATGTCTCATGAAGGTGGATCAAGTAGTGAAAGCACTCCTCCCTCACCTAAGTCCTTGGCTGTTAGAAGACAAATTGAAGGACTTGCACAAAGATTTGAACGAATGTTTGAGAGGCAGAATGAAACCATAAGAAATATTCAATAAACCATGGTAAATAATGTAAGAAGGCAAGCACGTGACCATTCTCCACATGCCCATGAAGATTCTAGTAGTTCTCCTAGAGATGATGAAGAGAGGAGATATGATAGGAGGAGAGATAGGAGATATGATAGGAGGGATAATGAAGAGAGGAGGTATGATAGAAGGAGAGATAGGAGAGATGATAGAGAGAGGAGGAATGATAGGAGGAGGAGAGAAGGAGATGGAAGAGTGAGAGAAAATGAGAGGATTGGTGGAGTTAAAATAAAGATTCCTAGTTTTCATGGAAGGAATGATGTTGAAGCATACTTAGAGTGAGAGTTGAAGATAGAGCAAGTATTCTCATGCCATGACTATAGTGAGGAAAATAAAGTGAAGGTAGCTTCCCTAGAGTTCCATGACTAGGCCTTACTGTGGTGGGATCAAATTCAAAGGAGCGAAGGAGATATGATGAGGAACCCATAGTCACATGGAATGAAATGAAGAACCTAATGCGCAAGAGATTTATTCCTACATATTACAATAGGGAGCTTCATACAAAGCTTCAAGGTTTAAGGCAAGGTAGGAGAAGTATTGATGACTATTACAAAGAAATGGAAGTTGCAATGATAAGAGCCAATGTAGTTGAAGAAAGAGAAGCAACAATGGCCTATTTCTTGAATGGGTTGAACCATGATATCCGTGACATAGTGGAACTCCATCCCTATGTAGAACTTGAAGATTTGGTTCACCAAGCTATCAACGTAGAAGCACAACTCAAAAGAAAGGGGAATTTGAAGAAAGGCACCTCTTCCTACAACTCAAAAGGATGGAAGGAAGGGGTGAAGAAAGAGGGAACTTCAACTAAGGATGTGGTTGTCTAAGGTGGTAAATCCTCATCTAAAACTTCTTTTAATTCTACTAATGCTTCTGCTTCTTCTACTTCTCGGCATAGGGAAATCAAATGCTTCAAATACCTTGAAAAAGGTCACATTGCATCCCAATGTCCGAACAAGAAGGCCATGATTTTGAGAGAGAATGGTGAGATCTCAAGTGAGAGTTCATCTCCATCATCACATGCTACAAGTGAAGAAAATAGTGAGTGTGAGGCTTTTTGTCATGAGGGAGATTTACTTATGGTGAGGCGTCTCTTGGGTAGTTTGGCCAAGGAGGATGACATTACACAAAGAGAAAATATCTTTCATTCAAGATGCTTGGTACTTGGGAAAGTTTGTTCTCTTATTGTTGATGGTGGTAGTTGTACCAATGTGGCTAGTGTTAGGCTTGTTAAGAAATTGTGTCTTACTACTACTCCTCATCCCAAGCCTTATAAGCTATAATGGTTGAGTGATGAAGGGGAGTTGGTTGTTGATAGGCAAGTTTTGATTACTTTTCTATTGGCAAGTATAAGGATGAAGTCTTGTGTGATGTAATGCCTATGGAAGCAAGTCATATCCTCTTAGGAAGACCATGGCAGTTTGACTAGAAAGCTATTCATGATGGTCATTCCAATAAGTTCACATTTGTACATAAAGGATGCAAAATCACTTTAGTACCCATGACTCCTAGGCAAGTTTGTGAGGATCAAACAATTATGAGGTTGAAAAGAGAGCAAGAGAGAAAAGATGAGAGAAAAACTAAAAAGAAAAAGAGTGAGTTTGAGGGCAAACTTAAAAAGAAAGCAAAAAAAATGAGGACACTTGCAAGTGAGAAAGAAGAGAGTGAAAAGAAAAGTAAAGAGAAAAGTGAGTGTGAAAGGAGAGAAAATTTATTTGTGAGAGAAAAAGAAGTAAAGAAAGCTTTGTTGGCCTCTTGGCCTATGTATCTACTTTTGTGTAAAGAAAGTCCTCATGATGAATTGATTGATCATTTTGCTAACAACGCTTTGCCTAGTGGTGTTTCTTCTCTTTTGCAAGAATTTGGAGATGTTTTTCTTAAGGAAGTGCCTCATGGCCTACCTCCAATTAGAAGGATAGAACATCAAATTAACTTAATTCCAGGAGCAACATTGCCCAACCAGCCTGCATATAGAAGTAATCCTCAAGAAACTCAAGAGATCCAGCAACAAGTAGAAGGATTGCTAGATAAAGGATGGGTGAAGGAAAGCTTAAGCCCTTGTGCTGTACCAGTCATCCTAGTACCCAAGAAAGATAGAAGCTGGAGGATGTGCACTGATTGCCGTGCTATTAACAATATCACTGTAAAGTATAGACACCCCATACCCCGTTTGGATGATTTACTTGATGAATTGTTTGGTGCTTGTTACTTTTCTAAGATTAATCTTAAGAGTGGATATCACCAAATAAGAACAAGGGAAGGGGATGAATGGAAAACAACCTTTAAGACTAAATATGGATTGTATGAATGGTTAGTGATGTCATTTGGATTGACTAATGCACCTAGTACCTTCATGTGTTTAATGAATCATGTGCTTAGAAACTTCTTAGGAAAAATTGTTGTTGTTTACTTTGATGATATCCTAGTTTATAGCAAATCTTTTGATGAACATGTGTTACATTTAAGGTGTGTGTTGGAAGTCTTAAGGCATGAAAGGTTGTATGCAAATATTGAAAAATGTACATTTTGTAAAGATCATGTAGTTTTTTTGGGCTTTGTGGTTAATTCCAAAGGTGTGCATGTGGATGAGGAAAAAGTTAAAGCCATAAAAGATTGGCCAACCCCTAGGACCGTGAGTGAAGTGAGGAGCTTCCATGGGTTAGCAAGCTTTTATAGGCACTTTGTGAGAGATTTTAGCACCATTGCTACACCTTTAAATGAAGTTATCAAGAAAAATGTGGGTTTTAAATGGGAAAATGAACAACAAGAAGCCTTTGATACATTGAAGGATAAGCTTATGCATGCACCCATACTTGCACTTCCTAATTTTGCTAAATCATTTGAATTAGAGTGTGATGCATCTAATGTAGGGATAGGAGTTATTTTGATGCAAGAAGGGCACCCTATTGCTTACTTTAGTGAAAAGCTTAATGGAGCACGTTTGAAGTATCCTACTTATGATAAAGAACTTTATGCTTTGATTAGGGCACTTCAACCATGGCAACATTATCTTTTACCTAAAGAGTTTGTGATCCATAGTGACCATGAATCATTGAAATATCTCAAGGGTCAAGGGAAATTAAATAAAAGGCATGCTAAGTGGGTAGAGTTCCTAGAACAGTTTCCTTATGTTATTAAGCATAAGCAAGGTAAAATGAATGTAGTGGCTGATGCTTTATCTAGGCATTATGCTTTGCTTTCTATGCTTGATGCAAAATTGCTTGGATTTGAACATGTAAAGGAACTTTATGTACATGATACTGATTTTGCTGGTTTATATGTGTTGTGTGAAAAGGGGGCTCATGATGGGTTTTATAAGCATGAGGGGTATCTGTTTAAGGGGAATAAATTGTGTGTGCCTAAATGCTCAATTTGTAACTTGCTTGTAAAATAAGCCTATGAGGGTGGTTTGATATGGCACTTTGGTGAACCTAAAACCTTAATAATTTTGCAAGAACACTTCTTTTGGCCTGGAATGAAACATAGTGTTTATCAATTCTACAAAAAGTGTATTGTGTGCAAGAAGACTAAATCCAAGGTACAACCTCATGGCCTTTATACTCCATTACCTGTTCCGAATTACCCTTGGACTGATGTTTCTATGGATTTCATTGTAGGTTTGCCAAGGACAAAAAATGGTAAGGACTCCATATTTGTGGTTGTGGACCGTTTCTCAAAAATAGCTCATTTTGTTCCATGTAGGAAAGTAGATGATGCTACACATGTTGCGGACTTGTACTTCAAGGAGATTGTGAGGTTGCATGGCTTGCCAAGAAGTATAGTTTTGGATAGAGATTCTAAGTTTTTGAGTCACTTTTAGAGGACCCTATGGTAAAAGCTTGGAACCAAATTTCTATTTTCTACCACATGTCACCCACAAACAGATGGACAAACAGAGATAGTAAACTATACCTTTACTACTCTTTTTAGGGCTATGGTAAGAAAAAATCTCAAATCATGGGAAGAATGTTTGCCTCACATTGAATTTGCATATAATAGGACATTTCATTTGACTACCATGCATTCACCATTTGAGGTTGTTTATGGATTTAATCCCCTCACCCACTTGATTTGTTGCCATTGCCTAACATTTCATCTTTAGTGCATAAGGATGGTAATACCAAAGTTGAATTTGTTAAGAAGTTACATGAAAAGGTGAAGGCTCAAATTGAAAACAAAGTAGAGCAGCAAGCAAAATATGCCAACAAGGGAAGAAAGAAAGTGGTATTCGAACCCGGAGATTGGGTTTGGGTACATATGTGCAAGAAAAGGTTTCCCATGAAAAGGAAGTCAAAGTTTCAACCAAGAAGAGATGGACCATTCCAAGTCTTAGAGAGAATTAGGGATAATGCATATAAAGTGGACTTACCAGGTGAGTATGGTATAAGTGCTACTTTTAATGTTTATAATTTATCTCTCTTTGATGTAGGTGATGAAGAGTCAAATTCGAGGGCGAATTCTCTTGAAGAAGGAGGGATTGATGAGAATCTAAGAAGGCCCATGAAAGACAAAGGCTTGAAGGCATTGGAAGAGCTTCAAGGACCAATGACAAGAGCAAAGGCAAAGATGATTAAGGAAGATCTAGAGAAGATGGGTGCTGCCATATTTGAAAGAAGGCCCAATTTGGAGTTAGAAGAGTCCAAGATGCTCAATTGCATGTATTTGGAAGACTTGGGCTCCAATGAATCTATTAGCATTTAGTTAGTTTAGCATTTTTGTAATAAATGGGCCTTATGGACTGAGACTTATTTTTAGATTTATTTTGGCATCAAGACTTGTTATTTTATTTAGGTCACTTAGAATTGGGCTTGTTAGTGTACAAGGCTCATTAGGGTTTGCTTATAGGGGCTGGTCATATATAAGCTCTTGTAAACAAATTTTTATGTAGTTTTGAATACAATTTGAGATTGGGAGCTTGTGACTCTTAGGTTCTTGAGTGAGCCAATTATCCTTGATCTTATCAAGAGGCCTCCTCTTGTGGCAATCTTTCCTTCGGCTTATCAATTCATGATTGTGGCGTCCATCCTCCATCTTTTTCTATTTTTGTTATTTAAAATCCAATTCAAGATTCGTATTATTTCATCATCATTGTTATCTAAGTAATGAGATAGTCAGTGATTTGACTGAACCTATACATATGATCATCATCTATGACCTTTTTTCTTAGGCATCTAAATTGAGCACGGGACATGGACTATGTCATTCCTGTATAGCCCAATTCAAAGGTTTCTTGATTCCTAAGTAAGCGAACTAAAGTAAATGTAATTGACATCCTACATCAATCTATCTAAGCATGACCGTGCATTTTTCTCAGCCTTACTTAATTAAAGGCTCCACAGATGTCATTCTTGTTATATAGGAAGGACAAATTCTATCTTGATCACACAAATTCCTTCGTATGATATATAACACATCCAATAACTACCTTTACATTCACTTAACTATGAGTGACATAGAGCAATATCAAAATGTGAAACTTATATATAGGGAACCTTGGTGATCTCAGGTTAAAGGATCATATTAATGATAATCACTCATGATACTCATATAACAATCCATGTAGTGTTCTTAGGGTGGGTTGGTCCAGTACATAAGTTCTTTAACTTGTACTTATGCGTAGACTTAATATCTCATATAAGTCACCACACATGCTAGTCTTAACATATCAATGCAACCCAATTTATAATGATACATGACTAGGGACATTTAATAATACAATTATTCTAGGGTTATTATTATAATCAAATATACTATGCAAAAAATATATGTATAAATATGATAATTGAAATTGCCTTTAAAATAACATGAGTCAAATTTACAATCATCCATATGATTGGTTTTATGGCATATACACCAACAAACATTATCTATGAAAGCCTTGTTTTGCTGAAAGCTATAAAATTTGTTTTGCAAGAATTTGAAGATGTATTTCTAAAGAATGCCCTGAGAGAGTTACCACCAAGAAGGGTATTAAGCATCAAATTGATTTCATTGTAGAAGCATTTATTCTAAACTATCCTACTTATTGGATCAATCTAGAAGAAGTAGAAGAAATTCAAAAACAAGTGAAGAACCTTATGTCAAAAGGATACTTAAAGGAAAGTATGAGCTTATGTGTAGTTTCAATCTTGTTATTACCCTCAAGAATGTACATTGATTGCTAACTAATTAACAAAATCATTATAAAGTGTAGACATCCTATTCTTAGGCTTAATGAATTACATAAGTCTTGTATTTTTTCAAATATTAATCTAAAATAAGGGTATTAGAAAATAAGAATGAAAGAAGGTCATGAATGGAAAACTACTTTTAAAACAAAATATAGTTTGTACAAATGGCTTTTGAGGCCTTTTAGTTTGTCTAATGCACTGGGTATGTTATTAGTAGCAGGGGAATTAAAATGACTAAGAAAAAGTAAGAGAGATTAAAGAGTGGCCTACCCGTGAAAGCATAAGTCAAGTAAGAAGTTTTCAAGAGTTTGCTAGATTTTATACGAGGTTTGTGAAGGATTTTAGTACTATAGCTTCCCCTTGAATGAATTAGTTAAAAAATGTTGAGTTTCATTGGAGACAAAAGCAAAAGAGTGTATTCAATTTGTTAAAGACAGATTATGTTCAACCCTTTATTTACTCTTCAATTTTTTTAAAAAAAAATTGAAATTGAATGTGATGCCTTAGGTATAGGTATTGAAATTGTTTGAATGGAGGAAAAGAAGCCTATTACTTTCTTTAGTGAGAAGTTAAGTTAAGTGGCTTTTAATTATCTTACTAATGACAAGGAGCTTTATGTTTTGATTCATGCTTTGAAGACTTTGCAACACTATTTTTAGACAAAGGAGTTTTTGATTGACATAAATCACAAAGCTTTGAAACACTTGAAAAGATAAGGAAAGCTAAATAGAAGACATGCAAGATAGATTGAATCCATTGAAATATTTTCATATGTCATATAATACAAGTAAGAAAAAGATAATGTAGTTGCTGATGCCTTATCAAAAAAATATCTTCTTATCTCTACTTTGCAATCCAAGTTGTCAAGTCTTGAACACAATAAAGATTTATATGGGAATGATATTGATTTTGCCACTATTTTTGAAGCATGTGAAAAGAATTCTTTGAGAAATTTTATAGGAATGATGGGTTCTTGTTTAGGGAGAATAAATTGTGTATGGCTAGAGGATCTCCTAAGTAATTGCTTATGAAAAAGGCTCATGGTGGAGGTCTTATAGGGCATTTTGGAATTAAGAAAACTTTATCCATATTGAATATGCATTTCTTTTAGCCTAGCATGAAGCATGATGTAGAAAAATGTTATACTAATTATATCACATACAAAGAAGTTAAATCAAGAGTTTTACCTTATGGACTTTATACTTTACTTCTTATTCCTAGTAAATATTAGACTGGCATTTCCATGGATTTTGTGCTAGGTTTATCATGAACAAAGAGTGGAAAGGCTTCTGTGTTTGTTGCTATTGATAAGTTCTTAAAGATGGCTTGTTTTATACCTTATCACAAGACAGATGATGCAATGAACATAGTAAACCATTTCTTCAAGGAAGTTATAAGATTGCAAAAAATGCCAAAGAGTATTGTATCGGATAAAGATACCAAATCCTTGAGCTATTTTTGGAAGGTCTTGTGGGCTAAGTTAGGGATGGAGTTACTTTTCTTGATAATTTTTCATCCTCAAATTGATAAACAAACAAAGATAGTGAATAGAACTTTAGGTACTTTATTATGCTCCTGAATTTAAAAAAATTTAAAAAGATAAAAAAAATGTTTGCCTTACGTTGAATTTGCATACAATAGAAGTGTTCATTCCACCATTAACTTTTCTCCTTTCATAATTATTTATGACTTTAATCTTTTTAACTCCATTGGATTTAATACCTTTGCCTATCGATGAGAGGTTAAGTCTAGATAGAAAGAGGAAAGTGGAAATGGTTCACAAGTTGCATGAGCAAGTTAAGTTGAATATTGAGAAAAAGATAGAACAATATGCCATACAAGCCAACAAATGGCAAAAGAAAGTTATCTTTTAACTAGCTAATTAGGTATGGATTCATATGAAGAAGGAAAATTTTTTGAATTAAAGGAAGAGTAAATTACATCCAAGAAGAGATGGGCCCTTTAAGTGTTAGAAAGATTGATAAAAATGTTTATAAATTGGATTTGTCAATTGAATATAATATAAGCGTCTCTTTTAATGTTGTTAACCTTTTTCCTTTTGATGTAGGATTTAAAGATTCAAGGATGAATCTTTTCAAAAAATAAGGATGATGCAAATTCCAAGAGTAAAGCAAAAAAAGCTTCCACATGTATTGGAGGGTCTAATTACAAGATCTAAGGTTAAAAGGATCAACTAGGGACTTCAAGGGCTTATGGATAAAGTTTGGATACAAGAAGAAGTAAAGGATGCAAGGTTGGAGGAGCTTAAGGGTTTTATATTTCTTCCTTGGTTGAATTTATGCAAGTACTTAAGTACCAAGCCTTGGATTTAATCATGAATTTAAATACTCGAATACAGTACTTAAGTACCGTATAGATTTTTGCTTAGTACTCTAGTAGTTTAAGTCTAGTATGTGCCTAAGTCTAATTTACCTTGTTTCTTATTGTTTAAGAAATCATGGGCCTTATATTATTTAGCTTATTATTTGGCATTATGAATGATTAATATTGTTTAATTAGCCTTCTAAACTGGGCCTAATTAGTTAGGTTAACTTTTGACTTTGATAGCCTATTTAAGAAGGATTGCTCCTTTTTGTTACAACTTTTGGCATTTGTGAATCTAAAAGCTCTTTTAGAGCTTTTCTTTCTAATGGTTTTAGCAAAAACTTTAGACTCATCAAGGTTGATTCAACTTTTGGGGTATTAATTTCACTTTTCAAAGGATCAACATTCTTTATGGTGTGATCTCTTCTTAGTAATCACTTCCATTTTGCTTTTTCTTTTTTTCTAAAGCACTACATAATTATCCTTCTTTATGAATTTAATTTTGAGATTTGGGATGATCCAATCTTAATAATTCATATTAATCTTCTCTTTTTTAGTAATTTAATTTCTTATTTTCATACTCTTACTTGCTTAATTGGAAAATTATGATTTTTGGTTTTAGGTACTTTTCCATGAAATCTTGTCAAGGAATTCTTTGATTGGTGACTCTTCTCATTTCTCTTTGGCTCTTGTTAGAAAAGTATGTATATATGAATTATCTATTGTTCTTGCATGATGGTATACTACAAAATGTTTGAAATATCTTGGATAAGATAGTAATTTTTTTAAATTGTATTTAAGGAAATTTAAATTTTTAATGGCATGATATTAGGTTGAATTTATAAAGAAAAATAAAAGATTTAATATGAAAAAAAATTAAAGCAAGAGTGCTTATAGTTCAAGACAAAATCATCAGCAACTCTTGGAAGTTTGAAGGAAGATGGACTTGATTTCTTTTTATGGTCTTCATTTGAAGTAGTATGCAAATTTAAGGAAAATTGAATGTGGGAATCAAAGGAACAAGTTAAGGAAAGCTCGCAAGTCAACCACCACCTATGAGTTTCCTATTGTATTTCCCATAAAATTTGACTTCCTAAAGGTCATTAGGGCCTTACAACTTAAAAAGGCATTCCTTGGTTTGTTTAGATGCAAAAATTGTAAAAAGTGAAGAATATAAGTTCACAGATAGGAAACTTAAATGATTTCTTCTAAACTTGATAAATTTTGAGACTTAAAAATCTAAATAAAAAAATATGTATGATGGATTTTCAAAGAAAAATCTTGTAGATTTATTAAATTGAGCCTGTTAGAGTGTTTAATGTGATTGATTTTGAAATAAATATGTTAAGCCTAAAATGATTAGCATTGACTATTAAAAATGTAATATAAGTTATTGATCCTAATGGGTTGAATTGAATTAATAAATTTGAAATTAAATTTTTAAGTTATTTAAATGATGACTATGGTGAGGAAATATTTTGACCATACCAAGAAATAAAAGCCCATGAATGGCTAGTCTAATAAAATAAATAGTTTTTAAAGCCTGGGTGGTTATATTGACTATAATTGTCCAAAAAGGAAAATTTTATATTGAAATGTGTAGGGAAGTCTTTAATCTAGCACCTTTTATACTATGGGTGGTTATGGATAAAGTGAAGAAGATGGTGATAAGTGGGATAAGATGATAGAAGTAATAAGGACACAATCAGCATACTTCTTGTTATTTATTTTACAAAAGTTAAAAATCTTTAAAAATTATTTTGAAGATAATTTGCTAAAAACTTTTATTTTTTTTAAATGTATTCCTATATATAAGTTTTTTAGGTAAAAACTTATTAAAATATAGGTTAAGTAGTTATTCATAGAGTTTTTTATATTCACTACTCATTGGATGATTTCTTTTAGATGTCTTTCCTGCATAAGGGATACTTTTGTTGTCATTATAGATTACTAGTTAAGATTGTATTGTCCTTACCTAACTTAGTTATGATAGATGTTGAAGTTGTTATCCATTTTCTAGCAGCTTAATCCATATCCTACGTTAACATTGACAAGCACACATGAGGATGAGGAAGATATCATACATTAGGAGGAGAATATGGCATTATATTTATTAAAAAAGGATTCATTTTCCAAAAGGAGTATGTACAAGCCTTTTTCCCTTTTCATCCTATATAGATGAAGGCCAAGAAATATTAGAGCAAATATCTAATACTACCTAAGCCATACCATATAGGCTCCCATAAGCTTAACTTTGAGAAAGGGGTGTGAACTTAATGCAAACCGATTTTAGAGAACCCAAATATAGGCACCATTAATTGTCTTAAAATAACATGATAATGACCTGAATAAAATGGTAAAATAATAGGTTAAAATACACTAACACATAAAAAAGATCTATAATATCTTAGAATATAAGTAAATGCAAAACAAGCCCTAGCATGGCTAAATGAAATGCAATAGCTCTCTTGGTATTCGACTACACTACTCGATTGATGTAGCAAAATGATGTGTAGTCAAATATGGTAATTGACTACTATTAGACAAAGGCAAACTCTAATAGTAGCCAATAACTAATGTTGCATGGTAAAAAGATGCATAATTCCCCCTTGTTGAACTCTTCCAAATTCTTTTCCTTCAACACCTAAGCCTTTTGAAGGCCTTTGAAACTCATCTTTATCCTTTTAAGTAGCTCTTTGTGATTGCCTCCTAGGATCACATCATTTCCTTTCTCGTAAAAAAGATTCATCTTTGAATCTTCAAAACTTACATCAAAAGAGTAATACTTAGAAATATAAAAAAAGGAACTCACATCAAACTCAACATGAAGATCCAACTAGTAAACATTGCAATTAATTCTTCCAAGCACTTGAAAAATAAGTAGCCTTGGAACTAGAACTTTAAAGATAAATAGAACTAAAAAAAACACTTTGGAATGCACATAGCTTTTGAAATGAAAATCCTTGGGACTTACATTTTCTCATAGACATTCAAAACTAAATACCAGGGTCAAACACAAAACAAGAATCAATATTCTCATGCAAGCATACAAACTTATTAATAGTAACAAATTTGTCAATGAAAGTAAATAGACAACAATCCCTTAAAAGCTTCTTACAAAAGCTAATGAAATCATGAAAGCTATTAAACATATTAACAAACTTAAGTAGAAACCACTCTTTGTTTGCCTTTACTCTTTCTTCATGCACCTCTAAGTTTATGTCACTCACAATATAACTTAAGAAATTAATTCTTTTCACGCAAAATGAGCATTCTTAAAAATTATCATGCAAATTTTCATTTCTTAAAAGTTGCAAAAACACATTTTAAATGTTCAACATGCTCATTTACATCTCTGCCATACATAGTAATATCAACAATATGTGATAAGTTAACTTTCAATTCTTTATGCTTTTAATTAGCAATAATGTCCATTCTTTAAGCTTATAAAAGTCATAAAAACAAGCATTAACAAATTTATCAATGAAAATGTAAAAAATACTACTCATCAAACTCGTGGAAGTACTTGGTGCATTAGACAAAGCAAGTATCTAAGCTAACCATTCATATAAACCATGCTTTATTTTGAAAATATTTTTCCTTTTAACATTTTTTCTTATGCAAATTAGATAGTATCCATATTTCAAACTAATCCTAGAAAACACACAAGGATTACACAATTCATCAAGCATATTTTTTAAGTTCCCTTTCATGATAAATTTTTTTTACAAAATCACCTTTTTACATTAAACCATCCAAAGAACCTTTAGAAAATACAAACAAACCATATAACTTATCATGCAAATCCTTTAGATTTTCTTATTTCTAAAATGTTTAATCAAATCACAATCATGGGCTTTTCTAACAAGTAAGTCACTTAGAGAACTTTAAGACACAAACAATTTATTTTTCCTAGACAAAAATCTCTTATGCCTAAAAATTTCACTAAAGAACATTTCTTCACAAACATTGACATTTAAAACACAATCAACATGTAGAGGAATAATAAAATCATATGAAAAGGTAGCACAATCATATTCATTCACATACAAATTCTTATTGCACTCAAAACTTAACAATTTTGTATACAAAGTGTCTTTATTATGTTCAAAATCTAATAATTTATCATGCAAAGTAGAGGTGAGAGTATAACTCTAAGCTAAAGCATCACTTATAGTCTTTACCTTGCTTGCATTGGATGGCACATGGATATATTTCAAAGAATTTTTCCTACTTAGCATGTCTCCTAATCACACCATATTTATAGTTTTAAGTTAAATTTCTAAGGATGAAGTCTATATGATGCTTTACTCCTTCAAAAGTAGAATTTCTTTTGAATTTTCTCTCAAAAGCACCTCTTGGAATTTTTGTAAAACAAAATCACAAGCATTTAGCAAAAACAATTCAACTTGGTTAGCCTAGAAACATATAAATCACAACACTTGCTTTTGCCATCACACTTAATTTTTCTATTTCTTGTTTTGGTTCTTCTCTCAACTCTATTTCTTTCTCTTTTTCCTCATAATCACTCTTTGTTTTGTTGGAATCTTCATTCTTTTTACTCAACTTCAATTTCTCTCTTCTTTTCCTTAAGTACTCTATTTCTTTTCATGGCTCTTTCTTCTTTCTACCCTCTTCTACTTTTTATTTTTCTCTTCCTATATTTTCTTTTCTTCCTCTCTCCTTTTCTTATTCTTTTATTCTTTTTTTTTTCATTTTTAACTAATCCTTATATACTTATTTTGAAGATAAAGGTAAAAGGGTTGCATTTCTTCCATTCATCTCGAAGTTCTACTTATAGAGAAAATCATTATAGGTTACACACCAATCACATTGCCATGGCCTTCCAAGTAATAAATAGCAAGCATGCATAGGAGCAACATCACACAATACCTTATCTTGGTATCTACTAATAAAAAATGGAACTAACACTTACTTTGTGACCATAACTTCTCCATTATCATTCAACCTTTGCAAATTATAAGGATTAAGGTGTTGCAAAGTAGGTAAGTTTAATTTTTCAACCAAGATAGTATTAGTAATATTAGTACAACTACCACATCAATGATGATATTGCAAACCTTTCCCTTAATGTGGCATCTTGTATAAAAGATGTCCTCTTTTTGCTCTTTATTTTTTCCTTGGCTTGCTTATTCAAGACTTTTCTATTCACCAAGGCATCCTCCACAGAAACTTCATCTCTTTCACTATTGTCCTTCATGTGAAGTTTTGATTGTTGGCTATTGGAATCACTTGTGAACTAAACTTATCCTTTAGATCTTGAAAAGGATTGGAGCTTTTCTCAACCTTCCCATCCTAAAGTTTGCCTTACAATAGCTATCATTTCTTGTTATGACCCATTTTTTAGATATCATGACCTATGTAAAGATACATAACTAGCACTATTGTACTAGTTAAATATCCTTACAAGCTTTACCGATACTACTAACTTCTTTATTTTTTTCTTTAATTTTTAAAAATATTTTATACATATATATAGCTAAAATATTTTATATAATGCACAAATATAAAATTTTCAAAACATATTTACATATAGCAAAACATGTTATTTTTAGTATTTGAAAATCTTGTATACAAACAAAAATCATAATATAGATAGAATCAAAATATCGATAACAAAATTCCCATTTCTATACTAAGTTTGATGAAATGTATAGGTACATATGTTAGACAGTAGCACCAGATCCACATTCTATATCTGTAAATAGGACACTACAAGTAAAGAGAGTGAGTATAGCATACTCAATGAGTGAAATATCTACCTTCTTTTCTAATGGGTATTTCCAATAAGTATTAATATTGATTAACTTAACATATAGCAATCCCTATTATGTATTATTTACAATTTCTAACTAAAGAATGACAGTAGTAGCTATTAGTAATAATTCATCAAATGGTCATAGTTGGTATCTAAGTTTCTTCTTATATCTTCAGTCCAACCTTATTCCTCGCTATCCTAGGCATGAGGTCACTAACCTTGTCTTTCCAACCCTTACCTCTTTCTTTGTAAAGGATGTAAATAACTTTCCCCACAAATCAAATATAGGATGAGCAATCATATTTGTAATGAGCATTGAGAGGATGTCATTAGCATATATAGGCATTAACCATGATGGGACATGTAACTCCCTTACTTATTAACACCTTAATCCTCATTAAATAGGTAATTGTTACACAATTAGGTCTTTCTGTGGCCAAATTATGATTCTGTAAAACAAAATATTATAGATTCTGAGTTTCAGAAATTTTCTGCTCATTTCTAGAATTATTGGACCAAATTCAAAAATATGAAAAACTAATTTGCGAATCCAAAAATCATAAAATTAAATTCTATGAACCTTTCACGTGTTAACTACATCCTGTAAAAATTTGACACTATTTAGACATCATTAGGCCTTTCAAAACTCACAGAAAAGTGTTTCTGTCCCAGTGCTGTCTAGAATTCACAACTGTAAAAGTAAACCCTTATTTCATGGGGTAAATAAACTCAAAATAAGCTAAAATTTGGTATGAGACTTTATTAACATGTTATATACTTTCCATAAAATTTTCAGATCAAAACTCATCCATTTACTGCTTCTGATCTCTGAGATACAATTAGTGCTCTGCACTGTGACGGTAACAGGGGAGACTAAAACATGTAATAAATTCACATAGTAGAAGAGCTTATTTTAAGCCGAATTTTGGCAAATATGATGATAAATAAATGAAGTTCACTCCTGAATTTTATCATAATTTTTAGAGCATCAAAACTTAACCAAAAGTCCCTGCAAACATACTCCTCTTACTACCTACGAATTTACTGTTTATTTGGTCATTCACTATTCATTTGGTCATTTCCAATTTCACACATATTGCATACTAAGTTACCTTCTACTTCAAACCAACTCACAATACATCAAATTCATATGTTTCATATAATATAGGTAAGGGTCATATAGTTATACAAAAAGTTCAACTTGCAAAACATATATCCATCACATACTAACATCACAAACTATATAGACATTTTTAATACAACTTCAAAACATTATTCTCCTTTGTCAAGAGGGCCTTTAGAAGCATCACTTGGAATGGTTAGTAACAATACAGAAACATAAGAAACAAAGTTTCCCAGTAGCTAGCTATTACCATAAAAACATATCAAGCCATTCCAGATCTTTAAGCAAATAAAACATACATTTCAAAATTAATTAATCATTTATCATCTCATTCCATACCATTGTAAGAAATGTGCATCACACATAGCAATCATCAAGCCCATTTAAGGACTCATAAAGATATCAAGATGGCCATCACAGATAGTCGTACCTAGGCCTCATATACAGTAATTTCACTGTCTTCCCGGGGTACTCGGGCCAAAGGCCTCACATACAGCATTTCACTGTCTTCCCGGGGAACTCGGGCCATAGGTACCGCACACAACAATTTTATACACAATCCATACAATGGCATAAAATACAGAAAACACATAAATGAAAAACAGAGCTTAAGGATAAAGCTAGCTACCTTTTAAAAGCTTTCAATAGTGATGTTTCCTTTGCCCTCACTTAAAAGACTTCTTTACAAGTCCCCTTGCCTTCCTAACTTATCACTTCTTAGTCTACATAAATACACATCATAATTCTTATTAGAACATTATCATTTTTCTTAAACTTCATGTATTCTTCACTTCCTCCACATACACTAAACCATGAAGGAAGTGACCTAAATTTTAATGTACATTCCAATATCTCATAAATTTCATTGTAATACATTATTCTAGTCTTCCAAAAACACAATTTGAATGGTTAAAACTCCTTCCCTCCTTCTTTTCCATATTCACAGATTTGGCTTCTCAAAAGGGAAGTTTCACACACACTTTCATAATTCAAAATTTTATCTTTCATAGGCTTCATAATTCATAAGAATCATTCTAATTTCATTAATTTAGCTAAATTCCAAACAAATCATGCCAAATCCATACATGCACCATTATGCCTCTAAAACCCTAGTGTGTACATCATGGTTTCTTGTTGTTTTTACACCAAACCAAAGCCATAGATCAACATAACAACATCCAAAACACCATTAGACATGTTCAAATCATCCAAAACTCCATGGTCAACCACCTTTGACCAAACCAACATCAAAATTTTAAGAAACTAAAAAGAGTACATTAAAGAGCTTTTAGAGGAGAACATTTTCACCTCTTGGTACAACTTGAAAATCCTCACTTAGAGCTCACCAAACTTGATCAAACTTGAGTTTTCTTCAATCTAAATACACCAATAGATAGAGCTTGATGAGAGGAGCAATTTTCTCTTCTACACTTAAGCCTAATTCTCACTATTTTTGGGTGAAAAAGCCAAAAGAAAATTTCTCTCTCTTCCTTCTCTCTCTTGCACGTCCAAGCTTGTTTTCATGGAGGTATCCACGGCTACAAGGTGAAATGGAGAAGAAGAAAGAGTTTTCATGAAGCTTCAAGGGTATTTTAGTCATTTTTTAAATTTCCAAGGGTATTTTAGTCCTTTTTCATCAATTAGTAAGGCTATTCTTGCCATTTTTTTCTAATAATGACACTTGTCATGTGTCTATTGGTCACACTAAATAAAATTACATATTACACCCCAAATTCTTAGTTATTCATATTAAATCTCAAATTCTTGATTATTCACACTTTAACCACACTCGATTTTGCACTTTTGCAATTTGGTCCATAGGGTTTCTGTCTGTTTAAAATTCCTTACACTGTTAAACTTAGATAACTCCCCTTTTTAGGGTTTTCTAACCTCCTCTGATCATCTATATTATTTATGAAAATTAATTCTTTTCCTACTATCCTTTTTCCTTCAAAATTTCGATTACCCTTACACTTAATTCCTTTCAACTTAAGATTCACCCACTAAGTTAATTCAAACGTGCTCTTCGTTTCTACAACCTCAGAATTTAGAGATTCAAATGATAGATTTAAAAATTTAGGACATTATAGGACACCATAGGCACAAATTATGATGGGATACTATAGGCATCAACCATGCATTTTGGTATCACATAACATAAGGTATAGTCAAAATACTAACTATACCAAAAGGTTTTGTTAATAAAATTTTACTATTCTCACATATTCAAACTTCAATAGCATATATCAATATGTTTAAGATTGATATACAATATTTTCATTCATGATAAATAGCTTAAGTATCATCAATTGTATCATAGTTCTCATACATAATCACATTTCAAAGTTGTTATCAAACCATTCCATTCAAGTAGTGATAGCACTTGATTCATTAAATGGCTAGCAAATTGTAATTCAAGCATCATTCATGATCCATGACCATGTAATGTTATATCCAAGGTTGTTACATATAACCTTTCTGTCTTTAGTTATAGAAATATATAATTTTAATGAATAGCTTTTCACATGATTCAAATATCATCAATCCTCTTATAAATTCAAATCATTTCTGAAAGAAATTCACTACAATAAATTAACACTTGTGCCACGAATTATGCCATAAAAATTCAAAAATTATGATAATTTTACCTCTTGCTATGGGAATAAAAAAATTCAAATAAATGTCCATAAAATTAAAAAATTTATGCCACAGGAAAGCTTTACCTTTAGCAAAATATCACTTGTGCCATAATTTAAGCTATTAGAACACAATCTTCATAGGAAAGTATCACTTGTACTACAGAAAAACTTTATCCGTAGCAAAATATCACTTGTGCCATAAAACTAAGTTACAAAAACATAATTTTCATGACAAAGTATCACTTGTGCGATAAAAAATTTTTACTCATGATAAATATGTGCCATAAACTAAGTTATGAAAATATATTTTCTATGATAAAGTATCACCTGTGCCATGAATTAAGTTACAAGTATATATTTCTTATGATAAATTATCACTTATTCAGCAAATAACTAATTTATCATTGATTAGCCCTAATCAATCAAAATAAAAAAGTTGTAGAATATAATATTTTCAATTAGCTAATTCATAAAATATATATAAAAAAGATAGAACTGCCTATAAATTGTATAATTATGTACTTTTATTATTATTTTTAAAATAATAGAAGTAAGAGTTGAACCCTAAACTTAAAGATGTGTAAGAAATAATTCAATTATTAAGTTCCTAAGCATTTTTATTTACATGTGTACCAAATTTAATATCTATTAGAATGTAACCATTTTTCATAAATAATAAATAATTATTTAACTTTTTATTAATTAAATTTATATAATAAAATTAATATGCATAAAAAAATAGATATTATAATATATTAAACATTATATTATATAATTATTTAATGAATTTAAATTCTATACATACAAAAATTAAAAATTAATAAGATTAACATATACAATAATTTTTTCAATTTTTTATTAAGTCTAATTTTTAAAATATCAATTAAACAAAAAAAATAATTCAAGGTATAAAATATTATAAAAATTTATTTTTATCACATCACATTATTTTAAAAAAATGTGTTAACAAAGAATATATATATTATGAAAATATTAAAAATCATTATATTATATATAAATAGTATAATTTGTGAGATAAGTTATAACAAGTTTTATTATAGTAATATGTAATAACAAGTTTTACATTTATCACTATAATATTAACAAAACTTTTAATAAAAAAATTGAAAATAATAATTATCTAAAATTATGTATAATTTAATAATAATTAAATTTTTATATTAAAAAATTTTAAGTAAATCATATTTAAGCAAAGGATATATATGAAATAGTTTAAATTTTCATTTTCATCCCTTATTAATTCCAATTGTACTAATTTCATTTCCTATAAATATTTTGTATTAATTTCTTTCCTTCTAAATAATAATTTAATTAATTTAGTCTATTCATTTATAATTTTATTAATAGGTTAATGACTTGATAAATGGAAGGATAAAAATTAAATATAAATAATATATGATAGATGAAATTAACACAAACAATTTATGAAGATTCGAATTTTTTAACTTATATTTGTAAATGACAAAAATATGTATTATAAATAAATTTTAAAAGTAAACAATTTATAATAATTTTAACTTTAATTTATAATTAAAATTTAAATATAAATAATAGTTCAAAGTTATGATTTGTATGGATATTTATTTCATATAATTTAACCTTTATTGAAGAAATTTTAGAAGATAATAAAAAATTACTTGAAAGATGTAAAAATTTTACTTTTACTTTGTAATAACTCAATTATAAAAATTAATGAAAAATATTAATAAAATAATAAAATTAATTATTTATTTATTTAAGAAAGATAAAATTGATATAAGATATTTGTAAAGGATAAATTTGATATAAACAAAATTAGTAACAAAACAAATGAGAATTTAGTTTATAAAAAATAATTTCTAAAATAAAATCATAAAATATTTTAGTATTAGTGTATTTTTATTATATATATTTATGTAATATTTTTGTATTATATAATTAGTGTCACATGAGGATAATTTTATTTTTGAAGTCAACCGGTCAATTAAAACTTTAGATAAAATATATTGTATTATAATACTAAAGAAAAAAACTAGCATAATGGTAAAACATGGTATTCCTCAGTTTAGAGATTCAGGTTCGATTCCTCACCAATACAATTTGCAATTCTAAATAGATAGAGTTTCAACGATTTATCCTAATTTGATATGGGTTAAAAGCATTAACAGATTTCAACAAATGCGTAAATAAAATAATATGATAGCACTTGATTGAATTGGCTAGATAATTAATTTAATTTGTATATATAAAAATTATTTTAGCTGATTACATTAATTTTTAAAATAATTTTATTTTATTTTTTGTTATAATTTTTGCCACAATTTTATTTGTGGCAATATAAGTTACTAGTTATGGATGTGTTTTTTCTTACCATATTTGTACTTGTGGTTAGAAGAATCTATTAGTCATAAGTGAGCTCATAACTAAAAAAATTATTTATGTCATAGGACCTTTTTTCTCATAACAACTTCTTTGCCATGCTTACTTATGTCACAGGACCATTCAACCAATATTTCTATGGCAAAATAGCACAGCCATGAAAATTTTGATCTTGTGTTATGATTTTGACTGTGGAACAAGTGTTAATTTATTGTAGTGATTACAACTATACTATTGTCAATTAACTTGTATTTATCATGATTTTGGTGCCCTTCAAGGCTTCTAAATTCCATCAAAATTTGTCTTAACATTCCCAATATAGTATTACACATAAAAAATCAATTAATTTGCCTCATTTCTTCTCATGGATACTGTTCACTCATAACAAAAAATGGGAAATGCAAAAAAAGAGAGCATGGGGGCACTTGCAATCTAAACCTTTTTTAAGTAACCAAATCATCTCTAATCAATACCAAATTTTGATATAACATTCCTAACATGTTAAATGAGGAATAAATAAAGTGTTGTATGATAAATTTCATGATCTTGCTCATGCACTAAAGGCATAAACTCAGAATTGCCAAATTTAGACAACACTAGAGCTGTCAAAAAGTAAACTATCATTTGGATAATCAAATCAACTTCGTTTCCTGCCAAATTTTGAGACAAGATTATAACATCCTAAATATCATTTCTGAAAAATTTTATAATTTTTCTCATTCATTTGATGCCTCAAAAATGTTCAAAACCGAAAGCAACTAGAATAGGGGGTTTGAAATGGATAATTTTAAGTATCTCACCTATAACTTGGCTTTTTATGCATTTAAAAATTTCCAAAAATTCCTAATTTCATTTAAAATCATTCTAATATTAAATATGACTAAAAATTTCCTTAATACCTCTTTAATAGAAATATCTCCCTACACTTTCCTATAACAATTTTCCAAGGAAAGATCTTATAAATAATTTCATACTCATTTCAACATCATAATACTAATATTATATCTTCATATTAGCATCTATATATCATCAAAATTAAATTTGCCTATTTGAAAAATTAGCTTCTCTTCCAATATAACCAAAACATCAAATTTCTCTAACTTTTCATGACAAACTCAATAGAAGAAGAAGAAGTAATTGTCACTCAGTTTAGGTTATATCATATCAAATGACAACATTCCTTCTTTGTGAAGAATAAAATCATATCCATACCATGTATCACATTATCACATATCATGCCCCACAATGCATAGTATCTGTTTACAATAAGCATCAAGCATGGATGTAGCCCAATAGTTACCAACTAATTATAAGAGTTTTATAAAAAATACTATCCTACTAGGTTGTTAGTCTTTGTAATAAATTTCTTTTGGGTATTCAAATTAGTTCTATAAATTCCCAAAATGGGAAACAATACAGATAACACATATAACTTGGAAAATATAAATTTTTTTACATAAATTCAAGCTTTATAAGGACTATCCATGCATCCCAATTCCATAATAGTGAAAATAGGGCAATAGTAGTAGTGTCCATAAAGATGGATTTTTAAAATATCCAGATGATCTCCAAAAAATTCTAGATAAATATATGAGATTGCCAACATATTATTTATTAAGGAAAAATTTTATCCCATCCAAATTTCATGATTTTCTTAGTTATAAAAATTCATCCATCTAGTGCTTACATTTTCAGATAGAACTAGAGCTACTTTAAGAATTAGGCCTTTTTGGCAATCAAAATAATTCCAATTTTGACAAAAACTTGCACCATTAGTTTCCTAACATCTTAAGATTTTTGAAACATATTTTTTCACAATTTCTAACCATCAATAAATAGGTAAAAAATCCTAGAAACAAAAGGGGTGAAATTTAGTCCCTTATTTTGAACTTAATTCATATATGCTCATGAAATTTTATCTTAAAAAAATTTAAAAAATTTTCACAAACTCCAAATCATAATCTAATACCATAAATAACTTAAAAATGATTAAAATAAAATTTTTAGTGATGAAAAAGAACCTCCACTCGCCTTCTCTTCTTGCTTTCTTATTTTCACTTCCAAAGATAACGACCTCTTGCAAAGATTCTTTTTTAAAATTCTCTTTTAAAAATTCTTCAATCCATTAAAGTATGAAAAATGCTCTCTTTAGCTCTCCAAAGGCCCATGGTTGGCTGAGGAAAAATGGCTAAAGGATATATTGCATTTTGGCCAAAAAAATCCCTTTTATATAAATTTCTAACTAATCAAATTTTGCCAAAATTTCTCTTTTAATTTTAATTAAAAAATAAATAATAAACATGGTTACAGTGGTTGTCTTGCTTATTTTTCCCTCTATCATCTTATCATTTTTGAGAAAATTAAATTTTAACAAATTGCAAATTTTACCCGTCTTTTGAAAAATGCCCTTGACATTTTACTTTATAACATTTTATGTCCTAGCTTCCTTTGGAAGTTTGTTGCATGTGTGGGCCCTTCTAGAATTCCATTTTGGCCTTAAAAAACCAATCTTAATGAGCCCAAAATAAAATAGAACTACCCGATTTGAATATACTTTTGTTTTAAGTTGAAAAAGGTGAATTTTCAATTTGCTAAACCAAAAATATCATAAATTATTTTATAGTGGTTCCTTTTGTTATTTCTAACTCTTTTTAACCTATATTAGTCCTTAATAAATTTCTCATGAAAATTCTAATAGGGTGCATTTTCCAAATTTTCTCTAAGATCTACCTAAAATTTTCCTAATTACTTTATTTGATTAACTACTTAAGGGATTTCTAATTGATATTTTCATTTGGATTTTTGAGTAATTCTTTTTCTCACATCTAATTGGACCTCTATGAAATTTATTTTTAATGTCCATTAAAACTCTCAAATAGGCTCAAGCTAATTGATTTCAAATTCGGCCTCATTTGCATATTTAGGCCCACTTTCCATTCTTGAAAGATTTTTGCGTTTCTAGATTCCTTTTGCTATTTGACCTTCTATTTCCATAATTGGACCTTTGCTAGGTTTCTTATTGGACCTATCATGCCTCTATTGGCCTTAATGGGTTAGTTGGCCTAATTGGGTTTTTTGGCCTAATTCTAAAAAAAAATCTCTATTGGGCTTTCTTTTCTTTTGTTTAAGCCCAATTACATAAAAATTATTAATATACTTCCAAAAATCAACCAAAATCAATTCCAAATCAAAACCAAATAGATCGGATCAAAATATCAAAATTTTGAACATAGAAGGTCAATTTTTGACCTATAATTGCCAAAATTTTCCTATGGGGCCTTTATGTAATTTTTTCCAAATTTAATGATCCATAATAACACATAATAAATTTTATTCAAAATTCTAATTAAAAATTCCTTTGCAAGTTTTATTGTTTCTTCTGGGGATATTACATTTCTCCATAAGTAGCAATAGGCTTTACACTATTTCTTCTTTTCAATAACTTAAGTTGACCCTACCAAAAATTAGCATGATTAACAAGTTAGAAAGTAACAAGCCTCACTTTATTCTCTTCAAAATATTTATGACAATCAAAGATTAACTCCATTTTCTTTTCCTGCTCTAAATAAGCTTTAAAAATTACTTTTTAAAGGAATCTTCTTTTTTATATTGTCAATATTAGAATCCACTCCACCTCTTTTTTATTTATCATTTTCTTTTCTCACACTCTTTCTTTCATATATCCTATCACTCTTTTTAAACTTATCATGATACATTATTTCTCTTTTACTCATTTCATTTTAAAAATATTTATCATTTTGATTTGTACCTCCTATTTCCTTATTATCTCTTTTACTATGTTGATCCTTCTTTAAGTTGCTCAATTTCAATCCTCCAAAGTTTTCCATTCAACTTGTCAAATGTTGTATTCATTTCTTCAATTTGTTGTTGTATAGCCTTAAACATGGACCCAATATCATTGTTCACACTACCTTCTGTTAATACTTACAAGAAAAGGGTTAAATAAAGGAAAGACCTTATAAGAGCACACTTCTCACATGATTTAGAGGCATTCACTCTTGTTTGTGCACTCTAATTAGGCTTCTATCCTCAAATAAGTTCATACACTCTTGCCTTTTTTCACTCTTAAATTTCTCTCTTGAAATTCCTTAAAAACTAAGGAGACATAACCAAATAACAATTGCAACAATCAATATCACCAATTGATCTATAAGAATTAGAGTAATAAAGGACACATCGAGTTCAAGAAGGGAAATAAATAAACAAAAACACTTAGAGAATTAAAGAAATGAAAATTTAAAGAAGGAAACTAATTATGATTTAAAGATTAAATCTAAACAATTAAACAATGGAGATAAACAAGACTTAAAATTTGAGACAAAAAATGAATTAAAAGCTCAAGAATTCTATGATTGAAATAAACTCAAGGATTTAAAACCAAATTGATAAGAAAAGAAATAAACACAAGATTCAAGACTGAATTTCGATGAGAGAAAGAATTAATAAATAAATGACTTAAATTGAAAAGTCCAATAATATAAAACATTCAATGAGTAGTAACAACTTTCTTTTTCTTGATTTCTTTTTACTATGTGTATTTTTGCTTTTTGTTACATTTTGACTCACTTTGAATTCACTTTTTTTTGTTCACTTGCTATTTTTCTTTTCTTTTGAATCACTTTTTTTTGTTTCACCTTTGAATCACATCCTAAAATGATTGTTTAACACTTTTATGTTGATAAAATAAGGGTATCAAATTATTATAATCAGCTACCTTAAGTAATATGAGAGGTATTTCAATACAATAATTGATTATGTCAACTTAGTGTTGCCTTGATTTGAAAATATTTGAATAAAGGTGCAGCATATTCAAGAAACTTTCAAATTTTTCAATGACTAGTCTAATATAAAAATAAAATACTCAAAACCTTGTTACTCTCAAGCTTCTACTAATTGAATACTATATTTACTTATGACATTATTTGGACTCTTATCAAATAACAATTGTGTTTTAACAAAAAGATAAAAGGCAAAGGGAACTAATTGGAAGAAATCAAAACACTACAGCACTATTTGATGAATTTTAAATAAAAAAAGGCAACATAAGACTCACAAGAGAATTGAATTTAAGACATTGATAAGATAATTCAAAACAATGAAATTTAAAAAGAAATAAAATACAAATAACACCAAAATTTGGTAGTAATGAATTAATGAAACAATGAATTGGGCAATCATAACTCAACAAATTAATGACATAAAAAATGAGATAGCAATATGACAAAAACACAAATGGAATTGATATACATGTTAAATGATAAAATGGCACAAACTCTAAAATTCAAGATGCAAAATTCAAGACACGTAATTTAGAGGTGAAGTAGAATAAATACAATTGAACAAAAACAAGATAGAAACATTAACATGAATTTATATTAACAAATTCAAAAATAGCACAGAATCAATAGAAAAAATAGGATCAAGACAAATTCAATAGAAATAACAAATTAAATAAAAATATAACTAAATCATAATTGAATGAAATAAAACTTGAATATTAGAAAGCTATTTGTAATAAGTAAATGGTGCGAACCTAATATAGAAATGTAGAGGATCATCCTAAAAGTCAAAAAACAAATAAAAAATAGAAGGACATTCACACCATACTTTAGAATAAGGAAGAAGGGGAGTGATAAGTGATAGGTTTAAACATTACAAAGAATGAATTCTTTGATAAGTCTAAAAGCTTTATTAAGAACCCAAGAGAGAATTACACTTTCATACAAAGGCATTAGCCAATTCTCAAATTGCCAAATCTTAATTTTATAAGGAATAACACTTTATACATAGGCTAAAAAGTCAATGAGTCAACCTAGACTAATTGGGCTTAATTGGACTCTAATGGCCCAACAGTAACTTAATTAACTCATTAATTAACCTAAATATAGGCAACATTAATTGTCTTAAAATAACATGATAAAAATCCAAAATACAATGGTAAAATAATGGGTCAAAATATACTAACACATAAAAGGCCCATGATGTCTTAGAACATAAGTAAATACATAACAAGGCCTAGCATGGCTAAATGAAATGCAATACTCTCTTGGCATTCAACTATACTACTTGATACTTGATTAGTATAGGAAAATGATATGGTAGTGAAATATGGTAATAAATTACTATTAGACAGAGACAAACTTTAAGTCTAGTAATCCAATATAGTAGCCTATTATTAACCTTCTATAGTGAAAAATGCATAGTTCCCACTTGTCAAGCTCTTTGAGACTCTTTTCCTTAAGCACCTAAGCCCCTTAAAGCTTATCATGATCTTATTAGATAGCATTTTATAATTGTCTCCTTAAGATCATATTAGATGGTAGTGGAGATAACTCAAGTAGGATATGATCAAAGATAACACATGAAAGGATAAGTCTAGGCCTTAGAGAGTAAATACTTTACTATAATTAATCATAAACATAAATATAACTAACAAATTGGATTTACCCTCCTGAAATCATAAACATTGTAGTCATATATTTTCCAACCCAAAATCCATTAATGACAACCTATACATTTAATATTATCTAAGGTCATCAATACTCTCATTTATATGTACACATTAAACTATTCACAATTTCATCACATCATATACATAGCAATAGAATAGGGGGGAAACATGTAAATATCTTTGTACCTCTTAGGTCATCCTTATCTTTTCAAAAATTCTAGCATTGTCCTTCCAAGGCTTATCTTATCCTTTCATAAATAATTATTGATCTACTAAATGTAATTTTTCACATTTCCTCGTTGCACTTTCTTATAGCATAACTCACATTAAATCTTTTTCTCATATTATAACTTAAGTAATAATAACTATCTTTCTTTCACAATAATACCATGCCTAAGAGCATAACCATATAGCTGAATTCAATTTATAATGAATATAATAATTTAATTCACATCATAAATCATATTTTCTTATTATTTAAACATAGTTTCATTCTATTAACAATATATATGTATGAATTAACTCACTTTCTATTGTAAGATAAGAATCATGTTATCACCATACTTATTTGTATGGTCATATATATTATCAACAATATTTAATACAATGTACAATTCAACTTGTGCATCATTACAAAACTATGTCTTATTTCATTACCATTAATCATGTATCCAACCACTATTTATCACCTACTAACTTCTCTTAACCTTCTAGAGCACTAAGATATATCTTTGCTCCTTATACTATATGATATCTCGACTTAGATTCGATATAGCCTACTATTTTAGTCCAAAAAGCACATAATCTATTATATAATCCATTATATCAATCTAGAGAACATATAGTTCACTATATGAATCTAAAGAGCATATAATGTTCTAGGATCGGGAGTCAAACAAATGTAATGGAAGTTAACTGATCCCAGCCAAAGGATCTATGCAAAACATTAGATTAGAATGAGGATTCAGTTAATACCTTTTCGATGACTCATGGACTCATTCATTAATCATTTTTCGACTTCCTTTCAGTCGAAAACTCTGAGGTATCCACACGAACCAGCAGATCACTAGTAAACGTCCACAACACTGATTCGAATTCTTCTTCTTTTCCTTATAGTGCTAGTTATGCCTTTTCAAGGGTTATGGTTAAGAATGGCTGCTAGGGTTTTCTATGCTTTGGGATACGTGAATAATCTCTATTATTACCTAACAAGCTTATTTAAATATGTGCATAGAAAATCCTACTAATTGGGCTTTGTTCCATTTATAATTATGGGCTTATAATTAGGCCTTATAATTATAACATGGAATTCCCATATGTTAGGCCCAAACAATTTGGTCTATCAATTCTAAATCCACTAGGTTCTAAGTATGCGACCCTACAGGCTCTCATTACAATGATAATGATTATAAACAATGAGTGATGTCTAGCAACACATCATTATTACCTAAGAAATGAAAAAGTTAGTGATTTGACTAAACCTATATATGTGATCATCATCTATGACCTTTTTGTCCTAGATATCTAGATTGAGCATGAGATATGGACTATGTCATTCCTGTATAACCTAATTCAAAGGTTTCTTGATTCTTAAGTAAGTTGACTAAAGCAAATATAATTAATATCCTATGCCAATTCATCTAAGCATGGCCATATATTTTCTCAGCTTTACTTAATCAAAGGGCTTATAAAAGTCACTCTTGTTATATAGGAGGGATAAATTCCATCTTGATCACATAAATCCCTCTACATGATATGTGACATATCCAATAACTACCCTTGCTTTCACTCAACCATGAGCGACATAGAGTAATATCAAAATATAAAACTCACATGTAGGGAACTTTGGCAATCTCAAGTTAAAAGACCATATTACTGATTATCACTAAGAATCACTTATGACACTCATATAACAATCCATGTAGTGTTCTTAGAGTGGGTCAGTCTAGTATAAAAGTTCTCTAACTTGTCCTCATGTGGAGACTTAATATCTCATATAAGTCACTACACATGCTAGTCTTAACATATCAAATCAACCTAATCCATAATAATATATGATTAAGGACATTTAAGAATACAGTTATTCTAAGAGTATTATCATAATTAAATATATTATGCAGACAATATATGTATAAATATAATAATTAGAATTGCCATTAAAATAACATGATTTAAATTTATAATCATCCATATGATTAGTTTTAGGGTATATACACTAACATAATGCACTAAGAACAATTCTTGTGCTCATAGTTAATTTCAACACCCAAAAAGTAACTTAAATATTCATAATCAACTACGATTTATAAATTTCTTTAAATTTTCTACTATTTATTTATCAAAAATCATACTTTTCATGATTTAATTTATCATCAAGCTACACTACATCATAATACACATTTAAATCACTTTATGCTTTTCTAACCTATTATTAATCCTAAGTTAAACACCCCAAATTAATATGATTTCAAGCATTTCACACATAATCCTAAGGAAACTTAGAACTTGAATTCGAATTAAATAAAATCCTTCAAAACTATAAGATTAAGATAGAATATTTACTTATTTATCATGATAAAGGTTTTTAAAGGTCAAATTTGATTTCTCTTAGCCTTAATCAACCAAATTTTACAAAGAACATATACTAGGGTTTTTTCCCCATGTTGAGTTAAAAGCATAAATCATTTCAAATTCAAAGAAAATAAAGAAAAATCTTAAGGCCATAAAGGGATGATACAAATTCCATGGGCAAAAAGGAGCTTCTATATTTACCAAAAGGTCTAATAACAAAAGCTAAGGTTAAAAAAATCGAGGAAGGAATCCAAGGGGTCGTGGAAAGAGTTTAAGTGCATGAAGAAACAAGGTTAGAAGAGCTTAAGGGAGCTCAAGTTATATGTATTTTAGCTTTGACTTATTCCATGTGAATACTTGTAGATTTCTTCTCAATACTTGAGTAGTGTACTCTAGAACTTTAAGTCTGATGCATGCCCAAGTATTTGTTTACCTTGTTTCTTGTTATTTAACACACTATTGGGCTTTATATCAATTTAGCCCTATTATTTGGCACTTTAATTTTGAATAATCAATATTATTTTATTTAACTTCTAAATTAGGCTTAGTTAGTCTAATTATAGCTTAATTACTTTAGTTAACTTTTGATTTTAAGAACCTATAAAAGAAGGTTGTTCCTCATTGTTATAATTTTTGGCATTTTGTGAATTTGAAAACTTTTTGAGAGATTTTGCTTTTAATGGTTCTAGCAAGAACTTCAAGCTCATTAAGACTAATTCAACTCTTGTCACATAAAATCTTACTTTTCAAAGGATCAACATCCTTTGTAGTATTATATTTTCTCACTAATCATTTCTATTCCTCCTTTTTTCTAAAGCATGGCATGATTATCCTTCCTTTTTAGTTTGATTATGAGATTTGGGATAATCCAACTCTAGGAATTCACATCATTTGGTATCAACACTTCCAATTTCACATCATTTCCTATTCAAAGTGAGGTATCTAATTTTCAAAATTATTAACTTGATTTCAATTCTATTCTTCAATTTTTTTATTATTTTTTTTTCTTGTATAGAAATTTGCTTTGAATTTATGCTTTATTATTCATCTTGGTTCACTTCATTTCTATGTTCAATCTATTTGTCCACTTTAAAGTACATTTTTGTTTTAATTCCTATTGATTGTTTTATTGCTTAATCCATTTAGTTCTTTAATTTTGTTTTATTAGCTTTCTATCCATTTGAATCTTGTCCTCTTTAAACCATCAATTATGTTATTAGTCAATTTGTCAAAGTCTTTCATTTTAGCAATTCATTAATTCAAATAGCATTATTGTGTTTATGAATTTCTATTTAATCTAATTAATTCGACATTCATTTTAAGTATGTCTTAATTTATCAAGTTAATTTCAATTTGTTCTGCATCTTCATTTTGTATTATTTGTCATTTCCATTTTTTGTGACTTTGTTATGTTAATTGTGTTCATCCAAGTTAAATTCAATTTATGTTGCAATTGCATTAAAGCTGTTTGAGTCAAGTCCACAGTGTCTCAGTTAATAATGGTGTTTGTCTTTGTTCCATTTTGATTCCTCCAATTAACATGTTGCAATTGATTGCCATGATGTTTTACTATATGATTTTCATTTTTTGCATCAAAGTCTTGTTTTGAATAACTTTCCATCTGATTGTTTTCTTTGCATTTATGGTATTTGCTTTAATTCTTAAATAAATCAATTGTTTGTTTAATATTGTTTTTTAAATTCTATCTCTTTGTTTAATTAGTTTGCTTTGTTTTGTCAAGTTAATTTTTCTTAAACAAAGTCAAAGTTAAAGTTTACTTCAATTTATGTCTTTAAATTTCATGTCGTAGTCTAAGTTTTCAATTCATTTCATTTATTTTCTATTGTAGTCAATCTATTATTCCATATTAACTTATCTTGCATCGTGTCATTGTCCACTTTGCATTGAAGTCTATGCTAAATCAATTGGTCTTTACTTATTTTATGTAATTGCCAATTTCATCTAGGTATTCATTTGGTTCCATTACACTAATTCCATTTGTTTCCATCCACTTTATTGTTTACTAATTGAGTTAATTTTGGGGTCATTTGCTTGTCTTGTCTAAAATCCTTGCATCTTTGTCAAAAGCTACATCATTTATCATTGCATTGCATCTTACCTGTTGTGCAAAGCCTTAAGCTATATTATTTTAGCATGTGTACTCAAGTCTATTAATCAAGTAGTTAGTAGTAGAGAGTAACAAAATTATGAGTATTTGATTCTTGTACTCAGGTACTCATTTGAAGAGTTGAATAATTGATTCTTATACTTGATTATTGTCAAACAAAGACCACAAGTATTTAGGTATTTGATTTTAATAGTTAAGTACTATTATTTTTACTTGAAAAACTTAAGTGCTTATAGGTCCATACCATATCATAATTAACAAAAAAATATTATATCATATCATCCTTTTTGGGATATCATTCAAAGAAAAAATAAAAGAAAAATGTATCAAGAACAAAATAAGAAAAAAGAAGAGAAGTAGGATCAAAAGTGAAAATAAAAAAAACCAAAGAAAAGAAATATCAAACAGAATGAAAAATAAAAGAAAAGAAAAAAAATAATCCTAAAAAGAAAAAGTTATTTCTTAAAAAATTTGGTTACTCAATTGTATGCTTTAGTTCATCCTTTGTATGCTCTATTTTATCTTTGAGCTTCTCATTTTGATTTAAACTTTTCATTGCTTCTTTCATACATCTTAATCTTCCATTATCTAATATTATCTTAGTTCTTGGTCTTATTTCTCCATTCTTTATTATGAGTCTTTGTTTATCCTTTTGTGTTTTCCTCTTTTGAATTTCAAGTATGCCTATTAGTCATTTAGTTATTTGTTAAATGAAATTATTTGTTACATTTGATGAATCTTGTTAATAGTGTAATCTAGTTCCTAAAGAATCATCAAGAGGGAAAGATAATAATGGTAAAAGGTAAGAGTGTATGAGATCATTTGACTAAAAAAGCCTTATTTAGTGTGCAAACATGAGTAGAATGTCTTAAAACTCAAGTGAGGAATGTGCTCTTATAAGATCCTATTCTTTTTCTAGCCTTTTCTTATAAAAAAAATCTTAATAAGGATATTGAGAAGTAGTGTGAACAAAAGTGATATAATAAGCATGATTCAAGAACAATTAGGGAGAGTTATGGAAGAACAATTTAAGAGGATTAATGAAAATATTAGAAGAATGGAGAGAGATGGAGGAAAGAGGAGACAAAATGAGAGACAATGAGATAAAGAAAGAGGAGATATTAATGACAAGAGGAGTGAAGGTTCACTTATCTAATAGAAGTTAAAAAAGAAAAGATGAAAGAAAGGAAGAAATAAGAAGAGATGATAAAAGAGATGAAAGAACAAGAAATGAGCAAAGAGATGAAAGGAAAGGAGGAGATAGGAAAAAGAGGGAATAAATGGATGATAATCTTGACAGTATCAGGATGTAGATCCTTTCATTCCAAGGGAAAAATGATTTAGATGCATATCTAGAATGGAAAAAGAAGATGGAATTAGTATTTGATTGCCATAACCATTTCGAAAAGAAGAAGATAAAGTTTATGGCTATTGAATTTTCCAAATATACCATTGTTTAATGGGATCAATTTATGACAAATGTGTAAAAAAATGAAGAAAAACCTATTCACACTTAGGTAGACTTCAAATTTGTTATGTGAAAGAGGTTCATTCCTAGTTCATAAAGACATGTGCCAAAAATTGCAATACTTTACATAAATTTTCAATATTATTGAAGAATACCACAAGGAGATAGAACCTATCATGTTAACAACCAATATTGGAAAAAACAAAAAGATAACTATAGCTAGATTTCTCTATGGCTTGAATAGGAAAATCACTAATGTGGTTAAACTACAACACTATAAAAACATGGAGGATATGGTGCATATGGCTATAAAAGTGGAAAGGCAATTCAAGAGAAAATTTTCTTCCGAGTATGGTTTCCATTCAATTTCTTTACAGAAGACATGGGATAAAAAAAGCAACAATAAAGAAGATAAAAGGAGCAAGTACAATAAAAAAACCTTCTTCCAAATCAAGAGGTGAAAACCTCAATGAAAAATATAAAGTCAAAGAACCTTAAAGACATTCCAACATCTAATGATTCAAATGCCTTGGAAGAAGACATATTGCTAGTGAATGTTCCAATAAGAGGGTTATGATCTTGAAAGATGGAGATTATAAGTTCACTAGTGACAAAGAGAAAAAAGAATCCACGATGTCTTCTTATGACAAAAGTAAAGAAAGTGGAAGCCCATTTGATAGAGATATTTTGGTGATTAGAAGAGCATTGAATGTGTAAGCAAAAGAAGAAGGAAAGAAGCAAAGACAAAATGTCTTCCATACTAGGTGCAACATCAAAGGTAAAATGTGCAATGTCATTATAAGTGGTGGTAGTTGTGCAAATATAACTATTACTATTTTGTTAAAGAAATTAAATTTGCCTACTTTATAACATCCCACTCTATATAAATTATAATGGTTAAATGACAATGGAAAGATAGGATGACCAAGCAAGTGTTGGTGTCTTTCTCCATTGGAAAATATCATGATAAAATACTTTGTGATATTATCCCTATACATGCTTGCCATCTTTTACTAGATAAACCTTGGTAGTAGGAAAGTTACTTTTAATGGTATCCTTAATAAGTATCAATTTGTGAAAGACTAGAGAAAAATAAATCTTAAGCCTTTAACCCTACAACAAGTATATAAGGATCAAGTAAGGTTACAAAAAGAAAAGAAAGGAAGAAGAAAGAGAAAAAAAGTATAAAAAAATTGAGAATGATAAAAAAAGAAAAAGATTGTGAATGAAAAAGGAGAGAGCTTAAAATAAGTGAGTGGGAAAATGTAATATCCCAAAATAGGACAAAAAAATTTGCATAGGACTTTTCTTTAAAAAATACTCTAAGTGAAGTAGAAATTTTAAATAGTAATTCTATTAGAAAACTCGATAGGAAACTTGGGTGAAATTTAAGAAAAGCATAAATATAATTTGAATGTGAATTTAACTAGAATTTTTATAAAAAATTTCATTATGTATCAAAATATATTAAAATCTAATTAAAAAGTTAATAATAAGCTTAGGAATAATTGTGTAGGAATTTATTGGAATTCCAAAACCCAGGTAAGCCAAAAAGTGAGAAATTAAGTCAAAAATTAAATAAAGTAATTTAAAAACTTTTAGGTTGACTTAAATTAATCTTCCTAGGCCCAAAATGCATATGAAAGTTTAGATATAAAAGCCCAAAACAAGGCTAAAAAATGTTTAAAATGCTTAGGGGTAAAAATGTAAAAAGTAAAAAATTAGAGCTAATTTGCAATAAACCCTTTTTACCCTTCAAAATGGCTTGTTTTTATTGGTTAATAATAATTTTATGAACATATAGAGCCATTTGGATGCCTTAAATGGTCAGTCACATGTCTAAGATTTTTCAATATAATAAATAAAAAATTAAAGATTTTTTTGTAATTAAAATTTAGGATTATATATGTGTATGTGTGTGTGTGTGTGTGATTAGGTCATTTTAAAGCAAAAAAAAAAAAGGCTTCCTTTAGTCAACTAAAATTTGTGATAAAGAGAGAAGATTAGGTGAGAATTCAAATCTTTATTAACTATCAAGAGGTGTTGCAAGAAGATACACAAAGAATTCTAGTAAGTGGCCAAGTGTTGTTTAAGAGGAATTAGCAATGATTAGATATTAAAAATTTAAAGTGAGTGGTAACTCTCTGTTATTATTTTTAGGGTTATCTTATAAAAAATGATGGCATGATCTTGGTATATTAATGTTAAAAATATTAGGGAAAGGATTGATAAAATTTGCTTAGGAAAAATGAAGATAAAAACTAGTTGAAATGAAAACAAATCTCCCAAGTGAAACTAAATAGGGATTTTGGTCATTTAATGTATTTAGGGGTTAGAAATTTTTAAAATTTCAATCCTCAGCATTTTAAGGCAATAATTAGTGTTAAGATGGTAGTAGAAGAAATAAGGAGTTTTTAGAAGTTTTTAGATAGATGAAAAGCTGAGTTATAGATGAAATACTTAAAACTACAAATTTCAAAGCCTTATTTTGTTAGGTCTTAGGTTTTGAATTATTTGAAGTACTAAATGATGGAGAAAAAATATAAAACTTTCCATATATGATATCTAAGATGTTATAAGTTTATGTCAAAATTTGGTGACAAATGGAATTGATTTGGTTGCCCAAATGATATTTTTTTACAACTTACAATGCTATCCAAACTTGGTAGCTATAGGTTTATGCCTTTAGTCCATTAGCAAAGGCATGAAATTTATTGTGAAATAATTAAGTTATTATTTATTCAACATGTTGAGAATGTCATAACAGAGTTTGGAAGCAATTGGTCTCCATTGGGATGATGAAAAGGGGTTTGAATTACAAATGCACATATGCTATCCTAGTTTGGAACCCTTGTTTCAATACTATGTTAACTGTAACTTGAGGCTACAAAACTTGTAAAATGAACAATGTTTCATGCCTACTAATGTATTAGGAATATGAGACAAAATTTTAGTAAATTATAGAATTGTTTTGGAGTTTTTAGGACTCCAATCAACAATATGGATCCTTAATTTCCAATAATTAGAATGTTAGTAAAACTTATAGGAAATATAGTGAACAATGATAGAAACTTAAAAAGCCATTCACATAGCTAAGAAATGTTATCATTGATAGGATTGTAAGAACCAAATCTACTCTACCATAGAAATAGTCTCTAAGGCCATGAATAAATTAATTCATCCTATCTTTCTCAATAGGCACCAAATGTCCAACATATTGGGATAATCTTGCCAATTGGGCACCAAAGATAGGCTCAACCTAGAATCCTTATACTCCACCCCTACCATCATGGATCCCTGAGTTAATCTTTCAAACACATAAGCCTTGGCTTCACAAACACTCGAAGGTAGAAATTTATCCATGAATTCTATTTGGAACTATTGCTATATGATAGGTTCATGAGCCACAACAATAGGTTTGATATTATAAATGTACCAAAAATAAGCAACATCCTCCTACTAATAACATACTAATTCTACCATCATATTTTCATCACATCTGATTAGTCTACAAGTCTTCTTAATCTAATCTATAAATTAGTAAAGATCTATTGTAGGATTTGTGCTATAGTATTTTAGGGGACTTAATTTCTAAAATTCATGTATAATTTGTAATCTTTCCTTTAGAGGCAACGGAGGGACTTACTGTCTGGGTGGTGATAGTAGGGGTGGAGTATAAGGATTCTAGTTTTGATTTAGGAATCTCTCTAAAGTTCGTTGTAATCCTATTACTTATGTTGAAGCTTTAGGTTGTTCTTGCCTTATCCCTTAAGGGTTTTTTAGGGGTACATTTACAGATGCCTCAGTTTCTAGCATTTCTAAATGTGCTTTCGTAGGTTATCTAAGTATTCTAGGTTGAGCCTATCTTTTCTTATCCATATATATCTAAAATAACTTTAATTAGCAACTAATACTAATTCTAAAGAAAAAATGAACAAATACGTATAATTTCCATGGATCTATAGCAAGTGATACTTACTTTTTCATAAACCTTCCAAAAGTCCACATGGTTTATTTGGCCTCCCACAGACTTAAATACAAAAGATTGTTGGTATCCAAGATCATGCTCTGATACTAACTTTGACCAACCTATCTTATGATTGTTATGACTAATGTAAAGATACCTAATTTGTGCTAGCATCCAAAATAAATATCTTTACAAGCCTCTAAAATGCTCTTAAACCTTTAACCCAAATGATCATAAAGTATAAAACATAAAACTATATATAAGATAAGCTTTATAACCATTCATAGAAGTATATACATATAGATAACAAAAAAATTCAAACAAAGTATAACATATATATAATATAAAAGCAATAATATAGGTTTCTAGTATGGTCTACTATGATCCTTTCCTCCAGATTGGAGTTAGTAGAAGAAAAAGAATTGGTGTATAGAAATTAAGAACTTACGTTAACAATTTTTGAACTACATTAGAGCAATTAATATAAAAAACCTTTTGGACAAACAAATCAATTTCGATTGCCATCAAATTTTGACACAAGCTTGTTAACATCCCAAATGACATATCCTAGGAGTTTTATAATTTTTATCATTCATTTAATTGATCAAATAAATTAAAACCTGATACTAACCAGTTCAGGGTTCTAAAATGAACAGAGTTGAGTATTTCAATACTAACTTGCTTTATCATTCACCTATAGTTTTAAAAAATAAAATTCTTAAGTTCATTTACATTCATATTAATATAAGTATGACCATAGAATGCTAAAAATTAATTTTTTAAAATTTCCTAAATCTCAATTACACTAGATATTCTAAACCTCTAACTCAGCACCACATAAGAGAAGCTAATTTCATTTCCACAAGTTCCTATTTCCATTTCTCCTAAATAATTCTTAATGAATCCTTCATTCATTGTTCACAAAATTAACTTACTAAAAACATATGATCACAATAAAATTTAGATAATTTCAAAATAGAACCATATAACATTATACCATAAATAACAAAATAGAAAATACAAACTATCAATAATATCATCTTCTACTTAAGAAAAACCTAAGAATAGGGAAGAGTTTCCAATCACCTAAATTTTTCTTTCATTCTTTAAATTCCAAGAGGCCTTTAGAACAACAAGAGGAAGCTTCATGACAATAAATCAAAATTTAGAAATTTAGAAGAGAGGAAATCACTATTTCTTGGAGAAGACAATAGAAAATCCCAATTTACCTTATAGAATTTTGATGACGTAGATTGAAGGACCTTTTAGAATCAAAGGATGACTTGAAGTATTTGTAAAAAGGTCTTTCCTTGGTCATGGTTTCTGACTAAAAAAGCAAAAATTTGCTTTAAAACTAGCGAGCCAATTACATATATAACTCTAACAACCCTAAATAAAAAAAATCTTCCATTTGTTTATTAATTTCTCTTGAATTCTAAAAAAAAAACTTGGGACACTTTGAGAGGTTAGCTAGACATCCAAAAGGTAAGGGGAGTTCAGAAAATAATTACTCTATAACTAATAAAATTAACTTGAATAAAATAGGCAAATAGGATTTTTTTTTACAAAATGGCTCCTAATTTTGCCTCTTTTTTACTTAAGTCCTTGGCTTCTTTTAAAAGCTTGCGCCACATTTTTAGGTCTCAAAAATTAAATTTGGCCTAGATTTTTTATAATTTAGCCAGTTAAAAAGATAAAAAGGGTTTATTATAATTTAGCCCCTAAATTTTTTATTTTCTTACATTTTTCCCTTAAAGTCTTAAATATTTTTATGCCTTCATTTTTGGCCTTCCACACTCATTTTTAAGCCCTAAAAATTAATTTAGGCTAGCTTGTAAATTTTAAAATTAATTTGCTATATTTTCATCTCATTTTCTCATTTTTTTGATTTATTAAGTTTTGGAATTTAAACAAATTCCTATTTGAATTTTCCTAAACCTATTATTATTTTTTTATTTTTATCTATTATGATACCTATTAAAATTCTCAAATTTTTTATAATTTAACCATTTAAAAAGATAAAAAGGGTTTATTATAATTTAGTCCTAAATTTTTTATTTTCTTACATTTTGCCCTTAAAGTCTTAAATATTTTTAAGCTTTCATTTCTAGCCTTCCACAATCATTTTTAGGCCCTAAAAATTAATTTAGGCTAGCTTGTAAAATTTAAAATTAATTTACTATATTTTCAGCTTATTTTCTCATTTTATTTATTTATTAAGTTTTGAAATTTCAATAAATTTCTATTTGAATTTTCTTAAACCTATTATTATTATTTTTTATCTATTACGATACCTATTAAAATTCTTAAAATTTTTCTTTAGTTAAGCTCATTCCCAAATTACCGTTATGATTTCTCTAAAACTTGCTCATTTTTCCTACTAAATTTTTTCAATCAAATTTTTGTAGAAAAATTTCAGTTGATACTTGTCATATTTTGGGATATCACATTTAAGGGGATGAATAGCCTAAAATCATCCTAGATAGTCTAAAAATTTAATAATTGGGCTCAAAATTGAAATAAATCATTTTGGCTTGCTTGGATTGACTTAACCTAACCTTTCTAGGCCTAAATATGATTTTAGAACAAAAAATTAAAGCCTAACAAAGCCCAATCTTAAAAGAAAAGCTTATGAGATTTTGGTTAAAAAGTGAAAAACTAAGGGTATTTATTAGCAAGATTTTTATGCATTTTGTTCAGTTAAATTTTAGTGGATTTAAGAAAAAAAATATTCTAATTTTAAGCTAGAAAAACTATGCCTCATGTGTTCGACTTACTAACCAATTTTTTACAAAGAAAAAAGTAGGAAGCTTATGATGGAAACTTTAGAAATTAGGGTTTTATATTAAGTTATTTTTGGATAAAAATTGCACACTTTTCTACTCACTTCCTAGCCAAAACCATGACTCCTTAGGATTCCCTTTAGTAGATTTTTCAACTTCTAATAATCTCCAAAATGCTTTTCAAGAGATTTCATCTAATATTTGCAAGGTAACTTAGGTTTTCCTTCTTTCTCTTCAAGTTTTCATGATCGTCTTCTCTTTAAAATTTTTTAAATTTGATTTATTTTAATGAAAATGCTCTTTTGCTATTCTAAAAGGTATTTGAAAGATAAAGAGTTAAGAAGTAAATGTGAGTGGTAACTATCCTTTGTTCTATTAAGTTTTCCCATGAAAAAGGAAAAGATTTAATAATATTTACTATTGTAGATATAAATTAAGTTATGATGGTAAATGATTTAATTTTGATATTGTATAAATGTTAATATAAGGAATGATGTTGATATTTTAGTGTTAAGATGAGTAGAAGATGATTAATCAAGTTCTTCCTTAAGAAATGACCATAGGAAAATGTATAAATAAAATTTTATTAAGAAAGTTTAATGGTCTATTTCTATTTCTATTGGAAACTAAGGATTAAAAGCTATTTAAATTTTAATTTTTAGTATAATCATGCTACAGTTATGTTAGGATAGGTGAGGAAAGAATTAGGGATTTTTAGAAAATTTTAGAGTTATGAAAAGTGCATTTGAATGGACTTTGGTTACAATAGCTTAAAATAGAATTCTTGATTTTGTATGCTATTGTTTGGTACTATTTATACCATAATTTGATTAAGAAAAATTAAAGTATTTGATGTTCTTTGATTATAATATGTTAATAACTATGTGTAATGATGAGAAAAATATTTATTATTTTATTTTCTCTAATTTTATATCTCTTAGTGGGTTACACATGCTTAATTTTATAGAATTAGTTTTGTTTTATAATTTTAGGTTAATTTTATAATATTCTAAATATATTTGGTTAATGTTGGATTTTGACACTTTTTTATTTTCAACTATATGACTTTTGAATGTTAGATTGAGATGATCTTTATATCGTTAGAAAGCTTAAATAGAGATCTACAACTTTTATATTTTGACCTAAGCGTAATTTAGATGTTTTAGAGGTCATATGCAATTGAAAAGTTGAAATCATGTCTCTATCAGCTGAGCTTGCCTTAATTTTTAAGCCATATTTAGATTTATAGAGGTCAAATTAATATAGAACTAGTGCCTAAATTTTTATAAGACATAGGCCTACAATTTGATGATTACAAATTACCTAAATTACCTTAGAATAGAGGCTACACTAAGATGGGTCACCTTCTTACAACTTGAGGATGCTTTAAGTGCAATTTGAAAACATCAATTTGGAGAGCCCAATTCACATGATCAAGATGCACTTGTGAGCTATAATTATTTAGTTTATTATAATTGTTTAGTTTATTAGGCCATATTTTATTTGGACCTAATTAGATAATAAACAAGCCCAATTTCCTATTTCTATTTGAATTTTCATAGGTATTTATGAGCTGAATTTCTCAGGTAACCTTTGTTTTTTTTTATTTAATATGTTGGGTCATTTTGGGCTTTAGTTTAGGATAAATGTGTTTAAACCTAATTTTTACTTTAAAATATTCACCATGTTACTGTGAAAATTTTACTATGTTTTACTTAGAGTCATTTAGAAGCCTTTTATTGGGTTTAAGTTGAATTAGTCTTGGGCTAATTTGGTGTCATTAGAGTCCATTCTCAATTAAGGTTTTAAAAAGCTATATAAGGAGGCTTATTCCTTATATCTAGCAGACTTGGATGATTAAAAAAACTTGAGTGCTTTTCCATTGTGAGAACTTCTTCTTTATTTTTTGGTTAAGAACTAAATTTTATAATGTTGGTTCTACCAATAGGTCGCGGTTAGGGTCACGCTTTGCTTGATAACTTTAGTTCTACTAGTAGGTCACAGTTAAGGTCAAGTTTCTCTTCTCCTCTACCTATTTTCAAGACGGTCCAATTGGTTCTCTTGCATCATGAGCAGGTCCGATTGCATCATAGGAGATATGAATAGACGTAGGGTAATGAAACATATGACATTAAGTAATTCTCTACGTGTCTTACGAAAATAAGGATGATTCTTGTTAATTAGAGTGAATATATGCTCAGAAGAAGCAAATGTGTATGTTTCGTGTGAATGCATGTGCACATGGAGTTAATTTCATTCAAATAGGTGACAATTACGTTTAGGTGCCTTTTGCCCTAGTAATACATATGATTGTGATCAAAGAAATGTTTACTTAAGTATGTTGAATCAATGAATGTTTTGGCATGTTTTCAAGATCAATTCAAAATTCTGTTTTGCTCATAGGAGATATGAAAGTACAAAGGGTAATGAAACATGTAATATTATGTAATTCCCTATTTGTTTCATGAAAGCAAGAATAACTTTTATTAATAGGCATTAGTGTATTTCAGAATAAGCTAACATGCCTGTTTTGTGCAAATGCCTATACACGTGGCTTTAAATTCTTTCATACATGTGGGCTTCATATGTTTATTTTGCAACCCATGGTATTACATATAAGTGGGATGAAAGAATACCTACTTAAGTATGTTGGATCAATGAATGTTTAGGTGAGAGTTGGAAGATCAATTTAAAATTTCGATTTGCTTGCATGTGACATGAAAGGACAAAGGGTAACAAAACATGTGGTATTAAGTGATTCCCTATGTTGCTTCACGAAAATGAGAATGACTCATGTTAATTTGTACGATTGCACCCCAGAATAACCTAATGTGCATGTTTTGCATGAATGCATGCGTATGTTGCCTTGGATTCATTCAAACATGTTTGTTTCATATGTTTATTTGATCGGCACATTTTGGCACCTCTTGCCTTGGGAATACATATGATCACGATCAAGAAATGTGTTCAATTAACAATTCCTTTAAGCAGGTTTAAAGATTAAGTTAAAATTCTGATCACTCATAGGAGACATGAATGGATGTAGGGTAATGAAACATCTAGCACTAAGTAATTCTCCACACGTCTCACGAAAATAAGGATGATTCTTGTTAGTTAGCGTGAATGTAAGCTCAGAAGAAGCAAACGTGCATGTTTTATGCGAATGCATGTACACATGGAATTAAATTCATTCAAACATGTGACGAGTACGTTCGGGCGCCTTTTGCCATGGCAATACATATGATTGTGATCAAAGAAATGTCTACTTAAGTATGTTAAATTAATGAATGTTCTGGCATGTTTTCAAGATTAATTTAAAATTTTGATTCACTCATACGTGATATGAAAGTACAAAGGGTAATGAAACATGTAGTATTGAGCAATTCCTTATTTGTTTCATGAAAGTAAGAATAACTCTTGTTAATAGGCACCAATGTGTTTCAAAATAAGCTAACGTGCTTGTTTCATGTGAATGCTTGTACGCATGGCTTTAAATTCATTCAAACATGTCAACTTCATATGCTTATTTTGCAAGTACATTTAGGCACCTTTTGCCATGGTAATACATATGATTGGGATGAAAGAATATCTACTTAAGTATGTTGGATCAATGAATGTTTAGGCGAGAGTTTAAAGATCAATTTAAAATTTTAATTTGCTTATACGTGACATGAAAGGATGAAGGGTAACAAAACATATGGTATTAAGTGATTCCCTATGTTGCTCCATGAAAATGAGAATGAATCCTATTAATTTGTATGAATGCACCCCAGAATAACCTAACGTGCATGTTTTGCACAAATGCATGCATATGTGGTTGTGAATTCATTCAAACATATAGGGGGATGGTGAATATGTTTATTTTGGTGAGTACGTTTGGGCGCCTCTTGCCTTAGTAATACATATACGATTATGGTAAAAGGAATGCCTACTTTGTGTATGTTCGATTGGCAAATGTCTTGGCAAGTTTGAAGATCAATTTAAGATTCTGGTTCACTTATAGGTGATGTGAGGGGATAAAGGGTAGTTAAACTAGAGGTATTAAGTAATTCTTTGTGTGTTTCACCAAAATAGGAATGACTCTTGTTAATTACTATGAATGCATCTCAAGATACGCTCACGTGCATGTCCCGTGCGAATGCATGTCCATGTGGCTGTGAGTCCATTGAAACATGTTAATTCCATATGTTTATTTGATAGGTACGTTATGATTTCTTTTGCCCCGGTAATAGATATGATTGTGATAAGAAATTATCCATCAAGCATGTTCAACCAGCGAATGTCTTGGCGTGTTTGAGGGCCAATTTGAAATTCTGATTTGCTTATAGGTTGTATGAAAGGGCAAAGGGTATTAAAACATATTGTGTTATGTAATTAACTATGCATTTCACGAAAATAAGAACGATTCTTGTTAAATAGTTTAAGTGTCCTTCTGGAGTTAGCTAACCCACATGTTTCGTGCAAATGCATGTGCACATGACTTTAAATTCATTCTAACATGTTGGTTTCGTATGTTTATTTGATCGATACGTTTTGGTTATTTGATCAATACATTTTGGCACCTCTTGCCTTTCACATATGATTGCGATCAAGAAATGTGTTTAATTGATGAATGTTTTAGGCGTGTTTGAAGATCAATTTAAAATTTTGATCGCTTAAAAGAGATATGAATGGACTTGGGGTAATGAAACACGTGGCATTATGTAATTCTCTACATGTTTCGCGAAAATAAGGATGATTCTTGTTAATTGGCATAAATGTAAGCTCAGAAGAAGCAAACATGCATGTTTCATGCAAATGCCTGTACACATGGTATTAAATTCATTCAAACAAGTGACGAGTACATTCGGGCATCTTTTGCCTTGGCAATACATATGATTGTGATAAAAGAAATGTCTACTTAAGTATGTTAAAATAACGAATGTTCTGGCTTGTTTTCAAAATTAATTTAAAATTTTGATTCGCTCTTATATGATATAAAGCACAAAGGGTAATGAAACATGTAGTATTAAGCAATTCCTATTTATTTCATAAAAGTAAGAATAACTCTTGTTAATAAGCATCAATGTGTTTCAAAATAAGCTAACATGCTTATTTCGTGTGAATGCCTATACACATGGCTTTAAATTCATTTAGACATGTGGTCTTCATATGCTTATTTGGTGAGTACATTCAGGTGCCTTTTGCCATGGTAATACGTATGATTGGGATAAAAGAATATCTACTTAAGTATGTTGGATCAACGAATGTTTAGGCGATAGTTTAAAGATCCATTTAAAATTTGAATCTGCTTATATGTGACATGAAAGGATGAAGGGTAACGAAACATGTGGTATTAAGTGATTCCCTATGTTGCTCCACAAAAATGAGAATTACTCCTATTAATTTGTACGAATGCGCCCCAAAATAACTTAACTTGCATGCTTTGTGCAAATGCTTGTGCATATGGCTATGAATTCATTCAAACATGTGGGGGTGAATATGTATATTTTGGTGAGTACGTTTGGGGGTAATACATATACAATTGTGGTAAAAAAATGCCTACTTTATGTACATTCAATTAGCGAATGTCTTGGCATGTTTGAAGATTAATTTAAGATTCTGGTTTCCTTGTAGGAGATGTGAAGGGATAGAGGGTAATGAAACAGGAGGTATTAAGTAATTCTCCTTGCATTTTGGAAAAATAGGAATGACTCTTGTTAATTTGTGTGAATGCATCTTAAGGTAAGCTCACGTGCATGTTTACTGTGAATGCTTGTCCACGTGGCTATAAATCCATTCAAACATGTTGGTTTCATATGTTTATCTGATGGGTACATTGTGGCTTCTTTTGCCTCGGTAATTCATATGATTGTGATAAAAAAATGTCCACTTAAACATGTTCAATTAATGAATGTCTTGGCTTAGCTTGTTAGAGGACCAATTTCAAATTCTGATTTGCTTATAAGTGGTATGAAAGGACAAAGGGTATTGAAACATGTGGTATTAAATAATTCCCTATATGTTCCATGAAAATAAGAATGACTCTTGTTAAATAGTTTGAATGATTTTCGCAACAAGCTAACTCACATGTTCTGTGTGAATGCGCACGTGGCTTTGGATTCATTCAAACATGTTATTTTAATATGTTTATTTGATTGGTACATTTTACCTCCTCTTGTTGATGTGCCCATGAATTAAAAAGAGAAAGAAAGAAATATGGAAAAATTTATATTGATAAGTGTAACACGCCATAACCTAAAGAGAACCAGTTGAATTCACCATACCTTAAAAAAGAGAAGAAAATGAGAGTGATAAGAATTCGGTTAATTTGCCACTAAGCAATCATAAATGCCCACTTTCTAGTGGGAAGACTAGTGGGTTTAGGACACTCCAAAATACAAATAACATTAAAAATAAGGTTCTCCACTATCTTTAAACATAAATAACAACAAAAATGACATGACTGATTAATAAAAATGCGTAGAAGATAGGTTTTCTCATTTTCCCTTCAAAATTCCTTCAAAATGCTTTAATTTATGCTAAAAATAGCTATTAGGCCCATATATTCACTTGAGCCCTTTTTCTTTAAATTTCCCCATAGATAAACAATGTAAACTAACCCATATTTGGGTTCTCCTTCATAAAAATTAAAGATGTTATATTTATGTGAACTTGTGCATGCATATAAATCCTATAAATGCACAAGAATGACTTAATAGGTTTGACATATTGGTAAAAATAAGTAGAGACAAACTTGATAAAGCTTAACTCAGCTCACAAACAGCTCAAACTAATCTGAGCAAGCTTGGATTAGTTGAAGTTAGCTTATAAAAGTTCATGACTAGCTCAAACTAACTAGATAAGTGACATTCAGCTAAGGTGGAGTGACACTAGTAGAGGTAGCTAAGTGGAGTAGATGATGTGGTACAAATATGTGATATATCATCACCATGTGGATCAATAGAAGAATGATAAGTATCATCATTAGATTGTTAACAAGTGTCATAATCTAAATATTGCCAATATAAAAGATAATTATTGGCTACCAATAATTGTTTCCCTTCATTGAACTCACATATCTCTTTAAAAGGTAGTGACCTTTTGTGAAGAGACATTTCCTTTCAATGAAGTAATATGTCTCTTCTAATGATTGTGACTATTTGTAAAGAGACATCTAGCTACCTATTAATAGGCCATGTGCGTGACAATTTGAGTGGCAATAGATATATAAAAATTAAGGAGAAAAATACTCCTCCCATTAATGGTCCCTTTCCATTAAGATCTAGTTTTGATTTACACAAGATTCTGCAAGAAAGGTGGTGAACAAGTGCTTGTCTTCACTCCACCAAAAGTTGATTGTAAGTTTGATCTTTGGTGATTCATTGTGTTCTTTCTTCCATCTCATTCAATTATTGCATAATTAATTCTACAAAGGATAAGCAAATATACATGATCTTGTAATTGTTTATGGAATTACCTAATAATTCCTTTTAGTGGTATTAGAGCCATGTTATGTGATATGTTTATTCATGTGTTATGTATGTTGATTTTATGATGATTAATATATTTTTATGTGTTTTGGAGTGATGAAGCATGAATTTTTTTAACATATATAGTTGCAATTAGCATGTAGTAAGTACGAACATGCAATTTTAAACATTTTTGTATCTTATGTCTTGGTAATGCATATGATTATGATAAAAAAAATGATTATCTATGTATGTTTGGACAATTTCTTAATGTTCTGGAATGCTTTGGCATGTTTGAAGATCAATTTATAATATTGATTTGTTTATATGTAATGTAAAATGAAAATAAGTAATGGAACATGTTGTATTCAGTAATTCTATATATGTTTCATGAAAATAAGAATGATTCTTGATAATTAGTTTGAATATGTTTCAAAATAAGCCACATGAATGATTTTGGATAATTAGTTGGAATATGTTTTAAAATAAGCCACATGCATGTTTTTATGATTAACATGTTGTTTATGAGAATGCATGTTTCTGTGATTCTTTAAATTCATTCAAACATGTTGGATGATGTCATTTCTTATGTTAATTTGATGAGTTCATATGGAAACATGTGTTAAAACTTTGTAACATAAGTTTTTGTTAGGCATTTAGAATGAGGAAAATTGAATGATATAGATGTATTCATGTGAAAATGGACTTAATTGTATGGTCTTGCTTTACTTTTAGTACATTTAGCATGAAAAGGCTATATTATTCTATTTTTGCTCATAAAATGCCTAATTATGATGAAAATGCTGAATATGGTACTCAATTGTGTATTTAGATGGCAAATGCTACAAAGAGCATTATTGTTGAGTTAAACAAAGACTTGAAGCTGAATGGCACTAATTATAATATATGGCATTATTGTCTAGTTCATTCTTATGGAATAAGATATCTTGGATGTCATAACTAAAATGGTTGAAGAACCTACAATCAATGCTCCTTGGATAGAGTATGATGCTTTCAAAAAGAAAGACAACATGCCACGCATCATTTTGCTTAGTGCAATGGTTGATGATCTTATGGTGGAATTCTCCATGCTTGAAAGTGCTAAAGCCATATGGGACAAGGCCAAGGAAAAGTATGGATCTATTTTATTAGAGAAACAAAGAGCGTTAATTCTAAGGTTTGAAAATTACGTGAAAAAGCCAGGAAATAACATGAGCACTCATTTAAGGGAAATGTCTCAAATGATTGCATGTTTAAAAGCATTTAGGCATACTCTCACAGATGAGCAGCAAGTACAAGCAGTGATTTACTTTCTTCCTGACAAGGAGTGGCAATTGATGAAAGTCAATTTGTGCCATAATATTGAAATCAAAACCTTTGATGACATTGCACGACATTTGCTTTTAGAAGCAGAAGTTATGGACATAAAAAACTCTTCTAAGGCATATGTTGCTGAAACTTTGTTGAAACTTCTTTTTCCATTAGGAAAAAGAAATAGGAAGAAGTCTAAAAGGAATGGTTTCAACAAAGGAGAAGGATCTTCTAGTATGAAAATTAAGACAAAGTTAAATGCTTTTATTGTGGTAGAAGGGGACATTTTGCCAAAGAGTGCAAAGAGCCCAAGGTACAAATCCTTCCACTTCATTTGCACATGTTTTATCATATGCTTTCATAATAGAACTTAACTCTTTGTGGGTTATGGATTTAGGAGCCACAGATCACATCATGAAGGATTATGACCTATTTGTGCAATTTCTTAAGGGATAAAGTTTGTTTACATGGGAAATAATGCAAAATTGGAAGTGGAAGGAATAGGGAGTTGCAATATTCCTATAAACAATGGAAAGAATTTAGTTCTTATAGATTATTTATATGTATCTATGATTTGTAGAAACTTGGTTTCTGTAACATGTCTATTGCGTTTTGGATTTAGCTTGGATTTCTATGGTGATGTACTTAATATTTATTTTGGTAATGATATCCTATGTACTTGTTCTTTATGTGATGGTTTATTTGTATTGAATACAATTTCTAGCAATTATAGTTCAAATAGTTGTCTTATAACTAAATCTAATGAAGAAAAGATTTGGCATGCAAGGTTGGGGCATACAGGGCAAGATAGGATGAAAACTTAGCCAAAAGTGGTTGACTTAGTTCCATATCAAAAATACCCCCCAACTTGTGAATTTTGTCTAATGGTAAGGCAATAAGAAAAACTTTTGGGAAAGCATCACATAGTAAAAATCCATTGCAATTAATTCATTCTAATATTTGTGGTCCCATGAATCTGATATAGATACAAGGGTTTACGTATGTTCTCACTTTCATAGATGACTATATGAGACACACCCACATCTATCTCCTTAAGTATAAAAGTGAAGCATTAAGGTGCTTTAAGACTTATGTACTTTGGTGCTGAATCAATTAGATAAGAAGATCAAGTTATTTAGGACTGATTGAGGTGGTGAGTATATGTCTAAAGAATTCAAGAATTTATGTGTTAAGAAGGGAATAATTCGATAATTGTCTGTTCCTAACACACCTTAACAAAAATGGAGTGGCAGAAAGAAAGAATAGAACTCTTATAGATATAGTGAGAACCATGATGGCAGAGGCCAACATGGAAAATTCCTATTAGGGAGATGCATTTCTCACCACAGTTTATATACTTAATAGAGTGCCATCCAAATGAGTTAAAACTACTCCTTATGTTATGGTTTGGTAAAAGGCTGAATTTAAGTCACTAAAAGCCATGAGGCTGTATAGCTTATATCCATACACCAAATCACAAATTTGGCAAGTTAGGACCAAGAGGGAGGAAATGCATCTTCCTTTGATATTCTGAATACTCCAAAGGGTATGTGTTCAGTGATTTCGAAAACAAGGGATGCAACATTTCTAGAGAATGAATTTCCTAAAAAAGGAAATAATGAGAATAAAAATTCTTTAGAAGAACTTAATGAATTTGAACTATCTAGCACAAGTGATGTGTTAGTACCATCTCTTTTGAGTAGGAGAGATGTTAGGACAAATGGAAAGTTAGAGGTTCCAATGGTTCATGATCACCAAGATCATCATATAGAGGATGCTAATGATTATCAAAATGGTAATGGTGATTAAGAGCAAGTCTAATGGATGAGGAAGTGTTACCTCAATAAGAGCTTGTTGAACGTACAAATATGCAGGATGAGCCCTCAAATCTTCCTAATTTATGTCGTTCATCATGATAATTCAAACCACCAAGCAAGTGGTGGATATTGGACAAATCTGAGGCTTATAAAAGCATACTTAAGGTTGATGAACCAAAAAGTGTAAAAGAGGCTTTTAATGGTTTAGATTTTAAAAATTTGATGGTTACAATGCAAGAAGAATTGGACTCAAAATATGCCAATGAGGGTGTAGGATTCAATGGATCTCCTTCAAGATTGAAAGGCCATTGGGAACAAATTGATTCTCAAAATAAAGAGAAGATGAAAAAGCTTCCTTACCTTAATGCCATTGGATGTCTAATATACATCATGTTGTGTAAACGGCCTGACATTAGTCAAGTTATAGGCTTGTTAGCTCGTTATTCATCAAATCCAAGCCCTGAGCATTAGAAGTGTGTAAAAAGCATATTTTGGTATCTTAAGGAAACCATGGACTTATGGTTATGTTACCAAGGTGGCATGTTAAAATTACAAGGGCACACTGATGCTGGTTGAGGTGGAGATAAAGATGATTGTAAATTTACATCATGTTATATTTTTCTACTTAATAATGTTGTTAACTCTTGGAATAGTAAAAGGCATATTTGTATGAATTTATCCACAATGGAAGTTGAGTTTGTGGTTAGAACAACTATTGTATAAGAATCTTTATGGCTTGGTTATTTTTTTAATCATTCAGGTTTTATAGAACCTAATAATAAGCCAATAACTATCTATTGTGATAGTATGGCAGCCTTGGCTTGCACAAAGGAGCCAAAATATCATAGGAAGACCAAACACATAAAAATTAAATATAATTTCATTTGGGATGCAATTAAAGAAAATGAAGTTCACATAAAGTACAATCCTACGGGCCAAATGATTGTGGATCCTTTGACTAAACCAATATCACCATTATTGTTTACAAAGCAAGTAAAGGAAATGAGCCATCATTGATTGTAACATTATGAAATCTTCATGTTTGTCATTTTATAGTATTATTTTATGAAAAATTGTATTGAATTTTTATGTGAGATTCAATTCATATTTGTCATACTTATTATATATTCTATGATCACAACAAAGAAGGAAAAATTAAGGTATGTTGAACATAGGTTGGAGGATTGGTTGTCTCACATGAATAATTCGCTTCTATTCTTTGTGTAAAAATAGAAATGAGATCACTCAAGTGAATAAACATAGACTATTCTATTTTAGTATTGATTAAGAATTATGATTTATTCTAGGGGAGTTACATGTCCAACCTATAACTACTTGAATATTTGGATCGCCTTGATTTAAATAATTAAAGATGAGGTAATGTTTGATTTACTGCACATGTATGGTCACACATACATGTAATAAACCTATATAGGTGTGAGTTCTCATGAGTGATAATTCATGTTTAGTCATTATGTTTGATTAATTGACACTAATATGGTAACATGTTAAACATACACTCCTAGTGTTAATTATTCTCCAGTGGGAGATCACAATATTTTACTCAAGTGAGAGTTTTATTAGGAGAGATAAAAAAAAAGATTTAAGAGGGAGAATGACAACTTCCTTTGTGGGGTAAACCATTTAGTTGTGTAAACACTACCATATGACCGAAACAAAGAAAAACAAGAGTTATAACCCTTGTCCTCTTATGTGTGAGTTTCTTTGGCTGATGCTCTTAGTGACTATTGGCTATTTGACGCGCACGCTGTAATACACCAAAATTAATTAAAAATTAGTTATGAAAATAATAGTGCAATATAGTGGTACAACCAGGTCGTACCCTTAGTGATCTCTTGAATTTATCTCTTCTAAATGTGTTTCTAACAATATTCACACAATTGTTGAATTATTTATGCAACAAAAACAAAAGAAATAGATGCACACATAATGTAAATATAGGACATAGAATGTTGTAATAGAAATAGAATTAGAAATAGTGCTATATGCTATATGTATGCAGAAATTATGCAAAACAACAGAATTGGGGGGGTTTGAATTTAAAATAGGAAGATATTAACAGCAAAAGATCAATAATGGAATCAATAAAACAATAGCAATGAAAATGAGAATATCAATGAACAAAGACAACCGATCCAAGGAATTCAAGGTTTCTTCAGAGGATTAATCATAGATCACTATAAAACTGGCTTTTGTAATTGATTATTTAGCCTTGAATTATTCGGAATCCCTGTAATAATTCATGAACTGTAAGCTAGATAATCATCTAGGATTTTATTGATTAAGATTAGTAAAGTTAGACAATCGCCATAACTCCTATGCTAGATCAAAACCAATTTGAAGATAGAAATTCAGCCAAATTAAATGAATTAATTCAAAATCCTTAACCATCCATTCATCCCCTTTTCTCTCACGAAAAATTCTAATTAACCAACCAAAATTTACTTCCAATTCAGATTTAAAACACAACTTACAAAATTAAACAAAGATTATATCAAATCAACATCCAAATTAAGTAGATTATGCAAATCAGAAGAGATGGATGAGGAAAAAGAAAAATCAATTATAATTACCACCATACAAATTAAAATCTCATAATTCCAGAGGAGAAGAGCCTCAAATTTCCTTGAATCAACTTAGAGAATTAGCCTTCCATTAGAGAGGAAAACCCAAGAAAAAATAAAAAACTATCAAGTTGTCTGTCTTCTCTGTCTCCCTCACGTTTTGATTATGCCCTCTATTTATTTACAACCCTAGAGGAATAATTAGGATTGTACTTAAACTACAAACTTGTAGCCTAATATCTTAGGAAGCTACCCATAAAATTTCAGCCCAATCAAACATTCCTAACTCAAGTTATAACCAAAATACTACAAATAGTTCAATCTAATCCGAGTTGAAGTAATAAGCCATCAATCTATCTTCTTTGGCCTTCAAAATGGCTTAGTTTCCTCAAAAGGGCTTCATGAATGATTAGATATGGATTTTCTGGAATAATTGGACTTGGCCTTGCATCAATTAGACACTTGGAGTTCAAGATATGAATTAATCATTACAATTGGGTCGGGTTTGGGCTTGGATAAATTTAAGGTAATCTTTGACCTCCAAGATGGCAGAACTGGGTTCTCTGATCAATATGAAAATTGTAGCTCTTTTTCTTAGCTTTCCAACAACACTATATCATCCAAATTTGACATCCAAAGCTCAAGTTATGATCAAAATACTGAAATAGTAGAAAAAAATCCAATATTAAGCCCTAAATTCAATTAAGCCCAAATTAATGCAATTAGTTTCAAATTAATGTAAAATTAATCCAATTAAGTATCATCACCTCCTAAGGGACCTAAATATAAGGGAAAATATTAATAGAATATTATTCACGTCAAATTTCCCCACACTTATTCTTTGCATGTCCTCGAGCAAGACAAAAATTTATTTAAAACTAAGCAACAAAAGACTTTACTTTCCAACAACTTCAATTTCACAAATTCATAAGCAAAAACTAACCAAAGGCAGCAAGAAACATAACACATCATGAAGAAAAACTTTGACAAACTTGAAACTAACTAACATAACAACTTCATTCGAATTGGTAGATTTCTCACAAAATTTACTCTCCAACTCTCTCAAGTGTTTAGGCTAATGTTTCACTCAAGTTCATTCCATGAAATTGTTCTACCATAAGCTTGCTAATTATCTAATCTCCATTACTCAAATCACATGCACAACACAAATCAAAAGGAGTTTATTCAAGGGTGTAATGGGGTTAGGGAAAAGGGAAGGACAAACAAGGATGAAAGAAGGTTAGAAATCAAAGAAATCAATAGAGCACTTAAATTAAAAATATATGGGCAAATCATAAAGAATTACAACTCAACATATCAATCCAAATTTAAATTCAATTTCAAATACTCATTAACTTCTTTATTTATTATTTTTTTCTTCTTTTTTTTCTTTTTTCTTTTTTCTTTCTCTCTACTTCTTTTCTTTTTCCTATTTGCCTTATTTTCTTTTTTTTTTTACTTTTTTTTACTTTAATTGAATTTTTTTCAACCATCCTTTGATGACAACTTTTCACAAGACATAAACTCACACACCCTTATACTTATTCAATAGCCCATCTCATAAAAATTTAAATGCTCCACTAATCTCTAAGGTTAGGTACAAACATTTTTTTTTTCATTGGAATAATATGCTCATGGGTTAATCAACAAAGAAAAGGCAATAAAAGCTTAAATGGGCTTACAATGGTAAAAACTTCAGGGTTGGCTTTATGGTTCTAGCTCAAAAAGAAAGAAAGAATGCCTTAATCATGTTTGTGCATACATGTGCAAAATGTAATCTTAAAAAATTCAAAGCAAGTTTTAGAGAAACAAATCATGGAAGAACATCACACAAGAAGGAAATATAATATCAAAGTATAAATTTTCAACAAAATGCTCAAAATCTCACAAGATGGGTCATGCTACCAAATTCAATCTATTAATTCAAAATCCATCACTACATCAATTAATTTCAAGAAGCAAAATCATTCATTCAATCATGTTATGAATCCTATCTAACTTTAATTGAATCCTACTCATGAAAGTGCAAAATCTCCATTAATGGAAAGTGACTCAAAATTAAGTGAAAAACACATTTTATTATTATTTTTTTGGAAAAAATAGTAGAATTAAAAATAAAAACAGCAACATCAAAACTAAAAATAGCAAAAGCAGTAACGGAATAGTAATGAAACAGTAATAGCAAAACAAAAATAGCAAAAATAGTAAAAACAAAACAGAGATAGCAATATAAAAATAGCAAAGACAGAAACAAAAACATAAAGTTCCCCCCCACACTTAAATTTTACATTGTCCTCAATGTAAAACACATCAATATCATGAAGAATAATCATCAAGAAAGATAGAGGATATTTAAATAAAAGAGAAGGGTAAGAGAAAGCAAATCTAAATTGCTTAGGTTACCTTCTAAGAAGCTGCCCTTCTTTATTGTTTTTGGCTAGACATAAAGTCTTTCATCATTCTTCATAGATTGGGGTTGCTAGCTTCATTTTTTCAATCGCCACTTGATCTTGAACTCCTTTATGAAAGAACTTAAGCCTATGGCCATTCATCTTGAACAATTTGTTGATGTCATATCTCTAACTTCAACTGCATCATGGAGAAAAATATTAGTAACAACTAATGGTCCATGCTAATAGGAACAGAGTTTGCCCGACATCAATTTAAGCCTTGAATTAAACAATAAAACTTTTTGGCCAATTTCAAAATTTTTCCTAAGAATGGACTTGTCATGGAATGCCTTTATTTTCTCTTTGTTTTAGCCTAAAATTCTCATAAGCTTCGAGTCTAAGCCTTTTCAATTCTTGCAATTGTAATTTTCTTTCCTCTCCACATGCCTTCAAATCTATGTTGCATCTTTTTATGGCCTAAAATGCTCTATGCTCCAACTTAACCGAAAGGTAACAAGCTTTCCCAAAAATAATTTGATAAGGAGACATCCCAATAAGAGTTTTGTATGCGGTCCTATAGACCCAAAGTGCATCATTCAATCTAAGACTCCAATCTTTTCTGTTAGGATTCATAGTTTTCTCCAAAATTAACTTCACTTCTCTATTGGAAATTTCTACTTGTCCATTTGTTTGAGGATGGTATGGTATGGAAATTCTATGACAAACCCTATATTTCTTTAATAATGCTTCAAGTGTTTTATTGCAAAAATAAGTCCCTTAATCACTAATCAAAGCACGTGGAATGCCAAACCTGCTAAAAATGTGAGATCTAACAAAATTCATAACAACTTTAGAATCATTAGTTTTGGTGGCGTTAGCTTCCACCCATTTAAAAACATAATTAACAGCAAGAAGAATGTAAACAAAGCTAAAAGATGAGGGAAAAGGACCCATAAAATCAATGTCTCATACATCAAAAACTTCATAAAAAAGTATAAGAGATTAAGGCATCTCATGTCTATGAGTTAAATTTCCTATGTTTTGATATTGTTCATAATTTTTATAAAATATGTAAGCATCATGGAATAAAGTAGGCCAATAGAAACCATAATCTAACACCTTTCTTGTTATTCTCTTAGGTCCAAAGTGACCTCCACAAGCATGAGCATGGCAAAATGCAAGTATGGAATGAAACTCAGAATCATGTACAAATCTCCTAATTATTTGATCAATACAAAATCTCCACAAATAAGATCATCCCACATATAATGCTTGGCTTCACTCTTGAACTTATCAATTTGAGCTTTATTGTAATATGCAGGTAATTCATTACCAACCAAATAATTCACTAAATCAGCATACCAAGGATCTTTACTTAGTAGCTGAAAAAGTTACTCATTTGGGAAGGTGTCATAGATAGGAAAAGTGTCTACATCTCTTGAAATTCTGCTTAAATAGACAGCCACCAAATTTTCAGCACCACTTCTATCTCTAATCTCAATATTAAACTCTTGCAAAAGCAACATCCATCTAATCAAGCGAGATTTTACCTCCAGTTCCTTCAAAAGGAACTTCAAGGCTGCATGATCAGAAAACACAATCACCTTAGAACTAAGCAAATATGATCTAAACTTATCTAAAGCAAAAATAATGACTAAAAGTTCTTTTTTAGTTATGGTGTAATTTGCTTAGGCAACATCCAAAGTCCTTGAAGCATAGTAAATTACATAAGGTTGTTTGCCTACTCTTTGTGCAAAAATAGCTCCAATTGCATAGTTAGTGTCACGACTCAATTTTAGGTATCGTAACCGGCATAAAGACATCTAATTGGTCTCCAACCAATTAGACATCTTTACAATAGGAAACTATATCTAACTATTTTATAATAAAAGGGGAATATATGATAGCATCAAATAATATAAGTGTAACTCCCTTACTTATTAACGCCTTATTCCTCAATTACTAGATGATTATTACGCACTCATTCGCCATCTACCTCAAGCTAATACGAAAAATCTCAAATTTCGGTACTTTATACACATGAGCAAAAGTCATATAATTATACAAAAGTTCAATTTACAAAATCTACATCCGTCACATACAATATCACCAACTATATAAACGTTTACAACTTCAAAAATATCATTGTCCTCTATCATGAGAGCCTTTGGAAGCATCACTTGGAATGGTTAGTCACAATACAGAAAAATAAAACATGAGAAACAAAGTTTCCCAGTAGCTAGCCATCACTGTAGAAATATATTGAGCCATTCCAGATCCTTAAGCAAGTAAAACATACATTTCAAAAATAATTAATCATTTCTCATCTCTTTATCATCTCATTCCATACTATTGTAAGAAACATCCACTGTACACAGCAATCATCAAGCTCATTCAAGGACTTATCTCAATCAATATTTAGATGGCCATCACAGATACTCGTACCTAGGCCTCATATACAGCATCACGCTGTCTTCCCGGGGTTCCCGAGCCAAAAGGCCTAACACAGTATCACACTGTCTTCCCGAGGTCCCTGGCCATAGGTACCACACACAACAAATGCACTATTATCCCCGAGGATCCTGAGCCATAGGCCAAACACAGTATTCTACTGTCTTCTCGGGTTGTGCCACAACAATTCCATACACATTCCATGCAATGGCATAAAATACAGAAAATCATGTAAATAGAAAACAGCTTAAGGATAAAGCTAGCTACCTTTCACAAGCTTCCAATGTGATGTTCCCTTTGCTCTCACTTAAAAACTCCTTTATACTTCCTCTTGCCTTTGCAAGTTGTCACTCTTTAGTCTATACAAATACACATCATAGTTTCTTATTAGAACATCATCACTTTCCCTAATCCTCATGTATTCTTTACTTTCTCCACTTAATTAAATGCATACTTAGATGCTCTATACTTTGATTTCAAGCCTTGAAATGACACATATGAACATTAGAAAAGGATCCAGGGGTAAAGCCATGCAAATCCTAAAGAAATCAAACCAAAATGTTCACTCAGCAAAGAACACGGGGTTGAACATGGGCCGTGTTCTACCCCGTGTTCAGAACATGGGGTACAACATGGGCTGTGTTCTACCCCGTGTACATTACTGATCTTCCAAAAACACAATTTTACATAGCTAAACCTCCTTCTCCCCTTGACTTCTCAAAAGGGAAGTTTCATACACACATTCATAACTCAAAATTCGTCTTCCATAAGCTTCATAACTCATAAGAATCATTCTAATTTCATCAATTTAACCAAATTCCAAACAAATCATGCCAATACTACACATGCACCATTATGCCTCTAAAACCCAAGTGTGTACATCATGGTTTCTTGCTATTTTTACACCAAACCAAAGCCATAGATCAACATAACAACATCTAAAACACCATTAAACATGTTCAAATCATCCTAAACTCCATGTTAAATCACCCTTGACCATTCCAAAATCAAAATCTCAAGATTTCAAGAAACTAAGAAGAGTACATCAAAGAGGTTTTAGAGGAGAACAATTTTACCTCTTGCAACAACTTGAAAATCCTTACTTAGAGCTCCCCAAACTTGATCAAACTTGAGCTTTTCTTTAATCTAAACACACCAATAGATAGAGCTTGATGAGAGGAGCAATTTTCCCTTCTACACCTTAGCTTGAATCTTGGTATTTTGGGGTGAAAAACTCAAAAGAAACTTTCTCTCTCTTCCTTCTCTCTCTCACACGTCCAGCTTGCTTTCATGGAGGATTTTCTGCAGCTTTTTGGAGAATGGAGAAGGTAGTAGAGTTTTCATGAAGCTCTAGAGGTATTTTGGTCATTTTTGAGATTCTCAAGGGTATTTTGGTCCTTTTTTTTTACCAAAAGTAAGGCTATTCTTGGCATTATTTTTCTAACAATGACACTTGTCACAAATCCATTGGTCACACTAATTAAAATCACATATTGCACCCCAAACTCTTGGTTATTCATATTAAATCTCAAATCCTTATTTATTTACACTTTAACCACACCCGATTCTGCACTTTTGCAAAATAGTCCATAGGATTTCTGTCTATTTAAAATTCCTTACACTATCCGACTTAGACAACTTCCCCTTTTAGGGTTTTCTAACCTCCTCTGATCATCTATACTGTTTAGGAGAATTAATTCTTTTCCCACTATCCTTTTTCCTTCAAAATTCCGTTTACCTTTACACTTAAATCCTTTCAACTTAAGATTCACCCACTAAGCTAACTCAAACGTGCTCTTCGTTTCTACGACCTTAGAATTAGAGATTCAAATAATAGAATTGAAAAATTCGGGATATTACAATTATTCTCAAGGGTATTTTGATCCTTTTTTTTTTATCAAAAGTAAGGCTATTCTTGGCATTATTTTTCTAATAATGACACTTGTCACAAATCCATTGGTCACACTAATTAAAATCACATATTGCACCCCAAACTCTTGGTTATTCATATTAAATCTCAAATCCTTAATTATTTACACTTTAACCACACCCGATTCTGCACTTTTGCAAAATAGTCCATAGGGTTTCTGTCTATTTAAAATTTCTTACACTATCAGACTTAGACAACCTCCCCTTTTAGGGTTTTCTAACCTCCTCTGATCATCTATACTGTTTAGGAGAATTAATTCTTTTCCCACTATCCTTTTTCCTTCAAAATTCCGTTTACCTTTACACTTAAATCCTTTCAACTTAAGATTCACCCACTAAGCTAACTCAAACGTGCTCTTTGTTTCTACGACCTTAGAATTAGAGATTCAAATAATAGAATTAAAAAATTCGGGATATTACAATAAGTAAAGTAAATTGTATTGCATGTGCAATGAAAAGTTAATATATGGTATTAATATACAGTAGCATAACAAAATTATTTAGTAATATACATAGACTTTAACTGTATAGGGAACAACTCAAAATAGCAATCTTTTATTACACTATGCCTCATGGAGATCAGAAGGTTCTATGCAGTATATTAGTCCTCAACTCGAGCTCCTTGTTCTTTATTTGTAAAATAAAACAACATCGAAGAGAAGTGAGCATATAAAATACTCAATGAGTAGCTACTCAATCTTTATTCCCATGGTTTTTCACGATCAATTTTCTTTGATATAAAATTAGAAAGACTAGATAAATTTCCATATACTTAGCTTTGTTCGCATCTAATAACTACTGTCTATCTCATGCATTATGCCTTAGCATTACATTAATAGAAATGACTAGTATAGTATATAGATTTTCTCCTTATTTCTTCGGGCCATCCTTATCCCACTTGCCTCCAATCTTTTCCTTTCACTTCTTTCCATCCCTCTCCTTCATTTAGAAGGATGCTACAAGCCATTTGGCTAATCTCCCCCACACATATCAAGTAACACAAATGAGCCTTTGTAAGCTTTTCATGCCAATTAAGGCAAAATCATGTCAATCCAACAGAATAAAGGAATGGTCGATACCAACTAGCCATTAGCATCCTAATTTATTTTCCTTTATCAAGGTAATAAGTATGGATTTGAAATTTAACATTCCACAAATCTATCACTATACTCTATACTCTTAAAGAACATTCAAATAACTATAACAATTCAACACATTGTTCCAATCATATTCTAATATCATCATAATGTATTCCTAAGCATCAAATAATTAGTGTATTTCACAAATATTTATTCAACAATATTGTTCACGTTTAGATTCCAGAGCAGGGCAGCAGAGAGTATGTTACAATAAGAGACCTCTTATGACTACTAAAACACCTCTAAAATTTCTCAAATAATTATATGATGTTCTAAATGTGTTAATTGACAAATATAAGTCTTAGGTTTCACAATTAATTAAGAGAAACTACCCAAAAAATTCGTGAATCATGCCTTTCCAAAATAGTTTCAATCTCTGGCAGCACTAGAGTTCTGAAATTGTAGGCATTTATTCACAAAGTAAATGAGCTTCGATTGTCACGAAAATTGACTGTGTTTTAACCAAAATATGGAAGGATATATAGGAATTTTCTTGGAATTTTTAATCATCATTTAATACCCAAATTAGTTCAAGAATAGAAGTGAAATTATTCACGTCCTGTTTCGGATGAGCTGCACCTTTGTTTAGAAATATCCTTTGTTTAGGTTTCTAAAAATTTATAAAAATTCCCAATAAATTATATGTGTATCCTAACATCATAAGAGACTATGAAATGCATGGTTTTGAATTTTTAAGAGGCTCTAGTATATCCCTAAAATTCGTGGTTTAATTCTGGATTTTCAGGAATTCCAAAAGCAAAATTAGCATAACAATTTATATGCTCTTTCTATTCCATCTACACTCAAGGCTTAACAAATGATAATATAATCATTCATTCATGCTAATATTGTTCTAATATATTAAAAAAAACTTAAGAATGCAAGTTTTCAGCACCATGCCTTCATTGCATGGCTACACACCTAGTTCCATGAAATCACAATTCTAGAAAGCAATATTAGTATTTTTGTAATCAAAATTCAATGAAAAACCAAGTGAGTTGCTTCTCACCTCTAAACTTGTATATTTCAAGCTTCAAATTTTCCTCCTAAAAGAGAAAGTTTCTGATTGAAGAGAAAAAGGATGATATATCCAAGTTTTGGATGATTTCTCCTAGCAATTCAAGCAAACAAGTAGCAAGAACTTGAAATTTTGTGGTTAATTGATCTTATTTGTGTATTTGGTTGTGTTAAAAGCTTGAAGAAATCTCCTATGGTAGCTGAAATTTCATGCGAATGAGGGGGGAGAAGAGCTGCATGAAGTTTTCTCAAGGTTTCTAGGATTTTCTATAACTTTTTAGAAAATGAGCCCTTTTGGCAATTTAGCACAAAATCCATGAAATTTTTTATACTTTTCTTGCTGTTTTGCAGCAGTTAAGGACGAAAATTTCTGGGCTCCCCACAGCCTAAAATTTTCCAAAATTAATGTAAAAATAATGGGCCAAAATTCAAATTTTTGGAAAATTACAATTTGACCCAAAAACTTTTCAAAATTTTACTTTTACACAAAATTCTTTAGCCAATTTTCAATTTAGTCCTTGAATTCAATTTGGGCTTATTAGAAATATATTCGGGCCTTAATAAATGGATTTTAATTGGTCTAAAAATAATTTTAAGAAACCAAACTAAATTATTATAATTTCATCCTATTTTATCAAATTTCGACTTATTCGGGCCCCTAAAATCGAGTTGGGTTCTATCAAAATTTTCTTAATCTTTTGGGCACATTCCCAACAATATTTTAACTCAAGTTTTATCTCTATTAATGCTTCAAAGGGTTTGAAAAACTCCCCAGGAGGTTACCCATCTTTAAAATTTTCCTAGGCTAAGCATGCTTAACTAGGAAATGCTAATTTACTTTGATACTTTTAGAGTAGTTCTTGGAAAAAATATCTTATGGATATTACAATTAGAGGCATCACACATCAACTCAAAAGGTGAATCCCAAGATGGTGGCTGAATGATAGGAATGGTCGTAAGAGCTTGCTTTAACTGATCAAAAGCTTCCTTGCAATGTTGATTAAAATTGAATTGTGTTTCTTTTTGGAGTAACTTGGACAATAGAAGAGCTATCTTGCTGAAATCTCTAATGAATCTGTTTGTGTGTGCCCTAGAATCCAATCATAGAGATGATTGCAATATTACATAATGTATTACGTTTCATTTTGGTAATATAATTATTATATTTTGTTTTGTTTTATTTTGCGCAAATTATAACTTAAATATAATAATTATCCTTGGAATAGCTTTGTAATTCCTAAAATACCCCTAATTAAGTATTATTACGAAAATGATAGTAATAATACATCGAGACTAGCATGTATAGTAACTGATGATTATGAATTATGGATATGTGATATCAAGTCAATACATGAATATATTGTTAGTGAACAATGTACTGGACTGACCCACTGTGAGAATATTGCATGGATAAATATGTCATTAGTTATTCTCATATGATCACAAATGCGCATAGTCCTTTAACCTGAAGTCATTATAGTTCCCTACATGAGGAGTTACTCACTTTGATGTCGTCCTACGTCACCTTTAATCGGGATGATGAACAGAACGTTGATTGGGTGTGTCACAAATCATGCAGAGGGAAGTAAGTGATGTAGATGAGATTTTGTTACTCTTGTATGAAAGAAAAATATCCTTAGGCCCCTTGATTGAGTGAGACTTAGAAATGCATGGCCATGCTCAATTGGATCAATATGTGATATTGATCATTTATTTTTGAGGCTACTCAGTATCAAGAAATATAAATTGAACATTGACGAGGATAACACACTCCATTCCTCCAGTTCAATTTGGATATTGTTACAAAAGGGATTATGATGTAAAATATTAATAATATATTAGGTAGATGTTAAATCATAGACATTCTTACTACTTGAGTGACAATGATGTATTGCTAGATACCGCTCACTGTCTATAGCCCAAAATGAGTCATTATCAACGTAGTAAGAACTTATAGGGTCACACAAAATGAGTAGAAATAAGACAATAATTAATTAGGTTTTAGTTGGACCAAAATTCAATTAATTGGACTTATTTTCATGCATATATATATTATTATGATAATATATATTTATTCACGTAATATATATATTATATATTATTTGATATTAAAATAATATTAGATAATTACGTTATTAGATATTAGATAATTATATTATGAGATAATATTATTATCTAATATAAGATAATTATATGCCAATTTAATATTAAATAATTATATTATGAGAAAATGTTATTATTATCTAATATTAGATAATTAATAGATAAGTCCTATCTTTCCTCACTCTCTCTAGGATAAGGATAAGGTGGTAATTATTTAGTGTCATTAGGATTTTTAAAGCATTATCCTAGTGGGACTAGGATTGTGATATGCCTTAGCTCTATTAAAGGACTTGAAAGCAGTACATTATAATTCATGGTCTTAAGTTTTATCAAACCCTAAATCACTCTAGAAAATGTCCAAACCTAATCCTAGTGAGAGAAATGAATCCTAGCAGTTTCGTGGAGGGGAGAAGTCGTTTTTCACTCTGTGTGGATACTTGTAAAGATGCTATACCTTCCGGCCGACGTTCCATTCATCTCGGTCTCTCAAGGATTCATTCAGAAAAAACACGAGCACAAATAAGGTAAAACCCTAATACTGGTCTATGACTTTTGCATGAATCCTAGGAAGGTTTTGGATCAAAATTTTAAAATTCGTGTATGTTGACCCGAATCCTAATAGAATCTTCTATAGAAACCTACATGACCAAGAAAAGAACACATTTCCCACACATAAATGGGGTAAGGTAAAGTAGAAATCATATCAATCTTAGCAGGATCTACTTCAATGCCTTTGTTACTCACTATATGTCCTAGAACTATGCCATGCTCTACCATGAAATGACATTTTTCAAAACTTAGCACAAGATTTGACTCAATGCATTTATCCAGCACCCTAGAAAAGTTATGCAAGCATGCATCAAAGGAAGAACCATAAACAAAAAAATCATCCATGAAGACTTTAATGCAATCCTCTAAAAATTCAGAAAAAATGCTTACCATACACCTTTAGAATGTACTAGGTGCATTGCATAAGCCAAAAGGCATCGTCTTATAAGCAAAGGTACCAAAAGGGTAAGTGAATGTTATCTTCTCTTGATCTTCAGGTGTAATGTGGATTTGAAAATAACCAGTATAGCCATCTAGGAAGCAATAGTGGGATTTTCCAGCCAACCTCTCTAATGTTTGATCAATGAAAGGTAATGGAAAGTGGTATTTTCTGGTTACTTGATTTAGCTTCCTATAATTAATGCAAACTCTCTAACTATTTTGCACTCTAGTGGGCAGCAAGTCATTGTTCTAATTTTTCACTACTATCAAGCCACTTTTCTTGGGGATAACTTGGACTAGACTTACCCATTTGCTGTCTAAAATTGGATATATAATTCCAGCATCCAAAAACTTAGTAATCTCCTTCTTTACCACATTCAAAATTAGGGGGTTAAGTCTTCTTTGTGGTTGTCTTACTAGTTTAGCTCCTTCTTCAAGTAGAATCCTATGCATGCAGGTGGAAGGACTAATACCAGGGATGTCTGCAAATGTCCACCTAACTACTTGTTTGTGAGCTCTTAAAATCTATAACAATCTCTTTTCTTGTTCAACTTGTAAATTCCTTGCTATAATTACTGGTAGCTTATGTTGCTTTTCTAAAAATGCATACTTCAAATGTTTTAGAAGAGGTTTGAGCTTAAGTGTTAGTGGCTAGATGATAGAAGGAATTAATCTGGTGGAAGAAGTCATTTTAGCAAAGTGGGTCTCTTTTTTGACAATAACTTCAACTTTTGCAAGTTCTGTAGAAGTACTAGTTTCTTCTTCTAAAAATGCAAAATTTTTTCTGCATATAGTACACTAGTTTTCACTATCACAGTAAGTACATTCATGGTTATCAAGGCATTCCACTAATCCAGAAATGTGGGAAAAATTAACAAGCATGTCTTCAAGTGCCTTTTCAGTAAGTTCATCAAGAACATCTATTTGAAACATTGAATGTGTTAGTGTATATGCCCTAAACCCAATCATATTGGTGATTGTAATTTTGAATCATGTTATTTTAATGTCAATTCCAATTATTATATTTATATATATTGTCTGCGTAATATATTCAATTATAATAATAACCTTAGAATAATTGTATTCTTAAATGTCCCTAGTCATATATCATTGTGGATTAGGTTGCTTTGATATGTTAAGACTAGCATGTGTGAAGACTTATATGGGATATTAAATTTACACATGAGTACAAGTTAGAGAACTTGTATACTGGACCGACCCATATTAAGAACACTATATGGATCGTTATATGAGTGTCATGAGTGGTTCTTAGTGATCATTATTAATATGGTCCTTTGACCTGAGATCACCAAGGTTCCCTACATGTGAGTTTCATATTTTGATACTATTCTATGTCACTAATGGTTAAGTGAATGCAAGGGTAGATATTGGATATGTCACATATCATGCGGAGGGGTTTGTGTGATCAAGATGGGATTTGTCCCTCCTATATAACAGGAGTAACATCTATGGGCCCCTTGATTAAGTAAAGCTGAGAAAATGCATGGCCATGCTCAGATAAATTGACATGAGATGTCAATTACATTTGTTTTAATCAGCTTACTTAGGAATCAAGAAACCTTAAGATTGGGCTATACAGGAATGACACGGTCCATGTCTCGTGCTCAATCTAGATGTATAAGACAAAAGGACATAAGTGATGATCACGTGTAAAAGTTTAGTCAAATCACCGACTTTCTCATTACTTGGGTAACAATGATGTGTTGCTAGACACCAATCATTGTTTATGATCATTAATATGATTAATGGTCATTGCCAACGTAATGAGAGCCTGTAGGGTCGCACACCTAGAGCCAAGTGAATTTAGAATTAATGGACTAAATTATTTGGGCTTAATATTTGGGAATTCATGTTATAATTATAAGGCCCAATAATAAGCTTATAATTGTACATGGAATAAAGCCCAAATAGGTTAGGTTTTTCTATGCACCTATTTAAATAGGCTTGTTAGGTAATAATAGACTTACTATCATTATTCACGCACCAAAAAGGCATAGAAAACCCTAGCACCTCTCCTTGACCAAAAACCCCTGAAGAGGTGTAGCTAGCACTACGAGGTGTAAGGAGACCAATTCCAACCGGTGTGTATAGTGGACATTCATCAGTGATTCACGGGTTCATGTGGATACCACAGAGGTGCAGCCACATAAACGCTGTATTGGTGATCTGATCTTCGAGTTTCTATTCCGGTTCGTGATTTGGAGAGCAGATCGGATTTGCTGTGCAGCGGACAGAAGATTTTGACCGAAAGGTATAAACCCTAATCCCTAATCTATGACGTTCTAAATTCGCATGGATCCTTGGTGGAAATCGTGCAAAAATTTTATTCCGCTGTGCATGTATGATGTGCGATTTCTAGCAGAATGTTCTTCAGCAGGGAATTTCATGGCTTCAAAAATATTGAATGTCACTATTGTATCCCCAACTTCCATGGAAAGGATGTTAGCATCTACATCAATCTTCTTTTTTTCTATTTTAAGGAATGGCCTTATTAAAATAAGAGGTGCAGGGTTGTTTAAATACTCATCCTTCATTAGTATAATGTAAAAATCCCCTGAAAAAATTAATTCTTTTACTTGAACTAGCACATCTTCAACAATTCTAGCAGGTTGTGCTGTGCTTCTGTTAGCTAATTAGATGATAATTATAGTCTGCTTCAAGGGACCAAGCCATAAGGAGGAGAATACAGAATTGGCATAACATTTATGAAAGTTCCCAAGTTAATTAAAGCATGCTCAAATCTATTGTTGCCTATTACACAAGGAATGTCAAATGTCCCTAGATCTTTACACTTTTGTGGCAAGTTTGGTTGGAGAATGGCTGACACATTTTAGCTCAAGCTTATTTTTTCATTACCACGCAATTTTCTTTTACGCGTGCATAACTCCTTGAGGAACTTGGCATATTTTGGGATCTGGTTATTTGCATCCAGTAGTGGGATGTTGACTTCCACCTTCCTAAAAGCTTTTAGGATCTCCTTGTCTTTATCAATTTTTTCTCTTTTCTTGGATTGTGTAATTCGGTTGGGGAAAGGAAGTGATCTTTTATAATTTTCTAAATTCCGCTCAACTAGTTTCTCCAAAGTCTAGCTAGGTTAAAAGGAGTCTTCTACAGAATGATCAGCAGCCACTGGTTCTAGATTATTGGGAGGATGAATTTCCTTGCCACTTCCATGGCTAGTTGCCTCACTAAAAAGGTCAACTCATCAATCTTGTGCTCTATTCTCTGCTGGTTTGGATATAAGGGAAGGTTTATCTCATGTACACTTCTGGCAGCAGGAGCCATCCTATTGCCAAATTGTTGTGAGTTTGGCTGCCGTGTTTACGATGAGGTCCCTAGCTACCATTGGAGTCTTCTCTACTAGTGCACCTTCACTTGCTGCATCAATCATGCTCTTATCCATTGGAAGCAAGCCTTCATAAAAGTACTGGATTAGTAGTTGCTCACTGATTTGATGGTAAGGATAGCTTGCATACAATTTCTTGAACCTCTCCTAATATTCATGTAAGGTTTCTCCAGTAATTTGTCTAATGCCATATATCTCCTTTCTAATTACAGCTGCTTTGGATGTAGGGAAAAACTTTTTAAGAAATTACTACTTCATGTCATTGTAGCAAGTTACAAATCTAGGCTACAGGTAATATAGCCAGTCTTTGGTAGCATCAGCAAGAGAGAATAGGAAGGCTCTCATTTGATATGATCCTCAGAGATACCCTGTGGCTTCATTGTTGAGCACACTACATGCAACTCCTTAAGGTGTTTATGTGGATCCTCACTTGCAAAACCATGAAATCTTAGAAGCAAGTGTATCAGACTAGACTTTAATTCAAAATTAGCATCTAATGTAGGATATTTGATGCCTAAAGATTGGTATGTAACATCAGAGGCAGCCAATTCCTTTAAAGTCCTATTGTTTGCCATATTTTCTAGATGAGAAGGGGGTTCGAACTATCTATATTTTTAGTCCTACGAAGTGAATGAAATGTCCTATCAATTTCAAAATCAAAATCAAACAATTTAGTGGGATTTCTTCTTGTCATGCACAATCACTAAATAGTAAAAATAGAAACAACACTAAATAGAAATGTTAAAACATCAAAACATCAAATGCATGCACATATGAAAAAAATGACCATAAGAACTTCAATTAACCTATTTAAATATTTTTTTAAATTTTCAAACCACCTCTATTTAACTAAATTGACCATGAGGAACCCAAAAATGCAATAAAAATATTTAAAAATAAAAAAAAATAGAAAATAGTGAAATTTAGCCAATAAATGGGGTACCTTATGAGGCAAAAGCCTCGTGACTATTGATCTTAGGGGTGGGTTTTACCTTGACACCAAGTTTGAAGTCATTTTGAGACTAAAAATTTTTTTAGGAAAAAATTTAGGGGGGGTCTGGATAATTAACCAAAAGGGCTTTAATGATGCAACTAAGGCTTGGCGTCCAACCTATGAGGTGTGAAGGGATGGGGCAAAAAGGCCATTTGCAAAAAAATTGAAAGAATCTATGAGTTGTAGTTCAAAGTTACTATTCACCAGTAATGAAAAATGCAAGTTAGAATGATCAAATAGTAATGAAATGCTGCCAAATTTGGTATGGAACTCTTATTCTACTATATCTAGTACCATGCAAAATTTCAACTCAATCTGAAATGGGATTATACAAAATCATGCAAAATGAAACTAGGAAGGCAGTGAAATGATGATTTAACTGCATAAGGAGTGATGTGTACTAACTAAAATGCAATGACATGTTGAAGAGAGTGCATGACATGTCTGTATCTAATGTATAAGTGATAACAAAGTGGCATGAAAGGCTAGATTGTAGACCTATGGAAACTATGGACTGTAATGCAAAATTGAGTAACAAAAGCACTTCAACCTGTACGATGCAATACAAGTGATGCACTATAGAATGCTATGAAATTGGTTAACACATATAAATCTAAATGCAGAATGAAATTGAATATGCTGGATAAGGATGGAATGCAGTGGCAGAGTGATCAAATTATGAGTGATGCAATAGGAACTAGGGAAAGCAGAAAAAATAACTAAATGAACGATGCACTAGAAACTAGAAAATGGAAGAAAAAAAGGAAATTAATTTGACAATTCAACTAAAATTGATTCCTAAGCTTAAAATTAACTAATATATGATGTGAATAAGTGAAATGAAATGCTGGAATGTGATGATATAGTACAAAATAAAAATTCAATAGAAAGAATAGAACACAGTATGTAGGGATGTAAAATTATATGCAATAGGAATGGATGTAATATGCATCTGATGCAACAATGCAAGATTATGGAAATCAAGATGCAAGATTAGATCCTAATTTAATAGATGCAATGGAGAAGTAAACCAGTAGACATGCAAAGCTGATATATATGTAGATGCAACAATGCAGAGAATTATGAAATGGATGAAGGCGGAAGCAAAATTTAGGCAATGGTAAAATAGATAAACATGCAAAAATCAAAGAACATAATGACAAATGCAATAACTAGAATGCTTGAATAATTGTATGATATATTGCTAAAAATACATGTGAAAAGATAGATTCACGAGGATCCCTGGCAACGATGCCAAAATTTTGACGTGCACGCTGCAATGCACTTAAATTAATTAAAAACTGGTTGTGAAAATAATAATACAATATAGTGGCATAACTAGGTTGTACCCTTAGTGACACAATTGTTGAATTATTTATGCAATAAAAATAGAAGAAACAAATGCACACGGAATGTAAATATAGTAAATAGAATGCTATAATAGAAACATAATTAGAAATAGTGCTATATGCTATATATATGCAAAAATTATGCAAAATAGAATCTAGAATTGAGGGGTTTTGAATTTAAAATAGGAAGATATTAACATAAAAAGATCAATAATGGAATCAATAAAATAGTAGCAATGAAAATGAGAATATTAATGAACAAAGACAGTTGATCCAAGTAATTCAAGGTTTCTTCAAAGGATTAATCATAGATTACTATAAATTAGGTTTTGCAATAGATTATTCAGCCTTGAATTATTGGGAATCCCTATAATAATTCATGAACTATAAGCTAGATAATTATCTAGGATTTTATTGATTAAGATTAGCAAAGTTAGACAATCATCATAACTCCTAAGCTAGATCAAAACCAATTTGAAGATAGAATTCAGCCAAATTAAATGAATTAATTCAAAATCCTTAACCATCCATTCATCCCTTTTTATCTCACGAAAAATTCTAATTAACCAACCAAAATTTACTTCCAATTCAGATTTAAAACATAACTTACAAAATTAAACAAAGATTATATCAAATCAACATCCAAATTAAGTAGATCATGCAAATCAGAAGAGATGGATGAGGAAAAAGAAAAATTAATTATAATTACCACCATACAAATTAAAATCTCATAATTCTAGAGGAGAAGAGCCTCAAATTTCCTTGAATCAACTTAGAGAATTAGCCTTCCATTAGAGAGAAAAACCTAAGAAAAAATAGAAAACTATCAAGTTGTCTGTCTTCTTTGTCTCCCTCACGTTTTGATTATTCCCTCTATTTATTTACAACACTAGAGGAATAATTAGGACTGGACTTAAACTACAAACTTGTAGCCTAATATCTTAGGAAGCTACCCACAAAATTTCAGCCCAATCAGACATTCCTAGCTTAAGTTATAGCCAAAATACTACAAATAGTTCAATCTAGTCTGAGTTGAAGTAATGAGCCATCAATCTATGTTCTTTGGCCTTCAAAAAGACTTATTAAGGCTTCATGAATGATTAGATATGGATTTTAGGGAATAATTGGACTTGGCCTTGCATCAATTAGACACTTGGAGCTTAAGATATGAATTAATCATTGCAACTAAGTCGAGTCTGGGCTTGGACAGCAACTCTGCTTCAACTTTAAGCTAATCTTTGACCTCCAATATGGTAGAACTGGGTTCTCTAGTCAATATGAAAATTGTAGCTCTTTTTCTTAGCTTTCCAATAGTGTATAGATTTCTAAATCCAACATCCAAAGCTCAAGTTATGATCAAAATATTGAAATAGTATAAAAAATCCAACATTAAGCCTGAAATTCAATTAAGCCCAAATTAATGCAATTAGTTTCAAATTAATGTAAAATTGATCCAATTAAGTATCATCACCTCCTAAGGGACCTAAATATAAGGGAAAATATTCATAGAATATTGTTCACATTACTATTATTTAGTGTTTTGAATTATGTCATTTGCTTTGATGGCAAGTACTTACAGACCACCAAAAATGTGGTTGAGAGGAACCCACCCAAGAAAATGTATAGTTAAAAGCACTAGATAATTAGTGCAAAAAGCAAAGACTTTGTAAGATGCAAATGTCATTCATACTTGAATAATGGCCATGCATATTACTTTATGTAATATGGATTTGAGTATGAAGTGACTCAAAGAAAAACAAATACTTGGTATCTAGTATGGTTCATATTAATTAAAAAAAAGGATTGAACGTAGCCAAACCATATATCAACTAGTCTTTGGGCGTCACAAGCATGGCTGAATGATTTATGAATCATTTAGCATACATCATTTATGAGTCATTATTAGGTTGACATTCATGATAGGTCATGAATAGAACAAGAATTGAGGAAGAAAAACTCTTATGTACACTTAATAGTTGTATAAGTGAGATGAACTCAATTGAATGCCTAAGGTCACATAACCTATTGGCAAATATTTCTTGTGCAGAATAATATGATCTTAAAAGTGTTTTTTATTTTTTCACTATTGATAATATTAAGTATGCCTTATGTGAGTGGGAGTTTGTAGGAATTCCTCTAGACATTAGTGTCAAAGGCATAAGTACAACTTATTACTAAGTCAATCTAGTGTGAGTAGGAGTTGTTGGATTTATGTGACATGTGCATGCATAAAAATCCCATAAATGCACAAGAATGACTTAATAAGTTTGACACATTGGTAAAAATGAGTAGAGACAAGCTTGATAAAGCTCAACTCAGCTCACAAACAGCTCAAACTAATCTGAGTAAGCTTGGATTAGTTAAAGTTAGCTTATAAGAGTTCACAACTAGCTCATCCTAACTCAAACGAGCTAGATAAGTAACATTCATCTAAGATAGAGTAACACTAGTAGAGGTAGCTAGGTGGACTGGATGATATGGCATAAATGAGTGACATATTATTACCATATAGATCAATAGAAAGATAACAAGTGTCATCATTAGACTATTAACAAGTATCGCAATTTGAATATTGCTAACATGAAAGATAGTTATTAGTTACCAATAATTGTTTCCCTTCATTGAACTCACATGTCTCTTTAAAAGGTAGTGACCTTTTGTGAAGAGACATTTCCTTTCAATGAAGTAATATGTCTCTTCTAATGATTGTGACTATTTGTGAAGAGACATCTAGTAGCCTATAAATAGGTCATGTGTGTGGAAATTTGAATAGCAATAGATATATACAAATTCAAAAGAAAAACACTCTTTCCATCAATGGTCCCTTTCCATTAAGATCTAGTTTTGATTTACACAAGATTCTATAAGAAAGGTGGTGAACAAATGCTTGTCTTCACTCCAATAAAGTTAATTACAAGTCTGATATTTAGTGATTCATTATGTTCTTTCTTCCATCTCATTCAATTATTGCATAATTAATTCTATAGAGGACAAGTAAGTATACATGATCCTATGATTGTTTATGGAATTACTTGAAAATTCCTTTCAAAAGACTCCATCCTTTTGGCTCTTGCATGTGTTATTAGGCCAAATTGAGTATTGGGTTGGTCTTACACCTCTTGGTTAGAATTCATGATCTCATCATCTTCCCCTAGTTGAGGAGGATTTTCCCTCAAATCCAGCTCCATGCTATCCTCCAAAAAAGGAGACAAATCCCTTACATTGAAAGTAGCTGAAACTCCATCATCTTCAAGCAAATCAATCTTGTAGGAATTATTATTTATCTTAGCTAAGAGTTTGAAAGGGCCATCTGCTCATAGCATAAGTTTAGACTTCCTCTTACTACGAAATTTCTCCTTGCAAAGGTGAATCCACACAAGATCTCTCAAGACAAACTGAACTTGAAATCTTCCTTTATTGGTTACCTTTTCAAAGACAGCATTCTTTCTCAATTTGCTTCTCAATACTCTTATGCATTTTTTTCATTGATAGGCAAAGGTGCTAAATCAAGAGGAGTTAATGGATTAAACCCATAAACCACCTCAAAAGGAGAAAGTTTAGTAGTGCTATGCACAATTTTATTATAAGCAAACTTCACATATGCTAAACAAGCTTAAGATTCTTGTTAACAATAGTTCAATCCACCACTTCAGTTTGCCTATCCGTTTGTGGATAACAAGCAGTGCTAAAGAGTAGTCTTATTCTAAGCTTTTTCCTTAACATCTTCCAAAAGTAGCTTAAAATTTTAGCATCTCGATCAGACACTATACTTTTAGGAATTCCATGCAAGCGTACAATCTCATAGAAGAATAAATTAGCCACATGAGAGGCATCATCAGTTTTTCTACAAGCAATGAAATGGGCCATTTTAGAGAATCTATTAACAATTACCATAATTGAATCCTTTCCCCTTGAAATTCTTGGCAACCCAAGCATAAAATCCATGCTCACATCAACCCATATTTGGTATGGTACAAGTAGTGGCATATATAAACCATGTGTAGCTTCTTTGCTTTTAGCTTTCTTGCAAATGACACACCTCTCAATAATGTGATGAACATCTTTGATTAAATTTGGCCAATAAAAGTGCTCTTTAACCATCTCCAATGTCTTTTTCTCTCTAAAATGTCCAACCAAGCCTTTACCATATGCTTTTCTCATAAGGAGTTCTCTAATAGAGCAGTTAGGAATAACAAGCCTCCTAGATTTGAATAAAAAATCTTTATGTCTGTAAAACCCCTTAATAGCCATCTTTTCACAAGCTAAATAGATTTTAGCAAGAAATGGATCATCTTTGTATTGCTCTTTAATGTGTTCAAATCCCATCAACTTATCATTTAGTAATGAAATTAGAAAATACTCGCGAGAAAGTGCATTAGCCACCATATTTGAACTCCCTTTTTTGTATTTGACAATATAAGGAAAAGTTTCCAAGAATAACCCACTTGGCATGTCGTTGATTCAACTTTGCTTATCCCTTCAAGTGCTTTAAGGACTCATGATTTGTATGAATAAAAAACTTCTTAGGTAATAAATAATGCTGCCATGTCTCAAGGGCTCTAATTAAGAAATAAAACTCTTTATCATAAATGGAATAATTCAAACTTGTTCCACTGAGTTTTTCGCTAAAATAAAACTCTACCTTTAAAATGCTTTTTGGAACAGGCCATTCTTTGATAGCTTTCATCTTTTCTTCATCTACTTCAACTCCCTATTATGAAATAACAAAACTAAGAAAGATAACTTGATCTTGATAGAATTGGCACTTCTTGATATTGCTAAATAATTTCTCTTCTTGCAATACTTGAAAGACCTCTCTCAAATGATTTATATGTTCAACATAGGTCTTGCTATAAATTAAGATGTCATTAAAATATACCACAACAAACTCACTAATATACCTTCGCAGCATATGATTTATTAGTTGCATGAAAGTGCTTGGAGCATTGGATAGCCCAAAGGCATGACCATTTATTCATACAACTCATGCTTAGTTTTGAAGGTTATCTTTCATTTATCTTGTTCTTTCATCCTGATTTGATTATAACCACTTCTCAAATTAATTTTTGAAAACACTTTAGAGCTATACAACTTATCTAGCATGTCATTTAACCTTGGAATTGGATATTGGTACTTGATTGTGATCTTGTTAATAGCCTGTTATCCACACACATACAGATGGTTCCATCTTTCTTTGGCACCAATAAAGCTAGTACAGAACAAGTACTTATAGACTCCTGCACATGCCCTTCTTCAAGCAACTTATTTACTTGTCTTTGCATCTTCTTTGCTTTTTACAGATTCATTCTATAGGTTAGTCTATTTGGTAAGGCAGCCTTTGGAATAAAATCAATTTGGTGCTCAATCCCTCTAATTGGTGGTAACCCTTTTAGCAATTCTTCTGGAAAGATAACTTCATACTCTTTTAATAGTGAATGAATTTGTAAGGGTAATGATCCCATAATGTTTGGCTACACTTCCTTTAACAACAAAAAGAAGACAAGGTCTGAATTAAATAAGGCTTTTGTAACTTCTCCTTTTATTGCAAGTAAGCTACTTTTCTTCTCCCTTTTTGGCAACAGTTGATCTCTTTGCACCTATTGAGGACTAAGGGGTGCTAAGACAAATCTGTTAGCTATCCTTCTCAAAAGCATATGTGTTTTTAAATCCATCATGTACAACCTTCCTATCATACTATCATAGCATTCCCAATAATAAATGACTTGCATTCATCGGGACTATATCACATTGAATCTTATCTTTGTAGGACTTTCCAATGGAAAATGGAACTACCACATGTTTAATGACTTTCACTAGATCATAATGAATGTTTTGGCATGTTTGAAGATCAATTTAAGATTCTAATTTGCTTATAGGTGATGTGAAAGGAGAGGGTAATGAAACATGAAGTATTAAGTAATTCTCTATGTGTTTCACAAAAATAGGAATGACTCTTGTTAATTAGCGTGAATGCATCTTAAAATAAGCTTACATGCATGTCCATGTGACTGTAAATCCATTCAAACATGTTGGTTTCATATATTTATTTGATAGGTACATTGTGGCTTCTTTTGTCTTGATAATACATATGATTGTGATAAAAAAGTCCACTTAAGCATATTCAATCAACAAATGTCTTGGCGTGTTTGAAGACCAATTTGAAATTCTAATTTGCTTATAGGTGGTATGAAAGGATAAAGGGTATAGATTAAGGGAATTAGGTAATTCCATAAACAGTCACAAGATCAAGGATACTTACTTGTCCTCCATAGAACTAGTTATGCAACAATTGAATATGATGGAAGAAAGAACATAATCAATCACCAAAGGCCATACTTGCAATCAACTTTTATTGGAGTGAAAAATAAGCATTTCTTCACCACCTTTCTTGTAGAATCTTGTGTAAATCAAAACTAGATCTTAATGGAAAGGAAACATTGATGGGAGGAGTATTTTTTTTCTGAATTCTATATATATTGCACTATATAAATTGCCACACACATGGTCTATTTATAGGCTATAAAATGTCTCTTCACAAAAGGTCACAATTATTGGCAGAAAGGCATATTGCTTCATTGAAAATGAAGAGACATGTGAGTTCCATGAAAGGAAACAATTCTTGGAAGCCAATAACTACCCTTCATGTTAGCAATATTCAAATTGCAACACTTGTTGACAATCTAATGATGACATTTGTTATCCTTTTATTGATCCACATAGTGATGATATGTCATACATTTGTGCCATATCATCTAGTCCACCTAGTGTCCTCTACTAGTATCACTTCACCTTAGTTGAGTGTCACTTATCTAGTTGGGTCAAGTTGGTTTAAGTTGAGGTGAGCTAGTCATAAGCTCTTGTTAATGTATATGCCCTAAAACTAATCATATTGGTAATTGTAATTTTGAATCATGTTATTTTAATAGCAATTCCAATTATTATATTTATATATATTGTCTGCATAATATATATTCAATTATGATAATAACCTTAGAATAATTGTATTCTTAAATGTCCCTAGTCATATATCATTGTGGATTAGGTTGCTTTGATATGTTAAGACTAGCATGTGTGAAGACTTATATGGGATATTAAGTTTACACATGAGTACAAGTTAGAGAACTTGTATACTAGACCGACCCATATTAAGAACACTACATGGATCGTTATATGAGTGTCATGAGTGGTTCTTAGTGATCATTATTAATATGGTCCTTTGACCTGAGATCACCAAGGTTCCCTACATGTGAGTTGCATATTTTGATACTATTCTATATCACTAATGGTTGAGTGAATGTAAAGGTAGATATTGGATATGTCACATATCATGTGGAGGGATTTGTGTGATCAAGATGGGATTTGTCCCTCCTATATAATAGGAGTAACATCTCTGGGCCCCTTGATTAAGTAAAGCTAAGAAAATGCATGGCCATGCTCAGATGAATTGACATGGGATGTCGATTACATTTGTTTCAGTCAGCTTACCTAAGAATCAAGAAACCTTAAGATTGGGCTATACGGGAATGACACGGTCCATGTCTCGTGCTCAATCTAGATGTATAGGACAAAAAGACATAAATGATGATCACGTGTAAAGGTTTAGTCAAATCACCGACTTTCTCATTACTTAGGTAACAATGATATGTTGCTAGACACCAATCATTGTTTATGATCATTAATATGATTAATGGTTATTGCCAACGTAATAAGAGCCTGTAGGGTCGCGCACTTAGAGCTTAGTGAATTTGGAATTAATGGACCAAATTGTTTGGGCCTAATATTTGGGAATTCATGTTATAATTATAAGGCCCAATAGCAAGCCTATAATTGTACATGAAATAAAGCCCAAATAGATTAGGTTTTTCTATGCACCTATTTAAATAGGTTTGTTGGGTAATAATAGGATTATGATTATCATTATTCAAGCACCCCAAACGGCATAGAAAAACCCTAGCACCTCTCTTTGACCAAAAACCTCTGAAGAGGCGTAGCTAGCACTACGAGGTGAAAGGAGATCAATTCCAACCGATGTTTGTGTGGACATTCATCGGTGATTCACGGGTTCGTGTGGATACCATAGAGGTGCAACCACATCAAACGTTGCACTGGTGATCTGATCTTCCGGTTCGTGATTTAGAAGCAGATCGGATTTGCTGTGTAGCGGACAGAAGATTTTTGGCCAAAAGGTATAAACCCTAATCCCTAATCTATGGCATTCTTTATTCGCATGGATCCTTGGTGGAAATTGTGCAAAATTTTTATTCCGCTATGCATGTATGATGCGTGATTTCCAGCAGTGGTATCAGAGCCGCTTGCGAATCCATATATTAGTTTTCTGTGTTATACGTATAAATCTGGATAATTCGTATTTAATCAGATCATGCATGATGCAATTAGGGTTCTGGATTAATGTAATTCTGTATGTTGATGAATCGGTTTTTGATTAGATTAAAATTAGATTGAAACATACATAATTAATGATTCAGTTTTAATGATATTAGAAACTGGAAACGTAGCTGATGAAGGTTTTATTTTAATGAGATTAAAATTCGAACAGAAACATGTCTGATCATATACATGTGATGTATGCATTCTGTTTCGTTTAATGAGATTAAATTAAACAGAAACATGGACTAATGTTTGAGTTAATATGGTGGAACATCAAGAATAGGATTCTGGAACAGTTCTAGAATTAGGGTTCTTGATAAATTCTAATTTTGGCCGATTGTTTTAATGGTTAATACAGAAACTGTAACATTCAAAATTTTCTAGATTTTGCCCGAAAGTCTTCAAAATTTTGAATGTAAGATGCATAAAAAAATTTTGGAAGGGGGCTCCGCCCCCTCACCTCTGCGAGGGGCGGCCCCCCCTTGACCCCCGCCTGCTAACTGGCTAGCGGGACTGCCATGCTAACTCTGCTTAGTGCAATAATTGATAGCCTGAATCTAAGCTGCGTTTTAAAATCAATTTTTTCACAACCTTCTAATTTTAAACAAGTTAAAATTGGAAACAAGATCAATTTCAATGAATACCTATGGTTGTTTGTATGCTTACATGTGATGTTTGCTGCATGATGCATAGTTATGGCCCTTACACCATAATGTTTGGTTATCTTTCATTTATTGGTTTTGTTTTTATTGTAATTAAATACGGCCTGTGTGTCGTGCCTTTCTCTATAAATTCTAGTTGTACATTCTTTCTCTCACCTTACTCCCCACGAATGTAACTCGAGTTTTCTCCTTCATTATGTATTGTAAAGCTAGAATAGTTTTCTTTCAAATGTATGACATGTTTAAGCTTGGAGCTTGCTGCCATGGAGACAAGGAGCCAAAATCAATATGAGGACAACCGTGGAAGTTGCTTAAAGAAGATATCTTTACCCTAGGTTGACCTTTTGGTTTTCTCATTGGCTTGGGAAAACCAATGTAGTTGGGCTATAACTATGCACATTTATTTTATGCTTTATTGCATGCTTTATATTAATGTATATGATATGTTAGATATAGGCATGTATGGATGGCAAATAATGGTGAGATCTAAAATAGACATTTAAATCCCTCAATGTAAATATTAAGTCAGTAATAAAAGTGATGCCTTCCAATGAATGGCACTTGTCAAGGCCTTGATCAACATAAGGTAAGTTTGCCAAAGCAAAGTGCCTAGTTTATCTTGGTGAGACACGATAGGACAATAGTGATGTCCAAATGCCAATAATTAGGTTTTTGACTTAACTAGGCCATCTCAATAGGATTGGGGGCCTAGAGGCATGGAGTTAGGCTTAAGTCCATGAGATGGATTTGAACAAGTGTTGTTCACCTAACTATCCAAGAGTTACATAAGATGTAATTGGCAAGGAGTTGCCTACCTAAATAGCCAAAGCTTGAGTGATCAGCCAAAGCTGACTTAAGTCTAAGTGAAATATGGATCTTGGCCCACTAGAAAATCTCAAACGCTACGATTTTCCGAAATAATAGTGAGGGCTATTATTTTGAGAAAAATAGTGGGAGTATTATTTAATAAAAGACCTTATTAAATAAATAAAATACATGATTCTCATTTTGCGTATTTTTCTATTGTAGATAACCATGACATCAAATGCATCAAACTTATCACCGCGATCTATCCTTGAGAAGGATAAACTAAATAGGATGAATTTTCTCGATTCGTATCGAAACTTGAGGATTGTCCTCAAGCATGAGAAAAAGCAGTATGTCCTAGAGCAACCTACTCCAGATAAGCCTGCTGCTAATGTTCCTCGAGCGGAAAAGGATGCTTATAAGAAGCATCTAGAAGATGCTCTGGATGTCAGTTGTCTCATGCTTGCTACCATGAACTCTGAGCTTCAGAAGCAACATGAGAACATGGAGGCATTCAATATGATTGATCACCTTAAACAGCTCTACCAAGAGCAAGCAAGATATGAGAGATATGATGTATCTAAAGCATTGTTTCAGTGTAAGATGGCTGAAGGAACACCCGTTGCTACACATGTGCTTAAAATGATTGGGTACATCAATAGCCTTGAAAGATTGGGTTTTCCTTTGCAGCAAGAATTGGCCACTGATATAGTTCTGCAATCGTTGCTTGAGAGCTACAGTCAATTCGTCATGAATTACAACATGAACGAAATTGATAAGACTTTGCCTGAACTGCTTAACATGTTGAGAATTGTTGAGCAGAACTTGAAAAAGTCCAAGCCCAATTCCATTATGATGGTTCAAAAGGGCAAAGGAAAGGGAAAATCTAAGGCCAAGAATAAAAAGAAAAAGGAGAAGACTGATGGAAAGTCCAAGTTAAGTTCCTTTGCACTGAAGCCCAAAGGTGGCGTGGCCAAGGAAGGGCAATGCTTCCATTGTAAAGAACCAGGACATTGGAAGCAAAATTACAAGATTTACCTAAAAGAGCTTAAGAAGCAAAAGGAAAGTGGGACTTCCAACTCAGGTATTTATGTTATAGAGGTTAATTTATCTACTTCTACATCTTGGGTATTAGATACTGGATGTGGTACTCACATTTGTGTAAATGTGCAGGATCTTAAAGAAAGTAGATCATTAGCTAAAGGTGAAGTGGACCTGCGCGTTGGAAATGGAGCAAGAGTTGCTGCATTAGCTGTAGGGACTTATTATTTATCTTTACCTAGTGGATTAGTTTTAGAATTGGACAATTGTTATTTTGTGCCTACTGTTAGTAGAAATTTGATTTCTATTTCTTGTTTAGACAAGAAAGGTTTTTCATTTATAATAAAGGACAAATGTTGCTCTATTTATTTAAATGAAATATTTTATGGCAGTGCACAATTAATGAATGGTCTTTATGTTCTGGACCTTGAAAATCCAATCTATAACATAAACATGAAGAAGGTCAAAACTAATAATTTAAATCCAACCTATCTTTGGCATTGTCGTTTAGGCCATATAAATGAGACACGCATCTCCAAACTTCATAAGGATGGATTTTTGGACTCATTTGATTTCGAATCATATGAGGTATGTGAGTCATGTTTATTAGGTAAGATGACTAAAGCCCCTTTTACTGGGAAAGGTGAAAGGGCTAGTGATTTATTAGGCCTTATACATAGTGATGTATGTGGACCTTTAAATACACAAGCTAGAGGAGGTTATCAGTACTTCATTACTTTTACTGATGATTTCAGTAGATATGGTTATGTGTTTCTTATGAAACACAAGTCTGAATCTTTTGAAAAGTTCAAAGAGTTCAAAAATGAAGTACAAAACCAACTTGGTAAAAGTATTAAAGCACTTCAATCAGATCGAGGTGGTGAATACTTAGACCGAGAGTTCCTTAATCATCTAAAGGAGTGTGGCATTGTATCACAACTCACTCCACCAGGAACACCTCAATGGAATGGTGTTTCTGAAAGGAGGAATCGAACTTTGTTAGACATGGTTCGGTCAATGATGAGTCAGGCTGACCTTCCAAATTCCTTCTGGGGACATGCTCTAGATACTGCAACTTTCACACTAAACCGTGTTCCATCAAAATTAGTTCAAAAAACACCATATGAGATATGGACTGGGAAACGTCCTAGTTTGTCTTTTATGAAGATTTGGGGCTGCGAAGCTTACGTAAGACGTCAGGCTTCTGATAAACTTGGACCCAAATCTGATAAATATTTTTTTGTTGGATATCCTAAGGAAACAAAAGGATATTATTTCTATAATCCAACCGAGCAAAAAGTGTTTATTGCTTGAACTGGTATTTTTCTAGAGAGAGAATTTATCTCTAAAAGAATCAGTGGGAGAAGAATAGAACTTGAAGAAATTCAAGATCAACGAGAAAACATTGAACTTGAGATGGAACCTGAGCCGGTTCCACAAACAGTTGTAGAAGAACCTGCTCATGTAACACAGAACCCACGTAGATCTAGTAGGATACGTCGTGAGCCCGAGAGATATGGTTTTCTCGTGACTCATCACGGTGATGTGTTGCTCATGGACCAAGATGAGCCCACAACCTACCAAGAGGCTATGATAGGGCCAGATTCTGAGAAATGGCTAGAAGCTATGAAATCAAAGATGGACTCCATGTATTCAAACCAAGTTTGGACTTTGGTTGATCCACCTGAAGGGGTAAAACCCATTGGGTGCAAATGGATTTTGAAAAAGAAAACTGACATGGATGGTAATGTGTGTACCTTTAAGGGACGATTGGTTGCAAAAGGTTTCAAACAAATCCATGGTATTGACTATGATGAGACTTTTTCTCCAGTTGTCATGCTTAAATCCATCAGGATTCTTCTAGCTATAGCAGCATATTATGATTATGAAATCTAGCAAATGGATGTCAAAACTGCTTTCCTTAATGGAAATCTTCTTGAGGATGTGTACATGACACAACCTGAAGGTTTTGTAAATCCTGAAAATGTCAGAAAAGTTTGCAAATTGCAACGATCCATTTATGGGTTGAAGCAAGCTTCTCGGAGTTGGAATCTTCGTTTCGATGATGCGATCAAAGAGTTTAGTTTCATGAAGAATGAAGATGAACCCTGTGTGTACAAAAAGGTTAGTGGGAGCACAATAGTCTTTCTGGTGTTATATGTAGATGACATATTACTCATTGGAAATGACATTCCTACACTACAGTTTGTAAAAACTTGGTTAGGAAATTATTTTTCTATGAAAGACTTAGGTGAGGCCTCCTATGTATTAGGTATCAAGATCTATAGAGATAGATCGAGAAAATTTCTTGGCCTAAGTCAGAGTACATACATCGACAAGGTGCTAAAAAGGTTTAGCATGCAAGATTCTAAGAGAGGATTCTTGCCGATGTCGCATGGCATAAGTCTCTCAAGAATTCAATGTCCTTCCACAGAGTATGAGAGACAGCGCATGAGTAAGATCCCTTATGCATCTGCGATTGGATCTATCATGTATGCCATGTTATGTACTCGTCCTGATGTCTTGTATGCTTTAAGCATGATGAGTAGATACCAATCAGATCCTGGTGAAAGTCACTGGACAGCTGTCAAGAACATTCTTAAGTACTTAAGAAGAACTAAAGACATGTTTTTGATTTATGGAGGTGAGGAAGAGCTCATTGTAAATGGTTACACTGATGCTAGCTTTCAAACCGATAGAGATGACTTCAGGTCGCAGTCAGGTTATGTATTTTTGTAACGACCCCAAATTAGTACAATAGTAATATATATATACTATAAAAAAAAGAGAGAAGAAATTTTATTGAGATTGTAACGAGTGAAAATTTGTTTAGAAACCTAAAAATAGATTTTAGAAAGTTTTATTTAGAAATTCATTGAATTTCTGCACCCGGTAAAGTGAAAAAGTGAGAAAATGAGTCAAAATTATAGTAAATTAATTCAAAAATCAATGGATGATCAAAAATAATTTTCAAAGCTCAAAAAGGGTTATGGGAAGTAGAAATAAAATTTTTAAGATATTTAAAAGCCTAGGGGTGAAAATGTAAAGAAGTTAGGTAAGTAGGGGCCAAATCGTAATAAACCCTTTTATCTTTTTAGCCTTTTTATTTTTTTGTTGTTCAGGTTGGGTTGACCTATGTTATTTTCAGACCCAAGTGTGAAAAAATGAGGCCCAATTTCATGATCCATCACCAGCCCAAGCTTCCAAGGGAAGCCAAGGACCAAAATGAAAGAAAAGGGCAAAGTTTGGGGCAAAAGTATAATATTTGAAAACCTTTAATTTGTGTCTCATTTTTATTGGATAAATCATGATGTGCTGGCCTGAATCTTAGCCACTTGGACGTGCAATGCAGCTCACCAAGTGTCCCCAAATGCAGCTCACCAAGTGTCCCCAAAGTCCAAGGCATTTAATGTTGGAAATGATTGAATTTGTGAGATTTTTTTTAGAAATCCTTTAAGCATTTTTTTTATAAAGTAAGTGAGGCTTAGTTGCAGCACATTTGCTGCTCCTCTCCAGCAAAATTTCGTGACCCCATAGAGAAGTAACAAGGGAAGCTAGACAAAGTAAATTCAAGGGATTTTGGCAAGTTAAATAGGTAGGTTTTGATACCCCTCATACTCTTGTGAATTTCTTCTTCCTCTTGACTCTAAAATTTGATTTTTATTTCCTTGAATTCATCTCCCTCTCCCTTAGAATTCATATTTGAAAGGAGGAAGAATCAAGTAAGGAATTAAGGTGAGTAATAGCTTGTTATACACTTTATGAATTCCTAATGCTGGATGGTCATGAGGAATATGATTTCTAGGATATGATTTGTGTTAGTTGTTGAGATAATTAGTTTTGGATGATTTGAGCATGTCTAATGGTGTTTTAGATATTGTTATGTTGATCTATGGCTTTGGTTTGGTGTAAAAGTAACAAGAATCCATGATGTATACACTAGGACCTTAGAGGCATGATGGTGCATGTGTGGGTTTGGCATGATTTGTTTGGAGTTTGGCTAAATTGATGAAATTAGGATGATTCTTATGAGTTATGAAGCCTAAGGAAGATGATTTTTAAGTTATGGAAGTGTGTATGAAGTTTCCCTTTTGAGAAGCCAAGGGGAGAACGAGGTTTAGCCATGTAAATTGTGTTTTTGGATGATCAGAAATGTACATGGGGTAGAACACGGCCCATGTTGTATCCCGTGTTCTTTGTGAAAGCTGATCAGTAATGTACACGGGGTATAACACGTCCCATGTTGTACCCCGTGTTCTTTGTCGGAAGCTGATCAGAAATGTACATGGGGTAGAACACGGCCCATGTTGTATCCCATGTTCTGAACACGGGGTAGAACACGGCCCATGTTCACCCCCATGTTCTTTGACCAGTGAACAATTTGGTCTCAAATAATTCCTGCCCTTATGCTTTCTAGATAGGATCTACATACAAAGTATTTTGTGTGTGACATAAATTGTTTAATTGGTGTGTATGACCTATGAATGATTTAATTTGTATACATGAATATCCTTTAGGGTTGATATGTGAATGAGCATAAAAGGATAAATGAAGCATAAAACACTTATGGCATTGTTGGTATTTTGACACATTCCTCGAGGAAAAATTGTGGTTAATGCATGTGGCGTCCCACAATTGTTCATTCTACTTACAAAAATGTGGGAGGGAGAAAACATCCTTCGCAGAGAAGGAGAGAAGGGGTAAGTAGTGGAGGGAAAAGGTTGGTGGCCTCGGGCCTAGGGTGGCGGGGGATAAGGTTGGACCGAAGATATAAGGTGACTTTGCATACCAACTAATGCCATTCCTCAAATAACATAATATCTAAATTTGAGCTTTTAATTGGAAAAGCAACCTTATATGGGAAGACCAAAGAGGGGCAATAATAGGTTATTATTCACTGAGTATGTTTATACTCATTCTGTATTTTCTTTAATCTATCTTTTCAGATAATGACCATGGATCCGTGGACGCGCGGTGATACTTACAGAGGACATGCCACGACACCCTTTGGAACGTATGATTTAGAGTTGCAAATAGGGTTAATGAGTCAAATGACTGGGTTTTCTGTATGTCAGTTATGATAGACTTACCTCTGTAAATATTTTTGTACTGTTATATGTATATTATTTCGATATTTTAACTCTTTATTACCTACTTTCTTTCAACGCGCCCTAATATTATTTTTACAAGTATATGTGATATTGTGTCGTCTTTGGAGGCTAGTAAGGATATCTGATCAGTGTGGAATACTGATTGGATATCTTTACGCTGGTCACGATTACCGTATGTCGGGTCGTGACAGAGTTGGTATCAGAGCCTGGTTCTTAATGCTTGTGAGTCTTTAGAGTCTGTTGTGACCCAAGTCAGTTCTGGGGTTGTGAAAGGCATGTGAAGAAGTAAGTGTTAGCAGCTACGGATCCATGATAATTCCAGGTAACATTTTATATTTTTAATTTTTGATATTAATCATTAATTAAATTTATTTTAGATAGCTATGCCTAGAAAAAGGCAAGTTCAACCTCCAATGCCTCGCCGACCTACCAGAGCATATCTGGAAGTGTCAGAAAATGAGGCATCTGTAAATGCACCTATTGAAAATCTAGAAAAGTCTGAGCAGGAACAACCTGCTGCCCCGGATTGGGCTATAAGGCTACAACAGACGCTAGATAAATTTCTAGACCAAACCCAGAATCCTATTGCTCCACCTCCGGCATCTCCACCTAAAAGACAGGTCCCAATATTGCCTCCAAGGGAGAGATTGCAATTTGTGCATGAGTTTCAAAAGCTAAACCCTCCTAAGTATGATGGCACTGACCCTACAGCTGATCTGTATCAGTTTATGGATCAGATTGAAAGGGTGTGTAAACTACTGGGATGTGACGAAAACATGATGGTAGAACTGGTAGGCCACCAGTTGGAGGATGTTGCACACTTTTGGTACGCGCATAATATTGAACCCATTATTACGGCTCAGGAGCCAATTACTTGGAAGCAGTTTCAGGAGGAATTTATCGATAGATTTTTACCGCCAAGTATTAGGGAGGCAAAGGCTCGAGAGTTCGAGAAGTTAACTCAGGGGTCAATGATGGTGGCCCAATACGATGCTCAGTTTACTCGGTTATCACGAAATGCAGAACATTTGGTACCAACAGAGAGAGCTCGCGTCAATCAATTTGTGTACGGACTTCGAGATTACGTTATTCTTAGGGTCAGTGCCATCATACTTAGGAGGGTTTAACTTTTGAAACTCATGCACTAATTGTAATCTCTCCCTTGGAGGCAATATTGGAACCTGTCTTTTAGGTGGAGATGCCGGAGGTGGAGCAATAGGATTCTGGGTTTGGTCCAGGAATTTATCTAGCATCTGTTGTAGCTTTATAGCTCAATCTGGCGCTGCAGGTTGTTCCTGCTCAGTCTTTTCTGGATTTTCAATAGGTGCATTTACAGATGCCTCATTTTCTGACACTTCCGGATGTGCTCTGGTAGGTCGGCGAGGCATTGGAGGTTGAACTTGCCTTTTTCTAGGCATAGCTATCTAAAACAGATTTAATTAATGATTAATATTAAAATTTAAAAATAAAAAATGTTACCTGGAATCATCATGGATCCGTAGCTGCTAACACTTACTTCTTCACATGCCTTTCACAACCTCCAGAACTTACTTGGGTCACAACAGACTCTAATGACTCACAAGCACTCAGGATCATGCTCTGATACCAACTCTGTCACGACCTGACATACTTAGTCGTGACCGGCGTAAAGATATCCAATCAGCAATCCACACTGATAAGATATCCTTACTAGCCTCCAAAAATAACACAATATCACATATACTTTTAAAAATAATATTAGGGCGCACCAAAAGAAAGTAGGTAATAAAGAGTTAAAAATACTGAAATAATATACATATAACAGTACAAAAATATTTACAGAGATAAGTCTAACATAACTTTACATACAGAAAACCTAGTCATCTGACTCACTAACCCGATTAGGGCCTTCCTCCTCCGGATCAGATTTTGGAGGAGAACTAGAACTAGGCGTTAAGGGCCCTAACGGTGTCTCATTGCTCCCGGTATCGCCATCCGGGGGGACTAGGACTAAAGGAAAGAAAATCTGAAGGACATTTGGCTCACTGTCCATGGGCCAATAGTCCATGTGATACAAAATGTTTAACTCATTGGGAGTGACCCGAATCTCTATTTGCAACTCTAATCCATACGTTCCAAAGGGTGTTGTGGCATGTCCTCTGTAAGTGTTACCGCGCGTCCACGGATCCATTGTCAATATCTGAAAAGACAAATTAAAGAAAATATAGAATGAGTATAAACATACTCAGTGAGTAATAACCTATTATTGCCTCTTTTTGATTTTCCCCATTTAAGGTTGCTTTTCTAATTAAAAAGCCCAAAGTTGGATATTACGTTATTTGAGAAATGGCATTAGTTGGCATGCAATGTCACCTTATATCTTCGGTCCAACCTTATCCCCCGCCACCCTAGGCTTGAGGCCACCAACCTTTTCCCTCCACTACTTACCCCTCCTCTCCTTCTCTGCGAAGGATGTTTTCTCCCTCCCACATTTTTGTAAGTAGAATGAACAATTGTGGGACACCACATGCATCAACCACAATTTTTCCTCGAGGAATGTGTCAAAATACCAATAATGCCATAAGTGTTTTATGCTTCATTTATCCTTCTATGCTCATTCTCATATCAAACTCTAAAGGATATTCATGTAGACAAATTAAATCATTCATATGTCATACACACATTTGTTCATCTGTCAAAGTACACGGGGGTGAACATGGGCCGTGTTCTACCCCGTGTACATTAAACCCTGTCACGATCCGACATACTTAGTCGTGACCGGCGTAAAGATATCCAATCAGCAATCCACACTGATAAGATATCCTTACTAGCCTCCAAAAACAACACAATATCACATATACTTTTAAAAATAATATTAGGGCGCGCCAAAAGAAAGTAGGTAATAAAGAGTTAAAAATACTGAAATAATATACATATAACAGTACAAAAATATTTACAGAGATAAGTCTAACATAACTTTACATACAGAAAACCTAGTCATCTGACTCACTAACCCGATTAGGGCCTTCCTCCTCCGGATCAGATTCTGGAGGAGAACTAGAACTAGGCGTTAAGGGCCCTAACGGTGTCTCATTGCTCCCGGTATCGCCATCCGGGGGGACTAGGACTAAAGGAAAGAAAATCTGAAGGACATTTGGCTCACTGTCCATGGGCCAATAGTCCATGTGATACAAAATGTTTAACTCATTGGGAGTGACCCGAATCTCTATTTGCAACTCTAATCCATACGTTCCAAAGGGTGTTGTGGCATGTCCTCTGTAAGTGTTACCGCGCGTCCACGGATCCATGGTCAATATCTGAAAAGATAAATTAAAGAAAATATAGAATGAGTATAAACATACTCAGTGAGTAATAACCTATTATTGCCTCTTTTTGATTTTCCCCATTTAAGGTTGCTTTTCTAATTAAAAAGCCCAAAGTTGGATATTACGTTATTTGAGAAATGGCATTAGTTGGCATGCAATGTCACCTTATATCTTCGGTCCAACCTTATCCCCTGCCACCCTAGGCTTGAGGCCACCAACCTTTTCCCTCCACTACTTACCCCTCCTCTCCTTCTCTGCGAAGGATGTTTTCTCCCTCCCACATTTTTGTAAGTAGAATGAACAATTGTGGGACGCCACATGCATCAACCACAATTTTTCCTCGAGGAATGTGTCAAAATACCAATAATGCCATAAGTGTTTTATGCTTCATTTATCCTTCTATGCTCATTCTCATATCAAACTCTAAAGGATATTCATGTAGACAAATTAAATCATTCATATGTCATACACACATTTGTTCATCTGTCAAAGTACACGGGGGTGAACATGGCCCGTGTTCTACCCCGTGTACATTACTGATCAACTTTCAGCAAAGAACACGGGGTGAAACATGGGCCGTGTTCTACCCCTTGTTCAGAACATGGGGTAGAACATGGGCCGTGTTCTACCCCATGTACATTACTGATCCTCCAAAAACACAAATTTACAAGGCTAAACCTCCTTCTCCCCTTGGCTTCTCAAAAGAGAAGCTTCATACACACTTTTATAACTCAAAATTTCATCTTCCTTAGGCTTCATAACTCATAAGAATCATCCTAATTTCATCAATTTAGCTAACTTCCAAACAAAATCATGCCAACCCACACATGCACCATTATGCCTTTAAAGTCCTAGTGTATACATCATGGTTTCTTATTGCTTTTACACTAAACCAAGGCCATAGATCAACATAACAACATCTAAAAACACCATTAGACATGTTCAAATCATCCAAAACCAATTATCTCAACAACTAACACAAATCATGTCCTAAAAATCACATTACTCGTGACCATCCAGCATTAGGAATTCATGAAGTGCATAACAAGCTATTACTCACCTTAAATCCTTACTTGCCTCTTCCTCCTTTCAAATTTGAATTCTAAGGGAGAGGGAGAGGAATTCAAGAGGATAAAAATCAGATCTTAAAGTCAAGAGGAAGAAGAATTTCACAAGAGTATTAGGGGTATCAAAATCTACCTATTTAACATTGCCAATTTTCCTTGAATTCACTTTGTCTAGCTTCCCTTGTTACTTCTTTATGGGATCACGTTTTTTGCTAGAGAGGAGCAGCAAATGTGCTGCAGTTAAGCCTCACTTACTTTATATAAAAAATGCTTAAATAAATTCTAAGAAAAATCTCACAAATTCACTCATTTCCAACATTAATTGCCATGGATTTTGGGAGGATCTTGGGGACACTTGGTGGGCTGCATTTGGGGACACTTGGTGAGCTGCATTGCACGTCCAAGTGACTAAGATTCAGGCCAGCACATCATGCTTAATCCAATAAAAATGAGACACAAATTAAAGATTTTCAAATATTACACTTTTACCCCAAATTCTGCTAGTTTCTTTCATTTTGGTCCTTGGCTTCCCTTGGAAGTTTGGGCTGGTGTTAGATCACATATACTTTTAAAAATAAGTATGATCGGGTAACACTTAGGGTAACAAGTGTTTTTAAAGGTTACTCCTATGAAAGGAGTCATGCGATTCGGTAAAAAGGGAAAATTGGCACCCAGGTTTGTAGGGCCTTATCGGATCACACGTCGAATCGGAAAGGTGGCTTATCAATTGGAATTGCCAGATCATATGAGGGGAATACATCCAGTTTTTCATATATCTATGTTGCGAAAATATCTCCCAGATGAATCCCATGTATTGAAAGAAATACCGGTGGAACTAGATCGAAAGCTAACATATGAAGAACAACCGGTACAGATCGTTGATTGGCAAATACGAAAATTAAGATCTAAAGAAGTCCCCATGGTGAAAGTAATATGGGATAGACATGGAGTCCAAGGGGCAACCTGGGAATTAGAAAAGGAAATGAGCGAAAAATATCCCCATATATTTGGTAAGTTTTCTTTTTATAACCATTCTTTAGTCAGCAATAAGTTTATACCTTATCCAAAGAAAATTCGAGGACGAATTTTTTTTGAAGGGGGAGAGAATTTGTAACGACCCTAAACTAGTACAATAGTAAACTAAGTATTACGTTATTCTTAGGGTCAGTGCCATCATATTAATGAGTGATATCTTTACACAACACATTTTTGTAATGAGTGAAAATTTCTTAGAAACCTAAGAATAGATTTTAAAAAATTTCTGTACCCGGCAAAGTGAAAAAGTGAGAAAATGAGTCAAAATTATAGTAAATTAATTCAAAAATCAATGGATGATCAAAAATATTTTTTCAAAGCTCAAAAATGGTTATGGGAAGTAAAAATAAAATTTTTAAGATGTTTGAAAGCCTAAGGGTGAAAATGTAAAGAAATTAAGTAAGTCGGGGCCAAATCGTAATAAACCCTTTTATTTTTTCGGCCTTTTTATTTTTGTTGTGCAGGTTGGGTTGGCCCATGTTATTTTCAGACCCAAATGTGAAAAAATAAGGCCCAAATTCGTGATCCAATACCAGCCCAAACTTCCAAGGGAAGCCAAGGACCAAAATGAAAGAAAATGACAGAATTTGGGGCAAAAGTGTAATATTTGAAAATATTTAAATTGTGTCTCATTTTTATTGGATTAAGCATGATGTGCTGGCTTGAATCTTAGCCACTTGGACGTGCAATGCAGCTCACCAAGTGTCCCCAAGATCCTCCCAAAATCCATGGCAATTAATGTTGGAAATGAGTGAATTTGTGAGATTTTTTTCTTAGAAATTCTTTAAGCATTTTTTTTATATAAAGTAAGTGAGGCTTAACTGCAGCACATTTGCTGCTCCTCTCTAGCAAAAAAACGTGATCCCATAGAGAAGTAACAAGGGAAGCTAGACAAAGTGAATTCAAGGAAAATTGGCAATGTTAAATAGGTAGATTTTGATACCCCTAATACTCTTGTGAAATTCTTCTTCCTCTTGACTCAAAAATCTAATTTTTATTTTCTTGAATTCATCTCCCTCTCCTTTAGAAGTCAATTTTGAAAGGAGGAAGAGACAAGTAAGGATTCAAGGTGAGTAATAGCTTGTTATGCACTTTATGAATTCCTAATGCTGGATGGTCACGAGCAATGTGATTTTTAGGACATGATTTGTGTTAGTTGTTGAGATAATTGGTTTTGGATGATTTGAACATGTCTAATGGTGTTTTTAGATGTTGTTATGTTGATCTATGGCCTTGGTTTAGTGTAAAAGCAATAAGAAACCATGATGTATACACTAGGACTTTAAAGGCATAATGGTGCATGTGTGGGTTGGCATGATTTTGTTTGGAATTTGGCTAAATTGATGAAATTAGGATGATTCTTATGAGTTATGAAGTCTAAGGAAGATGAAATTTTGAGTTATGAAAGTGTGTATGAAACTCCCCTTTTGAGAAGCCAAGGGGAGAAGGAGGTTTAGCCATGTAATTTGTATTTTTGGAGGATCAGTAATGTACATGGGGTAGAACACGGCCCATGTTCTACCCCATGTTTTGAACACGGGGTAGAACACGGCCCATGTTTCACCCCGTGTTCTTTGCTGAAAGTTGATCAGTAATGTACACGAGGGTAGAACACGGGCCATGTTCACCCCCGTGTACTTTGACAGATGAACAAATGTGTGTATGACATATGAATGATTTAATTTGTCTACATGAATATCCTTTAGAGTTTGATATGAGAATGAGCATAGAAGGATAAATGAAGCATAAAACACTTATGGCATTATTGGTATTTTGACACATTCCTCGAGGAAAAATTGTGGTTGATGCATGTGGCGTCCCACAATTGTTCATTCTACTTACAAAAATGTGGGAGGGAGAAAACATCCTTCGCAGAGAAGGAGAGGAGGGGTAAGTAGTGGAGGGAAAAGGTTGGTGGCCTCGGGCCTAGGGTGGCGGGGGATAAGGTTGGACCGAAGATATAAGGTGACATTGCATGCCAACTAATGCCATTTCTCAAATAACGTAATATCCAACTTTGGGCTTTTTAATTAGAAAAGTAACCTTAAATGGGGAAAATCAAAAAGAGGCAATAATAGGTTATTACTCACTGAGTATGTTTATACTCATTCTATATTTTCTTTAATTTGTCTTTTCAGATATTGACCATGGATCCGTGGACGCGCGGTAACACTTACAGAGGACATGCCACAACACCCTTTGGAACGTATGGATTAGAGTTGCAAATAGAGATTCGGGTCACTCCCAATGAGATAAACATTTTGTATCACATGGACTATTGGCCCATGGACAGTGAGCCAAATGTCCTTCAGATTTTCTTTCCTTTAGCCCTAGTCCCCCCGGATGGCGATACCGGGAGCAATGAGACACCGTTAGGGCCCTTAACGCCTAGTTCTAGTTCTAGTTCTCCTCCAGAATCTGATTCGGAGGAGGAAGGCCCTAATCGGGTTAATGAGTCAGATGACTAGGTTTTCTGTATGTAAAGTTATGTTAGACTTATCTCTGTAAATATTTTTGTACTGTTATATGTATATTATTTCAGTATTTTTAACTCTTTATTACCTACTTTCTTTTGGCGCGCCCTAATATTATTTTTAAAAGTATATGTGATATTGTGTTATTTTTGGAGGCTAGTAAGGATATCTTATCAGTGTGGATTGCTGATTGGATATCTTTACGCCGGTCACGACTAAGTATGTCGGGTCGTGACAGAGTTGGTATCACCTTATATCTTCGGTCCAACCTTATCCGTAGCGTCTGTTGTAGCTTTATAGCCCAATCCTTAGACTCTGTCACGACCCGACATACTTAGTCGTGACCGGCGTAAAGATATCCAATTAGCAATCCACATTGATAAGATATCCTTACTAGCCTCCAAAAACAACACAATATCACATATACTTTTAAAAATAATATTAGGGCGCGCCAAAAGAAAGTAGGTAATAAAGAGTTAAAAATACTGAAATAATATACATATAACAATACAAAAATATTTACAGAGATAAGTCTAACATAACTTTACATACAGAAAAACTAGTCATCTGACTCACTAACCCGATTAGGGCCTTCCTCCTCCGGATCAGATTCTGGAGGAGAACTAGAACTAGGCGTTAAGGGCCCTAATGGTGTCTCATTGCTCCCGGTATTGCCATCCGGGGGGACTAGGACTAAAGGAAAGAAAATCTGAAGGACATTTGGCTCACTGTCCATGGGCCAATAGTCCATGTGATACAAAATGTTTATCTCATTGGGAGTGACCCGAACCTCTATTTGCAACTCTAATCCATACGTTCCAAAGGGTGTTGTGGCATGTCCTCTGTAAGTGTTATCGCGCGTCCACGGATCCATGGTCAATATCTGAAAAGACAAATTAAAGAAAATATAGAATGAGTATAAACATACTCAGTGAGTAATAACCTAATATTGCCTCTTTTTGGTTTTCTCATTTAAGGTTACTTATCTAATCAAAAAGCCCAAATTTAGATATTACGTTATTTGAGAAATGGCATTAGTTGGCATGCAATGTCACCTTATATCTTCGGTCCAACCTTATCCCCCGCCACCCTAGGCCCGAGGCCACCAACCTTTTCCCTCCACTACTTACCCCTCCTCTCCTTCTCTGCGAAGGAGGTTTTCTCCCTCCCATATTTTTGTAAGTAGAATGAACAATTGTGGGACGCCACATGCATCAACCACAATTTTTCCTCGAGGAATGTGTCAAAATACCAATAATGCCATAAGTGTTTTATGCTTCATTTATCCTTCTATGCTCATTCTCATATCAAACTCTAAAGGATATTCATGTAGACAAATTAAATCATTCATATGTCATACACACATTTGTTCATCTGTCAAAGTACACGGGGGTGAACATGGCCCGTGTTCTACCCCGTGTACATTACTGATCAACTTTCAACAAAGAATACGGGGTGAAACATGGGCCGTGTTCTACCCCGTGTTCAGAACATAGGGTAGAACATGGGCCGTATTCTACCCCGTGTTCAGAACATGGGGTAGAACATGGGCCGTGTTCTACCCCATGTACATTACTGATCCTCCAAAAACACAAATTTACAAGGCTAAACCTCCTTCTCCCCTTGGCTTCTCAAAAGAGAAGCTTCATACACACTTTTATAACTCAAAATTTCATCTTCCTTAGGCTTCATAACTCATAAGAATCATCCTAATTTCATCAATTTAGCTAACTTCCAAACAAAATCATGCCAACCCACACATGCACCATTATGCCTTTAAAGTCCTAGTGTATACATCATGGTTTCTTATTGCTTTTACACTAAACCAAGGCCATAGATCAACATAACAACATCTAAAAACACCATTAGACATGTTCGAATCATCCAAAACCAATTATCTCAACAACTAACACAAATCATGTCCTAAAAATCACATTGCTCGTGACCATCCAGCATTAGGAATTCATGAAGTGCATAACAAGCTATTACTCACCTTGAATCCTTACTTGTCTCTTCCTCCTTTCAAAATTGACTTCTAAAGGAGAGGGAGATGAATTCAAGAAAATAAAAATTAGATTTTTGAGTCAAGAGGAAGAAGAATTTCACAAGACTATTAGGGGTATCAAAATCTACCTATTTAACATTGCCAATTTTCCTTGAATTCACTTTGTCTAGCTTCCCTTGTTACTTCTCTATGGGATCACGTTTTTTTGCTAAAGAGGAGCAGCAAATGTGCTGCAGTTAAGCCTCACTTACTTTATATAAAAAAAATGCTTAAAGAATTTCTAAGAAAAAAAATCTCACAAATTCACTTATTTCCAACATTAATTGCCATGGATTTTGGGAGGATCTTGGGGACACTTGGTGAGCTGCATTTGGGGACACTTGGTGAGCTGCATTGCACGTCCAAGTGGCTAAGATTCAGGCCAGCACATCATGCTTAATCCAATAAAAATGAGACACAATTTAAATATTTTCAAATATTACACTTTTGCCCCAAATTCTGCTAGTTTCTTTCATTTTGGTCCTTGGCTTCCCTTGGAAGTTTGAGCTGGTGTTGGATCACGAATTTGGGCCTTATTTTTTCACATTTGGGTCTGAAAATAACATGGGCCAACCCAACCTGCACAACAAAAATAAAAAGGCCGAAAAAATAAAAGGGTTTATTATAATTTGGCCCCGAATCACTTATTTTCTTTGCATTTTCACCCCTAGGCTTCTAAACTTCCTAAAAATTTTATTTTTACTTCCCATAACCATTTTTGAGCTTTGAAAATTATTTTTGATCATCCAAATTTTTTTTTTGAATTAATTTACTATTGTACTAGTTTAGGGTCGTTACAAATTCTCCCCCCTTCAAAAAAAATTCGTCCTCGAATTTTCTTTGGATAAGGTATAAACTTATTACTGACTAAAGAATAGTTATAAAAAGAAAACTTACCAAATATATGGGGATATTTTTCGCTCATTTCCTTTTCTAATTCCCAGGTTGCCCCTTGGACTCCATGTCTATCCCATATTACTTTCACCATGGGGACTTCTTTAGATCTTAATTTTCGTATTTGCCAATCAACGATCTGTACCGGTTGTTCTTCATATGTTAGCTTTCGATCTAGTTCCACCGGTATTTCTTTCAATACATGGGATTCATCTAGGAGATATTTTCGCAACATAGATATATGAAAAACTGGATGTATTCCCCTCATATGATCTGGCAATTCCAATTGATAAGCCACCTTTCCGATTCGACGTGTGATTCGATAAGGCCCTACAAACCTGGCTGCCAATTTTCCCTTTTTACCGAATCGCATGACTCCTTTCATAGGGGTAACCTTTAAAAACACTTGTTCCCCCTCTTGAAATTCCAACTCTCTTCTTCTGTTATCTGCATAAGACTTACATCTATCCTGAGCTGCTCGTAGTTTTTCTCGAATAAACTGAACTTTACGAATAGCATCTTCAACAAGGTCTGGGCCAATCATTTTTGCTTCTCCTGGTTCAAACCATCCAATGGGTGATCGACATTTTCTACCATACAATGCCTCAAATGGAGCCATCTGTATACTCACATGATAGCTATTGTTATAAGCAAACTCCATTAATGGCAGATATTTATCCCAACTTCCCTCAAATTCTATCGTGCAAGCCCTGAGCATATCTTCTAATGTCTGAATTGTTCTCTCAGATTGCCCATCAGTTTGTGGATGGAATGCTGTACTAAATCGCAATTGAGTGCCTAGCGTCTCTTGAAATGATCGCCAGAATCGTGATGTAAATTGTGACCCACGATCCGAGATAATCACAAGCGGTACTCCATGCAATGGAATAATTTTATCCATATAGAGTTAAGCATATTGCGATACAGTATAAGTTGTCCTCACTGGTACGAAATGGGCAGACTTAGTTAAACGATCAATGATTACCCAGATGGAATCATATCCTTTGTTGGTTCGTGGTAATCCGGTCATGAAGTCCATAGTTACACTCTCCCATTTCCATTCAGGGATATAAATGTGTTGGTAGAGACCTGCCGGGCGTTGGTGCTCTGCTTTCACTTGCTGACAGGTTAAACACCTCATTACATATTCCCGCACATCTCGTTTCATTCCATCCCACTGATATACAGCTTTCAGATCCTGATACATTTTCATTGCACCAGGATGCATTGTGTAGGATGATTCATGAGCTCGCCTCAACACTTCCCTTCTTAAAGCAGTAGGTACCAACAGACGATTTTCATATCTTATCACTCCATCATCATCCATTCTTAGCTTGTCATTTTTTTCCATTTTGACTTTATCTTTCAACTGCTCATATTGTGGGTCCTCCTTTTGACTTGCCTTAATTTGGTCCACTATGGTAGAATGCACCATAATGCAGGCTAGGGTTTTGTTCACATCACCATCCCTTTGTTCATCCTTGCCTTTCAGAATTTTTCGACTTAAAGCATCAGCCACTATGTTGGCTTTACCTGGATGATAATGGATAGAGCAGTCATAATCACTTATGAATTCCATCCATCTTCTTTGTCTCATATTCAACTCCTTTTGATCAAAAATATATTTCAAGCTTTTATGATCTGTATAAATCTCGCAAGTGGCTCCATATAAATAATGTCTCCATATTTTCAAAGCAAACACCACAGCAGCCATTTCTAGATCATGAGTAGGATAGTTAACTTCATGTTTCTTTAATTGACGAGATGCGTACGCTATTACCTTTCCTTGTTGCATCAACACGCATCCCAAACCTACTCTAGAAGCATCACAGTATACTATATATTTTTCTACACCATCAGGCAAAGCTAATACCGGAGCTGAGGTAAGTCGCTCTTTCAGTACTCGAAAACTCCTTTCGCAGTCATCATCCCAATTGAATTTGACTCCTTTACGTGTCAATCTAGTTAAGGGAGCTGCGATTTTTGAGAAATCCTTGACAAATCTCCTATAATATCCAACCAAACCAAGAAAACTACGAATCTCTGTTATTGATGATGGTTGTGGCCATTTAAGTACCGCCTTAATCTTCTGAGGATCTACTCGTATTCCTTCTTGCGATACTACGTGGCCTAGAAAGTGCACCTCCTTCATCCAGAATTCACATTTTGAAAGCTTAGCATAAAGCTTATGCTCTCGTAACGTTTGCAAAGTTATCTCTAGATGCTGTGCATGTTCTTTTTCATTCTTGGAGTAGATCAAAATATCATCAATAAATACTACAATGAACTTATCCAGGAAAGGTTTGAAAACACGATTCATCAAGTCCATGAATGCTGCAGGAGCATTTGTCAAGCCAAACGACATCACCAGAAATTCGTAATGTCTGTAGCGGGTTCGAAACGCCGTCTTCGGAACATCTTCTTTCCATATCTTCAGCTGATGATACCCGGAGCGTAAATCGATCTTTGAGAAATATTGGGAACCCTGCAGTTGATCGAACAGATCATCGATTCTGGGTAAAGGATATTTATTCTTTATGGTGACTTTGTTTAACTGCCGGTAGTCAATACACAGTCGCAGCGATCCATCTTTCTTTTTCACGAACAACATCGGCGCTCCCCAAGGCGACGTACTAGGACGTATGAAGCCTTTGTCTAATAAATCTTGCAATTGCTCCTTCAGTTCTTTTAATTCTGCTGGTGCCATCCTGTACGGTGCAATTGATATCGGGTCTATTCCGGGAATCGTCTCAATTACAAATTCTATTTCTCGATCTGGTGGTAATCCTGTCAAGTCGTTTGGGAAAACATCTGGAAATTCCTTCACTACTGGGATTTGCTCCAATGCTCCTTCCTCCCTTTCCACTTCTATCACTGAAGCGACCCATGCCACATGTCCTTTATTAATCAGCTTTCGGACTTTTGTACATGACACAAAGGTTGGCAATCCAGGCTTCTTTTCACCTTGGAAAATTTGGACTACCCCTTCTTCTATTTGGTAGGTGACTGTTTTATGATAACAATCAACACAGGCATGATATTTCGAGAGCCAGTCCATTCCTAATATCATGTCATAATCTACCATTTCTAATACAAACAGTTTTATAGTGGTCGAATGATTGTTTATTCTAATGTCGCAGCTATCAACACTAGATGTGGTTAGCATAACTTCTCCTACTGGTGTGTTCACCATCAAGGATTCATCTAGAACATTAATTGATTTAGGAAATTTAGCTGCTAGATTGGCAGATATGAACGAATGGGTAGCACCTGGATCAAATAATACTTTTGCAGAAAAGGTTTCAATTAGAACTGTACCTGCCACTACCGCATTTGAATCTTGAGCTTCCTGACGTGTTATGGCATACACTCGGGCTTGAGTTGTTGCAGGTTCTTTTCCCGTATTTCTTCTATTTGGTACTATTGGTGGCTTTACAAAAGTAGTATTTTGAATAGGACGGAAATTAGGGTTTGTCGTGTGACTTCCCTGAGGCTTTGATGGACATTCAAGAGCTCGATGCCCCATTTGTCCACACCGAAAACATGAGCCACATGGCCCAATGTGACTAAGGCCGCAACGAGAACATTGTGAAGGCCTATTGATTGGTACTGAATATGTTTGATGGGGAGCATTGACACTAGCTTCAGACCTGCTTCCGGCTGGTTTTCGTTGAGGGCGCCGCTGGTTGCCTTTTCTCCAACTAGCTGGTGCAGTACTTCTTGGAATACTTGAAGCAATCACTGTCTTATTTGCACTCCTATTACTTCCTGCTTGAAGTGGAAAGGTTCGACTCCCTCCTGAACTAGCTTCTCGATTCTGTCTTTCTGCTACTCGAATTTCTGCTCTAATAGCTTGATTCAACGCTTGCTGGTAAGTAGTGTTGTCAAAAACGTCTACCCGATCATAAAAATAATCTCGAAGTCCATACACAAATCGATTGACGTGAGCTCTCTCTATCGGTACCAAATGTTCTGCATATCGTGACAACCGAGTAAACTGAGCATCGTATTGGGCCACCGTCATTGACCCCTGAGTTAACTTCTCAAACTCTCGAGCCTTTGCCTCCCTAATACTTAGCGGTAAGAATCTATCGATAAATTCCTCCTGAAACTGCTTCCAAGTAATTGGCTCACGTGCTGTAATAATGGGTTCAATATTATGCGCGTACCAGAAGTGTGCAACATCCTCCAACTGGTGGCCTACCAATTCTACCATTATGTTTTCGTCACATCCCAGCAGTTTACACACCCTTTCAATCTGATCCATAAACTGATACAGATCAGCTGTAGGGTCAGTGCCATCATACTTAGGAGGGTTTAACTTTTGAAACTCATGCACTAATTGTAATCTCTCCCTTAGAGGCAATATTAGAACCTGTCTTTTAGGTGGAGATGCCGGAGGTGGAGCAATAGGATTCTGGGTTTGGTCCAGGAATTTATCTAGCGTCTGTTGTAGCTTTATAGCCCAATCCGGGGCTGCAGGTTGTTCCTGCTCAGTCTTTTCTGGATTTTCAATAGGTGCATTTACAGATGCCTCATTTTCTGACACTTCCGGATGTGCTCTGGTAGGTCGGCGAGGCATTGGAGGTTGAACTTGCCAGCAAGCGTTGAATCAAGCTGCCCAATTTCTGCTCTGATAGCTTGATTCAACGCTTGCTGGTAAGTAGTGTTATCAGAAACATCTACCTAATCTGATACCAACTCTGTCACGACCCGACATACTTAGTCGTGACCGGCGTAAAGATATCCAATCAGCAATCCACACTGATAAGATATCCTTACTAGCCTCCAAAAATAACACAATATCACATATACTTTTAAAAATAATATTAGGGCGCGCCAAAAGAAAGTAGGTAATAAAGAGTTAAAAATACTGAAATAATATACATATAACAGTACAAAAATATTTACAGAGATAAGTCTAACATAACTTTATATACAGAAAACCTAGTCATCTGACTCACTAACCCGATTAGGGCCTTCCTCCTCCGGATCAGATTCTGGAGGAGAACTAGAACTAGGCGTTAAGGGCCTTAACGGTGTCTCATTGCTCCCGGTATCGCCATCCGGGGGGACTAGGACTAAAGGAAAGAAAATCTGAAGGACATTTGGCTCACTGTCCATGGGCCAATAGTCCATGTGATACAAAATGTTTATCTCATTGGGAGTGACCCGAATCTCTATTTGCAACTCTAATCCATACCTTCTAAAGGGTGTTGTGGCATGTCCTCTGTAAGTGTTACCGCGCGTCCACGGATCCATGGTCAATATCTGAAAAGACAAATTAAAGAAAATATAGAATGAGTATAAACATACTCAGTGAGTAATAACCTATTATTGCCTCTTTTTGATTTTCCCCATTTAAGGTTACTTTTCTAATTAAAAAGCCCAAAGTTGGATATTACGTTATTTGAGAAATGGCATTAGTTGGCATGCAATGTCACCTTATATCTTCGGTCCAACCTTATCCCCCGCCACCCTAGGCCCGAGGCCACCAACCTTTTCCCTCCACTACTTACCCCTCCTCTCCTTCTCTGCGAAGGATGTTTTCTCCCTCCCACATTTTTGTAAGTAGAATGAACAATTGTGGGACGCCACATGCATCAACCATAATTTTTCCTCGAGGAATGTGTCAAAATACCAATAATGCCATAAGTGTTTTATGCTTCATTTATCCTTCTATGCTCATTCTCATATCAAACTCTAAAGGATATTCATGTAGACAAATTAAATCATTCATATGTCATACACACATTTGTTCATCTGTCAAAGTACACGGGGGTGAACATGGCCCATGTTCTACCCCGTGTACATTACTGATCAACTTTCAGCAAAGAACACGGGGTGAAACATGGGCCGTGTTCTACCCCGTGTTCAGAACATGGGGTAGAACACGGACCAACTCTATCACGACCCGACATACTTAGTCGTGACCGGCGTAAAGATATCCAATCAGCAATCCACACTGATAAGATATCCTTACTAGCCTCCAAAAACAACACAATATCACATATACTTTTAAAAATAATATTAGGGCGCACCAAAAGAAAGTAGGTAATAAAGAGTTAAAAATACTGAAATAATATACATATAACAGTACAAAAATATTTTCAGAGATAAGTCTAACATAACTTTACATACAGAAAACCTAGTCATCTGACTCACTAACCTGAATGCTTGTGAGTCTTTAGAGTCTGTTGTGACCCAAGTCAGTTCTGGGGTTGTGAAAGGCATGTGAAGAAGTAAGTGTTAGCAGCTACGGATCCATGATAATTCCAGGTAACATTTTATATTTTTAATTTTTGATATTAATCATTAATTAAATTTATTTTAGATAGCTATGCCTAGAAAAAGGCAAGTTCAACCTCCAATGCCTCGCCGACCTACCAGAGCATATCTGGAAGTGTCAAAAAATGAGGCATCTGTAAATGCACCTATTGAAAATCTAGAAAAGTCTGAGCAGGAACAACCTGCTGCCCCGGATTGGGCTATAAGGCTATAACAGACGCTAGATAAATTTCTAGACCAAACCCAGGATCCTATTGCTCCACCTCCGGCATCTCCACCTAAAAGACAGGTCCCAATATTGCCTCCAAGGGAGAGATTGCAATTTGTGCATGAGTTTCAAAAGCTAAACCCTCCTAAGTATGATGGCACTGACCCTACAGCTGATCTGTATCAGTTTATGGATCAGATTGAAAGGGTGTGTAAACTACTGGGATGTGACGAAAACATGATGGTAGAACTGGTAGGCCACCAGTTGGAGGATGTTGCACACTTTTGGTACGCGCATAATATTGAACCCATTATTACGGCTCAGGAGCCAATTACTTGGAAGTAGTTTCAGGAGGAATTTATCGATAGATTTTTACCGCCAAGTATTAGGGAGGCAAAGGCTCGAGAGTTTGAGAAGTTAACTCAGGGGTCAATGACGGTGGCCCAATACGATGCTCAGTTTACTCGGTTATCACGATATGCAGAACATTTGGTACCGACAGAGAGAGCTCGCGTCAATCGATTTGTGTACGGACTTCGAGATTATTTTTATGATCGGGTAGATGTTTCTGACAACACTACTTACCAGCAAGTGTTGAATCAAGCTATCAAAGCAGAAATTGGGCAGCAGAAAGACAGAATCGAGAAGCTAGTTCGGGAGGGAGGCGAACCTTTCCATTTCAAGCAGAAAGTAATAGGAGTGCTTCAAGTATTCCAAGAAGTACTGCACCAGCTAGTTGGAGAAAGGGCAACCAGCGGCGCCTTCAACAAAAACTAGCCGGAAGCAGGTCTGAAGCTAGTGTCAATGCTCCCCGTCAAGTATATTCAGTACTAATCAATAGGCCTTCACAATGCTCTCGTTGCAGCCTTAGTCACATTGGGCCATGTGGCTCATGTTTTCGGTGTGGACAAATGGGGCATCGAGCTCTTGAATGTCCATCAAAGCCTCAGGGAAGTAACATAGCAAACCCTAATTTCCATCTTATTCAGAATACTACTTTTGTGAAGCCACTAGCAGTACCCAACAGAAGAAATATGGGAAAGGAACCTGCAACAACTCAAGCCCGAGTGTATGCCATGACTTGTCAGGATTACCACCAGATCGAGAAATAGAATTTGTAATTGAGACATACCGGAATAGACCCGATATCAATTGCACCGTACAGGATGGCACCAGCAGAATTAAAAGAACTAAAGGAGCAATTGCAAGATTTATTAGACAAAGGCTTCATACATCCTAGTATGTCGCCTTGGGGAGCGCCGGTGTTGTTTGTGAAAAAGAAAGACGGATCGCTGCGACTGTGTATTGACCACCGGCAGTTAAACAAAGTCACCATAAAGAATAAATATCCATTACCCAGAATCGATGATTTGTTCGATTAACTGCAGGGTTCCCAATACTTCTCAAAAATTGATTTACGCTTCGGGTATCATCAGCTGAAGATATGGAAAGAAGATGTTCCGAAGACGGCGTTTCGAACCCGCTACGGACATTACGAATTTCTGGTGATGTCGTTTGGCTTGACAAATGCTCCTCAGCATTCATAGACTTGATGAATCGTATCTTCAAACCTTTCTTGGATAAGTTCATTGTAGTATTTATTGATGACATTTTGATCTACTCCAAGAATGAAGAAGAACATGCACAGCATCTAGAGATAACCTTGCAAACGTTACGAGAGCATAAGCTTTATGCTAAGCTCTCGAAATGTGAATTCTGGATGAAGGAGGTGCACTTTCTAGGCCACGTAGTATCGCAAGAAGGAATACGAGTAGATCCTCAGAAGATTGAAGCGGTACTTAAATGGCCACAACCATCATCAATAACAGAAATCCGTAGTTTTCTTGGTATGGCTGGATATTATAGGAGATTTGTCAAGGATTTCTCAAAAATCGCAGCTTCCTTAACTAGATTGACACGTAAAGGAGTCAAATTCAACTGGGATGATGACTGCGAAAGGAGTTTTCGAGTACTGAGAGAGCGACTTACCTCAGCTCCAGTATTAGCTTTGCCTGATGGTGTAGAAAAATATATAGTGTACTGTGATGCTTCTAGAGTGGGTTTGGGATGCGTGTTGATGCAACAAGGAAAGGTAATAGCGTACGCATCTCGTCAATTAAAGAAACATGAAGTTAACTATCCTACTCATGATTTAGAAATGGCTGCTGTGGTGTTTGCTTTGAAAATATGGAGACATTATTTGTACGGAGCCACTTGTGAGATTTATACAGATCATAAAAGCTTGAAATATATTTTTGATCAAAAGGAGTTGAATATGAGACAAAGGAGATGAATGGAATTCATAAGTGATTATGACTGCTCTATTCATTATCATCCAGGTAAAGCCAACGTTGTAGCTGATGCCTTAAGTCGAAAAGTTTTGAAAGGCAAGGATGAACAAAGGGATGGTGATGTGAACAAAACTCTAGCCTGCATTATGGTGCATTCTACCATAGTGGACCGAATTAAGGCAAGTCAAAAGGAGGACCCACAATATGAGCAGTTGAAAGATAAAGTCAAAATGGAAAAAAATGACAAACTAAGAATTGATGATGAAGGAGTGATAAGATATGAAAATCGTCTGTGGGTACCTACTGCTTTAAGAAGGGAAGTGTTGAGGCGAGCTCATGAATCATCCTACACAATGCATCCTGGTGCAATGAAAATGTATCAGGATCTGAAAGCTGTATATCAGTGGGATGGAATGAAACGAGATGTACAGGAATATGTGATGCGATGTTTAACCTGTCAGCAAGTGAAAGCAGAGCACCAACGCCCGGCAGGTATCTACCAACACATTTATATCCCTGAATGGAAATGGGAAAGTGTTACTATGGACTTCATGACCGGATTACCACGAACCAACAAAGGATATGATTCCATCTAGGTAATCATTGATCGTTTAACTAAGTCTGCCCACTTTGTACCAGTGAAGACAACTTATACTGCATCGCAATATGCTCAACTCTATATGGATAAAATTATTCCATTGCATGGAGTACCGCTTGTGATTATCTCGGATCGTGGGTCACAATTTACATCGCGGTTCTGGCGATCATTTCAAGAGACTCTAGGCACTCAATTGCGATTTAGTACAGCCTTCCATCCCCAAACCGATGGGCAATCTGAGAGAACAATTCAGACATTAGAAGATATGCTTAGGGCTTGCACAATAGAATTTGAGGAAAGTTGGGATAGATATCTGCCATTAATAGAGTTTGCATATAACAATAGCTATCATGCGAGCATACAGATGGCTCCATTTGAGGCATTGTATGGTAGAAAATATCGATCACCCATTGGATGGTTTGAACCAGGAGAAGCAAAAATGATTGGTCCAGACCTTGTTGAAGATGCTATTCGTAAAGTTCAATTTATTCGAGAAAAACTATGAGCAGCTCAGGATAGATGTAAGTCTTATGCAGACAACAGAAGAAGAGAGTTGGAATTTCAAGAAGGGGAACAAGTGTTTTTGAAGGTTACCCCTATGAAAGGAGTCATGCGATTCGGTAAAAAGGGAAAATTGGCACCCAAGTTTGTAGGGCCTTATCGGATCAAACGTCGAATCGGAAAGGTGGCTTATCAATTGGAACTGCCAGATCATATGAAGGGAATACATCCAGTTTTTCATATATCTATGTTGCGAAAATATCTCCCAGATGAATCCCATGTATTGAAGGAAATACTGGTGGAACTAGATCGAAAGCTAACATATGAAGAACAACTGGTACAGATCGTTGATTGGCAAATACGAAAATTAAGATCCAAAGAAGTCCCCATGGTGAAAGTAATATGGGATAGACATGGAGTCCAAGGGGCAACCTGGGAATTTGAAAAGGAAATGAGTGAAAATTATCCCCATATATTTGGTAAGTTTTCTTCTTATAACCATTCTTTAGTCAGTAATAAGTTTATACCTTATCCAAAGAAAATTCGAGGACAAATTTTTTTGAAGGGGGGAGAACTTGTAACGACCCCAAATTAGTACAATAGTAATATATATATACTATAAAAAAAAGAGAGAAGAAATTTTATTGAGATTGTAACGATTGAAAATTTGTTTAGAAACTTAAAAATAGAATTTAGAAAGTTTTATTTAGAAATTCATCGAATTTCTGCACCCGGTAAAGTAAAAAAGTGAGAAAATGAGTCAAAATTATAGTAAATTAATTCAAAAATCAATGGATGATCAAAAATAATTTTCAAAGCTCAAAAAGGGTTATGGGAAGTAGAAATAAAATTTTTAAGATATTTAAAAGCCTAGGGGTGAAAATGTAAAGAAGTTAGGTAAGTAGGGGCCAAATCGTAATAAACCCTTTTATCTTTTTAGCCTTTTTATTTTTTTGTTGTTCAGGTTGGGTTGACCCATGTTATTTTCAGACCCAAGTGTGAAAAAATGAGGCCCAATTTCATGATCCATCACCAGCCCAAGCTTCCAAGGGAAGCCAAGGACCAAAATGAAAGAAAAGGGCAAAGTTTGGGGCAAAAGTATAATATTTGAAAACCTTTAATTTGTGTCTCATTTTTATTGGATAAATCATGATGTGCTGGCCTGAATCTTAGCCACTTGGACGTGCAATGCAGCTCACCAAGTGTCCCCAAATGCAGCTCACCAAGTGTCCCCAAAGTCCAAGGCATTTAATGTTGGAAATGATTGAATTTGTGAGATTTTTTTTATAAATCCTTTAAGCATTTTTTTTATAAAGTAAGTGAGGCTTAGTTGCAGCACATTTGCTGCTCCTCTCCAGCAAAATTTCGTGACCCCATAGAGAAGTAACAAGGGAAGCTAGACAAAGTAAATTCAAGGGATTTTGGCAAGTTAAATAGGTAGGTTTTGATACCCCTCATACTCTTGTGAATTTCTTCTTCCTCTTGACTCTAAAATTTGATTTTTATTTCCTTGAATTCATCTCCCTCTCCCTTAGAATTCATATTTGAAAGGAGGAAGAATCAAGTAAGGAATTAAGGTGAGTAATAGCTTATTCTACACTTTATGAATTCCTAATGCTGGATGGTCATGAGGAATATGATTTCTAGGATATGATTTGTGTTAGTTGTTGAGATAATTAGTTTTGGATGATTTGAGCATGTCTAATGGTGTTTTAGATATTGTTATGTTGATCTATGGCTTTGGTTTGGTGTAAAAGTAACAAGAATCCATGATGTATACACTAGGACCTTAGAGGCATGATGGTGCATGTGTGGGTTTGGCATGATTTGTTTGGAGTTTGGCTAAATTGATGAAATTAGGATGATTCTTATGAGTTATGAAGCCTAAGGAAGATGAATTTTAAGTTATGGAAGTGTGTATGAAGTTTCCCTTTTGAGAAACCAAGGGGAGAACGAGGTTTAGCCATGTAAATTGTGTTTTTGGATGATCAGAAATGTACATGGGGTAGAACACGGCCCATGTTGTACCCCATGTTCTTTACACGGGGTAGAACACGGCCCATGTTGTACCCCGTGTTCTTTGTGAAAGCTGATCAGTAATGTACACGGGGTAGAACACGTCCCATGTTGTACCCCGTGTTCTTTGTCGGAAGTTGATCAGAAATGTACATGGGGTAGAACACGGCCCATGTTGTACCCCATGTTCTGAACACGGGGTAGAACACGGCCCATGTTCACCCCCATGTTCTTTGACCAGTGAACAATTTGGTCTCAAATAATTCCTGCCCTTATGCTTTCTAGATAGGATCTACATACAAAGTATTTTGTGTGTGACATAAATTGTTTAATTGGTGTGTATGACCTATGAATGATTTAATTTGTATACATGAATATCCTTTAGGGTTGATATGTGAATGAGCATAGAAGGATAAATGAAGCATAAAACACTTATGGCATTGTTGGTATTTTGACACATTCCTCGAGGAAAAATTGTGGTTGATGCATGTGGCGTCCCACAATTGTTCATTCTACTTACAAAAATGTGGGAGGGAGAAAACATCCTTCGCAGAGAAGGAGAGGAGGGGTAAGTAGTGGAGGGAAAAGGTTGGTGGCCTCGAGCCTAGGGTGGCGGGGGATAAGGTTGGATCGAAGATATAAGGTGACTTTGCATACCAACTAATGCCATTCCTCAAATAACATAATATCTAAATTTGAGCTTTTAATTGGAAAAGCAACCTTATATGGGAAGACCAAAGAGGGGCAATAATAGGTTATTATTCACTGAGTATGTTTATACTCATTCTGTATTTTCTTTAATCTATCTTTTCAGATAATGACCATGGATCCGTGGACGCGCGGTGACACTTACAGAGGACATGCCACGACACCCTTTGGAACGTATGATTTAGAGTTGCAAATAGGGTTAATGAGTCAAATGACTGGGTTTTCTGTATGTAAAGTTATGATAGACTTACCTCTGTAAATATTTTTGTACTGTTATATGTATATTATTTCGATATTTTAACTCTTTATTACCTACTTTCTTTCGGCGCACCCTAATATTATTTTTACAAGTATATGTGATATTGTGTCGTCTTTGGAGGCTAGTAAGGATATCTGATCAGTGTGGAATGCTGATTGGATATCTTTACGCTGGTCACGATTACCGTATGTCGGGTCATGACAATTTTGCCTTAATGGTGGCGCTGTGACTTGGAAGAGTTCAAAGCAAGGGACAGTGGCTGATTCTACAATAGAAGTTGAATACATTGCAGCATCAGATGCCGTAAAAGAGGCTATTTGGATTAAGAAGTTCATCAATGAACTTGGAGTTGTTCCTAGCATTGCTGACCCAGTAGAGCTCTATTGTGACAATAATGGAGCCATTGCGCAAGCCAAGGAACCTAGATCTCACCAGAAATCCAAACATATACTCTGGCACTATCATCTCATAAGAGATATTGTTGACAGAAATGATGTCAGGATATGCAAAATACCGACTGACGATAATGTCGCCGATCCACTGACAAAAGCCCTGACGCAACAAAAGCATGATAGTCATATGAGATCCATAGGTATTAGATACATGGATGATTGGCTTTAGTGCAAGTGGGAGATTGTTAGTGTATATGCCCTAAAACCAATCATATTGGTGATTGTAATTTTGAATCATGTTATTTTAATGGCAATTCCAATTATTATATTTATATATATTGTCTGCGTAATATATATTCAATTATGATAATAACCTTAGAATAATTGTATTCTTAAATATCCCTAGTCATATATCATTGTGGATTAGGTTGCTTTGATATGTTAAGACTAGCATGTGTGAAGACTTATATGGGATATTAAGTTTACACATGAGTACAAGTTAGAGAACTTGTATACTGGACCGACCCATATTAAGAACACTACATGGATCATTATATGAGTGTCATGAGTGGTTCTTAGTGATCATTATTAATATGGTCCTTTAACCTGAGATCACTAAGGTTCCCTACATGTGAGTTTCATATTTTGATACTATTCTATATCACTAATGGTTGAGTGAATGTAAGGGTAGATATTGGATATGTCACATATCATGCGGAGGGATTTGTGTGATCAAGATGGGATTTGTCCCTCCTATATAACAGGAGTAACATCTCTGGGCCCCTTGATTAAGTAAAGCTGAGAAAATGCATGGCCATGCTCAGATGAATTGACATGGGATGTCGATTACATTTGTTTTAGTCAGCTTACTTAGGAATCAAGAAACCTTAAGATTGGGCTATACGGGAATGACACAGTCCATGTCTCGTGCTCAATCTAGATGTATAGGATAAAAGGACATAAGTGATGATCACGTGTAAAGGTTTAGTCAAATCACCGACTTTCTCATTACTTGGGTAACAATGATATGTTGCTACACACCAATCATTATTTATGATCATTAATATGATTAATGGTTATTGCCAACGTAATGAGAGCTTGTAGGGTCACACACTTAGAGTTTAGTAAATTTGGAATTAATGGACCAAATTGTTTAGGCCTAATATTTGCGAATTCATGTTATAATTATAAGGCCCAATAGTAAGCCTATAATTGTACATGAAATAAAGCCCAAATAGATTAGGTTTTTCTATGCACCTATTTAAATAGGCTTGTTGGGTAATAATAGGATTATGATTATCATTATTCAAGCACCCCAAAAGGCATAGAAAAACCCTAGCACCTCTCTTCGACCAAAAACCTCTGAAGAGGCGTAGCTAGCACTACGAGGTGAAAGGAGATCAATTCCAACCGGTGTTTATGTGGACATTCATCGGTGATTCACAGGTTCGTGTGGATACCATAGAGGTGCAGCCACATCAAACGTTGCACTGGTGATCTGATCTTCCGGTTCGTGATTTAGAAGCAGATCGGATTTGCTGTGTAGCGGACAGAAGATTTTTGGCCGAAAGGTATAAACCCTAATCCCTAATCTATGGCGTTCTTTATTCGCATGGATCCTTGGTGGATGTAACTCCCTTACTCATCAACGCCTTATTCCTCATTTAATAGATAATTGACGCATACTAATTTGCCTTCTACTCCAAACCAATTCATAATATCTCAAATTTCTGTATCTCATACAACATGAGCAAGATTTATACAATTATACAAAAATAGTTCAATTTACAATTCGTACATCCATCATATATAATATTACCAACTATACAATCATTTACAACTTCAAAACATCAGTGTCCTTTATCATGAGAGCCTTTGGAAGCATCACCTGGAATGCTTAGTAACAATACAAAAAAAAACATAAGAAACAAAGTTTCTCAGTAGCTAGCTATTGCCATAAAAAAAAATACATCAAGCCATTTCAGATCCTTAAGCAAATAAAACATACGTTTCGAAATCAATTAATCATTTGTCATCATATTCAATATCATACCATTGTAAGAAATATGCACTGCACACAGCAATCATCAAGCCCATTCAAGGACTTATCTCAATCAATATCTAGATGGCCATCACAGATAATCGTACCTAGGCCTTACACAGTAATTCACTGTCTTCCCAGGGTTCTCGAGCCAAAAGGCCTAACACAGTATCACACTGTCTTCCCGAGGTGTCTAGCCATAGGTACCACACACAACAAATGCACTATTATCCTTGAGGATCTCGAGCCATAGGCCAAACACAGTATTCTACTGTCTTCCCGGGTTGTGCCATAACAATTGCATTATCATTCTGGGGATCTCAAGCCATAGGCCAAACACAGTATCACACTGTCTTCCCGGAATACATGCACAACAATTTCATACACATTCCATACAATGGCATAAAATACAGAAAATCATGTAAATAGAAAACAGCTTAAGGATAAAGCTAGCTACCTTTTACAAGCTTCCAATGTGATGTTTCCTTTGCCCTCACTAAAAACTCCTTTATAACTCCCCTTGTCTTTCCACTTGTTGTCACTCCTTAGTCTATACAAATACACATCATAGTTTTTATCAGAACATCATCACTTTCCCTAATCCTCATGTATTCTTTACTTTTTTTCACTTAAATAGATGCATACTTAGATGCTCTATACTTTGTTTTCAAGCCTTGAAATGACACATATGAACATTAGAAAAGGATCCAAAGGCAAAACCATGCAAATCCTGAAGAAACCAAGCCAAAAAGTTCACTTAACAAAGTACACGGGGTTCCCATACCCCGTGTTCAGGGCCGTGGTCCTTACTGGATCACTTCGAGGCTTCACTGGGTTACTTGACAAAGAACACGGGGGTGAACACGGGCCGTGTTCTACCCCGTGTACCTTACTGCCCTTCAGTTCTGAAGTAAACACGGGGAGTGTTACACCCCGTGTAGCACACTGATCAGCTTCGACGAAGAACACGGGATACAACACGGGCCGTGTTCTACCCCGTGTACATCACTGATCCTCCGAAAACACATTAAACGGCTAAAACTCCTTCCTTCCTTCTTTTTCATAATCATAGTTTTGGCTTCCCAAAAGGGAAAATGCACACAAACACTTTCACAATTCAAGGTTTCATCTTTCATAGGCTTTATAGTTCATGAAAATTTTTCTAACTTCATCAATTTAGCCAAGTTCCAAACATATCATGCCAATACTACACATGCACCATTATGCCTCTAAAACCCAAATGTGTACATCATGTTTCTTGCTGTTTTTACACCAAACCAAAGCCATAGATTAGCATAACAACATCCAAAACACCATTAAACATATTTAAATCATCCTAAACTCCATGTTCAATCACCCTTGACCACACCAACCTCAAGATTTCAAGAAACTAAGAAGAGTACATTAAAGAGCTCTTGGAGGAGAACATTTTTACCTCTTAGTGCAACTTGAAAATCCTCACTTGGAGCTCCCCAAACTTAATCAAACTTGAGCTTTTCTTTAATCTAAGCACACCAATGGATAGAGCTTGATGAGAAGAGCAACTGTCCCTTCTACACCTTAGCTTGAATCTAAGTATTTTTAGGTGAAAAAGCTAGGAGAAACTTTCTCTCTCTTCCTTCTCTCTCTCTCACGTCTTAAGCTTCTTTCATGGAGATTTCTGCAGCTTTTGGAGAAATGGAGAAGAGGGTGGGGTTTTTATGAAGCTTCTAGGGGCATTTTGGTCCTTTTTTAGATTTTCAAGGGTATTTTAGTCCTTTTTCACCAATAAGCAAGGCTATTCTTGTCATTATTTTTCTAATAATGACACTTGTCATGTGTCTATTGGCCACACTAAATAAAATCACATATTGCACCCCAGATTCTTGGTTATTCATATTAGATCCCAAATTCTTGATTATTTTCACTTTAACCACACCCGATTCTGCACTTTTGCAATTTAGTCCATAGGGTTTCTGTCTGTTTAAAATTCCTTACACTGTCAGACTTAGACAACTTCCCCTTTTTGGGTTTTCCAACCTCCTCTGATCATTTATACTGCTTATGAAAATAAATTCTTTTCCCTACTATCCTTTTCCTTCAAAATTTCGTTTACCTTTACACTTAAGTTCCTTTCAACTTAAAACTCACCCACCAAACTAATTCAATCATGCTCTTTGTTTCTACAGCCTTAGAATTTAGAGATTCAGATAATAGAATTAAAAATTCGGGACATTACAGTGGAAATCGTGCAAAATTTTTATTCCGTTGTGCTTGTATGATGCGCGATTTCCAACAACTCTTATGAGCCAACCTCCATTAATCCAAATTTACTCAGATTAGTTTAAGCTTGTCTCTACTCATTTTACCAATATGTCAAACCTATTAAGTCATTCTTGTGCATTTATTGGATTTATATGCATGCATATGTTCACATAAAACCAATTGCTCCTACTCACACTAGATTGACTTAGTAATAAGTTGTACTTTTGCATTTGACACTAATGTCTAAAGAATTCCTACAAACTCCCACTCACACATGACATGCTTAATATTGTCAACAGAGAAAATAAAAAAACACTTTTAAGATCATAACATTCTACATAAGAAATATTTGCAAGTAGGTTATGTGACCTCAGGCGAATTAAGTTCATTTCACTTATGCAATGATTAACTGTACATAGGAGATTTTATCCCTCAATTCTTGTTCTATTCACGACTTACCATAAATGTCAACCTAACAATAACTCATAAGTCATCATATGCTAAATGATTCATAAATTATTTAGTCATGCTTATGATGCCTTAAGACTTGTTAATACATTGTCTAGCTATGTTCAAACTCTTTTTAATTATCATGAACCATACCAAATGCCAAGTAATTGTTTTTCTTTGAGTCATTTCATACTCAAATCCATATTATACAAAGTAAAATGTATGATGATTATTTAAATATGAATAATATTTGTATTTTACAAAGTCTTTCCTTTTTGCACTAATTATCTAATGTTTTTAACTATACATTTGCTCTAGCAAATTCCTCTTAACCATATTTGTCTGGTCTGTCAGTACTTGTCGTCAAGGCAAATGCTATAATTCAAAATACTAAATAACAACTAATAGTCACTAAGAGCATCAGCTAAAGAAACTCACACATAAGAGGACAAGGGATAACACTCTTGTTTTCTTTGTTTCAGTCATATGGTAGTGTTTACATAACCAAAATGATTTATCCCATGGATGAAGTTATCATTCTCCCTCTTAAATCATTTTTTGTTTATCTCCTAACTCTTACTAGAGTAAAATGTTGTGATTTCCCATTGGAGAATAATTAATATTAGGAGCATATATCTAACACATTACCATATTAGTGTCAATTAATTAAACACATTGATTAAACATGAATTCCAACTCATTAGAAATCACACCTACATAGGTTTATTACATATATGTGTCGAAATACATGTGTGGTAAATCAAACATTACCTCATCTTTGATTATTCAAACTAAGGCGATCCAAATACTCAAGTAGCTACAAGCTAGACATGTAACTCTCTCGAAATAAATCATAATTCCTACTCAATACTTAAAAAGAATAGTCTATGTTTATTCACTTGAGTGATCTCATTTCTATTGTTACATAAAGAATAAAAGCGGATTGTTCATGTGAGAGAACCAATCCTTTTAATCTATGTTCAACATACCTTAATTTTTCTTCTTTGTTATGATCATAGAAATATGCAATAAGTATGACAAGTTAGATGTAATGTCCTGAATTTTTAATTTTATCATTTGAATCTCTAAATTCTGAGGCTATAAAAATGAAGGGCACATTTAAATTAGCTTGGTATGTGAATTCCAAGTTAAAAGGTGTTAAGTGTAAGTGTAACCAAAATTTTAAAGGAAAAGGAACAATAGGAAAGGAATTAATTTCCCTAAATACTATAGATGATCAGAGGAGGTTAGAAAACCCTAGAAATGGGAGTTGTCTAAGCCTGACAGTGTAAGGAATTTTAAACAGACAAAAATCCTATGGACTAAATTGCAAAAGTGCAAAATCAGGTGTGAGTTAAAGTGTGAACAACAAAGAATTTGGTATCTAATATGTAATTTTATTTAATGTGGCCAATAGACACATGACAAGTGTCATTATTAGAAGAAAATGGCAAGAATAGCCTTACTAATTGCTGGAATTCGCGCATCATACATGCACAGCGGAATAAAATTTTTTTGCACGATTTCCACCAAGGATCCATGCGAATTTAGAATGCCATAGATCAGGGATTAGGGTTTATACCTTTCAGCAAAATTCTTCTGACCGCTGTAGCAAAACTGATCTGCTTCCAAATCACGAACCGGAATGGAAACCAGTAAATCAGATCACCAGTACAACGTTTTGTGGCTGCACCTCTGTGGTATCCACACGAACCCGTGAATCACCGATGAATGTCTGCTACACACACCGGTTGGAATTGATCTCCTTAGACCTCGTAGTGCTAGCTACGCCTCTTCAGAGATTTTAGTCAAGGAGAGTGACTAGGGTTTTTCTATGCTTTTACTTGGGATGCGTGAAGAATAACAGTAACCCTATTATTACCCAATAAGCCTATTTAAATAGGTGCATAGAAAAACCTAACCTATTTGGGCCTTATTCCATTGTATAATTATGAGCTTACTATTGGGCCTTATAATTATAACATGAATTCCCAAATATTAAGCCCAAACAATTTAGTCCATTAATTCCAAATTCACTAAGCTCTAAGTGTGCGACCCTACAGGCTCTCATTACGTTGACAATGACCATTAATCATATTAATGATCATAAACAAAGATTGGTGTCTAGCAACACATCATTGTTACCCAAGTAATGAGAAAGTCGGTGATTTGACTAAACCTTTACACGTGATCATCACTTATGTCCTTTTGTCCTATACATCTAGATTGAGCACGAGACATGGACCGTGTCATTCCCGTATAGCCCAATCTTAAGGTTTCTTGACTCCTAAGTAAGCTGACTGAAACAAATGTAATTGACATCTCATGTCAATTCATCTGAGCATGGCCATGCATTTTCTCAACTTTACTTAGTCAAGGGGCCCATAGATGTTGCTCCTGTTATATAGGAGGGACAAATCCCATCTTGATCACACAAACCCCTCCGCATGATATGTGACATATCCAATATCTACCCTTGCATTCACTTAACCATTAGTGACATAGAATAGTATCAAAATATGAAACTCACATGTAGGGAACCTTGGTGATCTCAGGTCAAAGGACCATATTAATAATGATCACTAAGAACCACTTATGACACTCATATAACGATCCATGTAGTGTTCTTAATATGGGTCGGTCCAGTATACAAGTTCTCTAACTTGTACTCATGTGTAAACTTAATATCCCATATAAGTTTTCACACATGCTAGTCTTAACATATCAAAGCAACCTAATCCACAATGATATATGACTAGGGACATTTAAGAATACAATTATTCTAAGGTTATTATTATAATTAAATATATTACGCAGACAATATATATAAATATAATAATTGGAATTGCCATTAAAATAACATGATTCAAAATTACAATCACCAATATGATTGATTTTAGGGCATATACACTAACACTAATTGGTGAGAAAGGACCAAAATACCCTTGAAGCTTCATGAAAACTCTTTCTCCTTCTCTTTTCTTCTCCATTGTCGTGAGCCACCTCCATGGAAACTCCAAAACCGTTAGCTAGAGAGAAGGAAGAGAGTGAAAATTTCTTTTGGCTTTTTCACCTAAAAATAGTGAGATTTAGGCTTAGGTGTAGAAGTCAAAGTTGCTCCTCTCATCAAGCTCTATCACATGGTGTTTTTAGGTTGAAGAAATCTTCAAAGTTGATCAAGTTTGGTGAACTCCAAGTGGGGATTTTCAAGTTGCTCCAAGAGGTAAAAATATTCTCCTCTAAAAGCTCTTTAATGTACTCTTTTTAGTTTCTTGAAAATTTGATATTGGTGTGGTCAAAGGAGGTCTAATGATGTTTTGGATGTTGTTATATTGATCTATGGCTTTGGTTTGGTGTAAAAACAACAAGAAATCATGATGTACAAATTAGGGTTTTAGAGGCATAATGGTGTATGTATGGAATTGGCGTGATTTGTTTGGAATTTAGCTAAATTGATGAAATTAGAATGATTCTTATGAATTATGGAGCCTATGGAAGATGAAATTTTGAATTATGAAAGTTTGTGTAAAAATCCCCTTTTAAAAGCCAAAACCGTGAACATGGGAAAGGAAGGAAGGAAGGAGTTTTAGCCATTTAATTGTGTTTTTGGAAGTTGGAATAATGTATTACAATGAAATTTAGGAGGTATTGGAATGTACATTAAAAATTTGGACACTTCCTTCATGGTTTAGTGTATGTGGAGGAAGTGAAGAATGCATGAAGTTTAAGAAAAATGATGGTGTTCTAATAAGAATTATGATGTGTATTTATGTAAAGCAAGAAAAGTTGCAAGTTAGAAAGGCGAAGGGATTGTAGAGAAATTTCTAAGTGAGGGCAAATGAATCATCACTATTGGAAACTTTTAAAAGGTAGCTACCTTTATCCTTAAGCTCTGTTTTCCATTTATATATTTTTTGTATTTTATGCCATTGTATGGAATGTATATAAAATTAATGTGTGCGCATCCTAGGAAAACAGTAAAATACTATGTGTGAGGCCTATGGCCTGAGCTTCCTAGGATGATAATGAAATTGTTGTGTGTAGTACTTACGGCCCAAGTGCTGTGTGTGTGAGGCCTCGGTACGATTGTCTGTGATAGCTATCCTGACTGTGATGCACGTTTCTTACAATGGTAAGGAATGATGTGATAAATGATTATTTGATTTTGGAAACATATGATTTACTTGCTTAAGGATCTGGAATGGCTTAATATGTTTTTCTTGCAATAGCTAGCTACTTGGAAACTTTGTTTCTTATGTTTCTATATTGTTTACTAACCATTCTAGGTGATGCTTCCAAAGGCCCTCTTGACAAGGAAGAATAATGTTTTGAAGTTGTATTAAAACGTTCATAGAGTTTGAGATATTAGTATGTATTGGATATATATTTTGTAAGTTAAAATTTCTGTATAATTATATGACCCTTGCCTATGTTGCATGAAATACATGAATTTGATGTATTATGAACTAGTTTGGATTGGTAAGCCTTTAATATGCAATGTGTGTGAAGTTAAAAAATGACCAAATGAACAGTAAACTCGTAGGGCAGTAAGCTGAGTATGTTTGCAGGGATTTTTGGCTAAGTTTTGTTACTTTAAAAATTATGATAAAATTTAGGAGTGAACTTCATTTACGTATCATCCTCTGTGCCAAAATTCAGATTAAAATAAGCTCATTTGATATGGGAAATTATTACACGTTTTGGACTGCCTTGTTCCCGTCACAGTGCTGAATACAAATTGTAACTTAGTATTCCGAAGCATTAAATGGATGAGTTTTGATCTGAAAATTTTATGGAAAATATTTAACATGTTTATAAAGTCCCATAACAAATTTTAGCTTAATCGAAGTTGATTTACCCCATTAACTAAGGGCTTACTTTTACAGTTGTAAATTCTGGACAGCACTAGAACAGGAACACTTTGCTGTGAATTTTGAAAGGCCAAATGATGTCTAAATTATGTCAAATTTTTACAGGATGAATCCAACACGTGAAAAGTTTATAGGAATAAATTTCATGGTTTTTGGAGTTCTTAAAAGTAGTTTTTCATATTTTTGAAATTGGTCCAATAATTCTGGAAATGAGCAGAAAATTTCTGAAACTCAGAATTTGTAATATTTTGTTTCACAGAATCTCAAATGGGCTTCAAAAAGACCTAATTGTGCAATAATTACTTATTTAATGAGGATTAAAGTGTTAATAAGTAAGAGAGTTACATTAGACATCTTTGTTTATTCAAACTAAGGTGATCCAAATACTCAAGTAGTTACAAGGTGGACATGTAACTCCCCCGAAATAAATCATAATTCCTACTCAATACAAAAAAAGAATTGTCTATGTTTATTCACTTAAGTGATCTCATTTCTATTCTTACACAAAGAATAGAAGAAGATTGTTCGTGTGGGAGAACTAATCCTTTAACCTATATTCAACATACCCTAATTTTTTTTCTTTGTTATGATCATAGAAATATGCGATAAGTATGACAAACACAAATTGAATTTCACATAAAAATTCAATATAATTGTTCATAAAATGGTACTATAAAATTACTAACATAAAGATTACATAATGTTACAATCTACGAAGGCCCATTTCCTTTAAATGCTTTGTAAATAATGATAGTGGTATTGGTTTAGTCAAAGGATCTGTAATCATTTTGCTTGTAAGAATGTACTCTAAGTGAATGTTATTTTCTTCAATTACATCCTGAATGAAATTATATTTAATCTTTATATGCATGGTCTTCTCATAGTATTTTGGATCCTTTGTATAAGCCAAGGCTACCATACTATCATAATAGATGGTTATTGACTTATTAGGTTCTACAAAACCTAAATGACTAAGGAAAGAGCCAAGCTATAAAGCTTCTTGTATGGTAGTTGTTTCAGCTACAAACTTGGCCTCTATTGTGGATAAAGCTGTACAAGTCTGCTTCTTACTACTCCAAGAGATAGCACCATTTTTAAGCAGAAAAATATAACTTGATGTAGATTTGCAATCATTTTTATCTCCACCCTAATCAGCATCAGTGTACCTTTGTAATTTTAACTTGCCACCTTAGTGAGATAACCATAAATCTTTGGTTCCTTTAAGATACCAAAAGATCCTTTTAACACATTTCCAAAGCTCGAAGCTTAGATTTAATGAATAACGAGCCAACAAGTTTATAGCTTGACTAATGTTAAGTCGTGTACACAACATGGCATACATTAGACATCCAATGACATTAAGATAAGGAACCTTTTTCATCTCCCCTTTATCTTTAGAGTTTTGTGGACACATATCTTTACTAATTTTGCTATTATAAGCAATTGGGGTATCCGTTGGTTTTGAGTTTTGCATTTTGAAACGTTCAAGAATCTTATCAATATAAGGCTCTTGTGATAATGCTAATAGTTTCTTAGACCTATCTCTATGAATTTTTACTCCAAGAATATAGGTTGCTTCTCCCAAATCCTTCATATCGAAGGTGGAAGATAACCATTCCTTGATGGTTAGCAAAAAACCCATATTATTATAGTGATATCAAAACAAACTTGGTCTTGGAAATTATGACATAAACACAATGATCTTCATGCAACATTTGGAATCCATAATTCAAGATTGCATGATGAAACTTCAAGTACCATTGTTGTGAAACTTGTTTAAGACCATATATCAACTTCTTTAGTCAACATACTTTGTGTTCTTGTCCATCTACAACAAAGCTTTCTGGTTGTTTCATGTAGATTTCTTCACTCAAATCACCATTCAGGAAAGCTGTTGTTATATCCATATGATGTAATTCCAAGTTAAGTTTTGTTACAATAGCTAGTATTAACCTGATGGAATTGAACTTTACAACAGGTGAGAAGGTGTCCTAAAAATCAATACCATTTTCTTGTGTACACCCTTTGGCAACTAAACATCCCTTATACCTTTCAATGGTATCATCTGCTTTTCTCTTTATTTTGAAAACCCATTTTTTTTCAATAGCCTTTCAATCTTGAGGTAGATCCACTAAATCCCGAACCCCATTGGCATACATTGAGTCCAATTTTTCTTGCATTGCAACCATCCATTTTTCAGAATATGAACCATTAACAGCCTCTTTTACACTTTTTGGTTCATCAACCTCAAGTGTGCTTATATGAGCCTTAGATTTGTCCAATATCCACCACTTACTTGGTGGTTCGAACTATTGTGACGAATAATGTAAATTGGAAAGATTAGAGGCATGCGTATTTATACATTCAACAAGCTCTTGTTAAGTTACTCTTCCTCATTCATTAGGACTTTCTCTTGATCACATTACCATTTTAATTATCATTAGCATCCACCATATGATGATTTTGGTGATCATGAACCATTGGAACCTTTAAGTTTCCATCTATCCCAATATCCCTCCCACTCAGAAGAGATGGTACTAACACGTCACTTATGCTAGATTATTTAGATTCACTAAGTTCTTCTAAAGAACTTTTATTCTCAATGTTTCCTTTCTTAAGAAATTTATTCTCTAAGAATGTTGCATCCCTTGATTTGAATTCATCCAAACTACGCTTACTTTCTAAATCACTAAACATATACCCTTTGGAGTGTTCATCGAAGGAAGATTTATTTCCTCCCTCTTGGTCCTAATTGCTGGAAATCACACATCATAATGTACAGCGGAATAAAAATTTTGCACGATTTCCACTAAGGATCCATGCGAATTTAGAACGCCATAGATTAGGGATTAGGGTTTATACCTTTCGGCCAAAAATCTTCTGTCCGCTACACAGCAAATCCGATCTGCTTCTATCCGTTTTCCAATCCAATCTGCTCTCCAAATCATAAACCGGAATAGAAACTAGAAGATCAAATCACCAATGCAGTGTTTAATGTGGCTGCACCTCTATGGTATCCACACGAACCCGTGAATCATCGATGAATGTCTACACAAACACCGATTGGAATTGATCTCCTTTCACCTCATAGTACTAGCTACGCCTCTTCAGGGGTTTTAGATAGTACTAGCTACGCCTCTTCAGGGGTTTTAGTCAAGGAGAGGTGCTAGGGTTTTTCTATGCCTTTTTGGGGTGCATGAATAATTATAATCATCCTATTATTACCCAACAAGCCTATTTAAATAGGTGCATAGAAAAACCTAACCTATTTGGGCTTTATTCCATGTACAATTATAGGCTTACTATTGAGCCTTATATTTATAACATGAATTCTCAAATATTAGGCCCAAACAATTTGGTCCATTAATTTCAAATTCACTAGGCTCTAAGTGTGCGACCCTACAGGCTCTCATTACGTTGGTAATGACCATTGATCATATTAATGATCATAAACAATGATTGGTGTCTAGCAACACATCATTGTTACCCAAGCAATGAGAAAGTCGGTGATTTAACTAAAACTTTACACGTGATCATCACCTATGTCCTTTTGTCCTATACATCTAGATTGAGCACGAGACATGGACCGTGTCATTCCCGTATAGCCCAATCTTAAGGTTTCTTGATTCCTAAGTAAGCGGACTGAAACAAATGTAATCGACATTCTATGTCAATTCATCTGAGCATGGCCATGCATTTTCTCAGCTTTACTTAATCAAGGGGCCCATAGATGTTACTCCTGTTATATAGGAGGGACAAATCCTATCTTGATCACACAAACCCCTCCGCATAATATGTGACATATCCAATATCTACGCTTGCATTCACTCAACCATTACTGACATAGAATAGTATCAAAATATGAAACTCACATGTAGGGAACCTTGGTGATCTCAGGTCAAAGGACCATATTAATGATCACTAAGAACCACTCATGACACTCATATAACGATCCATGTAGTGTTCTTAATATGGGTCAGTCCAGTATACAAGTTCTCTAACTTGTACTCATGTGTAAACCTAATATCCCATATAAGTCTTCACACATGCTAGTCTTAACATATGAAAGCAACCTAATCCACAATGATATATGACTAAGGATATTTAAGAATACAATTATTCTAAGGTTATTATCATAATTGAATATATTACGCAGATAATATATATAAATATAATAATTAGAATTGCCATTAAAATAACATGATTCAAAATTACAATCACCAATATGACTGGTTTTAGGGCATATACACTAACACTAACTTGCCAGATTTATGATTTGGTGTATGGACATAACTTGCACAACCCTATGGCTTTAAATGACTTAACTTTGGCCTTTTACCGAACTATAACTCGTAAGGAGTAGTTTCAACCAATTTAGATGGCACTTTATTAAGTACTTAACAATGATGTGCATCTCCCCAATAGGAAATTTCCATGTTAGCCTCTGCCATCATGGTTCTCACCATATCCATAAGGGTTCTATTCTTTCTTTCACCATTCCATTTTGTTGAGGTGTGTTAAAAATAAACAATTGTCGAATTATCCCCTTCTTAACATACAAATCCTTGACTTCTTTAGATATATATTCACCACCCAAATCAGTCCTTAATAACTTGACCTTTTTGTCCAATTGATTCTCCACCAAAGTACAATAAGCCTTAAAGCACCTTAATGCTTCACTTTTATACATAAGAAGTTAGACATGGGTGTACCTTTTATAGTCATTTGTGAATGTGAGAACATATCTAAATCCTTGACTAGATATCACATTCATAGTATCATAAATGTCATTATGAATTAATTGCAATAGTTTCTTATTATGTGATGCTTTCCCAAAAGACTTTCTTATTACCTTACCCATGAGACAAAATTCACAAGTTGGGAGGGTTACTTTTGATATGGACCAAGTAAATCACTTTTAGCTAACTTGTTTAGCCTATCTTGCCCTATATGCCTAACCTTGCATGCCAAATCTTTTCTACTTCAGATTCAGTTATAAGACAACTACGTGGACTATTAGTGTATATGCCTTAAAATCAATCATATTAATGATTGTAAATTTGAATCGTGTTATTTTAATGGCAATTCTAATTATCATATTTATACATATATTGTCTGCATAATATATTTAATTATAATAATAACCTTAGAATAATTATATTCTTAAATGTCCCTAGTCTTATATCATTGTGGATTAGGTTGCTTTGATATGTTAAGACTAGCTTGTGTGATAACTTATATGAGATATTAAGTCTGCACATGAGTATAAGTTAAAGAACTTGTATACTAGACCGACCCACCCTAAAAACACTATATAGATCATTGTATGAGTGTCATGAGTGATTTTTCATGATTATTATTAATATAGTCCTTTGACCTAAGATCGTCAAGATTTCCTACATATGAGTTTCATATTTTGATACTACTCTATGTCACTTATGGTTGACTGAATACAAGGGTAGTCATTAGATATGTCACATATCATGCGGAGGGATTTTTGTGATTAAAATGGAATTTGTCCTTCCTATGTAACAGGAGTGACATTTGTGGGCCATTTAATTAAGTAAAGCTGAGAAAATGAATGGCTATGCTCAGATGAATTGACATGGGTTGTCAATTACATTTATTCCAGTTAGCTTACTTAGAAATTAAGAAACCTTTGAATTAGGCTATACGATAATGACATGGTCCATGTCTCATGCTCAATCTAGATATTTAGGATGATCGCATGTAAAGGCTCAGTCAAATCACCAACTTTCTCATTATTTAGGTAATAATGATGTGTTGTTAGACATCGATCATTATTTATGATCATTAAAGTGATTTATGATCATTACTAATGTAATAAGAGCCTGTAGGGTTGCACGCTTAGAACCTAGTGGATTTGAAATTGATGGACTAAATTGTTTGGGCCTAATATTTGAAAATGCTATGTTATAATTATAAGGCCCAATAATAAACCTATAATTATACATGGAACAAAGCTCAACTAGTTAAGGTTTTCTATGCACCTATTTAAATAGGCTTATTCGATAATAATATAGATTATTCACAATCATCCTAATGCATAAAAGCACTAGCAGCCTTCCTTGATTATAACCCTTGAATAAGTGTAGCTAGCACTACGAGACAAAGGAGGAGAATACTGATCAATGGTCATGCACGTTCACTGGTGGTCTGCTGGTTCATGTGGATACCTTAGAGTTTTTGACTAAAAAGAAGTCAAAAAAGTGATTAACAAATGAGTCCCCAAATCATCAAAAATGTATTAACCAAATCCTTATTCTAATATAACATTTTACATGGATTCTTTTGGTGGGATTGGTTAATTTTCACTGCATTTGTTTGACTCTCGATCATAACATGGATTATAATTATTAGAAATTGGACAACTACTTGGACCATAAATCAATAATCATGCTGCATACCTTCTCATTTATATGGCATCTAGTATGAAAAATATGCTCACATTGCTCTTCAACATTATCTTCTTTAGGTTGTTTGTTAAGAGCACACCTAGTAACCAGCATATCTCCATTTATAGGTTCTACAATATGAACATCACTACAATCTTCCAATGGTGGCATTTCATCATTACTTGAGCTCACACTCTCCATGTCTTTATTATCCAGTGCAATTATAGCTCTTTGTGTTGGAAATCGCACATCATACATGCACAGCGGAATTAAAAATTTTGCATGATTTCCACCAAAGATCCATGCGAATTTAGGATGCCATAGATTAGGGATTAGGGTTTACACCTTTCAACAAATAATCTACTATCAGCTACACAGCAAATCCAATCTTCTTCTGTTCAATTCTCCAATCTAATCCGCACTCCAGATCATGAACCAGAATTGAAGCTAGAAGAATCAGATCACAAGTGCAACGTTTAATGTGGCTACACCTCTATGGTATCCACATAGAACAATCTCAAAACTCCAACCCAAAGATAGGTTGGATGGAATCTCTCTCCTCTCAATTTTGTGCTAGCAAACTAGGGTATTTAGGGTCTCCTATTTATTCTCTCTCTCAAAAATGCCTCTCATATTATATGTTGATCTATTTGAGCATGAATAGCATCTTGTATATATAGACACCTACTAAAACCCTAATGAGAGGTGAGTATTATGGGCTGATTATTAATTAGGTCCAATATTATGGTTTAATTAATAATTAGCCCCTAAGCAATATAACATTAATAAAAGGGCCCAATCTAATTGGTCTTTCATTAATTAGAAATTATAGTCCAACTAGAATTTCTAATTATGTTGCTCCAATTCCAATTTTGATTCGTTCTTTATGTGTGACCCAATAGGTTCCTATCACGTTGGCAATGATCCTAAAATCATATTTTAGAATCATAAACAATAAGCGGCATCTAGCAATGCATCATTGCTACCCAAGTATGAGAATGTCAGTGATCTGACATAACCTTTCAGTGACTATGCAATCAAGTTCCCTTTTATCTTAGATATCTAAATCGAACTCAAGGCATGGAAAGTGTCATCCCCTTTATAATTCAATCTTTGTGTTTCTTGATTCATGAGTTGACCAAAAAGAAGCAAATGAGATTAACATCACATGTTAACTCATTTGAGCATGGCCATGCATTTCATAGTTAAACTCAATCAAGGGACCCATAGATATCGCTCCTTTAGAAGGAGGGATAAAATCTTATCTACATCACTCATATTCCTTTACATAATTAGTATTACACCCAATCACTATCTTCAAAGTCAACCCATTCAAGTTAATGTTAGATAGTGTTAAAGCATATAACTAACTATGTTGGAAACCATGGTGACTTCAAGTTAAAAGACCATATGCGTCATTATTACTATGAGAGTTGCTTATGACACTCATAAGATGATCCATGTAGTAATCTCATGGTGGGTCAGTCTAGTACAATTATTCTCTAACATGTATCTATGTGTTAACTTGATATCTCATATCAATCAACCAACATACTAGTCTCTATGCATCATTGTTATCCCTTTCACAATGATACTTGACTAGGGACATTTAAGAGTATTGTTTAAGAAATGATTACTCTAAGAACAAATTACTATATCTATTTATTTAACATAGAGAAATAATAATCTGAAAGTACCTCATATAAATAATGAAAATATAATACAATATATGCTTATACAATCATCCTATGATTGGCTCTCAGGGCATATACCAACACTTTGATTTTGACATTGAAAAGTAATATACCTAACTCTTTGACACTTGACACACTTGATATCACATGATCTACAAGATAAACTAGATTTTACCTTTAGGAGGAACAATTGAATGTTTAGCTCTTGCATCTTCTTTTAGCTTAGAAATAGCTTTATTGTTCTTCCAATTTAATCTCTATGAACAACTAGAAGACGAAGTAAATTTAGAAATGCTCTTAGCCTTTAATTGTCGCTTTACCTAGATAGCTTTATACAACAAATCCTCCATCTCCACATAAAGTTGCAATCCTATTACATCAGGTATCTCTTTAGACTTTGATGTGAATCTAATAGGAGTCAATCATAAGGAAGTGAAATAGGATGAGAGCTTAATCAAGTGTATTAGAATTATGCCACATTATCATTAAGTTGGTACCACATCAGCCATAATCCATATCATCAAGGAGATAGTACCATGTCAATGCCACATCAACCTATTTTTACTATTATTTGATATTTTGGATTTTAATTTAGTATTTAGGGCTTTAGTTTGTGTTTGTTTAACTTTGGATCATTTTAAAGCATTTTAGGCTTGAGTTAATGATGAATGTATTTAGGCTCATTTTGCTTTAAAATATTTACTATGTTACAATGACGGATTTACTATGTTACTTTAAGCCATTGAGAGGCCCTTTTATTGGGTTTAGATTATGAAATAGTTTTTAGGCTAATATTATCATTTGATCCCATTTTCAATTAGGATTTTAAATAGTTATAGAAGGAGGCTTTTTCCTCATACAAATCAGATTTGGGAGTTTTAAAAATTAAAGAATTTGGTTGAGTGCCTTTTTAGGAGGTGTGTTCTCTCTTAGGTTCTTGAATGAACACTTGACTTATCAAAAGGATTCATTATTTATGGCGTTGATTATCACTAATTAAGGAATCATTCTTGTGGCATGTTTTCCTCTTCACTCATCGAAGGATTTACATCCTTTGTGGTGTGTTCATCACCACCTATCACTCCCTTTCTTCATCTTCTGGAGTGTTGCATGTATACTCTTCTATTTTTGTTTTCGTATTTATTGAATTTTGGGATGATCTAATACAATTTCACATCATTTGCCATTAGAGTTTCCCAATTTCATATTAGACCGCCAATAAATATGGCCATAGTAGCCTCACGATCTTCCACAACATTAGTCCTAATCATGGCTACCTCCATCTCCTTATAATAATCTTCCACACTCTTGGATCCTTGAGATAAACTTTGTAATTTATGGTGCAAGTCTCTATGGTAGTGGAAATCTTTTTCTCATTACTACCTTTATCTCTTCCCATGTACGAATAAGTCTTTCACCATTTCTATGCCTATTAATCACAAATTGATCCTACCAAATACTAGCATAATCAGTAAACTCCAGCACTGCTAGTTTAACCTTTTTTTCCTTAGAATAGTCATAATAATCAAATACATGTTCTACTTTTCTCTCCCACTCCAAATACAACTCAGGATCATTTTTCCTTTGGAATGCTGGATTGCCATCTTAATGCTACCTAAATGACTATCATTGCTTGATCCACCTCTTCTTCATTCCTTTCTAGTACTGCCATCAAAATATTTTTCTTCCTCCTCTTCAAAAATGGGTTGCCTAGGGGTTCTAAGTCTGGATGGTGATTATAGACTATCCAACCTCAGGTTTATAGCTTGCATTTGTTGTTAAGCAACCTTTACAAACAATCTCATATCAACTTCATTTTTTCCACCTTCACGCATGATTAAATGTTGTAGAAAAGATGTTAGGATAGTTTATGAATGGACAAAAATATAATATGCTTGTGTTTGTAACTCAAATTCCTCACAAACACAAAAATTATTAGTTATTCACTCATGTTTCACTTAACTTAGCTTTTTTTCGATGATAATCTCACCATTCTTGCCTTCTACCACTCAACTTCACCTTATGAGCTCTTAAGTAAGAACGTTTGTTATTGATTCTACACAATCAAGAAGCAGTAAGGAATTATTGATAACTCTAGTGAGCAAGAACCAGTAAGAATATTAAAAGGAAAGAAAAATAAAAAAGGATGTAAAATGAGAACAAAATCAATGAAAAGGATTGCCAATTCCAACAATGTAGGAGTATTAAGTCCTTTTAGCTTATAATTTTTTTATTGAACACAACCTACAAATTTTTTTTGCATGAATTTCACTTTTTTTTCACTTTTTTGCATGGTTTTTTTTTCAAAGTAAGACTCAAACTTAAACAAGGAGATCTGAAATTAAGGTAGACAAATGCAAATAAAAAAATAAAAGAGGCACACAAATACAAGATCACAAAAAGAAGATCATAAAAAGATAGAAAGACATAAAAGATAGAATACAAAAAGAACATAAATTTAGTACAAAAACAAGACACAAAGCAAGATGACTCAAGAACAAGGATTGTAAGGAAGTAACAATGGAATAGAACTTATTTTATGAATAGAATGAAAACAAATAGATAAACGAAGGATAGATATCACCTAATTTCAAGAGTTAAAGCTTTAATACCAAATGATGTGAATGGACTTGCTATAATGCAAGAAAATTAATTGGACCATCTTGAAAATAAGTAGAGGATAAGAGGAACTTGACCCTAATTGCGACCTACCAGTAGAATCAAATTTATCAAGCAAATTGTGACCTTACCTGCAACTTGCCGATAGAACTAACACTATAAAATTTAATTCTTAACCTAAGAACAAAGGGGAAGCTCTCACAATGGAGAAACACTGAAATTTTATTAATCATCCAAGTCTATTAGTATAAGAAACAACCTACTTTATATAACTTCCTAAAACTTTAATTTAGAATGGGCTCCAATTAGCCCAAAATTAATTCAACAACTTAAACTCAATAAAAGGCCTTTTAAATGACTATAAGTAAACATAGTAAAATTCTTATAGTAACATGGTAAATATTTTAAAGTAAAAATGGGCTTAAACATATTTATCCTAAACTAAACCCTAAAATACTTTAAAATGACCCGATACATCAAATAACAAAAACAAAGGCTATCTTATTATCCAATTAGGTCCAAACAAAATATAGCCTCATAAACTGAACAATTATAATAAACTAAACAATTGTATCCCACAAGCATCTTAATCATCTGAATTGGGCTCTCCAAATTGATGTCTTTATGTCAAGCTCAAAGTATCCTTAAGTTGTAAGAAAGTGACCCATTTTGGTGCAACCTCTATTCCATGTTGATCTTCTTTCCCTTTGATCTCCATAATTAGGCCTTACAAAGCTTGTTTCATCCTCTTAGTCTTAGTTGTAGTAATGGGACTTCCAATTCCATGTGAAGGATCTTTATCATGTGGGCTATACTTGTTTAATTTATTATAATTGTTCAGTTTATTGAGCTATATTTTGTTTGGACCTAATTAGATAATAAATAAGCCTGATTTCTTATTTGTATTTGAATTTTCATAAGTATTTTTAGGCTAAATTTCTCATATAGCCTTTGGTTTTGTTATTTGATATATTAGGTTATTTTAAAGTATTTTGGGCTTTAATTTAGTATAAATGTGTTCAAGCCCATTTTTACTTTAAAATATTTACCATATTACTATGAGAATTTTACTATGTTTACTTAGAATCATTTAGAAGGTCTTTTATTAGGTTTAAGTTGCTGAATTAATTTTGGGCTAATTAGAGCCTATTCTAAATTAGGGTTTTAAAAAGCTATATAAAGAAGTTTATTCCTTATACCTAGCAAACTTGGATGATTAATAAAATTTAAGTATTTCTCTCCATTATGAGAGCTTCTCCTTTATTCTTAGGTTAAGAACTAAATTTTATAGTGTTGGTTCTACTAGTAGGTCATGGTTAGGGTCACGTTTTGCTTGATAACTTTGGTTCTATTGCCAGGTTACAATTAAAGTCAAGTTCCTCTTATCCTCTACTTGTTTTTAAAATAGTCCAATTGGTTCTCTTGCATCATGAGCAGGTTCATTTCACATCAATGAGGTTCACAACTAGAATGACATGTGGGATGTCTGTAATATGAAAGTTGAAATGTCCCATTCTTTCTTTTTCATATTCTACATGGAAAAATTGAACCACCCCATACTCTTCCATGCATAAGTAGTTTGATTCTTTCATGTAAACTCTTATGATTGAAGAAAATAAAGCAAGAATCAAGATTTCACATTGAGGAGGAAACATAGGTCTTATAGATTCTAAATTTATTGTAATGTTAGTATATAATACTTTATTGGTTGTGATCTTTGATCTTTATTTTTTTATTATTTGTGATTTCATTGTATAATGATTTATTATAATATAATACTTTCATTTGATTTTTTGTACTTTCTTTCAAATTTGTTTGATATTTGATAGTGATTTCATTGTATAATGATTTATTGTTTAATGATGCAACAGACACATATAATTTGTTCAATGATTATCTATAAAATAGTATGTAATTTGTTATTAAAAAAGAAGTCCAAGAAGGGTTTACTGCATTGATTATTTATTAATAACACTAACATAGATAATAGCATGGCACCATTTTTTGGAAATTTAAGTAACTTAACACTTTTGCTTTAATTAAAAAAATGACATTGTAAAACTTAAATATCATTCTATGTTAGTTATCAAAGAGCTAACATCAAAAGAGAGATGAATAGTTAGTTTAAAAAATTGGCATATAGTTAACATGTCAATTTTTTATATCATTGATAAGGTGATGCTAGAAACTGATACTCAAAAATTGAAATATTTTTCTATATTGTTTATTTGAAAATTAACACCTAAAAGGAGATGAATAATTTATTCAAAAAATTAAGATATGCTTAATATGTCAATTTTTAAATATCTAATATATAAAGTAATGCTAACCATAAAGTTTAAAAATTGATAAACTTCAACATGATAATTTTTCATTAATAACTAAAATCATTTACCTAGAAGAATGCCTTTAAATTTCATGTTCTATGCTTGGACTCTCTATTTTGAAAAAATCCTCACATGTTTCATGATATCCTTCATTGAAAGTGTTATTAAAGTTTCCTATCCATTCTCCATAGTTTCCAACAATCTCATAAAATGGATCACATGCTTCAATGAGATTTACATCTAAAATGATATATGATATTAGTGTTTGTCATATGAAAGATGAAGTTTCTCCTTTCTTTCTTCATCAAGGTTTATGTTGAAAAATTGAACGACCTTATGTTCTCTCTATGTATACATAGTTAGTTTTCCAATCAGATTCCTATGGTCAAGAAGCAACAACCAAGATTTGACATTAAGGAAGAAAAATGGGTTTGATTTCTAATTAGATTTGATTGTATAATTTTTTTGTAATATAGTATATTTATTCAATCTTTGTTGCACTTTTAATTGTAATTTTGTCAAGCAAAAATGGAAATTTATTATGATATATGATCTTTTATGTATTTCATTTGTAATTTTGGTGTGTAGTACTTTCATTTTTTAAATTTGAAAATTTGTCTTGAAGATTTCATTATATAATAAGTTATTGTTTAGTATGTAAAATGACATCTATTATTGGTAATAGTGCTTAGGTTACTGTATTCTATTAAAATAAAACAAAGGCAAACCATATTAGTTGTTTAACAAAGGAATAATGTGGTTGGAAAATGAATACATATAATGTTGGTCATTAAAAACCTAACATCGAAAGGAAGGTAAATCATTAAATTTAAAGATAGGTCTAAACATTAAATATTGATTAGTATATGCAAAAATCTACCTTGAGTGACATTTTTGTAATTATGGTTGCATACATTAGACATCAATTTAAGTTATAATCAACATGAAGAGTTTAGATGCCAAGTTTTTAATTAATAATCATTGTGGAAAGTGCTACACCAAAATATCTTTATCTTTATTTCTCAGAATTGCACACACATTTCTTTTGTATGGTAATTTATGGTTTATTTATATGCGCTCTTAGTTTTATTTTGCTATAGTGTTTATTCAATGATTGTGGCATCAACATTAATGTCTTAACTTTGAGCATTTATTATTCTTTATCTAAGGCATTTTCTCCTATCCTTTTAAGTTTTTTGAGCATTTTAGGTTTAGAATGCAAACTTATAGGATTTCAATGGCTGTGAATATATGGCTTTGGGTTGTTATTTTATATGAAGATTTATATTCCAATGCATATCCTATTGTGTGCCCTTATTTTTTTATTTTGCTTGGATGTTAAATTTTTGAAGTTATATCCTATATTATCATCACTTTATTGGATATTGATTTCAATTTGTGGGTGAAGTTTTGTTTTAAGGTGAAACTAAATGTGATAAAATAGTTTCTATTCATTCCTTGTCATTTAAGTTAATAACTTATAAAATATTTATTAACAAACACTTAAATTAAATGTTTGTGTTACCATTGTTATAATTCTTTAAACAAAAGTGACATGGATTTTGGCAAAAGGAGTTCAAGGTGGTCATGGATGGAAGGGCATTAAAGGTGTAATGTCCTGAATTTTTAATTTTATCATTTGAATCTCTAAATTCTAAGGCTGTAAAAATGAAGAGCACATTTGAATTAGCTTAGTAGGTGAATCTTAAGTTGAAAGGAATTAAGTCTAAGTGTAATTAAAATTTTGAAGGAAAAAGGATAATATGAAAGGAATTAATTTTCCTAAATAGTATAGATGATTAAAGGAAGTTAGAAATGTTGGTGTGTGTCCTAGAACCAATCATATAAGATGATTAGAGTTATACACAATGTATTATATTTTATTTTAGGCAATTTAATTATTATATTTTATTTTATTATTATTATGCGTAATTTATAACTTAATATAATAATTATCCTTGGAATAGCTTTGCTATTCCTAAAATGCCCCTAGTCAAGTATTATTATGAAAAAGGATAGTAATAATACATCGAGACTAGCATGTATAGTGACTGATGATTACGAATCATGGATATGTGATATCAAGTCAATACATGAGTACATTGCTAGTGAACAATGTACTGGACTGACCCACTATGAGAATATTGCATGGATAAACGTGTCATAAGTTATTCTCATATGATCACAACTACGCATAAACCTTTGACCTGAAGTCACTACGGTTCCCTACATGAGGAATTACTCACTTTAATATTGTCCTATGTCACCTTTAATCAGGTGACAAGTAGGGCATTGATTGGGTGTGTCATAAATCATGCAGAGGGAAGTGAGTGATGTAAATGGAATTTTGTTACTCTTGTATAAAAGAGAAATATCCTTGGGCCCCTTGATTGAGTGAGACTTAGAAATGCATGGCCATGCTCAGTTGAATTAATATGTGATATTAATTATTTATTTTAAGTCTACTCAGTATCAAGAAATATAAATTGAACATTGACGAGGATGACACAATCCATGCCTCTAGTTCAATTTGGATATTATTACAAAAGGGTTATGATGTAAAACGTTAATCATGTATTAGGTGGATGTCGAATCACAGACATTCTTACTACTTGAGTGGCAGTGATGTATTGCTAGATACCGCTCGCTGTCTATGGCTCAATAATAAGTCATTGTCAACGTAGTAAGAACCTACAGGGTCACACAAAAGGAGTAGGAATAAGACAATAATTAATTGGACTTTAATTATATTAATATCCAATTAATTGGACTTATTTTCGTGCATATATATTATTAAAAATAATAAATTCACGTTATATATATATATATATATATATATATATATATATATATATTATGTGATATTATTTGATATTAAAGTAATATCAAGTAATTATCTTATCATATATTAGATAAATATATTATGAGATAATATTATTTTGATATTTGATAACTATATGCAATTATCTAATATTAAGATATTTATATTATGAGATAATATCATTATCTAATATTAGATAATTAATAGATAAGTCTTATCTCTTCCCATTATCTCTAGGATAAGGATAAGATGAGTTGTTAAGTGTGATTAGGATTTTGGAAGCATTATCCTAGTAGGACTAGGATTATGGCTTGCCTAAGTTCTATAAAAGGGGACTTGAGGGCAGCACTTAATAATCACGTTTTAAGCTTCCAAATAAACCCTAAATCACTCAGAAAACATCCAATCCTAATTCTTAGAGAGAAAAACGCATCCTAGCAGACGCGTGGAGGGTGAGAGGTCGTTGTTCACTCCGTGTGGATACCGTAGAGACGCTGTACCTTCCGGCCGGCGTTTGATTCATCCGCTCTCAAGTTTTGATCAGTAGAAACACGAGTGCCCAATAGGTAAAACCCTAATCAATGACTTATGCTTTTTGCATGGATCCTAGGTAGAATTCGGATCAAAAATTAAAATTCCGCTACATGTGATAATCCGAATTCCCAACAAGAAAATCCTAGAAATGGGAGTTGTCTAAGTCTAACAATGTAAGAAATTTTAAACAGACAGAAACCCTATGGATCAAATTACAAAAGTGCAAAATCGAGTGTGGGTTAAAGTGTGAATAACCAAGAATTTAGGAATTAAAGTATGAATAACAAGAATTTGGGATCTACTATGTAATTTTATTTAGTGTGGCCAATAGACACATGACAAGTGTCATTATTAGAAGAAAATGGCAAGAATAGCCTTACTAATTGGTGAGAAAGGACCAAAATACCCTTGGAAATTTCAAAAATAACCAAAATATCCTTGAAGCTTCATGAAAACTCATCCTCCTTCTTTTTTCTTCTCCAAAGTCATGGAAGACTCCATGAAAGAAGCTAAAACCATGAGTTAGAGAGAGAAGGAAGAGAGAGAAAATTTCTTTTGGGTTTTTCACCTAAAAATAGTGAGATTTAGACTTAGGTGTAGAAGACAAAGTTGCTCCTCTCATCAAGCTCTATCTATTGGTGTGTTTAGATTGAAGAAACCTCAAGTTTGATCAAGTTTGGTAAGCCCTAAGTAAGGATTCTCAAGTTGCTCCAAGAGGTAAAAATGTTCTCCTCTAAAAGCTCTTTAATGTACTCTTTTTAGTTTTTTGAAATTTTGATGTTGGTGTGATCAAAGGAGGTTGACCATGGAGTTTTGAATAATTTGAATATGTCTAATGATGTTTTGGAGGTTATTATGTTGATATATGGCTTTGGTTTGGTGTAAAAACAACAAGAAATCATAATGTACAAACTAGAGTTTTAGACGCATAATGGTGTATGTATGGATTTGGCATGATTTTTTTGGAATTTGGCTAAATTGATGACATTAGAATGATTCTTATGAATTATGGAGCCTATGGAAGATAAAATTTTGAATTGTGAAAGTTTGTGTGAAAATCCCCCTTTGAAGGCCAAAATTGTGAGCATGGGAAAGGAAGGAGGGAAGGAGTTTCAACCATTTAATTGTATTTTTGGAAAATTAGAATAATGTATTGCAATGAAATTTAGGAGGTATTGGAATGTACATTAAAATTTGGGTACTTCCTTCATGGCTTAGTGTATGTGAAGGAAGTGAAGAATGCATGAAGTTTAAGAAAAATGATGATGTTCTAATAAGAACTATGATGTGTATTTATGTAGACTAAGAAGTGACAAGTTGGAAAGGCAAGAGGAATTGTAAAGAAATATTTAAGTGAGGGTAAAGGAAACATCACTATTGGAAGCTTTTAAAAGGTAGCTAGCTTTATCCTTAAGCTCTGTTTTCTATTTATATGCTTTTCTGTATCTTGTGCCATTGTATGGATTGTGTACAAAATTGCTGTGTGCGGTACCTATGGCCTGAGTACCTCAGGAAGAAAGTAAAATGCTATATGTGAGGCCTATGGCCTGAGTACCTCGGGAAGACAGTGAAATTGCTGTGTATGAGACCTAGGTACAATTATCTATGATGGCCATCTAGATATCTATATGAGTCCTTGAATGGGCTTGATGATTGCTGTGTGCAGTGCATGATTCCTACAATGGTATTAGATGACAATGGTATGAAATAATATGTTAAATGATTGATTAATTGATTTTGGAATGTATATTTTTATTGGCTTAAGGATTTGGAATGGCTTGATATGTTTTTCTTGAAATAGCTAGCTACTGGGAAACCTTATTTCTTATGTTTCTATATTGTTACTAACCATTCCAGATGATGCTTCTAAAGGTCCTCTTGACAAAGGAGAATAATGTTTTGAAATTGTATTAAAAATGTTTATATAGTTTGTGATGTTAGTATGTGATGGATATATATTTTGTAAGTTGAACTTTTTATATAACTATATGACCCTTGCCTATATTATATGAAATATATGAATTTGATGTATTGTGAGTTGGTTTGGAGTAGAAGGCAACTTAGTATGCAATATTTATGAAATTGGAAATGACCAAATGAATAGTAAATTACCAAATAAACAGTGATTCGTAGGCAGTAAGAGGAGTATATTTACAGGGGCTTTTGGTTTAGTTTTGATGCTCTAAAAAATATGTTAAAATTCAGGAGTAAACTTCATTTATTTACCATCCTCTGTGCCAAAATTCAGCTTAAAATAAGCTCTTCTGCTATGCGAATTTATTACACGTTTTGGACTGCCCTGTTATTGTCACAGTACTGAGTACTAATTGTAACTCAGTGATCACAAGGAGTAAATGAATGAATTTTGATATGAAAATTTTATGGCAAGTATATAACATGTTTATCAAGTTCCATACCAAATTTGAGCTTATTATTAGTTGATTTACCACCTGAACTAAGGGCTTAATTTTACAGTTGTGAATTTTGGACAGCACTGGGACAGGAACATTTTGCTGTGAGTTTTGAAAGGTCTAATGATGTCTAAATTATGTAAAATTTTTACAGGATGAATTTAACACGTGAAAGGTTCATATAATTAAATTTAATGATTTTTGGAGTTCTGAAAAGTAGTTTTTCATATTTTTTAATTTGGTCCAGTAATTCTGGAAATAAGCAGAAAATTTCTGAAACTCAGAATCTGTAATATTTTATTTCGCAGAATCTTAAATTGTCTTCAGAAAGGCCTAATTGCACAATAAATTTCCTATTTAATGAGGATTAAAATATTATTAACTTAGGGATTTACAAAAGGTCCTACAGTTATTAAGGACATGGCCATTCAATGTGTCAAAAGAGAGAAAAAATATTGAACTTTTCAATTTTATGACATTGATAATTACAAAATTTGACATTTAAACTTCATTTATTGAGTGAGAGTAAAAATATTTTCCATAATTAGAGAAAAACACTTGTATACTATATTTATAATATATGCCTTTACTCTCACTTGATAAAAAGCAATCAATTATCAAATTTGTTATGCATATATTAGTTATAGAATCCACATGCATTGAAAATTATATTTTTTAATAATCAATATATTAAGAATTATAATTATCATCTTTTTACTAAGTGAAAATAAAGACACAAGTTATATCTAATGTACACAAGTATTACTTTAAAGATAGATCACCAAGTCATCTTAGAAAAACTAAGGCTAACTAATTTTCCAAGCTAGCTAAATCAAGCTTTCTATTTATATGTTCAAACTTGAATTCATTAAAAATAATCAAGCTTGAACTCAAGTTGAACAATTCAAGTTTGAGCTTGACTCAAACATAAGCCTAATACATCCAAATTTCTCATCAAACATTGAAATATTCGAAGTCAACTTCAAGTTTGATCTTTTAATGAATATATACCTAAAAGTTTATGTAACTTTATTCAAATAATTTATTATTTTAGCTACTATGAAATCTTATTATTCATAAATAAACCAAATACTAATTTTTTTTATTTTACTTATCAATATAATTTTTTTCAATTATCAAATCTATAAAAAATATTTACACATTAGTCACATAATCTTAACAATTTCACTTAGTAAAAAATAACATATAATAGAAAGTTAATTACTTTGACTAAAACATCATACTTCATCATGCAATATCAATAATTACTAAAGTAATTGAATTTTTTTACACATTATATTATTTATTTATAGCATACAAAAATATTTTTTATTATCGAGATTGTTTAAATTCAAATATTTTAAGCTAACTAATATAAAGTCTAAATTTGGCTCATTTAGATTCAGCTCATTTAAAATCAAACTCAAATTGAGCCTTTTACGAGTCGATCTCAAATTACTCATGAGTAACTTGACTCATTTGCACCCCTAGTAATGTTTTCTACAATTCTATAAAGAATTTCATAATTTTTTCAAATGTTTTTATACAAATTGACATATTTTGAAAAGAAATTAATAATATTGCTTATATTAATAAAGCTATAACTTTTCCATAATTATTGCACACAAGATCTATACAACATTATAACTTAATATTAAAAGGTTACAAAATTTTATGTACAATTTTTATGAAAAAATTTCAAATAAAAAAATGAAAATTTACTATTTCTATATGTAGCAAAACATTCTTCATATAATATAAAATCCATATTTTGATAAAATGGTAATAAAAGTTCAAAAAAGTATTTTATCAATGATTAAAAATAATTTTATGAAAATAATAAGTAATTAATTTAATAAATAATTTTATAATAAGAATTTAGTTAACTGAAATTATTAAATGGGTTATTTGTCTTAACATGTTCAATAATCAAGTTAATCTAACATGAAATAATTATTATTTAAGTCAGGTTTGGGTTGAGCTTATTTGATTTGTTACTAGCTTTTAATATGACATGAACCTGATAGGTGAACATGAATTGTTGCCCTTAGTCTATATAATGTTCATAATCTTAGTGGAATTTGTAGTACTTTGTTTAATCGACTAAGGGGTGTTTCCTTTTCTTTAGAGATAGGAATTTCACTAGCCTAATTACTTTAATTTCATGAACGATCTTGCTTAAAAGGGTATTTAAAGATTCATAATTGTTAAAATGATTTTGAGGTGGTTTCCAATCACGATCTCTTGATTTTGTGTTTTTTCCCACTTTTGCTTGAAGGCAATTGTATTGTTGCTAATTCAAGTCTTGTTCTTTGGAGTTTATAAATTTTTTAATCTAAGATAGTAACATTTTTAAGGTAGGAAGCATGTCTTTTTGCTAAAAAGAGAACAAAATGCCTTGATCAGAGTGTTATCATTATTTGATGAATAGTAACACTTTCATTGAGATCTTTAATTTCTAGTGCCAATGCAATGAATTGAGTGAGGTATTCTTGCAAGGTTTTCTTATGATTTTGCTAAAAATTGATTAAGGCTACTAACATTTTCTTTGAGGGTTTAATGGTCACAAAATGTGCATGGAAGGCTTCAATTGATTGCTTTAAGTTTAAAATTGATCGATTATAAAGTGAAGTAAACCATCATAGTCCTAGTTTTTCTCAAGGTTATGGAAAATGTATGGCTATAATGGCATCTAGAACACCTAAGAGAAGTATGGATAGCTAAAATACTTTTAAATGTTCTAGCGAGTTTGTTATGCTATCATATATGTTTAAGAGTGTTGAAATTTTAAATTGGGTGAAGGAATGGTATAGTTATGATTTCCATTGTAAATAGGTATCATCTTTGATAAGAAATAATGGGTTTTGGGAGAATCTAGCATGATAATTGTTTTGGCTTATGGATGGGAAGAGAAGGTCATATTCCTTATGGTGTATTGATGGATTGATGGCTATTCTTTTAAGGTTAAGAACATTTATGTTTAAATATGATGGAGGGAATAGTTGTGGCTCAGAAGCCAAATTGGAGAAGAAGAAGAGAGAAACTCTTCAATAAGAGACAAGGATTTCTTATTTACTTGATAATGAAAATTACAACTTTGAAAAGGTATTTATAGCTACTAATAGGGGCAAATTTATCTTAAAAAAATATTAAAAATCTCTCCCTATTAATCAGATATTTTCAATCTCAAGAATTCTCTAGAATTATCTACCTTATTCCCTAGACTAGAGAGTTCTAGAATATTCTTTTAGTTCTAGGTTGGATTATATCTTGGATTGGACTCTTCATTGGTCTTCTGTTCCATTCTCCCCAAGTTAGAGGAGACTCGCCCTCGAGTCTGGTTGTTATCTTTATAGTATGGGGACAGATCAGCAACATTGAAGGTAGCAGAGACACCATAAAGGCATGTAGTTCTTTCTTGTAGGCATTGTCATTGATCTTTTATATAACTCGAAATAGTCTATATGCCCTTAGAGATAACTTAGCATTACGTTGACTTGAGAACCTCTCCTTTCGCAAGTATATGACCAAGTCTCATTCTTTGAAATTATACTGCCATTGATGTTTGCCTCACTGGGCCTTATATTTTGAATTCTATTTCTAAATTCTTGCACATACTTGTTTGTAAAACTTCTTTGCTCTTTGCTCTATATTTGCACTATACTAAAAGCTGGTAGGAGATGATGCTAAATCAAATGGGTTGAAAGGACGAGTACCATACACTACTTCAAATAGGCATCTTCTAATGGAAAGCATAGTGTGTTTTATATTAAGAGTATCTACTACAACATTCAAACTTCTAACTTTGAATATAAAAGATACTAGCAGCTTGGCTTCACTTTTAACTCGATTGAATTTTTTAGGTGGTAGTGGGGCCAACTTGATTTTTACTTCATCTTTTACAAAAGAATAAATATTTATATAACCATCGTATATAGCACAATGGTCATATTGCTAAGGTCTTCCTAAGAGGTGGTGACAGGCTTCCATAGGAATGATGTCACACCATACTTTATCAGTTTGACTAAGTAAAAAAATTATGATTAAAAAGAAATTATCATTCTAGGGAAATGATGGAATCTATCACCTAAATATTATCCAAAATTTTTATATTTCAAAAGTAAAATAAAAGGTCTCCATTTAGATAAACTACTAGGGATTGAAATAAATCAAGCTAAACTAGGCCTTAGCATAAATTAGTTAGGCTTATTTTAAAATTTTTTAGCTTGAACCAAGTTTGTGCCCTATTTGTGGACTAAAATTTTAGCTTAATTTGACTTGTTTATAAAATTTAATAAGTTTAGCTTTAAGCTTATTTAGGTCTAACTATTAAAATCTAAATAAGTTATTAATAAATTTATAAACTTAAGCATATATGTCATAAATAAATTCTTCAATAAAAAAGGAGAAGAATAATAATTTTTTTAAATAAATAAGTCATTAAATAAATTTTATCTATAGTTTTATAAAAATTTTAATAATTCAATATGATAAACTATAATCATATTTATTTAAAAATGAAAAGATTAAATGATACAATAATATAAATTCATTATTCATAGACTTTAAAACTTGAAAAAATTGATGATTGAATTGAAAAAGGAAAAAAAAGGCACAATAATATAAGAGTAGTAATTATAATGTAACTAGTTAATAAATTTAAGTATATTAGATAGGGTAACATATCAAACAAATAGGCTTGTTTATTAAGCTCACAAGCTAAGTTTAAAGTTAAATAAGTTAAGCTTATTTAATAAATAGGCTAATATATTGGCCAAAACTTGATTTATTTAATTAAATAAAGAATTTAAGTTATATTTTAGAGAAAACTATGCTAATCTCTCCTGAGATTTATAAAAATTATACTGACCTCTTTTTAAGTCTAAAAAGCTACACTTTGCCCTAACTAAATAGTTTCCATTAAAAATATTAAGTCGACATTAGGGTTTCAAATCAATTTTAACTAAAGTTTTCCCTAATGCAGCCAAAAACACAACCAGCTAGAAGAACAAACTCCTAATTCATTACTCTCTCTATCACATAGTTAGTGAAAGAATTTTTGAACAAATAAGCAAAATTTTAGTGAAAAATCAAAAGTTGCCATTAAAAAGGTTAGATTCTAGTTCTCAAGTGCTGCTTTTGTTTGATTTATGTTTTCCTTAACATCTATTTTCTTTTCTCTTGAACTTTCTAGTTGTTTCTATCTATACCCATCACTGTCTCTTTCCACCTTCACCTTGCTCCACTGTTGTTAGGTGCTCCTTTGTTGTTGCACCATACATGACATTAGCACTCTTCTCTCTGCTAACCACTATTGACTACGACTGGGAAGAGCCGTAAAGTAGTGTGGCTAGAGGAAACTATTTGACCTACCCTTCCTTACCAATGAGCCACTAAATTTTTGAGGTAGCATCCTTAGGCAAAGGTGAGTAGTTATAAAGCACAACTTGTTAATATTTTTCCTTGTGCAAGATGGAATCAAAATCCTTAAAGGCTAACCCATTTAGGATTTTCCCTTTCTAGTTTAAAAATATTAGAAATTAATGATATAGAATGATAGAGTGATGTAAAATTACTCTTTAACTTTAAGCAATGATAGGTCTTTGTTGTATTCTGGTGCATGTGACCGATCCATATTGGTTTGGAAAAAGGATGAAGAAGAAAAAATGGTGTTGGTAGGAGCACCCATAGGGCACACAAAGTTGATATTGTGCTTTACTATGGTCTCAGATTTGGTTTGCAGCTATTCTACTGATAAAACTATAAGAATTTGGAGGGTTGGTGACAGGGATTACTCTTGTTTAGTTATTTTAGAAGGACATAAAGGTCCAATTAAATATCTAAGTGCAATGTGTGATCATTATAACATGTCTGAAGCATCTTTTCTAGCATATTTTCAATTTATTGATTCCTCTCTATTTACTTAGTTAAGGAGTAAAGATTTTCTTTTGGGAATTGTGCATTTAAATTTTGGTTATTTCTTGCACTTGTCCTAATTTGTTTGATTATTAGGATTGCTAAACTTTTAGCCCTTACTAATTTTAGAAAGGGATCGTCATGGATTACTACCATACTTTATATGTTAACTACAATGACAAAGAAGTTATCATACATAAAGTGAACCTAGATAGATATAGTTATGTGGAGCTGGTCTCTAATTTATATGATCATGTGTTGTTAGATATTCCTTTTAATGTGAATGTAAGTTTCACAATAAAGTGTATAGTTTCTATGTCTAATGAAATCTTAGACATTTGGAATGATTCTAACATCATGAATATGTTTACTAAGCATAGCAATTGTAATGGTATTTACTTAGATATTGGTAAGATAGAGATAATTGAAGTTGGATCGATTAAAACTACATCTCAAAATCCTTCGCCTTTTCCACATAAGACTAAAAATGATCTTGAATCACCACAATAACTTGAACTAAAGAACCAAAATGAATCTAAACCTCAAACAAAAACTTGTATAGGACTTGAACCTCTCCATCAGATTTGTGAAAATGCATATGAGATGTCACAGGAACACCCTAAAAATGAAATTTCATACATTGATGAAAGTGATAATGACTATAATGAGAGTGAGAGTGATTTTAGTGAGGAGGACTTCATATATGCTAATAAACAAAGTGAATCAAAACTTGAACCTGATGAAGAAAGTGTTGGATGTGGAAATGGTAGTGATGTTGGAGTTATAGACATTAACAAGAACATAATAGGTAAAAGGTTTAAGTATGAGATAAAAGGATTGTGAAGTTGGAGGAAAGAATGATATCTTTTGATGTTTACGAGTTTAGAAAAGTACTGAAAGATTTTATTATTTAAGAAAATTTTGATGTGATTAGGAAAAAGAATGAGAAAAGTTGAGTGACTGTGATTTGTGCCTCAAATGGATGCCCTTGGAGAATTCATGCATCTCCTTTACCAGATGGCATAACTTACATGATCAAGACTTATAGGCCAGAGCACACTTGTATTAAAGACTCAAAAAAGACCAATGCAACATCTGATTGGATGGCTATGAAACTTAAGAGCTCACTTAGGGCAGATTTAAATATGAGTTATAGCCTTATGTATAATGAACTAAATGATAGGTATGGGGTTCAACCACATCAAATGCAACTTTACAAGGCCAGAAGAAAGGCTAGGGATGAAAATGAAGGTAGGCATGCTAGGACCTACAAGAGCATTCCAAATTATTGTAAGTTATTGTATGCAAACAATCATGGAAGTATTGTTAAGTTAGATCATTAGAATAAACTTCCATTAACATTAGCTTCGACATTCAAAAGGATGTTTGTTTGCTTAGATGCATGTAAGTAAAGATTTCTCCAAGGATATACGCCATTTATAGGATTAGATAGGTGTCATCTTAAAGGGCCTTATGGTGGGATGCTACTTTCTGCTGTTTCTCTTAATGCTAATAATGGGTTGTTCCCCCTAGCATTTATGGTCGCTGAGGTAGAAAACAAAGCTTTATGGACATACTTTATTAATTGCCTACATGAAGCAATAAGACCTAGCAAAGAAGATGATCCTTTCATATTTATGAGTGATAGGCAAAAGGTATTTTATCTATCTAATCTATATTTACTCATTTTATCATAATAATTTGAATGTGCTAATTCTTAACTTCTAAGGTATATAGGGTCTACCAAATGTAGTGAAGCAATTATTTCCATCTACATGGCATAGGCATTGCTCTAAACACTTACTCAACAATTTGAAGAACAAGTACCTTTTAATCTTGTAAGGGATCTATTTTGGATGGGTGTTAAAGCAAGTAATGAATTCTTATTCAAGAAAGCAATGGAAAAAATGTTGAAATTGGATGATAAAGCATATGGTTATCTTATGGACATTGATTTGTCAATGTGGCCAAAGCATGCCTTTAATCTAAGAGTCTAGAGTTCACACATTACTAATAATGTGTGTGAGTCATTCAATAACTGGATTGAAAAGTTAAGGGACAAACCTATTTTGCAGCTTGTTGATGGCATAAGGTTCAAAATTATGAAGAGCTTCCATAAAAAATATGAAAGTGGACTCATTTGGGAGCATAAAGTAGGGAGAAGAATTATGAAAGAGTTGATTATGACATTAAGGGATTCTAAATTAGTACATGCAGCTGGTCAAGACTAATTTGAGGTAAAAGAAGGATTCACCAGATTTGTTGTGAATCTAGATAAGAATTTGTGATTGTAAAAGTTAGGAAATAAGTGAGTTGCCTTACAAACATGTAGTTGCATGTATTAACAAAATACATGCACAAGTTGAAGATTATTGTGATGAATGAAAGGAATTATCAGGTAATTCCATAAACAATCATAGGATCAACGATGCTTACTTGTCCTCCATAGAATTAATTATGCTACAATTGAATATGATGGAAGAAAGAACACAATTAATTACCAAAGGCTAGACTTGCAATCAACTTTTATTGGAATAAAGACAAGCACTTGTTCATTACCTTTCTTGTAGGATCTTGTGTAAATTAAAACTAAACCTTAATGGAAAAGGAATCATTAATGGGAGAAGTGTTTTTCTTTTAAATTGTCTATATATTGCACTACATAAATTGCCACACACATGGTCTATTTATAGGTTGTAAAATGTCTCTTCACAAATGGTCATAATTATTGGAAGAGACATGTTACTTCATTTGAAAGAAAATGTCTCCTTACAAAAGGTCACTACCTTCTGAAGAGATATATGAGTTCAATCAAGGGAAACAATTATTGGCAACTAATAACTACCTTTCATGTTAGCAAATTCAAATTGCGACACTTGTTGACAATCTAACGATGACACTTATCATCTTTCTCTTGATCCATATGGTGATGATATGTCACACATTTGTGTCACATCATCTAGTCCACCTAACTGCCTTTACTAGTGTTACTCAACCTTAGCTAGGTGTCACTTATCTAGCTGGTTTAAGCTAGGGTGAGCTAGTCGTGAACTCTTATAAGCTAACTTCAACTAATCCAAGCTTACTCAGAATAGTTTGAGCTATTTTTAAGCTAAGTTAAGCTTTATTAAACTTGTCTCTACTCATTTTAACTATGTGATGAGATCATGGATCCTGACCAAGAGGTGCAAGACTAACCCAATAATCTAATTGGCCCAATAACTTGTGCAAGAGCCAAAAGGATGGAGTCTTTAATTTCTATGAAGTAAAACACAAATGTGGGCTGGATTACATTGCTGATCTATGAGGAAACTTGAAGAAATTAGGCTTAAGTGTATATACATGGGCCCAATGGCTAATTTAAGCTAAAATTGAAGCATTTTGAAAGAATTCTAAAGGGCAGAAATGAAGACCTATCAGTTGGTATTAGAGGCTGGTTCATCTTCCAGCCAATCTACACCATTTTTTTTAACTTGAGTGCAAACACTTAGAGAGTGACCTACCCTTGTGAGAGAGTGAAACCACAACCATAAACACCATGTCTGGAGATTCTTCAATTCCTAAAGGCCTTAATTTGGAGCAAGCTCAAATCATAGGGCTTCAACAAAGCCAAGAACTACTACAACTTAACTATGAGGAGATGACGCGACAGCTTAATCAATTGACTGAAGCAATTGAAAGGCTGAACCCAGATGGAGATCATGAGCCAAATGGAGGTAATGGAGGTGGAGATTCTGGTGCTGAAGAAGAGGAGAGGAAACCAAGGCAAAGGAGGCAACAAATAGAATCAAAAAGCAATATTAAGATGAGAATTCCGCCATTCAAAGGCACTAGTTCACCAGAGGAATATTTGGAGTGGGTGCAGAGAGTCGAAAAAGTATTTGAATGTCATGAATACTCAGAGGCAAGAAAATGTCAACTTGCTGCCCTTGAGTTCACTGACTATGCAAATTTATGGTGGGAGAATCTAAAGGCTCAATGTAGGAGGGATGGAGAAGAGGAGGTTAGAAGTTGGAGATTAATGAAGAGATTGATGCAGCGGCATTTTGTTCCTGACTATTACAAACAGGAACTTTATATCAAATTGCAAGGCTTGAGACAAGGAGGTATGTGTGTGGAAGATTATGTGAAGGAGTTTGAAATGTTGAAAATTAGATGTGAGTTGCAAGAACTGAAGAACAAACCATTGCAAGGTTCTTGGGTGGGTTGAATAGGGAGATTGCAGATTTGGTGGAGCTACAAACTTATGTATTCTTGGAGGATGTGATCAAATTGGCTGTAAAGGTAGAAAGACAAAGGAAGCGGGATTCAACCAAGCAACATATGACTAGGCAAGTTGGTAATAAAATACCCAACTCATCTACACCATGGGAGAATAAGAAGCTTGGCAATAAGGAGGCTATAGGATCATCCACTACTTTGTCGAAAGGGAAAGCAATTGATTCTAATCTACCTAAAAGAAGTAGGGATATCAAATGCTTCAAATGTCTTGGCCATGGACACATTGCTTCTGAATGTCCAAATCGAAGGGCAATGATTATAAAGGGGGCACAAGGTGAGGTGAAGAGTGAAGATAAAGAATTTGAAGAGGAAGGTGATGAACATTTAGGAGAAGAGAGTGTGGAGTATGCTGATGAAGGAGAAATGCTTATAATTAGGTGTGTATTAAACTTGCAAGCAAAATTGGAGGATGAGCAGCGGGAAAATATATTTCACACTAAATGCACAATTGGGAATAAGGTGTGTGGAGTAATCATTGATGGAGGGAGCTGTACTAATGTGGCTTCCACTACTTTAGTGGAAAAACTGAATTTGGCCACAAATAAACATCCTCACCCATACAAGTTGTAATGGCTGAATGATGTGGGAGAAGTAAAAGTCACCAAATAGGTGGTAGTTCCATTTTCCATTGGAAAATCCTACAAAGATGAGATTTTATGTGATGTAGTCCTGATGAGTGCAAGTCATTTGTTGTTGGGAAGGCTATAGCAATACGATAGGAGAGTTGTGCATGATGGATTTAAAAATACATATGCTTTTGAGAAGGATGGCCAAAAGATTATCCTAGCACCCCTTAGTTCTCAATAGATGCAAAGAGATCAACTATTGGCAAAAAAGGAGAAGAAGACTAACTTACTTGCAACGAAGGGCGAGGTTACAAAAGCCTTATTTAATTCATACCTTATCTTCTTGTTGTTGTTAAAGGAAGTGCAGCCAGACATTGTGGGATCATTACCCCCACAAATTCAATCACTATTAAAGGAGTATGAAGATGTCTTTCCAGAAGAATTGCCAAATGGGTTGCCACCAATTAGAGGGATTGAGCACCAAATTAATCTTATTCCAGGTGCTGCCTTACCAAATAAACCAGCCTATAAAATGAATCCAGAAGAAGCAAAAGAGATGCAGAGACAATTAAATGAGTTCCTTGAAAAGGGGCATGTGCGGGAGTCTATGAGTCCTTGTTCTGTACCAGCTTTATTGGTGCCAAAGAAAGATGGAACCATGCGTATGTGTGTGGACAGCAGGGCTATCAACAAAATCACAATCAAATACCGGTATCTAATTCCAAGGTTGGATGACATGCTGGATGAGTTATATGGCTCTATGGTGTTTTCAAAAATTAATTTGAGGAGTGGTTATAATCAAATTAGGATGAAAGAAGGAAACGAATGGAAGACAACTTTCAAAACCAAGCATGGGTTATTTGAATGGATGGTCATGCCTTTTGGATTATCTAACGCTCTAAGCACTTTCATGCGACTAATGAATCATATGCTGCGTAAGTGTATTGGTGATTTTGTTATGGTATATTTTGATGACATCTTAATTTATAGCAAGAGCCATGTTGAACATACAGATCATTTGAGAAAGGTCTTTCAAATACTATGAGAATAAAAATTATATGGCAATATCAAGAAGTGCCAATTCTACCAAGATCGAGTTGTCTTTCTTGGTTTTGTTATTTCACAGCAAGGAGTTGAAGTAGATGAAGAAAAGGTGAAAGCTATCAAAGAATGGCCTGTTCCAAAAAGCATTTCAGAGGTAAGGAGTTTTCATGGATTAGCCTCTTTCTATAGGAGGTTTGTGAAGAATTTCAATACCATACTTGCACCATTGATTGAATGCATCAAGAAGGGAGAGTTTAAGTGGACTGAAACTGCACAAAGGAGTTTTGCAATGATCAAGGAGAAACTATGTTCAGCACCAATCTTAGCTCTACCTGATTTCTCTAAAACCTTTGAGCTTGAGTGCGATGCTTCAAGCATGGGAATAGGGGCTGTTCTAATGCAAGACAAGTGTCCTATTGCTTATTTCAGCAAGAAACTCAATGGAGGAAGTCTGAAGTATTCCACTTACGACAAGGAGTTCTATTCCTTAATTAGAGCCCTTGAAACATGGTAGTATTATTTGTTGCCTAAAGAGTTTGTTATTCATACAGATCATGAATCCTTAAAGCACTTGAAGGGACAAGTAAAGTTGAATTGACGACATGCCAAGTGGGTTGAGTTCTTGGAGACTTTTCCTTATATTATCAAATTCAAGAAAGGGAGTTCAAATGTGGTGGCTGATGCACTTTCTCGCAGGTATTCTCTAATTTCATTACTAAATGCTAAGTTGATAGGATTTGAACTCATTAAAGAGCAATACAAAGATGATCCAGTTCTTGCTAAAATCTATGTAGCTTGTAAAAAGATGGCTTTTAAGGGGTTTTACAGACATGAAGGTTTCTTATTCAAATTTGGGAGGCTTGTTATTCCTAACTGCTTTATTAGAGAACTTCTTGTGAGAGAAGCACATGGTGGAGGCTTGCCTGGACATTTTAGAGAGAAAAGGGCATTAGAGATGGTCAAAGAGCACTTTTATTGACCAAATTTGATCAAAGATGTTCATCGCATTATTGAGAGGTGTGTCACTTGCAAGAAAGCCAAAAGCAAAGAAGCTGCACATGGTTTATATATGCCACTACCTGTACTAAACCAACCATGGGTTGATGTGAGCATGGATTTTATGCTTGGGCTGCCAAGAACTTCAAGGGGAAAGGATTCAATTATGGTGGTTGTTGATAGATTCTCTAAAATGGCCTATTTCATTTCTTGTAGAAAAACTGATGATGCTTCTCATGTGGCTGATTTATTCTTTCTTGAGATTATACACTTGCATGGAATTCCTAAAAGTATAGTGTCTGATCGAGATGCTAAATTTTTGAGCTACTTTTGAAAGACGTTGTGGAAAAAGATTGGAACAAGATTGCTCTTTAGCACTGCTTGTCATCCTCAAATAGATGGCCAAACTGTAGTGGTGAATCGAACTCTTTTTTTCTTGCTTAGAACTATTGTTAACAAGAATCTCAAGTCTTGGGATGATTGTTTAGCATATGTGGAATTTGCTTATAATAGAAGTGTGCATAGCATAACTAAACTTTCTCCTTTTAAGGTGGTTTATGGGTTTAATCCATTAACTCCTCTTGATTTAGCCTCCTTTGCCTATCAGTGAAAGACTTTGCATGGATGGTGAAAAGAAGGCTGAGATGATGAAAAAAATGCATGAAAGTATCAAGAAGCAGATTGAGAAGAAGAATGCAGTTTTTGAGAAGGCAGCCAACAAAGGAAGAAAGCAAGTTCAATTTGTTCTAGGAGATCTTGTGTGGATTCACCTTCGCAAGGAGAGATTTCCTAGTAAGAGGAAGTCTAAACTTATGCCAAGAGCAGACAGTCTTTTCAAAGTCTTGGCTAAGGTAAATAATAATGCTTACAAGATTGATTTGCTAGGAGATTATGGAGTTTCAACTATTTTTAATGTAAGGGATTTGTCTCCTTATTTGGAGGATAACATGGAGTTAGATTTGAGGGTAAAACCTCCTCAGCTAGGGGAAGATTTCCTCTTATACCAACTAATAGGATTACGAAAATTAAAAAAAAAGAAAGTAATTTGGAAAACTTTAGATTGATAAGTTTGACACGCCACAACCTAAAGAAAACCAATTGAATTCGCCACACTCTAGGAGAGAGAAGAGAATGAGAGTGATAAGAATTCGATTAATTCGCCACTAAGTAAGAGATCATACTTAGATAAGAATAGAATTGCAAAAGGTAATCTGAACAAACTTGTCTCAAGTAACTTGAAATGTGAATACATGGCTTTTTTAATAGAATTTAAGCTCATAAATGCTCATTAAGTAGTCATAAATTTCTACTTTCTAGTGAAAGACTAAAGGGTTTGGGAAACTCCAAACATAAATGACATTAAAAACAATAAATAACATTAAAATGACATGACTAATTAATAAAAAAAAAACGTGTAGAAGATAGGTATTCATATCTGCCCTTTAGAATTCCTTCAAAATGCTTCAATTTTAGCTTAAATTAGCTATTGGGCCCCTGTATATACACTTAAGCCCAATTTCTTCAAGTTTCCTTATAGATCAGCAATGTAATCTAGCCCACATTTGTGTTTTCCTTCATAGAAATTAAAGACTCCATCCTTTTGGCTCTTGCACGAGTTATTGGGCTAATTGGATTATTGGGTTGGTCTTGCACCTCTTGGTCAGGATCCATGATCTCATCATCTTCCCCTAGCTGAGGAGGATTTGCCCTCAAATCTAACTCCATGTTATCCTCCAAATAAGGAGACAAATCCCTTACATTGAAAGTAGCTGAAACTCCATAATCTCCTGGCAAATCAATCTTGTAAGCATTATTATTTACCTTAGCCAAGACTTTGAAAGGACCGTTTCTCTTGGCATAAGTTTTGACTTCCTCTTACTAGGAAATCTCTCCTTGTGAAGGTGAATCCACACAAGATCTCTTTGAACAAATTGAACTTGCTTTCTTGATACTTTCATGCATTTTTTTCATCATCTTAGCCTTCTTTTCACCATCCATGCAAAGTCTTTCATTGATAGGAAAAGGTGCTAAATCAAGAGGAGTTAATGGATTAAACCCATAAACCACCTTAAAAGGAGAAAGTTTAGTTGTGCTATACACACTTCTATTATAAGCAAATTCCACATATGCTAAACAATCATCCCAAGACTTGAGATTCTTGTTAACAACAATTCTAAGCAAAGAAGAAAGAGTTCAATTCACCACTTCAGTTTGGCCATCTGTTTGAGGATGACCAGTAGTGCTAAAGAGCAGTCTTGTTCCAAGCTTTTTCCACAACGTCTTCCAAAAGTAGCTTAAAAATTTAGCATCTCGATCAGACACTATACTTTTAGGAATTCCATACAAGCGTATAATCTCATGAAAGAATAAATTAGCCACATGAGAAGCATCATCAGTTTTTCTACAAGAAATGAAATGGGCCATTTTAGAGAATCTGTCAACAACCACCATAATTGAATCCTTTCCCCTTGAAGTTCTTGGCAACCTAAGCATAAAATTCATGCTCACATCAACCCATGGTTGGTTTGGTACAGGTAGTGGCATATATAAACCATATGCAGCTTCTTTGCTTTTGGCTTTCTTGCAAGTGACACACCTCTCAATAATGCGATGAACATCTTTGATCAAATTTGGCCAATAAAAGTGCTCTTTGACCATCTCCAATGTCCTTTTCTCTCCAAAATGTCCAAGCAAGCCTCCACCATGTGCTTCTCTCACAAGAAGTTCTCTAATAGAGCAGTTAGGAACAACAAGCCTCCTAAATTTGAATAAGAAACCTTCATGTTTGTAAAACCCCTTAAAAGCCATCTTTTCACAAGCTACATCGATTTCAGCAAGAACTGGATCATCTTTGTATTGCTCTTTAATGAGTTCAAATCCCACAAACTTAGCATTTAGTAATGAAATTAGAGAATACTTGTGAGAAAGTGCATCAGCCACCACATTTGAACTCTCTTTCTTGAATTTGATAATATAAGGAAAAGTCTCCAAGAACTCAACTCACTTGGCATGTCGTTGATTCAACTTTACTTGTCCCTTCAAGTGCTTTAAGGATTCATGATCTGTATGAATAACAAACTCCTTAGGCAATAAATAATGCTGCCATGTTTCAAGGGCTCTAATTAAGGAATAGAACTCCTTGTCATAAGTGGAATACTTCAGACTTCCTCCATTGAGTTTCTCGCTGAAATAAGTAATAGGACGCTTGTCTTGCATTAGAACAGCCCCTATTCCCACGCCTAAAGCATCGCACTCAAGCTCAAAGGTTTTAGAGAAATCAGGTAGAGCTAAGATTGGTGCTGAACATAGTTTCTCCTTGATCATTGCAAAACTCCTTTGTGCAGCTTCAATCCACTTAAATTCTCCCTTCTTGATGCATTCAATCAATGGTGCAAGTATGGTACTGAAATTCTTCACAAACCTCCTATAGAAAGAGGCTAATCCATGAAAACTCCTTACCTCTGAAATGCTTTTTGGAACAAGCCATTCTTTGATAGCTTTCAGCTTTTCTTCATCTACTTCAACTCCTTGTTGTGAAATAACAAAACCAAGAAAGACAACTCGATCTTGGTAGAATTGGCACTTCTTGATATTGCCATATAATTTTTCTTCTCGTAGTATTTGAAAGACCTTTCTCAAATGATCTGTATGTTCAACATGGCTCTTGCTATAAATTAAGATGTCATCAAAATATACCATAACAAAATCACCAATACACTTACGCAACATATGATTCATTAGTCGCATGAAAGTGCTTGGAGCGTTAGATAATCCAAAAGGCATGACCATCCATTCAAATAACTCATGCTTGGTTTTGAAAGCTGTCTTCCATTCGTCTCCTTCTTTCATTCTGATTTAATTATAACCACTCCTCAAATCAATTTTTGAAAACACCTTAGAGCCATACAACTTATCTAGCATGTCATCCAACCTTGGAATTGGATACCGGTATTTGATTGTGATTTTGTTAATAGCCCTGCTATCCACACACATACGCATGGTTCCATCTTTCTTTGGCACCAATAAAGCTGGTACAGAACAAGGACTCATAGACTCTCGCACATGCCCTTTTTTAAGTAACTCATTTACTTGTCTCTACATCTCTTTTGCTTCTTCTGGATTTATTCTATAGGCTGGTTTATTTGGTAAGGCAGCACCTGGAATAAGATTAATTTGGTGCTTAATCCCTCTAATTGGTGGCAACCTTTTTGGCAATTCTTCTAGAAAGACATCTTCATACTCCTTTAATAGTGATTGAATTTGTGGGGGTAATGATCCCACAATGTCTGGCTGCACTTCCTTTAACAACAACAAGAAGATAAGGTATGAATTAAATAAGGCTTTTGTAACCTCACCTTTCATTGCAAGTAAGTTAGTCTTCTTCTCCCTTTTTGCCAATAGTTGATTTCTTTGCATCTGTTGAGGACTAAGGGGTGCTAGGACAATCTTTTGGCCATCCTTCTCAAAAGCATATGTATTTTTCAATCCATCATGCACAACTCTCCTATCATACTGCCATGGCCTTCCCAACAACAAATGACTTGCACTCATCAGGACTACATCACATAAAATCTCATCTTTGTAGGATTTTCCAATGGAAAATGGAACTACCACCTGTTTGGTGACTTTTACTTCTCCCACATCGTTGAGCCATTGCAACTTGTATGGGTGAGGATGTTTATTTGTGGCCAAATTCAATTTTTCCACTAAAGTAGTGGAAGCCACATTAGTACAGCTCCTTCCATCAATGATTACTCCACACACCTTATTCCCAATTGTGCACCTAGTGTGAAATATATTTTCCCGCTGCTCATCCTCCAATTTTGCTTGCAAGTTCAATACACGCCTAATTATAAGCATTTCTCCTTCATCAGCATACTCCACACTCTCTTCTCCTAAATGTTCATCACCTTCCTCTTCAAATTCTTCATCTTCACTCTCCACCTCACCTTGTGCCCCATTTATAATCATTGCCCTTCGATTTGGACATTCAGAAGCAATGTGTCCATGGCCAAGACATTTGAAGCATTTGATATCCCTACTTCTTTTAGGTGGATTAGAATCAACTGCTTTCCCTTTCGATAAAGTAGTGGATGATCCTGTAGCCTCCTTATTGCTAAGCTTCTTATTCTCTTTATTGCCAAGCTTCTTATTAGTTGGTATTAGAGGCTGGTTCATCTTCTAGCCAATCTACACCATTTTTTTAACTTGAGTACAAACACTTAGAGAGTGACCTACCCTTGTGAGAGAGTGAAACCACAACCATAAACACCATGTCTGGAGATTCTTCAATTCCTAAAGGCCTTAATTTGGAGCAAGCTCAAATCATAGGGCTTCAACGAAGCTAAGAACTACTACAACTTAACTATGAGGAGATGACGCGACAGCTTAATCAATTGACTGAAGCAATTGAAAGGCTGAACCCAGATGGAGATCGTGAGCCAAATGGAGGTAATGGAGGTGGAGATTCTGGTGCTGAAGAAGAGGAGAGGAAACCAAGGCAAAGGAGGTAACAAATAGAATCAAAAAGCAATATTAAGATGAGAATTCCGCCATTCAAAGGCACTAGTTCACCAGAGGAATATTTGGAGTGGGTGCAGAGAGTCGAAAAAGTATTTGAATGTCATGAATACTCAGAGGCAAGAAAATGTCAACTTGCTGCCCTTGAGTTCACTGACTATGCAAATTTATGGTGGGAGAATCTAAAGGCCCAATGTAGGAGGGATGGAGAAGAGGAGGTTAGAAGTTGGAGATTAATGAAGAGATTGATGCAGCGGCATTTTGTTCCTGACTATTACAAACAGGAACTTTATATCAAATTGCAAGGCTTGAGACAAGGAGGTATGTGTGTGGAAGATTATGTGAAGGAGTTTGAAATGTTGAAAATTAGATGTGAGTTAAGACAATTTTGTTCAGATTGCCTTTTGCAATTCTATTCTTATCTAAGTATGATCTCTTACTTAGTGACGAATTAATCGAGTTCTTATCACTCTCATTCTCTTCTCTTTCCTAAAGTATGGCGAATTCAATTGGTTCTCTTTAGGTTGTGGCATGTCAAACTTATCAATCTAAAGTTTCCTAAATTACTTTCTTTTTTTTAATTTTTGTAATCTTATCACTATGTGTCAAACCTACTAAGTCATTCTTGTGTGTTTATTGGATTTATATACACACACATGCTTACATAAGTGCAATAGCTCCTACTCGCATTAGATTGACTTAGTAATCAGTTATACCTGTACGTTTGACACAAATGTCCAGAGGAATTCCTACAAACTCTCATTTGCACAAGACTTACTTGTCAATAGTGAAAAATAAAAAAATACTTTTAAGATCATATTATTCTACACAAGAAATATTTGCAAGTACGTTGTGTGATCTTAGGTATTCAATTAAGTTTATCTTACTTATGCAATGGTTAAGTGCACATAGGAGATTTTTTTCCTCAATCCTTGTTCTATTCATGACCTATCATGAATGTCAACCTAATAATGACTCATAAGTCATCATATACTAAATGATTCATAAATCATTTAACCATGCTTGTGATGCCCTAAAACTTGTTAATACATAGTTTAGCTGTTAAGATCAGGAGCCAAATGTAATGTCCTGAAGTTTTAATTTTATTATTTGAATCTCTAAATTCTAAGGTCGTAGAACCGAAGAGCACATTTGAATTAGCTTGGTAGGTGAATCTTAAGTTGAAAGGAATTAACTGTAAGTGTAATCGAAATTTTGAAGGAAAAAGGGTAATAGGAAAAGAATTAATTTCCCTAAACAATATAGATGATTAGAGAAAGTTAGAAAATCCTAGAAATGGGAGTTGTCTAAATCTGACAGTGTAAGAAATTTTAAACAGATAGAAACCCTATGGACCAAATTGCAAAAGTACAAAATCGGTGGGAGTTAAAGTGTGAATAACCAAGAATTTAGGATCTAATATGAATAGCCAAGAATTTAGGGTCTAGTATGTAATTTCATAAAGTATGACAAATAGACACATGACAAGTGTCATTATTAGAAGAAAATGGCAAGAATAGCTTTACTAATTGGTAAAAAAGGACTAAAATACCCTTGAAAATTCTAAAAATGACCAAAATACCCTTGAAGCTTCATGAAAACTCTTTCTTCTTCTCCATTTCTCCTTGAAGCTGTGGATGACTCCATGAAAATAGCTTAGAGCGTGTGAGTGCGAGAAAGAAGAGAGAGAAAATTTCTCTTGGTTTTTTCACTTAAAAATAGTGGGAATTAGGCTTAGGTGTAAAAGACAAAGTTGCTCCTCTCATCAAGCTCTATCTATTGGTGTGTTTAGATTGAAGAAATGTCAAGTTTGATTAAGTTTGGTGAGCTCTAAGTGAGGATTCTCAAGTTGCTCCAAGAGGTAAAAATGTTCTCCTCTAAAAGTTCTTTAATGTACTCTTTTTAGTTTATTAAAATTTTAATGTTGGTGTGGTCAAAGGAGGTTGACCATGGAGTTTTGAATAATTTGAGTATGTCTAATGATGTTTTAGATGTTATTATGTTGATCTATGACTTTGGTTTGGTGTAAAAACAACAAGAAATCATGATGTATAAACTAGGGTTTTAGAGGCATAATAGTGTATCTATGGATTTGACATGATTTGTTTGGAATTTAGCTAAATTGATGAAACTAGAATGATTCCTATGAATTATGAAGCGTATGGAAGATGAAATTTTGAATTATGAAAGCTTGTGTAAAAATCACCTTTTGAAAAGCCAAAACCATGACCATGGAAAAGAAGGAGGGAAGGAGATTTAGCCATTTAAATTATGTTTTTAGAAAATTAGAATAATGTATTGCAATGAAATTTAGGATGTATGTACATTAAAATTTGGGTACTTCCTTCATGGTTTAGTGTATGTGAAGGAAGTGAAGAATGCATGAAGTTTAAGAAAAATGATGATGTTCTAATAAGAACTATGATGTGTATTTATGTAGACTAAGAAGTGATAAGTTGGAAAGGCAAGAGGAATTGTAAAGAAGTTTTTAAGTAAGGGTAAATGAAACATCACTATTGGAAGCTTTTAAAAGGTAGCTACCTTTATCCTTAAGCTCTGTTTCCTATTTACATGCTTTTCTGTATCTTGTGCCATTGTATGGATTGTGTATAAAATTGCTGTGTGCGGTACCTATGGCCTAGTTCCCCAGGAAGATAGTGAAATGCTATATGTGAGGCCTTTGGCTCGAGTACCCCGGAAAGATAGTGAAATTGCTGTGTATGAGACCTAGGTACAATTATTTGTGATGGCCATCTAGATATCTATATGAGTCCTTGAATGGTCTTGATGATTGCTATGTGTGGTGCATGATTCTTGTAATGGTATTAGATGACAATGGTACGAAATAATGTGTTAAATGATTGATTAATTGATTTTGGAATGTATATTTTTATTGGCTTAAGGATCTGGAATGGCTTGATATGTTTTTGTTGAAATAGCTAGCTACTGGGAAACCTTATTTCTTATGTTTTTATATTGTTACTAACCATTCCAGGTGATGCTTCTAAAGGCCCTCTTGACAAAGCAGAATAATGTTTTGAAATTGTATTAAAAATGTTTATATAGTTTTTGATGTTAGTATGTGATGGATATATGTTTTGTAAGTTGAACTTTTTGTATAACTATATGACCCTTGCCTATATTATATGAAATATATGAATTTGATGTATTGTGAGTTGGTTTGGAGTAGAAGGCAACTTAGTATGCAATATTCGTGAAATTGGAAATGACCAAATGAACAGTAAATGAACAAATGAACAGTGAATTCGTAGGCAGTAAGAGGAGTATATTTGTAGGGACTTTTGGTTTAGTTTTGATGCTATAAAAATTATGTTAAAATTCAGGAGTGAACTTCATTTATTTACCATACTCTGTGCTAAAATTCAGCTTAAAATAAGCTCTTCTGCTATGCGAATTTATTACACGTTTTGGACTGCCCTGTTATCGTCACAATGCTGAGTACTAATTTTAACTCAGTGATCAGAAGCAGTAAATGAATGAATTTTGATCTGAAAATTTTATGTCAGGTATATAACATGTTGAAAAAGTCCCATACCAAATTTTATCTTATTCATAGTTGATTTACCCCCTGAAATAAGGGCTTATTTTTACAGTTGTGAATTCTGGACAGCACTGGGACAGGAACACTTTGCTGTGAGTTTTGAAAGTCTAATGATGTCTAAATTATATTAAATTTTTACAGGATGAATTTAACATGTGAAAGGTTCATAGAATTCAATTTAATGATTTTTAGAGTTCTAAAAAGTAGTTTTTAATATTTTTGAATTTGGTCCAGTAATTCTGGAAATGAGCAGAAAATTTCTGAAACTCAGAATCTGTAATATTTTATTTCGCAGAATCTTAAATTGTCTTCAGAAAGGTCTAATTGCGCAATAAATTTTCTATTTAATGAGGATTAAAGTATTATTAACTTATGGAGTTACACCAAACAAGCGCAGCAGAATTAACCAATCCCAGCAAATGAATCCATGCAAAATGTTAGATTAGAATAAAGATTCAAAGAATACATTTGTGATAATTTAGGGACTCATTAGTTAATCATCTCTTCGACTTTTTTTTGGCAGAAGGCTTTGAGGTATCCACACGAATTAGTAGATTACTAATGAACGTTCACACAAATACTAATTGGAATTCTTCTCCTTAGCCTCGTAGTGCTAGCTACGCCTCTTTAAGGGTTATGGTCAAGGAGGGGTGCTAAGGTTTTTCTGTACTTTGGGATGGTGAATAACCTTGTATTATTACCTAACAAGCCTATTTAATTAGGTACATAGAAAGCACTAACTAATTAGGCTTTGTTCCATGTATAATTATAGGCTTATTATTGGGCTTTATAATTATAACATGGAATTCCGAAATATGATACCCAAACAATTTGGTCCATCAATTCCAAATCCACTAGGCTCTAAGTGTGTGACCCTACAGGCTCTCATTACATTGCTAATGATTATAAATAATATTAATGATCATAAATAATGAGTAGTGTCAGTGACACATCATTGTTATCCAAATAATGTGAAAGTCAATGATTTGACTGAACATTTATATGTGATCATCATCTATGTCCTTTTATCCTAAACATCTAGATTGAGTACGAGACATGGACCATGTCATTCCTATATAGCCCAATCCAAAAGTTTCTTGATTTCTAAGTAAGCTGATTGAAGTAAATTAATTGACATCCCATGTCAATTCACTTGAGCACGGCCATGAATTTTCTCAGCCTTACTTAATTAATGAACCCACAGATGTCACTTCTATTATATAGGAAGGACAAATTCCATCTTGATCACACAAATCTCTCCACATGATATATGATATATCCAATAACTACCATTGCACTTACTCAACCATGGGTGACATAGAGTAGTATTAAAATATGAAATTCACATGTAGGAAACCTTAGCGATATCAAGTCAAAGGACTATATTAATAATGATCACTAAGAATCACTCGTGACACTTACATAATGATCCATATAGTGTTCTTAGGGTGGGTTAGTCTAGTATATAAGTTCTCTAACTTGTACTCATGTGTAGACTTAATATCTCATATAAGTAATCATACATGCTAGTCTTAACATATTAAAGCAACCTAATCTTCAATGATATATGACTAGGGACATTTAAGAATATAATTATTCTAAGATTATTATTATAATTAAATATATTACACAGACAATATATGTATAAATATGATAATTAAAATTTCCATTAAAATAACACGATTTAAATTTACAATCATCAATATGATTGGTTTTAAGGTATATACACTAACACTAGCTACGTTCAATCCCTTTTTAATTAATATAAACTGTACCAAACACCAAATACTTGTTTTTCTTTGAGTCACTTCATACTCAAATCCATATTACACAAAGTCATATGCATGACCATTATTCAAGTATGGATGACATTGGCATCTTACAAAGTCTTTCCTTTTTACACTAATTATCTAGTGCTTTCAACTATACATTTGCTTGAATGGGTTCCTCCCAATCACATTTTCATTGGTCTATCAGTACTTGCCATCAAAGCAAATGACATAATTCAAAACACTAAATAATAGCCAATAGTCACTAAGAACATCAGCCAAAGAAACTCACACACAAGAGGACAAGGGATAACACTCTTGTTTTTCTTTGTTTCGATCATATGGTAATATTTACACAACTAAATCATTTACCTCACAAAGGAAGTTATCATTCTGCCTCTTAAATCATTTTTTGCATCTCTCCTAATAAAACTCCCATTTGAGTAAAATAATGTGATCTCCCATTGGAGAATAATCAATATTAGGAACGTATGTTTAAGATGTTACCATATTGGTGTCAATTAATTAAACACATTGATTAAGCATGAATTTCCACTTATGAGAACTCACACCTACATAGGTTTATTTCATGTATGTGTGGCCATACATGTGCGGTAAATCAAATATTACCTTATCTTTGATTATTTAAATCAAGGTGATCCAATTACGCAAGTAATTACAGGTTGGACATGTAACTCACCCAAAATAAATCATAATTCCTACTCAATACTAAAATAGAATAGTTTATGTTTATTTATTTGAGTGATCTCATTTCTATTCTTACACAAAGAATAGAAGCGGATTGTTTGTGTGAAAGAACTAATCTTTTAACCTATATTCAACATACCTTAATTTTTTTCTTCTTTGTTGTGATAATAGAATATGTAATAAGTATGACAAACATGAATTGAATCTTTCATAAAAGTTTAATACAATTTTCCATAAAATGGTACTATGAAATGACAAACATGAAGATTACATAATGTTACAATCTATGAAGGCCCATTACCTTTACATGCTTTGCAAACAATGATGGTGATATTGGTTTAGTCAAAGGATCCACAATCATTTGGCTAGCAAGATTGTACTTTGTGAACTTTATTTTCTTCAATTACATCCTAAATAAAATTATATTTAATCTTTATGTGCTTAGTCTTCCTATGATATTTTGGATCCTTTGTGTAAGCCAAGGCTGCCATACTATCACAATAGATGGTTATTAGTTTATTATTAGGTTCTACAAAACCTAAATTACTAACGAAACAACCAAGTCATAAAGATTCTTGTACGACAGCTGTTCCAGCTTCCATCGTGGATAAAGTTGTACAAGTCTGCCTTTTGCTATTCCAAGAGATAACAACATTGTTAAGTAGAAAAATATAACTTGATGTAAATTTGCAATCATCTTTATCTCCACCCTAACTAACATCAGTTTGACCTTGTAATTTTAAAGTGCCACCTTGGTAGCATAACCATCAGTCTATGGTTCCCTTAAGATACCAAAAGATCTTTTTTACACACTTCAAATGCTCAAGGCTAGGATTTGATGAATAGTGAGTCAACAAGCCTATAGCTTGACTAATGTTAGACTATGTACACAACATGACATACATTAGTCATGTAATGACATTGAGGTAAGGAACTCTTTTTTTTGTCTCCTCTTTATTTTGAGAACCCAATTGTTCCCAATAACCTTTCGATCTTAAGGTAGATCCACTAAATCCTAAACCCTATTGGCATACATTGAGTCTAATTCTTCTTGCATTGCAACCATCCATTTTTCAGAATCTAAACCATTAAGAGCCTCCTTTGCACTTTTTGGTTCATCAACCTTAAGTGTGCTTATATGAGCCTCAGATTTGTCCAATATTCACCATTTGCTTGACGGTTTGAACTATCGTGATGAATGACGTAAATTAGGAAGATTAGAGGACTCATCATGCATATTTGTATGTTCAATAGGCTCTTGATGAGGTAACTCTTCCTCATTCATTAAGACTTTCTCTTGATCATTATTACTATTTCGATTATCATTAGTATTGACCATATGATGATCTTGGTGATCACGAACCATTGGAAACTCTAAGTTTCCATCTATCCCAACATCCTTCCCACTTAAAAGAGAAGGTACTAACACATCACTTATGCTAGATTGTTCAGATTCATTAAGTTATTCTAAAGAACTTTTATTCTCAATATTTCCTTTTTTAGGAAATTCATTATCTAAGAATGTTGCATCCCTTGATTTGAATTCATCCAAACTACCCTTACTTTCCAAATCATTAAACACATACCTTTTGGAGTGTTTAGAATATCGAAGGAAGATGCATTTCCTCCCTGTTGGCCCTAACTTGCCAAATTTGTGATTTAGTGTAAGGACATAAGTTGCACAGCCCCATGGATTTAAATGACTTAATTTCAACCTTTTACCGAACCATAACTCATAAGGAGTAGTTTCAATCGATTTGGATAGCACTCTATTAAGTACATAAATAGCGGTGAGTAAAGCACTTCCTTAATAGGAAATTTCCATATTAGCCTCTGTCATCATGGTTCTCACCATATCCCTAAGGGTTCTATTTTTCTTTCTACCACTCCATTTTGTTATGTTATGTTAGGAATAGACAATTATCAAATTATCCTCTTTTTAACACATAAATTCTTGAATTCTTTAGACATATACTCACCACCCCAATTAGTCCTTAATGACTTGACCTTTTTGTCTAATTGATTCTCCACCAAAGTATAATAAGTCTCAAAGCACCTTAATACTTAAGAAGATAGACATGGGTGTATCTCGTATAGTCATATGTGAATGTGAGAACATATCTAAATCCTTGTTTAGATATCACATTCATGGGATCACAAATGTCAAAATGAATTAATTGCAATGGTTTCTTACTGCGTGACGCTTTCCTAAAAAGGTTTTCTTGTTGCCTTACCTACAAGACAAAACTCACAAGTAAACTACTTTTGGTTAACTTATTCATCCTATCTTGCCTTATATGCCCCAACCTTGCAGGCCAAATCTTTTCTTCATCAGATTCGATTATAAGATAACTACTTGGACTATAATTATTAGAAATCATATTTAATACAAATAAACCATCACGTAAAGAACAAGTACATAGGATATCATTACTGAAATGAATATTAAGTACATCACCATAGAAATCCAAGTGAAATCCAAAACGCAATAAATATGTTACAGAAACTAAGTTTCTACTAATCATAGGTACATATAAACAATCTATAAGAACTAAATTCTTTGAATTGTTTATAGGAACTTTGCAAGTCCCTATCCCATCCATTTCTAATTTTGTATTATTTCCCATGTAAACAAACTTTGTCCTTTAAGAAATCTTGTGAAATTGCACAAATAGCTCACGATCCCTCATAATATGATCTATGGCACCAGAATCAACAACCCACAAAGAGTTAGATTCTTTTATAAAGTACATGTTAAAATATGCACAAAAGAAGTAAAAGATTTTGTACCTTGGGCTCTTTGCACTCTTTGGCAAGATGTCTCCTTTTACCATAATAAAAGCATTTTAACTTTGTCTTTGTTTTTTAGTTTTGCGTTTTCCATTTTTCTTGAACTTCACAGTAGAAGATCCTTCTCCCTTGTTGAAACCATTCCTATTAGACTTCTTCTTATTCTTCTCCTTTTTCCCATGGAAAAAGAAGTTTCAACAACACATGCCTTGGAAAAGTTTTTTTATTTCCATAACTTCTGCTTCTAAAAGCAAATGTCATGCAATGTCATCAAAAGTTTTGATTTCAATATTATGGCACAAATTAACTTTCATCAACTGCTACTTCTCATTAGAAAGAGAGTAGATTACTGCTTGTACTTACTGCTCATCTGTGAGAGTATGCCTAAATGCTTTCAAACATGCAATCATTCAAGACATTTCCCTTAAATGAGTACTTATGTTATTTTCTGGCTTCTTCCCGTAATTCTCAAATCTTCAAATTGATCCTTTTTGTTTCTCTAATGAAATCGATCTATACTTTCCTTAACTTTATCCCATATGGCTTTAGTATTTCAAGTATGGAGAATTCCACCATAAGATCATCAGCCATTACACTAAGCAAAGTGATGCATATTGTGGTGTCATTCCTTTTTAAAGCATCATACTCTATCCGAGGAGCATTGATTGGAGGTTCTTCAACCACTTTGGTTATGACATTCAAGATATCTTGTTCCATGAGAATGAATTGGACCTTTTGGTGCCATATATTATAATTTTTTGCCATTCAACTTTAGGTCTTTGTTTAACTTAACAATGTTGTTCTTTGTAGCACTTGCCATTTACATATGCAATTGAGTATCATATTCAACATATTCATCACAACTAGACATTTTATGATCTAAAATAGAATAATATCATCTATTCATGCTAAATGTACTAAAAGTAAAGTAAGACCATACAATTAAGTTCATTTTCACATGAATATATCTATATTATTCAATTTTCCTCATTCTAAATGCTTAATAAAAACTCATGTTCCAAAGTTTTAACACATGTTTCCATATGCACACATCAAATTAACACACTAAATGACATCATCCAACACGTTTGAATGAATTTAAAAAATCACAAAACATGCATTCTCATAAACAACATGTTAATCATAAAACTGCATGTGGCTTATTTTGAAACATATTCCAACTAATTATCCAGAATCATTCATGTGGCTTATTTTGAAACATATTCAAACTAATTATCAAGAATCATTCTAATTTTCATGAAACATATATAGAATTAATGGATACAACATGTTTCATTACCCATTTTTATTTTTCATTACATATAAACAATTCAGTATTTCAAATTGATCTTCAAACATGCCAAAACATTTGAAAAATAGTAAGAAATGGTTCAAACATCATTGAACATATTTGATAAACATTTTTTTATCATAATCATATGCATTACCAAGACATAAGATACAAAGACTTTATAACAGCATGTCTACACATACTACATGCCAATTGTAACTATGTATGTAAAAAAAAAATTTGTGCTTCATCACTACAAAACATATAAATATATTAATCATAATAAAATCAACATATATAGCACATGAACAAACATATCACATAACTTGGCTTTGATACCATTGAAGGGAATTATCAAATAATTCCATAAACAATTATAGGATCAAGGATGCTTACTTATCTTCCGTAGAATTAATTATGCTACAATTGAATATGATGGAAGAAAGAACACAATCAATTACCAAAGGCTAGACTTGCAATTAACTTCTATTGGAATGAAGACAAGTACTTGTTCACCACATTTCTTACAAAATCTTGTGTAAATTAAAACCAAATCTTAATGGAAGGAGTGTTTTTCTTCTGAATTCTCTATATATTACACTACACAAATTGTCACACACATGATCTATTTATGGCTGCAGAATGTCTCTTCACAAATGGTCATAATTATTGGAAGAGACATGTTACTTCATTTAAAAGGAAATGTCTTTTCACAAAAGGTCACTACCTTCTGAAGAGACATGTGAATTCAATGAAGGGAAACAATTATTAGCAGCCAATAATTACTTTTCACATTAGCAAATTCATAGTGCGATACTTGTTGATAATCTAACAATAACACTTATTATCTTTCTATTAATCCAAATGGTGATGATGTGTCACACATTCGTACCACATCATCTAGTCCACCTAATTGCCTTTACTAGTGTCACTTCACCTTAGCTAGATGTCACTTATCCAGCTAGTTTAAGCTAGGGTGAGCTAGTCGTGAACTCTTATATGCTAACTTCAACTAATCCAAGCTTACTTAGAATAGTTTGAGCTATTTTTGAGCTAAGTTAAGCTTTATTAAACTTGTCTTTACTAATTTTACCAATGTGTCAAACCTATTAAGTCATTCTTGTGCATTTATTTGATTTATATGCACACATATGTTTGCATAAATCCAACAATGAATACTACAGCAATCAAATGTACTTAAATACATACCAAGAGTAATTTCATCCTTACCTGAGTTGAAGATTACTTGAGGAGACTGAGCTTTTACCATCTAAACTAAAAAGTTTGCAAGGAAAATCAAGAATAAGTAGGAAAAGGCAAGAGGATGAAAGACCTGCATTAACTCGAGCTCAAAAAAATGTAACTGTCAGATGCAACAATTGTAAGCAATTAGGACATAATATAAGAGGATGTCAAAGAGCACTAGTTCAACATAAGAAAGCAAAGGTAATATAATATTATTCATTATTTATCTTATTTTCTTCCAAAAGATGTTAACTAATTTACACAGGTCATTCCACTAACTGAGAGTGCTCAAAGGCCTCCAACCATTAGATTGCATGCTACCAAATTAAAATTAGCCACTACACAAGAGAAAGCATTGAAGAAATATCATGAAAAGTAGACTAGGAGGTAATCACTCTAATATAAATGATTTTCAATATTGTATAATATGAATTTGTGAAAAGAATTAGAATAGATTTGTAAATCTAGTTTGATGAGAATCTACATAAAAATCTTGTATTGTTATAAATTTGATTTGATTGAATTTGCAAAGAAGTTTGATATTGTGTGGTAAATTTGATTTGGTATGAACTTTTTGAAAGGTACATGATATTTATATGGTTTGAGTTAATTTTCATTCTTGATGAAAATGATTGGTTGAGCTCAATGAATTTGGAAAAAAAAAATAATTCTAAGTTGAATGGATCCAATGTTTTAAACTATATATGAATTTTCAATAGTTGAGAATTAAATCTAGTTGATATTTGATGAAATATATCTTCTTGAACTCTTTTAACCTTCTGTAGAAACAAAGATTGGAAATTAAACAAGCTCAAATATCTTAGCATAATACGACTAGAGATTTCATGGAGGCTAGCTCAAGAGTTGTAGCAACTATTAGTAGATTTATTAGGTTTGCAGTCGAAAATTTAGCCTTTAGAGAAAAGTGATGGTAAGCAAAGATTTAAAGTTGTTAGGGATGAATTTTAGAAATATGGAGTCTATTATAAAAGTGGGTAGAATCATTTTGACTTCAAGTTGTGTTGGATTATTTATATATAAATTTATAGTTTGTGTGCCTCTTTGTTCACTTTTTTTTGTCACTACAGTATGATCACTGAGTCCTCTCATTTTTTATTAACTAAAGTAAAGATTAAAGGCTCTTGGTCTGACCTACATCACATTACATTAAGGTCATTCATGGACTTCTAGCCCTGCCCACCTTGTTGAATTCGTGCTAGTAGCTCTTGCCATAGCCTAATTCAAACCACCCATTTTTATCCTAAAACAGGATTTTCTAAGAGTACAAGTTAAACAATATGAAAAAATTATGAAGTAACTATTTTTTAAAATTTTAAAATTATAAACTAAAAACATGGCATTTGGTCAAAGTAAAAAGGAAAAAAAATCAAGTTTGTTAGGTTTGTATAATATTTCATTAGTTATAAGTAAATTACAAAATAGAAGGACATAAAGTGTTTTCATTATAATCATATATATAATTACAAGATAACAGGTAAAATACCAAGATTAGAAAAGAATAATACTCTTAAATATTTTCTTTTTAAGGAAAAAGTTTAAAACTTATTTTTAAACAACAAAGGGCATTTTTGCTATTAATTAATTAAATAATTTAGTTGACCAAGACTAGCAATATTTTTAAAGTTGACCTAATAGAAAATTTCAATTTGGATTTATGTATAGCTTGTTTTATAACTTGAAGGGAGGTCAATGTAATTTTTGTAAATTTCAAGAGAGGTTAGTATATTTTTCTTTATATTTTAACTAGTCAAACTATAGGTCACTCATGAATAGCCTAATTTATTTCCACTCCATAAAGCTATATCTGTGAAAAAAAGAAATATTTTAACCATTTTCCACCTCAACATCTTAAATATCTCTCACTTTTAATCTAATTTGTAGAAATTAATCTCTTACATATATTTTAATCAAAGATTTACAACATCAATCATATCTAAAAAGAGATGAAAGAAATTTGATGGTAAGGCGTCAGTGAGAAATACTTAAATATTTTGATTAATTATATCAATTCTTTATTTTCATTCCAAAAAAAAAATTCAATTTTACTATTGATAATTTTATTTTGTGAGATTCCAATTGAAATTTATATCTTATAATTTTTAAGATATTCAAAATTGTGATTATATTTTTCCATGAGATGAAAAAAAATAAGTAATATATTTAGGATGCATTTATATGAGAGAGAAATGTGTAAAAAAAAATTTTGTGATAGAATCTTTTTTTTTTAGTACAAAAATGCTCACAACAGCTCTTTGACTATGAAAAAATTAGTCCATCATTGATTTGCAATGGAAATTTCCATCCTTGAAAAATTTGTCAACAAAAATACTAAAATTTTGTAATTTTTAATTATCTATGTTAAAATATATATCTTTTAAAAAAATTATCATGAAATTTTCTTCGTAAAATTGAGTTTTTTTAAAAAAGTAGTAAAATTTTAAGTCTAGTATTAGCTAAATATGAACTGACAAGATAGAAATAGTAAGTTGAAAAAATAAAATTAAGATGCAATGAAATCTCTAAGAAATATGAACTCACAACATTTTAGATATTCTTCTACTCGTCTTAATGTTCTCCAACATATATAACATGTATAATAGAATATTCAACAAACACCTGCCAATTATTTCAACAAGGATAAACATTTTAAAGATAAATTTTAATTTGTAAACCAAATTTATAATAATTTCAATTTGAATACAATATATATGACAAAGAGATGGAATAGAGAAGAACGAAAGGGAGGGAAAAACATTGAATGAAGAACAAAAGGTTCTAGAATATATATGAGATTTTTCCATCCTAAATACTTTTATGTAAAAAAGATAAAATTCTGTCACAATTTTAATATTCAAAATTTTTTCCTGCTTTATGACAAAATTTAGAGGGGATTTTAAAATTTTGAAATATTTTTCAATATTTTTTTTTAAAAAAACACCCATCACAAAATCCATCACAAAATCAAAATTTGATCTTTTTTGTATGGGAATTTGCATTTCTATTTGGAACATTTGTCTCAAACTCCATTCTAATTTTAAATTTTTTGAAATTGACTATTTTTTTGTCACAATAATTTGTTGCTAATTGCAATGAAAAATATTTCATCCCAAAATTCCCTCATAATTTTACATTTTTTCCTTATATTGTATCTTGATATTCCTGACTTGAATTTAGGCTCTATTTCACGCAACAAATAAGCTAACTTATAATTTATTGACTTGGTTAGTAAGTTATAAGCTAGCTTCTAGAAGTGTTTCTCATACTAACTTATAAGTTACTGCAGGTAGTTTATAAACTCTAATTTAATAAGCTAACTTCAGTAGCTTATAGCTTATAAGCTACTATTTTTTTAAATTCTTTGCAAATCTATCTTTATTCTTTTTATTTATATATAATCCATATCTTTCCTAATATAAATTTAAGTAATTTTTAAAAAATATATTTAATTATATTTTAAGTAATTATAATTTTATAATAAATAATAAAATCAAAATTATATAAGTAAATAAATATATAAGTTTATAAAATATAATTAATTAAATATTAAAAATTATATTTTTATTTTATACTTTTTAATTATATTAATATAATTTAATTTTTAGATAAATATAAATTATTTTAATTATATATATATTTCTATTAATATATCATTTTATGTCATTTTGTAATTTTAGCTAGTTTAACTGCTAATTTTATGAAACACTTTAGTTAGTTTATCAGATATCAGATATCAGGTATCAACTAACTTATCAGCTGTTAAGTAGCTTATCTACTATCAGTTAGCTTATTAATTAATTGCGCGAAATGGAACCTTAAAGTGCTGATTGGGTATGTTTATACATTTATGTATGTAATCTTATACGTAGGATAACTTGACAAGAAGTCAAACTAGTTCCCTAATGGGAATTTTAATTCAATAACTCAAGTTCATAATATAAATGAGTGGCACATAAATTAAATTATCTAATTCATAATTTAAATAAGTCACGTCCGAATTGATAATAGTTCAATTTATTTACAATGATATATTAATAGACAAAAGGAAAAATAGCATATATGTATAAGCATATATATTAATATATATGTTCTTAAATAAAATATTCAATGAAATTATATTCTAAAATTTATATTAAAATAATATATATTTATTAATAATATATTCCTTGAATATTTTGCAAAAATATTTTAAATATTATTTTAAGTAAAAAATATAAAAAATAGAATAACAATTATTGTTTATATTTGTGAGCACACTTTATTCTATTAGAAGATTGAAAATCAAATGATAAAAATTTAATAAATAATTTGTTAAATTTACCTTTATAAGCCAATTTCATTCTTTCAATTAATTTATTAATTTTGTTTTAATATATTAAATAATTAAGTAAATAACTTTGACTTCAAATTTCATTCTTTTAAACAATTTAAAATTTCATTAAAAAATGAGCTAACTCCTCTTAGCATCTTTGCATATTCTCCTAAAAATATATGAGTAAGGGTATAATATACTAGATTTATTCATTTATATTTTCATTTATTTTACGTTGTTAAATTTCTAAATATATTTACTTTTCTAAGTTCTTTGAGATATGAAATTATGAACAAAATCCTTTGCTTAAGATAATGGGTTGAATCGGGTTGCTAACGAACTTAAATAAAGTTGAGCTTAAGTAGAAAAAATCGAGGGTTTCAAGTTGAGTTTAGGCTAAGTTGTAAGGCCAAAAAAAACTTAAAGTTGTGCTTAAACTCATCTTAGTTCACTGTTAATCCTACTAGTAATTGTAATAAAAAAAATATAGCGAAGATATCCTATTTCTTAAATGTGCGATGGAGGAGGTATTATATTCACTTGATGAAATGTATAATTAAGGTATCATGAAGGTACCCTAACTACATAACTACCTATCTTGTATGTATTTATGTATGATATGTTAAATGTACATATGTGATTAGTAAATATAACTGATTAATCTAACATGCTTTACATGATGAAGATGGAATAAGTATGTTGATGTTATTAGGTGTTTTAGGAATGGTTCAAGAAGAAACTCTGTAGTATGATCGTGAGAATATTTGGGATTCCTACTATGAGCTTGTAGTAGTATTGGACAAATTAAATGTAAGATGACATATGTTTAATGTCCTAGGAATCGGTTAGCTTATAAATGTGAAGTTATGATAGTAACATTTCTGTACAAGATAAGTTAACCTTTTTAATAATAAACGGAGAAGCGGCATATGCATTTGTACAGTTAGCATCATTATTATTAGAATATATGTTACATTGAGGGATACAACATATAAAATATCATGGAACATAATTTTTCATTAAATATGATATATACATATTCAAATGATTATGTTATAATATTACAAATATATATTATCAAATTCACACTCAGAGGATATAATTTGATCTTCATTTATGTTAGAAAGCATCTTTCAATCCGTATTGCAAGCTAGCCATAACTAGAGTTTTCAAATGATCAAATACCACAGAGTTAATGTGGCTATTTCTAAGCTGCAAATCTCCATACAAAATTTAGAGAACTGCAAGTAATTTGCGGTCAATTCTCACCAAGACCTGCTATTGAATATTTCCTCTGAGCTTTTACTCTGTCAAACCATCTAAGCTTGAGAGATAGATTGACTTTGCAAGGTAATTGAAAGCTTTCCGATGATTGAAAAATCCCATAAACCAAAAATCAAAATCATCTACTGTAGTTAAGTTTATGTATTTTTGTGATGGCTTCTCAACATTTTCGCTTTCATTCACGCCCTTGACCTTCGTCAGTGGAATCACGACCTGCAAATATCGCATACAGTTCCGAGAATGTTAGGGTAAAAGCTTGAAATGGGTAAAAAGAAAATCAGAAGGAAAAGAAAATACATATTCATAACAAACCTTGTAATGAATCCGTATCAATTCGCCCTCTGGAGAAGAGATTTTAATGGATCTGTCACTGCAGAAGGCAAGTTTGTGCGTGGAGATGAAGAGAATTCCTGCTAAAGGGCCACAAGTTGTTGACAAATAGCACTGAAATGCTTTCAACATTCTTTCTTCTTCTTCTACGCTGAAGAATTTCTTGAACACCTTTTCTACTCCACCTATTTGAAGAATTCGAGCTCCTAACCGCAATTTCCCCTTCATAGTTTCTGTTATCTTAGGGCCCAGTCTCACTACAATTTCACAATTACCAAACGAAATTATTATCCAAGCATTAATAAATAGACTGATGACAATATCATTGGTTTTCTCGTTTCATTTTTCCACAAAAGGAATGAAGGTTCACCATGATCTTGAGCATGATTATCAGGCTTTCTTCCAAGCTTTGTCATGATAGAATATATTCTGCTACCTGCAACATTGAACGTTTAATTTGTAAGGCTGACCGTGTAAAGTTCATCATAAGATTTGGTCTTTTTCTCTCTGGATGAAAGAAAAGCGAAGCAAAGGAATTCAGTTTCACCTTGTTTGGATGTTTTAGTTTTAGTTGAATGCAGACATTGACTGGCAGGATCCGGTAAGTATCTGTTGGATGATTTGTGAAGCTGATATGCTGCTGAGTTGATTGGAATTCCAATTGCTAGCTCCTGAAGAAACGAGGTTTTCATGTTTGATGATTTGTTTGAAAGAAGAATGAATATTTCAAGGAATTGGGTACGGTGGTGTGTTAGGTTGAGATGATGGTGAATTGTATTGTAATGTGGGTGTATATAAAGGGATTAAAGATAGAAGGTGAAGCTTGACTTAGTCATTGGATGAGTCATCCTTGCATCATCAACAACAAGGATAAAAGTTGTCTGTTCAGATATTATAAAGAGGGTGTCATGTTAGGCTGCCTTTGAAGAGATGGTATACCAATATCTGAGTCAGCTTTTGTAAAGTATGAAACCCAAAAAAAAAAAAAGAGTAAAATTATAAGAAAGAAAGAGGTGGATTTTAGAGGTCTACATATCATGGAAACACAACAAATCTTAGTGACAAAGAATCCATTTTGGTTCAATCAAATGAGGAAATAGAACTAATTACCAAAACATACTGAAGTCGTGTTTTTCTTTTAGGGTAGAAGTCACAAATTACTTATATACGCACACGAAACAACTAGGATATTAACTCAAAATACCGGAGAAGAAAAGCCAAAGACAACTGTCATTGTACCACTCTGGTTGTTGGTAAATTCAACTCATTTTGTTTAGTTGTATTTTATCATGAATTTCGAAATAATTCAATGTTGTGTAAAATTACATCTATGATTTTTAAGCGTGATAATGTTGGGAAAAGCATAATTATAAAATAATGCAGGTAACTATGGTTATTGGGGAGACTAACACAAATCAGATATAGTACGAAGTATTATTTGCAAATTGTAATTTAAAATCATCAGAAAATGGAAGGGGGGGGGGCAGGGGGAGATGAGATGCCCTGAATTAGTTGGAACAACTTTTCAATTATAAAACATAGCGTCATGGTGTAACTTTCTTTTGCTAAGACTACTAGTGTAAGTATGCATCATCGAAGCTTTCTGAGTTGGCATTTTAACTTTCTGACGCTATAGAGAATTCTCTAAACTCCTTTTTAATAGCATTAAAAAGCATATAAATAGAAAGGGTCATTGCCAACGCAATTTTATATCAGTCGGATTACATTCTCTATCTCTCTCTTCAATTTTTACAGAGCACATCAATCAAATTGCGTTATAATTGTATATCCAAATATTTAAATATGCCCCGTAATTTCTGTTCATATAGATATAGTTTTTGCAATTATAAAATGCCCAAACTCGACCGAAACGACCAATTTCACATTCTTGACAATAACTGAAATTAAAAGGTCCCACAAGCAGATTTTTTTTTTTTGGCAGTTTAATTAAAATTAAAATGATGAAGAGACATCTCAAAGACAACTATAACAGAGGGCTGAATAATTTATATTTAAGAATAAAAATATATCACGGGGTGGAAGTTCAAATGAACAGAAAATATATGTAAGCCAATTTTAACTATTATTCATTTATGTATTGCCATGTCAATATTAAAATTCTTTTAATATAATTAAAAAATTTTAATTACTATTACTTTTTTAATTATGTATTAACTACTCATTTACTAATAATGTAAATATTTTACGTTAACAATAAATTAAATTTAAACTATATAAACTTTTGATTGGTTATCGCTACTGCTGCAGAGGCCTCACATAACCATGTGGCCATGAGCCCAACTTCCAGCCGTGCGAGCTACCATAATCTTCTTATTCGTTTGGCTATTTTCACTTAGTTTACAAATAATAATAATAATAATAATAATAATAATAATAATAATAATAATAATAATAATAATCCTTTAAACTATTAGCGATATGCAATTTAATCACCTAACTTTTAGAAATGTGTAATTTACCTACCTAAATTTTTTAATTTGGGTGATTTACCCCTTGTAATGGTTTATTGCCGAATCAAGTCGATGAACTGATACTTTTCGAAACTATCATGCTCTCCATAAGAGGCACTTCTCACTGTAGTGACTAAGCTTTCTTAAAATTTCATTATTACCACTTGAATGGTAAATCTCAAATTATTGCTGAGACAATCAGAACAAAAGGATTCACACAGTGCCTTCATTTGGATTTTCTCAGTAATTCTATTTGTTGTTTTCCTTTAGTTTTTTATTGTAAATTGATTTTAGTTCATACATTTTTTCAGGTGGGAATTACTCTAATGCATTTTAAGTAAGTATTATGCCTAGCTTTTTGCAAAATCTCAGTAGTTTGGCGAAGTCCCTTCAACCAAACGGGGAAGAAACTGAAGTTTGTGAGGGCCTCTCTTGCTATTATTTCAGCATTATCAAAGGATTGGCTATAGATGAAGCTGTTGACGGGTAAATTAGAGTGTATATTGGTGAAGCTTGAGAAGAATATATCACTAAGGTAAGAAATAATGGGTAGTTGTCCCTATTTAATGGTCAGCTCTAACATCGTGGGATACTAGTGAAACTAGCTCACTATCACACTCTAATATATGGTAACCACCCACTCCTGAAGATTAAGGACCATGCTATAAACATATGCCTCAACTTCTATATCCATAGCCTATAAATATATGGGTAGACAAAGAAGAGGCTTCATTTGCCAATTTGACTACACAAAGCAATTTTTACACACTCTTCATCTTTCACACATATAGCATTTTATTAGCCTAAAAAGTGTAGCTATTTTTATTGCCCTTTTGAGCAATTCAACACAAATTTCCCTTAAACAGCCCTTGCTAACTTAGCAAGGATTTGGCAACAATGTAGGTTTCTTGAAAAAATTGCTCCCCATTCTTATACAATTTTATATTATCTCATTTAGCATTTACAAAATTTATACATTTATTTAATCATTGCTTTTGATTTTGTATTACACCTGCTCAATATTGCATGCATAAGTTAGAGCTTTGCTAATATATTGTGTACACAAACCTTGATTTTCTTATTATAGTTAAAGTTGCTTTCATTCATTTTGCAATTTGAATGAGTAAAACAATTAGCACAGCTAGTGAGGCACAATTAAGGTCTTTAGCTTTGATCTTTTGATTTATGCGATTAAGGAGTGGTAAGTTATTTGGAAATATAAGACAATACTTTTGCTTCTTGTCCTCCTCATGATGACCCCTTATTTTAAGAAGGGATTCTTGCAAAAGTTGATAAGAACTAATAATCAAAGACTATGATTGAAAATGCTGAAAACTTAGATCTTATCCTAAGTAATGATCAAAGCAATATTGGATCAAATCAACAAAGTCAAAAATCAAAGTAAAAATAAAAAGAATAACAGTTGAAATGACCATAAATAGGATGGACAAGTGATGTGAATCTAAAGGGAGTTAATCATAAGAAAGTGAGATAGGAGGAGAATTTAATCAAGTGTATTGGAATTATGTCACACCATCATCAAGTTGATGTCACATCATCAAGGAGATGGCACCACATTAGCCATAATCTACATCACTGCCATATCAGCCATTATCCTAGTTGGCAACACTTCAACTTATTTTTACTATTATTTGATGTTTTGGGCTTTTAGTTTGCATTTATTTTGTGTCATATCATTTAAACTATTTTAGACTTCAATTTAGGCTTAATGTACTTAGATCCATTTTACTTTAAAATATTACCATGTTATTAAGAGACATTTAGAGGCCTTTAATTGGGTTTAGGTTAGTGAAATAGGTTTAGGCTAATATGGTGTCATTTGAACCCATTTTAAATTAGAGTTTTAGAGAGTTATATAGGGAGGTTTGTTCCTTATACAAATCAGATTTGAGATTTGGAACTTGGGAGTTTTAAAATTTAAAGAAGTTGGTTGAGTGCCTCTCTTAAGTTTTTGAATGAACTTGTAACTTATCAAAGGAATTCACCCTATATGGCATTGATCTTAACTAATTAAGTATTCATCCTTGTGGTGTGTTTTCTTCTTCATTTATCAAGGGATTTACATCCTTTATGGTATGTTTTTCATCACTTATCACTCCCATTCTTTATCTTCCTAAGTGTGACATGAATACCCTTGTATTTTTGTTTTTGTATTTGTTGAATATTGGGACAATCTAACATAATTTCACATCAACAAGGCAATAAAAATGTTCTCAATAATAATAAGCCAAATAACAATAAGAGAACCAACACTATAGGGCCTAAGAGATTGCCTCATCAACTACCTTATGGCATACTAACTACTAATGAGATTAATAAAGTAATTTCTTTTAATGGTCAAATTCCTAGGCCAACAAAATCAATGTGCAAGTGGGTGATTAAACTAAAGGTAATAACCATGACTTAATCTTTCAAGGTCTAGTAATGATACAATAACAACTGAATAAGAACAACCATGACATGTTTCACATGTTGTTGCAATAAATTATGACTATCACAAGATTAATACTTTAAGAAATAATCTCTAGCCAAACTCTAGTGACCAAATATCAGGAAGGATTGCATAATAATTTAGTTTCCAATAGGATAATAACTAACATTTGGAGAAGGAGTTGACTAAAATAAAGTCCTTTGAATTTGAATATTTTGAGGCTAATAACCTAAATTTGGTTGGGAAAAGATAGCTAAAACAAAAGAACAAATGAGAAGAGTGGCACAGTGTGGACTACATAACAAAAGTGATTGAGTGCATGATCATTAACAAAATCAAGAAATACTAGATTGACAACAAGAATAATTACATCAAAATTAATAAGGCCAAAGCCAAAACCTACAAGTTTTGGTTAAAGGGTTGCTAAACCAATTTAGGGGACAAAGCATATATTTATATTACCATGGAGCTCTTCCAAAGTGCATTCATCCACTTGAACTTTCCAAAGGATTTAAGATGCCAAGATTTGCTACTTTCTTTAGCAAGGATAACCAATCAACTACTAAGCGTATTGCCAAATTTATTATTAAATGTAAAGAAATTGGCTTCAAATGAGTTCCTAAAGCTAAGGCATTTCTCTTTATTCTTGACAAGGACAATGTTTTCATAATGTTCAAGATTGCCTCCAAACTCAGTACACTCATGGGCTTAGATGGAATGGTTGTTCTATAACTAGTTTCACTTAGAGAAATAAAGGTGGAATTGGTTAACTTGTTCAACATGAGAAAAAAACTAATATAGTTAACCAAAGAATACTTAATTAGGTTTTAGTAGGCAAAAAGAAAATGCTTTACACAGATTACCAAGGATAACATTTTAAAAATAAAAATAGCAAGATCCAACTACACCATATGCAAGATGTTAGTTAGCTAAAATATCACTAACATGCCATAATTAGCTAAAAAAAAGTTTAACAAATTAAGCAACTATAGCAACAAATAAGAAGTTACATCACATACACTTCAAAAAGGAGAAAATGACATATGTCAGAGAAGAAACTGACAAAGAAAATGATAATGAGATCTATTTGGCCTAGCTTAAACCTAACTTTCCTTACGCATGCCCATTATCAAAACATGCCAAGAGGAGAGATAAAATGGATCACATTAATATAAAAGTGTATTCCTTTCATATCAATAAGGCTGATCAAATGTTTAACTTACTTTTAAATGACAAATAGATAAAGTTGTCTGAAGGTCATATAATTTTATTGAAAGATGAGATGAAGATAGAAAGTATTGTAAATATCATAACATGTTTGGCCATGACACTAATAATTGTGTTCATTTTAGGGAAATGACTAAGAAAGCTATCAAACAAGAATAATTGAGGTTTGTCCACAAAGGGAAGGAAACAGAGATATTGGTTTAAGAAAAGCTATAGTATATGGTAAAAATCCAGTAATCAAATACTAACTGAATTAAACCAAATTGTATCTATTAATAGGTAATCAAAAGAAATACTCAGTAAAACTAATAAAAGTATTTATTAATTTTAGTGGATGAAAATTCTCTTAGGATTTATCTAAGAAAATTTAGAGTAAATTGGAAGTATTTATGATCCAAAGTTGATAAGGCTTTGGGGTAACTCAATGTTTGCATACAAGAATGCCCTATGAAAGCCTAAAGATGTTAAATTTGTAATTTAGAACACATCCTGAGGGAGTGGATGGTCATAAAGAGAAGGAAAGGAATATAATTTGATTTAAGGATATTCATATAATTCCAAAGTGAATTTATTAATTGATATGAACTAGTCCAGCCCTTTGTATGATCAAGCTTAAGTAGAGAAAGACTTAACTCTAAGTGAAGGTCCAATGACAAGTGGAAGGCTCAAAAGGATACAAGAAGCAATTAGAGTCCATGTAAATGCAATTTTGGCCCAAGGAGTCCAAGTAGAAGAAGTAAATAAAGTTGAAGTACTGCTTATCCAAACCCAAGAAATCTAAAGATATTTGGAGTGCAATGAATTTAGATATATTTTCCTAATATGGAGCACAACAAATTAAGAGATAATTTCCTAATTTAGAGTGCAATGAACTTGGACATATTTTCCTAATATAAAGCGCAACAAATCTGGAGATATTTTCTAAATATAGAATATAATGAATCTGGACATGTTTTTCTAATATGGAGTACAGTAAATCTGGACATACTTTTAATATGGAGTGTAGCAAATCAAGAGATATTTTCCTAATCTGGAGTGTAACAAATAAGGAAAATTTGAGAATAATTTTCACTTTTCATTTAATGACAGTCAAAACTTTGTATTTTTCCCAATTATAGCATCTACTATTTGTATTTTCCTAAGAGTAGTATAAATAGTAGGTAATGTAACTCAGAACTGAGTAGTTCATGAATGTAATATGAAATTGAGTGTTTCTTCTCCAAAATGTAAGAATATTATCTTCTTTTGCTCTTGTGAAACCTTACTTTGTCAATTTTCCTTTATAAGATTAACGATTCAAATTCATAAAAGCCCCCAATTTGTACTTCAACCCAGTGCATTGTTATGTGAATTGGTTAACTTGTATTCGTGGTTAGACAAGTGGTCTAAGTAGCAGGTTGCGTTCCTTATAACATTGATTGACTACTTGCATTCGTCAGGTCATTAAACCATCCAAATTCAGAACTTATCATTCCTAATTCCCTTCCTCAATTTTAGAGTGTGGTGCTTATATTCTTCATTTTACTTTGTTTTAATTTTATTAAATGACCTACGCCGTGAAGATTAGGCCACCCCTACTAATTTCCCTATCATTAATTATGGTTTTATTAGATAATGTAATATTCATCAAAAACCCAATAGTAAGAAATAGACAAAATTAAGTTAGACAATGTTTAAAAGCAAATAGATAACAAAATTATGTAGTTTTGATATTAAAAAAAATTACTAAAAATAATGGATCAAAGGTAAGTTGAAATTATCTAGAAAAGTATTTTTGGAATTTAAAAGAATTTATTAAAAATTAGTGAAAATTAAGTAAAATTGTGTAGAATGAGAATTGAATCCTGGTGATAGTAATTATGAGAAAATTATTTTAAAATACTTGGAGTAATTTTATAAATTTACAAGACCAAGGTTGAAAGAATTTATAATTAAATTAAGGATATTAATTTAATTAATTTGGATATTATATAAAAGGGAAAAATAAGAATTAAAAAAATTAACACAAAATCAGCCTAATAAACCAAGTGGGGCTTATGGCATAATGCTTAAAAAGAAAATAAATTAGTCTTGGATGGTCTATTAGAAATAAGGCCTAAATAACTTAGTAATTGGTAAAGCATTTTTTTTAATGATTAAATTATGAATACTGGAAAAAAATTAAATAGCCCAAGTGTCTCATAATATGCCACATGGCATTAAGGCCTTAGAAAGACAAAAATGATGCTCAAATGGCCTAATTGAAATTAGATAATCATTGTTAGAAATTTTGAGTTTACTTAATCACCAAGTTGGAGATAAGTTTAAATGGAAATATTCTAAGGAATATTCCTTAAATTTTTTAGTATAAATGCAAGAATTTTTCTTGCATTTTCCAAGAGATAGGCCATTGGCCATAGAGAGAAGAAAGAAAGAAAGAGAGAGGAAAAAAAAAGGAAAGTGAACTCACACAAGCATTTTCTTATAGTATACTACACATACAAGAGTTAGAATTATAAATCTTTCCTTACACTAGCTTGTTTTTCACATTAAAAAGTATGTGAGAGAGAAGAATTGAGTTTCCTTAGTGTTCTTCACCATTCTATAAAGAGAAAGAAAGTCTCTATGATTTTTTGTTATAGATTTAGTAGAGTTTTAACTCTAAAGTTCATTCGAGATGAGGTAGAACCCTCTAAACTTCAGGAAATTTTATTTATCTTCTTCTACCTTTTTCTTGTATTTTTTACTATTCATTTTGATGCTATATTTTGGATATTGATTAGAAAGAAAAACTCTACTGATCTATCAATTTTTTAGTCTATGAATTCCCTGATTTTTCAATTTTCTAAGTTAGTAGATATCTATTACTTTTCTTTTGAGATCTTCTTTAAAAAAGTTATCAAATATAAGATAAATATATATTGTCTGTGGTTAGTTATTCTAAAACCATGACTTAGTCATGATAGATTAGTTGTCTATTTGGATATTGGTCTATTTATTGGTTGTCAATGATAATGTGTTGAAACTATGAGATTCATAGTTAATTAAGTATAAAAGCACTTTCTTGAAAATCAAGAAAAGGTTTAAAAAAAATTTTGGTTTTAAGAAATGGTTTTGAAAAGTAAATGTCAATTATTTTTTCTAGAAATTAGAAGCACAAAATTGTATTTTTAAAAATAAAGTCTTGTAAAATAATTTTGGAGAAGGCATGATAATTTAACTTCTATATACTACATAGACAATTTAAAGCTTGTTTTTATGCAAGGTTTGAAATCAATTTTTGAGAAAAACTTACTAAAGCTCGCTGGTTCCCTATGAGGAACAAGGCTATGTTTTTATGTTAAAACTTACTAATTTTGAAATAATTACAAACATTGCATTATTTTATACTAAGGTTTTCAAATAAAAAGTTCCACTTGGTTGATTTAAGGTGCTTCTAGGTATTTCAAGGAAAATAAGTAAAAAAGGAAAAAACTTTGTACATTATATTCTAAATTATTTTTAAGATAATGATATACAATTCTATCAAGATTTTTGAAGTAAAAGAAAATTAAAACAAGCCAATAAGGCTATGGTTTCCTTATCGAATAATGCAGAAAAAAATTATTTATTGATACTATTTTGCTCCTTACAAAATTGTTTTGATGGGTAATAGTTAAATAAATTTTTAAACTTATTTTTTAACATGAAAAGAGGTTTAAAATGATATTTTAAATTGAAAAATAATTCTATAAATTTCCAAAAAAATTTAGATAGTTTTAAGATTTAAAAATGGACTTTTCAAGTTAAACTTGTTCCCTTACAAACTATTTTGATAGTTTAAGAAACAAAACATTTATTTTGAGTATAAAAATGGTTTATATATAGTATTTTATAAGTCTTAAAATAGTCTAAATTTTTTTCTAAAAATTTGTTAAATTTTGATATTTTAAATGAAATTTCTAAACTAAGTATGTCACTTTTGGGATGTTTTTATCAATAAGTGATAAAGTGATTTGTAAAATGTATTTTAATAATGGAAAAGGTTCAAAAATGATCTTCAAATGTCGAATATTTCAAATGAAAGTTTTTGGAAAAAAGTTATTAAAGTTTGGCATTTAAAATGAAATATTCAAATTCAAAGTGTCTTTTTCAAACTATTTTGAAAATCGGGTGAATGGGTAACTTATTTAACATTTTTTAAGCAAAGTTAAAGTTTGAAAATTAAGGTTAAATGTAAAAACTTAGATCTGAAATTTTTTTTAATGAATTTTTTATAAGCTTTGACAATTCTAAGGAAATTTCCAAAATTAGGGTGCTTGATGAAGCTTAAATGAGAAGCTTGCTTGAAAACTTGAGTTTCTAAGAAATTTATGTAACTATTTTTCCATAGATTTATACTACCATTTGATAACATGATAAAACATGTTTTTATATGGAAAATAATAGTTTGCATGATTGTTAAAATTGTATTAAAATATAGGCCTAAACTTGCTTAAGTTTATAAATTGTGAAACTTGAAATATCCAAATGATAAATCCTTAGTTTTTTATATAATGAAAATCAAATGATATATCAATCTTAGAATTTATATTGTGATTGATTGATGACATGTAACTATGTAATAATGATTCTCTTAAAGTTTACGTAATTAAGTTATAAGCCTATTGTACAATTAATGTATGAATCATTCTTTGATTTGTATGAGCACTAATGTATTTATATGTGGGGGTATTTGTGATTGAAGTTCCATGATGATGGGCTTTTACAATAGGGGCAAGAATGCTTGATATGGTCACTTGAAAGGTGATGAGATAATGTGAATCCCTTCTCTCATTATGGTCACTATTATAAATGCATTTTACAAGATTATATATTAGTACTATGATATATGTATTTTTGGCATTGGTTGACATTTTGACCTTACCTTGTTATGAGCTAGTTAGAGCCTTTATGAAATTGTCTTTACAACATTTTTGAAATTATGGCTATATGCCAAATATAAGCTTTTATGTCGTATCTAATAGTATTGGCTTGAAATGCCATATGTGTCATGTAACCTATTTATATTAGCCCAATTCTCTAACTTTAGAGTCATATGGAAGGATGCTAGGGATAAGGTTGATCCTAGATGGATAAAACTAGGATACATATAGGATAAGGTTGGCCAAGTGTAACAAGGTGGAACCCTTATGCCTTACAATTAGTGTATATGATATTACTATTATTGATATTGTTTTAGTTAATGTACTCCATATGTATTATGTTTTATTATTGTAGCTACAAACTTATTTGGATTTAAATGTGGAGAATTACTAGTAAAAATATCTTAAATATATGATTTATATAAGATAGTTTTTCTTGATTAAAATTAACTAGAAAATCTGTGAGATATCTACATCATTGAGAAATTCATTACTTACTTTACTTATAGATATCTTTTCAACTATGTACTTACAAGGATGGTTGAGGTGACCGATGTGTGGTGGTAAGAGTATGTCACGAAGTTTAGTACATTTAGCATTGAGCTTGATTTTTGTATTATATTTGATAAGGATTTATGAGTTAGTCTTCACATGTGAGAGTAATGAGATTTACACCACATGTGCTTCCACTTTTATTCGTTCTAGAAGGAGTATCTAATGATTTCCCTACTGCAAGAAGTAATTACTTGTAGAAGGCTATACCTGACATATTGTTTCTAGATATATAAGAGATGGATATCCTTATAAAGCTCATTGATAAGTACTACTCTATATAGTTGATTGTAGCTCCAAACCTCACAATTATTCCAGAGATTCCAAATCTTATTCCAGCTCCACCAATAAAAGTGTATGTTTCTCCACCTGTCATAAACCTAGCTGTTGTTCTACCAGTTGTACCACCAGTGATAGTACTTAATCCACCCATTGCTTTAGGTAACTCAATTATTGCTGCTTTACACATGAATTTGATTCTACCATGGACACATCCTCTTATAGTCCTTTAATTAGAAACCTTGAAGTGCTTGATGGTGTTAGTGGATTTTCTAAGCCATCAATAAACAGTTAGCCTATATGATAACAATTCACTTGTATTTACTTTTGGACCCCATTAACTTGTTTTGTTTATATGTACATAGTTTCTACCTGATTGGTTATGTGTGTGCATATACACACACACACACACACACACACACACACACATTAATATCACCCATTACTCACCTTTTTGAAACAATTTATGTATAAACATCTAATTATGATAATGTGTATGATATTTATTATTGTGTGTCTAATCCATTTACTATATTTGTTCTATAGAGCTAGGTTCAAATGAAAATAGATATTTTCAAATATTCTATAGTACCAATAAAACTATACTTCCCATAAATGAATATTAAGTATTTATCTTGAATTCATAGGAAAGTATGCTATCAAAAGTATTTTACTAAATTCTAAGAAATTTCTAAGTCTTATTAATTTGGTTTTATTCTATTAAGTTTTGAACTTCTGAAAGGTAATTATTTAATTTTTAGAAAAGTTTCTGCTAATATACCTTTCTAGTTTCTTAATAAATTTTCAAGAAAATGAAACTCAAACAAGTTTGAAAATCTATTTAATAGTTCAAAACAATAGTAAATGATTCATTTATGGCATTGAGTATTTTGTGGAACCACTTTAATTATTTTTAGAAATTATTGTATTTCAACACAGAAAAAGAATTTACTTCTATTTGGCTTGAATTGCATCTCTAAAAGAAATTACTATGTTTTTCCTAATTCCAAAACTTCTTTTAGAAAGGAAGAAAAAGAATTTCCTTATATTTTTGAATTTAGAAATGAGTCTCTATCTAATGTTCTAACTTACTATTTTTAACACAAAAGAGTTAAACACTTCTATTATTATATTTTTAGACTCTAACATGATTTCTATAAATAAAGATTAAAGAAAATGAGCTTACATGGAAATTGAAGAAAAAGAAAGGAAAGGAATTTCAATATTTTCTGACTTGAAAGATTATGCCTCATTAATTGTGTATGATAGATTTTAACTAAGTAAAAAAAAAAATTTTAGCCAACTTTTCAATCTTTTGTTTTTACATCATGCATATTTTCTAAAAATAATCAATTTTAAAAGGTTAATTGATTTAAAAAGGCTTGTAATGATATTTGGATGATTTCATTATGTTGGTCATGATGATTCAAAAGTTGGGCTATGACAAATACAATATTAGAGCATGGTCTAAGCAAAATTATGGTATAATAAGCTAGAACTAGTAACATGCTAGTAGTTTGAATAATTATGGAATGATGGAATTTAGGAAGGCATACAATAGGAACTTAGAACAAAAGAACTTTGACTGAATGTACCAAATCGCTACCACATTACAATCTTAATAGGGACATTAACAATACTAAGTATATCCTAACTCTATTTGAGGTAGTTTATTTATGCAACTAGGATGAATTTGGGTAATCTACTATATCCTTAATTATCAATTAGAATGGATAAAAAAATCCTAGATTGGTCTATTATTGAATTATGAAAAGAAAATTTGAATGAGTACATTTTAAAGTTAGTTCATAATTTGTTTATAGGGCTATAAAGCTAAGGAGTCTCCATAATAGTAATATGGTAGTCAATCTTTATAGGAAGAAATTTTTTGGATAATAGAGCAAGGTTGTGAGAATAAACAAAATGGTCTAGAAACAATGATTCTTCCCTATGAAAACCTAGAAATGGGTAACTTATTAGCTAAAGTAGCTATTAATGGTGAATAGTGAAAAAAGATATGAAAAATAGTTACCCTTAGGTAATTTTCCCCTATACAAATATAGAATTAGAAATAAGGTGTTTGGAAAATAATTAAGGATAGTATTAAGTGTAAATAAGAATTATATGAAATAAAAAAATATTAACAAAGAAGTTTAATCATTTTGAAAGGAAAAAGGGTAGATAAGCTAAAATTGAAAAAGTTTTGTTGATTACAAATAATGGTAACAAGAGAAAGGGTATTTATTAGGCAATGATTAAGCAAGTTTAAGCAGTAAAGAGATAAGTTGTAATATCCTATATAAAATAAAAAAGTCCATGAAGGAATTTAGAAGGAACCTCTCGAACAAAAACCTAATAAGGTAATCAAGTGAAATTCCAATAAATTGTAAAAGCAGTTTGGAGCCATGTCCAACTAGAATTTTTATAAAAATTATATTAGGCATTAGTATTGGTAAAAATATAATTAAAAATCTAACACCAAGTTTGGAAAAATTTTATGAAAGTTCTATAGAAAATTAAGGGTTCAAGTAGCCTAAAAATGGCTCAAGTAACTTGAAAAACTAGACATTATGTCAAATTTGAAATAAACCATTTTGATTTGTTTGGATAATTTAACTCCACTTTTTTAGGCCTGAATTTGATTTTTAAAACTAAAAAATAATAATAAGGCCTAAAAAAGGCCCAATCTTATAGGAAAAGCTCATGGCAAGTTGGTGAAAAATTAGAAAACTAAATGCATTTGTTAGCAATTACTTCTAGGAATTTTATTTGGCTAAATTTAATTAGTTTTGAAGAAATAATCTTCTAATTTTAGCCCAAAATTGTGCAACTCATGTGCCTCATTTATTATCAATTTTTTTATAAAAAAATAATAATACAAAGCTTGGAAAGGAAGCCTTAGAATTAGAGTTTTATATAAAGATTTTTTAGGTCATTTTTGTATAAAATTTTGCTTATTTATTAGCTTAAAACCTTGACTTCCTAAGGCTTCTCTATTGGGGTTTTCAACTCTATAATAGATCCCAAGATTTTCACCAAGTAGTTCTATCAAATTCTTACCAGGTTATCTAAGTTGTCCTCCATTTCCTTCAAGTTTTATCGAAATCTTCTCTTCAAAATTTTTAAAACTTGATTTATTTTAGTGAAGTTACTACTTTGGGAGGATTTTGATGGTACAAAGGATGAAGAAGTTGAGCTGAATGGTAACTATCCCTTACTCTCTTAAGTTTTCCTATGAAAAATAAAGAACATAGTCATATGTGCTATTATAGATGCTTTTTGAGTTGTGATGCTATATGGTTTAGTTTTAATATTATGTAAATGGTAATATGATATTGAGATGTTGGTATTTTAATGTCAAGATTGATAGGGAAAGATTCATCAAGGTTTCCCTTACACAATGACAATAGGAATTATGTTATATTTAGGAATAAAATTGTCTAGCAAGGTTATAGTATGTTGTTGTTATTTATTAGGAACAAGAGATTAAAAATGGTTAAAATTTTAATTTTTAATATTTTAATGTTACAAATAGTGCTATGATAGATGTGGAAAGAATTGGAAAATTTTAAAGTTACAAAAAGTACATTTATATGGATTTTGGTTACAATAACTTAAAACAAAATTTTTTATCCTATATGTTAAAGTTTGGTGCTGTTTGTGTCACAATTTTATTAAAAAAATTAAAATAATTAATGGTATTTGATTATTAGTATGTTATTAACCTTGCATAAAAATTTGGTAGTAATTGGAATTGATTTGAATGCCAAGAAGGCCTTTTTTCTACAACAGTTCTGAAACTACCTAAAAGTGGCAATTATAAGTTTTTGGTTCTATATGAAGAGTATTCGATGGAATTTTTGTGAAATAATTGAAAATTTTCATTATTTAACATGTTGTGTATGTTAAATCAAAATTTGGTGATGTTTTGAAGTGACTCGGATATTGAAAAAAGGCTTCTATTCTAATTACTCATATGTTATCTTATTTTGAGTTTCTTTGTTTTGGTATTGTATGAATAGTATTTGAGGATAGAAAATTTTTAGAAAATTAATGTTTTATGTAGCTCCCTAACTTAATAATATTTTAATCTTCATTAAATAGGAAATTATTGTGCAATTAGGCCTTTTTGAAGATAATTTAAGATTTTGCGAAATAAAATATTATAAATTCTGAGTTTCAAAAATTTTCTGCTCATTTCCAGAATTTCTGGACCAATTTCAAAAATATGAAAACCACTTTTCAGAACTCCAAAAATCATGAAATTGAATTATATGAACCTTTCACGTGTTAAATTAATCCTGTAAAAATTTGACATAATTTAGACATCATTAGGCCTTTCAAAACTCACAGAAAAGTATTCCTGTCCCAGTGCTGTCCAGAATTCACAACTGTAAAAGTAAGCCCTTATTTCAGAGGGTAAATCAACTCCGAATAAGCTCAAATTTGGTATGGGACTTTATTAACATGTCATATACTTTCCATAAAATTTTCAGATCAAAATTCATTCATTTATTCCTTCTGATCACTGAGTTACAATTAGTACTCAGCACTGTGATGGTAACAGGGCAGTCCAAAACGTGTAATAAATTCACACAGCATAAGAGCTTATTTTAATCTGAATTTTGGCAAAAAGGATGATATATAAATTAAGTTAACTTCTGAATTTTATCATGATTTTTAGAGCATAAAAAATTAATCAAAAGTCCCTGCAAACATACTCCTCTTACTTCCTACGAATTCACTGTTCATTTGGTCATTTACTATTCATTTGGTCATTTCCAATTTCACAAATATTGCATACTAAGTTGCCTTCTACTCCAAACCAACTCACAATGCATCAAATTCATATATTTCATATAATATAGGCAAGGGTCATATAATTATACAAAAAGTTCAACTTACAAAACATATATCCATCACATACTAATATCACAAACTATATAAACATTTTTATTACAACTTCAAAACATTATTCTTCTTTGTTAAGAGGGCCTTTAGAAGTATTACCTGGAATGGTTAGTAACAATATAGAAACATAAGAAACAAAGTTTTCCAGTAGCTAGCTATTTCAAGAAAAATATATCAAGTCATTCCAGATCCTTAAGCCAATAAAAATATACATTCGAAAATCAATTAATCAATCATTTAACACATTATTTCATACCATTGCAGGAATCATGCACCGCACACAGCAATCATCAAGCCCATTTAAGGACTCATATAGATATCTAGATGGTCATCACAGATAATCATACCTAGGCCTCATACACAGCAATTTCACTGTCTTCCCGGGGTACTCGGGCCATAGGCCTCACATACAGTATTTCACTGTCTTCCCGAGGTACTCGGGCCATAGGTACTGCACACAGCAATTTTGTACACATTCCATACAATGGCACAAGATACAAAAAAGCATTTAAATAGAAAATAGAACTTAAGGATAAAGTTAGTTACCTTTTAAAAAATTCCAATAGTAATGTTTCCTTTGCCCTCACTTAAAAACTTCTTTACAATTCCTCTTGCCTTTCCAACTTGTCACTTCTTAGTCTACATAAATACACATTATAGTTCTTACTAGAACATCATCATTTTTCTTAAACTTCATGTATTCTTCACTTCCTTCACATACACTAAGCCATGAAGGAAGTACCAAAACTTTAATGTACATTCCAATACCTCCTAAATTTCATTGTAATACATTATTCTAATCTTTCAAAAATACAATTAAATGGCTAAAACTCCTTCCTTTCCCATGCTCACAGTTTTGGCTTTCAAAAGGAGATTTTCACACAAACTTTCATAATTAAAAATTTCATCTTCCATAGGCTCCATAATTCATAAGAATCATTCTAATTTCATCAATATAGTCAAATTCCAAACAAATCATACCAAATCCATACATACACCATTATGCCTCTAAAACCCTAGTTTGTACATCATGATTTCTTGTTATTTTTACACCAAATCAAAGCCATAGATCAACATAATAACATCCAAAACATCATTAGACATACTCAAATTATTCAAAACTCCATGGTCAACCTCCTTTGACCACATCAACATCAAAATTTCAAGAAACTAAAAAGAGTACATTAAAGAGCTTTTAGAGGAGAACATTTTTACCTCTTGGAGCAACTTGAGAATCCTCACTTAGAGCTGACCAAACTTGATCAAACTTGGGATTTCTTCAACCTAAATACACCATGTAATAAAGCTTGATGAGAGGAGCAACTTTATCTTCTACACCTAAGTCTAAATCTCACTATTTTTAGGTGAAAAAGTCAAATGAAAGTTTCTCTCTCTTCCTTCTCTCTCTAACTCATGGTTTTAGCTTCTTTCATGGAGTCTTCAATGACTTTGGAGAAGAAAGAAGAAGGAGGAAGAGTTTTCATGAAACTTCAAGGGTATTTTGGTCCTTTCTCACCAATTAGTAAGGCTATTCTTGCCATTTTCTTCTAATAATGACATTTGTCATGTGTCTATTGGCCACACTAAATAAAATTACATATTAGATCCCAAATTCTGATTATTCATACTTTAACTCCTAAATTCTTGGTTATCCACACTTTAACCTACAATTGATTTTGCACTTTTGCAATTTAGTCCATAAGGTTTCTATCTGTTTAAAATTCCTTAAACTATTAGACTTAGACAACTCCCATAGGGTTTTCTAACTTCCTCTAATCATCTATACTATTTACAAAAATTAATTCATTTCCTATTGTTCCCTTTCCTTCAAAATTTCGGTTACACTTATACTTAACACCTTTCAACTTAAGATTCACCTACCAAGCTAATTCAAACGTACTCTTCATTTTTGCGACCTTAGAATTTAGAGATTCAAATAATAAAATTAAAAATTCAGGACATTACATTTTATGTGTAGTAATGTGATAAAAGTATTCATAAAATTTAGGTAAACATTTGAATTGATTTAGGAGCCTAAAAGGTACCAAACTATGGGAGAATTACTACTACCTAACAGGTATAATGTTTGCTACTTCTTATTGATAAATGTTGCACGTAATTGAAATTTGTAATACACTGATGATGTTTAAGTTATGAATTGCTAGATATTCAAAGTCATTAAATGTTATCATTATCTTGAATGGAAAGACATGTGGTGAGGAAATTTAAATATGTATAAGAATAGAAAATTTTCATATCATAGTTACTATTTTGACCATATCCTATGAAATGAATGAAATAAGTAATTGATGCTACGATTGATATCTTAATATTACTCACCTTGAATCTAATTTGTGGGGGAGGGGAATATGCATCCTTTGCAAAAAAGGAGATGAGAGGTAAGGGTTGGAAGGATAAGGTTGGTGGCCTTGTGCTTAGGGTGGTAAAAGACTATGGTAGATCGAAGATATAAGAAAAAACCTATGTACTAACTATTGTCATTCTCTTGATATATTTATTAAATAATTTACATAAAAGTTGTAATTATTATTTATACCTAATTAATTATGATGAAAATTCTCTAGAAAAGGAAAAAAGTAGCCATTCACTAATTATTTTAACACTCATGCTCATTGTTATTGGATTTTTATTTATAGATTCTAAGCATAGATCCTGGAGGAATGACTAACATCTACATCACCTTCCTATCACCTTAGGGGACTTTCCAAGCTATATTTTTATTTTACAAAGTAGTTTTAGTTTTGTTAATATGTCATATGTTCTTTTTTTCTCATCTATTGAGTTTGATCTAAGAAAGATACTGAATGAAAATAAGATGTGTCTACTTAGAGGTTTTTCTTAAAGTAATTGTATATGAACTTTTGTTTACTCTTGTATAAAAACTTTAATGTACGTAAATTATATTTTAAATTTCCAATTGCATGTGCAATTAGTTTTACTTTCTATTAATATTTATTTTTACTTTCATTGGAATTAAGGAAGTAAGTTAGTAAAAAATGTCTTAAAGTTTGTAAAGGCAACAAGTTAGTATAACAATACTTGTCAGGTATTTTTATGCCAATCATTGTACCCAAGAATCAACCTGTGACATAAGAACTCATGACAAGATAAGTTTTGGAAAGGATTGAGATATAGGAAATCCTAAAGAAATGGCATTAAGTTCAAAAGAGCAAAGCTAATGTTAAATTCTAAACAAGGAAAAATAAATTAATAGGTGGATGCCTAGGGAATGATTATAATCATACTTTTGAAAAGAACTTGTAATTATAGGATACATAACAATAATTAAGGAATATTAATGGTGAAATACAATCACCATAATGTAAATATCTAGGTTTTAGGAAAAAGATTCATGTGCTTAAAAATAAGTGATAAGAATATCTCATGGAAAAGTTTGACATTATAATGATGTATAGAAATGTGTAAGTGATAAATTGATTAGTGATGGATAATTAGAAATAAAGAATGTTTACGATAAAATATTTTTTATTATAGACTAATAAAAATTATTGTTATATGCTATTATGTTATTAGTAAGGGAATTAAATCCTTAATTAGTAATTTATGTGAATGAATGGAAAAATTAATGTTAACTTTTATGATTTGCAATATGGAATAAAATTGAATCTTTATGAGGAGGAAGTGTTTGTTATAGACTTGGTGGGGAAATACTTTAGAATAGCAATGTATTCATGTTGACTTAAATGGAGACTTATGTTTACAGTAAATAAAAGTATGGATTAAGGATGGTTAAATAAATTAAGTAGTATTTGTAATCTGGAGAATGGATTTAAGAATTATGAAATGGAATGTAGGAAATTGATCAAAGTAGCACAACAAAAGCATGGAAGTTGTATAACAAGATTGAAATGAGCAATGAGAAAAAAAAAAAGAACTATGGTTCTTATGTGAATTTAAGGGGAGCCAACCTTAAGAAAGTAAGTTAGGAGGAAAGTTTGTTCAAGAACATTTGAGTTGTGCCATATCATTATTAATCCGATGCCACATCACCGCTACATCATTAAAAAAGTAGAGCCACATTAGCGCCACATCAACTATAATCCATGTCACCACCACATCATCAAAGAGATGGTGTCATATCAATGTCACATCACCCATAGTCCTAATTGGCGCTACCTCATCCCATTTTTCTATTATTTGGTGTTTTAGGCTTTAATATAGTATTTAGGTTTTTAATTTATGTTTATTTTATATTGTATCATTTTAGAGCATTTTGGGTTTAATTGGTGTTATTTAAGCCCATTTTTTCAATTAGCATTTTAAAGAGCTATATAAAGAAGCTTGTTCCTTATATAAATCAGATTTGAGATTTAGGAGTTTTCAAGATTAAAGAATTTAGTAAGCGTCACTCTCAAGTTCTTGAATAAACTTGTGACTTATCAAAGGGATTTACCCTTTATGGTGTTGATCATCACTAATCAACAATTCATCTTTATGGCGTGTTTTCTTCTTCACTCATCGAAGGATTTATATCCGTTGTGGTGTGTTCATCATCACTTATCTCTCCCATTCTTCATCTTCTAGAGTGTGGCATAAATATCCTTCGATTTTTATTTTTAGATTTATTGAATTTTGGGACGATCCAATACAATTTCACATCATTTGGTATTAGAGCTTCCCAATTTCACATCATTTGGTATTCAAAGCAAGCTTCCCTAAATTTAGGTTTCACTTCTCTTTAATTTTCAATACTATTCACATTCACTATTCACCCATTCATGTCCTATTTCTTCATTCCCATCATGTTTTGATTTTGTTTTTGTATCTATTTCTTTTTTTACTTGGGTTATGTTCAATTCATGTGTTTTATTTTAGATTTACTGTCAAATTTGAATTGTCCTTCATTTCTGCCTTTTATATACTTGATAAATTGTCTAAGTCATCTGTAGGTCTGAATTTAGTGATACTAGGTCACCTTTTTTGTTTTGTGTTGATTCTTATTGTTTAGTTCAAAATCTGATTCAAATATTAGAGCTAGTATGGTGAATGAAAGATGCATTGAACATATTTGTTTAAACTCAAAGTGAAGAAGTTCAACTTGCTATAACTAATTGCTATATCTTAATAGCACAACATCAAAGTGCTATAATTGAATATAATAATTGATTAAAGCAAAGCAAAGAACACCAAGTTTGAATTGTATGACATAGCCTTGCAATTAGCAAAACTAGTGTTGAATGTTGAATTTGTATTTGAAGTTAAAATAGTTGCACAAACAAAATGAAGAATGGTACTGAGTAGTTGTGAGTTAGAAAGTAAAAACAAGTAACAAGTAGAAAAAAAATAGCAAGAAACAAAGGATAAAAAGCCCAGTGAGTGAATAAAAAGGCAACTTACAAAAAAAGGGTAGGAAAAATAAAGTGCTGAATTGTTGAAAGTAAAGTGAAACAAAATTAAAAGAAAAGAAGTTGTTTGCTTTTAGTTATTGTAAGTTCTTGATATACTCTAATCATACTTGAACTTCTCATTTTGACATTAATTGTTTATTGTGTCTTTCAATTACTTAAGTTCTTAAATTAACATCTCTTATTATTTTGTATTGTCCCTTTTCATTATTTTGTGTCCTTACCCCTTGTTGTTTCCCTTCTTGAAGTCCAATGTATTAATTTCATATTGCATTGATGTGATTATGCTATCCCCATGTGTTGTCATTCAATTTGAGATAATGATAGCCACAATTGTTGGATTTCTTCTGGTGGAGTCATTTAGTTCGAAAAGAACCACAAGAATGGAAAGAAAGAAGTGGAAAAAAGTAAGAGTGTGTGAGCTTATTTGAGGGTAAAAGCCCAAATTAAAGTGCAAACACAAGTGTGAGTGCCATCAAATAAAGTGAGAAGTGTGCTCTTATGAGGAGGTCATGTGTAGTATCCCTAACTTGGATATAAAGTAAATTTCAAGATTTATGGATAAATGATTTATTTAGTTGAAATTTGGACTTCAAATTTATTTATTTATTTTTAGGTTATGGAAAGTTGAAACAAAAATGATATTTATGAGAATTAATTATTTTCTCAGGTGAGATTAGTTTTCATATTTTAGGTATGAGAAACTAGGAAATAAATTATTTGTATTTCAAAAAAAATTATTAATTTTAAATGAAGAGGTTTGGAATAGATTTATTTTAAGTGACTATTATTAATTTAAAGAGGATTTAAATATCTCCTAAAAAGATCCTCTGGTTACTTAAAAATAATTTTAATAATTTTGAGCAAAAAGATTGTATTTACAAATAAGATTATAATAGGGTAAGAAACATGAGATTATTCCCCATGCTAAAGTTCAATATCTTCTCTTTTTATATTATTGTTAATTTACGGTACACTCTCTCTACTTTCTTTATGAAAGTCGATTTTAATCATTTTCTAGATATACGTGAGCACACCCCCTCTCTTTTCCACATTTTTCTTCATTTTCACCTTTCTTCTCTTTGTTTTATGTGGTGTTTTATGTGGTGTAGAATGGTACAGTAGCTTTCTTTTACAGAAAAAGGCAAATCTGCTGCTGTTTTCTTTCTAAAATATATAAATATATATATATATATATTAAATTAGCAATTCCTTGTTTTTTTCCAAAAACTTCCCAGGGTTTCTCCCTCCCATATGTTATTTTGGTAGCTGTGTTTTTCCAGTATTTTCTTCTCTTAGCAAAAAAACAGTGCCACCACCTTTGAATTTCCTTTTTCGGGACAGTGTAGTAACTCTTTTCTTTTTTGGACAGCTATCTCTTTCATATATATATATATATATGTTTCAAACATTCTTTCTCTCAATTTCCAGTAACTTCCTACCGACTTTCTACAGAAAAACATACAGCTCAGCTTTTTGTATCCCCCTTTACCAAATGTAATCTCCTTTCATTTTCTGGCTACCGTTTCTTCTCTTTTCTCTCGTGGAGTTGTATCCTACGCCTTCTGCTCCTGCAATCATTTTTGGCAGTCTCTTTGTCCATGATTGAAGCTGCTATTCGGCAAAGACAAGGTCTGTGTGTCTAGCCTTAGTGCACTACTCACGCTCTATTCCCGGCTTGTTTCTTGCCACCACTGTCTGTGGTGATGCGAGATAAGGCCTTAGAGTGCAGTGCAGAGGTTGTTCTCCCTGCTGCCGCCACATTTTCATCCAGACAGCTCATGTCTTAGCATCCCAAGCTCACACTGTCATCACGGGAAGCTTCTCCCGAACAGTAGCTTATGATGATGTTGTTGTTATACTACCCATAAATTGTGGATGCACCAGTGAAAGGAAGGAGCTAGTGTCAAAGCATCTATGTAATTGAGCGTGGGTTCGTTCATCACATCACCACCGTGCTACAGATTTCAGCTAACATGAAGAAGTTGCACAGTATGACTAAATCAAAATAGCAACTGTGCAGCAATAGGGGAACCACACTCTCTTCAAACTGCTGGTGACCCATTGATTTCTGACATCGGCAAAGTTCCAACCAGGCATCCCATGAGTGAGTAAACTATTTTAGATAAAGAAGTCCCTATATGATAGACTTATTATTTTGAATTGAGAATACAAGAAAGAGATGAAAAATAGTATTTTATCCCATGAAAGAATAGAATAAAGTTTTAGGTATTCTTATGGATTGATTGGAATTATCTAATCAACTTAAATATTTTGAGTAATTGAGATTAATTCGAGGAGTATATTTTATAATTTTAACATAAGGATGATGCAAAAGGAAAAGTTTAACTTATTAGTGGTTGATAAATATGATTAAAATATCTTAAAACTTGAATATGAAATTATGATATTTGAGATATCACTAGTAATGTTTTTGTAATTATAATTTATGTTTATAAATAGTGGGAATAAGAGGAAAATATGAGAAGATAACTATATTTGTTTGGGACCTTCAATAGTGAATTGATATCACCAGGTGAGTATATATCTTACCATTTCTTATTATCTCATTAAAAGATATTTTTAATATTGAGTTGTGTTTTCTTCATTATTAGTATCAATTCTATATTTTTATATAAATATGGTTATATGCGAGTGTTGTGAATTGAGCATTTTGAGACATTGGAAAGTGATGAATGATGCTAGAATGATGATATCAAATATTGTAATTGGTGATATGAAAGTCAGATGGGAAATTTTCGACGAATTATATGAGATGGATATGATATTGACTTAAGAGCCAGACGAGAAATTCCTAACTAATAATTGGGTGAGGTATAAAATTGACCTTGATACCGTTAAATAACTATATGTATTTTTACTATATTTGAATATGCGACATCATGTGACTATTTGTGATTGACTTGTACTGATGAAGTGATTGTGATGATCTGTTTGTATTTGAGCCTTATATATGATGCCTACCCAGAGTGGTAGTACATGATCTTGAATTCTAATAGGAAACTGAGACTCCTATGATTGTGTTACATGAAATAGAGTTTTAGTTATGTGCACGTGAATCTCCATTATAGGATACCATATATTTCAAGAATTTAGAAATTAGTTTGCTATTACTTTTTTTTTATATACCTAAGTTGATCACTTACAAGTTAGTGGTAGTTATATGTTCATTGGGTTTGTGGAACTCACTCTATTCTAATTTAATATTTTCAGGTTAGCATCCATGGAAGATTAAATACCACCTAAATCAAAAGATTTGATAGTTGGAATTAGGATTAGCATCCCAAACATAGAATTGTTAGATTATTTGATGTGCTAAATAGATTGTATGTGCATAAGTCTGAAATTGTATTGTATTGTGTGTATGATGATTTTGTCGTATCTGGATAATATAGGTTTTGTATTTTAGGGCATGTGGCTCTTAGGAAGTGCCTAAAGACAGGCAGACTTTATTTGTTTTTCTCAAAAATCTTAAAATAAATTCTAAGTCACCCTAGAATTTGGAAACTTCCATTAGGTAAAAAGAGTAAAAATGATTCAGGCTTGTGAAAACTGGTAAATGGGATCCACATCAGTCACGATCAAAAGTGGGTTGTGACATAATGTAAAAAATAATAATAGGTGCACATGGGAGGATTTGCTACAAGCTGGAAAAAAATATGATGAAATGCTTAAAGGCTTGAAAGTAGACAATCTCAGAAAAGCTAACATAGTGAGAGGGGTGAAAAAGAAAGAGGGGATAGAAGATAAATTGAGAGATGTATTGAAAAAGAAAGAGTTGAAAATAAAAATGAAAGGAATAAAAGAGAAAGAGTGTATCATGATGATGTAAAAAGAGATAAAAAAAAAAGATGATAGGAGTGGAAGAGATAGGCAGAAAAGTGGTGGAATGACTTTAAATCTTCAAAATGACAAAAAGAAATTTCCTTTGTTTCAAGGAAAGAATGTGTAGGAATTATTCTAAACATTAGTGTCAAACACACAAGTACAACTTATTTTTAAGTCAATCTAGTGCGAATGGGAGCTACTTGATTTATGTGAACATATGTGCCCATATAAATCTAATAAACTCACAAGAATGACTTAATAGGTTTGATACAATGGTAAAATGAGTAAAGCCAAGCTTAATAAAGCTAAACTTAACTTAAAAATAGATCAACCTATTTTGAGTAAGCTTGGATTAGTTGAGGTTAGTTTATAAGAGTTCATGACTCGCTCATCGCAACTCAAACTAGTTGGACCCAACTGGATAAGTGATACTTAACTAAGGTGGAGTGATAATAGTAAAGGTAGCTAGGTGGACTAAATGATGTGGCATAAATGGGTGACACATCATCACCATGTGGATTAATAGATGGATGACAAGAGTCATCGTTAAATTGTCAACAAGTGTCGTAATCTGAATATTGCCAACATGAAAGGTAGTTATTGGCTACCAATAATTGTTTGCCTTTATTGAACTCACATGACTCTTTAGAAGGTAGTGACCTTTTGTGAGGAGATATTTCCTTTCAATAAAGTAATATATCTCCTCTAATGATTGTGATTATTTGTGAAGAGATATCTAACAGCCTATAAATAAGCTATGTGTGTGGTAATTTGAGTAGCAATAGATATATGCAAATTTAGAAGAAAAATAATCCTCCAATCAATGGTACTTTTCCATTAAGATCTAGTTTTGATTTACACAAGATTCTATAAGAAAGGTGCTGACCAAATGCTTGTCTTCACTCTAATAAAAGTTGATTGCAAGTCTAATCTTTAGTGATTCATTGTGTTCTTTCTTCCATCTCATTCATTTTTTGCATAATTAATTCTATGGAAGACAAGTATACATAGTCCTATGATTGTTTATAGAATTACCTAATAATTCCCCTCAGAATTATCGTAAAGCCTATTTAGAGTGGGAAAAGAAGATGGAATCAATCTATGCTTGTCACCATTATTCTAAAAAGATAAAAGTGAGACTTGCTACCTATCAATTTAGTGATTATGCTAACATTTGGTGGGATCAATTTAATTCAGCTAGAAGAAGAAATGGTGTAAAGCCTATTGCTACTTGGGAAGATGAAGGCTATTATGAGGATAAAATTCATTCATGGTTGCCATTCTTGTGAGAGGAATGTTGAGAAGAATGAAGATAAAGTAGTTCCATATAAGATGGAATCCTCTTCAAGAATTAAAAGAGAATTATCATTAAAGCTTAAAAAAGAAGTGTTTAAGAGAAAAGAAAAAGTTGAAAAGCTTCAAAAGCATTCTAAGGACAAGTGCTTTAAATTCTTAAAGCATGGTCATCATGCCATTGATTGTCCACTCAAGAGAGCATTAAAAATTCAAAAAGTCTTGGAAGAACAAGCAAAAGAAGGAAGTGAAGATTAAAGGGAGAACATATTTAACACTAGATTCAATATTAAGGGTAAGATGCATAATGTAATCATTGATAGTGGAAGTTATGCTAATATTGCTAGTACCTACATGACAGAGAAGTTGAATTTGCCTACTATGCCATATCCTACTCTATACAAGTTGCAAGGGTTGAATGATAGTGAAGGAATAAAGGTTACATAGCAAGTGTCGGTTTCTTTTATCCTTGGTAAATACCAAGATGAGTTGTTATGTGATGTTACTCCTAAGAATCATGTCATTTATTACTTGGAAGACCATGGCAATTTGATATAGAGGTTACACATGATAAAGTCCTCAACATATATAGCTTTAAAATAAATGGGTGAAAAATAAAACTCAATCCTTTAATCCCAAAATAAGTGTATGAGGATCAATTGAGGATGCAAAAGAAAAGAAAGGAAGAAAAAAAGAAAAAAAAAGAAGAAGATGAGAAAAGAGAAGAAATGAAAAAGAGTTCGAAAATGAGAGAAAAAAAGGAAGAAAATAATAGAGAGGAGCAGAGAGTAGAAAAAAGTGAGAGCTATGAGAAGAAAAGGAGTGATTGTGGAAAAATAAGTGAGAGAAAAATTGTGTTAAGAGGAAAAGAAAGTGATTCTGAGGGAAAAAAGAGAAAAAAATTTGAAAGTTATTAGAAAAATAAGTAGGATAAAGAGTATTTTCCATATTTGTAAGCTAATTGTCTTGTACAAGAAAGCCTATGAAAATACTAACAATCTTGAAATTGTTTTATCAAATATGTGTGATGTTGTTTTGAAAGAATCCTAAGAAGTGTTTCTAAGAGAATCTTCAAAAGAACTACCCTATGTGAGAAGGAAAATGCCCCAATTGGAGCAAGGTTGTGATGGTTGATATATTGTCTTGGAGGTACACTTTCATCTCTACTTTGCATAAAAATTTGTTGGGTGTTGAAAACATTAGAATTTTGCTTTTAAATGATTTTGGACTTCCTAGTTCTTCACTAATATTGTTACTTATTTAATTAATTTTGCTACTCTACCATTTAGTGATGGTGTTTTAAATGTTGCTACTTGTGAGGAAATGGTTTTTGGAGACATTTTTAAGCATGATAGATTTTTGTGTGGAAAGAATAACTTGTGTGTGCCTAGGAGATCACTAAAACATTTTGAGCTTAAGGATACCTTTGGTATTGTGCTTTATGTATTACATGACTTATGTGTGTTCTCTAAGCATAGTTAGAAAAAAGGATACCATCAAATGTGCTTAAGAAAAAATGTTGAGAAAAAAAATAGTTTCAAAGTAAAATATGATTTGTAACAATGGTTATCTTTACTTCTTAATTTGTCTAATGCACCAAGTATTTTTGTGAGCTTAATGAATCATGTTTTGCATACTTCTTCTAATAAATTTGTTAGGGTTTATTTAGATAAAATTCTTGTGATGAGTTTATGTATTTTTACTAGCAAGTTTTTTGTGAGTTTTTATTACTTTCATGTTTTGAATGCTTTTAAGAATAAGTTTGTTATTGGTGGTTTTCATTGTTTGCATGAGCCTAAAGGATGGATCTTCTTGTTGTTTGAAAACTTAAAGAGTTGGAAAGAGTTGCTACATCTTCATCAAGTACATGATGAAATCTTGAATGAGTATGTTAAGCTTTTAAAATGTGTCTTAAAGGTTTTGAGAAATGAATTCTTGTATGCTAAATATGTGAAACGCTCATTTTACATAGAAAGAATTACTTGTTTGAATCATATAGTGAGTGACATAGGAATAAAGATCAATGAAGTAAAAGTAAAAATAATTAGAGAATGGTCTCCACCTAAGTTTGTTAGTGAAATTAAGAGCTTTCATGATTTGATTAATTTTTTGTGGGAAGCTTATAAGGAATCAAGTTCTATGTGTTTCCATTGATGAACTTGTTATAATTGATAATTGTATATACTTACATGAGATTGTTAACTCTTATTTTGTATTTGATCCAGGTGGTTGCTTATTGATAGCATGAGTGGAAAAGAAAATATTCCAAATCCATGGGAATCCTAGCTACATCCAAATGGAGATGGTCCTCTCTAAATCTTGAAGAGACAATAGTTATTTTTCTAATTTGAATTCTCATGGTGAGTTTCATGTGAGTGAATCTTTTGGTGTTTCTAATTATCCTCCTTTTGATATAGGCTTTGAAGATTTGAGGATGAATCTTTTCAAAGAAAGGGGGAATGATGTGAATCTAAGAGGAGCCAATCTTAAGAAAGTAAGCTAGGAAGAGAGTTTGTTCAAGAATATTTGAGTTGTGCCACATCATCACTAATTTGATGCCACATCATCGCCATATCACCACGACATCATCAAAGAAGCGGAGCCACATTAGTACCACATCAACCATAATCCATGTCACTATCACATCATCAGGGAAATGGTGCCATATCAATGCAACATCAGCCATAGTCCTAATTGGCACTGCCTTATCCCATTTTTCTATTATTTGGTGTTTTAGACTTTAATATAGTATTTAGGCTTTTAATTTATGTTTATTTTGTGTTATATCATTTTAGAGCATTTTAGGCCTAGTTGGTGTCATTTAAACTCATTTTTTCAATTAAGATTTTAGAGAGCTATATAAAGAGACTTGTTCCTTATACAAATCAAATTTGAGATTTGGGAGTTTTAAAGATTAGAGAATTTGGTTGAATGCCTTTCTTGAGTTCTTGAATGAACTTGTGAGTTATCAAAGGGATTCACCTTTTATGGTGTTGATCATCACTAATCAAGGATTCATCCTTGTAGTGTATTTTCTTCTTCACTCATCGAAGAATTTACATCCTTTGTGATGTGTTCAACATCACTTATTGCTCCTGTTCTTTGTCTTTTGGAGTGTGATGTGAATACCTTTCTATTTTTGTTTTTGGATTTGCTGAATTATAGGATGATCTAACACAATTTCACATCAGGTTCAAAGGGAAATACAAAATGTAATGTCCTGAATTTTTAATTCTATTATTTGAATCTCTAAATTCTGATGCTGTAGAAATGAAGAGCACGATTGAATTAGCTGGATGGGTGAATCTTAAGTTGAAAGGAAATAAGCGTAAGTGTAAACGAAATTTTGAAGGAAAAAAGGATAGTAGGAAGAGAATTTATTTTCATACACAGTATAGATGATCAGAGGAGGTTAGAAAATCCTAAAAAAGGGAGTTATCTAAGTCTGACAGTGTAAGGAATTTTAAACAGACAGAAATCCTATGGACTAAATTGCAAAAGTGTAAAATCGGGTGTGGTTAAAGTGTAAATAACTAAGAATTTGGGATCTACTAGAATAACCAAGAATTTAGGGTGTAATATGTGATTTTATTTAGTGTGACCAGTAGACACATGACAAGTGTCATTATTAGAAGAAAATGGCAAGAATAGCCTTACTAATTGGTGAAAAAGGACTAAAATACCCTTGAAAATTTTAAAAAGGACCAAAATGCCCCTAGAAGCTTCATGAAAACTCTACCTTCTTCTCCATTTCTCCTAAAAGCTGCAGAAATCTCCATGAGAGCAAACTTGGACGTGTGAGAGAGAGAAGGAAGAGAGAGAAAGTTTCTCTTAGCCTTTCACCCAAAAATAGTGAGTTTTAAGCTTAGGTGTAGAAGGGAAAGTTGCTCTTCTCATCAAGTTCTATCAATTGGTGTGCTTAGATTGAAGAAAAGCTCATGTTTGATCAAGTTTGGGGAGCTCTAAGTAGGGATTTTCAAGTTGTACCAAGAGGTAAAAATGTTCCCCTCTAAAAACTCTTTAATGTACTCTTTTTAGTTTCTTGAAATTTTGATATTGGTGTGGTCAAAGGTGATTGACCATGGAGTTTTGGATGATTCAAATATGTCTAATGGTGTTTTAGATGTTGTTATGTTGATCTATGGCTTTGGTTTGGTGTAAAAACAACAAGAAACCATGATGCACACATTAGGGTTTTAGAGGCATAATGGTGCATGGGTGGAATTGGCATGATTTGTTTGGAATTTGGCTAAGTTAATGAAATTAGAATAATTCTTATGAGTTATGAAACCTATGGAAGATGAAATTTTGAAGTATGAAAGTGTGTGTGTGTGAAACTTCCCTCTTGAGAAGCTAAAACCATGAATATGGAAAAGAAGGAAGAAAGGAGATTTAGCCATTTAATGTCTTTTTGGAAGATCAGTAAGTACACGGGGTAGAACATAGCCCGTGTTTACCCTCGTGTTCTTCTCTGAGTAATTCAGTGAAGTCTCGAAGTAATCCAGTAAGAAACACGACCCTAAACACGGGGTATGGGACCCCCGTGTTCTTTGTCAAGTGAACTTTTTGGTTTCAATTCTTCATATTTTGCACGGTTTTGCCCCCGGATCCTTTTCTAATGCATATATGTAACATTTCAAAGCCTGAAAATAAGATATAGAGCATCTAAGTATCCCTTTTAATCATTTTGCTCAACATACTAAGTAGATGAATGATGAGACACACAGAACTTAAGTGCATTTGTGCGTGCATTTATCAATGTGGAGGAAGTAAAGAATACATGAAGTTTAAGGAAAATGATGATGTTTTAATAAGATCTATGATGTGTCTTTATGTAGACTAAGGAGTGACAATTGGAAAGGTAAGGGGAGTTGTAAAGGAGTTCTTAAGTGAGGGCAAAGGAAACATCACATTGGAAGCTTGTAAAAGGTAGCTAGCTTTATCCTTAAGCTTTGTTTTCTATTTACATGATTTTCTGTATTTTATGCCATTGTATGGAATGTGTATGAAATTGTTGTACACGTATTTCGGGAAATAGTAAAATACTGTGTTAGGCCTATGGCTTGATTTCCCCGGAATGATAATGCAATTGCTATGTGCACAACCCGGGAAGACAGTAAAATACTGTGTTAGGCCTATGGCTCAAGTTCCTCGGGGATAACAGTGCAATTTCTGTGTGCGGTACCTATGGCCCGATACCTCGAGAAGACAACGTGATGCTGTATATTAGGCCTTTGGCCCGAGTACCCCGGGAAGACAGTGAATTGCTGTATATAGGCCTAGGTATGATTATCTGTGATGGCCATCTAGATATTGATATAAGTCCTTGAATGGGCTTGATGATTGCTGTGTACAGTGCATATTTCTTACAATGGTATGGTATTGAATATGATGATAAATGATTAATTGATTTTGAAATATATGTTTTAATTGCTTAAGGATCTGGAATGGCTTGATATATTTTTTATGGTAATAGCTAGCTACTGAGAAACTTTGTTTCTTACGTTTTTGTCTTGTTACTAACCATTCCAGGTGATGCTTCCAAAGGCTCTCATGATAGAAGAGAATGATGTTTTGAAATTATATTAAATGTTTATATAGTTGGTGATGTAATATGTGATGGATGTACGATTTGTAAGTTAAACATTTTGTTTAATTACATGACTCTTGCCTATGTTGTATGAAATACAGGAATTTGACGCATTGTGCGCTAGTTTAGAGCAAAAAGGCAAATTAGTATTCCATAATTACCTATTTATCGAGGATTAAGGTGTTAATAAGTAAGGGAGTTACATTTTGATATTAGAGCATGTTTTAGGGCCTTGTTGTATATGTGTGAATATCTGTTTTATTAATTGGAGTTGGTTGTTGCATAAATGGAAGTGTGTTAATATTGGAAATTCCAGATAAGCATGGCTAGTAGAGGTAGAAAAAGAAAAGATACAAGTGAAGGAGGAAATGATGAGATGGCTCATGCCATGACTGCTATAGCTCAAGTGTTACAAAGGCTTGAGCAGAAAATTGATCAAGGAGATTAACAGCGTCAACCCCAAGAGATTGGGCCCATTCAGACAGAGGAAGAGGTACAGGCTAATAAATTAGCCAAGTTGGTGAACCAATTCAAAAAAATGAACCCTCCCACCTTTAATGGGAAAGTTGGTCCCAATGGAGCATAAAACTGGATTAGAGAGATCTAGAAGATTTTTGGCCTAGTGCCTTGCAACTCTGAACAAAGGGTGCAGTTAGCTACTTTCCAGTTACATGAAGAGGCGGAGTATTGGTGGGAAAGTACTAGACAGATGATGTTGAATAGAGAACAGCCTTTAAGCTGGGAAAATTTTACTGCAGCCTTTTATGAACAATATCTGCCTGAAATTATTTGGGACCAGAAGGAGTGTGAATTTTTAGATTTGCAGCAAACTGATGATATGGATACGGAAGAGTTCTTGACCAAATTTTCTAGATATTTGAGGGATCATTACAATGAAACATGGAAGTGCATGAGATTAGAAAGAGCTATTAAACCTGAGATAGCCATTTCCATCACGGGCCAAAGAATTAGAAGTTATCCAGAATTGGTGAGTGCCATTAGAGCCATTGATGCTGCTTTGAAAAAGAAGAAATCTTTGGAAGGTGATGCATCTAAGAAAAGGGCTAGTGGTGAACTTCAAAAGGGTAAGGGTAAGAGTTGGAGTGATAAAAGGCCACGAACTTTCATTCCACCCTCCAGGAGCCAATCCCTTGCTTTTAGGCCCCCAATACAATCTTCTCCTCAATCTTTTGTCAGTAATAGGCCATGCAACCTATGTGGTAGATTTCATGGTAATGAACCTTGTCCTGTGAAAGTATGTTATAATTGTAAGAGACTAGGACATATAGCTAGACATTGTAGATTTGGGAAAAAAGAGTCTTCTTCAGGATCTCGCCCGGCTATGTCATCTAGGCCCAACCAGTCAAAATCAAGTGGTGGTCAAGGAAGACCCCCAGCCCAGGGCCGAGTATTTGCCTTATCCAAGGAAGAGGCCAGAAAATCACCTGAACTCATCCAAGGTACAATAACATTATGTGGTTCTCTAGTAAATGCTATGTTTGATTCAGGTGCTACTCATTCCTTTATTTCTTATGAATGTGTGGGACGTTTGAATCTGATTCCTGAGACATTGACATATCATATGGTTGTGAATACCCCCACAGGAAATCGAGTTGTGACCTCAGATGCATGTTTGAATTGTGTCATACAGTATGAGAGTACATGCAGTGTTCTTGATTTGATATGCTTACCGTTGCATGATATTGATGTAATTATTGGCATGAATTGGTTATCCGCCAATCGTGCTATGCTTGATTGTTCTAGTAAAACTGTATCTGTATATGCTAATATGCCTGTGGATATGGATGTATCTTGTTCTGTGTTATCTATGGAAAATATGTACCTACACTATACCCGTGCAGAGAGTAGTCTGGAAAGTGATGCTAAAGGGTTTATGATTTTCTTTGCTGCACAAGCTGAGTGTAATGATGATGATATAAGGAAAATACCTGTAGTTAAGGAGTATGCTGATATGTTCCCTAAGGATTTTTATGGACTACCCCCTGATAGAGAAGTGGAATTTGCAATTGACCTTATACCGAGTTCAACCCCAATTTCCAAGACTCCATACAGAATGGCTCCAGCAGAATTAGTAGAACTCAAAAAACAGATAGAAGAGCTATTGGAAAAGGGATTCATCTGACCTAGTGTGTCCCCATGGGGTGCACCAGTTTTGTTTGTAAAGAAAAAGGATGGGAGTTTAAGGTTGTGTATTGACTACAGGCAACTAAACAAAGTGACAATTAAAAATAAATATCCTTTGCCTAGAATAGATGATTTGTTAGACCAATTGGTGGGTGCTACTGTTTTCTCAAAAATTGATTTAAAATCTGGATACCACCAATTGAAAGTTAAAAATGAGGATGTACCAAAAACTGCATTTAGAACTAGATATGGTCATTATGAGTTTCTTGTTATGCCTTTTGGATTAACAAATGCACCAGCTATTTTTATGGATTACATGAACAGAATTTTCAGACCATACCTAGATCAATTTGTAGTTGTATTTATAGATGACATACTCATTTATTCTAAGACACCAGAAGAACATGAAACTCATTTACATATAGTCTTGCAAACTTTGAGAGAAAAGAGACTATATGCAAAGTTGAGTAAATGTGAATTTTGGTTGCCTGAAGTCAAATTTTTGGGGCACGTGGTATCTAAAGATGGAGTATCTGTTGATCCACATAAAGTGGAAGCGGTACTGGAATGGGAAAGGCCCAGAACAGTGACAAAAATAAGGAGTTTTCTTGGCCTGGCAGGGTACTACAGGCGTTTTATCCAAGGTTTCTCTCAGTTAGCCTTGCCATTGACCAGATTAACAAGAAAGGAACAACCGTTTGTGTGGACAGATAGATGTGAACAAAGTTTTCAAGAGCTTAAAAACAGAATGACTTCTGCCCCAGTGTTGGTAATTCCTGATTCTAGTAAGCTGTTTACGATTTACAGTGATGCCTCTAAAAAAGGATTAGGATGTGTTGTGATGCAAGAAGGTAAAGTAGTTGCTTATGCATCCAGACAGTTGAGACCTCATAAGGAGAACTATCCTACACATGATTTAGAGTTAGCAGCTATTATATTTGCATTAAAGATCTAGAGGCATTACCTGTATGGTACACAGTTTGAGGTGTTTACGGACCACAAAAGCCTTAAATATCTTTTTGATCAGAAAGAGTTGAATATGAGATAGAGAAGATGGTTAGAATTTCTGAAGGATTATGACTTTACTCTTAAATACCATCCAGGAAAAGCAAATATGGTGGCGGATGCACTTAGTAGAAAGTCCATACACATGGCGTCAATGATGATGGAAGAGTATAAGTTGATTGAAAGAATCAGAGACTTAAATCTCAGTGTATCTAAAAAATCTGGGGCGTTGATGGTCAGTGAAGTCAGAATTGTTAGTAATTTGGAAGAGAGGATTAGGGAAGCTTTAGGAAAAGATGATCTGGCTAAAAGGAGGATGGAACAATTAGGGCAAGAAGAAGCCAAGGATTTTAGCATGTCTGGAGATGGATTACTTAGATTCAAAAATAGAGTGTATGTACCTGATGATGATGGTCTAAGGGATGAAATTATGGAAGAGGCACACAAAAGCAGATATACCATTCATCCTGGAGTTGTTAAGATGTATCAAGATTTAAAGAAAAATTTCTGGTGGCCGGGAATGAAATCGGATGTCACCCAATTTGTATCGAAGTGTTTGACATGTCAAAGAGTCAAAATAGAACATCAAAGACCAGCTGGATTATTGCATCCTTTAGATATTCCTGAATGGAAGTGGGACAGTATAGCTATGGATTTTATTATAGGACTTCCAAGAACATCCTATGGGAATGATAGCATTTGGGTGATTGTAGATAGGCTTATGAAATCTGCTCATTTCTTGGCTATTAAGATTACGTATTCTTTGGATAAGCTAGCCAGGATTTATATTAATGAAATTGTTAGACTGCATGGTGTACCTAACAATATTGTATCAGATAGAGATCCTAGATTCACTTCTAGATTTTGGAGAGCTTTGCAGGAAGCAATGGGTACGAAGCTGAGGTTTAGTACTGCGTACCATCCCCAAACAGATGGACAAACAAAAAGAACCATACAGACGTTGGAAGATATGTTAAGATCTTGTGTGCTAGAAATGAAAGGAAATTGGGATTCATATTTGCCATTAGCTGAATTTGCTTATAATAATAGTTTTCATTCTAGCATACAGATGGCACCATATGAAGCTCTATATGGTAGAAAGTGCAGATCTCCTTTATGTTGGGTAGAACTGAATGAAAGAACTATCTTGGGGCCAGAACTAGTGGATCAAACCACTCAGCAGATAAAGTTTATTAGGGAAAGATTATTGGCAGCACAAAGTCGTCAAAAGAGTTATGCAGATAAAAGAAGGTGACCCTTAGAATTTGAGGTGGATGATCATGTCTTTCTCAGAGTAACTCCAGTTACGGGTATAGGTAGATCACTCAGAGTTAAGAAACTCCATCCCAGATATGTTGGTCCATTTCAGATCACAGAGAGAGTGGGACCATTAGCGTATAGAATTGCTTTGCCTCCTGAATTGTCACAATTGCATGATGTGTTTCATGTTTCTCAATTGAAAAAATATCATCCTGATCCCACGCATGTCATAAATTATGAAGGAGTGAAAATACATGAGAACTTGTCATTTACTTTAGAACCAGAAAGAATCTTGGATGTATAGGTGAAACAACTAAGGAATAAAAACATTCCTTTAGTGAAAGTATTATGGAGAAATATGACAGAGGAGGAGGCAACCTGGGAAACTGAGGAAGATATGAGAAATCGGTATCCACATCTCTTTACTTAAGGTATGTATCTTGAATTTTGAGGACAAAATTCTTTTAAAGGGGGTAGAGTTGTAATGTCCTGAATTTTTAATTCTATTATTTGAATCTCTAAATTCTGAGGCTGTAGAAACGAAGAGTACGATTGAATTAGCTGGATGAGTGAATCTTAAGTTGAAAGGAAATAAGCGTAAGTGTAAACGAAATTTTGAAGGAAAAAGGGATAGTAGGAAGAGAATTTATTTTCATACACAGTATAGATGATCAGAGGAGGTTAGAAAATCCTAAAAAAGGGAGTTATCTAAGTCTGACAGTGTAAGGAATTTTAAACAGACAGAAACCCTATGGACTAAATTGCAAAAGTGCAAAATCGAGTGTGGTTAAAGTGTAAATAACTAAGAATTTGGGATCTACTAGAATAACCAAGAATTTAGGGTGTAATATGTGATTTTATTTAGTATGACCAATAGACACATGACAAGTGTCATTATTAGAAGAAAATGGCAAGAATAGCCTTACTAATTGGTGAAAAAGGACTAAAATACCCTTAGGAATTTCAAAAAGGACCAAAATGCCCCTAGAAGCTTCATGAAAACTTTACCTTCTTCTCCATTTCTCCTAAAAGCTGCAGAAATCTCCATGAGAGCAAGCTTGGACGTGTGAGAGAGAGAAGGAAGAGAGAGAAAGTTTCTCTTAACTTTTTCACCCAAAAATAGTGAGTTTTAAGTTTAGGTGTAGAAGGAAAAGTTGCTCTTCTCATCAAGCTCTATCCATTGGTGTGCTTAAGCGAGTGATGTGAATTTAATGGAAGTCAATCATATGGAAGTGAGATAGAAGGAGAGCTTAATTAAGTGCATTATAATTGTGCCACATCATTACTAAGTTGGTGTTACATCGTTGTCATATCATTAAGGAGATAGTGCCATATCAATGCCACATCAACCGTTATCCTAATTGGTGCCACCTCAGCCCGTATTTATAATTATTTGATGTTTTAGGCTTTAACTTAGCATTTAGGCCTTTAATTCATGTTTATTTTGTTTTGGCTCATTTTAAAGCATTTTGGGCTTTAGTTAATGATGAATGTATTTAGGTCCATTTTACTTTAAAACATTTGCCATGTTGCTATAAGTAGTTTACCATGTTACTTAGAGTTATTTAGGAGCCTTTTATTGGGTTTATGTTAATGGATTAGTTTTAGGCTAGTATGTTATCTTTTAAGCCCATTTTCAATTAAGGTTTTAGAGAGCTATATAAGAAGGCTTGTTCCTTATACAAATTAGATTTAAGATTTGAGATTTGGGAGTTAAAGAATTTGGCTGAGGGCCTCTCTTGAGTTCTTGAATGAATTTGTAACTTGTCAAAAGGATTAACCCTTTGTGGCGTTAATTATCACTAATCAAGGATTCATCCTTGTGACATGTTTTTCTTCTTCACTCATCAAAGGATTTATATCCTTTGTGGCATGTTCATCATCACTTATTGCTCTTTTTCTTTCTCTTATGGAGTGTGATATGAATAACCTTCTATTTTTTTTCAAATTTGCTAAATTTTGGGATGATCCAATGCAATTTCACATCATTTAGTATCAAAGCAAGGTTCCTAAATTCAGGTTTTATTTCTCTTTAATTTCTAGTACTACTCGCGTCATTGTTGATAACGGTATTGTTTGCATCATTATTCACGATGGTACTATTCTATTTCTTCATTCCCATCATGTTTTGATTTTATTTTTGTGTCTATTTCATTTTTGATTTAGTTTGTATCAAATTTATGGGTTTTGATTCATCATTATGTCAAATCTAAGTTATTTTTCAATTTTTCCTTCTATGTGTTTAATAAATTGTCCATATTAATTGCAAGTCTGGATTTGACTTGGTCACTTCTTCATTTTTGTGTTGTTTGTTATTGTTGAGCTCAAAATTTGATCCAAATATTTGTGCTGGTATAGTGAAAGAAAGTTGTATTGAACATGTTTGTTAAAAGTTCAAAGTGAAGAAGTTCATCTTGTAATAACCAATTGCCATATTCTAATAGCACGACATTAAAATGCTATAATTGAATATAGTAATTGATTAAATCAAAGTAAAGAGCACCAAGTTTGAATTATGTGATATCCTTGCAATCAACAAAACTAGTGTTGAATTGGTACTGTTTGTATTGAGTTAGAAAGAAAAAAACATTTGACAAGAAAAAAATAGCAAGAAAGAAGGAGAAAAAGTCAAGTAAGTGAATCAAAAGGTAACTTAAAATGAAAAGGCAAGAAAAACAAAGGGCTGAATTGTTGAAAATAAAGTAAAACAAAATCAAAAGAGAAGAAGTTGTTTGCTTTTAGTTATTATTGGTTTCTTGATATGCTTTAATCATATTTGAACTTCTCATTTTGATATTAATTCTTCATTGTCTCTTTCAACTAATTGAGTTCTCAAATTAGCACCTATTTATCTTGTATTATTCTTACCCTTTATTTTGAGTCTTAATTAGTTCCCTTCTTGTGAAACTTTCATTATTGAGTCTTTGTTTAAGTCTTGCTTATTTTTTCTTTAATTGTTTGATTCTAAATCTTTGAGTCATTGTAAGTTTCTATTCTTGAAATTTCATTTCTTGTTCATGGATTGCTTTGTTTAATTCTTCAAATTGTGTGAACTTTTATTGGTGATATTGATTACCACTTTTGTTAAATCTTATTTATTTGTGTCTCCCAATTCTTAAAGAACTAAAAGAGAAGAAGAGTGAAAGAGAAGAAAAGGCAAAAGTGTGTGAGCTCATTTAAGGGTAAAAGCCTAAATTAGAGTGAAATATGAATGTAAGTGATACTAAATCAAGTGAGAAGTGTACTCTTGTGAGGTCCTTTCTTTATCTAACCTTTCTTGCAGGTTTATCATTTAAGGATGTTAGGAGGTGGTGGGAAAAATATTGATAGATGCATATGCAAGGATTTGCTACAAGCCATAAAAAAATCTAATGAAATGCTTAAAAGGCTTGAAAGTAAACAATCTCAAAAGAGTCAACATGGTGAGAGGGGTGAAAAAGAAAGAGGAGATAGAAGACAAAATGAGAGATATATTGAAGAAGAAGGAGTTGAAAATAAAAATGAAAAGATCAAAAGAGAAAGAGTGTATCATGGTGATGTAAAAAGAAACGAAAGAAGAGATGATAGGAGCGGAGGAGATAGGCAGAAAAGTGGTGAAATGGCTTCAAATCTTCAAAGTGGTAAAAAATATTTCCCTTTATTTCAAGGAAAGAATAATCCTCAAGCTTACTTAGAATAGGAAACGAAGATGGAATCAATCTATGCTTGTGACCATTATTATGAAGAGACAAAAGTGAGACTTGCTACCTATCAATTTAATGATTATGCTAACATTTAGTGGAATCAACTTGATTCAACAAGAAAATGAAAGGGTGCAAAGTCTATTGTTACTTGGGAAGAGATGTAGGCTATTATGAGGGAAAAATTCATTCATGGTTACCACTATAGTTCTTCATGTAAATCATGGGAAGGGAATGTTGAAAAGAATGAAGACAAAGTTATTCCATACAAGTCTGAATCCTTTTCAAGAATTAAGAAAGAATCATCATCATAGCCTAAAGAAGAAGTTTCTAGGAGAAAAGACAAAGTTAAAAAATTTCAAAGGCATTCCAAGAACAAGTTCTTCAAATGCTTGAAATATGGTCATCATGCTATTAATTTGTCACGACCCGATATACTGTAATCGTGACCGGCGTAAAGATACCCAATCAGCATTCCACACCGATAAGATATCTTTACTAGCCTCCAAAGATGACACAATATCGCATATACTTATAAAAATAATATTATGGCGCGCCGAAAGAAAGTAGGTAATAAAGAGTTAAAATACTGAAATAATATACATATAACAGTACAAAAATATTTACAGAGATAAGTCTATCATAACTTTACATATAGAAAACCTAATCATTTGACTCACTAACCCTATTGCAACTCTAAACCATACGTTCCCAAAGGTGTTGTGGCATGTCCTCGGTAAGTGTTACCGCGCGCCCACGGATCCATGGCCATTATCTGAAAAGACAAATTAAAGAAAATACAGAATGAGTATAAACATACTCAGTGAGTAATAACCTATTATTGCCCCTTTTTGGTTTTCCCACTTAGGGTTGCTTTTCTAATTAAAAGCCCAAATTTAGATATTACGTTATTTGAGGAATGACATTAGTTGGTATGCAAAGTCATCTTATATCTTCGGTCCAACCTTATCCCCTGCCACCCTAGGCCCGAGGCCACCAACCTTTTCCCTCCACTACTTACCCCTCCTCTCCTTCTCTGCGAAGGATGTTTTCTCCCTCCTACATTTTGGTAAGTAGAATGAACAATTGTGGGACGTCACATGCATCAACCACAATTTTTCCTCGAGGAATATGTCAAAATACCAACAATGCCATAAGTGTTTTATGCTTCATTCTCATATCAAACCATAAGGGATATTCATGTATACAAATTAAATCATTCATATGTCATATACACAAATTAAACAATTTATGTCACACACAAAATATTTTGTATGTAGACCCTATCTAGGCAGCATAAGGACAGGAATTATTTGAGACCAAATTGTTCACTTGTCAAAGAACACGGGGGTGAACATGGGCCGTGTTCTACCCCGTGTTCAGAACATGGGGTACAACATGGGCCGTGTTCTACCCCGTGTACATTACTGAATCAGCTTTCGACAAAGAACACGGGGTACAACATGGGCCGTGTTCTACCCCGTGTACATTACTGATCTTCTAAAAACACTTCGACAAAGAACACGGGGTACAACATGGGCCGTGTTCTACCCCGTGTACATTACTGATCAGCTTCCAGCAAAGAACACGGGGTACAACATGGGTCGTGTTCTACCCCGTGTACATTGCTGATCATCCAAAAACACAATTTACATGGCTAAACCTCCTTCTCCCCTTGACTTCTCAAAAGGGGAGTTTCATACACACTTTCATAACTCAAAATTTCATCTTCCTTAGGCTTCATAACTCATAAGAATCATCCTAATTTCATCAATTTAGTCAAATTCCAAACAAAATCATGCCAACCCACACATGCACCATTATGCCTCTAAAGTCCTAGTGTATACATCATGGTTTCTTGTTGCTTTTACACCAAGCCAAAGTCATAGATCAACATAACAACATCTAAAACACCATTAAACATGTTCAAATCATCCAAAACTAATTATCTCAACAACTAACACAAATCATGTCCTAGAAATCATATTCCTCATGACCATCCAGCATCAAGAGTTCATAAAGTGTATAATAAGCTATCACTCACCTTAAATCCTTATTTGTTTCTTCCTCCTTTCAAATTTGACTTCTAAGGGAGGGGGAGATGAATTCAAGAAAATAAAAATTCAGATTTTAGAGTCAAGAGGAAGAAGAATTTCATAAGAGTATTAGGGGTATCAAAATCTACCTATTTAACTTGCCAATTTCCCTTGAATTCACTTTGTCTAGCTTCCCTTGTTACTTCTCTATGGGGTCACATTTTTTTTTTACTGGAGAGGAGCAACAAATGTGCTGCAGCCAAACCTCTAATGCTTATATAAAAATGCTTAAAGGATTTCTAAAAAAAATCTCACAAATTCAATCATTTCCAACATTAATTTGCCTTGGATTTTAGGAGGATCTTGGGGACACTTGGTGGGCTGCATAGCACATCCAAGTGGCTGAGATTCAGGCCAGCACATCATGCTTTATCTAATAAAAATGAGACACAAATTAAAAGTTTTCAAATATTACACTTTTACCCCAAATTTTGTCATTTTCTTTCATTTTGGTCCTTGGGTTCCCTTGGAAGTTTGGGCTGGTGTTGGATCACGAATTTGGGCCTCATTTTTTTCATATTTGGGTCTGAAAATAACATGGGCCAACCCATCCTGAACAACAAAAATAAAAAGGCCAAAAAGATAAAATGGTTTATTACAATTTGGCCCCAACTTACTTGATTTCTTTACATTTTCACCCTTAAGCTTTTAAATATCTTAAAAATTTTATTTTTACCTCCTATAACCATTTTTGAGCTTTTAAAATTATTTTTTTGATCATCCATTAATTTTTGAATTAATTTAATATAATTTTGACTCATTTTCTCACTTTTTCACTTTACCGGTACAGAAATTCAATGAATTCCTAATTGAAATTTTCTAAAATCTATTCCTAGGTTTCTAAGAATACTTTCACTTATTACAATCTCAATAAAAATTTTTCTCTCTCTTTTTTTTTTACTTTAATTATTATTATATATATATTACTATTGTACTAATTTAGGGTCGTTACATAATTGTCCATTTAAGAGAGCATTAAAGATTCAAAAAGCCTTGGGAGAATAAATTGAGGAAGAAAGTGAAGATCAAAGGGAGAACATCTTCCATACTAAATTCAACATTAAAGGTAAGATGTGTAATGTGATCATAGATAGTGGAAGTTATGCTAATGTTACCAGTACCTACATGTAGAGAAGTTAAATTTGCCTACTTTGCCATATCCTACTTCACACAAGTTGCAATGGTTGAATGATAGTGAAGGAATAGAGGTTACACAACAAGTGTTGGGTTTTTTTATCCTTGGTAAATACTAAGATGATTCGCTATGTGATGTTATTTCTATGAATGCTTACCATTATTGCTTGGAAGACCATGGCAATCTGATTAGAAGGTTACACATGATGGAATTTGTTAGGATTGGGAGCCAAACAAGCGCAACGAAATTAATCGATGCCAGCTAATTGATCAATGTAAAATGTTATATTAGAATAAAGATTCAAGGAATACCTTTGCGATGATCCAAGGACTTGTTTGTTAATCACCTCCTCAACTTCCTTTCAGCCGAAGGCTCCGAGGTATCCACTCAAACTAGTAGATCACCAATGAACGTCCACACAAACACTGATTGAAACTCTTCTCCTTAGCCTTTTAGTGCTAGCTACGCCTCTTCAAGCGTTATGGTCAATGAAGGGTGCTAGGATTTTTCTATACTTTGGGATGCGTGAATAATCATGTATTATTACCCAACAAGCCTATTTAAATAAGTGTATAGAAAATCCTAACTAATTGGGCTTTGGTCCATATATAATTATAGGCTTAGTATTGGGCCTTATAATTATAACATGGAATTCCCAAATATTAAGCCCAAATAATTTGGTCCATCAATTCCAAATCCACTAGGCTTTAAGTATGTGACCCTATAGGCTTTCATTACATTGGCAATGATCATAAATCACTTTAATGATCATAAATAATGAGCAGTGTCTAGCAACACATCATTGTTACTTAAGTAATGAGAAAGTCGGTGATTCGACTAAACCTTTATACGTGATCATCATCTATGTCCTTTTATCCTAGACATCTAGATTAAGCATGAGACTTGAACCGTGTCATTCTCGTATAGCCCAATGCAAAGATTTCTTGATTACTAAGTAAGTTAATTGAAGCAAATATAATTGACATTCCATGTCAATTCACTTGAGCATGACCATGCATTTTCTTAGCTTTACTTAATCAAGGAGCCCACAAATGTCACTCATATTATATAGGAGGGACAAATTTCATCTTGATCACACAAATTCCTCTGCATGATATGTGACATATCTAATAACTACCATTGCATTCACTCAATTATGAGTGACATAGAGTAGTATCAAAATATGAAACTCATATGTAGGGAACCTTGGTAATCTCAAGTCAAAGGACCATATTAATAATGATTATTAAGAATCATTTATGATACTCAAATAATGATTTAGGTAGTGTTCTTAGGATGAGTCGATTCAGTATATAAGTTCTCTAACTTGTACTTATGTGTAGACTTAATATCTCATATAAGTCACCACACATGCTAGTCTTAACATATCAAAGCAACCTAATCCTCAATGATATATTACTAGGTACATTTAAGAATTTAATTATTCTAAGGTTATCATTATAATTAAATATATTACACAGATAATATATGTATAAATATGATAATTGGAATTGCTATTAAAATAACACGATTCAAATTTACAATCATTAATATGATTAGTTTTAGGGCATATATACTAATAGAATCCTCAATACATATAGCTTTGAAATGAATGGGAGGAAAATAAAACTCAATCCTTTAACCCTAAAACAAGTGTATAAGGATCAATTGAGGATGAAAAAGAAAAGAGAGGAAGAAAAAGAAAAGAAAAAGAAAGCAAAAGATAAGGAAAAAGAAGAAATGGAAATGAGAGAAGAAAATGAGAGAAAAAAGGAAGAAAATAATAGAAAGGAGAAGAAAGTAGAAAAGAGTGAAAGCCATGAGAAGAAAAAGAATGATTGTGGAAAAGAGTGTGAGAGAAAATTTTATTAAGAGGAAAAGAGAATGTTTATGTGGAAAAAGAGAGAAAACAAAATTTGAGGGTTATTAAAAAAATAAATGGGATAAAGAGTATTTTTTTTATTTCTAGACTAATTGTCTTGTACAAGAAAGCGTATTGAAATACTAACAATCTTGAAATTATTTTTTCAAAAATGCATGATGTTGTTTTGAAAGAATCCCAAAAAGTGCTTCCGAGAGAATCTTCAAAAGAGTTATCATGTGTGAGAAGGAAAATGCACCAATTAGAGCAAGGTAATAATATTGTGATGGTTGATATGTTATCTTGGAGGTACACTCTCATCTCTACTTTGCATAAAAATTTGATAGGTGTTAAAAATATTGAAATGTTGTATGTGAATGATTATGGTCTTCCTAGTTCTTCACTCGATATTGTTGTTTCTTTAATTAATTTTGCTACACTTTTATTTAGTGATGGTGTTTCAAATGTTGATGCTTGTGAGGAAATGGTTTTTGGAGACATTTTTATGCATGATAAATCCTTATGTAGGAAGATTAGATTGTGTATGCCTAAAACTTCTCTAAGGGAATTGTTTATGAAGAAGGCTCATGGATGTAATTTGGTAAACCATTTTGTAATTAGGAAAACTCTTGATATTGTGCTTAATATGTTGCATGACCATTTTGTGTTCTCTAAACATGATTTGAAATGGAGATATCATTAAATGTCCCTGAGAAAAGATGTTGAAAAAAAATAGTTTTGAAGTAAAACATGGTTTTTATGAATGGTTGTCTTTGCTTCTTGATTTATCTAATGGACCAAGTATTTTTATGAGCTTAATGAATCATGTTTTGCATACTTGTTTAAATAATTTTTTTAAGGTTTATTTAGATAAAATTCTTGTGATGAGTTTATGTATTTTTACTTGCAAGTTTTTGGTGAGTTTATATTACTTTCTTATTTTGAGTATTTTTAAGAATAAATATGTTATTGCTGGTCTTTATTGTTTTCATGAGCCTAAAAGATGGATCTCCTTATTGTTTGGAAACTTAAATATTTGGAAAGAGTTACCACATCTACATGATTTTTTTGTACATGATAAAATCTTGAATGAATATGTTGAGCTTTTAAAATGTGTCTTCAAGGTCTTGAGAATTGAATTCTTGTATGCTAAATGTGTGAAATGCTCATTTTACAAGGAAAGAATTGTTTGTTTGAACCATGCTTTGAGTGGCATAGGAATAGAGGCCAATGAAGTAAAAGTAAAAATAATTAGAGAATGGTCTCCACCTAAGTTTGTTAGTGAAATTAGGAGCTTCATGATTTAATTAATTTTTGTGGGAAGCTTATAAGGAATGAAGTTCTATGTGCTTTCATTGACAAACTTGTTACAATTGATAATTTTATATGCTTGCATGAGATTGTTGACTCTTATTTTGTATTTGATTCGGGTGGTTACATGAGTGGAAAAGGAAGTGTTCCAAATCCAATGGAATCCTAGCTACATCCAAGTGAACATGGTTCACTCCAAGTCATGAAGAGACAATAGTTATTTTCCTAATTTGAATTCTCATGGTGAGTTTGATGTGAGTGCTTCTTTTAGTGATTCTAATCTTTTTCCTTTTGATGTAGGTTTTGAAGATTTAAGTACAAATAATTTTGAAGAGAGGGGGAATGATGTGAATTTAAGGGGAGTCAATTATATGGAAATGAGATAGGAGGAGAGCTTAATCAAGTGCATTATAATTCTACTACATCATCAATAAGTTGGTGCTATATAGTTGCCACATCATCAAGGAGACAACGCCACTTCAATGTCATATAAGCCATTATCCTAATTGGCAACATCTTAGCCCTTATTTACAATTATTTGATGTTTTGGGCTTTAATTTAGCATTTAGGCCTTTAATTCATATTTATTTTGTTTTGGCTCATTTTAAAGCATTTTGGGCTTTAGTTAATGATGAATGTATTTAGGCTCATTTTACTTTAAAACATTTACCATGCTACTATGAGTAGTTTACCATGTTGCTTAGAGTTATTTAGGGGCCCTTTTATTAGGTTTAGGTTAGTGGATTAGTTTTAGGTTAGTATACTATCTTTTGAGCCCATTTTCAATTAGGGTTTTAGAGAGCTATATAAGGAGACTTGTTCCTTATACAAATCAAATTTAAGATTTAAGATTTGAGATTTAAGAGTTAGAGAATTTGGCTAAGTGCTTCTCTTGAGTTCTTGAATGAACTTGTGACTTGTCAAAGGGATTCACCCTTTATGGCATTGATCATCACTAATCAAGGATTCATCCTTATAGCGTGTTTTTCTTCTTCACTTATCAAAGGATTTACATGCTTTGTAATGTGTTCATCATCACTTATCGTCCCATTCTTCCTCTTCTGGAGTGTGGTGTGAATACCCTTCTATTTTTATTTTCAAATTTATTGAATTTTGGGATGATCTAACACAATTTCACATCAATAAGTGTCCCAACAAGTGCACCATGATCATCAACCACTATGGTGATTGGGAGATTGAAAAAGAAACCACTGAGGAGGAAGAGGAACTATCTAATAATGATAGAGAAAGTGCAGAAGAAGGAGAACTCCTAATGGTTAGAAGAGCACTTAACATTTAGACAATGGGGGAAGAAAATAACCAAAGAGAGAAATTGTTCCACACACGCTACCTAATCCAAGACAAGGTATGCAGTGTAATCATTGACGAAAAAAGTTATAGCAATGTGGCAAGTGTCGAACTAGTGGAGAAGTTGAGCCTACTTACACTTAAACACAACCGTCCTTACAAGCTCCAATAGCTAAATGAGTGTGGTGAAATGAAGGTGATAAAATAAGTAAAAATTTTATTTTCTATTGGCAAATATAGAAATGAAGTTCTATGTGATATTGTACCCATGAAAGCATGTCATCTCTTATTAGGTAGACCCTGGTAGTATGATAGGCAAGTCACACATGATGGATTTTCAAATTGTTATTCTTTTGTACTTTGAGGGGAACCTATAACCCTCTTTCCTATGTCACCAAAGCAAATATTGGAATACCAAATTAAAAGAGAAAAGAAAAGAGAGAGTGAGTGAGAGTAAGAAAGAAAATCAAAAGGAAAAAAGTGAAAATAAAGTGAGAAAAGGCCAAAAAAAGAGAGCTAACTAAAAGAAAAGAAAGAAAGAAAAGAAAATTTGAGAGGAAAGGGAGAGAATGAGGGAAAAGGAAAGAAGAGCTTGCTAGTGGCAAAAAAGAGTAAGATTAAACAAGTTTTGTTTTCTCAGCAAAACTTCCTTGTACTTATGTGCAAAGAAGCTATGTTGAAAACTAATGACTTAACCTCTGTATTGCCTAGTGTTGTTTTATCTCTTTTGCTCCTATGAGGATATCTTTCCTAATGAGGTACCTCCAAGTTTATCACCAATTAGAGGGATAGAACATCAAATTGATTTCATTCATGTAACATCTTTGCCTAACCGTCTAGCATACCGCATAAATCCTAAAAAGGCTAAGGAAATCCAAAAACAAGTTCAAGAGTTAATGGATAAGGGATATGTGAGAGAGAGCCTTAGTCTTCATGCACTTCCAGTATTACTTATGCCTAAAAAGGATGGTACATGGAGGATGTGCATTGATTGTAAAGCCATTAACAATATAACAGTAAGATATTGCCATCCTATTCTTAGGTTAGATGATATGCTTAATGAATTAACTGGTTCTACCATCTTCTCTAAAATTAATTTAAAAAGTGGGTACCATCAAGTTAGAATGAAAGAAGGAGATGAATGGAAAATGATATTTAAGACTAAACATGGACTTTATGAATGATTAGTTATGCCTTTTAGATTAACTAATACACCTAGTACATTCATGAAGTTAATAAACCATCAACTAATGCACCTAGTACATTCATAAGGTTAATGAACCATGTCTTGTGATCTTACATTAGTAAATTTGTGGTATTTTATTTTGATGACATTCTTGTGTATAGCAGAACCTTAGAAGAACATGTGGATCACCTTAGACAAATTCTAGATGTTTTAAGAAAGGAAAGATTGTTAGGCAATTTGAAAAAATGTAACTTTTGCATAGATAAAATTATTTTTCTTAGCTATGTTGTAAGTAGTAAAGGTATATAAGTGGATAAAGAGAAGATCAAAGCAATCCAAGAATGGCCAACCCCTACGACAATTGGACAAGTGAGGAGTTTCCATGGACTTGCAAGCTTCTATAGGAGGTTTGTAAAGGACTTCAGCACATTAGCTGCCCCATTGAATGAATTGACTAAAAAGACCATTCCTGTTAAGTGGCAAAAAACTCAAGAGAAAGCCTTCCAAGCCATCAAGGATAAGCTCACTAGTGCGCCTTTACTATCCCTTCTAGATTTTGGTAAGACTTTTGAGATTGAATGAGATGCTAGTGGAATTGGCATTGGAGGTGTACTCATGCAACACCCATTGCATACTTCAGTGAAAAACTAAGTGGACTAACTTTTAATTATCCAACTTATGATAAAGAATTGTATGCATTAGTTAGAGTATTAGAAACTTGGCAACATTATTTGTGGCCCAAAGAGTTTGTCATACATTCTAATCATGAAGCTCTCAAACATGTAAAAGCCAAAGCAAGCTGAATCATAGGCATGCTAAATGGATTGAATTCATTGAATCATTTCCCTATGTGATTAAGCATAAGAAAGGTAAAGAAAATATTGTTGTTGATGCTTTATCACGAAGGTATGTTCTTCTTTCCATGTTAAATATTGAGATTCTTGGCTTTGAATTTATTAAAGAATTGTATGCTAATGATGTTAATTTTGGTGAGGCTTTTAGTCATTGTAAACTAGGTGTTGGTTAGAACAAATTTTTCTTGCATGATGGCTTCTTATTTTATATTAACAAACTTTGCATCCCAGATTATTCATTGCATGTGACGTTGTTGAAAAGGGAGCATTCTGGAGGTCTTATGGGACATTTTTGCATTGCAAAGACATTTACCATTCTGAATAAACATTTTTATTAGCCTAAGATGCATAGGGATGTTGAGAAATTTATGGAAAAATGTATTGTATGTCATAAAGCAAAATCTAAATTAAATCTCCATAGATTGTACACACTCTTCCGATTCTGAATGTACCTTAGGAAGATATTTCTATGGATTTTATTTTGGGATTGCCTAAGTTTAAGAGGGGAAGAGATTCTATTTTTGTTATTGTAGATAAAATTTTCAAAATGACACATTTCATTCCATGTCATAAAGTTGATGATGCTTCTAACATTGCTAATTTATTCTTTAAGGAAGTTGTAAGGTTGCATGGGATGCTAAGAACCATTGTCTCTTATTTAGATGCTAAATTCCTAAGCTATTTTTGGAAAATCTTATAAAGCAAGCTTGGAATAAAGTTGTTATCTTCTACAATATGCCATCCACAAACTGATGGGCAAACTAAAGTTGTGAATAGGATACTTTCTTCTTTGTTGAGAATAATTATTAAGAAAAAATTGAAGAATTGGGAGGAGTGTCTACCACATGTCGAGTTTGCTTACAATAGGACTGTTCATTCCACTATTAAATATTTGTTAGTGTATATGCCCTAAAACCAATCATATTGGTGATTGTAATTTTGAATCATGTTATTTTAATGGCAATTCCAATTATTATATTTATATATATTGTCTGCGTAATATATTTAATTATAATAATAACCTTAGAATAATTGTATTCTTAAATGTCCCTAGTCATATATCATTGTGGATCAGGTTGCTTTGATATATTAAGACTAGCATGTGTGAAAACTTATATGGGATATTAAGTTTACACATGAGTACAAGTTAGAGAACTTGTATACTGGACCGACCCATATTAAGAACACTACATGGATCGTTATATGAGTGTCATAAGTGGTTCTTAGTGATCATTATTAATATGGTCCTTTGACCTGAGATCACCAAGGTTCCCTACATGTGAGTTTCATATTTTGATACTATTCTATGTCACTAATGGTTAAGTGAATGCAAGGGTAGATATTGGATATGTCACATATCATGCGGAGGGGTTTGTGTGATCAAGATGGGATTTGTCCCTCCTATATAACAGGAGTAACATCTATGGGCCCCTTGACTAAGTAAAGTTGAGAAAATGCATGGCCATGCTCAGATGAATTGACATGAGATGTCGATTACATTTATTTCAGTCAGCTTACTTAGGAGTCAAGAAACCTTAAGATTGGGCTATACGGGAATGACACGGTCCATGTCTCGTGCTCAATCTAGATGTATAGGACAAAAGGACATAAGTGATGATCACGTGTAAAGGTTTAGTCAAATCACCGACTTTCTCATTACTTAGGTAACAATGATGTGTTGCTAGACACCGATCTTTGTTTATGATCATTAATATGATTAATGGTCATTGCCAACGTAATGAGAGCCTGTAGGGTCGCACACTTAGAGCTTAGTGAATTTGGAATTAATGGACCAAATTGTTTGGGCTTAATATTTGGGAATTAATGTTATAATTATAAGGCCCAATAGTAAGCCTATAATTATACATGGAATAAGGCCCAAATAGGTTAGGTTTTTCTATGCACCTATTTAAATAGGCTTATTGGGTAATAATAGGATTACTATTATTCTTCACGCACCCCAAGTAAAAGCATAGAAAAACCCTAGCCACTCTCCTTGACCAAAATCTCTGAAGAGGCGTAGCTAGCACTACGAGGTCTAAGGAGATCAATTCCAACCGGTGTGTGTAGCGGACATTCATCGGTGATTCACGGGTTCGTGTGGATACCACAGAGGTGCAGCCACATAAACGTTGTACTGGTGATCTGATTTTCTAGTTTCCATTCCGGTTCATGATTTGGAAGCAGATCAGACTTGGTGTAGCGGTCAGAAGAATTTTGCCGAAAGGTATAAACCCTAATCCCTAATCTATGGTGTTCTAATTTCGCATGGATCCTTGGTGGAAATCGTGCAAAAAGTTTTATTCCGCTGTGCATGTATGATGCGCGATTTCCAGCAATATTCACCCTTTGAAATTGTTTATGGCTTTAATCCTCTTGCACTTATTGATTTGATTCCTTTACCTTTGCAGGAAAGAGCCAACATGGATGGTAAGAAACATGTTGAGTTTATTAAACAAATCCATGAAAAGGCATGTCATAACATTGAAAGGATAACTCAACAATATGAGAACCATGCTAATAAAAGGAGAAAGCAAATAATTTTTAAGCCTATAAAGACTTAGTATGGTTGCACTTAAGAAAGGAGAGATTTCTCGAGAAAAGAAAATCTAAACTCATGCCTGGAGGAGATGGATCTTTTTGAGTCCTTAAGAGAATCAATAATAATGCTTACAAGCTTGAATTTCCCGATGAGTATAGAGTTAGTACTATCTTCAATGTTTCTAACCTCTCTCCTTATTTTGATGCAGATCTTGAAAAGTCGAGGACAACTCCTTTTCAAGAGAAGGAGGATGATATAAACTAATCTAGCACTTTGCATGACCAAGCTCAAGTAAAGAAGGACTTGACTCTAAGTGAAGGCTCAAAAGGATACAAGAAGCAATTGGAGCCCATGTAAATGCAATTCTGGCCCAAAGAGCCCAAGTAGAAGAAGCAAATAAAGTTGAAGTGCTGCTTATCCAAGCCCAAAAAATCTAACAATATCTAAAGTGCAAAGAATCCAAACATATTTTTCCAATATGGAGTGCAACAAATCAAGAGATAATTTCCTAATTCAAAATGCAATGAACTTGGACATATTTTCTTAATATGAAGCACAACAAATCTAGAGATATTTTCCAAATATGGAATGCAATGAATTTGGACATATTTCTAATATGGAGTGCACTAAATGAGGAGATATTTTTCCTAATCTAGAGTGTAACAAATAAGGAAAATATAAAGATAATTTTTATTTTTTAATTTAATGATAGTCAAAGCTTTGTATTTTCTCAATTATGGCATTTATTATTTGTATTTTCCTAAGACTAGTATAAATAAGAGGTAATGTAACTCATAATTTAGCAATTCATGATTATAATACAAATTTGAGTGTTTCTTCTCCAAAAGTGTGAGAAATTTATCTTCTTTTATTCTTGTGAAATCTTGCTTTGTTAATCTTCCTTTATAAGATTGATGATTCAAATTCATAAAAGCCCCCAATTTGTGTTTGAACCCAGGTGCATTATTATGTGGATTGGTTAACCGGTGTTCAAGTTGGACAAGTAGTTTAAGTAACAAGTCGAGTTCCTAAAACGTTAGTTAGTTACTTGCATTTGTCAAGTCATCAAACCACCCCAAATCTAGAGTTTATCACTCCCAATTTCCTTTTCTCAATTCTGGAGTGTGGTGCTCATATCCTTTTTTTCACTTTATTTTGATTACTCGAATTACTTACGCCGTGAAGATCGGGCCACTCCCTATTGAATTCCTTATCACTTAACCTCTTAGGTTTATGGCTTATAAGTATGTAGGCAATGACAAAGAAGAGGCACCATTTTTCTAGTTTGACTGCACAAAGAAATTTTTATGCATTTTACATGTTTCACACATTTGACATTCTATTAGCCTAAAAATTGTAGCTATTCTTGATGCCTTTTTAAGCAATTCAACACAAATTTCCATCGAATGCCCTTTAGAGCTTCTAACTTAGTTGATGCACTCCTATACTTAAGGAAAACTTAGTAAGGATTTGATGATAATGTATTGCTCTCCCTTCTTATGCTATTTTATGTTATTATCATTTAGTGTTTACATAATTTGTATACTTATTTAATCATTTCTTCTAATTTTGTATTGCTTCTACTCAATATTGCATGCCTATTGTGTTGAAGCCCACCAATATACTATGTACATGAACCTTGATTTACATATTATGGTTAAAGTTGCTTTTATTCATTATATTACAATTCTAATGAGTAAAACAAAAATGTTTTCAAATTTGGTATGGTTGTTGACCTAGTAAGATAATTAAGTTAAGGTTAAATCAATTCAACTAGTCGAACTAGGTGGTTGAATTGACTAATATATTTTTATATGTATAAAATTATACATTACACACACACATAGATTCAAATCCACTTAACATGTATAAGTACATTTTTGAAACAAAAGAAAATAAATATTAATTTTATTATAATTACAATATTTGAGACAAATTTAATATTATTTTATAATATTAAAATTATACTTCATTTTAATTTAATAAAAAATTTAAATTAAATATTTACTAAATAAGAATAATTTAATTATATAATATAAAATATGAATATATAATATATATTATTTATAAAAAATTTAAAATAAGTTAAATTTGAAAAATAAAAAATAATATGCATTATATTTAATGAAAGTCATATTTATAATAAAGAAGTTAGCATGGATGGTAAAAGATTATGTTCTAAGTCTAAGGTCTTATGCTTAAGGCTTATAAATTGCTTAATTAAAAATTTATTGAAGTGCAATAATGATTGTTAATTGACTCACCCAAATTAGATCATACCAAATCGGTGGGTTTACCAATTCAATAAAGTACTAAACCAATCCAAGATAGTTCAACTAGTAGTTTAGGTTTATGGTAATACTCAAACCGAATCAAGGTTCAATTCCTTATCAAACAAGTTGAATTGGCTGATCCGATCCAAATTTTTTAAAAAAAGGATAAATTCTAAGTACTTATTTAGTTTCTTTACAATGATTCTATAATTTTTAATGGTTGAATCCAATGCCATTTGTGAAATAAAATGCATTAGCTTTCCTAATGTCTTTTAGAATGCTAGAATTTCCAATCCTCTGTCACTACTACTTTTAATAATTTTTTACCCCTTTGTTATTTTTCTAGACTTCCATTTTATTTATTTCTTTACTTAGGTCTTGCTTGAGTTTGGAGTTGAGATGCAAGAATTGTTGAATAATAGTAAGGTTGTATAAGCAATGCCTCCAAATCCTTTGTTTTTAGCACAACAAAGCACTTCAAAATTACATTTTTAAAAAGTTTAAAGGAAGTTAGCAAAAAAAGAAAAAAAGAAGAAGAAGAAGAATTTCTCATAAGGCTATAAATTTTTTTTTTGGCAAATTTTAGGATTCCAAACTAATGATGTCAAGAAGAAAAAAGTTTATTGGATTTAAGGTATGTAATCTTTGCATTCTCAAAATTGGACGAAAAATTAACAAAATGGATAAATCTCCTATATTAAAAATTCAAGTAGGTTATGTAAGCAAATTGTTTAATTTTAAAAGTAAAGGGATTAATTGTACACTGCATATGATTTAAGGGGTAATTCATTTTTTCCCATAAAATAACAGTTTAAGGGCACTTGTTCACAAATAATGGGTCCCATGAGTATGAAAATCATGCCCTACTAGAAATTATACCAAATGAAGCCCACATTCTCATTTCTTATATATATAGATCTCATAAAATTGATAATTATTATTTATTTATTAATTATAATTAAAAGTACGTGGTATAATTAGAATATACAAAAATTTCTTCACTTATAAATAAGTTTTTTCATTTACCTTAAATTCTTTAATATTCCTTCATGTATAACTTCCAATATACTCTTATTAATTTAGATAATAAAATATATTTGATAATACTTCCATCACCTTATATGACTAACTTCTTATGTTGTAAGCATCAAGTTGGAGTTTTTTCATCAAGGATAATGCCATATTTAAAATTTTTGCTAGATTTAGTATATAAAATGTTATAATTTTTTATAATAAATTTGCACAAATTTTATGTGTAATAAGTACTCAATAGATTATAATCCATCGTTAAAATTCCTACATCAATTTTTTTTTCAAACATGATCAAATATAAATTTATATAATGAAGGCGGAGTCGCATGTACATGGATGTTAGTATATATTTGGCTCCTTTAAAATATAAGATGCACTTTAGAAGATAAAAGTGCATCATCAAAATTATTAATAAAAAAATTTAAAAAATAAATAATTATAAATTTAAAAATTATTTTTTTATTTATTATTATTTATAAATTTATAAATTTTTAATTTTTTCATTAATAATTATGATAATATATTTTATCTTCTAAAGTGTAAAATACATTTTAAAGAAACTCAACCCATGTTAGTACTATCCAAAGATTGATAAAAAATAATAATACAACTTAAAAATGGCCAAGTTGACTGGCCAAGTCCCCACGTGTTATGAAGATAGATATGATACATTTTCTAAAGAGCGTATAGAATGAATTTACGAGAAAAGTAAATATAATTTTTCTTATTTAAAATAATGAATTTCAATAAAAAGATTATAGGGTTTAAAATGAAAATTATATTTTTATCGTTTTAAAAATAATAAAAAAGGGAGAAAAATCGGATAGTACGTGTTAACCTGGAAACTGCATAATCTCGTTGCTTAGATTTGCGCTAATCTTCTTTCAATTAAAAAATGCCCTAGACTCATTTTAACAGACTGATATGTATCCCGATGTTGCATTTTGGGACAATTATGCCAATTCATTCTGATTACATTATCCTCTTCACATCACATCGTTATTATTGGGTCAACCTCAAGAACCCTCAACTGAAATATCCGGAGCTGCCACATCACTAGACAAGGAGTGAAAAACCCTACAAAAATTGTGTTCGTACTAGGCATTGATAAAGTACAGCCCCTTTTTATATAATTTATTTTATTTTATTTTAATAAAAATAATTTCAATATATTTAAAAAATTTATGAAAAATGAGTTTTTAATTTATAAATGAATTTTTTGAAATTTATTAAAATTATATAAAATTTAATTAAAAATAAATTTTAATAATATCATAATAAATATAATACTAAAAAGAAAATAAATTTTTTATAATATATATTTTAGGTTAAATAAAATAAATTTCAGTAACAAATTTATTAAATTTGATCAATTTTATAATATCAAAAATATAATTGAAATTAAATATAAATGAAATAATTTTTTTAAAATTAAATATCATTTTATTAAAAAATTCATTTTCATAAATAAAATCTTGTTTTAAAATCAAATAAAATCATTGCTCCTCTCACTTATGGAGAGTTTCTTTTTCTCTCTCTTTTTGCCAACTGCATGAAAACTGTCTCCTCTTAGAGAGAACTGTTGTTTTTGCTATAACCACCACCCTGCACGGTGGTCAACCATCAGTTCCTGATTCCCTTGCACTTGTCTTTACTAGTTCCCAGTGCTCTTCCTTCCGAATATTATCTCATAGATCTGCATAATGGGAGATCCACCAGACAGATGTCCCATGTGCCATAATCCTGAGGAATGGGAAATTGAATTGATTGAGGATGATTCTTCCTTGCCAAACGACTGCATCCTGGTGGCAAAATTATTTGTAGTAAAATCCTCAATCGGGGTGTGGTAAAGGACATGATTCGGAAAAGTTGGAATTTGTACTCGGATTTGCATATCGCTGATGCTGGCCCCAACGTTTTCCTATTTACTTTTAAAAATCCTACTACTGTTACTGATATCATAAACAACTGCCCGTGGAATATTTTGGGGAACTTGCTGAATATCGCCCAACGGACTCCAGGAACAGTACTCCATGAACTTCCCTTCAATCATGCAGTATTCTGGGTCCAAGTCCACAACCTCCCTTACAACTTTTTCCAAGAAGAAAATGCATGTCGCATTGGATGAAGACTTGGTAACGTTATAAAGGTGGAAGTTCCTCATTTCAAGGGCAGTCTACTCCGTTCCTTTCTTCACATTCGGGTTAAGATTGACGTCTCGAAGCCCCTCCCACTAGGAGTTTGGGTTCCATGAGCAAAAGGTGGTAAGATCTGGGCATTATTCAAGTATGAAAAACTATAGAATGTGTGCTTTGATTTCGGCCTTTTAGGGCATGAACAAAGGTTCTGTAAGATTCCCAAACTAATTTCCTCCCATACTAACAAATTCCGTAAACATGGACCATGGATATGTGTCCCGGCAGAAAAACCCTTGGATGACATTATTCAACTTTCTAGAGCCACCGCTTCCAGTCATGACCTTGTCACTTGGTCTCAACACCCGGCATTAGATCATGATTGACCTCCTAAGCAACTGTCTCTCGAAGTGAAAAAATCGATTGATCAGGTCACTCACCTACTACAAGTCACCCAAGTCAAAGCCCCAATCTCTGGTTCAGACAGTGATGTGTTCTCAAAGTTTCAAGATAGGGAACTAGCACCAGTTGCTAAGCAGTGCACAGGGAGTAACCAACGATTAAACCCCGCTACCGTGATTCCACCATCTAACAAACAATCCTCCTACAAGACTGATTCTGCCCAAGCACAGAATGAATCACAGGATCAAATCCCTGCCAAAGAGCATGCTGTGAGTTGTAAACGCAAGTCATCCCCGGACTCCTCTTTAATCGAGGAACCCCATTCTGGTAGGTAGAAAATTCATAATCTTTCTCTCCCTATTCCTGCTACATCTCCTTTTGTCCATGGTCGAAATGATGATCTATGTCACACACGTAAAAAGGTTCCAATCTCTGAGTGGAAGAATCGAGCACGCAAGGGCATTCTTACACTGAAACAATCTCCTATGGCCGAGGAAGCGAGCCTTATCAAGCCCCCGGCCTCATCATGAAGTGCCTTGCTTGGAATTGCCAAGGGCTGAACCAAACCTCGGTAGAAAGAGCTCTCTGAGCTCTTCTTAGGCAATTTCGCATACCAGACTGCATCTTTTTTTGTGAAACAACTCGAATATAATACAAACTATAGCAGGATGACTTCATTTAAATTTTCATGTTGGGGAAGTTACGAATACTAGAAGAGGAGGATTGGCGTTCCTTTAGTCATCGTCTTGTGAATTGGAAGTCCTCCACTCAAATGATCGTACAATACATGTTTCGCATCAAGGATGACTTAACAGAGAACTACTGATTTCTCAACGGAGTTTATGGTTCAACCTATCATACAGAGCGGTATGATCTATGGAATAATCTGTATGCGCTTCATGATGTAATTAATGGCCCATGGACTATACTTGGTGATTTCAATGCTATCCTACATCCATCAGACAAAATTGGAGGCCACCTAATGGATATGATATAACACCCCCTTTGCTCACTTGCTCTAGGAGGCAGAAACGTGCTGCTGAGTTGGAAAGTTTTGACCAAGTCAGCAACACTCCACCCACTTTCTGCAGAATAGGCTGAAAGTAAGGTGTTGGTAGTTTTCAACTATGAGAAAGTGCAGTCATAATAATAGGAATTGTGTTTGTTATGGGTGAACATGCAGCCAAGGAATTAGGATCTGTTATGTTATTTTATTTTGTTTTGTTAAGTTACTATAAATACCCCCACGTAGGTTTAGTGTGGGCATTTGAAATTACTTTGTTTTGTATTCCTTGTTGTGAGTTAGTCCACTCCATACGGACATATTGGTTGGGAATGATAATTGTTCAGATTCTGCACTTGTTGTTTCCAGCTTTTTCTACTATTTCTTTGTCTTTTCTGTAACTCTGTTTCTGGTGTCTAACAATTTGGTATCAGAAGCTGGTTGATCACTATGGTGCAAACACGTTCTGTTGCGTCAACCAATGATCAAGAAATTAACCAAAACCCTGAACAGATCCTCCAACAATTATCAACGATCACATCTAAACTGCAAACCATTGATATTTTGGCAGCAGATGTAGCAGCACTGAAAGCTCAAACCAACAACTCATCACATGGTGACACAAGTAGAAGAAATCCAGAACGGGGCAAGGGCCCATATAAGGAAGATGAAGATGCAGACTCCCCTTGGTGGCTCAAAAATCCTGCTCGTAGACACCACACCAAAGTGGAATTCCCAAAATTTGAAGGTGGAGACCCTCGAGGATGGATGCTTAAGGTAGAAAAATATTTCCATTATTATCAAACCTCCAATGAATTAAAGGTAGACATTGCGGTGATGTATTTGGAAGGAGATGCATTGGACCTGTTTTCTTGGATTAATAGTGAACGTACTCTTATGTATTGGGAGGAATTAGTCAAGTTGTTACAGGAACATTATGGCCCAGCTGAGTTTCAAAATCCAGATGAATATCTTTGCAGCATCAAACAAATTGGGAGCGTTCAAGAGTACAGGCAGGAGTTTGCCAAGAGAATGGCACGAGTAAAAAATTGGCCCGAACATTGCCTACTTGGTGTTTTTATTAGTGGCCTGAGGGAAGAACTAAAATCTGATGTCAGAATCCATAAACCCAGAAGCGTGTTCAAGGCTTGCAACTTAGCCTTGGAGTATGAGACAAAAGCCCAATCTGCTCATGGGTCCAAAAAACCAAACTGAGCTCAAGTGAGTCGATCCAATAACCTACTTGTCTTGGAAACCTGAAACCAATACCCCAGCCTTCCTCCTCAAACACGTTCTGTTTCAAATCCACTAAATGCAGCACTGCCTCCACCTACTCGTCAACAAGCTGCGAACAATTCAAGTGGCCATGTGTGGGATGCAGAAGGCAGAACAGAAGAGATAAGGGGCTATGCTTTAGATGCAATGAAAAATTCGCATCTGGGCACCAATGCAAACAATCAACTTTGTCAATTATGGAACTTGTTGATGATGAAGAAATAGCAGAGGAAGCTGAGGAACAAGCACCAGAAGCACCCATGGTTGATTTTGCAAAAATTTCATTCCATGCTATTTTAGGAAAGACATTGAGCATTATCATGAAATTGTAAGGAATGCTTAAAGGAAGAAAGGTACTGATTTTAATTGATAGTGGCTCTACTCATAATTTCATTTCTAATCAAATGGTAGAGGAACTTGCTCTCCCTACTCAAGCTATTCCCACTTTCGGGGTACAAATTGGAAATAGAGATGTCATACGGTGTGACCGAATATGCTATAATTTAATGGTTGAAGTTCCTGGTTTGAAGATTACACAAGATTACTACCCATTCCCTATTGGAGGTGCTGATTTGATCTTGGGAATCAAGTGGTTTGCTTTTCTCAATACGTTCCAAGCCAATTGGAATGAAATGTTTCTGATTTTTTCACAAAATGGGAAAAAATACAAGCTTCAAGGGGTACCTCACAAAACAACCACTGAAGCCTCCTTCCAGTACCTAGCCAAAGGAAAACCCACAGATACCAAAACACCACCCCACCCAACCATTCAAAACCTCATCCATCACTTTGCTACAATATTTCAAGAACCCACTACACTACCACCTTTTAGAGCTCACACCCACTCAATACCATTAGTTCCAAACACTAGCCCACCCAATATTAGACCCTACAGGTATCCCTATTCACAGAAGCATGAGATTGAAAAACAAGTTGGTGACTTGCTGCATATAGGTTTTATTTGCCCTAGTCAAAGCCCATTTGCAAGTCCTGTACTCTTAGTTAAAAAGAAAGACAATACATGGCATATGTGCATAAACTATCGAAAATTGAACCAGATCACAATTCCTGCCAAATACCCCATTCCAAATGCTAATGAATTGCTTGATGAGCCACATGGAGCAACAGTATTTTCAAAAATTAATTTGAGGTCCGGGTATCATCAAATACGGGTTCATCTAGATGACATCCAAAAAATAACTTTTTGGATACACTCAGGGCACTATGAATTCATTGTGATGCCGTTTAGTCTCATTAATGCTCCCTCCACTTTCCAAGCAGCAATGAATAAGCTCTTTAGGCCTCACTTACGCAAGTTCATTCTAATCTTCTTTGATGACATTCTTGTGTTCAGCAAGGACATTCAACAGCATCATAGTCATTTACAAACCGCACTGCAACTCCTCCATGACAATCAATACTATGCTAAGACTTCTAAGTGCCTTTTTACTCAATCTAAGATTTCTTTCTTGGGTCAAGAAAAAATTCATGTTGTCCTAAATTGGCCTACCCCCTCTAATATAAAAGAGTTACGTGGGTTCTTAGGACTCACGAGCTATTACCGTCATTTTGTCAAGAATTATGGGGCCATCGCAAAGCCATTAACAAAGCTTACTAAGAAAAATGGGTTCATTTGGTCTCAAGTAGGGGTGGAAATGTTTTCCTAATCCGAAAATACCTGACCGACCCGAACCGAAAAAAGGTCAGTTAGTTTCAGGTGGTATAAGATATCGGTTTAAAACGGATTAAAAAATTGGATAAATTTTATAATTCGGTCGGAAGCGGATTGATTGGATTCTAACTAGTTGTAACCGAATCCGACCGATTGAAAATGATTCTCGTATGGCATTTACACTTTTATTTCTTTAAAATCCTTCTTAATCTCTCTCCTTTCTCCCTTTTTATTCATTTCTTATCCATGTTTTAAACAACAAATGACAAAATGCTTAAACTAAACGCATATAATTCGGTTAGGTTTATTTTATGAATTTAACATGAACTCATCTTTTAAAAATAAGAAATTATTAATGGATTGATTTAAATATTTTATCTTGTTTTAATATATGGTGTCAATTGTGATGCAAAGAAAATATAAGAAAATGAAGATTGCTTTTATTTTTGGAATTCATGTAATCTTGCTTTTAACACATTTTTAAATTTTTAAACCAACCGAACCCGCTTAAAATCATTATAAACCGATTAATCGGTTAATGTCGGATTAAGAGTTTAAAGCGGTCGGTTTCGGTTGAAATTTGGATATAAACGATTAGGGGCGGTCGGTTGAAATTTATTCACTAATCGGTTCTATCCGACCGATTCCCACCCCTAGTCTCAAGTAGCAGAGGAAGCCTTCTTAAATCTCAAAAAAGCACTCACATCTGCCCCAGTCCTACAGTTACCCAATTTTAACAAGCCATTCACAGTAGAGTGTGATGCTTCTTTAGGAGGTGTTGGTGCCATTCTTTTGCAAAAGGGACACCTAATAGCATATTTCAGTAAGGGACTCTCATTCTCCAATCGTTTAAAATCTACTTATGATAGAGAATTGCTTGCTTTAGTATTGGCTTTGCAGAAGTGGAAGCATTACTTGTTAGGAAGGCATTTTTTTGTTAAAACTGATCAATGCAGCCTCAAATTCTTGTTGGACCAGTGACTTACCACCAGTGAACAGCAGCGCCTTCTCATCAAATTATTGCCTTTTGACTTTTCCATTGTATACAAGAAGGGTGCAGAAAATAGGGGTGCCGATGCTCTCTCAATGCATCCATTTCATGCTAAATTATTATCATTAGTTGTTCGTATTTCTCTGGATTTTCTGGAATTATAGGATGCATTACAACAAGACCCTTACACAAGAGAAATCATGGCTGACCTATCCAAAGATCCAAACTCTCATCCTAATTTTCACGTGGCAGCTAAGAGGCTCTATTACAAGGATCGCTTGGTGATTCCTAATCTTCCTTCACTTAAAGAAAAATTATTGGCTGAATCTTAGAACACTCCCACAGCAGGATATGGAGGCTACTTGAAGACGTTAAGTGTTTGACAGCAGTATTTTATTGGCTAAAAATGAAAATAGACGTAAAAACCTGGGTTCAAAAATGTTTCACTTGCCAACAGTCCAAATACCAAACCTTGGCACCAACAGGCCTACTTCAACCTTTACCTATACTACAACAAATATGGGAGGACATTTCTCTTGATTTCATTACTAGGCTACCAAAATCTGGGGGATATGATACAATCCTCGTAGTGGTGAATCACCTCAGTAAATACTCTCATTTTGTCCCTTTATCTCACCCTTATACTGCAAAAAGTATCGCCTCTATTTTTTGTAGGGAAATTGTTCGCCTACATGGTATACCAAAATCAATTGTCTCAGATAGGGATGTTGTCTTCCTCAGCATCTTCTGGCAAGAACTTTTCAAGCTCAATCAAACTTGACTCTCCATGAGCACTGCTTACCACCCCCAATCCGACAGGCAAACAGAGATTGTTAATATATGCTTAGAAACCTATCTAAGATGCTTTGCTAGTGAGCAACCACGTTCATGGCACCAATACCTTCACTGGGTAGAATATTCATTCAATACTGGTTTCCACACATCTACTGGAACATCTCCCTTGTATATGGAAGAGAACCTCCCACTGTCCAGCCATATATTCAAGGAGAGACTCACATTGCTGAACTTGAAGAACAACTTATGAATAGAGACGAGATGTTGAAAATTTTAAAAGACAATTTGCACAGAGCTAATCAAGAATGAAAGTTCAAGTTGATTCCAAAAGACGTGAACTGCATTTCAAGATGGGTGATTTTGTCTTCTTAAGGTTCCAACCATATTGCCAGCACTCCCTAGCAAAAAGGAGATATGAAAAATTGTCCCCTAGATTCTTTGGACCTTGCAAAATTATAAAAAAAAGTGGGACCTATTGCATATGAATTAGAGTTACCAGAATCTGCCCAAATCCACCCTATCTTCCACATTTCCTTATTAAGACCTGCTTATGGAGTACACACGCCTCCTGTACCTCTAAATTTGCCCATTAATTCAGATTGGGAGCTAAACTTATCACCTTCTAAAGTTCTATGCCATCGTTGGGTGAAAGATGGGGGAAAGCATACTCTCGAGCTCTTAGTTCAATGGAGTGATCGTCCTCTAGAAGAAGCTAGCTGGAGAATTATGACTTACTCAAGGGACAATTTTCTGATTTTCACCTTGAGGACAAGGTGTCTTTCCTAGGGGGAAGTAATGATACAACACCGCCTTTGCTCACTTACTCTAGGAGGTAGAAACGTGCTACTGAGTTGGAAAGTTTTAACTAAGTCAGCAACACTCCACCCATTTTCTGCAGAATAGGCTGAAAGTAAGGTGTTGGCAGTTTTTAACTATGAGAAAGTGCAGCCATAATAATAGGAGTTGTGTTTATTATGGGTGAACATACAGTCAAGGAATTAGGATCTGTTATGTTATTTTATTTTGTTTTGTTAAGTTACTATAAATACCCCCACATAGGTTTAGTGTGGGCATCTGAAATTACTTTGTTTTGTATTCCTTGTTGGGAGTTAGTCCACTCCATACGGACATATTGGTTAGGAATGATAATTGTTCAGATTCTGCACTTGTTGTTTCCAGCTTTTTCTACTCTTTCTTTGTCTTTTCTGTAACTCTGTTTCTGGTGTCTAACAGGGTACTTCACATGACATGGCTTTCTTGGAATTTATGGATACTATAGGTGGTATTGAACTGGATTTCAGTGGACCAGCGTATACATGGGATAATGGCAGAGTGGGTGATCAAATGATAAGGAAACATTTAGACAAAGTTATCTGTAATGAAAATTGGAGACTAATGTTCCCACGAGCAGTTGTAAGCCATCTAGTGAGCCGTCATTCTAACCACTACCTAATTCTTTTGGATGCATTTTTTAATTGTAATAACAACCCGAGACCTTTTCGTTTCCTTGCTGCATGGTTCCGGGATAGTTCTTGAATTGACGTTATCAATTATGCTTGGAACTCTGCTACAGTTGGTTCAGCTCCAGTTCAATTACTGCACAAAACCAAAAAGGTGCAGAAGGCCCTCATCAAATGGAATCGCGAACATTTTGGCTACTGCCATACTAAGCTTCAACAACTTTACAAGAGATTACATGAACTGTCCTCCTAACCTCCCACTCAAGACAACAAAGCTTTGCAAAATCATTTGAAGTGGAATATCCAAGAACAATTAGCTAGATAGGAGGAAATATGGCAGCAAAAATCAAGAATTCTGTGGCTCCATCACGATGACACTAACTCCAAATTCTATCATTTATCAACAATCATCCGAAGGCGTCGCAATGATATTGCTGGCATCCAACTCCCATCAGGATCCTGGTTAAGAGATAGGGGCAGATTGCGGATTACTTTATTCACAACTTTTCCAAGCTATTTACGTGTGAAGTGAGGACCCCACCAATTGACTTAGCAAACTTAATCCATCCAGTCATTATGGATGAGGAAAATACCATGTCGACAAAGATCCCTTCTGCCGAGGAAATTAGAAATACCTTATTGATCATGCCGGATCTCAAAGCACCTGGCCCAGATGGAATCGTGGCATTATTCTACAAAAAATGCTATGATACTGTGGGGCCAACTGTTGCAGAGACTAAGCAACACTTTTTCTCCACTAGGAACATGTCGAAGGAACTAAATTCTACTTTCCTAGTACTTATTCCAAAGGTTAATGGGTCAAAGAGCTTTAGAGATTACCGCCCTATTAGCTTATGCAATGTTATATATAAATTAATTTCCAAAATAATTACTAAACGAATGCGGCCAGTTATGCATAAATTGGTATCACCAGTGCAATCAGCCTTTGTTCCTGGCCGATGGATGGCAGAGAATGGTTTGTTGGCCCAAGATATCATCCATACTTTCAACAAAAAGCAAGGCTTAGGAGGATTACTAGGAATCAAACTCGATATGAAAAAAGCATATGATCGGGTTGAATGGCCATTTCTACTTAAAATTCTTGAACTGTTTGGATTCAGCTTAACCTTCGTGCAGTGGATTAATCAATGTATATCCATAGTTTCATTCTCCATTCTCATCAATGGTAGCTCCACCTCATCTTTTGCCCCAACCAGAGGAATTCCGCAAGGAGATCCTTTATTCCCTTATTTGTTCATCCTTGTTTCAGAAGTTCTATCCAGATTATTGTATCAAGTCGAAGCTGCTAGGAAAATACTTGGTGTCAAAACCTCAAGGCATGGCCCTGCAACCTCCCATCTCATGTTTGCTGACGACACTATCTTGTTTACTCGTGCTATAGTAGCGAAAAGTTTTAACAATTAGGCGAGATTCTTATGACCTATGAGCAGTGGTCTGGACAGCAAATAAATAGGCATAAGTTTGGCATTTTCTTCTCTCAGAACATGCCATCACCAACCAAAACTACTATCATTAATACTATGGGTATGATAACCTTGAGAGGAGATGCACGATACCTCGGGATCCCTCTATTCTTAACCTGCAATAAGACGTACAACTTTCGATTTTTATTAGATAAAGTTAAGGCAAGATTGGCAAGATTGGCAAGCTGGAAGAAAACAGTCTCTCTTCGGCTAGATGAGCTACCATGATCCACTCAGTTTTAAATCAGATCCCGATCTACACTATGTCCACCTTAAAGATCCCACAGGACATATGTCAGCAACTTGACTCACTATGCTGTCATTTCTGGTCACGAGTGCCTGAGAAAAAAGGCATTTCTTTAGTCCGCATGCTTGGATGTCGCTTTGCCGTCATAAATCACATGGGGGCTTGGGCTTCAAATTATTTGCTGATTTAAACTCAGCCTTGCTGTCCAAACTCACTTCGAAAATTGCTACAAAAACTGACAAACATTGGGTCCAATGCTTTTAAACGAAATACCTTGGATCCAATCATATTTTTCAAGCCCAGCCACAGATGACGGGATCTTGGGCTTGGAGAGGTATTCTCGTGGGGCTTTCTATTGTAAAGAAACATGCTCTTTACTTGGTGGGACCGGCTTCCCACATTAGAGTCAATGCTAATCTATGGGTTGCTAAATGCCCTAACTATATTCCCCCATCCAAGGAAGGTTTCAGTTTTAATACTGGCTATACAGTTAACAATTTAATGCTCAATAATAAAAAGGAGTGGAATCAAGATGTTATCCAGCATTTATTCCTAACTCAAGTGGCCCACCATATCCTGCACACGCCCATCCATATGCACACGTCTGACCGGCTAATATGGATGCCAACTTCTTCAGGCACTTTCACTATTTCACTACAAAATCTGCCTATAAAACCATTATTTCTCCAAGACTCAACAATAACCCTCTTGAGATAAGGATGAAAATATGGTCATTGCTTATTCAACACAGATGGAAGCTGTTTCTATGGAGGTACATCAAGGACGTCATGCCAACCAGGGCTCGCCTAGGCAATCTCACAAACTCAGGTGACGTTCTATGGAGGTACCTCTGAGACTGAACTTCATATTCTTGAAAAATGTGAGGTACCAAGAGCATTATGGTTTCACTTTAAGGACATCAATTTCCTTCAGTTAGCATCCGTTTCAACTGTTAAATTCATGGAGGCCTTAGTGGTTGGCAACGGCCGACTTTATCCTATGGGAGATGAAGATGCACGCAGACAACTCAGTGCATTTGCAGCTATTGCTCTTAAGCGATGCTGGGAGGCCAGAAACAAATTGATTTTCCAAGACATTCCCTTTGATCTTAATTGCCTCTGCATGAAAATTGAGGATGATTTGCAGGAAGAGGAAACTCGATTCCGACAGGAACAATCCTCCAGATCTTCATCCATTGGATTCTCTTCAACCATGACTATAACAACAAACTGCTAGACACCACCCCCTTATCATCAACTCAAATTAAATGTGGATGCTACATGGCAATTTGGACGAGTAGCTATGGCGATTATAACACGTAAGTATGAGGGTGAAGTTGCCAGCTTTTGGTATGATAATAGTGCATGTCCTACTCCTCTAGCGGCAGAATTGTTAGCTATTCATAAAGCCTTTTTGGCCTCCTACAATTTCTCTAATCAACAAGTTATTATAGAAAGTGATTGCCAATCAGCAATCCGCTCTTTACAACAAGTTTCCACTTGTCCATGGCAAACTCATTCTGTATTTGAACCAGTTTTAGAACTATATCGAGTTGTTCATAATGTAACTTTACGTTAGTACCATCGTTCTTGTAATCAGGTAGCACGTGAGGCTGCAAGTTGGGTCTTTAATGTTCTAGGCACTGGTACAAGACATCTTTCAGATGTGCCTCTGCCTCTATGTGTTCTTGTAGCCCAGGACTTGTCTAACATTCTTGTTTAATGGAATTCTTCTTTTTAGCAAAAAAAATATTATTTTTAGGCCTATAGAACAAGGGGTCAGTCGATACATCTGCAGCAATGTGTCACCAAAAGAATAGCATTCACATGGGATGAACCTAAATTTGTAAGAATTTTAACAAATTCATCAAATCCCTATTCCGGATCAAGAACTAAAATTAAAGAGAGGTCAGAATTACATATTTCTTTCGCTGGTTGATTTGTTTATAAAGGTTTAAATTTATTTCATATTCAGAATAAAAAGTTCAACACTATATAAGAATTCAATATATTATTAAAAATTAATAATAGTTAAGAAATTTTTAACTATAATAAAAATTTTAATAATTTTTATTCATATAATAATACACAAATAAGTAATAATATAAAATTAATTTATATTCATAGTAAAACAAATTTAAATTCTATTTATAATAGTGGTTAAAGAAACTATGATAACAAAATCATCTCCGCTCAATAGTATGTGATAGTTCTAATAAGGTAAGCGATCAATAATTTTGTGTGTAAAAAAAATAGATAATTTAACAAAATGATAGTTCTTCCATATCCAAAATAAAAGTTAGGGTATGAATACCTTGAGTAAATAATAAATTTTCAACCATTCAATTTTTTTGTCATTAAATCTAAGGGTTGTGACAATTTAATTAGTAACTTATTTAACTAATCAACTAAATTTATTACAAAAATATCCATAATATCTTACTATTAACAAATTTTTTCATCTTTTACCATACATTATCTATTTATTCAAATTTTTGCTTCTTTTATTAGCATTAGAGGAAAATTTTACTTTTTTTTATATATTTGAATCAAATATTAATATAATTTAAAATATAAATACAATTTCTTAAAATTATATTAAATATTAAATGAAATATTTATTACTTTTATAAATATAGTTAGTTCTTATAATAATTTTAAGATTAGTGAAGTTGGTAAAGGAATCTTACATTTTATTTTTCATACATAAACTCTCCCCCAAATTCCATTTATTCTTAAAAAAATAAAGAAGATTAAATTATATTTATAGTGACAGAATAATTAATTATTATTTTTAAAAGTGATAATCATTATATTTTTAAATTTTATAAATGGAATCATTTGTTTTTTATTTTTATAATATTTTTAATAGAAATTAGAAGTAATTATTTTTATCTCACTAAAAAGTATTTATCTTAATTCTCTAGTATATAATTTGAATTTTATTCAATGCATAAAAAATTATCCAACATACTAATAAAAAATTGAATTTAATCAATTTCTATAAACATCAAAATTCATGCCTATTTTATATTTTATTATATAATCATGAATAATTTTATATTTATCATATTATATTAATATGAATGATTTATTTTATCAAATATACATTTGATATATAAAAGTAATTGAAAATATATTAAAAGTATTAATTAGATAAAAATAAAATCATTACATATATCTTCATAATTTATTAATCATAATGGAATGATGAATCAGACATCATTAAACCTTCTTTTAATTTTATTTATTTTCAAATTTTTTATTCACTAAATAAGTTTCTCTATAATCAAATATTTAATAAATATCAAAATCATTTAAAAATGTAAATATAAAAATTTTAATCAAATATAAATTTTAGAAAAAATAAATTTAATTAAATAGATTTTGTATAAAGTCATATATTAAGATAAGAATACTTTTTAATAATTATTTTAAGTAAAATTTAATCTTAATTTATTTTATAAAATTTTATATTATCAATATTTGTCAATTAAGTTTTAGATATTATATTGGATATAATGAATTCATGCTCTCATTTTCACTTATTACCTTATATTTTAATTATTTTTTAATTTTATTTTTATAAAATTTTACACGAATCATATAATATATTTTTAATATTATTAATGAACAAGAAGTTAAGTCATTCAAAAAAATAAAAATAATCAAAAATTTTATTAAATATAGAAAAGTTGTAGCAATTTTTAATAATACACTAAGTGACATTACAAAATTTTATTATATTATTTTAAAATGTTAAGATGAAAATTTTATTGCATAAATTGACTTTTAGTTTTTAGAATTTAAATTAATTTATTAATGTTATAAATAAAATAATTTTATACTATTATTTATCATGCATTTTACATTATTAAAAATTTGTAAATTATTTTTACTAAAAATAATAATTTATGATCACATTTATTTTTTTAATAATATGAGACCTTTTATACAAAAATTTTTCATTAATAATATAATATATAAAATTCTAATATTAATATTACTAAATAATCATATTTTTATGGTATTTTATATCACAAGCTAATGAACGTTTTATAGAATGTAAATTAAGAAAAAAAATTGGGTAAAGTGTTTGGTAAAAATAAAAAAATATTATATCTAATTTGTCAATGTGTATAATTAGTAAATATAAAAAGTAAGTGAGGTAAAAAGAAAATTTTATTTTACTGTCTTATTTAGATAATAAATAGTGTGGACCCTACAAAATAATACAAGTGGCAAATATTTATTATTATTATCAGTTGGGGTATCAATACTCAAATTTTTAGTCTAGGTATTATAGAATTATCCTTTAACAAAATTATTCATATGTGCATATACTTTTTTTAGAAAGGTATAAAAGTTTTTTTGTAAAAATTTAGGATGATAATATCTAAATGCATAACAAGTAAGAATTTAGTGTAATTATATTTTATGTATAACATAAAAAAATAAAAATGAATTTTAGTGCAAGTAATATGTTTTTAAAAAATAAAATTAGGGTTAAAAGTTATAAAAATATTTCTAAAGCCAAGTAAATCTTTTATTTGAACTAAATATACGTGATTCTATGTAAACTATTTTTAGTGTAGTTCTATAAAAAAAAAAAGAAAAAAAAGGTTTCTTATTTAACAAGAAGATAGACAAACAAAAATCAAAGTATAAATTATATAAAAATTATTTTTAGTATAGAAATTATGATTTCACAATATTAAAAAAATGAATTACAATCTTATATTATGTATTTGTACCTCTTTCCCTTTCATAAAATTTATTTTTAGTGTATGAATACCTAAAATTTTTTATTATATTTGTAAATATTTTAAAGTTTTAGGAGGGGTTGTACTATATAATAATATACATATACAGGCGAAAGTGTAAAGTCTTGGGGGGTAGGATCACCCCTATACCCTTGACTCCACTGAGATATGAGTTCCTTTCAAGTTGCCTTTTGTCATTTGATGCTTACTCAAAATTCTTGTTGTATTTTAGGATTTAGATCAATTATTGATTTAATGAAAATTATTGTTGAGTATTTTCTAGATGAAAAAAATCTTGATTTTCCTTAATCTTTGGTTCAGATCTCCTTGAGCATTAGTTATCCTTCTTTATCAAGAAGATTTTTTGGTGCCAAGGGGTCAGATAAATCGCTGTCTGGTTGAGCCTGGCAGTCGTCACCTCTAAATAGGCCCCACCGCAAGTTCCATACATTCATCTGTTAATCAAATATGTGCCACTTAGAAAAACTACTTGAAGGACCATATATTCATTATACTGAAGACACGAGGAGAGCATGGATTTCAAATTTTTACAATTTCCGCCTCTGCAGCACCAAAATGAAGCTAGTCTCAGTTGATCCACATGAATAATGATGATGGTTTTTGTGTTTTGATGGGACTCACATGCAAGAGACGATTGCCAGTTCTGCCAGAGCATTACTCACATTGTAGTGAATAATCTTCCAGTTACAGTCTGGCAAGACTAATTAATAGAACCATATATGCTTATCCCTTTTTTGCTATGAAATATGCTTAGCCTTATATGAATGGGATATTACTTTTGGATTATGCATGTACTTATAATTATGTAAATGTTTGCGGTAGCAAAAAGAGGACAAAAAGTTAATAGAGCATTTAAATAAAATATTAAAAAAACAAAAATTAGATAACAGTATCATAGTCGAAATATAATTTTAAATTATCATACATGTTAAATTATAGGCATTTCATAATTAAAAAAATACATTCCATAAGTATATAGATCCTTTCCAATAACTATAATTGCAGTTGCTGCATCTAACTGTTCAAATAAATGGAACCCAAACATTTGTAAATGCAACAAGTGCTGTTACAATTATTACTGAGGATCCGGTCTATTCCGTTAAGGTTTGACAACAACCTTTGACAAGGGACAACCTCACAATTAATCTTATCTAATTCAATTAGCTTTAGATGAATTTATTATGATATTTTAGTAATTTTTTTTCAAAGATTACAAGAATATAAATAGACTAAACCTGATCAAACCCAATTGAAAATAATGAAGCCTTGTAACTAATTTTGAACTTTAATATGATGTCTTAATAGTTTAAAGAGATATAACTCGTGTTTCAATACTTTAGTGAAAGTAAAATTTACAAATCAATGGAGATATTGACACATACTAGAATTTTAACTGAGTCCGTGAAAACACTTTTAACAAGGTCAGATATAACTGAGTGCTTGTATGTATACGGCAAACGTCCGAAAAACAAAAAGGGGAGGAGAAAAAAAAAGCTTATAGCTTTTGTTCTCGTCTATTAATAACCGAAATATCTAGGTGACAAAAAAAATTGCGAGTCTCGCTTATTTACTCAATCTCTATTAGATTCCAGAATCGGACTCCATATCTAGTTATTTGAGGCGGTCAATGAAATTACTAGAGACTACCACTGTCCCGTTGGAAATCTGGAATCCATGTTTCTAATGCCACTTTTAGTAACTTACTGTTGAATACAATAAAAAGTAGAGTTGACTTGTAGTTTAAAGCTTCCACAAGTAACAATACAATTTAATTGATTACACTTAATTGATTACACAGCAAACCCTATTAATATGCGGTCCTATTGTAAGGCTGTCAAATATTCCATGATAGCCAATACAGACATATTCAACTGAGATCCTGTCATCGCTTATTTGAAATGATTGGACTTCAAGGCATAAAGCTTGTGTTTACATACAAGCAACTGTCTACAAAGAATGCCATTTTATGTGCAGAAGCCATCAAAGTATGCAGTTTTTTGTACATCTGGCCTCTATGCAGCACTTCGCCTGTGAGCAGATGCATGTGGCATAGGGTATGGCATAGGACCCATATTCACCGGAGCACCAGGAACAACCGCACCAGGAACTTGTGCCCGGACACCATATGCCATGTGTGCCTGGGCGGGGAGATTTACCGGGGTACCCACTGCAGATACAAGGGGCCCTACTATAGGCTGCCCTATAGTTGGGGCAGCGTATATTCCAACAGTAGGGGCCCCAGTTGGAGTTTGAGGGGCTTGTTTGGTTGATTTGCCCGCAGAATTTCCAGCAGAAGAACCATTTGTTTGGCCAGTAATTGGTCCTTGAGGCGCTGAAACGTCTCCATTGTTCACGCTGGTAATGTCATGTATACTGGATCGCCTTCTATCTTTATTCATTGAGTTCAATCGAATGAAGTATTTTTGGGCATGGCTTGCTACTTGTGTAGGTGTTCTTGTCACCACAAAGTTCCTAGATATACTCCGCCAGTCACCTTTTCCGTATTTATCCAAGCCAAGAAGAAATAACCTGTTCAACAAACTTGAAATATTTATACCTAACAAACCTTAGGATACAAGCTAAGCACAGGGAATCATGTCCCTATACAATCCAGAAACTCCAAATGAAAAAAATCAGTAATTAAACATAAAACTACACAATCAAGCAATCACAGATGGTCGATCGATAACTTCAAATGGAAGGCAAACTCTGGCAATTGTCAATGCCGTTCCATTGATCTATCTTCATACATCACAACAACTCAATACGATGAGTCTTCATACAAAGTAATCAAAATACCATTTCACTGATACAATTTCGACAGCTAGTGGAAACATTGGATGAAGCATCATTGCATTTTCATTTACACTTCAATTATATATGCCTATATCTAGTCATAACCAATGCCAAGCACCTGCAGAGGCCTAGGAGCTGAAAAGAATAAAAGCAGAACTCAAGTAATTTATTTATACTATGATGCGTAAAATTATGACTTGAAACCCATTTCTAGTTTCAATTTGGTTTTTAGCAAGCAAATTTTTTTGATAACCACTCACATACATCATGCTTTTCCACTTGCCAAGCATCCCACCTGACAAGTAAAGACAACCCGTTGGACTCTCAAAACAAACCCAACTCCTAGCAACCCTAGTTATTCTATCTGGCAGGGAAAATTGTCTCCCACAAAATTCAAAACTAAACAGACAGAGGAACACAAAAAAGCATGCAACAATTTAATATGGTTCAGCAATTTTCCAACATGCAGAGATTAGAAAAGAACTTTCCACCAGAGGTCTATAAAAACAAAATGGACATCACAAGATCAGTGTTTATAAAAGCTCCTCTAAAGTTCAAATATACAAAGCACCGCAACTGTCTCAGCACTACCTCCACATCTACAAACCTATACAAGGGATTTAATTAACACTATTGAAACTCTCACGAACTCAGAATTATCTCTCATGCCTCTAACAAGCAAAAAGGCTATACTGGTGAGCAATCACTAATCATTTTAGCAAAAAGTTACCGACTTGCTCATCAAGAAATTTCAAAATAACGAGCTAACCATATTTTAACAAATCAGAATTTGGATCAAAAATCATTCTACAAGTTGGTATTCATATTTGTTCTCTCCATACAGGTTCACATCCACATAAAAGTGAGGTCAAAGTAAATGTTTAATTTAACAGGATGGCACTTGAATAGTACGGAAAGGTCCAACTAAATCCTAATAATGTATTCCAAACTGCTGATATTTTGCAGACTCTTCTTTGAAAGCCCATGGACTATCTTGAGATCTCAATAAATACAATGTCACTGAAAATGGCTGAGACTCAATACAGCAAAGATCCTACAGTTATTAAGTACTTAGTAAATTCATAAGTTTTATGAATACATTGAGAAAGGCTAGAATGTGTGGAAATACCAGGTCGAGAGTAGAATATAGTAAGTATGGCTTTGTTCCTAGGATCCAGAATCACAATCAGCAGCAGGGTTTATGTTCATATAAATCTAGCAAAAGTATCTGTCTATACTACAGCAGTATGATACGATTGCATTTAATCAATACAAGAGCCCATGACACATGAGATGTTCTTGGCAGCAGAAAAAATGGGTTTGCTAAAATGCAAATGTATGTACTAAACATGTTGCATTTATTCCAGAAAAAATAATGAACTTTATTATGTTTCAGAAGCATAGTTATCAAAAGCACACTATTGCCCATTGCAATGCGCAAAGGCTCCAGCGCAACGCAACAAGCACTGCATTGCCCAGATGATTTGGTGCAATTTTGGTGCATGCAATTTATACCATCTCCAGGCACTGGGCAATTGCGCAATTTCATTTTGGTGCAAAATTATAAAGCCCAGTCAGATTTGACCCTCAGAATTGCAACCCTATTTTCAGCCCCATTTCTCTGCAAACAACAATCTCCAAAGTCCGCCTGCTGACTGGAGCTTCTTCACCGGTGATTAGCCACAGCTCTAGCAACTGGGTGGCTCTCTGACAACTGGGCATCTCTCCACTGAATGATTCTGTTTTTTTCATTTATTTTTTTTCCTGTTTTCCTCTGCATTCTGCTGAATTGCAACTGGGCATCTCTCCTTTTCTTTTTCTCTCCCCCTTGCTGTTTGCCTCTTTACCTGTTAAATGGTTCATTTTTTCTGCCTTTGACCTTCAATTGTTTACTCAAATTTTTTGCTGCTGTTCGGCTCTGTTTTTGTATTGTTTTTGTCTATTTAGTTTTCTGGCTCGGTGCTTCTAAAGTTCTAAACAAAAGCTGTTCTGAATTCTGCTTTTCTTTTAATTTACATGGGTCACATGTGTCTTCTATTTTTGCTGTCCTGAATTTAGCTGTCATATGTATCCCATATTTAGCATTTTAGCTGTTCTGAATTGTGCTATTTTTCCTCTATTTGGCTTAATTTCAGTGTTTATTGTGTTTTATGTTTCAATTTAATGTTTTATTGTTATGCACCAAAAATGAAATTTCCTTGCGCAACACAATGCATTGTGCACTATACAGCAAAGGGCCCTCATTGCCATTGTGCATGTGCACCATAAATAACTATGTTCAGAAGTCAATTCAATTTGAGAATAAACAAATGTTTGGTAAAGGACAATTCAGAAACCATCATAAAATGCTTGTTATAAGTAGGGAATAGGAAATGCTCATGGAGAACTAAAGGCCTTGTGCATTTAAAGTAAGTAGATTGAGTATCAAGAAAAGGGAAACCAAGGCTAAGTTGGAGGAGACAGCACCTCTGATGATGACTGCTCTAGCAGTAATTATAAAGGTTGCAGAGGTAAGTTTCCACACAGGCTTTTAATTAACAAAAATAAAGCAAAGCCCAATACTTTTGCAGGCATAAACTAACTTATCCCTCTCCAAACTAAAGTTTGCATACAAACAAGAAATAAGGAGAAAGAGAGAGAGAGAAACTACGTATTCATCCATCTTAAGACTTCAAAGAAGAAAGTCTTCATCTACAAACTAAATGCAGCTAGCTACATGATAGCACAAATGTGTCATTGAACAACGTTGGACAAATTGTAGTACACAGAAGACAAAAAGATCATACCCCAGATTACATCCCGAATTAAATGCCAAGTGCCAAGCAAAACGATAGAACAACTGCACAAGTACCAATATTCAACCAAAAATTCCATCATTATATCTCATTCCATTAAGAGAACAATCCAAATACATGGACCCCTGGTATCTTGACAAAATGCACATGGAAATACACACATTTCCAAAATATAATTGGATAGAACACTAGGTGTGAAACATATGCCAAATTACTTAATTTCTAAAGAAACTCTTTTTCATCAATTAATAAAGTGCAAAGTCCAGACTTCCTCACCCAACAACTTATGTTCTTTTTTCCAAAACTACTCTAATTGACCTTTGCTGGAATTGTCCCATAACTTATCAGATGTAAAATCCTAATTCAGCCATTGCAGCTACTGTTGGCAACACCCAAACAACCATCAATTCATCCTTAAAATCCCATCCCATTTCTGCCAGACCTATTTCCTTCCAATTCCCAATGAAGCTACAATTTCTGCAGCGTTTTACCTTTAATTCATCCCACAGAATCGTAACTCTGACCCTTTAGATCCTGAGTTATCCTATGACATCAATCAATAACAGAACTATGATTTATAAGCTCTTTACCAAGACCCTATAGAAGCAGAAACAAAACATCTACACAATGTGTTCACCCTCATTTGTGAACAAAACCATTCACATTCGCAGTTCACTAACACATACCAGATGTTAGAACATCATCAATTCTAGAATCCCAGTCCTCCCAAATAAAACATGAGAAGCAAAAAAGTCAAACTCTAACTTGAGAATTCTACATACTTCAGAAAATTCACAAGAGAAACCCCACATAACATCGATGTAATGACATCCAAAAGAAGTAGATGGAAAAACACTATCCCATAGAAGATGAAAGGGACGGATTTATGTTGAAAAACTCTGGCATTCTCTCCAACCAAAGACACCACAAAAGCCAGCAAAACTAAAACTCACCACATAGTACACTTCCAAAGCATCTAAAATTCCTTCCTACTACCTAAACCCCAGAATGGATAGATAAGAACTTATCCAAGGAATCAACACAAACCCACTTTTTCTCAATAAAACCATAAAGGTGATACCAAAAGCTACCAGGCCACCCAGAGCAAAAAAAATGTGGTTGTCTGTTACCAAGCTTTGATAACACAAAAAATGGTACAATGCGTCAATGTCTTCCTGGACTAGCAATTTGGATGTTAAATTCAAATGTTAGTCTATTTAAGCTTTGTTAAAAACTAAAACTGCTTACAAGTGTGAATAAATGTTGCAATATTAACACATCAATTTACACAAATTCAACAACCACTAAAATTTCAGGATAGTAGCCCTGTGGCGGCAAAGTGGTGTCTTTCAGTATGACATTGTGTGCCATGATACAATTCGAATCCATTTACTATTATAGGAGTTCCTTACAGAAACTGTCTTCCCGCTCCCTCTCTATAGCTCACATAAGTAGATAAACAGGATGGATTGTAAAATATTATTTCAGCCACATCGACATATGTGCCTGCTGTCTCCTTGCCCATAGTTTAAACCCAAAAAGATGGACTATGTCATTCAAGATGGATAGGTATAGATGGATATCATCATATTAAGCAGCAACAACAACAACAACAAAGTCTTATCCTGCTAAGTGAGTATCATCATATTAAACAGATTAAAAATAATCAAATTACATTAATTACTGAAGAGGGAAAAGTATAATTGTGAAAAGTCAATACATAACTTTGCACTTCCACAATTGTCATGTCCAGAGAGATGTTGCAAATAAAGATTGAAATAACTGCATTTTTCCCTCACTCAAAAAACAGTTCAAATGTACATCACCCAGGTCTAATGCTTCTTACAAGTTTTTCAGTCCCTTTCTCTAAACACAAGATTTATACAGACAGGGCAATTAATCATACTACTATTATGCACCTCATACCAGATACCACTAAATCACATAGGGAAACAGAGAAGAAATTTGCCAATTAAAAAGCTATTGCTTGAAACAGCAAATGCTAAGAGCATGACAGCAGCTAGGATTGAATTCCACTGGCCAATTAACAACATAAAATCTCCCTCTCTTCATCTATTCTGTGGGTGGGGATCTGAATAACACATTATACCATGATGGACATAACAGACAACCAACAAAAGACATGGGTACTGTAATCCTGAATACTAGGAAAGTATTGGGTGAAAAAAAATTCAGCACATCCATGTTTGGACATGGGTAAGACTCCAACTGCAATTGCTGAAACACACAGGTCATAGATGACCAGAGAGATGCTTGATGATAGTGAAATAGCTGCATAAATTATATCTTTATACCATATGAGAGAATCAGAGATCATTATTGTAATTTCATGGTCACTAATCAACATGATGAACAGTTGACATGGACATAGAATAAAGTACCTTGACCAAAACTTTTTTTTTCTTTTTTGACATTAAGATTCCCCTCTCTCTCCTCCATTTTACCTAGGTCATACTTCAGTTCCAAATGCTACTACAATGCCATAAACTTTTTAACACCCACCAGATGTCAGAATCTTGAAAAGAATCCTGTAAGACAGATACTCTGGATGACTGTAGAATGAATTTAAGATCCATGTGCAAATTTGACCAACCAAGATCATTAAAAGTAATTTGTTAAGGTACAGAAAGAAAATATCATTGCATAAACATGCCATAATACTCAGAGTGCTTAGGACAGAGTGCTCAGTAGGATATGCAACTGAATCCAAAAGCAAAAATCCACATAAAAAGCTTGAGACAACGAATAGAGTGAATTAAAAGTAAGTTACCAACCAAACTTGCAGTTATAATGGCTATTTGTTACCAATTATGTAAACATATAAGCAATACCAAACTTACCTGTGTTCATCCTCTGTCCAAGCAATACCCTTTCTTCGTTCCTGATCTGATCTTGAAGCCTTAGTTCCATGATTATCATTGTTGTTGTTCCCAAGATGGCCACCCTTTTTGCCACCACCTTCATCAATGGCATGGCTTGTCAAACCCTCTGATGAAGAATTATATGACGGAAGAGGCACACAACCAGATTCGATCTGGTTGACATCTTCAACTAAGAGCTCATAGTGAAATTTAATCTCTTCTAAAGTTTTCCCAGGTACATCAGCTGCAATCTTCTCCCATCTATCCGAAGCATCCTCAGGATATGTTGCTAGGGCATTTTCAAATGCTTTATCTTGCTCTCTGCTCCATACAGAGCTACTACCCACTTCATCCACTGTCATCTAGCCTTTTTCAAAAACCAGGATTTTTCAACAGAACAGAGAGGCAAGGATTTTCAATATCACTGTTCTAAAATCTAGGTTCAACCCACTTAAAATCCCAAAGCTTCTCCAGTACTTTTGGTGGGAATTTTGGATCTAAGCTATTGCTATGCTGATTATCAACAGAATTAATTTCAATAGTATTTTGAAGAACCAGAGCAGATATACTGGGCTATAAGAACCAGCATCAAGTAAGGCAGACAGACAGCAGAAAACACCAGGAAGAAGAACCACAGTTAAATACCAATAAAATCCCAGAACTCAACTCTGAGGTTTGCAAGATTTCAATGGTAATTTGCTTCAGAATTTAAAAATTGGACCCTTGTGAATTGCTGACCTATTGATGAACGAAAAGGTAATCAATTTCAGTTAGAACATGAGAAATATCTGAGAAACATAAAAATCACAAGATGCAATATATGGTATGGCCTTTAAAGGTAAGCGGGAAATTTAGCAATCAATGTGAAGGTTAGTCTTTAGGGTAGTAATTAGGGCTTTGGATTTAATCACATGAAAGAGACCTTAGAGGAAACAAACAAAAGAAAGACCGAGAAGACCTTAATGGATAAGAATATCATTCAAATTGCTATTTCCCATCACAAAAGAACCAAAATCCGGTTTTCCCATATCCCTAGTTGTAACAACAGTTTTAACAGCACACCCCCACGGAATTTATCTTTCCACCATAACTATTATTATTAAGAAGCTTGTTTCACCGAACACATTCAGCTTCCCCCTACATTTTGGATTTCAGTTACTGCTACTTAACCAACAGTAAAATTCACCAAAGAGAGCCAGTAAAATTCAAACTCTTTAACAAGAAGGCCAAAGGCATCAAGGTATCAACAAACAAACCGAAGTCGAAGTTTCAGAAACAAAGAAGGATTATAGGAATAAGTATGATAACTAATGAGCAAATTAGAAGCAGATTCACAAGACCGCTTTGGAACTCGACCATCAGTAAAACTATCTTTCATAGATAAACAAAATCTTTGAAAATCCCCAATCTCAAAAGTTCAATTTAACACATAATCAACCAAAAATAAATAAAAATAAAAATAAAAAATAATCTCAGCCTACCTAACAATCAACAGTAGATTCCATCTGGTAGAAACCAGTACATATCAGATTTCAAATTAACCGGTGAATGATCTGCCCACTAATCAAATTCGGAAAGTACAGCCGCTATCAAGCTTCTGACATTTCAACCGACAATCACAAATGTTTTTTCTTTCACAACGCTTGTATTCACAGCGAAGTAAAAACCTAATTTTGAGAGTGAAGGACCTATTTTTACAATCTAAATTCCGCCAGACCAAAAAGAAAGTAGAAATCAAAATTCAAAGTTAGCCCAAATGACCACATCTTGTAAGTATTTTAGATATTCAAGAGGGAAAAAAGAGTTAAAAGTGGAAAAGCCATAATAACAACAAAATGAAGTTCATGAAAAAGCCCTAAAATTGGTTGAAATTTACAAAATATGACATGGAAATTACAAATGAGGTTGATGGTTCTTAGCATAAGAGGTGCTGTATTGATCAAATGGTCCCATCCCAACAACTACTTACAAATTGTACAGCTGGGATTGAAAAAGCCACCCCCCAAGTAGTAAAAACCCCACTAGAATCTGCTACACTAATATCTCATTGAAAAAGCATGAAGAGAAAGAAACTTAAAAAAGAATTAGCTTAGAGAGAGAGAAAAACTCTGGGTTTTACTCCTTTTTTTTCAATTCCATTTTCCCAGCCGCAATTCGGAGTCACAATTGTGTTTAACGATTGGTGGGTGAATTTAAAATTGGGAAAGTGATCACCTTTATCTGTGCTCTGCTTGAATCCTTTCGGCTGGGCTTTGCTCTGCTCAGTCTGAGACGGTTGTTTTCACATAAAAAGAGTCAAAAGAAAGTCAACTCATGCACTGGATCAGTGACTGACAGGCCTCCCCGCTGTATTTCAAGCAGCGTTTTTCATTCCGACATTTACACCTTCATCTGCAGAGTTTTAATTAACGTGAGATTGTTTCTGTAAAGAAAAATAATGGGCAGTGTTTATTGTACTGGAAATTTGGTAAGTTTTTGTTTTCTCGAGGGTAAAAATATAAAATATGTGAATTTATGTATGCACGGGCGCACATAATTTTTGGACAAATTACCCTTCCTTTCTTTAAAATTTAACTTATTCATATTTATATTTATTTTAATTTTAATAGAATAAATTCATATTTAAATTAGATTTCATCTATGTAATTCGTTAAGGCTGATGAAAGTTCACTTATTCTGATCAATGATAATTATTTAAATGGATATAATCAGGTATTTTTTTAATCATATTTTATTAGATAAATATATCTAATATTATCTTTATTTTTACAAATAATAATATCGAAATATATAATATGTATTACAACATCTAATGGCATGTGAAATTTTTAAAAACGGAATTAAGAATAATTTTGAAGTTATATAAAATTTGAGTTATTGTTATTATATATTAATTTATACTATATCACATCCATGTATTATCACATAAAAATTATTTAAAAAATTAGTATTCATAGAAATTATTAAGAATGATTAAATTTTTTTAATAATATATCATTTTCGTATCCATCCATAATATAAAATATATATTTTCAAATTGAAACTAGTTTAAATTCTTTGTATATAGGCTAATCAAACATATTTCTTTTCACAACCTTTATATATATATATATATATATATATATATATATATATATATATATATATATATATATATATATATATAAGGGGCGATAAATCTCGACACTCCCGTGATATAATAAATTTAAGCCTAAGTCACAAAGAGGATCATATACCCCTGCACTACACTATTGAAGACGTTACTACACACTATATATAAAATTGCTTAATATTTATATTTATACTTTATATTAATTTAAAAAAATTAACTTTAAACACGTGTAACAATATTTAAAATTCATTTATCATAAAAATACATTGAAAATTTTAATTTTATTTTATTTGAATAATTTATTTTCATGAAAAGTTAAAAGTGTACGTCGCCTCAAAAGAAAAATTTTCTGGAAATATAGTGAATAATAATAAAAAAAAGTTAATTTAACATCTCTTAAAAACTTGTAAGGGTAACTTTTTATTAAAAAAAAGTAAACTTTGCCTTTTTTTTTTTTTTAAAAACCCGAACATGCTATTAATATTTTGGTTTTGCTTCCGTATTACATCAAAGAAATTTACAATATCGGGTACTTTTGAAATTTTTATAATTTTTATTATAATTTTCATAAAAAATTTAATATTTTTGGAAAAGCTAAAAAATTTGTAAAGTTATTTAATGAATGAAGTTGTATGTTTTTCTAATAACAGAAGTTGTAAATTATTCAATACAAATTCAAAATATGATAGAGAAAAATTCCTACGAAAAGTGTGTTATTGAAAATAATTTATTTATATATTTTATACAAGGTGATAAAAAAATTATATTATTAATTTAATGATAATAAATAATAAAATATATTAAAATTAAAAGAAATTCTTGCTGGCTAATAGACAAATAAGTTATGTATCCTGGACTGCTAAAATATTATCACTTAATTTATTAATAAAATAATAATCAATTCTTTAATTAATCCTCTTTGAATTATTAGCAATGTTTTAATGGTTCAAGGCACACATTAGACATGTAAGAATTAGGATTAATAAGTGTATTTATCTTTTAAAATTAAAGAAAATTTTTTTGTTTAAATAAAATAGTGGAGGTTCCATTCCATTCTCTTATATCAAAGGCAACATGAGAAGTTGAATATTTTCATTAGATTAGTTTTAATATATTAAAATTTAATTTAGATTCATTAGCTTTGAACTTGGACAAAAAAGGTAATTTAACGGTGAAATACTCAACTTAATGAAAAATAGAATTCCCCATAAAACTATTACACACACATACAAACACACATGTCCATACAAGATCATAATTTTATATAAAAAAAAAAGTTTTCATATAAAAAAATTATCTAGGGAGAGTCATCTTGTTCCAAGCAGTATTTTTGTTGAGGCATATATTATTACTAATGAGAGAATGTCTAATTGAAAAAAGATAGAAGAAAAATAGTAATGAAATAATTTAAATTCCACCTTCATACTTACTAATTGATAAATATGCTTATCTTTTATATCATAATTTAATCAAAACTAGCATTTCGTATGGGAACCAGAGCAATATCCTTAATTATATGATCATAATAATGTTTATTTTTTCACTAATAATAATAATAATAATAATAATAATAATAATAATAATAATAATTAAAAAAAGAATCTCGGCCTTTCTTGTGGATTTGGATAAAGTTTCGGTTACGCTGCGACTGTATGTGCAAGTTGCCACGCCGCGAGGAAAATCAACGATTGCTCCCCACATCAGCTGCCGCAAGTCAAATATTACCGGCTAAATCAAGAAAAGACACAAGGTGCACATGGATACATAAACTAACTAAAATTTGCACCCAACTCGTGCAAAGTATGTCTTTTTTCTAAAATAGAAAACATTTATATTACCACTCAAATAAATAATATTTAGTCAAGACATTTATGGAAGAGACTATAATATATTTGTGCATCATAAAATCTGGCCACACATCATATTTATTTATTTTTAAGTTAAATATGATACACTATATAATGATACATCAATAATAAAATTTAATGATACATCAATATATCATTATATTAAAAGTCTACCATAATTATCTCTAACATTTGTATTACTTGACAAATGCTTTTAACTTTCAACCATCTCTCATTCATTGTACTACTAAATGGAAGTTCTATTACTTCCTTTAACCCTTCTCGTGGACTCAGGCAAGGTGATCCACTCTCACCCTACTTATTCATTTTATGCGCTAAGGTTCTTTCTTGATTGATCCTTCAAGTGGAAAATAATGGTCAGATACATGGAGTTCGAATATCCTATTCAGGTCCAACCACAAGTCATCTTATGTTTGCTGATGACACAATTATTTTCACTAGAGCTAACCTGGAGGAAGCTAGAATATTGTTGGATATTTTTCGTAAGTATCAACTCTGGTCAGGTCAACTCATTAATATGGGGAAGTTAGGTATTTTCTTTTCTAGAAATCTAAATTCCTCCAAAAAGAATGAGTTACTTGAAATTTTTAGCAATGAGATTGGTACCTCAAAACAATAAGTATTTAGGAATCCCTCTTTTTCTGAGCAAACATAAATCCAAGGATTTCAAGTTCTTAATTGACAAAGTTCATAGTCATCTAGTTGGATGGGACAAAAATTGCCTATCATGGGCAAGAAGAATTGTCATGATTCAATTTATTGTAAACCAAATTCCCATATACATAATGTCTACTCTTAAGGTTCTTGAAAGCATTTGTCATAAATTAGATAACTTATGCTGTTATTTCTGGTGGGGTGTACAAGAAGAGAAAAAACTATTTTAGTCTGAGAGCGTGGATTCATCTTTGCCAACCAAAATCCCATGGTGCCCTTGGTTTCAAAGTATTCAAAAATATCAATACTACTTTACTGGCCAAGATAACCTGGAAATTAGAAATTGAACAAGACAAATATTGGGTCAAATGTTTCAAATAGAAATATATCGGCTCGGCTAGCCTTTTGTTCAAAAATCCTCCTATTCATGGATCTTAAGCCTGGTGAGGCATTTGTGAAGGAATCCAATATATCCAAAATAGAGCTTGTTATCAAGTTAGATCAGGGTCATCCACTCATGCTTTGTTTGATATTTAGGTACTAGATTATGCTAACTTTGTGCTGCGACTCAAATAAGGGGTGGAATATAATGTTACGCTACTAGTCAAGGACCTCATACAACCGAATGGAGAGGAGTGGAATGTGGATGTTATTCAATAACTATTTCTCCTTGAGGATGTTAATTGCATTCTCCACACCTCCATTTCTTGGCACAATGATGATACTCTAATCTGGACTCCCACCACTACGAGACAGTTTTCCACCAAATCAATATATAGGATAATCATTCAGCTTAGACTATCTCTTAGTCCTTCCAAAATGTGGCAACACCTCTAAGTGCTACCGATTCAGCAATGCCGTAAGAATGTCCTCTAGCAATATATTAATGGCATCTTACCTACTCGTATAAGGATTGGCAATTTAAATAACTCTGGGAACATTCTATGCCCTCTTTGTCAATTAGCAACTAAATTTGAATTGCATATACTAGAATAGTATGAGTAAACTCGAGCTCTCTGGTTTCAGTTTATGGATATCAACATTCTTCGATTAGATTCTACCCCAGTCCAAGAATTCATGGAAGCTCTCATCATTAGCAATGGTAGACTATTTCTGATGCATGATCCTAACCGTCATCGATATATTTGTGCCTTTGCTACTATAATGCTCAAATATCATTAGGAGGCTCCTAATAATTTACTATTCCATGATACTGGCCTTTGATATGGATAGATTATGCATGAAAATTTCTAATGAATTGTAGGAAGAAGAGGACCGCTTCCAGAGAGAATGTATGGATGCTAACCCCTTAATGGCCATCATTCGATTCATTATCCTCACCTACATGCTAAATTCGTCCCCCATGACATGCTTCTTGGTATGAAGGATTCATAATTGTTAGGTTTTGGATCAACATACACAGCGAAATTTTTTTAAATTTTGATCTAAATCCTACTTAGGATCCATGCAAAAAGGGCAAAAATCAATCTTACGGTTTTACCTTATTTATGCTCGTGTTCTTTCTGAACAAATCCTTAAAAGAATGGATGAATCAAACATCGGCCAAAAGTACAACGTCTCTATGATATCCATACGAAGTGAACAACGACTTCTCCCTTCCATGAAGTTGCTAGGATTCGTGTCTCTTACTATGATTAGGATTGGGTGTTTTCTGAGTGATTTAGGATTTGATGGAAGCATATATGCATTTTTGCAAGTGTTGCCTTCAAGTTCCTTTTATAAAACTAAGGCATATCACAATCCTAGTCCTACTAGGATAATGCTTCAAAAGAATCCTAACCAAACTTAATAACTATCATCTTATCTTTATCATATAGAGAGTGAGAATAGATAGGACTTATCTATTAATTATCTAATATTAGATAATAACATTATCTCATAATATAACTATCTAATATTAAATTGACATATAATTATCTTATATTAGATAATAATATTATCTTATAATATAATTATCTAATATCTAATAACGTAATTATCTGATATTACTTTAATATCAAATAATATCACATAATATTATATATATATATATATATATATATATATATATATATATATTAGGTGAAAAAAATATTATTATCTTAATAATAATATATATGCATGAAAATAAGTCCAATTAATTGAATTTTAATCCAATTAAAGTCTAATTAATTATTATCTCATTCTAACTCCTTTTGTGTGAACCTATAGGTTCTTACTACGTTGACAATAACTTATTATTGGGCCATAGACAGTGAACAGTATCTAGCAATACATCATTAGCACTCAAGTAGTAAAAATGTCTATAATTTGATATCCACCTAATATGTGATCAACGCTTTGCATCATAATCCCTTTTGTAACAATATCTAAATTGAACTAGAGGCATGGAGTGTGTCATCCTCGTCAATGTTCAATTTATATTTCTTGATACTGAGTAGACTTAAAATAAATTATCAATATCAGATATTGATCCAATTGAGTATGGCCATGCATTTCTAAGTCTCACTTAATCAAAGGGCCCAAGGATATCTCTCTTTTATACAAGAGTAACAAAATCTCATCCACATCACTTACTTCCCTCTGCATGATTCATGACACACTTAATTAAAGCCCTACTCGTCTTTTTGATTAAAAGTAACATAGGATGATATCAAAGTGAGTAACTTCTTATGTAAGGAACTGTAGTGACTTCAGGTCAAAATGACTATGTGCATTTGTGGTCATATAAGAATAAATCCATGCAGTATTCTCACAATGGGTCAGTCCAATACATTGTTCACTAATAATGTATTCATGTATTGACTTGATATCACATATTCATGATTTATAATCATCAGTCATTATACATGCTAGTCTCGATGTATTTTTACTATTCTTTTCGTAATAATACTTGACTAGAGGTATTTTAAGAATAGCAAAGCTATTCCAAGGACAATTATTATATTTAAGTTATAATTTATGCAAAATAAAATAAAATAAAATAAAATAATTATATTGCCAAAATGAAGCGTAATACATTGTGTAATATTGCAATCATCTCTATGATTAACTCCTAGGACATACAGCAACAATTTCCCACTTATACTAGAGCCAATCACTTATGTATCTAATACCAAGTGACATAGTATGACCATCATGCTTTTTCTACGCTAAAGGCTTTGTCACTAAGTCAGTGATATTATCATCAGTTGGTACTTTACATATCTTCAAATCTCCTCTATCAATAATTTCACGAATGAGATGGAAGCGCCTAAGTATATATTTGGATCGCTGGTGAGATCTAGGTTCTTTGGCTTGTGCAATGGCCCTATTATTATCACAATAGAGACCCACTAGGTTTGCAATGCTAGGAATAATGTCAAGTTTAGTAATAAACTTTTTTATCCAAATAGCCTCTTTTGACTCATCATATACAACAATATACTCGACCTCTGTATTAGAGTCAGCCACTATTTCCTGCTTTGAACTTTTTCAGCTAAATACATAACCTGACTACGATCTAAAGTCATCTTTATCGGATTGGAAACTGGCATCAATGTAACTTTTTACAACAAGTTCTTCGTCTCCTCCATATATTAAGAATGAATCCTTAGTCCTTCATAAGTATTTAAGGATATTTTTAATAGTAGTCCAATGATGTTCACCTAAATTTAACTACTAGCTTGTCATGCTCAAAGCATACGAGATATCAGGACGAGTACATAACATGGCATAAATGATAGATCCAATTGCTAATGCATATAGTATCTTATTCATGCGGTCCTTCTCATCTTGTGTCGAAGGACACTAAGCTTTGGACAAATTTATGCCATGTAACATAGGCAAAAATCCTTTTTTTGATTCTTGCATGTTAAACCATTTTAACACTTTATCTATGTATGTACTCTGACTTAGGCCAAGTAATTTTCTTGATCTATCTCTATAGATCTTAATACCTAATATATAGGCAGCTTCATCTAAGTCTTTCATTGAGAAACAATTCCCTAACTAAGTCTTTACTATTTGCAGTGTAAGGATATCATTTTCGATGAGTAGTATGTCATCCACATACAATACAAGGAAAACAATTGTGCTCCCACAAACCCTTTTCTAAACATAAGATTCATCTTCATTTTTTATGAAACCAAATTCTTTGATTGCCTTATTAAAATAAAGATTCTAACTCTATGAAGCTTGCTTTAATCCATAAATAGATCATTGTAACTTACATACCTTTCCAGCATTTTTAGAAGTGATAAAACCCTCAAGTTGTGTCATGTAGACATCCTCGAGAAGCTTTCCATTAAGGAAAGTAGTTTTGACATCCATCTGCCAGATTTTATAGTCATAAAAAGCTATAATAGCAAGTAAGATCCGAATGGATTTAAGCATAGCAACTGGGGAATAAGTATCATCATAATCTATATCATGAACTTGCCTATAACCTTTTGCGACTAATCACTTTTTAAAGGTTTGCACGTTACCATCCATGTAGTTTTCTTCTTAAAAACCCATTTGCACCTAATGGGTTTTACCCTTTCAGGTGGATCAACCAAAGTCCATACTTGGTTAGTATACATGGAATCCATTTTAGATCTCATGGCCTCAAGCTACTTCTCCAAGTCTGGCCCTTTAATAGCTTCTTGATAGGTTGTAGGCTTATCTTGATCCATGAGTAAAACATTGCCGTTTTGAGTCACAAAAAATCCATATTTCTCAAGCTCATGGCATATCCTACTAGACCTACATGGACCTTGTGTTACTTGGGCTAGTTCCTAAGCCACAACATTTTGTGGTCTCTATTCAGGCTCTATTACAAGTTCAATGTTACTTTGTAAGTCTTGCACTTCTTTAATTTCCACTTTCCTCCCACTATTTTTCTTAGAGATAAATTCTCTTTCAAGAAAAATATCAGTTCTTGCAACAAATACTTTGCCTTCACTAGGATTGTAGAAATTGTTGGGATGGGGAGCCATACAAGTGCAGCGGAATAAATCGATCCCAAACAATAGATCCATGCAAAATGTTAAATCAGACCAAGGATTCATTCAATACCTTAATAATGACTCTAGAACTCAGTTATTGATCACCTCTTCAGCTTTCTTTTTGGCCGAAGACTCCGAGGTATCCATTCAAACCAGTAAATCATCGATAAACATCCACACAGACATTAGTTGGAATTGTTCTCCTTTGCCTCGTAGTGCTAGCTACGCCTCTTCAAGGGTTTTGATCAAGGAGAGGTGCTAGGATTTTTCTATGCTTGAAATGCGTGAATAATCATATCTATTATTAGCTAACAAGTCTATTTAAATGGGTGCATAGAAAATCCTAACTATTTGGGCTTTGTTCTGTGCATGATTATGGGCTTATTATTGGACTTTATAATTATAACATGGAATTCCCAAATATTAGGCCTAAACAATTTAGTTCATTAATTCCAAACCCACTAGGTTCTAAGTGTGCGACTCTACAGGCTCCCATCACGTTAGCAATGATCATTAATCATATTAATGATTATAAATAATGAGTGATGTCTAGCAACACATTATTATTACCTAAGTAATGAAAAAGTCGGTGATTTGACTAAACCTTTACACGTGATCGTCATTTATGTCCTTTTATCTTAAATATTTAGATTGAGCATGAGACATAGACCGTGTCATTCCTGTATAGCCCAATCTTGAGGTTTCTTGATCCCTAAGTAAGCTGATTGAAGTAAATATAATTGACATCCCACGTCAATTCATCTGAGCATGGCCATGCATTTCCTCAGCTTTACTTAATCAAGGGGCTCAAAGATGTTGCTTCTGTTATATAGGAAGGACAAATTCCATCTTGATCATACAAATCCCTTCGCATGATATGTGACATATCCAATAACTACCCTTGCATTCACTCAACCATGAGTGACATAGAATAGTATCAAAATATGAAACTCACATATAGGAAACCTTGGTGATCTCAGGTCAAAGGACTATATTAATAATGATCACTAAGAATCACTCATGACACTCATATAACAATCCATGTAGTGTTCTTAGGATGGGTCGGTTTAGTATACAAGTTCTCTAACTTGTACTCATGTGTAAACTTAATATCCCATATAAGTCATCACACATGCTAGTCTTAATATATCAAAGCAACCTAATCCACAATAATATATGACTAGGGACATTTAAGAATACAATTATTCTAAGGTTATTATCATAATTAAATATATTACACAGATAATATATATAAATATAATAATTGAAATTACCATTAAAATAACATGATTTAAAATTACAATCACCAATATGATTAGTTTTAGGGTATATACATTAACAGAAATAGTATCCCTTAGTTTCTTTAGGATACCTTGCAAAGTAGCACTTATCTAATTTAGGTCCAAGTTTATCAAAAACTTGATGTTTTACATAGGCCTTGCAACTCCATATCTTCATAAAAGATAAGCTGGGACATTTCCCAATCCATATCTCATATGGAGTCTTTTGACCTATTTTAAAGGGAACACAGTTAAGCGTAAAAGTAGCTATCTCTAAAAAATGTCCCCAAAAGGAAATTAGAATATCTGTATGACTCATCATAGATCGTACCATGTCTAACAAAGTACGATTCCTCTTTTCTGAAACACCATTCCATTGTGGTGTTTCAGGTGGAGTGAGTTATGATATTATATCCCACTCCTTTAGATAAATTCTTGGCTTAAGTATTCTCCACCTTGATCTGATCGAAGTGTTTTAATACTTTTGCCAAGTTGGTTTTGCACTTCATTCCTAAATTCTTTGAACTTTTCAAAAGATTCTGATTTGTGTTTCATAAGATACACTTATCTATATCTACTGAAGTCATCAGTAAATGTAATGAAGTATTGAAAAGCTCCTCTAGCAGGTAAACTAATAGGCCTACATACATTACTATGTATGAGACTTAATAGATCATTAGTTTTTTCACTGTGTCTAGTGAATGAAGTTTTAGTCATTTTACCTAATAAATAAGATTCGCATACTTCATATAATTCAAAATCAAATGAATCCAAAAATCCATCTTTACAAAGCTTGGATATGCACTTCTCATTTATATGGCCTAAATAATAATGCTAGAGATAGGTTGGATTTAAATCATTTAATTCAATTCGCTTGGTATTTATGTTATAGACAGGCATTTCAAGATCAAGAATATAAAGTCCATTGAATATTTGTGCACTGCAATAAAACATTTCATTTAAATAAACTGAACAACTTTTGTTCTTTATTATAAATGAAAAACCTTTCTTGTCCAAAAGAGAAACAAAAATAATATGCCTACTAATAGCAAGCATAAAATAACAATTCTCTAATTCAATTACTAAACCAGAAGGTAAAGATAGATGATATGTTTCTACAACTAGGGCAGCAACTTTTGCTCCATTGCTAACTCGTAGGTTCACTTTGCCTTTAACCAAAGTCCTAATCCTTTGTAGTTCCTACACATTTGTACAAATATGAGAACCATATCCGGTATCTAATACCTAAGATGTAGAAGTAGAAACATTAATTTCTATAACATAGATACCTAAAGCAGAAGTCTCACTCCCCTTCTTCTTTTTCAGATCTTCCAGATAGACTTTGTAGTTTCTCTTCCAATGTCCAGTTTGATCGCAATGGAAGCATGTCCCTTCCTTAGCCACACCTTCTTTTGATTTTTAGTGTAAAAGACTTAGACTTGGGCTTGCCTTTGAATTTGGAATCCTTCTTATTTTTTCCCTTGTCTTTACCCTTACCTTTACCCTTTTGAACTATCATTATGATATTAGGTTTAGTCTTTTGCAAATTTTATTCAGCAGTTCTTAACATGCTTAATAGTTCTGGCAGTGGTTTGCCGATTTCATCCATGTTGTAATTCATGATGAATTGACCATAACTTTGTGGCAACGATTGCGAATTAAGTCAATGGCTAACTCTTGACCTAGTGGAGCACCCAATCTCTCAAAGTTCTTAACAAACCCAATCATTTTAAGTACATTAAGCCTAACAGGGTCTCCTTCTGCCAATTTGCACTGAAACAATGCTTTTATCACCTCAAACCTTTCATGCCAAGCTTAGCCTTCATAAAGCTTTTTAAGATGCTCAAGCATGTCTTAAGTTTCCATGTTCTTATGTTGCTTCTGAAGCTCAAAGTCCATGGTAGTTAATATGAGACAACCAACGTCTAATGCATCATCATGATGCTTTTTATAAGCATCCTTTTGAGCCTGAGGGGCACTAGCTTCAGGTTCTTAAGGAATAAGTTCCTCTAGGACATACATTTTTCGCTCATGTTTGAGGACTATCCTCAAATTCTTATACCAGTCCAAGAAGTTTGTCCTATTCAATTTGTCCTTCTCAAGGATTGATCTCAGTGATAGGTTATTTGATGTATTAGCCATTAGTTATCTATGACAGAAATATGTAAATTAAGTATTAAGTTTTAAATATTTAATAAGGTCTTTTATTAAATGTACCTCCTATTATTTTATTCAAATTAATAGCCCTCACTATTAATTCAAAAAGTCACATTGTCTAGGATTTCTAGTGGGCTAAGATCCATATTTCACCAAGCCTTAAGTTAGCTTCGGCTAATCACTTAAAACTTATTTATTTAGGTAGGCAACACTTGCCAATTGTATTATATACAACTTTTGGATAGTTAGGTGAACAACACTTATTCTAGTCCATCTTATGAACTAAAACCCAACTCTATGCCTCTAGGTCTCAACCTTATTAAGATATCCTAGTTAAGTTGGACTTAATGTTTGACATTCGAATATTACTATTATCTAGTTGCGTCTCATCAAGATAAATGAGGTACTTTACTTTAGCAAACTTACCTTATGTCGATCGAGGCCTTGACGAGTGCCAAGCATTAGAAGGCATTATTAATTATTACTAACTTAATATTTTAGACGAAGGATTTTAACTTAATCATTATCAGATCTCACCATAACTAGCCTATTTATTCATGCAATATATCTAGCATATCTCATACATCGTATAAAGTAAATGAATAAAATAGACTATTGCATATCACATATCAAGCAATGGATAAAACTATTATATAGCAGGAACATATGCTATCACATAGTAAATGCATGCTCATCAATATCATCACATAATAAAAAAATCAAAATGTCACATAGTATGGCCCATAATTCTATTTTTTAATGATATTCCTAAACTAACTCCTTAGCTTCTTCTTGTCCTATAGCTCCTTAGCTTCTTCTCATCCAAGCAAAGGTTGCTCCATTGTGATTAAAATTTTATAACAGAAACTCTGAGTTACATTCAGGGGGAGTGAGATGAGAAGAGAATATACATTAGAAAAATAAAGAAAGATACGACACGCAAGTCGTATTTAAAAACCATTCGTAAAAACTCCAAGGGTCATACTATGCAACATAATCATGCATCATATGTAATAATTGCTAACAAATATATACGTAACCAAGATAAGCAAGATGATTGACATATATATTTCATAACATAATCATCATAAAAAATCATGTTTTAAAATAACATCTTAAGAACAAAAATAAATTTTGAATACTACACAGAGTTAGCGTGGCAATCTCGCTAGCCAATTAACGGGTAAGGGTCAAAGGGGCAGAGCCCCCTAGGCAAAAAATTGAATTCATTTAACATTCAGATTGTAATTTTTTTATGAACAATTGACACACCCCTTTAGTCGAACAATTCAACATTATTTAACATTCAAATCACAGTTTTGAAGTAGGATTTAAATTAAAACATAGTGGACAGATTTCATTATATCAAATAGTATTTAAGCTTGTTTTTATCATTTAAGCCTATTTTCAATTAGTATTTTAGAGAATTATATAAAGAGATTTATTCCTTATGAGATAATTCAAATTATTTAGATTTGAGAAATGCATATGGTAGCCATCTTTTTTTGCTTTAAGAGTGTGATTCCTTTTTTAGTTCTTGAAAAAACTTTTAGACTTACAAGAGGAATTCAATCTTTATCATGTCAATTCCATTCTTTATCAAAGGAAATCATTCTTTATGGCATAATTTCATCATTTATCACTCCCCTTCTTTCCTATTTTGGAGTATAGTATGAATATTTTTCTATTTTTTTTGTTTGGTTTGCTAATTTTAGGATGATTCATTATAGATTCTCATCACTAAGCCAAGTACTTCTCTAATCTCACTTTACTCTCTCTTCATTCACTACTACATACTATCTCTCTCTCTTTTGCTATTACTAACTTAAGCATCAAAGAGCTAAAAGTGGACCACTCTATAATTTGGCTTGCTTGCAGGTGAATCTCTACTATGCTTCACCACTTTACACTACTTGTGATAAAATCTAACTAATAATAACCATTTATTTATACATAAATAACCCTATTTTTTTACCTTATTTTGAGTCATCCATATTCATTGAAATTAACTTAGATAAATATAAATATAAATTAGATCATTATTGATTTTATCAAATAAAGACTATATTATGAAGAAACATTTACCTATCATTTTAATATTATAATAATTGTAATATTTCCTAAATAGTAAATATCATAAGTAGGGCTATCTTCTACTTATACATGATAAATGAAGTGAACCATTAATTTTTCTTTTTTATCTTTTATAGAAATTCTATATTTAGTTTTATTCTTTTTCTTTCTCATTTTAAATTATTGTTAAAGGCGTATCATTTGTTTTCTCTTAAATGTTCTCCTCAAAATTCCCCATTACTAATCTACTTTAATCTTTCTTCCTTTGAATTCAATTAATATAAAAAGTAAATATATGATTCATATAGACTTTTCTACATTTAAAAAAGTTAATATATATGTTAGTCCCTTTAGTATAGTGAGATAAAATATTAGTAATTAAGATTGTGTCACAACCTATCCCTAGGACATCTGATAGATCCAGGAAGTTGCTTAATGTAGTTGCCTATTAACCTTTCCATACATGCTCAATTAAATGCCAAATGTAAAAGTATGCATAGTTTCCTAATGCATCATAACTATATTCAAGTGCAAGAAAATTCTATTTGTACACGCATGCTATCACTAGTTATTTGCACATATCTAAACTAATTATCTAATGGCTTACCTAAAAGTCAAAGTTCTTGAGTAAGCCCACTTTCAATCCATCTGTTGAATGTTAGGCACCTAAAGAAAAAAAAACTAAAGAAAAGGAAATGGTGAGTTTCTTTAAAATTCAATGAGTATTTATTCTAACTAAAAATAAAGAAATTAAATCAAATCAAATTATATAAAAATTTAATCATTTGTATTTTGGAAAATACCAAACTAATGCTTATTCCATGAGTGAAAAGCAGTTTCTTTTTCATACTTTGATAAGGGGATGAATTTTACATTTCATAGAGTGAATTCAACCTTACTTATCAACCATTTTAGGACACGCCAAGAGGATATGCTTTCATGCTATAATAGTAATTTCCATAATTAATACTAAGATAACAATATCAAATTGGACTTTTATTCCATATATGGCCAATTATATTCATAGTTTCACATATTGATCAAACTAAAGTTACCTAAGTAATTAAAATAATTTCAAATATAACAATTAAGTAAACCTCCTACAGCTTTATCCCTTACAACTCCTATCTTATTTTTTCAAGGTTAGCCTTATTCCTTTATAGACAAACATCTGAATTCAATGTGCATAAAGCCATAATATGTATACTATCATCCCCAACATTGTCAAAGCTCATTCAATATGTAATTTATCACAATAAATACAAGTATCTTAACTAGCAGTTCAATCACTTTATCTTACAAATAATAATATCTATAACATAATAATAACATCCCAATTAATGCTTTGGTTCCATATTTATAGCACAAGCATTCATATCCAGGTGTGTGTGTGTGTATATATATGTATATATATATATTCATAAGCAAGGCCATAAGTGGCTTATTAATTCAAACAAATTTTAGAATCCTAATTTTTTAGGTTTTATGAGATAATAAAACCCACTTATGTAATTTCTTCTTTTCATAAGCACAAATACATTTACTTACTTATTTTACTTTCCATTATTCATATTAATGCTATGCATTCTAATCTTGCATGGACAAAAAGGTATAATGCTATTTGACTCTATTAAATATGTAATAATGTAAGGAAATAGGATAATAATCAAGTATAGGTGTTCAAAGAAGAACTCCATTGTCTATAGTATACTATATAGTTGACTATAAGAGTCTAGAGAGCAACTCTACCAAATATAATCAACTATGTTAGTCTAGAGAGCAATTCTGATAAGGTATAGTCAACTATATGGTAGATTATGTCAACTTAGAAATCAACTCTACTAGGCATAATCAACTACATAATAGATTATAGCTTTGCGATTTATAAATATTTTTGCAAAATTACAATTCATCTACCATAAACAATCTTTAAATTTCATTCTTAGCATACAATCTTATAACCAAATTATCAAATCTCATAATAACTACTTTAAAATAGCAAGATCCCCTAGATAAAACTTCAAATCCAAACTTAAAACACAAATCCCATACAAACACTTATAAAACCTAAGAAACACCTAATATGAATTAAATGATGAGACTGAGATTAGGATTAGGTAAAATGTTACTCACAACTCTTTAAGGAAGGACTTGGAGTGAACACACCTTTAAACATCAAACAAAAGTTCTTAAGTTAAGATATGGCTTATACCATTATAACATTTAAACCAAAATTTGAGATCAAAATATTTTTTTCAAGCCATTTGTTATTCTAGATCTTAAATCTTTCTACTTATATATATATATATATATATATATATTCATGTTTGATAACTTGCTTTCTTCTTTGTGTAATCAAGTCATCCTTTAAGAAAGGACCTAATGTCACCACCAACCTTAATCGTGATCGACATGGAATTTAATTACTTAATTTCCATCGACTTATTTTGTTTTTCTCATTAATTTACTTAAATACCTATAAACTATTGGGGAAAGAATCATGCATCAAAAGATGAGATAAATATGATTTCATATAATAAGTATGATGTAATTACAAAAGAAGTTAAACTTAATTATAATCCTTTCAAACTAGATATTACATCCCCTTTGGCATTTCTACTAATTTAGAATTTTCTTTATGCATGTTATGAGAAAAGAAATTAATGAATTTTAGTATGTAATTTTTTTAAAATAAAATCTTTATGAGGAGTAAATAAATTCTAGAAAGAAGAATGTGAATAAGGTGTTAGGAGAAGAAGGATTAATTAAATATTTAGTATTGAATAAAAATGGATAAATCATAACAAGAAGGTATAAGTGAGATACTAAGTAAGTTAAAGAATTAATTGATTAGATGAGATTGGAGAAAGGAAATTAGAAGTAAATGAAATGGGAAAAGGTTAGAAAAATTAAAAGTTAGAGGTTATAAGTGTTTAGAAGTATGTAAGTATGGAAGAGTTCACTATTATTATAAAAAACTCTAAATCTTCTCCTCTCTCCTCATTTTCCCCTACCATTCCAAATCCTTAATCCTTTCCTCTCTTCTTCTCTGTCTACTTCTTCTTCCATTTCCTCATCAATCAAATAAGGAAAGTATAACCTCTTATCAATCTCGCTAAGAGCATTAGTATCTTCTTTTATACTAAATCTAACTTTAATTTTTCTTCTGGAATTAGAGAAATCCATAAGTTGAGTTTGAAAAGGGGAAAATAGAACCCTCACCATAATTTGTTAAATTTAGAGGAGTAGGAACCATTAATCACTAACTTTGGCCTCCTAATCTCTCCTTCATACTAGGTAAGCAAACATGTTAGCTTTACTTTCCAAGAATTTTATGTTTTTGCTATATTGATCACTAGTTTTAGGTTTTTCTCACACTTATGCTTAAAAGAATTGAAATAGTGTCAAATGATGATGCTTGGATAGATTTAATGATAAAAATGAGATATTTGAATTATTTTAATGGTACATTTATGATGAGAAGTGGTTTAGTGGTGAATTTATGTTGGTTGTTAGACATTTATCATATAGTGAATAGCAAAAATTTTCTAGAAATCATGAACTACTTTTTAAGCCCAAATTTCACTAGGTTAAGAAGTGATTTACATAACAATTTATTGCTTCAAAAATGTTATTGCAAGTCTTCAAGCTCTTCGTAAAATGCTTCATTTCTTCCAAAATGTTATTAGAAGGGGCAAAGTGATTCGTGAAGCACTTCTCCTACCTTATTTTGTAAATTAATCAGTGCCAACTAGAATTACACATTTAAGTGTTGTGTAAGGATGAGATTAACATGTAAGCATCATTAATGATATCTTATTTCTTCCCTAACATATGTACAACTAATGTGACTTGAATTACCAAAAGATTAAATGAAAATGTAGTACATGATTGACCATCCAATATGCCATGCATTTTAAAAAACTTAAGATCTTATGGCATGTTAGAAAGGAATCAAACTTAAATGGTCTTGTTTACTTGATTTACTATGACATTTGAGAATAGCTTATTGTGTATATTTTTTTGTGTGATGAAATAATGATGGAGATGTATTGTGTAACAATGCAAAGAAGCATGGAGCATTTGTAAATCAAAAAATAAATCTTAATAAAGGAGAATGTGATAGGAAATGAGAAATATGATGGGGATAATGTGATCTAAGGGAAATTATGGTAAGGGATAAGGATGGTTTGAAAGGATAAGGAAGGCTTTATGAAAATAATTGTCATGAGGGATAAGGGTGGTTTGGAGTAAAGTAGCTTATGGGCCCTAATGGGCCAAGCTTGGGGTGAAGGCTATAAAATATAATGGGCTTTAAGTTAAAGCCCAAGTCTTAAGCTATATAATTTCAAACCCATTTATGAATTAGATCTTTAGCTTATGGGCTTGGGCAAAGCCTAAGTTAAGCCTATGAGCCTAATAATAAAACTAAAAGGCTAATTAAACAAGCTGTTATATATGAGTTTGCATTGATGAAGTAAACGTCATTTTAATACCCTTGTTAATTTTATAATTTCATTTTTTTAAAATATCACTTTAGGTTGAGTCCAAGTTATATAATAAAAATTAGGATATTTAAAAATAAAAATAATAATTCTAAAGTGTTCTATCAAATGAATAAGGAGGAAACTCTTTATAATGAGAATCACTAGCCACAAAATTCCAATATCAAAATTTTATAATCATAGTTATTTTACTAACAGGCTAAATTTATATGATTCAATCCACAAGTTCAATGTATAATAGCAAGTCAAATGACTAATGTTAGATATTCCTCAAAGATAAACAAGAAAACCCCCAAATCTCAAGTAGCTAACTTGAATGACATTTTAAATAGATAAAAATAATCTACTCTAGTTGAATTAAACTTTCAGAGGGATAAATACTTTGAGCTTTGCCACTAATCCACTCTAATTGGTTTCAAAACCTTGTTATGTCATTGTCTTTAACATCCAATTCATAAGCATTAAGTGGGATATCTATTAGAGAAAAATTGAAGAATTCATGAGGCTGCAACTATAATGATCATAAAACACATATTTATAAGTTAAATAAATGGAAAACTAACATAGAAATCATCCAATACAAATGTTGATGAGTTAAATTCTAAGAGAAAGATAAACTTGGTAAGAAAGATAAATAGAGTTGGAGTCATGGATGGAAAATGCAGAGAGTGTTGGATTTATGCGAACATGGGTGTGCATATAAATCTAATAAACGCAAAAGAATAACTTAATAGGTATGATATAGTGGTAAAATGAGTAGGACAAGCTTAATAAAGTTCAACTCAGCTTATAAACAGTTCAAACTAATCTAAGCAACTTTGGATTAGTTAAGGTTAGCTTATAAGAGTTCATAACTAATTCACCCTAACTCAAACTAGCTAGACCTAACTAGATAAGTGATACACAGGCGAAGTGACACTAGTAAAGGTAGCTAGGTGGACTAAATGATGTAAAATAAATGTGTGACACATCATCACCATATGGATCAATAGAAGGATGATAAATGTCACCATTAGATTATCAACAAGTGTTGCAATCTAAATATTGCTAATATGAAAGGTAGTTATTAGCTGCCAATAATTGTTTTCCTTCATTAAACTCATTAGTAAAGGTAGCTAGGTGAACTAAATAATATAACATAAATGTGTAACACATCATCACCATGTGGATCAATAGAAGGATGACAAGTGTCATCATTAGATTGTCAAAAAGTGTCACAATCTAAATATTGCCAACATGAAAGGTAGTTATTGGCTACTAATAATTGTTTCCCTTCATTGAACTCTTATGTCTCTCTAGAAGGTAGTAACCTTTTGTGAGGAGACATTTCCTTTCAAATGAAATAACATATCTTTTTCAATAATTATGACCATTTATGAAGAGACATTTAGTAGCCTATAAAAAGGCCATATGTGTGGTAATTTGTGAAACACAAAATTTTGAAGAAAAACACTCTTCCTATCAATTCTCCCTTTCCATTAAGATCTGGTTTTTATTTATACAATATTTTATAAAAAAGGTGGTGAACAAGTACTTATTTTCACTCCAACAAAAGTTAATTACAAGTCTGGCCTTTAGTGATTGATTGTGTTCTTTCTTCCATCACATTCAATTATTGCATAATTAATTCTATAAAGGACAAGTAAGTATCTGTGATCCTATGATTATTTGTGGAATTACCTCCTAAGAATTTCTTTAGATAGAATACACAATTCATAATAAATAATCAAAGTCATTAGGCAATTGTAGTGTTATAAAGTAAGGACTAAAAATAAGTTAAGATTTCAATGCATTATATAGATGGAAGAAAAAAAATCAAAACCATGAAAATTAATTTTGAAAAGCTTTATAGTATATTATATGATTGGTAGTATTAACAAAACATTGATAAAGCATAGAGCCAACTAAAAAATTAGTAAATGACATTAGCTTGTAGAACATTAATTAAATGAAATGTATACCACATTTTTGTTTGTGAATTATAAAAATCATCTCAATCACTAACTTTAAGATGGGTAGCATGACCAAAAACTTGATTCAAATTTACAATAATGATCGGTAATTTAGGTTAAAGCAAAACTCACAAATTCATATTCCAAAAAGTGAAATATCTTTTGAAATAACACTTCATCTTATGGTATCCTCTTTGCAAACAAATCTTTAAAAATATTCCATAAATACTAGAAAGTAGCTATAAAATTACCTTATTGTAAATTACAAGACTTTTTGGTAATTGTATTTTCCTTCACTATCTATATTATTATCGTAAGAATTCGATTCATTATAATTATCATTGTTATGATTATTTGGAAAGTCATATGCTTCTATTATATTAATAAGAAAAATAATATATGTTAATAAATTCATTAATGCTAAATGAAAAAAATGACTAAACAACAAATTTTATAAAATCTTACCATCTCTGACATATATCCAATCCTTAAGACAAATTAATGACTCATTAGTCCTTGGGTGTAGTGAACTTCTTATAGAACTTATCACCTTTTTTGCAATCACCAAAAGTTAATTCAAATAGAAAAATAAATATTATAGAAAACCTATCATGGACTATTAATGATAGCTTTCTTCTAATAGTTAAAAACATCTATATCAATCTTGTGATCCAAATTCTTTTCATCTAAATATTATTTTAATTAAGATTGCTTATATTGATTAGGCTTTGAACTCAAAAAGCCTTCATATTTATACAAATCAAAATTAACATCATTTCTTCAAATTAAATCTCCACCAATACTACTTTCCCCAAAGTAATGATTATGCAAAAGTTCTTATTATACTCTTCAAATAGATCAAAAAGGGTTTCATTCATAAGTCTCAAGCGATCTTGATATTATCACTATAAGTTTTTGGTAATAATATTCTAGAAACCTAAACTTGTACCTCAAATTTAAGATGGTAGCACAAGACAAAACTAAACTATAATTAACCTAATATTTGGTATTTATTAAATTTAACCTTCATTTGTGAGATAATGTTAGACATAAAGTTGTGAGGTGCTTGCATTTCCTATAATAAATAAGTGTGCACCTTCCACACCCCTTTAAAATAAACATTAGATGTAAAGGTCTTGTTAGTAGAAAACAAATTTGTAACATCATAGAATACTTTCAAATTTTGGTGAAGTAATTACACTTTCTCACACTTTTCTTCAGTAAGCATAAAATGGTTGAAAATGTTATCAAATCTACCCTAACATTGCCAAGCTAGTTTAAAACAAATCACAAGGTCTAACATCAAATAAGTATTATTCCATCTGATGGTTACATTAGTTCTTAACTTTTTCCTAGGAGTCAAGTGGTAGCTATTTTTCACAATTTCATGGAACTCCTTTTTTTATGATATAGAATTCTTCAAATATCTAACACCATTGTGTATTTTAGAAACAATATCTTCCACTAAACTTAAACTAACTTGAACAAATAAAGTAAGAATTTAATTATAGCACTTGATTTTAAACAACTGTTTACACACAAGAGATCTATTATTGACCAATCAAAGTTGAAGGCTATTAGCCATCACATTATTATAACTTGCATTATCTAATGTGATGCTAAATAATTTGTTATCAATCCCTTACTCACTTAAACACTTGTGTCATGCCTTACTTTTAGACTTTTGTGACCAGTGTAAAGATATCGATCGAATATCCTTACAAGCTTTTTTGAACCAACTAATGTATGAAAATTACTATTTTATAAAATATGTATAATGCAAAAACATAGTATTCACTAACATTTTTATATTAAATTAGAAAATAATTTTTCACAATTAATAAAGTTTAATCTTTTAAATACATTTCAAAAAATCAAACACATCAAATCTAGGTCAAACAAAAGAAAATTTTCCCTTTTAATTTTGAAATAGTTGAAATATAATAGCTTTAATAACATGAACTTTTAGTGAAGCTATTCTAAAAGAATATTTATCTATCAAAATGTCACCATTTCCAATGAAATCCTTAAATAGAAAACCTTTTAAAAACCCATTTTTAGAAAAGATAGAAATACAATCTAGAAACAACTTTATAAAACTTGTCTAAATATTAATTTCTTGAAAACCCTTTAAGAAATTAGAAAGATGTTTTAAAAGATAAATTTTTTTAAAGTTAAGTAATGTCTTTATTTCCATAGTTTAAACCATGAAACCAACATAATAGAATAAGATCAGGTTTCTAAAACTTAGAAAAATAAAAAAGACCTTATTTTGTTAAAAAAACTTTGGAGATAATATCAAGTTTAGAAATTACTTTCTTTTCTTTAGAAATAAACAAAAATAGTTGAAGTTTTAAACTATGTGAATAACACTTGGGAAAATACTTTGAAAACATTTAGAAAAACATTTAGAAATGATATATGTTTACCTTTAATGTTGGAGAAAACTTTTTTCTTATGTTTCCTTGAAAACGATCATGAAATCCCTTGTTATTGTTTGTAATGAAATTTAAATAAAACTTATATGAAAAGAAGTAGATGAAATATATAGTAATGTAAATTATATATCAGCATAATTTAACAGATGCATCTTTTATATAAATAAAGTATTGGGATTTTACCATACCCTTTTATCAAAATAACTATGATAATGTTGTAGTAAGTTAATGCAAATATATACAATAACATCAAACCAAAAAGAATAAAGTGATAGCTAATAACCTAGCTATTCACTAATGAGTTATAATAAAACTCATGTTTGGTAAGTGGAACCTCTGCTAGTATGTACCATAGCATATGCACAATCCACTAAATGTCTGTTAGCTTAATAAGTGGCACCAGGCATGATATTTGCTAAGATATATCCATAACTACAATGAGTAATAAAATTATTCAGTGAGATAACTATTATACAAGTTTTTTAGTCAATTTTAATTTAAATAACATTTATATGCAATATATATTAAAACTTGTTTTCCTACTAGAAAATATTTCTCATTAAACCATTTTGTATTCTACATTAGTAACACTTAGACAAAATATAATTTAGTTATAAGCACAATAAAAATATTTTAACAATTATTATATGGCTTAGAGGTAAAAAAAGTTCCTCCTTGTTACTTTAAGTTAACTTTATCCCACATGTATCTTAATCTCATCCTTCTAGGGTTAACCTTATCCCACTTAACCTTCCATATAGCTCAAAAGTTAGGGCATCAGGCCAAACCCTAAAACTTCCCACAAGGTCTCTCATATCATGTAACTATGTCACATGTCACATATAGCATTCAAGCTAATACCATTAGATATGACAACAAAGGTCTATATTCAACACATAGTAACAATTTTACACATAATATAAAGCCAATTTCACATAGAGCTGCCATTAGCTCGTTTCACATAAATAAGGCAAGGTCAAAATGTCAATCATAGTTATAACCAAAATATGAAAAAAAAATCTATCAAGAGAAATTCACAAATTTACCTTATCACTTTTTTAGTGATTATAAGCATTATTTGTGTTTCCATTAGATTTACTATGTTACTTTCAAGAACCTCTTAACATAGAGCTTTATATTCTCACATATAAACACAATAAATTATAGAATAATTCATATTAACATTCTTATACTAATTTGATAATTTAACTATAAAACCAATGGAGTAGTGTCCATTTTTTTTCATAAAATTCTCAATTTAAGCTAGTGATTTCATGTAATTTATTAATTCATCATTCAAAATATCAATCTAGGATTGGTATTCATCATATGATTTTTACAAAAAATTGGAGCTGTCCAACTTAGATTTTCCAAGTTCCACAACTTCTATTTCCAAGTTGTTTCAATCCTATACATTGCATATTATTCTAACAAGTAAAAGAGTTATTTTTCTTTAACAAATTAAGCATTTAATCATGCTGCCTAGCAATAGTAAAATCATGCAATTTCATTATATAACAACATCCAAAAGTTAAAAGAAAATAATCTTGAAATCATATTAGGTTTAACAAATCTATTTAAAATAGCAAACTTTAGTTTTTCTTTTTGAAAATTTCCAAATTTAAAATGAAGGTTTTAAACCTCATATTTTAACCTTTTTTTTTTTTTGAAAATTTCCAAATTTAAAATGAAGGTTTTAAACCTCATATTTTAGCCTTTTCTAAGCTTATAACATGTTACACTACTAGCTACTTTAAGCAATTATTAGAAATACTTAAAATTGGCATTGTTAAATTTGAAATTCCTTTAAATATTAATCTTTAATAAAATTTTGAAAAAAATTTTAGAATTAATATTTAAACATAAAATAACCCTTTTTAATCATTTTTAGCCAAAAAATAGGTTATAAAGATCATCAATACAATTACTATTCAAAACGATTTGTAGTCTTACTTTACTACTTGAAAATAGTTTTTCTACATTTTTCCCGTAAGCTTTCAAACATGTTTCTAAGAATATTCTTACTACAAAATCTTACCCCATGTTTGGCATGAACAAAAATAAGATTTTATTTCATTTTCAAATGAATTTCTTTTTAATATGGTGTTTGAGTTTAAGTAAAAAGAGATTTCATTTCATTTTATTTGTAATTTCTATTTTAATTACAACTTTGCCATTATGAAATTCATTCAATTTTGTAAAAATTTCACTAGAATTCATTTTATTTAACCTAAGAAACATATTATATAAACATTTTACTCTCTCTAACATTGTATTTATTATAATACCATCAAAATCTACTTTTTAATTGATTTCTATGTATTTTTTAATATATTACAAATAAAATAATTCATTTATAAATGAATTAAAATTATTATTTTTAACAAAGTTACCAAATAATAAAACTCATTTATAAATAAATTGAAATTATTTCTATTGAAATGAAATGAATTAATTCTAGAAAAAGTGTATGCCAAATGAACCCTTAGTATAAATATTCAATTAAATAGTTTAAACCATAATGTAGCAAGTTTTTCTTCCAAAATAGAATTTTTCATCCACAAAATAGCAAAGAACCTATGAGCTTTGTTAATTTCAAAAGTAGTTTTTACCTGAAAACTTTGATGCAATTATTTTAAAATATCCATATAAAGTATAATTTAATGTTACTAAACTTTTAATAAGAAAAATAGAGTTTTTCCCCATGAAAACATAGGAAACTCAAGGTCCTTCTATTGAGGTCAAATTTTTCATGAAATTTGGAGAGTTTAGGAGTAGTCTTACAACTAAAGAAAAAGGAGTTAAAGCTTGCAAAAGGCGTCCATTTTCCTTTCTAGGCATGTTTAGGAAATTAGCAAGTGAACATCTTTCAACTAGGGTTAAGTTGAAAACATATAAACTAAAACTCAACAGGGAGGTTATGAAACTCCTATTTCTTCAAACTTTACTCTTTGATTGTGGCATGGCAATAACTGCCTATTAAGCATGATGATAATTTTAAGCTTGAACATGGGAACATGGGAACATGGGATCCCTATTCTCCTATAAATAAGGGAAAAGGAACAAAGAGAAAGGGCCAGTGCATTCTACGCACTTTTTCTACCATTTTGCTAGCTTTTTCATCACTTACAACAACATTTATTGCATTAGTTACATAATTCAAGAAGAAAATCCTACATATCACACTCACTGAGTAGTAGTGCAGGATTTTAAAGTTTCTAAATTTCTTTTCATGCACTCCTATTCTTAGAGAAAGTTCAACCGAGTGTGATATAAATCTAAAGGGGTCAATCATAAGAAAGTAATATAGAAGGAGATTTGATCAAGTGCATTAGAATTGAGCCACATCATCACTAAATTAGTGCCACATCATTGTCATATCATTAAGGGGATGGTGCCATATCAATGCCACATCAGTCATAATCCAAATTGGCGCCACTTCAGCCCATTTTTACTATTATTTGATTTTTGGGCTTTAATTTAGTATTTGGACCTTTAGTTTATCTTTATTTTGGGTTATATCATTTTAAACCCCTTTAGGCTTTAATTTAGGTTGAATGTACTTAGGCCTATTTTACTTTAAAATATTTACCATGTTACTATAGCTAATTTAGTATGTTATTCATAATCATTTAGAGGCCTATTTATTAGGTTTAGGTTAATGGATTAGTTTTAGGCGAATATGCTATCATTTAAGTCCATTTTCAATTAAAAGAGCTATATAAGGAGGCTTGTTCCTTATACAAATCAGATTTGAGATTTTGGAGTTTTAAAGATTAGAGAATTTGGCTAAGTGCCTCTCTTGAGTTCTTGAAAGAACTTGTGACTTATCAAAAGGATTCACCTTTTGTGGCATTGATCATTAATAATTAATGATTCATCCTTGTGGCATGTTTTCTTCTTCACTTATCGAAGGATTTACATCCTTTGTGGCATGTTCATCATCACTTATCACTCTCATTCTCCGTCTTCTGGAGCGTGGCATGAATATCCTTCTATTTTATTTTTGCATTTATTGAATTTTGGGGTGATCTAATTTAATTTCACATTAAAGCTTCCTAATTTCACATCATTTGGTATTTATAGCAAGGTTCCTAAATTCAAGTTTCACTTCTCTTTAGTTTTCTATTACTATTTATGTTACTGTTCATTTCATTGTTTATGCTACTATTCACATAATTCATATCATAATTCTTTATTTCTATATTATTTTGATTTTTTCTTTGTATCCATTTTATTCCTAATTTGGTTTGTTTCAATTTTATGTATTTTGATTCATGATTGTGTCAAATCTGAGTTGTTCTTCAATCGACCCTCTATGTGTTTGATAAGTTGTCCAAATTAATTGTAAACCTGAATTTGCTTTGATACTTGGTCACCTTCTTTGTTTTGTGTTATTTCTTGTTGTTTAGCTCAAAATTTGCCCCAAATATCAATGCTAGTTTAGTGGATGGAAGTTCCATTGAACATGTTTACTTAAAGTTCAAAGTGAAAAAGTTTAGTTTGCAATAACCAATTGCCATATTCTAATAGCATACTATCAAAGTGCTATAATTGAATATAGTAATCGATTAAAGCAAGGCAAAGAGCACCAAGTTTGAATTGTGTGAAAACTCTTGCAATCATCATATATAGTGTTGTATGGTGAATTTATGTTTGAGAAAAAATGCAAGAATAAAATAAAGAATGGTACTGAGTGGTAGTGAGTTAGAGAGCAAAAGAAAAAAAATAACAAGAAACAAAGGATAAAAAAGCCAAGTGAGTGAATCAAAAAGCAACTTACAAAGAAAAGGCAAGAAACATAAAATGTTGAATTGTTGAAAATGAAGTGAAACAAAATCAAAAGAGAAGAAGTTATTTGCTTTTAGTTATTGTTAGTTCTTGATATGCTCTAATTACACTTGAATTTTTCATTTTGACATGTATTGTTCATTGTCTCTTTCAATTATCTGAATTCTTAAATCAACACCTCTTGTTACTTTGTGATGCTCATTTCCATTATTTTGTGTTCTTAATTATTTCCCCTTTTTTTGTTTGTCCCTTTTTAGAGTCCAATTGAATTAATTCCTCGCTACCATGATGTTGTTATGTGTTATGTTATCATTTAATTAAAGATAGTGATAGCCACAATTATTAGATTTCTGTTGGTGATGTCATTTAGTTCCAAAAGAACCACAAGAGAAGAAAGAAAGGAGTGGAAAAAGGCAAGAGTGTGAAAGTTCATTAGAGGTTAAAAGCCTAAATTAGAGTGCAAAAATGAGTATGAGTGCCACCAAATCAAGTGAGAAGTATGCTCTTGTGAGGTCTTTTCTTTTTATCTAAGCTTTCTTGTAGGTTTATCATTTAAGGATGTTCGGAGGTAATGGGAAAAATATTGATAAGTGCACATGGGAGGATTTGCTACAAGCCTTAAAAAAATATAATGAGATGCTTAAAAACCTTGAAAGTAGACAATCTCAAAAAAGCTAACATAGTGGAGGGGTGAAAAAGAAAAAGAAGATAGAAGACAAAATGAGAGATTTATTAAAGAAGAAGAAGTTGAAAATAAAAATGAAAGGAGTAAAAGAGAGAGAGATCATGATGATGTAAGAAGAGATGATAGGAGTGGAAGAGATAAGCAAAAAAGTTATGGAATGGCTTCAAGTTTTCAAAGTGGCAAAGGGAAATTTCCTTTGTTTTAACTAAAGAATGATCCTAAAGCCTACTTAGAGTGGAAAAAGAAGATGGAATCAATCTACGCTTATTACCATTATTGTGAAAAGACAAAAGTGAGACTTGCTACCTATTAATTTAGTGATTATGCTAACGTTTTGTAGGATTAACTTGATTCAGTTAGAAGAAGAAAGGGTGCAAAGCCTATTACTACTTAGGAAGATATGAAGGCTATCATGAGGGAAAAATTCATCCATGGCTGCCACTATAGTTCCTTATGTAAATCTTGGAAGGGGAATGTTGAAAAGAATGAAGATAAATTTGTTCCATACAAGTTTGAATCCTTTTCAAGAATTAAAAAAGAATCATCATTAAAGCCTAAATAAGAAGTGTCTAAGAGAAAAGAAAAGGTTGATAAGCTTTAAAGGCATTCTAAGGATAAGTGTTTCAAATACTTGAAGCATAGTTATCATGCCATTAATTATCCACTCAAAAGAGCATTAAAGATTTAAAAGGCCTTAAGAGAATAAGCAACGGAAGAAAGTAAAAATCAAAGGGAGAATATCTTCCACATTAAATTTAACATTAAGGGTAAGATGTGCAATGTGATTATTGATAGTGAAAGTTGTGCTAATGTTGCTAATACTTACATGGTAGAGAAGTTGAATTTGCCCATTTTGCCACATCTTACTCCATACAAGTTGCAAGGATTGAATGATAATGATGAAATAGAAGTTACTTAGTAAGTGTTGGTTTCTTTGATCATTGGTAAACACCAAGATGAGTTAATATGTGATGTTGCTCATATGAATGCTTGCCATTTATTGCTTAGGAGACCATGGCAATTGGATAGGGAAGGTTACACATGATGGAGTCTTCAACACATATAGGTTTGAAATGAATAGGCAAAAAATAAAACTTAATCATTTAACCCTAAAATAAGTGTATGAGGATCAATCAAGAATGCAAAAGAGAAGAGAGGAAGAAGAGAAAAGAAAAAGAGAGAAGAAAAGGAAGAAAATAATAGAGAGGAGAAAATAGTAGATAATAGTATGAACCATGAAAAGAAAAAGAGTGATTGTGGAAAAAAGCGTGAGAGAAAAATTATGTTGAGAGAAAAAGAGAGTGTTGGTGTGAAAACAAAGAGAAAACAAAATTTGAGAGCTATTAGAAAAATAAGTGGAATAAAGAGGGTTTTCTATATTTTTAAGCCAATTATCTTGTACAAGAAAACCTATAAAAATACAAATAATCTTGAAATTATTTTGCCAAATACTTGTGATGTTATTTTGAAAGAATCCTAAAAAGTTCTTCCAAGAGAATCTTCAAAAGAGCTACCATGTGTGAGAAAGAAAATGCCCCAATTGGAGCAAGGTAACAATATTATAATGGTTAATATGTTGTCTTAGAGGTACACTCTCATTTCTACATTGCATAAAAATTTGTTAGGTGTTGAAAACATTGGAATTTTGTATATGAATGATTATGGTCATCCTAGTTCTTCACTCGATATTGTTTATCCTTTAATTGATTTTGCTATTCTTCTATTTAGTGATGGTGTTTCAAATGTAGAAATGGTTTTTAGAGACATTTTTAGGCATAATATTTTGTGTGGTAAGAACAACTGTGTGTATTGAAGAGATTTCTAAAAGATTTGTTTAGTAGAGAAGTCCATGGATATGATTTGATAAAATATTTTAGGTTTAAGGATAACTTTGATATTGTGCTTAATATGTTGCATGACCTTTGTGTGTTCTCTAGGGATATCATCAAGTGTGCTTAAGAAAAGATGTTGAAAAGAATAGTTTTAAAATAAAGCATAGTTTATATAAATAGTTAGCTTTGATACTTGGTTTGTCTCTTGCATCAAGTACTCCTATAAACATATTAAGTCATGTTTTAAATATTTCCTTTAATATATGCATTTTAGTTTATTTATATGAGATTCTTGTACTAAGTTTATGTGTTTTTAGTTGTATGTTTATTGTAAGTTTTTATTGCTTTCATGTATTGAGTGTTTCCAAAAATAATTTTGTTATTCTTCATTTAAGTTGTCTTCATGTGCTTAAAGGTTAGATTTTGTTGTTGCTTAAGAATTTAAAGCATTGGAAAGATTGTTTGTAATATCTTGTTGAAATGCTTGGGTATGTCAAAATGGTAGACAAGCATTCTAAATCTTTGCAAGGTGTTTGCAAAATTTTAAGAACTAAAAAGTTGCATGATAATTTTGAAGAATGTTTATTATGCATGAATTGTGTTACATATTTGAGATATGTTATGCGTGGCAATACAATGGAAGTGATTAAAGAAAAGGCAATTAAACAATGGCTGCCACCTATATTTGTCAGTGAAATTAAGAGTTCTCATGGTTTGATTAACTTTTATGGGAAACTTATAAGGAATCATGTTCTATATGCTTTCTTTGACAAACTTGTTATTATTAATAATTTTATATGCTTACATGAGATTGACTATTATTTTGCATTTAATCTGGCTAGTTGCTTATTAATGATGTGAATGGAAAAGGAAATGCTCCAAAAAGCTACATCCAAGAGGAGATAGTTCATTCCAAGTATTGAAGAGACAATAATTATTTTTTGAATTTTGAATTCTCATGCTGAGATTGATATGAGTGATCCTTTTGGTGTTTTTAATCTTTCTCCTATTGATGTAGGTTATGAAGATTCGAGAATGAATCATTTTGAAGAAAGGGGGACTGATGTGAATTTAAAAGTGGTCAATCATAAGGAAGTGAGATAGGAGGAAAGTTTGATTAAGTGCATTAGAATAATGTCACATCGTCACCAAGTTGGTGCCACATCGCAAAGGGGATGGTGCCATATCAATCCCACATCAGCCATAATCCAAATTGGCATCATTTCAGCCCATTTTCATTATTATTTGATGCTTTGGGCTTTAATTTAGTATTTGGACCTTTAGTTTATGTTTATTTTATGTTGTGTCATTTTAAAGCCTTTTAGGCTTCAATTTAGGCTGAATGTGCTTAGGCCCATTTTACTTTAAAATATTTGTCATGTTACTATCAGTAATTTACAATGTTACTTATAATCATTTAGAGGCTATTTATTGGGTTTAGGTTAATACATTAGTTTTGGGCCAATATGCTATGATTTAAGTCTATTTTTAATTAGAGTTTTAGAAAGCTATATAAGGAAAGTTGTTCTTTATACAAATTAGATTTGAGATTTAGGAGTTTTAAATATTAGAGAATTTGACTGAGTGCCTTTTCTTTTTGAGAGAGTGTGTTCTCTCTTGAGTTCTTGAAAGAACTTGTGACTTATCAAAGGGGATTCACCCTTTGTGGTGTTGACTATCACTAATCAAGGATTCATCCTTGTGGTGTGTTTTTTCTTCACTTATCGCCCCCATCCTTCATTTTCTAGAGTGTGCGTGAATACCTTTTTATTTTTGTTTTCGCATTTGCTGAATTTTTGGACGATCCAACATAATTTCACATCAAAGTGACAATGTAGGTATTTCTTCTTAAATCGTTTCTTTTATAAGTAATCCTTGTACATCAATCATTTCTATAAATTACATACTATATTTATATTTAATTTCATCATGTTTGCATAATTATTTAAGGCTCCACCAATAAATAGGGATACTTAATGGGCCTTTGGCCCACAGGCCTAGTGGATCGGCTTGCGGGCTTTTTGTGGACTGGATTGGTAAAAAATAAGCTCATATTATAGGCTTAGCCCGTGTAGGCTAACCTATGGGTTATATAAGCTAGCTTGCGGGCTAAACTCATTTATAAGGCAAAATTGGCAAACTTTATAGATTTTTGTGCAGACTAAACTAGTTAAAATAGGCTCGTATTGGGCCCTGCCTATGCAAGTTGGCCTATTAAGCGCCCCTACCAATAAACTAGGTGTGTTGAACGTCGTATTGCTTTATGATTATCAAGACTGCTTTTTGTTATATTTTCTACAATTTTAATCAATTAAAACAAATTAGTGTGCTTGATAGGACATTTTTAGTGATATTAACCTCAACTTATTGATTTATACACTTAAGGAGTGATAGCTTTGTTTTATCACTAATCATTACTATGGATACTTTTGCCTCTTGTCCTCCTTAAGGCAATCCTATCAAGAGGGGACTGTAAAGGATGTTAACAGCAACCAGTAGTCTAAAACCATAACTGAATGTTAGAAATCTAGAGTCTAGTTTAAATATAAAAGTTTAGTTTTAATTAAAATTAACCAAGTCAGAATTAGAGCACAAATCAAAAGAATAGCCATCAAAACCACCATAAATAAATTAGCTACAATAATAGAAACTGACAAGGAATTCAATAGGGGTGGCTCAATCTTCACGGCATAGGTAGATGAAGTAAATCAAAACAAAATGAAAAGAAAGATATGAGCACTACACTTTAAAATTGAGGAAGGGAAATTGGGAGTGACAAAATCTGAATTTGGATAAATGGATGACCTGACAAATGCAAGTAGCCAACTAATGTTATAAGGAACACGACCTACTACTTAGACCATTTGTCCAACCATGAATACGAGTTAATTAATCCATACAACAACGCACCTAGGTTGAAGCACAAATTGGGGGGTTTTATGAATTTAAATCACCAATCTTATAAAGGAAGATTGATAAAGCAACATTTCATAAGAGCAAAAGAAGATAATATTCTCACACTTTGGAGAAGAAACACTCAAATTTGTATTGTATTCATCAACTGCTGAATTTTGAATTACATAGATTCCTATTTATACTACTTTTAGGAAAGTATAAATAGTAAATGCTATACTTAGGGAAATACAAAGCTTTAACTATCAATAAATTAAAAATGAAAATTATCTTTAGATTTCCTTTATTTATTACACTTTAGATTAGGAAAATGTCTTATGATTTACTGCACTCCATAGTGGAAATATGTCTAGATTTATTGAATTCTATATTTGGAAAATATCTCCCGATTTGTTACGCTCCATATTAGGAAAATATGTCCAAATTCATTGCACTCCGTATTAGGAAATTATCTCCTAATTTGATGCGCTTCATATTGGGAAAATGTGTCCAGATTCATTGCACTCCAAATATCTTTAGATTTCTTGGGCTTGGATGAGCAACCCTTCAGCTCTATTTGTTTCTTCTACTTGGGTTCCTTGTGCTAGAATTACATTTACATGAGCTTTAATTGCTTCTTGTATTCTTTTGAGCCTTTCTCTTGTCATTGGGCCTTTGCATAGAGTTAAGTCCTTCTCTACTTGAATTGGATCATGTAAAGTGATGACTAGTTCATATCAAAAACACCCTTAATAATAACAAACCAAATAATGATTAAAAAGTTAACACTGGAGGGCTAATAGGATTACTACATGGGGTGCTTTATGGTATGCCTACAACTAATGAGAACAATAAGGTTATCGCCTTCAAGAATTGGAGGTAGTAAGTTGACAAAGCAAACAGACAATCTGAAGATCCAACTAAGAGTAATAGTTATGGTTTGACTTCCCAAAATTTATAATTGCTATATCAGCAAATGGATGAGAGTAACCATAATATGGTTCATATACTATCACAACAAATAGCAACCATTTTAAGATCAATGTTGTAGGAAACAATCACTAGTTAGACATAAGTAAACCAAACCTTAGAAAAAATAGTGCAACAATTTGGCCTTTAATAAAACATTAACCAAGAATAGGAAAAATAGGAAACAAAACATTCTAATTATGATTATCTTGAAGTCAAATAGACAAAATTTAATAAAGTAAGGATAGCTAGAAAGGAAGAGTAATTAAGAAGGTCGACCCAACAAGGACTGTGCAATTATGGCAACAAGATGTATGATTGACAACAAAATTGTAAGATTCCATATTGATAACATGAGTAGCAATATAACCCTTAAAGCCAAGACTTAAAACTTCAAGTGTTTGTGGAAAGATTATTAAACTAACTTGGAAGCCATAGCATTTACCTTAATTAAGGCATTATGCTAAAATGGATTTATCAATTTGAACTTTCTAAAGATGTAAAATGTTGAAGTTCACTACTTTTTTTAATAAAGATAATTAGTTAACTATCAAACATATCATTAGATTCATTGCCAAATGTTAGGAGCTTGCTTCAAATGAGTTCCAATTATCTCTGACCAAGATAGCTTTTTCTTAGTATTCTAGGTTACTACCTAACTCAATACATCCTTAGGCTCAGATGGAGTGATTTTTTCATGATTAATTCTATAAAGGAGAAAGTAAGGTAGGATTAGAAAATTTGTTTAACGTAAAGAAGAAGTCAACCAAATTAGTAAAAGAGTACCTATTTAGATTTTAGTAAGCAAAAAGTAAGTGTTTTATACAGGTGGCCAAAATCAAAATTGTAAAGATTGCAATTGTCAAATTTGATTATGCCATTTTTGAGTTTCTTATAAATTAGAACATTACTGATATTGCTCAATTAGTTAAAAAAGCATAGTAAATCAAACAATTATAGAACAAGAAAATAGAAAGTTATGCTGGCACACTTTAGAAAGGAAAATATGGCTTATATTGGTGAAGATACCAATGAAGAAAGCAGTAATGACTATTTGGCCTTCACTAAGCTAAAGCTTGGCTTTTCTTATAGATGTTTATCATTGAAACATGCTGATAAGGAGGACAAAATGGATTATATTGGCAAGAAGGTGTATTCTTTTAATATTAATAAGGCTGATCAAATCTATAACCTACTTTTAAAGGACAAACAAAATAAAAATTGTTCAAAGGTCATAGAATTTTGTTGTAAGACAAGACTAAAGAAAAAAACTATTATAAGTATCACAACATGTTTGGCTATGATACTAAAAGTTACATTCATCTTAAGGAAATGATTGAGAAAACTATTAAGTAGGTGTCTAAAATTAGGCAACAAAGGTAAAGGAAAAAAGATGTTAGTTAATAAAGACCCTTTCCTAATTAGGGTAAAACTATATGGAACCATGTGATGACTTCAATTTATTTGACATAGATGTCAGTGTCATAGCCTATTATGAGTATCACAACCCTTTAGATGCTCCTTTATTTCCAAGCTTATCTACTAGAAAGGAAAAGCAACATTGACTTTATAGAAAAGATTCAATGTGAATGAAGGATCTTGAAGATATGCCCTTGGCATAAAAAGTATTATGACGAATTTAGAGTTATCATATATAGTAAAATATTAAGAGATCAAGTCAACTTAAAGTTTAAAAGTTAGCAAATGAGAGGATAAATGTGAAAGGTAGGTTAAAAAGTATAAAAAATATTAAGGAAGAAATAAGTTAGTTTTCAATATATTAGATTACTACAAACCCAATAACAAATTTAGAATTTGTATTGGCATGAGAAAGTTGAGAGGAAATCACCCAAAAGTCACATGGATAAGGAAAAAACAAGCAAACCTAAGAGCTAGTAGAAAAGAGGAGTTAGAGGTACAATCCTCAATATGAAAGATCTGCACCTATCTAGATATAGAAGAGAAGAATGCAAAGTTAACTGCATATAAAAGGGGAAAGAAAAGAGAGAGAGCTATCAACGTTGACCAGCATCTTAGCCAGGTGAATTGTGTAATGTCCTGAATTTTTTAATTCTATTATTTGAATCTCTAAATTCTGAGGCTGTAGAAACGAAGAGCATGATTGAATTAGTTTGGTGGGTGAATTTTAAGTTGAAGGAACTTAAGTGTAAAGGTAAACGAAATTTTGAAAGGAAAAGAGATAGTAGGAAAAGAATTGATTTCTATAAGCAGTATAGATGATCAGAGGAGGTTAGAAAACCCTAAAAAGGGGAGTTGTTTAAGTCTGACAGTGTAAGGAATTTTAAACAGACAGAAACCCTATGGACTAAATTGTAAAAGTGCAAAATCGAGTGTGGTTAAAGTGTAAATAATTAAAGATTTGGGATTTAATATAAATAACCAAGAATTTGGGGTGCAATATGTGATTTTAATTAGTGTGACCAATGGACTCATGACAAGTGTCACTATTAGAAAAAATAATGGCAAGAATAGCCTTACTAATTGGTGAAAAAGGACTAAAATACTCTTGAAAATTTCAAAAAGGACCAAAATGCCCCTAGAAGCTTCATGTAAACTCTACCTTCTTCTCCATTTCTCCAAAAGCTGCAGAAATTTCCATGAGAGCAAGCTTGGACGTGTGAGAGAGAGAAGGAAGAGATAGAAAGTTTCTCTTAGCTTTTTCACCTAAAAATACTAAGATTCAAGCTAAGGTGTAGAAGGGAAAGTTGCTCTTCTCATTAAGCTCTATCCATTGGTGTGCTTAGATTGAAGAAAAGCTCAAGTTTGATTAAGTTTGGGGAGCTCCAAGTGAGGATTTTCAAGTTGCACCAAGAGGTAAAAATGTTCTCCTCTAAGAGCTCTTTAGTGTACTCTTTGTAGTTTCTTGAAATCTTGAGGTTAGTATGATTAAGGGTGATTGAACATGAAGTTTAGGATGATTTGAATATGTTTAATGGTGTTTTGGATGTTGTTATGTTAATCTATGGCTTTGGTTTGGTGTAAAAACCACAAGAAACCATGATGAACACACTTGGGTTTTAGAGGCATAATGGTGCATGTGTAGAATTGGCATGATATGTTTGGAACTTAGCTAAATTGATGAAGTTAGAATAATTTTTATGAATTATAAAGCCTATGGAAGATGAAACCTTGAATTGTGAAAGTGTTTGTGTGCATTTTCCTTTTGAGAAGCCAAAACCATGAATATGGAAAAGAAGGAAGGAAGGAGTTTTAGCTGTCTAATGTGTTTTTGGAGGATCAGTATGGTACACGGGGTAGAACACGGCCCGTGTTGTACCCCATGTTCTTCGTCGAAGGCTGATCAGTGTGCTACACGGGGTGCAATACTCCCCGTGTTTACTTCAGAACTGAAGGGTAGTAAGGTACACGGGGTAGAACACAGCCCGTGTTCACCCCCGTGTTCTTCTCTGAATAAACCAGTGATGCCTCGAAGCCATCCAGTAAGAAACACGGCCCTGAACATGGGGTATGGGACCCCCGTGTTCTTTGTCAAGTGAACATTTTGGCTTTGATTCTTCAGGAATTGCATGGTTTTACCTTTGGAACCTTTTCTAATGCTCATATATGTCATTTCAAAGCTTGAAAACAAAGTATAGAGCATCTAAGTATGCATGTATGCATCTATCAATGTGGAGGAAGTAAAGCATATATGAGATTTAAGGAAAATGATGATGTTCTAATAAGAACTATGTTATGTATTTATGTAGACTAAGGAGTGACAATTGGAAAGGCAAGGGGAGTTATAAAGGAGTTTTTAGTGAGGGCAAAGGAAACATCACATTGGAAGCTTGTAAAAGGTAGCTAGCTTTATGCCATTGTATGAAATTGTTGTGCACGCATTCCGGGAAGACAGTAGAATACTGTGTTTGGCCTATGGCTCGAGATCCCCGGAATGATAATGCAATTGTTGTGGCACAACCCGAGAAGACAGTAGAATACTGTGTTTGGCCTATGGCTCGAGATCCTCGGGGATAATAGTGCAATTGTTGTATGCGGTACCTATGGCCAGAAACCTCGGGAAGACAGTGTGATACTGTGTTAGGCCTTTGGCTTGAGAACCCCGGGAAGACAGTGAATTGCTTTGTGAGGCCTAGGTACGATTATCTGTTATGGCCATCTAGATATTGATATAAGTCCTTGAATGGGCTTGATGATTGCTGTGTGCAGTGCATATTTCTTACAATGGTATGATATTGAATATGATGGCAAATGAGTAATTGATTTCGAAACGTATGTTTTATTTACTTAAGGGTCTGGAATGGCTTGATATATTTTTATGACAATGGCTAGCTACTGGGAAACTTTGTTTCTTATGTTTTTTTTTCTGTTTTATACTAACCATTCCAGGTGATGCTTCTAAAGGCCCTCTTGGCAAAGGAGAGTAGAATTTTGAAGTTGTATACCAAAAAAAATGATTGTACAGTTGGTAATATTTTAAGTGATAGATGTATATTTTTGTAAATTGAACTTTTGTATAATTACATGACCCTCGCTTATGTTGTATGAGATTCAGAGATTTGAGGAATTGTGAGTTGGCCTAGAGTAGAAGGCAGATTAGTATGCGTTAATTACCTATTTAATGAGGATTAAGGTGATGATAAGTAAGGGAGTTACAAATTGAGTGGTATTAAGAGAAGAAAAACAAAAGAATCCTTATGTCAATAATTAAAGACATAGGGATAACAGATAAGTCACTCATATCGTAGTGGTGGAATTTTTATGAAGACATTGTTAGAGAATTTGAAAGACCTATCAAATGGATAAAAAGTTACATAAAGGCTTTGTATATAAAGGCGTATGTAGACAAATAACCTTTAAATAGAGTCTTGATAGATAGTAGGGCTGCCATTAACTTAATGCATAGATCTACTTTTATTTGACTTTGGAAAAAGAAAAAAAAATTAATTCCATCTAATATCATTGTAATAGATTTTAGTAAAAAGATATCAAACTCAAATGGTTTGGTTTTAGTAAAGCTAAAAATCAAATCAATAGTCAAACCTACATTCTTTGTAGTTATGCCTTCAAAGGCCAACTATAACTTATTACTTAGTAGAGATTGAATCCACGCTATACCTTTAATGTTGCACCAAAAAATGATTATCTAGAAAGAAAGATAGGCAATTAAATGTGTAAAAGTTGACAATAGTCCTTATTACATGTAGTAATGCCATGCCAAATTCAGGATATATAACCTTAATGTCCACCTACTACACATAAGTAAAGCTGTCCTGATAGACCCAACTTGGAAAAATATAGAGTTTGGACTCTTTTTTTTAGCTCAATAAGCAAGTTGGACTTTTTCTTAATGTCCTAATTATTAATTGGGTTGGGTTAAGGTTAGGATAAAAAGAAACGAGACAGTCTTAATTTATTTTTAATAATATAATTATATATTAGAAAAATAATCATATCTAATTATTTTAATACAAAAAAGATTAATTTGATATAATTAAATATTTTTACATGTTTAAATGTTATATTATCTCTTTAAATGTATATTTTTTATTTTAAAATTTATTTTTACTTAAAAAAATAAAAAATTATTTTATTTAAGCTATCAGGCTAAACCTTAAGGCCATGCAATTAAAAAATTAGGTCCGCTAGGCTAAATTTTTAAAAACTAAACGAGCTTAGGCCTTAAATTTTATGTAATTCAGCTTATTAGGCTCAGCTCAAAACCCGCTCGACCTGACCCATGTATACTTTTACACATAAGGTAGGATGTCGACTGTTAATTATCAAGATATATGTTTTAGACACTTTTGGATTCAAATTACTCCTAAAAACCTAAATCTTAGGATCAACATTTGCCCTTAATGAATGAACATCAAAAGCAACTTGCTCAATTTTCAGCCTATATTACCAGGCAAACACCAATGAAAGTCACTGATTATATATGCAATAATAAGTTTCATGAATCCTTTATCAAAGAGGATATTAAGAAAGTGGAAGCTTAAGATTTGTTGTAAGAAATTAACTTAAAGACCGATAAAGAGTTAAGGTTGACATTTATCAGTATAGCACTACTAGAAGACATTAAAAAATAAATAATCAATATCCTAAAAGAGCATAAAGATTGTTTCACTTGGAATTACAATGAAATGCTAAGGTTAAGCCGAGATCTAGTTAAACATAAGTTGCCTATTAAAGAAGGGATCTAGCTATAAAAAAAGCCATCCTAAGATTTTGCACCAGAGATCATGCCAAACATAAAATAATGAGAGTTCAAGTAATAGCCATTTTATAGTTAAAAACAAAGTTCAACGAATACATTGTTAATATTAATTATTGGGAGCTACATTTTGATAGCTCTTGCCACAAAGGCAGTGCTAGTGTTAGGTTGTTAATTATAATGCTATAAAGAAAGCTAGTTGAGTTCACTTTCACTTTAGATTGGAAGTGTTTAAATAACAAAGTGAAGTATGAAACACTTATTATTGCTTTAAAGTTGTCGTTGGAATAAGGAGCACATGCAATTAAGATTTACAATGACTTATAATTGGTTATTAAATAGATTACTAGAGAACACAAATGTGTTAGCCTTAAAATGGCCAAATATCTCACATTTACAGCCAAGCTATTATATGAATTAGATGACATGCTTATTAGACATGTTCCTAAAATAGATAATGAAAAAGCCAATATTCTAGATCAAATTGCTTTTAGGTACAAGGTTAATTCATATTGACCAAAATGATTACCCATATAACACATATTGAATCTATTGAAATGAGAAAAATTCCATGCTTGGGCATTAGAGATAATTCAACTAATTTTAGAGCACCAATTATTAGATACTTAACTAATCCTTCTAAAGGTGCGAACCAAACAATTTGAATTAAAGCATTAAGGTTTGTTCTAATTAACAACGAACTTTACAAGAAAGGTTTTGAACGGCATTTAACGAATTGCTTGGGAGGGAAAGATGCTATAACCACCATAATTGAGGTACATAGCAGCATTTATGGAATTTACCAAGTTAGAGTCAAAATAAGTTAGACCTTGATCCATAAAGGGTTATATTCGTTGAAAATGATTGATGATTGCACAAATTATGCGAAAGGTTGTATGACATGTTAATTGCATGGACCTATATAGAATGTCTCTACTACTGAACTCAAATATAGTCAAACCTTAGTTATTCAGGGGATGGGTCATAGATATAATTAGTAAGATTTACCCATATTTAACATAAAGACATCATTTTATCTTAGTTGCTATAGACTATTTCATCAAGTAGGTTGAAGTGGCAGTATATAAGGAGATAAAGCAGGTTGATGTTATCGAGTTCATTGAGAATAAGCTTATTTGTCAATTCAATTTATCAAAAACCATCATGACTAATTAAGGAATAGTATTTACTAGTCAAGCAATTAAAGATTATCCCTAATTAAGAAAAATCAAGATGCTAACATCTACCCTATATTATGCATAAGCTGATAACCAATTCAAAGTTACCAATAAGATGATTATTGATCTTATAAAGAAGCATATCACTCATTATCTAAGGAATTAGCACTAAATGCTAGATACCACACTATAGAGTATCCAAAATTTGCCTAAAGGATTGATAAAGGTAATTTTTTATAAGCTACTTTTTGACACGATGCAATATTGCTAATTAAAATTATAGTCCAAGCTTGGACAGTAGAAAGACAATGTGATTTGCTGCTAAAAGATTATCATAAATTAATGCTAGAATAGTGAGGAGCTAAATGAATGTAGTTGGAATGCTTCAGATGCTTTGATATGTAATAAGGAAATGTTAATCGTATAATATAATAAGCATGTCAAGAATAAAAAAATTTTCTTGATGACAGTAAGTACAAAAAGTGATCTTATTAGTGCATATCAAATTAAGTTATAGAAACTGGTCACCACATTTGGAAGGATTGGACCATTCTTAGTTAAAGTTTCTTTTAACGGAAATAACTACAAAATTCACAACAATGTCAAAAGTAACAAAATGGAAACCATCAATAATAAGTACTTAAAATGGTTTAAGCCAAGTTTTCTCAAAACTCATTTAATAAAAAGCCTGTAGTTTATAACGTGATTCAAAGCTATAATATTAAGAAAATTTTGATAAAACATTCATTCCATTAATAAAGTCAATCTAAATAGCATGGAAAACACATTCATATAGGCCAAGGCATTGGTTAACAAAACCCTAAAGTTTAATTACATCTTTATAGAATCAAAGGAAGTTTTCAAACTCAACCATTAAGCTTTAGCAGTTTCCTTTTGTTCTTGTATAGTTTGGTGTTCAATATTTATCTCAATTAGCCTAAAATTAATAGCTTTGAATTCCTTTAAATTTAGCTAGGCTTGTTGAAGGAGAGCCTACTCTTTATTGTTTTTTTTAGCCTCTTCAAGTTAACATTGAAGTTCTAAAATTTCATCAGCATTCTTTTTCATATCAACTAGATAAGATTGGCACTTAGTGTTGAAATCAACCTTTCTTTTCTCATTATCTATAAAGAATATTGATAATTAACTAGGGCATTGCTCCAAGGACTGAAAGGCATTCTCAGAGGTTGCCTTGCTTACAATCTCACTAATTTAAGGCAAAATGCCTATTACATTCTTGATAAATGATCACAAACTAGTTAAATCATTGGCTTTCAAATTTTCTTGCAAGATTTTTAGTGCATGGTCCACAGCTTGCTAAGATTCTAGGTCACTAAATAAAGCATCAAAGTCAAGTAAGTAGATCACCAAAATCCAACTAAGCCTTTTAGATTGTTTCCAACTACTATTTTTTCAAATCTACTTGCAGTTCTTCAATAGTTGGAACTAGTGTAGATGGGGAGTCATCTATTAAGACCAATGAGCTCCACACAGAGAAGGCATTTTCATCATGTTTCCAATTAATGTCTTACCTATGTTGATTCTTTGAAGTAGTCTTATCTTAGGTCTGGATTTTAAGAATCAAAGAGTTCACCAATGTGTTTTTCTCAGTAAGGTTCCTATTGTTTATTTTTAGCTTAGCTTTGATTGCAAAGTTCACCTCACTAGCATCGATTTCATAGTATTGACAATGACTAAGAATGACATTTACTTTTTAATGCAACTATTCTAAACTGGAGTTTATCTTATCCAAATTAACCTAGCTCGACATGTTACTACTTAAGGTAGTAATTAGAGAAGTCCTCTTAATAAGCTATACTAGACTTAAGGGAGCCAATATTGGAGTGGAAGTAACCTTATATCAAATCTAAGAGGAGTGTTAATAAAGTTAAGAAAAAAACCTTAGTCAAGAAAGAGAAAAGGGAGAAAGGACTACTTGAGTTTGCTTAGTTTCGGTTGTTACGATCCTAATGTTGGCAATATGAATTAAAATCCTAATATAAAATTAAGGATAATAAAATATGAGCATACCTAGTACATAATTAGATGAAGCTATGATCAATTTGAATAATGGTAATGAGTAAAGTTGCAACCTATTTCGCCCTTTAGGTTATCCAGATAGAGAGAGTAAAATTATTTTCAAGAGTAGAAATCCTTATTGTACATAATCAAAATAATAATCCTGATCTTTCTATTTAAGGTTAAACTTGTGATAAGAAATTACTGACCACTAAAAGGCTGTAGGTTGGGACTTCTACTCATATGAGCTTATGCATGATCCAACCTATCACAGATTATACACATTAAACTAGAGACTAATATGTTATATGCTTAATGTTAAAATATAAAATTAATTACTTAAATAAATATTCCAATAATTAATTAATGCTATTCCATATAGTATTTCTAATAAAATTAATTATTTTATTTTTAAATATAACAATCTCTCACTTAGATAGCATTAAATAATTACATAGAATATTTGAAATAGCAATGATTAAGTAATTAGTATACATTAAGCTATAAACTTAATCCAGAGAATGAGACCATACAGGATCATTGAATCCGATAAGAAAACAAGTGATATTTAAATATAATTATCTCACAATCTGAAAAGAACAGAATAAAGTTAGTCGTTCGACTAAAATTCAGAAGAGAAATAACTCAAAATCATTGAATCTAATAAGGAAACAAATTATTTGTATATGTATAAAACATATCACCAATGTTTCAACATTCAAACTAAGTAATTATTATATAAGTGGAATGAGACCATACAGAATGACTGAATCTGATAGGGAGACAAGTGATGTTTAAATATAATGTCTCATAATCCAAAAGGAACTAAATATATATAAGGTCAGTCTTTTGATCACAGCTCATAAGAGAAACAACTTAAAATCATTGAATCTGATAGGGAAACAAATAATATATATATGTATAAAACATATCACTAATGTTTTAATATCCAATTTGAGCAATTTGGTCACAGACATTAACAAAATAAAATAAACATATCTCATACTCCTACTAAACTAAAGCTTCATCAAAAGATTTAACAAAACTCATATGAGTTACTTAATTTTTAAATACTCCTATAGGTAAGCCTTTAGTTAATGGATCCGTCAGCATGTCTGTACTAATGATGTGTTCAATGTGAGTAAAAGTTCAACAATCTTCTCTTTAATAAATAGAAATTTAACATCAAAATGTTTAGCACGACTAAAATTCTTGTGGTTTTGAGAGAAACACACAATAGAAGAATTATCGCAATAAAAAAATTGGTAGAGGTTGTGATATAGAATCAACCAATTGTATGCTAGATATCAACTTCCTCAACCATATAGCTTAACAAACGGCCTTATAACATACGATAAACTCTGCTTCCATAATTAAGGTAGCTGTGAGTGTCTGTTTAACACTTTTTCATAAGATAGCTCCTCTAGACATCATAAAGATGTATCCAGATGTTAACTTAAGATCATCTATATATGAGGCATCATCACAATCTGAATAACTAACATCCTTAATTGAATTAGATCGTCTATAAGTCAATATGTAATTCTTGGTACCTTATGGATACCTCATGACCTTCTTGGCAACTTTTCAATGATCCATCCTAGGGATACTTAAGTATTTTCCAAGCACACTAATAGCAAAAGCTATATCTAAAATGAATGCAGACCTATGCATTCATAAAACCACTAATAGCAAAAGCATAAGGAATCTTGTCCATTTCAGTCCTTTCAATATCAGCTTGAGGGCAATATAATTGAGACAGCCTATCATCTTTCTAAGTAGGCATTGGACTAGATGCACAGGTATCCATTTTAAATCTTTCGAGCACCCATTCAATCTAATTGGCTTGGTACAAACCTAAAATACTATGAGTTTTATCACGATGGATTTGAATTCCAAGAATAAAAGAGGCTTCGCCAAGATCAAAATGACATATTAACATGCATTTTGGCTCATCTAGAAAATGATTGAGTTATTAGCCAGCAAAATGTCATTAACATAGAGCACTAAGATGACAAAATTATCCTATTAAATTTATTAAAAATTCTTGCAAGTACATGATATAGTCATTCGGTATTACAAGTCTTCAAACTTTTTGAGAACGTCTTAATTCAATGGCTGGCTAATCAGGTTCTTCATTATAAGGATCTTTATTTGTTTGAATTGAATTGTTAACATTATCTCCTCCAATAACATGTGTTTTGGCTCATCTAGAAAATGATTGAGTTATTAACCAGCAAAATGTCATCAACATAGAGTACTAAGATGACAAAATTACCCTATCAAATTTATTAAAAATTCTTGCAAGTACACAATATAGTCGTTCAATATTGCAAGTCTTCAAACTTTTTGAGAACGTCCTAATTCAATGGCCGGCTAATCAAGTTCTTCATTATAAGGATCTTTATTTGTTTGAATTGGATTGTCAACATTATCTCCTCCAGTGGTAAGGGAGTTAGAACAGGTATAGGCAGAATGGTGGCCTTATCACGTAGATTGATAGCCCTAGGCACTGAACTCTTACTATCCAAGTTATCCTCAAAATAGAATGTCCAATCAAACTTGATGATCTTAGTACTATGAGTGGGATAAGAAAATTTGCAGCCTTTTGATCTAGCACAGTACCTAATGAAGAATCCATTGATTGTTCTAAAGTCTAATTTCTTCAATTAGGGATTATATGTTCTTACCTTTACTTTACAACCCCACACTCGAAAAGGTTTCAAAATCTGAAAAATCTAGGTCTAACAACACACCCTATTTTACTAATCTTTCTAATATCTTTTTAAAAAAGTGGCCTAAATGTCAATCCCACAAAATAGAAAAAATCTCACTCATTCTAGGATCTTTATGCCTAATCACAACATTAATGGGAACATCAGAAGACACAATAGGACAATCATTTAAATTCAAATGATATGGATAATATTGTGAGGTGGCATACCAATAATAGTAAAATCATAATAAATTTCAATCTTTCATTTCTTTGACAAAAGGAATAACTATAATTATCCAAAACAAAACTAGAAATCAAATTTCTTCTTGCAGAAGGTACATAAATGACATTATTCAAATTAAAATGTGTCTAAAAGATAAACATAAAGAAAAAAAATGATCCTATGTATTCAATTTTAACCATACTTCCTGCTAGTCTTAATATAGTATTCTCTGTCTCACTTGAGATCTACCTGTTTCTGAGCCCCCTCTTACTCATGCTTGTTCTTTAGCTTATAACATTAAAACATCTTGTGTCCAGGGATCTTGCAATAATTATACTTGCCCTTAAATTTCTTTTGTTGTCCCTTGCCCTTGTCACCACCTTTCTTGAACTCAGGCTTTCCAAATATCTATGTCTCTGGTTTCTTTCCTCTTTTATCATTACCACTTGAATTACTATTGGATCCCTGAGACAAGTAATTGATAAAAGGTGGTTATGAGTTACTCTTCATAGTCTCCTGCTCTTGAGTTACTAGAAAGATCATTTGGTTTATTGTCTACTCCCCCTCTTATGAATTATAGGAAGTTTTTAGGTAGCTATATTCAGCTAGCAATGACTGAAAGACTCTATAGACCAAAGCACTCTCTCCTAGATCAACATCGTATGATCTCAACTTATTGTAGTAATAAATCATCTTCATGATGTGCTCTCTAACACCCGAAACTCTATCATAATGAATGTTATCAAGCATGGAGAGGTAGTAGACTTTTTGAGTCTTGTCAAGCTTCTTGAATTTGTCACCAACAGCTTTCATGTACTCCATAATAGTGTCCTCATCTGGGATACTCTCTTTAATTCCCTTTTCAATAGTGAACTTAATTACTATCAAATAGATTTAGTTCGACTCATACCATTATTTGTAATAGGTCTTATCTGCAGCACTAGACTTTGGTAATAGATCAGTCGTCTTTGTTCCCTAAGAGCTAAATCTTCCTTAGAGATTATCAGGTATATGTTCAAAAACTCTTTCCACTCATCATAATTTATTCCATTAAGAGTCCTCACCACAGATAGTTGTTGAAAAGTCGAGACTGATGCAATAGGATTAGGAAATTATTAATTATGCATGTACAATATAATCATAACACGTGATTCCCAATTAAACAAATCAGTCAAACAACTATATAACAAAGTGGCATCAAAATTACATATACCATATAATTTGGCTCGTCGAAGAGTCTACACAAGAATGTAATTAATATAGCTATACCGATAGGGTACAAGAAACATTGAAAACATTATAATTACCACATGCCTATTCTAAGGAGAGTAAACTTTAAAATTACATTAATAATGTCATACAATAGGGTGTTGTTGATATATGTTCTAGGAGCTAATCATAAAGATGATTGTCATAATTCACAATATATTTTATTTTATTTCAAGCAATGCAATTATTATATTTTATTTTCATCTTTTTTATTTCAGGTAATCATAAAATTACATTAATAATGTCACATGATAGGATGTTATTGGTATGTGTCCTAGGAACCAATCATAAAGATGATTGTCATAATGCATAATGTATTATGTTTTATTTCAGGCAATGCAATTATTATATTTTATTTTTATCTTTTTTATATATCTATGCAATTTATAACTTACTATAATAATTATCAATGAAATAGTTTTACTATTCCTAAAATGCCCTAGTTAAGTATTATTGTGAAGAGGATAGTATGTATAGTGACTAATGATTATGAATCATGGATATGTGATATTAGTATGTATAGTGACTAATAATTATGAATCATGGATATGTGATATTAAGTCAATACATGAATATATTGTTAGTGAATAGATGTACTGGACTAGCTCACAATGAGAAAACTACATGGGTTGTCATATGTTATTAGTTATTCTCATGTGACCACAATGTACGTAGTCCTTTAATCTAAAGTCATTACGATTCCCTACATGAGGAGTCACACACTTTAATGTTGTCCTGTGTCACCTTTAACTGGGAAGTGTTATAGGACGTTAATTAGGTGTGTCATGAATCATGAAGAGGGATGTAAGTAATGCAAATGAAAATTTTGTTCCTATTACATAGTAGGAGTGATATCCTTGAGCCCTTTAATTGAATGAGATTAAGAAATGCATGACCATGCTCGAATGGATTAATATGAGATATTGATAATTTATTTAAGTTAGTCTACTCAGTATTAAAAAACATAAATTTAACATCAATGAGGATGACACATTTCATGCCTCTAGTTCAATTTGGATATCGTTACAAAAGGGACTATGTTGCAAAATGTTGTTCACACATGAAGTGAACATTGAGTCATAGACATTTTTACTACTTAGGTGGTAGTAATGTATTGCTAAATACCACTCACTATTTATGATCCACAAGTGGGCTATTACCAACGCAGTAAGAACCTACAAGATCACACAAAAGGAGTAGGAATAAGATAATAATTAATTGGGCTTTAGTTGGATTAAAATCCAATTAATTGAGTTTATTTTCGTGCATATAAATATTATTAAAATAATAATATATTTTCATATAATATACAGGGTCAAACAAAAGGAGTAAGAATGAGACAATAATTAATTAGGCCTTAGTTAGACTAAAATCTAATTAATTGGGCTTATTTTCGTGCATATAAATATTATTAAAATAATAATATATTTTCATGTAATATATGGTATATTATGTAATATTATTTGATATTAAAGTAATATTAAATAATTACATTATTAGACATTAGATAATTATATTATGAAATAATATTATTTTTTAATATAAGATAACTATATGCCATTTTAATATTAGATAATTATATTATAAGATAATGTTATTATCTAATATTAGATAATTAATGGATAAGTCTTATCTCTCCTCACTCTCTCCATAATAAGGATAAGATTATAGTTATTAAGTGAGATTAGGATTTTGAAAGTATTATCCTAATAGGATTAGGAATGTGGTATGCCTTAGTTCTATAAAGGAACTTGAAGGCAGCACTTTAGAAACACACATTAGCAGCCATTAAATCCTAAAATCACCTAAGAAAATGCATTAATCCTAATCCTAGTGAGAGAAATGTTGATCGTGGTTGTCGAACCGGTCAAATTAAAATTACTAATTCCAAAGAATTTTTGTAGGAAAATAGTGGGAACCAGGTCGAACCCCTAAAGATCCGTTTCAATAATTCTTGGTGATTATTTACTAATTGAGTTTATGATGTAAACAGAATGAATTCTATCTAATTATGTAATTTATCAAACAAAAAATGTGTAGACCTAAAACTAGTACAAAATGCTAAATATGCAGAATTGACTAATTCAAAACTAAATATAGATATGCAAAACATAATTAAAATTGAGGGGGAGTTGAAATTAAAGCAAGAAGATATCAATAGCAAAAGATCAATAATGGAATCAATAAAACAGCAGCAACAAAAATAAAAATATTAATGAATTAAAATAGCTAATACAAGGAATTTAAGGTCTCTTCAAAGAATTAATCATAGATCACTATAAATTAGATTTTGCAATTAATTATTTAGCCTTGAATTATCTAGAATCCCTGCTACAATTCATGAATCCTACGCTAGACAATTGCTTAGAATTTGATTGATTAAGATTAGTAAAGTTAGACAATCACCATAACCCCTAAGTCAGATCAAAACTAATTTAAAGATAGAATTTAGCCAAATTAAATGAATTAATTTAGAATCCTAAATCATCCATTCATCCCCTTTTCTCTACAAAAAATTTGGATTAATCAATCAAAATTTACTACCAATTCAAATTTAAAACACAACTTATAGAATTGAACAAGGATTATATCAAATCAACATCTAATTCAAGCAAATCATGCAAATAAGAAGAGATAGATGAGGAAAAAGGGAAATTAATTATAGTTACCATCAAGATCTCATAATTCCAGGGGAGAAGAGCCTCAAATTTCCTTGAATTAACTCAAAGAATTAGCCTTCCATTAGAGAGAAAAATCAAAGAAAATTTAGAAAACAATCAAGCTGTCTCTAACCTCCCTCACGTTCTGATTCTTCCCTCTATTTATTTACAACCCTAGAAGCATAATTAGGACTGGACCTGAAATACAAACTTGTAACCTAATATCTTAGGAAGCTTCCCACAAAATTTCAGCCCAATCAGACATTCCTAGCTCAAGTTATAGCCAAAATACTACAGGTAGTTCAATCCAATCCGAGATGAAATAATAAGCCACAATCCATCTTCCTTGGCCTTCAAAACGACTCATTTTCGTCAAAAGGGCTTTAGGAATGATTATATATGGATTTCAGGGAGTAATTGGACTTCGTCTTGCATCAATAAGATACTTGGAGCTCAAGATATGAATTAATCATTGCAACTGGGTCGGGTCCAGGCTTGGTTAGCAACTCTGCTTTGAATTTAAGCTAATATTTGACCTCCAAGATGGCAGGACTGGGTTTTCTTGTCAACATGAAAATTGTAGCTCTTTTTCGTAGCTTTCCAACGGTGTATAGATTGTCCAAATCAAACATCCAAAGCTCAAGTGATAACTAAAATACTAAAATAGTATAAAAAATCCAGCATTAAGCCCGATTTTCAATTAAGCCCAAATTAATGCAATCAATCTCAAATTAATGTAAAATTGATCCAATTAAGTGTCATCACCTCCTAAGGGACCTAAATATAAGGGAAAATATTAATAAAATACCGTTCATATTATACGTATCCTAGTAAATTTGTGCAGGGTGAGAAGTCATTATTCATTCTGTGTGGATACCATAGAGACATTGTACCTTTTGGCTGGCATTTGATTCGTGATTCATCTCAGTCTCTCAAAGTTTTGTTCAAAAGAAACATGAGCACACAGAAGGCAAAACCCTAACATTGATTTATGCCCTTTTGCATGGATCCTTGGTAGGATTCAAATAAAAAAAATTTAATTTTTCGTTGCGTATGTTAATCTAAACTCCAACAAGTGTATCCATCATCAATGCAATATGCTCCTAGACATCCTAAAAAGATAATATTTTTATATAAACAGCCTTATTGTATCCCTAATCTATCACTAGTATGAATTAAATGGCTATAAGTGCTCATATATGTATAAAATTATAAAATAAAGGGCTCAAAATTTATTTAATACAACTATACTTACAACTAGAGAGAGTAACTGCTCACTAAAGCTAAAAAAATGTGAAGAATATCCATGAAATTTTTTAGGCTAAAATTCCATAAATAGAATGTATTTTTATACAGTACAAATCTTACAAAATTCAAAATAAGTATTTATTAGCCTCAAAAAATTTTAAAGAAAAACAAACAAGTAGAAAATTAGATTCTACACAACTGGGCCAAAAATCGATTTGAAAAACCCAGCGCATGAGCTTCACACACTGACAGGTGCTATAGTCATGTGTAGGCTTGACTTTAGATTGATATGGTCACTGACTAGTGTGTAACACTCATGTGCTCACACACCCGTGGCTCGTGTGCGGTTAGCTGACTGGTCGACCTCTAATTAGCTGGCTTGGCGTGTGATGTTTATGCTTGATCATGCGCGTGGCTTCCACACACATGGCCAGCCACTCAATGCATGGGTTTCATGTGCTCCTAAAGTGCATGGGGCCCACGTGCATTTTCAACAGCAAGGTTTCCTCCTTCCTTCCTCTATGCAGTTCATTTATGGCTATTTTTTAGCCATTAATAGGGTTTTGAGCTCCAAAAAAAATTTATTTTTAACCCTTTTAACATCAAAATTTTTTATCTAGCCTATTTCAATACCAATTCATGTATTAATTAGAAAAAAAGGCTTCAAAACTATGCGATCTATGTTCATAAATTTTTTGCAAAAAAATTCAAACTTTGATATGCAATAATCATGAGATTTAATATAATCAAGTAACAGAATAATATGCTCAATGTATTTGAGATCAAGATTCAAGATTCAATGGAAAGAAAATAGATCTAATTATTTCAGAATTAAAAAATTCCCAATTTTGATGATTTTAATGTATGAAAAAAGAGCAAAGAAAAATTAGAAATTTTCTAAATTTACTAAAATAATTAAAATTGTTCATAATTAAATATTCATACTATTAACATATGCTCTAATACTATCTGTTAGCAGTATGAATTAAAATCCTAATATAAAATTAATGATAATAAAATATGAGCATACCTGATGCATAATTAGATGAAGCCATGATCAGTTTGGATAATGGTGATGAGTAAAGTTGCAACCTACTTCACCACTTAAGTTATCTAGATAGAGAGAGTAAAATTATTTTCAAGAGTAGAAATCCTTATTGTGCATCAGCAAAATAATAATCCTGATCTCTCTATTTAAGGTCAAACTTATGATTAAAAACTATTGACCACTAAAAGGCTGTAGGTTGGAACCTCTATCTATATGGGCTTATGCATGATCCAACCTATCACAGATTATACATATTAAACTAGGGCTCAATATGTTCTATGCTTAATATTAAAATACAAAACTAATTACTTAAATAAATATTCCAATAATTAATTAATGATATTCCATATAATATTTCTAATAAAATTAATTATTTTATTTTTAAATACAACACCTAATAGTTTGCACAGTTGAACTACTACCACCAAAAGTTGCCATCAATTTCCAAAGTCAGCTAAATGCTACAATTTTCCTCATTTTTCTTCCATATAACTTCATGGGTTGTCCTCTAATCACATATTGGTTAATGCCTACTAGTGTAGTTGCTTACTTTTCCTCATATTAAGAAAAGCATCATTAACCTTGTAATGTCTTGAATTTTTAATTTTATCATTTGAATCTCTAAATTCTGAGGCTGTAGAAATGAAGGGCACATTTAAATTAGCTTAGTATGTGAATTCCAAGTTGAAAGGTGTTAAGTGTAAGTGTAACCGAAATTTTGAAGAAAAGGGAATAGTAGGAAAGGAATTAATTTTCCTAAATACTATAGATGATCAGAGGAGGTTAGAAAATCCTAGAAATGGGACTTGTCTAAGTCTAACAGTTTACGGATTTTCAGACAGTCAGGTAACCCTATAGACTATATTGCAAAGTACAAAATGAAGTGTGGGTTAAAGTGTAAATAACCAAGAATTTGGGGTCTAGTATGTAATTCCATAAAGTGTGACTAATAGACACTTGACAAGTGTTGTTTTTATAAAAAATGGCAAGAATAACCTTACTAATTGGTGAGAAAGGACTAAAATACCCTTAAAAATTTCAAAAATAACTAAAATACCCTTGAAGCTTCATGAAAACTCTTTCTCCTTCTCCTTTCTTCTCCAAAACTGTGGAAGACTCCATGAAAGAAGCTTAAACATGAGCTAGAGAGAAAGAAGAGTGAGAAAATTTCATTTGGCTTTTTCACCTAAAAATAGTGAGATTTAGGCTTAGGTGTAGAAGACAAAGTTGCCCCTCTCGTCAAGCTCTATCACATGGTGTATTTAGGTTGAAGAAACCTCCAAAGTTGATCAAGTTTAGTGAGCTCCAAGTGGGGATTTTCAAGTTGCTCCAAGAGGTAAAAATGTTCTCTTCTAAAAGCTCTTTAATGTACTCTTTTTAGTCTCATAAAATTTTGATATTGGTGTGGTCAAAGGAGGTTGACCATGGAGTTTTGGATGATTTGAGCATGTCTAATGATGTTTTGGATGTTGTTATGTTGATCTATTGCTTTGGTTTGGTGTAAAAATAACAAGAAATTATGATGTACAAATTAGGGTTTTAGAGGCATAATTGTGTATGTATGGAATTGGCATGATTTGTTCGGAATTTGGCTAAATTGATGAAATTAGAATTATTCTTATGAATTATGGATCCTATGGAAGATGAAATTTTGAATTATGAAAGTTTGTGTGAAAATCCCCTTTTAAAGGCCAAAACCGTGAGCATGGGAAAGGAAGGAGGTAAGGAGTTTTAGCCATTTAATTATGTTTTTGAAAGTTTGGAATAATATATTACAATGAAATTTAGGAGGTATTGGAATGTACATTAAAAATTTGGACACTTCCTTCGTGGTTTAGTGTATGTGGAGGAAGTGAAGAATGCGTGAAGTTTAAGAAAAATGATGGTGTTCTAATAAGAATTATGATGTGTATTTATGTAGAGCAAGAAAAGTGGCAAGTTGGAAAGGCAAAGGGATTGTAGAGAAATTTCTAAGTGAGGGCAAAGGAATCATCACTATTGGAAGCTTTTAAAATGTAGCTAGCTTTATCCTTAAGCTCTATTTTCTATTTACATATTTTTCTGTATTTTGTGTCATTGTATGGAATGTGTATAAAATTGTTGTGTGCGGTACTTATGGGCCGAGTACTCTGAGAAGACAGTGAAATACTATATGTGAGGCCTATGGCCCGAGTTCCCCGAGAAGACAGTGAAATTGCTGTGTATAAGACCTAGGTACAATTATTTGTGATGGCTATCTAGATATCTATATGAGTTCTTGAATGGGCTTAATAATTGCTGTATGCGGTACATATTTCTTACAATGGTATGAAATGGTGTGATAAATGATTATTTGATTTTGGAAATGTATGATTTACTTACTTAAGGATCTGGAATGGCTTAATATGTTTTTCTTGCAATAGCTAGCTATTGGGAAACTTTGTTTCTTATGTTTCTATATTGTTTACTAACTATTCTAGGTGATACTTCCGAAAGCCCTCTTGACAAGAAAGAATAATATTTTGAAGTTGTATTAGAATGTTCATAGAGTTTATGATATTAATATATATTGGATATATATTTTGTAAGTTGAAATTTTTGTATAATTATATGACCCTTACCTATGTTGTATGAAATACATGAATTTGAGGTATTATGAACTAGTTTGGATTGGTAAGCCTTTAATATGCAATGGGTGTGAAGTTAGAAAATGACCAAATGAACAGTGAACTCGTAGGGCAGTATGCTGAGTATGTTTGTAGGGATTTTTGGCTGAGTTATGATACTATAAAAATTATGAAAAAATTCATGAGTGAACTTAATTTATTTATCATCCTCTGTGACAAAATTTAGCTTAAAATAAGCTCATTTGCTATAGGAAATTATTACACGTTTTGGACTGCCCTGTTCCCGTCACAGTGTTGAATACAAATTGTAACTTAGTATTCCGAAGAAGTAAATGGATGATTTTTTATCTGAAAATTTTATGGAAAGTATTTAACATGTTTATCAAGTCCCATACCAAATTTGAGCTTAATCAGATTTGATTTACCCCCTGAACTAAGGGCTTACTTTTATAGTTGTAAATTCTGGACAGTACTAAAACAGGAACACTTTGCTGTGAATTTTGAAAGACCAAATGATATCTAAATGATGTCAAATTTTTACAGGATGAATTCAATGAGTAGAGGGTTCATGGAAACAAATTTCGTAATTTTTGGAGTCTTTAAAAGTAGTTTTTCATATTTTTAAATTTGGTCCAATAATTTTGGAAATGAGTAGAAAATTTTTGAAACTTAGATTCTATAATATTTTATTTCACAGAATCTTAAATTAGCTTCAAAAAGACCTAATTGTACAATAATTACATATTTAATGAGGATTAAGGTGTTAATAAGTAAGGGAGTTACAAACCTCTTCTTCCCCATTTACAAATAATTAAGTAGCTTGGTCATGAAACTACTCATTTTCAGCTTCATATTTGCTTGAATAGTTGAGTTAGGTGAAATTCCAAGGAATTTGGTGAGAATAGCCCCACATACCTAAAGAAAACAAGTTAATAAAGTCATCTAGAAATGAATTGAAAAAGATTAAATTCCTCTTGGGTAAGGTAATTCTGTTAGAAATTCGGATTATCACATGCAGCGGAATTTCAAAATTTTGATTCGAATTCTACCTAGGATCCATGCAAAAAGCATAAGTCAATGATTAGGGTTTTACCTATTGGGCACTCGTGTTTCTACTGATCAAAATTTTAGAGCGGATGAATCAAACGCCGGCTAGAAGGTACAGCGTCTCTACGGTATCCACACGGAGTGAACAATGACCTCTCACCCTCCACGAATATGCTAGGATGCATTTTTCTCTCTAAGAATTAGGATTGGATGTTTTCTGAGTGATTTAGGGTTTATATGGAAGCTTTGAACGTGATTATCAAAGTGCTGCCCTCTAATCCCTTTTTATAGAGCTTAGGCAAGCTATAATCCTAGTCCAACTAGGATAATGCTTGCAAAATCCTAATCACACTTAATAACTCATCTTATCTTATCCTAGAGATAATGGGGAGAGATAGGACTTATCTATTAATTATCTAATATTAGATAATGATATTATCTCATAATATAAATATCTTAATATTAGATAATTGCATATAGTTATTAAATATCAAAATAATATTATCTCATAATATATTTATCTAATATCTGATAAGATAATTATTTGATATTACTTTAATATCAAATAATATCTCATTATATATATATATATATATATATATATATATATATATATATATATATATAAAACGTGAATTTATTATTCTTAATAATATATATACACGAAAATAAGTCCAATTAATTGGATATTAATATAATTAAAGTCCAATTAATTATTGTCTTATTCCTACTCCTTTTGTGTGACCCTGTAGGTTCTTACTACGTTGACAATAACTCATTTATTGAGCCATAGACAGTAAGATGTATCTAGCGATACATTACTGCCACTCAAGTAGTAAGAATGTCTGTGATTCGACATCCACCTAATACATGATCAACATTTTACATCATAACCCTTTTGTAATAATATCCAAATTGAACTAGAGGCATGGAATGTGTCATCCTCGTCAATGTTCAATTTATATTTCTTGATACTGAGTAGACTTAAAATAAATAATTAATATCACATATTAATTCAATTTAGTATGGCCATGCATTTCTAAGTCTCACTCAATCAAGGGGCCCAAGGATATTTCTCTTTTATACAAGAGTAACAAAATCCCATCTACATCACTCACTTCCCTCTGCATGATTTATGACACACCCAATCAATGCCCTACTTGTCATCCTAATTAAAGGTGACATAGGACAATATTAAAGTGAGTAATTCCTCATGTAGGGAACCGTAGTGACTTCAGGTCAAAGGTTCATGTGTATTTGTGATCATATGAGAATAACTTATGACACGTTCATCTATGCAATATTCTCATAGTGGGTCAGTCCAGTACATTGTTCACTAGCAATGTACTCATGTATTGACTTGATATCATATATCCATGATTCGTAATCATCAGTCACTATACATGCTAGCCTCGATGTATTATTACTATCCTTTTCATAATAATACTTAACTAGGGGCATTTTAGGAATAGCGAAGCTATTCCAAGGATAATTATTATATTAAGTTATAAATTGCGCATAATAATAATAAAATTATAAAAAATAAAATATAATAATTAAATTGCCTAAAATAAAATATAATACATTGTGTATAACTTCAATCATCTATATGATTGGTTCTAGGACACACACCAACAAATTCTTCATACATAACTTGGGCTGTTGGGTAGCATTTGACCATTAAGCAAAAAATTGGATGACTATAAGAGTGAGCAATAGTTACACTAGAAGTAAGCTCACCTTAAGTATTAAAGGAAATGTATTTTGTAATATTGAAAGGTGCATTCGATAAAGGTATAAGTTTTAGCTTGAAAAGTGGTATTTGCAAAAGGCCAATGTTTGAATTTACTTAGTATTCCTTCCAACACTTTCTATCATAATAAGTGTTGTGGCTTTCCCTCTTTTTCTCAAGGGTATCTTTAGCATCAAGGATAGTGGCTCTAAGATGTCGATAGTCATAAGTGCACTTGTAATTTCAAAATCAAGGATTTCATCATAATGCATACTTGCTGTTTTCCAAGAAGCACCAACTATTTACATATCAACAATTTGAATTAGCTTCTCCTTGACAGATAAGTGGAAATAAGCTTGAATATTAGTTAACCACCACTCCTAGAAGATATCAATATATGTGTGACTAGGAGAGAAGTCAAACAAGGTGAAAATGGTGAGCATGCTTTGGTTAAAAGCCTTAATTGTTGGGATGTTAGGAACTGTTAAAGTTCATCCCCACTATTGAGAATCTAAAGAAATGATTAGCTAACCTTGGATTAGATTGAATTATTTAGCCACTATGTTTGACAAATGCCATTCAATTGAAGAAGTCATCTCTTATGGCAAGTCAACAAAAAGATACTACGAACATAAGAAATTGGCCCAAATTTGCACACTTTAAGGATTGGTTAGTTTAGGATCTAAGGTAAACCAATTTAGGCCTACAGATTTGAAAATAAAAAGGGATAACCATTTGAAAGGGTGCTTGGAAGAACAAAGGTAAAATGTAAAATATTCATGAAAAACTAAAGTAAAGAATAATATTAATGGGCAACAATTTAAGTGGCTTAAATATATTTATGGCCTAAAATGGCATTAATGGCCGAAACTATATAATTCTCTAAAAGGAAAAATGCTTCTAAAAATAAGCCATTAACCATACTTGAAAAATCCAAAAAGGACCTCTTAAGTTTGAAAATGTTTCTCAACATCTCATGTGAATCTCAATGGTGTTGGCACTCTTAAAAAAGAAGCCTAAAACTAGTTTAAAGCTAACTATTAGCCTTCACTCAAAATGATGGCTAAAAGAATGTAAGAGGAAGACTTTTAAAGCTAAATGCAAAAAAGGTGTTTATAAAGCCAATACAAAAGAAAAGTAATATGTTTGGTATTTGAAATCAGAGTAAGAAGTATATGTCAAAGTTTTTAAATCCAATTTGAAAAGTAATTTATATTTTTTTTTATTTTTTGGCATCAATAATGGGGTAACATAGTCACAAATAACAAGCAACCTTATTAAGCTGACAAATTAAAAAAAGATGGACCCATCATGCCATAAGGTAATGGAGATTATTGGTTGAAGGAGACTAAAAGACTAAAATGGAACCTAAAAGAAGCCAATTAGCCTTAAATGAGTAATGTGAAAGTCGTATAATGTAGAAAAAAATCCTTAATTCTTCCAAAGATATTTTTTTAAATAAATTTAACATGATTTTGTTAGAGTAAATATTCTCGAATAAGGTGAGGAAAATTTATAAAAACTAGTTCCTTTAATAACCTAAGGGTAAGTTGAAATAATATTAACAGTGTAAATAGTTTTTTGGCTAAAGAAAAAGGTTCAAGTCATCTTTTAAAACATTTATAGATAAGGGACCTAGATAGTATGGTGAACTCTCACCCTTTGGCTTATCAAAAGTTAAAGAATAGGATAATATCTGATGTTTCAAAATTGATGAGTCCATTAAGGTAATGTTAACAACCCGCACTTAGGCATCATCTTGAATAGCCAAGCTTTAGATTTGAGAATCAAATGCCATTGCAGAGAAGAAAGGGAAATATAATTTGTACAAAAAGAATTTTTGTAATAGGGAAAACAAAGGTTCATAAGGAGCAAGAAATAGTCTATAATCATCAATAAAAAAGGAAAGAGTCCTATTTAAATTGGAACCTTAATAGGCCTTTATGACAATGGTTTGCAAAAAATAGTCTATAATCATCCATTCAAGTGGCATGAAAAGGACACAAGCATAAGTGCACACATTGCCTATTATGATTGCCTAAGCCTAACAATAGACATATGGTAAAAGTCCCTTAGTCAACACATGTCCATGAATAGATCCTAAAAGATATGCTTGCTTTGGAAGTACATATAAAGTCTAATGAAAGAAATGACATCATTTTGGATAAGATCCTACATATTGAATAACCTTTAAAATTGAAGTTAAGACCTAAAAAATGTTCTACTTGATTCCCTCAATTAAAATTTAAATCCAAATATTAACAAACAACAAGGGAATGAGTTAGTTTTGATTGCCTTAAGCATTAATATGCAAGAAGCCAAAGCCAAGGGGGGCCTATGTTGAGATTAAAATCTTTCATGAAATCTTGGTAGTCTAGGAGCAGTCTTACAACTGAAGAAAGGAGAGCCAAAGCTTGCAAAAGGCATTCATTTTCCTTTCTTGGCATGTTTAGGAAATCAATAAGGCAGCATCTTTAGCTAAGGCTAAGTTAAAAACATATAGACTAGAACTTAGTAGGGAGGTTATGAAACTCCTATTTCTTCAAATCCTATTCTTTGATTGTGACCTAATAACAACTACCCATTAGGCACGATGGCAATTGTCCATTCAAACATAGGAAAATAGGAAAATGAGAGCCCTATTTCTCCTATAAATATGGGAATATGAATAAGGAGAAAGAGCTTTTTTTAAGGAGATGATAGAACACACCAAAGCATACTCTACATTCCCTTTCTAGCATTCTACTAACTTTTTCATCACTTATAGCAACATTTGTTGCACCAATTAGATGATTCAAAAAGCAAATCTTACATATCACACTTATCAAGTGATAGAGCAGGATTTTAGAGTTTCCAAAGTTCTTTTGATGCATTCTCATTCTCAGGGAGAGCTTGACCAAGTGACAACAAAGGTTTTTCCTCTTGAATTATTCCTCCCATATGCAATTCTTACATATCAATCATGTCTGTAAATTATATACTACATTTATATTTAATTTCATCAAGTTTGCATAAATAGTTAAGGCTTCACTAGTACATTATGTGTTCAAACCCTGTATTGCTTTATGATTATCGAGATTGCTCTATTATATTTTCTACAATTTTAATTGGTTAAAACATCTTTCTAATGCAAAATTAACCTTTTTTTTCAAAATCTAAAATTCATGTATTTTATCACCTTAAATTCAAAGTAGAACTTAATTTGACATCTTTTGAGAAATGAAAACATGATTTTTTTTCTTATTTCAAGCCAAAAACATGTAAGCTTGTTGGTGCTCATTTTACTAAAATTTCTTTTCTAGTTTTATGTAAAATCATGTTTATAAAATTTTGGTATTTTAAAGAAATCAACATTTTCACCTTTTCATCATAAAATTTTTCAAGAAAACTTTTTAAACTAATTCACTATGATAATTATGACTTTAGCATATCATCAACCATAGAATAAAAATAGTAAATAATCCGCCATGAATAATCAAGACTTTAGCACATCATCAATTACAAAAATAGATATACACCTCATTCCATGTATAAATATCATAAAGAAAGAAAACTAAGAAGAAAAAAATGGATCTATGCTCACTTAAGGATGCTTGTAGAACTTATTGCCTTCACCTAAAATCCAAAGTGTAGCATCCAAGACATCATGAAGTTAGTGAAGAATTTAAAGAAAGAACTATGAAAAGAAAATGAATTCATGAAAGTTTTAAGCTTGTACCTCTAATAAATGATAAGAATGCTTCCTTTTCCAATAATCTTTTAAGAACTCTTAGAGAGCCAATGGAAACTTACTACAATTTACCAAGAACACTCAAAAATAACACTTTCTCTTTAATTCTCTCTCTACCTGTGAGCTCCTCTTAGTATAGGAGGAAGTGAATTGTGCTTAGGTATTTATTGAAGAATATGGTTTCCAAGGAGATGACATCATGCTTGCATCATCAATATGACATCATCTTACATACCTAAGGTTTACATCATGCCTAAGTTTTGCTATTAAATTCTTCATTAATTTTTTAATTGCTAATTAAAAATTGTTTTGATGTCCCAAAGTCAAGTTATATTACCTTAAGACCTTTAAACTAAATTAAATTCCCTCTTTTCTCCCTAGTAGCCATCCATGCCCTTTTGATGTGCCTTAAATTGCAATTATGCCACCTTAAGATTAGTTTAAGATACTCTTAGGTAAAAATATTTTATTATTCCAAAACTTTATCAACCTTGGATCTTAAATACTCTTAATTTTCTCAAATTTTCTTAAATAACTCCTAATAGATTTTTCTTCTACTAACTAACAAATCCTTTTACTAATAAAAATCTATATTTCTACTTATTATCCATCAATAGACACTATCTAACTTTACCTATTTCTTTCTAATAGGTTTTTTTTAATTAGGTATTACAACCAGTAACCTTATTAGTTATAGAAATCTCATCAAAAGGAGGCTTTAGAACTCTAAAGTGTATGATACACTTTTTAAGTTCCCAATTATTGTTCACCTAATGCACAATTATGCATATATATATATATATATATATATATTCATCTACAATGTATTTAGATCTCTAATTATCTATGGTCAAGGAAATCCTACCAAAGTACTAACTAATTCATTTTTAACAACTTTCTTTCTTTTTCATACCTAGTAAACAAATTCCTTCTAACCATATATCAAGTTTTTAAAATTAAGATCTGTGGAATGCATAAAGTCTCTAAACTCATGCTCTTCTATAAGAGTGAAGGGGTGCTTTCCATAAATAAGAAATTCTATGAAACTTTTACAAGACATTTCTTAGCTAAATTTAAAGTTTTTTGTAAATGCACCTTCACTTTTCTTTGCTTGTACTACAGTAAGGTTAGAAGGATGCATTTAACATATATTTAGGTGACGCCTTAGATAGAATGTTCCACAATCACTTTTCAACTTTTTTCCCATAGTAAATGCATTGAACCTTGTGGCCTTCACTTGTTTAGAGCTTCTTCATTTCTTCCCATACTTTTAAGGATAATCTTCATTGCTTGTTTTCATTTTCTTCATTGTTATCTTCTAAGTTTGGGTTTGCTTCCTCAAAAGTTACATTTTTATCAGTGTCACTTGTCATTTTCTTATCATAAAGTATGAAAGAAAGTTAATTTTTCAGTAAGGGTTACTTTTAACTATACTATATATATAGACTTTAATTTTAGCAAATAGTAGATAGGAATTTTCTATGCATTTATACAAATAGTACAATCCAAAAATAATATAAATGATAATATGAATTAACTCTAGTAAGGCTCATTTTTAATTATACTATGATTACTTCATTATAGAGTAACAATCCCTAAAAATCTACCTTAACCCAAAAGCCTAATCACTTAGTAGTTAAAACTAACTTCTTTTAGCAAATTAATCAACATAAACAATTCTTCTTTTATTTTTGCTTTCTTTTTCATACTTTTTCATCATCTATCTGCATGTGAGACTTAGAATTATAGATTTTAGATGCCTATAAGAGCCAAAGTTAGTAACATTACTAAAATTAATAGATAAGTAAAATTATTTTTAGTAGTTGAAGCATATTATTGATGCAAAGAAATCATAATGATAAAATATCATAATGACAAGTTTTAAAGGTGGCAAGGCCTAAGGAATCATGACGCTAAACTAAGTGGTGAAGCATAAACATAGCAAACAATAGAATGTGTTTGAAAGGAATTGTTTTTCTTATACAGGAGGGAATCCTTGTGACCTGTTAAAATACACTACAACAAATTAATACTTGTTCCATGAATTATAACATGAAAAATTAAAAAATTGTGGCAATTTTATCTCTTTCCACAGGAACAAAAAATTCAAACAAATTTACAAAAAACTAAAAAAATTATACCATGAGAAAACTTTACCCATAATAAAATATCACTTGTTTTATGAACTAAGTCATGGGAGCACATTTTGCATGACAAAGTATCATTTGTGCTACGACAAAACTTTACCCATGACAAAATATCGCTTGTACCATAAAACTAACTTTCGAGAACATATTTCTCGTGACAAAGTATTACTTATGTTATAGAAGAACTTTACTCATAGAAAAATATCATTGTGCCATAAACTAAGTTATGAGAACACATTCCTTATGACAAAGTATTACTTGTGCCATAAATTAGGTTACAAATACACATTTCTTATGATAAAATATCACTTATTCTATCATATAGGTCAGAAAAATTTATTTGTAGCAAAGTATTCCTAATACTACAAATTAATTCTATGAATAAAATCATAACTAAATATATCATTTTTAGTAATTATATATATATATATATATATATATATATATATATATATAATTATTTATAATAAGTGCAACATACTTCAATATGGTAGACAATTAAAAAAATTGAAAATATTTATATATTATAAGTATTTAGCAAATAACTAATTCATCACTTGAGTTAGAGGTTAAACTAATTGACTAAATCAAATAATTATTTTAAGAATTTGGTAAATAGCTTACTTAATTAACTATTAGACTCCAATCAATCTAAACAAAAAAACTATAGAATATAATATTTTCAATTTGTCAATTCATAAAATGCATATAAAATAATAGAATTACCCATAAATTATATAGTTATGTACTTTTATTATTTTTCTTAAAATAATGAAGATAGAGGTTAAAATCTAAACTTTAAGATATATAAGAAAAAACTCAATTATTAACTTTTTAAGCATTTTTATTTACATGTGTGCCAAATTTAATATATATTAAAATTTAATATTTTTCATAAATAATAAATAACTATTTAACTTTCAATTAATTAAATTTACATCATAAAAGTAGTATACTTTAACAAAATAAATATTATAACATATTAAAGATTATGTTATATAATTATTCAGTGAATTTAAATTGCTATTGCAATAACATTCTCACGACTTCATATTTCAATGGTCAACAATAGCCAAATGTAAATCCACAATCACATATTCATCAAACATTATCACAAATACTAGTTTGACCCACAACCTGTCTTGGGTATTCATTAATCATTCATATAACTAACTAAGCTTAATCATATCATATCCAACACTCATCCAAAATCAACCAAATATCAAGAGCAAAACATAATGTATAGTAATATAGAGAATGGTTATAGTAGGCTTTCATAAAAAAATTCATTAAATGACCATAGTTGATATCCAAGGTTTCTCCTTATATCTTTGGTCCACCTTTATCCCCCTACCACCTAGACTCGAGACCACCAATATTTTCCTTTTAGCCTTTACCACTCTTCTCCTTTTCTATGGAGGATGTATATCTCCCCCCATCACAGATCATATATAAGATGAGTGCTCATTCTCATACTAGCCATTATAAGCAGTAACAATTCATTTCATTATCTTATATGCTAGTGATCGATGATAGGACACCTCAGGCATCACATCATCATGATAGAACACCATAAGCAGTAACTATCCATCTCATGTTCACATATCATAGGGTATGATCAGAATATCAATTATGCCATATGAGTTTTATGAATAAAATTTTCCATTCTCATATCATCAACCATTTGGCATTTATGAATCACATAATTTACCACATACTTTCAAGCATATTCATTCTTCAATCAATAAGGAAGAAATGTTACACTTGTCAGCATTAATCACAAATCACAATTTAATTTTATTTCACATAATTCAATCCATTATGTATTTTCAACTTTCAAACCAAACACAATTCAATAAGGAATAGTTCATCTGCAAGATAAACTATACAAAAATTTAACTAATTATTAAATAGTGGCTAACACACATAACAAAAAAAATCATAAAGATCCTCAAAGACACATTTTATGATATGTTCAACTTGCTTACTCAGATTTGATAGCTAAATCATTTTAGCCTATTTAGTACTAGGAACCTAAACCATGCTCTAATACCACTTTTATCATGACTCACTTCCAATCGTGATTAGCGTAGATCTCAATACTAGTTTCTATAAGCCTTAACATTTTTTACTTTTTCTATTTAACAAAAGTTTCTCAATCTCAAAGCAACTTAAAAATTTTACTTAAAATTTTGTAAAAAAAAGAAAAAATATCCTCTATTTTTAGACATTTCCCGAGGGTCACATGCCCTAAATATATAAAACTTATTTTATTTTTAGATATGACAGCAATACTATACAATTATAACAATTATACAAATAAATGATTCAACACATCAATGGCTAAATTATTGAAAACTCTATCTTTATTTTTTATCCTAATCTAACTATTAAAACTCTTTAGCAAGGTAATCTTGGATCTTCACGAATGCAAGAAGCTCAAATATGCTCACCATAATCTAAAAACATTGAAGATAGAATGGAATGAATTACGAGAACTCAGTACGCATATATCTACCACTATTTTGTGAGTAATCAATTTTATATATAATAATTACATGTTGATCATATATTAAATTAGAAAATATTAGCAAACCCAATTCCTAAATTTTTAGAATATGTGAAACCATGATCTAAAATGAAAGTCTACTAACACATGACTTAAACTCTATTTCTCATGTCACAATTCATAGAAATCTTAACTATTTATTATTACACAACATCGATATCACGTCACATGATACCTATTCTATGTAGATATCACATCCACAAATAACTCTTTAAGCTCAAATACAAATTCTCACACTCACAACCAGTTTTTGTAATTATGTCAAATATTGATATTCAAACACAAGAAAAATTCCATTATTACATAACATCACATAATAACCTACAACAATCGTGCATAAGCTCATCCTTAGGTGACATGAGATTTACAAGTTAATTGATATAAACTTGACCAACACTTTGTTGTTAGTGTATATGCCTTAAAACTAATCATATTGATGATTATAAATTTACATTGTGTTATTTTAATGGTAATTCTAATTATTATATTTATACATATATTATCTGCGTAATATATTTAATTATGATAATAACCTTAGAATAATTATATTCTTAAATATCCCTAGTCATATATCACTGAGGATTATGTTGCTTTGATATATTAAGACTAGCATGTATGGTGACTTATATGAGATATTAAGTCTACATATGAGTACAAGTTAGAGAACTTGTATACTGGGTAACCTACCCTAAGAACACTACATGAATGTTATGTAAGTGTCATGAGTGATTCTTAGTGATCATTATTAATATAGTCCTTTGACCTAAGATTCCCAAAATTTCCTACATGTGAGTTTCATATTTTAATACGACTCTATATCACTCATGGCCAAGTGAATGCAAGGGTAGTTATTGGATATATCACATATCATATGGAGAGATTTGTGTGGTCAAGATGGAATTTGTCCCTCCTATATAACATGAGTGATATCTGTGGGCCCCTTAATTAAGTAAGACTGAGAAAATGATGACTATGCTCAAATGAATTGACATGGGATGTCAATTACATTTGCTTCAGTCAGCTTGCTTAGGAATTAAGAAACCTTTGGATTGGGCTATACGAGAATGACACGGTCCATGTCTCATACTCAATCTAGATGTCTAAGATAAAAGGACATAGATAATGATCACGTATAAAGGTTCAGTCGAATTACCAACTTTCTCATTATTGGATAATAATGATGTGTTAGTAGACACCGCTTATTGTTTATTATCATTAATGTAATTTATGATCATTGTCAATGTAATGAAAGCCTGTAGGGTCACACGTTTAGAGTCCAATGGATTTGGAATTGATGGATCAAATTGTTTGGGCCTAATATTTAGGAATTCCATGTTATAATTATAAGGCCCAATAATAAGCCTATAAGTATACATGGAACAAAGCCCAATTAGTTAGGGTTTTCTATGTACCTATTTAAATAGACTTGTTAGGTAATAATACATGATTATTCATGCATCCCAAAGCATAGAAAAACTCCAGTACCTCTCCTTGATCATAACCCTTGAAGAGGCGTAGCTAGCACTATGAAGCTAAGGAGAAGAATTTCAATTAGTGTTCATGTGGACATTCACTGGTGATTTGCTGGTTTGTGTGGATACCTCAGAGTCTTCGGTCGAAAGAAAGTCGAAGAGGTGATTAACAAACGAGTGCCTAAATCATCACAAAGGTATTCCTTGAATCTTTATTCTAATCTAATATTTTGTATGGATCCATTGGCTGGGATCGATTAATTTCACTGTGCTTGTTTGGCTCCCGATCCCATCATTTGCATGATCAAGCTCAAGTAGAGAAGGACTTGACTTTAAGTAAAGGTCCAATGATAAGAGGAAGGTTTAAAAGGATACAAGAGGCAATTGGAGTCCATGTGACCGTGATCCCACAAGTGCACGGGTTAAGTCGAGTTATAGTATAAAAGATATCGTCTCCACAGGGATTGAACGTTGAATACTAACTGAATTTCAAGGAAAATTATCTAGGCGTATCGATTGATATTGGGAATTAAGGATAAAAGGTAAAACAGAGCTTAGTTATCAAAAAGGTTTAATTCAATGAAATGAAAGCGTACTCAGCTTAAGGTTCCCTTGTACATTTCATTATGGAATGAATATAATCCTCTAACTTGATTTACTATTAATTTAGATTGCTGGATTACCAAAAATAAGCTACATCTCATTGCAAGGCTACTAGCTACTAACCAAAAGATTAAGTGCCTAGAATTTCTCTAGTAATCACTCATCTAGGTTGCATTAACATTGCTTTAGAATCCATTTTCAGACATTTCATCCTATGCAAAAGAATCCAATTAGCTTAATTCCTAAGTCTAATTGATATTCCTAATGATCATGCAAGGTCCGATTAATTAATTGGTCATTTCAACCTAGAATCAATTAATCCATAACATAAATCCAATATTCCGGAAGTACTGGTTTGTTCAAGTACAAAATAGCATAATCAAATCATAAATTAATAGTAAATCAAGCTAGATTATATAAAATTCAATTCCATAAATCCATGAACAAGTTCACCCAAGCTGAGTACAAGGGTTTAGTGTGAAAACATTACAAAATTAGAAGAAAACCAGAAAACAGAGAGGGAATTCAAACAATTCATGAAGCTCTACAAATTCCTTGCTTGAATCTTCAATCCTTTGCTTGAATCTTCAATGAAGTTGCCCTTGGTGAGTTTGGGTCTCTCCTAGGGTCTCTCCCAGTAGCTCCTCTTTTAATTTTTGGTTTCTCCCCTTTTCCTTTTCAAAATTTTGCGCAAAACTTATATGGAAAATGTACACGGGGTTCGACACGGCTCATGTTCTACCCCGTGTTTCTCAGCAAAAGTTGAGCAGCATGATACACGGGGTGCGACACTCCCCGTGTTTACTTGCGAAGTGTCAAGCAGTATGGTACACAGGGTATGACACAGCCCATGTTGTACCCCGTGTTCTTTTCTGAGCAGTTCAGTGAAGCCTCGAAGCATTCTAGAAGGATACACGGCCTTCCACACGGGGTTCCCATACCCCGTGTTCTTTGTCAGGTGGGCAAATTTGCTTCGATTCTCCACAATTTGCATGATTTTGCCTCCGGATCCTTTTCTAATGCTCAAATGTGTCATTTCAAAACCTGAAAATAAAATATCGAGGATCTAAGTATCTTTTTCAATCAATTTGCACAAGATACTAAGTAAATATGTGATGAAACACATAGAAATTAAGTGCAATTGTGCATTTATCACCATATGAATGCAATTCTAACCTAAGAAGTCCAAGTAGAAGAGCAAATAGAGTTGAAGTACTACTTATTACCCAGGAAATTTGAAGATATTTGGAGTGCAACATATAAGGAAATATTTTCCTAATCCAAAGTACAATGAATATGGACATATTTTTCTAATATAGAGTGCAACAAATTAGGAGATATTTTCCTAATATGGAGTGAAATGAATTTGGACATATTCTCTCAATATGGAGCATACCAAATTAGGAGATATTTTCCTAATATGGAGTGCAACAAATTTGGACATATCTTTCTGATATAGAGTGCAACAAATCTACAAATATTTTTCAAATATGAAATACAATGAATCTAAACATGTTTTCCCAATATGGTGTGCAACATATTTGGAGAAAATCTAAAGATAATTTCCATTTTTAAATTAATGATAGTCAAAACTTTGTATTTTCCTAAGTATGGCATTTACTATTTCTATTTTCCTAAGACTAGTATAAATAGGAGGCAATATAACTTAGAATTCAGCAGTTGATTAATATAATATGAAATTGAGTGTTTTTTTCTCCAAAATGTGAGAATTTTTTTTCTTTTACTCTTATAAATCCTTCCTTTATCAATCTTTCATATAAGATTAGTGATATAAATTCATAAAAAGTGCCTAATTTGTGCTTTAACCCAAGTGCATTATTGTGTGGATTGGTTAATTCATGTTCATGGTTGGACAAGTGCTCTAAGTAGCAGGTTGTGTTCCTTATAGTGTTAGTTAGCTACTTGCATTTGTCAGGTTATCAAACCATCCATATCTAGAGTTTATCACTCCTAATTTCCTTTCCTCAATTTTGGAGTGTGGGCTTATATCATTCTTTTATTTTGTTTTTGATTTTTTTAAACTACCTACGCTGTGAAGATTGAGCTACCCCTATTGATTTCCTTATCATTTGGTATCCAAGCTATTGGTTGACATGATTGGTATTTAATCTTATTCTTTTATTTTGCAATGTATCAAAAAAAGAAAAAGAGAAGTGTAAAAAAGAGAAAGAAACTTATGCAAAAAGAAAAAAGAAAAAAATGCAAGAAAAAAAAAGAAGAAAAAGAAAAAGAAATTCATGAAAAAATCTAAAAAAAGAAAAATTCTTGAAAAAAAAGTTAAATGAAGAAAAAGAAGTGATAGTTCAATTCTTTACAATTTGAATTTTTAGATTTGCAGAATTTATAGTTGGGATAAACATTATTTTGCATAAATAAGGAATTCCCCTATTTTCATCGAATCCCTAGTCTAGCAGACCCTATCCCTTATTTTGTAACCTATTCCGACCATCTACTTTCCAGTGCTTGGTTGGAGTTGAGAAATTGATATTATTGAATCACTCATAAGAATTTAGGTTGCATAAACTTAGGAAGGTATTGAAGGATTGAGAGTTAGTGAGATTATTAAGAAAAGAGTGAAAAACACTTAGTAGAAAGAATTTGTAAGATCATATATTCTATCTATTTTTTTCTCCTTCATTAACATGGCAGGAAATCAAGATAATATTCCACAAGTAGGATTAGCCCCTATCCAAATACAAGCATCGATAAGCCATCTTGAAAGGTTGTTTGATAGAAAGTTAAAAGGGATTCGTGATCGATTGGAACAAATAGAGAATTAAGTTGTCACATAACAAAACCTTCAAAATAACCCAAAGCAAGGTGAACAATCTCATGGAGATATGGAGAGCTGAGATGAGGAGGATGAATATGATGATTACCAGCCAATAAGAAAGAGCCTTAATTAAAAAGAATTAATGAGGTATAGAAACAAATAAGAAGACCTTGGAGGAATTAAAATCAAAGTTCCTTCATTTAAAGGCAAAAATGATCTAGAGGCATATTTAGAGTGGGAGATACGAGTTGAACAGATTTTCTCATGCCATAACTATTCTAAAAGAAAAAAGATAAAACTTGTAGCTCTTGAATTTACTGATTATGCTCTTGTTTAGTAGGATCAGATGCAAAAAGTAAGAGTTTGCTATGGAGAACGCCCTATTATCACATAGGAAGAGATGAAGATAATTATGAGCAGGCGGTTCATTCCATCCTATTACCATAGAGAGCTTTACAACAAGTTGCAATGCCTTATGTAAGGATAAAAAAGTATAGATGAATAACATAAAGAAATGGAGATTGCCATGATTAGAGCTAATATAATGGAGGACCAAGAGGTAATAATGGCTCATTTCTTACATGGACTCAATTATGACATAGTTGATGTTATGGAGATGTATCACTATGTAGAGCTTAAAGAGATGGTACATCAAACCATCAAGGTTGAACAATAACTTAAAAAAAGAAATAGTGCCAAAAAAAAACTCTAATTCAAATTCCTTTAACTTATGGAGGAATAACTCAAATAAAGACACTCCCTCTACTTTGAATTCTAAGGAGGTCGAGTTAAAGAAAGTTAAGAACTTAGCTACCCCTCACAAGAAAGCTCAAGTAGAACCTAACACAACAAGAAACCATGACATAAGGTGCTTCAAGTGCTAAAGGAGAAGACATATTTTAAGTGAGTGCCCCAACAAGTGCACCATGATCATCAATCACTATGGTGATTGGAAGATTAAAGAAGAAACCATTGAGGAGGAAGAGGAGCTATCTAATGATGATGGAGAAAATGCAAAAGAAGAAGAACTCCTAGTGGCTAGAAAAGCACTCAGCATTCAGATAATGGAGGAAGAGAACAATTAAAAAGAGAACTTGTCCCACACATGTTACCCAATTCAAGATAAAGTATGTAGTGTAATCCTTAATGGTGGAAGTTGCAGCAATGTGACAAATGTTGAATTATTAGAGAAGCTAAACCTACCTACATTTAAACACAACCATCCCTATAAGCTCCAATAGCTTAATGAGTGTGGTGAAATGAAAGTGACAAAACAAGTGAAATTTTTATTTTCTATTAGAAAATATAAAGATGAAATTTTATGTGATATTATACCCATGGAAGCATGTCATCTCTTATTTGGTAGACCCTAGTAATATGATAGGTGAGTCACACATGATGGGTTTTCAAACTGTTATTCTTTTGTAATTTGAAGGGAACCTATAACCCTCATTATCACCAAAACAAATACTAAAAGATCAAATTAAGAGAGAAAAGAAAAGAGAGAGAGAGAGAGTAAGAAAGAATATTAAAAGGAAGAAAGTGAAAATAGAAGTGAGAAAAAACTAGAAAAAGAGAGCCAACTAAGAGAAAAGAAAGAAAGAAAAGAAAAAATGAAAGGAAAAGGAAAGAATGAGGGAAAAGGACAGAAAAGCTTACTAGTGGCAAAAAGGAGTGAGACTAAACAAGCTTTATTTTCTCAACAAAACCTCCTACTAGTTATGTACAAAGAGGTTATGTTAAACACTAATGACTTAACATCTGTATTGCCTAGTGTTGTTTTGACCCTTTTACAGGAATATGAGGCTCTTAAGCATATAAGGAGCCAAAGCAAGCTAAACCATAGGCATTTTAGATGGATTGAATTCATTGAATTATTTCCATATGTGATTAAGCAAAAGAAAGGTAAAGAAAATATTGTTGCTAGTGCTTTATTCCGGAGGTATGTCCTTTTTTTAGTGTTAGATGCTAAGATTCTTAGTTTTAAATTTATTAAAGAATTATATACTAATAATGTTAATTTTGGTAAGGCTTTTAGTCATTGTAATTGTAATGACCCTAGAATAGTACAATAGTAATAATAATAATAATAATAATAATAATAATAATAATAATAATAATAATAATAATAAATAAGAAATTTTTAATGAGATTGTAATAAGTGAAAATATACTTAGAAACCTAAGAATAGATTTTTGAAAATTTCACTTAGAAATTTATTGAATTTCTGTACCCGGTAAAGCGAAAAAGTAAGAAAATGAGTCAAAATTATAGTAAATTAATTCAAAAAAAATTAATGGATGATCAAAAATAATTTCCAAAGCTCAAAAATGGTTATGGGAAGTAAAAATAAAATTTTTAAGATATTTAGAAGCCTAAGGGTGAAAATGTGAAGAAAATAAGTAATTCGAGGCCAAATTGTAATAAACCCTTTTATCTTTTTGGCCTTTTTATTTTTTTGTTGTATAGGTTGGGTTGGCCCATGTTCTTTTCAGACCCAAATGTGAAAAATTAAGGCCCAAATTCGTGATCCAACACCAGCCCAAACTTCCAAGGGAAGCCAAGGACCAAAATGAAAGAAAATGTCAAAATTTGGGGCAAAAGTGTAATATTTGAAAACTTTTAATTTGTGTCTCATTTTTATTGGATAAATCATGATGTGCTGGTTTGAAACTCAGCCACTTGGACGTGCTATGCAGCTCACCAAGTGTCCCCAAAATCCTCCCGAAATCCAAGGCAAATTTAATGTTGAAAATGATAGAAATTGTGAGATTTTTTTTAGAAATCCTTTAAGCAATTTTATATAAAGTAAAAGAGGCTTAGCTGCAGCACATTTGTTGCTCCTCTCCAGCAAAAAACGTAACCACATAAGAGAAGTAACAAGGGAAGCTAGATAAAGTAAATTCAAGGGAAATTGGCAAGTTAAATAGGTAGATTTTGATACCCCTAAACTCCTGTGAAATTCTTCTTCCTCTTGACTCTAAAATCTGATTTTTTTTATTTTCTTGAATTCATCTCCCTCTCCCTTAGAATTCAGATTTGAAAGGAGGAAGAAACAAGTAAGGATTTAAGGTGAGTAATAGCTTGTTATACATTTTATGAATTCCTAATGCTGGATGGTCATGAGGAATATGATTTCTAGGACATGATTTGTGTTAGTTGTTGAGATAATTAGTTCAACATGATTTGAACATGTGATGATGTTGTTGGAAGTGAATATTTGGATCATGAATAATGAGAATGGAAGTGGTTTTGGCTGTTGCAAAGAAATTGTTAATATTATGTTGGAAATGGTATCAAGAAGGGTTAAAAATGCTGTTGAAATTCTGGTTGGTGAATAGTCACGTGGAACCTAGGTGATTTGTCATCAAAAACTTTGATTTTTGTTATCCTAAGGTCTCTTAAGATTTGAGGATGAATTCTGGAAATTTTGAGAATTTTTAGAAATTTTTAGGTATTTTAAAAGAATTTCCTAAATCAGGTCATCAGTGCTGTCCAGAAGCAGGGCACTTTCACGTTGGCTTCTGTTTTCGAATTTCTTGGGGCCTACAACGATCATGAAAAATAGTGAAAAAATTTAGGGAAACCAATTGAGGTGTTTTTAATATTGTGTAAAAATTTCAGGGCAAACGGAGATGAATTGGTCACCCAATAAAATAGTGAAAAGGAGCTGTTCAGGACAAAATCCGAATATGCCCTGTCTTGTTCACGAAATTTTTAGGATTATCAAATGGTTGAGGAAAATTCTGGAAAAATTTGTATGAATCACTATGTTTGTGATGTGGTACGAGTAAAAATTTTAGTAATAGTAAATTTTATTTAGTCCTTCAAATAATTCCTGCCCTTATGCTTCCTGGATAGGGTCTACATACAAAATGTTTTGTGTGATATGAATTGTTTAATTTGTGTGTATGACATATGAATGATTTAATTTGTATACATGAATATCCTTTAGGGTTTGATATGAGAATGAGCATAGAAGGATAAATGAAGCATAAAACACTTATGGCATTGTTGGTATTTTGACACATTCCTTGAGGAAAAATTGTGGTTGATGCATGTGGCGTCCCACAATTGTTCATTCTACTTACAAAAATGTGGGAGGGAGAAAACATCCTTCGCAGAGAAGGAGAGGAGGGGTAAGTAGTGGAGGGAAAAGGTTGGTGGCCTCGGGCCTAGGGTGGCGGGGGATAAGGTCAGACCGAAGATATAAGGTGACATTTCATACCAACTAATGCCATTCCTCAAATAACGTAATATCTAAATTTGGGCTTTTAATTAGAAAAGCAACCTTAAATGGGAAAACCAAAAGGGGGCAATAATAGGTTATTACTCACTGAGTATATTTATACTCATTCTGTATTTTCTTTAAATTGTCTTTTCAGATAATAACCATGGATCCGTGGACGCGCGGTAACACTTACAGAGGACATGCCACAACACCCTTTGGAACGTATGGATTAGAGTTACAAATAGAGATTCGGGTCACTCCCAATGAGATAAATATTTTGTATCACATGGACTATTGGCCCATGGATAGGGAGCCAAATGTCCTTCAGATTTTCTTCCCTCTAGTCCTAGTCCCCCCGGATGGCGATACCGGGAGCAATGAGACACCGTTAGGGCCCATAACATCTAGTTCTAGTTCTCCTCCAGAATCTGATCCGGAGGAGGAAGGCCCTAATCGAGTTAGTGAGTCAGATGACTAGGTTTGCTATATGTAAAGTTATGATAGACTTATCTCTGTAAATATTTTTGTGTTGTTATATGTACATTATTTCGGTATTTTAACTCTTTATTACCTATTTTCTTTCGGCGCGCCCAAATGTTATTTTTATAAGTATATACGATATTATGTCGTCTTTGGAGGCTAGTAAGGATATCTTATCAATGTGGAATACTGATTGAATATCTTTACGCCAGTCACGATTACAGTATGTCGGGTCGTGACAGTAATCTAGATGTTGGTTAGAACAAATTTTTCTTGCACATCTTAGATTATTCATTACATGTGATATTATTGAAAGAGGCACATTCTAGAAGTCTCATGGGATATTTTGGCATTGCAAAAACATTTGCTATTTCAAATGAACACTTTTATTAGCCTAGGCATAAGGATGTTAAGAAATTTATGGAAAAATACATTGTATGTCATAAAGCAAAATCTAAAGTAAATCCTCATGGATTGTGCACTCCCCTCCCCATTTTAAATGTACCTTATGAATATATTTTTATGAATTTTGTTTTAGGATTGCCTAGGTCTAAGAGGGGGAAAAGGCTTTATCTTTGTTGTTATGGATAGTTTTTCCAAAATGGCATACTTCATCCCATGTCATAAAGTTAATGATGCTTTTAACATTGTTAATTTGTTCTTTAGGGAAGATGTAGGGCTGCATAGGATGCCAATAACCATTGTATCTGATTGGGATGCTAAATTCCTAAGCTATTTTTAGAAGACCTTGTGGAGCAAGCTTAAGACAAAGTTGCTATTTTCTACAATATACCATCCTTAAACTAATGGATAAACTGAGGTTGTGAATAGGATACTTTGTTCTTTGTTAAAAATAATCATCAAGAAAAACTTGAAGAATTAGAAGTGTCTACCACACGTCGAATTTGCTTACAATAGGGTTGTTCATTCCACTACTAAATATTTGCCCTGTGAAATTGTTTATAGCTTTAATCCTTTTGCGCCTATTGATTTGATTCCTTTACTTTTACAAGAAAGAGCCAACGTGGGTGGTAAGAAATGTGCTGAGTTTGTTAAACAAAAAGGCACATCATAACATTGAAAGGATGACTCAACAATATGCGAATCATACCAATAAGGGAGGAAAGCAAATAACTTTTGAGCCTAGAGACTTAGTCCGGTTGCATTTAAGAAAAGAGAGATTTCCTGAGAAAAGAAAATCTAAACTTATGCCTAGAGGAGGTGGACCTTATCAAGTCCTTAAGAGAATCGATAATAATGCTTATAAGCTTGAATTACCTGCTGAGTATGGAGTCAATACTACCTTTAATGTTTTTGGCCTATCTTTTTATTTTGATGTAGATCTTGAAGGGTTGAGGACATTCCTTTTCAAGAGGGGGAGAATAATGTAAACCTGACTAACATTTTACATGACTAAGCCCAAGTAGAAAAGGACTTGACTTTAAGTGAAGGTCTAATGACAAGAGGAAGGCTTAAAAGGATCCAAGAGGCAATTAGAGCCCATGTGAATACAATTCTAGCCCAAATAGAAGAGGCAAATAGAGCTGAAGTGCTACTTATTCAAGCTTAAGAAATTTGAAGATATTTGTGTTAGGATTGGGAACCAAACAAGCGCAGCGGAATAAAATGATCCCAACCAATGGATCCATATAAAATGTTAAATTAAAATAAGGATTCATTCAATACCTTTAATAATGACTCAAGAACTCGATTGTTGATCACCTTTTTAGTTTTCTTTTGGCTGAAGACTCTGAGGTATCCACACGAACCTGCAAATCACCAATAAACGTTCACACGAATGCCAGTTGAAATTGTTCTCTTTTGCTTTGTAGTGCTAGCTATGCCTCTTTAAGAGTTTTTGGTCATGGAGAGGTGTTAGGGTTTTTTATGCTTGGGATGTGTGAATAATCTCATATGATTACCCAACAAGTCTATATTAAATAGGTGCATAGAAAACTCTAACTAATTGGGTTTTGTTCTATATATAATTATAGGCTTATTATTGGGCCTTATAATTATAACATGGAATTCCCAAACATTAGGCCTAAACAATTTGGTCCATTAATTTCAAATCCACTAGGTTCTAAGTGTGCGACCCTATGGGCTCTCATTATGTTAGCAATGATCATTAATCATATTAATAATCATAAATAATGAGCGGTGTCTAACAACATATCATTATTACCCAAGTAATAAAAAAGTCGATGATTTGACTAAACCTTTACACGTGATCATCATCTATGTCCTTTTGTCCTAAACATCTAGATTGAGCGTGAAACATGGACCGTGTCATTCTTGTATAGCCCAATCTTAAGGTTTCTTGATCTGTAAGTAAGCTAACTGAAGTAAATGTATTTAATATCCTATGTCAATTCATCTGAGTATAGCCATGCATTTTCTCAACTTTATTTAATCAAGGGGCCCACAGATGTTACTCCTGTTATATAGGAGGGACGAATTCCATGTTGATCACACAAACCCCTCTGCATGATATGTGACATATCCAATAGCTACCTTTATATTCACTCAACCATGAGTGACATAGAATAGTATTAAAATATGAAACTCACATGTAGGGAACCTTGGCGATCTCAAGTCAAAGGACCATATTAATAATGATCGCTAAGAATCACTCATGACACTCATATAACGATCCATGTAATGTTCTTAGGATGAGTCGATCCAATATACAAGTTCTCTAACTTGTACTTATATGTAAACTTAGTATCCTATATAAGTCACCACACATGCAAGTCTTAACATATCAAAGCAACCTAATCCACAATTATATATGACTAGGGACATTTAAGAATATAATTATTCTAAGGTTATTATCATAATTAAATATATTACGCAGATAATATATATAAATATAATAATTGAAATTACTATTAAAATAATACAATTCAAATTTACAATCATCAATATGATTGGTTTTAGGGCATTTACACTAATAATTTGGAGTGCAACAAATAAAGAAATATTTTGCTAATCCAGAGTGCAATGAATTTAATCATATTTTCTCAATATGGAGTTTAACAAATCGAGAGATATTTTCCTAATATGGAGTGCAATGAATTTAAACATATTTTCCTAATATGGAGTGCAACAAATCTAGAAATATTTTTCAAATATGGAGTGCAATAAATTTGAACATGTTTTCCTAATACTGAGTGCAGCAAATCTAGAGAAAATCTAAAGATAATTTTTATTTTTAATTTAATAATAGTTAAAGCTTTGTATTTTCCTAAGTATAGCATTTAATATTTATTTTTTCCTAAGACTAGTATAAATAGGAGGCAATGTAACTCAAAATTTAACAATTGATGAATATAATATGAAATTGAATGTTTTTTCTCCAAAGTGTGAGAATTTTATCTTTTTTTGCTCTTATGAAACTTTACTTTGTCAATCTTCCTTACAAGATTGGTGATTCAAATTCATAAAAAAGCCCCAATTTGTGCTTCAACCAAGGTGCATTGTTGTGTGGCTTGATTAATTCTTGTTCGTGGTTGGACAAGTGGTTTAAGTAGCAGATCATGTTCCTTATAATATTAGTTAGCTACTTGCATTTGTCAGGTCATTAAACCATCCCAATTCAGAGCTTATCACTCACAATTCCTTTTCCTCAATTTTGGAGTGTGGTGCTTATATCATTCTTTTACTTTGTTTTTAATTTTTTTGAATTACCTACACTATGAAGATCAGGCTACCCCACTAATTTTCCTATCATCAATACAATACTTTTCTTAACCTTTCACTAGGAATTTCTTATCTAGCTGTCAAATCAATCTTATGTCTACCATAATTATTTATCGAGAATTTTCCATCCGATTCTTAGATCAATCTTATATCCTTCACAATTGTTAGTCGAGAATTTTTCATTCGGCTTTTAAAATATTATTTCAATACAATTCATAGTTCCTAATATCATTGCTCTAACACAATTCATAATTTCTAATGCTATTCATGGCAAAATGCATAGATAGTATATACATAAGAGCTTAATTCTCAAATCACATTTCATACTAGTATTTTTGGTATACAAGTGACAAATGGTTCAACCATAAACATTTGGCAATCATTAATAATATTATGATGCTTCTGCTGCACACTCTGACCAACTAGCAATCATTTAACGGCTAACTACTCTTATATTAAGAAATTAAGTTTATATATAAATATATGGACATGAATATGAATATGAAATCTGTACTATTAATAAAAAGAATATAATTCACAATACCTAAATCCTTTTTTTATTAAAATCAAAATAGTGGTAAGTTATATACTCACCTGGTGAGGTTGCTTTACCACTTCGAGAATTCTCAACTAATTCACTTTCACTTTTTATTTTTCCTTATTTCACAATTTACAGTAATAAATTGTAATCATAAATATTGGTGTCATCCATTTTCTTTCCAAAGTTTCTATTATCAACTTTAAGCATGATATAATCATATTTTACCTATTTTCCAAAACTAACGCATTAATTAGAAATTCATCATAATATAAAGATTTTAGATTATAACCATACTAGTAAATTAGTGAAACTTAAAATTTCAAAGGAAATCTATTCGTAAAGCCATCATCTATTTTATTTCCAAATATTACGATTTCACATCCGAATCATGTTATATTGGCACTCCATATTATCAACTCATTCCTAGGATTTACTTTTAATACATATTATTATTTAGGGATTTTTAAATTGAGACCATATAGATATAAACATTAAAGCTTAAAGCCTAAAGGACCCATTTACACCATTTAATCACTTTAGATTGTCATTTCCTTTCTTATTTTCTTAACTTTGCTTTAGTAATATCACCTACAAATCATTCATCTTTAGAATCATAATGAATACAAGTATAGGATTGTACAATCATGGCAAAACTAAACTTAGATTAAAAGATTAGAGATTAAAGATGACAATAAAGATTAAAACTACAATCATGAATACTATGCATTATAAGTATTGAAAAGATTAAAGATCAAAATGAATACACACTCGTTCTGCTAGAATTTCCTAAAACTACTAACTATATCTTTTCTTTTTCTTCTTCCTAACATAAACTTTCAAAACTCAGCATAACCATATCATCAGTTATAATTTTAATGTTACATCCTTCTAATTTATTGTTTTAAGTAGTTAATTTCTTATATTTTTGTTTGAGGATTTTCTATATCTAATATCTACCATATAAAATAATAGGAAAATATACTCTAGGATCACTCACCTCCCAAGGGAACTTCACTAGCAACATTAATAATGTCGGAGTGATGAAGAATTGTCAGGACTTAAGTGATGGGAGGGGCCTTACATTCACAACTCAAACATGATTTGCAACTGCTTACATGCCTTGTGTACAAACAGGTTACTAAAAAAGCAAGGAAGTAGCGTTTTGTTCCACACCACCATGAAGACTCGCCAATTGAAGATGAGTTTCTTTAGCAACTATAATGTGCATGTTGAGTAGCAGATAGAAGCAAACCTGCATTTATTGCTATCAAGTTGACCTATCCTCACCTCACCAGAAACTAACTCTTGGTAGGGTAATGCACATGATAATAAAGCTCTCAAGATGGTGGAGCTACTATTGATAAGGAAGAGGAAGAGGAAGGGAGTGCGTGGGGAGCAAGGAAATCCAACATCACTAAGTCACCAATTTGAGCTTCCTCTTGTGGCGTCAAAAGGCCATCGCTCAGTATGGAAGAACATCATGCAATGGTAGCAGTGCAATCGAAAAAAGAAATTGGGAATTTGGTTCGTCGAGGAAAGAAAAGAAAAAAGAAAGAGGAGGAGGAAGGAGAAAGAGGCAGTGACAGCAAGGGAAAACTAAAGAAGGATGGAGAAGCTACTGGGAAGAACAAAAAGGAGGAGAGAAGGAGAAGGTTGTACCAATAGCAAGAGAAAGAGACAAAACAAATAGATAAAAAAAAGACATGTTGGTAAAACAAGAAACCGAGAAAAAGGAGGTAAAAATATATGCTGTCTATACCGGTTGGAATGAGACAAATAAACTAAAAAAATGTGTCAGCAAGAGAAGGAGAGCACAACCGAGAGAAGGAAGGGAAATTTTTAGGAAAAATAAAAATATTCAAAGGCTTTGATTTAATACATCTCACCATTTATAGGTTCATTACTATACATAATCTTGGCCCTTCATTTAAATTATAATCCATTTGAGCCATCAAATATTTATACTTTATAATTTCCTCCAAATAATTTTAAAACTTAATGTGAATAATTTAAAATATGAACATAATTATTAATTAAAAGACTACGGTATCTCTGCCTAACCCTGGGCTCTAAAATATGGGGCATATGGTGGCTTATAATGCTGTTACATGAATGTGTCAAGGAAAAATTGAAAACCTTTTCAATAAAATATTTTAGAGAAAATTACAGAAATAACCCTAATCTAATTGCTAAAGAGGAAAGCAAAATTTCATCACCGGTCATATTAATCCTTTTGTCATTATGCCATTTTTTTCCCTTGCTAATTATGAGTAAGAACAATAGCTGTGAAGATTCAATGGAAGAAAGGTAATATTTAATTTCTTTTTATAATTTTTATGTTACTTTAATTCCTATCACTTTTATTATTTGTAACATATATATTGATATCTTTGAGTAGTGCATATATATTAGATATTTAATTTAATTTAATTATTTAAATGCGTATTATATTTTTAATTTATATTAGTTAAAATTCATATATTATTTTTCTTATTTTTATTTATTTTATTAGATATTTTTTATATGAATTCTTGATGCTTACAATTAAAGTGCTAATATCACTACTAAATATGCATATAACATAATATGTTTTTATTTTATAATAAAATATTTTAAATAATTTAAAATTTTAATTTAATTGAAATACTTACTAAAGATAATATTTATTATTTTAATATTATTTAACAATATGTAATATTTTCAAAAATTTAAATATAATTCATTATCAATATAAATTAATTTTATACTATCACTTGATCATATGATATCATATTAATAGATAATATTAAGATTCTTTTATTATTTTTTAAAATTTTTAATTACTATTGCTCTTTAATAAAGTGTCTTATTATTATTTATTGATAGTGTAAAATATTTTATTTTAATAGTAAAATAAATTTAAACTCTATTTTTAATTGCATAATATTTCATAACATATCAAATCACTTCTTTAGGTTGTTTGAATAACCCAAATTATTTAACTATATTTATACATTTTGATTAAATTATTTAATTATATGTTAAATTTTTAATCTCTTATTTAATTCTTTAAACTATGTAGTTTACCTTTCACACATCACTTTATCATGAGATACTTTCCCATATAAAGTTTCGGCACTTGCCTTTGTCGTTTTTCACTTTAATTTTGTAGTGTTAATATATTAGTTTTTTTTTTTGCTAAGTTATTGAATTATTATGATATTAATTCTTTAACTTGGTTATTCTTTTATTAATTTTTATGTCATTATTTATTATAATAATAACAATATAATAATAATAATAAAAGGGACTTACTTTTTTAATTTTGAACTTGTTTTTGGATTTTTTATGATATAATATTTATTTTTATAGTTTTTAAATTACTTTAATTCTTATCATTTTTATTATTTGCAATATATATCAATATCTTTAAATAGTAATAGATATAAATATAATATATTTTATATAAAAATATTTAAAATACATTAAATATTTAGTTTAATTTAATTATTTAACTACATTCTATATTTTTAATTCATATTACTTCACAAATTACATATAATTTTTCTTATTTTTATTACTTTTTTTGTGAATTCTTATTATTTATAAATGGATTAAATGCTAATATCACTAACAAATATTCCACCCAACAAAAATATCCAGAAACACATTTTATTTTTTTATGTCAATTTATAATTTTATAAAATTATTGTTCTTATTGATAATTTTCCACAAACATCAACTATCATTTGTTTAAATGGAGGGCTACGATCACAACAATTTAATTTAACAAACAATAACAATCTACACTACCCAAGGTTCCAAAACCTTAGCAATACCTTAAAATGCATTTAAGGAACTTCATTGTACAGATAATAATTTTATCCTATCCTTTTATTAAAGGGAAGGCTACAATATCTTTGGGGGAACTTGGGTTTTGGAATTGTGGCAAAAGAGTATTGTGCCATGTATCAAGTGAGTAGACTTAAAAATATAATTTTATGATCATATAATTTAGGAAAAATTACAAGAATGACCTAACTTTGAAAAAAAAAAAATTGATACTAGGTCATAAAGAGCATAAGTTATAGGATTAATTACTTTAATTTTTTTTAAAGTTTAATATAATTATATTTGGACCTCTTAATTTTAAAAAATTACTTTAATAAATAATGTCCTTAACTAAAATAACAAAAAGATAATTTTACCTTTCTATTGAATCAAAACACACATTAGTGACCTTTCATATTGTTCATACATTTTATTATTAAAAATATATTTTAAAAATTTAAAATTTTAATTTAATTTAATTAATTATTATATATTTTATTATTATACTAATATCATTAAATTATATAAATATAATATAATATATTTTATTTTTATTATAATTTTTAAATAAGTTGAAAGTTTTAATAAAATAGATCAATTAAATGAATTAATTACATATTTTATTTTATAATAAAATTATTTAAAAAATAAAATCATATCTATTTATTTAAGTTTTATCAAAATTTTTATATTAAGTTTTTAATATTATGTTTAAAATTGAAAATATATTAATTAAAATTTTATTAAAGATTTACAGATCATATAAATTTTCCCTTTCTTTTATGCTATTCATTGCATATCTTTCTTTTTGTTTCTATCCATTTTTACTATTTATATTTCAAACACCATTGAATATAATATATATATATATATATATATATATATATATATATATATATATATATATATATATATATATATATATATATATATATATGTTAACATTTTTATTTAATTGATTGATTGATTACATAATTATATTTTTTTAACTCTTATTAGTTTATGATTTACACATTTTTTTTCTTCTTCTAATTTTTTTATTTTTAATTCTTTTTTCATATCCAATTGTATTACAGCCTATGAAGATATAAAATTTGTTTTAATAGCTTTATGTCATTATATCCTTTTATAATCTAGAAACAAATAAAAAAATACAATTTGTTTTACATCATTAAAAAATAGTAATTAATAATTTTTTAAAAGTAATAAAAAATTTTAATAATTTTTTATTATCATAACAATCTATAATTAGATAATTGTGTAAAGTTAATTCACACCAACAATGAACCAAGTTTAAATCATATATATATATATATATATATATATATATATATATATATATATCATATTATACATGGCCTTTTTGTATTTATTAGAAGAATTTTTTTAGATCAAATTATTCTTCATATATGATTCACAAACAATAGATAAAGACTAAAAACAAATTGTAAGGGTAGTCAATTATTTAATTTTTATTTTCATTTAGTTAAGAATTAAAATTGTGAAAAATTTATAGTTAATGATAAAAATTAATTTATATTTTTCACTTTTAATTTATTAAAAAAAAGTAATTGCAAATCTTAAAAATTTGTAATTTACAAATTTAAATGTATGGTTATAAAATAATTATAATAAATTAGACTCCAATAGTTTTGTAATATCTTTTCTTATAATATAAAACTTATTTGAAATTTATTTATGTAAATGATCTTCAATTTAGATGAAAGTCAAATTATAACATTTGCATTGCTTATACAATAGTATAAAATTAATTTAGAATGATTTCATTTAATTAATTTTAAAAAAATTATTGTTCAATCTTGAATCTTGAATCATGCATTCTGTAATGAAATTATCATTAACTTATTTTTTTACAAAATAATTATAAAATTTATGTTATCCGCATTGCAATAAGTATTACTTTTGTATTAACATTGATAATTCAAATGGTTCTTTTAATCTCAGGAACTTTTTAAAATAGAATAAAAATTTTCTAAAATACATCTTGCATTTTAAAAAATAAAATAAGATATAATATATTTTGATAATAAAATTAAAGATTAATAATAAAATAAGATATAATATATTTTGATAAGAAAATTAAAGTTTAAAATTTAATAAATAAAAGTTATTTAAATATTAATTTATTATTATTAATATATTTTTATAAAAATTTATCGCATCTTTTAATTTATATGGGTTATTGTAATTTTAATTTATTTGTGTAATAAAAAACATGAAAATGCTACTTTATGAAATAACTATTCCAACTTTCACGGAATACTACATTCAGTATTTTGCTTGTAGAGAGAATCAATCATATGCTGCCATGAATCCCAAGTAAAACAAACCTCTATCCTCTAGGACCACTTTTAAATTTCGACAAGTATTACATCGTGTTTTCTAATTTTTCCCTCCAAACTTAAACTCTTTTATAATTAAATGGCTCAGATTTGATTTCCTATATCCAATTATTTAAATCTGGCCAGCTCACCCTGGGTTCCAAAACCTAGGGGCACCTTAGAATCCTCTAATTATTAAAGAACCATTTATATGATCTCATATATTTATATATGTATAAAAAATTCCACACTTTCAAATTTTGCATTCCTATTAAAATATTTTACTAATACTTTTAATAATTAAAATCTTAATATTGATATCCTTATAACACTAATTTTATTTAGAATATCAATGATTTCAAACTTTAACACTTCTCAAAATTAATTCATTAAATATAATGATTTATTTCATAAATCTTTGCACCCAAAATTACTAAAATATTTTCAACTTATAAGAAATCCTTTTTTAAAAATTATTTTAAATTAATATTAAATTATTATGGCTATATATAAAATACATAAATTTCAAATATTATTGTAGGCATCATTTTCAATATTCGAGAACTTTCAATATGAAAAGATAAATTTAAAACCATATATTAATCAAATAAAATAAATATTATCCATCATTGAAATTTGTAAGATTTAAATATCAACCTAGAATATTGCATATAAACTAGGTGAACAACTTTGGTGACATTAACATTTAGTGCAAGTCTAAACAAAATATAAAATCTTGCCATTAACAATTAGTTTAGTTTTGAGAACATTAAGTTCTTAAGATAGGAAAAAATGAATAGAACCAAAGAGGAGAAAGTAAAACAAAAAGAGGTTCGTACAACAACTGCACTATTAAACCTAATTCCTTCCCATGCCATTTCCCTATTTGTTTAACTATGGAAGATTATGATTTAAGCTTCTTAAAGTAAGCAACACTAGAAATCTGAAGTACCCATTCAAAGACGATGAAAGACCAAAAATTGAAAAAGCAAAAAATGACGATAATAAAGGAGAATAGAAAACAAAACTTTTGCCATAGTATATAGAAAATAATATAAACATATCTTTATCAAACAAGTTCCATGGGCTTTAAGCAAATTGAAGGTTGAAGATTGATTGCGATGATGGAGATGGATCCTAGTTTCAAAAACAAAATGAAGAATGAAGAAGAATAAGAGAGGAGAATGAAGTTTTTAGGTTTTAACTTGCTCTTCACTTTAAAACCTAGGTTTAGCTCAGATATAACCTAATTGGACTTAAGTTTATCAAGCTTGGTTTGATATTGATAAATGAGCTACAAAAGAAAAGGCTATACTTTTTTATAAATGAGAAAATCCTAATTAACCTATAAGGCTTATAAACCCATGAATCGATCTAATTTGAAAGGACAAGATAGGGGTTAATAGGGGATAAGGTAGACCTAAAAGTCATAAGGAGAATTAATTACTTTTCTATATGCTTCTTTATTTGTGCATAACACATTAAGACCATGATGCTATCATGTGACTACAAAACATTTCTAGTATGATGACAGGGTCATGACATTAGTGTAAGGGGATTTGTGACATATTTAAATGAATGCATATATAGTTGTGATGGCACTAATGAATGCCAATAATTATAATTGAAATCAATTGATGCCAAAGAAATTTTCTTATGATATGTGTGCCAAAATTATTTAGGTTTTATGGGAAAATAAATTTGATTGATAAGTTTATAATTATTATTCATGTTTAATTATGTTAGTGTATTTACTCACTAAGCCTTAGACTTACCTTTCCATATATTTTCTTTACAAATACTTAAGTTAATGGTCCACCACCACTTCAAGGATTAACTTTTGAGGAGAAAATGATACAACTTGGATAACATTGGATAGTTATTGTAGATGTTTTGGGCCTTCATTTGTATAAGGTAAAAAAGATAGAAAGTGAGCTTTTATAATCAAATTATATTTTGTTAAATGAAAATAACTTCTTTATCTTTTCTATTACATGGAAAGTTTTTGCTCATTCTCATGCAAGTTTTATATATATTCTAGTAGATTGGGGTTTAGTTAGTAGAAACCAAGTGCGAGTTCCATGTCGATCATGACTAGGGTTGGAACATAACCTTAAAGGATAAATTGGTCTAACTAACCCTAAAAATTATCCTTTACCTTTGACCTATACAAGATAAGGCCTAAGATATTCTAATTACATCAAAGAACTTAATGTTATCCAAGCCACATTGAAGAGATTTTCAAATGCTTAACTTTTAAACAATGATAGAGGAAGCCCGACTAGAGAATTTGAAAAGTAAAATATGAAGGCGTAATTCTAAGCGTAGAAAGTAGACATCCAAATATAAATAAAATTTGAAAAGGCAAGAATTAGTATAAATAACATTTACCAACTAGATTTTCCTTCCTCTATTTTTAACAATCAAGCCAAACAATATGAAATTCATATAATAGAAATCATTAATCAATATTAGTAAAGATAAAGCCTATAAACATCATTCAGTACTACTTCACATCTCAACAATCAAAGTGCTAACAATCTATCACAATTCCATAATATTTACAAATAATCAATATATAAAAATAATTAAACCTTCTTATGACTTCTGGCTATCCTTATCCTATTATAAACTTAATCTTATTCCTTCAAGCTTAGCCTTATCCCTTCATAAATAATTACCAGATTTGGTTTAATTCACCATTCTTATCAATGCACCTTCATTCACACTTTTTTATTTATTAAAACATATTAAGCTTAATTATCACAATTCAATTCAATTTATTTCACAATAGCATTATCGTGCTTTTTTGCATGGTCACGTAACTTAACATTTATCATTTGAATGCTTTAACAATTGTAATATAGTATCTAGGTACCCATCTCGTACCTTAACAAATTAAAAGAGAACTCTTCATTAAGGATACAAGGATCATAGTCAACTATATGCTCAATTATAGATTACTTGAGAACATCTTGTTAATATATAGTTGACTATATATGCAACTATAAGTGATGTGAAATTATATTGGATCATCCTAAAATTTAGCAAATCCGAAAATAAAAATAAAAGGGTATTCATGCTACACTTTAGAAGACAAAGAATAAGAGCGATAAATGATGATGAATACCCCATAAAGGATATAAGTCATCTGATGAGTGAAGATGAAACACACTATAAGAGTAAATCCTTGATTAGTGAAAATCAATAACACAAAAGGTGAATCCTTTTGACAAGTCATGAGTTCATTCAAGAAATCAAGAGAGATCACACTTTCACCAAAAAACATTTAGCCAAATTCTCAATCTCTAAACTCCAATCTCTAATCTAATTTGGTATAATGAACAAGCCTCCTTATATAATTCTCTAAAACTCTAATTGAAAATAAACTCAGATGACCCCATATTACTCCAAAATTATTTTACTAACCTAAACCTAATAAAAAAGAACATAGCAAATTACTTATGTAACATAATAAATGTTTTAAAGCAAAATGGGCCTAAATACATTCGATTTTAATTAAAGCCCAAAATGCTTAAAATGACCTAACATAAAACATCAAATAATACTAAAAATGGGTTGAAGTTACACCAATTAGGATTATAGCTGATGTGGCACTCTTTCCTTGATGATGTACCAATGATGTGGATTATGGCTATGTGATGCCATCTCCTTGATGATGTGGTGATGATATGTCACCAACTTAATAATAATATGGCACAATTCTAATGCATTTGATCAAGCTCTCCTCCTATCTTATTTCCTTATGATTGACCCCCCTTATATTCACATCATTCCCTCTCTCTTCAAAATAATTCATTCTTGAATCTTCAAAACCTATATTAAAAGGAGGAAGATTGGAAACACCAAAAGAAGCACTCACATCAAACTCACCATGAGAATTCAAATTAAGAAAATAATTATTGTCTCTTCAAGACTTGGAATGGACTATTTTCACTTGAATGTAGTTAGGATTCCCTTAGATTTGGAACACTTCCTTTTCTACTCACACTATCAATAAGAAACCACCTATATCAAATACAAAATAAGAGTCAACAATCTCATGCAAGCATAAAAAATTATTAATGGTAACAAGTTTGTTAATAAAAGTACATAGAATATGATTCCTTATAAGCTTCCCATAAAAGTTTATCAAACTATGAAAGCTCTCAATTTTACCAACAAACTTAGGTGAAGACCATTCTTTAATTATTTTTATTTTAACTTCATCAAACTTTATTCCTATGCCACTCACAACATAATTTAAACACATAATTCTTTCCTTGTAAAATGAGCATTTCTCACACATAAGAGTTCATTTCTGAAAACTTTCAAGATATATTTTAAAGACTCAATATGTTTATTCAAGATTTTATAATGTACAAGAACACCATGAAAATGTGGCAATTCTTTCCAACTCTCTAAGTTTTCAAACAATAAGAAAATCCATCCTTTAGGCTCATAAAAATAATAAAAACTAGCAATAACGGATTTATTCTTAAAAACACTCAAAACATGAAAGTAATAGAACTTAAAAAAGACTTGCAGGTAAAAACATATAAACTCATCACAAGAATTTTGATTTAGATAAACCTTACTAAATTTATTAAAGGAAATATGTAAAATATTAAGCTTATAAAAGTACTTGGTGAATTAGACAACTAAGTAGCAAAGACAATCATTCATGCAAATGATGCTTTGCTTTGAAATTATTTTTCTTTTTAACATCTTTTCTTAAGCACATTTGATAATATTCTTTTTTCAAACTACACTTAGAAAACACAAAAAGGTCATTCAATACATTAAGCACAATGTTAAGAGTTTTCCTAATGACAAAATGATTTATCAAATTATATCCATGAGCTTTTCTTAAAAACAATTCCCTTAAAGAAGTTTTAAGCATACACAATCTATTCTTCCTACACAAGTATCTATTGTGCCTAAAAGGGTTTCCAAAATCCATTTCTTCATAAATAACAGCATTTGAAGCGCCACTAACATGTAAAAGAATATCAAAATCTAGTAAAGGTGTAGTAAATCATCGTTATTTACATACAAATTCTTAATGTTCTTAGAAATTAACAATTTTGTGTACAAAGTATCATTATTATGTTCAAAATTCAATTTATCATGCAAGATAAATATAAGGGTATAACTTTGAAGTAAAGCATTATCCACAAAATTACCTTTACCTTGTTTACATTGGATGGCACATAAATAAGTTTCAAGGAATTCTACTAACTTAGAATGCTTCTTATTCAACTTTCCTTAATTCTTCATTTACTATAATGATTCAAGAGTACTTAGCAAAACAAATTTAGAGTTGTTAGCATTTTCATAGGCATTCTTGTTCCGGACAATTAGTCTAGAAATATAGAAAACACTCTTTATCCCTTTTGTCTTTCTAATCACTCTCAAATTTTCCTTTCTTTTTTTTTCTACATAAGAAGTTTCTTTTTTTTTCAACTCATTTTTTCTCTCATTTTCTTCACAAACATTCTTTTTCTTTTTATGATTCTCACTCTTTTCTACTTTTTTCTCATCTCTATTGTTTTCTTCATCTCTTTTTTCATCTTCTTCTCTCCTTTTCTTTTTTTCTTCTTCCTCTATTTTCTTTTGCATTCTTAATTGATCTTCATATACTTGTTTTAGAGGTAAAAGATTAAGTTTTATTTTTGTCCCATTCATTTCAAAGCTATATATGTTAAGGACTCTATCATGAGTTACTTTTCTATTAAATTGCCATGGTCTCCCAAGTAATTCATAAGAGCAACATCACATAACAACTCATCTCGGTATTTACCAAGGATAAAAGAAACTAACACTTAATTTGTCACCTCTATTCCATCACTATCACTTAACCATTACAACTTGTATGGAGTAGGATGTAACAAAGTAGACAAAATCAACTTCTCTACCATGTAAAAGTTAGATTTCACATACACTTAAGTACAATGGAATTTCAAAATTTTATGAAACCTTACCATAATAATGCACAGGGACATAGGTTAAGAATTAAGTATACAAGGATTACCTTTTAGAGTACAAATCATGAATCACAAGTACAGCCAAGTGATGGTGCCTCTACAGTATCCACACGAAGTGAATGACTACTTCTTAACCTTTATGAATTTGCTAGGAAATATTTCTCTCATAACAGACTAAGGTTTTAGTGCATTTTTGGTTTAATTTTGTATTCATAAATATAAATTGATGCCTTTATGCACTTTTATAAATTAAGGCATGCCACTTTCTTAGTTTTACTAGGAAATTGCCTCCTCTTTCTTAATTTCACTCAACCATTAATCCCTATCATAATAAGAGTGATGAGAAATAAGGCTTATTAGTTAGTTATCTAATATTACTTTAATATTAATAACTAAATATTATTAGATAACAATATTATCCCATAATATAATTATCTAATATCAAATGGCATAATTATCTGATATTACTTTAATATCAGATAATATCATATAATGTACTATATATTATATGAATAATATATTATTACCTTGATAATATATATATGCACTAAATAACAAGCCTAATTAATAGGATTTTTAGTCTAACTAAAACCTAATTAATTACTATCTCATTTCTATTCTTTTTGTATAACCCTGTAGGTTCTTATTTTGTTGGCAATGACCTATTTATGAACTATAGATAGTAAGCAACATCTAGCAATACATCACTACCACCTAAGAATGTTGTGATTTGATATTCATCTAATATGTGAACAACACTTTGCAACACAATCTCTTTTGTAATGATATCTAAATCAAACTAGAGGCATGGATGTGTCATCCTCGTCAATGTTCAATCTACATTTCTAAATACTGAGTGGACTAACTTAAATAAATTATCAATATCACATATTGATCCATTTGAACATGACCATATATTTCTTATTCTCACTCAATCAAAGGGGCTAAAAATATCACTCTTTCTGTAAAAGAGAAATAAAATCTTATTTACATCACTCACATCCCTGTATATGACTTATGACATATATAATTTGATGTGAATTCCAAAAGTGAAGAGGCACTTTCACATTTATTAGAGGGTCCAATGACAAGAGTTAAGGCTAAAAAGATCAAGGAAGGATTCCAAGGGCTTATGGAAAAAGTTTGGATGCTTAAAGAAGCTAAATTAGAAAAAAATAATAAAATTATAAGGTGCATTATAGCTAATCAGCCCAAGGTGATATGAATTCTGAAGAGTGGTCCCATATCATCATTATTTTGACACCACATCACCGTTATATCATTAAGAAGTGGAGCCACATCAGCACAGCATCAGCCATAAGCCATGTCACTACCATATCATCATAGAGATGGTGCCATATCATTGCCATATCAACCATAGTCTTAATTAGTGCCACCTCATCCCATTTTCTATTATTTGGTGTTTTAGGCTTTAATATAGCATTTAGGCTTTTAATTTATATTTATTTTGGTTGCATCACTTTAAAGTATTTTAGGCCTATTTAGGGTTATTTGAGCCCATTTTTTAATTAAGGTTTTAGAGAGTCAACTAAGGAGACTTGTTCATTATTCTACATAGATTTTGGACTTTTGAAATGAAAACAAGCTGATTGCTTATGAAGGTTTCCTTTTTAGGTTCTTGTATAAACTTGAAGACTTATCAAAGGGCATTCAACCTTTGTGGCATTAAATATATCTCTTATTGCTTCCATTTTCTTCCTCTTTTATGAAGCATGGCGAGAATATCATTCTTTTTTTTATTGCATCTGATTTAAGATAGATAAAACCTAATTTCATATCATTTGGTATTTAGAGCAAGATTTCCAAATTCAAGTTTAATTTCTGTCAAATTTTGGCTACTATTCACGTATTATTTCATGAACTATTCATATACTATTTATCCTAATTCTTCATTTCTACCCTTCTTTGATTTTGTTTTTGTATCATTGGATTTCTAATCTGGTTTGTGTTAAATTCATGTGTTTTGATTTAGTTTTCTATTAAATTTGAGTTATTTTTTAATTCTACCCTTTATATGTTTAATAAGTTGTCCAAGATAATTATAAGTCTAAATTTTCTTTGATACTTGGTCACCTTCTTTATTTTTATGTTGTTTGCTATTGTTGAGCTCAAAATTTAGTCTAAATATCAATGCTGGTCTAGTGAATAAAAGGTGCATTGAACATGTTTGTTAAAAGTTCAAAGTGAAGAAGCTCAGCTTGCAATAACCAATTGCCATATTTTAATAACACACCATCAAAGTGATATAATTGAATATAGTAATTGATTAAAGTAAGGCAAAGAGCACCAAGCTTAAATTGTGTAAAAACTTTTGTAATCAGCATATATAGTACTACATGGGGAATTTGCGTTTGAAAAAGAAAATGCAAGGATAAAATGAAGAATGGCATTGAGTTATTGTGAGTTACAAAGCAAAAAAAAGTGATAAAAAAAGCAAGAAACAAACAAGAAAAGACAAGTTAATGAATCAAAAGGAAACTTATAAAGAAGAGGCAAGAAAAACAAAGTGCTAATTTATTGAAAATAAAGTGAAATAAAATTAAAAGAGAAGAAGTTATTTGCTTGTAGTTGTTGTTAGTTCTTGATATGCTCTAGTCATATTTGAACTTCTTATTTTGAAATTAATTGTTCATTGTCTCTTTTAATTTCTTGAGTTCTTAAATCAACATCTCTTTTTTTTCATTCCTCCTTTTAATAATTTTATGTGATTAAGCCTTTGTTATTTCCCTTCTTAAAGTCTAATTGTATTAATTCCATGCTACCATGATATTATGTTGTCACCCTGTGTTAACATTCAATTTAAGATAGTGATAGCCATGATTGTTAGATTTTTTACTGATTTTGTCATTTTAGTTCCAAAAGAACCACAAGAGAGGAAGAGAAAGAAGTGGAAAAAAGCAAGAGTGTGTGAGCTTATTTGAGGGTAAAAGCCTAAATTAGAGTGTAGACATGAGTGGGAGTACCACTAAATTAGGAGAGAAGTATGGTTTTGTGAGGTCCTTTCTTTTTATCTAACCTTTCTTGCACGTTTAATCATTAAGGATGTCGGAAGGAAGTGATAACCATACTTTTCAGCCTGAAAATCTAGATTTCATTATGAGAGCTATGTTTCAATAATTTGAAAAATTAAATGTGCAAATTGTCAGCATGAATGAAAGGATTAGAGAGATGGAAGGAGAAAGAAGATAAAATGATAAGCATATGGAAGATAAAGGAGTTGAAAATTTTGAGGGAGGAAATGAAAGATCAGATAGCTCAAATGAAGCGAAGAGAAGAAAAGGTGAAAGAAGGCATATTAGAAGAGAAGGAAATAGGCTAAGAGCAAGAGTAGATACCAATCTTGATAGCATTAAGATGAAAATCCTATTATTCCAAGGAAGAAATGATCCAAAAGCTTATTTTGAATGGGAAAAGAAGATGGAACTAATATTTGATTGCCATAATTATTTGGAGGAAAAGAAGGTGAAGCTTACTGTTACAGAACTCTCTGATTATGCCATTGCTTGGTGGGATAAATTGATGATAGTGTTGGTGTGTGTCCTAAGAACCAATCATATAGATGATTGAAATAATACACAATGTATTATGTTTTATTTTAGGAAATTTAATTATTATATTTTATCCTCATAATTTTATTATTATTCTGTGCGATTTATAACTTAATATAATAATTATCCTTGGAATAGCTTCGCTATTCCTAAAATGCCCTAGTCAAGTATTATTATGAAAAGGATAGTAATAATACATCGAGACTAGCATGTATGGTGACTGATGATTATGAATCATGGATATGTGATATCAAGTCAATACATGAGTACATTACTAGTGAACAATGTATTGGACTGACCCACTATGAGAATATTGCATGGATAGATGTGTCATAAATTATTCTCATATGATCACAAATACACATAAACCTTTGACCTGAAGTCACTACGGTTCCGTACATGAGGAATTACTCACTTTAATATTGTCCTATGTCACCTTTAATCAGGATGACAAGTAGGGCATTGATTGGGTGTGTTATAAATTGTGCAGAGGGAAGTGAGTGATGTAGATGGGATTTTATTACTCTTGTATAAAAAAGAAATATCCTTAGGCCCCTTGATTAAGTGAGACTTAGAAATGCATGGCCATGCTCAATTGAATTAATATGCGATATTAATAATTTATTTTAAGTCTACTCAGTATCAAGAAAAATAAATTGAACATTGACGAGAATGACACATTTCATGTCTCTAGTTCAATTTGGATATTATTACAAAAGGGATTATGATGCAAATTATTGATCATGTATTTGGTGGATGTCGAATCACAGACATTCTTACTACTTGAGTGGCAGTGATGTATTGCTAGATACCGCTCACTATCTATAGCTCAATAATGAGTCATTGTCAACGTAGTAAGAACCTACAGGGTCACACAAAAGGAGTAGGAATAAGATAATAATTAATTGAATTTATTTTCATATATATATATATTATTATTAAGAATAATAATGTGTTATACACGTTATATATATATATATATAATATTATGTGATATTATTTGATATTAAAGTAATATCAAATAATTACGTTATCAAATATTAGATAAATATATTATGAGATAATATTATTTTGATATTTAATAACTATATGCAATTATCTAATAATTAAGATATTTATATTATGAGATAATATTATTATCTAATATTAGATAATTAATAGATAAGTTCTATCTCTCCCCATTATCTCTAGGATAAGGATAAGATGAGTTGTTAAGTTTAATTAGGATTTTAGAAGCATTATCCTAGTAGGATTAGGATTGTGGCTTGCTTAAGTTCTATAAAAAGGGGCTTGAGGGTAGCACATGATAGGCACGCTCAAAGCTTCCATACAAACCCTAAATCATTCAGAAAACATCCAATCCTAATTCCTAGAGAGAAAAATGCATCCTAGCAGATTCGTAGAGGGTGAGAGGTCGTTGTTCACTCTGTGTGGATACCATAGAGACGCTGTACCATCCGGCCGGCATTTGATTCATCTGCTCTTAAGTTTTGATCAGTAGAAATACGAGTGCCCAATAGGTAAAACCCTAATTATTGATTTATGCTTTTTGCATGGATCCTAGGTAGAATTCAGATCAAAATTTTAAAATTCTGCTGGATGTAATAATCCGAATTCCTAACAGTAGTGTCAGAGCTTCTTGCAAAAATATAGTTTTGATTATATGTTTTACCATCTTTGATTAATATTTATATGATAAATATATGTCAAATCTATTTTGATTTAAATCAGAAGTTACATGTTTTGAAGAATATTTATGTGATAAATTAATATCAAATTAGTTTATGTTTAAACTAGATATATATGAGATATATGCAAACTCATGTATAGTTCTGATTTCATAAATATATATATGATATATATGATCTGAATTTTGAATCTGATTGTCAATTGATGAGATTAATTGTATGAATCTGATTATGCATTTTTCTGCTTATATTCAAATCTGTTTCATGTGCAATTCTGATGTAAATAGGTTCTGTTATGAATCAATAGATTTAATCAAACTTAATCCTTAAGTCAAGTTATATATGGGTGATATATATATGCATTCTGGATTAGTATCTGTTCTGAATATGTGATGTTCTCTACGTTTAAAGCATATAACCTAGTCAGCACAAAATTAATGTGATCAATTCTGAATCTGTAAGGACCTATTTAAAATCGTTTAAATATGATTAAGTTAAATTTGGTTTATGAGGTATATGTATGTTGGATCTGTATTGATATGATTAAAATTATTCAAAGTGTTTGGACGTAAATCCTATTTTGAAGCTATGATTTGAATGTAAATCATATAGTCGAATTGTTCGACTTGGGGTGTGTCAATTGTTGACAAAATGAATTAAAATTTGAATGTCAGATGAATTCAATTTTTAGCCTGGGGGGCTCCGCCTCCCACACCTCCCGGCAATGGGCTCTGCCCCCTTGACCCCCGCTCGCTAACCAACTAGCGAGACTGCCGTGCTAACTTTGCGTAGCGTTCAAAAATTATTTTTGTTCTTAAGGCGCTGTTTTAGAACATGATTTTTTATTATGATTATGTTATGAAATAAATATGTCAATCATCCTCCTTATCTTAGTTACATATATTTCTTAGCAATTATTACATATAATGCATGAATGTGTTACATAGTATGGCTTTTGGAGTTTTTATGGATGGATTTTAAATACGACCTGCGTGTCGTGTCTTCCTCTATTTTTCTAATGTATATTCTCTTCTCATTTCACTCCCCCCGAATGAAGCTCAGGGTTTCTGTTGTAAATTTGTAATTGCAATGGAGCATTCTTGGCTTGGAACAAGGAGAAGCTAAGGAGTTATGGGACAAGAAGAAGCTAAGGAGTTAGTTAGGAATGTCATTAGAAAATAGAATTTTGGAGCCATACTATGTGACATTTTGATTTCTTTATTATATGATGATATTGATGAGCATACATTTATTATGTGATAGAATGTGTTCCTACTATGTGATAATTCTATTCATTGCATGATATATGATATACGGTAGTCTATTTTCTTCATTTACTTTATATGATATATGAGATATGCTAGATATATTGCATGAATAAATAGGCTAGTTATGGTGAGATCTGATAATAATTAAGTTAAAATCCCTCATCTAAAATATTAAGTCAATAATAATTTATAATGCCTTCTAATGTTTGGCACTCATCAAGGCCTCGATCGACATAAGGTAGGTTTGCCAAAGCAAGGTACCTCATTTATCTTGGTGAGATGTGATTGAATAATAGTGATATCTGAATGTCAAACATTGGGTCCGACTTAACTAGGATATCTCAATAGGATTTAGACCTAGAGGCATAGAGTTGGGCTTTAGTTCATAAGATGGACTAGAACAAGTGTTGTTCACCCAATTATCTAAGAGTTGTATATGATACAATTGGCAAGCGTTGCCTACCTAAATAACTAAGTTTTAAGTGATTAGCCAAAGCTAACTTAAGGCTTGGTGAAATATGGATCTTGGCCCAATAGAAAGCTTAGACAATATGACTTTCCAAATTAATAGTGAGGGCTATTAATTTGAATGAAATAGTGGGAGGTACATTTAATAAAAGGCCTTATTAAATATTTTAAATTTAATACTTACTTTGCATATTTCTGTCGTAGATAACTAATGGCTAATACATTAAATAACTTATCACTACGATCGGTCCTTAAGAAAGACAAATTGAATGGGATAAACTTCCTGGATTGGTATAGAAATTCGAGGATAGTCCTCAAACATGAGCGAAAAATGTATGTCCTAGAGGAACCTGTTCCTCAAGAACCTGAATCTACTGCCCTTTGAGCTCAAAAGGATGCTTATAAGAAGCATTATGATGACGCATTAGATGTCGGTTGTCTCATGTTGGCTACCATGGACTCTGAGCTTCAGAAGCAACATGAGAACATGGAAGCTTATGACATGCTTGAGCATCCTAAGAAGCTTTATGAAGGCCAAACTCGACATAAGAGGTTTGAGGTGACAAAAGCCTTGTTTCAGTGCAAACTACCAGAAGGAAACCCTGTTGGGCCTTATGTACTCAAAATGATTGGGTATGTTGAGAACCTTGAGAGATTGGGTGCTCCATTAGATCAAGAGTTGGCCACTGACTTAATTCTATAATCATTGCCACAAAGTTATGGTCAATTTATCATGAATTATAACATGAATGAAATTGACAAACCACTGCCAAAATTGTTAAGCATGTTAAGAACTGCTGAACAAAATTTACAAAAGACTAAGCCTAATACCATAATGATGGTTCAAAAGGGAAAAGACAAAGGAAAAGGTAAGGGCAAAAACAAGAAGGATTCCAAATCCAAAGGCAAGCCTAAGTCTAAATCCTCTACACTAAAGCCAAAAAGAGTTGTGGCTAAGGAAGGGACATGCTTCCATTGTGGTCAAACTGGACATTGGAAAAGAAACTGTAAGGTTTATCTTGAAGATCTGAAAAAGAAGAAGGGAAGTGAGACTTCCGCTTCAGGTATCTATGTTATAGAAATTAATGTTTCCACTTTTACATCTTAGGTATTAGATACTGGATGCGGTTCTCACATTTGTACAAATGTGTAGGAACTACAAATGAGTAGGACTCTAGCTAAAGGCGAAGTGGACCTACGAGTTGGCAATGGGGCAAGAGTTGTTGCACTAACTGTAGGGACATATTATCTATCTTTACCTTCTGGTTTAGTAATAGAATTAGAGGATTGTTATTTTGTGCCTACTATTAGTAGGAATATTATTTCTATTTCTTGTTTGGACAAGAAAAGTTTTTCATTTATAATAAAGGATAAAAGTTATTCAGTTTATTTAAATGAAATGTTTTACTGGAGTGCACAAATGTTTAATGGGCTCTATATTCTTGATCTCAAAATGCCTGTCTATAACATAAACACTAAGCAATTTAAATCAAATGATTTAAATCTAACCTATCTCTAGCATTGTCGTTTGGGCCATATAAATGAGAAGCGCATATCCAAGCTCTATAAAAATGGATTCTTGGATTCATTTGATTTTGAATCATATGAAATATGCGAATCTTGTTTGTTAGGAAAAATGACTAAAACACCATTCACTAGACATAGTGAAAGGGCTAATGATCTATTAAGTTTCATACATATTGATGTATATGGGCCTATTAGTTTACCTGCTAGAAGAGGTTTCCAGTACTTCATTATATTTACTGATGATTTCAGTAGATATGGATATGTGTATCTTATGAAACTCAAATCAGAATCCTTTGAAAAGTTCAAGGAATTCAAGAATGAAGTGCAAAAATAACTTGATAAAAGTATTAAAACACTTCGATCAGATCAAGGTGGAGAATACTTAAGCTAAGAATTTGATGACTATCTAAAGGAGTGTGGTATAGTATCATAACTCACTCCACCTGGAATGCCACAATGGAATGGTGTTTCAAAAAGGAGGAATCGTACTTTGTTAGACGTGGTACGATCTATGATGAGTCATATAGATCTTCCAATTTTCTTTTGGGGGCATTCTCTAGAGGCAGCTACTTTTACGCTCAACCGTATTCCCTTTAAAATGGTAAAAAGACTCCATATGAGATATGGACAAGGAAATGTCCCAGCTTGTCTTTTATGAAGATTTGAGGTTATGAGGCTTATGTAAAATGTTAAGTTTATGATAAGCTTGGACCCAAATTGGACAAATGCTACTTTGTAAGGTATCCTAAGGAAACTAAGGGATACTATTTCTATAATCCTAGTGAAGGCAAAGTGTTTGTTGCACTAATTGGTATTTTTCTGGAAAGAGAATTTATCTCTAAGAAAAATTGTGGGAGGAAAGTAGAAATCGAAGAAGTGCGAGACTCACAAAGTAACATTGAACCTATAATAGAGCCTGAAAAAAGACCATAAGATGTTATGGGTCAGGAACTAGCTCAAGTAACACAAGGCCCATGTAAGTCTGGTAGGATACGCCATGAGCTCGAGAGATATGGATTTCTTGTGACTCAAAATGGTGATGTTTTGCTCATGGATCAAGATGAGCCTACAACTTACCAAAAAGCTATAAAAGGGCCAAACTTTGAGAAGTGGCTTGAGGCTATGAAATCTGAGATGGATTCCATGTATACTAACCAAGTCTGGACTTTGGTTGATCCACCTGAAGGGGTAAAACCTATTGGGTGCAAATAAGTTTTCAAGAAGAAAACTGACATGGATGGTAACATGCAAACCTTTAAGGGATGATTAGTCGCAAAAGGTTATAGGTAAGTTCATGGTATAGACTATGATGAGACCTATTCCCCAGTTGCCATGCTTAAATCCATCCGAATTTTGCTTGCTATTGCAGCTTTTTATAATTATGAAATCTGGCAGATGGATGTCAAAACTGCTTTTCTTAATGGAAAGCTCCTCGAGGATGTGTACATGACATAGCCCGAGGGTTTTGTCATTCCTAAAACTGCTGGAAAGGTATGTAAGTTACAACGATCCATTTATGAATTAAAGCAAGCTTCACGGAGTTGGAATCTTTGTTTTGATAAGGCAATCAAAGAATTTGATTTCATCAAAAATGAAGATGAATCTTGTGTTTACAAAAGGGTTAGTGGGAGCACAATTATTTTTCTTGTATTGTATGTGGATGACATACTACTCATCGAAAATGATATTCTGACACTGCAAACAGTAAAGACTTGGTTAGGGAATTATTTCTCGATGAAAGACTTAGATGAAGCTGCCTATATATTAGGTATTAAGATCTATAGAGATAGATCAAGAAAATTGCTTAGCCTAAGTTAGAGTACATACATAGATAAAGTGTTGAAACGGTTTAACATGCAAGAATCTAAAAGAGGATTTTTGCCTATGTCGCATGGCATAAATTTGTCCAAAGCTTAGTGTCCTTCGACACAAGATGAGAAGGACCGCATGAATAAGATACCATATGCATCAGCAATTGGATCTATCATGTATGCCATGATTAGAGTTATACACAATGTATTATATTTTATTTTAGGTAATTTAATTATTATATTTATTTTTATTATTATTATGCGCAATTTATAACTTAATATAATAATTATCCTTGGAATAGCTTTGCTATTCCTAAAATGCCCCTAGTCAAGTATTATTACGAAAAGGATAGTAATAATACATCGAGACTAGCATGTATAGTGACTGATGATTACGAATCATGGATATATGATATCAAGTCAATACATGAGTACATTGCTAAGTGAACAATGTACTGGACTGACCCACTATGAGAATATTGCATGGATAAACGTGTCATAAGTTATTCTCATATGATCACAACTACACATAAACCTTTGACCTGAAGTCACTACGGTTCCCTACATGAGGAATTACTCACTTTAATATTGTCCTATGTCACCTTTAATCAGGATGACAAGTAGGGCATTGATTGGGTGTGTCATAAATCATGTAGAGGGAAGTGAGTGATGTAAATGGGATTTTGTTACTCTTGTATAAAAGAGAAATATCCTTGGGCCCCTTGATTGAGTGAGACTTAGAAATGCATGGCCATGCTCAGTTGAATTAATATGTGATATTAATTATTTATTTTAAGTCTACTCAGTATCAAGAAATATAAATTGAACATTGACGAGGATGACACATTCCATGCCTCCAGTTCAATTTGGATATTATTACAAAAGGGTTATGATGCAAATCGTTGATCATGTATTAGGTGGATGTCGAATCACAGACATTCTTACTACTTGAGTGGCAGTGATGTATTGCTAGATACCGCTCGCTGTCTATGGCTCAATAATAAGTCATTGTCAATGTAGTAAGAACCTACAGGGTCACACAAAAGGAGTAGGAATAAGATAATAATTAATTGGACTTTAATTATATTAATATCCAATTAATGGGACTTATTTTGTGCATATATATATATTATTAAGAATAATAATTCACGTTTTATATATATATATATATATATATATATATATATATATATTATGTGATATTATTTGATATTAAAGAAATATCAAATAATTATCTTATTAGATATTAGATAAATATATTATGAGATAATATTATTCTGATATTTGATAACTATATGCAATTATCTAATAATTAAGATATTTATATTATGAGATAATATTATTATCTAATATTAGATAATTACTAGATAAGTCTTATCTCTTCTCATTATCTCTAGGATAAGGATAAGATGAGTTGTTAAGTGTGATTAGGATTTTGGAAGCATTATCCTAGTAGGACTAGGATTATGGCTTGCCTAAGTTCTATAAAAGGGGACTTGAGGGCAGCACTTAATAATCACGTTTTAAGCTTCCATATAAACCCTAAATCACTCAGAAAACATCCAATCCTAATTCTTAGAGAGAAAAACGTATCCTAGCAGACGCGTGGAGGGTGAGAGGTCGTTGTTCACTTCGTGTGGATACCGTAGAAATGCTGTACCTTCCAGCTGGTGTTTGATTCATTCGTTCTCAAGTTTTGATCAGTAGAAACACAAGTGCCCAATAGGTAAAACCCTAATCATTGACTTATGCTTTTTGCATGGATCCTAGGTAGAATTCGGATCAAAATTTAAAATTCCGCTGCATGTGATAATCCGAATTCCCAACAATGTACTCATCCTGATGTCTTGTATGCTTTAAGCATGACGAGCAGATACTAGTCAAATCCAGGTAAACCTCATTGGACTGCCGTTAAGAATATCCTTAAGTACTTAAGAAGGACTAAGGATTCATTCTTAATATATGGAGGAGAGGAAGAACTTGTTGTAAAAGGTTACACTGATGCCAGTTTCCAATCCGACAAGGATAACTTTAGATGGCAGTCAAGTTATGTATTCAGCCTAAATAGTGGTGCTGTGTGCTGGAAGAGTTCAAAGTAAGAAACAGTGGCCAACTCTACTATAGAGGCTGAGTATATTGCTACCTCTGATGCGTTAGAAGAGACTATTTGGATTAAAAAGTTCATTACTAAACTTGGCGTTGTTCCTAGCATCACAAACCCAGTGGATCTCTATTGTGACAACAATGGAGCCATTGCACAAGCTAAGGAACCCAGATCTCACCAGCGATCCAAACATATACTTAGGTGCTTCCATCTCATTCGAGAAATCATCGATAGAGGAGATGTGAAGATATGCAAAGTACTAACTGATGATAATATCGCTGACCCATTGACAAAGCCTTTAGCATAGAAAAAGAATGATGGTCATACTATGTCACTTGGTATGAGATACATGAGTGATTGACTCTAGTCTAAGTGGGAGATTGTTGGTGTGTGTCCTAGGAACCAATCATATAGATGATTGAAATAATACACAATGTATTATGTTTTATTTTAGGCAATTTAATTATTATATTTTATTCTTATAATTTTATTATTATTCTGCGCGATTTATAACTTAATATAATAATTATCCTTGGAATAACTTCGCTATTCCTAAAATGCCCTTAGTCAAGTATTATTATGAAAAGGATAGTAATAATACATCGAGACTAGCATGTATAGTGACTGATGATTACGAATCATGGATATGTGATATCAAGTCAATACATGAGTACATTACTAGTGAACAATGTACTGGACTGACCTACTATGAGAATATTGCATGGATAGACGTGTCATAAGTTATTCTCATATGATCACAAATACACATAAACCTTTGACCTGAAGTCACTACAGTTCCGTACATGAGGAATTACTCACTTTAATACTGTCCTATGTCACCTTTAATCAGGATGACAAGTAGGGCATTGATTGGGTGTGTCATAAATCGTGCAGAGGGAAGTGAGTGATGTAGATGGAATTTTGTTACTCTTGTATAAAAGAGAAATATCCTTAGGCCCCTTGATTGAGTGAGACTTAGAAATGCATGGCTATGCTCAATTGAATTAATATGTGATATTAATCATTTATTTTAAGTCTACTCAGTATCAAGAAATATAAATTAAACATTGACAAGAATGACACATTTCATACCTCCAGTTCAATTTGGATATTATTACAAAAGGGATTATGATACAAAACGTTGATCATGTATTAGGTGGATGTCGAATCACAGACATTCTCACTACTTCAGTGGCAGTGATGTAGTGCTAGATACCACTCACTGTCTATAGCTCAATAATGAGTAATTGTCAACGTAGTAAGAACTTACAGGGTCACACAAAAGGAGTAGGAATAAGATAATAATTAATTGGATTTATTTTCGTACATATATATATTATTATTAAGAATAATAATGTGTTATTCACGTTATATATATATATATAATATTATGTGATATTATTTGATATTAAAGTAATATCAAATAATTACGTTATCAAATATTAGATAAATATATTATGAGATAATATTATTTTGATATTTAATAACTATATGCAATTATCTAATAATTAAGATATTTATATTATGTGATAATATTATTATCTAATATTAGATAATTAATAGATAAGTCCTATCTCTCCCCATTATCTCTAGGATAAGGATAAGATGAGTTGTTAAGTGTAATTAGGATTTTGGAAGCATTATCCTAGTAGGACTAGGATTGTGGCTTGCTTAAGTTCTATAAAAAGGGGCTTGAGGGCAGCACATGATAGACACGCTCAAAGCTTCCATATAAACCTTAAATCACTCAGAAAATATCCAATCCTAATTCCTAGAGAGAAAAATGCATCCTAGCAAATTCGTGGAGGGTGAGAGGTTGTTGTTCACTCCGTGTAGATATCGTAGAGACGCTGTACCATCCGACCGACATTTGATTCATCTGCTCTCAAGTTTTGATCAGTAGAAACACGAGTACCCAATAGGTAAAACCCTAATAATTGATTTATGCTTTTTGCATGGATCCTAGGTAGAATTCGAATCAAAATTTTGAAATTTCGTTGCATGTAATAATCCGAATTCCTAACAGATAGATGTAAAGAGAGAGAGGGAAAGACCTATTACAACTTAGGAAGACTTGAAATTTAGCATGAAATAAAGATTTATCCCTAGCTATTACTAGAGGGATTTGCACCAAAGATTACAAAGTCTGATTCAATGGGCTAAGAGTGTTGAAGATTATCACAAGGAAATGGAAATCATTATGACTAGAGCCAATGTGGAAGAAAGTCAAGAAGCAACTATGGCTAAATTTCTCCATAGATTGAATAGAGACATTGCTAATGTGGTGGAGTTACAACACTATGCATCCTTGGAAGAGTTAGTACACTTAGCTATAAAAGCAAAAAAGTAACTCAAAAGAAGGAGCTTATCTAAATATAATTTACAATCAAGCTCTCTATGGAAGTTTTGGGACAAGAAGAGTGACGAGAAGAAAGAAAGAGGAAGTGAGAGATCAGATGGCTTAAATGAGGGGGATAGAAGAAAAGGTGAAAGGAGGCATATTAGAAGAGAAGGAGATAGGCTAAGAGCAAGAGTAGATACTAATATTGATAGCAGTAGGATGAAAATCCTATCATTCCAAGGAAAAAATGATCCAGAAGCTTATTTTGAATGGGTAAAGAAGATAGAATTAATATTTGATTGCCATAATTATTCAAAGGAAAAGCAAGTGAAGCTTGCTATTAAGGAATTCTCTGATTATGCCATTGCTTGGTAGGATAAATTAATGATAGATGTAAGAACAGAGAGGAAAAGATCCATTACAACTTGGGAAGACTTGAAATTTATCATGAAAGAAAGATTTGTCCCTAACTATTACTAAAAGGATTTGCATCAAAAATTACAAAGTCTAATTCAAGGGGCTAAAAATGTTAAAGATTATCACAAAGAAAATGGAAATCACTATGACTAGAGCTAATATGGAAGAAAGTCAAGAAGCAACTATGGCTAGATTTCTCCATGGATTGAATAGAGACATTGCTAATATGGTGGAGTTACAACACTATGCATCCTTGGAAGAGTTGGTACACTTGGCTATGAAAGTGAAAAGGTAACTCAAAAGAAGGAGCTTATCTAAATATAATTCATAATCAAGCTCTCCAGAGAAGCCTTGGGATAAGAAGAGTGACAAGAAGGAAGAAAGACGAAGCAAGTTCAAATCTGATTTCTTTTCAAAATCAAAAGATGAATCTTCTAAGGGCAAAAACAAAGTGAAGGAAAATTAGAAACATTCTAACATAAAGTGTTTCAAATGCTTAGGAAGAGGACATATTATAATGTCCTAAATTTTAGGTTCTATCATTTGAATCTCTAAATTCTGAGGCTATAGAAATGAAGAGCACGTTTGAATTAGTTTGGTATGTGAATTCCAAGTTGAAAGGTGTTAAGTGTAAGTTTAATCGAAATTTTGAAGGAAAGAGAACAATAGGAAAGGAATTAATTTTCCTAAATACTATAAATGATAAGAGGAGTTTAGAAAACCCTAGAAATGGGACTTGTTTAAGTCTAACAGTCTACAAATTTTCAGACAGTCAAATAACCTTATGGACTATATTGCAAAGTACAAAACGAAGTGTAGGTTAAAGTGTAAATAATCAAGAATTTGGGGTCTAGTATGTAATTCCATAAAGTGTGACCAATAGGCACTTGACAAGTGTCATTTTTATAAAGAAATGGCAAGAATAGCCTTACTAATTAGTAAGAAAGGACCAAAATACTCTTGAAAATTTTAAAAATGATCAAAATGCCCTTGAAGCTTCATGAAAACTCTTTCTTCTTCTTCTTTCTTCTCCAAAACCATGGATGCCTCCATGGAAGTGAGCTTGAATGTGTAAAAGAGAGAAGGAAGACAGAGAAAATTTCACTTAGCTTTTTCACCTAAAAATAGTGAGATTTGGGCTTAGGTGTAGAAGACAAAGTTACTCCTCTCATCAAGCTCTATCACATGGTGTATTTAGGTTGAAGAAACCTTCAAAGTTAATTAAGTTTAGTGAGCTCCAAGTGGGGATTTTCACATTGTTCCAAGAGGTAAAAATGTTCTCCTCTAAAAGCTCTTTAATATACTCTTTTTAATTTCTTGAAATTTTAATATTGGTGTGGTCAAAGGAGGTTGATCATGGAGTTTTGAATTATTTAAGCATGTCTAATGATGTTTTAGATATTGCTATGTTGATTTATGGCTTTGGTTTGGTGTAAAAACAACAAGAAATCATGATGTATAAATTAGGGTTTTGGAGGCATAATGATGTATGTATGGAATTGGCATGATTTATTAGAAATTTGGCTAAATTAATGAAATTAGAATGATTCTTATGAATTATGGAGCCTATGGAAGATGAAATTTTGAATTATGAAAGTTTGTGTGAAAATCCCCTTTTGAAAGCCAAAAACTGTGAGCATAGGAAAGGAAGGAGGGAAGGAGTTTTAGCCATTTAATTGTGTTTTTGGAAGTTTGGAATAATGTATTACAATGAAATTTAGGAGGTATTGGTATGTACATTAAAAATTTGCACCCTTCCTTCATGGTTCAGTGTATGTGGAGGAAGTGAAGAATGCATGAAGTTTAAGAAAAATAATGGTGTTCTAATAATAATTATGATGTGTATTTATGTAGAACAAGAAAAGTGACAAGTTGGAAAGGTAAAGGGATTGTAGAGAAATTTTTAAGTGAGGGTAAAGGAATCATCACTATTAGAAGCTTTTAAAAGGTAGCTAGCTTTATCCTTAAACTCTGTTTTCCATTTATATATTTTTTGTATTTTATGTCATTGTATGGAATGTGTATGAAATTGCTGTGTGCGCATTCCGGGAAAATAGTAAAATACTGTGTGTGAGGCCTATGGCCCAAGTTTCCTGAGATGATAACGAAATTGCTGTGTACGATACCTACGGCCCGAGTGTTGTGTGCGTGAGGCCTAGGTACAATTGGCTCTAATAGCCATCTTGATTGTGATGCATGTTTCTTACAATGGTATGGAATGGTTTGATAAATGATTATTTGATTTTGGAAATGTCTTATTTACTTGCTAAAGGATTTGGAATGGCTTAATATATTTTTCTTGCAATAGCCAGCTACTGGAAAACTTTATTTCTTATGTTTCTATATTGCTTACTAACCATTTTAGGTGATACCTCCAAAGGCTCTTTTGACAAAGAAGAATAATGTTTTGATATTGTATTAGAATGTTCATAGAATTTGTGATATTAGTATGTGTTGGATATAAGTTTTGTAAGTTGAAATTTCTGTATAATTATATGACCCTTGCCTATGTTGTATGAAATACGTGAATTTGATGTATTATGAGCTAGTTTGGATTGGTAAGCCTTTAATATGCAATGAGTGTGAAGTTGGAAAATGACCAAATGAATAGTAAATGACCAAATGAACAGTGAACTCGTAGGGCAGTAAGCTGAGTATGTTTACAGGGATTTTTTACTGAGTTCTGATGCTCTAAAAATTATGATAAAATTCAGGAGTGAACTTGATTTATGTATCATTCTCTGTGCCAAAATTCAGCTTAAAATAAACTCATTTGCTATGGGAATTTATTACACGTTTTGGACTGCCCTGTTCCCGTCACAGTGCTGAATACAAATTGTAACTTAGTATTCCGAAGAAGTAAATGGAAGAGTTTTGATTTGAAAATTTTATGGAAATTATTTAACATGTTTATCAAGTCTCATACCAAATTTGAACTTAATCGGAGTTGATTTATCCCCTGAACTAAGGGCTTAATTTTACAATTGTAAGTTCTGGACAGCACTAGAGCAGGAACACTTTGCTGTGAATTTTGAGAAGTCAAATGATGTCTAAATTATGTCAAATTTTTACAGGATGAATCCAACACGTGAAAAGTTTATAGGAATAAATTTCATGATTTTTGGAGTTCTGTAAAGTGGGTTTTCATAATTTTGAAGTTGGTCCAATAATCCTGGAAATGAGCAGAAAATTTCTGAAATTCAAAATCTGTAATATTTTGTTTCACAGAATCTTAAGTTAGCTTCAAAAAGACCTAATTGTGTAATAATTACCTATTTAATGAGGATTAAGGTGTTAATAAGTAAGGAAGTTACACATATTGCTAGTATTTGTCCAAACAAAAGGTTTATGGTGATTAAAGATAATGGAGAATGGGATTCTATAAGTGAAAAAGAATAAGCTACCTCATCTGATGAAGATATTATGAATAGTGAGGATCCTTTTAATGGAGGTGCATGGTGAGTAGAAGGGCTTTAAATATGCAAATAAAAGAGGAGAGTGAGAATCAAAGAGAAAACCTTTTTCATACAAGGTACAACATCCAAGGGAAGGCTTGCCAATTTATCATTGATAATGGGAGTTGTGTTAATATGGCTAGCACTACCTTGGTTGAAAAGTTGAGTTTACCCACTCTACAGCATCCTACCCCATACAAGCTATAATGGTTGAACGAAAATGGAAAGTTGAAAGTGAATAAACAAGTATTGGTTTCATTTTCTATTAGGAGGTACCATGATAAGATTCTTTATGATGTGGTTACCATGCATGCTTTCCATCTTTTGCTTAGGAGGCCATGGCAATTTGATGGACAAGTTACTCATGATAGTGTTCTCAATAAATACAAGCTTGTCAAAGATGAAAAGAAGTTCTCCCTTAGGCCTTTAACTCCAAAACAAGTTTATGAAGATCAAATGATGATGCAAAAGAAGAGAAAAGAGGAAGAAAAAGAGAAAAAGAGTGCAGACCAGAATGAGAAAGATAAAATGAACAAGAGTGTGAATGAAAAAAAAAGAGAGAAAGCATGAGAGAGGAGATTCATCAAAACAAGGAAGAGAAAAGTTAAGTGTGTTTGCTAAAGCAAGTGATGTGAGAAGTGCTTATTATACTTCTAAGCGAATATTCCTTCTCATGTACAAGGAAACCAATGTAAACACTAACCAAAATAACCTCACTTTTCCTTATTCTATTTCATCTGTTTTGCAGGAATTTAATGATGCATTCCCAAAGAAGGCTCCAAAAAAATTACCACCCAGGAAGGATATTAAGCATTAAATTAATTTCATTTTAGGAGCTTCAATTTCAAACCACCCCACATATAGGACTAATCCAGAAGAAGAAAAAGAAATTCAAACACGAGTGGAGGACCTCATGTTAAAGGGATACATAAGGGAAAGCATAAGCCCATGTGTTATACCAATCTTGTTGGTACCTAAGAAGGATGGAACTTAGAGAATGTGTGTTAATTGTCGGCCAATTGATAAAATCACTATCAAATATAGATATCCTATCCCTAAACTTGATTATATGCTTAATAAATTGCATGAGTCTTATGTGTTTTCAAAAATTGATTTAAAACAAGGGTATTATCAAATAAGGATGAAACAGGATGATGAATGGAAAACTGCTTTTAAAACAAAACATGGTTTATATGAGTGGCTTGTAATGCCCTTCGGTTTGTCTAATGCACCAAGCACTTTTATGAGGTTAATGAAGCATGTTTTACGCCCTTTTACTAGGAAATTTATAGTTGTATATTTTGATGATATCCTTAGATATAGCAAGAGTGTGGATGATCATGTATTACATTTAAAATCCATTTTACAAGTTTTGAAAGATGAGAAATTGAATGCAAACATGGAAAAATGTTCATTCTATTTGGAAAAAATTGTGTTCTTGGGGTATGTTATTAGTGGTGAGGGAATTGAGATGGATCAAGAAAAAGTGAAAGCAATTAGGGAATGGCCTACCCTTAAGAGTGCAAGTGAGGTAAGAAGTTTTCATGGGTTGACTAACTTTTATAGAAGATTTGTGAAAGATTTTAGTACTATAGCTACCCCCTTGAATGAGTTAGTAAAAAAGAATGTTGAGTTTCATTGGGAAGAAGAGCAAGAGAGTACATTTAACATGTTGAAACATAGATTGAGTTTAGCCTCTTTACTTACTCTTCCAAATTTTACCAAAACATTTGAATTTGAATGTGATGCCTCTAGTGTGGGTATTGGAGTTGTTTTACTGCAAGAAAAGAAGTCTATTGCTTGCTTTAGTGAGAAGTTAAGTGGAACAACTCTTAATTATCCCAATTATGATAAGGAGCTTTATGCTTTGGGACTTAGCAACACTATTTATGGCTAAAAAAGTTCATGATTCACATGGATTATAAGTCCTTGAAATGCTTAAAGTGCCAAGAAGAGCTAAACAGGAGGCACGCAAGGTGGATTGAACTTACTAAAATATTCCCATATGTCATACAATACAAGCAAGATAAAGATAATGTCATTGCCGATGCATTATCACGAAGGTATCTTTTTATCTCAACTTTACAATCAGAGTGGTTGGGTTTTGAACACATTAAAGATATATATAGGAATGATCTTGATTTTGCCACTATTTTTAAAGCTTGTAAAAAGAAATCCTTTAAGAAATTGTATAGGTATAAAGGTTTCTTATGTAAAGAGAATAAACTATATGTGGCTAAAGGATCTCTTAGGGAATTGCCTGTAAGAGAGGCTCATAGTGGAGGTCTTATGGGGCGTTTTGAGATTAAAAAAACTCTAAACATATTAAGTGAGTATTTCTTTTAGCATAGCATAAAACATAATGTAAAAAAGTGTTGTACTAATTGTATTACATGTAAAGAGGCTAAATCTAGAGTTTTACCTCATGGTCTTTATACTTTACTTCCTATTCCTAGTGAATCTTGGATTGACATTTCTATGGACTTTGTGCTAGGTTTACTGTTACGTGTGAAATGGTTATCAATTAGCGCAAGTGCACACTATCGTAAACAAGTAATAAAGTGATGAGAAAGTATCGTTCCCACGAGGATTGTTTCACTAAGTACCAAAATTCATAATCCTAACACTATTTGGCAAATCGATAAGTTGGAAAATAAAGCGAGTAAATAAGATTGATGCAGAAAATACTTAAAATAAATATGAATGCAATTCGAGTAAGGATGAAGATGAATAAAAGACCTAGGGATCAGACTTCACTTGACAATTTCGGATTGAATCATCTATCTACACTAATCCAATTTTAACTCCCTTAATTGATAGTCGAGTTTCCCTAAATTAATTACTAGCCTCTTCCAAGGTCAAGTAATTCTATAATTAATTGGAATTCACTATATTCCTATGAGAACTGCAACAACTAATCATGCATTAGGATTTATGGAACTCATTAAGACTACATAAACCATATGAATATATTCCTATTTCATATGCAATTTACGGTTTTAATTATAGGATCCACACACATGTATCTCCTTCCGGTCTCAACATGCATATTGAGTTCATTCAAAAGGTAGCTAATCAATCGAAAGCATTAAGAGCAATAATTAAAACTCAATCTAGGAAATAAAATCAAAATTAGTTTCAATAGACTAGAATTCAATCCGTTATTATCAAGTTACGCCATCACCCTAGGAAGATAAAAAATTAGAACATAATGAAATTAAAAACAAACATAAAATAAAATAAAAACAACATCACATTCATAAAATATAATTACAAATGCATGAAAATAGAAAAGCTATCCATCCATTAGGAGGTAGAACCGTCCTTGTAGGAGGAGAACATAAGGATACAATTACAAATGCATGAAAATGAAAATAATTATCCATCCATTAGGAGGTAGAACCATCCTTGTAGGAGGCATATAAGAACTAAAAATTGCATGAACTAAACTACTATCTAAGGTGCATGAATGAATGATTCAATGCTTCAAATGCTCTCTCCAAGATGCCTTTTCTCAGCTGATCCCCTTGCTATTTATAGATGAATGGGTGCAAGAATTTCAACTTGCCAAGCCACCAATCTTGACTACTAGCCATAATCTTTGACCTCGGAGCAACCATATTTCAGCGTTTTTGCTAACTTTTGACACTTAAATCGGTGGATTCACGCATTTTAGTGTTCATCAAAGTTGTAGCCGTGGATGTAAGCTTTCAAATGGCGGCAGGAGCTCCTAACTTTGAAATTTCTAGCTCAAGTTATGATCAGATTGGTAGTCAAAGGTCAGATTCCGCCAGAACCACTGTTTTATCTTCCAAGCAGAATTTGAGATCCTTAGATCCCGAACTGGGCTTTTCTTTAAACATGAAAGTTTTAGGGCTTCTTCTTAGCTTTCCATCCATATAAAGAACAGCCCAATCGGACATCCAGAACTCCAGATATGGCCTAAAACCTGAAACAGTATCAGATTACAGCATTATCTAAAATATTTGATTTCATTTCAAATTCAAGATCCATTCACCAAATGCAACTAAATTTATTTAATTTAACAAGATAACATCCAAAAATGCATCATACAAGGGAAAATAAATATGTAAATATTTTACGTATCAAATTCCCCCACACTTAGCTTTTGGACGTCCTCGGACAAACACAAAATAAAAGAAAACTAATACTAATGCTAATGTTAGTACTAATCTACCCATGAGATAGTTAGAAAAACATAAGAAAGATAATTAAAGTACAAAGATATCATAGCATTCATGAATCAACAAATCTTGACATATAAAATCAAAAAGAAATTACAACTTCATTTGAGAAGGATTGAATCAGATTGATATAATCACTGGAACTCTTCCTCTCTCAAATGTTTATTGGCAAGTGTTTCACTCAAATTCATCCTATTAAAGATTGCACTACCATAGGCTTGCATAAATTCTCAATCTCCACTACCTGATTTACATGCACACTTCAAATCAAAAGGTCTTATTAAGGGTTGTAATGAGGCCAAGGTAAAGGAAAGATAAAACAGGGTTATGAAAGGCTGAAGTAAGGAGAGAAATTAATAGAGCAATTACAACATGGGTAATCTTTAAATAATTTTATCTTAACATAGCAGCCCACGATTCTCATCAATTTCTCTCTTTTTCTTTTTTTTTTCTTTTTTTATTTTTATTTTTATTTTTATTTAGTTTTTCTTTTTTTTTCTTTTTTCTTTTTTTTTTCTTTTTTCTCTTTTTTTTTTTTTGAATAAAAACCCTCGCAACTTTGAAGTTAATAATACATATTCCCCCATACTTTGTCAAAAACCCATTTTTCAAAAATTCAAATGCTCTACTAATCCCTAGGGTTAAGTAAAGACAATTGATATTTCATTAAATGACATATTAATAGGTTAAAGCAAAGAAACGGTTAATCAGGCTCAAAGGGGTTTATCAATGGTAAAACTGCAGGGTTGGATATTTAGTTCAAACTAAGGAAAAAAAAATGCCTTTATCATATCTGAGTATGCATGTAAATTGTAATCTCAACCAGATTTCATGCAAGTTCTAGAGTGACAACTTAACAGGTGAATATCACACGCAAGAAATATAATATTAATTCAACAAATAGGCTCAAAATCTCACGGTTAGAGGTTTTCAACTCAATCCAACTCAAAATCCATTGCAAAATCTATCAATCCTAAGAAGTAAGAAAGTTGTTCAATCATGCTATGAAATCTTTTAAAATTATTGAAAAGAACCTAATAAGCAGGAAAATATATATATATTTTTTTTAATAATTTTTTTTTTTTTTAGGATGCGTATCAAGAGTAAAAAGCTCTTTACTCGGCCATCCCCCCCTTTTTTTTTATAATGAATCTCATGGTTCTACTACCAAAATATCCTACAAAGTAAAATTTTTTTTTTTTTTTTTTTATTATCCCCACACTTAATGTAGACATTGTCCCCAATGTTTTCAGTAGGTTAGCAAAAAGGGTTTATTAAAAGGAAATGCATAAGCAACACACATATAACAGAAATTTTGGGAGTAAAACCATAAGAGTAAAGAAAGTTACAACCGGAGAGTGGTGTCTGGCTCATGCGTCTGACTGCTGGTTGGAGATTGCCAATCTATCTTTTTCACTAAAGGATCTGGTTGATGTGTATAGCTTTGTAGTTGGTCAATCAGCTGATCAGCAGTTGAGGCAGACATTATTGCACGGCGAGTCGCTTGGGGTATGAATCCTTGTTCCATAGCTTGATCTAAAAAAGACAGCAAACTATCATAAAAACCATTGACATTCAATAAACCTACTGGCTTCTGATGAAAGTTCAAGTTAATCCAATATGCAATGCTAGAAATTCCATCTAATGCTTCTAAACCACCAGGTAAAGCAATAAAGGCTTGAGCAGTGTAAAGCATGCATCCCATACGTTGAGGCAAGTTTGAAACCTTTACTGTTTTACCGATGGCGTTTTTCTTATCATCTAAACCATTCACAAGGATACTCAGTATTTTGCTTCCTCCAGTGTTGGCAGAAATTGCTGCACTTCCTTTTAAGCTATGAAGCCCTCCTCCATACACACAGGCAATCTTTCTAGCAGCTAATGCATGACCAAGTTCAGTTGCTGCTACAAGAAATTCTACATTCTTTCCAGCAAAAGATTCACCAAAAACACAGATAGATTTAAATCTACATTTTGATGGTTTCTCAACCTTTTCCTCTTCTTTACTCTTACCTTTAGACATTTTGCAAAGTGTGACTGCTGAAATGCATCTTTATAATACAAAGCAGAAACAAAGAAATCACGCAAATCAGATAATATCAGAAAAATACTGTACAAAACTGACAAGTGTAATAATGGCCTGAACAAAGTAGAATACGGAATGTAAAGAAAGTCAAAAAGTTGCTGAAAAGGTAAACTTAAAAAGAAGAGAAATGTACGAAAAGTTAAAAAGCAGCTGTAAAGATAAAAAGATAAAGATAAAGTAAAGCAGAAAAACATATGTACAGTAGTTGTGATTGTGGCTCACATCTTCCTCTGATTTTTCGTTCAGTAACGGCTTAAACGGCTTCTATGAGCCGAGGATTTGCTTCCCATCCAATTTTCTTATAAACTGGCAAACAGGGTCTTTTACAGTCAGATCCCCAAGACTGTAGCGCTCCTTTTCTGTATGGAATAAGTTCATTAAATCGAGAAGAACAACATGAACATCTCCGCTAGGATGCGTCTCAAGAGTCTGAATAATATTATCCAATGACTCTTTACTCAGTCCATCCTTTATGAATCGGATTTTGTCTTCTCGATTTACTGAAATCATTCCTTTACTCCTACAGAGCCTATTACAGTTCCACCTTGCACACTTATGACAGACTCTCATTCTTTTAGCTCTTCTCTTTTTAGAGTAAGAACTTCTTCCCATACCTGGCATACGTTTAACAAATGATTCATGAAACTCACCTGCTAAACGTACCTTAGCTTCAATAATCCAACGTATGTCCTCGGGAAGACCCAAACGCTTAAATGCCCTCATTCTTTCAAGTCGACAGTTGTAAATTTTCCTGAGCACATCTTTGGGAAGAGTAGGGAATCTGCTCTTAAGCTTTACAAGGCATTCCTCCATGATGAAAATGATGAAAGCTGAAATTGTGAGTGAAAAATGCTGTGCGATGTGTGCTTAAATAAGAACAGAAATGAGAAGAGAAAGAAATCTTGGGTTGCCTCCCAAGCAGCCGCCCTTCTTTAACGTCTTTAGCTAGACAAAGTCCTGGCCTATTGCTTTATTCTCTTTTTCTTTTTCCTTTTTCTTTTTCTTTTTCTTTTTCTTTTATACTTACCAGCTGGCTCCTCGAGCGTGATGACAGTTTTGATGGTCTTGAATGCACTGTCATTGTATTCTTTCAATCTTTGCCTGTGGTTTACCTCAAGGCAATTAATCTGCTTCAGGATTTTAGAATCAGTAGACTTTGATGCATCAACCATTCCTACCACTAATGGCTCTTCTATGCAGGTTTTATGCATTACATCTTTCATGCAATTGGTCAATGTGTCTACTCTATAACAGATATTATCTTCATATGGAAAAGCTTTAAAAATATTGAAAGATACTTGATCATTTTGAACCTGTAAAGTTAGCTTTCCCTTCTGCACATCAATTAGAGCTCGTCCAGTTGCAAGAAATGGTCTCCCAAGAATAATAGGAATTTCTTGGTCTTCTTCCATGTCAAGCACTATGAAATCTGCTGGGAAGATGAATTTATCAACTTTTACTAGCACATCTTCAAGGACTCCACGTGAATACTTTATTGAACGATCTGCTAGCTGCAGTGACACGGTAGTTGGTTTTACTTCTCCCAATCCCAGCTTCTTGTAGATAGATAATGGCATCAAATTCACACTTGCACCAAGGTCACATAAGGCTTTTTCAAATTCACACTCTCCAATGGTACAGGGTATGCAGAAGTTCCCAGGATCTTTAAGCTTTGGCGGTAGTTTCTTTTGGAGAATTGCACTACACTCTTCAGTTAAGGCTACAGTTTCAAAATCTTCCAGTTTGCATTTCTTTGATAAAATCTCCTTTATAAACTTCGCATAACTGGGCATTTGGGCTAAAGTTTCATCAAATGGGATGTTGATATGCAACTTTTTAAACACCTCCAGAAATTCTTCTAGCTTAGCTTTCACCAATCTTTGAGGAAATGGAATTGGTGGAACATATGGTGGAGGATTATCTGGAAAAGTCATTCTTCCTGGAATTACCTCATCTTCTTTCTGAGCTTCTTCATTTTTCTTCCTTGGTTCTAGCTCATTTAACAGCTTCCCACTCCTTAATGAAACAGCCATTACTTGCTCTCTAGGATTTCTTTCAGTGTCGCTGGGTAAAGTACCTGGTTGTCTGGAATTCAGCATACTTGCAATTTGGCCCATTTGCACCTCCAGATTTTTGATTGAGGTTGCTTGAGTTTGCATGATTGTTTCATGATTCTTGAGTGTAGCTTCTGTTCTAGCCATGAATTGAGAAGTATTCATGGTTAGTTGAGCCAATGCTTCTTCTAAATTCGCCTTTGGTTGTAGTGGTGATTGCTGAATTTGCTGTTGATAATTCCCTTGAGGTTTGAACACATTCTGATTACTCCTCCACCCTAGATTAGGGTGGTTTCTCCATCCTGGATTGTATGTGTTTGAGAAAGGATCATTTTGACGATTTTGATTCCCCACATAGTTGGCTTATTCAGGTTGAGAAGGAATGAATGGATTTCCTTCTTGGCATTGTGTGCTCATGTGAGGGCCTCCACATAAATCACAAGCATCTGCAGGAGTTCTGATTGCATTTGCTTGAGCTGTTAATGAACTTACTTGCTTGGATAAAGAGGTGACTTGAGAAGACAAAGTGGTTAGAATGTCTAGCTCATGAACTCCAAGTGCTTTCTTTGAAGTGCTGCGTTCAGAAGGCCATTGGTAAGCATTTGCCGCCATTTCTTCCAACAGCTCCATAGCAGCTTCGATGCTTTTTCCCATTAATGATCCACCAGCTGCAGCATCTACAAGTGTTCTGGTAGCATTAGACAATCCATTATAGAAAGTCTGCAACTGTAGCCAATCTGGTAGCCCATGATGAGGACATCTTCTTAGCAGCTCCTTGTATCTTTCCCATGCTTCATAAAGGCTTTCCATGTCATGTTGGGTGAATGAAGCAATTTCATTCCTCATTTTTGCAGTTTTAGCTGGAGGAAAGAATTTTGCTAGGAATTTTTGTGCCAATATGTTCCATGTAGTGATGCTCCCCACTGGTAAAGAGTGTAACCAGCTTTTAGCCTTATCCCTAAGTGAGAAAGGGAAGAGTCGCAACCTTATGGCATCATCAGAAACGCCATTATGCTTGAATGTATCACAGATTTCCAAAAAGCTGGCTATATGTGCATTCGGATCTTCTATTGGAGAACCTCTAAATTGATTTGCTTGCATCATTTGAATTATGGCTGGCTTGATCTCAAAGTTGTTGGCTGGTACAGGTGGTCTCCTGATTCCAGAAATGGTATCCATGACTGTTGGTGTGGCATAGTCACGGAGTGCTTTGGTGTCTTGTTCTTCTCTGAAATCTGCCATTGCTTCACCTTGATCTACAGTTGATTGCTTCTGTGTCTTTCGATTCCTTCGACAAGTTTTCTCTATCTCAAAATCAAATAGCAGTGGCTCAGCAACTTTTGATCTGGTCATACACTAGAACAAACCTGAAAAGAGAAAAGAAACACCAAAAAAATGTAAAATACAAACCAAATTAGGATTAAGATTACTTGGTATTGATATTAATGATAACAATCCCCGGCAACGGCGCCAAAAACTTGTTACGTGTGAAATGGTTATCAATTAGCGCAAGTGCACACTATCGTAAACAAGTAATAAAGTGATGAGAAAGTATCGTTCCCACGAGGATTGTTTCACTAAGTACCAAAATTCATAATCCTAACACTATTTGGCAAATCGATAAGTTGGAAAATAAAGCGAGTAAATAAGATTGATGCAGAAAATACTTAAAATAAATATGAATGCAATTCGAGTAAGGATGAAGATGAATAAAAGACCTAGGGATCAGACTTCACTTGACAATTTCGGATTGAATCATCTATCTACACTAATCCAATTTTAACTCCCTTAATTGATAGTCGAGTTTCCCTAAATTAATTACTAGCCTCTTCCAAGGTCAAGTAATTCTATAATTAATTGGAATTCACTATATTCCTATGAGAACTGCAACAACTAATCATGCATTAGGATTTATGGAACTCATTAAGACTACATAAACCATATGAATATATTCCTATTTCATATGCAATTTACGGTTTTAATTATAGGATCCACACACATGTATCTCCTTCCGGTCTCAACATGCATATTGAGTTCATTCAAAAGGTAGCTAATCAATCGAAAGCATTAAGAGCAATAATTAAAACTCAATCTAGGAAATAAAATCAAAATTAGTTTCAATAGACTAGAATTCAATCCGTTATTATCAAGTTACGCCATCACCCTAGGAAGATAAAAAATTAGAACATAATGAAATTAAAAACAAACATAAAATAAAATAAAAACAACATCACATTCATAAAATATAATTACAAATGCATGAAAATAGAAAAGCTATCCATCCATTAGGAGGTAGAACCGTCCTTGTAGGAGGAGAACATAAGGATACAATTACAAATGCATGAAAATGAAAATAATTATCCATCCATTAGGAGGTAGAACCATCCTTGTAGGAGGCATACAAGAACTAAAAATTGCATGAACTAAACTACTATCTAAGGTGCATGAATGAATGATTCAATGCTTCAAATGCTCTCTCCAAGATGCCTTTTCTCAGCTGATCCCCTTGCTATTTATAGATGAATGGGTGCAAGAATTTCAACTTGCCAAGCCACCAATCTTGACTACTAGCCATAATCTTTGACCTCGGAGCAACCATATTTCAGCGTTTTTGCTAACTTTTGACACTTAAATCGGTGGATTCACGCATTTTAGTGTTCATCAAAGTTGTAGCCGTGGATGTAAGCTTTCAAATGGCGGCAGGAGCTCCTAACTTTGAAATTTCTAGCTCAAGTTATGATCAGATTGGTAGTCAAAGGTCAGATTCCGCCAGAACCACTGTTTTATCTTCCAAGCAGAATTTGAGATCCTTAGATCCAGAACTGGGCTTTTCTTTAAACATGAAAGTTTTAGGGCTTCTTCTTAGCTTTCCATCCATATAAAGAACAGCCCAATCGGACATCCAGAACTCCAGATATGGCCTAAAACCTGAAACAGTATCAGATTACAGCATTATCTAAAATATTTGATTTCATTTCAAATTCAAGATCCATTCACCAAATGCAACTAAATTTATTTAATTTAACAAGATAACATCCAAAAATGCATCATACAAGGGAAAATAAATATGTAAATATTTTACGTATCATTTACCAAGGACAAAGTGATAGGGAAGTCAATAGGGGTGGCCTGATCTTTATGGTGTAGGTAGGTTAAGTAAATTAAAACAAAGTGAAAAAAAGGATATGAGCGCCATATTCCAAAATTGAGAAAGGAAAATTGAGAGTAATAAACTCTGAATTTGGATGGTTCAATGACCTGGCAAATGCAAGTAGCCAACCAAAAGTATAAGGAATGCAACCTACTACTTAGACCACTTATCCAACTATGAACACGAGTTAACCAATCCACATAACAATGTACTTGGGTTGAAGCATAAATTGGGGGCTTTATGAATTTGAATCACCAATCTTATAAAGGAAGATTGATAAAGCAAGGTTTCACAAGAGAAAAAAAAGATAATATTCTCACACTTTGGAGAAGAAACACTCAAATTGGTATTATATTCATCAACTGCTGAATTTTGAGTTACATAGATTCCTATTTATACTACTTTTAGGAAAATACAAATAGTAATTTCTATACTTAGGAAAGTACAAAGCTTTGACTATCATTAAATTAAAAATGGAAATTAGCCTCAAATTTTCCTTATTTGTTATACTCCAAATTAGGAAAATATCTCTAGATTTGTTGCACTCCCTATTGGGAATATATTCAGATTCATTGAACTCTATATTTGGAGAATATCTTCAAATTTATTGTGCTCAATATTCGGAAAATATGTCCACTTTGCACTCCGTAATAGGAAATTATCTTCTAATTTGTAGTGCTCCATATTGGGAAAATGTGTCTAGATTTGTTGCGCTCTAAATATCTTCATATTTCTTGGGCTTGGATGAGCAGAACTTTAGCTCTATTTGTTTCTTTTACTTGGGCTCCTTAGGCTAGAATTGCATTTACATGGGCTCCAATTGCTTCTTGTATTCTTTTGAGCCTTCCTCTTATCATTGGACCTTTTGTAACTCCCTTACTTATTAACACCTTAATCCTCATTAAATAGGTAATTGTTACACAATTAGGTATTTCTGAAGTCAATTTATGATTCTGTGCAATAGAATATTACAGATTTTGAGTTTCATAAATTTTCTGCTCATTTCCAGAATTACTAGACCAACTTCAAAAATATGAAAACTACTTTGCAGAACTCCAAAAATCATGAAATTGAATTCTATGAACCTTTCATGTGTTAAATTCATCCTGTAAATTTTTACATAATTTAGACATCATTAGGCCTTTCAAAACTCACAGCAAAGTGTTTCTGTCCCAGTACTGTCCAGAATTCACAACTATAAAAGTAAACCATTATTTCACAGGGCAAATCAACTCCGAATAAGCTCAAATTTGGTATGGGACTTTATTACATGTTGCATACTTGCCATAAAATTTTCAGATCAAAACTCATCCATTTACTGCTTCTCATCTCTGAGATACAATTAGTGCTCTGCACTGTGACGGTAACAGGGGAGACCAAAATGTGTAATAAATTCACATAGTAAATAAACTTATTTTGAGCTGAATTTGGGTACATAGTTCATTGAGTATGTAAGGTTCATTCCTGAATTTTATCATAATTTTTTAAGCATTAAAACTTCACCAAAAGTCCCTGCAAACATACTTAACCTGCTCCCTACGAGTTCACTGTTTATTTGGTCATTTACTATTCATTTGGTCATTTCCAATTTCACACATATTGCATACTAAATTGCCTTCTACTCCAAACTAGCTCACAATACCTCAAATTCATGTATTTCATACAATATAGGCAACGGTCATATAATTATACAAAAATTTCAACTTACAAAAACATATATCCATCACATACTAACATCACAAATTCTAGGAATATTACAATACAACTTCAAAACATCATTCTCCTCTATCATGAGAGCCTTTAGAAGCATCACCTGAAATGGTTAGTAACAATATAGAAACATAAGAAACAAAGTTTCCCAGTAGCTAGCTACTACCATAAAAATATATCAAGTCATTCCAGATCCTTAAGCCAATAAAAATATACATTCCAAAATCAATTAATCAATCATTAAACACATTATTTCATACCATTGTCATCTAATACCATTGTAGGAATCATGCACCGCACACAGCAATCATCAAGCCCATTCAAGGACTCATATAGATATCTAGATAGCCATCATAGATAATCGTACCTAGGCCTCATACATAGCAATTTCATTGTCTTCCCAAGGTACTCAGGCTATAGGCCTCACATACAGCATTTCACTATCTTCCCGAGGTACTCGGGCTATAGGTACCGCACACAGCAATTTTGTACACATTCCATACAATGGCACAAGATACAGAAAAATATGTAAATAGAAAATAGAGCTTAAGGATAAAGCTAGCTACCTTTTAAAAGTTTCAAATAGTGATGTTTCCTTTGCCCTTACTTAAAAACTTCTTTACAATTCCTCTTGCCTTTCCAACTTGTCACTTCTTAGTCTACATAAATACACATCATAGTTTTTATTAGAACACCATCATTTTTCTTAAACTTCATGTATTCTTCACTTCCTTAACATACACTAAGCCATGAAGGAAGTACCTAAATTTTAATGTGCATTCCAATACCTCCTAAATTTCATTGTAATACATTATTCCAAACTCCCAAAAACACAATTTAAATGGCTAAATCTCCTTTCCTCCTTCTTTTCCATATTCACGGTTTTGCCTTCTTAAAAGGGAAGTTTCACACATACTTTCATAATTCAAAATTTCATCTTCCATAGGCTTCATAATTCATAAGAATTATTCTAATTTCATCAATTTAGCCAAATTCCAAACAAATCATGCCAAATCCATACATGTACCATTATGCCTCTAAAACCCTAGTGTGTACATCATGATTTCTTGTTGTTTTTACACCAAACCAAAACCATATATTAACATAATAACATGCAAAACATTATTAGACATGCTTAAATCATCCAAAACTCCATGGTCAACCTCCTTTGATCACACCAACATCAAAATTTCAAGAAACTAAAAAGAGTACATTAAAGAGCTTTTAGAGGAGAACATTTTTACCTCTTGGAGCAACTTGAGAATCCTCACTTGGAGCTCACCAAACTTGATCAAACTTGAGGTTTCTTCAATCTAAACACACCAATAGATAGAGCTTGATGAGAGGAGCAACTTTGTTTTCTACACCTAAGCCTAATTCTCACTATTTTTGGGTGAAAAAGCTAAATGAAGTTTTCTCTCTCTTCCTTCTCTCTCTTGCACGTTTTTGGTGCTTTCATGGAGGTGGTCTACGGCTTGGAGAAGAAAGGAGAAGGAAGAAGAGTTTTCATGAAGCTTCAAGGGTATTTTGGTCATTTTTAAAATTTTCAAAGGTATTTTAGTCCTTTTTCATCAATTAGTAAAGCTATTCTTGCCATTTTTCTTTAATAATGATACTTATCATGTGTCTATTGGTCACACTTTATGGAATTACATACTACACCCCAAATTCTTGATTATTCATATTAGATCCTAAATTCTTAGTTATTCACACTTTAACCACACTTGATTTTGCACTTTTGCAATTTAGTCCATAAGGTTTCTGTCTGTTTAAAATTCCTTACACTGTCAGACTTAGACAACTTCCATTTCTAGGGTTTTCTAACCTCCTCTAATCATCTATACTGTTTAGGGAAATTAATTCCTTTCCTATTATTCCCTTTCCTTCAAAATTTTGATTACACTCACACTTAATTCCTTTCAACTTAAGATTCACCCACCAAGCTAATTCAAACGTGCTCTTCGTTTCTACAGCCTCAGAATTTAGAGATTCAAATGATAGAATTAAAAATTCAGGACATTACACCTTCGCTTGGAGTTAACTCCTTTTTTACTTGAGCTTGATCATGCAAAATGCTAGACTGGTTCATATCACAAAGAATGGCAAAGATTCTGTATTTGTTATTATTAATAGGTTTTTAAAAATGGCCCATTTTATACCTTGTCACAAGATGGATGATGCCATGAACATCGTAAATCTTTTCTTCAAGGAAGTTGTGAGATTGCATGGAGTGCCAAGGAGTATTATTTCAGATAGAGATACCAAGTTCTTGAGCTACTTTTGGAAAGTATTGTAGGCTAAGTTGGGGACAAAGTTGCTCTTTTCAATAACTTCTCATCCTTAAATCGATGGATAAACTGAGGTAGTGAATAGAATATTAGATACTTTATTACGCTCCTTAATTCAAAAAAACTTAAAAAACTTAGGAGGAATGCTTACCTCACATTGAGTTTGCATATAATAGAAGTGTTCACACTACCACTAACTTTTCTCCTTTTAAAATAGTGTATGGCTTTAATCCTTTAACTTATTTAGATTTAATGCCTTTACCTATTGATGAGAGGTCAAGTTTAGATGGGAACAAGAAAGCATATGTGATTCGCAAGTTGCATGAGCAAGCCAAATTGAATATTGAAAAAAAGATGCAACAATATGCCAAATAAGCCAACAAAGGGCGGAAAATGGTAGTATTTCAACCAAAAGATTAGGTATGGATCCATATGAGGAAGGAAAGATTTTCAGCCTAAATAAAAAGCAAATTGCAACTAAGAAAGGATGGTCCCTTTCAAGTGGTGGAGAAGATCAATGAAAATGTTTACAAATTGGATTTGCTAGGTGAATACAATGTTAGTGCCTTTTTTAATATTGCTAATATTTCTCCTTTTGATGTAGGATTTGAAGATTCAAGGATGAATCATTTTGAAGAAAGGGGGGATAATGTGAATTCCAAAAGTGAAGAGGCATTTCCACATTTATTAGAGGGTCCAACGACAAGAGCTAAGGTTAAAAAGGTTAAGGAAGGATTTTAAAGGCTTATGAAAAAAGTTTGGATGCTTAAAGAAGCTAGATTAGAAGAAAACAACAAAATTATAAGGTGCATTATAGCTAATCAGCCTAAGGTGATATGAATTCCAAGGAATGGTCCCATATCATCATTATTTTGATGCCACATCATTATGAGGTGGAGCCATATTAGTGCCACATCAGCCATAAGTCGTGTCACTAGCACATCATCATGGAGATGGTACCACATCATTACCACATTTGCCATGGTCCTAATTAGCGCCACCTCATCCCATTTTCTATTATTTGATGTTTTAGGCTTTAATATAGCATTTGGGCTTTTAATTTGTATTTATTTTGTGCTACATCACTTGGGAGTATTTTAGGCTTATTTGGGGTTATTCGAGCTTATTTTTCAATTAGGGTTTTAGAGAGTCAAATAAGGAGACTTCTTCCTTATTCTAGGTAGATTTTGGACCTTTAAGATGAAAGCAAGCTAATTGCTTATGAGGGTTTCCTCTTTAGGTTCTTGTATAAACTTGAAGACTTATTAAAGGACATTTAACTTTTGTGGCATCAAATATATCTTTTATTGCTTCCATTTTCTTCTTCTTTTTTAAAGCATGGCAAGAATATCATTCCTTTTTTTTTTCTTTGATTGCATCTGATTTGAGATAGATATAACACAATTTCACATTACAATCAATGCCTTATGTAATATCCTAATTAAAGGTGATATAGAATGACATCAAAGTGTGTGTGTGTCTCTTCATATAAGGAATTATAGTGACTTCAAGTCAAAAAACTACGTACATCATGGTCATATGAGAATAGCTAATGACACATGATAATCCATATAGTATTCTCACGATGGTTTAATCCAATACATTTGTTCACCAATAATATACCTATGTATTGACTTGATACCATATATCCATGACTCAATCATTAGTCACCATATATGTTAGTCTCGATACGCTATTGCTATCCCTTTCGCAATAATACTCAACTATGGATATTTTAGGAATAGTAAAATTATTCCAAAGATAATTATTATATTAAGTTATAAATTATGCAAATATTAAAATAAAATAAATATAATAATTGCATTATATAAAATAAAATATGATATAGTGTGCATTATTATAATTATCTTATGATTGACTCCTAAGACACATACATCAATAGTAAGTACTAATAATCTTAGCATAACTTTCATTATCAATGGTCACATTGCACATCTTACCTTTAATGTTGAATTTTGTATGGGAGATGTTCTCTCTTTGCTTTTCACTTTCTTACTTGTTCTTCCAAGGCTTTCTGAAACTTTAATACTTTCTTGAGTGGATCATCAATGGCATGATGACTATTCTCCAAATATTTAAACCACTTGTCCTTAGATTACTTTTGATGCTTTTTTACTTCCTCATTTCACTTAGACATTTCCTCTTTAAGCTTTAGTGATGATTCTTCTTTATGCTTGACAATGCTATTAGATTCTTTCTTTTTCAATTTAGATGAGGAATAGATCTTGTGCTTCTTATAATCCTTGTCTTTCTTCATCTCAAACTTCTTTTCTTTTTGACATGAAGAATTCTTCTTCCTAATGTTATCAAAACTATAATCATCCTTATCTCTCCCTTGACTATTAGGATTACATGTGAACTCAACTTCTTTTTTAGATCTTGAAGAGGATTTAGACTTGTATTGATCTACTTTGTCTTCTTTTCTTTCAACCTTCCCCTCGTAAGCTTTCAAAACCCTCATAATAGCTTTCATATCTTCATAAGTAGCTATAGGTCTTGCACCCCTTCTTTCTCTAACCGAGTTAAGTTAATCCTACTAAAGGTTAGCATTATCATGAAATTAATAGGTAACAAGCCTCATTTTTGTCTTTTTAGAATAATGGTGGCAAGAAAAGATTGATTCCATCATCTTTTCCCACCATAAGTTAGCTTTAGGATCACTCTTTCCTTGAAACAAAGGAAACTTCTTTTTACCACTTTGAAGATTTAGAGCCATTCAACCACTTCTTTGTTTATCTCCTTCACTCTTATTATTTCTTCTATCATCTCTTTTATTATCTCTTTTTATATCATTATGATATGCTCTTTCTCTTTTACTCTTTTCATTTTTATTTTTAACTCTTTCATCTTCAATACATCCTTCATTTTTTTATCTCCTTTTTCTCTTTTATCTCTTTTTACTATGTTAACTTTTTTATGATTGTCTACTTTCAAGCTTTTTAAACATTTTATCAAGTTTTTTTATGACTTGTAACAAATGCTCCCCTGCGCACCTATCAATATTTTTCCTATTACCTCCTAAAATCCTTAAATGATTAACTTGTAAGAAAAGTTAGATAAAAGAGAGAACATTACAAGAATTCATAATTCACTTGTTCTAGAACTTTTACACTCATGTTTGCACTCTAAGCAGGCTTTTACCCTCAAATGAGCTCTCATACTTTTGCATTTTTTTCACCTTTTTCACTTTTTCCCTTTTGTGGTTCTTTGAGAACTAAGAGACACAACTAAATAAGATTCAATAAATGTGACAATCAATATTACTAATCAAACTTCACATAATTTAAAGAATCAACTAAGACAATCAGGAAAATAAGAAATGGAAATTCAAAGAATAGAAACTAGTTAGGACTCAAAGATTTAAAATCAAATAATTAAAGAAAAGGGATAAAGAAGCCTTAAATAAAGGCTTAATAATGAAAATTTCAAAGAACGGGTATTAACTAGGACTCAAAATAATGAGAAGGAACAATACAAGGTAATAAGAGGTACTAATTTAAGAACTTAAGTAATTGAAAAAGATAATGAACAATTAATGTCAAAATGAAAAGTTTAAAGGTGATTAGAGCATATCAAAAACCAAAAATAATTAAAAGCAAATAACTTCTTTTCTTTTAATTTTGTTTGACTTTACTATTTATGTGTGTCTTAGGAGCCAATCATAAAGATGATTGTAATAATGCACAATGTATTATGTTTTATTTCATGTAGTGCAATTATTATATTTTATTTTCATCTTTTTATATATATTTGCACAATTTATAACTTACTATAATAATTGTCCATGGAATAATTTTACTAGTCCTAAAATGCCCCTAGTCAAGTATTATTACGAAAAGGATAGTAATAATACATTAACATTAGCATGTATAGTGACTAATGATTATGAATCATGGATATGTGATATCAAGTCAATACATGAGTATATTGTTAGTGAATAAATGTACTAGACTAGCCCGTAATGAGAAAACTACATTGATTGTCATATGTCATTAGTTATTCTCATGTGACCACAATGCACGTAGTCCTTTGACTTGAAGTCATTACGGTTCCCTACATGAGGAGTCACACACTTTGATGTTGTCATGTATTACCTTTAACTAGAATGTATTGTAGGACATTGATTGGGTGTGTCATGAATCATGTAGAGGGATGTGAGTGATGTAGATGGAAATTTTATTCCTATTACATAGTAGGAGTGATATCCTTGGGCCCTTTGATTGAGTGAGATTAAGAAATGCATAGCCATGCTCAAATGGATCAATATGAGATATTGATCATTTGTTTAAGTTAGTCTACTCAGTATCAAGAAACATAAATTGAACATCAATGAGGATGACACATTTCATGCCTCTAGTTCGATTTGGATATTGTTACAAAAGGGACTATGTTACAAAGTGTTATTCATACATTAACTAAATATTAAGTCAAAAATATTTTTACTACTTGGGTGGCAGTGATGTATTGCTAGATACTGCTCACTATCTATGGTCCCCAAGTGGGCTATTACCAACATAGTAAGAACCTATAGGGTCACATAAAAAGAGTAGGAATGAGATAATAATTAATTGGGCTTTAGTTAGACTAAAATCCAATTAATTAGGCTTATTTTCGTGCATATAAATATTATTAAAATAATAATATATTTTTACGTAATATATGGTATATTATGTGATATTAAAGTAATATCATATAATCACGTTATTAGATATTAGATAATTATATTATGAGATAAAATTATTTTCTAATATAAGATAACTATATGCCATTTTAATATTAGATAATTATATTATAAGATAATGTTATTATCTAATATTAGATAATTAATGGATAAGTCCTATCTCTCCTTACTCTTTCCATGATAAGGATAAGGTGGTAGTTGTTAAGTAAGATTAGGATTTTAGAAGCATTATCCTTGTAGGACTAGGAATGTGGTATGCCTTAGTTCTATAAAAGGAGCTTGAAGGTAGCACTTTAGAGATACACATTAGCTGCCATTAAACCCTAAAATCACTCAAGAAAATGCACTAATCCTAATCCTATTGAGAGAGAGACATATCTCAGCAGATTCGTGGAGGGTGAGAAGTCATTGTTCACTCCGTGTTGATACCGTAGAGATGTTATACCTTTTGGCCAGCGTTTGAATCGTGATTCATCTCGGTCTCTTAAAGTTTTGTTCAAAAGGAACACAAGCAAACAAAAGGTAAAACCCTAACATTGATTTTTGCTTTTTTGTATGGATCCTTAGTAAGATTCAGATCAAAATTTTAATTTTCTGCTGTGTATGTTGATATGAAATCCAACATTTTCTTTCAACAATTCAACACTTCCAATTCCTTTGGCCTTTTGACTTTCTTTTGTTGTTTCTTGATTTTGATTTTTCTTTCACTTTTGTTTGTTTTCAATTACACTTTGTTAACCCTTCTTTGTAAGTTACTTTTTGATTCACTTACTTGACTTTTCTTCTTTATTTCTTCTTATTTTTTCTTCTTTTTCACTTGTTTTTGCCTTTTAACTCACAACTACTTAGCACTAGTCTTCATTTTGTTCTTGTGCATTCTTTTCCTCTTCAAATACTAATTCACATAATAATTTAGCACTTGTTTTGAATTAAAGTCCAATAATAACTTAACATTTGTTGTATTGCTTATAAAAGTATTTTACACAATTCAAACTTGGTGCTTTTCAATTTACTTTAATCAATTACTATATTTAATTATAGCACTTTAATGTTGTGCTATTAGAATATGACAATTGTTTATTGCAAGTTAAACTTCTTTACTTTGAACTTTTAACAAACATGTTCAATGCATCTTTCATTCACTAGACCAGCATTGCTATTTTAACCAAATTTTGAGCTAAACAACATGAAACATCATAAAAGCAAAGAAAGTGAATAAGTATCAAAATAAATTCAAATTACAATTGACTTGAACAACTTATTAAATAGATAGAGGGTAAAATTGGAAAACAATTTAGATTTGACACAAAGATGAATCAAGATACATGAATTTAACATAAACTAAATAAAAAATGAAATAGATACAAAAATAGTATCAAAACAAGATAGAAATGAAGAATTCTGAATTGGTGACTAGTGCATGAATAGTATGATGAATAGTACATGAATAGTAGCTTGAACGTAATAGAAAATTGAAGAGAAATTAAACATAAATTTAGGAACTTTGCTCTATTACCAAATAATGTGAAATTGTATAGGATCATCTTAAAATTCAAAAAATCCAAAAATAAAAATACAAGGGTATTCATGCCATACTTTAAAAGATGAAGAATGAGAGTTATAAGTAATGATAGACATGCTACAAAGGATGTAAATCCTTCAACGAGTGAAGATGAAAACATGCCACAAGGATGAATCCTTGATTAGTAAAAATCAATGCCACAAAGGGTGAATTCCTTTGATAAGTCACAACTTCATTCAAAAACTTAAAAAAGAACACACTTTCATAAAAAGGCACTTAGCCAAATTCTCAAATCTCTAATGTCTAATCTCCAATCTAATTTAGCATAAGGAATAAACCTTCTTTTATAACTCTATGAAACTCTAATTAAAAATGAGCTCAAATGACACCATATTAGCCTAAAACTATTTCACTAGCCTAAACCTAATAAAAGGGCCTCTAAATGACTTTAAGTAATATAGTAAATTACTTATAGTAACATGGTAAATGTTTTAAAGAAAAATAGGCCTAAACACATTCAACCTAATTAAAGTTCAAAATGCTTTAAAATGACCTAACATAAAACATCAAATAATAGTAAAAATGGGCTAAAGTGGCACCAATGATGATTATGGTTGATTAGGTGTTGAATGGCACCATTTCCTTAATGATGTGGCACCATCTCTTGATATGTTAATGATATGGATTATGGCTTATATTGTGCCATTTCCTTTATAATGTGGCAATGATGTGGCATAATTCTAATATAAATCAGGCTTTTCTCCTAACTTACTTCCTTATGATTAACCCCTCCTTAGATTCACATAAATAAGCCTATAGGGAGTAAGTCATAGTCGACTATATAGTTTACTACATACTTCCAAAGATAAGGTTCAATTGAGGTAGTTAACTACATGCTTAATTATAGCTATCTAGAAAGCAAGCATTTTAGCTATAGTCGACTATGTACTCTATTACAACCTTTTAGAAGCTAAACTTTTCATTGGTAGTCAACTACAATACTCCAAAAGGTAACTTTTAGTACATAGTTGACTATATAGTTAATTACTGCTCATAATTATACAAAGACCAACATAAGAACACTATTCATATGGTGAAGTTTCCCACTTAAACTCATTTATTACTCTATCATCCCATACCAAATTAGTAACATAATACACCTTATTTCTATCAACTTCCATATTAAAATCAAGTAAAATAACATAAATCCATACATTTAATACATATACTTATTAAAACATAAAACTTAAATCAAACAAGTAAATTTTAAACAAATTCTTAAATTAAAGTTAGGATGTTCACTTACCTAACATGGAAGAGGTATTTGGAAGTTGGAGGTAAGATTTAATAGTTTTTAATCATTCAAAATCAACAAATTTCAAGGTTCCATTTTCTCATTTTTGAGCCTATTATTTGAATTTCATTAATTCCAAAAGAAAATTTGATAAAGTACTTAGAATTAATTTAGGTGCTATTACCTTAATTGTATGAAGAAATTGATGAAAATGGACTTTCTTTTTTACTTGATTTTACTTGATTTTGGAAAACTTTAAACGAGAATGAGAATAGGTGAAGAGAGGATGAATGAAAGATGTTAATGGTTTTAGGAATAATGAAGAGAATGAGAGAGAGGGAAAAGCTAAAATTTAGAGAGAAATAGGAAGGGGTAATTTAGAATTATGCCTTAAATCTGTTTCATGCTCACATACTTTCCCCTAAACATTTATAATTTTTACACATTTTACTTTTATCCATTTTTCCATAATTATTCCATGCATAACTCTCATTTAAAACAATTAATTATTATTTATACAAAACCTTATCCTTTATTTCCTTGCATGTATTTTATTTTTCCCCTTAAAATTAATTTACAATATATTTTAAAATTTAGAAGGGTATTATAGCACTTCCCCTTTTAAAGAATTCATCTTCCAATTCTTAGGTTTTCACTACCCTAAAGAATTTTACATACTTAGATTAATTATAATCTAGCACTTACTAGATAAATAAGGGTATTCCTATCACATATCAAATGGATTTTCACAAATGACATGTTCTTAGATTGCAACTTTCAAACTTGATGATTTAGAATCTAAACTAGTTATTCTTCGTAAGATAGCTTGCAATCCAACTGCAATGGTTTATATCAAATTACATGGAATTTATCTGGTATAGACTTTTAGAGCATAGAAACATGAAACACTACATGTATCACTTATAAGGTATCCAATAACGTTGAGTGATATGCAACTATTTCTGCATGGTTGATAATTAGGAAGAGTCCGAAGAGCGAGGCACTAATTTTCCATTTTTTTCAAATTGCATAACCTTTTTCATTAGTGACATCTTGAGGAATACCATATCTATCTTTTGGAATCTGATTCTTTCTTCCCCTTATCCATATGAGATTTCTATTACTTTTGTGTTATTTTCAATTAGTTTTAAATTATCCAAACTTTTTAGAAAGTATCAATCACCAAATTCAATCTCAGAAGCCTTACCATTCTTAGTTCATACCATCCTATTGGAAACCTACATTTCTAGCTATAAAGGGTTTTACATAAGGTCATTTGGATATCAAATTGGTAGTTATTGTTGTATATGAATTCAATTAATGGCAAGTACTTTCCTAACTCCCTTCAAACTCCAAGATATAAGCACTGAGCATATCCCCTAAAATTTGAATTGTTCACACCAATTTTCTATCTATTTATAAGAGAAAGGCATCAATGAAATGCAATTGAGTTTCAAATGCCTAATGGAAAGATTGTTAGAAATAGGATATAAGTTATGTGCTTTGATTTGATATAATAATAATTGGAACTCCCTGTAATGGCATAATTTGATTAAGGTAAAATTAAGCATATTATGTGGCTAAAAACTGATTCTAATCAATAAAAAAGTGTGCTAACTTGATCAACCAACAACAATGACCTATTTAAAGTAATTGAAAAATCTATCATCATATTCTCTAATTTTCACTCCAAAATTAGAAATGGCTAATGCATTTTAGCTAAGTGCTAATGTTGTGCTTTCATCTGTTGGTAAGTTAAACATTTCACTATAGAATTCATGTATGCCCCTTTTAAAACAAAGTATTTTAGCATTTTATCTTGTGACTAGAATAATTAAAATGATTTGTATGACCTTGTTTAAAACAAAATTTATATAGAAAAAGGATAAATTTTGATGAATAAACATGAATAGGATAATAAGTAAAAATTAAATTTAATAATTTGATGAGTTATAGGATGAAAACTTTGTAATAAATAGATAGAGAAAAGTTAGTACAATAAAAAAAGTTTAAGATTTGGAGTTACTACAAGTGATTATGTGAGTATGAATAAGATTTAGGGAACATTTTTCAAGATTCCCTTGCCACTATTCCTTATTTTTTATGTAGAAACCATCCAACCCTTTTCTTTTTTTCCCTAAATCTCTCAAACCCTTACTTCTATCTCTTATTACTCTATTAACCCTTTAACTTCTTCTCCATTTATCTTTAAATCAAATAAGGAAAAAGCCAATCAATATTAAATTTATCACTCAATTAAGGTAAAGAGTTATTCATTGTTAGATTCCCTCTTTATTCCTTTTAGTTTTGGTAAAGTTTGAAGTGTTTTGGGTCTAATGAGAATTAGAGCCTTAACTTAAGAAATTCTTGATTTGGATATGATTAAGACTAAGGAACACTGAATCCACCTCCTAGTAACCTCTTCCATACTAAATGAGTAAATATTCTAGCTCTATTTGGTAAATTTCTAGAGGCTTTAAGTATATGTGTTATATATTTTAAGTTTTCTTAGATAAGCACATAATGTATGAATATTATGATGATTTATGATATTTACTTAGATTGAATGATGGAAATGGCTTTAATAAAGTGATATAAAAGTGTATTGATGATATGATAAGGTTTGGTTAGGAATTGAATGCTTGATTTAATCAGATGAAAACTAACATTTTGAAAAGAACTTGTAAAATCCCAAGCAAATGATTAACTATTGATTTAGAAACTTGATAAATTTCCTTCTAGAAGTTAATGATCAACCATTGGCCCTTAAGTGTTAAGATTACTCCCAAGGATATAAAGGCTAACTAACTTGCTATATTTCCTTATTTACATTCATGTTGATAGCCATTAAGTATTAGGACTACTCTCAAGGATACAGTCATGATTTATCCCTAAGGTATGTGACCAATGGAGGAAGTTACTAAGGGTAATGGCCTACTAGCCTTTCTTACAATGTAACTAATGCAATATTTCATGAGCAACCATACTATGTTTTTAAAGATTGTGCAATTTTTTTCTTAAAAAAAAATTCAATTTCAATTTGTATTGAAAAATCATTATGCAAGTTTATTCCAATTGTCCCAATGATTCCTTCTTAATTTGCTCTTATTTAGGTTTCATCCTCTTAATTCCTCTTAGATTCCCTCTTGATTTCTCTAGCAGGCCCACTTTCATCTCATCCAAAGACTGCTAGACAACTTATAGGAAGAGTCCCCAAGAAGATAAACAACAAAAAAGGAAAAAGTAAGTTTCTTTGAAACTCAATAACTAAACATAAATCACATAGAGGTCATTAAAATTAAAATATTAGTACCAAAATATGGAATTTTAGAGTTAAGTCCTAAAAAGACACATTAGATTTATATCCAAGATAGACAATTGAATTGTCATATCTTTACCTAGTAAAGGACGTGGACAAACAATGACTTAACCTATCCATTTCGAGAACATAATGCATATGTGCACACATTTTGGCATCCTAGCAAAGATTTCATCTCATGATTTACTAGTAAATAAACATCGCATTACAAGTAGTTCCTCATTCATAGAACAATTTTTATAAGTAATATTACATTTGCTTATACATTACCCACACTCATTAGTGCCATCATCCAAACATATATAATGGTTCATGTCACAATGTCATCATGTCATGTGCATAAATAACAAAGAAAAATGATAAACCTCTTTATGACTCCTAATTAACCTTATACTCCCTACAAGCTTCATCTAGACTAAATAGTCAATCGATTACTACTAGAATCAACTTTCCTTAGAATTCTAGAACAATAAGCTACTGTTGTAAGAAAATGGCTAACCATTTGTTGGGATTCTATAAAAATCCTAGCACGATAGACATCGTTCACCCAATAAATTTAGTATCTTAAAGCACTCATTAGCCAACCAATTTATACTAAATCATTAATTCATAATTATAGCACCTCATTTAAGTCACTTCCATCATCAAATCAAATCAAACATCACATATAGGCCTATTTCAAAGATTTTACATCAAAACTCGAAACCTAAACTTAACTAAGTATTTCACTAAACCTTCAAGGTTAAGGTTAAGAGATTCATTCACCTATTGTGGAGAAGATTTTTAAAGGTCAGATCCATTGTCTTTTAGCCTTAATTAACCACGATTCCTAAAGTTTCCAATTAAGGTTCATATTTGCTCTTATTTAGGTTTCATACCCAAATCATCTTAAATCTCAAGAATACCATGAAAAATTTAGTTATTAAAAAGATCTTAACTTATTTATGTTAAGGATTTAACAAGAATTAGTTCCTATATTGCTTTATTGAAGAAGAAATTAAGATGGAGGAGAGAGATCAAAAAAGGATGAGAAAGGAGAAGTTAGGGTTTTGAAATGGAAGAGAAATGGGGAATTTGGGGTTGATATTGGGTTTATATAAGGGTACGGGCATTTTTAGAAAATTTTGCACCAAGTGACCATACTCGCATTATTACTTCTAATCACTCATGATATTTAATTCTATTATTCAAAACTCTTTTCCTTAACTAACACCCTTCAAGTTTTCCTTTTTGAACCTAACTCAATTAGCTTATAATTATTTACCCCAAGTTTTTATCCAAAATTCATTTATTCATTCTTTTTCCTTGATACTTTATCCACAATTTTCGTATCAAAATTTATTCATTCCATATAAAATCCTTATTAAAATTATTTATTTATTTTCCTTTACAAATTAAAATCTTAAGAATTTTAAGAAAGGCGTAACAATAGTTACCCCTTCAAAAGAATTTATCCTTAAATTCTAAGGCTATCTTATGTAGGTTCATTTAAATCTTCCAAGTATTTTAATTATTAGGTAAGATTTGTTAGGATTTGGATCAACATACGTAGTGAAATTTTAAAATTTTGATCCAAAACCTTCCTAAGATCCATGCAAAAGTCATAACCAGTATTAGGATTTTACCTTATTTGTACTCGTGTTCTTTCTGAATGAATCCTTGAGAGATTGAGATGAATCAAATGCCAGTTTGAAGGTACAACGTCTCTACAGTATCCACATAGAGTGAACAACGACTTCTCCTCTCCACGAAGCTACTAGGATTTGTTTCTCTCACTAGGATTGAGTTTGGATGTTTTCTTAAGTGATTTAGGGTTTGATTGAAGCCAATGTGTTATGTAATGTGCTGTATTCAAGTCCTTTTATAGAACTAAGGCATATCACAATCCTAGTCCCACTAGGATTATGCTTTAAAAAATCCTAATCACACTAAATAACTATCACCTTATCCTTATCCCAGATAGAGTGAGGAGAAATATAACTTATCTATTAATTATCTAATATTAGATAATAATAATATTATCTCATAATATAATTATCTAATATCTAATAACATAATTATTTGATATTACTTTAATATCAAATAATATCATATAATATATAATATATATATTACTTGAATAAATAAATAAATAAATATTATCTTAATAATATATATACACACGAAAATAAGTCCAATTAATTAAATTTTAGTCCAACTAAAATATAATTAATTATTGTCTCATTTTTACTCCTTTTGTGTGACCCTGTAGATTCTTACTAGGTTGATAATGACTCATTTTAGGCCATAGATAGTGAGCAGTATCTAGCAATACATCAATGCCACTCAAGTAACAAGAATGTCTATGATTCAACATCTACCTAATATATGATTAACATTTGTAACAATATCCAAATCGAACTAGAGGCATGGAGTGTGTCATCCTCGTCAATGTTCAATTTATACTTCTTGATATTGAGTAGATTTAAAACAAATTATCAATATCACATATTGATCTAATTGAGCATGGCTATGCATTTCTAAGTCTCACTCAATCAAGGGGCCCAAGGATATTTCTCTTTTATACAAAAGTAACAAAATCTCATCTACATCACTTACTTCCCTCTGCATAATTTATAACACATCCAATTAACGTCCTACTCGTCATCCCGATTAAAGGTGACATAGGATGACATCAAAGTAAGTAACTCATCATGTAAGGAACCGTAGTGACTTCAGGTCAAAGGACTATGTGCATTTTATGATCATATAAGAATAACTAATGATAAGTTTATCCATGTAGTATTCTCATAGTAGGTTAGTCCAGTACATTATCCACTAACAATGTACTCATGTATTGACTTGATATCACATATCCATGATTCATAATCATTAGTCACTATACATGCTAGCCTCGATGTATTATTACTATCCTTTTCGTAATAATACTTGACTACAGGCATTTTGGGAATAGCAAAGCTATTCCAAGGATAATTATTATATTTAAATTATAATTTACGCAAAATAAGAAAAATAAAATATAATAATTATATTACAAAAATGAAACGTAATACATTATGTAATATTACAATTATCTCTATGATTGGCTCCTAGGACACATACCAATAAAATTCACATATAATATTATTATTAACTACTTGGTTACATAACTGATGTGAAATTATGTTAGATCATCCTAAAATTCAAAAAATCCAAAAATAAAAATAGAAGGATATTCACACCACACTCTAAAAGATGAAAAATGGGAGCGATAAGTAATGATGAACATGCCACAAAGAATGTAAGTCCTTCGATGAGTGAAGAGGAAAACAAGTCATAAGGATGAATCCTTGATTAATGATAATTAATGCTACAAAGGATGAACCTCTTTGATAAGTCAAATGTTCATTCAAGAACCTAAGAGAGAACACACTCTCCTAAAAAGGCACTCAGCCAAATTCTCTAATCTTTAGAACTCCTAAATTTGATTTGTATAAGGAACAAGCCTCCTTATATAACTTTCTAAAACCTTAATTGAAAATGGGCTCAAAATATAGCAAACTAGCCCAAAACTAATCTATTAACCTAAACTTCATAAAAAAAGGCCTCTAAATGACTCTAAGTAACATGATAAATGTAATGTCCTGAATTTTTAATTTTATCATTTGAATCTTTAAATTCTAAGGCCGTAGAAATAAATAGTACATTTGAATTAGCTTGGTAGGTGAATATTAAGTTGAAAGGAGTTAAGTGTAAGTGTAACCGAAATTTTAAAGGAAAAGGGGTAATAGGAAAGGAATTAATTTTCCTAAACAGTATAGATGATCAGAGGAGGATAGAAAATCCTAGAAATGGAAGTTGTCTAAGTTTGACAATGTAAGGAATTTTAAACAGACAGAAACCCTATGGACTAAATTGCAAAAGTATAAAATTGAGTGTGGGTTAAAGTGTGAATAATAAAAAATTTGGGATCTAATATGAATAATCAAGAATTTGGGGTGTAGTATGTAATTCCATAAAGTGTGACCAATAGACACATGACAAGTGTCATTATAAAAAGAAAATGGCAAGAATAGCCTTACTAATTAGTGAAAAATGACCAAAATACCCTTGAAGCTTCATGAAAACTCTTCTTCCTTCTCCTTTCTTCTCCATAGCCATAGCTTACCTACATGAAAACACCAAAAGCGTGCAAGAGAGAGAAGGAAGAGAGAGAAAATTTCTCTTAACTTCTTCACCTAAAAATAGTGAGAATTAGGCTTAGGTGTAGAAGACAAAGTTGTTCCTCTCATCAAGCTCTATCTATTGGAGTGTTTAGATTGAATAAAGCTCAAGTTTGATCAAGTTTGGTGAGCTCTAAGTGAGGATTCTCAAGTTTCTCCAATAGGTAAAAATGTTCTCCTCTAAAAGCTCTTTAATGTACTCTTTTTAGTTTCTTGAAATTTTGATGTTGGTGTGGTCAAAGGAGGTTGATCATGGAGTTTTGAATAATTTGAGTATATTTAATGATGTTTTGGATGTTATTATGTTAATATATGGCTTTGGTTTGGTGTAAAAACAACAAGAAATCATGATGTACACACTAGGGTTTTAGAGGCATAATGGTGCATGTATGGATTTGGCATGATTTATTTGGAATTTGGCTAAATTGATGAAATTAGAATGATTCTTATGAATTATGAAGCCTATGGAAGATGAAATTTTGAATTATGAAAATGTGTGTGAAACTTCCCTTTTGAGAAGCCAAAATTGTGAATATGAAAAAGAAGGAGGGAAGGAGATTTAGCCATTTAAATTGTGTTTTTGGGAGATTGGAATAATGTATTACAATGAAATTTAGGAGGTATTGGAATGTACATTAAAATTTAGGTACTTCCTTCATGGCTTAGTGTATATGAAGGAAGTGAAGAATACATGAAGTTTAAGAAAAATGATGGTGTTCTAATAAAAACTATGATGTGTATTTATGTAGACTAAGAAGTGACAAGTTGGAAAGGCAAGAGAAATTGTAAAGAAGTTTTTAAGTGAGGGCCAAAGAATCATCTTTATTGGAAGTTTTTAAAAGGTAGCTAGTTTTATCCTTAAGCTCTGTTTTCTATTTACATGCTTTTCTGTATCTTGTGCCATTGTATAGAATGTGTACAAAATTGCTGTGTGCGGTACCTATGACTTGAGTACCTTGGGAAGACAGTGAAATGTTGTATGTGAGGCCTATGGCCCGAGTACCCTGGGAAGACAATGAAATTGCTGTATGTGAGGCTTAGATACGATTATCTGTGATGGCCATCTAGATATCTATATGAGTCCTTGAATGGGCTTGATGATTGCTGTATGCAATGCATGATTCCTACAATGCTATTAGATAACAATGGTATGAAATAATGTGTTAAATGATTGATTAATTGATTTGAAATGTATATTTTTATTGGCTTAAGGATTTGGAATGGCTTGATATGTTTTTCTTGAAATAGCTAGCTACTGGGAAACCTTATTTCTTATGTTTCTATATTGTTACTAACCATTCCAGGTGATGCTTCTAAAGGTTCTCTTGACAAAGGAGAATAATGTTTTGAAGTTGTATTAAAAATGTTTATATAGTTTGTGATGTTAGTATGTGATGGATATATATTTTATAAGTTGAACTTTTTGTATAACTATACGACCCTTGCCTATATTATATGAAATATATGAATTTGATGTATTGTGAGCTAGTTTGGAGTAGAAGGCAATTTTGGAGGTATTGGAATGTACATTAAAATTTGCGTACTTCCTTCATGGCTTAGTGTATATGAAGGAAGTGAAGAATACATGAAGTTTAAGAAAAATGATGGTGTTCTAATAAAAACTATGATGTGTATTTATGTAGACTAAGAAGTAACAAGTTGGAAAGGCAAGAGGAATTATAAAGAAGTTTTTAAGTGAGGGCCAAAGAATCATCTCTATTAGAAGTTTTTAAAAGGTAGCTAGTTTTATCCTTAAACTCTGTTCTCTATTTACATGCTTTTCTGTATCTTGTGCCATTGTATAGAATGTGTACAAAATTACTGTGTGCGGTACCTTTGGCCGGAGTACCTTGGGAAGACAGTGAAATGCTATATGTGAGGCCTATGGCCCGAGTACCCCAAGAAGATAGTAAAATTGTTGTGTATGAGGCCTAGGTACGATTATCTGTGATGGCCATCTAGATATCTATATGAGTCCTTAATGGGCTTGATGATTGCTATGTGCGGTGCATGATTCCTACAATGGTATTAGATGACAATGGTATGAAATAATGTGTTAAATGATTGATTATTTGATTTTGAAATGTATATTTTTATTGGCTTAAGGATTTGGAATGGCTTGATATGTTTGTCTTGAAATAGCTAGCTACTGGGAAACCTTATTTCTTATGTTTCTATATTGTTACTAACCATTCCAGGTGATGCTTCTAAAGGTCCTCTTGACAAATGTGAATAATGTTTTGAAGTTGTATTAAAAATGTTTATATAGTTTGTGATGTTAGCATGTGATGGATATATGTTTTGTAAGTTGAACTTTTTTTATAACTATATGACCCTTGCCTATATTATATGAAATATATGAATTTGATGTATTGTGAGCTAATTTGGAGTAGAAGGCAATTTAGGAGATATTGGAATGTACATTAAAATTTATGTCCTTCCTTCATGGCTTAGTGTATATGAAGGAAGTGAAGAATACATGAAGTTTAAGAAAAATGATGGTGTTTTAATAAAAACTATGATGTGTATTTATGTAGACTAAGAAGTGACAAGTTGAAAAGGCAAGAGGAATTGTAAAGAAGTTTTTAAGTGAGGGCTAAAGAATCATCTCTATTGGAAGTTTTTAAAAGGTAGCTAGTTTTATCCTTAAACTCTGTTTTCTATTTACGTGTTTTTCTGTATCTTGTGCCATTGTATGGAATGTGTACAAAATTACTGTGTGCGGTACCTTTGGCCCAAGTACCTTGGGAAGACAGTGAAATACTATATGTGAGGCCTATGGCCCGAGTACCCCGGGAAGATAGTGAAATTGCTGTGTATGAGGCCTAGGTACGATTATCTATGATGGCCATCTAGATATCTATATGAGTCCTTGAATGGGTTTGATGATTGCTGTATGCAATGCATGATTCCTACAATGCTATTAGATGATAATGGTATGAAATAATGTGTTAAATGATTGATTAATTGATTTTGAAATGTATATTTTTATTGGCTCAAGGATTTGGAATGGCTTGATATGTTCTTCTTGAAATAGCTAGCTACTGGGAAACCTTATTTCTTATGTTCCTATATTGTTACTAACCATTCCAGGTGATGCTTCTAAAGGCCATCTTGACAAAGGAGAATAATATTTTGAAGTTGTATTAAAAATGTTTATATAGTTTGTGATGTTAGTATGTGATGGATATATGTTTTGTAAGCTGAACTTTTTGTATAACTATATGACCCTTGCCTATATTATATAAAATATATGAATTTGATGTATTGTGAGATAGTTTGGAGTAGAAGGCAATTTAGTATGCAATACGTGTGAAATTGGAAATGATCAAATGAATAGTAAATGACCAAATGAACAGTGAACTCGTAGGTAGTAGGTTGAGTATGGTTGCAGGGACTTTTGGTGGAGTTCTAATGCTCGAAAAAATTATGAGAAAATTCAGGGAGGAAGCTTACATACTCAATGAACTCTATGAAAATTCAGCCTAAAATAAGTTTATTTACTATGTGAATTTATTACATGTTTTGGTCTCCTCTGTTACTGTCACAATGCAGAGCACTAATTGTATCTCATAGATCAGAAGAAGTAAATGGATTATTTTTTATCTAAAAATTTTATGGAAAGTATATAACATGTTAATCAAGTCCCATACTAAATTTGAGCTTATTCAGAGTTGATTTACCCCCTGAAATAAGGGTGTACTTTTACAGTTGTGAATTCTAGACAGCACTGGGACAGAAGAACTTTGCTGTGAGTTTTGAAAGGCCTAATGATGTCTAAATTATTTTTACAGGATATATTTAATACGTGAAAGGTTCATAGGATCCAATTTCATGATTTTTGGAGTTCTGCAAAGTAGTTTTTCATATTTTTGAAGTTGGTCCAGAAATTCTGGAAATCAGCAAAAAATTTCTGAAACTCAAAATCTGTAATATTCTATTGCGCAGAATCATAATTTGACTTCAGAAAGACCTAATTGTATAACAATTACCTATTTAATGAGGATTAAGGTGTTAATAATTAAGGGAGTTACAATAAATGTTTTAAAGTAAAATAGGTCAAAACACATTCAACCTAAATTAAAGTCCAAAATGCTTTAAAAAGACTAACATAAGATAAATACAAATCAAAGGCCTAAATGCCAAATTAAAACTCAAATCATCAAATAATTGTAAAAATGGGTTGAGGTAGTGCCAATTAGGATAATGGCTGATGTGCTATTGATGTAGTGCCATCTCCTTGATGATGTGGTGATGATGTGGCATAATTTTAATCCACTTGATTAAACTCTCCTCCTATCTTACTTCCTTATGATTAACTCCTTTTAGATTCATATCATTCCCCCCTTCTTCAAAAAAGATTCATCTTTGAATCTTCAAAACCCACGTCAAAAGGAGGAAGATTAGAAATTCCAAAAGAAGCACTCACAGTAAACTCATTATGAGAATTCAAATTAGGAAAATAATTATTATCTTTTCAAGATTTGGAATGATCCATCTCTATTTGGATGCAACTATTTGGAACACTTCCTTTTCCATTTTCACCATCAATAAACAACCACCCAAATTAGATATAAAATAAAAGTCAATAAACTCATACAAGCATACAAAATTATTAATAATATCAAGTTTGTCATTGAAAGCATATAGAATATGATTCCTTATAAGCTTCCATAAAAATTAATCAAACCATGAAAGCTCTTAATTTCACCAACAAACTTAGGTGGAGACTATTCTCTAATTATTTTTACTTTTACTTCATTGACCTTTATTCCTATGCTACTAAAAGCATGATTCAAAGAAATAATTCTTTCCTTGTAAAATGAGCATTTCACACATTTAGCATACAAGAATTCATTTCTCAAAACCTTGAAGGCACATTTTAAAAGCTTAATATGCTCATTCAAGATTTCATCATGTACAAGAATGTCATATAGATGTGGCAACTCTTTCCAACTCATTAAGTTTTCAAAATGACAAGAATATCCATCCTTTAGGCTCATGAAAACAATAAAAACAAACGACAACAAATTTATTCTTAAAAACACTCAAAACATGAAAGCTACATACACTCACAATAAACTTGCAAATAAAAACATGCAAACTTATCACAAGAATTTCATCTAGATAATCCCTAACAATTTTATTAAAGGAAGTATGGGAAATATGAATCATTAAGCTCACAAAAATACTTAGTGCATTAGACAAACTAAGAAGCAAAGACAACCATTCATACAAATTATGTTTTACTTTGAAACAATTTTTCTTTTCAACATATTTTCTCAAGGACATTTGCGGATATCTCCTTTTCAAACCATGTTTAGAGAATAGAAAAGGGTCATGTAATATATTAAGTACAATATCAAAGGTATCCTTAATCTAAAAAAGTTTTATCAAATCATATCCATGGGCTTTTCTACTAAACAAATTTTTTAGAGAACTCTTAGGCACACACATGTTATTCTTCCCACATAAAAATCTATAATGCAAAAAAATATCTCTAAAAACCATTTCCTCATAAGCTAATACATTTGAAACACTATCACTAGATAGAAGAGTAGAAAAATCAATTAAAGGAATAACAACATCAAGTGAAGAACTAGGAAGGTCATAATCATTTACATACAAAATTCGAATGTTTTCAACACCCAACAAATTTTTATGCAAAGTAGAGATGAGAGTGTACTTTCAAGAAAACATATCAACCATCATAATATTGTTACCTTGCTCCAATTAGGGCATTTTCCTTCTTGCACATGGTAGCTTTTTTGAAGATTCTCTTGGAATTACTTCTTTAGATTCTTTCAAAACAACATCACAAGTATTTGACAAAACAATTTCAAGATTGTTAGTATTTTCATAGGCTTTCTTGTGCAAGACAATTGGCCTTAAAATATAGAAAACACTTTTTATCCCACTTGTTTTTCTAATAATTCTTGAATTTTATTTTCTTTCTTTTCCCACAAAATCACTCTCTTTTCCTCTCAACACAATTTTTCTCTCACTCTCTTTTCCACACTCTTTTTCTTTTCATGGTCACACTTTTATCTACTTTTTTCTCCTCTCTATTATTTTCTTTCCTTTTTTTTTCTCATTTTCTTCTCTCTTTTTCTTTTCTTCTTCCTCCTCTTTTTTCTTTTGCATTCTTAATTGATCCTCATACACTTGTTTTGGGCTTAAAGGATTAAGTTTTTATTTTTCTCTCATTTATTTTAAAGCTATATTTGTTAAAGACTCCGTCATGTGTAACCTTCCTATCAAATTGCCATAGTCTTCCAAGCAATAAATGGCAAGCATTCATAGGAGCAACATCACATATCACCTCATCATAGTATTTGCCAAGGATAAAAGAAACCAACACTTACTATGTAACCTCTATTCCTTCACTATCATTCAACCCTTGCAACTTGTATGGAGCAGGATATGGCAAAATAGGCAAATTCAACTTCTCTACCTTGTAGGTACTAGCAACATTAGCACAACTTCCACTATTAATGGTCACAATGCACATCTTACCCTTAATGTTGAATCTAGTATGGAATATGTTCTCTTTTTGCTCTTCACTTTCTTCCTTTACTTGTTCTCCCAAGGCTTTTTGAATCTTTAAAGCTCTTAAGTGGATAATCAATGGCATGATGGCCATGCTCTAAACATTTGAAGCACTTGTCCTTAGAATGCTTTTGATGCTTTTTAACTTTGTCTTTTCTTTTTGACACTTCTTCTTTAGGCTTTGATAATGATTCCCCTTTTATTCTTAAAGAGGATTCAAAATTGTATGAAACTACTTTGTCTTCATTCTTTTTAACATTCCTCTCTCAAGATTTACATGAAGAACTATAGTAGTAGCCATGAATGAATTTTCTCTCATAACAGCCTTCATCTCTTCCCAAGTAGCAATAGGCTTTGCACCCTTTCTTCTTCTAGCTAAATCAAGTTAATCCCACCAAATGTTAGCATAATCACTAAATTGATATGTAGCAAGCCTTACTTTTGTCTCTTCAAAATAATCGTGACCAGTATAGATTGATTCCATCTTCTTTTCCCAATCTAAGTAGGTTTTAAGATCATTCTTTCCTTAAAGCAAAGGAAAATTTTTTTTACTACTTTGAAAATTTGAAGCCATTCCACCACTTCTCTATCTATCTCCTCCACTCCTATCATTTCTTTTTTCATCTCTTTTTACATCATCATGATACACTCTTTCTCTTTTACTCCTTTCATTTTTATTTTCAACTTCTTCTTCTTTAATATATCTCTTATTTTATCTTCTATACCCTCTTTCTCTTTCACCCCTTTCACCATGTTAGCTCTTTTAGGATTGTCTACTTTTAAGCCTTCTAAGCATTTCTATCATATTTTTTTATTGCTTGTAGCAAATCCTGTTGGGAATTCGGATTATCACATGCAGCGGAATTTTAAATTTTGATCCGAATTCTACCTAGGATCCATGCAAAAAGCATAAGTCATTGATTAGGGTTTTACCTATTGGGCACTCGTGTTTCTACTGATCAAAACTTGAGAGCGGATGAATCAAACGCCGGCCGGAAGGTACAACGTCTCTACGGTATCCACACGGAGTGAACAACGACCTCTCACCCTCCACGCGTCTGCTAGGATGCGTTTTTCTCTCTAAGAATTAGGATTGGATGTTTTCTGAGTGATTTAGGGTTTATATGGAAGCTTAAAACGTGATTATTAAGTGCTGCCCTCAAGTCCCTTTTTATAGAACTTAGGCAAGCCATAATCCTAGTCCTACTAGGATAATGCTTCCAAAATCCTAATCACACTTAACAACTCATCTTATCCTTATCCTAGAGATAATGGGAAGAGATAAAACTTATCTATTAATTATCTAATATTAGATAATGATATTATCTCATAATATAAATATCTTAATATTAGATAATTGCATATAGTTATCAAATATTAAAATAATATTATCTCATAATATATTTATCTAATATCTGATAAGATAATTACTTGATATTACTTTAATATCAAATAATATCACATAATATATATATATATATAAAACGTGAATTTATTATTCTTAATAATATATATGCACGAAAATAAGTCCAATTAATTGGATATTAATATAATTAAAGTCCAATTAATTATTATCTTATTCCTACTCCTTTTGTGTGACCCTGTAGGTTCTTACTACGTTGACAATGACTTATTATTGAGCCATAGACAGCGAGCGGTATCTAGCAATACATCACTGCCACTCAAGTAGTAAGAATGTCTGTGATTCGACATCCACCTAATACATGATCAACGTTTTACATCATAACCCTTTTGTAATAATATCCAAATTGAACTGGAGGCATGGAATGTGTCATCCTCGTCAATGTTCAATTTATATTTCTTGATACTGAGTAGACTTAAAATAAATAATTAATATCACATATTAATTCAACTGAGCATGGCCATGCATTTCTAAGTCTCACTCAATCAAGGGGCCCAAGGATATTTCTCTTTTATACAAGAGTAACAAAATCCCATTTACATCACTCACTTCCCTCTGCATGATTTATGACACACCCAATCAATGCCCTACTTGTCACCTGATTAAAGGTGACATAGGACAATATTAAAGTGAGTAATTCCTCATGTAGGGAACCGTAGTGACTTCAGGTAAAAGGTTTATGCGTAGTTGTGATCATATGAGAATAACTTATGACACGTTTATCCATGCAATATTCTCATAGTGGGTCAGTCCAGTACATTGTTCACTAGCAATGTACTCATGTATTGACTTGATATCACATATCCATGATTCGTAATCATCAGTCACTATACATGCTAGTCTCGATGTATTATTATTATCCTTTTTTCATAATAATACTTGACTAGGGGCATTTTAGGAATAACAAAGCTATTCCAAGGATAATTATTATATTAAATTATAAATTGCGCATAATAATAATAAAAATAAAATATAATAATTAAATTGCCTAAAATAAAATATAATACATTGTGTATAACTCTAATCATCTTATATGATTGGTTCTAGGACACACACCAACAATCTCCCACTTGGACTAGAGCCAATCACTCATGTATCTAATACCAAGTGACATAGTATGACCATCATGCTTTTTCTGCGTTAAAGGCTTTGTCAGTGGGTCGGCGATATTATCATCTGTTGGTACTTTACATATCTTCACATCTCCTCTATCGATGATTTCTCGAATGAGATGGAAGCGCCTAAGTATATGTTTGGATCGCTGGTGAGATCTGGGTTCCTTGGCTTGTGCAATGGCTCCATTGTTGTCACAATAGAGATCCACTGGATTTGCAATGCTAGGAACAACGCCAAGTTCAGTAATGAACTTTTTGATCCAAACAGCCTCTTTTGACGCATCAGATGCAGCAATATACTCAGCCTCTGTAGTAGAGTCGGCCACTGTTTCCTGCTTTGAACTCTTCCAGCATACAGCACCACCATTCAGGCTAAATACATAACCCGACTGCGATCTAAAGTCATCCTTGTCGGATTGGAAACTGGCATCAGTGTAACCTTTTACAACAAGTTCTTCCTCTCCTCCATATATTAAGAATGAATCCTTAGTCCTTCTTAAGTACTTAAGGATATTCTTAACGGCAGTCCAGTGAGGTTCACCTGGATTTGACTGGTACCTGCTCGTCATGCTTAAAGCATACGAGACATCAGGACGAGTACATATCATGGCATACATGATAGATCCAATTGCTGACGCATATGGTATCTTATTCATCCGGTCCTTCTCATCTTGTGTCGAAGGACACTGAGTTTTGGACAAATTTATGCCATGTGACATAGGCAAAAATCCTCTTTTAGATTCTTGCATGTTAAACCGTTTTAACACTTTATCTATGTATGTACTCTGACTTAGGCTAAGCAATTTTCTTGATCTATCTCTATAGATCTTAATACCTAATATATAGGCAGCTTCGCCTAAGTCTTTCATCGAGAAACAATTCCCTAACCAAGTCTTTACTGTTTGCAGTGTAGGGATATCATTTCCGATGAGTAGTATGTCATCCACATACAATACAAGGAAAATAATTGTGCTCCCACTAACCCTTTTGTAAACACAAGATTCATCTTCATTTTTGATGAAACCAAATTCTTTGATTGCCTCATCAAAACAAAGATTCCAACTCCGTGAAGCTTGCTTTAATCCATAAATGGATCGTTGTAGCTTACATACCTTTCCAGCAGTTTCAGGAATGACAAAACCCTCGGGCTGTGTCATGTACACATCCTCGAGGAGCTTTCCATTAAGAAAAGCAGTTTTGACATCCATCTGCCAGATTTCATAATCATAAAAAGCTGCAATAGCAAGCAAAATCCGGATGGATTTAAGCATGGCAACTGGGGAATAAGTCTCATCATAGTCTATACCATGAACTTGCCTATAACCTTTTGCGACTAATCGTCCCTTAAAGGTTTGCACGTTACCATCCATGTCGGTTTTCTTCTTGAAAACCCATTTGCACCCAATGGGTTTTACCCCTTCAGGTGGATCAACCAAAGTCCATACTTGGTTAGTATACATGGAATCCATCTCAGATTTCATGGCCTCAAGCCACTTCTCAGAGTCTGGCCCTTTTATAGCTTCTTGGTAAGTTGTAGGCTCATCTTGATCCATGAGCAAAACATCGCCATTTTGAGTTACAAGAAATCCATATCTCTCGGGCTCATGGCGTATCCTACCAGACTTACGTGGTGCTTGTGTTACTTGAGCTAGTTCCTGACCCACAACATCTTGTGGTCCTTTTCCAGGCTCTATTATAGGTTTAGTGTTACTTTGTGAGTCTCGTACTTCTTCGATTTCTACTTTTCTCCCACAGTTTTTCTTAGAGATAAATTCTCTTTCCAGAAAAACACCAGTTCGTGCGACAAACACTTTGCCTTCAGTAGGATTATAGAAATAGTATCCCTTAGTTTCCCTAGGATACCCCACAAAGTAGCACTTATCCGATTTGGGTCTAAGCTTATCAGAAACTTGACGTTTTACATAGGCCTCGCAACCCCAAATCTTCATAAAAGACAAGCTAGGACGTTTCCCAGTCCATATCTCATATGGAGTCTTTTGAACCGTTTTAGAGGGAACACGGTTGAGCGTAAAAGCAGCTGTCTCTAAAGAATGCCCCCAAAAGGAGATTGGAAGATCTATATGACTCATCATAGATCGTACCATGTCTAACAAGGTACGATTCCTCCTTTCTGAAACACCATTCCATTGTGGCATTCCAGGTGGAGTGAGTTGTGATACTATACCACACTCCTTTAGATAGTCATCAAATTCTTGGCTTAAGTATTCTCCACCTCGATCTGATCGAAGTGTTTTAATACTTTTACCAAGTTGGTTTTGCACTTCATTCTTGAATTCCTTGAACTTTTCAAAGGATTCTGATTTTGTGTTTCATAAGATACACATATCCATATCTACTGAAATCATCAGTAAATGTAATGAAGTACTGAAAACCTCCTCTAGCAGGTGAACTAATGGGCCCACATACATCAGTATGTATGAGACCCAATAGATCATTAGCCCTTTCACTGTGTCCAGTGAATGGTGTTTTAGTCATTTTTCCTAGCAAACAAGATTCGCATATTTCATATGATTCAAAATCAAATGAATCCAAGAATCCATCCTTATGAAGCTTGGATATGCGCTTCTCATTTATATGGCCCAAACGACAATGCCAGAGATAGGTTGGATTTAAATCATTTGATTTAAATCGCTTAGTGTTTATGTTATAGACAGGCATTTCAAGATCAAGAATATAGAGCCCATTGAACATTTGTGCACTGCAGTAAAACATTTCATTTAAATAAACTGAACAACTTTTGTCCTTTATTATAAATGAAAAACCTTTCTTGTCCAAACAAGAAACAGAAATAATATTCCTGCTGATAGCAGGCACAAAATAACAATCCTTTAATTCTATTACTAAACCAGAAGGTAAAGATAGATAATATGTCCCTACAGCTAGCGCAGCAACTCTTGCTCCATTGCCAACTCGTAGGTCCACTTCGCCTTTAGCTAGAGTCCTACTCCTTTGTAGTTCCTGCACATTTGTACAAATGTGAGAACCACATCCGGTATCTAATACCCAAGATGTAGAAATTGAAACATTAATTTCTATAACATAGATACCTGAAGCGGAAGTCTCACTTCCCTTCTTCTTTTTCAGATCTTCCAGATAGACCTTGCAGTTTCTTTTCCAATGTCCGGTTTGACCGCAATGGAAGCATGTCCCTTCCTTAGCCACACCCCCTTTTGGTTTCAGTGCAGAGGATTTAGACTTGGGCTTGCCTTTGGATTTGGAATCCTTCTTGTTTTTGCCCTTGCCTTTTCCTTTTCCTTTGCCCTTTTGAACCATCATTATGGTATTAGGCTTAGTCTTCTGCAAATTTTGTTCAGCAGTTCTTAACATGCTTAACAATTCTGGCAGTGGTTTGTCAATTTCATTCATGTTGTAATTCATGATAAATTGACCATAACTCTGTGGCAACGATTGCAGAATTAAGTCAGTGGCCAACTCTTGACCTAGTGGTACACCCAATCTTTCAAGGTTCTCAACATACCCAATCATTTTGAGTACATGAGGCCCAACAGTGGTATCAGAGTGTTGGTGTGTGTCCTAGAACCAATCATATAAGATGATTAGAGTTATACACAATGTATTATATTTTATTTTAGGCAATTTAATTATTATATTTTGTTTTTATTATTATTATGCGCAATTTATAACTTAATATAATAATTATCCTTGGAATAGCTTTGCTATTCCTAAAATGCCCCTAGTCAAGTATTATTATGAAAATGGATAGTAATAATACATCGAGACTAGCATGTATAGTGACTGATGATTACGAATCATGGATATGTGATATCAAGTCAATACATGAGTACATTGCTAGTGAACAATGTACTGGACTGACCCACTATGAGAATATTGCATGGATAAACGTGTCATAAGTTATTCTCATATGATCACAACTACGCATAAACCTTTTACCTGAAGTCACTACGGTTCCCTACATGAGGAATTACTCACTTTAATATTGTCCTATGTCACCTTTAATCAGGTGACAAGTAGGGCATTGATTGGGTGTGTCATAAATCATGCAGAGGGAAGTGAGTGATGTAAATGGGATTTTGTTACTCTTGTATAAAAGAGAAATATCCTTGGGCCCCTTGATTGAGTGAGACTTAGAAATGCATGGCCATGCTCAGTTGAATTAATATGTGATATTAATTATTTATTTTAAGTCTACTCAGTATCAAGAAATATAAATTGAACATTGACGAGGATGACACATTCCATGCCTCCAGTTCAATTTGGATATTATTACAAAAGGGTTATGATGTAAAACGTTGATCATGTATTAGGTGGATGTCGAATCACAGACATTCTTACTACTTGAGTGGCAGTGATGTATTGCTAGATACCGCTCGCTGTCTATGGCTCAATAATAAGTCATTGTCAACGTAGTAAGAACCTACAGGGTCACACAAAAGGAGTAGGAATAAGATAATAATTAATTGGACTTTAATTATATTAATATCCAATTAATTGGACTTATTTTCGTGCATATATATTATTAAGAATAATAAATTCACGTTTTATATATATATATATATTATGTGATATTATTTGATATTAAAGTAATATCAAGTAATTATCTTATCAGATATTAGATAAATATATTATGAGATAATATTATTTTAATATTTGATAACTATATGCAATTATCTAATATTAAGATATTTATATTATGAGATAATATCATTATCTAATATTAGATAATTAATAGATAAGTTTTATCTCTTCCCATTATCTCTAGGATAAGGATAAGATGAGTTGTTAAGTGTGATTAGGATTTTGGAAGCATTATCCTAGTAGGACTAGGATTATGGCTTGCCTAAGTTCTATAAAAAGGGACTTGAGGGCAGCACTTAATAATCACGTTTTAAGCTTCCATATAAACCCTAAATCACTCAGAAAACATCCAATCCTAATTCTTAGAGAGAAAAACGCATCCTAGCAGATGCGTGGAGGGTGAGAGGTCGTTGTTCACTCCGTGTGGATACCGTAGAGACGTTGTACCTTCCGGCCGGCGTTTGATTCATCCGCTCTCAAGTTTTGATCAGTAGAAACACGAGTGCCCAATAGGTAAAACCTTAATCAATGACTTATGCTTTTTGCATGGATCCTAGGTAGAATTCGGATCAAAATTTAAAATTCCGCTGCATGTGATAATCCGAATTCCCAACACAGAGCCAGGTTGCAAAATATATAGTTCTGATTATGTGTTTTACCATTTTTGATGAATATTTATATGATAAATACTTGTCAAATCTGTTTCGGTTTAAATCAGAAGTTACACGTTTTGATGAATATTTATGTGATAAATTAATATCAAATCAGTTTCTGTTTAAACTAGATATATATGAGATATATGTTTACTCGTGTATGATTCTGATTTCGTAAATATATATATGATATATATGATTTGACTAGGGGCATTTTAGGAATAGCAAAGCTATTCCAAGGATAATTATTATATTAAGTTATAAATTGCGCATAATAATAATAAAAACAAAATATAATAATTAAATTGCCTAAAATAAAATATAATACATTGTGTATAACTCTAATCATCTTATATGATTGGTTCTAGGACACACACCAACAAATCCTCCTATGTACACTTATCAATATTTTTCCTACTACCTCCTAACATCCTTAAATGATAAACCTACAAGAAATGTTAGATAAAGAAAGGACCTCACAAAAGCACACTTTTCATTTGATTTGGTGGCACTCACACTTGTGTTTGCACTCTAATTTTGGCTTTTACCCTTAAATAAACTCACACACTCTTGCCTTTTTGCACTTTGTCACTCTTTCCCTTTCATTGTTCTTTGAGAACTAGGAGATACAATCAAATAAGATTGAACAAAGTAGCAATCAATATCACTAATCAAAGTTCAGAGAATTTGAAGAATCAAACAAGATGATTACGAAAATAAGAAGTGAAAATTTGAAGAATAGAAACTAATTAGGACTTAGGTTTGGAATCAAATAATTAAAGAAAAGAGATAAACAAGACTTAAAACAAACACTCAATAATGAAAATTTCAAAGGGAAAGAGTCAACTAGGACTCAAAACAATAGCAAGGAACAATACAAGATAATATGAGGTGCTAATTTAATTACTCAAAGTAATTGAAAGAGACAATGACCAATTAATATCAAAATAAAAAGTTCAAATGTGATTATAACATATCAAGAATTAATAATAACTAAAAGCAAATAACTTCTTTTCTTTTAATTTTCTTTCACTTTGTTTTCAATAATTCAACACTTTATTTTTCCTAACTCTTTTTTGTAAGTTACCTTTTCATTCACTCACTTGGTTTTTATCCTTTATTTCTTGCTGTTTTTTTCTTCTTGTCACTTGTTTTTGCTTTGTAACTCACAACTACTCAATAGCATTAATTTTGTTCTTGCACTTATTTTAACTTTAAACACAAATTCAACATTTAACACTAATTTTGCTGATTGCAAAGTTATTTCACACAATTCAAACTTAGTTCTCTTTACTTTGCTTTAATCAATTACTATATTCAATTACAATACTTTGATGTTGTGTTATTAAGATATGGTAATTAGTTATAGCAAACTGAACTCTTTACTTTGAACTTTTAACAAATACGTTTAATGCACCTTTCATTCACTATACTAACACTAATATTTGAACTAGATTTTGAACTAAACAACACGAATCAACACAAAATAATGAGGGTGACTTGGTATCATAAGTGAATTCAAACCTACAAATGACTTAGACAATTTATCAAATACATAGAAGGCAGAAATGAAGGACAATTCAAATTTGATAGTAAACCTGAATTAAAACACATGAGTTGAACACAACCCTAAGTCAAAAAAGAAATAGATACAAAAGTAAAATCAAAACATAGTGGGAATGAAGAAATAGGACATGAATGGGTCAATAGTGATATGAATAGTAGCATCATGAATAGTATAGTGAACAGTGACATGAACAATACCAGAAATTAAAGAGAAGTGATACCTGAATTTAAAAACCTTGCTTTGAATACCAAATGATGTGAAATTAGGAAGCTCTGATGGCAAATAATGTGAAATTGTGTTGGATCATCCCAAAATTTAGTAAATCTAAAAATAAAAATAGAAGGGTATTCATGCTACACTCTAAAAGATGAAGAATGAGAGCAATAAGTGATGATGAACATGCCACAAAAGATGTAAATCCTTTGATGAGTGAAGAGGAAAACACTCCACAAGGATGAAATCTTGATTAGTGATAATTAACGCCATAAAAGGTGAATCCCTTTGATAAGTCAAGTGTTCATTCAAGAACCTAAAAGAGAACACACTCTCCCAAAAAGGCACTCAGCCAAATTCTCTAATCTTTAAAACTCCAAAATTTGATTCATATAAGGAATAAGCCTCCCTGTATAACTCTCTAGAACCTTAATTGAAAATGAGTTCAAAAGATAGCAAACTGGGTAAAAACTAATCCACTAATGTAAACCTAATTAAAAAGGGCCTTTAAATGACTTTAAGTAACATGGTAAATGTTTTAAAGTAAAATAGGCCAAAATACATTCAATCAATGCTTTAAAAAGACTAACATAAGCTAAACACAAATTAAAGGCCTAAATGTTAAATTAAAGCCCAAAACATTAAATAATTGTAAAAATGGATTGAAGTGGCACCAATTAAGATAATAGTTGATGTGACATTAATGTGGTGTCATCTCCTTAATGATATGGTAGTGATATGGATTATGGTTGATGTGGCATAATCTCTTTAATGATGTGGCAATGATGTGGCACTAGCTTGGTAGTGATATGGTACAATTTTAATCCACTTGATTAAGCTCTCCTCCTATCTCACTTCCTTATGATTAACTTCCCTTAGATTCACATCAATAACTCTAATCTTGGACATAGTCATTTAAGAAAACTTTCAAGGAGTCTCTTTTCATTAACAATTAGTCTACATTTTGCAAACCATTTATAGCTAATCTCAACTCAATCAAGGAAGCATTCTAGCGGGACTTTTCTTGTTATCGTATATTTTTTATCATAACTCATAAATATTCAAGTTTATTTGTCATGGGGCATATGAATATGAGTTCTAGCATAAACTGCACCTTCTTTGTGCATATGCCACCAAATTTTGGTTTGTATAAAACCTTAATGGTTCTATGTCTTTATTCAATATGGGTTTACAAATATCACGAGGTGGCATCAATAAAACTCGAACATTATTATCATACATTCATTCACATACTTCAATACACATATATCAATTACCAATACAAATAGTATCATTTCATTGGTTTACCTAAACTTATTCCCTAATTATAAATTAAACTACCTTGGGCTATAAGTTATGTATAGTGTCTTTGAAAAAGAATTTGATTCTTATTTACAAAGGGAGGAAATTTCCCTAAGTTATCATTCTAAAACTTTATAAGTAATTCAATTTTTTTCTAAATTAACAAATCATAGTATACTCACAGTAGTTTTATATTAACGTAGGTTTCACTTTTAAATTCTTTAGTATAGATGTATAGATAAGTGAGCAATATACCATCATAGTAACTACAAATCTAGATTAGGATCATTAATTCCTACCATAGATTCATTGTTTCTAATATGGCGTGAAGCTTAGGAGTTTCACACAAATCACACTACACAAACTCTAATCCATATATAATTGACTATATCATTACATATTACTTAGGTGGAATGATCTTAAATCATTTAACTTTATTAAAGCTCTAATTGGAAAAATATTCATGGATTGTTTACACCATTTTATACTATCCTTTCAATTATAACTCCAAAAGTTAAGCCTCTTAGCTTTGTAATTTTTCTTAGACTATAACATAGAATGTTTGAATTTTATGGCTTTTAGTGTATCCTTACATCTCTTATTAATTTCCCTATTATCTTTATTACTTGTTATCCTTGCTTTTCTTTATTGCTCTTCCACAATTGTAAGTAAACTAGTGATTAGAATAATCACCAAATCTTAGCCTAGTAACCCTCTCATCATCTTACTTATTTATTTCAACCAAAGTAAATAGATTACCTCTATTTCAATTACCTTATTTCATTATAACCATTTAATTCTTATGCTATTATGCTTATACATCTATGAAACTCCTTCATTTTTATATTTTCTACTCAAACATTGCCTTAAAACTACCTTTCAATGCAAAGTAATGCTTATAAACTAAGCAAACAAGTCGTAATAATGATAATATGTAATTAAACCCTTAAATTTTCAAATTCAATTGTATATCATTCACTCCTCATTCTTACAAATATATGTTGGCCACTTGTAGTTTATTAATTTGAGCATGAAATAACAACCTAAGGTTTTGGGCTTTTACTTAATATAATAGAATCAATGTATGCATACCCTTCCTTTTATATGATCACAAATGAAGCCCATAAATGATTAATTTCTTATCCACAAGGCATAAAATTTGAACCTCAGCTTTGTATAATGTTAATGTCTTCTTGCATTAAACTTTCTCCTTATGGAACTTTAAGTTCATTCTTATATATGGTCTTAAGTAAAACTATATTATACACGCTTACTTAAACAAGATTTAAAATTCAAATTTTCAAGGTTCCATAACATATCAAGCCACATTTTATAACTCTTTCTCTTATGTAAGTATAATTACCTTCCCTAATTCTTGTCATCTCCATCTCTAATGTTAATTATCATCCAATTTCATCCTATATGAGAAAGCATGTATAACACCATTGAGATTCATAAACCTTATAGTAATGTATGGAATGGGACACAATTCACACTATCAACCATAAATTTGGTAACATTCCAACTTATTCATGCATTACTATGTAGATATCAACCTAGTATTAAGCCATCACAAATCATGGGGCTAACTAAGTTAGGACAAAATCAAACACTTAGCTAATATAACTTTTTAATTAAGACCATATGACCCGTATAATTCAAATAAATAGTGTACTCACCAAACTATTACTTTACCTTGGCATGTCCATGTTCAAACTTAAACATTTCACACACTCCCCCCTTAGTTCAATTATGATAATGTTAGTGGGCCAATACACTTAATACATCTCACAAACTTCTAACTTTCCTATCAAGATATGCACTTTTACTTTCTTTGACTTTCTATCTACTTTTATTCAGGTTATAGATTTAGAACTCAAAACTTATCAAACTTAACTATCAATTAAAACACCTTATGAAACTAAAGGGTCGTAATATCCTACTATTAATATGGAAGGAAAAGTTATTCAAATAGGTTCACACACTAAGCAAGATACATACATCTTATATATTCATCAAACCTTTTTAAGGCATAAATATGCAGAATAAAATGTCATTTAATTCTTTTACCAAATTGAACTATCAATCCATATTCTTTCTTGCCCTAGATTAATTACATTAATCACCCATAATAAAAGTCATCAACAAATAAAAAAATGATAATAAATTTATAGGTAAAAAAATGCTCACTTTGATTATCTTTGGTTGTCCACGATGAAAGTGACCCATGGAGAGTTTGGCATATGAAATGTAAATGAAAGTTATGTTCATACCCCTCTTTGATAATTATTAGTATACTATCAAGCTCAATGTTCTTAAACCATTCATTTAAATAGTTCAAAATTTCCACTTCATGATCTGAATCATAATGCATTACTAGGCCTTAGACTATACTCAGATACTAACTTTGTCACAACCCATCCCTAAGCTACGTAACTAATGTAGGAAGTTACTTAGGATAATGATTTACCACTTTTCCAATAAAGTATCTAATTTAATATTTTATATGCAAGCATGCTATACTTTAAAATATTGTGCAATTTAAAAAAAATTCAATTTCAATTTATATATTAAAAAATCATTATATGAGTTTAATTCAATTGTCCTAACATTTACTTTAGTGCCAAAATTCTCAAGTAAGCCCACTTTCATCCCATCTAGTAACAGTTGGACAACTAAGAGGAAGAGTCCCTTGGAAGACAAACTATAAAAAAAGGAAAAAGTGAGATTCTTTGAAACTTAATGAGTAAATGTAAATTAAACAAAGGTTATTAAAATTAGAATACTAGTACTAATATATAGAAATTTAGAGCCGAATCCTCAAAAGGCATTTTAGATTTAGATTCAGGATAGTCAAATTCTTATAGCTTTACCAAAGAAGAGAAAGGGATAAACAATGACTTAGCTTGTTTATTGTAAAGAACAACACATGTGTTCACACATCTTGGGGTTCTAGCTAAGATTTCATCTCATGATTTATGAGTAAATAAATATCATATTGCAAGTAGTTTATCATTCACAACACAATTTCTATTAGTAATATCACATTTACTTATACACCTACACTTATTAGTGTCATCATCCAATCATATATAAAAGTTCATGCTATAATCTCATCATGTCATATGTATATATATATGAGAAAGAAAATAAGTAAACCACCTTGTGATTCATGTTCAACATTATACACCTCACAACTCCATCTTTGTCCTTTTAGTGTCAACCTTATACCCCTAATAAGTTGATTCCCCATCACGAATCATAATCCATATATCATAATTTACAATATTTCAATCCTGATAATCTTATTTAGATAACATATTTCATAATTCATCACTCGTTATGCCTCTTTGTATGGTCACACAATTCAATTCATTTCAATATTCACATCAAGTAATAGTATTGCTATGCCTTCATTGCATGGTCATGATTACATGGCAGCCATTCAATTTACATAGGTATTCGCATCATAAAATAAGCACAATGTTTCCATCACCCTATTCATATAATCATTAAAAAAGCATCTATATCATTTTCACTCTCACAAATAATCTTTTGTTCATATATAACTTCATATATGTATAATCATAAGCACATAAATATTCACTTATATTGAAAGATAATAAATTAAAGACTATGATGCTTTAGTAAGGTATATACTCTTGTACTTGTTAACAATTCCAAGCTTTCTATACCAAAATTTGCATATTATTTCATTTATTGAGGTTAAAACAATTGCATTATAATCCCACTCCATACCTATTAAACCATATTAGTATTCATCTTAACAACTATGTAAAATAGAGGAACTAATGGCTAACTATTATATCCTAATGGTCGGTAGTTCACTCCTAAAGAGTGGTTCTTTCAATTGGCAAACAACCAGCCATTCTAGACCAAATGGTCAACCAATTGCTACTAGAGTTAACCTTCCCCATAATTCTAGAATAAGAATTAATCATTATAAGCAAACAGTTAGCTATTCACCTAAGATTTTGTACAAATCCCAATGCAATAAACATTGGTCACTCAAGAAATTTAGCATCCTAATTTATTCCTTGGCTAACCAATCTCTGCCATATCATCAATATATACTTATTTATAACATCTTATCTAAATCACTTCCATTATTAAATTAAATCAAACATCAAATATAGACTCATTTCAAATATTTTACATTGAAACTTAAAACCTAATCTTAATCAATTTCACTAAACCTTCAAGGTTATGGTTAAGAGATTTATTTACCTATTATGGAGAAGGTTTTAGAAAGCCAAATTCATTATTTTTACTTGTAATTAATCAGAATTCCAAATATTTCCAATTAAGGTTCATATTTGTTATTGTTTAGATTTCATATCTAAATCCTTCCAAATCTTAAAAATGCCATGAAAAATTTAGTTACAAAAAAGATTTTACCTTATTTTTGTGAAAAATTTGATAAGGATTAGTTCCATTCTAGCTTGATTGAAGAAGAAATTAAAATAAAGATAGGAGATGAGAGGATAAGGGCGGGAAGTTAAGGTTTTGAAATGGGGGAGAAATAAAGAATTTGGGACTAATATTGGGTTTATATAAAGGAAGCATCATTTTTAAAAGATTTTGCCCTAAATCTCTTTGTATTCAGCTTCTTACTTCTAATCATTCATAATCTTTAATTCTATTATTTGAAGCTCTTTTCTTCAACTAACCCTTTTCTTTCCATTCCGAACTTAACTCAATTAATTCATATCTATTTATCCTAAGGTTTTATTCAAAACTCATTTAAATTAATTAATTTCCTTTCCCTAATACTTTGCCCATAATTTCCCTATCAAAATCTATCCATTCTACATAAAAATTCCTAATAAACTTATTTATTTATTTTTCCTTCTGAAATTAAAATCCTAAAAATTTTGGGGAGGGTGTTATGTTAATTGGCTTATACTTTTCCCTTACTTATATTTATGTCATTTAAGTAAAAAGACATTCACTAAATGACATAAATGCAAATTAGGAAATACCTTACATTTGGATTCAAATAAAATATTAAAAAATGAAAACCCAAAGAATAAAAATCTAGATTTTATGAACCTTCTTATTTTCTACCTTATTAATGAGCCATTTTAGGGCTCCTAAAAATTCATTAAAAATCATGATTTAATTAAGCTATATCAAAATAACTAAAATCATAATTTTTTTCCAAACTATACATATTTTATATAGCTCCCCATATAGGGGTTCTAGACTTGGAAAATTATCAAAAAAATCTTAAATAATGGGTTAGATAGAAAGATGACACTTTTTTTATATGTATCTACTAGTAATTTATTTAACATGGTGGTTTGATTAGCATGTCATTCATGTTAGGAAATACATGTACCTTGCAAGTTGTTGTTAAGTAAATCCTTGTGGCCATAAAATAGAGGTGTGATGGTTTTGTTACTTGTTACTATTATGAAGGAAATTAAATTGTTATTTTGTTTGTAAATGAATAGAGTTCTATGGCAACATGATATTTGAGTCATGTATGTTTAGGTAATTAGACAGAAATAAATGAGTAACATAAATATGATTGAATGTGGTATGCTTGAACATACTTTATGAAAAAGAATGTATTGAATGTATTTAGTGGTTGATATAAGAAAGATATGGTGATGAAGTTCAAAGCTTGATAAGGTTATCTTTACCAAAGATGTTGTAATAGTGTCGAAAGCTTGATGAGGTTGTCTTCACCTAAGGGTAATGTAATGGTATTGAAAGCCCACAAGAGGCTATCTTCACTAAAAGTTAACAAATGATGCAAAAACTTGTGTGAGACTAACTTTACTAAATAACTATAGTGTCAAAAGTCCACAAAGCTATCTTTACTATGTTGCAATTTGTATGATAGGAATTATAACATGATGAATGTGCAAGTTTAAAAATTGCTTATAGAAGAATGAGTGGTTACTAATAGAAGTTATTGTTATGATAAGTATGATTATATGTTTAGGTTCATAAGACAGTAAACTTAGTAAATAAGTTTACCCTTCCATGTGTGTATGTGTGTATGTGTGTGTGTGTGTGTGTGTGTGTGTTTTTACAAATACTTAGGTTAACCCTCCACCACTACCTTAGAGTTGAGCTCTCAAAAAATTATTAGGAATGGCTTTGGAAACATTAGGTATTTTTTTAGTAGATGTTTTGAGACTTTTACCTTTATAAGGTTAAAAAAGGGTAGAAGGATAGAACTAGGTCTTTAAGGCTAGTTAAACTGACTTATCCTTATGTTAATAGCTTATAAGCAAGCTTAACACCTTTTGTAACCACATTATATTTTTTTAAATGAAAATATCATCTTTTCCTCTTATTATATAGACACCTTTCCGAAACCCCCATGCATGCTTTATTTATGTTAGAATAGATTGTGCATTAGGCTAGTGGAAACCGAGTAATAGGCTCTATGTTTGTTAAGATTAGGGCTAGGTTATGATAGTTCAACGTATATTTTTTTATTCTTTTTCACCAAAAAAACATCTCTCAAATCCTGATACATCTTGGTCACTCCTTAATGCATGGTATCTAAAGAATTATGAATCAAGTGTAGTAATTCATTCCATTTTCTTGATGAAACACAAATCCATCCTTGATAACTAACTATTCCTTTTTCGTTAACAACTAATCCTAATTTATGATTTTCTGTTGCATCCTTCACTATTGTTGTATAATTTTCATCAATCTTTTAAGTATCTTTATTTCTTTTAATAAGGACTGATTGAACAATTACCTAAGCAAATATCACTTCTTGATCTCTAAAGGTGTTTTAGTTGATTCACTAATGGATTTTTGACTTAATTCATCCACTGCTATTTTAACTTCACTAGAGTGGTAAAAAATTGACTAGCTATAGTCCTTAGTGAGTTCCATCCATCTCTTCTAGTTCAAATTTAGATCTTTTTAATTAAAAACATACTTCAAGCTTCTATAATCAGTGTAGATTTTGCAAATTTCACCTTATGATTAATACCCTTAAATTTTTAAGCTAAAGATAACTATTACTATTTCCATATCGTGAGTTAAAAAATTCTGTTCGTGTCTCTTCTATTATTGATAAGCATATTCTATCACCTTGCCATGTTATATCAACACAAAACCAAGGCCAACACATAGCTAGTGGTATTCATTCGTTTGTATCTAAAAGATTTGTTGCTACCCTTAGTGAGCCCCTAAAACTAATAAGTGCACCTTTGATTTTAATGACTCCAATTAATAAGTCCCTAATAGTCACTTATAAGATACAAGATTGTTTCATAAGTATCCATAAACAAGTAATGCTTGTGAAGTTAATTTTCCTTAACATAGTTAATTAACTATGACATAATATTAAGGATAGATTGGTTATTCAAGTACCATATATGTGTAAACTATTTTAACAAGTCTATTACCTTTTCTACAGTAGGTTCTCCACTCATTGAGTTTTAAGGAGACAAGTTATTAGAAACTTAATGTGAATATAAGGGGAGTCAATCAGGAGTCAATTATAAGGAAGTGAGATAGGAGGAGAACTTAATCAAGTACATTAGAATTATACCATATCATCATCAAGTTGATACTACATCATCGCCACATCATTAAGGAGATAGTACCACATTAACCATAATCCACATTACTATCACATCATAAAGGAGATGGTGCCACATCAGCCATTATCCTAGTTAGCACCACTTCAGCCTATTTTCACTATTATTTGATGTTTTGGGCTTTAATTTAGCATTTGAAATTTTAGTTTGCATTTATTTTGTGTCATGTCATTTTAAAGCATTTTGGGCTTCAATTTAAAGCTAGATGTGTTCACGCCTTTTTTACTTTAAAACAATACCATGTTACTAAAAGTCATTTAGAGGCCCTTTATTGGGTTTAGGTTAGTGAAATAGTTTTAGGTTAATATGGTGTCATTTGAACCTATTTTCAATTTAGATTTTAGAGAGCTATATAAGGAGCCCTATTTCTTATACAAATCAGATATGAGATTTTAAAGATCAGAGATTGAGAAATTGGATGAGTTTCTCTCTTGAGTTCTAGAATAAACTTGTGACTTATCAAAGAGATTTACCATTTGTGGCATTGATCTTCACTAATCAAGAACTCATCCTTGTGGCATGTTTTCTTCTTCACTCATCGAAAGATTTATATCCTTTATGACGTATTCATCATCACTTATCATTCCTATTCTTTGTCTTTTGGAGTATGGCATGAATACCCTTCTATTTTTACTTTTGTATTTGCTGAATATTGAGACGATCCAATAGAATTTCACATCAAAACTATTAGCATAATTTCAAGTATCAAAATTAAAAGCTTGTTAGGAAAGGATGCACAATGTACTTAGCTATAATATGGAACTCGAACCAACCAATTCCTAATATTAGTAATGTTCTTATAGTGTAAGAGTTTCTTAATGTATTTTTAAAGAAATTGCCTAAAATACTACTAAATTCAGAGATAGAATTCCATATTGATACCTCCATATTGAATGGCCTCAGCAAAACTACAAGAATAAAAAAAAAATTGCAAAGTTTGATAGTTAAGGGTTTTATTCATCTAAGCCTTTCATCTTGGGGAGCTTTAGTGTTGTTTACGAAGAAGGATGGCTAAATATGGCTATGTATAGATTATTGTCAACTTAACAAAGTTATAATAAAAAATAAGCACCCTTTTCCTTGCATAGATAACCTATTTGACCAAATCCAAATAGCTAAATACTTTTTGAAAATAGACTTACTTATAAGCTACCACTAGTTGAAGATCTTCAAGGAAGACATTTCAAAGGCTACCTTTCAATATGGCCAGTTTGAGTTCTTAGTCATATCTTTCAAACTAACCAATACTCTAATGACCTTTATAGAAATGATGAATCATGTATTCAAGCCTTTTCAAATAAGTTTATGATCATTTTCATAGATGACATTTTTATGTATTTAACAAGTAAGGCAAAAAGTTTTTAACATCTTAGTATTGCAAACCTTGTAAAAACATTAAATTGCATGTTGAATTCTCTAAATGAGTTTTGAATAGCTAGTGTTAAATTCCTAAGACAAGTAGTATCTCAAGATGGAGTTGGGGTATATCCTTAAAAGAGAAAAGCAATAGAGAATTGTCCAAGACCTTTACTAGTCATTGAAATTTGTAACTTCCTTGTATTAGTAAGGTATTACCAAGGATTTATTAATGAACTTTTTAATATTTTTACATACTACTAACTAAACTGACACAAAAAGTGGTTAAGTTCAAATGGTCAGATGCATGTAAAGGCAACTTCTAGAAATTGAAGTTATACTTGACATCTACACCAATGTTAACATTACCCTTGAGCACTAGAAAGTATATGGTGTATTATGATGTATCAAGAATTAGTTTTAAGTTCATTCTTATGTAATATGGAAAAATGATAGAATAAGTTTCTTAGTAGTTAAAGAAACATGAGCAAAATTATCCTAACTATAATCTAGAAATGGCAATAGTAATCTTTACCTTGAAGATTTGGAGGCTTTATCTATATGAGGAGACCACCAAGATTTATACGAAATCATAAGAACTTGAAGTTTATTTTCAAGTAATAAGATCTTAACTTAAGGTAAAGGAGATGGATAAAGATTGTCATGGACTATAATTATTCAATTCTTTATCATTCAGACAAAGTTAATGTGGTAGTGAATGCTCTTAGTAGAAAATCAATAAGTAAAATGATAGAGGCACCTTTTGAAGATTAAAGCGTATTATTTCTCATAGAAAGAATGAAGAATGCCCAAAAGATGATCTAGGTTATGCAACCTTAATGAAAAAAGAAACTAAGAATTTGGAATTTGGGATAACTATTAATGAAGAAGGAGTAGTTTGCCATCGAGGATTAGGGTTCCATTAAGTGAAAAGAATGAACTATTGCATCAAGCTCACAAATCTTCATATGTTATGTATTTTAAAGCAATCAAGATGTACTAAGACTTAAGGGATGTTTTTTAATGGCAAAGGATGAAGAAGGCATATTAGATTTTGTGGTAAAATGTTTCAACTTTTGGCAAGAAAAAACAAATCATCGACCATTTCCGATACTAGAATAGAAATGGGAGAACATCACAATGTATTTATTAACCGAATTGCTAAGAACCTAGAAGGGGTATTGTTAGTGTATATGCCCTAAAACCAATCATATTGGTGATTGTAATTTTGAATCATGTTATTTTAATGGCAATTCCAATTATTATATTTATATATATTGTCTGCGTAATATATTTAATTATAATAATAACCTTAGAATAATTGTATTCTTAAATGTCCCTAGTCATATATCATTGTGGATCAGGTTGCTTTGATATATTAAGACTAGCATGTGTGAAAACTTATATGAGATATTAAGTTTACACATGAGTACAAGTTAGAGAACTTGTATACTGGACCGACCCATATTAAGAACACTACATGGATCGTTATATGAGTGTCATAAGTGGTTCTTAGTGATCATTATTAATATGGTCCTTTGACCTGAGATCACCAAGGTTCCCTACATGTGAGTTTCATATTTTGATACTATTCTATGTCACTAATGGTTAAGTGAATGCAAGGGTAGATATTGGATATGTCACATATCATGCGGAGGGATTTGTGTGATCAAGATGGGATTTGTCCCTCCTATATAACAGGAGTAACATCTATGGGCCCCTTGACTAAGTAAAGTTGAGAAAATGCATGGCCATGCTCAGATGAATTGACATGAGATGTCGATTACATTTGTTTCAGTCAGCTTACTTAGGAGTCAAGAAACCTTAAGATTGGGCTATACGGGAATGACACGGTCCATGTCTCGTGCTCAATCTAGATGTATAGGACAAAAGGACATAAGTGATGATCACGTGTAAAGGTTTAGTCAAATCACCGACTTTCTCATTACTTGGGTAACAATGATGTGTTGCTAGACACCGATCTTTGTTTATGATCATTAATATGATTAATGGTCATTGCCAACGTAATGAGAGCCTGTAGGGTCGCACACTTAGAGCTTAGTGAATTTGGAATTAATGGACCAAATTGTTTGGGCTTAATATTTGGGAATTAATGTTATAATTATAAGGCCCAATAGTAAGCCTATAATTATACATGGAATAAGGCCCAAATAGGTTAGGTTTTTCTATGCACCTATTTAAATAGGCTTATTGGGTAATAATAGGATTACTATTATTCTTCACGCACCCCAAGTAAAAGCATAGAAAAACCCTAGCCACTCTCCTTGACCAAAATCTCTGAAGAGGCGTAGCTAGCACTACGAGGTCTAAGGAGATCAATTCCAACCGGTGTGTGTAGCGGACATTCATCGGTGATTCACGGGTTCGTGTGGATACCACAGAGGTGCAGCCACATAAACGTTGTACTGGTGATCTGATTTTCTGATTTCCATTCCGGTTCGTGATTTGGAAGCAGATCAGACTTGGTGTAGCGGTCAGAAGAATTTTGCCGAAAGGTATAAACCCTAATCCCTAATCTATGGCATTCTAATTTCGCATGGATCCTTGGTGGAAATCGTGCAAAAAGTTTTATTCCGCTGTGCATGTATGATGCGCGATTTCCAGCAGGTATAACTTAATATAGGTTATCATTTATAGATAGACAAAGTTAGTGCACTTCTTACCCATTAAACCACATTCATAATAGCATAGTATGTATACCTCAATAGGATAGTTTTGTTATGCGAAGTTCTAATCATAATTATGTCAAATAGCAACACTCAATTTACATCCCATTATTGGCAAGCATTCTAGCAAGTGTTAGGGACTTAATTGTGATTTATCATAGTTGTTCACCTATGAATAAATGAAAAATTAGAGCAAAGCATTCAAATCCTAAAAGATATGTTTAGGGCCTATACTTTGGATTTCAAGGGGATTTAGGAGCATTTGCTATCGATTAAATTTGCCTACAATAATAGTTACAATTTAACATTCAAATGACACTATATGAAGCTCTTTATAGCTAGAAAAAGTCATTCTTCGATATGATAGTTCGAATTAGGGGAAGCAAACCTTCTAAGACCAAATTTGGTAATTAATGCATTGGAAAAAATTCAAATTATCCAAAATCAATTGAAAAAGTTCAAGATAGTAAAAAATCATATATAGATAAAAAGAAAATAGAGTTAGAGTTCCAAAAGGGAAACATGGTATTCCTATAGGTTTTGCCTATGAAAATTATGATGCAATTTGGAAAAAAGGGTAAATTAGTGCTTCATTTCATTGGACCATTCCCAATCCTCGAATGCATAAGAGTACCTACTAGATGAATCTTATATGATTTGAGACAAGTCATTATAACTAGATCCTAAATTATCATGCAAGCAATAATTGATTGAATTTATAGATAGTTAAGTTTAAAAGCTAAGGTTCAAAATGATTCCATTTGTAAAAGTTCATTGGTAACATTATAGAGAGGAAGAAAGTCATATGGAAGTCAAAATGAAATATGCAATAAAAATATCCACAATTGTTCAATGAATGTTAAGTTTAACATTGATATATTCTTGTAAAACCATTAGATTTATGAAAACTTAGAACCCTAAGAATTTGAGGATAAGTTCTTTTGAAAAAGGATGTATTGTTATACTTTTTTTAGGATTTTAGAATTTTATTTGTAAGAATGATAGTTAAAATAATCTTAATGGTAATAATTAAAATAGAAGTTGTATAAGAAATTGATAAATTGTAATAAAAAAATATGAATGAGATATTGAATAAAATAACATTTAATGATTAAGTGGATTTTTGGAAGAGAAATTTTGCATGGAATAAATAAGGAAAAGTTAGTAAGGCAAAAAGATTAAAGATCAAAAGTAATTAGAAGTGAGTATATAAGTATAGAAGAGACTTAGGGTGTTATTCCTATTTTACCCTTGCATCCATTTCCCTTTTTATCCTTAAAAATAAACTAACCCTATCATTATTGCCCAAATCCCTAACCATTATTCACTTTTCTTCATTTCCTCTCATCTTTTCCTTTTCCTCATTATTGCTTGTCCAATTAAACCATAAAAAAAACTAAACTTCATTAATTTTTTAACCAAATCAAGGTGAGATTTCCTATCTTGTTAGTCCTTTCATCATCTTCTTTGAAATTAAATGGATTTAGGTAATTTAGCTCCAAAAGAGAGTTTAAACCCTAATTAGGAAAATTCAGGGCTAACTAGCATTAAATCCACTTTCTAGCAACATCCTCCATAATAAGTAAGTAAATATTTTAGCCTGACTTCAAAGAGAAGCATTTGTTTGGTTTGAATATAAGTTTTAGGTTTCTAATGGCTATATGCTAAATGTGTGGATTTGTGATAAATAATTTGTGAATAATTATAAACATGGTAGAAATAAGATGTGGAATGTATGCATGTATGATCTTGTTAGTAGTTGTAATGTAATAAATAAGATTGAAAGCTATTTATAGTGAGTTGAACATTGTTTCAAGTTAGAAATCTACAGAAATAGTAATGGTAGTTCATTATAACCTAAGAACTACTCTTTTGGTAGCCATAATCACTTCAGTACAAATTTGGCCTCAAGAGACTTATAATCAACTATAAAGTTAATGACTATAGTAGAGTATGTAATTCACTATTTATTTGAACCTCATTTTTTGGAAGTCTATAGTCAACTATGCGCTAAAAAGAAAATTGCTTTTAGTGACCACAAAAGTTGATATTTTGTCACAAAAGACTTATAATTACAGCAAATTTTTTGTCTTAAAAAACTTTATTGTTGAAAGTTTTGTAACAATAAATTATGCTTGTCATTGAAAGCTTTCATTTTGTGACAACTTTTGTTGTCACTATAAATTAACATTTGTTATATTAAGGAAATCATGTTGTCAGTAAAAATTATATTAGTGATGAATATTCTTGTCACTATAAGGTCAACATTCGATGACAATAAATAAATAAATAATTGTCACTTATTAAAAAACTTCAGAATTATTATTGTCACTAAAAAATATTTTAGTGACAACATATTTATATCATTACTAAAAATATAATATTTGTGACAACTAATATCATCATTTGTTTGTGTCAACATATTTATATTATTACTAAAAACTACTACCATGAAAACTTATTTTTAATTTTATTTTATAAATGTGCCTTTTTCACAATATTTTTGACATATCACCATATATTAAATTGTAATAATATAAAGAAAGTATAATTGACTAAATTTTGATATAACATTTAAAATAAAGCTTAGGTCAAAATATACACCAATCATATCCAATTTATAGTAACAATGTCATAAAATAGTTAAGTCTTAACATTTTTCAACAATACAAAATAGATTATCAATTATCAAATAGATTAACTTGAAAGATGCAAAGTAAGATTATTTGTAATATTTTGATGACCAAGTTGCAATAATCAATAATAAAGAGTTTATAAATCTTTCATAACAATATCATGAAATAAAGAAAATATAAGTATATGGCTATTAGGATCGAGAGCCATATAAGCGCAGCAAAATAAATTGATCCCAGCTAACGAATCTATGCAAAACATTAAATCAGAATAAGGATTCATTCAATACCTTAATGATGACTCTAGAACTTGATCATTGATCACCTCTTCAGCTTCCTTTTTAGCTGAAGATTCTGAGGTATCCACACGAACTCGCGAATCACCGATGAATGTCCATATGAACACCGGTTGGAATTGTTCTCCTTTACCTTGTAGTGCTAGCTACGCCTCTTCAAGGATTTTAGTCAAGGAGAGGTGCTAGGTTTTTTTTATGCTTGGGATGCGTGAATAATAATCTCTAATATTAGCTAACAAGTCTATTTAAATAGGTGCATAGAAAATCCTAACTATTTGGGCTTTATTCCATGTATAATTATGGGCTTATTATTGAGCCTTATAATTATAACATGGAATTCCTAAATATTAAGCCCAAATAATTTAATCCATTAATTCTAAATCCACTAGGCTCTAAGTATGCGACCCTATAGGTTCTCATCACGTTGACAATGATCATTAATCATATTAATGATCATAAACAATGAGCAGTGTCTAACAACACATCATTGTTACCCAAGTAATAAGAAAGTCAGTAATTTGACTAAACATTTATACGTGATCGTCATCTATGTCCTTTTGTCCTAAACATCTAAATTGAGCACGAGACATGGACCGTGTCATTCCCGTATAGCCCAATCTTGAGGTTTCTTAATCCCTAAGTAAGCTGATTGAAGCAAATATAATTAACATCTTATGTCAATTCATCTGAGTATGGCCATGCATTTCCTCAGCTTTACTTAATCAAGGGGCCCATAGATGTTGCTCCTGTTATATAGGAGGGACAAATTCCATCTTGATCATACAAATCCCTCCGCATGATATGTGACATATCTAATAACTACCCTTGCATTCACTCAACTATAAGTGACATAGAATAGTATTAAAATATGAAATTCACATGTAGAGAACCTTGGTGATCTCAGGTCAAAGGACCATATTAATAATGATCACTAAGAATCACTCATGACACTTATATAATGATCCATGTAGTGTTCTTAAGATTAGTCAGCCCAATATACAAGTTCTCTAACTTGTACTCATGTGTAAACTTAATATCCTATATAAGTCATCACACATGCTAATGTTAACATATCAAAGCAACCTAATCCATAATGATATATGACTAGGGACATTTAAGAATACAATTATTTTAAGGTTATTATCATAATTAAATATATTACACAGATAATATATATAAATATAATAATTGGAATTACCATTAAAATAACATGATTTAAAATTACAATCACCAATTTGATTGGTTTTAGGGCATATACACTAATAATAGCAATACTACACCATCAAAATTAAAATCATACAACTATCCAATATGGTTGAATCCTGTGGTATAAAGATCTTATCATTGACTCCCTAACTACTGCAAGTGCTTGGTTCCATATGTATGTTTGGTTGATTCCATATATACATTTAACTAAAAAATCTAACCTACACATAAGCAATGAATAAGAACATTTTAGCAAAGACTTACACATTATTATGTTTATTGTATTTGATTATTATGCTTGTTAAGTTCATTTATGGCATTTATAGATATTGAATATATATATATGGTATGGAATTTTAAGATAAACATATCAATGTGTTCATGAATAATCTTGATAATAGAACCCCTTATTAGAATGTGATATAATTTGTGGAAAGAGACAATGTATATGAGATTTAATAGTATACCAAATTTGGAAAATTGTTTATGAGCGCTATGATTAGAATTGCAATTCTACATCGATTGATAAACATCAATCATAGGATGAACCAATGTCTATATAAATGCAGTGACCTTTTTTTCTAAAATTATTATGGACAAATAAGATGATAATTTAAAACAAACCAACATCATAGTTAATTGGTGGCATTTTAGAAATTTAATGGAAACATAAGACAAGGGTTAAGTTAGGAAATCATCATCCAAAAGGCACTTAAAAGGTTACAAGGGAAGGAAAAAAATATTTCACATTGGTTTTGTTATTAACTAATCAGTAAAGGCATTTAAAAATTTTCTTTAGTCAATGAACTAATACTCAATTATAATGGAATAATCTTAAGATGTTAATTTTGATTTAATAATTAAAATCTATAATTTAGTTTATTGACTATATTTACATTCACTCTCTATTTAAAAACATCTTAGTAATACTTTAATTTCCAATATCTAACTCTAATGTGTGTTTAAGCTAAAGGATGACTCACCCATCATTTTATTTAACACCTTCAAAGATATTATAGAATCTTATCAATACCATTTAAATGTATCAAATGAAATGATAAGGTAGCTATGTACCTCCTCTTCAAATACATGGTAATAGAGATAAATATATTACCTAAATCTATAATTTACCAATATTGAAATTTGATAGATGGTTATAAAAATTGGTACTAGGTTTGGCAACAACAATAGAGAACTAAAGTCCTCTTTTTTTTTCTCATGTAATATTGTTATAAATTTATATTAATTGGTATAATAATATATAAAATGAATAAAATTACAAAAATAAATTTCTTATATTAATGTCTTCTTTCTTATATTTTTATATATTTATGTTTAATTTATTGATATTTGCATCATTGTAAGAAAAAAATGTAAAAAAATATTATTACTTATCTCGAATTTATAATATTTAATGAAATTGATTAAACATTCTTTATTAATTTTGGCAATAACCCTTTTTTCTTCAAACTTATGGAAATTAATGCTTTTCAAAATAGAGTAAACATTTCATCCTATTTATGCAACTTTCAAGCTTTTCACATGTAATCCATTTCTTGGGAAATTTGTAGAATTGTCAGTTTGTTTTCCAATAATTAAAGTAATTTTTAAAATTTGATGTGGTATATAAATTCATTAAAAATATATGGGAGAAAAGACATTGATTATTTATCATAATTGATGTCTAGATTTAAATAATGACTAGCTAACATATAATAAATGTTTATCAAACTATAATAAATATCTACCTATATAATAAGCAAAGTTTAAAATTCTCTAGGTGAACAATGCTATTTATTTATAATGTTGATTTTTTAATTAGCAACCAATGTAGAATGTCCTTATAGATTGTGTTTAGATTTTATTCTTTCTTCCATTTCTTTTTTTATTTAAGGTTTTATTTTATAGTTTCTCTTTCACTCCATTTTATTTATGTGGCATCAAAGGATAATATAAGATCAATATTGCTCAATCATAAACTACTTAGGTATAAGATACTATTCCTAGATATAATTATTTACAAATTTTATATCATTTATATGAGGGTACTAATATAAAGAAAGAGTAAGTATACGGGTATTTGTTGATAAGGAAATTTTATTTGCAAATCTTGCATTATTTATATGAGGGCATAATTTGTTGAAATTTGTCATGGACATGAAAATAAGGGAAGGGACCACTTTATGGATACCATGTAGACATTCACTATCACCTTTCTTCAAAATCATGAGATCAAATGATTAATTATAATGTTTAGTAGTTAATATTGATATTGTTGTTAGAATAATGATTTGTTATTGTATCTATTTTTAGAAAAATGTAAGGATGCAAAAATTGTAAAAAAAAAACACATTAGTTATTTACTATAAAGCCGATGTGGTTGTAATTGGATGATATGATGTCGTTTATTTGATCAAACTAACTTATAAATGTAGAGCACTCACCACCTAACTTTAATAAATGCTAGCAATAAGCTTTTACCAAGGCCCACCTAACTCTAATAAATGGTGGTAATAAGCATTTAACAAGGTTAACTTCTTACAAGGTAGCAATATATGACATCAATTTTTTTAACAACTAATGTATGAAGGATGGTATACAACATCAATTTTTTTATTAAAATGGACATCAAAAGTATGGTAATCCATGTCAATCATCTTGATGATTCATTTGCACAGCATGATGGTTCATTAACAATTTCCAAATCAAAAGTTTGGTTATCTATTTTAATTGTCATTACTAATTTGCTCTTTAGGACTCTTCTTACCTATTTGAAATAATTATCAAGATAGCTCTCCTTGAAATACTTGGTTACCTTATTTTCTATTAGCACTTGATTGTTCCTATGTTTTAGTGCAAGAATCAATAAGCTAATTGCTCCATGTATTTTGTCAAACTTTGATATACATAAAGCAAGCAGCATTGTTTTTATGCTAAAAAATAGGAACACTCAGTTTCTTAAAGCAAATGATTAATCAAGCACATCAAGGTTAATAAATATAAATTTGATGGGTTGTAAGTGATGATAAATTATTGTTAGAAAAAGCAGCATCTCCAATCTTACATTAGTAGGCTTGAGTATAATGCAAGATTCTTGATACTATTTTTTCTAACTATAATTTATCAACAATTCACAACCATCTACATCACTCAAAAGCCTTTAAGCAATATCCCACTTTGAGGAAATACAAAGATGATAAAAATTGATAAGAAATTATAGTGAAAAGAAGTAACATGTCCATTTTTGCATTGGAAGGCTTATGTTCATTATAAAATTGGATATATTTCTTCTTTTCACTATAATTTATCATCAATTTGCTATCTAGAACATAACTCAAAAGCCCTTAATGAATATAAAGGAATTATGAGAAAGCATATCTCACTTTTTTTTCATATAAAGTTTGTTATTCATTGTAAATTATAGTCATTGAAAATTTGTTAGATTATTCAATCCATTACTATTTATATTTGTATAATTGTATAAGAAAAATGTTTTAGCTTATGAAATTCTTGCATTTATTGTTGTTTTATTTGTTATTATTTCTTAGATTGTTCATTTAAAGTTTTTTTTATTTGTTATTATTGCTATTTATATCTATAAGATTGTATAAGAAAAATGTGATTATTCAATAAAAAAATTTTTAATGCTACTAACTTGTAAAATTATAAAAATTTTGCTTGAAACAAATTTTTAAACAAGCATTTTGGCTTATGACATTGATTTTTTCATTAAAAATCAACATTGAAGTTTCTATAGTTAAACAATGTCATTTTACTATTCACATCATTTTCTCTTAAAAATTGATGTTTAATACTAAAATAGTTCAAAGCATAAGGTGCAAAATGAAAATAAAAAAGGGTAAAGCCATAAGACTATGTACAAATTTTATTGTGAAGCTCTTCCAACATTAAAATAATCATTTTTTTGTCAAGATATTCCTACATTCTAACCTTAAGATGATTCACTTCAATTTTTTTTTCTTTTCTTTATGCTTACCAATTGTTTTGTAATATTGAAAATTTATTATCTTACTGGTAAATCTATAGGCCTATTTACTAGAAAAGAGTATAATATAAACATAAGAACTTTCAATATTTTTTGTTAAAGTTATATTTACATACATAATTTCTTAATTCTTAGTTTATATAGTATGTTGAAATATTTGGATAATGTAGGTCCCATTTGAGAGATGCACATGAATAATGAATTAATCATACTCAAATAAAATGATATCCATAACAAATTAAAATATATTTTTTATTTCACTATGATAAATATTTCCTTTGTAATTGTTGTAACACTTAATTTTTTTTTACTTACTTTTCTCTTATAGTTTGAAAATGCTATGTGTGTATGCCATTTAATAGTACAAATCATTAGGAATTCCCTAATTCCATATCCAAATGTAAGGGAAAAATAAAGTTATTCTATTTGTTATGAATTACATGTGCTAAATTTAGGATTGTTTATTGTAACTAAGATGAAATGTATATTGCTTTTTGTTCAATATAGGGTTTGCATATATTATAAAGTTATAGTTGTGTGATTTTAGGGGTTCTAGATATATTTTAAGTTGAAAGTGGTATAGTAGCAAGTGTTATGAGACATTGTACAAAATAGAGATGGTGTAGGTAATAGATTTTTTTTTAGAGGAATATAATACAATGTCAGTTATAAAAATTACCAAAGTGGTAAATTAAACATTCCATGTAATGTTAAATTACAATTTTGAATGACAATCATAAAGATAAAATCAATGTCATTAAATGTAATTGATTACTAAGTGATGTGAACTATAAGAAATGATGATGATTTATTTGTTAGGAAACTAATGTCATATTTCTTTTCTACAACAGTTTTTTAACTAATGTTATAAAATATTTTCAATGACAAGTAATAAAATAACAGTTCAAAATTAATGTCTTATCCATAAACAATCAACATAAATTTGTGATTATGTACTAGTGGAGTGGATAAGACAAGCCTTGGAGGGATAAAGATAAGTTTGTAATGAGATAAAGTTAACTGGGAGGTACAAGGAGAATTAATTTCTTTCAGATATTATTTATTTATTCCTATTATCCATATTATAGAACATAAATATTTATTTGTGAATGAAGAATAATCTTTATGGAAACAAGTAATGTAATACCTTTATATATTTATTAGAAAATGAATGGTTCATTTACCACCAAATACATAATTATCTTATTGGTATGTATGAAATTGCTAATGTATAGTTATGACTGACCAATGAAGACATGCCAAGGATACAAACAATATTTTTTAACAATTCCTTTGAGTGTAATGTTGAAGGGAAATTAGTGGAGTAGTAATAGATTCTCTTATTTCATATGACACTTCTATTTTCTTAAATGGTATACTAGCTTTTAAACCATCTTTTTCTTAAAAAGGTATAAGTGCTTATTAGTCTTTCTTGTAAAAGCATTTAGTAGAATAATTATTAAATTTTAATTCATTTTATATAAGTTAAATTATCTTGCTTACTTACCAAATTTTCCATGAAAACTCATTTAGTTTCTATCTTTTTTCCTTTTTATGGGAAATCATCCCTTAGGTGCTTAGTTGTTATTTGTTGGAAGGAAGGTAGGCCTATTTAATTATTTTAGTATTAAGATGTATCACTTGACAGTTGGAATAGATAGAGACATATATATAAGGCACTTGTCCATCATATGGTGTAACCAATCCTTTTACATCTTTTCATTAGGCATACACTTTTCTATTAAGAATTTTAAACATTTTTTTAGTATAGTTGCATTTCAATTAAATGTAGGGTTCAAAACAAAAATTCCAATAATCTGTCACTTAGACCTGCATAATTTATAAATAATGGCCGCTTTAATATTAATGCCAACATATTAAATGGTGTTGCACCTTTAGGTTTAATTGAGACTATAAGCATCCAATAATACTAGATATTATATATGAAAGAATATTAACATTAAACATGTTAATTACTTATACCTTGCTAACTAAAATAATTAATATCTAATAAGGAAATTAATATAAATGTGCATAATATGATTTATATAACTTTAACATGATTAGGTGTAATTCCTCACACAATGGTCCCAATATCTACCTAAGATATCTAATGATAATCAATATTCTCAACACAATGATGAGAAAGTCTAAATGTATCTAATCATAAACCATAACCTAAAATGTGCATAAAATATATGGCCATAATATAAATATCTTATTATGAGTATTTTGTTTAAACATATCTCTAGATAATAATGAACTCATATTATCTTTACTCTTACTAACCTAGAACATCAAAAGGCTCAAGTAAATCCATATTATTCACATTGTCATGATTCATTTTAACTGCTAGGCTTGTTGTTAATGGATCTACAAGCATATAATGTGTGGAAAAATTAGCAATATGCTCACATATCTTCTTTCCTTTATGAACTAGTACTTCAAACTAAAGTTCTTTACATAAAAAAAATTATTTCTTAAAGAGAAAAGATTGCTAGTAGAACTATTATGATAAAAAAAACATAAATGGTTAAGAACAAAAATCTCTTAACCAAACTACTACATAAGAACATTTATATCATGCAACATGCCTTACCCCATAACAAATGTTGTTGTAAATGACTGCTTAATATTTTTCATGACATAGTCCTTCCTAACATGTGCACAGATACTAATTCATGATCATTTGGACAGCTAACTCAACAAGTTTGAATAGTCTACACTTATAAGATCTCCTAATTTCTCGTAGGTCAATATGTAATGATTTATATTATCCAAGGAACACATCAATAGTAGTTTAGTGTCGCTAATCTACACACATAATAAGCTACCTATGACTAATAGATATTGAATATCACTTATTTTCTTTATCACTTAGAAAGTCATTAGGCTGAATAAATATAAGAGCACATCGACATGTTAGACCTTTTGCAACATCACTATTAAAACAAGCTAAATATCCCTATAATTTATCACAAAACAATATCTAAACAAAGAAGCACTCCCAACTCCTTTATTTAGATTACTATTCTTAACCAACATGGACGTATCATCACTGAATAGGAAAATGTCATCATCATGCTGAACTAGAATTACTGAAATGCTTATATTGATTGTCATACATTGGTCTACATTACTTTTCTTAAATTACAATCTGATCAAAATTAAGATACAACTATCTAAACAAACCTTTTTATTTTCCTCACAAAACATTCTTTATTTTACTCTTAAAAATTATCTAGCTATTTCATATTATTTTTATCAGGTCATTTTCTAGGAAGGTTACTTAATTTCTAATAAATGTAGCCCCCATTGATATGAGCTACCTATGTCATAATGATTTGGAGTCACTAGTGAGGAAGTTTCTTCACAGCCTATGCCTTCCTTTTTTACCAACTCGATCTAGAACCCACAATTTCTTTTAAGCATCCCTTCTAGATTGAAAGCCCTCATTCATTTCTAACTAAATTACTATTCACAATCGATTTAATTTAATCTAATGTTCCATCTTCATAACCCACTCTAAAGTATTATATTAACTTTATGGGATATCCATAAGGGGCTTTCAAAGTATTTTGTTCTTTTAGTCACACTAAATTACACTATAGGATGACTAAAGATGATTCATCAGTTTGTGATGACTTACAACTCCCACTATCTAAAATATTGTCTAAATTGATTAAAGAACTTAGAGATAGTTTTAAGATTTAAGTTTCAACAATTTTAGGAAAAACTTAAATCGAAAACTTTAAAATAATTGAATGATGTACTAGAATAAACACATATTTAAAATAGATTTTATTTAACAAAATTAATAAAATGATAAACCATAAATAAAAATAAGTTCTTAATGAAAAATAAAATATTATGCTTTTAGCACAAGCTAAATTGAAACAACCATTTTTAACACTAATGTGTTTCATCAAGATTTTGTGATTCATTCTTCTTCTCTACTCATTTCTTAAACTTGAAGCAATCCACCATCTTGTGCCCTTACTTCTTGCAGAATTGACATTTTCATTTGAATTATGCCTTCTTAGGTTTAAAAAGGCCATCATTTTGTCACTTCTTCTAATCATGTGGCATTTTATGTAGCCTTCAAAATGCCAAATTGTGAAAATAATGATTCCAATTCTCACTAGATTAAGAAACTATCTCCCAACTCAACTCCTTTGATTTTTAACTTGTTAAAGTAACTTTTCATTTTTAGGATGTGCTTCTGCACCTTACTAACTCCATGATACATTGTCTTTTCCAGTAATTAAAAATATTGGCTTTTTTATGCTTTGTCAAATTTTACAAACTTTTCTATAACAAAATCCAAAAAAGCTTGAACATTCTTAGAGTAATGAATGCTCTCCTTAATGGTTATATCCATGGTATATTTCATAATAATCAGATAGACCCTATTTAAAGTAGTAGCTGTAATATCCCAAATTAAATTAATTTTTTTTAATTTCAATGTTTGTAATTGCTTTTTTTTTAGTATTTATTTGGTCGATATTTGTTCTTAAATTCTTTTCTCTTATGGTGGTTTGATTAAAATAATCTGACAATAAATTTTTCATAAGTTGGGAATAATTTTAGTATTTATAGATATAAGAATTTATCAAAAAAATCGATTGTATTTCAATAAATTATTTTTGAGAATTGAATTCTAGAATAGAATTATCGTTAAATGGTTATTATTATTTTAAGGTTGGAACTTTAAATAAATTAATTTCTACGAAGATGGATATTAATAAAACAAAAGGATGGCTGAGATTTGATCATAGTATAGGTTCACAATAGGTGAGTTACACTGGATGAAAGTTCCTAGCTGGTTTTTCTGCACTTCTCTTTTCTTCTCGAGTTCAACAGCACCTTCTCAATTAATTTATGGTTTTGGTTACTAACCAAAAGTTTCTCCCACTCTCTTCATTTCTGAATTTTGCCCTTTTTTTGGAACTCAGCAGCAGCCCTTATCTATATATATTTTTAAGCAATTTTCTCTCTCTCCTGACACTATTTCTACCACCTTTCGTTCTATCTTTTATATACATATATATATGTTGTTTTATTTTATTTTTTTTGAGGAGGACAGCAGCACACAGTCATGCCCCCGCACTCCTTTCTTTCTCTTTTGCGGTTTTGCTTGTTTCTTTCTCCTCTCTCAACTTACAGGGCTTTCTTCTTTTCTCTTCGTCCTTCTCCTCTCTTTCTATATCGGTTCTCATTCTTAAAGCAGCAACAGCGCAACTTCTTTCTCCATTCCATGAGTTCACCACCTCTCCATCTGACGCGCCACTATTTTGGGGTGATAGGCCATTACTACTGGTTATCTTTTTCTACATACACTCATCTCTGTCGTCCTCTCATTTCCATCACCGTGAGCTTTAGTAAGGAGAGTTTCTCCTTTCGTCCAACTAGCAGTTGAGAACCGAAGTAGCACTGGTGCCCAACGTTTGTTGTAGCAGAAACAGAAATAGAGGAACCGTTGCTCGTTCCTTCTTACGACTAGCTGCTGCTATCACCAGGGGTGTGAGAGGCTGTGGAACAAGGCACTGGACCCTGGCTGGAGTACTCTCTTCCTCCTCTTTTCGGTACGCTACCACATCCTTGTGCTCACGTCTGTTTTTCTCTCCACTACCCCTGGGAGCTTGGATGAAGGACCATGGTTGCAGGAAAACAGTCCAGCCGAAGAGAAAGATAGGAATACGATTGAAGCTATGCAATCTTGCACACATCAGTAAGTTCTTTTATAAAATTAAATAAATAGATAAAATAAAATGGAATAAAATATTTCAATATTTAAGGTAATTAAAGTTGATTTTAGAAACTTTTATTCTTATAGATTTTGAAGTAAATGATGTCAGTCATGAAAATTATGGATTTATTGGTAATATTTTTCAAATTATGGTTTTTATATTACACATAAATATTTGAAGCTTTGGATGAAGTATGAAGAAAATATGTGCTCTATGTTATAGAATGTTAAAAGAGAGAATGATTAAAATATAAAAGAAAATATTTTGTTTTATTAATATGGCAAATTCCTGTAAGGATAAAAGAAACTCATTTTGTGAATAATTGAAATTAGTGATGATGACTTAGGAAAAATATGGTTCTATATTGTGTAGAATCTAATCAGCATGAAAAAGATTATCCTAAATATTATATGCTAATATTTTCAACAGTGATTGTAGGTCTTAAAAGTCATGTGTTGTGGATAAAATTATATATAACAATCTTGTGAAATAAGAATCTTATGATATATTAGGGTGAAATAATATATTTAAAGCATATTTTTATAATCATAATCTAGTATTTTCACGTGTACAAATTTAATTTCAAATTATCATGTGATAATATATTTTGGTTTTATGAGATAATATTAAAAAAATAAAGAAGTTAATTATCATATAACTAGTATGCTATAAATATGAGGTTAGATTTGAAATAACTGAAAATAAAATGTTTATTTATTCACAAATCATTCTTATAAATTACAAATAGGGGGAAGAGAATAAAGTCAAAATCGGATGTTTCAAAATAAACAAAGTAGGTGTATCCTACCAAGTGAGTATATATCCCACCACTTCTTAATATTTTATTAAAAGATATTTTAAATATTATAAATTGTGATTTCCTCATTGTTAGTATCAATACTATATTTTTGTGTAAATATACTTATATGTAAGTGCAAATTCAGGTTCGGGGCATATTGAAATAACATTATTAGATCAGAGTGTGCAGCAAAAGCGCAATACTGTATTAGTTACTGATTGATTGATTGATTGTGATAGAGTTGTGAAAAATCATGTTGTGAATGTGTTATAGACTTATATTGCTGTGAAGGTTGAATAGTTATTTATGTGGGCTTGTATTGATCTAGTGATATGAATATAGTGAAACTCTAGCATATTGCTACATTATAAATTGAGCCTTTTAAGGCATTGGAAAGTAAGGAACCATGCTAGAGTAATGATGTTGAATATCACAATCAGTAATAAAGAAATGATATGAAAGTCGGATGACGAATTCCCGATGAATTATATGAGATAGATATGATATTGATTCAAGAGTCAGACGAGAAATTCCTAGCTAACAGTTGAGAGAAGTATAAAAATTAACCTTGATACCATAGAATAACCATATGTATGTTTACTGTATTGGAATATGTGACATCATGTAACTATTTATGATTAACTTGTATTGATGATGTGATTTTGATGATCTATTTGTATTTAAGCTTTAATAGCTATTTTTGTGTGTGATGCCTACCCAGAGTCGATAGTACATGATCTTGAATTTTAATAGGAAATTAATAGTCCTGTGATTGTGTTATGTAAAATAGAGTTTTAGTCATGTGCACATAAATCTCCATTATAGGATATGGTTCCATATATTTTAGGAATTCAGAAATTGGTTTGCCATTATTTTTTAAAATACCTAAGTTAATCACTTACAAGTTAGTGGTAGTTATATACTCACTAAGTTCATAGAACTCACTTTATTTTATTTTAATATTTCAGGTTAGCATCTATGGAGGATCAAAGACTGCCTGAATCAAAAGATTTGACAGTTGGAATTAGGATTAGCATCCTAAATATAGAATTACTAGACTATTTGGTGTGCTAAATAGATCGTATGTGCATAAGTCTGAAACTGTATTATATTGTGTGTATAATGATTCTATCATATCCGGATAATGCAAGTGTTACATTATAGAATGTGTGATCCTTAAAAAGTCTCCAAAAACAGGGAAGGTTCTATTTGTTTTTCTATTAAAATTCAAAGTGAAAATTTTAAAATCCCTCTGTAAATTGGAGAATCTCATTAGTTAAAGAGCGCGAAAAATAGTTAAGGCTTGTCGAAATCGATAATAGGATTCATGTCGATCACGATTAGAAGTAGGTCATGACAGTAGCAATTCCTGATATGACATGATAATCTGACACGAACATGATGTATTTATTTAGGTTCGGATTAACACCAACCCATTTAAGAATTTATTTTAAATTTTAAAAAAATTTATTTGAAAATTAAATAATAATTTAATTATAAATAAGTATATATCATAAATATCTAAAATATTTATTTTAATAAAATGATAATAAAAATTTAAAATAATATTTTATTAATAATTAAATATATTTTTCATGATTCTTCTTTAGTTGCGCACTAAAGTTCACATCAACCTTAGGCTCCTCTTCCATGATTGTCGTATCTAATTTTACAATGCCAAATGTAGTTCCATAAATTTAGCTCATTTCTTATAATTTGTCCCATTTAACATCTTTACAAAGGCTAATTGCATATGTAATGAAGTTGAGGAAAATTGTATTAACTCGTTGTGCATAATACTTTAATCATGCTTACATTTTTCTTGAAATAATTATGCAATTTCATACAATATAACAGTATAAGATCTAATACTAAAGGGTATTTAAGACCTTACAACATAATATGAGAGTCAAACATTAGCTTGCAAAATCTAACATCAAAAGGATGTTAAAAAATTCTAAGAACATTATATCTAGCCTTACACACATATTATTGCTAATGAACTATATTAGTAATATAATACGAAAGGGTGTTCAATATTACTAATACAATCTCTTTCCCCTATAAACTTTAAAATAATTTTTTTGCCTTAAAATTTTAAATAAAATTTTATACAATTGGTCCCATGAAGTTGAATACATAGTTACACAAATTTTTATGACATAGTATAAGTAATTTGTAATTCCTATTTAATGTAATAATGTTCCATAAATTATTACATTATAAAATTAATGTTTGAAAAATGGTATGAAATTACAAGAGATAGCTTATATCATAAAAATCACTTAGGAAAATTTTAGGCATAAATAAGCTCATTTACTTATTTAAATAAAATGGATAAAAATAATAAAAAAATTTAATTCTAAAAAAAATTTTAAAAAAATGCCTATTATACAGTGCTCAAAGAATGGAGCATGATAGTGTAATCATTACCTTCAAATAATCCTTGCATAATAGCATATGGTGCACACACATCATCTATGCTTGTCAATGTCATGCATCACCATTATTTCGTCCTCTTCCTTACTTAGAAGTCTAGTGATAGTGACCCAATTCATTTTTGCTAGATGTTTATGCATTTTGCCAATGAATTTTGTCTAGAATCATTTCTTGATTCAAATTTCAACTAACCTAATTGGATTTGCTTAAAAAATGTGTTTATTTTTTATTCTCAAAATTTTCAAAATTCAAAAAATTAAGCTTGACTACTTTAAGATTTTCTAAAATTTTCTCCTTTTAAATTTAGTTTCATTCAACCATAATTCACGTTCTTAAGTTAATGCTATCTTAATCTTATAGAAAAAGCTCATTTAAAATTTGTTGTTCAAAATTTTCTAGAAAAATTTGTTCCACTATCTATGATTTTATTTCCTCCATTAAAATTTAATCCAAAATGTGGCAAGATTTTTTAAATTCAAAATGCCAAATTGATCACCATTCAGAATGAATTTTTCAGAAAATATAGTGTTCTAATTGAAAAATGAATTTTTCAAAAATGTATAATTCAAAATAAACATTCCATGTACAATATGTTTTTAGGTAAAAAAAAAAGCCAAAAACAACATATGTACCATAAAGCTATAGAAATCATTCTCCTTGAAAACTTATAGAACATACATGGTAGCAAGTTCAAAGTTTTCAAAAGGAAAAAGAAAAAAAAATGAGAACATACTTGTATATTCATGAATGGTATACACAAAATTAATGCATTATATGATTATGTATGTGTGTGTGGTTCCATGAAGATTCATCATAATGACAAGCAAATATTTGTAACCACACAAATTTTCAAGTTTTGCATAATAGAGAAAATAGTAAACAATTACATGTCCATATGCTACAACAACAAGTAATCTCATTTTTTACATGTCAAATATGCACACACCATGCTAGGAATGCAATTTTCCCTACCTATATAGGTAGAAAAACTTATATACATACATATGTATAATTGAATCTCTCAATGTGTGATAAATGATATAGAATCAAAATATATGTATAAAACATGCCCAAAATGAATATACATGAAATATACATGATTTCATCAAAATCATGAATTCATACATTGGTAGAAAAAAAGACATTTCACTAAAAAAAGTTTTCCAAATAAATCATTAAGTATGGATTCAAATAAATGCTCAAAAGCACACTAATATACTAGGTGTGACACAAATTAGTCGACTTTAATACTAATTGTTAATTATTTTAATAAAAATTAAGAGAATTATTTTGGACCTTAATTATGTATCACATCATAATTTAAAAGTAAAAAAATTAAAATTATAAAATCAGAGTGGAAGAGATGAATAAGGAGTTCACCCAACCTAAGTCATTCAATCTCTTTATATGTGTTTTCCAAACTGCTAATTTCTAATGATTCTTTTTACTTGATTGAAGTAATAAAAAATGCATAAGTAGATGAATGCTAAATGCTCCTTGAAACAAACACAAAATAAAATACAATGTAAATGGGTCACTCTCCTTCTACTAACTTTTTGTGATTTTTACTCTTTATATTTTGATGAGAAGACAATGCAAACTACACAACATTAGACAAGTAAGGGACCCTAATATATAATAGTTAAGATAGGTTATAGATCTTACATATTATAGGATCCATACCTACTTGTACCACATTTAGGCCTAAGTACCACATTACTTGGTGAAAATCTAGCAGTAAAAAATAGATAAAATTAAATAAGACAATGATTGTTAATAATTAATCAATGGCATCAAAAGTATTTATTGGTGATAGTAGATAGAAAATATATTAGAAGTTATTTAGAAAATTTTGAAAAAAATTAGAAGTATTTAAGATCTAATGTTAATAGAATTTTTAAGTAACTTAGAGCTTTTACTTAAGAATACCTTAAAATTAACCCAAGGTGGCAAAAATGCAATTTTCTACCCATTTAAAAGGGTGTGCATTGTCACTTGGTGGTGGAAGAAGAATTTTAGCTAAGTTGGAGGGAGGAAAGAAGAAAGAAATTGGACTTAATTGAAGGGCATAAAAGCAAAACTTAGGAAAAGGAGGAATTTTTTGCATAATTAAAGGATTAAGTACAATGACTTAAAGAGAAAGAAAGTATAAAATAATATTCTTAAGATGATGCAATGATGATGCTATTTTGATTATGCAAATGAAAGAATATTCTTAAAATAGATGCTCTACATTTCTCCTATGAATAACTTAAGCTATAGTTCATTTTGGTAACATTCCAAGAGAACTAAAAAAGAGAGAAAATAGGAAAGGCAGTTAAGTTTTTCAGTGTCATTGTTATTTTTTAGAGATATTTCACTAGTTTTTTAAGTGTCAAGTTTGTTGGAGCTAGAAGCTCTCTTAATCTTCTAGTAAAAGTAGAAGCTTATAAACCTCCATGAATTCATCTTCTTTTCATAATTCTTTCTTTAGATCCTTTACTAACTCTATTATTTTGGATTCTACACTTTAGATTCACTCTTTCTTAAGTGAGTAAAGATCCACTCTTTTTTTTAGTTTTCTTTCTTAATATATTCATATATAAGATGTATACCTATTTTTGTGGTTAATAATGTGCTGAAGTAATAATTATTCATGGCAAATTATTTGTTATTCTTGTAATGCAATTGATAATGTGCTCATCATGGTGGATTAGTTTAAAAAAAAATTTTGAAGAAAATGATTTATTTAAAATAATAAAGTTTTAGAAACATGATTTTACATGGAAATAGAAGAAAAAATTTTAAGGAGAGAACAAGTTGAACTCTAGGGTTACATACTTAAAGAAAGGAAAAAAATATGTTTTTATTGCCTAAAAGATGTTACACTAAATACTAGCTTATATTAAAGTTGATATAATACATAAAAATTAACTTTTTAAATTAAAAATAGATTAGTTTTACACAAAGAAGTGCTCTCAAGTTTCTTATGCTTTTATAGGGAAAATTTCTATTTTTTATGATAAAATTAAGTAGATATTAAACTACACTCTATTATAAAGCTTTTAAAATGATTATATCAAGGTTTTTATCAAGAAAAAATTATTTTGAAATAAGTTTGGAAAGCTCTTAGGTTTTATGCTGTTTTATATAGAAAATTTTTATTTTTGAAGGAAAAACTTGGTACTATGTTCTAAGCTATTCTAGTAATGTTTATAAATAATTATATGAAAAATGTGTGGCAAGAATATATTTTAAGACTTGTTGGAAAGCTTATGGAAAAATACAAAAAAAAAACCTATTTTTAAAACTATGGTTTCGAGTAATAAAGTTATCCTATAAACTATTTTAATTGGTAATTATTTGGGTGACCTTTACAATTTGTTTTTAACATGAAAAGGAGTCAAAAATGAAATTTTAGACCTTTATTTTTACCATAAAATTTTCTAGAAAATTATAAGGAATTTGGATTCTAAAGTCAAATTTCCAAGTTAAGATGCCTCTTTGCAAACTATTGTAATAGTTTAAGTTCTGGATAATTTATGTGACTTGTTTTATGAGTAAAAATGATTAAAAAATATTATTTTATATTAAAAAATGAAAAATTTTAATAAGTTTTATGAAAGTTTAATATTTTGAAAGGAATTTCAAAGTTAAAGGTGTAAATATTGAGCAATTTTGATATTTGAGTGTAAGGGTAACTTGTGTGACTTGTTCTAAAATTACAATATGTTGAAATATGAAGTTTTATTTTAATTTTGAAAATTTCAGGAAAAAATCAATAAAGTTTGCTATTTCAAACAAAATTTCTAAGTAGAAGAATATTTGTTAAAACTTAGTATGGTTTTATTACTATTTTCTTAAATTTCAAATGTTATTGTGTAGTGAAATTAAGCAATTTTGCTACTACTAGATAGCATCTTTAAATTTTTTATTTAGTTAGAAAAAATAGCATAGTTTTAGACACTAGACTGGACCAGTGAATTGGTGAACTAGTCGATGAGCTAGTTCAATCATCCCTATTAAATAAAAATGCATGTGAACTAATGTGAACTACACAAAACTGGCTAAAACTGATATGAACCAGTTAGAACTTGCCAGTAAACCTATTTTTTTTAAAAATTTATATATTTTTTATAAAAAATAAAAAAATATAATTTTATAATAATTAAAATGTAATAGCTTTACAATTTCATATCAATTAAATTTATATTTTTTATAAAAATATTATTAAGATAAATTATTGGCATATCTATTATATCTTATTACTTATTTGTTTATATCATTAACTTATATTGTGTTTTTTTTAGTTTTAGTATAATTTGTTATTATATATATTTATAATACTAATGTATATATATGTATATATATAATTTATATTTTTAATTTAAAACCGATTCAACTAATGAATCATTGGTTGAACTAGTGACTTCTCTAGTTCAATGATCGATTCAGTTTTAAAAACTATAAAAACAGTTTTCATATTTGTTATGATAATATACAAAGCATTGGGTTAAAACTACTTGAAAATAAAAGTTATGAAAATTGAAAAATCTAAGTTGGATATTCCTGATATTCCTAAAGTTTACTATAAAAATCATGAGCTTATTGCTAAATTTAGATTATTGTTTTGTTTGCTTAATAGCATGTGAATCTGTAAAGATGATGGCTTAAAGATATACTTGAATAATAATGGAAATATTATAAAAAAAAGAGACACTACTTTATAAGTTTCATCATGAAACCATAAATTGCTTGAATGGTCAGTGCATGAATTACAATACAAATTGTCTTATGATTTACATATGCACTACATATTTATATGTGAGACTACTTGTGATGAAGTTCATAAATTGACTAAATGTCAATTACGTCTTGAGTAAGTGATACAATAATCTAACATACAGAATGTTACTAGTAAAGGGACAAGATAATTGTATTCTTTTTTATTACATTATCCTATATGTTATGTTATATATTTTGATTATGGTTATGGATATGTAATATCCCAAAATTTTAGTTTCATGAATTTTTATATTTATGAATATTTATTTAATTAATTAATATTTGAATTTGAATTTCTTTTCTTTTAAAGGTTTTGGGATATTGAAATAATGTTGATGATGGAAATTGAAGTATATTTATTTTATGATAATTATTAATTCAAGATTTAACTAAAATAATTTTTGCATGTAATTTCTTACAAGTTGAAAGGATTTTATTAATCTTAAGTACAAGGATTTATTAAAATAATTTATTGTATAGGATGAATTATTTTTGAAAATTTTGAAAAGTTAAAATAAATTTATTTTAAATAATCATTTTTAAAAATATGAATTTTTATTAGTGGAAGATTGAAAATATATTGTACAATATGTTAGCCTTGGCAATCCACACCCAAGAGGGGGTGAATTAAGTGTTTTTAAAACTTTTCTTATTTTTCAAACTCTTTTTGAGAAGCCTTTTATTTTGGGAAGGCATAAGAATAATTTTGATTTAAATAATTCCAAGAAGGTTTTATGAATATATTTGCACTTAAGATATAACAATTTAATTCACTTGTGTAAAGCAATTCATTCAACTATGCATAGATGAATAATCAAAAAGCACATGCATAGATGAATTTTATTTTCAATCATTTAATTCAACCTTTCAATTATTTAAGGATTAAGATCAATATTGATGCATAATGTATTAAACAATTATCAACAACAAGAATAAAGTATTCAACACACTATGTCAACAAACAACAATAGCAGAATGGAGATGAATTTCTCTTTCAATCATTCAAATATCCAAGCAATAACATAAACATTATAGCACAAATATATCCAACAAATAGCAACAGCAAAACAGAGTGTACACAGCAGAAAAAATAGAGCAATGTTGCAAAAAAATAAAAGGATAAGGAAGAGAGATCAAACGCAAGGATTTATAGTGGTTCCTCCTTTGGATATTCTCACCAAGGTGTACATCCACTCTCCAAGCTCTCTAAGCTTGTGCTAATCCACTATCCCTTCAAGTTTCAATTGGCACTTGAAGAAGCCTTACAATTCCTTGCTCTTCCTTAAGCAAAAATCTCTCTTACAAGGGATTCCTTACCCTTTCTAAGAATTTTCAAGGGATACCTCACTCTTTACAATTTGGAAATGATAAAAAGATGAATAACAACTTAAACAAACTCTCTTATAGAGTAGATGAAACAAATGAAGCTCTAGAATAGAAGAATTTCACAAATTAAAGCTCAAATCATGATTTGGATGAATAAGGATATAAAATGATGTTTACAATTGATGTTCAGACTCTCTCTACATTGGGACTAGTTTCATACTCATATATGATGTAATTTTAAGATATGTTCAAAACAATGAGCAAAGGGCAGAAACAATGAATCAGTGAAAATCTTATTTTAAGACTCAATTTGTAAAATTCATAACTCTTTCATAAATGACCAATCCATGGAAATAAATTTGAGTCTATTTTCACATAAAAATAGTTTCATGCTCATATCATTTATATTTTTCAAGATATGATCAAAACAATGAGCACATGTCAGAAATGGCTAGCATGCAGAAGGCTAGTTTTTAAACTCAAATTAAAGAGATCATAACTCTTTCATATATTGATTATTTTAAGCAAATAATATGTCCATGGAAAGCTCATTAAGTCTATTTTCATATAAAAAAGTTTGAAAATCAAATCATGAGAATTTTATGAGATATGATTAAGAGAATGATTAAAGGTCAATATTGAAAACATTAAAACCTTATATCTCATTTATTTTTTGAAATGTCCCCATAGGCTATATTGTAAAAATATAATTGCGGGCTATCTTTTAAAACATGTTGGTCAAGTTAAGAATATGAAAACATGTTTGAGCTCTATATCATGAAATACTCTATTTCACAAGAAAGTCTAAGCCTTAAGATGAAGAACTATACCAATCAAGTCTTTGGCCTTTTTATGGATGCTTCCAAGCTTTCAAACACTTTAGTTTTCTCAATCTTCAATACTTGGATCATATCTCCTTTCTTGTCTTTCTTCCTTGTTCTAGAGTTGAGCACAATATGATCTTCCATTTCCTTGCTTCAATGCTCACTCTTCTTTATCTTGGACTTTCCTATATACAAGTTCATAAACTTTGCAAACAATATAGTTAGTCCAATCTAATACATCAAGATATTGACATGCAATATTCATGTATATAACAAACTAGCACAAGAGCATGCATAATTAGTATATCATGTATCTTGACCAATCATATACTTAGTGATACTTGTATAAAATATCATTCTTTTAGCATATTATCAAGCATTGATATTTCAACTATAGTATAACATGTCTATTGAAGATTTTATAGCACTTTAATATGAAGACATACAATGCTATTATGACATTCATTTTTCATCATGCATATATAAAAGCAAACATAATCATTATATCATATATGCATTAACCATAACATAGTATATCTATTAAAGCTTATACAATATATCACTTTAGCACAAGACATACAATGTTATTGTGACACCTATTTATCATCATTAAAACTCATCACATAAAGCCTTAAGGCTAACACAAGAAGTATGAGATAATATCCTTTAGTTTAATTTTTTTTCTTCTTGCATTTCTCTTTCCTAAAGTAGACGACCCTTTCTTCCCCCCCCCCATGTTTTTGGAATTTTCTTGTCACTTATTCTTAAAAATTTTGCTATCTCTTCTTGTATTATTATTTTCGGTCAGTAGCATAGTTTTTATTTTATTATTTAGTCTCACATGGTACAAAATCCTTTCTTTCTTTTTCTCCCTCTTCTCTCCCTCACATGTGGTCTTTATTCTTTCTCTAAAATCCTGCTAACTTTTCTTTATTTTTTTAGGTTCTAGCTGCTTCTATGTATGGGTTCCACAGTTTCTACTGCTTCACCGATTTCATTGCTGCTACTACTTTCCCTTTTTTCTATTTTATTTCCTCAACTATTTTTTAAAAAGAAAAGAAAGAAAGGAGAAACCATATATACAGTAGCTCTCTTTCTCTCTAGCACACACATTCCCGAATTCTCTCTTCTTCCCTATACCATCTCTTCTCTGTCTTCCTGATTCTATTTCTTGTTCTTCCTTCACACCACCTCACGTTTCTCTTCAGTTGGCCATGCTTTGCCATCCGTTTTCCTTATTCACGTGTCAAAGCTGATGTTAGCTGAAGTTGCAAGCTACCATAGTCAAATGTTAGCTCTCGGGCATGAAGAAATAACAGCCAGATGGTAGATGGAGCAACTCTGTTAACTACCTCCTTTGCGCCACCATGAATAACTTGGTAAAAAATGGTGTCCTCCAACCTGTAGCAGCTTGAAACCAAGCAAGGGCAAGCTAGAACAAGGATGTTATTATTAGTTGTGTAGCTCATCTCCACCGCCTCTCTCCTTTCTCACCCAGCTTCGTTTCTTTCCCTGTCTTGCTTCTTATTAAAATCGACAGTGCTTTCTTTTTCTCCAATCGTGCCTAAATTCCCTCACTGCTTCGCTATGCTTTGCATGAGCTACAACTTAAACAGTAGCTCTTGTCGGTGAAGACAATCTGCGTCATGGTGTAGAAAAGTTACATGAAGTTGTTAGTGTATATGCCCTAAAACTAATCATATTGGTGATTATAATTTTAAATCATGTTATTTTAATGGCAATTTCAATTATTATATTTATATGTATTGTCTGCGTAATATATTTAATTATGATAATAACCTTAAAATAATTGTATTCTTAAATGTCCCTAGTCATATATCATTATGGATTAGGTTGCTTTGATATGTTAAGACTAGCATGTGTAATGACTTATATGTGATATTAAGTTTACACATGAGTACAAATTAGAGAACTTGCATACTAGACCGACCTATCTTAAGAACACGACATAGATCGTTATATGAATGTCATGAGTGATTCTTAGTAATCATTATTAATATGGTCCTTTGACTTGAGATCACCAAGGTTCCCTACATGTGAGTTTCATATTTTGATACTATTCTATGTCACTGATGGTTGAGTAAATGCAAGGGTAGTTATTGGATATGTCACATATCATGCGGAGGGATTTATATGATTAAGATGGAATTTGTCCTTCCTATATAACAGGAGCAACATTTATGGGCCCCTTGATTAAGTAAAGCTAAGGAAATTCATGGCCATGCTCAAATGAATTGACACGGGATGTTAATTATATTTGCTTCAGTGACCTTACTTAGGGATCAAGAAACCTCAAGATTAAGCTATACGGGAATGACACAGTCCATATCTCGTGCTCAATCTAGATGTTTAGGATAAAAAGACATAGATGACGATCACGTATAAAGGTCTAGTTAAATCATCGACTTTCTTATTACTTGGGTAATAATGATGTGTTGCTAGACACCACTCATTATTTATGATCATTAATATGATTAATGATCATTGCCAACATGATGAGAGCCTGTAGGGTCGCACACTTAAAGCCAAGTGAATTTGGAATTAATGGACTAAATTGTTTGGGCCTAATATTTAGGAATTCCATGTTATAATTTAAGGCCCAATAATAAGCTCATAATTATACATGGAACAAAGTCCAAATAGTTAGGATTTTCTATGCACCCATTTAAATAGACTTGTTGGCTAATAATAGAGATTATTATTCATGCATCCCAAGCATAGAAAAATCCTAACACCTCTCCTTGACTAAAACTCTTGAAGAAGTGTAGCTAGCACTACAAAACAAAGGAGAACAATTCCAACCGGTGTTTGTGTGGACGTTCATCGGTGATTCACGGGTTCGTGTGGATACCTCGAAGTCTTTGGCCAAAAAGGAAGCTGAAGAGGTGATTAACGACCAAGTTCTAGAGTCATTATTAAGGTATTGAATGAATCCTTGTTCTGATTTAACATTTTGCATGGATCCATTGGCTGGGATCGGTTTATTCCATTGTGCTTGTGTGGCTCCTGATCCCAACAGAAGTCACGGGTTAGTCATCTCCAAAGTAGGTCACCCGAGCTCTTCTATACATGCTTTGAGGTTCTAGTGTGTCTCCTTCTAACCATGGTAGATCCAAGCAGCATGGGAAGTTTCGAGTTATGCTCTTTGACAGTAGTACAACTCCTATTCTTTTTCATTCTTGCTGGAGTTCTGGCAATATTTTTGATATGGATGTATCTCAACAAGAAATACAAGGCTTAGTTCAAGCAGTGATGGAAGTGGGATATGAGTAGTCTGTTAGTCAAAGTTAGCATTTAATAATTAGGTGAACTAATATCTTGTAGCTTGTTAGTTTGCTTAAGGATGTGTATTGCTTTTATTTCTAATATTCCTTATGTTTAGAAGGTTGTTCCAATGTTTTATTATAAATTCCCCATCCATTGTAATCAACAAAAAAATAACATGAGTGAATTATTGAATGATTTGAGAAGTTGTGTGCTTTCTTCTTCAAGTTTCTGTATCTCTTTAATGGATTCCATTGAGTGGTGAGCTTAAATCTGCATTTCCGTATCTCTTGGTTGGATTCTAAAGAGTGGTGAGTGCAATTGCTCTATGTCTCTAAGGTTTTTTTTTTTTTGGTCCTTAGGGTGGTGGGCTTAGTTTCTATCCAACCCAATTTCAACCCATATCAATTTCAATCATCGTTGAGCTCCGATTGGCCTTAAGGGAGTTAGCTCTATTTCACCCTCTCCTTTCCAATGCACCATCATTTGAAGATGTTGGTCACTACTAGTGGTAGTTATCTTCCTTCGCACGTTCCCATTTTTCTACTTTTGATGGCCGTGAGTTCCATTATCTCAGGTGAAGGTGATGTTGGCATAGAGGATGACTATTGTTGTAACATTATTGATTTGCTGGACTCCAGCCAGCCATCACTCTTCATTAGTTCTATTCTAGTTGTTTAACGTTGCACTCAACCCCTTTCTCCACATGAGTTAGCTACGGGAGGTAGTTGTCTATTGCCATGATGAGAAGGTCACAGATTAACGCAACAAAGGCCTAAATCGGTCTTCCCGAACGTGTTCCTCTTTACCACCCAACTGTATAGTCACTGCATGGCCATCATGAACCGTAGCTAGATGTGGTTGTTGAGCTACTATTTCTCTCCTTTGTTGTCAGCTTGTAAGGGCAGTTCTTAGCCGGTTTAGAATGGCAATAGAGGGCCACGATTTGCACTTCATTTGTTGATGAATCTTAAAGGTTTCCAACAAGCCATTGCCATCGATGAGCTCCAGTTAAGCTTCCCAGTTGTAGGAAGAAATGGTGATAAAGATAAAAATAAGTTCTTCGAAACTCCAAGGGATGGATTGGTTACCAAGTGAGTATATATCTCATCACTTCTTATTATCTTATTAAAAGATATTTTAAATTTGAGTTATGATTTTCTCACTATTAGTATCAATTCTATATTTCTATATAAATATAGTTATATGCGAGTGTTATGAATTGAGCCTTTTGAAATATTGAAAAATAATGAGCAATGTTAGAGTAATGATATAGAATATGCGATTAATGGTGAAGAAATGAGATAAAAGTTAGATCGGAAATTGCCGACAAATTATATGAGGTGGATATGATATTGATTCAAGAGCCAAATGAGAAATTCCTGACTAACAGTTAGGAAAGATATAAATTGAACTTGATACCATAAATTAACTATATGTATTTTTACTATATTTGAATATGCGACATCATGTGACTGTTTATGATTGTGATGATCTATTTGTATTTAAGCCTTAATGGTTATTTGTGTGTGACGCCTATCCTGAGTGGGTAATACATGATCTTGAATTCTAATAGGAAACTGAGACTCCTAGGATTGTGTTATACGAAATAGAGTTTTAGTCATGTGCACGTGAATCTCTATTATAGGATACCATATATTTCAGGAATTTAGAAAATTATTTGCTATTATTTTTTTTATATATCTAAGTTGATCATTTACAAGTTAGTGGTAGTTATATACTCATTGGGTTTGTGGAACTCACTTTATTCTATTTTAAAGTTTTCAGGTTAGGATCCATGGAGAATCAAAGACTGCCTTATTTGAAAGATTTGACAGTTGGGGATTATTTTAAATTAGAATTAGAATTAAATGAATTAATTTTATATGTGTGAAATTGAAATTGTACAAAAAAAATATATAGTTAAGGCTTGTGGAAACCAGTAATGGGATCCACGCTGAACACGATCAGAAGTGGGTTATGATAGGATAGCATCTTGATCTTACCTTGTTATGTAAATTAGGCTAGTGAGAGCTCAATATGAAATTAGCTTTTATGTTGTTGGTGAAAATGTGGCTATGTGCCAAATATAGGCTTTAATACCATTTATGACATTGTTGGCTCAAATGTTATATGTGACATTATGATATAATTATATAATATGATATAAGACCATTGTGGAGAGTGTGGAGATTTGACTGGTTACCTTATATTCCAAGTCACACAAAATGATGTGGGGTAAGATCAGGGGGGATAAGGTTGAGATACATATGGTTATGGTTGGTTTGTAATAACAAGGTCGAACCTTTTATAATTTCATACCATCTAATAGTCATTTAAATATTTATATTGTGTTCATAATTAAACTATGTGAATAAATTATATTTTTTCTAAGTGTTAATAATGTTGATATAGAATGGTTTAATGAAAAGTATTCTCTAGTAAGAAAATAAGTTTTGATATATGTCATGACCCAAACCCGATTGTGATCGGTGTGAATCCCGATACCTGGTTTCCTCCAGCCTCACCACTAGTTCTACCCAATGGAAATCTATCTATTTTCATGGAAAATCAATTTATACTATAAATCTTACAAAAAAACGAATAGAGTTTCCTTTGTATTTCGGACTTTTTTGAGGGCCACTTACCCTAAATCACAAAACCTATATAATCTCATATACGACAACATACTCATCATACACAATACTACACAATCTCAATATATATACACATACAAATAAATGATTCAATACATTAAGTGTTAAATAAATGAAATCTCCATATGTATACTCTAGTCCTAATCCAACTGTCAAAATCCTTCAACTAGGCCATCTTTGATTCTCCATGGATGCAACCAAGCTTAAATACTCTTACTTTCACCTGAAAACATTGAAAAATAAAAGGAATGAGTTACGAGAACTCAATGAGCATATATCTGCAACTACTAAACCTCAATTCAATTATATTTTAAAAGTTTAAATGCTAATTCAGTATTTAATAATGAGATAGATGCAATTTGTACTCCCGAAGTTCTGAGATATACAAAATCAAGCTCTAGAATTGCATATTCACTTGCACAGAGCTTAAACTTTATAATTGTCATCACAAGTCAAAATACCTTAACCATTCATTGGTATATAGTATCATCATTGTATCGTGCACACCCATTCTAAGAAATTATTACATGCACAAATAGCCATAGTGGCTCAATCAAAATCACATCATCATGATCTCATTAATTAAAGATATTCAATCATAAGCAAGATTTCATATCACATCACAATGCATATCAATCATAGTAAAATTACATACATCCACCTTTTATCTCTTAGGTCATCCTTATACCCTTCACAAGCTATCCATCCTTATTCCTCTCAGGCCAATCTTATACCCTACCCGCCTTTTTACTGGGAATATCCATCCAATTTTTATATTATCACCCCTGTCACATTTCTCATTTCAATTGCCACTTATGGCACATTTCACATCATAATAATGTATAATAGAGTTCAACTCTATAGATCACAAGATTCAATGCAATACCATCACAAGATAACTATTCTAGCATCATGGGGCGAATCAAAATACATAACACAGTGCATCAGCACCACCATGCTTTCTTGCATGGCCACGACAATTAATCTATGTTCACGTAATATCGTACACTATTATAATCTACTATTCTAGTAAACATCGATAAGTAACAATATAACTGCAATCTTAATATAAATCTCACTTGTCACACATTTCAAATTGCTATCATTCAATAATCAATAACACCATCACTATGCCATACAAGCTTGTCATTCTCTATTACCTTATTTTGAGATTCATTAGTGAAGGGATATATGGTCTTTCTCATTTATATGAAAGGTCATAAGTGATGACATTTAAATACTTTGATAATAAAACATTAAAATTAGAGTAAGATATATACTCACTTGTAAGGTCTAGCTATTTAGTTTACTCAGAAGCATCCATGTTCAACATTCTCTCATCTTCCTATTTGTGATTCATAAGAAAAGTCGTAAATAAAGATCATTTTTTATTTTCTTTCTCATCGTCTCAATCTTAGTCTCATGTCATAAGTGTTAGGTTTTGGATCAACATACGCAATGAAATTTTAAAAATTTTGATCCAAATCCTACTTAGGATCCATGCAAAAGGGCATAAATCAGTATTAGGGTTTTACCTTATTTGTGCTCATGTTCTTTTTAAACAAATCCTTGATAGATCGAGATGAATCAAACATCAATGGAAAGGTACAGTGTCGCTACGGTATCCACACGGAGTGAACAATGACTTCTCCCCTCCACAAAGTTACTAGGATTCATCTCTCCCACTAGGATTAGGATTAGGCATTTTCTTAAGTGATTTAGAGTTTTATTGAAGCTAATGTGCATTTTTTGAAAATGCTACCTTCAAGTCCTTTTTATAGAATTAAGGCATTTCACAATCCTAATCCTACTAGGATAATGCTTCAAAAGAATCCTAATCACACTTAATAACTATCACCTTATCCTTATCATAGAGAGAGTGAGGAGAGATATGATTTATTTATTAATTATTTTATATTAGATAATAATATTATCTCATAATATAATTATCTAATATTAAATGGACATATAATTATCTCATATTAGATAATAATATTATCTCATAATATAATTATCTAATATCTAATAACGTAATTATCTGATATTACTTTAAATTAAATAATATCACATAATATTATATATATATATTACATGAAAAAATATATTATTATCTTAATAATAATATATATGCATAAAAATAAGTCTAATTAATTAGATTTTAGTCCAATTAAAGCGCAATTAATTATTGTCTCATTCTTACTCCTTTCGTGTGACCTTGTAGGTTTTTACTATGTTGGTAATGGTCCACTTATGGACCATAGATAGTGAGTGGCATCTAGCAATACATCACTGTCACCTAAATAGTAAAATTGTATGTGACTCAATATTTACTTACTGTGTGAACAACACTTTGCAACATAGTCCCTTTTGTAATGATATCCAAATCGAACTCAAGGTATGGAATGCATCATCCTCATTTATGTTCAATTTATGTTTTTTGATATCGAGTAGATTAACTTAAGCAAATGATCAATATCTCATATTGATCCATTTGAACATGGCCATGCATTTCTTAATCTCACTCAATCAGGGGCCCAAGGATATCTCTCTTTTATACAAGAGTAACAAAATCCTATCTACATCACTCACTTCCCTCTGCATGATTCATGACACACCCAATCAATGCCTTACTTGCTATCCCGATTAAAGGTGACATAGGATAACATCAAAGTGAGTAACTCTTCATGTAGGGAACCGTAATGACTTCAGGTTAAAGAATTATTTGCATTTGTGGTCATATGAGAATAACTAATGACACATCTATCCATGTAATATTCTCACAGTGGATTAGTCCAGTATATTGTTCATTAACAATGTACTCATGTATTGACTTGATATCACATATCCATGATTCATAATCATCAGTCACTATACATGTTAGTCTCGATGTATTATTGCTATCTTTTTCGTAATAATACTTTACTAGGGACATTTTAGGAATAGTGAAGCTATTCCAAGGATAATTATTATATTTAAGTTATAATTGCGCAGAGTAATAAAAAATATGAAACAATTTATATTACCTGAAATAAAATATAATACATTGTGCATTTATTACAATCTTCTCTATGATTGGCTCCTAGGACACATACCAACAATAAGATGCTAATAACCCATCTTATTAGCTTAAAGGTTAACCATGCCGTGATTTAAGAATTTTCAAGTTAAAGCCATATAGATAAAATTATAACTTAAAACTCTCATTAATTCCCTTTGTCTCATTTAAGCATTCATGATTATTAACCTTTCCTTATTTTCAATTACTCACCCCTAAAAGTAAAGATATGTTTGAAAGAGAAATTTCTTATATCCATGTGATTTAAACATAATATTGGGACTTGATGACTCATAACATGATATCCTTAAATTATTGTTAAGCTCTTTGAAGAATATAGGTACACACACACACACACACACATATTTATACCTCTTTTAATTCAACTTGAATTCACTCAAGGATATTAGAGTTGGTAGTATAAAAGATCTTTATTATGTTACTTAATCCTCTTATAGCATAAAGCCCCCCTTTTTTTCAAGAGTCTAGTAAAAATCCATATTATACGAAAAATAAGTTCTACTTAGATCGAGTCAAAATCTTGCAAAATATTATGATCCAATACTTTATATCTACTCAAACTATTTGTTCTAATAGTCTATATCATAAAAATCTTATTTTCTTTAACCATCATCATATTTTCAAATAGCCATAAATAGTTCTTTATTCAGAATAGGCATCACTTTTTCAAAGGATAGCATATAAGGCTTTACATATATCTTAATCATCTTATTTTACCATTTTATTACATAAAAATCATATTTTTCAACTATAGCATTGTATTTGTCAAAATACCCAAACGGGTCTTTCTTGAATCATCCAATAAAATAGCATAAATATTAAAAATTTATGATATAAAAATACTCACAACCTCCTAAAAGGGTTGCTGGTGGTGAACTCTTGTTAGATCACCGGTAGATCAAGGAAACAGTAGCTTACCCTCACAGGGCCCGCACTACACTTCAAGATTCTGTCTCCCATCAATAATAATAGCTTAGGAACACCCTTCCTCCATATAAGCTCATTGGAGCTCCGCTAATAGAGTTATAATGCCAGACATTGCAAGTTGGAGCAAATAGCAGCGTCTTGTTGCTGTATGGATTCTGTCGTAGGAAGGAAGGCCGGTTAACAGCACCATGCCATAGAAGATGTAGATCCACGGCGGAAGCTGAGTTCTGGAAAGAAAGAGATAGAGAAAGAAAGGTGACATGAGAAAAGAAAAAGAGACAATGAGAAGAAAAAGAGAGGAGAGAGAATGCTAACCAAAAAAATGAAAGGGGAAAGGGGGAAAAAGAGAGAAGAAGAAGCTATGGGTAATGATTCAATGCTTCTCGATGCACCATATGCCCTATTCCTTTAAATCTCAATCCTCTATTTGTCAATCCTAAATCAATCCTAATTATTCGTTAAATTAAAAAACCTATTTCCTTGAAAACCTTTTCTAATCTTATTTAAAATTCCCAAAAATCTAGATAACACTTTCATTGCATAAATTATAATAATATTTACTTAATTAACATTTAAATAATCCTATTTTACCTTAGCATAAATAAATATAGTTTAACCCTGCTCTCTAACAAAATAGCTATTTTAAGTTATTTAAATTAATAAACTTTAAATATTATCTCAGGGATATCACAATATATATATATATATATATATATATATATATATATATATATATATATATATATATATATATATATATATATATCTTGTTTATAAAGGTTATCTAAATTAAAATTAATCAAAAAATTTATGTGATAGTTATCTTATTGAGTAATTTTATTATTCACTCTACTTGTAAATATACGTTTCAAATACTTTGGATCCAAATGGCACCCACTAAGATCTTTAACATATGATGGTTTATCCATATGAAGTTGCATTTGGTTGGTATAAGTTTAAGTTTCATTTAGATGTTACCATAGGCCACCAATAGCAATTCCTAATGAATTGTTACCAGTCTTTAAGTTTGATAGTTAACAATTAGTGTCACCATCCTAATCTGATCGTGACTAACATGGAACCTTTTTTTAATTTTCCATTATTTCTAATTAATTAACTTGATCCTGGTTTAACAAGTGTCATGCATTTGTAAAAGAAAATAATATTTTAGAAAAAAAAAACATTCATTGAGGTTTCTATAAAAGATGAGGAGGTTAAGTATGCTTATAGTCCTCCCAAAATATGGATAAGTAAGTTTAACTAACTCATGAGGAGTTCCAAATATCTCCTCTACCCATATCTATAACAAAATAAGACCTAAAATATACTATATACAAGAATCTATGCCATCATACTACTATTAATGAGTTCTTGTGGAACTTAGCTTTGAAGCGGCTGAAGCGAATGTTAGATTTCGGATCAGCATACGCAGCGAAAATTAAAATTTTTTATCCAAATCCTAGCAAGGATCCATGTAAAAGAGCATAAATCAATGTTAGAGTTTTCCCTTTTTGTGTGCTCATATTCTTTCTAAACAAAACTTTGAGAGATTGAGATGAATCATGAATCAAATGCCAGCCAAAAGGTATAACATCTTTATGGTATCTATACAGAGTGAATAATGACTTTTCACTCTCCACGAATCTGCTAGGATACACCTCTCTCACTAGGATTAAGATTAGTGCATTTTCTTGAGTGATTTAGGGTTTAATGGCAGCTAATGTGTATTATTAAAGTGCTGCCTTCAAGTTCTTTTTATAGAACTAAGGCATACCATATTCCTAGTCATACTAGGATAATGCTTCCAAAATCCTAATCTCACTTAACAACTATCATCTTATCCCTATCATAGAGAGAGTGAGGAGAGATAAGACTTATTAATTAATTATCTAATATTAGATAATAACATTATCTTATAATATAATTATCTAATATTAAAAATGGCATATAGTTATCCTATATTAGAAAATAATATTATCTCATAATATAATTTTCTAATATCTAATAACGTAATTATCTAATATTACTTTAATATCAAATAATATCACATAATATATCATATGTATTATGTGAAAATATATTATTATTTTAATAATATATATGCATGAAAATAAGCCTAATTAATTAAATTTTAGTCCAACTAAAGCTTAATTAATTATTATTTTATTCCTACTCCTTTTGTGTGACCCTATAGGTTCTTACTACATTGATAATAGCCCACTTATGGACCATAGATAATAAGTAGTATCTAGCAATACATCACTGCCACCTAAGTAGTAAAAATATCTATGACTCAATATTCACTTAATGTGTGAATAACACTTTGTAATATAGTCCCTTTTGTAACGATATCCAAATCGAACTAGAGGCATGGAATGCATCATCCTCGTTGATGTTCAATTAATGTTTCTTGATACCAAGTAGATTAACTTAAACAAATGATTAATATTTCATATTAATCCATTTAAGCATGATCATACATTTCTTAATCTCATTCAATTAAGGAGCCCAAGGATATTACTCCTACTATGTAATAGGAACAAAATTCCTATCTACGTCACTCACATCCCTCTGCATGATTTATGACACACCCAATCAACATCCTATAACACATCTTAGTTAATGGTGATACAGGAAAATATCAAAGTGTGTGACTCCTCATGTAGGGAACCGTAGTGACTTTAGGTCAAAGGACTACATGCATTGTGGTTACGTGAGAATAACTAATGACATATGACAATCCATGTAGTTTTGTCATTATGGGCCAGCCTAGTACATCTGTTTACTAATAATGTACTCATATATTGACTTGATATCACATATCCATAATCATTAATCACTATACATGCCAGTCTCGATATATTATTACTATCATTTTCGTAATAATACTTTACTAGGGGCATTTTAGGAATAGCAAAACTATTCCAAGGATAATTATTATATTAAGTTATAAATTGCGCAGATATAAAAAAATGAAAATAAAATATAATAATTGTATTACCTAAAATAAAACATAATACATTATGCATTATTACAATCATCTTTATAATTAACTCCTAGGACACACACCAACAACAAAGACAGAGGCTTTGGAATTTGTAAAATAAATCATGGAGGAGTGAGTCTAATTTTCAATGAGTGAATAATTTATAAGAATAATAATATTTCATATTGACTTACCCAACGAACTATCCTTCTTTAACAATTCATATTACATTTAAGTATATTAGAAACCAAGATGCCAATAAAAATGAAGTTAACACATAATCATTTTATTTTCAATATCTTATATAAGAATACTTAAGGATAACTACAATTAAACCATATCCCATTTGAAATGATAAACAATAGATAAAATATAACTATCCATCTTTTGTCTCTCGGGTTAGCTTTATACTCTCTACAAGTGTTCCATTCTTATCCTTCTAGGGTCTACCTTATACCCTCCATAAGCATGTCATTAGGAATTTTCCATTCATACTCATAACATCACCCTTATCACATTCCTCATCTTTATTAGCATTCGTAGCAAGATTCATAATCCAATTTTGAACAATAAAGCTCAAGCTCTATCCAATACAGTTGCAATTCAATTTTAATGTACATCATAATAATTATTAGCATCACTATACCCTTTTTTGTATAGCTATAAGCATTCACATATATCATAATAATTAATTCATAAAATATTTCTCACTATATCTCATCCTATCAGTAATGCAATAAGTTCATTACAACCTATATTATATCACACAACTTCTACTTTCTCATGTCATGGTATCACACAAGTTCTATTTTCTCATGTCATGATTACCCAACTCATGTAATCGTCTTATACTTATCATAAACCACTCTATCTTTAATGCTTGTGAACAATTATTCATGTTGGGCCATTATAAATTATGAAAACATAGAACAAATTAGGTATTGTTTAGTATATGGTCACTGTGGTTGTGACCTTTAATTTTATGAATAACTCAAAAATTAAGGATATATTATTCATAAAACTTATTTCATGTGAAAATAGACTCAATTAGCTTTTCATGAATAGGTCATTTGCTCAAATCAGTTAAGTTTTAAAAGAGTTATGCTTTTTTAAAGATAGACACAAAAGTTTATTTTTTAAAATTTTAAGTTTTTTTACCTCTATTCATTATTTTGATGATATATCAAAATATATATATAATATTTTGTTTTGAAACTAATTCAATTTGAAACTAGACTCAAATACCTTTAAAATAATTAGTAATTTGTTTTAAAAAATGTAAGATAAAGAAGTTATGCCCTTTTAAATTTGGCATAAAATTCTATAGTTAATGAATTAATTAATTAATCAATTCATCCACTTAGTTTTGCTTCTGGACCCTCAGAATCGATTGGTTACTTGATTTTGAAGCCTACTTTTACCTTTAGACCCTCAGAATCGATTGATCAATTGATTCATACATGAAAATTTCAATTTTTTGCAAAAATTTCATTGTTCATCTAATCCTAAATGCCCTCTAAACACATATTTACATACTAAACTTTGATATAATCATTAATACACCTATTTAATATCTAATATCACCTCTCCTCATCATTTATTACTCTCATCACATTAAATTAAACATGATTCAAGAAAAATTACAAAACAACTCATATTTCATCAATACCACCATATGACCACAAAATTTATAAATTTAGTTGGATTATCCACTCACCTTGCATGGAAAAGGATGCTAAGGAGCTAGTTTGAAGATGTTTCAACCTTAATCACATCAAAACTCATAGATTTTAGAATTATTGTTTAGAATACCTAAGAAAACCAAGTAAATCTCAAATCCTTCATCAACCAAGAAGAAATAGGAAGGATTTTTTATGAAAGTAATTTTTTTATCTTGATTGGATGAAGAAATCAAGAAGAATGGAGGTTTTCCTTACTTGTATGATGGAATGGTGTAGAGATTATGTAAAAAGAGCTAGGAGATAAAATAAAATAGGGAAGATTAAAGTTTGGGCATGAAATAAAGGAAATAGGGCCTAAAAGGCCTTTTTGAAAATTGTTCTTAAACTTCTTCTATACTTACATGCTCACTTATATTAGTATATCAATTTATACTTCATGATTCTAATAAATTTTTTCCATTAAAATTTCACCCAATTCATATTCTTATTTTTATTGACTCTATTTTATTCTATATTTTACATATAAAATTTCTAATTCTACTAGTTGCTTTAGCTATTCTTTTTTACAAAATAATTTTTTATTTTCTAATAATTAAAAAGGGTGTAACAATTAGTTTGGATTGATAATTATCATCTTTATTTATTCTTAAAACTCTTACTATATAATTATGATGTAACTTTTCTTTATCTATATAATTATTCTAGAACTCTTATATGGGCTCCTACATGGCCCAAATAACTTCAATATAATTAATTTAAGTATGTGATGTATATTTTGTACATATATAATATTATTCTATTTACCTTATGATTTTTATAAAAATGATTTGTGATGAATAGTGAGTTAGCCTGCACATTTTCTTTTCAAGAGGAAAAGGAAAGAAAATTGATCTTCATCTTCATTCAAGGTAAATATAAACCTTTTCCAAGGAGTATTACCCTAAATTGCATCCATTAGGTTTCAAACCATAATAATTTCTTATTTGTTTCCTGAATTCAATATTATTACCAAAGTATACTAAATCAAAATAGGTCTTATAATTTTTTTAAGTCATTCTAACTTACTCTTATTTTATTGTGTTTATTTCATGGTTTGAACTTCCAAAATTTTCAAAAAGATTCCTTCATAAATATCCTTCTGCCTTCTTGAGAAATATTCAAGAAAATGCTATTCAGATAAATTTCATAAATCTATTGTTTAAATCATTTGTAATCTTATCTAATAATCCATCTCTCCTAAAAATAATTTCTAAAAAATTATTTGTGACTTTCTAATATTATGATATTTTCTAGAATCACTTCATCAGTATTTTTTATTTTTCTAAGGCTATTATGTTTCAAATATTTCCAATATATAAAAATAAACTTTTTCTATTTTGACTCCTAAGGAACTACTGTATTTTTTATTTCAAAATTGCTTTTAGAAAGAAAGGAAAAAAAGTCCTAGTGTTTTTTAATTTAAAAGATTGAACTTTATTAACTATGCACAACTGATTTCTAACTTAATAGAAATAGAAAGACTTTTAGTGAAAATTGCAATTTTATTTTTCTACATCATGTATACTTTTTTGAAAATAATCAAATTCAAAAAGTTGGTTTAGTTTACAATAGCTCATAAAAATGTTCGGTTGATATCTTTATACCAATTTCTACATCATGTATACTTTTCCAACTTATGAATTATTATGAAAAATTGCTAATTTTTTGTTAAATAAAAATTATATAATGTACCAATATTTCATACTTATATTTAAGTATGATGTAAAAACTAATATTTTATATATGCACATGTCCCCTAAAAATTTTCTTTTTTTTTTCTGTTCTACCCTTATTAAGGAGTTAATATTCCACCATTCTTTGTAAAATATCAGAGAAATAAGTAGGCTCACAATATGGTTAATAAATATAAAAGCCCACCTAATTTTGTATGAAAACCTCTTTGGTCATACATGTATAGTAAATAGATATCATTATGCTTTAATAAACATATTCTCATATACATATAGTGTAAAATAAAGAGTAAACAACCAAATTGATATTTGAAAGATTATGAAGATATCAATTTAATACTCAAAGATATCTTAACACCAATTTAGTAATGCTCATGTTTCATCCATTAGAATTATGTAGATGACACATATTTAAAAATACTTGGTTGGTACAAAAGTTAAACTTCACTAGAACATTGTTATTTAAAAAGGTTTATAGAAATTTATTTGAAATCTCAAAAACCCTAATTCTTTTGTTGATAAAATTCATAAACCATAAATCTTTGATCCTTCACGCTTTTCATGAACTCTCAAGTTAGCTAATATTGTCATATCAAAAAATGAGTATATTAGAATAAAGCCAAGTCTAAATTTCAAGTAAAAATAACTCATCATGTAAAATTTAGTGGTAGTAATTCTAAATCAATGTAAAATTTTCAAAATCGATACTAAATTGATGTTAGAACATCTTTCAACTACTAATTTGATAATTCACTCTAAAATAAATTTGATTTTATAAATTCATACTTTCATCTTCATGAAACTCTCTTTCATTGATAACTATTTCTAAAATCATTCTACCTAGTATAAATTTCATCATGCCTTTTGAAAACTAAGTTCTTTATAATATAAGATGTTATATCATTCATATTCTAAAATTAAAACCAAAGGGAACTTGCAATTTAACTCATAGTTCATGGATTGAGATACAATATTAGCACATTTGAACATTGTCCCATACCAAGTTTGGTACATATATATATTGTCTTATACTAGCTCATATATTGGTCATCTTTACAATAGTTAGGTCTTATCACCACACCTTTGAATGAATCATGGCATGCCTTATACTTTATTTTACCATATGCTCTAATGCGCCTATGAACACTCTCCAATTTATTAAATAGTCCACAATCACATTCAACTCTTTGATCATGCAGTGGTTATCTTACCTTTTTCATCTAAAGTAACTATTTGTCCTTTTATCAAAATGATGATTTTTTCCCTCTAATTTTAGGGTTCACTTATTCTTGCCTACCCTTGGTTTGCTTACTTTCGTAGTCTAATTATGCCATTCCTTTTAGTGTTGCTTTCCTTAACATGAATTTTATATTTATATCAAATGGCCAAACTAACCCGTTCTACTTAAATTTGGCATACAATCATAATAAAAAATACCATTCTTTTTATGCTACTTTTTATTTAATTATCTTAATATTAGTTATTTATTTGAAGATGACCTAAGTAAAGTTTCATAGGTATTTGTTATAAAGTTCTTTATCATAATTTTGCATGTATATTCAATTTAAAACTAATTAATAATTGTATTTGTTAAGTTATAATTATTAGTGATGAGTTAAAAAAATAAACATATAAATTTGTGAATAGGAACTCTATAATAAACATTCATAGAACTTCACCTAAGTTTTCCCCTATTAATTTATCAACTACAAATAATTGGAAGATTTTAGAAAATAAATGGTTTAATATAAACATAATTTAAAGAAAAAGAAGTCAAGTAGAACTCTTACTCACCTTAAGAGGAATGGAGAGTGCTCTCAAAATCTATCTTAGAGTATCCTTTTAGAACCTCTTAATTTCCCTTTTCCTTGGAAAGACATTACTGCAACCCAAGAAAAAGAAAGCTAAAATTTAGGAAAGAAAACAACAAAGGTAAAACTTGGCCTTTTAGGCCAAAATACTTAACCTAGGCTTTCTCTCCCACAAAATGCTAGGTTACAACCATGTTTCTATGAATTTCTCTTTTTTAAAGAACCCCAAATATGAAAGTAGGATTGTGATTTGCACTAAAAGGCCCTTATATAATGTCTAAAGTTTGGCTAATTAATGGGTTGATTAGGTTCTATACCACCTTTATGACACAAAAGTACAACCCATCTAGTACAAGGGTTAATCCAAACTGGTCCAATTGTGTTTAGCCTAATGCTATATATACACACACTAATCTACTTAGGATATTATCAAGGGTATAAACAAGTCATGCTACTCATAAGTAGAAAAATGTATTTTTAGTTTTATATTATATATAAATAATATAATACATAAACAATTTAATTACATTAGTGCTTACTAAAACTATATGAAGAATTATAAATTGTATAAACTCACCTATATTCATATTCATATTTATTATAAGTTCGAATTTGAATATTCTATATTTGACAAGATATTTTAGACAAATAACATAATTTTCAAGTAATCTCATTTAAACACATATTTGAATTAGACTTGAGTTTGAAAAGTTTAAGCCTAAGCTTCTTTATTTTTTGCAAGATCAAAGTTGAACAATTGATGTTTGGCTCATTTGCACATCTACGCATTACGTATGCATCTTAAATGCGGGGTACATGTTTCACTTTGCCTGGCTTCATTTTTTAAAATTTATGTATTTAAACTATCTTCATAGTTTCTACTAAAATTCTCTGCAAAACTTCCACGTCATTTGAGCATGGGCTGAAACTACAACGCACTGTTTTACGTTTCGTGTTTGTGGATGGATAATACAGGCATACAACCCAAAGGAAAAAAAAAAAGGGGGGGGGGGGGGGGGGAGAGATCACGGAGGATGTCCCAAACTACGGCAATTCTTTTCCGTGTGGTGTCAGCGAGAAGGAGCCGCCCAATTTCCTTCCGAGTCTAGACAATGTCAGAGGTGGTCCAAGAACGACTCCAGGTGCCTCATTTAGCAGATCAAGCAATATCTGGTGCTCCAAATTAGTTTCATTCCAGCCCTTTGCTGAATTTTCATTTTCCTTGGCCTGTTTAAGTGAAATTCTTTCGCTTCTTCAAAAACTGATGCCAATTGACTTTGTAAAGGTGTCCTCTTCTTGACAAAGATTTGTTCCATGAACCAAGATACAGACCAGAAGCAACAACCAGATCTCTAATGTGAGATTCAGCTGGGTCCTTTAATTGGACTAATTCAGGCTGAAGAGGGTCCTGTTTAATCGGGGAATCGTCAGGGCTGTCCGACTTGAGTCGATTCAGTTACTTCCTTAGCCCCCGTAAAAATCAACCCGAAGAGAAAAATGAAAACAATAATATGAAATCTCAACTGAAATGTAGATTGCAAGTATTGCATTGAGGCAAACAAAGGATTTTTCCTGAAAGTGAGATTTTCAAAGCATAAATGCAAGACAATTTAAACTCTTACAGATTTTAACCAAAATCAGACTAAATATAGACTGGTCCCAATGAATTAGTCACAATATGTTATATCAGTAAGAGGATATATGCGCTCTAAAAGCAACTGATGTAAGAATGAAATCAAGGAGTTTATTAAATATGAAAATGGGCACCGAATATAGCAGAAAGGCAGTTCAACGTCCACTGAACAGACTGCAGGTTGTGTTATGTGCAAATACAGTAAAACCAAAAGGGGGCAGAAAAATGAAAAAAATGTAACAGCCTCTTCATGAACTAAGTCCCCAATATCATTGCAGAGAGCAAAGCAGCTACATCTATCATCTCCTCACCTTTCAAATTAGAGCTGATATCCCTGAAAACCTGTGGCATAGCACTATCTTCCCTTGAAGATTCATCTGGAGCTGATACCGGACTTAAATACTCAGTTTGCCTCAAAAGCTCTTCCTGAGCAATGCTGCAATACAGAAACAGGACTAGCAAGTACCTCGGTAAGGTTTCCCCAAAAGGGATATAGCAAAAAATCAAGTGATCAGGAAACCAAACACAAAATAGAACTGAAAACAAATTCAAGGCAGGAAGTTCTCAACAAATATATAATTTATTTACACGCCTCTCACCACAGCTCGCAAGAACTGTTGGCATACATGCGACATCTCTCACCATCTGACCATATTCATTGCTGTGTGATCTAACCCTTAATTGAATCCTATTTCCAAATAATTCTCCTCTAAGAGTGAAACTACGCCTAAAATTGGAAAATTTTCCTTTAATGCTAAATCTATATTATTTTTCCGCCTTTTGACATCAATGACACGGTTGAGTCACTTCAAGCTTCCTTCTAATATGAGCACTAGATAATAAGCATGGGTCCTGCAGACGAAGCTTCGCAGATGGAGTTCCCGAAACTGGAGTATACAAGGACCTAACAAGGCTCCTAGCGGACAACTCCTCAAAGATCGGTTTGCATTTCTTTTTCAAATTCCAAAAATGTCACTTCTGTACGATCTTATTGATTGTGAGCAGAGTAAATTCATTCCAGCACCTCTAGTCATGATTTCTGTGACCCGGTTTGCTAGTTGGCTTGCTATTCTTTAAGAATCTGACGAGTTATCACTGCAAGTCGCTGCAATTCCACCTTCTTTAACCACAGAACCCATTTTTACAGTCTTCCCTTTTAGTTCATACTGTTGGATTTATGTGAACATGTGTGCACATATAAATCCAATAAATATACAAAAATGACTTAATAAGTTTGATGCAATGATAAAATGAGTAGCGACAACCTTAATAAAGCTCAACTTAGTTTATAAACAACTCAAACTAATCTAAGCATGTTTGGATTAGTTGAAGTTAGCTTATAAGAGCTCACGACTAGCTCATTCTAGCTCAAACCAACTAGATCCAACTAGATAAGTGACAGTTAACTAAGGTGAAGTGACATTAGTAAAGGTAGCTAAATGGACTAAATGATGTGGTACAAATGTGTGACACATCATCACCATGCGAATAAATAGATGGATGACAAGTGTCATCATTAGATTGTCAACAAGTATTGCAATATTGCCAATATGAAAGGTAGTTATTGGTTGTCAATAATTATTTCCCTTTGTTGAACTCACATGTCACTTCAGAAGGTAGTGACCTTTTGTGAGGAGACATTCCTTTCAATGAAGTAACACATCTCTTCTAATGATTGTGACTATTTGTGAAGAGACATCTATGGCAATTTGTGTAGCAATAGATATATACATAATTTAGAAGAAAAACACTCCTTCCATTTATGCTCCCTTTCCATTAAGATCTGGTTTTGATTTACACAAGATTCTACAAGAAAGGTGGTAAACAAGTGTTTGTTTTCATTCCAACAGAATTTGATTGCAAGTTTAGCCTTTGCTAATTAATTGTGTTTTTTCTTCCATCATATTCAATTGTAGCATAACTAATTCTACAGAGGACAAGTAAATATCCATGATCCTATAATTATTTATGAAATTACCTAAGAATTCTCTTCAGTGGTATCAGAGTTTTGGTTCTATGACATACTTGTTCTTGTGCTAAATATGTGGATTTTATAATGATTAATATGTTTCTATGTGTTTTGGAAGTGATGAAATGTGAAAATAAAAAGAAAATCTCATTTCTAGACATATATTGTTGCAATGGGCATATAGTAAGTGTAGACATGTTGTTCCAAACGTTTTTATATCTAATGTCTTGGTAACGCTTATGATTATGATAAAAAAATGTTTATCTATATATGTTCAATGATATTTGGACAATTTCTTGATGTTCTAGAATGCTTTAGCATGTTTGAAGATAAATTTATAATATTGATTTGTTTATATGTAATGTAAAACAAAAATGAGTAATGGAACATGTTGTATTTAGTAATTCTCTATATGTTCTATGAGAATAAAAATGATTCTTGATAATTAGTTTGAATATGTTTCAAAATAAGCCACATGAATGATTCTGGATAATTAGTTGGAATATGTTTCAGAATAAGCAACATGCATGTTTTTGTGATTAATATGTTGTTTATGAGAATGCATGTTTTTGTGATTCTTTAAACTCATTCAAACATGTTGGATGATGTCATTTCAGGTGTTAATTTGATGAGTTCATATGGAAACATGTGTTAAAACTTTGTAACATGAGTTTTTGTTAGGTATTTAGAATGAGGAAAATTAAATAGTATAGATGTATTCATGTAAACATGGACTTAATTGTATGGTTTTACTTTACTTTTAGTACATTTAGCATGAATAGGCTATATTATTCTGTTTTAGTTCATAAAATGCCTAATTATGATAAAAATGCTGAATATGGTACTTAATTTTAGATGGCAAATGCTACAAAGAGCATTATTGCTGAGTTAAACAAAAACCTAAAGCTGAATGGCAATAATTATAATATATGGCTATAAAAGGTCTAGTTCATTCTCATAGAACAAGATGTCTTGGATGTTATAACCAAAATGGTTGAAGAACCTCCAATCAATGCTCCTCTAATAGACTATGATGCTTTCAAAAAGAAAGGCACCATAACACGCATCACTTTACTTAATGCAATGGTTAATGATCTTATGGTGGAATTTTTCATGCTTGAAAGTGCCAAAACCATATGGGACAAGGCCAAGGAAAAGTATGGATTTATTTCATTAGACAAACAAAGAGTGTTAATTCTAAGGTTTAAGAATTACATAAAAAGTTAGAAAATAACATGAGCACTCATTTAAAGGAAATGTCTGGAATGATTGCATGTTTAAAAGTATTTGGGCATAGCTCTCTTCCTGATGAGGAGTGGCAATTGATGAAAGTCAATTTGCGCCATAATGTTAAAATCAAAACCTTTGATGATATTGCACGACATTTTTTTTAGAAGCAAAAGTTATGGACAGTAGAAACTCTTCCAAAGCATATGTTGTTGAAACTTCTTTTTCCTAATGGAAAAAAGAAGAGGAATAAGAAGAAGTCTAAAAGGAATAGTTTCAACAAGGGAGAAAGGTCTTCTAGTGTGAAGTTCAAGAAAAATGGAGAGCACAAAACTAAAAACAAAGACAAAGTTAAATGCTTCTGTTGTGGTAAAAAGGGACATTTTGCCAAAGAGTGCAAAGAGCCCAAGGTACAAATCCTTCCACTTCTTTTGAACATATTTTATCATGTATTTTCATAACAGAATCTAATTCTTTGTGGGTTTTGGATTTAGGAGCCACAAATCACATTGTGAGAGATCATGACCTATTTGTGCAATTTCTTAAGGGACAAAGTTTGTTTACATGGAAAATAATGTAAATTAGAAGTGAAAGGAATAAGGACTTGCAAAGTTCCTATAAACAATGGAAAGAATTTAGTTATTATAAATTGTTTATATATACCTATGATTTGTAGAAACTTGGTTTCTATAACATGTTTATTGCGTTTTGGATTTAGCTTGGATTTCTATGGTGATGTACTTAATATTTATTTTAGTAATGATATCTTATGTACTTGTTTTTTACATGATGGTTTATTTGTATTGAATACAATTTCTAGCAATTATAGTTTAAGTAATTGTCTTATAACCGAATCTAATGAAGAAAATATTTGGCATGCAAGGTTGGGGCATATAGGGCAAGATAAGATGAAACAAGTTAGCTAAAAGTGGTTTACTTGGTTCCATATCAAAAGTAACCCTCCTAACTTATGAATTTTATCTCATGGGTAAGGCAATAAGAAAAACTTTTAGGAAAGCATCACATAGTAAGAATCCATTGCAATTAATTCATTCTGACATTTGTGGTCCTATGAATGTGATATCTAGACAAGGATTTAGATATATTCTCATATTCACAGATGACTATACGAGATACACCTACATCTATCTTCTTAAGCATAAAAGTGAAGCATTAAGGTACTTTGAGACTTATTGCACTTTAATGGAGAATCATAAGAAGATCAAGCCATTTTAGGCTGATCGAGGTGGTGAGTATATGTCTAAAGTATTCAAGAATTTATATGTTAAGAAAGGGATAATTCGATAATTATTTATTCCTAACACACCTCAATAAAAATGGAGTGATAGAAAGAAAGAATAGAACTCTTATGGATATGGTGGAACCATGATGGTAGAGGTCAACATGAAAATTTCTTATTAGGGAGATGTGTTACTCACCACTATTTTTATACTTAATAAAATGCCATCCAAATAAGTTAAAACTACTCCTTATGAGTTATGGTTCAGTAAAAGGCTGGAGTTATGTCACTTGAAGCCATGGGGCTATGCAGCTTATGTCCATATACCAAATCATAAATTTAGTATGTTAGAACCAAGAAGGAAGAAATGCATCTTCCTTCTATAGTCTGAACACATCAAAGGTTATGTGTTCAGTGAGTTGGAAAATGAGGGTAGTTTTGATAAATTCAAATTAAGGGATGCAACATTCTTAGAGAATGAATTTCCTAAGAGAAAAAATATTGAGAATAAAAGTTCTTTAGAAGAATTTAATGAATATGAATTATCTAACACAAGTGATGTGTTAATACTATCTCCTCTGAGTGGGAGGGATGTTAAGACAAATGGAAACTTAGAGGTTCCAATGGTTCATGATCACCAAAATCATCATATAGAGGATGCTAATGATGATTAAAATGGTAATGGTGATCAAAAGCAAGTCCTAATGAATAAGAAAGTGTTACCTCAATAAGAGCCCTTTGAATGTACAAATACACACGATGAGTCCCCAAATCTTCCTAATTTATGTCATTCACCACGACAGTTCAAATCACTAAGCAAGTGGTGGATATTAGACCAATCTGAGGCTCATAAAAGCACATTTGAGCTTGATGAACCAAAAAAATGTAAAAGAGGCTTTTAGTGGTTTAGATTTTGAAAAATCGATGGTTGCAATGCAAGAAGAATTAAACTCAAAATATGCCAATGGGGTTTGCAATTTAGTGAATCTATCTTAAGATTGAAAGGCTATTAGGAATAAATGAGTCCTCAAAATAAAGAGGAGATGAAAAAAGGTTCCTTACCTCAATGCCATTGGATGGCTAATGTATTTCATGTTGTTTACATAATCTAACATTAGTTAAGCTATAGGCATGTTGGCTTACTATTCATCAAATCCAGGCCCTAAGCATTAGAAGTGTGTAAAAAGGATCTTTTGGTATCTTAAGGGAACCATAGACTTATGGTTATGTTACTAAGGTGGCACATTAAAATTACAATGGCACACTGATGTTGGTTAGGTTGGAGATAAAGATGATTGCAAGTCTACATCAAGTTATATTTTTCTGCTTAATAATGTTGCTATCTCTTAGAATAACAAAAAGCAAATTTGTATGACTTTATCCACGATGGAGACTAAGTTTCTGGCTGGAACAGCTACCATACAAGAAGCTTTATGGCTTGGCTCTTTCCTTAATCATTTAGGTTTTGTAGAACCTAATAATAAGCCAATAACCATCTATTGTGATAGTATGGCAGCCTTGATGTACACAAAGGATCCAATATCATAGGAAGACTAAGTGCATAAAGATTAAATATAATTTTATTTAGGATGCAATTAAAGAAAATGAAGTTCACACAGAGTACAATCTTATGGGCTAAATAATTGTGGATCCTTTGACTAAACTACTATCACCATCATTGTTTACAAAGCATGTAAAGGAAATAAGCCATCGTAGATTGTAACATTATGAAATCTTTATGTTTGTCATTTCGTAGTACCATTTTATGAATAATTGTATTCAATTTTTTTTGTGAGATTTATTCCATGTTTGTTATACTTGTTGCATATTTCTATGATCATAACAAAGAAGGAAAAAATTAAGGTATATCGAACATAGGTTAAAGGATTAGTTTTCTCACATGAACAATCGGCTTCTATTCTTTATGTAAGAATAGAAATGAGATTATTCAAGTGAATAAACATAGACTATTCTATTTTAGTATTGAGTAGGAATTATGATTTATTTCGAGGGAGTTACATGTCCAACTTGTAACTACTTAAACATTTGGATCGCCTTGATTTAAATAATTAAAGATGAGGTAATGTTTGATTTACTGCACATGTATGGCCACATATACATGTAATAAACCTATGTAGGTGTGAGTTCTCATGAGTGAGAATTCATATTTAATTAATGAGTTTGATTAATTAACACCAATATGGTAATGTGTTAAACATACACTCCTAATATTAATTATTCTCTTATGGAAGATTATAATATTTTACTCAAATGGGAGTTTTATTAGGAAAGACACAAAAAATGATTTAAGAGGGAGAATGACAACTTCCTCTGTGGGGTAAATCATTTAGTTATGTAAATATTACCATATGACAGAAACAAAGAAAACAAAAGTGTTATCCCTTGTCCTCTTGTGTGTGAGTTTCTTAGCCGATGCTCTCAATGACTATTGGGTATTATTTAGTGTTTTGAATTATGTCATTCACTTTGATGAAAAGTATTGATAGACTAGCAAAAATGCAGTTGGTAGGAACCCACTCAAACAAATGTATAGTTAAAAACACTAGATAATTAGTGCAAAAAGAAAAGACTTTGTAGGATACAAATATTGTTCATACTTAAATAATAGCCATGCATATTACTTTGTGTAATATGGATTTGAGTATAAAGTGACTAAAAGAAAAACAAGTACTTGGCATATGGTATGGTTCATATTAATTAAAAAAGAATTGAACGTAGCCAGACTATGCATGAACAAGTCTTAGCACATCATAGGCTTGGCTAAATGATTTATGAATCATTTAGCATATGATAAGTTATGAGTTATCATTAGGTTGACATTCATGGTTGGTCATGAATAAAACAAGGATTGAGGATGAAAATCTCCTATGTACACTTAACCATTGCATAAGTGAGATGAACTCAATTAAATGCCTGAGGTTACATAACCTATTTGCAAATGTTTCTTGTGTATAATGTTATGATCTTAAATTTTTTTTTTATTTTCACTATTGACAATATTAAATATATCTTATACGAGTAGGAGTTCATAGGAACTCCTCTAAACATTGGTGTCAAATGCATAAGTACAACTTTATTACTAAGTTAATCTAGTGCTAGTGGGAGCTATTAGATTTATATGAACATGTGTGCGCATATAAATCCAATAAACGCACAAGAATGACTTAATAGGTTTGGCGCAATGGTAAAATGAGTAGCGACAAGCTTAATAAAGCTTAACTCAGCTTACAAACAGTTTAAACTAATTTGAACAAGCTTGGATTAGTTGAAGTCAGCTTATAAGAGTTCATGACTAGCTCACCCCAACTCAAATTAGCTAGACCCAACTGAATAAGTGACACTCAACTAAGGTGGAATGACACTAGTAGAGGTAACTAGATGGACTAGCTGATATGACACAAATATGTGACACATCATCACCATGCAGATAAATAAATGGATGATAAGTGTCATCATTAGATTGTCAACAAGTATCGCCATATTCCTAACATGAAAGGTAGTTATTGGCTACCAATAATTGTTTCCCTTTATTGAACTCACATGTCACTTCAAAAGGTAGTGACTTTTATAAAGAGACATTTCCTTTCAATAAAGTAATACGTCTCTTCTAATGATTGTGACTATTTGTGAAGAAACATATGTGGCAATTTGTATAGCAATAGATATATGCAAAATTCAAAAGAAAAATATTCCTCCTATTTATGCTCCCTTTCCATTAAGATTTGGTTTTGATTTACACAAAATTCTACACATGGTGAACAAGTGATTATTTTCATTCCAACAAAAGTTGATTACAAGTCTGGCCTTTAGTAATTAATTGTGTTCTTTCTTCCATCATATTCAATTGTAGCATAACTAATTCTATAGAGGAAAGTAAGTATCCATGATCCTATGATTGTTTATGGAATTACCTAAGGATTCCCTTCACATACTTTAATTGCTCTTAGACTTCCTCAGGAAAATCTTCAATACTATTTCTCTTGCATAAAATGCTTGATGAAATCCAATTCTGTTCATGATTGCAATCATTATCAAGACTAGGCTTCAATATTACATTAGTTAAGTGGTAGAAAAAAATCTATCAACTCTATTATGAGATTTCTTAAGTAAAGTGAAGTCTCCTTAAAGCCTACTTAAAATTATACTTAATGAAGGAGAAGACCTTTCTTGTTTAGCTAAGATAACATCTCCATCGTATGACCATGATGATGACTTGCTTCAAATGCTCTCTTGAATTTTTGCAATTCCTCCTTTTGAATATATTCCTATAGCTATGGTTTTCATACACCTCAACTCCAATTATCATTATATATGTCTTGGTAGAATGAATTGACTTTTCTGGCTAGAAAATTGAGTTAGAAGATCCCCGGCTAACAAAACCCATTCTGTACACTTCCTTCCTTGAAATTTCTTTGCCATAATTTTGTTTTAGTTAAAGTGTACTTCTACTCTGTAACTTACACTTAAGTTTTAATAATATCCACTAATTTTTATTTAAATTGATGTATCACTTAACTTTAAAAATAAATTCAATGTTGGATATTGTGAAAAATCACAAAAAAAACCCATGTGACCAGATGAAATGCTAATGGGTTAAAATAAAACTCCTTGTTGACTAAGGTAAAACTCTTAAAATCTTGTTTCTACTAAAATCATCTTCTCAATTGTTGATTACTCTATTTTGTTGCTACTTATGAAGGAGAAATGGTGGATATGAAACACTTGTAATGTCCCCAGCTCCATATATGGATAAATACATGACAACACCACCACATGCATGATGGCATTACCCTCATGATGCTAGGCTATGAGATGATTTTGATAATATAAAACCAACATCAAACAATCCTTTAATCAAATTAAAAAAAAAGAATGTAAACTATTCCACCTCTTATATCAATAATGATATCTCAAATTAAAGAAAGAGAGAAAAAAAAGAAAGAGAGAGAGAGAGAACAACCTGCCATCACTAAGATTCTAAAGTTTGATATGAAACAACCATAAGGTATCAATGCATTATATCTTATTTGTCTTGACAGCTTTAAAAAAATGAATCTTAGCATGTCCCACAAACAGACCCCTTGTACCTATTAAAAAACTGAAGTAATATGTCTAGAATATGTAACTTAGTAATAAAAAGCTCAAAATAGGAGAAATTCCATACCTGGAAAGTGCCTTTAACTCAATAGTGGGAAACTCAGAATAAAAAAGACTCCGTATCCTTTCTCTTTCGATGGTATAACAAAACAGTGTAATAGGGGATTGTAAAGAGGATTTTAGTATTAACATGATAATTTTAAGGCTTTTAATCCTAGTCAGCAAAGAATTTTGTTTTAATTCAGTCATAACTCCATAGTCCAGTCAGCATTCCATTCAATAACGTAGGATTTTTCTTCTAAGATAATGGATTATTTTCAATATGTTTGATATTAGGTTTATTTTTAATATTAGATGGTATAATTAATTTAATTTAATAAGAATGATTGAAATTTGAATAAAAATTGGAATGTGATGTGAAATTTTATTGGATCTGTCCCAATTCAGATATAATAAAAAAAAGGGTATTCTTGACATACTTCAGACAAGAGGAAGAGATTGGAAGCAATATGAGATAAATTTAATGCCACAAAGGTTAAATCTCCTTTAATAAGTCATCAAGTTCTTACAAGAACTTAGAGAGGAAACCCTCATAAGTAATCAAATTACATTCATGTTAAACGTAAAAAATTTGCCCTAGTATAAGGAACAAGCCTTTTAATATAACTCCTTAAAACCTTAATTAAAAAATGGACTTAAATGACACCAATTAAGCCCAAAATGCTCTAAAATGATGCAATACAAAATAAATACAAATTAAAAGTTGAAATACTATATTAAAGTCTAAAACACTAAATAATAGAAAAAGTTAAAAATTGCCCTAGTATAAGGAACAAGCCTTTTAATATAGTTCTTTAAAACCTTAATTGAAAAATAGGTTCAAATAATACCAATTAAGCCTTAAAATGCTCTAAAATGATACAATACAAAATAAATACAAATTAAAAGTCGAAATACTATATTAAAGCCCAAAACACCAAATAATAGAAAAAATGAATGAAGTAGTGTCAATTAGGACTATAATTGATGCGACATTAATGTAGGATTATCTCTTTAATGATATGGTAGTGACATGAATTATGGCTGATGTGGTACTAATGTGGCTTTACCTCTTTGATGATGCAATGGTGATAAGGCATGGAATTAGTAATGATGTGGGATAACTCAAATATTCTTTAACAATCTCCTCTAAGCTCACTTTCTTATAATTGCACACTCTTTGAAATTCACATCACTTAGGGTTGATTAGCTGAAATGCAACTTATAATTCTATTATGCTCCTCTAATCTAGCTTCTTCAAGCATATAAACTCTTTCCATAAGTGCTTAGAATCCTTCCTTGATCTTCTTAGCTTTAACTCTTGTTATTGGACTCTCCAATAAATGTGGAAGTGCCTCTTCACTTTTAAAATTCATATCACAATGTAAAATGCACATTTTGACTTTTGCTTTTTCTTTCATTTAAAACAAACAACAGAATTAGTATCTAGTGGCATCATATCTATTCCCAACATCCTTGCCACAAATCCCAGTACATTTTGCCTGCTACTTGATCACTTTGATAACTCATTAATCAATTTCTTCACAAAAACCACATTTGAATAATTATTCTGACCAATACTCTTCTACTTGACTATAGTACTAAAAATTCAAATCAAAGTACATTTCAGTTAAAGATAGAAAGGAAGGGAACAACATCCTCACAAGAAATTTAGGAAAAGATTAGTGTTAATGTCTTAAGATCTGACAAGCTAGGTGAAAAAAAAAAACTTAGTCAAATTTCTACTTCTGGACAGGAGGTTTTACATGCTTCTAATTGTAAAGCTAGGCTACATCGAAAAGATTCCATGCCTACAAAGTGACCAATATAACAAGGTTAAGCAGCATGCCATTAAAATTAATATAGCAAAAATTGCGCAAAATAAAATAAAAGTTGAGTTTTACCTATTGAGCATAAATATTTGAAACAAAATCTATAAGGTTGGCAACCTGTATACATATTCCATAACCAATTGCTATTTCACCTTAGTTATTGATACTTGTTATAATCTAAAAACAAATTAATCACCTATTTCTCTTCAATTTGATAAATAAATCATAACGTTTTAGTGCAGATTTGTAACTTGTACTTAAACCAAAGCTACCCTTCAGTAGTATGAGTAAATCTCCAACATGTAAATTAATACTTACCAGTATAACTTCTATTTTGAATATGGAATTTCTCAGTCATGCTTCTCTTATTGAACTCAAGAAAGTGAAATAAACCTCCCATGCAAACAAAAAAAGTCCCATTTTAGTTTAGCCAAGACTATCTTAAACCAAAAAAAGTCATGCTTCTCAATTTTAACTTCCATGTCTCACCTAAATATAGTAAAAACTTATTATACTCCCATTTTAGTTTAGCCAAGACTATCTTGAATGAAAACTTAATATATAAAGGCTTTAACTTTGTATTAAAATGTAAGCAATTGCATTGTATTCAATATATAATCAATGATTTTCCTTAATTAGTGGGTTAAGAGTATAGTAAATGGGTTGTTAATTTTTTAAAGTAGACCCACTATTTAGGGCTTCATATTATATTGACCCCTAATCTTTTTTGTAATAACATTTTTTATTATATTATAATATTTTAATTTTTACTAATGTTATTAATATGTCCTTTTTAATACAAAATGTTTACATAATAGTTTTTAATAACTAGATTAATGATATAAAGAAACATTATTAACATGAATCAAAAAATTAAATCATTTATAATAATAATGGAAAGTTTTTAGAAGAATTTTTTAATTAATGTATATTTAATAACAGTCATATTTTTTTGTTCATTTGGATTTCTAGCAAATTTCTTAAAATATTCTTTTTTTTCAAATGGCAAATTTCCTACCAAATAGTATTTTTTATTTAATTTTGGACTATCATTTTTTGTCATATGATTATAGTTTTAATTTTGAACAATTTTATAAATTATTCACTAATCCATATGATTTTTATAATAAATTGTGATAAAGACTTCCATATAATGTGGTATCAATACATACAATTATTAATTGTTCATATTAAAATATAGGATATATTAAACTTTATTTGATAGTGATTTTGTCCAATTTCACTTGACCTATATTTTTAATTGTTATAATTCACTTACAAGTATTTTTAACCATTAACATTTTATTTACTTAATTTTTTATCCAATTTTAAATTTGATAATCATGTACAAATCATATGATCTCCTTTGTCCCAAATTCCTTAATTTAAACCGAATTTGAAGCTTAATTTTAGAGACCATTTGCACATAAAGCACGCCTAATTGTTTTAAATTATTCTAACAAATCTTTGATGAAAATTAGGATTCTTTTTAATATCAATGTTAAATTAGGTCTATTTTTACAAATTTTGGGACTACAAAAATCAAGTGCATTACATATGATTTAAAATATTTTATTCAATTTAGTATGACTTATATTAAATAAATTTTTAATAAAGTTGCTTGTGATTATTTTAATTGTAATTTATATTTAACAAGTGAATGGAATTTTAAGAATGTGGAATTTATTTAAAAATGATTAATGTAATTTGTTTATGATAGTCAAAATGGTGTTTACTATTTACTTAAAACCTTAATCCCTCATTTCGATAGAAGAATTTTTGTTACTGCAATGAATTAATCATGCACTTACATAGAATCCTTTAATCTTATTTAACATAAGAAATTTTGTGCTTTCACATTTTACTTTTTATTTATTTAGTTATCTTGATTTAACTAGTACTTTTGCTATAGATTATTAATTATTAATCAATTAATAATATTTAAGTATTGCATTAAGGCCTGCATAAATAATAAAAAACTATGCAACAATTTAAGGCCTAAACGTAAATTCATTTGAAATTTTGAACCCATCCAAGCATCCATATATTTGAGCTACAGCTAACTCAATCTACTTGAAAAGTTCTGGGGTTATTTCTTAATTATCATTTCTTACAGAAATAAAAGCCACACTTGAATAACAATAAAAAATAGCTTGCTCTTTAGATAAAAACCTCCTACATGTCTGGACTTGATTTATGAATCAATACAAGCATCCATGCCTTAAATTTTCACCAAAGGCGTGGGGGAACTCACCTTTTAGTTTTACCCAATGGTTCCATAGGATACTTTTATATAAGATGAATAGCCACTATAGCAACATAATATAAATACCAAGAATTCTCAAAGTTTAGGGAAAAAATGATAATAAACATTCAATTTACATTTAAATAATTAAACTTCCATAGAAAAAGTGCAACAAAATAAAACCAATTAGGGAAAACAAGCTCAATTGAATTGTATTTCCAAGCTAATTAATTTTTTTTAATGATTACTAGAAAACCAAACACCACAACACGCTTGGAAGGCATGACGGCACAGATGATAATTATTTTAACAAAAATAAGATAAAATAAAATAAAATAAAGTCATCTTTAATTTTTTAAAGTAAAAATAAGAATCCAAAAATATGGATAAAACAATTTTTTTACTAGATAAAATGATCCAAGAGTCTAATTATATGTGAGGAAGGAATTAGACATCCACAACATCTATTTAAAAATAATTACTATAAAATTAATTATTTAATAGATTATGGCCACAAGAAAATGTTATTAATCCTTCAATAATCATAGCAATAATAACAATAACAATAACAATAATTATGAAAAAAAATAAATTATGTAAATTATTTAAATATCTCAGTGGTATTGACTTACTACTTTATCAAAAGGAGAGAGAAAAGTGTTATTGACTGGCCAAAACCATTACTATAGGACATGAAAATGAAAGAGTGGACAAGAGAAATTATGAAAGTAAAAAAATTTAAAATTTAAATTGATAAAATAAGAAAAAATATTTGCAAAAGATGAACTTGAGCCCTCGCATCTTTAAGAGAAGGATCAAAGTTCACGTGGTTCATAAAGTTATTGATTTATTATTTATATATTTTTTAAAAAGTTTAGTTTTAATTTAAAAGATACAAATAAAAAAGTCAAAATATCAATGATTTTAAAGTGTAATGGGAAAAAATAGAAAATAAAAGGAATCATTTTTTAGTATTTTATATTTTTTTAGATTTTTATTGTATAAGAAAAAATGATAAAAATAAAAATTTGAACTTGTCCAAAAATTTTTCATAAGCCAAACTAAAATTATAAATTAATAAAAATAAATATCACAAATTAAATAAAAATATGTATGCAATACTAACACATCCTATCATTCTTCTAAAAAGATCTGCATTAATTGGCAATAGAAATTTTGCTAAGTTTAATCCATTCAACCTTTGTTATATATATATATATATATATATATATATATATCAATAAAAGAAAAGAAAAAATCCATCATATTTATCTATAGATGTAGAAGAGAGAATAACAATATTAGGAGTAAAGGAGCCTATTAAACATCATTACATGAATGCCAAATTCATATATCACTATAAACATACTTATCAATCATAATGAAGAAACCACGTGCAAAGGTTAAACACAAACGACATTAATTACCCTTATAATTAAAATAATTACAAAATATTAAAACTCTATTAAAGTAAATTACCTTTAATTGGATAAATTACAATAATAAAATTAAACACTTGGATCAAGGATCAATAGTAAAAAAAATTATGCATATGTGAACAAACCTCTTTAAATTGGGTTCTCTTCGATGATTAACACCCAAATTAGCTGATTATGTGACCGTAGTTGCTTCTTCTATTTCGATACAATAAAGATCTTTCACTTGATTACCATTCTCCTTTCTTTTATTTTCACTCTCCTCACTTTTTCAGAATTTCACCAATCAATCTTTGACGTTATCTCTATCTCTCTTTATTTTCTTATTCTTTTTTTTCCTCTAATTTTTTTCTTTTCTTCTCTTTGTTATTCCCACAATCTTATTTTTTATCCCTTCTTCTCTAACTTAATCTCTATATTATATATTAGTCATGATATTTTCTACCTTCTATTAGTATTATGATAAGCGTCATTCTCATAACTTGCCATATATCAATTTGTTATTTCTTCTCAATCAATACTATGCTACAATAAGTCACATTAGAATAATCAATCTCTTCTTAATAAATATTGTATTGCGATAAGTTACATTCATACAATCAATATAAGAGATTAAATATCTTATTTCTATATAGTAATTTATATTATATTAAAAAAAATCTCTTGATTTCTTTCCCTCGTTTATTGCATTTTTATAATCTTTAATTTATTGAATTTTTTTAATTTTAATGCATTTTCTCCCTCTCACGAGTAATCTATCCAATATCTTTGATTTATGATTTTTAATTTTCTCAAATAAGAGCAAGTAAAGACAAAATATAGTATTTTGTTTAGGTAAGAGAAATAAAAATATGAGTGAATGCAAATGACAATGTTTCTACCAAACCAAAATTTGAGAAAATCTTAATACAATACTTTGGACTAGAAATGAAAATTTAAACTAGAAAAGGAAAGCTAAATAAGAAGGGAAAATAAATATGAGTCAAAGTTAAAATAATAGTGGAAATTTAAATTGTAATAGGAGAATAAATGGCAGTGAATTTTTAAATTATAAAGGGAAAATTAATGGCAATAAAAATTTAAATTGTAGTAAAAATTTAAATTACAATGAAGAATAATTAAAGTAAAATTTTAAATAGCAATGAAAAAAATAAAAGGTAAAGAAATTTAAATCACAATAGGGATATAAATGGTAGTGAAAATTGAAATTGCAATAGGAAAATAAATGGTAATAGAAATTTAAATTGAAGTTGAAAAATAAAAAGTAGTGCAAATTTAAATTCCAATGGGAACATAAATGATAGTGGAAATTGAAGTTACAGTAGGAAAATAAATGGTAGTGAGAATTTAAATCATAATGGAAAAGTAAAAGGTAGTGGGAATTTAAAAAGATAGTAGAAAAAATAAATGATAGTAAGACTTTAAATTGCAATAGAAAAATAAGTGGCAGTAGAAATTTAAATTGTAGTATGAATATAAATGGCAATGGGAAATTAAATTGTAATCAGAAAGTAAAAAACAGAGAAGATTTAAATTGTAGTGAGAAAGTAAAAGATAATGAAAGTTTAAGGTTTAGGGTTTAGGGTTTAGGATTATTATTGGCATTCAATTTTCCACTACCATTTAAACTTTTACTATCATTTATATTCTTACTATGATTTAAATTGTAGTGAGAAAGTAAAAGATAATGAAAGTTTAAATCATAGTAAGAATATAAATGATAGTAAAAGTTTAAATGGTAGTGGAAAATTGAATGCCAATAATAATCTAAATTGTAGTGAAAATTTAAATAACAGTGAAAATATAATGGTAATGGAGGAAACTTAAATCATATTGAGAATTAAAATTGCAGTAGGAAAGTAAAAAGCAACAAGAATTTAAAATCACAGTGAAAAAAATAAATAGTAGTGAAAACTTAAATCATAGTAGGACTATAAATGAGAGTGAAAATTTAAATTGTAATGAAAAATAAATTGCAATAGGAATTTAAATTGTAGTGAAAATTTAAATCATAGTGAAAAATAAATGGCAATAGAAATTTAAATTGTAGTAGAAATTTAAATTATAATGATAATATAAATTGTAGAGGAAATTTAGATTGTAGCAAAAATATAAATGATAGTGCAAATTTAAATCACAATTGGAATTTAAATTACAATGAAAAAGTAAAAGGTAGTGGGAATTTAAATCACAATGGAAAACTAAATGACAATAAAAATTTAAATTGCAATAGAAAGGTAAAAGATATTTGAAATTAAAATTGTAGTAAAAAAATAGCAGTAAGAATACAAATGTGAATGGGATGCAATAGAATTTTAAGAAAATTTAAAATGTGAACATAACATTAGAATAGGAACATAACACAACAAGATTTACAAGCTTAAATTTTAAAATGCAAACATGATGCAGGGGGATTTTGAATTGTGAATGTGGCGTAACATGAATTTAAAGGCAAGAAATTTTAAATATGAATATCATACAATAGGTTTGAAAAATAAAGTTTTATATTCCAAACATGGTGCAAGAGAAATTTTAAGGCAAGAAAATGCGAATTGGTGCAATAGAAATTAAAAATGATAGCTTTATTTGTTTCTTTTTTAAAAAAAAATGATAAAGTGAAGTGCATTTTTGAATTAAAAAATATGAAGAAATTTTTTTTGAAAAGAATGGATAAGATTGTAAATGAAAAATGAGATGCATTTGAAATTTAAGAAATAAAAAATTAAAAGATAGTTGACTTTTTATGTTTTTTTAAGGAAAATAAGAATAATATTGCAAATAAAAAATAAGGTGTATTTTGGTATTTAAATTTTGGGAAACTAAAAGAAAATTCACTTTTTATTTATGAAAAGAAAGTATAAGATTACAATTGAAATATGAGCTACATTTTGAAATTACAAGAAAATTAGGAAATTAAAGACAAATTACTTTTATTTTCTTTTCAATAAGTAGTATGAATAGAAATTTAAAAAGTAACAAAGATTAATTTGTAGTTAGAAAGTAAATTGCATTTGAGAATGACCTTACCTTTTGAACTAGCAAGATATCAACATAATATTTTAAAATGGTAGGATATTAATAACAATTGGGAGCATCATATTTTCTTACAAAGTGATAAGCAATAGCATAGTCTTTTAAAATAGTAAGAGTATCACCACAGCCATCACTAATGCATTGTCACATGAAAAAGTGTCACTACCAAGCCTTAGAATAGTAAGGTCTTGTTGTAGCCATTAAAATACATCACCATATCCTCAAAGGCATTCATAAAATGCAATAAACATGCAATGTAATTTTTACCATTAGACTAATATGCCTAAATAGAATTACAAAAAAAGGATATTTGAATTGTAGAGTTTTCAAAAGTACAAAGGATGTCAAAACCCATGTAAATATGCAAAATTTGCCCTAATTTTATATGGATGCGTCATTCAAAACTTAAAATTTGAGAAACTTATTGCATTGCTTAAATTCTCAATCATTTGCTATAGATAAATTCAAAAATGCCTTAAGGTCAATCCTTTAAAATAAATAAGTTAGCTAATTTAACATAACAAATAAGCTAAATAAGCTAACTTATAACTTATTATAATTTATTTATTTATTTAATAAGTTATAAGTTAACTTCTAGAGGTATTTCTCGCATTAATTTATTTAAAAAAAATAAGTTTTGATTTAATAAGTTACTTAAAATAGCTTATAACTTATAAATTTATAAGTTACTGCCTCTTTTAATTCTTTCTAAATTTATCATTATTCTTTTTATTAATTTACAACTCATGCCCCTTATAATATGAATCTAAATTTTTTATGAAATATAATTAGCTTCATTTTAACATAATTATATCTTAATTTTAAATTATAAATATATAAAAATATGTATGTAAATAAATAAATTATGTCATAAAATATAATTAATTATGTTTTAAGTAATTATAATTTTATTATAAATAATAAAATTAAAATTATATAAGTAAATAAATATAAGTTATAAAAATATAATTAATTAAATATTAAATATTATATTTTTATTTTAAACTTCTTAACTACATAAATATAATTTAATTTTTAGATAAATATGAATTATTTTAATTATATATCTATTTCTATTAATATATCTTTTTACATTATTTTATAATTTTAACTCGTTCAACAGTTAATTTGGTGGAATACTTCTTAAACAATCAAGTAACTTATCAACTATTAACTATCAGTTAATTTATTAATTACTAATTAACTTATTAGCTATATGCACAAAATGAAGCCTTTATTGTGGCCTAAAATGAAGATGTTATTTTTCATTTTTTAACACTTTTCCTAAATTAGTGATTTTTCTATTAAGAGATTCAAAAAACTCTTCCTTACACAAATTTAGTGCTTGCCTTGTTGAAAAAAATTATTTGTATTATTTAACATAATTAACTATTGACTATACTTGAGAAACAAACAAAAAAATGCACTAAGAAAAGAAAAAGAAACCTAAATTTTTTTTAATAATTAACTTCGTAATATAATGCCAAGTTAAATTAAAAAATCAGTAATTAAAAGGAAAAAAAATAAAAATTGCTCCACTTTGACTCAAATTTTCTTTTCTTTCCTTTTTTTTATTCTTTTGAAGGATTTTTGAATAACTATATACCAAATTGACATAAATGATAGGAATGGCAAAAATTTCACCATAGTTTACTTACAACAAATATGAAATTACATTGACAAGAACTTAAAACAACAAAATTGCCTAGTTTAACATTCTTTTGATTTTTTAGTATCCCCTTGAAAGGCCTTTTTTTTTAAATCAAGAGGTATGTACCTTTTGAGTCAAGCTTTACCCTAATTTTTTATTATTCCTAAAAGAATTTCCCTATATATATCAAACAAAATCAAGCCTCAATGAGATCATTAAAAGCTTTTAATATGGCTTTGGTCTTTGGTGAAAAGATATTGAAATGAAAGGTATTAGGCTCAAAATTCATACTCTAAGTACTTTTCAAGCCTATTTTCAAAAAGTTTTATGCAAGTATTCATTTATCAAAAAAGAGGTCTAAAAAGGTATAATGTGGTTCCAAGAAAGAAAGATTTCAACACTTAAATATATTATGTTGGACTCATATAAGAATTTTATATTTAATTTTTTTGTGTGATCTTTCGATTCATACTTCATGAACTTCTTCTCTTTCATACTTCCCTTTCTTGATTTGTACAATCAAATGAAAATTTTCATATTTTTCAAGACCTTCTCTTCAAGGAGATATTTCATATATTTTTCTTCTTCTTCTCTACGTTTTCATTGAACTATTCTATTTCTTTCTCATTATTGTTCTATTTCTTTCAACCATTTCTTACTTTTTTTTAACTTCTTTTTTTAGTCCTTTTTTTTCATTAGATTGCTTTATTTCTTTCAATCATGTCTTTCATATTTTTTTTTTGTTAAATTTCTTCTCCTTTTTGTTTTGACCACTTTACTTATTTGATTCTTATTGAGTTTGGATGAAAATTATTTTGTGCTTCAAAAGGAAAAAAAAATTTAAGGCACAAAAGGCTAATAAAGTGATAAAGAAAATGCTTAGGTAGTTGAAAGAAACTGATCCTTTTCTAACATTTGAATGCTTGACACAAAAAAAATTAAAATCTATCATTCCTAAGAAATCAATGATTTTTTTTATTAGAAGAAGCCACCACCTTCAAGCTTAATAGGATGCTAGGTGATTAAACTTCTTTATATTTAGATAGTGAAAAAAATGCATCAAATCTTTAACAAGATTTGTTAATAAAAACTCAAGCCATTTTTCATCTGGGAATTTTTTTATGGGACTTCAAATTGCATCATCTGTAGATCCATACTAATTCATGTTAAGTTTACCAATTAAACAAGGTACCAAAAAATTTTAAAAATTTTTTTAATCAAATGCCTAAAAAAATTGAATGATTGCAAATGTTATATTTTTCTTTGAAGCCTTTGAAAATTTCCATGTTATGCTAAAGTACATGAATAATTTGACAAAATAAATTTATCAATCGATGAATTGTAGCAAAAATATAGATTAATTCTAACTTATTTTTTTATTTTTTTTTACATTTTTTTGAAATGATGTAAATGTATATTATTAAAATATAAGTGAATATTATGACATATGAAATGACATGCTATGGAAATTCAAGTAATTAAAATGATGCATTTTGAATGTAAATGATATGTTATGAAAATTTGAGTTGCTAAAATGATGGTTTGAAATCACATGACATTATGACAATTATACTAATGAAGTGATTGTATGATGTACAATGAAAACTTAAGTGTTCAAGATAAGGTTTTGAAATAACACATTATTTTGGTAACAATGTTGAGGCTCAACCTAAATTTGAATGTATGCCTTCATAAAAGGATAGTGAATACATGAGAAAATAGAAAAAAATGACATCAAAGTAATACATGAAGATCATAACCAATACATGCATGCCAAGATGATGATATGCATGCTCTTAAGTTTCCAATCTTGGAAAATAATTTGTCAAAATAGGATTAAAATAGTCCTTCCCCATGACGTAAAATTATAATGTCCTTAGGCTATAGGTTACTACCTCTCATGGTTTATCTATCTCTTTAAAAGGTTAGTAACTACATTCACTATTAGTGCATATAGTTTTCAAGGTCGTTCTATATCCTATGGTAGAACAAACTACCCCTACATAAAAAATATAGAGATCCCACCCTATAACCATCAATGCATGGAGGAATAAATACCCTCTTAAGTAACCACAGTTTAAATTGGAGCCTTCAATCAAGGATATGCTCTCTCAAGACCTAACCTATGGTTGTGCATAGACCCAAATATAAGGCCCAAAAGTGTGTGAGGTAAAATGTGATCATTCCCAACAAACCTAACATAAAGATGATATGAATATATAGATATTAAAATAATGCAATATAAACAAAAGAACATATGTACATACAATAAAAACTACTACTTAGGGGATTAACAAAATATAATAGACCAAGATATGTAATTATTTTCATTAGGCTTGATTCTCTAGAAAATCCCTAATGAAGTCACCAAACCATCACAACATGCTTGGAGGGCATAACAATAGTTGACACTAATTTTTTAAAGGAAAAATTGGAGACCCAAAAATATGAATAAAACATGTCTTTTTACTAGATAAAATGGTTCAGGAGTCTAATTATATGTGGAAAATGTATTAAGCACCCTATAACATCTATTTCAAGAATGATTATCATGAAATTAATTATTTAATATATTATTAATCCCTTAATATTTATAGAAATAATAAAAATAATAATTATAAAAATAATAAAATAAAATAAATTATGTAAATTATTTAGATGTCCTAATGGTGTTCACTTGCTACTTTGTCAAAAATAAAGAGAAAAGTAGACTCTTTAAGTGGCCAGAGCTATTATTATAGAACATAAGAGAAAGAACAAGAAAATTATGAAGAAAAATTAAATTGATAAAGAAATATTTACAAAAGACGAACTTGTTCTATAAGAGTAATGGCCTACATACCTTCAAGAGAATTATCAAAGTTCACATAGTTTACAAGGTTTTTTTAATTTATTTTTTTAAAATTTAATTTAATTTAAAATTATGAATTAATTTTAAAAAAATTATAAAAACTAGCAATTTGTGATAAATAAATAATTAAAATGCAAAATCATATTACATATTTTTTAATTTTTAAATTAGAAAAAAAAAGTGAATATTTAGAAGTTGAAATAAATGAATAAAAGTTAAATAAAATTACATTAAAAAATTACTTATAATTTTATTTTTATTGTTTACTTAGAAAAATAAGAGAACAAAAGCTTTAAAATAAATGCCTCAAAATTCTCCCAAATCCAAACTAAAAATATATGCAATTATATAATGCATCTTATGGTTCTTCTTAGAAGATAAAAAAATCTTAATCTTTGAGAGGCACTATTCTTCAACTTATAGAGTAAGTATGATCGTCCCTTATAGATTGGACACCTTCTCGCGATACAATTTATATCTAATGCACATGATTTTTTTTTCTATTTTTGTTATATAACTATATAACTAAATAATAGAATAAAACAATAAATTATGTGAGGTCAAAAACCTACAAGTGAGAATCCACATCAAAACCAAGAGACCAGTAAAATCTTTTAAGTCATCAATACTTCAATAAGGGACAAACACATGTAAATATAAGGTATCATATATTAACTAAATCATGCATAAAAAATTTAAATAATAAGCCTATCAAATACTTTCACACTAATTTAGTTTTTATCCTATAGCAATCATTAATAGGAATCAACATTGATCTCTAATGAAATTATTACTTATTAATAAGAACTTTTTTATATGCGTGCTAGTTTTTTTTTTTTTTTAACTTCGTAATATATGTCAAACAAATTAATCAACCAAATCTAATTACTAGTCAAAATACTTACCAACCTTATGTGCTAATTTTATAACAATGATTTTTTGTGTGTGCACTTTATTTAATATAGTAATTGAATGGAGCCTTTAAGTTTATGATTCATAATTCGTACAAATAACCCTTACAGTACCATAATCAAAATTCATACAAATAATTACTTCCCTACTGTATCGTAATCATCAACACTTGGTAATGAATGATTAACATGACAATCAAAACACACAACTCTTTATGCTTATATAAAGATGATGCATCTAGTCTGACATATTCTTATATAAACCGTGTGGTAGTAGTAACATATTAAGAATGAGACCAGTGTTCATTTTAATAATTTTTATTATGTAATAAAAAAAATCCTACAGAAGCTTAGTTAATACCTTCTATTCGAAAGTAAGATTAAACTTATTTGATCCAAGCAAGAGTTCTGCACTCATGAATAATGTCCAAATCAATTGAGAGTACATCAAGAATTGCTTCTCCTAATTCCAAATTGAACACAATAAGGATCTTTCACTTGATATTAATCTCATCTACTCTCTGTTTCACTCATCCTTATCTAATAAGGAGGGATAAAGCGTCCTCTCCCTAATCTCTATCATTTTCAATAATTATTTTTATAATTTAATCTCCTCTATAAAGAGATAATTAATAACCAATTTAAAGAATATTATCTTGAAAATAGATGAAAACACATATCACACAAGATGATGGGATAGTGATGAATTTAGAATATACTAACAAGGGAAAATAGGAACAAGATAATCATCAAAAGAAAATAAGATGAAAATAAATTTTAGTTTTTATTATTTCTTATAATGCATAAATAAAGCTAATAATTATATATTTATTATTATTATTATTTTTATGATGCAGAGATAAGATAATATTTTATTTTTAAACAAGCTTTAGAAGTTCGTATTTTTAATACTTTATTAATTAATTTTTTTATCCTAAAATATCAAACATGATCAAGACAAAATATAATATTCACACAAACACCTAAGGAAATATAAGCAGAACCAAGTCATAAAAAATGAACCTGTCTACATAGCATCTAAAAAGCAACACTTTTTCTTGGGCATAAAATTAGAAATCTCAAGAACATGTCAAGGTCCGCCATCAAGAATGGCCACATAGTAGTTGATCTGATCAGAGTTTTATATATTAAGTTTAAACAATGATGATAGTAATAGATAATAATGACAAAAGTTACAATTAATTACAGTGTTAATTTTATTTTGGTGGTCAGACCATCCCCCAATGATTCTAATTTCGGCCTAGATGCAATAAGTTATTGCACAATTTCACCACAATCATATTTTGTCATCCAATTAACCATATAAAGAAATCTCGTAAGTATCCCGAGGTTGCATTCAACATTGTCATAGATATAATATTAACAGGTTCTTTACTTGTTTCTTTGATTTGTATGAAAATCATGCCTTAAGTTTGTTAAAGGGTGTGTCTACAGTGTCTTTGGGAAAAATAGGGGTTTAGAACCATGGGTGAGTTAGCAACTATTGATTGGTCCACATGTTGTTGCTGGCAACAAATGTTATATTTGATGTGCAACCTAATAATTTTTAAAATTATAGATTATACCTAATGTAACCTAACCAACCTTTTATAATAGTGTTTTTCATAATGATATCCAGTACTTTATGCAATCACAACTAAAGCAAACAAGTATGACATGATGCATAGTGAATTAAAATGAAAACTTCACGGAAGTAAAGCAAACGACTATAAATGGAAATGAGTTGCTTGCTGCAATCAGAGAAACAAGAGAACTTTGAAATTTTCCTAGAATAGATTTTCTAAAATGGACCAACAATGGTGTAGGACTGGAGTGCATTTCTAACTAGAGTGATTTTCTAGAATAGATTTTATTTATTCTTTATAGGCGTTGGAAAATCTCAATTTCTAAAATTTGCTGCAAAGTTAAGCTATTGATATGTTATTACTAGTGGCTTAGGGAGCACAAATGCTGGATTGACCGTTACAGTAATGAAGGATGAAGGTTTATGTTCACACTACTTGAAATTCATTGAGAAAGGTTCTTCCCACCTAGGCATATGTTGGGATCGGGAGCCAAACAAGCACAGTAGAATTAACCGATTCCAGCTAATAAATCCATGCAAAACATTATATTAGAATAAAGATTCAAGGAATACCTTTGCGATGATTTAGGAACTCATTCATTAATCACCTTTTCGACTTCCTTTCGGCTAAAGACTGCGAGGTATCTACACAAACCAGCAAATCACCGGTGAACGTCCACACAAACACTTATTAGAATTCTTCGCCTTAGCCTTGTAGTCTTAGCTACGCCTCTTCAAGGGTTATGGTCAAGGAGGGGTGCTAGGATTTTTATATGCTTTGGGATGTGTGAATAATAATGTATTATTACTCAACAAGCCTATTTAAATAGGTATATAGAAAACCTTACCTAATTGGGCTTTGTTCCATGTATAATTATAGGCTTATTATTAGGTCTTATAGTTATAACATGGAATTCCTAAATATTAGGCCTAAATAATTTAGTCCATCAAATCTAAATCCACTAGACTCTAAGTGTGTGACCCTACAGGCTCTCATTACATTGGCAATGATTATAAATCACATTAATGATCATAAATAATGAGCGGTATTCAACAACACATCATTGTTACCCAAGTAATAAAAAAGTCAGTGATTTGATTGAACCTTTATACGTGATCATTATCTATGTCCTTTTGTCTTAGACATCTAAATTGAGCACGGAACATGGACCGTGTCATTCTCATATAGCCTAATCCAAAGGTTTCTTAATTCCTAAGTAAGCTAATTGAAGTAAATGTAATTAACATCCCATGTCAATTTACTTGAGCATGGCTATGCATTTTCTCAACCTTACTTAATCAAGGGGCCCCCAGATGCCACTCCTATTATATAGGAGGAACAAATTTCATCTTGATCACACAAATCCCTTCGCATGATATGTGACATATCCAATAACTATCCTTGCATTCGCTCAACCATGAGTAACATAGAGTAGTATCAAAATATGAAACTCACGTGTAGGGAATCTTGGCGATCTTAAGTCAAAGGGCCATATTAATAATGATCACTAAGAATCACTCATGACACTCACATAACGATCTATGTAATGTTCTTAGGGTGGGTCAATCCAATATATAAGTTCTTTAACTTGTACTCATGTGTAGACTTATTATCTCATATAAGTCACCACACATGCTAGTCTTAATATATCAAAATAACCTAATCCTCAATGATATATGATTAGGAACATTTAAGAATAAATTATTCTAAGATTATTATCATAATTAAATAGATTACACAAATAATATATGTATAAATATAATAATCAGAATTACTATTAAAATAATACGATTTAAATTTACAATCATCAATATGATTGGTTTTAGGACATATATACTAACAACATATTTTTCTGCTTTTTTGGCAGTATTGGAGTTCTACCCACATCCAAAATGCTTGCTTTAGAAATGCGCTCCAATTAACACAATCATTTGGTCAAAACAGGAATTGAAATTCTAGGTAGTAAAAAGGAAATAGCTTTATCTTATGCTATTTCAAATGGTAAGGGAGAGAGACAGAGGGATTGCAAAGAATTCTTCTTAAACCAATTTGCACCACTAAAAAAAAATTCACTTAGTCGCTTGATCCTCTCACTCCATTCTTTATCAAAAGCTAACTGTACATAGTTCTAACTAACCTTTTACATAGTTCCGGTTAGCCACGGCAAATCAATGCACTTCCCCTTCCTTCAAGCCTTTCAAATTAATTTGAATTTTCATCACTTTATGAGTTCTATTATTCATTTCCCATGCCATTACCCTATCAGCAATGACATTGAATGCACTTTGTGGATTGTATCTGTAATTTTCAATACTTTGTTTCTCCTTTTATAAATTTCCACTATGATATAATATTATTTCTTTTAAGAACAAATATGATAAGGCAAAGTAAATCTAATGTATTTTATTGTGACACGTCACCCCGGGTTCTAAACTCCCAAAGTACCTTAGAATTCCCTTTGTTAAAGAATTAGCTCCAGCGCTTTTCCACATCCATTCATTAATATTTTCATTTTTCACAAAGAAAAAGTTCATTGAATGAAAATTGGTACCACAATAGCAGAAGTAGTAAGAATACAAATGAAAACCATTATTACAAGAAAGTTTCAAATTAAAAATTTTCTAAGTTATTACCAACTAAAAGGACAACCAAAGGTAATTTTAGTCTTTTATGGTCCATCAATAAAAAAATTCATACAATGTTTGGCATCAAAACTAAGGCTCTATAAAGTATGACAAAATAGAAACAACATAACTATCAATTTATGATAGGGAGTTTCTTAAGTACTTATCCTTTTGGTACTCTTAACTACTCATGGCTAAGATAGAAGGGAGTGCTTACACGTGGATGAGAAAATCAGAAGATATAAGTCATTTGTGCTTACACGTAGATGAGAAAATCGAAAAATGTAAGTCATTCTTTAATGGAATAAACAAGACAAAGGTGAATTGCAATGCCATAGCCATCGCGGGCTCTACCATTGACGATAACTCCCTTCACATCAAGTTTCTTTTTATGTCGACCTTATTCTCCTGTCTCAATTTGAACTCTATTCTCTTTCCTTTTGCTCCTCATCTTCTACCATCGCCAACCTTATCAATTGTTAGTGCAGGAAAAATGCCATAATCCCTAAAATTAATGGCCGACATTTCTGCAGTCAATGACAAGGTGAAGTATGTTGATTAGAGGCTTCATGTTTCAGATAAAACAATGGCAACAATTTTTGTAATCGAGAGGAAATTGAACAACATTAGGTTGGTTGTAAAAAAAAAGCAAGTTTGGAACCATGCCTATTTAATAACATACTATAGTGTCACCAATTCAGGTTTTAGGATAAGTTTATCCTCGATATGAATGCCATACTTATGTTTCTCTGTAGATATGTAACCATTAGAATAGCATGGTTGAATGGAACTTTTAGTAAGGTGGCAAAGGCTAGGCAACCTGCTAGCACAAAAAGTAGAGAAAAATTCCATTTGGTTATGTCAAACTTGACATCAAGGGTGGGTTCCATTCTCCAATGTTTATTCAGACATGAAATAATTTTAAGTGCATGATGTAAATGTACTTTAAATGTTCAATATTTTGCTTGGTTGCTTCCTTTGCCTAAATAACATCATTTCATCTATCAAATTCAGGAACCATCAATAGTTGCATAAGCCAAAATTTGGAATTTAAGGTCACCTCAAGAGCACCATAGTCATGTTCTCTTTGAGTGGCAAACGAATTAGTCTTGAGAGACATGTCGAATTATGGTTTCAACAGTTTATTTCATACGGAGAACATTGTCATTTGATTTTATCCTATATTTGGTATTCTTTATCTATAAATTGGTAAAGGTGATTCTTGTTCTTTATTTGTGAAAAGGAATTTATAAATGTGATGTAATGTTGTATTCCTATTTGTTCAAGAAATTAGCTAAGCATGAAATACTACCTTCATCTTGTTATGTCGTCAATGCTTCAAAGATTTGAGAGAAACACTTATATTGGATAATGGGTATGAATCTTTTGTTTTTCTGTGAATACTAAAGACTTATTTCTTCTATCTTTCTCTTTTATGATAGTTGCTGTGAATTGTAAATAAATTAGCATACACTAGGTTGCTGTGTTAGCTGGATTTTGTGTGTTTTTAAATTAACTTTGCAAAGGAGAGAAAAATATATTCTTTTATAAGTCTCCGATCAATAATGGCAAATGCAAAATTCCAATTCTTGGATATTAACATTCCTACAATAAATTTCTACTTTGCTTTACGTATACACCTATGTATTCAAGGAAGTAAAAGTTTAAGGATGGGCTGATATCAATTATAAAACATTCGATCCCAATATAAAAATAAAAATTAACAATATCAATTTCCAATGGATACAACATACATAAATTGAGAAAACAAATAGATAACAAGATTATAAAATTATAAAAATGTAATAAAGTAAAAGTATTCACTATAAATAAATTTTTTCTTTCGCTCACTGCTATCAATAAAGTCAATTGGAATGCTCTAGAAGGCCACCATGGCAGATTCCGTAAGCAGGTCTTTAAATTTAACCTGGACTGGAAGAAGACTATCATCACAATTATCTCATGGTGAATAAACTCGATGTCGAATAGTTGTTGAAAATTTAGGCGTTTTCTTCGTCAACGAGTTGAAGATTGTGGCAAGGGATGTGGAAGTTTAGGGCGAAAGTAGAAGGAACTGGGCTATTACTAGGAGCACAATGCAGGTGAGAAAAGGTTTATTTACGACTACCCACTGATTTGTTGAAGATGGAGTGAACAACACAGGAAGAAACTTGATGTGAAAGGAGCCATTGTCGATGACAAAGCCCGCCGTGGCCATGGCATTGCGATTTGCCTCCATCTTGTTTATTTCATTAGAGAATGACTTATATCTTTCGATTTTTTCATCCACATACAAGCACGAATAACTTATATCTTCTGATTTTCTCATCCACGTATAAGCACTAACTTCCATCTTAGCCATGACTAGTTGAGAATACTGGAAGGATGAGTACTCAAGAATTTAACTTTATGATAATTAAACAACATAACTAAAATTCCAAATTGACCTTTTACAAAATAAACATAAGCCTTTGATAGCCATTGTTTAAAACAACTACCAAATATTACATGGCACAAAACAAAACTGGCGAATTCAAAGTGGCAACATGTTGCAGATTGACGCAACTATATAGCAATTCCTTTTCCAAATCATTTCAAAGTTCAAAACAAAGTTACTGCCGCCCCAATTTATTCTAATAGTATATATATCTTGCAGTTCTTTAGCATCAAGCATAGTGAAATAAATAGTGTATACAATAATCATTTTTCATATATTAGAGATTCAAAACTAGGAAAAAAAAAACTTGAAATCAAAATATACAAATACATTATCAAAGAACTTGTAATTCAATCCTTATACTTCCTCATTCCTTTTTTCTTTGCACGTGCACACGCGTGTGCATGTGAAGAGAGTCGCGGAACTAATTATCCTTTAGCCAACCCAATCCCATCAAAAAACACACTAGCAAGGAAAGCATGGCATCAGAAATTAAATACTAAAGTAAATATATTCAAAGTTAATGACATTGTTATGGAAAGGTAAAACAAGACTTGGCCAATATAGATTGAATTCAATATCATAAAGAAGCAAATTGCAAACAAGACTACACATTGAAAAATTCAGTTGATTCCCAACCAACACCAGTGCCCCTTTCTTCCCATTATTTCTTATTTAGATAAAAAAAATTGTAAACAGGAAAAAAAAATCTTGCACTAGTCAGAAATGCAATACAGATTTGAGACCATCCACATTATGGTCATGCTATCTCAGAGCCTAAAGTCAGTTTAGGCCAATGAACTGATATTATCAGTCTCCATGACCTCTGTTTCCATCTCCTTGACTGCTCTAACCAGCCCCCTAGTAATACCCTTTAGATATAAGCCATTCCCTTTCATTTCCTCTTGTAACTTCTCTGCCATTTCCCAATCCAAAGCCTTCAGACAGAGAGACTGTATCAACTTCTCATATTCATCAACAGTGGGTTGGACACCAAAATCATTCATCTCAGCAAACAAATTCAAAGCTTTGTTAAACTGCTCAAGTTTGCAATATCCGCGAATTAGAGTATGGTATGTTACAGGACTTAACTTAGAATGCTTCTCTTTGGCTTCTGCCAAGACCTTTGAAGCCTGTTCCATCTCACCACCATTTGAATAGCCACTTATAAGGATAGTATATGTGTACACATCAGGTTTTAAACCTCTACTTTCCATAAGCGTCTTCATCTCCAAAGCCTTTCCCATGTCTCCAACTTTAGTATACCCTGTAATTATAGAATTAAAGACAGCATTTCCAGGAGGTGGGCCGTCTGCAATCATTCTTGAGGTCAAATCCCTGGCTGCATCAACATCTTGAATCCTACACAAGGCACGAACAACAGCTGAAAATAGCTTTATTGAATGTTTCTTCCCCTCCTTAGGGATATCATTCAACATCTCCAGAGCTAATTGTACAGTTTCATTTTCTAGACAAAGTTTACCAGCCAAAAAGTTAAATGAAGACATAGGTGGGTGCTTGTCTTTCTCTATTGCTGCTGCATAAACTGTATAGGCACACCTAATCTTCTTTGCCTTGCAAAACCATGATATCATCTTACCAACTTTCTCTGCATCGGGCAGGACTTTTGCATCAAGCATCTTTTGACAAACAGACCAAGCCCAATCAGAAGTTGATCGCCTACAAAGGGCTTCAACTGTAAAATAGTAAGTGTCCGCATTTGACACACATCCAAATTCCTCAAACTTGTTGAACACGTCCAATGCAGCCTTTCCTTTGCCCAATTTTGAGAGTGAAAGGATCAGTTCATTTAGAATCTCCACATTCAGTATCTCATTCTCCTGGTAGCCAATATCCTTGAGCAAGTCCCATAGAGAGTAGATCTCTTTCTTTCTAAGGCCACTACATACTGCCATAACAAGAGACTCTACAACACGGGATGTGACCTCAAATGATTTCTCCTTCCAAGCCCATTTGAAAAACCTGATCAGATTATCACCCAAAACAAGTGGGCTTTCAATTACTCTCATCATAAACTCCTCATGTAGAGTCAAATCCATGTCACCAATAACTGACTCCAAAGACCCATCAGCACTACTTTGGAGAATTGACAGCAAATTCTCCAACTTCTCCTCATCAACCTCATAAACCGCCTCCTCCTCTTCATCAAAAGCATCCATCTGTAAATCACCATTTTCTTCAATGGGTTCCTGGAAATCTTCGGCAATTCCATCGAAAGGAACATCATTCTTCATCTGAATATTTTCATTTTCATCAACAATCTCGGACGAATCTATTAAAACCTCACGATTCTCACCGGAAGGAAGTGTATCATCAAAATTAGAATCAGTAGTTTGTGATTCAAATTGTGAGATTTCAGATGAAGTAGAATGCTGAGAGAGGAAGCGAAGGTTCAGGCGGAGATCACCAGAACATGATGTTGCGGGAAAACTCCATTTAGAAGAAGCCACCTTAGAAACAGAAGAACGAGAGAAGTTGCGAGTGACATGCGTAGACTGAGTAGCTCTTCCAAACGCCGATCTCCACATCCTTGAAGTGAACTTCGTTTCAAACTGAAAGAGAAACCTTAGCTACAACTGCGAACAAACAAGAATGGAGGGAAGGCCGGGTTTGGTGGCTGAGAGAAACAATGGATTTCAATCGCCTCAGCAAAACCCTCATCAGGTAACATGCTTTTTTTGGGTAAATTTCACTTATCTCGCCTAAAATTAGGGTGTAATTCATTAACCTCCCTCCTATTTTAGAAAATCTCTCCAACATCCCCTGTCAACCAACAACTGTACCGTCATGTTTTACAGAAATATTATCTAAACTATTAAAATGATAATTTATTTTAAGATGATCTGCAATTGATGTATAGTTTTGAAATATTGCAACATTCATTTAAATATTTATAATAGGTGTAACTTTATAGAAACTTCTAATATGCTTTTGCATGTTATATATACATTAAAGAATTTATTGACAAAAAATTGCATTTCATAACCATTTTTCAATTTTATGAAAAAAATTTCTTATGATATTTTGAAGTCAAGAAAAATATGAATATTTTTATAAAATTTATGTTCATATTTTCAATATTTTAACTTGTTCAATTATATAATTAGGCTCTATTTCGCACAACAAATAAGTTAACTTATACCTTATTGACCCGGTCAATAAGTTATAAGCTAACTTTCAAAAATGTTTCTCGCATTAACTTATAAGCTACTCTAGGTAGCTTATAAATTCTGATTTAATAAGTTACCTAGAGTAGCTTATAATTTATAAGCTACCCTCTTTTTAATTTCTTTTCAAATATATCCTTATTCTTTTTATTAATTTATAAATCATGTATTTTATATATAAATTTAAATCATTTTTATAAAATATAATTAATTATATTTTAAGTAATTATAATTTTATAATAAATAATAAAATACAAATTATATAAGTAAATAAATATATAAATTTATAAAATATTAGAAACTATACTTTTATTTTAAACTTTTTAATTACATTAATATAATTTTATTTTTAAATAAATAGAAATTATTTTAATTATATATATATTTCTATTAATATATTCTTTTATGTCATTTTACAATTTCAGTTAGTTCAACAGTTAATTTTATGAAACACTTTAGTTAGCTTATCAGTTATCAGTTATCAACTAACTTATTAGCTATTAAGTAACTTATCAGTTACTAGTTAACTTATCTGTTAATTGCGCGAAATGGAACCTTAATATGGACATCATCAAAATTTAATTTCTTACTACAATATTTTAAAATTTAAAGTGACATGACAAAGTTTGAAATTATCATATTATTCAATTACAAATGAATATGATTAAATAATTTGAATATAATAATTTCAAAATTATCATATCAGCTCAAATTTTAAAACTTATGGAGCATCATAAAATTGACTTAAAATTTATAATTATAATTTTAATATTTTTTTGCATTAAATTATTCTAATAATTATTTTTTGAAAAAGTTATAAATTAATTACTTATTTTTATTTTAAATATTTTGGTATACAAGTTTATATTTATAAACAAGTTTATATTTAATACTAAATAACTATTTATTTTATATTATGACAAAATTTATATTCTCAAACTTTTTTAAAAGTAGCTCTTCCATACTTAAATTATAATCATGAATATTAATATCCTAATCAACATTTCAATAAAAAGGCAACATCTTACTTGTATAAAAGGGATTTTCAAGTCAAGTATTTCCTTTAAAACTTTTAATTGGATATAAATTTATTCTAATTTTATTTTTATCTCAAAATCTTTTTACATAAACCAATAAGTTAATGAAAAACAAGTTGGCTCAACTATTTTATTTCGATCCACACAAATTTAAAATCTTTTGAATCAATTATGATTTTCTATTGCGTAGATTTAAAGCTCTTGAGACAAAAAAAATTTTCTCATCATTAATTAAAATTATATGAATTGACCATCATCGCCACATAAAATGCCGAATTTAAATCTCTCAAAGAAACAACTTTGAGAACAATGAAATAAGAACTAACTTAAAAAGAGAGGGGAAGATTATAGTATTTTTAGGAGACCTTGGGTTTAAAAATGTTAAGCATGTGGCAAATTTTTGTTGGACCATGTTTAAGTATGCAGATAAGAAAATATAATTTAATGGTTATTACAATTTAATAAAAATTGTAAGCAAATTCCAACTTTTTAAAGAATTGCCCTTAGCTAATTTTGTGGGGGTCACTGCAACATATAATCTCCTACCACAGTGACACTTTTAGCCCCCTTTTTTTTTAAAAGGAATTTTATATGCACTAATTATATCATTTAGTTTTAATCTTTTCAAATAATGATTTCATAATTATACATATGTTAGATTTATCATTTATGTTTTAAAATTTTGTTTGTATTATTTCATTAAATGTGACTTAATTCATTGTAAAATGAGTTCAATAATTAATTTGTATTATCATTAATAATTTTTTAAATTATATTTTTAATGTGCTACCTTTTCACTAAATTTAAATGTATTTACTTATTTATTATTATATCTACCATTTTCACAATCTGAATTTTTTTTAATAAAAATAAGAAGCTTTCCTTTAACAAAGCTTAACTCTTTTTGGAAATTATCTAAAATCAATTTTAATCATCAAAATTATTTTTAAAAAAATAAAATAGTCATTCAAATAATTTTGTTCTAATTTATTTTTATTTTCACTTTAGTTTGAATTCTTTGTGTTGTAATGTTATTTAGTACAATGTTTTATATTCTTCTAGATAAGTTTACATTTAAAAGTAATTTTTCTCATAATTTAAATAAAATTTTCTTATAAAAATATTTTTTAAAATAATTTTTTTGTAATCCATTATATTTCATTTATTCTTGCAATTCTATCTCATAGTAATTTAAATTTTTTTACATAAAATTGGTTACAAATTGATTTTATGAGATAACAAGAAAAATAAAAAAAGGATTTAAAATTAATCTAAATTAAGTTTACACTATTACCCACTCATATGTTGTCATATAAAAAAAATTATCAAAATTTCTTTAATATTATTCAAAAGAACAATGTTTAGGGTACCAAAAACATCCTACAATAATATTATCCCTTGGATTTTGAACATTTTTTCTCATAAAAATGTCCAATCCATTCTTAAAATATCATGGGATTTACAAATAAGTAATGTATGGTTTATACATTTGTAATTAGGATTAATTTGTCATTGTGAAAATAAAAAGCCATCCTTTAGAGTTTTCCACTAATGTAATGTCCTAAAGTTTTAATTCTATCATTTGAATCTCTAAATTCTGAGGCTGTAGAAACAAAGAGCACGTTTGAATTAGCTTGGTAGGTGAATATTAAGCTGAAAGGAATTAATTTTCCTAAACAGTATAGATGATTAGAGGAGGTTAGAAAACCCTAGAAAGGGGAGTTGTCTAAGTCTGACAGTGTAAGAAATTTTTAAACAGACAGAAACCCTATGGACTAAATTGCAAAAGTGCAAAATCGGGTATGGTTAAAGTGTGAATAATCAAGAATTTGGGATCTAATATGAATAATCAAGAATTTGGGGTGTAGTATGTAATTTCATAAAGTGTGACCAATAGACTCATGACAAGTGTCATTATTAAAGAAAAATGACAAGAATAGCCTTACTAATTGATGAAAAAGGATTAAAATACCCTTAAAAATTTTAAAAATGACCAAAATACCCTTGAAGTTTCATGAAAACTCTTCTTCCTTCTCCTTTCTTCTCCAAGTCGTAGACCACCTTCATGAAAGCACAAAAAACATGTAAGAGAGAGAAAGAAGAGAGAGAAAATTTCTCTTAGCTTTTTCACCTAAAAATAGTAAGAATTAGGCTTAGGTGTAGAAGACAAAGTTGCTCCTCTCATCAAGCTCTATCTATTGGTGTGTTTAGATTGAAGAAAGCTCAAGTTTGATCAAGTTTGGTGAGCTCTAAGTGAGGATTCTCAAGTTGCTCCAATAGGTAAAAATGTTCTCCTCAAAAAGCTCTTTAATGTACTCTTTTTAGTTTCTTGAAATTTTAATGTCGGTGTGGTCAAAGGAGGTTGACCATGGAGTTTTGAATAATTTAAGCACGTTTAATGATGTTTTTGATGTTGTTATGTTGATCTATGGCTTTGGTTTGGTGTAAAAACAACAAGAAATCATGATGTACACACTAGGGTTTTAGAGGCATAATGGTGCATGTATGGATTTGGCATGATTTGTTTGGAATTTGGCTAAATTGATGAAATTAGAATGATTCTTATGAATTATGGAACCTATGGAAGATGAAATTTTGAATTATGAAAGTGTGTGTGAAACTTCCCTTTTGAGAAACTAAAACCGTGAATATGGAAAAGAAGGAGGGAAGGAGATTTAGCCATTTAAATTGTGTTTTTGGGAGATTGGAATAATGTATTACAATGAATTTTAGGAGGTATTGGAATGTACATTAAAATTTGGGTGCTTCCTTCATGGTTTAGTGTATGTGAAGGAAGTGAAAAATACATGAAGTTTAAAAAAAATGATAATGTTCTAATAAGAACTATGATGTGTATTTATGTAAACTAAGAAGTGACAAGTTGGAAAGGCAAGAGGAATTATAGAGAAGTTTTTTTAGTGAGGGCAAAGGAAACATCACTATTAAAAGTTTTTAAAAGGTAGCTAGCTTTATCCTTAAGCTCTGTTTTCCATTTATATATTTTCTGTATTTTATGCCATTGTATGGAGTGTGTATTAAATTATTGTGTGCGCATCCCGAGAAGACAGTAAAATACTGTGTGTGAGGCCTATGGTCCGAGTACCTCGGGATGATAATGAAATTGCTGTGTACGATACCTATGGCTTAAGTTCCCCGGAAAGACAGTGAAATGCTGTATGTGAGGCCTTTGGCCTAAGTACCCCAGGAAGACAGTGAAATTGTTGCGTATGAGGCCTAGGTACGATTATCTGTGATGGCCATCTAAATATCTATATGAGTCCTTGAATGGGATTGATGATTGCTGTGTGCAGTGCATGATTCCTACAATGGTATTAGATGATAATGGTATGAAATAATGTGTTAAATGATTGATTAATTAATTTTGGAATGTATATTTTTTTTGGCTTAAAGATCTGGAATGGCTTGATATTTTTTTCTTAAAATGGCTAGTTAGTGGGAAACCTTGTTTCTCATGTTTCTATATTGTTACTAACCATTCTAGGTGATGCTTTTAAAGGCCCTCTCGATAAAGGAGAATAATATTTTGAAATTATATTAAAAATGTTTATATAGTTTGTGATATTAGTATGTGATGGATATATATTTTTGTAAGTTGAACTTTTTGTATAATTATATGACCCTTGCCTATATTATATGAAATACATGAATTTGAGGTATTGTGAGCTAGTTTGGAGTAGAAGGCAATTTAGTATGCAATATGTGTGAAATTGGAAATGATCAAATGAATAGTAAATGACCAAATGAACAGTGAACTCGTAGGCAGCAGGTTGAGTATGTTTGCAGGGACTTTTGGTAGAGTTTTAATGCTCAAAAAATTATGATAAAATTTAGGGATGAACCTTACATACTCAATGAGCTCTGTGCCAAAATTCAGCCAAAAATAAGTTTATTTAATATGTTAATTTATTACACGTTTTGGACTGTCCTGTTACCATCACAGTGCTGAGCACTAATTGTAACTCAATGATCAGAAGGAGTAAATGGATGATTTTTTATCTGAAAATTTTATGGAAAGTATATAACATGTTAAAAAAGTCCCATTCCAAATTTGAGCTTATTCGGAGTTGATTTACCTGCTGAACTAAAGGCTTACTTTTACAGTTGTAAATTCTGGACAGCACTGGAACAGGAACACTTTGCTGTGAGTTTTGAGAGGTCAAATGATGTCTAAATTATGTAAAATTTTTACAGGATTAATCCAACACGTGAACGGTTCATAGGAATAAATTTCATGATTTTTGGTGTTCTGAAAAGTAATTTTTCATATTTTTGAAGTTGGTCCAGTAATTCTGGAAATGAGCAGAAAATTTCCGAAACTCAGAATCTGTAATATTTTGTTTTGCAGAATCTTAAATTGGCTTCAAAAAGGCTTAATTGCGCAATAATTATGAGGATTAAGGTGTTAATAAGTAAGGGAGTTACAACTAACACCAAAAATACATTCTTTAATATAATGATTGATATGATAGAATGAGAATCTGACAACTAATATTCCTCTACATCACTCAAGTTCCAAAAACCTCTTAGTCACCTTAGAACTCCCCAAGAAGAGAAAGAAGAAGATTTCCAAGAGAGGAACACTTTCAACTTTCTATTATTGCATACTGAACTAAAAGCTTTGAAAACAATTAACTTCTCTTTGATATATATATATATAGGGGTGTCCAAAATTGTGTGACCCACTATTATCCGATCGGAACTGATCGATTTCGGATTATTGGAAGCAGGTGTAACTTAGGTGTTGATTAGAATCAAGAAAAATAAGAGTATATGTTTTAGTTTTGGGTAGGTGTGGGTTTTGATAGTCTAAACTACTTTAACCTGTAACTGATCGAGATGTACTAAATATGGAAAGAAACAACATTGTTTTAGCAAAGCCATAATTAGCCTTCACCACCCCTAAAACTTTCATTCTCCAATTTGATGCCCTATTCTCCAATACAAAACCTAGCAACAAAGTAGGGAGCTTTCCTTAGCTTTTCCTCTTAGCGACAGCAGCAGACCACTGTATCTAGCATCACTCCACCAGCCTTTTCTTTGATAAGCGTCATTTGTTGGCCCTACCAATCTATTTCTCCTAAATTCTAATGCTTTGCATAAAAAATCTTTCCTCAATCAGTAATAGCAAAGCATGTACATAAAGGAGAAACTACGACCAAGGTATGTTTAAGATGCTATAATCTTTCTTTTTTCCAAGTGAAGTTAAATTATGGTTTTTATTATCGTTAATTTCATATGGTTGTATTTGTGAAATTTTGTAGGATTAAGAAGGTGTAGATAAACATTGAGGTTTTCTGCTTAAAAAATAATAGCCAGCATCATTGTTAGTGACTTGTTTTAGGTTTAAAGAGTATATTGATTTCCACATTAGCATTGATTTTAGGTAAATTTTGGGTTTGGTAACTTAATTCTCCTTGAAAATATTTCATGTATGCTAATTATTACCTATTGTTTAGCTTCATAGAAGGTTAGATGGCTAACTTAGGTAGTTGTGTTTCAGTAGTTATATAACAAAATTTTGAGCACGTAACTTCTAAGTTAGCTTATTAACTTTTTTTGATATGATGCAACGTCTTGGCATGAATCTATATTATAATCTAATTGGAATTGCATATAATTTGAACATGTATTATGCGAGTTGGCTAACACATTAATTAATTATGTACGATCTTTTGCCACTTTATGTCTAGTTCTATTTAAAATCTAGTCAGAAAGTCATTATTTTAATGAACATTTGCTATAACTATATGGGTTTGTCATAATCTATTCCATTACATACATGTAAAGTTATTTGCATGAATATCATTTCTTCTGCCTTATGATTTTCTAGATGATAAAACATAAGAGGTGTGTGTTGAGCCTATTTGCAATTAGATTGCATGTATATATATATGTGTGCATGTGTGTATAAGGGTTACACTCTTTTATGGTATTACTAAAGGAACAAGTTTAATGGTTCTGTGTGCTTGTTATGTTTTTCTTCCAAGTTTTTTTATAAATATATATAGTGGATATGTTGGAAGCATATATGGATTCTTGTTTGTCGATGGGTGTTGAGTTATTCAGTGTTTTCGAATGCTTATGATTATGTGAATCTATCTATTTTGGTGTGTGTACATTTTTAAAAGTAGGGTTATTATTGTAATCATGTAGCTAAATGCTTTCTAGAAATTTTGAAACCATAAAAAATAGTATTGGGAATCAAGTTTTTCTTTTCGCTTTTAAAGTGAAAATGCTTTTAATTTCAAAGATAATAAAAGTTGCATTAATTAGAATTTAGAAGCCTATTTTTCAAATAAAATGGATCTATCTAAGGGCCATTAACACTAAACCTAATCATTTTACATTCTGGTCATTCTATTTTTTTGGACTTTTGATTATTAGTTTATTTAAATCAATGTCTGACTATATGCTTTCTCATTATGTATTAAACTCCATGTCATTTTCTGGTTATGTTTAAAGTTTATATTTAATGAAATTATGTTCAATTTCTTGGTTATTATCTTTTTACATGTTTGGTATGTCATTTAATTTGTTATCTTAAAATTTTCCACTATGAATCTAGATTCCATACTTCCCCTTGTGTGATGGAACTAGACAATCCATCTTCTGGTGAGGCAGTAACTCTTGATTCTAGTTGTAGTACTCCAACATTCAAATTAACTTCTTCTATTTTACTTGCTCTAACTCTAAAAGCCCTACATCTACTACCTTAACTCCAACCCTAACATTAAGAGAAAAAAAACCCATTTACCTTTGTTATTGACAAGCCTCCCTTTGCTTTAAAAGACAAAGATAAAGCTATAGTTGTTCAAGCAAGAAAAGCAAAGGCCCAACCACCACTAGTGCTAAGAAGATAAAGAGGGTTTGATCAAGGAAGCCTAATGCAAATAAACAAGCAACGATTCAAAGAAGAAGTAAGTCTCCAGTATGGGATCACTTTAAAGAAGTTTCGAATGATGAGGTCAGTGAACCTACTACTAAATGTATTCATTATGGCCATTAGTTCTGATGTGGAAGCAAAGAGCAATGCATTTCAAATTTGCTTGCACATATACCAAAGTGCCCTACGTATGCACATACACTTGAAAATAACCCCAAACAAAAAATACTAAACTTTAAAAATAAGTTCATTGGTAAATAATTGGCTAGATCTTTATCACATGTGTTTGACTCCAAGGAAAATAGAAAAGCTATAACTTTATTTGTGATATCTGATGGGTGGCCTTTCAAAGTAGTTGAGGGATATAGGTTTAAAAATATGTGCAAAAAGCTTTGCCTAAAGTTAGACATGACTTCCAAGTAGATAGTGTTGTTAATTCGGATTATTACATGTAGCGGAATTTCAAAATTTTGATCTGAATTCTACCTAGGATCCATTCAAAAAGCATAAATCAATTATTAAGATTTTACCTATTAGGCACTCGTGTTTCTACTGATCAAAACTTGAGAATGGATGAATCAAATGCCGGCTGGAAGGTACAGCGTCTCTACGGTATCCACACGGAGTGAACAACGACCTCTCGCCCTCCACAAATCTGCTAAGATGTGTTTCTCTCTCTAGGAATTAGGATTTGATATTTTCTGAGTGATTTAGGGTTTTAGGAGGCTTATGAGTGTGTGCCTAATGTGCTGCCCTCAAGCCCCTTTTTATAGAACTTAGGCAAGCCACAATCCTAGTCCTACTAGGATAATGTTTCCAAAATCCTAATCACACTTAACAACTCATTTTATCCTTATCCTAAAGATAATGAGGAGAGATAGGACTTATCTATTAATTATCTAATATTAAATAATATTATCTCATAATATAAATATCTTAATATTAGATAATTGTATATAATTATCAAAATATCAAAATAATATTATCTCATAATATATTTATCTAATATCTGATAATATAATTATTTGATATTACTTTAATATCAAATAATATCACATAATATATATATATATATATATATATATTATGTGAATAACACATTATTATTCTTAATAATAATATATATATGTATGAAAATAAGTCTAATTAATTGGATATTAATATAATTAAAGTTCAATTAATTATTGTCTTATTCCTAATTCTTTTGTGTGACCCTGTAGGTTCTTACTACGTTAACAATGACTCATTATTGAGCCATAGACAGTGAACGGTATCTAGCAATACATCATTGCCACTCAAGTAGTAAGAATGTTTGTGATTCAACATCCACCTAATACATGATCAACGTTTTGCATCATAACCTTTTTGTAATAATATCCAAATTGAACTGGAGGCATGGAATGTGTCATCCTTGTTAATGTTCAATTTATATTTCTTGATACTGAGTAGACTTAAAATAAATAATTAATATCACATATTAATCCAATTGAGCATGGCCATACATTTCTAAGTCTCACTCAATCAAGGGGCCCAAGGATATTTCTCTTTTATACAAGAGTAACAAAATCCCATCTACATCACTCACTTCCCTCTGCACGATTCATGACACACCTAATCAATGCCCTATTCGTCATCCTAATCAAAAGTGACATAGGATAATATTAAAGTGAGTAATTCCTCATGTAGGAAATCGTAGTGACTTCAGGTCAAAAGTTTATGTGTATTTGTGATCATATGAGAATAACTTATGACGCGTCTATCTATGCAATATTCTTATAGTAAGTCAGTCCAATACATTGTTCACTAATAATGTACTCATGTATTGACTTGATATCACATATCCATGATTCGTAATCATCAGTCATTATACATACTAGTCTCGATGTATTATTACTATCCTTTTCGTAATAATACTTAACTAGAGGCATTTTAGGAATAACGATGTTATTCTAAGGATAATTATTATATTAAGTTATAAATCATGCAGAATAATAATAAAATTATAAAAATAAAATATAATAATTAAATTACCTAAAATAAAATATAATACATTATGTATTACTTCAATTATCTATATGATTAGTTCTAACCAACAGATAGTTATAAGAAATTGTTATAAGATCTACCTATAAGAGAAAAAGAAACTTAAAGCATTATTAAAGAGTGATTGTGTGAGGATATCCTTCACTACTAATTGTTGGACCTTAGTTCAAATTTTGAATTATATGGCTCTAACTACCCACTTCATTGACAAGGAGTGGAAGTTGTAAAAATGTATTTTGAACTTTTATCTTATACCAAACCATAAGGGTGAGGCTATTGGAAAACATATTAAGGCTTGTCTTAAAGAGTGAGGCCTGAAGCATGTTTACACAACAATAGTTGATAAAGCTAGCTCCAATGATGAAGCAATAGCATACTTAAAGAAGAAGGTGAAAAACTGGAAAAGTTAGTGTTAGAAGGGGAAATGATGCATATGAGATACTGTGCATACATCCTTGATTTAGCAATGAATGAAAAGTTGAAAAACTACCATGACTCCATATCTACCATAAGGCATGCTATCCAGTATGTGCAGTCATTACCTTCTAGACTAGCCAAGTTTAAAAAGGTCATTTTAGCTGAAAACATCACATGCAAAGGCTTGGTGAACCTTGATATTGCCATTAGGTGGAATTTAACTTACAAGATGCTTAAAATAGCTAAGAAATTCCAAAAAGCATTCGAAAGATTGGAAAAGGATGATAAAGCTTTCTTAATGTATTTCCAAGATTCAGAAAAAAGAAGGTTAACTCCAAATAGTAAGGATTAGGACAACATCAGAGCATTTAGCAAGTTCTTGAAAATTATTTATAATGTGACCTTAGCCTTGTCAGGATCTTTGTATGTCACCTACAGTTCCATGTACATATACCTCTCTCTTATTTAAAATAGGTTAAAAAGTTAAACCTTAGTTGAGAATCTTAATTCCAACTTATTTTTTGTGACAACTGAAGTGAAGGTAAGTATAACAAGTATTAGTGCTTGCTTGAAAATATAAACCTTATTATCATTATTGCAAATGCCCTTGACCTTGTATATAAATTAGCATATGCTGCATGGTCTTTTGAGGACATTTATGAGGAAACACATGCTCAAATTATGGTCAACAAAGCGAAAGCAAGCTTAGTAAGGATGTATGACTAGTACACTTCAGAATATAGGAAGCTCTATGGAAGTGCTATAAAGAATGAGACCACAGGGAGCCTACCTTTGCAAGCCATGCCCAGAAAGCAAGAAATATTGCCTTTAATGCCCACTTGAAGAAAAAAGATACAATTGAAGCCAATAATGAGTTGGAAAGGCACTTGAATAAGCCATGCCATTGATTATCAAGGTAACAACTTTAATGTTCTACCTTGGTGGAAAATGAATGCATCAAGATTTGATGTGCTTTTGAAGATAGCAACAGATGTACTAGCTTTCCTTATTTCTACTGTAGCATTTAAATCTAGATTCAGCATGGAGGGCCATGTACTAGATGTGTTTAAGAGCTCTCTCTCTTCTAATACAATGATAGTGCTTATTTGCACATAAAATTAGTTTAAGTCTACTAAGTTTGACTTTAAGACATTAATTTTACTAATGATTTTAAGGAGTACGAAGACATTGAGAAAGATAATTAATGTTAAAAATATATTTTACTAAATAATTAATTAATGCTTTACTATTTTTACATTCTTTAAATAAATCATAAATTTAATTTATATTTTTATTCATTCATTTAGAGGTGACAAGTAATCATCAAAAGGGAAATAATAGGCTTGATAATACAAGCATTGGAGTTAAAGGTGAAGAAAACACATAAGAGGAGTCATAGCCTATAGCTATTAACTAAAAATTTGTAAAGTAGTTCAATTTCAACTAGTTTGTTATTTCTTACTTTTTCATGGTTTGAGTAATCCTAACTTCATTTATTACTTCTTTTTTCCCTTTTTTGCTTTACAGGGTTGTAGAAGCAAATGGTGCCTATTTTGATTACCAATTGAAGGTATCATTTTTTTGTAAATGGCTATGGCAACATGATGCACAAATTTTAGTTTTTTTATACACGTACTTGTGTATTGTAGTGCATAGTTAAGGCTAGCACTATTTTTTGGTGCTGCTGGCTTTTTCAAGTGTTAAGGTGGTAAATAGCACACAATCAAACACAATGCCACTAGTACATATGGTATGGTAAGCTTTTGGTATATGATTGGTCCATATGAGATATTCAATGATTTTTTTTTTGCTTTAGATGGTTCAAACAAAAATTTCAAATTTCGAACTTTCATCTTGGTGAATTCTTCAATTAATGAATGAATACCAATGATGCAATTTGTTTATTTTCAAACATTGATTTCATGTTGTTTCTTTCTATTTATATGGATTATTTTGTCAACGTCTACCATAATCAAATTGCAATAGGTGTTAGTGTGCAACAAATTAAATTTTAGTTAATCTACCAATAAGGGGTTGTTAATTACTAGATAGCAGTTTAAGGTAATTTGTCATAGTCAAATTGCCCCAAGTATGCTTATTTTATTTACTAAAGGAATGATGGTATCATGTTTCATGTTATTTATTTGTTTCAATACTGCTAGTGCTTGCTGGGTGATATTTATATTAATTAATAGCCCTATATACTATATTAAGTTGCATAGAATCTAATGGTAGTGTAGCAGAACATGAAATATGAGAATATTATTTTGTGATCTTTATACTTGTAAATACTTTTAGTATGGTGTCTATAAAGTTTTAGATTTAGAATGACATCTATTTAAGCTATGATAATAGTTATTAGCAAGAATTTTTTTCTCAATGTTGAAGTGATTTTAGTATTTTATTGACTAAAGTAGTATTCAAAATTAGGTTTTTCTTTTTCTTACTCTCTTTTTAGTAGCATCGGAGGATAAGGTGAAGGAGCGAGCAACTCAATAGGACTAGCCAGTATCAGAGTATGTTTAGTTGGCTGAGCAATACCTAGGGTTTCAGCAACCTAGTTCTATTTATAGCTTCACTAATACTAGAGATGGGAATAGAAGGGTAAGGAGAAAATCTAGGAATAAAATCTAATCCAAAGTTATTCATATATTGTTATTAGAATTTGGCATCTAGAAATTGTAAGATTTTCCTTACTTAGACCCTAGTGCTAATCTTTTATTGTTAAGAAGAAAGAAGGAAAAAGATGACAAAAATTCAATTTCATAAATAAAAATAGAAAGAAACTACTTTCACAATGTTGTTAGGACTTTAGAAAATTTTAGGCATCTTGACAATAAAGTTAAGAAGTGTTTTTCCTGGTACTAATATGATCTATATATTATGCAGTTTTCATGGACATTTAAGAAGGAAGGAACTAAGCTTCAATAGAGATGGAAACGCTAGTAATCTCCTAATAGTAAGAAAACTACAGCAAAGATAGTGACTTTCTCATGGAGGCGAACATAACACTGAGTGTAAGAATACTTCATTGGATTATATTTTTGCTAAAAATACAAGGCAATCACTTAATATTTTCTACATAACTTATTTTGTTTCTGTCTATTATGAGCATTACATTTGAGAGCCTTAAAAATTCAAAAAGCCTTAGAAGAATACGTAAAAAAAGAAAGTGACGAACAAAGGGATAACATCTTCCGCACTAGATTTAATATTAAGGGTAAGATGTACAACGTGATATTTGATAGTGGAAGTTATGCTAATGTTGCTAGTACCTATATGGTAGAAAAGTTAAATTTGCTTATTTTGCCACATCCTACTCCATAAAAGTTGTAAGAGCTTAATGATAACGATAGAATAGAGGTGACACAACAAGTTTTGGTTTCTTTTGTCTTTGGTAAATATCAAGATGTGTTGTTATGTGATGTTACTCTAATGAATGCTTGCCATTTATTGCTTAAGAAACTATGGCAATTTGATAGGAAAGTTATACATAATGGACTTCTTAACACATGTAGCTTTGAAATGAATGGAACGAAAATAAAACTTAATCCTTTAACCTCAAAACAAGTGTATAAGGATTAATTGAGAATGCAAAAGAAAAGAGAGGAAGAAAAAGAAAAGAAAAAAAGAGAATAAGATGAGGAAAGAGAAGAAATGAAAAAGAGAGAAGAAAATAAAAGAAAAAAGAAAAAAATAATAAAGAGGAGAAGATAGTAGAAAAGAGTGATAGCCATGAGAAAAAAAAGAGTGATATGGAAAAGAGAGTGAGAGAAAAAATTCAATTTAGAGAAAAAGAGACTGATTATGTGGGAAAAGAGAGAAAAAAAATTTGAGTTATTAAAAAAATAAGTGGGATAAAAAGTATATTCTATGTTTCTAGGCTAATTATCTTATACAAGAAACCTTATGAAAATACTAATAATCATGAAATTATTTTGCTAAATACTTGTCATATTATTTTGAAAGAATCCCAAGAAGTACTTCTAAGAGAATCTCTAAAAGCACTACCATGTGTGAGAAGGAAAATGCCCCAATTGGAGTAAGGTAATAATATTGTGATGGTTGATATGTTGTCTTAGAGGTATATTCTCATTTCTACTTTGCATCATAAATTGTTAAATTTTATGAATAAGAATGATCCCTTCCATAAAAATTTATTAGGTGTTGAAAACATTGAAAATTTAAATTTAAATGATTATAGTCTTGCTACTTCTTTACTTGATGGTGTTAATCCTTCGATTGGCTTTGCTATTCCTATATTTAATGATGGTATTTCAAATGTTAATACTTGTGAGCAAATGGTTTTTGGAGAAATTTTTAGGCATGATAGATTTTTGTATGGAAAGAATAACTTGTGTGTGCTTAAGAGATCTCTAAAAAATTTATTTGGTAAAGAAGCTCGTGGATATGATTTGATAAAACATTTTAGGCTTAAGTATGCCCTTGATATTATGCTTAATGTGTTGAATGATATTTGTTTGTTTTCTATGCATGATTTAAAAAAAGAATATCATCAAATGTGCTTAAGTAAAGATGTTGAAAAGAAAAATAGTTTCAAAGTAAAGCACGATTTGTATGTGTCATGACCCAATTTCAGGAGTCATGATCGGCGTAAAGACATCCAATCAGTATCCATCCAATCAGACATCTTTACAAGCTTACAGGAACTTATATCTGACTATTTGATTAAATAAGGAGAATATATGATAACATCAATTAAAATAGGTAAGTAAATTGCATTGCACGTACAATGAAAAAGTTAATGTATGATATTAATATACAAGAGCATAACAAAATCATTTAATAATATACATAAACTCCAACTATACAAAAGACAACTTAGATACAGTAGTCTTTTGTTACACTAAGCCTCATGGAGATCAAAAAGTTGTATGCAGTATATCAGTCGTCCGCTGGAGCTCCTTGTTCTCTATCTGTAAAACGAAACAGCATTTAAAAGGAGTGAGTATATAAAATACTCAGTGAGTAGCTACTCAATCTTTATTTCCTATGATCTTCCATTATGAATTCTCTTTAGTATAAATTTTAGGAAGACTAAATGAATTTCCATATACTTACCTTTATTCACATTTAATAACTATTATCTATCTTATGTATTAGGTATTAGTAGTACACAAATAGATATGGCTAGTATGGTATGCGGGTTTTCTCCTTATTTCTTCAGGTTATCCTTATCCCACTTGCCTCTAACCTTTTCCTTCCACTTCTAACCACCCTTCTCCTTCCATTAGAAGGAAGCTGCAAGCCATTTGGCCAAAATCTTCCTCCCACATATCACATTCTCAATAACATATGAGCCATGGAAGGCTTATGTGGAGAAATGATGCCATTTGTCACATATCATGTACTCCATTTGATAAGATTAATACCAACTAGCCATAAGTTTTTTATCAAGTTTTGATCATCAATTTTCATCAAAGATATTCATTTATACATTCAATATGCTAATCATATATTATTCCATACCTATTACAACAAATAAGAAATGAGTTCACAATGTATCATCTTCATCTATCTCATAAGATTGTCACATTTGATAGCATCATATGGCATCCAAAAATTTTCCATAAACTCTCACATATTCTTAATATCATGTCACATTTAATATAAGATGTTATTAGGCAAGGAGCATCATCCGTTCTTTTTGAAATAACCCTTTGGAATTACTGTTCACGTAGGAATTTCAGAACAGGGCAGACTAGGTGTGCTGAAATGTTCTGGCCTTTTTGGGCAATTAAATTACTTTCAAAAATTCTAAATAAAATATATATTACTCATAACATCCTAAATGACCAATATGAGTTTTAATTTTCCATGACAACCCCACTGATTTTTCCCAGAAATTCGTGGAACTTGACCCTTCCAAATTGATTCCAGTATTGGCAGCACTGGAGCTGTGAAATTGTAGGAATTTATTCACTAGGAAATTGAGCTCTAATTGTCACTAAAATTTATTATGTTTTAACCAACATATGGAAGGGTATCCAGTAATTTTTATGGAATTTTTATTAATCATATAGTACCCCAAATAATTCAAAAACAGAAGTGAAATCATTCACGTTCTGTTTCTGGGCAAGCTGCACCTTTGTGTAGAGATGTCCCTTGTTCAAGTTTCTACAAATTTGTAAAAATTTCCAATAAATTCTATATGTATCCTAACATAAAAGAGACTATAAAAAGTTTAGTTTTGAATTTTTAAGCAACTCTATGAAGCCCAGAAAATTCGTGCACTTAAAGTCATTAATCTAAGTTTTTCCAGAAATTCCCAGCAAGCATTGTTCTTCATGATTTGAATTCAACACTCCTTTCAAACATCAAAATTAGTATTATCATGCTGATATCATGCTAATAACATTCCAAATATATGTTTAAAGATTCAGAACAGCACCATGCCTTTAATTGCATGGCCACACATCAAACCAACAAACTAACCAATCTAGAGTTCAAATCTTACAATTCTTGAATCAAAATTCAATAGGAATTCAAGTGAGTTGCTACTCACCTCTAACTTGTATATTTCAAGGCTTCAAGTTACCTCCTAAAGGAGAGAGTTTCTGATTTGAAGAGGAAGAAGATGATACCTCCAAGATTTAATGATTTCTCTTTATGAATTCAAGCAAGCAAGTGGAGAAATTTGAAATCTTGTGGTTGATTTGTCTTGTTCTTGGTATTTGGTTGTGTTAGTAGCTTCAAAAACCTCCTAGGGCAGCTGGGAATTTCGTGCAAGGTGTGGAGAAAAAGGCTAAATGGAGTTCTCTCAAGGTTTCTAGACTTTTCTACAAAATTATAGCAATTGGGTCTTTTTTGCAATTTAACCCAAAATGTCCATTAATTTTTTTAATCTTTTGCAACAGAAAATACAGCATATTGTAGGCTATCCCCAGACCAAATTTTTTCCAGACCAAATAAAAAAGAATGGGCCAGACTCAAGTTTTAGAAAAAATTACAATTTGACCTCAAAACTTTTCAAAATTCTATTTTTATCCAAAATTCTTTAGCCGATTTTCAATTCAGTCCTTGGATTCAAATTGGGCTTGTTAGAAACACATTGGGCCTTAGTAAATGAGTTTTAGTTAATCTAAAAAGGTTTTGAAAAACCAAACTAAATTATTATAATTTCAGCCCATTTTACAGAATTTCGACTTATTCGACCTCCTAAATCGAGTTGGCTCTATCAAAATTCCTCTTATTTTAGTTAATTTTTTTTGCATATTTCTAACAATATTTCAATTAAATTATTATCTCTATTAGTGTTTTAAAAGGGTTGAAAATTTTTCGGGCCTATTGCAAATAACCCAGTTTACCCTTTTTTTGGCTTACCCGATCAACTTTTGTATAATAACTAGAGTTTTTAGGAAAAGTCTCCTACGGATATTACAGTATGAATGGCTGTCTTTACTACTTGATTTGTTTAATTTATCAAGTATTTTTATGAGCTTAATGAATCATGTTATGTATACTTCCTTTAATAAATTTATTAGAGTTTATCTAGATGAAATTCTTTTGAGGAGTTTATACGTTTTTATTTGTAAGTTTTTTGTGAGTTTCTATTGCTTTCAAGTTTTAAGTGTTTTTAAGAATAAATTTGTGCTTACTCATTTTTATTATTTTCATAAACCTAAAGAAAGGATGGATTTTCTTGTTATTTGAAAACTTGAAGAGTTAGAAAGAGTTGTCATACCTTCATAATGCTCAAGTACATGGTAAAATCTTGAATGAGCATGTTAAGCAAATGAAATGTGTATTGCAAGTTTTCGTAAAGAAGGGTTGAATGCTATTTTTGAGAGATGCTCATTTGTTTGAAAAGTGTTATATTTGTGGTACAATTTTTATGTGGCAAAATAATAAAGGTGGATATGGGAAAAGATTTAAAGAATAGTCTCCACCTATTTTTGTTGATGAAATTGACAGCTTTTATGGTTTAATTAACTTTTATAGGAAGCTAATAAGGAATCATGTTCTATGTGCTTCCATTAACAAACTTGTTACTATTGATAATTTTGTATGTTTGCATGAGATTGTTGATGTTTATTTCCTATTTGATCCAAATGGTTGCTTATTGATAGTGTGAGTGGAAAAGGAAGTGTTTCGAATCCATGAGAATCCTAGCTACATCTTAAAGTGGAGATAGTTTATTCCAAGTCTTGAAGAGACAATAATTATTTTTCAAATTTGAATTCTCATTGTGAGTTTGATATGAGTGCCTTTTTTGGTGGTTCTAATCTTCCTCCTTTTGATGTAGGTTTTGAAGATTTGAGTACGAATCTTTTTGAAGAGAAGGGAATGATGTGAATCAAAGTGGGGTCAATTATAAGGAAGTGAACTAGGAAGAAAGCTTGATCAAGTGCAATAGAATTGTGCTACATCATCACTAAGTTAATACCATATCATCATCATATCATCAAGGAGATGGTGCCACATCATCACCACATCAGCTATAATCCTAATTAGCATCACTTCAGCCCATTTTTATTGTTATTTAATGTTTTAAGCTTTAATTTAGCATTTGGGCCTTTAATTTGTATTTATTTTGCATTAGTCTTTTTAAATCATTTTAGGCTTTAATTTACGTTGAATGTGTTTAGGTCCATTTTACTTTAAAACATTTACCATGTTATTATAAGTAATTTACTATGTTACTTCATTTAGAGGCCATTTTCAATTAGAGTTTTTAAAAAGTTATATAAGGAGGCTTATTCCTTATATAAATTATATTTGAAAGATTTGAGAGATTAGAGATTGGAAATTAGAGAATTTGGCTAAGTGCCGTTTTGTAAGAGTGTGTTTTCTCTTGAGTTCTTGAATGAATTTATCACTTATCAAAAGGATTCAGACTTTGTGATGTTGATTTTCACTAATCGAGGATTCATCATTGTGGTGTGTTTTCTTTTTCACTCATCAAAAGATTCATATCTTTTATGGTGTATTCATAATCACTTATCACTCCTGTTCTTCATCTTCTGAAGTATGGCATGCATATGTTTCTATTTTTTGTTTTTGGATTTACTGAATTTTAGGACGATCAAATATAATTACACATCATTTTCTCTCCTATTACAAATACAATTTAGGATCATTTCCCTGTTGGAATGCAGGAATTGCCATTTTAATACTACCTAAATGACTAGCCTTCCTTGATTCACCTCTTTTTCTTCCCCTTCTAGTACTACTATCAAAATACTCTTCTTCCTCCTCTTCAAAAGTGGATTGTTTATGAGTTTTAGGTCTAGATAGTGATTCTAAACTATCCAACCTTAGGTTTATAGCTTGTCTTTGTTATTGAACAACCTTCACAAAATAATTTCATATTAACTTCTTTATTTTCCCCACCTTCACTCATCATTAAGTGCTACAAAAAAGATGTTAGGACAATTTACTAATGGAGAAAAATTATAGTATGCTTGTGTTTGTAACTTAGATTCCTCACACACACTCTTAAAATTATGAGTTATTCATTCATGTTTCACTCAACTTAGCTTTTTTCCTTATGTTAGTCTCATCACTCTTGCCTTTTACCACTCAACTTCACCTTATGAGTTCTTAAGTAAGAACCTTTGTTGTTGATTCATCACAATCAAGAAGCAACAACGAATTAGTGATAACTTTATTAAGCAAGAACTAGCAAGAATATTAATTGGAATGGAAAAAAAGCAGGGGATATGAAACAAGAACAAGATCAATGAAAGGTTCACCAAATCCCATAATATAAGAGTATTGAGTCCTTTCAATTCACAATATTTTTTTTTATTGCACAATATGTATTTTGACACAAAATCTTATTGCTGCCTAGATTTTTTTTGCATGAGTTTTCCTTTTTTTGCACTTTCAACTAGAACCTTCTTTTTAAATTTTATACATGATTTTTTTGGGCTAGGACTCAAACTAAAAACAATCTAAAATTAGGGTAAATAAATACAAATCAAAATAGAGGCACATAAATTTAATACGAAAACAAGAGCACAAAAAGACATGAAGGATAGAACGTAGAAAAGACACATATTGAGTACAAAAATAAGACACAAAGGAAGATGTCTCAAGAACAAAGATAGGAAGGAAACAACAATGGAACAAAACTTTTTTTCTATGAATAGAATGAAAACAAATAGATAAATTAAGAATAGATATCACCTGATTTCAAGAGTCAAAGCTCTGATACCAAATGATGGGAATAACCCTGCTCATGATGCAAGAGAACTAATTGGACCATCTTGAAAACAAACAAAGGATAAGAGGAACTTGACCCTAACTACAACTTGCCGGTAGAACCAAAGTTATCAAGTGAAGCATAACCTTAACTATGACCTACTGATAGAACTAACACTGTAAAATTTAGTTCTTAACCCAATAACAAAGGGGAAGCTCTCATAATGGAGAAACACTTAGATTTTATTAATCATCCAAGTTTGCCTGGTATAAGGAATAAGCCTTCTTATATAACTTTCTAAAACTCTAATTGAGAATGAGCTCTAATGACATCATATTAGCCTAAAACTAATTCATTAACCTAAACCTAATAAAAGATCCTTTAAATGACTCTAAAGTAAACATAATAAATTACTCATAATAACATGGTAGATATTTTAAAGTAAAAATGGGCCTAAATATATTTATCCAAAACTAAAGCCTAAAATGTTGTAAAATGACCCAATACATCAAATAATAAAAACAAGAGTCATCTAAAAAATTCAACCGATAAATACCTATGAAAATTCAAATAAAAATAAGAAATTGGGCTTATTTGTTATCCAATTAAGTCTAAAAAAATAGCCTAATAGACTAAACAATTAAAATAAATTGAACTATTGTAACCCATAAGTGCAAATCGGTCATGCAAATTAGGCTTTCCAAATTGTTGTCTTCAAGTTAAGTTCATAGCATTCTCAAGTTGTAAGAAAGTGACCTATCTCAGTGCAGTCTCTATTTCATATTAATCTTTTTTTATTTGATTTCTATAATTAGGCCTTGCAAAGCTAGCTTTATCCTTTTAGTCTTGACTCTAGTCATGAGACCTTTAATTCCATGCAAATGATCGTTAGGTTGGTTTGTTGGATCTCTATCATTTTGGATAGATCTGTTGGATTTATGTGAACATGTGTGATATGAATTTGGGAGCTCTGATACCAAATGATGTGAAATTGCATTAGATCATCCTAAAATTCAACAAATTTGAAAATAAAAATAAAAGGATATTCATGCCACACTTTAGAAGATGAAGAATGGGAGCAATGAGTGATGATAAACATGCCGAAAAGGATGTAAATCCCTCAAGGCTTGTTCTTTATACAAATCAAATTTGGAAGTTTTAAAGATTAGAGAATTTAACTTTTGAGATAAATGCAATCTGATTACTTATGAAGGTTTCCTCTCTAAGTTCTTGTATAAACTTAAAGACTTATCAAAAGGAATTCAACCTTTGTGACATCAAATATATCTCTTATTGCTTTCAATTTCTTCCTCTTTTCTGAAGCATAATGAGAATACCTGTCCTTTTTTTATGATTATATATTATTTAAGATAGATCTAACATAATTTCACATTATTTAGTATTCAGAGCAAGGTTCCCAAATTCAGGTTTTACTTCTCACTTCTCACTTCTCTTTAATTCTATTATTGTTACATTACTATTTATCACTATTTATAATACTGTTCATGACAATACTGGTCATGTTACTATTCATATCACTATTCACCCATTCAGGTCCTATTTCTTCATTCCCACTATATTTTGATTTTGTTTTTGTATCTATTTCTTTTTTGATTGGATTGTGTTCAATTCATGTGTTTTAATTCAAGTTTGCTGTCAAATTTGAATTGTCCTCCATTTTTGCCTTCTATGTGTTTAATAAATTGTCTAAGTCTTCTATAAGTCTAAATTTAGTTGTGATACCAGGTCATCTTCTTTGTTTTATGTTAATTCATGTTGTTTAGTTCAAAATCTGGTTCAAATGTTAGTGCTAGTATAGTGAATGATAGGTGCATTGAACATATTTGTTAAAAGTTCAAAATAAAGAAGTTTGGCTACAATAGCTTGTTGTAGCCAATTGCCATATCTTAATAGCACAACATCAAAGTGCTATATTTAAATATTGTAATTTTTTATAACAAAGCAAAAGGAATCAAGTTTGAATTGTGTGAAATAACCTTGCAATTAGCAAAACTAGTGCCGAATGGTGAATTAGTGTTTAAAGTGAAAAAAAAGGTGCAAGAACAAAATAAAGATTAATACTAAGTAGTATTGAGTTAGAAAGCAAAGACAAGTGACAAGAAAAAAATAGCAAGAAAAGAAGGAGAAAAAGCTAAGTTAGTGAATCAAAAGGCAGCTTACAAGGAAGAGATAGGAAAAACAAAGTGCTAAATTATTGAAATAAAGTGAAATAAAATTAAAAGAAAAAAAAGTTATTTACTTTTAGTTATTGTTGGTCCTTAATATGCTATAATCACATTTAAACTTCTCATTTTGACATTAATTATTCATTATCTCTTTCAATTAGTTAAGTTCTCAAATCAGTAGCTCACTTTACCATGTATTGTTCCTTCCTATTATTTTGAATCCTAGTTAATTCTCTTTCTTTGAAATTTTCATTATTAAGTCTTTATTTTTGAGTTTTTTTTATCTCTTTTCTTCAATGGTTTGATTCTAAATCTTTAAGTCCTTGTAAGTTTCTATTCTTAAATTTCCATTTCTTGTTCCTTGATTATTTTGTTTGATTCTTCAAATTATGTGAACTTTGATTGGTAATATTGATTGCCACATTTGTTGAATATTATTTGGTTATGTCTTTTAGTTCTCAAAGAACAACAAGAGGGAAAGAATGAAAGAGAAGAAAAAGGCAAGAGTGTGTGTGAGCTTATTTGAGGGTAAAAGCCAAAAGTAGAGTGCAAACATGAGTGTAAGTGTTTTAAAACGAGTTATGAGCACCGATGGAGTCCTTTCTTTTATCTAAAATTTCTTACAGGTTTTTCATTCAATGATGTTAGGAGATAATGTGAAAAATAATGATAAGTGCACATGAGGGGATTTACTATAAGCCATAAAAAAATATAATAAGATGCTTAAAAAGCTTGAAAGTAGACAATCTTAAAAGAGTCATCATGGTGAGAGGGGTGAAAATGAAAGAAAAGATAGAAGATAAAATGAGAGATATATTGAAAAAAAAAGGAGTTGAAAATAAAAATGAAAGGAGTAAAAGAGAAAGAATGTATCATGATGATGTAAAAAGAGATGAAAGAAGAGATGATAGGAGTGAAATAGATAGGCAAAGAAGTGGTAGAATTGTTTCAAATCTTCAAAGTGATAGAAAGAAATTTTCTTTGTTTCAAGAAAAGAATGATCTTAAAGCCTACTTAGAGTGGGAAAAAAGGATGAAATCAATCTATGCTTATCACCATCATTCTAAAGAGACAAAGGTGAGACTTGCTACCTATCAATTTAGTGATTATACTAACATTATTGGGATTAACTTGATTCAACAAGAAGAAAAAAAATCCCATTGCTACTTAGGAAAAGATGAAGGCTATTATAAGGGAAAAATTCATTCATGACTGGCACAATAGTTCTTCATGTAAATCTTAGGAGGGGAATGTTGAAAAGAATGAAGACAAAGTAGTTCCATACAAGTCTGAATTTTCTTTAAGAAATTAAAGGAGAATCATCATCAAAGCCTAAAAAAGAAGTGTCTAAGAGAAAAGACAAAATTGAAAAGCTTCAAAGGCATTCCAAAGATAAGTGCTTCAAATGCTTGAAGTATGATTATCATGCTATTGATTATCCACTGAAGAGAGTATTAAAAATTCAAAAATCCTTGGAAGAACAAGCAAAGAAAGAAAGTGAAGAGCAAATAGAGAATATCTTTTACATTATATTCAACATTAAGGATAAGATATGCAATGTGATCATTGATAGTGAAAGTTATGCTAATGTTACTAGTACTTGCATGGTAAAGAAGTTAAATTTGCCTACTTTGCCACATTCTACTCTATATAAGTTGCAAGGGTTGAATAATAGTGATGGAATAGAGATTACTCAGCAAGTGTTAGCTTCTTTTATCCTTGGTAAATACCAAGATGAGTTGTTATGTGATGTTCTCCTATAAATGCTTATCATTTATTGCTTGGAAGACCATGACAATTTGATAGGAAGGTTACACATAATGAAATCCTCAACATATACAGCTTTGAAATGAGTGGAAGGAAAATAAAACTCAATCCTTTAACCCCAAAACAAGTATATTAGGATTAATTGAAGATGCAAAAGAAAAAAGAAAGAAGAAAATGAGAAAAAGGAAGAAATGAAAAAGGGAGAAGAAAATGGGAGAAAAGAAGAAGAAAATAATAGAAAGGAGAAGAGAATGAGAGTCATGAGAAGGGAAAAAATAATTGTGGAAAAAAGAATGAGAGAAAAATTCAATTTAGAGAGAAAGAGAGTGATTATGTGATAGAATAAAGAAAATAAAATTTAAGAGTTATTAGAAAAACAAGTAGGATAAAGAATGTTTTTTATATTTCTAGGCTAATTGTCTTGTACAACAAAGCCTATGAAAATACTAACAATCTTGAAATTGTTTTGTCAAATACTTTATGATGTTGTTTGGAAAGAATCCCAAGAAGTGCTTCCAAGAAAATATTTAAAAGAACTACCATGTGTGAGAATAAAAATGCCTTAATTGGAGCAAGGTAACAATATTGTAATGGTTGATATGTTGTCTTGGAGGTACACTCTCATCTTTACTTTGCTTAAAAATTTCTTGAGTATTGAAAACATTAGAATTTTGTATGTAAATGATTATGGTCATCCTAGTTCTTCACTCGATGTTGTTACACTTTTAATTGATTTTTCTACTCTTCTACTTAGTGATGGTGTTTCAAATGTTGTTGCTTATAAGGATATGGTTTTTGGAGACATTTTTATGCATAACAGATTTTTATGTGGGAAGAACAACATGTGTGAGCCTAAAAGTTCTCTAAAAAATTTGTTTAGTAAAGAAGCCCATGGATATGATTTGATAAAACATTTTTGGATTACCGATACCCTTGATATTGTGCTTAATGTGCTACATGACCCTTTTGTGTTCTCTAAACATGGTTTAAAAAAGAGATATCATCAAATGTCTTTGAGAAAACTTGTTAAAAAGAAAAATGGTTTCAAAGTAAAACATGGTTTGTATGAATGGTTATTTTTACTTCTTGATTTCTTTAATGCACCAAATATTTTTGTGAGCTTAATGAACCATGTTTTGCATGCTTTTAATAAATTTGTTAAGGTTTATTTAGATAAAATTCTTGTGATGAGCTTACATGTTTTTAATTGTAAATTTTTTATGAGTTTCTTTTACTTTCATATTTTGAGTGTTCTTAAGGAAAAATTTATTGCTAGTTTTTATTGTTTTCATGAACCTAAAGGATGGATCTTCTTATTGTTTGGAAACTTAAAGAGTTGAAAAAAGTTGCCACATCTACATTTTGTACATGATGAAATTATGAAGAAGCATATTGAGCTTTTAAAATGTTTCTTCAAGGTTTTGAGAAATGAATTCTTGTTTGCTAAATGTGTGAAATGCTCATTTTACAAAGAAAGAATTATTTGTTTGAATCATGCTGTGAGTGGCATAGGAATAAAAGTCGATGAAGTAAAAGTAAAAATAATTAGAAAATGGTCTCCACTTAAGTTTGTTAGTGAAATTAATAGCTTTCATGGTTTGATTAACTTTTGTTGGAAGCCTATAAGGAATCATATTTATGTCCTTTTTTTGACAAGCTTATTACTATTAATAATTTTACACTATTTGCATGAGATTGATGACTCTTATTTTATATTTGATCTGGGTGGTTGCTTATTGATAATGTGAGTGGAAAATGAGGTGTTCCAAATCCAAGGGAATCCTAGCTATATCCGAATGGAGATGGTTCACTCTAAGTCTTGAAGAGACAATAATTATTTTTCTAATTTGAATTCTTATGGTGAGTTTGATGTGAGTGATTCTTTTGGTGTTTCTAATCTTTCTCCTTTTGATGTAGGTTTTGAAGATTCGAGGACGAATCTTTTTGAAGAAAGGGGGAATGATGTGAATCTAAAAGGGGTCAATCATAAGGAGGTGAGTTAGGAAGAGAGCTTAATTAAGTAGATTAAAATTATGCCATATCACCAAGTTAGTGCCATATCATTGCCATATCATCAAAGAGATGGTGCCACATCATTTATAACCACATCACTACCACATCATTAAGGAGATGGCGTTATATCAATGTCATATCAATTATAATCCTAATTGGCACCACTTTAGCCCATTTTTTTTTATAATTGTTTGATATTTTAGGCTTTAATTTAGCATTTGAGCCTTTGATTTATGTTTATCTTGTGCTAGTTTTTTTAAAACATTTTGGCTTTAATTCAGGTTAAATATGTTTTGACTCATTTTACCTTAAAACATTTACCATGTTAATTAAAGTCATTTAGAGGCCTTTTTCTATTGGGTTTAGGTTAATGAATTAGTTTTAGGCTAGTTTGTTATTTTTTGAGCCTATTTTGAATTAGGGTTTTAGATAGTTATATAAGAAGGCTTGTTCCTTATATAAATCAGATTTGGAAGTTTTAAAGATTAGAGAATTTAGTTAAATGCCTTTTTGGGAGAGTGTATTCTCTCTTAGGTTCTTGAATGAACACTTGACTTATTAAAGGGATTCACTCTTTGTGATGTTGACTATCACTAATTAAGGATTCATCCTTGTGGCATATTTTCCTCTTCACTCATCGAAGGATTTACATTCTTTGTGGCATGTTCATCATCACTTATCGCTCTTATTCTTTATTTTCTAGAGTGTGGCATGAATATCCTTCTATTTTTGTTTTCGCATTTGCTAAATTTTGATATGATTCTACCTAATTTCACAACAGTTGTGGATTAAGGTTCATAGATCACATTGTGAGGGATCATGACCTATTTGTGTAATTTCATAAGATTTCTTAAAGGACAAAGTTTGGTTGTGTGGAAAATAATGTGAAATTGGAAGTGGAAGGGATAAGGACTTGTAAAGTTCTTGTAAACAATGGAAAGAATTTAGTTTTTATAGATTACTTATATGTACCTATGATTCATGGAAACTTGGTTTTTGTAACATGTTTATTGTGTTTTGGATTTTGCTTGGATTTCTATGGTGATGTACTTAATATTCATTTTGGTAATGATATCCTATGTACTTGTTCTTTACTTGATGGTTTATTTGCATTAAATACAATTTCTAACAATTATAGTCTAAGTAGTTATCTTATAACTAAATTTGAAAAAGAAAAGGTTTGGCATGCAAGGATGGGGCATATAAGGTAAGAAAGAATGAACAAGTTAGCTAAAAATGGTTTACTTGGTTCCATATCAAAAGTAACACTCGTAACTTATGAATTTTGCCTTATGGGTAAGTTAATAAGAAAATCTTTTAGGAAAGGATCACATAGTAAGAAACCATTGCAATTTATTCATTCTGACATTTGCTGTCCCATGAATGTGATATCTAGACAAGGATTTAGATATGTTCTCACATTTATAGATGACTATATGAGATACACCCATGTCTATCTCTTTGGGTATAAAAGTGAAGCATTAAGGTGCTTTGAGACTTATTGTACTTTAGTGGAGAATCAATTAGACTAAAAGATGAAATAATTAAGGACTGATCTAGATAGTGAGTATATGTTTAAAGAATTCAATAATTTATGTGTTAAGAAGAGGATAATTCAACTATTGCCTATTCCTAACAAACCTCAACAAAATGGAGTGATAGAAAGAAAGAATAAAACCCTCATGGATATGGTGAGAACCATGATGGTAGAAGTCAACATGGAAAATTTCTATTAGAGGGATGCATTACTAACCACTATGTAATTAGTAAAGTGCCATCCAAATCGGTTGAAATTACTCCTTATGAGTTATGGTTTAGTAAAAGGTTGAAATTGGTTCACTTAAAGCTATACGGTTGTGTAGCTTATATCCATACACCAAATCACTATTTTGGTAAGTTAGGACCAAGAGGGAGGAAATGCATCTTCCTTTGATATTCTAACACCCTAAAGGGTATGTGTTTAGCAAGTTGGAAAATAAGGGTAGTTTGGATGAATTCAAATCAAAAGATGTAACATTCTTAGAGAATAAATTTCCTAAGAAAGGAAATATTAAGAATAAGAGTTCTTTCAAAGAACTTAATAAATTTGAACTATCTAGCATAAGTGATGTATTAGTACCATCTATTCTAAGTGGGAGGGATGTTGGGACAGATGAAAACTTAGAAGTTCCAATGGTTCATGATCAGCAAGATCATTCTATGGAGGATGCTAATGATGATCAAAATGGCAGTGGTGATCAACAAGAAGTCCTAATAAATAAGGAAGAGTTACCTCAACAAGAGCTTGTTGAATGTGCAAATATGCACGACGAGTCCTTAAATCTTCCTAATTTACGTTATTTATCACAAAAATTCAAACCACCAAGCAAGTGGTGGGTATTAGACAAATATGAGCCTTATATTAGCCCACTTAAAGGATGCTTTTTAGGGTTTAGATTGTGAAAAATGGATAGTTGCAATGCAAGAAGAATTGGACTCAATATATGCCAATGGGGTTTGGGATTTAGTGAATCCACCTCAAGATTGAAAGGCTACTAGGAATAAATGGGTTCTTAAAATAAAAAGGAAAGCAGATGGTACCATTGACAGGTAGAAAGCATGTTTAGTTGCTAAAAGGTATATACAAGAAGAGGGTATTTATTTTTAGGACAGTTTCTCACCTATTGTGAAGTTCAATTCCATCAGGTTAATAATAGCCATCATAACAAAACTTGACTTGGAATTACTTCATATGGATGTAACGACAACCTTCCTCAATGGTGATTTGACTGAAGAAATCTACATGAAACAACTAGAAGGTTTTGTTGTAGATGGTTAAGAACACAAAGTCTGTTACTAAAGAAGTCGACATATGGTCTTAAACAAGCTTAACGACAATAGTACTTGAAGTTTCATCATATAATCTTGAGTTATAGATTCCAGACATTATGTGAAGATCATTGTGTTTATGTTATAATTTTTAAGACTTTGTTTGTTTTGATATCATTATATGTAAATGACATCTTGTTGGCTAGTAATAATTTGGGTTTTTTGCTAACCATTAAGGAATGGTTATCTTTCACTTTTTATATGAAGGATTTAGAAGAAGCGACCTATATTCTTGGAGTAAAAATTCAAAAAGATAGATGCAAGAAATTGTTAGCATTGTCTCAAGAGCCTTATATTGATAAGATTCTTGAATGCTTCAAAATGCAAAACTTAAAACACCATAATTGCTCACAATAGCAAAATTAGTAAAGATATGTGTTCATAAAACTCTAAAGATAAAGAGGAGATGAAAAAGGCTCCTTATCTCAATGCCATTGGATGCCTAATGTTTGTCATGTTATGTATACAACTTAACATTAGTCAAGTTGTTGGCTTGTTGGCTTATTATTCATCAAATCTAGGCCTTGAGCATTGGAAGTATATAAAAAGGATGTTTTGGTATCTTAAAGGAACCAAAGATTTATGGTTATATTACCAAGGTGGCATGATAAGGATCTAACCAGCCAACCTAAAGATTTTTTGCGTGGAATTGGAGGTCCCATAACTAAAGCTAAGACTAAAAGGATAATGCAAGCTTTGCAAGGCCTAATTATGGAGATCAAAGGAAAAGAAGATCAACATGAAATAGAGGCTACACTAGGATGGATCACTTTCTTATGACTTAAGGATACCTTGAGCCTAACTTAAAGACAATAATTTTGAAAGCTCAATTCACATAACTAATATATACTTATGGGTTACAATTATTCAATTTATCATAATTATTCAGTTTATTGGACTATTTTTGTTGAACTTGATTGCATAATAAATAAGGCTAATTTTTTTATTTTTATTTGAATTTTCATAGGTATTTATAGACTGAATTTTTTAGATGACCTTTATTTTTATTATTTGATGTATTGGGTTATTTTAGAGCAATTTAGACTTTAGTTTAGGATATATATGTTTAGGCCCATTTTTGCCTTAGAATATTTACTATATTATTGTGAGTAATTTACTATATTTACTTAGTGTGATGTGAAATTGTTTTAGATCTATCCTAATTTAGATGCAATCAAAGAAAAAAGAAGGATATTCTCATTATGCTTCAAAAAAGAGGAACAGATCGAAAGCGATAAGAGATGAAATTGACACCACAAAGGTTGAATCTTCTTTAATAAGTCTTCAAGTTCTTATAAAAACTTAGAGAGGAAACCCTCATAAGCAATCAAATTATAATTATGTCAAAAGTTAGACTCTAATTTAGTATAAGGAACAAGCTTCCTTATATAGCTTTCTAAAACTTTAATTTAAAAATAGGCTTAAATGATACAAATAGGCTTAAAATGCTCTAAAATAATTTAACACAAAATAAACACAAATTAAAGGTTCAAATGCTATATTAAAGTCCCAAACACCAAACAATAGAAAAATAGGATGAGGTGATGCGAATTAGGACTATAATTTATGTGACATTAATGTGGCGCTATCTTCTTAATGATATGGTAATGACATGGATTATAGTTGATATAGTGTCGATATGGCTCCACCTCTTTGATGATATGGTGGTGATATAGTGCCAACTTAGTGATGATGTGGCACAATTCAAATACACTTGAACAATCTCCTTCAAGTTTACTTCCTTATGATTGACCTCCATTAGAATCATATCATCATTGTGCTGGAAATTGCGCATCATACATGCACAGCGGAATAAAACTTTTTGCACGATTTCCACCAAGGATCCATGCGAATTTAGAACGCCATAGATTAGGGATTAGGGTTTATACCTTTCGGCAAAATTCTTCTGACCGCTACACCAAGTCCGATCTGCTTCCAAATCACGAACCGGAATGGAAACCAGTAAATCAGATCACCAGTACAACGTTTATGTGGCTGCACCTCTGTGGTATCCACACGAACCTGTGAATCACCGATGAATGTCCGCTACACCACCGGTTGGAATTGATCTCCTTAGACCTCGTAGTGCTAGCTACGCCTCTTCAGAGATTTTTGTCAATGAGAGTGGCTAGGCTTTTTCTATGCTTTTACTTGGGGTGCGTGAAGAATAATAGTAATCCTATTATTACCCAATAAGCCTATTTAAATAGGTGCATAGAAAAACCTAACCTATTTGGGCCTTATTCCATGTATAATTATAGGCTTACTATTGGGCCTTATAATTATAACATGAATTCCCAAATATTAAGCCCAAACAATTTGGTCCATTAATTCCAAATTCACTAAATTCTAAGTGTGCGACCCTACAGGCTCTCATTACGTTGGCAATGACCATTAATCATATTAATGATCATAAACAAAGATTGGTGTCTAGTAACACATCATTGTTACCCAAGTAATGAGAAAGTCGGTGATTTGACTAAACCTTTACACGTGATCATCATTTATGTCCTTTTGTCCTATACATTTAGATTGAGCACGAGACATGGACCGTGTCATTCCCGTATAGCCCAATCTTGAGGTTTCTTAATTCCTAAGTAAGCTGACTGAAACAAATGTAATCGACATCTCATGTCAATTCATCTGAGCATGGCCATGCATTTTCTCAGCTTTACTTAATCAAGGGGCCCATAGATGTTACTCCTGTTATATAGGAGGGACAAATCCCATCTTGATCACACAAACCCCTCCGCATGATATTTGACATATCCAATATCTACCCTTGCATTCACTTAACCATTAGTGACATAGAATAGTATCAAAATATGAAACTCACATGTAGGGAATCTTGGTAATCTCAGGTCAAAGGACCATATTAATAATGATCACTAAGAACCACTTATGACACTCATATAATGATCCATGTAGTGTTCTTAATATGGGTCGGTCCAGTATACAAGTTCTCTAACTTGTACTCATGTGTAAACTTAATATCCCATATAAGTCTTCACACATGCTAGTCTTAACATATCAAAGCAACCTAATCCACAATGATATATGACTAGGGATATTTAAGAATACAATTATTCTAAAGTTATTATTATAATTAAATATATTACGCAGACAATATATATAAATATAATAATTGGAATTGCCATTAAAATAACATGATTCAAAATTACAATCACCAATATAATTGGTTTTAGGGCATATACACTAACACATTGGCTAATTGTAAGGCCTTTTCCAAGTTTCAAGCTCTTTTTTCAAGCATACAAGCTTTTTGAATTAACCATTGAAGCTCTTCTTTGATTCTTTTAATTAGTTATTTGTGGTTGCCTCGTCTAAGATCACATCATAAAGTCATTTAAAGGGCCATTTTTTAGGTTTAAATTAGTGAATTAGTTTTAGGCTAATATCATTAGAGCCCATTCTCAATTAGGGTTTTGGGAGCTATATAAGGATGTTTGTTCCTTATACCAAGGCAAACTTAGATGATTAATAAAATTTGAGTGTTTCTTAATTGTGAAAGCTTCCCTTTTATTCTTAGGTTAAGAACTAAATCTTATAGTGTTAGTTTTACTGGCAGGTCACGATTAAGGTCACATTTCACTTAATAACTTTGGTTCTATTGGCAAGTTGTGGTTAGGGTCAAGCTCTTCTTATCCTTTGTCTATTTTCAAGACAGTCCAATTAGTTCGTCCAATTAGTTCTCTTACATCATGAGCAAGTTCATTTGCATCATTTAGTATTAAAGCTTGGTTCTTGAAATCATGTGATATTTATCCTTAGTTTACCTACTTGTTTTCATTCTATTCATAAAAAAAAGTTATGTTCCATTGTTGTTTCCTTCCTATCTTTGTTCTTGAGTCATCTTCCTTCATGTCTTATCTTATTATCTTTTTGTGTTCTTGTTTTTATATAGAATCTATGTGTTTTCATCTATCTCATGTGCCACTATTTGTTATTTTGTTATTTTAATATATGCTTACTTACCCTAATTTCATATCTCTTATTTTAGTTAGAATCCTAGTCCCAAAAAAATTATGCATAATTTTTTTTAAAAAAAAAAGTTCAAGCAGAAAGCGCAAAAAAAACTTGAAAAAAAGTGAAAATTCATGTAAAAAAAATCTTGAGCACTAATAAGATTTTGCATCAAAATATATATTCTGCAATCTAAAAAAGTAAAAAAAATATTGTGAATTGAAAAGGACTCAATACTTCTATATTGTTGGATTAGGTAGACCTTTCATTGATCTTGTTTTTGTTTCATATCCCTTACTATTTCTTTTTTTTCCATTCCAATTAATATTCTTACTGGTTCTTGCTCACTGGATTTATCACTAATTCCTTGCTACTTCTTGATGGTGTAGAATTAATAACAAAGGTTCTTACTTAAGAGCTCAGAAGATAAAGTTAAGTGTGTTGGAAATTGCGCATCATACATGCACAGCGGAATTAAAAATTTTGCACGATTTCCACCAAGGATCCATACGAATTTAGGACGCCATAAATTAGGAATTATGGTTTATATCTTTCGGCAAATAATCTACTGTCAGCTACACAGCAAATCCGATTTGCTTCTATCCAGTTCTCCAATCCAATCCACACTCCAGATCACAAACCAGAAGAATCAAATCACAAGTGCAACGTTTGATGTGGCTGCACCTCTATGGTATCTATACAAAACAATCTCAAAACTCTAGTCAAAAGATAGGTTGGATGGAATCTCTCTCCTCTCAAGTTTGTGCTAGCAAACTAGGGTGTTTAGGGTCTCTTATTTATTCTCTCTCTCAAAAACACCTCCCAGATTATATGTTAATATCTTTGAGCATGAATAGTATCTTGTATATATAGACACCCACTAAAACCTAATGAGAGGTGAGTATTATGGGCTGATTATTAATTAGGTCCAATATTAAGACTTAATTAATAATTGGCCCCTAAGCAATATAACATTAACAAAAGGGCCCAATCTAATTGGTCCTTTCATTAATTAGAAATTATAGTCCAACTAGAATTTCTGATCATGTTGCTCCAATTCCAATTTTGATTCGTTCTTTATGTGTGACCCAAAAGGTTCCCATCACGTTGGCAATGATCCTAAAATTATATTTTAGAATCATAAACAATAAGCGGCATCTAGCAATGCATCATTGCTACCCAAGTAATGAGAATGTTAATGATCTGACATAACCTTTCAGTGACTACGCAATCAAGTCCCCTTTTATCCTAGATATCTAGATCGAACTCAAGGCATGGAAAGTGTCATCCCTTTTATAATTCGATCTCTGTGTTTCTTGATTCATGAGTTGACCAGAAAGAAGCAAATGAGATCAACATCACATGTTGACTCATTTGAGCATGGCCATGCATTTCATAGTTAAACTCAATCAAGGGGCCCATAGATATCGCTCCTTTAGAAGGAAGGATAAAATCTCATGTACATCACTCATATTCCTCTACATAATTAGTAGTATATCCAATCACTGTCTTCAAAGTCAACCCATTAAAGTTAACGTTAGACAGTGTTAAAGCATATAACTAACTATGTTGGAAACCATGGTAACTTCAAGTTAAGAGACTATATGTGTCACTGTTACTATGAGAGTTACTTATAACACTCATAAGATGATCCATGTAGCAATCTCATGGCGGGTCAGTCCAGTACAATTGTTCTCTAACATGTACCTATGTGTTGACTTGATATCTCATATCAATCAACCAACATACTAGTCTCTATGCATCATTGTTATCCCTTTCACAATGATACTTGACTAGGGACATTTAAGAGTATTGTTTAAGAAATGATTACTCTAAGGAAAAATTACTATATTTATTTATTTAATGCAGAGAATTAATAATCTGAAAGTGCCTCATATAAATAATGAAAATATAATACAATGTATGCTTATACAATCATCCTATGATTGGCTCTTAGGGTATACACCAATAAAGTGGTAAAAGGCAAGCATGGTGAGACTATCATAGGGAAAAAGCCAAGTTGAGTAAAAAATGAGTGAATAACTCATAATTTTGAGAGTGTATGTGAGGAATTTGAGTTACAAATATAAACATATTATATTTTTTTGTCCATTAGTAAACTATCCTAACATCTTTTTTGTAGCTATTAATCATAAGTGAAGGTAGGGAAAATGAAGAAATTAATATGAGATTGTTTGTAAAGGCTATTCAACAACAAATGCAAGCTATATAATCTAAGGTTGGATAGTCTAGAATCACCACCTAGACCTAGAACTCCTAGGCAACCCATTTTTGAAGAGGAGAAAGAAGAGTATTTAGATGGTAGTACTAAGAAGGGAAGAAGAAGAGGTGAATCAAGGAAGGCTAGCCATTTTGGTAGTATTAAGATGACAATTCCTGCATTCCAAAGGAAAAATGATCTTGAATTGTATTTAGGGTGGGAGAGAAAAGTAGAACATGTATTTAGTTGTCATGATTATTCTAAGGGAAAAAAAGGTTAAACTAGCAATGGTGAAGTTTACTAATTATGCTAGCATTTGGTAGCATCAATTTATGATTAATAGGCGTAAGAATAGTGAAAGACCTATTAGTACTTAAGAAGAGATGAAGGCAGTGATAAGAAAAAGATTTACACTTAGTTACTACTATAAAGACTTACATTGTAAATTGCAAAGTCTAACTCAAGGATCCATGAGTGTAGAAAATTATTGTAAGGAAATGGAGATAGCTATAATTAGGGCTAATGTAAAGGAAGATCGTGAAGCTACTATAGTTAGATTTATTTAGGATCTAAAAAAAGAGATAGTTGACGTGGTAGAATTGCAACATTATATGGAAATAGAGAATTTGTTGCACAAAACTATCTAGGTAGGGAGGCAATTGAAGGATGAGAGCACTTCTAAATTTACTTCAGCTTGTAGCTCTTCGTAGAGGTCAAATTGGAAGATGCAAAAGGTAAACATTTGGTTGCTACTCCTAAGGTAAAACCAAAACTAATTCATCTTCTAGATCATGTGATATTAAATGTTTCAGTATCAAGGAGTTAGACATACTGCTTTTCAATATCCAAATCAAAAAACTATTATTGTGCTGGATAATAGAGACACAGAGAGTGTGAGCTCAAGTGATGATGAAATGCCACAAACAGAGGATTATAGTGATGTTAATATTGTAGATCCTATGAATGGAGATGTGCTAGTTATTAGGCATGCTCTTAACATACAGCTTAAAGAAGATGGTGATGAAAAGCAACGTAAGCATATTTTTCATACTAGATGTTATATAAATGACAATGTATGCAGTATGATTATTGATAATGGAAGTTGTACTAATGTTGCTAGCACCTTGTTGGTTAAGAAATTGAATTTTCCTACATTAAAGCATCCTAATCCATATAGAATACAATGGCTGAATGAATGTGGAGACATAAAGGTGACTAAGTAAGTTTTGATTTCATTTTCAATTAGTAAATACAAAGATGAGGTTCTTTGTGATGTGGCACCTATGTATATTAGACTTCTACTTATAGGGCATCCATGGCAATTTGATAGAAAGGTTGCTCATGATAGGTGCAAAAATATATATACCCTTGCCATGAATAACCACATATATGCTAATCAAATTAGGATTGCAAAAGAGTATAAGATGAGAAAAGAACAATTAAGCATTCAAAAGAAAGAGAGGAAAGATAAGAAAAGTAAGTTTAAGTTAAAAAAGAAAATTAAAATGGTAAGAATTAAGAAGAAAAATTCAAAGAATAGTGAGAAAAATAGAGAGAAAAATAAGAGAGTTAGTGCATTTGCAAGAAAAAGTGAGGTTAAGAGTACTTTGATAGTAAGAGAGCAACTACTTGTACTCATGTACAAGGATATCTATTTCACTAATAATCTTAATTCTTCTTTGCCTAATGTTATTGTTTCTTTGTTACAAGAATTTGCTGATATTTTTCTAGAAGAAATACCACATGAATTACTTCTTATAAGAGGAATTGAGCATTAAATTAACTTCATTCCCAGTTACCTTCCATCCCAAATAGACCAAAACAACTCCTGAGGAGGAAAGGAAATTCAAAGGCAAGTGGATAAATTATTGCAAAAGGGATTCGTGAGGGAGAGTCTTAGTCCATGTTCTGTGCCTGTGATCTTGGTTCCAAAGAAAAATAGGACATGGCATATATGTGTTGATTGTTGAGCCATTAATAAAATCACTATAAAGTATAAATATTCTATCCTTAAATTAAATGATATGCTTGATGAATTGCATGGTTCATGTATGTTTTCTAAAATTAAGTTGAAAAATGGCTATTATCAAATTTGCATGAAAGAAAGTGATGAATGAAAACTACTTTCAAGATAAAATATGATTTGTATTAATGGTTAGTGATGCTATTTGGTTTAACTAATGCACCAACTTTTATGAGATTAATGAACCATGTTTTATGTTCTTTCATTGGAAAATTTGTTATGGTCTACTTTGATGACATTTTAGTTTATAGTAAAAATTTGGATGAATATATTGAACACTTGCATTTTGTGTTTAGAGTTTTAAAGAAAAATAAATTGCATGCAAATCTTAAGAAGTGTTCATTTCACATGGAATTTGTTATGTTTCTGTATTTTCTTGTTAGTTCAAAAGGAATGAGTGTTGATGAAGAGAAAGTTAAGGCAATTAGAGATTGGCCTACCTTTATGAATGAAAATGAGGTAAGAACCTTTCATGGTATATTAGGTTTTTATAGGAGGTTTGTAAAGGACTTTAGTTCTATTGCAGTGCCTTTAAATGAACATGTAAAAAAGAATGTTATGTTTAAATGAGATAGGATGATTTGCATGAAAAGGCCTTTTAACACCTTAAGAGAAAAATTGACCAATGCTCCATTATTGTGTTTGCCTAATTTTAATAAAGCTTTAAAGTTAAATATGATGCTTCTGGTGTTGGAATAGGAGTTGTACTAATGTAAGACTCCAAACTGATTGCATATTTTAGTGTAAAGTTTAATAGGGTAGCATTGAATTATCCTACTTATAACATGGAACTTTACACATTGATAAGAACATTGCAAACTTAACAACATTGCATGAATTCATCATTCATTTAGATCATCAAAGCTTGAAGTTTCTAAAATCCTAAGGTAAGCTTCAAAAGAGACATGTCAAGTGGTTGGAGTACGTTAAGATGTTTCCTTATGTAATCAAATGCAATAATGGTAAGGAAAACATCGTGGCTGATGCATTGTTCTTTACAAACTAAATTGCTTGGTTTTGAATATATTAAAGACTTATATGTTAATGATTTTGATTTTGGCCAAGTGTAGGATTCTTGTTCTAAGCATGTTTATGTGAACTATTATTATAGGTATGATGGTTTCTTATTTAAGAAAAATAAATTGTGTGTGCTCGTATGTTCTTTGCATGAAATGCTAGCTAGAGAAACTCATGGTGGTGGATTAACAGGACATTTTTGTGTGCAAAAGGCTTTAGAAATCTGTTTGAGCATTTCTATTGGCCTAATATGAAGCTTAATGTGGAATCTGTTTATGACAAATGCATAACATGTAAACAAGCTAAATCTAAAGTCATGCCCTATGGTTTCTATACATCTTTGCCTATATCTAATCAACCTTGGACTGATATCTTCATGGATTTTGTGCTAGGACTGCCTAGAACTCAAGGTGGAAAAAATAACATATTTGTTGTTGTTGATAGGTTTAGCAATATGGCATAATTTATTGCATGTTCTAAAACTAATGATATAACATGATGTGAAATTGTGTTAGATCTATTCCAATTCAGACATAATCAAAGAAAAATGAAGGATAGTCTCATCATACTTCAGAAAAGAGAAAAAGATAGGAAGTAATAAAAGATGAAATTGACACCATAAAGGTTAATTCTCCTTTGATAAGTCTTGAAGTTCTTATAAGAACTTAAAGAAAAAACCCTCACAAGAAATCAGATTACAATCATGTCAAAAGTCAAAGTCTTAATTAGTATAAAGACCAAGCCTCTTTATATGGCTCTTTAAAACCTTAATTGAAAAATGGGTTCAAATGACACCAAATAGAGCAAAAAATGCTCTAAAATGATCCATCACAAAATAAACACAAATAAAAGGCCTAAATGTTATATTAAAGTCTAAAATACTAAATAATAGAAAAATAGGATGAGGTGGCGCCAATCAGGAAAATGATTGATGTGACAACAATGTGACATCATTTCCTTCATGATGTAATGGTAACATAGATTATGACTGATGTGGCTCCACCTCTTTAATGATATGGCAGTGATGTGGCACCACTCAAATGTTCTTGAACAATCTCTTCCAAGCTCACTTCTTTGTGATGCACCACTCCTTAGAATCACATCACCATAGGATGATTGTTAGGCCTTTCCCAAGTTCCAAGCTTTCTTTTTAAACATACAAACTATTTGAATTAACTGTTGAAGCTCTTCCTTAATTCTCTTAATTACTTCTTTGTAGTTGCCCCCTTTAGGATCATGTCATTCCCTCTTTCTTTAAAATGATTCATCCTCGAATCTTCAAAACCTACATCAAGAGGAATAAAATTAGAAACACTAAAAAAAGCACTCATATCAAACTTACCATGAGAATTCAAATTAGAAATATAGTTGTGGTCTCTTCAAGAATTTAGAATGAATTATCTCCACTTGGACTCTTTAAGAACTTGGATTTCTTTGGATTTAGAAAACTTCCTTTTCTACTTACATCATCAACTAACAACCACTTGAATCAAATACAAAAAAAGAGTCAATAATCTCTTGCAAATATGCAAAATCATCAATAGTAACAAGTTTATTAATGAAAGTACATAGAACATGGTTCTTGATAAGCTTCTCACAAAAGTTAATCAAATCATGAAAGCTTTCAATTTCAAAAACAATTTGAGGAGGAGAACATTCTCCAATTGTCTTTTCTTCATCCACCTTGATTGCTTTGCCATAGATAATATCATCTAGAATTACAATACTTCTCATACAACATGAGCATTTGTTAAAATTAGCATACAACTTCCCATTTTTCAAAATTCTTAATACACATTTCAAATGTTCATTATGCTTAACTATTATTTTATTATCAACAAGAATGTCATTAAGATGTGGCAAGCAATCTTTTTAATTCTTTAATTTCTCAAACAATAACAAAATTCCTCCTTTAAACTCATGAAAACAACGGAAATAAACACAAGCAAATTTATCAATGAAAATATATAAAACATGATTCATTAAACTCATGAAAGTACTTGATGTATTAGACAAACAAAGCATCAAAGCCAACCATTCCTATAAACCAAGCTTTATTTTTAAAATATTTTTCCATGCATTCCTTATTCCTAAAGTCTTTTTAGATCCAAAATGTTTTATCAAATTAACTTTTGTGATGAGTGAGCTTCTAGAAAACACAAAAGAACTAGGTAACTTATCATACAAATCCCTTAGAGTTTTCTTAACATTAAAATATATTATCAAATCCCAATCATAAGTTTCTCTAATAAACAAATCATTTAGAGAACTTTTAGGTAGAAATAATTCATTTCTTTCACATAAAATCTTATCATGCCTAAACATTTCTCCAAAGACCATTTATTCACGAATATTAACACTGGAAACAAACTCAACTTGTAAAGGAATAACAAAATCATGTGAAGAGATAACACTATCAAAATCATTTACATACAAATTCTCAAGGCACTCAAAACCAAAATATTTTGTATATAAATAACCCTTACGCTCAAAATTTAATGATTTATCATGGAGAGTAGGGATAAGATATACCTTTGAGCCAAAGTATTATCCACCACACTACTGTTACCTTGCTTACATTAGATGATACATGGATATGTTTCATGAAATTCTTCATTCTTGGTATGTTTTTCAATAGTTCTTCTTTGGAGATCTCTATTGAAGTTGCATATTGATATTTCTATAAAAGAAAATCAAAAGCATTTGGAAAAATAAATTTAACTTAGTTAGTATTTTCATAAGCTTCTTTGTACAAGATAATTTTCCTAGAAATACATAAGATATATCTTATAGCACTTTTTTTTGCTAGACACTCAATTTTTCTATTTCTTTCCTTGGCTTTTCACTTAACTATTTTTCTTTCTTTCCTTCCTCATAATCACTCTTTGTTTTGTTAAAGTTATTATTTTTTTCACTTAACTCTAATTTTCTCTCTTCTTTTTCATAATTACTCTCTTTCTTTCTATTCACACTCTTGTTCTTTTTATCCTTCTCATTTTGCTCTACTTTCTTTTTCTCTTTTTCTTCCTTTTTCTTCTTCTTTTGCATCATTATTTAATTTTCATAAACTTATTTTAGAGTTAAAGGCCTAAGAGAGAATTTTTTTAGGTCTTTGACAAGCTTGTACTTATTAAGAACACCATCATGAGTAACTTTTCTATTAAATTGCCATTGTCTCCTAAGCAAAAGATGGTAAGCATGCATTGGAACCATATCATAAAGAATCTCATCAAGGTACTTTCTAATAGAGAAAGAAATCAACACTAGTTTATTCACTTTCAACTCCCATTTTCATTCAACCATTGTAATTTATGAAGGTAGGATATTGTAGAGTGGGCAAATTTAGCTTTTCAACTAAGGTAGTGCTTGCCACATTAGCACAACTTCCACTATTAATGATAACTTGGTAAGCCTTCCCTTGGATGTTACACCCAGTATGAAAAAGATTTTCTCTTTGATTGTCACACTCTTTTTTCATTTGCACATTTAAGGATCTTTGACTTACCATTGCACCTCTATCAAAAGGATCCTCACTAGTCACATTATCTTTATCAGATGAAGTAGTTTGTTCTTTTTCGCTTGTTGAATCCCATTCCTTATTATCTTTGATTACTATAAGCCTTTTGTTTAGACAACTACTAGCAATATGTCCTCTTCTCAAGCATTTAAAACACTTGATTTTGGAATGTTTTTTATTCTCCTCAACTTTATTTTTACCTTTAGAAGACTCGTCTTTTAATTTTGAAGAGAAGTTAGATTTAAACTTGCTCCCTCTTTCCTTCCTTTTGTCACTCTTCTTGTTCCAAGACATCTATGGAAAACTTCATTGTGAATTATATTTAGATGAACTCCTTCTTTGAGTTGCCTTTCCACATTCATAACCAAGTGTACCATTTCGTCCAAGGTTGTATAGTATTGTAACTTATAATATTCCAAGTTCAAATTTAAAATTTTATAAATTTGGTATTTGTGGATAATTATTTATCCATTTAGCTAATAATTAATTTTGAATTATTTTTTCACATTAAAGGTTCTAGGATATTGGAATGATATTTATGAGAATATTTGAAGTTTACTTATTTATCTTTACATATATGACTATTAGTTTAGAATGATTTTTATAAGGAAAGGTGCAAGGATTTATTGAAATAATTTGTTGTATATGATGAATTATTTTTTAGAATTGAAAAATATTTAAATATTTATTTTAGAATTACCAAACCTATTAAAATATTGGGGATGTTTGCAATTAGTTGATACTTGTAACTGTTAGCTGATCCAATTAACTATTAGCTGTTAGCTAATTCAGTTAGCTGTTAGCTGATGGCTGATTGTGTTAGCTGATTTAACTAGCTAATTGTATTAATTGTTTGAATAAGAGTATTTAGTAAAATTAACTATTTATATTAGTTGTTTGAATGTAAAATGACGTATTAGGATATAGGTATATTTTTTAAACTATTTAATTATTTTTCTATTTTAATATTTTAAATCCTATATCTTATTTAATAGATAATTTATTTATAAATAATATATCATTATAATTTATTCTATGTTAAAGTTTTTTAAAAATAAAATTAATATAATTTTTATATAAAAATAAATATTATAATTTTTTACGAAAATATTATAATATCTTTTTCTTCTCTCATATAAACTACAGAGCAAGTGAAGGTGACATTTCTAGTTTCTTCAACCCATAGTAGCCGTAGTTTCTTCAACTCCCTTATTTGGCAGCTTGACGGCGGAGGCGCCGCTGAAGCAAGTGGCACTAGCAATTGATAGGTTAAGCCAAGCTTCATGACTCATTATTAACATCAAAATTGGTGCGGACCATTTTTCGAAGCCATCTATTTTAGTATTTTCATAGCAAACAACTAATTCAATAGCTATTAATCAAATATTTTTTTTATTGCAAATTAGTCAAATAGCTAAATTTTAGTCAAATAGGTCAAAAACTTTTCTAACCACCGATTATCAAACATCCCCATTATAAATATATATTTATATATGAATGTATTAAAAAGAAATTGAAAATAACTAAATTACAATATTAAATAAAAAATGCCTCATAACAATGAATGAAAAAAAAAAGAAAAGAAGAACAGAAAAGGAAAGAAGATCTAGCAGCTTCTTTTTCGATTTTCGTGCCTGGCTGCTGTTCTTCCCCTTTTTCCACATTTCTCTCTTTTGTCAATCCCGGTCAGCCCCCTCTCTCCTTCCTGATTTTTCTTAACGTCGGCATCTTGTTTCTTTAAAATTTTATGGCTATTTTTCATTTTAACTCTCCTAGGATCAACTCTCTCTCTGCTATTCCTTTTCTTTCTTCTTTTTCTGGACTTGGTTGTTCCTTTTATCCAGCTTTTCCTGTCTTTCTTTCTCCTTGCTGGCACTGCCTTCTCTCTCATCAATCTTCTTCGTCCGGCAACGTTCAGCTTTGCGTCACTGCTACTGTGTAGAACAAGCTGGGCTGCTGGGTGCTTCTTGTCATCCTCCTCCACTGGTAGTCATAGCAGCAGCAACGTCATTGTGCCTGGCAAAGTGTGGTGCGATCAACCCGCTGCTTCACGCTGGCATTCTCCTCGCCAAGTGTCACCTACTATCTGGAGGTAAATCTGTGTGCAAACCCAAAATCCCTTGCTGTTCATTAGACCTCATTTTGCCTCCCTCCTTGCTACCATTTTAGCAAGTGTGCAGCACACTTGAGGGAAAGAACTATTGCCAAATCTCTCCTCCCTCAAGTGCTAATCAACGAGCCTTGGACACAATTTAAGAGCTAAGCTTTCCTCTTGTACCCATTACAACTCCATGGTAAAACTTCTTAAACCCAATTCCTCTAAACTCTGACAATAATTTTGGGTATACGAGGAGTAATAATTTCAAATAATAGTGTTAGGTTGATAAGTACTTTAACTAGCATTAAATCCTACATTTTCAACTCGTATGGGCTTGGATTGAGAATTTTCATAATATATATATAATTTTGGGTTTCTATAGCTAATCTAAGAGAAAATAATGGTATAGTTATAATTGATTACATATTATGGTAGACCTTTGATTCATATATCAATCTTAGAAAAAAAGTGCAGTATGATTGAGAGGTTGAGATATGAATATATTATGGTTAGAACTTAAAATATAAAGCTTGAAAAGAAGAAAAGTGATGTTATATAATTATAATTTATCCTTGTAAATAATGATATAAGGAGGAAAATATAAAAGAATGAATATGGATGTTTCGGAGAATCCAAAGGTGGAACAATATCATCAAGTGAGTATATATCTCATTAGTATTTTTATTTTAACAAAAGATGATTTGTATATATATTGTGAATTGTATTTCCTTATTAATAGTTAGATTTTATAATCATACTTATATATTTGCATCTATGCATAAACAAATTTATAGAATTAGTGCAAATAGTAAGTAATCTGAGTGCATACTAAAAGTATGGTGGTTGAGTTACACCATTATGAGCAGGTAGAAAGCATAATGTGATTTATATCAAAATACAAAAAAATGATATGCCCATATAAGAGAATACAAAAATGCTATCATATGGGTATATGGTGATATTCATTTGATTGCCTTATAATGATGAATAGTTACTTATGTGACTTGTATTGAATTTATTGCATAGTGAATGATGTCATGAATGGTATTAATATTAAAAAAAAGTAATGGGGCCAATAATGTGCAAGTCGGATGGAAAATTCCTAATAAATAATTATGAAGGATATAAAATTTATTTGAAATCGGATAAGAAATTCCTAATTAACAATTGAGAGAAGTATAGAATTGATCTTAATATCATAGAGCAACTATATATGTGTTTACTGAAATTGAATATATGACATAATATGATTATTTATGATTGGCTTCTACTAATGATATGATTGAAATGATCCGTGTGTATTTAAGTCTTAATAGCTATTTATGAGTATAATGCCTACCCAGAATGGATAATATATAATTTTGAGTTTTGATAGAAACTTGAGACTTTTATGATTGTGCTATAAGAAATAGAGTTTGACTCATGTGTAAATGAACTTCTATTTTAGGGCATGGTTGCATACATTTCAGAAATTTAAGAAATGAGTTTGCTAATGTTTTTAATTTAGTATATGATTATCTTATGATTATTATAAATAATTGATTACCTACAAGGATAGTAGATATATGCTCACTGAGTTCACATAACTCATTTCATTGTATTTCTAATGTTTGCAAGTTGAGACTTAAGCTTGTTGCATCCATGAAGAAATAAGACTGCCTTACTAAAGATTTAACAGTTGGGAATATAATCAATATTCAAATAGAGAATTGTTAGATTATTTGATGTGTTGAATAGATTGTATGTGGATAAGTTTGAAATTGTATAGTATTGCGTATATGTTAATTTCTATTTTATCTGGAATTAACATAGGTTTTATATTATAGGGTGTGTGACCCTTAGAAAGTGTTCAAAAATATGAGAGATTCTATTAATTTTTCTATAGAAATTTTAAAGAAAATTTTAAATTCTCTTGAAATTTGAAAACTGCCATTAAATAGAGTGAAAAATAGTTAAGTTTATGAAAATCGGTAACGGGATCCACGCTGATCACGATTAGAATCGAGTCGTGACATAATTCTACCACATTAGCAATGTCTCTATTCAATTCATGGAAAAATGTAACCATAGTTGCTTGATAAGAAATCATTAAGGGTGGCTTGATATTCATGGTGTAGATTGTTCAAGAAAATTAAAACAAAATAAAAAGAAAGATATGAGCCTCACACTCTAAAATTGAGGAAGGGAATTGGGAGTGATAAGCTTTGGGTTTTGGTGGTTTAATGATTTGATAAATGCAAGTAGTTAACTAACATTATAGAGAATGTAACCTATTACTTAGACTATTGCCCAACCATGACCATAAGTTAACTAATCCATACAATAATGCACCTAGGTTAAGTACAAATTGGGGGCTTTTATGAATTTAAATCACCAATCTTATAACGAAAATTGATAAAGCAAGATTTCACAAGAGTAAAGAAAAATAAAATTCTCACACTTTGGAGAAGAAATACTTAATTTCAAAGTATATTCATCAATTACCGAATTTTGAATCATATAACTTCCTATTGATACCAGTCTTAGCTTAAGAAATTACAAATAGTAAATGCCACACTTAAGAAAATACAAAGGTTTGACTATCATGCAATTAAAATTGAAAAATATTATTAAATTTTTTTTATTTGTTGCACTCTATATTGAAAAATATCTCCAGATTTATTATATTCTATATCAGGAAAATATTTCTAGATTTGTTGCTTTCTATATTGATAAAATATCCCCAAATTTGTTGTACTTTATATCGAGAAAATATCTTTAGATTTGTTGCACTTCATATTTGAAAAATATCTCCAGATTTGTATTAATGTATATGCTCTAAAATTAATCATATTGATGATTGTAAATTTGAATCGTGTTATTTTAATGGCAATTCTAATTATCATATTTATATATATATTATCTGCATAATATATTTAATTATGATAATAATCTTAGAATAATTATATTTTTAAACGTCCCTAGTCATATATCATTGAAGATTAGGTTGCTTTGATATGTTAAGACTAGCATATGTGGTGACTTACATATGAGTATAAGTTACAGAACTTGTATACTAGACTAACCCATTCTAAGAATATTACAAGAATTGTTATATAAGTGTCATGAGTGATTCTTAGTAATCATTATTAATATGGTCTTTTAACTTGAGATCGTTAAGGTTCTCTACATATGAGTTTTATATTTTGATACTACTTAATGTCACTCATGGTTGAGTGAATGCAAGGGTAGTTATTGGATATGTCACATATCATGCGAAAGGATTTGTGTGATCAAGATGGAATTTGTCCCTCCTATATAATAAGAGTAATATCTGTGGGCCCTTTGATTAAATAAGATTGAGAAAATGCATAGCCATGTTCAGGTGAATTGACATGGGATGTCAATTACATTTTCTTTAGTCAGCTTGTTTAGGAATTAAGAAACTTTTGGATTGAGGTATATGGGAATAACATAGTCCATGTCTCGTATTCAATTTAGATGTCTAAGACAAAAGGACATAGATGATGATCATGTATAATGGTTCAGTCGAATCATTGACTTTCTCATTACTTAGGTAACAATGATATGTTACTAGACATTGCTCATTATTTATGATTATTAATGTGATTTATGATTATTGCTAATGTAATAAGAGCTTGTAAGATCACACATTTAGAGCCTAGTGGATTTGAAATTAATGGATTAAATTGTTTGGGCCTAATATTTGAGAATTTCATGTTATAATTATAAGGCCTAATAATAAGCCTATAATTATACATGGAACAAAACCAATTAGTTAGGATTTTTTATGCATATATTTAAATAGGCTTGTTGGGTAATAATATAGGATTATTCATGCATTCCAAAGCATAAAAAATCCTAGCATCCCTCCTTGATCATAACCTTTGAAGAGGCGTAGCTAGTACTACGAGGCTAAGGAGAAGAATTCTAATTAGTGTTCATGTGGATGTTCACTGGTGATCTGTTAGTTCATGTGGATACCTCGAAGTCTTTAACCAAAAGGAAGTCGAAGAGGTGATTAACGAAGAAGTCCCCAAATCATTGCAAAGGTATTCCTTGAATTTTTATTCTAATTTAAAATTTTGCATGGATCCATTGGCTAGGATTAGTTAATTCCGTTGCGCTTGTTTGACTCCTGATCCTAATAATTTGCTTATTTGTTGTGGTATAAATATCTTCAGATTTCTACATTCCATGTTGGGTCATGATTTTCTTAGGCTTGAATAAGCAAAACTTCAACCTTATTAGCCTTTTTTATTTGAACTCTATTCCCTTGGGGCCAAAATTGCATTTACATGGGCTCCAATTGCCTCTTGTATCCTTTTAAGCTTTCCTATTGTCATTGGACCTTTACTTAGAGTTAAGTCCCTTTCTACTTAAGCTTAATCATGCAAAGTGCTAGTCAAGTTCATATCATCCTCCCTTTCTTGGAAAGGAGTCATCCCTAACTCTTCAAGATCTACATGAAAATAAGGAGAGAGGTAAAAAAACATTAAAAACAGTACTAACTTTATACTCACCAGGCAATTCAAGCATGTAAGCATTATTATTAATTTTTTCAAGGACTTGAAAAGGTCTATCTCCTTTAGGCATGATTTTAGATTTCCTTTTCTTGAAAAATCTCTCTTTTCTTAAGTGCAACCAAATTAAGTCTCTATACAAAAAAAATATTTTCTTTCTTCCCTTATCGGCATAGTTTACATATTATTGAGTTATCCTTTCAATGTTATGATGTTCCTTTTTATGGATTTGTTTAACAAACTTAGCATGTTTCTTACAATCTATGTTGGTTCTTTCTTACAAAGGCAAAGGAATCAAATCAATAGGTGCAAGAGGATTAAAGCCATAAACAATTTCAAAGGATTAATATTTAGCAATGGAATGAATAGCCCTATTATAAGAAAACTCAGTGTATGGTAGACACTCCTCCTAATTCTTTAAGTTTTTTTTATGGTTGTTCTCAACAAAGAGGAAAGTGTCCTATTCACAACCTTAATTTTTTCATCAATTTCTGGATAGCATGTTGTATAAAATAATAACTTTGTCCTAAGCTTGTTCCATAAGGTCTTCCAAAAATATCTTAGGAATTTAGCATTTTGTTTAGACACAATGGTTCTTTGCATCCTATGCAGCCTCATAGCTTCCCTAAAGAATAAATTAGTAATATGAGAAGCATCATCAACTTTATGATATGGAATGAAGTGTGCCATTTTGTAAAATCTATTTACAAAAACAAAAATAAAGTCTTTCCTCCTTTTAGACCTAGGCAATCCTAAAACAAAATCCATAAAAATATCTTCTTAAGGTACATTTGGAATAGGGAGGGGAATGTACAATCCATGGAGATTCACTTTAAATTTTGCTTTATGATATCAATGCATTTTCCTATAAATTTCTCAACATCCTTATGCATCCTAGGCCAATAAAAATGTTTATTCAAAAAAGCAAAAGTTTTTGCAATGCCAAAATGTCCCATAAGATCTCCAGAATGTGCCTCTTTCAACAATACCACACTTAATGAATAATTAGGGATGTAAAGTTTGTCAATGTGAAATAAGAAGTCATCATGCAAGAAAAATTTGTTCTAACCAATACCTGGTTTACAATGACTAAAGGTCTCACCAAAATCAATATCATTAGCATATAATTTCTTAATAAATTTAAAATCAAGAATCTTAGCATCTAACACAGAAAGAAGAATATACCTCCGGAATAAAGCATCAACAACAATATTTTCTTTACCTTTCTTATGCTTAATCACATAAGGAAATGATTGAATGAATTTAATCTATTTAACATGCTTACAACTCATCTTGCTTTAGCTCTTTATAAGCTTGAGAGCATCATGATCAGAATGGATGATAAACTTTTTAGGCCATAAATAATATTGCTAAGTTTCCAAGACTCTAACTAATGCGTAGCTCTTTATTATAAGTTAGATAGTTAAAAGTTGGTCCACTTACAACAGGCTTACCTTCTTGCATGAGTAAACCTCTTATGCTAATTCCATTAGCATCACATTTTAATTTCAAAAGTCTTATCAAAATTTGGAAAGGCTAGTAAAGGTGCTGTTGGTGTGTGTCCTAGAACTAATCATATAAGATGATTAGAGTTATACACAATGTATTATATTTTATTTTAGACAATTTAATTATTATATTTTGTTTTTATTATTATTATGCGCAATTTATAACTTAATATAATAATTATCCTTGGAATAACTTTGCTATTCCTAAAATGCCCCTAGTCAAGTATTATTATGAAAAAGGATAGTAATAATACATCGAGACTAGCATGTATAGTGATTGATGATTACGAATCATGGATATGTGATATTAAGTCAATACATGAGTACATTGCTAGTGAACAATGTACTGGACTGACTCACTATGAGAATATTGCATGGATAAACGTGTCATAAGTTATTCTCATATGATCACAACTACGCATAAACCTTTGACTTGAAGTCACTACGGTTCCCTACATGAGGAATTACTCACTTTAATATTGTCCTATGTCACCTTTAATCAGGTGACAAGTAGGGCATTGATTGGGTGTGTCATAAATCATGCAGAGGGAAGTGAGTGATGTAAATGAGATTTTGTTACTCTTGTATAAAAGAGAAATATCCTTGGGCCCCTTGATTGAGTGAGACTTAGAAATGCATGGTCATGCTCAGTTGAATTAATATGTGATATTAATTATTTATTTTAAGTCTACTCTGTATCAAGAAATATAAATTGAACATTGACGAGGATGACACATTCCATGCCTCCAGTTCAATTTGGATATTATTACAAAAGGGTTATGATGTAAAACGTTGATCATGTAATAGGTGGATGTCGAATCACAGACATTCTTACTACTTAAGTGGCAGTGATGTATTGCTAGATACCGCTCGCTGTCTATGGCTCAATAATAAGTCATTGTCAACGTAGTAAGAATCTACAGGGTCATACAAAAGGAGTAGGAATAAGACAATAATTAATTGGACTTTAATTATATTAATATCCAATTAATTGGACTTATTTTCGTGCATATATATTATTAAGAATAATAAATTCACGTTATATATATATATATATATTATGTGATATTATTTGATATTAAAGTAATATCAAGTAATTATCTTATCAGATATTAGATAAATATATTATGAGATAATATTATTTTGATATTTGATAACTATATGCAATTATCTAATATTAAGATATTTATATTATGAGATAATATCATTATCTAATATTAGATAATTAATAGATAAGTCTTATCTCTTCTCATTATCTCTAGGATAAGGATAAGATGAGTTGTTAAGTGTGATTAGGATTTTGGAAGCATTATCCTAGTAGGACTAGGATTATGGCTTGCCTAAGTTCTATAAAAAGGGACTTGAGGGCAGCACTTAATAATAACATTTTAAGCTTCCATATAAACCCTAAATCACTCAGAAAACATCCAATCCTAATTCTTAGAGAGAAAAACACATCCTAGCAGACGCGTGGAGGGTGAGAGGTCGTTGTTCACTCCGTGTGGATACCGTAGAGACGCTGTACCTTCCGGCCGGCGTTTGATTTATCCGCTCTCAAGTTTTGATCAGTAGAAACACAAGTGCCCAATAGGTAAAACCCTAATCATTGACTTATGTTTTTGCATGGATCCTAGGTAGAATTCGAATCAAAAGATTAAAATTCCGCTGCATGTGATAATCCGAATTCCCAATAGGTGCACAGTGAGCTTCTCCTTGATGGCTTTGAAGGCTTTCTCTTGAGCTTTTCTCCACTTAAAAGGAACATTCTTTTTGGACTATTCATTCAATAGGGGCAGCCAATGTACTGAAGTCCTTTATGAAGCTCCTATAGAAGCTTGCAAGTCTATGAAGCTCTTTACTTGTCTAATGGTGGTAAGGGTTAGCCATTCTTGGATTGTTTGAATCTTCTTTTCATCCACTTCTACACCTTTATCACTTACAATATAGCTAAGAAAAATAGCTTTATTTGTGCAAAAGTCACACTTTTTGGAGTTGCCAAACAATCTTTTCTTTCTTAGAACTTCAAGAATTTATCTAAGGTTTTGCTATACACAAGAATGTCATCAAAATAAACTACTATAAATTTACCAATGTAAGATTATAGGACATGGTTCATTAGTCTTATGAATGTACTAGTTCATTAATTAACCTAAAAGGAATAATAACTATTCATAAAATCCATGTTTAGTCTTAAATATTGTTTTCCATTCATCTCCTTCTTTCATTCTAATTTGAGGGTAGCCACTTTTCGAATTAGTTTTAGAGAAGATGGTAGAATCAATTAATTCATCAAGTATATCATCTAACTTAGGAATAGGATGATGATATCTTATCATTATGTTATTAACGGCTCTACAATTAATGCACATCCTCTATGTACCATCCTTCTTAGGCATAAGCAATATTGGAACTGCACAAGGACTAAGGCTCTCACTTACATATCCTTTGTTCATCAACTCTTGAACTTGTTTTTTGATTTCCTTAGCCTCTTCAAGATTCATGTGGTATGTTGATGGTTAGGCAAAAATATTCTAGGAATGTAATCAATTTGATATTCTATCCCTTTGGTTGGTGGTAACCTTGGAGGTACCTTATTGGGAAAGATATGCTTATATTCTTGTAAAAGAGATACAAGAACTCTAGGCAACACAAAGGTTAAGTTATTAGTGTTCAACATAACCTCTTTGTACACAAGTACTAGGATGTTTTGTTGAGAAAGTAAAACTTGTTTAATCTCACTCTTTTTTGCCACTAGCAAGCTTTTCTCTCATTTTTCCTCATTCTCTCTTTTTCCTCTTAATTTTTCTTTTCTTTCTTTCTTCTTTCTTAGTTAGCTCTCTTTTTTTAGCTTTTTCTCACTTTTATTTTCACTCTATTCCTTTTAATATTCTTTCTTGCTTTCACTCTCTCTTTTCTTCTTTCTTTTGATTTGATCTTCCAATATTTGTTTTAGTCACATAGGAAGGAGGGTTATAGGTGTCCCTTGGAGTACAAAAGAATAACAATTTAAGAACCTGTCATGTGTGACTTGCCTATCATATTGTCAGTGTCTACCTAATGAGAGATGACAAGTTTTTATGAGTATAATTTCACATAGTACTTTATCTTTATATTTACTAATAGAAAAGAAAACTTTTACCTATTTTGTCACCTTCATTTCACCACACTTAAGCCATTGGAGCTTGTAAGGACAGTTATGTTTGAGTGTAGGTAAGCTTAATTTCTCTACTAATTTAACACTTGCCACATTGCTATAACTTCCATTGTTAATTATTATACTACATACTTTGTCTTGAATTGGGTAGCATGTGTGAAGGAAGTTCTTTGTTTGGTTATTCTCTTCCTCCATCATCTGAATGCTAAGTGTTTTTCTAACCACTAGGAGTTCTCTTTCTATTGCACTTTCTCCATCATCATTAGATAGCTCCTCTTCCTCCTTAGCGGTTTCTTCTTTAGTCTCCCAATCACTATGGTGGTTGATGATCATGGTGTGCTTGTTGGGGCACTTGCTCGAAATATGTCTTTTCCCTTAGCACTTAAAGCACCTTATATCATAGTTTTTTATTGGATTACTTTCTGTTTGAGCTTTCTTAGGAAGGAAAGCTAGCTTCTTAACTTTCTTTGAATTGGTCTTTTTAGAATTTGAAATTGATGAAGTGTCTTTTTTTGAGTTGTTCCTCCATGAGTTAAAAGAACTTGAATTGGAGCTCTTCCTTGCACTATTTCTATTTTTGAGTTATTGTTCAACCTTGATGGCTTGATGTATGATCTCTTATATAGTGATACATCTACATAGCATTAACTATGTTACGATTGAGTCCATGCAAGAAACAAGTCATTGTTACATCTCGATCCTCCATTATGTTAACTCTAATCATAGCAATCTCCATTTCGTTATGATATCTATTAACACTCTTTGATTCTTAAGTGAGGCAACATAACTTATTATGAAACTCTTTATGGTGATAGGATGGAATAAATCACCTTCTTATGATTGTCTTAATCTCTTCCTATGTGGTAACAAGGTGTTCTCCATAGCAAACTCTGTTTGCATCTAATCCTACTAAATAAGAGCATAATTAGTAAATTCAAAAGCTGCAAGTTTTACCTTTTTCCTTTTGGAGTAGTTATGACATGAGAAAATTTGTTCAACTCGCATCTCCCACTCTGAATATGCCTCAGGATCATTTTTACCTTGAAATGAAAGAACTTTAATTTTAATTCCTCCACGGTCTTTTTCTCTGTTTCTATGCCATCTTCCTTCTTCCTAGTTAGGCCTCCTCCTTCTTGGTTGGAAATTATCATGTTCATCTGCCTTATCCTGGCTCTCCGCATCTCCATGAGATTGGTCACCTTGCCTTAGATTGTTTTGAAGGTTTCATTATGTGACAACTTGATTCTCCATTTGTTCTAACTAGTCATAAAGCCCTTCTAAGTTTCTATTAAACAATCTTTCAAGATGGCTCACTAATGCTTGTATTTCGATAGGGGCTAATCTTGCTTATGAAATATTATCTTGATTTTCCTGCCATGTTAGTGAAGAAAAAAAATAAATAGAATATATGATCTCATAAATTCTCTTTACTAAGTGTTCTCACTCTTTTTTTGATAATCTCACTAACTTTCAATCTTTCAATATCTTCCTAAACTCTTATGCAACCTAAATCCTTGTGAGTGATTTGATAATGCCAATTTCTTAGCTTCAACCAAGTACATGAAGGTATATGATCAAAATAGGTCATAAAATAAGGGATAGAGTTTGTTAGGTTAAGGATTCAATGAAAATAAGGGAATTTCAAAACATATGGCTCGAAATTCAAAGCATTAAACCAATCTTAAAACTCTCAATAAGGTTTCAAAATCATATAATTATATCACACATCACATATAACATTTATATTAATGATTTTCATGCTAATAATTTCAAATACAACATTAAAGTCTATGCTTAGCATATAGCCACAACTTCAAATACAACAATCATCTAACAATAATTCAATTTCATAGGGCTCTTGCTAGCCCATTTCATATATAACAAGGTCAAAATGGCAACTACAACCATAACCAAAGCACATCATAAAAATAATGTAGCAAAAGAAATTTATAGTTACCTTGTCATAATATTAGTAATCACAAGCAATATTGGTATTTCTATTTCGTATGCTAGATTACTATTTCATTTTCTTAAAAGCTCAATGACATCTAGTTTTTCTTATTCACCTTAATCACAAGTATTCTCTTTATATAAATATATTTTTACATATGCAAATCATAAAGTATTTCAAATAGAATTTTGTGCACTGACCTTTCAAGTATGCTTAGGGTTTCATTATGAAACCTTTTGACTAGTATCCATTTTTTTAATAATATTTCCACCATTCATTAAGTATGCACTTAAATCATTATCATTACATGTTATTTTCACAAATATTAGTATAAAATCAACTTGTACCTCACATTTTTTTAGCAAAAGCAATGTGAAGCACAACTTGTTAAGCATAGGTTTGAAATTACTTAGAATTGAAAGTTGTGAAACTTAGAAAATCAAGTAGTTTTCTATGGTTTTGTTAAAAAATCATGAGGAACATGGTGCTATGACTCTAATATTTGTGTAAATAATATGTGATGATGATAGCTCAAATGCATAATTGAATGTTAATGAAAATACTCTGAAAGAAATAGACATTGTTCTAAAAGTTTTAAATGAACATGCATGCTTGTAAGGTTAATGCATGAATGTCTATTTGAACTATTTTATAATTTTTACATGTACTAATGTATTTATATTAAAAGAATACCTATGATTAAGGTTTATAAGAATAACTTGATCTAATTGAGCTTTTAAGAAAGTGAAACAGTAATCTATTTTATGAAATGGAGGTATTGATATTGCTTGTGGCCACTAAAATTATGACAAGGCAACCATAAGCTCTCTTTTGCTAGATTATCTTTATATTATGCTTTGACTATGGCTACATTTAGCACTTTGACCTTATTTTATTACAAGTATGAAATTGGCTTAATGTCATATGTGCAATTTGGGTTTGAATGTTGTTAACTTGAATGCTATAAGTGATATTATGATATGATTATGTGATTGGTGATGTAAGAGAACCTATTGATGATGCAAGAGAACTAATTGGACCATCATGAAAATAGGCAAAGGAGGAACTTGACCTTAATCGTAACCTGCAAGCAAAACTAAAGTTATTAGGTGAATCATGACCCTAATTGCGACTTACTAGTTGAACCAATATTATAAAATTTAGTTCTAAACCCAATAACAAAGGGGAAGCTCTCACAATAGAGAAACACTTAATTTTCATTAATTATCTAAGTTTGCTTGGTATAAGCAACAAGTCTTCTTATATCATTCTCTAAAACTCTAATTGAAATGGGCTCTAATGACACTATATTAGATCAAAACTAATTTACTAACTTAAACCCAATAAAAAGTCTTCTAAATAACTTTAAGTAAATATAATAAATTACTCACAATAACATGATAGATATTTTAAAGTAAAAATGGGCCTATTTATCTTGGACTATAGCCTAAAGTGCTTTAAAATGACCTAATACATCAAATAATAAAAATAACGATCATCTGAAAAATTCACTTTATAAAAATCTACAAAAATTTAAATAAAAATAAGAAATTAGGATTATTTATTATCCATTTAGATTTAAACAAAAATAACCTAATAAACTGAACAATTGTAGCCCATAAGTGCAAATTGGTCATGCAAATTAAGCTCTCTAATTTTTTGTCTTCAAATTTATCTCAAAACATCCTCAATTTGTAAAAAAGTAACTCATCTTGGTGCAACCTCAATTTTATATTGATCTTTTTTTCATTTGATCTCTATAATTAGGCTTTGCAATGTTTATCTCATTTTTTAGTCTTGGCTCTAGTCATGTGACCTTTAATTTCATGCAAAGGATCTTTAGGTTAGTTAGTTAGGTCTTTATCAATTAGATACCTTATGGAAAGTTTTAGGATTGACATTATGCCTTGACTTTTGAGTCATATGATATGTGATATAAGGTGGACCCTAGAGAAACAAGTTTAGCATATGTTGATGCAACTCAAGGGTTGAAACAGGGTAATTCAAATATTCTACGGGATTCATTATAAATTCCAAGTAGGGCTTATTACAAGAGCATAAGTTAGGAGGATTAAAGAAGCTTTAAATGGGCTTGTTTAAGACATTTGGGTCAAACAAAATTCTATTCAACTAGATCTTAACACCATCACGTCCTTAGTATTATTTGGGGTAAAAATAGAGTTATTAAAGGAATTTTAGGCTAGAATAATACAAATTAAGGAGTTTAGACTAAGGATTATGCATAGGCACACTCGAATTAGGCTAAATTATGTTGTTTTAGTTTGAAAACAATGATTTATAATCAACTAATGTATTTGCATGAATTTTCATCGTGTTAGTTTTTTCATTTTCCTAATGGGCCTGGGCTAATTAGTCATATTTTTAGAATTTTCTTTTCCTAAGCTAAGTGGTCTATATATACATCTCTTGATCTTTTTCAATAAGACTTTGTTGAATAAAAATTATTTTTTTTAGAAATCATAGATTTGAGAGGAGTTCTATCTTTAGTTCTTCATTGAACTTTTTAACTTATCAAAGTTTAACTAACCTTGTGGCATCATTAATGCTTCGGTCCCTATTTCTAAATTCAAGGGTTCAAGTGGATCACCAAACTTATTTCTTAATATTCTTAGGGTGAGTATATTTAGATTGGCTTGTGTTGTATATAGGTTCTATACCTTCTTGGGTTTGCACCATTTTAGTTATCAAAACTTCGGCTTAAGCCCAAGTTATATCCTTTTAATTTTCATTCTATAATTATATTCTTCTTGTTCTAAATTTATTCTTCCTTTTTTATGACTCTTCATCTCTTCATCTCTAGATTCTATTCCTTCTATCTAGGTTTCTACCCTTTTGCATTTTAGTAAAAAAATTCACAAAAAAAGAAAGAAGTAGTATCTGATGTAATATCTTAAGTGATTTGGATTATTGAAAATTTTTCAAAAATCCTAAAAAAATAAGGACAAAAAAATTGAAAATTCTAAAAAAAGTGAAAAATATAAAAATCCTTAAAATAGAGAACGAAAAGAAAAAAAGAATTGTGCTAATTGATTCTGATTTAGGGTTAGAACTCCACAAATCTTTTTTCAATTTCTCATTCTAAATTCCTTGGATTCTCTTTTGAACATCTGCTTTATTTCTCTTTGTCCTAAGGTGTTTGGTTAAAATTCTACAAGAATTTCTACAAGAATTTGAGATAGCCTTTAATTAAATTTAATTAGTTTCTCTAAAAAGCCAATAGAGAAGACTAACAATGGAAAAAGGTTAGAGAGTGTGAAACTATTATCGTGGAAAAAGCCTATATAAGAGTGATACACAAGGGTTTAGTGACATTTTTTGAGGGCAAACACATGAAGGAGTTTGTAACGACTTCATTTTCTAGCAAATTTTCTTACAGCTTTCAAAATGGTAAATAGGAAGGAAACATCAAGTGGTGGGGATCCACAAAACATAGTTTACTTTAAAAGCCATGAAACAACAATTTGAATATTTCAATTTGATTTTTGGAGAAATAAAGGATAGGATGAAAAGGCAAGAAGATATGATTGCTAATTTACAAAGGCAGTGGTCCAATAGAAATCCTAATCCTTGAAGACATGATAGAAGAGAGCAAAGGCATACGAATGATTTTGATTTTAAAAATGAAATCAGAGGCGAGACTAAAGAGGATTTTGTGTCTAAATTTGAAATAGGCAGAAATAGGTGTAAAGGAGTTTGGCATGATAAAGGTTACAAAAAGATTACTCCAAAAGACTAAAATAGGAGAGATAGGAAACTTGAAAACATTAAAATGCAGATACCTTCTTTCCAAGGAGGAAATGACTCTAAAGTTTATTTGGAGTGGGAGAAAAAGATAGAATTAATTTTTGATTGGCGTAATTACTTTGAAGCAAAGAAGGTGAATCTAGCTATAATTGAGTTTACTAATTATGCAATTGTTTAGCAGGACAAATTGGTTTTAAATAGGAGGAGAAATGGTAAGAGACTTGTAAAAACTTGAAGGGAAATGAAAGTTTTAGTGAGGAAGAGATTTATTCCTAGTTGTTATTAGAGGGACCTCTATCAAAAATTATAGAGCCTTACACAAGGTTTTAAAAGTGTGGAGGAGTATTACAAGGAAATGGAGATTGCTATGATGAGGGTTAATATGAAGAAGGATAGAGAACCCATAATGGCACAGTTTTTTAAATAGCTTGACTAGGGAAATAGCACATATAATGGAGCTATGACATTATGTAGAGTTAGGAAACATGGTGCATATGGCTATAAAGGTGGAAAGATAATTAAAGCATAAGAGGGCATCGAAGTACAACATGGGTTTTAGTTCCTTTTACAAATCAAATTGGAAGGAAGAAGAAAAAGTTATTCAAAAAAGAGCTCTCAAAGGCAAAGATTAAGCTTTAAAAGTCAAAGGTAAATCTAATTCCTAACCCTCTAGAAATACAGATAATAAATGTTTCAAGTGTTTAGGAATAGGTCATTTATCATCACAATGCCCCAATAAGAGAGTCATGATTAGGTGTGACAATAAATGGTAATTGAAAGTGATAGTGATGAATCTATGCCTTCATTTGAAGATATTAGTAATGATGGAGTTAAGTATGCAGCTAAAGGAGAAGCACTAATGACTAGATGTGTTCTAAATTCCAAAGTTAAAGAGGATGACAATAAGTAACAAAGGGAAAACATCTTCCATACTTGCTACCCCATAAACAATAAGGTATGCAATATGATTATAGATAAGGGAAGTTGTACAAATGTTGCAAGTACTGCATACCATGTAGTTACTAACAATATTAGTATAACTTCCATTATCAATGATCACATTATACATCCTACCCTTAATGTTGAATTTAGTGTGGAATACGTTCTTCTTTTACTTGTTCTCCCAAGACTTTTTAAATCTTTAATGCTCTCTTGAATGGACAATCAATGACATGATGATCATGCTTTAAAAATTTGAAGCACTTGTCATTGGAATGCTTTTTGACTATATCTTTTCTCTTTGAAGCTTCTTCTTTAACCTTTGATGATGATTCTCTTCTAATTCTCGAAGAGGATTTAAACTTGTGTGGAACTAGTTTGCCTTCATTCTTTTCAACCTTGCCCTTCCAAGAACGGCAACCATAAATGAATTTTTTTCTTATAATAGCCATCATCTCTTTCTAAGAAGCAATAGGCCTTGTACTATTTTTTCTTCTAATTGAGTTAAGTTAATCCCTCCAAATATTAGCATTATCACTAAATTAATAAGTAGCAAGCCTTATTTTTGTCTCTTCAGAATAATGGTGACAAACATAGATTAATTCAATCTTCTTTTTCCACTCTAAGTAAGCTTTAGGATCACTCTTTCTTTGGAACAAAGGAAACTTCCTTTTACCACTTTGAAGATTTGAAGTCATTCCATCATTTCTTTGCCTATCTCGTCCACTCCTATCATCTCTTCTTTCATATCTTTTTATGTCATCATGATACTCTTTCTGTTTTTAATGTGAATGTAAAAAAGGTTTAATTACAAGGAAGTGAGTTTAGAGGAAAGCTTGATCAAATGTATTAGAATTATGGCATATCCTCACTAAGTTGGTGCCACATCATCTAGGAGATGGCACCACATCAAGTATAATCCACATCACCACCACATCACTAAAGAGATGGTGCCATGTCAACACCACATAAGTCATAATCCTAATTGGCTCTACTTTAGCCCATTTTATTATTATTTGCTATTTTGGACTTTAATATAATATTTGAGCCTTTAATTTGTATTTCTTTTTGTGTTGGAACAATTTAGAGCATTTTGGGCTTTAATTTAAACTAAATGTGTTCAGGCTCATTTTGCTTTAAAATATTTACCAAGTTATTATGACTAATTTACTATGTTACTTAGAGTTATTTAAAGGCCTTTTTATTTGATTTAAGTTAGCGAAATAGTTTTTGGCTAATAGGGTATCATTTGAGCCCATTTTCAATTAAGGTTTTTAAGAGTTATATAAGGAGGCTTGTTCTTTATACTAAATTATAGAAATTGAGATTAGAGATTGGAGATTTGAGAATTTGGTTAAGTGCCTTTTTAAAAGACTATGTTCTCTCTTGAGTTATTGAATAAACTTGTGACTTACCAAAAGGGATTTACCTTTTGTGGTATTGATATTCACTAATTAAGGATTCATCCTTGTGGTGTGTTTTTTTCTTCACCCATCCGAGGATTTACATCATTTGTGGTGTGTTCATCATCACTTATTACTCCTATTCTTTATCTTTTGGAGTGTAGCATGAATATTCTTCTATTTTTGTTTTCAGATTTGTTGAATTTTGGAATGATCCAACATAATTTCACATCATTTGGTATTAGAACAAGGTTCTGAAATTCAAGTCTCACTTCTTTTTAATTTTCTAGTACTGTTCATGTGACTATTCATGATGCTATTCATGCAATTATTCATCCATCCATATCTAATTTCTTCATTTTTATCTTTTTTTGATTTTATTTTATTTTATTATATCTATTTCATTTTTGATTTTATTTATGTTAAATTATGTGTTTTGATACATCTTTGTGTCAAATCTAAATTGTTCTTCAATTTAACCCTCTATATGTTTGATTTGTTATCCAAGTCAATTATGAGTTTGAATTTGTTTTGATATTTGATCACTTTCTTTATTTTGTATTGTTTCATGTTGTTTAGAAATTTTGGTTAAAATATCTATTCTGGTCTAGTAAATAAAAGGTGTATTGAATATGTTTCTTAAAAGTTTAAAGTGTAGAAGTTCAGCTTACAATAACCAATTCTCATATTTTAATAGCATAACATCAAAGTGTTATAATTGAATATAGTAATTAATTAAAGTAAAGTAAAGAGCACTAAGTTTGAATAGTGTGAAATACTTTTATAAGCAGTACAACAAGTACTGAACTATAATTGGAATTTAATTCAAAGTAAATGCTAAATTGTTGTGAGAATTAGTGTTTGAAGTAAAGAAAATGGTGTAAAAATAAAATGAAGACTGGTATTGAGTAGTTGTGAGTTAGGAAGCAAGAAACAAAAGAGAAAAGTCAAGTTAGTGAATCAAAAACCAAATCACAAAAAAAGGCAAAAAAAAAATAAAGTACTAAATTATTGAAAACAAAGTGAAGCAAAATAAAAAAAAAAAGAAGTTATTTGCTTTTAGTTATTATTAATTCTTGATTTACTCTAATCTTACTTTGAAATTCTCATTTTGAAATTAATTGTTCATTATCACTTTTCAATTACTTGAATTTTCAAAATAGCACCTTTTGTTACCTTATGTTGTTCCTTCTTACTATTTTAAGTCTTAGTAAATTCTCTTTCTTTGAAATTTTCATTATTAAGTCTTTGTGTTGTGTCTTGTGTCTTGTTTATCTATTTTCTTTAATTATTTGATTCTAAATCTTTGTTTCCTAGTTAGCTTTTATTCTTGAAATTTTCATTTTTCTTGTTTCCTAATTGTCTTGTTTAATTCTTCAAATCTTGTGAACTTTGATTGGTGATATTGATTGTCACATTTATTAAATCTTATTTGGTTGTGTCTCCTAGTTTCAAAGAACCATAAGAGGGAATTTGTGAAAGAGCAGAAAAAGTTGAGAATGTGTGAGCTGATTTGAAGGTAGAAACCAAAATTAGAATGCAAACACAAATATGAGTGTTGCCAAATTAAGTGAGAAGTGTTCTATTGTGAGGACTTTCTTTTATTTAACCTTTTTTTGTATATTTATCATTAAAGGATGTTAGGAGATAGTAGGAAAAATATTGATAGGTGCACATTGAAGGATTTGTTACAAGCTATAAAAAAATCTAATGAAATGCTTAGAAGGCTTGAAGATAAACAATTTCAAAAGTGCCAACGTGGTGAGAAGACTAAAAAAAAAAGGAGATAAAAGATAAATTGAGAGATATATTGAAGAAAGAGGAATTGAAAATAAAATGAAAGGAGTAAAAGTGATATGAATCTAAAGGGGTTCAATCACAAGGAAGTAAGTTTAAAGGAAAGTTTGATCAAATGCATTAGACTTATGCCACATTAGCTATAATCCTTATCATTGCCACATCACCAAGAAGATGGTATCACATCAACACCACATCAGCTATAATTCTAATTGGTGCCATTTTAGCTCATTTTACTATTATTTGTTATTTTGGACTTTAATATAGTATTTAGGTCTTTAGTTTATGTTTATTTTTGTGTTGGATCAATTTAGAGTATTTTAGGCTTTAATTTAGATTGAATGTGTTTGGACCTATTTTGTTTTAAAACATTTACCATGTTGCTATAAGTAATTTACTATATTACTTAGAGTCATTTAAGGGCCCTTTTATTGGGTTTAGGTTAGTGAAATATATTTAAGCTAATATAGTGTCATTTAAGCCCATTTTCAATAAGGGTTTTAAAGAGTTATGTAGGGAGACTTGTTCCTTATACTAGATTACAAAGATTAGAGATTGAAGATTGGATCTTCACTAGTTAAGGATTCATCCTTATGGCATGTTTTTTTTTTCACTTATCGAAAGATTTACATCTTTTATGACATGTCCATTATCACTTATTGCTATCATTCTTCCTTTTTTGTAGTGTGGCATGAATACCCCTTTATTTTTATTTTCAATTTTATTGAATTTTGGGATAATCTAACATAAATTCACATTATTTGGTATTAGAGCTCTCAATTCCACATCATTTGGTATTCAAAGCAAGGTTCCCAAATTAAGGTTTTGCTTTTCTCTAATTTTATGATTACTATTCACATATTATTCTTGTTATTGTTTATCATACTATTCATGAAATTGTTTACACATTCAAATCTTATTTCTTCATTTCTATCTTGTTTTGATTTTGTTTTTGTACCTATTTCATTTCTGATTTGATTATGTTAAATTCATGTGTTTTGATTAATCTTTGTATCAAAATCTGAATTATCCTTTAGTTTTTTCCTTTATATATTTGATAAGTTGTCTAAGTTAATTGTAAGTTTGAATTTGTTTTGATCCTTGGTCACCATCTTTGTTTTGTGTTGTTTTATGTTGTTTAACTCAAAATTTGGTTCAAATATCAATTCTGGTTTAGTGAATGAAAGGTGTATTAAACATATTTGCTTAAAGTTTAAAGTGAAGAAGTTCAAATTGTATTAACCAATTGCCATATTATAATAGTACAACATCATAGTATTTTAATTGAGTATAGTAATTGATTAAAGTGAAGTAAAGAGCACAAGGTTTAAATTGTGTAAAATACTCTTGTAATTAGCGTAATTCGTGCTAAATAGTGAATTAGTGTTTAAAGTACAAAAAAAGTGTAAGGATAAAAAGGAGATTAGGCTTGAGTAGTTGTGAATTAGAAGGTAAAAACAAGTGATAAGAAGGAAAATAATTAAAAAAACAAGAGAGAAAAGTCAAGTAACTGAATCAAAAGTCAACCTACAAAAAAAAGGTAAGAAAAAACAGTGTTAAATTGTTGAAAATAAAGTGAAACAAAACCAAAAAGAAAAAAAGTTGTTTGCTTTTAGTTATTGTTAGTTTTTTATGTGCTTTTTTCACACTCGAACTTCTCATTTTGTAATTCATTATCTCTTTAAATTACTTAAATTCTCAAATTAGCACCTCTTGTTATCTTGTATTGTTCTTTCCTATTTTTTTAGTCCTATTAAATTATCTTTCTTTGAAGTTTTCATTATTATGTCTTTGTTTTGTGCCTTGCTTATTTATTTTCTTTAATAGTCTAATTCTAAATCTTTGAGTACTAGTTATTGTATTTTTGAAAATTTTATTTTCTTGTTTTCCTAATTGTCTTATTTGATTCTTCAAATTCTATGAATTTTGATTGGTGATATTGATTACTATATTTCTTGAATCTTATTTGGTTATGTTTCCTAGTTTTCAAAGAACTACAAGAGGGAAAGAATGAAAGAGTGAGAAAAGGTAAGAGTGTGTGAGCTCATTTGAGGGTAAAAATTAAAATTAGAGTGCAAACATGAGTATGAGTGCCAATAAATCAAGTGAGAATTATACTCTTATGAGGACCTTTCTTTTATCTAATCTTTCTTGTAGGTTTATCATTTAATAATGTTAGGAGGTAATGAGAAAAATAATGATAGGTGCACATGAGAGGATTTGCTACAAGCCATAAAAATTTTTGATAAAATGCTTAGAAGGGTTGAAGATAGACAATCTTAAAAAAGCTAACATGGTGAGGGAGATAGAAAACAAAATGAGAGATATAATGAAGAAAAGGAAGTTGAAAATAAAAATGAAAATAGTAAAAGAGAAAGAGTATATCATGTGCTATAAAAAGAAAATGAAAGAAGACATAATAGAAGAAATTATAAGAGTGAAGGAGATTGGCAAAGAAGTGGCGAAATGGCTTCAAATCTTTAAAATGATAAAAAGAAGTTTCTTTTATTTCAAAGAAAGAGTGATCTTGATGCTTACTTAGAGTGAGAAAAGAAGATGGAATGAATCTATGCTTGACCTTATTATTCTGAAGAAACAAAAGTGAGGCTTACTACCTATTAATTTAGTGATTATGCTAACATTTGATAGGATTAACATGACTCAGAAGAAGAAATGGTGCAAATCATATTGCTACTTGGGAAGAGATGAAGGCTATTATAAGGAAAAAGTTCATTCATGGCTGTCATTATAATTCTTCATGGAAATCTTGGGAGGGCAAGTTTGAAATGAAGAAACACAATGATTATAAGAAGTACAAAACTCATTCCTTATCCTAATTCAAGAAAGAAGAATCTAATGGCATTATCAAGTATAAAGGAGAATCATCACTAAAGCCTTAAGAGGAAGTGTCTAAGAGAAAAGAGGAGTCAAAGAGCATAAAAAATGTTTGAAGGACAAGTGCTTCAAATATTTAGAGCATGGTCATCATGCTATTGGTTGTCTACTCAAGAGAGCCTTAAAAAAGCCTTGGGAGAATAAGCAAAAGAAGAAAGTGAAAAGCAAAGGGAGAAGATCTTCCATACTAGATTCAAAATTAAGGTAAAATATGTAATGTGATCTTTAATAGTGGAAGTTGTGCTATTGTTACTAGTACCTCTAAGGTAAAGAAGTTAAATTTGCCTACTTTGTCACATCCTATTCCATACAACTTGTAAGAGTTAAATGATAGTGATGGAATAGAGGTGACACAATAAGTGTTAGTTTCTTTTATCCTTGGTAAATACTAAGATAAGTTACTATGTAATGTTGCTCTTATAAATGCTTATCATTTATTGCTTGAGAAACCATGGAAATTTGATAGAAAAGTAACTCATAATAGAGTCCTCAATACATATAGCTTTAAAATGAATGAAAGAAAAATAAAACTCAATTCTTTAATCCCAAAATAAGTGTTTGAGGATTAATTAAGAATGCGAAAGAAAAGAGAGGAAGAAAAAGAAAAGAAAAAGAGGGAAGAAGATAAGACAAGAAATGAAATGAAATGAAAAAAAAGAGAAGAAAATGAGGGAAAAAAACAAGAAAATAATAGAGAAGAGAAGATAGTGGAAAAGAATGAGAGCTATGAAAAGAAAAAGAGTGATTATGGAAAAGAGAATAGAGAAAAATTCAGTTTAAAGAAAAAGAGAGTGATTGTATGTGCTGGAAATCGCGCATCATACATGCACAGCGGAATAAAATTTTGCACGATTTCCACCAAGGATCCATGCAAATATAGAACGTCATAGATTAGAGATTAGGGTTTATACCTTTCGGCAAAAAATCTCCTAACCTCTACAGCAAATCCGATCTACTTCCAAATCATGAACCGGAATGGAAACCAGTAAATCAGATCACCAGTACAACATTTATGTGGCTGCACCTCTGTGGTATCCACACGAACCCGTGAATCACCGATGAATGTCCGCTACACACACCGGTTGGAATTGATCTCCTTATACCTCGTAGTGCTAGCTACGCCTCTTCAGAGATTTTTGGTAAAGGAGAGGTGCTAGGGTTTTCTATGCTTTTGCTTGGGGTGCGTGAATAAAGAATAACAATCCTATTATTACCCCATAAGCCTATTTAAATAGGTGCATAGAAAAACCTAACCTATTTGGGCTTTATTCCATGTATAATTATAGGCTTACTATTGGGCCTTATAATTATAACATGAATTCCCAAATATTAAGCCCAAACAATTTGGTCAATTAATTCCAAATTCACTAGGCTCTAAGTGTGCGACCCTACAGGCTCTCATTACGTTGGTAATGACAATTAATCATATTAATGATCATAAACAATGATTGGTGTTTAGCAACACATCATTGTTACCCAAGTAATGAGAAAGTCGGTGATTTGACTAAACCTTTACACGTGATTATCACTTATGTCCTTTTGTCCTATACATCTAGATTAAGCACGAGACATGGACCGTGTCATTCCCGTATAGCCCAATCTTGAGGTTTCTTGATTCCTAAGTAAGCTGACTGAAACAAATGTAATCGACATCTCATGTTAATTCATTTGAGCATGGCCATGCATTTTCTCAGCTTTACTTAATCAAGGGGCCCATAGATGTTACTCCTGTTATATAGGAGGGACAAATCCCATCTTGATCACACAAATCCCTTTGCATGATATGTGACATATCCAATATCTACCCTTGCATTCACTTAACCATTAGTGACATAGAATAGTATCAAAATATGAAACTCACATGTAAGGAACTTTGCTGATCTTAGGTCAAAGGACCATATTAATAATGATCACTAAGAACCACTTATGACACTCATATAACGATCCATGTAGTGTTCTTAATATGGGTCGGTCCAGTATACAAGTTCTCTAACTTGTACTCATGTGTAAACTTAATATCCCATATAAGTCTTCACACATGCTAGTCTTAATATATCAAAGCAACCTAATCCACAATGATATATGACTAGGGACATTTAAGAATACAATTATTCTAAGGTTATTATTATAATTGAATATATTACGCAGATAATATAAATATAATAATTGGAATTGCCATTAAAATAACATGATTCAAAATTACAATCATCAATACAATTGGTTTTAGGGCATATACACTAACAGTATGAGAAAAAAAAGAAAAGAAAATTTGAAAGTTATTAGAAAAACAAGTAGCAATTGGGATAAAGAGTGTTTTCTCTATTTCTAGACTAATTGTCTTGAACAAGAATTCCTATGAAACTACTAATAACTATAAGTTTATTTTTTTAAGTGCTCTCGAATCTTTGAAGCAAACAAAGAATTAAGGAAAGTTAAAATGCAAGCATGCTCAATTAGTGGAATTCCTTGAAATTTATTTATGTGCCATCCTATGTAAACAAAGTAAAGTAATAAAGTGGATGGTGCTTTGCTTTGAAGGTATACTTTTATTTTTATCTTGCATGATAATTTGTTGAATTTTAAGCATAATAATGATACTTTGCATACAAAATTGTTAAGTTGTGAGAACATTAAGAATTTGTATGACTATGTAAACAATTGGTGGAATTCCTTGAAACTTATTCATGTGTCATCTTATGTAAACAAGGTAAAGTAGTAAAGTGGGTGATGCTTTGCTCTGAAGGTGTACTCTTATCTCTATCTTGTATGATAATTTATTGAATTTTGAGCATAATAATGGTACTTTGTATACAAAATTGTTAAGTTGTGAGAACATTAAGAATTTGTATGACTATGATTTGGACACACTTTCACATGATTTTATTATTCCTCTACATGTTGATCTTATTTCAAGTGTTGATATTTGTAAAGAGATAGTCTTTGGAGATCTTTTTAGACATGATAGCTTTTTGTATGGAAGAAATAAATTGTTTGTATCTAAAATTTCTCTAAGTGACTTGCTTGTTGGAAAAGTCCATGAATATAATTTGATAAAATATTTTAGAAATAAGAAAGCTCTAAAGGATTTGTATAATAGGTTGCAAGGTTTATGTGTATTTCCTAAAGGTTCTCTAGAGGGTTAGATGGAAAAATGTGATTTCACAAAACATTTTGGTGTTAAGTAGATTTTAAAAAATATGCTTGGTAAATTGCTTAATCCTTGTATGTTTTCCAAGATTGATTTGAAAGGTGAATTTCATGCTTTTTGCTTAGGAAAAAGGAATGCATGGAAAAATATTTTTAAAACAAAGTATGGTTTATATGAATGGTTGGCTTTGTTACTTGGTTTGTCTATTAAACCAAGTACTCCTATAAACTTATTAAATCATGTTTTTGCATATTTTCTTTAATAAATGTACATTGGTTTATTTAGATGGGATTCTTGTGATAAGTTTCTGTGTTTTTAGCTACAAGTTTTTTGTGAGTGTGTATTGCTTTCATATTTTAAGCATTTCCAAGAATAATTTTTTTATTGCTCATTTAAATTATTTTTATTTGCTTAAAGGTTGGATTTTTCGAGGGCTTGAGAATTTAAAGCTTTAGAAAGATTGTTTTCCATATCTTGTGGAAATTTTTGTGTATGACAAAGTTGTAGATGAGCATTTTGAATCTTTGAAATGGATTTGCAAAATTTTAAGAAATGAAAAGTTGCATGATAATTTTGAATAATGTTCATTCTGCATGAAAAGTGTTATATTTTTTAGACATGTGTGTAGCAATCCAATAAAAGTGATTAAAGAAAAGGCAATTAAAGAACAGTTACCACCTAAGTTTATTAGTGAAATTAAGAGCTTTTATGGTTTAATTAACTCCTGCGGGAAGTTTATAAGGAATCATGTTTTATGTTCTTTCACTAACAAACTTGTTACTTTCAATAATTTTGTTTGCTTACATGAGATTATTGACTCTTATTTTGTATTTGATCTGCATGGTTGCTTATAGATGGTGTGAGTGAAAAATAAGGTGTTTCAAATAGTTGTATCCAAGTGCGGATGCTTCATTTCAAGTCTTGAAGAGACAATTATTGTTTTTCTAATTTGAATTCTCATGGTGAGTTTGATATAAGTGCTTCTTTTGGAGTTTCTAATCTTTCTCCTATTGAGGTAGGTTTTGAAGATTTAAGGATGAATCTTTTTGAAGAGAGAGGAAATGATATTTATTCAAGGAGAGTCAATCGTAAGGAAGTGAGTTTGATCAAGTGTATTAGAATTGTGCCACATCATCACCACATCATTTAGGAGATGGCATCACATCACCTATAATCCATATCACCATCACATCATTAAGGAGATGATGCTATATCAATGTCACATAAGCCATAATCCTAATTGACATCACTTCAACACATTTATTTGATGTTTTAGGCTTTAATTTAGCATTTGAGCATTTTAAAACAATTTAGGCTTTAATTTGGGTTGAATGTGTTTAAAACCATTTTACTTTAAAATATTTACTATATTACTTAGAATCATTTAGAGGCCCTTTTATTGGGTTTAGGTTGATGAAATAGTTTTGGGTTAATATGATGTCATTTGAGTCCATTTACAATTAGGGCTTTAAAAAGTTATATAAGAAGGCTTGTTCTTTATACTAGATTGAAAATTAAGTATTGGAGATTTGACAATTTGGTTAAGTGCCTTTTTTTAAGAGTGTATGTTCTCTTTTGAATTCTTGAATGAACTTGTAACTTATCAAAAGAGTTCATCCTTTTATGGCATTGATTTTCACTAATCAAAGATTCATCCTTGTAACATGTATTTCTTCTTCACTCATTGAAGGATTTATATCCTTTGTGATATATTCATCATCACTTACCACTTTTGTTCTTCTTCTTCTAGAGTATGGCGTGAATACCTTTCTATTTTTGTTTTCAATTTTTTTGAATTTTGGGACAATCCAACACAATTTCGCATCATAAACTAAAAAAATGAGAGAGAGAGAGAGATTAAAAAAGGAGTATGAGAATGATAAAATAGAGAACTCAAAGATAAAAATTTAGAAAAAAAAAAAGAGAAAATGGACACAAAAGAGTTTTTATGCAAAAGAAAATGAAGTGAGAGTTGCTTACCCTACTAGACAGCCTATGCTTGTTGTAACTCCCTTACTTATTAACACCTTAATCCTCATTAAATAGGTAATTGTTACACAATTAGGTCTTTCTGTGGCCAAATTATGATTCTGTAAAACAAAATATTACAAATTCTGAGTTTCAGAAATTTTCTGCTCATTTCCAGAATTACTGGACCAACTTCAAAAATATGAAAAACTACTTTCCAAAACTCCAAAAATCATGAAATTAAATTCTATGAACCTTTCACGTGTTAATTACATCCTGTAAAAATTTGACACTATTTAGACATCATTAGGCCTTTCAAAACTCACAGCAAAGTGTTTCTGTCCCAGTGCTGTCCAGAATTCACAACTGTAAAAGTAAACCCTTATTTCATGGGGTAAATCAACTCCGAATAAGCTCAAATTTGGTACGGGACTTTATTAACATGTTATATACTTGCCATAAAATTTTCAGATAAAAAATCATCCATTTACTCCTTCTGATCTCTGAGATACAATTAGTGCTCTGCACTGTGACGGTAACAGGGGACACTAAAACATGTAATAAATTCACATAGTATAAGAGCTTATTTTAAGCTGAATTTTGGTACAGAGGATGATAGATAAATGAAGTTCACTCCTGAATTTTATCATAATTTTTAGAGCATCAAAACTTAACCAAAAGTCCCTGCAAACATACTCCTCTTACTGCCTACGAATTTACTGTTCATTTGGTCATTTACTATTCATTTGGTCATTTCCAATTTCACACATATTACATACTAAGTTACCTTCTACTTCAAACCAACTCACAATACATCAAATTCATATGTTTCATATAATATAGGTAAGGGTCATATAGTTATACAAAAAGTTCAACTTGCAAAACATATATCCATCACATACTAACATCACAAACTATATAGACATTTTTAATACAACTTCAAAACATTATTCTCCTTTATCAAGAGGGCCTTTAGAAGCATCACCTGGAATGGTTAGTAACAATACAGAAACATAAGAAATAAAGTTTCCTAGTAGCTAGCTATTACCATAAAAACATATCAAGCCATTCCAGATCCTTAAGCAAATAAAACATACATTTCAAAATCAATTAATCATTTATCATCTCATTCCATACCATTGTAAGAAATGTGCATCATACATAGCAATCATCAAGCCCATTCAAGGACTCATAAAGATATCAAGATGGTCATCACAGATAGTCCTACCTAGGCCTCATATACAGCAATTTCACTGTCTTCTCGGGGTACTCGGGCCAAAGGCTTCACATATAGCATTTCACTGTCTTCTCGGGAAACTTGGGCCATAGGTACCGCACACAGCAATCTTATACATAATCCATACAATGGCATAAAATACAGAAAACAAATAAATGAAAAACAGAGTTTAAGGATAAAGCTAGCTACCTTTTAAAAGTTTCAAATAGTGATGTTTCCTTTGCCCTCACTTAAAAACTTCTTTACAAGTCCCCTTGCCTTCCTAACTTGTCACTTCTTAGTCTACGTAAATACACATCATAATTCTTATTAGAACATCATCATTTTTCTTAAACTTCATGTATTCTTCACTTCCTCCACATACATTAAACCATGAAGGAAGTGACCTAAATTTTAATGTACATTCCAATATCTCCTAAATTTCATTGTAATACATTATTCTAGTCTTCCAAAAACACAATTTCAATGGTTAAAACTCCTTCCCTCCTTCTTTTCCATATTCAAGGTTTTGGCTTCTCAAAAGGGAAGTTTCACACACACTTTCATAATTCAAAATTTCATCTTCCATAGGCTTCATAATTCATAAGAATTATTCTAATTTCATCAATTTAGCCAAATTCCAAACAAATCATGCCAAATCCATACATGCACCATTATGCCTCTAAAACCCTAGTGTGTACATTATGGTTTCTTGTTGTTTTTACACCAAATCAAAGCCATAGATCAACATAACAACATCCAAAACACCATTAGACATGTTCAAATCATCCAAAACTCCATGGTCAACCACCTTTGACCACACCAACATCAAAATTTCAAGAAACTAAAAAGAGTACATTAAAGAGCTTTTAGAGGAGAACATTTTTATCTCTTGGTGCAACTTGAAAATCCTCACTTAGAGCTCACCAAACTTAATCAAACTTGAGTTTTCTTCAATTTAAACACACCAATAGATAGAGTTTGATGAGAGGAGCAATTTTCTCTTCTACACCTAAGCCTAATTCTCACTATTTTTAGGTGAAAAAGCCAAAAGAAAATTTCTCTCTCTTCCTTCTCTCTCTTGCATGTCCAAGCTTGTTTTCATGGAGGTATCCACGGCTACAAGGTGAAATAGAGAAGAAGAAAGAGTTCTCATGAAGTTTCAAGGGTATTTTAGTCATTTTTTAAATTTTCAAGGGTATTTTAGTCCTTTTTCACCAATTAGTAATGCTATTCTTGCCATTTTTTTCTAATAATGACACTTGTCATGTGTCTATTAGTCACACTAAATAAAATCACATATTACACCCCAAATTCTTGGTTATTCATATTATATCCCAAATTCTTGGTTATTTACACTTTAACCACACCTGATTTTGCACTTTTGCAATTTGGTCCATAGGGTTTCTGTCTGTTTAAAATTCCTTACACTGTTAAACTTAGATAACTCCCTTTTCTAGGATTTTCTAGCCTCCTCTGATCATCTATATTATTTATGGAAATTAATTCTTTTCCTACTATCCTTTTTCCTTCAAAATTTCGTTTACCCTTACACTTAATTCCTTTCAACTTAAGATTCACCCACTAAGCTAATTTAAACGTGCTCTTCGTTTCTACAGCCTCAGAATTTAGAGATTCAAATGATAGATTTAAAAATTTAGGACATTACACTTGTACTAGTTTACAAGGAGGTTTATTTAAACACTAATTTTCTTATCCTTTCTCTTGCAAGTGTTGTTGGTCCTTTGTTGTAAAAATTTGAAGATGTGCTTCCTGAAGAAATCCTTAGTAGGTTGCCACCTATTAGAGGAATATAATATTAGAATGACTTCATTTTAGGTGCAACCATTCCTAACCATCTAGCCTATGGAAGTAATCCAAAAGAGTCAAAAAACAAGTTAAAGAGTTCACAAAAATGAAAAACAAGTTAAGGAGTTCACAAAAACAAGTTAAGGAGTTCACAGTGAAAGGGTATATTAGAGAAAGTTTGAGTTCTTGTGCAATTCCAGTTCTTATTCCTAAGAAATATAGATCATGGAGAATATGCTTTGACTATAGAGTTGTAAACAATATCACGGTAAAGTATCGATATCCCATTCTTAGATTAGATGACATATTAGATGAATTGTATGGGTTTAGTATCTTCTTTAAAATTGATCTAAAATTTGGATACCATCAAATTAGGATAAAGGAAGGGGATAAGTGGAAAATTGTATTCAAAACAAAATATAGACTTTATAATTGATAAATGCACATTTGCACTTATATTTTATGTGTTTCATCACTTATTTATTTAGTACTTTGTGTAAATTAATTGGAAAAGGGTACTTAAATGTTCGATATTTTATTTTCAGGTTTTGAAGTGACTCATTAGAGCATTAGAAAAGGATCCGGAGCCAAAACTATGAAAATTATGGAGAATTAAAGCAAATTCACATATCTGACAAAGAACACGGGGTATGGGAACCCCATGTGGATGGCCTTGTATCTTTCTGTGTGTTTCGAAGCCTCGCTGAGCTACTCGCAAAAGAACATGGGGGTAGACACAGGACGTGTCATACCCCGTGTACCATACTGCTTGACCATTCGCAGAAGAACATGGGGTACAATATGGACCGTGTCATACCCCGTGTACTTTACCCATATAAGTTTTATGTGAAGAATTTGCTGAGAGCAAAGGAGAGCTGAAAATTAAAAAGGGAGCCGTCAGTAGAAACCCTAGGAGAGACCCAAAGACACTGAAGGTGACTGCTAACCTTGGAGGATTGGATTCAAGAAAAGGATTGAAGATTCAAGCAAGGAATTTGTAAAGCTTCATGACTAGTTTGATTCCCCTCTTTATTTTTTGGTTTTTTACTGGTTTTGTAATGAACTCACACTAAACCTTAGTGCTCAGCTGGGGTAGACTTGTTCATGGACTTATGGATTTGATTTTAATATAATCTAGCTTGATTTATTATTGATTTATGATTTGATTATGCTACTTTATAATTTAACAACCCAATACTTCCGGAATATTGGATTTGTGTAAAGGATTAGTTAATTCTAGGTTAGAATGACCAACCTTTTAAGCCACACTACTTCTTGTACTACTATAAAAAATGCTATAAATTTAACTCCCATTGTGGATAAGGCTATGCATAATTACTTCTTGCTACTCCAAGAAGATGTACCCAGAGGTAGATTTCCTTTTCTCCTCCGTAATCAGCATCACTGTAGCCTTTCAATTGCATATCATTTCTTTCAAAACATAATAAATAGTCAGTAGTACCTTTTAGATGCCTTAGTATCCTTTTAACTGCTTTCCAATGTGCTGTTGGGATCAAGAGCTAAATAAGTGTAACAGAATTAACCAATCCTAGTTAATGGATCCATGCAAAATGTTAGACTAGAATAAAGATTCAAGGAATACCTTTGTGATGATTTAAAGACTCGTTCATTAATCACCTCTTTGACTTCCTTTTGGCTAAAGACTCTGAGGTATTTACATGAACCAATAGATCACTAGTGAATGTTCACACTAACACTAATTGGAATTTTTCTCCTTAATCTCCTAGTGCTAGCTACACCTTTTCAAGGGCTATGGTCAAGGAGGAGTACTAGGATTTTTCTATGCTTTGGGATATATGAATAGTCATGTATTATTACCCAATAAACTTATTTAAATAGGTGTATAGAAAATTTTAACTAATTGGGCTTTGTTCCATATATAATTATAGGTTTATTATTGGTCCATGTATAATTATAGGCTTATTATTGGGCTTTATAATTATAACATGAAATTTCCAAATATTAGATCCAAACAATTTAGTCCATCAATTCCAAATCTACTAGGTTCTAAGTATGCGACCCTACAGGCTCTCATTACATTAGCAATGATTATATATCATATTAATGATTATAAATAATGAGTGGTGTCCAGCAATACATCATTATTATCTAAGTAATGAGAAAGTTAGTGATTCGACTGAACCTTTATACGTGATCATCATCCATGTCCTTTTGTCCTAGACATCTAGATTGAGTACGAAACATGGACCGTGTCATTCTCATATAGCCCAATCCAAAGGTTTCTTGATTCCTAAGTAAGTTAATTGAAGCAAATGTAATTAACATCCTATGTTAATTCACTTAAGCATGGTCATGTATTTTCTCAGCCTTACGTAATCAAGAGGCCCACAGATGTCACTCCTATTATATAAGAGGGACAAATTCCATTTTGATCACACAAATCCCTCCGTATGATATGTGACATATCTAATAACTACACTTGTATTCACTTAACCATGAGTGACATAGAGTAGTATCAAAATATGAAACTCACATATAGAGAACCTTGACAATCTCAGGTTAAAGGACCATATTAATAATTAGCAATAAGAATCACTCATGACACTCATATAACGATCCATGTAATGTTCTTAGGGTAGGTCGGTCTAGTATACAAGTTTTCTAACTTGTACTCATGTGTAAACCTAATATCTCATATAAGTCACCATACATGCTAGTCTTAATATATTAAAGCAATCTAATCTTCAATGATATATGACTAGGGACATTTAAGAATATAATTATTACAGGGTTATTATAAGGTTATTATCATAATTAAATATATTACGCAAATAATATATGTATAAATATAATAATTAGAATTACCATTAAAATAATACGATTCAAATTTACAATCATCAATATGATTAGTTTTAAGGCATATATACTAACATGTGCTAGGTCTGGGAATGTGCTGGGTTTGGGTTGGACTAATATTGGCTTGCCATGCCAATAACAAAATAAATATCTAGCCTTATACACATTATTATGTACATCAGACATCCAATTGCACTTGCATAGGGAACTTTTCTCATATATATTTCTTCTTTTGGAGTCTTAGGACACATCCTTTGGCTTAGACTTTCACCTTTAGCAATAGGACTGTCTATAGGTTTACCATGCTGCATTTGGAATCATTTAAGAATTTTATTGATATAATGTTCTTGTGACAGAGATAATTTTTTTTAATGATTTCTTGAAATCTTAACTGCAAGAATATATGCAGCTTTAACCATATCTTTCATTTCAAAATTAGATGAGAACCATCTTTTAATTTCATTTACATGTTCCTTGCTATTTCTAACTATTAGTATATCTTGAACATATAATGATAAAATTATAAACTTATACTTGGACCTTTTTATATGTATATATGCAATGGTCTTCATCAATCATGATAAAATTATTTAACACAATCATATTATGAAAGTGAATATACCATTGTCTCGAAGACTACTTCAAGCCATATATAGACTTCAAAAGTCTACAAACTTTGTTTTCTTGGCTTTCTTTAATAAAACATATGGCTATTAGATGTAGATTTCCTCTTCCAAATCTCCATTGAGAAATATAGTCTTTATATCCATTTGATGTAATTCAAGGTCCATACTAACAACTATAGCCAATATCAAACAGATTGAGGTGAATCTGATAACAGGTGAAAATGTTTCCTCATAATCTATTCCTTCTTATTGTGTGTAGCCTTTTGCTACTAAGCCACTAGTCTAGCCTTATATTTTTCAATAATGTCATAAGCTTTGTGCTTAATTTTGAAAACCCATTTGTTCCTAATGGCATTACGTATGTTTGGAAGATCAATAAGTTTTCAAACTTAATTTAATCTTATAAACTCCATCTCTTCTCCTATTACTTTTATTCAATCTTCCTTATTAGGGCCAGCGAGAGCCTCTGTAATATTTCTTAGCTTATCTTTATCTTGTGTAATGGCCATAAAGGCTTCACCACCTTCAATGTCAAAATTATGATCGAGAATGTTTTTTCTACCACTACATCACAATTGAGGCTCTGGAGAAATATATTTCTCAAGAATCCTTAAATTAGTTCCACTGAAACCAAGATCATTAATTATTTAAGTATTCTCATTTGGATTACTCCTATATTGATTAAGAACACTATCATTCATACTCGAAATTGAAAACATATTACCTAAAATTCTTTCACTCAAAGGAAGTGAGTCTTAAGTACTTGTATCTATAGTTTCATATAAGGATAAGTCCTTATTTATATCACCTTGTTTAAGAAAATCATTCTCTAAGAATGTGACATCTTGTGATTCAAATTCTATGAAACTCCCACTGTCATGTTTACCAATGAACACATAGCCTTTCGAATGTTCTGAGTATTTGATAAAGATACATTTCTTTTCTCGAGCACCTAATTTGCTATATAGGTGTGAGGTATCCAGAACATCCCCAAGGTCATAAAATACTTAAGTTAAGTTTTTGCTTCATCCATAACTTATATGGCATAGTAGGAACTAATTTACAAGGCACAAAATTAAGGATAAATGTGGTAGTTAAGAGTGCATCACCCCAATAAAGTGATAGGTAAATTTACTGCATTTGATTCATTTCTTTGTAACATCATTTTGTTGAGGAGTGTGTGGATTCATTAACTGATGTTGAATCCCTTTTTCATCATATAGTTATCTAAACTGATCAGATAAATACTCATGATCACGATTAGTTTATAATGCTTTTATCTTTTTGTCTAATTAATTTTCGATTAAGCTCATATAGCTTTGGAAGTAACTCAATGCTTTAGATTTGTGTGTTATCAAATAGATAATATCAAATCATGTAAAATCATCTATAAATATAATGAAATAGAAAGCTCTATGTCTAGCTTTTACATTCATTGGACCATATATGTCAAAATGGACTTATTGCAAAGGAAAGTCAACTCTAGTTCCTTTTCCAAATAATTTTCTAGTACTTTTACCAGTTAGGCAATGCTCATAAGTAAATAAATTTACTTTCTCAGAATTAGACAATATCCCTTCTTTAGCTAGCCTATCCATACAATGTTAACTAATATGGCCAGGTTGAGCATGCTAAACATTTGCATCAATTTTCAAATTATGTGATGTAATATCCCAAGTTAATATTTAAATTTTATAAATTTTACTAATGGAGAATATTTATTTCATTCAACTAATTTGTGGTTTTAAATTAATCTATTCGAATTAAAAGTTTTGAAATATTAGAATAATATTTGAAGTTTATTCATATATATATATATATATATATATATATATATAACTGATTTTTTTTAGCATGAGAAAAAGTGCAAAGATTTATGAATTTTTGAAATAATAATTTTAAGGGATGTAAATATATTAGCTTAGTATAAACATAGATATTTTCGAGCGGGGGATTAAGAAGTATATGACATGAAATTTTAAAGTTTAGCATTTGTAAGTAAAATGGAGGATTGAGATTAAGGGAGCAATGAGCTTACCATGAGATGAAACACACGGTAATAAAACCTTTAGCCCCACATTTTTCCTACAAGTTTCCGGATCTCTCTCTCCTATATTTTCAAATTTTTCCTCATCTTAACCGCCCTCCTCTTTTGTCTTTTCCCAAGGGTACAACATAGCTCAACATTTTATTTTATTTTCTTTCAGTCAAACACGCAAGCCGGTCAACTCCTCTTTTCCCCTGCTTATATGCCACCGCCTTGTTTCTCTTTAGGCGGGTTTCCTTTTTTTTTTCCTCTGGAAACCAATGCCGAGTACCGACCTATTTCCCTTGCTCATGTCTCCTCATTTTCCAGCAGCTTCTCTTAAATTTAGTTCGCCCTTCAACCTCGTTGGTCTGGCCAGCTTTCTTCCTTCCTTCCCTTTTTCAGCCGTAACTTCACCACTAAAAGGACGTCTCCTCCATGCAGGTTTCTTTACAAAGAACGTAGCTTTTCTCCTCTCCCCATGTTCCACCGATTTCATCTCATTAGTATCACGTAAAGAGCTTTGAATCAGCATCTCCTGACACAAATAAAGTTTCGAATTAGGGTAAGAAGCAGCGATAATCTCCTGTGATCTTCCTCTCTTGTTCTGCTGCCTCTTTGCACCCTCGTCGAAGTTCCAACAGTACTTCTGCCACCGTTGAGCTTCAGTTGGTCCTGAGGAAGCGAGATGGAAGAACAAGGTAACCCTACAGGCAGAGATTTATTCTGCAACTGGTGCAGTACCGCCAGTATAGTTGCTTCCTCGTGGCTCTTCTTTATACGGGTTTGCACTTGAAGAGTTATTGCTGCTTTTTGTCCAACCACCTTCCTCGTGCATCTCCCTCTCCAAACGAGTGACTTACGGCATGGCAACAGAGATCCGAATAGCGTGGATCAGCAGTACTCGAGCAGGGGCTTCTTCGTTATTCCACATTGGCTCCATCGGATCAAGCTACTGCTGGGTGTTTTTCGTCCACCCGCTGACAATCCGGTGAGATGTTGCCGTTGAAGAGCTCAGGTTACACACTTTAAATGAGAAAATATGAAAAGATGGTTGTAGATCTTGCGGCACATTTGAGAGTAGGTGGAGGCTATTAGGTGAGAGTATATATCTCACCACTAACTTTATCTTACCATAAGATGATTTATTGGTATTATTGTTATTGGTAATATCGATTTTATTCTTATTATTTGAAATTAGTTTTGTAATATAAGAATAATTAATTGATGATAATTGATAGTAGATCAAAGTGCCTAGCGAAAGCACGGTTATGTCATTAGTAGCCATTGATTAGTTAACTGTGAAAGAATTGCAAAGATCATGTTATATGCTTTAATGGCTGTGATTGTTGAATAGTTATTTATGTGAACTTACACTAAATTTGGTGAGAAGACTAGAGTGAAGCTTTAGCGAAATTGCTACATTATGAATTAAACCTTAGGAGGCATATAGAAGATGGTGAAATGTATTAGAGTAATAATATTGAATATTATGATCTATGATGAAGGAATGTTATGATATCCGGATGAGAAATTTCCAGTAAACAGAGATGGAACAGATATATAATTGATTTGAGAGCCAGTTGAGAAATTCTTAGCTAACAATTTAGAAAAATATAAGAAGAATTTAAGAGTCAGATGAGAAATCTTTAGCTAATAGCTAAAAAGTATAGAATTGATTTAGATACCATAGAATAGTTATATGTGTGTTCATTGTATTTGAATATGTGACATAAGATTATTTGTGATCGACTTTTTCTAATGATGTGATTGTGATGACTTATTTGCATTTGAACCTTAACGGCTGTTATGTATGATGCCTACTCGGAATGGGTGATATATGGTTCGAATGTTGATAGAAAATTGAAACTTCTATAATTATGCCATAGAACATCTATTTCGGGATATGGTTTTATATATTTTCGAAATCCAAAGGATGGTTTGCTATTACATTTTAATATATTTAAGTTGATCACTAGCAAGATAATGGTAGTTATATGCTCACTGGGTTCGTGGAACTCACTCTGTTCTAATTCAATATTTTCAAGTTAGCATCCATAGGAGGATCAAAGACCGCCTTAGTAAGGGATTTGACAGTTGAGACTAGAGTTAACAGTCAAATAGAGTTTTGATAAATTATATAATGTGATGAATTAATTGTATGTGTATAAGTGTGAAATTAGATTGTTATATATTTATGTTAATCTTGTCATATTTGGAAATTCTCATTAGATAGAAAAAGTAATAATAGTTATGACTTGTGGAAACCAGTAACGGGATCCACGCCGATTACTAACAAAAGTGGGTCGTGACATGTGATGATGTAGACATTCTAAGATTACATTCACAATGATCAATATCCATGATAATAATACCATTTATAATATAACCAAATCCATAATGAATTGTCTCTAAAGATAATTCAATATTGTCATCAACAAGATTTGTTAAACCAACACAGAGATTACATTTTGATAAATTTAAGATGCATATAAAACATCATGCAATAGTGGAGTTCAGCCACCTTGCAAGACTAACTTGTATGTGCATTCCTTGAATTACAATTTGTGCATTGTTTTCCACATAAATCCATTTTACTCTATTTAGTATTCACCAAAATTCCATGAAGGTGTGTTGATCCTTTGTTACATGGTTCGTTCTTGAGTCTACAATTCACAAAGGATAAGAATCTATTAGAAAAATAAAACTGGCTACATAAAGTTTACTAACTTGAGTATAGCTTAATACCTTCTTAGGTTCAGGGCAGTCACGGGTAAAATACCCTTTCTTATTGCAATTAAAGCACTTGACCTTGGCCATATTCTTCTTCTTGAAAGGATGTTTTCCTTTCTCATATTGGTTATTTGTTGATTTCTTACTGAAATGAGCCATTTTTTTTGCATCCTGGTACCCATTTTTATGTTTATGCTTTCGCTTAAAAACTTTTCCTGAGCTAGATGAAGCCATATACACTTCTGTATTAGGTTAGTAGCCTTAAGCCTTTCTTCTTTTAACTTAAGGTGATGCACAATATCATCCATCATTCAAATGTTTTCATTATAGGTTAAATGCATCTTCATATGCTCCAAAGAATAAGGCAAGGAATGGATTATAGCTTAGAATTATTGCTTATCGGTTAATATATGACTTGTATCTTTTAATTGATAAATCATATTTAACATTTCTCATAAATGTTTTTTCATTAATTGTTCAGGTTTCTTTTTATAAGTATCAAATTTGATTGTGAGAGATCTTAGTTTGGTCACAAATATTTCACCAAACTTATTTTTTAAAGCAAACCACATGTCTTTAGCTAAGTTGTAATTCTTAAATTCTCATATCATGTCATTTTCCATATTGCTCAGCAACATAATGCAAGTGAGAGAATTCTTCCTTTTCTAAGCTTCATAATCATCTTAGTCCCACCTATGTTAGGTTGTATTTCTAAGACAATATTGAGTGCTTCTAGAGCCTCTTGCTCTTCCAGGACATATTGGATCTTCATGTTTCAAATTTCATAATTGTCACCATTCAATTTCTCACCCTTATTGAGTTCAGTGACAATGTTTTTAGAAGCAGTAGCCATTATATTTGTAGAAACAAGAAGTTCTATTATATAGATAGAATTGCATGTAATTAATGTCTAGCCATACATATATGTCAACTTTGGCTCTAATTAATTATGTTAGGACTAGTTCACATGTAAGATTTAGAGTCAAAAGGTCACTACATTTCTAATCATCATCTAAAGTCCTAATGTGAGGCTAATACTAAAACAATTAATTAGGCAAAGTATACTAAATAGAATAATTTATAGATATGCAATTTCAAATGAAAAATTACATAAATTGAAACATATTTCAATAGTATAGATATGCAATTTCAAATGAAAAATTACATAAATTGAAACATATTTCAATAGTATAATACATAAAAAAGTTACATAAAATATTAGATATCAAACATCTACCTAAAGTTTACAATATTTTCAAATGTTTAATTTTTTGTGGAAAAGAGCTAATGAACCTATCATATAGCTCTTAGGAAAACTCGATTTTGGTATTAGATTTCTTGTTTAACCGATAGTATTGGTAAAAATTCAAGTCATGGTTATGATTTTTACACTCTAAATAATTTAATACAAATCTATGGATGATACTATTATATTGTTGGTTTCCCCTCATTCTTTCTAATAAGAAATCTAATATATTCCTTTGGTAATTTGTAGGTAAGACATTTTGTAAGGCCTTTAATTTTCTCAAATTTCGGTTCATCTTTAAAACATTAGCCTATATCAAGTTTTAAACTTTTTCATGAAACTTGATGATATGATTTACAAGATATATAAAATTTTCTTTATAAACTTCTGGATCAACTGAGCTCGATAGTCAACTTATTGACTTTTTATTTTTGTACTAGAGTTCGTATGACTCTTAGTGTATATATGAGTCTCATTATAATTTTTTGTAACATATATAAAAGAAAAATAACTCAATTAGATTTCTAAAGTAATAATTTACATAAAAAATTATGCTTCAAATTTTTTTAAAAAAAAATTGTATAGCATGTAAATAATGTGTAAAATTTTTTTTTACCATGCACTAGAATGTTATATCAATATTATTAGGTAGTTATAGCATTAGATAAAGTTTGATTGAGTGGTATGAAGTGAGGTACATTACCTTTTCAAGCAGGGCTCAAATCCCATTTATAGCAAGAAAAGCTTCTTTTTTTATTATGCTAGTATAGGATATCATGTTTATTGGGTAGTGCATAACATAAAGGAAGCATGGTTGAGTGGTTTAAGGCATGATATGTTAGTTATAAAGATAGGGTTCAAATTTCACAACTAACATTTTTTAAAATTTTTTTTTAATTGCCTTGACATTTTTTTTTAACTTCTAATAGTTTTTTTTAGGAATAATTTCTACAATTTTTTAATTTTGTTTTATAATTTTTTTTGAACTCCTCCATCAGGGATCTCTTTGACTATGTCCATTATCTTAGAATATACTTCAAGAATTTCATTGGTCCATTTTTAGTACCACATTAACAAGCAATTCCTTTGACTTATATAAAACAATAGCTATTTTGTCTACTTTAAATATAAAACAATGGCTTCACTGAGATTTCATGACCAAACATGTGGCCATAATAGAATATCAAGTAAAACATCATTTATAAGAATGTTTCTTAGCAAAGTAGCACTTTTAAATTCTCCATTAAAGCAAAGTGGAGCTTTCAAATTCTACATTTTTTTTTTTCACAGGAAACTGGGGCTTCCAATTCGCACAATATATGTAAGATACCACATGAAGTTTAGGTGGGTGGTAAGCAACAATCCAAACCAAGAAATACATGGAGAACTGCAACGTCTTAGACCAATGATAATTTTTTTTTATTTTAAAATATTCACCTAACTTTTCAGATCATCGATCAAATTTACTTATAAAACCTTGATTGTACAATAAAAATCAATATGAATAACATCGTAGTTTTCAAATTTAGACTAAAATGAAAGAGATCAGATAATAATCCAATAAAAACTCTGAAGGCATTTCAAGAAATATAATGCGTATGATACCAAAAAAACAAATTACCATATGCTCTGACACCAATGTTGGAAAATATAAGAGGATATGAATTAGATTCATACATATTAAAATATCAGAAGTTTGGAGTGAAAAATTCTGGATCCAATATTTATTTTTATTAATCATATTGACAATCACTCAGAAAGTTAATCTTGTTCACGTTCTAAACCTCCTTTTGTGTGCAAAGAGAAAAGAGAGAGAGTTTCCATAAGATTCTGAAGAATGTTTTGTTAACTAATTCTAAACTTTTTTTTCTATCTATTATAGACATTTTTTAGATTGAGATATGGATCGGATTATGGATCCATTTTGCCACCTGGATCCATGATCCAACATATAAAAAATTAACTTTTAAATAGTTTATTTCAACATAGGTTTTAAAAAATAAAAATTTATTTAAAAAATATGAAAAATTATTGAAAATCAAACTTACATATAAATTATGATGCATAACAAGTTCTATAAGGACTAGGGGTGGTATAGCATAGTTAGAAGTAATTTATATGAATTTTTTAACCGAATTAATTTGTTTTATTTAGATAATCTAGTTTTGATTGTTTTAAATTTTAAATTTGATATTAATTACTTCAGTCAGTTTGGAGTGCTTGCGGGTAGTTAACAGTTTCAATATGCTGAAAATCTTTTCAAATTCAACTTTGTTACAATTATTCAACCTTTTCACAATGAGATTTGAGTATTATTAATAGTCAACCTATACATAATTAATAAATTCAAACTTTACGTGAGGTATGTAAATTTTGAGTTTTAATCATGTAAGTCTTCAAATATTACTGTACATATGTGATATTTATATCAATTATCAATACAAGGATGTAATATTAAAGCAAAAATTAAATTTGGAACCAGACCCATCATATAATTACAATTGTTATTAACATGTAATTATATTATCTAATATTTATTTTATATCATCAAAATATAAAAAATAATATAATTATATAAAAATATAATATAGAGACATTTTTATGTGATGAAAAGAAATTTCCAAATAGATTTCATGAGAAATGATTAAAAATTTTCAAATCTCCTCTAATTATAAATCAATTTTTAAGAAAAATCTTTATTAAAAATTGATTTTAAGTATTTGTTTATTTCATTAAAAAGTATTTTTCATAAAAAAAATCATTTGTATATATATATATATATATTAATAAATAAATAATATGTCATTTATATTAATAATTAAAAAAATAATACTTAAAAGTTTAGAAATAAAGGAAAATAATTTTTTTTTGAAATAAATAAAAGAAATTATTTTTTAAAATTGTTATATTTAATATTAAATAAATAAAATATTTTTTATTTTAATATTTTTTAATTATATTTTATAAAAAATATTTTTTAATAAAATAAACAAAGCTTAAATTTAAAACTATTTTTAATTAAATTGAATGGTTTGACTATACATGGATGTGTGACTTGAGTTATCAGTAGAAGCACCGAAGAAGTCTCCTTGCTCTAATTATCGCGCACATGGATCTTCATTCATTTAATCGGGAAAAAATGGGGGAGGCTACCTGACCATGTTTTTCATAATATGGATTTAAGAAAAGGGAAAATCGGAAGTCAACTGGAGGAGAATGGATTCTCCATTGGAGAAGCACGAGGCCGAACCGCGTTGGCTCCGACCCATGTGCGCAAAAGAGAATGAAAAAGCGGAAAGATAAAGAGAACGAAAAAATCAAACTATTATCCACGTCCTCCGGCTTCTGAGGCCATGATTTAGCCTTCGGATTCTACAATCATAAAACCATGGCTTCATCACTCTTCGGAAATTTAATTGTCTTTTTCATTCTCTCTCTCTCTTCCTCAGTAAAGGAAACTTTCAAGCTGTGATGGAATTTTTCACTATAATTTGCAATTCGATTCTCCCGAATCCCAAGCTCTCCAGGTTACGTTTGTGCTAGAATACAATCCTTCAATCATAAATTTCGTACTCGTATAAGTGTTTATTCTGCTTCTGGATGCTGTATAGCCTGTATTTGAGGTGGGTTTTGTGGAATTGAGGAGTTCAATCACAGTTTGGGTTTGAATTCATGTTTAACAACGCTATCCGCTGTGCCTCTTTAGCTATTGTGCTGCTCATACATTTTCTACTACTAGATGATTTTGCAATCTGCTTCTGCGAGCTTTGATTTCCCGCAGGTTATTTTACCTTGCGTTTGCCCCTGTAGTAACTTTAGCGCGAATAGTGGTTCAACGACCCAGAATTTTCTTACATTTCCTTTGTCTAGAAGGAGAAGAAAACGACTGATTGCCAATTCTGGGTATCGAAAATTTCGAAGAAAACGGAGTCTTAGATCGTGTGCAATCCCCCCTGATGGTCCCAATCGAAATTGGAACGCAGAATTTGCAAATTCTGCTAGCAGGAGTGCCAAGACTTTCGTTTTGAAAAAGATTTCTAATGAATTAGGGGGTGAAGAACTGTCACAAGAGTCTCCAATTCAATTGAGTTCAAACTTCACCAATTTTCAAGAAGATCCTATTGTGGATAAGTTAAGGACCCAACTAGGAGTCATACATCCAATTCCTTCTCCTCCAATTAATCGTAATGTAGTTGGTTTATTTGTGTTCTTTTTCTTTGTTGGGGTCGTTTTTGATAAGTTGTGGACCTCAAGGAGGAAGAACAAAGTTAGTAGTGAAGACAGCCAGCGTGGTGTGTGGCCACAGGTGCCCACTAGTTTTTCATTATTTCTAGAAAAGGATTTACAGAGAAAAGAGTCAGCTGAATGGGTGAACATGGTTCTGGGAAAGTTATGGAAGGTTTATAGAGGCGGCATTGAGAATTGGATTATCGGCCTCCTTCAGCCTGTTATCGATAATTTAAAGAAGCCTGATTATGTTGAGAGGGTTGAAATAAAGCAATTTTCATTAGGGGATGAGCCTTTGTCAGTTAGGAATGTTGAACGCAGGACTTCTCGCCATCTCAATGATTTGCAGTAAGCTATCAGTCACATAATCTAAATTTTCTCTTATTTTTGTTTCCAGCTATCTCCTAAAAAGGGTTAGATGATGCCAATTCTTTTTTTTGTTAGGATAACTGATAGTATATATTTCACTTGAATCAAGGGGAATCTATTTTGCTAAAGCACTAACCAGTTGTTTCTTATCATAATATATGTGGATTGTTATGTGTTGGAAGTATAATTATTGGAAATCTAATGTTGGGTTTGAGTATTTAGGAATACCTCAAGTCAAGTGTTTTGGTGACAACAAACATTGAATTTGATCTATTTTAGTTCAAGCTTCAATCAAGCAAATTGATTTTTTTAATGGTTTTGGTAATATCTTCTTTCATTTGAGTTGTGCAATAAGCTAGAGCAAACTCATGCATTTGGAGTTACTCTGGCATTATTTTTTGAAGACTTTGATTTTTAATTCTTGAATACTCCATTCATTTGTATTTTTTGAAACATGTTATATCAACCCATTCATTTCCTTTTGTTTTTTCTAGGTATCAGATAGGCCTTAGGTATACTGGTGGTGCTCGCATGCTATTAATGCTTTCCTTAAAATTTGGCATTATTCCCATTGTTGTACCTGTTGGTGTCCGAGATTTTGACATTGATGGTGAACTTTGGGTAAAATTACGACTAATACCAACAGAGCCTTGGGTGGGAGCTGTTTCATGGGCTTTTGTTTCACTTCCAAAGATCAAGTTTGAATTATCTCCATTCCGTTTGTTCAATTTAATGGGTATGTCATAGTTTAATATCCAGAAGAAATTATATTATCTGCATTGTCATCCTATTGCTTCAATAAAACAATTATTGGAACATTATTTTCTATGGATTTTTTAACCACAAAGTGGTGAAACGAAAGGAAAAATGAAGGATATTTGGGCTCTATTTGTTTTGTTGGAAGATATTTTCTGTTGGAAAATTATATTTGTTTGTGTATGAGTAATACCTCGATTATGATACCTAGGGCTATAGTAGTGGAAAAAAAAAAAAACTTCTTTGAGATAGATGATATTGTTTTCCACCAAGCTCTCCATATTTAATATTGAACAAACAAGATATTTTTTGCCATCATAATATTTTATAACTATATTCATACAAAAGATATCTTCAATTAACACAAACAGACCTTTGACATCTATAATTTATTGTGTGGGCAATTGTCTTCTGCCTCTTAAGTTGATGATTTATCCTTTCCCTTGGGCATCTGTCTACTTGTCCTCCAGGGGTCCAGCTATGCATAATAACAGGAAAGGTCTTCTGTATTTATCAACTCTCCATAACAGCTTTAGATTTTCAGGATGGTTGGTGCGAAATACAAAATACTGAATTCATGTTGTAAATCAGTGCTTGGACTGAAAGCTAATACTTAAGAAAAGGAATTGCTACAATTTTAACATAACATCATCTTTTTCCCTTTTTGTGTCCATGTTTTTTGATAGGGTAAAGTGTTTTTTGATAGGGTAAAGAGTTATTCTGTCAAAGAGAATGGAGCTAGTTACAGAAAAGATGAATCCTCTAAATAAAATTAGGAACAAGAATTACATACAAAACTGAGCATGATTCTTAAAGAAGCTCAAGGTCTTATCCGTTCCAAAGGCAATAATAACAAACCTGAAACCCAGCACTGTACAATCATGAGGCCACACACAACCTTTCCCAAATACTGTATGCCACTGCCACATGATCTAAACTGAAAAGCAACATTAAAACATTTTAGTAACTTTCTATTTCCTGTTCTGATGAAAAAGCAAAATTTCACTTAAGAGGGGAAAGACAAGGATTAGTAAAATAAAAGTCATTGTTAAAGTAAGTTATAATAATCTTAATTCATTAAAATGGAGGGCATGGGAGACAAGCCATCTAATCATGATCAAGGTCTCAGGAAGGCTTCGCTTCATTAATGATAATGTGCTGAAAAAATCATTGGACTGATATAATTTGCAAGCCTATTGTAAGTCTTTGAGAGATGTTTTCAGCATCTTCCATCATTCTGATTCATTAAAGTGGGTGTTGATGAGAGTTCTATGTTAATTGGAAGGGTGCTTTAAATGGGTTCAAAGACTAATTAAATCTCTCCTCTTATCCTGTAATTTGAAGCCTTGGCAATCAATTTCAAGTTGTGATGTCCTGAATCCTCCCTTTCCTCATGGGACTTACTGGATATCCTCCCAGTTGATTCGCTGATAATTTAATTTTAGTTGTGTATGTTATTGCTGAAGGGTGCATGCATTACTTGAGTGCCTAGTATTATTAAATGTGTGTGTTTGTGTCAACATATTTTACTAACATGTTTTTCCTATTGCTTTTTTTCATCTGTTCTGCATCATTGGGTACCATCAGCTATTCCAGTTCTCTCAATGTAAGTGCTATTTCCCTTTCTGTGTTGTAAATTAATTGAATATGATATCTATGAACACTGCTCATACTATATGCATATATGCACTTGTGTGGATGTGCTTGGAGACTTGCTGGTTCTAGAATGTACAAAAATTCATTTGATATTGGTGTTTTACTAATTTTTGGGAAAGAGACAGCCCTTCAAAGCTTTGAGATCACAAGATTTAATATGCATGAGTCCATGATATATAATGTTGTTGGCATCAGAACTCTAGCAAGCTTTTCTTATTATCATTGGCTCATTTTTTAATGGAGATTGAAAGAATGCTATGTTTTTTGCGGTCTAGTTTTAATTTGGCTTCTTTTTTTATAAAACAAGGGGAGAATTTTTAGCTACTTTTTGAACTTTGATTTAGGGGTCTAACATTTAGTATAATATAAATCATAAATATGATCTGCACATTAGGTATCGACTCATCTCATGCTTATGTGTTAATTTGATTTAAAATTAAGCCATGCAGTGGTTGCTATGTGATTGTATTGACCTACTGGCCTAGTTACAGAGAAGTATTATTTTGGGATATGCTTGCCAGTTTCAAGTTAGGTGGGAATTTTGCAATTATGTCTGTACTTTGGCTACCAATCAATGAGGTCATAATGCTGATACTTTCTGATGACGTTCTTTGCTTTATTAACCTATTTAGATATAGGTTTAGAAGTGTTTCACCTGTTGGTCTCCATAGCAGATTTAAGTCAACCAAAAATTGCTGGTCGAAGCATTCATTGTAGTCATTCATGGGTATATTTTATTTTAACTATTGTAAGGCTGCCTGAACTGCGGCCTTCACAAAGTGGGCTAACTCATGCAATGTTGCTTATAATTATATGGTCACAACTTTTTAACAGATAGAGCACATCTGACAAAACATATTACTAATGTACTAATTTCTGTCCAGAATTTAAAATTAATTTGTAAGTGAGGCTGATTTTATTTATGGCATACCTTTCTAAAACAAAATTCTGCTAAATTACAAATGCCAGATAATTGTATCATCTTTAATCCAATAATGACATTTCGTTTTCTGTTAGACTCTACTGGCACTGCCCAAAATTCTCAACAACAGACAGATCTTTTAGCAAGGAATTACTATTTCTTCTTAACATTATGGAATTTTGATATATAAAGTTAATTTTGATAAGAATTTTGCTGCTTTTTGACCTTTGTCCCATATGGATTAATTACTTGTTTTAGATTTATTGTGTATACCCTGAGCAACATTATATATTTAGGGTATTTAATATCTTCCCAATGTAACATTTTTCATGCTCTCTTTAGTTTTCTTGGATTTATCATCTCAAGATTTTCTTTGGAATGTTCTCTTTTATTTCTCTAATTACACTGCAATATCTTGGTTCTTTTATTCTAGGTTTTTAAGAAAACTTCTCACAGAAGATTTACCAAGATTATTTGTACGTCCAAAGAAAATTGTTTTAGATTTTCAAAAGGGAAAAGCTGTCGGCCCTGTTGCCAATGATTCTAAATCTGGAGAAATGCAAGATGGAAACAAGGATTCTGTTGGTGAACTATCTGTCACTCTTGTGGATGCTCGAAAGCTTTCTTATCTCTTCTATGGTAAAAGCTTTGTTGTTATGATTTTGTTCTAAAGTAAAATTCTAGCATATTATTAGTGTGTTCTCTCTTCCTTTCTAATAGTTAATGGATTCTCTCTTCTCTATGCTGTGAATACATTTTTTTGTTGCATCTTTGCAATTTTATAGTGTATACACTGAATATTATTATAGTGATGCAGCAGTGTCTGCCAAATCCCAGTTAGATAAATTTGGACAATGTTGTCGTCTTTGGTATGATAGAATGGGATGCAAATGAAAGAAATGGAATGATTATTTCATAATTATGTTTGGTGTAACAAATATTGAAGTAATGGAATGGAAAGACATGGGTCAATGATGATAATACTCTTTAAAATAAGAAAGCAGTGTAAAATTGAAACCGTACTTATATAATTGATCGTATTATTTTTTGTATATTTATAACTGAACTTATATATAATTTGTAGTTGAACATGTATTAAATGATAAAATGATAGTATATGTTAAGGAAAAATATATATGATATAATCAATAATTTAAAAAAAAATATTTTAAATTTAATTATCAAAATTATAATTAACACAATTTTATATAGTAAAAAAATTTAATGTATCAAGTTTTTTTATATTAATATTGTTTATAAAGAAGATGGATATATTTTATTTTAAATTTTATGATTAAAATTATAATTACTAAAATATCTTTGTAATATACAATTAAAAAATAGATGTTGTTTTAATATTTATTGATAAAGGACATTGTTGGAATATATGAAAGATGTAAGAGATAACAATATAAAAGATCCATTTCAAAAATGGTGGAATGACCATTCTATCACTTTTACCATGGAATGGAGATTCCGTCATTTGATGGAATGGCCATTTCATGGCATCTATCAAACCAACCATTTCCATTTCATCATACCAAACATGTTATAATTATTTGACTGTCAGGTGTTAGATTGAAATTGTATATATCAATCCTGAACGGGGGTTTCTTAATTAATTTTCTTTCATTAGTATAGTTTTTAATTATTTTACATTGTTCTCATCATAAGGGATGGGAGAATACAAAATAAACAAAATTATCCACTTATGCTCCTAGGTTACTTGGAACATATGTATGCCCAAGTAAATGTCTTAGAAGACACAGAATGGGAATTTTTGTTTTGTTTTTGGCCTTAAATGGGTGATATGTTGAATGGACCATGGTGATGTGAAATTTCAATCTTTAAAAATCAAAACTAAATATATGTTGCATGTTCTTGGAACTTCATTTTGTAATAATCCAATTTTTTGCCTCTGCGTTGGAGGAAAAGTAATTTATGGTCCTTTTAGCAGTAGGTCATTAATCAATGGCAATTAGATGAAAAATTTTAACAGGATACTTTTCAAAATTCATCTTCAAATCATATGGTGCAGTTCAAAAGTACTGTAAAGAATGTAATTTTTGTATAAAACAAAATAACAGGAATCTGGTTATACAGATTCACCAATTTGTACATGAATGACATCACTTATGCATCTATTGTAGTAAGTGTCAATATGAGTAGACTTTTGGTATATGTGTTCCGTTCTATGCTTATTTTCTTTTCACTTCTTTCCAATTATAGAAGTAATTGTCTCAAATATTCTGCAATATATTTGTTCTTTCACCTAATTACATTAATCTATTTTCTGCACTACTGCCAGGTAAGACAGATCCATATGTTATTCTTGGCCTTGGAGATCAAATTATACACAGCAAAAAGAACAGCCAAACTACTGTCTTTGGCCCTCCTGGTATGCCAATTTGGAATCAGGTTGGCTTCTTAGGCTTCCTAGTGCTTTTTCTTTGTTCAGTGTTTATGCATGATTTCTACATTTGTCATGATGCAGTTTTTACTCCTCTGTCACTTAACAGGATTTTCAGATGTTTGTTACTAACCCCAGAAAACAGAAGTTAAACATTTTAGTGAAGGATTCTCTGGGATTTGCAGATTTGACAATAGGTACAGCAGAGGTATGTGCACTTCTTTTTTATTTTATATTTACAATAGGAGACCTTAAATAGTTTAGTGATATTTGATTTAACAATTGACAGACTTAATTAATTCAGCTTGTCATTCTGTACCAACAATTGAGAAGCGATTTCCATTTTTTGTCTCTTTGTAAGTTTTTTGGGTCATTGTTACTTAGGCTGGAACTATCTATTTGTTGGTCTTATCCAGTCTATAGATTAGATTATGCACCTTTTATCGTTATACTGTCATTAGTTACTTCAACTTAGCGTAAATCAATATTTCTTTGTACTTAAATTCTTTGTACTTAACTGAATCTTAATCCATACAGTGACTAGTTAATAACCTTAACTTGGTGACTTACTCTGGTTTTTTCCCATTGAATAGTCAGAAACTCAGATTCTATGATCACAATCTCTACCACTTTTTCCATGTCATTGTTAGTGCAGTAGGAATCTCCTCTGAGAAAAGTGGGAGTCCTGCATTTAGCTGAAAAGAATTTAATTTTTTTTATATAAAAAAGGGCTTAAAAAAGAGGTGCCTAGTGGACATGCATTAGTTTCCCTGATTCCTGCCTTTTTGTTTATATCAGAGGGAGGAGGGGGAAGATCATTCAGTAATCAGCAGATCGTCTCTTTCTTTTTCCTTTTTTCCCCCTCCATGTATTTTTGGGAAAAAATTGCTTTACAGAGCTGGTGTTCTCACTTCTTTATTGGAGTTACAAAGGGTAATTTTCTAGAAGTGTCCAATTTTTGTTTGAATGTTTTTTTAAATTACTTAACTAGGCTGGGCTAATTGTCCAAACTCATTGCAGAAGATCATAGGTGATTCAAAATTTATATTTCCAAAACAATGATATTATGTGTCTACTAAAGGAGCTGGACTCCTATTCTTCCTCTCCCTCCCAGTTGACAGAAAGAGGTAAAAATAAACAAAATAAAGAATGTAAAGTAAGGCTTGCTATCAATACTTATTAGTACGTGGCAGTAGACTAGCAAGAGTTAAAAATTCCTTTTTCCACTTCACACAGGTGTGCTAAGCAATTTACATGTAACTTTAGAATGTTCAAGAAAATGATTTCTTCGATAGATAAGTTTTTTTATTTATTCAAATATTTCTTTGGTGTAGTTTACTTGCAACTTCTTGTTTTATGATGCACATGGTTGGAATGGAGTGCTTGAATTTTCAAACAGTGATATCTCCCTGCATTTTTTTGATATAGGACAAGATTATGTTTGTTATTTGTTTTGGCTTTAGCTAATGATTTGTTTTTTGGGATAAGATTAACTGATTTGCAAAGGCTTTGAGAAACTACTCTAGAACTTTGATTTTACTCTTCTGCCTTCTTGTAATGATATTTCTTTTTCTACCAGAGAGAAAAAAATTACTGCAAAGTCAGTCTGTCTTCTCATGTGTCAAATGTACGCATTCCATACAATTCAGTCAAGAATTGTCTAGACAATCTGTTTTAAAAATGGTAAAAAGGAACTCTCCAAAGCAAAAATAGTTTCTCTAAGGGAATTTCATAAGCTTTTTCCAAAGCATATTAACCAGATATGAATCTTATTATTAAGTATTTTCCGTGGAAAATTATTAAGGGTTTTGTTCCATGTTTGTTTCCATTATGTCTGGAATTTTAAACTACCATAATGAATTTTATGCTGGTAGTTGAATTAAATTTAAAAACAGATAGTGTTTCAAGGCAATTTTATTTGCTCTCCTAGTGGTGTTGCTTCTCAGAGAGACACGTTTGCAGGTTGATCTTGGATCACTGAAAGATACTGTACCAACCGATAGGATTGTGGTTTTGCAAGGTGGTTGGGGACTCTTTGGAAAGGGCTCTTCTGGGGAAATATTACTACGGCTAACGTATAAAGCATATGTGGAGGATGAGGAAGATGACAAGACTCTGCTGGATTCCATTGATTTGGATGTTTCAGATGATGAGTTGTCTGATTCAGAAGAAACAAATGCCACAAATGAGAAGGGTGAAGGAGGAGATACCAGTGTTCAAGCTGATAAAGAATCATTTATGGATGTTTTGGCAGCATTAATTGTTAGTGAAGAATTTCAAGGAATAGTGGCATCTGAAACTGGGTATTCCAAAACTTTAGATAACAACCCAAATACAGGATCAAGAGTATTCAGATCATCTGTTCCTAGTGCAGAATCAATTCTTTCAAGCGCTGATAATTCTGAAGGTTCTGGAGGTCCAGTATTTAAATTCTTTCTTTTATTGTAACTTACATAATATGTAATATGCGTGACCATTTAATGATCGGATTACTTTTATAAAGCTAACTTGAGTTCACAGTGACAATTGCAGGATCAGCCTTATGTTGGCTTGCTGTGATTACTGGTGTGTCAATACTAATTGCTGTCAACATTGGGGGTTCAAGTTTCTTCAACCCTTGAAATTGTTGTGCTGCTTAACAACATCTTGGTTCTTCTCAAGTAATTCTGATAAATCCCTCCTACAATTGCTTGCTAGCTTTGACTAGGATTATCATCAATTAAAGGAATTACAATGTATCTTTCTTAGCTGTTATGAAACATTTGCACAGCGTTTGCACAGTCAAACCTAAGATTACTCCATGTAATAATGGAGAATTAAGGTGGTTCTTATATGATTGTGGAAAAATATGTTATACTTAATGTTGTCATATTGAATACTTAAAACCTGTGTAGCTTACATGTCATATTATTCACTCAGCCTGGAATGTTGAGTTGGTGCTAAAATAATACTGATTGGAAATACTGTTTTCCCTGGCAGGCTGGCAGAAGTACATGTCATATTGCGTATTCATGACTCTTGATGGAGTAAGGAGGGACCGTGCAAGCGGCATAAGATTCTTTACTGCCTTTCTATTACCCACAAATTTGAATCAACTTTAATATCAATTCGTTGTTAATATTGGAATATTAGTATTTTCTGTCACGCAATAGTAAAGCTGATAGGCGTTTTCACTTAGCCAGTCTTACTCAAAATGCATGCATATACGATGGTCAATGTACAAAAAGGTTCAATTGTATTTTTTACATTCTAATTTTCATTCGAATTTCAATAACATAATTTTTATTTGGATCGAATATATCTTCCTACTCTAGAAACGAGTGCAATGTTGTATAAGTCATTTTCCACACACAGAATCACGAAATGCATATTGGACTATGTAAGATTACCAAGTGGATTAAAAGAACATTACTCTTCAAATTCAAAATCGCATTTTTTATGAAATTAGGACACAATTGTTCTTTCCGTTATGGGTTCTGCAGTTTTCAGAGTTGCATTATGGCTTTCTTTTCCTTTTCTGTTATGTTATTAGTAATTTTTGGACAGCATGCTACTTTTGTGGTGAAAAACTAATGCCATCCTAAAACGACCCTGGGATTTCAGGAATTTTTGGGCCTGTTTTCTTTTTCCTGGTGCTTTTATGGACCCCTTCTGTTTGTTGCTTTTAAACTAGTTTTCTCTTGTTTGACAAGGGTCCATGGAAGGAAATGACTTGAACTCTCCTTTTAATTATACTGGCTTGCCATGTAGAATTTTGCTGTATGGAAAATGGCTAATTTTTTTAATTTTGAAAGTTTAATGATACAATAAATCCAAATAGAAGTAAACGAGTATCATTGAAATTCGAATAAAAGTGAAATGGTAAAATGTAAAATTTGAACATAGAAAAATCCTCTTGAATAGGATAGAAAGCTAGTAGCTCATGGTGAGTTTTGGAAAAAATGACTCTAGTGTTAAATGAAGTAGAGAGCTGAAGTGCTGCGGTTAAAATGGATTTATAATGGTATATTCTACGGAACAGAAGTACTGTTTTGTTGTATACAATACAACACGTACGTCTATTTGTTACAATCTCAGCCCTCCAACCACATATAAAGATCCAATTCCAATTGTTGATAGAGGTTGGAAACTTCTGATATGGTAAGGAAATAAAAATGGGAAAGAAAGAGAACGGCAAAAAAGTGGATCAGGGTTAACTCGATGTGATAGTTTGTTCTGCTATTTCATTTATAAGGAAATGGAAAACGTACAAAGGCATGATAAAAACTTTAAGTTTTTAAGTTGGTCTCGCAGTACTCTACTCACTAATTTTTCTCTTAAAAAAAAAAGTGAACAGAAAGGTGTGGATTGCTTTTTTGAAAAGGAATTAGGAAACAAAGTAGGTTGCTTTTCTTGAAAAGAATTAAGGTTTTCTGTATCTTTAATGGTATAGCAGCACCCAATATTTACGTTAGAGTTTCTTCTTAATGTCTTTGGTTGGAAACTAAGATATTGTGAGTGTTAAGTGATTGTCACAAAAGAATTAAAGTTGATGCAACGGTAATATTTCCTAGAATGTAGTTATTGCATGTCAATACTGCCTCCACGAAACCATGAATGTTGCTGGGCAGATAGGGAAGCCTGGGAACCTAGAGAAAAACCTCGTACTTCATCATGTGGCATCCCCGATGAGCAACTTAGCATTTTTATGACAGTATGGTTGTTGTTTTGGACATTCTTCAAGCTATAATGACTTGGATATGGGGGTAGGGCGGAGATAACCTCATGACTAGCATTGTTTTTTTAGAAGGGCGACGTGGAAGGTGCGATATGGATTTAGCTAGTATCTCTAGTTTGTAGGCCACAACTACCGCCATGAGGTTTGAAAGGTCCAATACAAGGTAGGAACAATACAGATAAACCCGTTGAAGTATGGCATTGTGTCAAGTAATCCTTCTGTGTGAAAGAGAGAAAACGTTAAATGCTCTGTTATAACAAACGGAATAGGGCACGTGAATAACCAGTTAAAAGGGAATCATAATTACTCGAAGGTATTGCTATCAGATTCAAAATACGAATACCATAGCAGTTGGCTATTCTGTTTTCTTCCAATGACTTTTGTTCTTTGAGATCTTCCAAGAGGATGTTGTATACTCTGCTATTCTTGGATTTCCAACCACTCCTCGATTTGTAGGATTAGGAGCTTGAGACAATTGAGATTTGTCTATTTATTGAGGATTTGACGAGCCTAGGAATTGAAAAGAGAAAGAAAGAAATCAGAATTACAAGTTTGACATGCTAGAACTTAAAGAGAACTAGTTAAATTCACCGCATTCTAAAAAAAAGAAGAAAATGAGAGTAATAAGAATTCGGTTAATTCGTCACTAAGAGATCTTACTTAGATAAAAATAGAATTACAAAAGGCAATTCGAATAAACTTTACTCAACTAATTTGTCTATAAAGTTTAGCTCATAAATGCCTACTACACAGTCATAAATTTCCACTTTCTGGTGGCAAGATTAGTGGGTTTAGGAAATTCCAAAACATAAATAACATTAAAAATAAAGTGCTCCAATATCTCTAAACATAAATAACAACAAAAATAACATGATTAATTAATAAAAATTCGCAGAAGATAGGTCTTCTCATTTGCCCTTCAGAATTCCTTTAAAATGCTTCAATTTTAGCTCAAAATTGCTATTCGGCCTATGTATGAACACTTAGAACCCTTTTCTTCAAGTTTCCTCATAGATTAGCAATGTAATCCAGCCCACAATTGTGTTTTCCTTTGTAAAAATTAAAGATTCCATCCTTTCGGCTCTTGCATGTGTTATTGGCCCAATTAGAGTATTGGATTGGTCTTGCACCTCTTGGTTAGAATCCATGATCTCATCATCTTCCCTTGGTTGAGGAGAATTTTGTAACTCTCTTACTTATGAACACCTTAATCCTTATTAAATAGGTAATTGTTACACAATTAGGTCTTTCTGTGGCCAAATTATGATTCTGTAAAACAAAATATTACAGATTCTGAGTTTCAAAAATTTTCTGCTCATTTCCAGAATTACTGGACCAACTTCAAAAATATGAAAAACTACATTATGGGACTCCAAAAATCATAAAATTGGATCCTATGAACCTTTCACGTGTTAACTATATCCTGTAAAAATTTGAAATAATTTAGACATCATTAGACCTTTCAGAACTCACAGCAAAGTGTTTCTGTCCCAGTACTGTCCAAAATCCACAATTGTAAAATTAAACCATTATTTTAGGGGGTAAATCAACTCAGAATAAGCTCAAATTTGGTATGGGACTTGATTAACATGTTATATACTTTCTATAAAATTTTCAGATAAAAAATAATCCATTTACTCCTTCTGATCTCTAAGATACAATTAGTGCTCTGCACTGTGATGGTAACAGGGGAGACTAAAACATGTAATAAATTCACATAGTATAAGAGCTTATTTAAAGCTGAATTTTTTCACAGAGGATGATAAATAAATGAAGTTCACTATTGAATTTTATCATAATTTTTAGAGCATCAAAACTTAACCAAAAGTCCCTGCAAACATACTCCTCTTACTGCCTACGAATTTATTGTTCATTTGGTCATTTACTATTCATTTGGTCATTTCCAATTTCACACATATTGCATACTAAGTTACCTTCTACTTCAAACCAACTCACAATACATCAAATTCATATGTTTCATATAATATAAGCAAGGGTCATATAGTTATACAAAAAGTTCAACTTACAAAACATATATCCATCACATACTAACATCACAAACTATATAGACATTTTTAATACAACTTCAAAATATTATTCTCCTTTGTCAAGAGGGCCTTTAGAAGCATCACCTGGAATGGTTAGTAACAATACAGAAACATAAGAAATAAAGTTTCCCAGTAGCTAGCTATTACCATAAAAATATATCAAGCCATTCCAGATCCTTAAGCAAATAAAACATACATTTCAAAATCAATTAATCATTTATCATCTCATTCCATACCATTGTAAGAAATGTGCATCACACATAGCAATCATCAAGCCCATTCAAGGATGACAAATGCACAATTGCACATAAATTCTATGAGTTTCATCACTTATTTACCTAGTATTTTGTGCAAATTGATTGAAAAAGATATTTAGATGCTCGATATTTTGTTTTCAGGCTTTGAAAGGACACATATGAGCATTAGAAAAGGATCCGGAGGCAAAACTATGCGAATTGTGGAGAATCGAAGTAAATTTGCTCACCTGGCAAAGAACACGGGGTATGGGAACCCCGTGTTGAAGGCCGTGTATCCTTCTGGAATGCTTCGAGGCTTCACTTAACTGCTAAGAGAAGAACACGGGGGTAAACACGGGATGTGTCATACACCGTGTATCATAGTGCCCTTCACTTCTGAGGTAAACACGGGGGGTGTCACACCTCGTGTAGCATGCTGATCAGCCTTCGTCGAAGAACACGGGGTACAACATGGGCCGTGTCATACCCCATGTACATTATTGCTTGACACTTCAGAGAAGAACACGGGACGTGTCGCACAACATGTATCGTGCTGCTCAACTTTTGCTGAGAAACATGGGGTACAACACAGACAGTGTTGGACACCGTGTACATCACCAATATAAGTTTTGTGCGAAATTTTGCACAGGGGGAGAAAAAATCGAGAATTAACAAGAGGAGCTGCTAGGAGAAACCCTAGGAGAGACCCAAACTCACAAAGGGCACCTTCTAACATGGATTCGAACAAGGAATTGAAGATTCGAGCAAGGAATTTGTAGATCTTCATGAATTGTTTGAATTCTCTCTCTGTTTTCTGGTTTTCTTCTGATTTTGTAATGTTTTCACACTAAACCCTTGTGCTCAGCTTGGGTGAACTTGTTCATGGATTTATGGATTTGAATTTTATATAATCTAGCTTGATTTACTGTTGATTTATGATTTGATTATGCTATTTGTGCTAGAACAAACCAATATATTCGGAATATTGGATTTGTGTTATGGATTAATTGATTCTAGGTTGAAATGACTAATTAATTAATCGGACCTTGCATGATCATTGGGAATATCAATTAGATTTAGGAATTAAGCTAATTGGATTCTTTTGCACAGGATGAAATGTCTGAAAATGGATTCTAAAGCAAGTTAATGCAACCTAGATGAGTGATTACTAGAGTAATTCTAGGCACTTAATCTTTTGGTTAGTAGCTAGTAGCCTTGCAATGAGGTATAACTTAATTTAGGTAATCCAGCAGTCTAAATTAACAGTAAACCAAGTTAGAGGATTACATTCATTCCATAATGAAATGTACAAGGGAACCTTAAGCTGAGTACGCTTTCATTTCATTGAATTAAACCTTTTCTTAATAACTAAGCTCTGTTTTACATTTTATCCTTAATTCACACTATCAATTGATACGCCTAGATAATTTTACTTGAAATTCAGTTAGTATTCAACGTGCAATCCCTGTGGAGATGATAATCTTTTATACTATAACTCGACTTAACCCGTGCACTTGTAGGATTGTGGTCAAGTTTTTGGCGTCGTTGCCGGGGATTGTATCCAGTTGATATTAACAGTAAGTTTTGAGTGAATTAGACTAGGCAATTCACTTTCTTTTAGTTCTTAATTCATCTTGTTCTGATTTTCTTATTTTTATATATAGTATTTCTTTCTTACTTTGTTCTATTCGAGTATTACCTACTCTTTTTGCAGAAAATCTTTGTATATGTGAAGGAGAAGTCTTGAAGGAATTCTTGACTTCGACCCAGAAATTGAAAGAACTCTGCTTAGGAGAAGGAGAGAGCAACAATCAGTACATATCCAAGAAGCAATCGACCTTGAACCAGAGATTCAAGACATGGATAATAGATCACTTAGAGAGTTTGTAGCACCCGACGCCACTGGTCTTCAATCCAATATAAGAAGGCCTGCTGTTGAGGCTAACAACTTTGAATTGAAGCCAGCTCTTTTGTCCATGGTGCAGCAAAACCAGTTTGGTGGACTGCCAATGGAGGATCCCAACCTCCATATCCAGATTTTCTTAGAATATTGTGATACAATCAAGATCAATGGTGCAGCAGCGGATGCTATCAAGCTTAGACTCTTCCCATTCTCCTTGAGGGATAGAGCAAGGGCTTGGTTGTACTCACTACCAGCAGGATCAATCACAACATGGGAAGAGCTATTGAGGGCTTTTCTATCAAAATATTTTCCTCCAAGCAAGACTGCCCAATTAAGGAATGAAATCACTACATTTTCTCAAAAAGAAGGGGAATCTCTGTTTGATGCTTGGGATAGATACAAGGAACTGTTGAGGCTGTGTTCACATCATGGGCTAGAGAAATTGCTAGTTCTTCATACTTTCTACAATGGTCTGAACTACAATACTAAGCTTACTGTGGATGCTGCTGCTGGAGGTGCTTTGATGAACAAAAGGTTGGATGAAGCATATGAGTTGATTGAAGATATGGCTTTGAACCATTACCAATGGTCAAATGAGAGGGGATCTTCAAGGAAAGCTCTAGGTAAGTATGAATTAGATGCTTTTAATCATTTGTCAGCTAAAGTAGATGCACTAGGGAGTTTAGGTAGCAAAGTAGATGCACTTATGGCTAAGTTTGATAAATTTCAAGTTAATAGTGTAAATGCAACAAGTGCTACTGACATTCCTTGTGAGATTTATGGTGTGACAGGTCATATGGCAACTGAGTTTACATTGGGGCAAGATTTCACTGAGCAAGTGAATTATGTGCATAATAGTGGGTTTGGACAGAAAAATCAAAATGAACCATTTGGAAACACTTACAATCCATCATAGAGGAACCACCTAAATTTCTCCTACAAGCCCACCCAGCCATACAACACACAAACCACTCCCAATAGACCACCACCACCCGGTTTCCAAAACCAAAGACCCTATAACCCACCAGCTCAAATTTCTTCCACTGCTAAATTAGAAGGCCTCTTGGAGAAATTCCTCATTTCCCAAGAGAAAACTAATGAAGAGTTTAGACAGCATGGTAGAGCCATGGAAGATTCCATTAGGCAACTATCCTCCAAGGTTGATTCATTGGCCACACATGGAAAGATGTTGGAAACTCAAATAGCTCAACAAGCTTCTGCATCTTCTTCTAGAGCTTTTGGTCAACTGCCTGCTCAACCTGAATCAAATCTTAGGGAGCATTGTAAGGTAATAACTCTTAGAAGTGGAAGGCTATTGAAGGATCCAAATGCCACTCAAGAAGATGAAGATATAAGTGTGGGGGAAGTGCAGAAAGAAGGCAACAAGGCCTTAATTCCTAATGAAGCTGAAGAGAAAGAAGAGGAATTACCTGAAAAGTCAAAATATGTCCCTCCGGAACCATACAAACTGCCTATCCCTTATCCTTAAAGATTAGCCAAGGCTAAACTTGATAAGCAGTTTGGAAAGTTCTTGGAAGTTTTGAAAAAACTGTACATCAATATCCCCTTCACTGATGCTCTTTCACAAATGCCATCATATGCAAAATTCTTGAAGGACATTCTTTCTAACAAGAGGAAGCTAGAGGAGCATGAAACTGTAGCTTTAACTGAGGAGTGTAGTGCCATTATCCAAAATAAACTACCTCCTAAGCTAAAGGACCTAGGCGGCTTCTCTATTCCTTGTGTGATTGGAAATGTTCCAATTGACCGAGCATTGTGTGATTTGGGAGCAAGTGTGAGCCTCATGCCATTGTTGGTTGCAAAGAGACTGACATAGAAGAGATGAAGCCCACCACAGTTTCACTTCAACTAGCAGACCATTCAGTGAAATATCCAGTAGGTATTCTTGAGGATATACCTATCAAGGTTGGTAAGTTCTTTATTCCTGTTGATTTTGTTGTGCTTGAAATGGAAGAGGATTCACAAATTCCTATCATTTTGGGTAGACCATTTTTAGCCACTGCGAGTGCTTTAATTGATGTAAAAAATGGAAGACTTTCATTATCTGTTGGTGATGAAAAAGTTGAATTTAATTGGAATGAATCAATTAAATTACCTGTTTGTGAAGACTCAATATGCAGGGTAGATGTGCTAGACAAAGCTGTGAAAGAAAACCTTCTAAAGGGATACCTCCAAGATCCACTTGAAGCATGTCTAGTCACAAATGGAGTAATTGAAGATGAGGAAACTGCTGCATATGCACAGTTTTTGGAAGCAAGCCCACCACTTCCCCTCCCTGAAGCAGCAATTGAATCATTAGAAGTGGAGTCCAACAATACCACTACTGAGGAAGACACACCACCTAAGGTACAATTGAAACCTCTCCCATCTACCCTCAGGTATGAGTTTCTAGGACCCCACTCCACTTATCTTGTGATAGTTAATACAAATCTAACTACTCTTGAAACAGAAAAATTACTTAAGCAGCTTAGATCTCATAGAAAAGCTTTGGGGTATACAATTTCTGATTTGAAAGGGATTAGTCCTTCAATATGCATGCATAGGATATTGATGGAGGAAGATAGTAAGCCCTCCATTGAACATCAAAGAAGGTTGAACCCCAATATGAAAGAAGTTGTGAAAAAGGAAATAGTGAAATTGCTAGATGCTAGGGTAATTTACCTAATTTTAGATAGTCAATGGGTTAGCCCGGTTCATGTTGTGCCTAAGAAAGGGGGGTTAACTGTGGTAAAAAATGAAAATAATGAGCTAATTCCTACTAGGACTGTCACGGGTTGGAGAATGTGTATTGATTATAGGAAATTAAACAAGGCAACCCGGAAAGACCATTTCCTTCTTCCCTTCATTGATTAAACTTTGGAAAGGTTAGCTAAGCATTCACATTTCTGTTATTTAGATGGTTATTCTGGTTTCTTCCAAATTCCTATACATCCAAATGATCAGGAAAAGACCACATTTACATGTCCTTATGGTACTTTTGCATATAGGAGAATGCCTTTTGGTTTGTGTAATGCTCCTGCTACATTTCAGCGTTGTATGATGGCTATCTTCTCTGATTTTATTGAAAATATCATGGAAGTTTTTATGGATGATTTTTCTGTATATGGTACTTCCTTTGATAATTGTTTGATCAATTTATCTCAAGTGTTGCAGAGATGTGAGGAGGTAAATTTGGTTCTCAACTGGGAGAAATGCCATTTTATGGTAAGAGAAGGGATTGTCCTTGGCCATCAAGTATCTGAGCATGGGATTGAGGTAGACAAGGCCAAGGTGGACATCATAGAGAAATTGCCTCCCCCAACTTCTGACACGCCGGTTTCTACCGACGTTTTATTAAGAATTTCTCTAAAATTGCAAAACCTTTAACTAACCTGCTAGCTAAAGATGTTGCTTTTGATTTTAATCAAGATTGTTTGGATGCATTTTGCAGGTTGAAGAAAGCATTGATTTCTGCCCCAATTATGCAAGCACCGGATTGGAATCTACCATTTGAGGTGATGTATGATGCTAGCGACTATGCAATAGGAGCGGTACTTGGCCAAAGGAAGGATAGGAAAGTTCATGCAATATACTATGCCAGCAAAACTCTGGATGAAGCTCAACTGAATTATGCCACAACTGAAAAGGAACTTCTTGCGATAGTTTATGCAGTTGACAAGTTCCGATCCTACTTAGTGGATTCCAAGGTGATAGTCTTCACGGATCATGCAGCCATCCGGTATCTTTTAAGCAAGAAGGAAGCTAAACCTCATCTAATCAGATGGATTCTTTTGTTACAAGAATTCGATCTAGAAATTCGAGATAAGAAGGGTACGGAGAATGTTGTGGCTGACAGATTGAAGCAAGAGTTAGGAGATGAGGAAGATAAGGAGATGCCAATAAACAATTCCCTTCCTGATGACTATTTGTTGGCTGTCTCTTCTTCAGCCATCCCATGGTTTGCAGATTATGTGAATTACATTGTGAGTGGAGTTTTGCCTCTGGATGTGGGGTATCAACAGAAAAAGAAGTTTCTAGCAGAGGTGAAGCACTACTTTTGGGATGAACCTCTCCTCTTTAGAAGATGTGCAGATGGCCTGTTTAGAAGGTGTGTGCTCGAGGAAGAAATTGCCAGCATTCTATTCCATTGTCACTCCTCTCCATATGGAGGACACTTTGGCACTTCAAGAACAGCTGCGAAAATTGCCCAGGTGGGTTTTTATTGGCCAACTCTTTTCAAGGATGTTCACCATTATGTCACTTCTTGTGACCAGTGCCAAAGGGTTGGTAATATATCAAAAAGGCATGAGATGCCTTTGAACAACATTCTGGAAGTTGAAATCTTTTATGTCTGGGAAATTGATTTCATGAGACCATTCCCACCTTCTTTCAGCAACAGATATATACTTGTGGCAGTTGACTATGTCTCCAAATGGGTGGAAGCAATCGCCACTCAGACTTGTGATGCCAAGGTTGTAGTTTGATTTTTCAATAAGGTGTTATTTCCTAGGTTTAGGATACCCAGGGCTGTCATTAGTGATGGAGGGTCTCATTTCATTGCCCATCAATTCCAACCCTCTTGAAAGGGTATGGAGTAACCCATAAGATCTCTACTCCATATCACCCTCAAACTAGTGGGCAAGTTGAGCTTTCCAATAGAGAAATCAAGTCCATATTGGAGAAGACTGTATCTAGATCAAGGAAGAATTGGGCACTCAAGTTGGATGATGCCTTATGGGCCTATAGAACTGCTTTTAAGACTCCCATTGGAATGGCACCATTTCGGCTCATCTATGGAAAGCACTGTCATTTACCAGTAGAGATGGAACATAAGGCGTATTGGGCAATCAAGTTGCTCAACTTTGATTTGCAATCTGCTGGGGAGAAGAGAAAGCTCCAACTTCTTGAGCTTGAAGAACTGAGAAATGAAGCTTACGATAATGCTAAGATATATAAAGAAAGAACAAAGGTTTGGCATGACAAGCGCATTCTTAGAAGGGAATTTCATGAAGGAGACTTGGTGCTGTTGTTCAGTTCAAGATTCAAGCTATTTCCAGGGAAGCTTAAGACAAGGTGGACTGGACCATATATTGTGAAGAAGGTGTATCCGTTTGCAGCCGTGGACATTTGGAGTGAAAGCACCGGCAATTTCAAAGTTAATGGCCAAAGATTGAAGCATTATGTTGCCGGGCCACCACTAATGGAAGCTCCAGACTGATAAAAACAGGGGTCGAGCTTATGACTTTAAACAAGCTCTTCTTGGGAGGCAACCCAAGCTTATTTCTCTGTTTTCTTGCTTTTAATTCTTACTTTTCTCCTTTTCAATCTGAGTTTCTGAGTAGTTGAGGCATTTAAGTCATGAAACATTGATTTAAGATGTTCATTTTGCATGTGATCTCTGTCTCTGAGGTAGATTAGGCATGAATGCATGTTTGTTGCTTGTTTTCTTGCATAGAGGGCTCAAAACACAGTCCAGTGAGAAACACGATGTACAACACGTGCCGTGTCATACCCCGTGTTCCTCACTATTTGGCCAGTCTAAAAGGACTTGTGATTTTCATCGCAATCCAGTGAGAAACATGGTACTGAACACGGGGCGTGTCATAACCCGTGTTCCTCACTGTCTGGTTAGCGTAAAAGCTTTTTGATTTTCATGGAGTTCCAGAGAGATACACGGTGTTGAACACGGGTAGTGTCTTACCCCGTGTACCTCACTGGTTGAACCAATGATAAGGATTTTTGAACATGAGCCTTCCAGAGAGAAACACGGGGTATGTCAGACCCCGTGTAAGTTTGGGAAACTCAGAATACTCATCAGCAAAGAAACACGGGGTACCACATGGACGGTGTTGGACCCCGTATTCCTGGGCGAACGAGCTTTTAATGGTCAAAAACTCATATTTTCACTCATTTTCCCCTATTTTCTTCTTCTTCCTCGCTGCCTTAACCTCTCTCTTTGCATTTTCGGTCATTATTTTGCCAAAACCCACCGATTAAAGTGCTTTATTTGGCTATTTAAAGTTGTTTTGCTACTTGATTTTCCATTCAATCGGTTTGATTTCACGATTTGGATTCCTCTTCTGATTTCAACAAGAACCTAGGGTTTTCATCTGCAATTCACAAGGTAAGTGCATTTTCTTTGAAATTTTTGAAGTAATTTGCAATTACTTATGTTTATTGAACCTTAATGCATGTTAGAATTCATAGGAATGTTCATATCCTTTGAGGTTTAATGTTTGATTGATTGATTGAATTTGCATAGGAATGTTCATAGGAATTCACAAGTTTGATTGATTGAATTTGCATCTTTGATTAATGGATTGAGTTTGAATCTCTGCTTTATAGGACTTGAAATGTTTGATTGGTTGACTTTGATGTTTATTGAACTCCAATGCACTTGCTTATGTTTATTGAATCCTTGACTGATTGAACTTGAACTCTTTGATTGCTTGAACTGAAATCTTTTGAACTTTACTGATTGATTGACTAATTGCCTGCTTTACCTCATTGATATGACCACTTATTTGCATTCATGGCATTGAATTTTGAATTGTGCTTCATTTTGATTGATTGGATATTGAAACTGCCTGCTGAATTTTTATTTTTGGAATCTGCTGACTGATACATTATTAATACTCTCTCTCACTTTGTCATTTCCTTTTGCGGATCATGTCTAAGAGGCAAAAGACCACTGCCAGGAAAACTACCAAGGGTAGTACTTCTAGAGGGACCTCCTCTAGAGGACCAACACACTCTTTCTTGGATTTCACAGAAGAGGCTCACATTCAAGCCTTTGATAGACATAAGGACTGGTCATTTGTGGAAGGCAGATACCTCGACTGGGTAGTGTTGAGAGAGTTTGGCCTGGAGGATAAGATTCGTGAGCTCATTAGTGTAGGAGCTTGGGAGGTCTTCTTTCAGATTAGAAAGCCTACCTATAGGGAGCTCACTTTGGAGTTTCTTAGCACATTCTACTTGGAGAGATATTTTGGGACAGTCGATTCGGCTGACATTGTGCAGTTCCGTCTAGGAGGAGTTGCATATTCTATGAGTGTGACCCAGCTTTCCGTCCGCTTGGGACTTTATTCTGTGGAGTTTGTGACTACTCCAGAGTATCATGACATGCTGGTAGGACTGCCCCACCGGACCCAGAAGTGGCGAGTATGGACTGATATAGCTACTAGGAACACTTATGATCCCACCAAGAGCAAGGCATCTAGCCTTAGGAGGGTTGCCTGGCGAGTGCTCCACTCTATCTTCAGTCACACTTTGAGTGGACGGGGGCACAGTCATGGGGTTGTGAGCACTACTGATATACTCTTCTTATACAGCATGATTCAGATAGTGCCTATTCACATTGGAGGTGCCTTCGCTCACTTCTTCTCGACTCAGGCATCAGACAGGAGAGCTGCGAGCATAGCTGCTGGTCCATATATCACTAGACTAGCCAGGCGGTTAGGAGTTTTTGATCGACCATATGGATCCCTCACTATAGTCTCTCACATGGCACCCCTCCGAAGGGGCATTCTTCTGGCTATGGGGATCCAGCCTGTGCAGTAGCAGCAGCAGCCCTATGAGGAGGAGCAACATATTCCAGGAGATGATGGCGATCGTGATCCAGCTCCTGATATGGGTCCATCATCTTCTGTGGGGAGCAGAGTTCCATCCGAGGCCTACTTCCGGGATATACTTTCTGGTCAGCAGTAGATTCTGGCTGAGCTCCGACTTATATCTAAGCGTCAGATGAGGATCGAGGGACTTTATGATGACTTGGACAGGCGATCTCGACATATTGAGAGCATGGTTGAGCCTCTGTTCCAACTTTTCCACCCCTCTTCCCCAGCTGACCCGGACCCTCCTGCTCAGTAGCTCGCACCGTTTATTTTTCCTTTTTACTTAGCTATTCTGTTTTCTTTTTATTTATTTCTACTTTCTACTTCCATTTATCTAGTCTGTACTTATATTGACTATGCACTTTCATTTACTCTTTATTATATTTACTATTTCTCTTTTATTTTCTTGCACTTTCATTTACTCTGTAATAACTAACAGCCTATTTTTCTAGTATTGTATCTTCTTTCTTCTAGATTACTAACCTCCTCTTTCTCTCTTACTCTGTCTCTACTTTTGGATCTCCCTACAATCATGATCTATACTGGGCCACCATGCTCCACTTGTCAGGGAAGTTTTAGTCCCCCAACTATTCTCTGTCTCTTTTCCCATTTACCTTATTTGTACATTGAGGACAATGTCCAATTTTAAGTGTGGGGGAGCAGTGTTTAGAATGCTTTGCAATGTTTTGCACTTGAACTTGCTTGATTGATTTAGGGTACTAAAATTTGCTCCAATTTCAATGATATAAAAAATTTAAAAAAAAATAATAAAAAAAATTTTTAAGGCAATCTTTTGAATAAAGTGATTGATTCATGCCTTGCTCCTTTAATGATTATCTGATAACTTAATAAGGAAAATCTAAAGCTTGAAACTAAGAGTAATAAGCATAATTGATCCTTGTGAGATTTGAGCCTTTTGAGCAATTTTCACATTAGAAATTAAAGCTCATTTTTTTTTCTTCTTGAGGGATTATGTCATCACTCTTGACTTTTTGCTCTAGAACTTGCATTTGGTCTTTTTGAGGCTACATTTTATGTATTTTGCATGTCAGAAATGATAAGGCCATGTTTCTTCACCCTTCTTTTTATTTGTTTGGCTTATTTGAATCCTTTTCTTTGTTATACCCTAAACTATTTTAAGCTTTTCCCCTAGTTAGCCACTTTGAGCCTTGGACTCTCATTTTTAGCCTAGCCATACTATGTACATCTAAAGCCACTACCCAAGTAAACTTGAACCTTAGAGTTTGAGGGAACTTAGACACATTATATGAGTTTGGCTATCACTTAGAGGTCCTTACTTAGTGCTGCTAGTTAGATAAGTTGATTTATAGCTTTGATTGTTAAAAATAAAAAAAAAATGATGTCAAATAAATAATTTTGGGAAGAAGAAAAGGAAGAAAAGCTTGTTGGGAATAAATAAATAAAATAATAATAATAATGTTGTGTTTGCTGATTAATATGTATATATATAAAAAAAATGATGATGAAAATCAAAAAGAGAAGAATGGAGGTTGAAGCAAGGGTAGAAGCAGGGTATTATGTTAAGCTGAGTAATGGAACTCGACAATGGTCAAACTTATGACCAATGTGTCTTTTTCCTTCAAACTCATAACTCTATCACTTTTCACCCCTTGATTTTCCATTCCCATATCCTCACCTTTTTCCCTAATAAAGTCCTCTGATTTGCATGCATTTTATAATATAGTAGTGGAGATTAGAGTTTTTGCAAGCATATGGTAGCATTAAGTCATGAGCTGATTGACTTGAGAGTATACACAAGCCTTATCTTGAGAGTGAGAGTAAACACTTTACCTGTGAGGCTATTCTCTTTTGCTTTTATGTTGAGGATTGACTTGTTTAGTTGCTTTATTTTCATTTAGTTGCTTGGCATGACTTGATCCTAGTCTTTGATTTGTTGAATGATTGCCTGATTATATATATATAAAAAAAAAGAGAAGAGAGAAAAGAATAAAAATTGGAGTAGATTTTCTATTCTCTTACTTCTTTACTCAAGGACGAGCAAGATTCAAGTGTGGGGGAATTGACAAATGCACAATTGCACATAAATTCTATGTGTTTAATCACGTATTTACCTAGTATTTTGTGCAAATTGATTGAAAAAGATACTTAGATGCTCGATATTTTGTTTTCAGGCTTTGAAAGGACACATATGAGCATTAGAAAAGGATCCGGAGGCAAAACTATGCGAATTGTGGAGAATCGAAGTAAATTTGCTCACCTGGCAAAGAACATGGGGTTCCCGCCGTGTATCCTTCTGGAATGCTTTGAGGCTTCACTGAACTGCTCAGAGAAGAACACGGGGGTAAACACGGGACGTGTCATACACCGTGTATCATACTGCCCTTCACTTCTGAGGTAAACACGGGGGGTGTCACACCTCGTGTAGCATGCTGATCAGCCTTCGTCAAAGAATACGGGGTACAACATGGGCCGTGTCATACCCCATGTACATTATTGCTTGACACTTTGGAGAAGAACATGAGACGTGTCGCACAACATGTATCGTGCTGCTCAACTTTCGCTGAGAAATACGGGGTACAACACGGGCAGTGTTGGACCCCGTGTACATCACCAATATAAGTTTTGTGTGAAATTTTGCACAGGGGGAGAAAAAACTGAGAATTAACAAGAGGAGTTGCTAGGAGAAACCCTAGGAGAGACCCAAACTCACCAAGGGCACCTTCTAATGTGGATTCGAGCAAGGAATTGAAGATTCGAGCAAGGAATTTGTAGATCTTCATAAATTGTTTGAATTCCCTCTCTGTTTTCTGGTTTTCTTCTGATTTTGTAATGTTTTCACACTAAACCCTTGTGCTCAGCTTGGGTGAACTTGTTCATGGATTTATAGATTTGAATTTTATATAATCTAGCTTGATTTACTGTTGATTTATGATTTAATTATGCTGTTTGTGCTGGAACAAACCAATATATCCGGAATATTGGATTTGTGTTATGGATTAATTGATTCTAGGTTGAAATGACCAATTAATTAATCGGACCTTGCATGATCATTGGGAATATCAATTAGATTTAGGAATTAAGCTAATTGGATTCTTTTGCACAGGATGAAATGTCTGAAAATGGATTCTAAAGCAAGTTAATGCAACTTAGATGAGTGATTACTAGAGTAATTCTGGACACTTAATCTTTTGGTTAGTAGCTAGTAGCCTTGCAATGAGGTATAGCTTAATTTAGGTAATCCAGCAGTCTAAATTAATAGTAAACCAAGTTAGAGGATTACATTCTTTCCATAATGAAATGTACAAGGGAACCTTAAGCTGAGTACGTTTCATTTCATTGAATTAAACCTTTTCTTGATAAATAAGCTCTGTTTTACATTTTATCCTTAATTCACACTATCAATTGATACGCCTAGATAATTTTACTTGAAATTCAGTTAGTATTCAACGTGCAATCCCTGTGGAGACGATAATCTTTTATACTATAACTCGACTTAACCCGTGCACTTGCGGGATTGCGGTCAAAGGACTCAGAAAGATATCAAGATGGCCATCACAAATAGTCATACTTAGGCCTCATATATAGCAATTTCACTGTCTTCCCGGGGTACTCGGGTCAAAGGCTTCACATACAGCATTTCACTGTCTTCTCGGGGAACTCGGGCCATAGGTACTGCACACAGCAATTTTATACACAATCCATACAATGGCATAAAATACAGAAAACACATAAATGAAAAACAGAGCTTAAGGATAAAGCTAGCTACCTTTTAAAAGCTTCCAATAGTGATGTTTCCTTTGCCCTCACTTAAAAACTTCTTTACAAGTCCCCTTGCCTTCCTAACTTGTCACTTCTTAGTCTACATAAATACACATCATAATTATTATTAGAATATCATCATTTTTCTTAAACTTCATGTATTCTTCACTTCCTCCACATACACTAAACCATGAAGGAAGTACCCAAATTTTAATGTACATTCCAATATCTCCTAAATTTCATTGTAATACATTATTCCAATCTTCCAAAAACACAATTTAAATGGCTAAATCTCCTTCCCTCCTTCTTTTCCATATTCACGGTTTTGGCTTCTCAAAAGGGAAGTTTCACATATACATTCATAATTCAAAATTTCATCTTCCATAGGCTTCATAATTCATAAGAATCATTCTAACTTCATCAATTTAGCCAAATTCCAAACAAATCATGCCAAATCCATACATGCACCATTATGCCTCTAAAACCCTAGTGTGTACATCATGGTTTCTTGTTGTTTTTACACCAAATCAAAGCCATAGATCAACATAACAACATCCAAAATACCATTAGACATGTTCAAATCATCCAAAACTCCATGGTCAACCACCTTTGACCACACCAACATCAAAATTTCAAGAAACTAAAAAGAGTACATTAAAGAGCTTTTAGAGGAGAACATTTTTACCTCTTGGTGCAACTTAAAAATCCTTACTTAGAGCTCACCAAACTTGATCAAACTTGAGTTTTCTTCAATATAAACACACCAATAAATAGAGCTTGATGAGAGGAGCAATTTTCTCTTCTACACCTAAGCCTAATTCTCACTATTTTTGGGTGAAAAAGCCAAAAGAAAATTTCTCTCTCTTCCTTCTCTCTCTTGCACGTCCAAGCTTGTTTTCATGGAGGTATCCACGGCTACAAGGTGAAATGGAGAAGAAGAAAGAGTTTTCATGAAGTTTCAAGGGTATTTTGGTCATTTTTAAAATTTCCAAGGGTATTTTAGTCCTTTTTCATCAATTAGTAAGGCTATTCTTGCCATTTTTTTTATAATGACACTTGTCATGTGTCTATTGGTCACACTAAATAAAATTACATATTACACCCTAAATTCTTGGTTATTCATATTAGATCCCAAATTCTTAGTTATTCACACTTTAACCACATCCGATTTTGCACTTTTGCAATTTAGTCCATAGGGTTTCTGTCTGTTTAAAATTCCTTACACTGTCAGACTTAGACAACTCCCCTTTTTAGGGTTTTCTAACCTCCTCTAATCATCTATACTGTTTAGGAAAATTAATTCTTTTCCTACTATCCTTTTTCCTTCAAAATTTCGATTATACTTACACTTAATTCCTTTCAACTTAAGATTCACCCACTAAGCTAATTCAAACATGCTCTTCGTTTCTACAACCTCAAAATTTAGAGATTCAAATGATAGAATTAAAAATTCAGGACATTACAAATTTGCTCTCAAATCCAGCTCCATGCTATTCTCCAAATAAGGAGACAAATCCCTTATATTGAAAGTTGCTAAAACTCCATAATCTCCTAGAAAATCAATCTTGTAGTTATTATTATTTATCTTAGCCAAGACTTTGAAAGAGCCATCTATTCTCAGCATAAGTTTAGACTTCCTCTTAGTAGGAAATCTCTCCTTGCGAAGGTGAATCCGCACAAGATCTCCCAGAATAAAATGAACTTGCTTTCTTCCTTTGTTAGCTACCTTCTCAAAGACTACATTCTTCTCTTAATCTGCTTCTTGATACTCTTATGCATTTTTTTCATCATCTCAACTTTCTTTTTACCATCAATGCAAAGTCTTTTATTGATAGGAAAAGGTGCTAAATCAAGAGGAGTTAACGGATTAAACCCATAAATCACCTTAAAAGGAGAAAGTTTAGTAGTGCTATGCACACTTCTATTATAGGAAAACTGTTGGTGTGTGTCCTAGGAACTAATCATATAGATGATTGAAATAATACACAATGTATTATACTTTATTTTAGGTAATTTAATTATTATATTTTGTTTTCATAATTTTATTATTATTCTGCGCGATTTATAACTTAATATAATAATTATCCTTGGAATAGCTTCGCTATTCCTAAAATGCCCCTAGTCAAGTATTATTACGAAAATGATAGTAATAATATATCGAAACTAGCATGTATAGTGATTGATGATTACGAATCATGGATATGTGATATCAAGTTAATAAATGAGTACATTGTTAGTGAATAATGTACTGGATTGACCTACTATGAGAATATTGTATGGATAGACGTGTTATAAATTATTCTCATATGATCATAAATACACATAACCTTTGACCTGAAATCACTATAGTTCCCTATATGAGGAATTACTCACTTTAATATTGTTCTATGTCACCTTTAATCAAGATGACGAATAGGGCATTGATTGAGTGTGTTATGAATCATGCAAAGTGAAGTGAGTGATGTAGATGAGATTTTGTTACTCTTGTATAAAAGAGAAATATCCTTAGGCCCTTTGATTGAGTGAGATTTAGAAATGCATGGCCATGCTCAATTATATTAATATGTGATATTAATCATTTATTATAAGTCTACTTAGTATCAAGAAATATAAATTGAACATTGATGAAGATGACACACTCCATGCCTCCAATTCAATTTGGATATTATTACAAAAGGGATTATGATGCAAAACGTTAATCATATATTAGGTGGATGTCGAATCACAGACATTCTTACTACTTGAGTGGTAGTAATGTATTGCTAGATACCGCTCACTGTTTATAGCTCAATAATAAGTCATTGTCAACGTAGTAAGAACCTACAAGGTCACACAAAAGGAGTAGGAATAAGATAATAATTAATTAAATTTTAATTAAATTAATATCCAATTAATTGGACTTATGTTCATGCATATATATATTATTAAATAATAATATATTTTTCACGTAATAAATATAATTATTATTATGTGATATTATTTGATATCAAATAATTACGTTATCAGATATTAGATAAATATATTATGAGATAATATTATTTTGATATTTGATAACTATATGCAATTATCTAATAATTAAGATATTTATATTATGAAATAATATTATTATCTAATATTAGATAATTAATAAATAAGTCCTATCTCTCCCCATTATCTCTAGGATAAGGATAAGATGAGTTGTTAAGTGTGATTAGGATTTTGGAAGCATTATCCTAGTAGGACTAGGATTGTGGCTTGCCTAAGTTCTATAAAAAGGGACTTGAGGGCAACACTTTTATATACACACTCATAAGCTTCCATAAAACCCTAAATCACTCAAAAAACATCCAATCCTAAATCCTAAAGAGAAAAATGCATCCTAGCAGATTCGTGGAGGGTGAGAGATCATTGTTCACTTCGTGTGGATACCGTAGAGACGCTGTACCTTTCGGTCAGCATTTGATTCATCCGCTCTCAAGTTTTGATCAGTAGAAACATGAGTGCCTAATAGGTAAAAACCCTAATCATTGATTTATGCTTTTTGCATGGATCCTATGTAGAATTCGGATCAAATCTTGAATTTCCGCTGCATGTGATAATCCGAATTCCCAACACAAACTCCACATATGCTAAACAATCATCCCAAGACTTGAGATTCTTGTTAATAACAGTTCTAAGCAAGGAAGAAAGAGTTTGATTCACCACTTTGGTTTACCCATCCATTTATGGATGACAAGCAATGTTAAAGAGCAATCTTGTTCCAAGCTTTTTCCACTACGTCTTCCAAAAGTAACTAAAAAATTTAGCATCTCAATCAGATGCTATACTTTTAGGAATTCCATACAAGTGTACAATCTCATGGAAGAATAAATCAACCACATGAGAAGCATCATTAGCTTTTTTACAAGCAATGAAGGGGCCATTTTAGAGAATTTATCAACAACCACCATAACTAAATCCTTTCCCCTTGAAGTTCTTGGTAGCCCAAGCATAAAATCCATGCTCACATCAACCATGGTTGGTCTGGTACAAGTAGTTGCATATATAAACCACGTGTAACTTCTTTGTTCTTGACTCTCTTGTAAGTGACACACCTCTTAATAATGCAATGAACATCTTTGATCAAATTTGGCTAATAAAAGTGCTCTTTGACCATCTCCAGTGTCTTTTTCTCTCTAAAATGTCTAGCTAAGCCCCCACCATGTGCTTCTCTCACAAAAAATTTTCTAATAGAGTAGTTAGGAATAACAAGCCTCCCAGATTTGAATAAGAAACCTTCATTTCTGTAAAACCCCTTAAAAGCCATCTTTTCACAAGCTAAATAGATTTCAGCAAGAACTAGATCATCTTTGTATTGCTCTTTAATGAGTTTAAATCCTATTAACTTAGCATTCAGTAATGAAATTAGAGACTACCTACGAGAAAGTGCATCAGTCACCATATTTGAACTCCTTTTTTTGTATTTGATAATATAAGGAAAAGTCTCCAAGAACTCAATTCACTTGGCATGTCATCGATTCAACTTTGCTTGTCCCTTCAAGTGCTTTAAGGACTCATGATCTTTATAAATAACAAACTCCTTAGGTAACAAATAATGCTACCATGTCTCAAGGGCTAATTAAGGAATAGAACTCCTTGTTATAAGTGAAATAATTCAGACTTGATCCATTGAGTTTCTCATTGAAATAAGCAATAGGATGCTTTTCTTGCATTAAAATAACCCTTATTCAAACTTAGCTCTAATTAAGGAATAGAACTCCTTGTCATAAGTGGAATAATTCAAACTTGCTCCACTGAGTTTCTTGCTAAAATAAGCAATAGGATACTTGTCTTGCTTTAGAGAAACCCTATTCCCACTTCGAAAGTATCACATTCAAGCTCAAAGGTCTTAAAGAAATTAGGTAGAGCTAAGATTAGTGTTAAACATAGCTTCTTCTTGATCAATGCAAAACTCCTTTGTGTAGCTTCAATCCACTTACACTCTCCCTTCTTGATGCATTCAGTCAATGGTACAAGTATGGTGTTGAAATTTTTCACAGACCTCCTATAGAAAAAGGCTAATACATGAAAACTCCTTATCTCTGAAATGCTTTTTAGAATAAGCCATTTTTTGATAACTTTCACCTTTTCTTCATCTACTTCAACTCCCTATTGTGAAATAACAAAATCAAGAAAGACAACTCGATTTGGCAAAATTGGCACTTTTTTATATTGCCAAATAATTTCTCTTCCCATAGTACTTAGAAGACCTATCTCAAATGATCTATATGTTCAACATGGCTTTTGCTATAAATTAAGATACCATCAAAATATACCATAACAAGCTTATCGATATACCTTCGCAACATGTGATTCATTAGTCGCATGAAAGTGCTTCGAGCATTGGATAGCCTAAAAGGCATAACCATTCATTCATACAACCCATGCTTGATTTTGAAAGCTGCCTTCCATTTGTCTTCTTCTTTCATCCTGATTTGATTATAACCATTCCTTAAATCAAATTTTGAAAACACTTTAGAGCCATACAACTCATCCAGCATGTCATCCAACCTTAAAATTGGATATCGGTACTTGATTGTGATTTTGTTGATAGCCTTGCTATCCGCACACATACATATGGTTTTATCTTTCTTTGGCACCAACAAAGTCGGTATAGAACAAGGACTCATAAACTCTTGCACATGTCCTCTTTCAAGCAACTCATTTACTTATCTCTACATCTCTTTTGCTTCTTTTGAATTCATTCTATAGGCTAGTCTATTTAGTAAGGCAGCCCTTGGAATAAGATCAATTTAGTGCTTAATCCTTCTAATTAGAGGCAACCCCTTTAGCAATTCTTCTAGAAAGACATCTTCATACTTCTTTAACAGTGAGTGAATTTGTGAGGGTAAAGTGAGATAGGAGGAGAGCTTGATTAAGTAGATTAAAATTATGTTGTATCATCACTAAGTTAGTGCCACATTATCACCATCAAAGAGATGGCACCACATCAACCATAATCCACATCACTGCCACACCATCAAGGAGATGGTGCCACATCATCAAAGAGATGGCACCACATCAGCCATTATCTTAAATGGTGCCACTTCAGCTCATTTTTTTAATTATTTAATGTTTTGAGCTTTAATTTAGTATTTAAGCCTTTAGTTTGTGTTTATTTTATTTTAGGTCATTTCAAAACTTTGGGCTTTAGTTAATGATGAATGTATTTAGGCCCATTTTACTTTAAAATATTTACCATGTTACTATAAGTAATTTACCATGTTACTTAGACATATTTAGAAGCCTTTTATTGAGTTTAGGTTAGTGGTGTTAGTGTGTGTCCTAGGAACCAATCATATAGATGATTGAAATAATACCTAATGTATTATGTTTTATTTTAGGTAGTTTAATAATTATATTTTATTTTCATAACTTTATTATTATTTTGTGCGATTTATAACTTAATATAATAATTATTCTTGGAATAGTTTTGTTATTCCTAAAATGCCCCTAATAAAGTATTATTACAAAAAGGATAGAAATAATACATCGACACTAGCATGTATAGTGACTGATGATTAAGAATCATGGATATATGATATCAAGTCAATACATGAGTAAATTGTTAGTGAACAATGTACTGGATTGACCCACTATGAGAATATTGCATGGATAAACGTGTCATAAGTTATTCTCATATGATCACAAATACACATAAACCTTTAACTTGAAGTCATTACGGTTTTCTACATGAGGAATTACTTACTTTAATACTGTTCTATGTCACCTTTAATTAGGATGACGAATAGGGCATTGATTAGGTGTGTCATGAATCGTGCAGAGGGAAATGAGTGATGTAGATGAGATTTTGTTACTCTTGTATGAAAGAGAAATATCCTTGGGCCCCTTGATTTGAGTGAGACTTAGAAATGTATGGCCATGCTCAATTGGATTAATATGTGATATAATCATTTATTTTAAGTCTACTCAATATCAAGAAATATAAATTGAACATTGATGAGGATGACACATTCCATGCCTCCAGTTCAATTTGGATATTATTACAAAAAAGGATTATGATGCAAAACGTTGATTAAGTATTAGGTGAATGTCAAATCACAAACATTCTTATTGCTTGAATGGCAGTGATGTGTTGCTAGATACCGCTCACTATCTATGACTCAATAATGAGTCATTGTCAACATAGTAAGAACCTACAGGGTCACACAAAAGGAATAGGAATATGACAATAATTAATTAAACTTTAATTATATTAATATTTAATTAATTGAACTTATTTTCGTGCATATATATTATTATTAAGATTAATAATATGTTATTCATGTAATATATATAAATAATATTATGTGATATTATTTGATATTAAAGTAATATCAAATAATTACGTTATCAGATATTAGATAAATATAGTATGAGATAATATTATTTTGATATTTGATAATTATATGCAATTATCTAATATTAAGATATTTATATTATGAGATAATATTATCTAATATTAGATAATTAATAGATAAGTCCTATCTCTCCTCATTATCTCTAGGATAAGGATATGATTAGGATTTTGGAAGCATTATCCTAGTAGGATTAGGATTGTAGCTTGTCTAAGTTCTATAAAAAGGGGCTTGAGGGCAGCACATTAAGCACACCCTCATAAGCTTCCTAAAACCCTAAATCACTTAGAAAACATCGAATCCTAATTCCTAGAGAGAGAAACGCATCCTAGCAGATTTGTGGAGGGAGAGAGATCATTGTTCACTCCGCGTGGATACCGTAGAAACGCTGTACCTTCCGGTCGGCATTTGATTGATCCGCTCTCAAGTTTTGATCAGTAGAAATACGAGTGCCCAATAGGTAAAACCTTAATTATTGATTTATGCTTTCTGCATGAATCCTAGGTAGAATTCGGATCAAAATTTTGAAATTCCACGGCATGTAATAATTTGAATTCCCAACAAGTAGTTTAGCTTTAGGCTAGTTTGCTATCTTTTGAGCTCATTTTCAATTACAATTTTAGAAAGCTATATAAGAAGGCTTCTTCCTTATACCAATTCATATTTAAGATTTAGGAGTTTTAAAGTTTAGAGAATTTGGTTAAGTACCTCTCTTGAGTTTTTGAATGAACTTATGACTTATTAAAGGGATTCACCCTTTGTGGCGTTGATTATCACTAATCAATGATTCATCCTTGTGGCATGTTTTCCTTTTCACTCATCAAAGGATTTACATCTTTTGTGGTGTGTTCATTATCACTTATTGCTCCCATTCTTTGTCTTTTGGAGTATGGCATGAATAATCTTCTATTTTTATTTTTGGATTTGCTAAATTTTGGGACAAGCCAATGCAGTTTCACATCATGATCCCACAATGTCTAGCTATACTTCCTTTAACAATAATAAGAAAACAAGGTTTGAATTAAATAAAGCTTTTATAACTTCTTCCTTTGTTGCAAGCAAGCTAGTCTTCTCCTTCCTTTTTACTAGCAATATATCTTTTTACACTTGTTGAGGACTAAGGGGTGATAAGACAATCTTTTGGCCATCCTTCTTAAAAGCATATGTGTTTTTAAATCCATCTTGCACAACCCTCCTATCGTACTGCCATGGCCTTCCTAATAACAAATGACTTGCTTTCATTAGGACTATATCACATAGAATCTCATCTTTGTAGGATTTCTTAATGGAAAATGGAACTACCACTTATTTAGTGACTTTCACTACTCCCACATCATTCAACCATTACAAGTTGTATGGGTGGGGATGTTTAGTTATGGCCGAATTTATTTTTTCCACTAAAGTAGTGGAAGCCACATTAGTATAGCTCCCTCCATCAACAATTATTCCACACACATTATTCCCGATTGTGCACCTAGTGTGGAATATATTCTCCCACTGCTCATCCTCTAATTTTGCTTGCAAGTTTAATACATGCTTGATTATGAGCATTTCTCCTTCATCAGCATACTCCACACTCTCTTCTTCAAAATGTTCATCACCTTCCTCTTCAAATGCTTCATCTTCACTCTCCACCTCACCTTGTGTCCCCTTTACAATCATCACCCTTTGACTTAGACATTTAGAAGCAATGTGTCTATGGCTAAGACATTTGAAACATTTGATATGCCTACTTCTTTTAGGTGGATTAATATCAACTACTTTCCCTTTAGACAAAGTAGTAGATGATCCTGCAACCTCCTTATTGCTAAGCTTTTAATTCTCCCATGGTGTAGATAAGTTAGCTATTGTATTACTAATTTGCCTAGACACATATTGCTTGGTTGAAACCTACTTCCTTTATATCTCCACCTTCATAGCCAATTTGATCACATCTTCTAAGAATACATAATTTTGTAGCTCCACCAAATCTATAATCTCCTTATTCAACGCACCTAAGAACCTTGCAATGGTTTTTTCTTCAGGTTCTTGCAACTCACATATAATCTTCAACATTTCAAACTCCTTCACATAATCTTCTGCACACATACCTCCTTGTCTCAAGCCTTGCAATTTGATGTAAAGTTCTTGTTTGTAATAGTCAGGAATAAAACTCCATTGCATCAATCTCTTCATTAATCACTAACTTCTGACCTCCTTTTCTCTATCTCTCTTACGTTAAGCCTTTAGATTTTCCCACCATAAATTTGCATAGTTAGTGAACTCAAGGGTAGCAAGTTAACATTTTCTTACCTCTGAGTACTCATGATATTCAAGTACTTTTTCTATCTCTACACCCACTCTAAATATTCCTTTAGTGAGCTGATTAGCCTTTGAATGGTGGATTCCTCATCTTAATATTGCTTGCTAATTCTATTTGTTGTCTCCTTTGCCTTGGTTGCCTCTCCTCTTCTTTAGCACCAGAATCTCCTCCTCCATTACCTCCATTTGACTCATGATTTATATTTGGGTTCAGCCCGTCAATTGCTTCAGTCAATTGATCAAGCCATCACATTATTTCCTCATGGCTATGTTGTAGTTGTTCTTGGCTTTGTTGAAGCCCCATGATTTTGTTAGGATTCGGATCAACATACGCAGTGAAATTTTAAAATTTTGATCCAAAACCTTCCTAAGATCCATGCAAAAGTCATAAACTAGTATTAAGGTTTTACCTTATTTGAGCTTATGTTCTTTCTAAACAAATCCTTGAGAGATCGAGATGAATTCAATGTCGGTCGGAAGGTATAGTGTCTCTATGGTATCCACATGGAGTGAACAACGACTTCTCCCCTCCACGAAGTTGCTAGGATTCATTTCTCTCACTAGGATTAGGTTTGGACGTTTTCTAGAGTGATTTAGGGTTTGATTGAAGCCAATGTGTGTTGTGTAATATGTTGCCTTCAAGTCCTTTTCTAGAATTAAGGCATATCACAATCCTAGTCCTACTAGGATAATACTTCAAAATCCTAATCACACTAAATAACTATCATCTTATCCTTATCCTAGAGAGAGTGAAGAGAGATAAGACTTATCTATTAATTATCTAATATTAGATAATAATAATATTATCTCATAATATAATTATCTAATATTAAATTAGCATATAATTACCTTATATTGATAATAATATTATCTCATAATATAATTATCTAATATCTAATAACGTAATTATCTGATATTATTTTAATATCAAATAATATCACATAATATATAATATATATTACGTGAATAAATATATATTATCTTAATAATATATATATGCACAAAAATAAGTCCAATTAATTGAATTTTAGTCCAACTAAAATTCAATTAATTTTTGTCTCATTTCTACTCCTTTTGTATGATCTTGTAGGTTTTTACTATGTTGATAATGACTCATTTTGGGCCATAAATAGTGAGCGGTATCTAACAATACATCACTGCCACTCAAGTAGTAAGAATATTTATGATTCGACATCTACCTAATATATAATCAATATTTTGCATCATAATCCCTTTTGTAACAATATTCAAATCGAACTGGAGGCATGGAGTGTGTCATCCTTATCAATATTTAATTTATATTTCTTGATATTGAGTAGACTTAAAACAAATTATCAATATCACATGTTGATCCAATTAAGCATGGCTATGCATTTTTAAGTCTCACTCAATCAAGGAGCCCAAGTATATTTCTCTTTTATACAAGAGTAATAAAATCCCATCTACATCACTTACTTTCCTCTATATGATTTGTGACACACTCAATTAACGTCCTACTTGTCATCCCGATTAAAGGTGACATAGGACGACATCAAAGTGAGTAACTCTTTATGTAAGGAACCGTAGTGACTTCAAGTCAAAGGACTATACACATTTGTGATCATATGAGAATAATTAATGACACGTTTATCCATGTAGTATTCTCACAGTGGGTTAGTCTAGTACATTGTTCATTAACAATGTACTCATGTATTGACTTGATATCACATATCCATGATTCATAATCATCAGTCACTATACATACTAGTCTCAATGTATTATTACTATCACTTTCGTAATAATACTTGACTAAGGGCATTTTAGGAATAATGAAACTATTCCAAGGATAATTATTATATTTAAGTTATAATTTATGCAAAATAAAATAAAATAAAATATAATAATTATTATTACCAAAATGAAACATAATATATTGTGTAATATTGCATTCATCTCTATGATTAGCTCTTAAGACACATACCAACAATCTCCCACTTGGACTATAGCCAATCACTCATGTATCTAATACCAAGTGACATAGTATGACCATCATGCTTTTTCTACGCTAAAGGCTTTATCAGTGGGTCGACGATATTATCATCAGTTGGTACTTTACATATCTTCACATCTCCTCTATCAATGATTTCACGAATGAGATGGAAGCGATTAACTATATGTTTAGACCATTGGTGAGATCTAGGTTTCTTAGCTTGTGTAATAGCCCTATTATTATCACAATAAAGATCCACTGGGTTTGTAATGTTAGAAATAATGCTAAGTTCAGTAATGAACTTTTTGATCCAAACAACCTCTTTTGAAGAATCAGATGTAGCAATATACTTGGCCTTTGTAGTAAAATCAGCCACTATTTCCTACTTTGAACTCTTCCAGCATACAACAACACCATTTAGGCTAAATACATAACTTGACTGCGATCTAAAGTCATCCTTGTTGGATTGGAAACTGGCATCAGTGTAACCTTTTATAACAAGTTCTTCCCCTCCTCCATATATTAAGAATGAATCCTTTGTCCTTCGCAAGTATTTAAGGATATTCTTAACAGCAGTCTAGTGATGTTCACCTAGATTTGACTGGTACCAACTCGTCATGCTCAAAGCATACGAGATATCAGGACAAGTACATATCATGGCATACATGATAGATCTAATTGCTGATGCATATTGTATCTTATTCATGCGGTCCTTCTCATCTTGTGTTAAAGGACACTGAGCTTTGGACAAATTTATGCCATGTGACATAGGCAAAAGTCCTTTTTTAGATTCTTGCATATTAAACCGTTTTAATACTTTATCTATATATGTACTCTGACTTAGGCTAAGTAATTTTCTTGATCTATCTCTATAGATCTTAATACCTAATATATAGGCAGCTTCACCTAAGTCTTTCATCGAGAAACAATTCCCTAACTAAGTCTTTACTATTTGCAGTGTAGGGATATCATTTTCGATGAGTAGTATATTATCTACATACAATACGAGGAAAAAAATTATGCTCCCACTAACCCTTTTGTAAACACAAGATTCATCTTCATTTTTTATTAAACCAAATTCTTTGATTACTTCATCAAAACAAAGATTCCAACTTCCTGAAGCTTGCTTTAATCCATAAATGGATCGTTATAGCTTACATACCTTTCCAGCATTTTCAGGAGTGACAAAACTCTCAGGCTGTGTCATGTACACATCCTCAAGAAGCTTTCCATTAAGGAAAACAATTTTGACATCCACCTACCAGATTTCGTAATCATAAAAAACTATAATAGCAAGCAAGATCTGAATGGATTTAAGCATGGCAACTGGGGAATAGGTCACATCATAGTCTATACCATGAACTTGCCTATAACCTTTTGCAACTAATCACCCTTTAAAGGTGTGCATGTTACCATCCATGTCGATTTTCTTCTTGAAAATTGATTTGCACCCAATGGGTTTTACCCCTTCAGGTGGATCAACCAAAGTCCATACTTAGTTAGTATACATGGAATTCATTTCAAATCTCATGGTCTCAAGCCACTTCTCAGAGTTTGGCCCTTTAATAGCTTCCTGGTAGGTTGTGGGCTCATCTTGATCCATGAGCAAAACATTTCCATTTTGAGTCACAAGAAATCTATATTTTTCAAGTTCATGACATATCCTACTAGACTTACGTGGGCCTTGTATTACTTGGGCTAGTTCCTGAGCCACATTATTTGGTGATCTCTATTCAGTCTTTATTATAGGTTCAATGTTACTTTGTAAGTCTTGAACTTCTTCAATTTCTACTTTCCTCCCACTATTTTTCTTATAGATAAATTCTCTTTCAAGAAAAATGTCAGTTTGTGCAATAAACACTTTACCTTCACTAGGATTGTAGAAATAGTATCCCTTAGTTTTTTTAGGATACCCTACAAAGTAGCACTTATCTAATTTGGGTCCAAGCTTATCAGAAACTTGATGTTTTACATAGGCCTCGCAACCCTAAATATTCATAAAAGACAAGTTAGGTTGTTTCCTAGTCCATATCTCATATGGAGTCTTTTGAACCATTTTAGAGGGAACACGATTGAGCGTAAAAGAAACTGTCTCTAGAGAATGTCTCCAAAAGAAAATTGAAAGATCTATATGACTCATCATAGATCGTGCCATGTCAATAAGGTACGATTCCTCCTTTCTAAAACACCATTCCATTATAGTGTTCTAGGTGGAGTGAGTTATGATACTATACCATACTCCTTTAGATAGTCATCAAATTCTTGGCTTAAGTATTCTCCACCTTGATCTAATCGAAGTGTTTTAATATTTTTGCTAAGTTGATTTTGCACTTCATTCTTGAATTCCTTGAACTTTTCAAAGGATTCTGATTTGTGTTTCATAAGATACACATATCCATATCTACTAAAGTCATCAGTAATGTAATGAAGTACTAGAAACCTCCTTTAGCAAGTACTAATAGGCCCACATACATCAGTATGTATGAGACTTAATAGATCATTAGCCCTTTCACTATGTCCAGTGAATGGAGCTTTAGTCATCTTATGTAATAAACAAGATTCGCATACTTTGTATGATTCAAAATCAAATGAATCCAAGAATCCATCTCTATGAAGCTTGGATATGCGCTTCTTATTTATATGGCCCAAATGACAATGCCAAAGATAGGTTGGATTTAAATCGCTTAGTGTTTATGTTATAGACAGGTATTTCAAGATCAAGAATATAGAGTCCATTGAACATTTGTGTACTGCAGTAAAACATTTCATTTAAATAAATTGAACAACTTTTGTTCTTTATTATAAATGAAAAACCTTTCTTATCCAAACAAAAAATAGAAATAATATTCCTGCTAATAGCAGGCAAAAAATAACAATCCTTTAATTCAATTACTAAATCAGAAGGTAAAGATAAATGATATGTTCCTACAGCTAGGGTGACAACTTTTGCCCCATTGCCAACTCATAGGTCCACCTTGCCTTTACTAAAGTCCTACTCCTTTGTAGTTTCTGCACATTTGTACAAATGTGAGAACCACATCCGGTATCTAATACCCAAGATGTAGAAGTAGAAACATTAATTTCTATAACATAGATAACTGAAGCGGAAGTCTCACTTCCCTTCTTCTTTTTCAGATCTTCCAGATAGACCTTGCAGTTTCTCTTCCAAGGTCCAGTTTAATCCAGTCTGACCGCAATGAAAGCATGTCCCTTCCTTAGCCACACCCCATTTGGTTTTAGTGCAGAAGACTTAGACTTGGGCTTGTCTTTAGATTTGGAATCCTTTTTATTTTTGCCCTTGCCTTTGCCCTTTTGAACCATCATTATGGTATTGGGTTTAGTCTTTTGCAAATTTTGTTCAGCAGTTCTTAACATGCTTAATAGTTTTAGTAGTGGTTTGTCAATTTCATTCATGTTGTAATTCATGATGAATTAACCATAACTCTGTGACAACGATTGCAAAATTAAGTCAGTAACCAACTCTTGGCCTAGTGGAACATCCAATCTCTCAAGGTTCTCAACATACCCAATCATTTTGAGTACATAAGGCCCAACAGGGTTTCCTTCTGCTAGTTTGCACTGAAACAATGCTTTTATCACCTCAAACCTTTCATGTCGAGCTTGGCCTTCATAAAACTTCTTAAGATGCTCTAGCATGGCATAAGCTTCCATGTTCTCATGTTGCTTCTGAAGGTCAGAGTCCATGATAGCTAACATGAGACAACCAACGTCTAATGCATCATCATGATGCTTCTTATAAGCATCCTTTTGAGCCTAAGAGGCACTAGCTTTAGGTTCTTGAGGAATAGGTTCCTCTAGGACATACATTTTACGCTCATGTTTGAGGACTATCTTCAAATTCCTGTACTAGTCTAGGAAGTTTATCCCATTCAATTTGTCCTTCTCAAGGATTAATCGCAGTGATAGATTATTTGATGTATTAGCTATTGGTTATCTATGATAGAAATATACAAAGTAAGTATTAAGTTTCAAACATTTAATAAGGTCTTTTATTAAATATACCTCCCACTATTTTATTCAAATTAATAGCCCTTACTATTAATTCAGAAAGTCACATTGTCTAAGCTTTCTAGTAGGCCAAGATCCATATTTCACCAAGCCTTAAGTTAGCTTTGGCTAATCACTTAAAACTTAGTTATTTAGGTAGGCAACACTTGCCAATTGTATCATATACAACTCTTGGATAGTTAGGTGAACTACATTTTTTCTAGTCCATCTTATGAACTAAAACCCAACTCTATACCTCTAGGTCTCAATCCTATTGAGATATCCTAGTTAAGTCAGACCTAATGCTTAACATTCAGATATCACTATTATCTAGTCGTGTCTCACTAAGATAAATGAGGTACTTTGTTTTGGCAAACCTACCTTATGTCGATCGAGGCCTTGACAAGTGCCAAGCATTGGAAGGCATCGTTTAATTATTACTAACTTAATATTTTAGATGAGGGATTTTAACTTAATCATTGTCAGATGTCACCATAACTAGTCTATTTATTCATGCAATATATCCAGCATATGTCATACATCATATAAAGTAAATGAATAAAATAGACTATTGTATATCACATATCAAGCAATGGATAAAACTATCATATAGCAGGAACATATGCTATCACATAGTAAATGCATGCTCATCAATATCATCACATAATAAAGAAATCAAAATGTCACATAGTATGGCCCAGAATTCTATTTTCTAATAATATTCCTAAACTAACTCTTTAGCTTCTTTTTGTCCTATATCTCCTTAGCTTCTCCTTATTCCAAGCAAAAGTTGCTCCTTTGTGATTACAATTTTGTAACAAAAACCCCAAGTTACATTCAGGGGGAGTGAGATGAGAAGAGAATATACATTAGAAAAATAGAGGAAGACACGACATGCAGGTCGTATTTAAAATCCATTTATAAAAACTCCAAGGGCCATACTATACAATACATTCATGCATTATATGCAATAATTGCTAACAAATATATGTAACCAAGATAAGTAGGATGATTGACATATATATTTCATAACATAATCATCATAAAAAATCATGTTTTAAAACAATGCCTTAAGAACAAAAATGATTTTTGAATTTATCTGACATTCAAATTGCAATTTTTTTGTCAACAATTGACACACCCCTTTAGTCGAACAATTCAACCTTATTTAACATTCAAATCACAATTTTGAAGTAGGATTTACATCAAAACAAAGTGGACAGATTTCATTATATCAAATAGATCCAACAAAGTTCAAATACATTAAACCATTCACGCATATGCTTTATACATGAGTCCAGATTTATTTAACCACTTTAAACGAATTTAATCTGATCTATATATGAAGACAAACTTAGAACTAATCACATTAATTCTGTGCAGAATAGATTGTATTCATAAGCACAAAGTATATCATATATACAAAAACTAATTAATTTAAGGAATAAATCTGATTAATTCCGATTCATAACAGAACCTTCTTATTTCAAAAAATAATTTTCACGTATTAAATCATGTACACGCAATTAATCCTATTTGTTCTTATCAAAATAGAACACAGAATCAATCATGAAGATTCAGATTCAAATTATAACCCAAAATTATACATGAAACATATTTGAATATGAATAAGAAAACACATAATCAGATTCATTCAATTAATCTCATTAATTATTAATTAGAATCAAAATACAAATTATATATATCATACATATATATTAAAACCAAACACGAGTTTATATATATCACATATGTATCTGGTTTAAAGAGAAACTAATTTGATTTTATTTATCACATAAATATTCATTAAAACACGCAATTTTGATTTAAACCGAAACATAATATTTATCAAATAAACATTTAGAAAAATAGTAAAATACATAATCGAATTTATGTTTTTGCAAGAAGCTCTGATACCACTGTTAGGATTCGAATCAACATACGTAGCAAAATTTTAAAATTTTAATCCAAAATCTTCCTATGTTCCATGCAAAAGTCATAAACCAATATTAGGGTTTTACCTTATTTGTGCTCGTGTTCTTTCTGAACGAATCCTTGAGAGACCGAGATGAATCAAATGCCGACTGGAAGGTACAACATCTCTACAATATCCGCACAGAGTGAATAACAACTTCACCCTTCTACGAAGCTGCTAGGATTCATTTGTCTCACTAGGATTGGGTTTGGACGTTTTCTAGAGTGATTTAGGGTTTGATTAAAGCCAATGTGTGTTGTGTAATGTGCTGCCTTCAAGTCCTTTTATAGAACTAAGGCATATCACAATCTTAGTCCCACTAGGATAATACTTCGAAATCCTAATCACACTAAATAACTATTACCTTATCCTTATCCTAGAGAGAGTGAGAAGAGATAGGACTTATCTATTAATTATCTAATATTAAATAATAATAATAATAATAATATCTCATAATATAATTACCTAATATCTAATAACGTAATTATTTGATATTACTTTAATATCAAATAATATCACATAATATATAATATATATATTATATGAATAAATATATATTATCTTAATAATATATATATATATATATATATATATATATATATATATATATATATATATGCACAAAAATAAGGCCAATTAATTGAATTTTAGTCTAACTAAAATTTAATTAATTATTATCTCAGTCCTACTCTTTTTATGTGATCCTGTAAGTTCTTACTACGTTAATAATAACTCATTTTAGGCCATAAACAATAAGTGGTGTATAACAATATTTCATTGTCACTTAAGTAGTAAGAATGTCTATGATTCGACGTATACCTAATATATGATCAATATTTTGCATTATAATCCCTTTTGTAACAATATCCAAATCAAACTGGAGGCATGGAGTGTGTCATCCTCATCAATGTTTAATTTATATTTCTTGATACCAAGTAAACTTAAAATAAATAACCAATATCACATATTGATCCAATTGAGCATGGTCATGCATTTTTAAGTCTCACTCAATCAAGGGGCCCAAGGATATTTCTCTTTTATACAAGAGTAATAAAATCCCATCTACATCACTTACTTCCCTCTACATAATTTGTGACACACCTAATTAATGTCCTACTTGTCATCCCGATTAAAGGTGACATAAGACAACATCAAAGTGAGTAACTCCTTATGTAGGGAACCATAGTGACTTTATGTCAAAGGACTATACGCATTTGTGATCATATGAGAAAAACGAATGACATGTTTATCCATTTAATATTCTCACAATGGGTCAGTCCAGTATATTGTTCGCTAATAATGTACTCATGTATTAACTTGATATCACATATTCATGATTCATAATCATCAGTCACTATACATGCTAGTCTCGATATATTATTACTATCCCTTTCGTAATAATACTTGACTAGGGGTATTTTAGGAATAGCAAAGCTATTCCAAAGATAATTATTATATTTAAGTTATAATTTGTGCAAAATAAAATAAAATAAAATATAATAATTATATTACTAAAATGAAACGTAATACATTGTGTAATATTACAATCATCTCTATGATTGGCTCTTAGGATACACACCAACAGATTTAAGCTTGCTCCAAACTAAGGCCTCTAGGAATTGAATTATCTCTAGATATGGTGTTTAAGGTTGTAATTTCATTCTTTCACAAAGGTAGGTCACTTTCTAAATGTTTACACTCAAGTTAAGAAATTGTCGTATCTCATGCCACAAACCTCAAATTGCAGCATTTTCAAAATGAAAAGAAAGATGAAATTCTAAGCTTCAATTTTGGCTCAAGAATCACCAAAAAATAATAAGCAAAACTCAAGATATGAACAAGAGATAAGTGACGTTGGCTAGAAGATGAACTTGCCTCTAATACCAACTAATGCGCCCAGGAATTAAAAAAAGAAAGAAAGAAATTTGGAAAACTTTAGATTGATAAGTTTGACATACCAGAACCTAAAGAGAACTAGTTAAATTCGTCATATTCTAGAAAACAAAAGAAAATGAGAGTGATAAGAATTTAGTTAATTCACCATTAAGCAAGAGATCTTACTTAGATAAAAATAGAATTGTAAAAGGCAATCCGAATAAACTTTACTTAATTGATTTCGAATGTGAATACATGGCTTTTTTTATAAAGTTTAGCTTATAAATGCCCATTAAGTAGTCATAAATTTCCACTTTCTAGTGGCAAGATTAGTGGGTTTAGGAAACTTCAAAACATAAATAATATTAAAAACAAAGTGGTCCACTATCTTTAAACATAAATAACAACAAAAAAAACATAATTAATTAATAAAAAGATGTGGAAGATAGGTATCCTCATCTACCTTTCAAAATTCCTTTAAAATTCTTTAATTAATAAAAATATGATAAGAATTCGATTAATTCACCACTAAGCAAGAGATCTTACTTAGATAAGAATAGAATTGCAAAAGGCAATCTGAATAAACTTTATTCAATTGATTTGGAATGTGAATACATGGCTTCTTTTATAGAGTTTCCACTAAGCAGTCATAAATTTTCACTTTCTAGTGGCAAGATTAGTGGGTTTAGGAAACTCCAAAACATAAATAACATTAAAAATAAAGTGCTCCACTATCTCTAAACATAAATAACAAAAAAAATAACATGATTAATTAATAAAAACGTGTAGAAGATATGTCTCCTCATATGTCCTTGAAAATTCTTTCAAAATGCTTCAATTTCAGCTCAAAATTGCTACTGGGCCCATATATGAACACTTGAGACCCTTTTCTTTAAGTTTCCTCATAGATTAGCAACGTAATCCAGCCCACATTTGTGTTCTCCTTCATAAAAATTAAAGACTCCATCCTTTTGGCTCTTGCATGTGTTATTAGGCCAATTAGAATATTGAGTTGGTCTTGTACTTCCTGGTTAGAATCCATGATGTCATCAAGATTAGGTAGATAGAACCCCTTTGTTGAAAAAAATTTATTATTGGCATTTTAATTGCAAGAATACTACTAAAAGTTGGATCTTTTAAAGCACCTCTTCGACAAAGGGGTAGAGACCCAAGCATTTCTACATGCCTATATTGGCAATCAAAACCATTGGGGAAAATCTCAACTTGTGCCTGGAAAAGAGTAATTTTGTAGAATTATTTTGGTAAGTGGATAATGGATTCAATTCATTTCTTGAAGCAAAATTAGTGGGTTCTTCTCCAATAAATCAATAGAGTTTTGAGTAAGATCAATGACATGGAGAAAGAGTGCACACATATATAAATAGATATACAAATACATAAAATGCCCAATATTATGACAATTTGAATGTAATCAATAGTTTAATCTTGTGAACTCCTTACATGATGAGTGCATTAAACAAATATAATAAATAGGTGTGATTTGGAAATTAAATCCTTATTCACACTTAAATATTAGTGTGTAGATTACAAGAAATTGAAAAAAATGAAATGCAAATGATAGCAGTGTGGTGTAGAAATTTGGAAGCAGAGTGCATAGATATCAATAGAATTTTAGCCAAAATTTTTTTTGTCTTCACCTCTACCTTATTTATTCAGTAAAAAGGTTGAGTGGCTACCTATTTCAGGAGTGATTGCATTTCTTTCTAGATGGTTGCTAATCTTCCACATGGCATCCACGTGACATATTCACTTATTATCTTACATAACCACCTCACAAGTTTTTGATAACTTTATCAACCTTTCCCCATGCTTTTGGTCCTCCTCAGCTAGTGAATATTCGACCTTTTTTTTATCAAGATAGGTATACCTATAACCAGTTATCCTTTACCTAAATGTTACTAATCGTTTTAACTTAAGGGGATCCATGGTCAAGCCAACCTATTTTAGGTTTAGTCATCCTTTCACTCTTAATTAAAAGAAAAATTTTGGATCAAGGATCAACAAAGGTCCTTATAGTTTAGGTCCTTTGATCTTAAGTTGAAGATGAACTTGAGCTGAAGAAGAGTTAAACTAGTTTCCCTCGTTACCTTTAGACTTATGTGTCATGTCAAAAAAAATAGTAAGGTGTCTATTCATTATGAGTCTTACTTGAATTGCTAGGTGCAAGTAAAGGGTTGCTTGTTAGAATAACATCATTCCATTATGTTGCTCTTTTCTCTTTCCTTAATGGTTGTATCTTCTCAAATTTGCTACTAGCATATATGGCATTCTAATAACTCCTTACACATTGGTCAATAATCACATCACATCATATCACATGACATTATTATGTCATCTGCACAAAAATTTAAAACTTTACAACTTCCCCATGGTAGTCCACTATATTAAGCCACCCTTATCATGTTTTCTTTTTAATAGCATTGATGACCTTAAGGATTACTCTTTTTAGAAAATCCATCTCTCCTTCACTTCTCACTTTTGCATTCTAGTCATCTTAATTCTCATTTGCTTTTAACTACCTTTATTTGCTTCATGCTTCATCTTCTAGAACTTTCACTATTGCTACTCAATCTAATCCTTTAATGTTAGAAGATGCCATCACTTTTTAGTTACCTTTAGCTAATTCCTTCCATGTTCCTTACAACCTAATAAGCCTATTCACCCATCCATATTCAACATTTTAGTTATTACTAGTTTGAGTCCAATAGGAGAAATTATATCCTCTTGTTTGTTACCTTCATTTAAAGTGTACAAGACCTTAGTTCTAGTTATCTCAAAAAATTCTACCTACACCACTTTTCTTAGCACTTACAAAGGAAAGGATGATTCAAATGTAAGTAATGTTGAATGTATTGTATTTTGGACCTACTAGTTGTGAAAACATTTATATTGCATTCCATTATTAAAAATATCATCCTTCTTCATCTTTCTATCCCTAATATTTCATAAGGGTCAATAAATAGCTTTAGCCTTTTTTTTCTTAGCTTATATCTTTGACAACATCAACCTAGCTGCTAGATCCCTAAAAAAAAAACAAATTTTTCTCAAATTTGAGAGGTCTACTTTAGATTTTTCAATTGTGAATAACAATTGTCTTTTGGGACAATTTTTGAGTTTGGTAAGAAGGCACCAACTAAAGCCTATGTAAAAGGAATTAGGCTTGCTTAAGGTATGAAAACTCAAGTTGAAATCCTTTTATAAACCTATTCAAACATATCTTTCCAATCCTTTATACCTTTTTCACTGCTCATCTTAGAGAAGGTAACTATTTCAATTCACCTCCCAACCTAGTTGATGTTCAAAATGTCCAAATCTAGTTGAAATTCCTTTATCCCTAGTACATTCTAACCGGTTATAATCATTCTCTTCTGGCTTACAAAATCTTACCTAACACCTTAGCTTCTTATTTTGGCCTTATCCAAGGTCATCATCTAGATCTTATTAACATGAGCTTTCAAGGGTGGACCATGAAACTACTAGAAGTACTTAACATCAAAGACACTAACAAATATTTGGTTGAAAACTTAAACCTACACAACTATTCACCCTATCACGCCTGGACCTCACTCTTTTGAAGATTGGTGGTTTGTCCATACTAATAAATTATTTTGGCATGTTTGTTAATGAGAAATTAACTTGTCTCACTTCTGTGTAGACAACAAAGGCTTCAAAGAAAATATAGTTATGCATTATGATGAAATTATAGCTTTTTAATGGTGTTACAAAGTTGCATATGATTTTACATGTACAAATTTTACACTTTGGAAGGTTAAGGTGACTTTAAAAAGGAAATAAGATCCTCTTGACACTTCCTTCAAAAAGAAATTCTATAGAGCCTTTATAAGAAATTTATGGTTTTGATGTAACCTTAGTCAAACCTCCATTTAGACCTAAATTGGTACCTTTGCCGAATTCTCCATTCAACTTAGCCAAATATGTATGTAATACCCTATAGTGACCAAATAAGAATAGTAAAATACAATTAGAATGATAATTAGTGGGTTATTAATAGAAATATCCATTAATTTTAATGGATTAATTTAAAAGTAAATAGAGAATTTACAAAATCTTAAAAAGTATTTTAAATCAAAGGTTGATAGCAACTTAGAGTAAACTAGGATTTTATCTAAAAGCATCCTATGAAAATCCAAAAAGTCAATTTTGTGAAAATTTAGCAAAATTAAGATACGGTGTACAATTTCAATCAAGAACCCCAAAAAAGAAAACTTTGAATTCCAAGTCAATAGTAAAATAATTAAAGAAATGACTAGAAACTATACAAAATATGATGTGACCCTAGAGGATGCAACCACAAAGAGTAAAACCAATAGGATTAATAATGCACTCTGAAAAGTGAACTTGAAGCTTGGAGATGCTACTTAGGGCTATTTAATACGTTTTATGATGTTTTAAAACTTAGTTTATGTTATTTTATGCATTAGATCATTGTAAAATATTTTGGGCTTTAACTTAGGGTAAATGTTTTTAGGCTCATTTTTCTTTAAAACATTAACCATTTTACCTTAAATCATTTACTGTAGGATTTTGAAGCTTTTAGAAAATGGAGAAATAGGATTAGCTAAGTGTCTTTCTTTGTAAAAGTGTATTTTCTCTTGAATTTTTGAAAGAACTTGTGACTTATCAAAATGATTCATTTTTCATGGCATTGATCTTCACTAATGAAAGATTCATCCTTGTAGTGTGTTTCTTCTTCATTAATTAAAGGATTTTCATCCTTTGTTATGTGTTCATTACTTACCCTTCATATTCTTTCTTTTCCAGAGTGTGGCATGACTAGCCTTCTTTTCTTATTTTTGGATTTGTTGAATTTTGGAATGATCCATCATATATTTTCATCATTTAGTATTAGCACTTCTAATTTCATAATGAGCATTGGGTTCCTATTATTCAAGTTTATTCTCTTTAATTCAACATTCAATTCTATTTTCATAAATTTGAAATTTTGTGTTGCTTATTCTGTTGTTGGTTTTATATGTTTTCATTTCTGTTTATATTTATTAATTGCCTATTTAATTTTGAAAATTTTCCTCTTTGTTTTATTTGTCAATTTTCTATCTAATATTGAATTTCATGTCATTTACTTTTTAATTCTATTTTGTTAAATTGTCGAACTCTATTTTATTCTTTTAAAAACTTCAATACTATCCAAAATTCTTTTGAATTCTTTAATTTAGTTACTAATCAATGTGTTTACCATTTGTTTCATTAGAGTCAATTATGTGTCAAACCACTTCAATTTAATTTGGTGTGTTTAGTGTTTAGGTCATCTTTGATTTGTTTCTTTATTTAGTTTAATTTATTAGTGTTATTTTAATGTATCCTTGCTATTCACAGAGTTAACTTGGAGCTTAAAGATGCCATTTTGGCTTGATTAATACAGTTTATAATGTTTTGGACCTTAATTTATATTATTTTACGTATTAGGTCATTTTAAAGCATTTTAAATTTTAGTTTAGGATGAATAAGTTTAGGCTCATTTTACTTTAAAAATCTTAGCATTTTACTATGAGTAATTTACTATATCACTTAGAGTCATTTAGAAGTCATTTTATTAGGTTTAGGTTAGTGAATTAGTTTTAGGCCTATTTAATATCATTTAAGCCTATTTTCAATTAGGGTTTTAAAGAGTTATATAAGGAGGTTTATTCCTTATATCAAATTAGATTTTGGAGCTTTTAAAAAATAGAGAAATAAAATTAGTTGAGTGTTTTCTCTATGAGAGTGTTTTTTCTCTTAAGTTCTTGAAAGAATTTGTAACTTATTAAAGATATTCACTTTTGTTGCATTGATCTTTATTAATAAAGGATTCATCCTTGTGACATATTTCTTCTTCACTAAATAAAGGATTTTTCATCCTTTATAGCAAATTCATCATTTCTTACTATTCCCATTCTTCCTTTTTTGAAATGTGGCATGACTATTCTTCTTTTTTTATTTTTGGATTTGCTAAATTTTAGGATGATCCATCACAAATGCTCATCATTTGGTATTAGCACTTCCAATTTCACATCATAATTGTTTTTATGATTGATATACTATAAAAAGTGAAAAATTGAGATTCTTCTTGATATCTTTACAAAACATCTTATCAAATAGAGAATTATGATTTAATTTAACTAATGAAGAAAGGTAGATTACTCACTTGATCAAGTGTAATTAGTATTATAGATTCAAATAATTAAAAATATTACCAAGGATATTTTAAAGAGAATTTTAAGAGTGAAGAAGCGATCAAATTAAGCTTGAATTCTAAAAGATTTTTCTAAGTATTAATCGAGAATGATTTATTGGAAAATTAGAGACAATTTGGGTTGTAGTAATTAAAGAGGAGAATATTAGTGTTTTGATCATAAAATAATTAAAGAAATAAGGAAATTCTATATGCATGGGTGACATGGACAAGTAGAAGCATTATTATATTAGATGCTAGAATCATATGGGGAAATTAAAGAAAGAAATTATGGCTTGCACAAACACACACACACACACACACACACAGAGGATTAGCCACATGAATGCATTTAATGAGAGAATATTATGAAGGATATTATGGATTTTATTGAGATATTGTAAGATAATTTGAGATATTGGAAAGGCTATGCTATCTAAGGTGAATTGAGGGTAATTATTGCGAGAATATTTGATCAAGATAATGTTACATAAAATAATTAAAAAAAGGCTACTAATCTCTATGCCTGGAAAGAAAGAAAGCCTAAGTTTCAAGAGGTCATCATTAGATGAAAAAATTGAGAAAGATAGCGTTCTTACATGAGAAGCAATCATGAAAGCAAATTTGGAGGGCAAAAAGGGAAAGAAATCTCCTAGTATTTTACTATAAATAGGGAGAAGAACGTTAAATCAAGAAAAAAGAAAAGTGATAGTGAGAGGGAAAGAGAAAGGGGTCACAATCTTATGACCAAAAAAGAGGGAATAAAATGTATTTTTCATACTTTCTCATCCTACTTCTATATATTCTAGTAAGACTTTGAGAGATATTGGAGCTTTTGGTTTGATTTCTTGGAAGAAAGAGGTAAGGGAAAAATAAATCTATTTTGATGATTTCAATTTTCCTTCATGGTTTCAGTTAAGAATCTTCTACTAACGTAATGGTTTTTATTTTATTTATGGTGATGAAGTTTTGAATCCATAAAAGAAGGAAGTGATTTTCTTTAAGTAATCAACTAAGTGAGTGAAAATCTATCTTTTTTCTTCTTAGTTTTATCTTAAGAAATTCATGTATATATGATGTATATTATGTGATAAGTTTAGTTGCTAAAAATGCTTTCTTTAAGCACTAGGAATTAAAATGATGATGTTTTAGTTCACTTTTCTAAAAGGAAACACTTCTTAAAAAGGGCTATCATTGATATACACATTATTTTATACTAGTTTTCCCTTATATCTAGATCTTTTAGGGTGTGATTATGCTTATTTTAATGAGTTTTATTTTGGAATAAATTATAAGTTTTGGGTTAAATGGAAAAAATGACTAATTGTAAGAATTTAGCATTATTTCATATTTTTAACTATAACTTGAGATATAAACCTCCGATCGGATTGGTTTTTATAAGAATGGAAAGATAAGAGAATTTTCTACAACTTTTATATGGAGGAGCTATTTTAAACTATTAGGAATTCGGATAATTACATGCAGCAGAATTTCAAAATTTGATCCGAATTTTATCTAGGATCCATGCAAAAGGCATAAATCAATGATTAGGGTTTTATCTATTGGGCACTTGTGTTTCTATTGATCAAAACTTGAGAGTGGATGAATCAAACGTTAGCCGGAAGGTATAGCGTCTCTACAGTATCCACACAGAGTGAACAATGACCTCTTATCCTTTACGAATTTGCTAAGATGCATTTTTCTCTCTAGGATTTAGGATTAGATGTTTTCTGAGTGATTTAGGGTTCTATGGAAGTTATGAGCATGTTCTCAATGTGCTGCCCTCAAGCCCTTTTTTATAGAACTTAGACAAGTCACAATCCTAGTCCTACTATGATAATACTTCCAAAAACCTAATCACAGTTAACAACTCATCTTATTCTTATCCTAGAGATAATGAGGAGAGATAGGACTTATCTATTAATTATCTAATATTAGATAATATTATCTCATAATATAAATATCTTAATATTAGATAATTGCATATAGTTATCAAATATCAAAATAATATTATCTCATAATATATTTATCTAATATCTGATAATGTAATTATTTGATATTACTTTAATATCAAATAATATCATATATATATATATATATATATATATTACGTGAATAACACATTATTATTTTTAATAATAATATATATGCACGAAAATAAGTCCAATTAATTGGATATTAATATAATTAAAGTTTAATTAATTATTGTCTTATTCCTACTCCTTTTATGTGACCTGTAGGTTCTTACTACGTTGACAATGACTCATTATTGAGCCATAGATAGTGAATGATATCTAGCAATACATCACTGTCACTCAAGTAGTAAGAATATATGTGATTCGACATCCACCTAATACATGATTAACGTTTGCATCATAATCCTTTTGTAATAATATCCAAATTGAATTTGAGGCATGGAATGTGTCATCCTCGTCAATGTTCAATTTATATTTCTTGATACTGAGTAGACTTAAAATAAATTATTAATATTACATATTAATCCAATTAAGCATGGCCATGCATTTCTAAGTCTCACTCTATCAAGGGACCCAAGGATATTTCTCTTTTATACAAGAGTAGCAAAATCTCATCTACATCACTCACTTCCCTCTGCATCATTCATGACACACTCAATCAATCTCCTATTCGTCATCCTGATTAAAGGTGATATAGGACAATATTAAAGTGAGTAATTCCTCATGTAAGGAACCATAGTGACTTTAGGTCAAAGGTTTATGTGTATTTGTGATCATATAAGAATAACTTATGATACGTCTATCCATGCAATATTCTCATAATGGGTCAGTCTAGTACATTGTTCACTAACAATGTACTCATATATTGACTTGATATCATATATCCATGATTCGTAATCATCAGTCACTATACATGCTAATCTCGATATATTATTACTATCATTTTTGTAATAATACTTGACTAGGGACATTTTAGGAATAGCGAAACTATTCCAAGGATAATTATTATATTAAATTATAAATCGTGCAGAATAATAATAAAATTATGAAAATAAAATATAATAATTAAATTGCCTAAAATAAAATATAATACATTGTGTATTATTTCAATCATCTATATGATTAGTTCCTAGGATACATACTAACACAAACATCTAATGGGTCGAATTTAGCCATAAATCTAGTCCAATAGTGCTATTTTAATACATTGAGCTTGACCATTCTTCATTATTTGACCAATAACTCAAATTTTAAGAGTCAAAATTGCAAAATTATGGTGCCTCAAATTAGCTAAGGCCTAAATTAACCTATTTCTAGGCCTTCAGGAGCCAAGGTGATGTTATTTTGAAGATGGAAAACTAGCCTTAACAAGAATGACGAGAACCATATAATATTTTACCTATTTTAGTATTTGGGTCATAATCTAGGTTATAGGCCTCTAAATTGTAAAAAGTTTAGTTCATTACTTGCTTGTTGCATCTTAATGGAGCTAAATTAAGAGGATATATAAAGGCTAACATTTAACTCTAGAGAAGCAATTTAGAATTCAACATTTAAGAGTTTTCTTCTTTTTTGTGTTTTGAGCTTTTCAAGCCATCAATGATTAAACTCTTTTCTTCTAATTCAAGGAATTTGGTACATTCTTTTTAATTGATTTTGAGACCTTATCCCTCATCTTTTATACTTAGTTAATTATCTTTTTTATTTATTTTTTTAATAATTGCATAAATAGTTTTCTAGAAAGGATCCTTTAATTGATTATTTGTATGATTAAGCTTTGAAGTGGTTAATTGGGTTGTTTTTGCACTTTTAAATTGATTCAATTAGCTGCCATTTGATGGATGAAATAGAAGGTAGACTTTGTAATTTGCACATCGATGGGATTATTTAGTTTATTTTAGTTGAATTTCTCTTATTTTTTTACTCTATTTTAATTTTGATTAGCTTCAATTAGTCTTAATAAGAATTGGATTAATTAATTGTGTTTAGTTCTTTAATTTTAATCACATTAAAAAGAGAATTTAAGAATAATGGTAGGCTTCCAAGTTATTTTCATCAATTGAATAGTTAATTAAGTATTGCTTACATTTTATGGTTAATGATAAATTAATATATTAATGTACACTCCTTTGAATTGGAATTCTTCTTACTATAAGTAAATTTTACTTTTTATTTTCTATTTTCAATTTTCAATTCATATGATTGTTATTTCTTGCTACCTAATTTTGTTTTTCTTGCATTGTAAAATCTTCTTCCTTTCATAACTAAATTGAAAGTAAACTGAAGTCTAATCTTTATAAGTTTGACCTGATTCACTTTTACTACTATTCTATGAATTTGGATTAATTTTGTTATGTTATGACATGCATTAAAATTTTGGTGCCACTGCCAGGGATGAGATTATGCAATTTACCTTTAATTTGGTTATCTTTCTTGACTTGTTCTCTAGTTTTTAGTGTTTTTCAGGCTTGTCAATCATTTTGGGTAATAAAATTTGCTATGGAATTTGGGGATAAAACTTTCTAATTTAAGGTTTTTCAACATTTTGAGCAAGATTAACCCTCGACCCTATCATTTTTCAGTTAAAAAATGTTGTTTAGTACTATATTTTCCATTTTTTACTATTATTTCTAATTTCTAATTTTTTTTATTCAATTCTTGTTCTTCTTGGTGTATGAATTGTTCTTTCCATAATTTTGACCTATATTTTGATTTGAAAAGTGTGAAGAACTTTCATAAATTAAGAGGTTAAAATAAAAAAAATATAGCTTTTGTAAGGTGCATTTAGAATTTAGTAACAATAACAACAATTTTTTAAGTTGAGCCCACTTGTTAGTTAACAAGTTGTAAGGTAGATGCAAGCAGCTTAAGTATGTGATTTGTTTTATATGGCTACACATCTTTATAATATGTGTAAACTCCCTCACTCATTAATACCTTAATCCTCATTAAATAGGTAATTAATGCATACTAATTTGCCTTCTACTCTAAGCTAGCTCACAATACCTCAAATTTCTGTATTTCATACAATATAGGCAAGGGTCATGTAATTATGCCAAAAGTTCAACTTACAAAACACACATCCATCACTTACAATATCACTAACTATATAATCATTTTTAATACAACTTAAAAACTTTATTCTCCTTTGTCAAGAGGGCCTTTAGAAGCATCACCTGGAATGGTTAGTAACAATACAGAAACATAAGAAATAGAGTTTCCCAATAGCTAGCTATTACTATAAAGAAAAAACATATCAAGCCATTCCAGATCCTTAAGCAAATAAAATATACATTTCAAAATCAATTAATCATTTATCATCTCCTTCCGTACCATTGTAAGAAATGTGCATCACACATAGCAATCATCAAGCCCATTTAAGGACTCATATAGATATCCAGATGGCCATCACAGATAATCGTACCTAGGCCTCATATACAGCAATTTCACTGTCTTCCCGGGGTATTCAAGCCGCAGGCCTCACATACAGCATTTCATTGTCTTCCTAAGGTATTCGGGCCATAGGTACCGCACACAGCAATTTCATTATCATCCCGGGGAACTCGGGCCATAGGCCTCACACACAGCAATTTACTATCTTCCCGGGATGCGCACACAGCTATTTCATACACATTCCATACAATGACATAATATACAGAAAATCATGTAAATAGAAAACAGAGCTTAAGAATAAAGCTAGCTACCTTTTATAAGCTTCCAATAGTGATGTTTCCTTTACCCTCACTTAAAAACTTCTTTACAATTCCTCTTGCCTTTCCAACTTGTCACTCCTTAGTCTACATAAATACACATCATAGTTCCTATTAGAACATCATCATTTTCCTTAAACCTCATGTATTCTTCACTTCCTCCACATTGATAAATGCACTTAAGTTCTATGTGTTTCATCATTCATTTACTTAGTATTTGTACAAATTGATTGAAAAGGATACTTAGATGCTCTATATTTTATTTTCAGGCTTTGAAATGACACGTATATGCATTAGAAAAGGATTTGGAGACAAAACCGTGCAAATCGTGAAGAATCGAAACCAAATTGTTCACTTGACAAAGAACACGGGGTATGGGAACCCCGTGTTTAGGGTTGTGCTTCTTTCTGGATTACTTCGAGGCTTCACTGGATTGCTCAGAGAAGAACACGGGGGTAAACACGGACCATGTCATACCCTGTGTATCTTACTGCCCTTCAGTTGTGAGGTAAACACGGGGAGTGTCGCACCCCGTGTAACATACTGATCAGCCTTCGTTAAAGAACACGGGGTACAACACGGGACGTGTTATACCCCGTGTACATTACCAATCTTCCAAAAACACAATTTAAATGGCTAAATCTCCTTCCCTCCTTCTTTTCCACATTCATGGTTTTGGCTTCTCAAAAGGGAAGTTTCATACACACTTTCATAATTCAAAATTTCATCTTCCATAGGCTTCATAATTCATAAGAATCGTCTTAATTTCATCAATTTAGCCAAATTCCAAACAAATCATGCCAAATCCACACATGCACCATTATGCCTCTAAAATCCTAGTGTGTACATCATGGTTTCTTGTTATTTTTACACCAAACCAAATCCATAGATCAACATAACAACATCCAAAACACCATTAGACATGTTCAATTCATCCAAAACTCCATGGTCAACTACCCTTGACCACACCAACATCAAAATTTCAAGAAACTAAAAAGAGTACATTAAAGAGCTTTTAGAGGAGAACATTTTTACCTCTTGCTGCAACTTGAAAATCCTCACTTAGAGCTCACCAAACTTGATCAAACTTGAGCTTTCTTCAATCTAAACACACCAATAGATAGAGCTTGATGAGAAGAGCAACTTTCCCTTCTACAACTAAGCCTAATTCTCACTATATTTAAGTGAAAAAGTCAAAAGAAGTTTTCTCTCTCTCCCTTCTCTCTCTTGCACGTTTTTGGTGCTTTCATGGAGGTGTTCTACGGCTTGGAGAAGAAAGGAAAAGGAAGAAGAGCTTTCATGAAGCTTCAAGGGTATTTTGGCCATTTTTTAAATTTCAAGGGTATTTTGGCCATTTTTTAAATTTCCAAGGGTATTTTAGCCCCTTTTCACCAATTAGTAAGGCTATTCTTGCCATTTTTTTCTAATAATGACACTTGTCATGTGTCTATTGGTCTCACTAAATAAAATCACATATTACACCCTAAAATCTTGGTTATTCATATTAGATCCCAAATTCTTGGTTATTTACACTTTAACCACACCCAATTTTGCACTTTTGTAATTTAGTCCATAGGGTTTCTGTCTATTTAAAATTTCTTGCACTATCAAACTTAGATAACTTCCCTTTTTAGGGTTTTCTAATCTCCTCTGATCATCTATATTGTTTAGAGAAATTAATTCTTTTCCTACTATCCTTTTTCCTTTAAAATTTCGTTTACCTTTACACTTAATTCCTTTCAACTTAAGATTCACCCCTCAAGCTAATTCAAACGTGCTCTTCATTTCTACAATCTTAGAATTTAGAAATTCAAATGATAGAATTAAAAATTCAGGACATTACAATATGTGTCCAGAACTTCAAAGATATGATTTGTTCTAACCATTTTATCTAGTGGAAAGATTTCTAGGCCCACCCTGGTGCTATTATTCTTCATATTCTAATCCCTATAATTCAAGTCAGTAAGATCATTCAATTTTAGTTATAACAACCAAGTGGGTCACAATCAATATTAACCTTCTACTTAAGATTATCTATCAATGTATGGATCTCAAACTTCAAGGATGGAACTTAAGAAACTTATTATGTAATTTGAGTAGAAAACTATGCAATTCAAAACAAAAGAGACTACAATTCTAACAAGAGATAATGGTAGACATAAAAAATTTAGAGGCTCACATAAGCCCACTTACTCTATCTACTAGCAAGTTAGAGATGTTAGTGTATATGCCTTAAAATCAATCATATTGATGATAGTAAATTTGAATCGTATTATTTTAATGGCAATTCCAATTATCATATTTATACATATATTGTTTGCATAATATATTTAATTATGATAATAACCTTAGAATAATTATATTCTTAAATGTCCCTAGTCATATATCATTGAGGATTAGGTTGCTTTGATATGTTAAGACTAGCATGTGTGGTGACTTATATGAGATATTAAGTCTACACATGAGTACAAGTTAGAGAACTTGTATACTGGACTAACCCACCCTAAGAACACTACATGGATCATTATATGATATCATAAGTGATTCTTATTGATCATTATTAATATGGTCCTTTGACATGAGATCGCCAAGGTTTTCTACATGTGAGTTTCATATTTTGATACTACTCTATGTCACTCATGGTTGAGTGAATGTAAAGGTAGTTATTGGATATATCACATATCATGCAGAGGAATTTGTGTGATCAAGATGGAATTTGTAGGAGGAACATATATTGTCCCCTTGATTAAGTAAAGTTGAGAAAATGCATGGCCATGCTTAGATGAATTGACATGGGATGTCAATTACATTTGCTTCAGTTAGCTTACTTAAAAATCAAGAAACCTTTGGATTGGGCTATACAGGAATGACACAGTCCATATCTCATACTCAATCTAGATATTTAGGATAAAAGGACATAGATGATGATCACATGCAAATGTTTAGTCAAATTACTGACTTTCTCATTACTTGAGTAACAATGATGTGTTGCTAGACATCGCTCATTGTTTATGATCATTAATATGATTAATGATCATTACTAATGTAATGAGAGCTTGTAGAGTTGTACACTTAGAGCTTAGTGGATTTGAAATTGATGGACCAAATTATTTGAGCCTAATATTTGGGAATTTCATATTATAATTATAAGGCCCAATAATAAGCCTATAATTATACATGGAACAAAGCCCAATTAGTTAGGATTTTTTGTGCATCTATTGAAATAGGCTTGTTAGATAATAATACATAATTATTCACACATCCCCAACATAGAAAAACCTAGCAGCTCCTTTGAACCCTTAGAGGGCATAGTTAGCACTAAGAAACGAAAAGAGGTGAATTCCAATTAGTGAACGTGAGACGTTTGTTGGTGATTCGTAGGTTCGTGTGGATACCTCAAAGTCTTCGACTGAAAGGAAGTCAAAGAGGTGATTAACGAACAAGTCCTTGAGTCATCGGAAAAGTATTGATTGAATCTTATTCTAATCTAACGTTTTGTATGGATTTGTTAGCTGGGATCGGTTAATTTCGTTATCCTTGTTTAGATCCTGATCCCAACAAGAGAGTCACTATGCAAGTTAATTGCCTTTCACTTTATCATGATGGTTATCAAAATTAGCATAAAGATGTTTATTTAATGCTAGCATGCTAACTAGATATGTTTACAAACCTCTAATACTCTTATACACTTATTAAATTATTATTGTAAAAAAAAGAAGACATCTAAACTTAGAAAACAAATTGTATCTAAACTTAGAAAATAAACTACTTACATTATAAGTTTATGAGTTATATATATATATATATATATATATATATATCCTAAAAATTATTTATATGGGCATATAATTCACAAAAGATTTCAAATGATATAGATTGAACCCAAATCGGAAAGTATCCCATAGATGTCATGGAGAAATTAGAAGATTATTAATTTGCTATCTTGACTTCATGATTAGTACTTGTAATTAATTTAACACAATAAAAGAGTGAGTATGAAATATACTAAGTAAGTAGTTACTCATCACCTTATACAAAAAATGTTTTCACCATAAAAGATTTGCCTTATCTTAGCATATAATTCCTAACTAGTATCTTATAAGGAATTTTTCTTATACATAACATTGGTGCATTTTATTATAGAAAATGGCAATAGTAAGTATATAAGTAGCACCTTATATTTTTAGTCTAATCTTATTCCTTGCCACCCTAAGCTTAAAGCCACCAATATTCTTCCTCTATTACTAACCACTCTTCTCCTTCTTTACGAAGGATGTCATATATTCCCCTCCTAATTTATAATAATCAATAATGAGATATTAAAACATTATGTATTTATTTCATAGACATAGCTAAATACCCACCATGCCATAAATATTTTATGTATTATATCATTATGTCATATACATTTAAATTCCTTCTTAATAATTCTTAAAGAATTTCAAGCAAATTTGTATATATATCATAGCTTGGAGGCTTTTTTTGTGCTTCTGAATTCATTCTAAATTTTACCACAATTTGTTTTAATATTCCTAACATATCATTGCACAAGATACAATAATCAAATTTTGCAAAAAACCTCCATGGATACTGTACACTTAGAACCTAAAGGAGGAATTCAAGAATAGGATAGCACAGGGGCACATCTAATTAAAGTCCTTTTTTACTAATCAAATGGAGTTCAATTGTTACCAAAATTTGTCACAATATTACTAACACATTATATGAAAGATAACTTGAGTGTTATACAAATAATTTGGTGATTTTATCAATGTATCACATGCAAGAACTCAGATTAGGCAAATTTGGATAGCTTCAGAGCTGCTGAAACAAAGTTACCACTTAGGCAACCAACTTAACTTTGATTTCCTGCCAAATTTTGCCACAAGCTTAATAATATCTTGAATGACATATCCTAGGAGTTTCATGTTAGAAATTCGGATTATCACATGCAGCGGAATTTCAAAATTTTGATCCGAATTCTACCTAGGATCCATGCAAAAAGCATAAGTCAATGATTAGGGTTTTACCTATTGGGCACTCGTGTTTCTATTGATCAAAACTTTAGAGCGGATGAATCAAACGCTGGCCGGAAGGTACAGCGTCTCTATGGTATTCACACGGAGTGAACAATGACCTCTCACCCTCCACGAATCTGCTAGGATGCGTTTCTCTCTCTAAGAATTAGGATTGGATGTTTTTTGAGTGATTTAGGGTTTATATGGAAGCTTTGAATGTGATTATAAAAGTGCTACCCTCTAATCCTTTTTTATAGAACTTAGGCAAGCCATAATCCTAGTCTAACTAGGATAATGCTTCCAAAATTCTAATCACACTTAACAACTCATCTTATCCTTATCCTAGAGATAATGGGGAGAGATAAGACTTATCTATTAATTATCTAATATTAGATAATGATATTATCTCATAATATAAATATCTTAATATTAGATAATTGCATATAGTTATCAAATATCAAAATAATATTATCTCATAATATATTTATCTAATATCTGATAAGATAATTATTTTATATTACTTTAATATCAAATAATATCTCATAATATATATATATATATATATATATATATATATATATATATATATATAAAACGTGAATTTATTATTCTTAATAATATATATGCACGAAAATAAGTTCAATTAATTGGATATTAATATAATTAAAGTCCAATTAATTATTATCTTATTTCTACTCCTTTTGTGTGACCCTGTAGGTTCTTACTACGTTGACAATAACTCATTTATTGAGCCATAGATAGTAAACAGTATCTAGCAATACATTACTGCCACTCAAGTAGTAACAATGTCTGTGATTCGACATCCACCTAATACATGATCAACGTTTTACATCATAACCCTTTTGTAATAATATCCAAATTGAACTAGAGGCATAGAATGTGTCATCCTCGTCAATGTTCAATTTATATTTCTTGATACTGAGTAGACTTAAAATAAATAATTAATATCACATATTAATTCAATTGAGCATGGCCATGCATTTCTAAGTCTCACTCAATCAAGGGGCCTAAGGATATTTCTCTTTTATACAAGAGTAACAAAATCTCATCTACATCACTCACTTCCCTCTGCATGATTTATGACACACCCAATCAATGCCCTACTTGTCATCCTAATTAAAGGTGACATAGGACAATATTAAAGTGAGTAATTCCTCATGTAGGGAACCGTAGTGACTTCAGGTCAAAGGTTCATGTGTATTTGTGATCATATGAGAATAACTTATGACACTTTCATCCATGCAATATTCTCATAGTGGGTCAGTCCAGTACATTGTTCACTAGCAATGTACTCATGTATTGACTTGATATCATATATCCATGATTCGTAATCATCAGTCACTATACATGCTAGCCTCGATGTATTATTACTATCCTTTTCATAATAATACTTGACTAGGGGCATTTTAGGAATAGCGAAGCTATTCCAAGGATAATTATAATATTAAGTTATAAATTGCGCATAATAATAATAAAATTATAAAAAACAAAATATAATAATTAAATTGCCTAAAATAAAATATAATACATTGTATATAACTTCAATCATCTATATGATTGGTTCTAGGACACACACCAACATTTCATAATTTTTCTCTTTCATTTGATAGGTCAAATAAATTGAAACCCAAGACTAACCGGTCTAGGGTTTTGAAATGGACAAAATTGAGTGTTTCACTATTAACTTATCTTATCATTCACCTAAAATTTTTCAAAAATTCTTAAATTCATCTACATTTATACTAACACTAAATACGATCATAAAATTTTAAATATTAAATTTTAAAAATTTCCTAAACCTAAGTTACACTAGGTACTCTAAACCCTTAGTTCAAAACCACATGAGAGAAGTTGATTTCATTTCCACAAATTCTTATCTCCATTTCTCCTACATAAGTTTTAATAAATCCTTTTTTCATCATTCACAACATAAACTTACCAACAAAATATGATCATAATATCATTTAAATAACTTCAAAATAGACCATATAACATTATACCACAAATAGTAAAATAGAAAATACAAACTATCAATAATATCATTTTCTACTTAAGAAAACCCAAGAATAGAGAAAAGTTACCACTCACCAAATTTTTTAACCCTTTTGGACAACAAGAGGAGGCTTTATAACAATAAATCAGAATTTAGAAATTTAGAAGAGAGGAAATCATAATTTCTTAGAGAAGACAATAGAAGATCCCAATTTACCTTGTACAGTTTTGATGATGTAAATTGAAGGACCTCTTAGAACTAAAAGATGACTTGAACTTTTCACAAAAAACCCTTTCCTTGCTCTTGATTTTCTAGCCAAAGAAGTAAAAATTTTCTTCAAAATTGGCTAGCCAATTATATATATAACTCTAAAAACCCAAAATAAAAAAAAATTCTATTCATTTATTAATTTGTCTTCAATTTAAAAAAAAATCTTCAAACACTTGGAGGGGCTGGCTGGATGTCCAAAAGGTAGGGGAAGTTCATAAAATAATTACCCTATAACCAATAAAATTCATCCACTTAAAGTAGGTAGATAGGATTTATTACAAAATAACCCCTAATTTTACTTTTTTTCACTTAGATCCTTAGCTTCTTTTAGAAGCTCGGGCCCATGTTTTTAGGCCTCAAAAATCAAATTTAGGCCTTCAAAAATTAGGCCAAACCAACCCAAGACCAATAAAAATTAACCCTTTAAAAAGACCAAAAGGGTTTATTATAATTCAACCCTAAATTTTTTATTTTCTTATATTTTTACCCCTAAACTTTCAAATATTTTTGGGCCTTCATTTTCTGGACTTTTATACCTATTTTTGGGCCTAACAATTTAATTTAGATTAGCCCAAAGGTTTTTTTAAATTAATTTGCTATTAGCTCAAATCCTCATTTTTTGATTTATTTGAGTTTTGAAATTTTTACAAATTCTTAAATGAATCTTCCTAAATCTATTATTAGATCTTTAATTTAATTTTTATCTATTATGATGCATATTAAAATTTCCATAATTTTTCTAGTTAAGCTCACTCGCAAATTACGTTTATGATTTCTTAAAAATTCGTCTATTTTTCTTATCAAATTTTCTAAATCAGAATTTTCTAGAGAAATTTTGCTTGATACTTCTTATCCTATTTTGGGATATCACAAGTCTCTCCCCTTCAAGAATATTCATCTTGAAATTTTCAAAATATTGTAACAATATATGAACTTATTAACAAGTTGTGGAATGGTTGTGAAAAGAAAGCTTATCAAATAAGTTTGCATATTTTTCTTTCATGTCCTTCTCTAATTCCTAGGTTGCCTCTTGAGTTCCATGTTTCTCCTATATTATCTTGACCATGGAAATTTCCTTGGTTTGCAATTTATTTATTTGTTAATCAACTACTTGAATAGGTTGTTCTTCGTACCGTAGTTTTCAGTCTAATTCTACTAGTATCTCCTTTAGTACATGAGATTCACTTAGAATATATTTTCTTATCATGGACACATGAAATACCATGTATATCACTTTCTTGCTTTTTAGTTATTCAAGTTGATATGCAACTCCTCCATTTCATTTATTAATTCTATAAGGACTTATATATCTTGGTGATAGTTTTCCCTTTTTACTGAATCTTATCACCCCTTTCATAAGTGTTCCTTTCAAAAACACCTGTTCACCTTCCTGAAATTATAATGCCTTATGTTTATTATTTGCATGTGATTTACGGACTTTGAGTCACTTGTAAACGCTCTCTAATTATTTGTACCTTAGTAATAGCATCTTCTATAAGATCAGGGTCAATATCCTTACTTCGCCTAGTTCGAACAATCCAATGGGTGACTTGCACCTTCTACTATACAATGCTTCAAATGAAGCATCTGTATGTTAGTATGGTAACTGTTATTATAAGAAAATTTCATTAATGGTAGATACTTGTCCCGACTTCTTTCAAATTCAATTATATAGGCTATGAGTATATCTTCTAATGTTTAAACTGAATAGGGACATTGCTGATGTGGCTCCACTTCTTTAATAATGTAGAGTTGAATTAGTAATAATGTGACATAACTCAAATGTTCTTGAATAGTCTCCTTCAAGCTTACTTCCTTGTGATTGACCCCTTTAAATTCACATTAGAAACTCTTAAAATTGCTAGATAAGTTAAATGAATCCCTAGCGGTAAATACACTAGTAGGCGAGATAATGCTAATACCCATGGTGTTAATAATTATGTAGTTCGAATAGATAATCATCCTACCTTGGTTAATTTGATTATGTTGAAAATGATGAATTATGATATCATTCAAGGAATGGATTGGTTATCTAAGTACCATGCTTGTGGAGATTGTCATTACAAAAAAATTACATACTAATCAGAGAACGATAGAGTCCAAATCTTTCAAGGTGAAAAGAGGCAAGGATGCCTACCCTTATGTTATGTACAAAGGTTAGAAAATAGACTTAATTATATAGTCTAACTTTACTTTTAGTACATTTAGTTCATAAAATGCCTAGTTGTGATGAAAATGTTGAATATGATACTCAATTGCATATTTAGATGGCAAGTGCTACAAAGAGCATTAATGCTGAGTTAAAAAAAAGACATGAAGCTGAATGGCAATAATTATAATATATGGTAACAAAAGATCCAGTTCATTCTTATGGAACAAGATGTCTTGGATGTCATAACCAAAATGGTTGAAAAACCTTTAATCAATGCTCCTTAGATAGAGTATGATGCTTTCAAAAAGAATGACACCACAGCATGCATCACTTTGCTTAATACAATGGCTGATGATCTTATGGTGGAATTCTCCATACTTGAAAGTGTTAAAACCATATGGGACAAGGTTAAGGAAAAGTATGGATCTATTTCTTTTGAGAAACAAAGAGTGTTAATTCTAAGTTTTGATAAAGAAGCTAGAAAATAATTTTTTTAACAAGGGAAGAAGAATCTTCTAGTGTGAAGTTCAAGAAAAATGGAAAGTGCAAAAACTAAAAATAAAGCAAAGTTAAATGCTTTTGTTGTGATAAAAGAGGATATTTTGCCAAAGAGTGCAAAGAGCCTAAGGTACAAAATTCTTCCACTTCTTTTGCACATATTTTATCATGTAGTTTTATAACAAATCAAACTCTTTGTAGGTTGTGATTTCGGTGCCATAGATCACCTCATGAGGAATTGTGACCTATTTGTGCAACTTTGCAAGATTTCTCAAGGGATAAAGTTTGTTGACGTAGGAAATAATGCAAAAATGGAAGTGGAAGGAATAGGGACTTACAAAGTTCCTATAAATAATGGAAAGAATTTAGTTTTTATAGATTGTTTATACATACCTATGATTTGTAGAAACTTGGTTTCTGTAACATGTTTATAACATTTTGGATACTGCTTGGATTTTTATGGTGATGTACTTAATATTTATTTTGGTAATGATATCCTATGTACTTGTTCTTTAAGTGATGGTTTATTTGTATTGAATACAATTTCTAGCAATTATAGTTCAAGTAGTTGTCTTATAATCGAATCTGATGAAAAAAAGATTTGGCATGCAAGGTTAGGGCATATAGGGCAAGATAGGATGAACAAGTTAGCTAAAAGTGGTTTTCTTGGTTCCATATTAAAAGTAACCCTCCCAACATGTGAATTTTGTCTCATGGGTAAAGTAACTAGAAAAACTTTTAGGAAAGCATCACATAGTAAGAATCCATTACAATTAATTCATTCTAATTTTTGTAATCCCATGAATATGATATCTAGACAAGGATTTAGATCTGTTCTCACTTTCACAGATGACTATACAAGATACACCCATGTCTATCTCCTTAAGTATAAAAGTGGAGCATTAAAGTGCTTTGAGACTTATGTACTTTAGTGGAGAATCAATTAAATAAGAAGATTAAGTCATTTAGGACTAATCAAGGTGGTGAGTATATGTATAAAGAATTCAAGAATTTGTGTGATAAGAAGTGGATAATTCAACAATTATCTATTCTTAACACACCTCAACAAAAATAGAGTGGCAGAAAGAAAGAATAAAAGTCTCATGGATATGATGAGAGCCATGATGGTAAAGGCTAACATGGAAAATTCCTATTGGGGAGATTTGTTTCTCATTGCTATTTATATACTTAATAAAGTGCCATCCAAATAAGTTGAAACTACTCCTTATGAGTTGTGGTTCAATAAAAGGCTAGAGTTATGTCACTTAAAGCCACGGGTCTGTGTAGCTTATGTCCATATACCAAATTACAAATTTGGTATGCTAGAACCAAGAGAGAGGAAATGCATCTTCCTTCAATATTTTGAACACTCCAAAGGGTATATGTCTAGTGAGTTGGAAAATAAGGGTAGTTTTGATGAATTCAAATCAAGGGATACAACATTCTTAGATAATGAATTTCCTAAGAAAGGAAATATTAAGAATGAAAGTTCTTAAGAAGAATTTAATGAATTTGAATTATCTAGCATAAGTGATATGTTAATATCATCTTCTTTGATTAGGAGGGATGTTGGGATGATTGAAAAGTTAGAGGTTCCAATGGTTCATCATCACTAAGAACATCATATGGAGGATGATAATAATGATCAAAATAGTAATGGTGATCCAGAGCAAGTCCTAATGAATGAGGAAGTGTTACCTTAATAAGAGCCTATTGAATATACAAATACACATGATGAGTCCTTAAATCTTCCAAATTTACATCATTTATCACGAAAGTTCAAACCGCCAAGCAAGTGGTGGATATTAGACAAATATGAGGCTTATAAAAGCACAATTGAGGTTAATGAACCTAAAAGTGTAAAAGGCTCTTAATGGTTTAGATTCTAAAAAATCGATGCTTATAATGCAAGAAGAATTAAACTCAAAATATGCCAATAGGGGTTTGGGATTTAATGGATCTCCCTTAAGATTGAAAGGCCATTAGGAATAAATGGATTCTCAAAACAAAGAGGAGATGAAAAACATTCCTTACCTTAATGCCATTGGATATCAAATACATGTCATGTGGTGTACATAGCCTAACATTAGTTAAGCTGTAGGCTTGTTGGCTCATTATTCATCAAATTTAGACCTTGAGCATTGGAAGTGTGTAAAAAAGATCTTTTGGTATCCTAAGGGAACCATAGACAGGTTATGTTACCAAAGTGGCATGTTAAAATTACAAGGGCACACTAATGCTGGTTGGATTGGAGATAAAGATGATTGCAAATTTACATCAAGTTATATTTTTCTACTTAATAATGTTGCTATCTCTTGGAATAGCAAAAGCCAGACTTGTACGACTTTATCCACGATGGAAGCTGAGTTTGTGGCTAGAATAGCTAGCGTATAAGAATCTTTATGGCTTGGATTTTTCCTTAGTCATTTAGGTTTTGTAGAACTTAATAATAAACCAATAACCATCTATTGTGATAGTATGGTAATCTTGGCTTGCACAAAGGATCCAAAATATCATAGGAAGAACAAGCACATAAAGATTAAAAATAATTTCATTTAGGATGCAATTGAAGAAAATGAAGTTCACACAGAATACAATCCTAAGGGCCAAATGATTGTGAATTTTTTGACTAAACCAATATCATTATCATTGTTTACAAAGCATGTAAAGGAAATGGACCTTTGTAGATTGTAACATTATGAAATCTTCATGTTTATCATTTCGTACTTCCATTTTATGAAAAATTGTATTGAATTTTATGAGAGATTCGATTCATTTTTGCCATACTTATTGCATATTCTATAATCACAACAAAGAAGGAAAAATTAAGATATGTTGAACATAGGTTAAAGGATAGGTTCTCTCACACGAACAATTTGCTTCTATTCTTTGTGTAAGAATAGAAATGAGATCACTCAAGTGAATAAAAAAATAGACTATTCTATTTTAATATTGAGTAGGAATTATGAGTTATTCCAGGGGAGTTACATGTCTAGCTTGTAACTACTTGAGTATTTGGATCGCCTTGATTTAAATAATCAAAGATGAGGTAATGTTTAATTTATTGCACATGTATGGCCACACATATGGTAATGTAATAAACCTATGTAGGTGTGGGTTCTCAAGAGTGAGAACTCATGTTTAATCAATGTTTTTGATTAATTGACACCAATATGGTAATGTATTAAACAAACACTACTAATATTAATTATTCTCCAGTGGGAAATCATAATATTTTACTCAAGTGGGAATTTTATTAGAAGAGACATAAAAAAATGATTTAAGGGGTAGAATGACAACTTCCTTTATGGGATAAATCATTTAGTTGTGTAGACACTACTATATAACCGAAACAAAGAAAAACAAGAGTGTTATCCCTTGCCCTCTTATGTGTGAGTTTCTTTAGCTGATGCTTTTAATGACTATTAACTGTTATTTAATGTTTTGAATTATGTCATTTGCTTTGATGGCAAGTACTGACAGACTAGTAAAAATACAGTTGGGAGGAACCCATTCAAGCAAGTGTATAGTTGAAAACACTAAATAATTAGTGTAAAAAAGAAAGACTTTATAAGATACAAATGTTGTTCATACTTGAATAATGGCCATGCATATTACTTTGTGTAATATGGATTTGAGTATGAAGTGACTCAAAGAAAAATAAGTAGTTAGCGTTTGGTACAGTTAATATTAATTAAAAAGGGATTGAACATATCTAGACTATGTATAAAAAAATATTAGGGCATCACAGGCATTGCTGAATGATTTATGAATCATTTAGCATATGATGACTTATGAGTCATTATTAGGTTGACAATCATGATAGGTCATGAATCGAACAAGGATTGAGGAATAAAATCTCCTATGTACACATAACCATTGCATAAGTGAGATGAACTCAATTAAATGCCTAAGGTCACATAACCTACTTGCAAATCTGTCTTGTATAGAATAATATAATCTTAAAAGTGTTTTTTGTTTTTTCACTATTGAAAATATTAAGTATGTCTTGTGCAAATAGGAGTTTGTAGGAATTTTTTCAGACATTAATGTCAAATGCACAAGTACAACTTATTACTAAGTCAATCTAGCATAAGTAGGAGCTGTTGGATTTATGTGAACATGTACATGCATCTAAATCCCATAAATGCACAAGAATGACTTAATAGGTTTGACACATTGGTAAAATAAGTAGAAACAAGCTTAATAAAGCTCAACTCAGCTCATAAATAACTCAAACTAATCCGAGCAAGCTGGATTAGTTGAAGTTAGCTTATAAGTGTTCATGACTAGCTTACCTTAACTGAAACTAGCTGGATAAGTGACATTCAACTAAGGTAGAGCAACACTAGTAAATGTAGCTAGGTGGACTAGATGATGTGGCATAAACATGTGACACATCATCACCATGTGGATTAATGGAAAGATGACAAGTGTCATCATTAGATTGTCAACAAGTGTCACAATTTAAATATTACCAACATGAAAGGTAGTTATTACCTGCCAATAATTATTTCCCTTCATTGAACTCACATGTCTCTTTAAGAGGTAGTGACCTTTTGTAAGGAGACATTTCCTTTCAATGAAGTGATATGTCTCTTCTAATGATTGTGACTATTTATGAAGAAACATTTAGCAGCCTATAAATAGGCCATGTGTGTGGCAATTTGTGCTACAATGGATATACATAGAATTCAAAAGAAAAAACATTCCTCCCATCAATGGTCACTTTCTAGTAAGATCTAGTTTTGATTTACACAAAATTTTGCAAGAAAGGTGGTGAATAAGTGCTTATTTCCACTTTAATAAAAGTTGGTTGCAAGTCTAGCCTTCGGTGATTTAGTGTGTTCTCTCTTCCATCACATTCAATTGTTGTATATTTAATTCTATGGAGGACAGGTATGTATCCATGATCCTATGATTGGTTATGGAATTGCCTATGGACATGAACAGTGTAAAGAAAAACCCGTAAATAATACCATGAACAATAACTAGAAAATGAAAAGAAATTAAACCTGAATCTAGGAACCTTGCTCTAAATACCAAATAATGTAAAATTATGTTGGATTTATTCCAAATTAGATACAATCATAAAAAAAGAAGGGTATTCTCGTCATACTTCAGAAAAGAGAAAGAAATTGGAAGCAATAAAAAATATATTTCACGCCACAAAGGTTGACCTTTGATAAGTCTTCAAGTTTATATAAGAACTTAGAGAGAAAACCCTCATAAGCAATTAGATTACATTCATCTCAAAAGTCTAAAATTTTCTAGAATAAAGAACAAGCCTCCTTATATGACTTTCTAAAACCCTAATTAAAAAAAGGCTCAAATAACACTAACTAGGCCCAAAATGCTCTAAAATGATGCAAGATAAAATAAACGCAAACTAAAAGTTCAAGTGCTATATTAAAGCCCAAAACACTAAATAATAGAAAAATGGGATGATGTGGTGCTAATTAGGACTGTGACTAATGTGGCACATAGTAGTGATGGCTGATGTGGCCCCACCTCTTGACAATGTGGTGGCAATGTAGCATCAAATTAGCGGTGAAGTGGGACATTCCAAATATTCTTGAATAATCTTCTCCAAACCCACTTCTTTATAATTAACCACTCCTTGAAGTTCACATCACTTAAAGGTTGATTAGTTGAAATGCAATTTATTATTCTATTGTACTTTTCTAATTTAGCTTCTTCAAGCATCCACACTCTTTCCATGAACCCTTTAAATCCTTCCTTGATCTTCTTCGCCTTAGCTCTTGTAATTTGACCCTCTAGTAGCTATGGAAGTGCCTCTTCACTTTCAGAATTCACGTCAAGGGGTGAATATGTTTATTTTGGTGAGTACATAAGAGCCTTGGTAATACATATACAATTGTGGTAAAAAAATACCTATTTTATGTACGTTTGATCAGTGAATGTCTTGGTGTGTTTGAAGATCAATTTAATAGTCTGGCTTGCTTATAGGTTATGTGAAGGATTAAAGGGTAATGAAACATGAGGTATTAATTAATTCTCTGTGTTTCATAAAAATAGGAATGACTCTTGTTGATTAGTGTGAATGCATCTCAAGATAAGCTCAGGTGCATGTTTTGTGTGAATGCATGTCCATGTGGCTATAAATCCATTCAAACATGTTGGTTTCATATGTTTATTTGATGGGTACATTGTGGCTTCTTTTGCCCCAGTAATCCATATGATTGTGATAAAAAAAAGTCCACTCAAGCATGTTCAACCAACGAATGTCTTGGCATGTTTGAGGACCAATTTGAAATTCTGATTTGCTTATAGGTGGTATGAAAGGACAAAGGGTATTGAAACTTGTGGTATTAAGTAATTCCCTATACATTTCACAAAAATAAGAATGACTCTTGTTGAATAGTTTGAGTGTTTTCTGGAGTAAGCTAACACACATGTTTCATGCAAATGCATGTGCACATGGCTCTCGATTCATTCAGTCATGTTAGTTTGATATGTTTATTTGATCGGTATGTTTTGGCTCCTCTTGCCTTGAAAATACTTATGATCACGATTGAGAGATATGTTTAATTGACGAATGTTTTAGATGTTAGTGTATATGCCCTAAAACCAATTGTATTGGTGATTGTAATTTTGAATCATGTTATTTTAATGGCAATTCCAATTATTATATTTATATATATTATCTGCGTAATATATTTAATTATAATAATAACCTTAGAATAATTGTATTCTTAATTGTCCCTAGTCATATATCATTGTGGATTAGGTTGCTTTGATATGTTAAGACTAGCATGTGTGAAAACTTATATGGGATATTAAGTTTACACATGAGTACAAGTTAGAGAACTTGTATACTGGACCAACCCATATTAAGAACACTACATGGATCGTTATATGAGTGTCATAAGTGGTTCTTAGTGATCATTATTAATATGGTCCTTTGACCTGAGATCACCAATGTTCCCTACATGTGAGTTTCATATTTTGATACTATTCTATGTCACTAATGGTTAAGTGAATGCAAGAGTAGATATTGGATATGTCACATATCATGCGGAGGGGTTTGTGTGATCAAGATGGGATTTGTCCCTCCTATATAACGGGAGTAACATCTATGGGCCCCTTGATTAAGTAAAGCTGAGAAAATGCATGGCCATGCTCAGATGAATTGACATGAGATGTCGATTACATTTGTTTCAGTCAGCTTACTTAGGAATCAAGAAACCTCAAGATTGGGCTATACGGGAATGACACGGTCCATGTCTCGTGCTCAATCTAGATGTATAGGACAAAGGACATAAGTGATAATCACGTGTAAAGGTTTAGTCAAGTCACCGACTTTCTCATTACTTGGGTAACAATGATGTGTTGCTAGACACCAATCTTTGTTTATGATCATTAATATGATTAATGGTCATTGCCAACGTAATGAGAGCCTGTAGGGTCGCACACTTAGAGCTTAGTGAATTTGGAATTAATGGACCAAATTGTTTGGGCTTAATATTTGGGAATTCATGTTATAATTATAAGGCCCAATAGTAAGCCTATAATTATACATGGAATAAAGCCCAAATAGGTTAGGTTTTTCTATGCACCTATTTAAATAGGCTTATGGGATAATAATAGGATTGCTATTCATTATTCACGCACCCCAAGCAAAAGCATAGAAAACCCTAGCACCTCTCCTTGACCAAAATCCCTAAAGAGGCGTAGCTAGCACTACGAGGTGTAAGGAGATCAATTCCAACCGGTGTGTGTAGTGGACATTCATTGGTGATTCACAGGTTCGTGTGGATACCACAGAGGTGCAGCCACATAAACGTTGTACTGGTGATCTGATTTACTGGTTTCTATTCCGGTTTGTGATTTGGAAGCAAATCGGACTTGTTGTAGCGGTCAGAAGATTTTTGGCCGAAAGGTATAAACCCTAATCCCTAATCTATGGTGTTCTAAATTCGCATGAATCCTTGGTGGAAATCGTGCAAAAAATTTATTCCGCTGTGCATGTATGATGCGCGATTTCCAGCATTAGATGTGTTTAAAGATCAATTTAAAATTTTGATTCGCTTATAGGAGATATGAATGGACATAAGGTAATGAACACATGTGGCTTAAGTAATTATCTACGTGTTTCACGAAAATAAGAATGATTCTTGTTAATTGGTGTGAATGTGCTTCAGAAAAAGCAAACATGCATGTTTCGTGCGAATGCATGTACACATGGAGTTAAATTCATTCAAACATGTGACGAGTACATTTGGGTGCCTTTTTCCTTGTTAATACATATGATTATGATCAAAGAAATGTCTACTTAAGTATGTTGAATCAATGAATGTTCTGGTGTGTGAAGATCAATTTAAAATTTTGATCTGCTCATATGTGATATGAAAGCACAAAAGGTAATGAAACATGTAGTATTAAGCAATTCCTTATTTGTTTCATGAAAATAAGAATAACCCTTTTTAATAGGCATTAATGTGTTTTAGAAGAAGCTAACATGCTTTTTTTGTGCGAATGCCTATACGTGTGGCTTTAAATTCATTCAAACATGTGAGCTTCATATGCTTATTTCGTGAGTACATATGGGCGCCTTTTGCCATGGTAATATGTATGACTGGGATAAAAGAATATCTGCATATGTATGTTGGATCAATGAATGTTTAGGCGAGTCTAAAGATCAATTTAATATTCATATTTGCTTATACGCGATATGAAAGGATGAAGGCTCACGATGTTGTGAATTCGGATTATTACATATAGCGGAAATTCAAAATTTGACTCGAATTCTACCTAGGATCCATGCAAAAAGTATAAATCAATGATTAGGGTTTTACCTATCAGGCACTCGTGTTTCTACTGATCAAAACTTGAGAGTGGATGAATCAAACGCTGACCAGAAGGTATAGCATCTCTACGGTATCCACACGGAGTGAACAACGACCTCTCACCCTCCATGAATCTGCTAGGATGCGTTTCTCTCTCTAGGAATTAGGATTCGATGTTTTCTGAGTGATTTAGGGTTTTAGGAAGCTTATGAGCATGTGTTTAATGTGCTGCCCTCAAGCCCCTTTTTATAGAACTTAAGCAAGTCACAATCATAGTCCTACTAGGATAATGCTTCCAAAATCCTAATCACACCTAACAATTCATCTTATCCTTATCCTAGAGATAATGAGGAGATATAGGACTTATCTATTAATTATCTAATATTAGATAATATTATCTCATAATATAAATATCTTAATATTAGATAATTGCATATAGTTATCAAATATCAAAATAATATTATCTCATAATATATTTATCTAATATCTGATAACGTAATTATTTGATATTACTTTAATATTAAATAATATCACATAATTATATATATATATATATATTACGTGAATAACACATTATTATTCTTAATAATAATATATATACACGAAAATAAGTTCAATTAATTAGATATTAATATAATTAAAGTCTAATTAATTATTGTCTTATTCTTACTCCTTTTGTGTGACCCTATAGGTTCTTATTACGTTGACAATGACTCATTATTGAGCCATAGATAGTGAGCGGTATCTAGCAATACATCGCTACCATTCAAGTAGTAAGAATATCTGTGATTCGACATCCACCTAATACATGATTAATGTTTTGCATCATAATCCTTTTGTAATAATATCTAAATTGAACTAGAGGCATGGAATGTATCATCCTCGTCAATGTTGAATTTATATTTCTTGATACTGAGTAGAGTTAAAATAAATGATTAATATCACATATTAATCCAATTAAGCATGGCCATGCATTTCTAAGTTGCACTTAATCAAGGAGCCCAAGGATATTTCTCTTTTATACAAGAGTAACAAAATCCCATCTACATCACTCACTTCCCTCTGCATGATTCATGACACACCCAATCAATGCCCTATTCGTCATCCTGATTAAAGGTGACATAGGACAATATTAAAGTGTGTAATTTCTCATATAGGGAACCGTAGTGACTTCAGGTTAAAAGTTTATGTGTATTTGTGATCATATGAGAATAACTTATGACACATCTATCCATGCAATATTCTCATAGTGGGTTAGTCCAGTATATTATTCACTAACAATGTATTCATGTATTGACTTGATATCACATATCCATGAATCATAATTATCAGTCACTATATATGCTAGTCTCGATGTATTATTACTATTTTTTTCGTAATAATACTTTACTAGGGGCATTTTAGGAATAACGAAGCTATTCCAAGGATAATTATTATACTAAGTTATAAATTGCGTAGAATAATAATAAAATTATGAAAATAAAATATAATAATTAAATTACCTAAAATTTGCGTATTATTTCAATCATCTATATGATTAGTTCCTAGGACACACACCAACACACAAAACATGTGATATTAAGTAATTTCTGATGTTGTTCCATGAAAATAAGAGTGACTCCTGTTAATTTGTACGAATGCACCCTAAAATAACCTAATGTGCAAGTTTCGTGTGAATGCGTGTACACGTGGCAATGAATTCATTCAAACATGTAGGGGCGAGTATGTTAGTTTCGTATGTTTATTTGATAGGTACATTGTGGCTTGTTTTGCTGTAGTAATATATATAATTGTGATAAAAAAAATGTCCGCTCAAGCATGTTCAGTCAACGAATGTCTTGGTGTGTTTGAGGACCCATTCGAAATTCCATTTTACTTACTGGTGGTATGAACATGTGGTGTTAAGTCCTTATGCATTTCACAAAAACAAGAACGTGATGTGAAATTGAGTTGGATCTATCCCAAATCAACTGCAATTAAAGAAAAAAAGAATGATTTTGTTTCCATGCTTTGGAAAAGCGGAAGAAATTGGAAGCAATAAGACATATATTTGATACCACAAAGGTTAGATGCCTTTTGATAAATCTTCAAGTTTATACAAGAACTTAAAGAGGAAACCCTCATAAGCAATTATCTTGCATTTATGTCTAAAGTCAAACTCTACCTAGAATAAGGAATAAGCCTTCTTATTTAACTCTCTAAAACCCTAATTGAGAAATGGGCTCAAATAACACCAATTAGGCCTAAATGCTCTAAAATGATGCAGCATAAATTAAACACAAATTAAAAGCTCAAATGTTATATTAAAGCTTAAAACACCAAATAATAGAAAATGGGATAAGGTGACACCAATTAGGACTATGACTGATGTGGCACCATCTCTATGATGATGTAGTTGTGACATGAATTATGGCTGATGTGGTGCCACCTCTTGATGTTGTGGCATAGATGTGGCATCAAATTAGTGATGATGTGGGACATCCCAAATATTCTTCAACATTCTTTTCCAAGCTCACTCCTTTATAATTAACCATTCTTTGATGTTTACATTGCTTAGGGTTGATTAGCCGAAATGCAACTTATAATTCTATTGTGTTCTTTTAATGTAGCTTCTTTAAGCATCCAAACTCTTTCCATAAGCCCTTGGAATGCTTCTTTGATCTTCTTAGCTTTAGCTCTTGTCATTAAACCCTCTAATAAATGTGGAAGTGCCTCTTCACTTTTGGAATTCACATCATCCCCTCTTTCTTCAAAATGATTCATCCTCGAATCTTCAAATCCTACATCAAAAGGAGAAAGATCAATAACATTAAAAGAGGCATTAACATTATATTCACCTGGTAAATCTAATTTGAAAACATTTTCATTGATCTTCTCCATTACTTGAAAAAGACCGTCCCCTCTTTTAAGCTAGAAATCTTACCTTCCTTATATAGATCTATACCCAATCTCCTAGTTGAAAAACTACTTTCTTCAGTCCTTTGTTGGCTGGTTTGGGATATTGTTGCGTGATGTGCACGCCACAATGCACTAAAATTGTATTAAAATAGATTGTTGAAAAATAATGTAAAATAATGGCACAACCAGGTCGTACCCCTAGTGATCCTTTAATTTTATCTTTCCTAGATGATTTCCTAACAATATGTAGATAATTATTTAATTATTTATGAAATGAAAATATGAAGAACTAAGGCAAACAAAATGATAATGCAATGAAACAGAATGTGTGCAGAAATAAAATTAAAGTCAGAATGCAACAATGTAATAATTAGTTGTATGTAGAATAGAATTAGAAATGGGGGGTTAGTTACACAAAATTAATGTCAAAGCAATGTATTAAATAAGTAAAAAATAAAAGTAAAGCAGAAGTAAAATTGGAAGAAACTCAATGGAATTAAATAGCTAATTCAAGGAAATTAAGAGCCCTAAATTAGATTAATCATAGATCAATTAGGATTTGACTTCTTCTAATTAATTTTTCAATCTTGAATTACCAAGAATCCTTGCAATAATTTATGAATTCTATGCAAGACAATCACCTAGGATTTGATCAATTAGGATTAGTTGAATTAAGCAATCGCTATAATCCCTAAATTAGATTGAAATTAATTTATAATTAGAATTCAGTTGATTTAAGAAATTAAATTAGAAATCTCTAAATTAATCCCTCAACCCTTTATCCCTATGCATTAAATTATGATTTATCAACCATAATTTCATAACAAAATAGCAAAGAATTCAGAAACCATAAGGATGAACATTAATTATATCAAATCAACACCCAACACAAGGAATCTCAAGAATTCAGCACAATTAAATAGAGAAAGAGGAAAATTAATTAAGAAAGGTCAACATTACAAAGCATGATTTCATAATCCTCAAGACGAGAGCTTCAAACTACTTGAATCAACCTCAGAAAATTAGCCCTCCATGGTTAGAAGGCAAAAGCTTGAAGAAGAAGAAAGAAAATTATGTTGTTGATTGTATGTAATCAGATTGTATGATTGTATGATATGTTGCCCACCCTCTCATATCTATTTATATATGATAAAACTAATAGAATCCTAATCTTGGTCCTTTTAGGATTACAAAAATTAAGGCTTTGCTAATCCTACTGTTATTAGGATTGTAAAACTTAGCAATTTCTTCTAGAAGGTCCAATAGTAAAATCTCGCTGGTCTGATTTCCATATGATGAATGACCCCCAAAATGACATAGTTTCACTAATATTTTAATTGAGGTTTTAGGGCTGGGTCTTAACAAAATTTGAACATTGATTTCACCTTAATCGGACCTCTGTAGATCCAGATATAGCCCAAATACAGAAACTAGTTCACTTCAGATAGAATGACTCCTTCAACTTCTCAGCCACTTTTGACTTCCAAAACATCTGAACTGGGCTTGGACCAAAATATAAAAGTTATAGATATCTCTTTTAGTTTTTGAACAATATAAAGTTTGCATCAAACTAAGATCTGGAGCCTAAGTTATGACTGAAAAATAGAAACAATATCAAAATCCAACATTTACCGAATAAATTCACAAACTTGTAAAATTAATCTTCAATTGTAAAACAAGGCCTATTCTATAAAATTAAGCACATGTAACCCTTAAGGGACATAAAATAGGAGAAAATAAAATAGTAAATATTTTTCTCATCAAATTCCCCCATACTTATCCCTTGCTTGTCTTTGGGCAAAACAAAACTTTATTTGAAACTAAGACATAAAAGACTTTGCTTTCCAAAAACTTCAAATTCACAAATTCGTAAGTAAGAACCAACCAAAGCCAGCAAGAAACATAACACATCATGAAAAAAAATCTTGACAAACTTAAAACTAACTAATATAGTAACTTCATTCAAAAAAAGTAGATCAAATTCGTAGATTCTTACAAACTTCACTCTCCATCTCTCAAGTGTTTAGGCTAAAGTGTTTCACTCAAGTTCATTCCATGAAATTTTCTGCCATAAGCTTATTAATAATCTAATCTTCACTACTCAAATCACATGCACACATAAATCAAAAGGACTTTATTCAAGGTTGTAATGGGGCTAAGGAGAAGGAAGGAAAAATAAGGGTGAAAGAAGGTTAGAAACCAAAGAAATTAATAGAGCACTTGAACCAAAAACACATAGGTAAATCATAAACAATTACAATTTAACATATCAATCCAAATTTAAATTTAAATACTCATTAACTCATCAATAAGGACTTTTTTTTTATTTCTTTTCTCTTCTCTCTTTTCTTTCTCAATTTCCTTTTTGTGCCTTATTGCATCCTTTTTTTCTTTTTTTATTTTTTATTTTTGCTTTTCTTCTCTTTTTTTATTAATTTTTTTTCAACCAACCCTTGATGATGACTTTTCAAAACACATAAACTGACACACCGCCACACTTATTGAAGAGCCTATCTAATAAAAATTTAATACTCTACTAATCCCTAAGGTTAAATAAATATATTAATTTTTTTATTTGAAAAAAAATTGCTCATGAGTTAATCAACAAGGAAAAGGCAATAAAAGCTTCATAGGGCTTAACAAAGGTAAAAACTTCAAGGTTGGCTTTATGACTTTAGCTTAAAAGAAAGAAAGAATGCTTTTATCATGTTTGTGCATGCATGTACAAAATGTAATTTCAAAAAGATCAAAGTAAGTTCTAGAGAAACAAATTATGGAAGAACATCACACAAAAAGGAAAAATAATATCAAAGTATAAATTTTCAACAAAAAGCTCAAAATCTCACAAGGTGGGTCATGCTACCAAATTCAATCTATCAATTCAAAATCCATCACTATATCAATTAATTTTAAGAAGCAAAATTATTCATGCAATCATGTTATGAATCCTATCTAACTTCAATTGAATCATACTTATAAAACTGCAAAATCTCCATTAATGGAAAGCAACTAAAAAGGACTCAAGTGAAAAACATATTTTTTTTAAAAAAAAATTCCATTTTTTTTTAAAAACATTGAAAACCATTGAATGAAAACACAAAGCATAAAGTAAATAAAGAGGACATAAAAACATAAAGTAAATTCTAAAAGTCTTCCCCCCACACTTAAATTTAACATTCTCCTCAATGTAAAGCACATAAATATCATAAAAAATAATCATCAAGAAAGATAAAGGACATGTAAATAAAAGAGAAGGGTAAGAGAAAGCAAATCTAAAGTAGCTTGGGTTGCCTCTTAAGAAATGCCTTTCTTTAATGTCTTTGGCTAGACCATGACTTTAATTTCTTCAACTAGGATCTATATGAGAATTGATTATCTTCTTTGCTTCCAATTTGTCAAGCTTTTGGTGATCCATCAAAAAGATGTTATGAAAATTTGAATCATCCACCATAAATGGGCCAAGTGCTATTCTTAAATCATTCTTGTTTCTTAAATTTTCAACTTCATCTAATAAAACAAATTCAACATGTTTAATAAAATGGTGAGAGGAATCAATGTGAAAGCACTTATTAGTAAAAGTAAAATGTCTTGTAAAAGTGCTATTCAACAAATTCTTTTTCTTTTTCTTCTACTTTTCTTGTAAAAGTAAAATGTCTCCATTATTACTTTGTTTTTCTACAATTTTTGAATGAACATTGTTATTTTCATCTAAAAATGCAGAAATTTCATCACAAATGGAACACTTAATAGCACCATCTTTACAAGTGCATTCATGATTATCAAAACAATTTATGAATTCAAAAAACTCAAGAAATTCACAAGTAATTCATCATGGATAGCATAAGCATGTGAATATGAATGGTGCATAACAAAATCAAAAATTATAGAATTGAAAATAGTAGAATTAGAAATAGAAATGTGCAAATAAAAAATAGCAAAGATAGCAGTAGAAATAGCAGAAACAGAATGAGAAGAATCATGTACTAAAGGCTCCAAAATACTAAAAAATGATATGGAATTGTCTTGCATATTTTTAGAAATATCAAACTTAGCTATGACACCATCAAACTTTATAGTTAATGTTCCATCTCGGACATTAATTATGATTTTTTCTATTTTGAGTAAAGGCCGGCCAAGAATAATTGGTGGAAGAATGCTTGAATCCTCATTTTCCATCTTTAAGATGTAAAAATTTGCTAGAAAGATTAGTCCATCAACTTGCACTAAAATATCTTCAACAATTCCTAATAGATAAATGTTAGATCTATTTGTTAATTGGACAACAACCCTTATTTCTTTCAAAACTCCTAGATTCAAGGCATTAAAAATAGAAAGAGGCATGACATTTATAGATGCTCCTAAATCTAATACAGCATGCTCTATTCTTGTTTTCCCTATGATGCATGGAATGGTAAATATGCCTAGTGTTGGTGTATGTCCTGGGAGCCCATCATAGAAATGATTGTAATATTACACAATGTATTACATTTCATTTTGGCAATTCAATTATTATGTTTTGTTTTGTTTTATTTTATTTTACGTAAATTATAACTTAAATATAATAATTATCCTTGGAATAGCTTTGCTATTCCTAAAATGTCCCTAGTCAAGTATTATTACGAAAGGATAGTAATAATACATTGAGACTAGCATGTATAGTGACTGATGATTATGAATCATGGATATGTGATATCAAGTCAATATATGAGTACATTACTAGTGAACAATGTATTGGACTGACCCATTGTGAGAATACTACATAGATAGAAGTGTCATTAGTTATTATCATATGACTACAAAGGCACATAGTCCTTTAACCTGAAGTCACTATGGTTCCCTACATGAGGAGTTACTCACATTGATGTTGTCCTATGTCACTTTTAATTAGGATGATGAGTAGGACATTGATTGGGTGTGTCACGAATCATGCAGAGGGAAGTGAGTGATGTAGATGGAATTTTGTTACTCTTGTATAAAAGAGAAATATCCTTAGGCCCCTTGATTGAGTGAGACTTAGAAATACATGGCCATGCTCAATTGGATCAATATGTGATATTGATCATTTGTTTTAAGTCTACTTAGTATCAAGAAATATAAATTGAACATTGACGAGGATGACACACTTCATGCCTCCAGTTCGATTTGGATATTATTACAAAAGAGATTATAATGCAAAGCATTAATCACATATTAGGTGGATGTCGAATCACAGACATTCTTACTACTTGAGTGGTAGTGATGTATTGCTAAATATCACTCACTGTCTATGGCCCAAAGATGAGTCATTGTCAACATAGTAAGAACCTATAAGGTCACACAAAAGAAGTAGGAATGAAACAATAATTAATTAGATTTTAGTTAGACTAAAACTCAATTAATTGGACTTATTTTCATCTATACATATATTATTAAGATAATAATATATTTATTCACGTAATATAATGTGATATATATTATGTGATATTATTTTATATTAAAGTAATATCAAATAATTATGTTATTAGATATTAGATAATTATATTATGAGATAATATTATTAACTAATATTAGATAATTAATAGATAAAGTCCTATCTCTCCTCACTTTCTCTATGATAAGAATAAAGTAATAATTATTTAGTGTGATTAGGATATTTTGAAGCAAAATCCTAGTAGGACCAGGATTGTGATATGCCTTAGTTCTATAAAAGGACTTGAAGGCAATACATTATTAACACACATTGGCTTCAATCAAACCCTAAAATTACTCTAGAAAACACTCATTCCAATCCTAGTGAGAGAAACGAATCCTAGCAGCTTTATGGAGGAGAGAAGTCATTGTTCACTCCGTGTGGATACTGTAGAGACATTGTATCTTTCAGCCATCATTTGATTCGTCTCGGTCTATCAAGGATTTATTCAGAAAGAACATGAGCACAAATAAGGTAAAACTTTAATACTGGTTTATGACTTTTGCATGGATCCTAGGAAGGATTTTGATAAAAAATTTAAAATTCCGTTACATATGTTGATATGAAACCTAACACCTAGATCTTTGCATTTTTCTGGTAAATTTCTTTGGATTATTGTAGACACATTTGCTCCCATACTTACTTTCTCATCCACCCTAAATTTTCTTTTATTGATGCACAAATTTTTCAAGAAGTTAGCATACCTTGGAACTTGTTTTTATCAAATCTAGTAAATGTATGTTAACTTTTATTTTTCTCAAGGACTCTAAAATCTAATTCTCATTTTCATTTTTCTTTTCATTCTTCTTTTGATGAAAAAGTTTTCTATTTGGAAAAGGGAGGGGGATAGGGAAAGAGTCTACCTCACTACTACTACCTTTTTTTTGTTTTGTTGGTTGCTTTTGGATTTCCTTTTCTACTTGTTTCTATTGATTCTGTTCTAGTTGCTTTCTCAATTTTGGTTGCTTATTTTCTAGTTAGTTTTGTTTGTCACCTTCTAGTTGAATGCTTTACTTTGGTATATAGCTTGCTGGTTGATCACTTGCTATTGAATGGCTTGATTTTGGTTGTGCACACGAAATATTGCTAACTTCTTTATTGCTTCTAGCATGATTGCATTCACCACTTCCTTGTTCTTTGTGTTGCTGCAAGATGGCTGGCTTGATCTTTGTGCCTTAAGCTTACTCAATGTAGAAGTCAATTGGCCTATTTATGTTTGAAAATTTGTCATGGTGGGTTCTACTCTCTACTAGAATTGCAAGTTACTTGCTGCCATTTGTTTAACTAACTCTTCAAATGATGGTTAAGAAGATGATGAATTCACTTCTGATTGTTGGACTAGGTTAGGCTGCATTCTGGTGTAATGATATTGGTTCTATCCTGGATTGCTGTTATACTTAAAATTTTAGTTGTCCCTCCAGCTAGAATATTGATTATGTTGCTGCTAAAACTAGTTGATCTGTGGCTGTTGGTATGGATATTGGTTTTGTTGTTAGAATGAAGGGTTTCTAGGGAAGATAGCTGCAACATATGCTGGAGGAGGAGGGCATTCATCATCTTGTAATGTGGGATAATAATCTATTGGATGAGTTAGACAAGAGCTAATGCCATAAACTCTACCAGAAGGAGTAGGAATTCGTTATTATTGTCCCATAGCCATTTGCCTCACTAAAGTAGTTAGTTCATCCAGCCTATTCTCCAATCTTTGTTAGCTAGAAAAATTGATCTCATTCACGTTTCTAGTTGCAGCAGCCATGATTCTTGTTTTAAATTATTAAGAATTTGTTGCCATGTTTGCAATCAGGTCTCTTGCTACCATGGAGTCTTATCCACAAAAGCTCCATCACTTGCAGCATCAATCATACTTCTATCCATGGGAAGAAGGCTTTCATAAAAATATTGAATCAATAGCTGCTCATTGATTTGATGGTGTGGACAGCTTGTATATAATTTCTTGAATCTCTCCCAATATTCATGAAGTGTCTCACCACTCATTTGCCTAATTCCACAAATTTCCTTTCTTATGGCAGCAACTCTAGATGTAGGGAAGAATTTCTCCAAGAATAGCTGCTTCATATCAGTCTAGCAAGTGACAAAACTAGGTTGAAGATAGTAGAGTCAGTCCTTGGTTGCATTAGCTAGGGAGAATAGGAATGCTCTTAGCTTAATATGATCCTTAAAGATGCCTTGTGGCTTCATTGTTAAACACACCATATGGAACTCCTTCAAATGTTTGTGTGGATATTCACTTGTAAGACTATGGAACCTTGGAAGCAAGTGTATTAAACCAAATTTAAGCTCAAAGTCAACATCTAATTTAGGATATTGGATGATATGTGACATCAGGGGCAATCGATTCCTTCAATGTTTTGTTATTAGCCATGTATTCAGAATTATCTAAAGGTATAGAATAGGGGTTAGAAGAGCTAGAACTACTTATATTTTTATTCCTACTAGAATGCTGCAAGAATTGTGTAATATGTTGCTAAGAATATGTATGAAAAAAAATAATGTTAATTATAAGCAAAAATTAGAAAATGCAAAAGAATGCAATAAAACACAGAAAGACAGAAAGATGCAAGTTACCACAAAATGCAAGCAACTCAATGATAGATGCAAAGACTAATTGGAATGCTTGAACAATTGTATAATATATTGCTAGGAATATGTATGAAAAGATAAACTTAAGAGGATCCTCAGCAATGGTGCCAAAATTTTAATGTGACATTGCAACGCACCAAAATTGTATTAAAATTGATTACTAAAAAATAATGTAAAATAGTGGCACAACCAGGTCGTACCCCTAGTAATCCTTTAATTTTATCTTTCCTAGATGATTTCCTAACAATATATATACAATTATTTAATTATCTATGCAATGAAAAAATGAAGAACTAAGGCAAACAGACTGATAATGCAATGAAACAGAATATGTGCAGAAATAGAATTAAAGTTAGAATGCAATAATGCAATAATGAGTTGTATGTAGAATAGAATTAGAATTGGGGGGGTTGGTTGCATGAAATTAATGTCAAAGCAATGTATTAAATAAGTACAAAATAAAAGTAAAGCAGAAGTAAAACTGGAAGAAACTCAATGGAATTAAATAGCTAATTCAAGAAAATTAAGAGCCCTAAATTGGATTAATCATAGATTAATTAGGACTTGACTTCTTTTAATTAATTCTTCAACCTTGAATTACCCAGAATCCCTACAATAATTCATGAATTCTACGCAAGACAATTGCCTAGGATTTAATCAATTAGGATTAGTTGAATTAAATAGTCACTATAATTCCTAAACTAGATTGAAATTAGAATTCAGTTGATTTGAGAAATTAAATTAGAAATATCCAAATTAATCCATTAACTTTCTATCCCTATGCATAAAATTATGTTTTATCAACCATAATTTCAAAACGAAATAGCAAAGAATTCAGAAACCACAAGGATGAACATTAATTATATCAAATCAACACCCAACACAAGGAATCTCAAGAATTCAACACAATTAAATAGAGAAAGAGAAAAATTAATTAAGAAAGGTCAACATTACAAAGCATGATCTCATAATCCTCAAGACGAGAGCTTCAAACTACTTGAATCAACCTCAAAAAATTAGCCCTCCATGGTTAGAAGGCAAAAGCTTGAAGAAGAAGAAAGAAAATTATGTTGTTGATTGTATGTAATCAGATTGTATGATTGCATGATATGTTGCCCACCCTCTCATATCTATTTATATATGATAAAACCTATAGAATCCTAATCTTGGTCCTTTTAGGATTACAAAAATTAAGGCTTTGCTAATCCTACTATTATTAGGATTGTAAAACTTAGCAATTTCTTCTAGAAGGTCCAATAGTAAAATCTCGCTGGTCTGATTTCCATATGATGAATGACCCCCAAAATGACATAGTTTCACTAATATTTTAATTAAGGTTGTAGGGCTAGGTCTTAACAAAATTTGAACATTGATTTCACCTTAATCGGACCTCTGTAGATCCAGATATAGCCCAAATATAGAAACTGGTTCACTTGGGACAGAATGACTCCTTCAACTTCTCAGCCACTTTTGACCTCCAAAACATCCGAACTGGGCTTGGACTGAGACATAAAATTTGTAGATCTCTCTTTTAGCTTTCTAATAATATAAATTTTTCCTTAACCTAAGATCCGGAGCCCAAGTTATGACTGAAAAATAGAAATAGTGTCAAAATTCAACATTTATCGAATAAATTCACAAACTTGTAAAATTAATCCAAAATTATAAAACAAGACCTATTCTATAAAATTAAGTAGATGTAACCCCTAAGAGACATAAAATAAGAAAAAAATAAAATAGTAAATATTTTTTTTATCATTGCATCTTTTTCTCAATATTCAATTTGGCTTGCTTATGTAACTTGCGAATCACATCTACTTTCCTCTTCCCATGTAAACTTGACCTCTCATCAATAGGTAAAGGCATCAAATCTAAAGGTGTTAAAGGATTAAAACCATATACTATTTCCAAAGGTGAAAATTTAGTGGCAATGTGAACACTTCTATTATATGCAAACTAAACATAAGGCAAGTATTCCTCCTAACTTTTTAAGTTCTTTTAAATTAAGGAGCATAATAAAGCACCTAACATTCTATTCACTACCTTAGTTTGTCCATCGGTTTAAGGATGATAAGTTATTGAAAAGAGCAACTTTGTCCCCAATTTAGCCCATAAGACTTTTCAAAAGTAGCTCAAGAGCTTCGTATCTCTATTTGATACAATGCTCCTTAGCACTCCATGCAATCTCACAACTTCCTTAAAGAAATATTCATGGCATCATCCATCTTATGACAAGGTATAAAATAGGCCATTTTTGAAAGCCTATCAACAACAACAAACATAGAATCTTTGCCATAATCCTTGGTAAACCTAGCACAAAGCCCATAGAAATATCAATCCAAGGTTCACTAGGAATAGGAAGTGGAGTATAAAGACTAGGAGGTAAAATTCTAGATTTTACCTCTTTACATGTAATACAATTAGCATAATATTTTTCTACATCATGTTTCATGCTAGGCAAAAAGAAATGCTAATTTAATATATCTAGCATTTTTTTAATCTCAAAATGTCCCATAAGGCCTCCACCATAAGCCTCTCTCACAAGTAATTCCCTAAGAGATCCTCTAGGCACACACATTTTATTCTCTTTAAAGAAGAAACCTTTATGCCTATAAAATTTCTCAAGGGATTTCTTTTCACAAGCTTTAAAAATAGTGGAAAAATCAAGATCATTCCCATACAAATCTTTAATATGTTCAAAACCTAACAACTTGAATTACAAAGTAAAGATAAGAAAATACCTTCGTGATAATGCATCAGCAAGACATTATCTTTACCTTGCCTGTATTGTATGACATATGGGAATATTTCAATAAATTCAATCCACCTTGCATGCCTCTTATTTAGCTTTCCTTGGCTCCTTAAGTGTTTCAAGGACTCATGATCTATGTGAATCATGAACTCCTTTGGCCATAAATAGTGTTGCTAAATCTCTAAAGCATGAATCAAAGCATAAAGTTCCTTGTTATAAGTGAAATAATTAAGAGCTGCTCCACTTAAGTTCTCACTAAAAGTAAGATAAAAATAGCTCTAATACCCATACCAAAGGCATCACATTCAATTTCAAATATTTTAGTAAAATTTAGAAGAGCAAGTAAGGGGGCAGAACTTAATTTATCTTTCAACATGTTAAATGCACTCTCTTGCTCTTCTCCCCAATGAAACTCAACATTCTTTTTTACTAACTCATTCAAGAGGGCAGCTATAGTACTAAAGTCCTTCACAAATCTTCTATAAAAGCTAGCCCACTCATGAAAACTTCTCACCTCAGTTGCACTCTTAGAGGTAAGCCATTCCCTAATTGCTCTCACTTTTTTTTTATCCATCTTAATTCCCTCACCACTAATAACATAATCCACGAACACAATTTTTTCCAAACAGAATGAACATTTTTCCATGTTTGCATGCAAGTTTTCATCTTTCAAAACTTGCAAAATAGATTTTAAATGTAACACATGCTTATCCACACTCTTGCTATATATAAGGATATCATCAAAATATACAACTACAAATTTTCTAATAAAAGGGCATAAAACATAGTTCATCAATCTCATAAAAGTGCTTGATGCATTAGATAAATTGAAAGGCATTACAAGCCACTCATATAAATCATGTTTTGTTTTAAAAGTAATTTTCCATTCATCACCTTGTTTCATCCTTATTTGATAACACCCTTTTTTTAAATCAAATTTTGAAAACACACAAGACCCATGCAATTCATCAAGCATATCATTAATTTTAGGGATAGAATATCTATACTTAATAGTGATTTTATTAATTGGCTAGCAATCAACACATATTCTCCAAGTTCCTTCCTTCTTGGGCATTAACAAAACTAGTATTGCACATGGGCTCATGCTTTCCCTTATTTTTCCTTTGACATGAGGTCTTCCACTTGTCTTTGAATTTCTTTTTCTTCTTTTGGATTAGTCCTATATGCAGGATGGTTTGCAACTGAAGTTCTTGGAATGAAATTAATTTGGTACTCAATATACCTCCTAGGTGGTAACTCTTTTGGAGCCTCATTTGGGAATACATTATCAAATTCCTGTAAAACAGATGAAATAGAATAGGGTAAAATAAGATTATTTTAGTTAGTGTTTACATTGGCTTCCTTGTACATGAGAAGGAATATTGGCTTAGAAGCATAATAAGCACTCGTCACAACACTTGCCTTCGCAAAGACACTTAACTTTTCTTTTTCTTATTTTGATGACTCTCCTCTCTCATGTTTTCTCTCTTTTTTTTCACTCACACTCTTGTTCTTTTATCTTTCTTATTCTGATCTAAACTCTTTTTCTCTTTTTATTCCTCTTCTTTCTTCTTTTGCATCATCATTTGATCTTCATGAACTTGTTTTGGAGTTAAAGACCTAAGGGAGAGCTTCTTTCTATCTTTGACAAGTTTGCATTTATTGAGAACACCATCATGAGTAACTTGTCTATCAAATTGTCATAGCCTCCTAAGCAAAAGATAGCAAGCATGCATGGGAACCACATCACAAAGAATCTCATTATGGTACCTAATGTGAATATAAAGGGTGTCAATCATAAGAAAATTAAATAGGAGGAGAATTTATTCAAGTGCATTAGAATTATGCCACATCATCAAGGGGATGGTACCATATCAATGTCACACCAGCCATAATCTAAATTGACGCCACTTTAGCCCATTTTTACTACTATTTGATGCTTTAGGCTTTGATTTAGTATTTGGACCTTTATCTTGTGTTATATCATTTTAAACGCTTTTAGGCTTCAATTTAGGCTGAATGTGTTTAGGCCTATTTTACTTTAAAACATTTACCATGTTACGATAGGTAATTTACTAAGTTACTTATATTTATTTAGAGGCTTATTTATTAGGTTTAGGTTAATGGATTAGTTTTGGGCTAATATGCTATCATTCAAGCCCATTTTCAATTAGGATTTTAGAGAGTTATATAAGGAGGCTTTTTCCTTATACAAATTAGATTTTGACTTTAGACATGAATGCAAGCTAATTGCTTATGAGGGTTTCCTCTCTAAGTTCTTGTATAAACTTGAACATTTATTAAAGGACATTCAACCTTTGTGGCATCAAATATATCTCTTATTGCTTGTAATTTCTTCCTCTTTCCTGAAGCATTGCGAGAATATCATTCTATTTTTTCTTTGATTACAACTAATTAGGGATAGATATAACTCAATTTCACATTATTTGATATTCAGAGCAAGGTTCCCAAATTCAAATTTCACATCCTTTTAAAATTTGGTACTGTTCACATCACTATTAACCCATTCATGTCCTATTTCATCATTCTCACCATGTTTTGATTTTGTTTTTGTTTCTATTTCTTTTCTGATTTAGGTTGTGTTTAATTTATGTGTTTTAATTTAGGTTTACTGTCAAATTTGAATTATCATTCATTTCTGCCTTCTATGTGTTTGATAAATTGTCTAAGTCATCTGTAGTTCTGAATTTAGTTTTGATACTTGGTCATTTTCTTTGTTTTGAGTTATTTCTTGTTGTTTAGCTCAAAATTTGCTCTAAATATCAATGCTGGTCTAGTGAATGAAAGTTGCATTAAACATGTTTGTTAAAAGTTCAAAGCTTGCTATAACCAATTGCTATCTCTTAATAGAACAACATCAAAGTGCTATAATTGAATATTGTAATTGATTAAAGCAAAGCAAAAAATACCAAGTTTGAATTGTGTGAAATAGCCTTGCAATTAGCAAAACTAGTGCTAAATGGTGAATTAGTTTGATGTTAAAAAAATGCAAAAACCAAACAAAGATTGATATTGAGTAGTTGTGAGTTAGAAAGCAAAAACAAGTGACAAGAAGAAAAAAAAGTAAGAAATAAAGGAGAAAAGCTAAGTAAGTGAATCAAAAGGCAATTTACAAAGAAGAGGTAGGAGAAACAAGTGCTGAATTGTTGAAAACAAAATGAAACAAAATCAAAAGGAAAGAAATTGTTTGCTTGTAATTATTGTTGGTTCTTGATATGCTCTAATCACATTTGAACTTTTCATTTTGACATCAATTGTTTGTTGTCACTTTCAACTAATTGAGTTCTCAAATCAACACCTCTTCACCTTGTATTATTCCTACCCTTTATTTTGAGTCCTAATTAGTTCCCTTCTTGTGAAATTTTTATTATTGAGTCTTTGTTTTAAGTCTTGTTTATCTATTTCTCTTTAATATTTTGATTCTAAATCTTTAAGTCATTGTAGGTTTCTATTCTTGAATTTCCATTTCTTGTTCCTTGATTGTCTTGTTTGATTCTTCAAATTGTGTGAACTTTGATTGGTGACATTGATTACCATATTTGTTGAATCTTATTTAGCTGTCTCTTAGTTCTCAAAGAACCCTCAGAGGAAAAGAGTAAGAGAGTAAAAAAGGCAAAAGTGTGTGAGCTCATTTGAGGGCAAAAGCCTAAATTAGAGTGCGAATATGAGTGCGAGTGATATTAAATCAAGTGTGAAGTGTGCTCTTGTGAGGCCCTTTCTTTATCTAACCTTTCTCGCATGTTTATCATTTAAGGATGTTACGAGGTAGTGGGAAAAATATTGATAGGTGCACATGGGAGGATTTGCTACAAGCCATAAAAAATTTGGTGAAATGCTTAAAAGGCTTGAAAGTTGACAATCTCAAAAGAGCTAACATTATGAGAGAAATGAAAAAGAAAGAGGGGATAGAAGATGAAATGAGAGATATATTGAAGAAGGAGGAGTTGAAAATAAAAATGAAAGAGTAAAAGAGAGAGAGATCATGATGGTGTAAGAAGAGATGATAGTGTTGGATTTATGTGAACATGTCCATGCATATAAATCCCATAAACACATAAGAATGACTAAATAGGTTTGACACATTGGTAAAATGAGTAGAGACAAGCTTAATAAAGCTCAACTTAGCTCACAAATAGCTCAAACTAATCTGAGCAAGAGTGTTCACGACTAGCTTAAGTGACATTTAGCTAAGGTGGAGTGACACTAGTAGAGGTAGTTAGGTGGACTGGATGATGTGGCACAAATGTGTGACACATAATCACCATGTGGATCGATAAAAGGATGACAAGTGTCATCGTTAAATTATCAACAAGTGTCACAATCTGAATATTACTAACATGAAAGGTAGTTATTGGCTACCAATAATCGTTTTCCTTAATTGAACTCACAATCATTATACATGCACAGTAGAATAAAAATTTTGCATGATTTCCACCAAGGATCTATGCAAATTTAGAATGTCATATATTAGGGATTAGGGTTTATACCTTTCGACCAAAAATCTTCTGTCCGCTACATAGTAAATCCGATCTGCTTCTGTTCGTTTTCCAATCCAATCTGCTCTCCAAATCACGAACTGGAATAGAAACTAGAAGATCAGATCACTAGTGCAGCGTTTAATATGGCTGCACCTCTATGGTATCCACATGAACCCGTGAATCACCGATGAATGTCCATACAAACACCGGTTGGAATTGATCTCCTTTCACCTCGTAGTGCTAGCTACACCTCTTTAAGGGTTTTGGTCAAGGAGAAGTGCTAGGGTTTTCTGTGCCTTTTGGGGTGTGTGAATAATGATAATAATCCTATTATTACCTAACAAGCCTATATTGAATAGGTGCATAGAAAAACCTAACCTATTTGGGCTTTATTCCATGTACAATTATAGGCTTACTATTGGGCCTTATAATTATAACATGAATTCCTAAATATTAAGCCCAAACAATTTGACCCATTAATTCTAAATTCACTAGGCTCTAATTGTGCGACCCTACAGGCTCTCATTACGTTGGCAATGACCATTGATTATATTAATGATCATAAACAATGATTGGTGTCTAGCAACACATCATTGTTACCTAAGCAATGAGAAAGTCGATGATTTAACTAAACCTTTACACGTGATCATCACCTATGTCCTTTTGTCTTATACATCTAGATTGAGCATGAGACATGGACCGTGTCATTCCCGTATAACCCAATCTTAAAGTTTCTTAATTCCTAAGTAAGCTGACTGAAACAAATGTAATTGACATCCCATGTCAATTCATCTGAGCATGGCCATGTATTTTCTCAACTTTACTTAATCAAGGGGCCCATAGATGTTACTCCTGTTATATAGGAAGGACAAATCCCATCTTGATCACATAAACCCCTCCGCATGATATGTGACATATCCAATATCTACCCTTGCATTCACTCAACCATTAGTGACATAGAATAGTATCAAAATATGAAACTCACATGTAGGGAACCTTAGTGATCTCAGGTCAAAGGACCATATTAATAATGATCACTAAGAACCACTCATGACACTCATATAACGATCCATATAGTGTTCTTAATATGGGTCGGTCCAGTATACAAGTTTTCTAACTTTTACTCATGTGTAAACTTAATATCCCATATAAGTCTTCACACATGCTAGTCTTAAGATATCAAAGCAACCTAATCCACAATGATATATGATTAGGGACATTTAAGAATACAATTATTCTAATGTTATTATCATAATTGAATATATTACGTAGACAATATATATAAATATAATAATTGGAATTGCCATTAAAATAACATGATTCAAAATTACAATCACCAATATGATTAGTTTTAAGGCATATACACTAACATAAGTCTCACTTTTGTCTTTTTAGAATAATGGTGATAAGCATAGATTGATTCTATCTTCTTTTTCCACTCTAAGTAAGCTTTAGGATCACTCCTTCCTTGAAACAAAGGAAACTTCTTTTCACCACTTTGAAAATTTGAAGCCATTCTACCACTTTTCTACCTATCTTCTCCACTCTTATCATCTCTTTTTACATTATCATTATACACTCTTTCCCTTTTACTCCTTTCATTTTTATTTTCAACTCCTTCCTCAATATATCTCTCATTTTGACTTCTACCTCCTCCTTCTTTTGTACCCCTTTCAGCATATTGGCTCTTTTAAGATTAACTACTTTCAAGTCTTTTAAGCATTTCATTAGATTTTTTTTATGGGTTGTAGCAAATCCTCCCATGTGCACCTATCAATATTTTTCCCACTACCTCCTAACATCCTTGATGTGGAATTGTGTTGAAACATCCTAATATTCAGCAAGTGCAAAATAAAAAATAAAATAGTATTCACGCCATACTCCAAAAGAGGAAGAATAGGAGTAATAAGTGATGATGAACATGCTACAAAGGATGTAAATCCTTCAATAAATGAAGAAGAAAACACACCATAAAGATGAATTCTTGATTAGTAATGATTAATGCCACAAAAGGTGAATCCCTTTGATAAGCCACAAGTTTATTCAAGAACTCAAGAGAGGCACTCAGCTAAATTCTCAAATCTCAAATCTTAAGAACTCAAGTATCAAATTTGATTTGTATAAGGAACAAGTATCCTTATATAGCTCTTTAAAACCCTAATTGAAAAATGGGCTCAAATGACACCATATTAGCCAAAAACTATTTCACTAACCTAAACACTTCATTTTTCATTCACACCATTAATAAGCAACCACCTGGATCAAATACAAAATAAGGGTCAATAATCTCATGCAAGCATACAAAATTATCAATAGTAAGAAATTTGTCATTGGAAACACATAGAAAATGATTCCTTATAAGCTTCCTACAAAAGTTAATCAAACCATAAAAGCTCTTAATTTCATTAATAACCTTAGGTGGAGACCATTCTCTAATTATTTTTACTTTTACTTCATTGATCTTTATTCTTATGTCACTCACAGTATGATTCAAACAAGTAATTTTTTCCTTATAAAATGAGCATTTCACATATTTAGCATACAAGAATTCATCTCTCAAAACTTTTAGGACACATTTTAAAAGCTCAACATGCTCATTCAAGATTTCATCATGTATAAGAACATCATGTAGATGTGGTAGCTCTTTCCAACTCTTTAAGTTTTCAAACAAGAAAATCCATCCCTTAGGCTCATGAAAACTAGCAATAACAAACTTATTCTTAAAAACACTAAAGACATGAAAGTAATAGAAACTCACAAAAAACTTACAAGTAACACCACATCAACTCATCTTAAGGATTTTATCTAAATAAACCCTAACAAATTTATTAAAAGAAGTATGCAAAGCATGATTCATTAAGCTCACAAAAATACTTAGTGCATTAGATAAACCAAGAAGCAAAGATAACCATTCATACAAATCATATTTTACTTTGAAACTAATTTTCTTTTCAACATCTTTCCTTAAGGACATTTGATGGTATTTCCATTTCAAACCATGTTTAGAGATCACATAAGGATCATGTAAAACATTAAGCACATTGTCAAAGGCATCCTTAAGCCCAAAATGTTTTATCAAATCATATCCTTGGACTTCTCTACCAAATAAATCTTTTCAAGATCTTTTAGGCATACACAAGTTATTCTTCCCACATAAAAATCTATTATACCTAAAAATGTCTCTAAAAATCATTTTCTCACATGCATCAACATTTGAAGCAAGATCAACATATAGAAGAATAACAAAGTTATGTGAAGATGTAGAAAGGCTATATTCATTCACATACATATTCTCAATGTTCTCACAACCCAAAAATTTTTCTATGCAAAGTATTATACACAAAACTTAACAAATTATCATGCAAGATAAAGATGGGAGAATACCTTTGAAGCAAAACATCATCCACTTTATTACTTTTACCTTGTTTACATGGGATGGTGTATGAATAAATTTCAAGAAATTCCACTAATCAAGCATGCTTCCATTTTAACTTTTCTTGATTCTTCATTTGCTTTAAAGATTCAAGAGCACTTAGAAAAATAAATTTAGAGCTATTAGTAATTTCATAAGCATTCTTGTTTAAGACAATTGGCTTATAAATATAGAAAACACTCTTTATCCCACTTATTTTTTTAATAACTCTCAAATTTTTTTCTTTCCTCTCCCACACAATCACTCTCTTTTTCTCTTAACTAAAATTTTCTCACTCTCTTTTCCACAATCACTCTTTTTCTTTTTATAACTCTCACTCTTTTCTACTCTATTTTCCTCTCTATTATTTTCTTCCTTTTTTCTCTCATTTTCATTTTTGTTCTTTTCTCATATTCTTTTGTCTTTTCTTTTCTTCTTCTTCCTTTCTTTTCTTTTGCATCCTTAATTGATCCTTATACACTTGTTTTGGGGGTTAAAAGATTAAGTTTTATTTTTCTCCCATTCATTTTAAAGTTATATGTGTTAAGGATTCTATCATGTATAACCTTCTTATCAAATTGCCATTATCTTCCAAGCAATAAATGGCAAACATTCATAGGTGTAACATCACATAGCAACTCATCTTGGTATTTACCAAGGATAAAAGAAACTAAAACTTGTTGTGTAACCTCCATTCCATGATTATCATTTAACCATTGCAACTTATATGGAGTAGGATGTGATAAAGTAGGCAAATTCAATTTCTCTACCATGTAGGTACTTGTAACATTAGCACAACTTCCATTATTAATAATTACATTGCACATCTTACCCTTAATATTGAATCTAGTATGGAACATATTCTCTTTTTGCTCTTTACTCTCTTCTTTTGCTTATTCTCCCAAAGCTTTTTGAATCTTTAATGCTCTCTTGAGTGGATAATCAATGGCATGGTGACCATGCTTCAAGCATTTGAAGCACTTGTCCTTGAAATGCTATTGATATTTTTCAACTTTGTCTTTTCTCTTAGACACTTCTTCTTTAGACTTTGATGATGATTCTCTTTTAATTTTTGAAGAGAATTCAAACTTGTATGGAATTATTTTATCTTTATTCTTTTCAATATTCCCCTCCCAAGATTTACATGAAGAACTATAGTGGCAGTCATGGATGAATTTTTTCCTCATAATAGCTTTCATCTCTTCCCAAGTAGCAATAGGCTTTTCACCTTTTCTTCTTCTAGTTGAATCAAGTTGATCCCTAAATTGATAAATAGCAAGCCTCATTTTTGTCTTTTCAGAATAATAGTGACAAGCATAGATTGATTCTATCTTCTTTTCCCACTCTAGGTAGGGTTTAGGATCACTCTTTCCTTAAAACAAAGGAAATTTCTTTTTACCACTTTGAAGATTTGAAGCCATTCCACCACTTTTATGCTTATCTCCTCCACTCCTATCATCTCTTCTTTCATATCTTTTTACATCATCATGATACACTTTTTCTCTTTTACTCTAATGACAAAAGGAATGCTCAAAAGAATACAAGAAGCAATTGGAGGCCATGTAAATGCAATTCTGGTCCAAGGAGACTAAGTAGAAGAAATGAATAAAGCTAAAATGCTGCTCATCCAAGCCTAAGAAATCTAAAGATATTTGGAGTGCAACGAATCTAGACATATTTTTCCAATATAGAACACTATAAATTAGGAGATAATTTCCTATTACAGAGTGCAACAAATTTTAACATATTTTTCTAATATGGAGCACAACAAATCTAAAGATATTCTCCAAATATAGAGTTCAATGAATCTAGACATATTTTCAATATGGAGTGTAGCAAATCTAGAGACATTTTTGTAATCGAGAGTGTAACAAATAAGAAAAATTTGAGGATAATTTTCATTTTTAATTTAATGATAGTCAAAGCTTTGTATTTTCCTAAGTATAACAATTACTATTTGTACTTTCCTAAGAGTAGTATAAATAGGAATCTCTGTAACTCAGAATTTAGCAGTTGATAAATATAATACCAATTTGAGTGTTTCTTCTCCAAAGTGTGAGATTATTATCTTCTTTTACTCTTGTAAAAGCTTGCTTTATCAATCTTCCTTTATAAGATTGATGATTCAAATTCATAAAAGTTTTTAATTCATACTTCAACCTAAGTATGTTGTTGTGTGGATTGGTTAACTTGTGTTCGTGATTGGACAAGTGGTCTAAGTAGTAAGTCACATGCCTTATAACATTAGTTAGCTACTTACATTTGTCAGGTCATCGAACCATCCAAATCTAGAGCTTATCACTCCCAATTCCCTTCCTCAATTCTAGAGTGTAGTGTTCATATCCTTCATTTTACTTTGTTTTGATTTTATTGAATAACTTACGCTGTGAAGATCGAGTCACTCCTATTAATTTCCTTATCATCAGTGACTTAATTGAAATTTAACTTTAAAATGTTGTATCATCACAAACTTTTGATAGGAATATAGTATGAAGCTTGTGGATACATTTTTAGAAGCCTTATTATATTTGATTTATGTACAACTCACTAGGTTAATTGAAGTAAAAATATTTGATTAAGCCATTAAATTTTTAATGGTGCAGGATGGTGCACCTGCTCCATCTTTGAGTGAGTTGGAAATGTCATTTTCTGGTAATTTTATGCCTTAGAAGAGAAATAATTCTAACAATGAGCAAGAAGGTCCAGGAATAGGTGAAATGTTAACCCCTCAAATGTCCTCCACTAAAATCTCAAAGAAGATAAAATCAAAGCATATAAGTCATATCAGTGGTAGGAGTTATTTTATTTTGGAGGTATGTTATCTATGTTCAAGATAAGCTAGTAGTCACAGTATTTTGAATAATGACTAAGTTAAGCTAGCAATGAATGTTTTATGAACAATGAGCAAGTTTTTTTTTTTTTTGGATTTACTAATATGATTTCATTGGCTTACACTATGTAAAGTACTTTATGTTAGTTTTAACTGTACGACATCTTTAATGATAGGTGATCTTTCTTTTTGTGTGATTTTAATTATATGAAATGTTTAAAGTAATGCTACGTATCACACCCTCCTTTTATTGCTAATGAAAGTAATGGAGAAATTTTCAATTGGAATTTTATGAAGAATAAGACTAAATGATAGTAAAACAATCCATGTGTCCTCTAATTTTTATGCATTTTCACGAGATTGCTTTACCAGCAAATACATTATGCCAGTACTTTCTAATTCATTAATATGATAGGTTTTAAATTCACCACCTTAACACACATCATAAGTATAGATTGTGTATGAATTTAATGAAATCTTAGTAAAGCAGTAATATGCTTTATAGGTCAACTTGAATTCTAGGTAGAGTGATAATGATGCACATGAATAATGTAAAGGGCTAACTATTTTTATTTACTAATTGTATCAGTAACTAGAATAATAATATATTCTAAGGATAAAAGCATGTTTTTGTTAATTTGGTTTATGATATACTTGCTTAATTCATGAATTTGAATTTATTGTTAAACGCTCAAAATATGAATGATTTAAAGTTTGGCTTGTCTCCAAAGATGGAATTACATTACTTCTTGCATCAGTAAACCACAATTTACTACATTCAATCATTTTTTAATCGATTAAGAGTGTAATTACATTAGAAAATGTAGTGAGAAACTACAAAATGCTTAAATGTCATACTAAACTTGTCTAATTATTCATTTTGTTGTAATTCGATAGGTACACCAATTCATGGTATATGGTATGCATATTGATGGTAGTAAATATTAAATTTTATAAAGATATTAATTCTTAATAGATAAGCACACGTACAGAAATTTTACTTCCTTTGATTCAGCTTTAAGCAGTAGGGTAAGAAGCTTGCATTGCTATGGCATAAATTATAATTGATGTGTATCTTAAATGTAAGCTTATTAATAGGAAATAGATTTCAAGTGAACCAGGGAAGTTACATTAGAAAGATTGATTTTCTTTAATATCAGTCATATCACAATGTAGAGTAGCCAACCACTAATTAATTGAAATGGTAGTGGATATTATTGTTGCTAGGTTGAAATAGTAACATATTCTTGCTACTTGTATTCTAGAATATGCTTAATTAGCATATTATATAGACTACTTCTTTTGATTAAATTTTGAATTGTGTAAAAATTCATTCAATTGACTATAAGTATTAGGGCTAAATGCAAATCTATAATATAGATTGTGTACAGGTTTTATAGCTTCTCATGTAAATTAACCAATAAGAACTAAAGAGTGTAATTTGAGAGACAGGCTACATGGGCCATGCAAATAAAGCAAACAAGGTGACTTGAAAGTTACTTGATGATGTGACAAAATAAGATAACAATCTAACTTATACACCATTGAGTTGTATTATAATTATAATTGGTACTCTATATTTTGACTTTCTAAATTGTAAGAGTTCATTTACTTACTTGTTATTAAAGTTAAGATGGAATAGTAATTATAATTTCTCTTTTATAGTGAATATTATTTTAAATTTTAATTATTTTAATTAATCAAATTAGTAATTTATTTTTTCATTTGTTTTTAAAGTAGTGAGCGATGTAGTTGAATTAGAAAGAGGACTGAGGTGTTAGAATAATGTATACTATATGATGTAAAAAAGCTTACAAAACTAATCGGTTTGAGTTTGTGCTACGATTAACTTTTCTTTTTTATTTTGTTGATTGACAGGCTATGGAATGGAGGCATAAGTATACCATAATGTATAGTATAGTCTCAACAGTTTGTCTTAAGATACACAATAACATGCTTTATTTCACTATGATTTTCCACATGATTAGTTTAATATTTTTTTACTCATCCTTTTTTATGGTGTTATCAATAGGTTAGTATACATTGTTTCATCTTTTTCCTCTCTCTTTATGTTAAAGACTTTTTTTTTAAGTACTCACTTTTGCACTCTGCTAGAAGTCATGAATAGTACTATCATACTAGCATTTGATCAATTTCTTGCTTTTTTGTGTATTGTAACTGTTAGTGTATATGCCCTAAAACCAATTATATTGGTGATTGTAATTTTGAATCATGTTATTTTAATGGCAATTCTAATTATTATATTTATACATATTATCTGCGTAATATACTTAATTATAATAATAACCTTAGAATAATTGTATTCTTAAATGTCCCTAGTCATATATCATTGTGGATTAGGTTGCTTTGATATGTTAAGACTAGCATGTGCGAAGACTTATATGGGATATTAAGTTTACACATGAGTACAAGTTAGAGAACTTGTATACTGGACCGACCCATATTAAGAACACTACATGGATCGTTATATGAGTGTCATAAGTGGTTCTTAGTGATCATTATTAATATGGTCCTTTGACCTGAGATTACCAAGGTTCCCTACATGTGAGTTTCATATTTTGATACTATTCTATGTCACTAATGCTTAAGTGAATGCAATGGTAGATATTGGATATGTCACATATCATGCGGAGGGATTTGTGTGATCAAGATGGGATTTGTCCCTCCTATATAACAGGAGTAACATCTATGGGCCCCTTGATTAAGTAAAGCTGAGAAAATGCATAGCCATGCTCAGATGAATTGACATGAGATGTCGATTACATTTGTTTCAGTCAGCTTACTTAGGAATCAAGAAACCTTAAGATTGGGCTATACGGGAATGACACGGTCCATGTCTCGTGCTCAATCTAGGTGTATAGGACAAAAGGACATAAATGATGATCACGTGTAAAGGTTTAGTCAAATCACCGACTTTCTCATTACTTGGGTAACAATGATGTGTTGCTAGACACCAATCTTTGTTTATGATCATTAATATGATTAATGGTCATTGCCAACGTAATGAGAGCCTGTAGGGTCGCACACTTAGAGCTTAGTGAATTTGGAATTAATGGACCAAATTGTTTGGGCTTAATATTTGGGAATTAATGTTATAATTATAAGGCCCAATAGTAAGCCTATAATTATACATGGAATAAGGCCCAAATAGGTTAGGTTTTTCTATGCACCTATTTAAATAGGCTTATTGGATAATAATAGCATTACGATTATTCTTCACGCACCCCAAGTAAAAGCATAAAAAAACCCTAGCCACTCTCCTTGACTAAAATCTCTGAAGAGGCGTAGCTAGCACTACGAGGTCTAAGGAGATCAATTCCAACCAGTGGTGTAGCGGACATTCATCGGTGATTCACGGGTTCGTGTGGATACCACAGAGGTGCAGCCACATAAACGTTGTACTGGTGATCTGATTTACTGGTTTCCATTCCGGTTCGTGATTTGGAAGTAGATCAGACTTCGTGTAGCGGTCAGAAGAATTTTGCCGAAAGGTATAAACCCTAATCCCTAATCTATGGCGTTCTAAATTCGCATGGATCCTTAGTGGAAATCGTGCAAAAGTTTTATTTCGCTGTGCATGTATGATGCGCGATTTTCAACAGTAACTTCTTAAAATTGTCCTATTCTTTATGCTTAGCTCTTTCTATTCTGAAAAGGTTTGTTATCATGCTTTGGATGTATAATTTTTAGAATGTATATTGTTCTTCTAAATGATTTATCAATCTTGGTCTCTTCCTTTTGCATAGGTTTCCTTTATTTTCTATGGGTTTAACTTTGATTTTGCATATTTATTTAGTTTTATGCTATGATTGAGATAAGCTAGGTAGTGATTTTATGGTAGTGTTTTGCTCTATTTCTCCTATTTCGAGACATCAGTTTGCTAATTATTTAAAGTAATGGAATTTTTTTTCCTATCATATATATATTATTTGGGTAGTTGGACTACTTGTCTCATTAGAGATATATGATTTGGGTTGCTAATTTTGTAAAAACATATTATATTAATGTTAACTTCATTATTTATTTATTTCTATCTATACAACATATAGGTATGGTTGTGTGTTTACATGTGTTAGGAGGAAAATATTCAATTATATATTTAATAGCTCACTTGTGTAGATTACATGCATAGCTTATTATTATCTGAATGTAGTCAACATGTTATTATTTACATGGCAAAGTAGAATTTAGAAATATTGATATTCATCTTATTGATAGCTATAGCATATATATATTACACCATTTTTCTAGACTTCACTTATAAAATGCTTGGTATTCAATTATTTCTTAATAACACTATATGGGTTGACAATATGCATATGATTGACAATATGGCTTGAGATCATATGACTACAGAATTGATTTTATATAACTTTGCAATGCTTTTACCTCTTGAAATTTTACAAATGAAAAACTACGTTATCCATTTGTATTCACAGCTTAGTAACCAGCATAAATCATGAGCAAACACATGAATGTAATTGTTAAGAAATTTTGTTATTGTAGTTATTTACTCTAATGTTTTATAATCATCCAATATTTATTAACTGAATTTATCATACCTTTATTAGTGAAGTCTTAGATTAAGTTCACTTAGTTATTAGCAATTGTAGCTAACCTAGCATTCATTATTTAATAAAATTTGAGCTCTAACATCTAAATTTTATAGGTAGGACTTATTTTTTCTTTGTGCTATTGTATGTGATGCATTTATATTACTTTCTTGAAAATTATCCCTATCACTGAACATAAGTGTTCTTTAATTTTTTCCAAAGGAAACTATTATCATCAATGATTACTCCAACAATATTTATTATAATGTTTGAATTGAACAAACTTCTATATGTGTGTGATCATACCATTTTAACTTTGTTAAAAGCTAATTTAATTATGCTTCTTTTTATTCAACTGTTAAGAATTGTGATAACATAGGTTGCTTGAGGACAAGTTGACGCTTTCAAAGAAGGCTTCAATACAAATTGGTACTTTATCTTTGGAAGGTATTAATGGTGCATTTAATGTATAAGGTATATTTACTATAATGTTAGTTTTTTCTTTTCACTTGGTTTTTTGCTAAGTAGAATATGTGCAATATAAGGTGAAATTATTTTAGTTGTCAATATAAGTCATAATTTTCCATTGTGATTGATTGGTTTAACTCTGATATATAATTAACTTTCTTGCCAATCAAATTTTATCATATCTTTTATCCATCATGCTATAGTTGGAATTTTATTATTTCTCATGCTGGTGATTCAATTTTGTGATAATGGCTATGTCATCTACTTAATAAGGTTGGCATTTGTTCAATATGATTAATTAGTAATTCACATTTTAGAAAGGTGTCTATTTTAAAGGTTGTGGAGACTAAGTAATAATTTACCCTTTAGAAAAGTATTTACATGTGAAAGGTATTGAAATTGTAAAGCATATGCAGGCATGAACTCTATATTGGTGTGTGTCCTAGGAGCCAATCATAAGATGATTGCAATATTACACAATATATTATGTTTTCATTTGGCAATACAATTATTATGTTTTGCTTTATTTTATTTTGCATAAATTATAACTTAAATATAATAATTATCCTTGGAATAATTTCGTTATTTCTAAAATGCCCTTAATCAAGTATTATTGTAAAAAAGATACTAATAATACATCGAGACTAGCATGTATAGTAATTGATGATTACGAATTATGGATATTTGATATTAAGTTAATATATGAATACATTGTTAGTGAACAATGTACTGGACTGACCTATTGTAAGAATACTGCATGGATAGATGTGTCATTAGTTATTCTCATATAACCACAAATGCACATAGTCCTTTAACTTAAAGTCACTATGGTTCCCTACATGAGGAGTTACTCACTTTGATGTCATCCTATGTCACCTTTAATCGAGATGACGAGTAGGGCATTGATTGGATGTGTCACGAATCATGCAGAGGGAAGTGAGTGATGTAGATGAGATTTTATTACTCTTTATAAAAGAGAAATATCCTTGGGCCCCTTGATTGAGTGAGACTTAGAAATACATGGCCACACTCAATTGGATCAATATGTGATATTGATCATTTGTTTTAAGCCTATTCAGTATCAAGAAATATAAATTGAACATTGACAAGGATGATACACTCCATACCTCCAGTTTGATTTGGATATTGTTACAAAAGGGATTATGATGCAAAGTGCTGATCATATATTAGGTGAATGTCGAATCACAAACATTCTTACTACTTGAGTGGTAGTAATATATTGCTAGATACCATTAACTGTCTATGGCCCAAAGATGAGTCATTGTCAATATAGTAAGAACCTACAGGGTCATACAAAAGGAGTAGAAATGAGACAATAATTAATTGGATTTTAGTTGGACTAAAATTTAATTAATTAGACTTATTTTCGTGTATATTATTATTATTATTATTATTAAGATGATAATATGTTTTTCACATAATATATATATATATATATATATATATATATATATATATTATGTGATATTATTTGATATTAAAATAATATCAGATAATTATGTTATTAGATATTAGATAATTATATTATAATTATATTATGAGATGATTTATTATCTAATATAAGATATTTATATGCTAATTTAATATTAGATAATTGTATTATGAGATAATATAATTATCTAATATTAGATAATTAATAGATAAGACCTATCTCTCTTCACTCTCTCTAGGATAAGCATAAGGTGATTTTTGTTAAATGTGATTAGGATTCTTTTGAAGCATTATCCTAGTAGGACTAGGATTGTGATATGTCTTAGTTCTATAAAAAGGACTTGAAGGTAGCACTTTGAATTCACGTTCATAAGCTTCAAGAAAATCCTAAATCACTCAGAAAATTGCCCAATCCTAATCCGAATGAGAGAGACGAATCCTAGTAGTTTCGTAAAGGGGAGAAGTCATTGTTCATTCCTTGTGGATATCGTAAAAATGTTATACCTTCCGGCCAGTATTTGATTCATCTTAATCTCTCAAGGATTCATTTAGAAAGAATACGAGCACTATTAAGGTAAAATCCTAATACTAATTTATGCCGTTTTGCATGGATCCTAGGTAGGAATTGAATCAAAAATTTTAAAATTCCACTGTGTATATTGATCCAAAACCTAACACTCTAACCACAAAGGAGAATATAAAGAAGCAAGGAATCAAAAGAATTTGATCATCAAGTCTAGAAAAGAATGCAAAGGTGAGGTTTAGCACACTTAAAGTATGAATAGCATTATTGATAGGCCTAGATCTTACCTAATTTATTATCTATGATGATTTTAAGCCTTCAAATTATTGAATGATTTAATTACTATGCTTGCTATAATTTTAATTTTAAAAAACTTATGAGTTTCAAATATGAAATCATTATATTAGATCTTTTCAATACAACTTTGCCATTATTAATACAAACTAATCTCCTATTTTGTGTGTAGGAAAAGTTCTAAATTATGAAGAATAGACAGTAAGTTGTATAAGAACACCATTGTCTTAATTAAACAATTATAGTGAAGGTTTATCTTCACAGTTTCCTCCAATTGAAAGTAATGGTTATTACCTATTTCATCACTTTATTTTATTTTTATCAAAGTAACATAAAAATTTTATTATTCTCACTAATATAAACTATTAATTTACAGTTTATGCTACCAGGCCATGTAAAAGTGCATGCACTTCCATAAGTAAAAGAAAAGGTATGGTGGTGAAAATGTGAGAATTGTTACATGTTTTAGGAATGTAAATAGTTTAGAAGGTTTGTCTCTAACTTATGTAATGATCTTCTAATAGTTGAGTGATTCCTAGTTCATATTCATTGAATTGTCCTATTTATTTCATTGGTGTAAGCAATTCTCCAAATCTGGTTTACACTTTAAGTTATGCATTATGTCCTGTTGGATTGCAAAATTGTGCATCTGTATCATCTAAACATCTTAGGCAACAAGCAATGCTCCATGATACCTTTAAGTTGGACAAAATTTATTAGCAAAGTTTAACTCTTTCTACACAAATGCAAGTATTCAATGCAATGAAAATTCAAGGAATTTGTTAGAAGGAAGAAGTTCTTCATTTAGAACAATGTTTAATATCACCTCTGTAATCCTTTCTTGAATCAATTCAACATCATGATCACTCATATGATTATATCCATGACATTAGAGGACATGAGTTTTTTTCATCATCAGGTAATAATTGTGCTACTTTGTATACAATCATGAAATGTGAATTTTAGATTGACTTTCAAATATCTCTTCTAATTGAATTAATGTGAAAATTACTTATTTTTCTTATGTTATTTAGATCTTGGTGATTCTGAATGTATTTGCAAGTACTGTGATGCATTATTATGATTTGATGAGTGAATTAAGAGATATAAAGATAATTCAAATCCTTGCTTTAATTTAGTTACTCCATAGGGAAGATTAAGTTAGAACAGCTGCACGGACCACCTCTATATTTGAGATCATTGATGTTTGATGATTCTTCTTCAGCAAGAAAGTTTAAGGACAACATTTCATACATATAATATGATGTTCTCTTTCACTTCATTGGGAGGAAAAATTAATTGATCTATTAATTGTGGTTGTGCATCTCACGTATTTAGATTGAATAGTCAAAATCATCATTTGATTGGAAGTCTTTTACCTCCTGATAGAACACCACCTAAGTTTGCACAACTATATGTTCATGACACTGATAATGAAACTCATAACAAAATGAATGTTGCGAGGTATATTACTACATTAATGCTAACATATTTTCCAATTAAAGTAATTATACCATCGAAATTTGGTAGGTTTCAAATGAAGTTGATTTTTACTTTTATGTAGGTCTATTGATAATAGTAAATCTATTGATGCTAAAATTGTACAAAAGCCAAAGGAAATGTTTAACATCATAATCCACTTGTAAAAAAATTTTGCATAGCAAAAGATCACTTTGAAGCCAAAAAAGGAACAGAAGTGAAATTAAGGTTAATAAGAAATAGAGAATCAAGCTCAAGAATATACAATTAACCTTTTTCATCAGAGGTAGCAATGTTAGTTATTGGTGACATTCAGGATTTGAATGAAGATAGATACATTATTATTGAAACAAAGAGTGGCTTCTTATAGTGTATTGATGAACTTCACCCTTTGTATCCTCCACTGTAATATCTATTATTGTATGCTATAGGACAAGATGTTTATTATAGTGAGATTTGACACATTACTATTCCTAGTGTTAATCCAAAGAGAGCACAATGTGTCATTGAGGGAATACTTTGCTTACATGTTGCAATTTTGGCAAAACCAATCTTTTATTCTTTTATTATCAAAGTGTTTACTACAACAATATACTATGGATGCTTAAACAATGATTAAAGCCCAGTGATTATAATTTGTAAGATACAATTAGAAGACATTAAGAGTTGAGTTATATTGTGGCTTGCAAGATGCACTACTTAAAGGTGAACATAAGGGATATTCACATGGAAAGTGTATAATCTTACCATCCAGTTTCATAGGAGGACCAAGATATATGATGCAAAACTACCGTAATGCCCAACAATTTGTAATTGGGTTGGATTTTTGGATTTGTTTATAACTTTCACATGCAATCCAAATTGATCAAAAATTACAAGAATTACTGAAAAGCTAGGGTTGCAGCCACAAGATTGTCCTTAAGTCCTCTTTAGAGTTTTTAACATGAAATTGATACATCTTATGAAAGATTTGAAAAAGGGAGTTTTCTTTGATAAATATAAGGTAGGTATGAGTTAGTGTCAATATTATTAATTTTCTTCATTCATAATTTAATAATTTAGCTTGTTAATCTTCATAATAATTATATAATTATATTTTCTATGATAGGAATATGCTAATTTTAAACATTTCATTGGCGTAGTGTTCGGGTTGTCAAATTTAAAAAAAAAAGGCCTACCATATATTCATATACTTATGTTCTTGAAGGTAGAACATAAATTTGTCTCTCCTGCTAATATTGATGGAATTGCCTGTACAGAAATACCTGATAAAGAACAACAACCTTAGTTGTATGAAACAGTGAAAAACTTCATAATGCATGGTCCATATGGTTATACTAATTCAAAATCTCCATGCATGAAAGATGGAAAGTGCTCAAAATTCTTTCTTAAAAAGTTTGTTAGTTCCACTACAGTGAATGAGGAAGGGTGTCCAATTTATAGAAAAAGAGATGATGATAAAATAATTTGCAAGAATGGCATTCTTCTTGATAACAAATTTGTTATTCTATACAATGCTAATTTACTAATAAAATATGAGGTACATATTAATGTTGAAGCATGCAATCAATTAAGATCTACCAAGTACCTATTCAAGTATATTAATAAAGGTCATGATCGAGCTACTGTTGCTATTTATCAAGCTGGAAAGAATAGTGGTGACAATTAGCAAGTTGATGAGATCAAAATTGTCTTAATTATTATTATATCTCTCCCCGTGAATTTACTTGGTGCATTTTTTGCTTATGATGTTCACTACAAATGGCCACCCATGGAAAGATTACACTTTCATCTTCCAAATGAGCAATATGTATACTGTAATGTCCCGAATTTTCAATTCTATTATTTGAATCTTTAAATTCTAAGGTCGTAGAAATGAAGAGCACGTTTGAATTAGCTTGGTGGGTGAATTTTTAGTTGAAGGAACTTAAGTGAAAGGTAAACGAAATTTTGAAGGAAAAGGATAGTAGGGAAAAGAATTTATTTTCATAAGCAGTATAAATGATCAGAGGAGATTGGAAAAACCCTAAAAGGGGAAGTTGTCTAAGTCTGGCAGTGTAAGGAATTTTAAATAGACAAAAACCCTATGGACTAAATTGCAAAAGTACAGAATCGGGTGTGGTTAAAGTGAAATAATCAAGAATTTGGAATCTAATATGAATAATCAAGATTTTGGGGTGCAATATATGATTTTAATTAGTGTGACCAATAGACTCATGACAAGTGGCATTATTAGAAAATTAATGGCAAGAATAGCCTTACTAATTGGTGAAAAAGGACTAAAATACCCTTGGAAATATCAAAAAGGACCAAAATGCCCCTAGAAGCTTCATGAAAGCCCTACCCTCTTCTCCATTTCTCCAAAAGCTGTAGAAATCTCCATGAAAGAAGTCTAAGACGTGAGAGAGAGAGAAGGAAGAGAGAGAAAGTTTCTCTTAGCTTTTTCACCTAAAAATACTTAGATTCAACCTAAGGTGTAGAAAGGAAAGTTGCTCTTCTCATCAAGCTCTATCCATTGATGTGCTCGGATTGAGGAAAAGCCCAAGTTTGATTAAGTTTGAGGAGCTCCAAGTGAGGATTTACAAGTTGCACCAAGAGGTAAAAATGTTCTCCTCTAAGAGCTCTTTAATGTACTCTTCTTAGTTTCTTAAAATCTTGAGGTTGGTGTGGTCAAGGGTGATTGAACATGGAGTTTAGGATGATTTGAATATGTTTAATGGTATTTTGGATGTTGTCAAGTTAATCTATGGCTTTGGTTTGGTGTAAAAACAACAAGAAAACCATGATATACACACTTGGGTTTTAGAGGCAAAGTGGTGCATGTGTGGTATTGCCATGATTTGTTTGGAACTTGGTGAAAATGATGGAATTAGGATGACTTTTATGAATTATAAAGCCTCCCTTTTGAGAAGCCAAAACCTTGAATGTGGAAAAGAAGGAAGGACTGTGTTTTTGAAAGTCTGGTGATGTACACGGGGTAGAACACGTCCCGTGTTGTACCTCGTGTTCTTCATCGAAGGCTGATCAGTGTGCTACACGGGGTGCGACACTTCCCGTGTTTATCTCAGGACTGAAGGGCAGTAAGGTACACGGGGTAGAACACGGCCCGTGTTCACCCCCGTGTTCTTTGTCGAGTAGCCTTGAAGTGAACCAGTAAGGAACACGGCCCTGAACACGGGGTATGGGACCCCCGTGTTCTTTGTTAAGTGAACATTTTGGCTTTAATTCTTCATGTTTTGCATGGTTTTACCTCCGGAACCTTTTCTAATGCTCATATGTGTCATTCCAAAGCCTGAAATCAAGATATAGAGCATCTAAGTATGCATTTATTTAAGTGGAGGGAGTAAAGAATACATGAGGTTTAAGGAAAGTGATGATGGTCTAATAAAATCTATGATATGTCTTTATGTAGACTAAGGAGTGACATTTGGAAAGGCAAGGGGAGTTGTAAAGGAATTCTTAAGTGAGGGCAAGGGAAACATCACATTGGAAGCTTGTAAAAGGTAGCTAGCTTTATCCTTAAGCTTTGTTTCCTATTTACATGATTTTCTGTAAATTTTGCCATTGTATGGAATGTGTATGAAATAGCTGTGTGCGCAACCGGGAAGATAGCATGATGCTGTATATGAGGCCTATGGCCTGAGTGTTCCCCGGGATGATAATGCAATTGCTGTGCGCAGTACCTATGGCCTTTAGAGTTCCCCGAGAAGATAGCGTGATGCTGTATATGAAGCCTATGGCCTATGGCCTTTAGAGTACCTCGGGAAGACAGCGTGATGCTGTATATGAGGCCTAGGTACGATTATCTGTGATGGCCATCTAGATATTGATATAAGTCCTTGAATGGACTTGATGATTGCTGTGTGCAGTGCATATTTCTTACAATGGTATGGTATTGAATATGATGATAAATAATTACTTGATTTCGAAACGTATGTTTTATTTGCTTAAGGATCTGGAATGGCTTGATATGTTTTTATGGCAATAGCTAGCTACTGGGAAACTTTGTTTCTCATGTTTTTTCTGTTTTGTTACTAACCATTCTAGGTGATGCTTCCAAAGGCTCTCATGATAAGGGACAATAATGTTTTGAAGTTGTATATCAAAAGTGATTGTATAGTTGGTAATTTTGTAAGTGATGGATGTATATTTTGTAAATTAAACTTTTGTATAATTATATGACTCTTTCTCATGTTGTATGAGATACACAAAATTTGAGATATTCCGAGTAGTTTGGAGTAGAAGGCAAATTAGTATGCGATAATTATCTATTAAACTGAGGATTAAGGTGTTAATAAGTGAGGGAGTTACATATACTATAAAGATGGTGCTAACATTGATGCTATGTTGAAAAAGGCCTTTGTTGCTCAAAGCATGTTTATTGCATGGATGGAAGCAAATAAAACATATCTCAAAGCAAGACAATTAGCTTATGTTAAATTCCTATTAAAATTTGTATACAATCATTAAGATCATAGATGGCACCCATGGAAATGTGAATTTGCAATTGGTAAATTACATTATGTACCACCATGTAATGGTGAAAAATATTATTTAAAAATGTTGCTCACAAAGGTTCGAGATCCACCTTCTTATGAAAGTATACTTATCGTTAATGGTGTTTTGCATAAGACTTTTCGAGAAGCATACTACTCTTTAAGGCTTCTTAATGATGATAGTGAATTCGTTGAAGCAATTAAAAAAGTCTCTATTTGGAGTAGTGGAGACTGCTTAACAAAATTATTTGTTAGAATATTATTGTGAAGTAATGTTTCTTGCCTAGAATATGTATGGTAAGAAATTTGGAGAATTCTTTTTGAGGATATTCAATATTTACTATGAAGAAGAATGTTAAATGAATGTTAAAACATCTCTCGAGACTTTACTTACATTCCAATAGTTTATTTTGTTAGAAATCAATATTTACTACTAATTAGTTATTAATTGATACACTTTATTCTAAGCTCTTGCTAGAAGTGCAGTGTTTAATTCTCAACTCAATTGATTTGAATTTTCTCTTGTATTATTAGATTTGACTCTCATTAAGGAGGAAATGAAGATGTATGCATTGCATGAAGTTAAGAAATTGTTAAGGAATAGTGAGAAATCCTTGAGAGATTATCCTCCAATGCTAGTTCAAAGAGATGACTTTCAGAGTATGGAAAAAAATTAGTTGTTGAAGAGTTAAACTATGATCAAGGTGAATTGAAAATTGAATTTGAAAGGTTACTTACTTTAATGACTGAAGAACAAAATCTATATTCCAAACAATCATAAATTTTGTTAATGGCAAAGGAGGTGGTATTTTCTTTGTTTATGGATATAGTGGAGTAGGTAAAACTTTCTTGTGGAGAACTCTGACCTTTGCATTGAGATCTCAAGGGGAAATTGTTCTAATGGTTGCATCCAATGGAATTGCATCATTACTAATTCTTGGTGGTCAAATGGCACACTCCCGCTTTCATATTCCATTGAATATAACAAAAGATACAACTTGCAATATAAAATAAAGGAGTGAACTTGCAGAATTGTTATGTAGATGTAAACTGATCATATGGGATGAAGCTCCAATGGTTCACAAACTTTGTTTTAAAGCTCTTGATAAAACTTTAGGAGATATTGTGTATCTAAATATTCCTAGAAGTTGTGAGTTACTATTTGGTGGAAAATTTATTATTTTTAGAGGAAATTTTAGGAAAATATTACCAATAATTCTAAAGGATCATAGATCTAACATAGTCCAAGCAACTATTAACTCATTTTATTTGTGGAAGCATTGCAAAGTGCTAACTTTGTCAAAAAAATATGAGATTGCAATCAAATCTTTCAAGATCAAGCATAGATGAATCAAAAGAATTTGCTGAATGGATTTTAAAAGTTAGGGATGGAATGCTTAGAGAATTGAATGATGGAGAAGTAGAAGTAGAGATTATGAAGGATCTTTTGCTAACTGAATTTGATGATCCACTTCAAGCAATAGTAAATAGCACATGTCCTTCACTAGAAAAGAACTATGCTGATGCTCATTTCTTGAAAGATAGAGCAATATTAGGACCAACACTTGATATTGTGAATAAGCTAAATAAGTTCATCCTATTAAGAGTTCCTAGTGAGGAGAAGACTTATTTAAGTAGTGGTTTAGTCTGTAAAGTAAGTTTCAACACAGATGTTCAAAAAAATCTATACACACTTGAAATTCTGAATGGTTTAAATTGCTCAAGTTTGCATTACCATAAAATTATCTTAAAAGTTAGCATTCCAATCATATTGCTTACGAATATTGATTAATTAGCCGATCTATGCTATAGAACTAGATTAATTATGACTAAATTAGTCAATCATGTGATTGATGCAAAAGTTTTAACTAGAAGTCATTTTGGTAAAAAGATATTCATCCTAAGGATGAATCTATCCCTATTAGAGTTAAAGTGGCCATTCAAATTACAAAGAAGACAATATCCTATAATTGTCTCATATGCTATGACTATTAACAAAAGTCAAGGGCAATCTCTCTTATATATTGGTTTATACCTGTGTAATCCAATTTTTAGTCATGGACAACTATACGTTGCTACTTCAAGAGTGATAAGCAAGAGTGGATTAAAAATTCTAATTCTTGACAGGTATAATCAAGTGTTAACTCAAATAAACAACATTATCTACAAAGAAGTCTTCCAAAATTTGAATTAGGTAATGATTTAACTTATCTCTCCTATATTGTTTTGGTTATAATATTCAATTAAGATTTCTTAGTTGTTTGCTTTTCTTTGCAATATATACAATTAAAAAGTATAAATTTTTTCAATCTCACTTCTTGATAGGATTGCAGATTGGGTGATAACAAGCTAATTAACCTCTTACCAAAGGTTAAAGCTCGCATTTCTATCAAACTTAGGTATGTAAAACCTATTGGGCTTATAGTATTTGGTATCATTGTTAAGACATTAATTTCAATACCATTAATTTATCATGTTTACTGACAATAAGATATACATATATATATATATATTGAAGCCCCAAAGCTGCCAAACTATCGCACTTAGAATGTCACAACCCAATTTTAGGTATCGTGACCGGCATAAAGACATCTAACTGGTATCTAACCAATCAGATATCTTTACAAGCCTGTAAGAAAATATATCTGACTATTTTATAATAAAAAGGAAATATATGATAGCATCAAATAATATAAGTAAAGTAAATTGCATTGCACATGTAGTGAAAAGTTAATCTATGATATTAATATACGGTAGCATAACAAAATTATTTAATAATACACATAGACTTTAACTGTATAGTGAATGACTCAAAATAGTAATTTTTGTCACACTATGCCCTATGGAAATTAGAAGGTTTTATGCAGTATATTAATACTCCGCTGGAACTCCTTATTCTTTATCTGTAAAATAAAATAACATCGAAAAAAAATGAGTATATAAAATACTCAGTGAGTAGCTACTCAATCTTTATCCCTATAGTTTTCCCTGATAAGTTTTCTTTAATACAAATTTAGGAAGATTAGATAAATTCCATATACTTAGCTTTATTCACATTTAATATCTATCGCCTATCATAGGCATTATGTATTAATATTATATCAATAGAAATGGCTAATACGGTATATAAGTTTCCTCCTTATTTCTTTGAGCTAACCTTATCCCACTCACCTCCAAGCTTTTCCATCCACTTCTTACCACCTCTCTCCTTCTTCTAGAAGGATGATACAAGCCATAGGCCACTCTCCCCCACATGTATCCAGTAACACAAATGAGTCTTTGTAAGCTTTTCATGTCAATTAAAGCAAAATCATGTCAATCCATCATAATAAAGGTATGATTAATACTAACTAGCCATTAGCAACCTAATTAATTTTTCTTTATCAATGTAACAAGTATAGATCTCAAATTTAACATTAAAGAGTGTAGTCATTGTATATTCTCATAACGTGTCACAATTTCAATATATTGAACATTTCACAACTCAATCTAATCTATCACTATATTTTATACCATTAAAGAACATTCAAATAATTACAATAATTCAACACATTATTGCAATCATATTCTAATATCATCACAATGTATTTATAAGCATCAAATATTTAGTGTATTTCATAAATATTAAATCAACAGTACTATTTTAGTGCAGATTTTCAGAACAGGGTAGCAAAGGGTGTATTACAACAAGGGAACTTTTATGACTTCTAAAACATCTCCAAAATTTCTCAAATAAATATATGATGTTCCCAACATGTTAATTGACAAATATGAGCCCTTAGGTTTCATAATTAATCAATATAATCTACCCATAAAATTCGTAGATGAGGCCCTTCCAAATTAGTTCCAGTACCGGACAGTACTGGAGTTCCAAAATCTAAGGATTTATTTGACTAAACAAATGAACTTAAATTACCACCAAATTTTCCCACAATTTTCCCAACATATTGAAGGGTTTCCATAAATTTTTGCAGAATCTTTGAACACTTGTAAGGGCCTCAATTAATTCAATTATAGAAGCAAAAACTATTAACGTTTTGTCTTAGTTGAATTGGACCTATACACATATAAGACCCTGTTTCATGTTTCTAAAAATGTCCAGAAATTTCCAATAAATTATACATGATTCCTAACATCATAAGAAACCCTAGAATGGCTGGAATGAGTCTTTAAAATTAAGTATCTCATTTTGAATTTTCCTAGATTTTCAAAAAGTTATCAACATACATTAATGTAACAATTTTTGCATGAAGGCTTATTCTAAGGCCATTCAATTTCATTACTAACCTTTCTCCTAACTTAATTACACTCCAATAACATTAAAACGCATATCCAACCATAAAATTCCAAAACCATGTCTCCACACATGGCCACACACAAACAACCCATAAATTGACAATTTAATCACCTAATCTAACATTCTATTGGAATAAAATTCATAGGGGAAACAAGTGAGTTGCCACTTACCTCTGAACTTTCATATTTCAAAGCTTTAAGTTGCTCCCTAAATGATAGAGTTTTTGATTTAAAGAAGAAGAAGATGAGAGCCCCAAGTTTTGATGATTTCTCCTAGCAATTCAAGCAAGCAAGTAGCAAGAACTTAAAATTTTGTAGTTAATTGATCTTATTTGTGTATTTGGTTGTGTTAAAAGCTTGAAAAAAATCTCCTATGGCAGCTGGAATTTCGTGCAAATGAGGGGGAAGAAGAGCTAAATGGAGTTTTCTCAAGGTTTCTAGGGTTTTCTACAACTTTTTAAAAAATGGGCCCTTTTTTGCAATTTAAATTTAGCCTAAAATCCATGAAATTTTTTTATACTTTTCTTGCTATTTTGCAGCAGCTAAGGAAGAAACTTTCTGGGCTCTCCTCAGCCCAAAATTTTCCAAAATTCAAATTTTTTAGAAAATTATAATTTGACCCGAAATCTTTTCAAAATTTCACTTTTACCCAAAATTATTTGGCCAATTTTCAATTTAGTCCTTAGATTTAATTTGGGCTTATTAGAAAACATGTCAAATAATTCCAAAAGGAATTTAAATGATCCAAATCGATCTATATCAATTCCAGACTTATTTTTCTGAATTTTAGCTTGCCCGGGCTCTTAAAATCGAGTTAGGCTCTATCGAAATTCCTCTAATCTTTTAGGCATATTTCTAATAATATTTTAACTCAAGTTTTATCTCTATCAATATTTCAAAGGGTTTGAAAAATTTTTCAAAAGGTTACCCATCACTAAAATTTCCCTAAGTTGAGTACATTTGACTAAGAAGTGTTAATTTACTTTAATACTTTAAGAGTAGTTCTTGAGAAAAGCCTCCTAGGGATATTACATAGAAATTCAATGATTGAATACCATATCAATCTTGGACTTTATTGCTGTGAGCTCATCTTTAAAGCCCAACAAAGTGCAAAAGAATTTATGTTTATCAACCAATGCAGTTTTGTTCAAAAATTTTTGCATATTCAATATATAAATGAAGATTAGTAAGCTAAACTCTACATATGCTATATAGCACCTATTTCAGAATTAAGAACACAAATATATGGAGAAATAACTGTTAATGGGTGTAGTGTATGTGTGATGGCATTTTATGAACTTTTTCGCAACAACTCAAACTAGAAGGAGTATTTGAATCTTTTATATTACTTACCTTTCATCACTTTGTAATACAACATTACTATAGCTTGAGCATTGCATGAGTTATTCTATGGTAGCATTCTATTCAAGTCTATTTGATAGAATGTGAATTTCCTGAATTCTTTAAGTGGTTTTGGATGTTGAATTAGTGATTCTTTGTACACAGCAAGCAAGGCCAGCAAAATAGCAGTGGAGAACTTAGTGAAAATGCAGAAAAATATATTCTTCTTAGCTATCTCTTTTAGGGTTTATGGTAGTTATTTTGGTAGGTTGTTCTCCTCATATTTCTTATTCTAAAAATATGTGTGGTTACTTAGGAATTTTGCATGAAACTGTAGAGTTATGTAAATAAAATTTACTTTTTCTATAACCAGTTTCTAATATTGTCACAGCAAAAATGTGCACTTAATGACAAGTTGATGAAGCTCTTATTGAATGCTAGAGCCCACATTTCAATACTATGGCATATATTCGAGATTTGAGCCTCTGCAAATTATTGGTTAGACAAGATAAGACCAAATCAATGGCAATATAGAAAAAATGAGATACCATTTCTTGTATAGATTTGAATGATTGAAAGTTTAATCTTTTTAAATAAAATTTTATGTTCAAGCATTAAGAAATTCAATTTCAATTTTAAAACCATTTTCCAATTATTATTTTTTATAATGAAACCTAAATTTATTTTGATTATATATGTGCAGATTGTTTTATGAATTGCAATTTTGTCATTGCTGGATAAAGGGCAATTGACATTGGTAATGACAATGTTGTTAATTATCTTCCTATTTAAGTACTTTTTCAAGATCTATCACTCAGTATGCCTCTTGCGTCACATGTAAAGTCTCTCTAGCCATATTTTTGGATTGGGCATTACTCTTAATATGATTGTATACTTTGTGTCGGATCTCATGTAAGTGATTCCTTCCATTAGTGAGATTTAAGCAACAATGGGTTAGCAATTCACTCGGGTATGTAAAACTTACTCTAGGATATAATATATAGCATCATGGTTAACACACTAATTTCAGTCTATTACGTTTACTAACAATAAGATGTTCTTATACAATACGACCAAACTAACAAAGAAAATACCAAATGTGAAATTTAATAACATCCATGCTGCATATGGTTGGAAGGAATTGTTGATTTATAGAATTGCAAATGAGCACAAGAAGGAATGCATTCATGTTCCATGTTCATGTCCATGGTCATGCTACATGTTTATGTTTCATCTTTTTGTAATGCACTTTTTGCTTAAAGTTATGTGTATATATATAAATATTAAAACAAGTATTGTAAAATATAAATTAAAACACCTCTAAAATATCTTTTGATAAATATTTATTTTTTATATAATAATTATAATTATAATAAAAGTAAATATCCGAGTGTAGCACAAGTCATAAACTAGTTCTTATTATATAGTGTTTAAAAAATTTTATTGTTGATAAAAAATCTTATAAATATACACGCCCCCAAAACTTTCTTCCATCAAAGAAAAAGGCATACCACACCGAGAGAGAGAGAGAGAGAGAGAGAGAGAGAGAGGGACTTTCTTCCATTATTTATAGGTAAGATGATGACAATAAACTTGGTTAGAGTTTCCCTTGGGTGCCTTAAAGTATTTGTTGTATTTTGCCAAACAATTGTAATTATGTGTACTTTGTCATATATTAGTTTCATTAAGGGAAATTGTCTCTCTCCATATGATTTTATAAATTGGAAGTGTGGTCTTCCTTTCTTGGAAAGCAATCCGAATTGAAAAATATCCCTTCTCAGAAGAAAATAGAAATTAAAGAAGAAAAACATAAAACTAAAAGGAATACATTAAGTTATAAGTAATCAAGAACTATTGAAAGTTTATATACCTTTTCATTTGTTTATTTTAAACCATTTCATGTCTTGGAATTTACTTGCAACTTTTGCAATGTCATAAAGCAATCTTGTGAGTTGTCTTCCCCTCCAAACAGTATTACTAACACTAAGCCTTCTTTTTCTTAATAAAAAATTGGAAAATGATTAGCACCTACTAATTGCATCAATGAATGACTGCTTTAAATTATTAAATTTCATCCATTTATGCAATATTGCATAGGATAAATGAAATTCAATTATTCAATCTAATAGTGTGCCAACATAATTGATGTATCAAAATCTCTAAAAAAAATTGAGTGGCAAAAAACGTAGAGGAAACATAATATTAGCCTAGCCAAGAGGTCATACCAGCCTGTCCCCTCCTTCTCCAAAGGATTCTCTAATCCAGCCCTGAAACCAGCACTGTTGAACAGTAAATCAGTCCAAGAAAGATTATGTAAATATATAATGAAGATTTTGAGATTTAGGAGGAATTTGCATTGTCATTTACAATGTGGTAAAATATAGAAGCACGTGAAACTGAGAAAGACAAAACATGTACACTCAGTCTACAATCTTGAAAAGCTGACAGGCAGCATGATTTAATACAATATCAGTCTCTTTCAACTTATACGGGCCGCCGCTGGCACCACCACCACCACCACCTTTAATTTCCATATTGTTTCAAATCATTGGAATTCAACTCCATCCATGCACCTTTGGTCTCAATATCATCTCTCTTTAAATCCACCACACTCCAGTTAGAAGGAAAGAAATCCAGTGAGAATGAGCCTTCCCTTTCAAACCCTCGTGGATCAATCCGAAAAACTGAAACTGTAAGGGGCCGTTTGGTTCAGACTGGGGAAAGAGAATGGAATCAGGAAAAGGAATTAGGAGGAAAGGAAAGGAATAGCTCCTGATTACCCAATCTGTTTAGTTCAAATAGGAAAGAGAATCAAGTATTTTTAATTTACTTTATTAATAATTATTATATTAAAAATAATATATTTATAATTATTTTTAAAATAATTATTATAATTATTATCTTATTATTTTTATTTTATTTACTAATATTATAATTTTTATAATTATTTACTATTAATTATTAACATCTTATTAATATTATTTTTATTAATACTCTATTTTAACTATTATTAATATATTAATAATAATTAATATTATTATAATAATTTTAATAATTATTGTTTATTTAATTATTATTTTTAATATTTATAATTTTATTAATATTATTAATTATTAATAATTTAAAAATATTATAATATTAAAAAATAATTATTAAAATTATTATAACATTATTAATATAATTGAACAATATTATAATATTTATTATTTATTTAGCATTTAATAATATTATAGTATTTTTAATTTATTAAAAATTAATATTATTAAAATAATAATTAAATAAATAATTATTATATATTAATAAAATTATTAATATTTATTTAAATAAATAATTATTATATATTAATAATATTATTAATATTTATTTAAAAAATAAATAATATTAAATTTTAATAAATTAAAAATATTATAATATTATTAATATAACTAGATAATATTATAATAATAATTATTTATTTAATATTTAATAAAAATTATTTATTTTTTAAATAAATATTAATAATATTATTAATATAAATTAATTATTATTTATTTTTATTATTCATCATAATTATTATTTATTAATATTATTAATTTTTGATAACTTAAAAATATTATAATATTATTAACATAATTAAATAATATTATAATAATTATTTATTATTATTATTTATGGTAATAATTATTATAAATAATAAATAATTATTTTTTATTTATTATTATTATTAATTATTAATATTAAAAATATTATAATATTTAAAATAATATATATTAAAATACTATAATATTATTAATATAATTAAATAATAATAAAATATTTATTATATATTTAATATTTAATAATATTATTAATATATAATGATTATTTGATAATATTATTAGAGAAGATAGGGAAAGGGAATGGGATTCCCCAATGAGTGAGGGGGAATCACCATTCCCTTAAATGGGGTAATCCCATTAAGGGAAAAAGGGGAAAGGGAATGAGTTTTTTTTCAACCAAACAAAAATAAAGGGAATGAAACCCTGCAATTCCCTTTCCCTTTTCTGAAACCCCCAAACCAAACGGCCCCTAAATTTAAAGAAGAAACTTTCACCATTCAATTCAATTATTTCCATAGTGTATCAACCATTTCCCCAAACCCAACCAAATAAATCTATCCTCATCCCCCACCAGCTTTCACAGGCCAACAACTGGAAAACCCAAACATTAGCTTCGTATAATGGCATCCACACAAACCATGTTGCTAGTGAAGTTGCTTCTGTTAAGCATCCTGTCAACCTCCACCATAGTCACATAATTCGCTCACCTACCCTGAGTACCGCGAATTGATTCGTGCGTACCAATTCGCGGTACGTTGAGGAACCAGATTGCATCAATTCGCACTCGGGAACTTCAACTTGGCGTCTCTGATGCTTGGACTTGGCATCCTTCCTTGCCGTATCGTGTCGACACAGCACCGGTATGGACATGGGATATGAGTTCGACTTGGGAAGAAAATTTTGGACACGGCTATAAAACCATCAACGTCTAGTGTTTTGGGGACGGTCATCCCAAAATCGGATACAATTTCCTCCCAGAACGTTGGTACGCGAATTCAAATTCAAATTTTGACATTCTACAATGAATATCTCCATTACTCTGTTTCGTACAATGGAAGTTGGCATTGGAGTTGAAAAGCCAATGGCAGAGAATAGAAATGTCGGCAATGGGGAGAGAGAGAAAGGAGAGGAGAGGAGAAAGGGGAAATGATGAAGACGATGGAAAAGAAAGAGTGTTTTTTTAAAAAAAAATAAAAGTCAGAATGAATATTTATTATAACTTTAATGCTATTAAAATTTTTCTTATTAGTTTCTCGGTTATCTACGAAACACCTCCAATCTTTCCCATCCAAACTTATCTTCCTAATAATTATATATTATATATTTATTATTTATTAAAAGTCAAAATAAATATTTATTAAAATTTTAATATTATTAAAATTCCTTAATTAGTATCTTGGTGATCCACTAATCAATTTTTACTATCAAGACTTATCTTTCTGATAATTATTAATTAACTTTTTAACTAAAAAATGTATTCTAGTATGTAAGAATTATTATATTTATTATATATTATTATATATTATATATCTGAATAAAAATATTTTTGAGTATATTACGAACCTAAATAACGTATTGACTACATATATTCTTCACATACCAAATAAAGAATAATGTACTGCATACCCGTTCGACGTGCCAGAGAATACTGCTAACTATGTGAGTATAACCTTCACCGCAACTTCCCCGTCCCATAATCTCTCTTACCCTCATTTCCAGCAACTCAACGTAAAAGAGATAATTGCAGCTACAAAACTGAAGCCCAGCCAAATAACTGAAAAGCACGAGCATTTCTACGAAGACCTGGAGGACAACACTGAGAGTGAAGGGCAAAAAGTGAAGCTAAGGCTACTTCACAGAGACAAAATCAATCCGGACGGCTTCCACGATCATGGCAGCCATTTTAAGGCAAGAATGGACCGAGATGTCAGAAGGGTCGCTGCCCTTATTTGCCGCATTAGTGGCGGCGGCGATGGCGTCAACTATGAACCAAAGGCTTTCGGGTATGGACCAAGGGAGTGGAGAATACTTCGTCAGAATTGGCGTCGGAGCCCTCCGAGAAGTCAATATATGGCCATTGATTCTGGCAGCGATATTGTATGGGTCCAATGCCAACCATGTCGTCAGTGCTACCGGCAATCCGACCCGGTTTTCAACCCCGCAGATTCAGCTTCATACACTGGCGTGTCGTGCGGCTCCACCGTGTGCAACCGCTTGGAGAATGCAGGCTGCAACGAAGGAAGTGTCGTTATGAGGTATCCTATGGCGATGGGTCCTACACCAAAGGGACACTTGCCCTCGAAACCCTTACATTCGGGCGGATCGTCATCCGGAACATGGCAATCGGGTGCGGGCACAAGAACCAGGGCATGTTTGTTGAAGCAGCTGGGTTGCTGGGTCTTGGAGGTGGATCCATGTCTTTTGTGGGTCAACTTGGCGGGCAGACTGGTGGTGCTTTTAGCTATTGTTTGGTCATTCGGGGCTCCGAGTTGTCCGGGTCACTCGAATTCGGATGCGAAGCAATGCCCGTGGGTGCTGTATGGGTGCCCCTGATCCATAACCAATGGGCACCGAGTTTTTATTATATCGGACTTTCGGGTCTTGGAGTTGGAGGGTTACATGTGCCTGTTTCCAAAAACGTTTTCTGGTTAACCGAATTAGGCAACGGAGGAGTCGTCGTGGACACTGGCACCGCCGTGACAAGACTACCAGCGCCTGCCTACGTCGCTTTTGAAGATGCTTTTATAGCACAAACAACAAATCTTCCGCAGGCATCTGGAGTATCCATTTTCGATACTTGCTATGACTTATTTGGATTTGTGTCCGTTCGGATCCCAACTGTATCATATTACTTTTCCGGTGGTCCAATTCTAACCCTCCAGCAAAGAATTTTCTAATTCCAGTCAAAAATCTTGGAATCTTTTGTTTTGCCTTTACTCCTTCTGTTTCTGGGCTTTCGGAAACATTCAGCGAGAAGGCATTCAAACTAATGGGTTTGTTGGATTCAAACTCAATGTCTGTTAATTTTGTATATGAATAAATTATAGTCCTGGAAAATATTTCTAATTGTGCAATTTTAGCATTTTTTTTATATTTTGACAAATAGGGAAATTATTTCTTGAAGGCTATTAAATTATGATATTAAAATATTTTATTTATCAAAATATAAATAAAAATAATATTGAAGTCTCATTATTATATTACAATTAAAAATATGCCTTGACATGATTTTGCATTGTGTGTTATATAAAGAAATAACTAGAAATCTATAAGGTAATGTATATGGCCATTAATGTAGTTTTTTTTTTTAAAAAAAAAAAAGTTTGCCTTTGCTTGGCTTCTAAAAGTACTATTATTGTGTTATGAAATTGGTTCAATTTATAATGTTCTTTTGGAAAAAGCAATGCACTTAATTGTCTGCTTAAGTTAGCTAAAGGAGGGAATATATGACAGTCAAACTTTAATAGTAAAAAAGAATAGAATGATAAAAAAGTTCATTTGCTTGTGGTGTTAAAGTGATCTATTTGTATATTCTAGTACATTCAACAAGCATACGGGACAACCCTTTCACCTTTTTTGTAAGGAGTAGAAATGATTAAGTCTTTTCAGAGACGAATTCATATTCCAGCTTATGACCAATCCAATGCTCATTTTCTTTAAATCTTTTTCCTTTATTCTTTTAAAAAAAATATGGGGTTAAGATAAATTGCTTTTAAGCTATGCTACTAATTTTTGAGAATCTGTAGTGAGATTTCTAGTTTGTCATCTGAGAATTGATTCACCCACAATTGTCAAATATAAGATTATATAGTATGATATGAATTAGTTTTACATTCAAGAGAGTCCAATTCAGTCAAAGAATTTTTTGTTGAGATTTTATTATTATGAATAAGGGAGTACTTAAATAAGAGAATTAAGAGGAAGAATGTCTTGGGAGGGAATTCGAGTCTTCTTATAGTTATAATAATTTTTACAAATTATTGTTAAATACTTTAGAATTGTTGATAACATAATTCAAAAACAAAACATAAGAGATAAAAATAACAATAACAAATTTTTCAATGGATTTTCTTTCTTTGTTTCTTTCTTTGCTTTTCTTGCATTAAACCAAAATATGCAATGTAGATTCCTCTCTTTTTCGCACAAAGCTACTATAAAAATTAAATCATGAGGGAGGGGGGAGCCACCACCATTTGTGGAGATATGAAATCATCAATACAACTTTTGCTCTACCCAAGTTAGAGTGCATTCAAGCAAAGACTTTGACAAAGGAAAGCATTCTCTTTCATGAGATGCAATAAAGATAAAGAATTTATGGGAAGAAAAGGATCATTTCTATTGTTTTTTCTCCAAAGGATAACTATTAAGAAACATAAAATCTTAAACTCCTTCCTTTTCACATTTATGGGATATATGTATACATGGAATATTATTGTATAAATGGTTATTTTTTCATTTTTTTCCTTTATAAAAAAATATAATTTTTTATCTACTCCCCTTTGGTTTTGTAGACAATCACTTTAATGATCCCCCAAAAAGTTGGACTTCATTAATGAAAAATGCTGAAAGGAAGGGAATCAAGAAAAGCAAAGTATGCTTTGATTAGAAATTAGGATCATGTGGGATATACTTTTTCAAATTTTCCATCTGGATTTCAGGAAAACACCCCATTTTCCCAAACAGCTCCTTTGAAAAAACGCTTGAAAAGATCATCTCTAATTGATATTTTGCAACATTTTCTCAATGTTTGTCTATTAAACCTTAGTTGTATTCTAACCGTTGCTTAATCAAAACAAAAGATTGTTGGAATCAGCATTTCATGTCTCATTTTGAAATATGATTTAAGCTTTATTGTCCCTCTTTCTGTCTTTTTCTTGACTTTGATTCACTAAAATGACTGGATTAGATATGTGGTTGTAAGCGAATATGATAACAATAAATTTTCATTCATTCTTTTAAGGTAACATACGTTGACTGACATTGCATTATTAAACATTTGCATTCATTCTTTTAATCTCATTATTCCACCCCTATATCTTTATTAAGAAAAAAATGGATTCATTATTTCAAAGGGAGTCTCACCTCCTATGCAGGGTTTAGGACTTAATAATAAAAATTTATTTTTTTAAAATGGAAGGTAATAATAAAAAGATTATTAAATAGAAAAATTTTAGATAATACTTATTATATATAATAAATTTCAAATAGATATAGCATAAAATAAGCAAAAAAAAATTAATATACTAGATCAAATATAAATATAAATAATATAAAATCTATCTCATTATCAATAACTTAATTAAATAAAAATAAAATTTTATGAATTTTAGAAAAAAAAAACAAAGAAATAACTTCAAATTAGCTAAAAAATTATCTTACACATAAGAAAAATAGTTTATAGTGATGACCTCTATATAAATAACATTTTTTTGTCATCGATATATATCATGAAGTTGCATGGTAGAAAGGTCAGGTGTCAAAAATTTGTCTATAAGTCTATACTGATAGCATTGTCATTGGCATAAAGTAAAAATAAAATAAAATTTCTATTAATAATAATATCCTTTGTATCAAGTATTAATTAAAAAATATATATTTATTTTGACAACAATAGTTATTGGTATATGGTATATTAATGACAACATTGTCGTTATAGGTTTCTTTGGAAATTGAGGCACCACAAGTTGATGCTAATTATTCATTAAAGCTATGTCGATGATATTGTTATTGTTATAATATTTTATTAAAATAGAAAAATTAAATTTTAAACTTATACTAACAATAATATTATCATTATAGAATTCCTTAAAAACTAAGGCACTACAAGCTAGTGCTAATTTTTCATCAAATTTATATAAACGGCTAAGATATGACTATACCAATGATTGTAAAAATGTCATCAGTATAGACTTGGAACATAAAAATTTGGAAGAATGCCATTTTTGCATGATAAAGCTCCTTTTCAATGTATCTTAGCATTCTTATGAATTTGTAATGTTTTCTTTGTCGCTTTTATGCCATTTTCCTTCTTTCTCACATTCTCCTACATTAATTTTGCAAAATGAGTAGATTGTGCTACTATTGCTTCCTTGTTATTGCCCTTTTTTTTAAATTCATTCTTGTATTAAGGCATGCTCAAATTTTTTAAATACTACTCTTTAGCCATTGGGATTGGTTGTCAAGATTTATATGTTATGTATTTTTATTGAAAATATTGTTGCATTGCTATAAATATGATAATAATTTGTTATTGTAGGTTTGTTGTATGTAAGAGTTAGGTGTAATATTTCCATTGAATTTATAAAAATATATGGTATGTTGATGTGAAATTGTATTGGATCTATCTCAATTTTGATACAATCAAATAAAAAGGAAAGGTATTCTTGCCATACTTCAGAAAAAAGGAAGAGATTGTAAGCAATAAGAGATAAATTTGATACCACAAAGGTTGAATCTCCTTTAATGAGTCTCAAGTTCTTCCAAGAACTTAAAGAGGAAACCCTTATAAGCAATCAGATTGCATTCATGTCAAAAGTCAAAATCTGATTTAGTATAAGGAACAAGCCTCCTTATATAACTCTCTAAAACCTTAATTGAAAAATGGGCTCAAATGACACTAAATAGGCAAAAAATACTCTAAAATGACGCAGCATAAAATAAACATAAATTTAAAGCCTAAATACTATATTAAAGTCCAAAATATCAAATAAAAAAAAATAGGATGAAGTGGCACCAATTCAGACTATGACTGATATGGCATTGATGTAATACAATCTCCTTGATGATATGGTGGTGACATGGATTATGGTTAATGTGGCTCTAACTCTTTAATAATGTAGTAGTGATATGGCATTGAATTAGTGATGACGTGGGACAACTTAAATATTCTTGAACAATCTTGTCCAAACTTATTTCCTTATGATTAACCACTCTTTAAAGTTTATATCACTTAGGGTTGATTAGTTGAAATGTAACTTATAATTCTATTGTGTTCTTCTAAACTAGCTTCTTCAAACATCCAAACTCTTTCCATAAGCTCTTAGAATCCTTCATTAATCTTCTTAACCTTAGCTCTTGTCATTGGACCCTCTAATATATGTGGAAGTGCCTCTTCACTTATGGAATTCACATCATTCCCTTTTTCTTTGAAATGATTCATCCTCGAATCTTTAAATCTTACATTACAAGGAGAAAGGTCAGTAACATTAAAAGAGGCACTAATATTTTATTCACCTAGTAAATCCAATTTGTAAACATTTTTGTTAATCTCCTCCACCACTTAGAAGGGACCATCTCCTCTTAGATGCACTTTGTTTTTTCTTTGAGTTAGAAATCTTCCCTTCCTCATATGGATCCATACCCAATCTCCTAGATGAAATGCAACCTTCTTCCACCCTTTGTTAGCATGTTTGGCATATTGTTTCATCTTTTTCTTAATATTCAATTTAGCTTGCTCATGTAACTTATGAATCACATCTACTTTCCTTTTCCTATCTAAACTTAACCTTTCATCAATAGGTAAAGGTATCAAATTTAAAGGAGTTAAAAGATTAAAGCCATAAACAATTTCAAAAGGGGGAAAAGTTAATGGCAAATGAACACTTCTGTTGTATGCAAACCTAACATGAGACAAGTATTCTTCCCAACTTTTTAAGCTTTTTTGAATTAAGGAGCATAATAAAGTACCTAATGTTCTATTCACTACCTCAGTTTGTCCATTGGTTTAAGGATAACCAGTTATTGAAAAGAGTAACTTTGTCCCTTAGCCTATAAAATTTTCCAAAAGTAGCTCAAGAACTTAGTATCTCTATCTAATACAATGCTTTTTGGCACTCCATGCAATCTCACAACTTCCTTGAAGAAAAGATTTGCTCTGTTCATTGCATCATCCATTTTGTGACAAGGTTTAAAATGAGCCATTTTTTAAAATTTGTCAATAACAACAAATATAGAATCCTTTTCATTCTTTTTCCTTAGTAAACCTAGCATAAAATCTATAGAAATATCAGTCCAAAGTTCACTAGGAATAGGAAGTGGAGTATAAAGATCATAAGGTAAAACTCTAGATTTAGCAGCTTTACATGTAATATAATTAGCATAATATTTTTCTACATCATGTTCTATGCTAGGCCAAAAGAAATGCTCATTTAATATATCTAGATTTTTTCTAATCCCAAAATGCCTCATTAGATCTCTATCATGGGCCTCTCTCACAAGTAATTCCCTAAGAGATGCACTAGGCATACACAATTTATTCTCTTTAAATAAGAAACCTTTATGCTTATAAAATTTCTCAAGGATTTCTTTTCACAAGCTTTAAAAATAGTGGTAAAATCAAGATCATTCTTATAAAAATCTTTAATGTGTTCAAAACCCAATAACTTGGATTGCAAAGTAAAGATAAGAAGATACCTTCGTGATAATGCATTGGCAAGTACATTATCTTTACCTTGCTTGTATTATATGACATATGGTAATATTTCAATAAATTCAATCCACCTTGCATGCCTCCTATTTAGCTTTCCTTGGCTCTTTAAGTATTTTAAGAACTCATGATCCATGTGAATCATGAACTCCTTTGGCCACAAATATTGTTGCCAAGTCTCCAAAGCATAAACTAAAGCATAAAACTCATTGTCATAAGTAGGATAGTTAAGAGCTGCTTCACTTAACTTATCACTAAAGTAGGTAATAGGCTTCTTTTCCTGCTTTAAAATAGCTCCAATGCCCACACCAGAGGCATCAAATTCAATTTCAAATGTTTTAGTAAAATTTGGAAGAGCAAGTAAAAAAGTTGAACTCAATCTATTTTTCAACAAGTTAAATGCATTCTCTTGCTCTTCTTCCTAATGAAACTCAACATTCTTTTTACTAACTCATTCAACGGGGTAGCTATAATATAAAGTTCTTCACAAATCTTCTATAAAAGCTAGCCAACCCATGAAAACTTCTCACCTCACTTGCACTCTTAAGGGTAGGTCATTCCCTAATCATTCTCATTTTTTCTTGGTCCATCTCAATTCCTTCACCACTAACAACATAACCCAAGAACACAATTTTTTTCAAACAAAATGAACATTTTTCCAAGTTTGCATTCAATTTTTTATCTTTCAAAACTTGTAAAATAGATTTTAAATGTAAAACATGTTCATCCACAGCCTTGCTATATATAAGGATGTCATCAAAATATACAACCATAAATTTCCTAATGAAAGGGTACAAAACATGGTTCATCAATCTTATAAAGGTGCTTGGTGCATTAGATAAACCAAAAGGCATTACAAGCCACTCATATAAATCTTGTTTTGTTTTAAAAGCAATTTTTCATTCATCACCCTCTTTCATCCTTATTTGATAATATCCTTGTTTTGAATCAATTTTTGAAAACACACAAGACCTATGCAATTCATTAAGCATATCATCAAGTCTAGGGATAGGATCTCTATACTTGACAGTGATTTTACTAATTAGCCACTAATCAATACACATTCTTTAAGTTCCATCCTTCTTAAGCACTAACAAGACTGGTACAGCATAGAAGCTCATGCTTTCCTTTATATATCACTTTAATATGAGGTCCTCCACTTACCTTTGAATTTCATTTTCTTTTTCTAGATTAATTCTATATGAGGAATAGTTTGGAATAGAAGCTCCTAAAATGAAATCAATTTAGTGCTCAATAACCCTTTTGGGTGGTAACTCTTTTAGAGCCTACTTTGGGAATACATCATTAAATTCCTACAAAATAGATTTAATAGAATAAGGTAAGATAAGGTTATTTTGGTTAGTGTTTACATTGGCTTCCTTGTACATGAGAAGGAATATTCGCTTAGAAGTATAATAAACACTCCTCACATCACTTGCCTTAGTAAACATACTTAATTTTTCTTTTCCTTATTTTAATGACCATCCTCTCTCATGTTTTCTCTCTTTCCTTTCGCTTACACTCTTGTTTTTTTTTATCTTTCTCATTCTTGTCTACAGTCTTTTTCTCTTTTTCTTCCTCTTTTCTCTTCTTTTGTATCATCATTTAATCTTCATAAACCTATTTTAGAGTTAAAGGTCTAATAGAGAACTTCTTTCCATCTTTGACAAGCTTGCATTTGTTAAGAATACCATCATGAATAACTTATCTATCAAATTGTCGTGATCTCCTAAGAAAAAGATAGCAAGCATGCATAGGAACCACATCATAAAAAACCTCATCATGGTACCTCCTAATAAAGAAAGAAACCAACACTTGTTTATTCACTTTCAACTCTCCATTTTCATTCAACCATTGTAGCTTGTAAGGAGTAAGATGCTATAAAATGGGTAAATTCAAGTTTTCAATTAGGATAGTGCTAGTCACATTAGCACAATTCTCACTATTAATGATAACTTGACAAGGCTTTCCTTAGATGTTGCACCTTGTATGGAAAAGATTTTCTCTTTGATTCTCACTTTGCACCTTCATTTGCACATTTAAGGCTCTCCTACTCACCAATGCACCTCTACAAAAAGGATCCTCACTACTCACACTATTATCATCGAATGAAATAGCTTGCTCTTTTTCACTTGTAAAATCTCATTCCCTATTATCTTTGATCACCATAAGCCTTTTGTTTAGACAATTACTAGCAACATGTCCTCTTACCAAGTATTTAAAACACTTCATATTGGAATATTTTTTTATGTTTCTTAACTTTGTTTTTACTCTTAGAAGACTCATCTTTTGATTTTGAAAAGATATTAAAATTGAACTTGCTTCCTTTTTCTTCCTTTTTATTACTCTTCTTATCCCAAGACTTTTATAAAGAGCTTGATTATGAGTTATATTTAGGTAAGCTCCTCCTTTTGAGTTGCCTCTCTACTTTCATAGCCAAGTGTACCATATCTTCCAAGGTTGCTTAATGTTGAAATTCCACCATATTAGCAATGTCTCTATTCAATCCATGGAGAAATCTAGCTAGAGTTACTTCTTAATTTTTCTCCACATTAGCTCTAGTCATAGTGATTTCCATCTCCTTGTGATAGTCTTCAACACTTTTGGCTCCTTGAATTAGACTTTGCAATTTTTTATGCAAATCTCTTTTATAATAACTAAGGATGAATCTTCTTTTAATGATGAACTTCAAGTCTTTCCACATTCTAATAGGTCTTTCACATTCTTTCCTTACATCTATCACCAATTTATCCCACCAAGCAATGACATAATTAGATAATTATGTGACAGCAAGTTTACCTTTTTTTCCTCCGAATAATTGTGGCAATAAAAAATCAATTCTATCTTCTTTTCCCACTTAAAGTATGCTTCTAGATCATTTCTTCCTTGGAATGATGAGATTTTCATCTTAATGCTATCAAGATTGGTATCTACTCTTATTATTTCTCTATCTCCTTCTCTTCTCACATGCCTCCTTTCAACTCTTCTTCTCTCCCCCTCATTTGATCCATTTGATCTTTCACTTCCTCCGTCAATATTTTCAACTCCTTCATCTTCCACATGCCTATCAATTTATCTTCTTTCTCTATCACTATGTTGACTTTTTTGATATTGTCTACCTTTAAGCCTTCTAAGCATTTCATTATATTTTTTATGGCTTATAGCAAATCCTCCCATGTGCACCTATCATTATTTTTCACATTACCTCTTTACATCATTAAAGGCTAAACTTGCAAGAAAGGTTAAATAAAAGAAAGGTCCTCATAAGAGCATACTTCTAACTTAATTTGGTGGCACTTACACTCATGTTTGCATTCTAATTTTAGCTTTTTTCCTCAAATGAACTCACACACTCTTGCCTTTTCCCACTCTTTCACTTTTTCCCTCTTATGGTTCTTTGAAAACTAGGAAACACAACTAAATAAGATTCAACAAATGTAGCAATCAATATCACTAATCAAAGTTCATAAAATTTGAAGAATCAAACTAAACGATTAGGGAACTAAGAAATGAAAATTTCAAGTGTAAAAACTAACTAGGACTCAGATTTGGAATTAGAAAATTAAAGAAAAGAGATAAACAAGACTTAAAATAAAAAGTCAATAATGAAAATTGCATAAAAAATGAACTAATTAGGACTCAAAATAATGGGTAGGAACAATACAAGGTAACAAGAGGTGCTAATTTAAGTACTCACAGTAATTGAAAGAGACAATGAACATTAATTTCAAAATGAGAAGTTCAAGCGTGATTAAAGAATATTAAGAATTGACAATAATGAAAAATAAATAACTTCTTTTCTTTTGATTTTGGTTTCACTTTGTTTTTAACAATTCAATAATTTTTTTGCCTTAACATTGTAAGTTACCTCTGATTCACTCACTTAGCTTTTCTCCTTTTTTTCTTATTATTTTTCTTTCTATCATATGTCTTTACATTCTAACTCATAACTATTTAATACCAATCTTCATTTTGTTCTCACATTTTTTTACTTCAAACACGAATTCACCATTTAGCATTAGCTATGCTGATTGCAAAAGTATTGCATACAATTCAAACATGGTGCTTTTTACTTTACTTTAATCAATTATTATATTTAACTATCTTACTATGTTGTTGTGCTATTAGAATATGGCATTTGGTTATTATAAGCTAAACTTCTTCACTTTGAACTTGTAACAAACATGTTTAACATACCTTTCATTCATTATACTAGCTTTGATTTTTGGACCAAATTTTGCTCTAAACAATAGGAAACAATACAAAATAAAGAAGATAACGAAGTATTAAAACAAATTCAAACTTACAATTGACTTGGATAATTTATCAAATTTATAGATGGCAGAATTGAAGAACAATTCAGATTTGACACAAAGATGAATCAAACACATAAATTTAACACAAACCCAATCAAAAATGAAATAGATAGAAAAAAATCAAGACAAGGTAGAAATGAAGAAATGGGATATGAATTAGTGAACAGTAGCATGAACAATATTATAACTAGTGTGCAAATAGTAATATGAACAGTAACATAAGTTTGAAAAGAAATTAAACTTAAATTTAGGAACCTTGCTTTGAATATCAAATGATATGAAATTATGTTGGATCTATCCCAATTTAGATACAATCAAAGAAAAAGGAAGGGTATTCTCATCAAGCTTCAAAAAAGAGGAAGAGATTGGAAGCAATAAGAGATAAATTTGATGCCACAAAGGTTGACTTTCCTTTGATAAGTTTTCAAGTCTTACAAGAACTTAGATAGAAAACCCTTATAAGCAATCAAATTGCATTCATGTTAAAAGTCAAAATCTGATTTAGTATAAGGAACAAGCCTCCTTATATAGCTCTCTAAAACTTTAATTGAAAAATGAGCTTAAATGATACCAAATAGACCTAAAATGCTCTAAAATGATGCAACATAAAATAAACACAAATGTTATATTAAAGTCTAAAATACCAAATAATAAAAGAATAGGATGAGGTGGTGCCAATTAAGACTATAGCTAATGTGACATTGATGTAGTACCATCTCCTTGAAGATATGGTGGTGACATGGATTATGGCCGATGTGGCTTCACCTCTTTGATGATGTTGTGGTGTTGTGGCATTGAATTAATGATGATGTGGGACAACTCAAATATTCTTGAACAATCTTATGATTGACTTATGATTAAATAATCTTCTCCAAGTTCACTTCCTTATAATTGACCACTCCTTAAAGTTCACATCACTTAAGGTTGATTAGCTGAAATACAACTTATAATTCTATTATGTTTTTATAATCTAGCCTTTTCAAGTATCCAAACTCTTTCCATAAGCCTTTGAAATCCTTCCTTGGTCTTCTTAACCTTAGCTCTTGTCAGTAAATCCTCCAATAAATGTGAAAGTGCCTCTTCACTTATGGAATTCACATCATATGCTATTTTTTCTTTTATGAAATTAGTTATGGAATGAGTATATTGTGCTTAATACATTTGTTATGATGTTATGTTTGGACATATTATATGATCTTGATATATTGATAGTAGTGTTATATTTGGATGTAGCATAGGATTTGTAAACTTGATACATAGAAATGTTGGATATATAATATGATAGTTAGATTTAATAGTGAATTTTTATCCAAATTATCATGGAGAAGATTTAGTTTGCATGAATCAATATTAGTTTGATACCAATAATGGTAGTCGTTTCAATATGGTAAGGATACATGTGCATCTGCAATTGAAAATTTGTTAAGCTATATTTTAATTTCTTCTGTTTCACATAACATATCTAGTTTTCAAAGACAAATAAATACACACGTTCATGGTCTTACCTTCTATTTAGAGGAATAATCCTAATTCAATGATGTGCCCATTTGATCTAGAAATGAATTAAACAAAATCTTTTTTTAATTCAAATAAAAAATTTATATTTTATGAATGCATAAACACTAAATTGATTAATAATAAGGAATTCTATAAAAAAAAATCTCATTCAATTAGATATGGTCTATAGTCCATTAAAAAAAATAAGGCACCAAAAGAATTAACTAGTGAGCCATATAAGGTAGGAAACTCTTAAGTATGATTCTAAGGGAAGGAGTTTACTCACCTATTCCAATCATGGAAAACAAGCCATTCAATAGAGAGATTCTAAAATTGCGGAGGCTTAGTTCAATCAAGCTACTAAGTATTAGAAACAAGCTATAGCCCTTACACCTTGTAATTATATTGAAGTGTAGAATTGGTTGAATTCTTAATTGGTTAGTTTAAATAGCCCTAGACTATGGAACAAAAGAGTATCTTAAACCTAGACTGAGGTATTGAGATGATATCAATGAACTTCTATGAAATGGTTTCATAAGATTCAGCCAATTGTCTTGATCATGGGATATCATTGAGAAATAGAAATTCATGTTATCAAAAGATTTCCTGTAATTCGTTCTAGTATATAATGATTCAATCATCCACTTTGGTATCTTAGATCAAAACATTATGTATGGATGGTATGAACTGCCTAAACATGAATTCTTGAAGAGCGAACAACCAAAGCTATGACTCACTAAATCAAAAACTTTCCATTAATGAAAGATGTAAATCCATTGTAAAATCACATATGTTGGATCAAATGGTTATTGCTATCTACTCTAATAATGAATCATTAGTTTAATTAAATAACTAATGAAATAACTAAATAAAATAGATAGACCTTTCTTTCTCTTTGTCTTAGGTTGATAGATCTTCTCAATTGAAAGATCCCCTAATATAGATAATACATATTCCAATTGACTGAGCCTAATACTAATTGTTTTGTTCCAAAGCAAAGACATCCATGGGGTAGTTCATCCTATTTAGATATTCATGACTAAGAAGTATTGAATTCTCTTTCAGATAAGCCCTAAAAGAAAAAGGAAGGCTGGGAATGCCAACAGGCATCTATTATTGAATTCACCCTAACCCGAGAGCACAGTATCTATTTTGGGAACATCTAGTGCCAAAGTCATTGAATAAGTAAGGTAAGTTACCAATCCCTAAAATGAACTATGGAATTTATTCGCTAAGTTACGGGTAGGCATTTTACCAAAGGTTTCTATTGTATCAATTTACCTCTATGTGATTCCTGTTGAAGCATATACTTGAGTGGTGGGTGTAGGGCGAATGATTTCAAAATGCACTCCTTATTTATTAGATAGAGAAGATCATTAAGATTTTGTGATCCATTGCCAAACTTATTCCAATTCAATAAGAGATCTCAATTTATGCCTTGAAGAGGACTTAAACTTTCACACTCTTTAGCATGAGATTTTAAGTCTCGCGTGTCAACCATTTCACCACCAAGACATCTTGAAAGTGAATCAACATCGAATTGAACCATCATTTTTCCATAGAGCTTTGTTGCCCCCCAATTTACATTAAAATACAATAGATGAATACTCATTCAATGAAAAATTGTTTAATTCATTTCCTATCAAAATAAGCATATAAATCCAACCACTAGAATTATTAACTAACTAATAATATAGGTATTAAATAAATAAATTGATTCTCTTTGGTCAGAATCCAGAGTATCATTTCATTATCTATATGTTACTATATATGCTAGAATTTTATTTTAATTTGATTATTCTATTATCTAATATTCCTTTTTTACTTCGACCTTTGCAATGAAAGAACAAATCCAAAATGATAGATGATTCAACCTCAAACCCATTTGAATGTAGCTGATAATAGCGAAGCCTATGAATTGATGTGTATTTTAATCATAGGAGCTAGTAATTGATAATATGCTTATATTGATGACATTATTATTGCTGTAATCAAAGAAGCAGTACAATCACACCTTTAGAAAAAATAGAAGGGATCAAAGTTGTAATTGTATGTACTTATAAAGAATTTAAACATAATAACAGTATGATAATGCAATATGATGATAATGCTACGGTTGTTATTAATCAAGAAGGAAATCCAAAAGGAATTAGAATCTTTGGTGTGATTGCATGAGAATTGAGACAATTAAATTTCACTAAAATAGTTTCATTAGCACTTGACACATTATAAAACAAGACCAAAATATATTAATCTATTTGCTGTTTGAATGAAATAGATTAATTAATAGATTATGCCTCACGTATATACCTTTTTAATTAGAAATGGATAGTTTTCTAATAAGAAGTCATAAAAAATAAAAAGAAAAATATGAAATGAAAATATAAAATAGCATGTGAATTATATGAAAAGTCAAGGGCAACATTCATTTTAGTGAAGATATTTGATGTGAATCTATAGGTCTATTTTTCTTCTATCATATCTATATCTATATATAGATATAGATGCATGATCTAGCATGCCTTTTTATCAAGTTTGTGAAGTAAAAAAAAAAAAATACCCACGATCCATGGCTAAAAAAGAGGAGTGATAGTAATTCATATAAAATCAATGGATTCATGGTAAAAACCCCACGATGCTTTTTTTTTTTTAATTTTTGTTGATAAAGGGATCAAATGGTATAGTTCTTTTGTTAGTAAATTGGAGGATTCAAAACACGACTATTGCTTTCCAATTGGTTGTTTTTACATTAATTGCTACTTCATCAATTTTACTAATTAGTGTACCTATTATATTTGCTTCTCCTGATGGTTGGTCGAGTAACAAAAATATTGTATTTTTTGGTACATCATTATGGATTGGATTAGTCTTTCTAGTGGGTATTCTTAATTCTCTTATCTATTGAACCTTTTTGTTTTCCAGTTCTAGGTCTAAAATGGAAATGATCCATCCACCTAAATTTTTTTTTAATTTTAAGATGCATTAAAATGTAATAGAAGCCCTAAGAATAAAGAAAACTAGATATTATAAGGAAAGGTCCAACTTTATTAGAACAATTTTTTCTATTACTCTATATGTAAATGTAAAAAAATAATAATTTATTGAAGAACAATTTATTAATTAATGTTATGTTAAAAAAAAATAATTTATTATAATTGAACATGTGAGTGAAAGTATTAACATATTAGTTCAAGTAAACTTAGATTGTAATGGTAAGTAAGCATTAAAAATATGATCATGCAATGAAGAAAAAAATATTAGATAATGAAAATAGATAAATCTTAAAAATTAAATTAATGATAATATTAAATAATTAAATTTTGAATATAAATTAGAGAAATAAAATATGTATGATAATAGAGATTTAGAGTTAATTTTAAATAAAGTAATGAATAAGATAATTATTAATAGTAAAATTTATGCATAATACTAAATGAGAATTAAATATATGTTAATTTAATGAAGAAGATATTAAATAATGGAAAGAAATAAACTTTAAAGTTATAAAATAATAAAGGTATTAAAATCAAAATGATGAAAATATTAGATAATGAAAAGAAATAAATTAATATAATAAAATACTAAGTAATAGACGTTTAAGGAAAATTTTGGGGTTTATAGTGAATATTGAAATTTAAATAATAAGAATATTAAATAATGAAAAATTGAACATAAATTAGCTGATGAAATATTATACAATACATATTTAAAGCTAATTTTAAGTATAACAGTGAATTTTTAGAAATAATATAAGTGAAATATATTCATAATACCAAATTAATATTAAATTTATTAGAAGATGATGAAGAAAATATTAAATAATGAAAATAAATAAATTTTAAAATAATAAAAATATTTGATTTAAATAATAAGAAGGAAGAAATTAGTATAAGAAAATAGTTACTACTAAAGATTTAAAGTTGGTCTTGAATAAAGTAAAGAATATTAAGAGGTTAGTATAACCAAACTATATTCTACATAAACATGTGTCTTCCTCATTCTCCAAGTGTATGTTATATTAGAACATAGTTTGCACACTTAGGTTCTAATAAATATTATACATGTCATGTCCTCATAATTGTTTCTCTTACATGTCTTGTTGTTATGCCTTCCTATCATGGAGGAAAGGGTGGAGCCCTACCACTACTAGGCCTATTCGTATTCCTTATGGGTGTAAGTTAAGTAAAATTATATTACTCATTTAATTTTTTTCCATACATATATGTTATTAACATAATGAATATTTTTAAAAGTTACACTGCCTTAATGGAAGTATAGTAAAACAAGGCCCTTGAACTTTTTGCAATTAATTCAAAAGAATGAAAGTCAACTAATGCCTTTCCATTTTGATAAGGATGGTCATACCTAGTGCTTGGTAAAGGAGAACTAAAGGTACTTCTCACAATTGATAGGAGTTCTTGTGAGGGAGCACCACGAGCCATTCCATAGGTCTTAGGTGACAATACAAAGATTATGTGTTGTTCAAGGAGTCAATATAAGTATCAAGTTATTTTATTTATTAATTTACATTTGATAATATACACTTATATTTGATTGTTATGTGTCTTTCAATGTAGTAACATTTTGAATATGTTGACATTTCATGGGAGAAGCTACTTTATATGATTGCTAATATCAAGCATATTGAAGTCACTTAATAGAAATATTGGAAGAGTAAGCTTTATAAGAATTTCACCAAGCATAAAAGGGATGACTTTTTTCACAGCCTTGAAAGCATAAAGGGGCAAGTTCGGCTAATATTCCATTAGATCATTGGGATAGGTATCGTAGATTATTTGATTCTTAAAAGTATAGGGTAAGAATGAATTAAATAATATATTTCATAATTTTTTAATTTAAAGTTTACTGCTCTTGTAATTATATATGTTTTGATTTGAATTTACAAGAAAGGTGTAAGAGAAATGCATAGAATAGAATGTAAAAGAAGTACAATAAGTGTCACTAATCGGAGACCATTATAGACATCAACATGATAAGGTATGCTAAGTTAACATTCCTAGAATTTAATACCATTAATGATTTTACTAATATTGCCTACTTTTTAAAAAAAAAATAGCCTAAAGAAATAAAGAAATAAAGAGACAAGTGTGTTGCAACCATTGATGTAGAACTTCTAAGGTTATCATTCAAAACCATTAGGGGAGTGGGTGTATTTACATACGTGTATTTACATACCTAAGTTAATTATATAAGTAATTTTATTCTTATTTTCTAATTTTTAATTACTTTTGAAAATTTTATACTTATACTATCATTTTAAAAAAAAGAATAAGGTGTTGGACTGGGCCATTGAGCTATAGTCATAGTCTAGCTATCCTTCTAATAGCTTAATAGCAAGCTTAATATAGATTGAAGAATTTTCCATTGTCGACATGGTATTAGGCACTTTTTAAGAGCACAGAAAGAGGGTTGGCCATATGTTTCGAGGGACTTTATAAGGTACTGATGATAACAATTCATCGATTATAGCTTATAGTTTGGGACAGCAGCAGGATGAACCATTGCCTAAAGATGTGTAGTGCTTCATTATTAAAAGTCAATACGTACAAGATGCCTAACAATAACATAGGGATTCTTAACTACAGTCACTATGACATCAAGCACAATAGCTCTAGTTCCTATTTAATAATGCACTAGTTGGACTCAAGGTTACTATGTGCCATTTTACATCACCTTTTACTCCTCATCACTTGCTGGTCATCCATACCCTAACATTACTTGCTAGTTTTGTTCCATGATCATCTCCACTTTGACCCCAGCCCTAACTTGATGATGACTTCACATGTTTAAGATATCTTTATATTATATATTGACTTTTTTATTTTTATATTACATTGTTATGTACATACATTATATGATTTTATTATTATATATCATTTGCCATTTTACTTTATATTTTTCTTTTTTTATCTAATTTAGTATCATAATTATTACAATAATATTTTTAAAATTTTAATAATTATAAAAAAGTTTTGGAATAGTGCTTATTATTAATATCATTAAAAATATAGAATTAATTATAGTACCAATTTAAGCATTTTTAGCAATTTAAAAAATGGCTATAATGATGACATGTGTCATTGGAATATATTATAATAAGTCATTAAATCCTATAACAATAACCTGTGGTTGTTAGTATAATGGTGTTGCCACATCACACAAATGTAACCTATGGACACTAACTTTGATGACATATATCATTAACACAAAGTTCTTTATTGCAGCAATAACTTATATCATTGGTATGGGGTTCTATTTATACTTATAGCGATGCTATACTTCTAACAATATTATTGTTAGGATAGACTAATATTAATGAGTTTTTTTTATCTATATCAATGACAAATGTCATTAATATAATATTTCTTCCTTGTAGTGATATTATGCATATTCTAAAATAATAAATAATACAATAGTTTATAAACCTTATCATTGTTCAAAAAAATTGTGGAAGGGCAATGAGATAAAATTATATTTTCATAAAATTTTATGAAAAAAATTAAAAGATATATATAATTATATATAAAGATAGAGGCATAATTGTGTAAGGAGTCAAAGCCCCTCTTCCTTGTCTTTGTCTTCATTATTGCTCTTTTGTGCAAAGATATGGGTGAGGAAGTAAAAATATGACAATTTTGGAATTTGATGGAAAGGAAAAGGGAATGAAATTGGAATGGGTTTTAATGGGATAAAATCTAGTGATCATTACATATATATATTTTAGTAATAAATTATTTTTTAATTTTGTTTAGTAAGAATGAAATAGTTATTTCATTTAATTTTTATGTTTAGTACAACAAGATAATGTAATAATAGAATGGTACGGTGAATGGTGATGGAATAAAAAATTTATCATTTAATAAAATAATCATTTACAAGGAACTTGACATTTTGTTCCATCATAATAACCAAATAAACTTTTTAATCATTCCCTTTCACATTTTTTTTATATTTTGTTTGATCATGGATATAATAATGTTAGGATGTTCATTCTTAAAAAAAATATATACGAAAAATACACTTATATTCTCTAAGTTTTACTAAAATTACATGAACCTTCCTTCAAGTTTCAAAACCTATAGAGACTAGGCAAGTTCTCAAATGTCTAAAGTATAACACAGGACTTAATCTTCTGGTAAGATATTACTAAATTATAGGATGATACAAAAGCTCTATTGAAATGGACAATCAGAGATAGGAACTCAATATATTTCTAGAAAGATGACTGGCTCAATTTAGGAGTTCCACTACACTAATCAACTCTGATTTTGCTTGATAAGGATCAAATGGAAGCCAAGATATGTAATTTAGTGATTAACAATAATGAATGGGATTAGACTACAGTACAAAGTATCCTTCCAGCCAATATTATCAGCAAACTTATGCTTATGTTTCCTTTAAGATTTGATGTTGAGCATGAAAAGTTGATCTGGGCTAATAATCATGCTATTTTTCCATAGCTAGTGCTTATAAAGCTCTTGCAAAACATACTTAGGTAGAAAACTCAAGTATGTGGCTTCTTATCTGGCATCTTAACATTCCTTAAAGAATTAGGCTTCTTATTTGCCAAATTTATCACAAAAAGTTATTGATAAATGCAAAAATAGAAAAATGGGGACAAGGCTCCAAATATTACAATTGTTGTCCTCGATAAGAAAATACAATCTTATATGCCATTTGTGATTGTAATCTAGTTACAAACATGTGCAAGTGGCTTATCCCTAGTCAACAAATATTTGAGTTCATGAGCTTAGATTAGAATGAATGGATATCCCATAATCTTAATTAGAAACTATAGAATGAAGCATATTAAAGCTGGGCAGAAGTTTGGGCCATATTTATATGGTTCATTTGGACTTAGAAAAACAAGGAAAAACATGATGCATATTTTACAAAGCTCATGATGCTAAACATTGCATCTTACAATACATGAATGAAGTAGGTAAGAGTTCAACTAAAGTTAAACTAGGAGGAAAGCATGTGTTGGAAACTTCTATTTGCTCGATACCTTTAGTAGATGGATGGATTAAACTAAATGTTAATGGAACCTATAAATAGGAACCTTGAAAAGCAAGATGTGGAGTTGTGTTAAGAGACACTTTTGGCAAAGTGCATTTGAAGCTAAATGCTGGGGTATGATATGTGGCTTACAGGAAGCTTAGAGCAGAAACTCTAGAAAAAATTTAAGTAGAAAGTGATTCAATGGCTTTAGTTACTTGTTTAAAGAAGAAGGGGAACCTAAGATTATTTAATCAAACTTATTCAAAACTAATTGGAAAGTGGAAATTTCACACATCTACAAAGAAAGAAATTAATGTGCTGACTAGATGGCTAATTTTGGAGTCAATCTACCACCTGGACTACATGGATTTGACACCACAAGCTATGGCAACTATTGTTTTTGCTGAGGTATTAAGGATCTTATCAATCCAAACTATCCTAGTTTCTTAATTTTTCTTCTTTTTGAGCTTTGACCCCATCTAGTCATAAAAAAAAAAAAACTATAGAGAGCACCCTTAAAACATAAAATAGTGTTACACTTAAACCCAAATTTGAACTTTCCTTTAATAAAATGATGAGAAAATATTATTATATATTTAAATCAAGCAATATATACTAATATAAGATATTCTAAGCATTTTTAATTAAAATATAACTTGATTAAGCTCAAATTGCTAGAATATAATTGATAAAAAAGTTAAATTTTAATGTAAGTTTCATAAATTTTTAGCTATTTAAGTTTAACTACAGCATATTTTTTTTATGGCAAGATACCTAAATTATCATATTATTTAATTTGAATCTATAATTATCTTTTTTCATCATTTTATTGAAAAATGTTTAAATTTGAGTTTAAGAATAGCATTATTTTATGTTTAAAATAAGGTCTATGTAGGTTTTGAAATTAGATAGAAGGTTTATATAATTTTACTAAAACTCATGAGAGGTCAATGTATATTTTCTCAAAATTTAAAGCCTTAAAATTAATATAAGTGAGCTTTTTTCCATTTTAATTATTTTTATATCTAAATATACTCTTTTCTCTTTTTATTTTTCTTTTTCAAATCAATGGCATCAACATGAAAGTCCATAATACTAATTTTACAATTTTAAATTTCTACATTAAGCAATAAGATGAGGACAAAATTTATAGACAACAAGACTATTCCTAAACAAGAACATTTTATGGTTCTTTTCATCATAGAGCTAATTAGTTAGTTAGACTATAACTCTATTAATAAGATGCATACAAATTCACCTAAACTCCATAGCAATTAATTGTAAATTTCAAGGAAGGGAATAAATAAACCACTTTTGGATACCACTGTAGTTGAAAGGAAGGGCAGTGCTTCGCTAGCCATTTAAAAATGTTACCAACTTCTAAGAAAATTCAATCAACAAGTCATAATAATTATTATTTGAGAAAAATACAAATAAATTTCACCAACTATAGGATGGTTAATTTGTGCCCCTACGAACCATAGAAATAGATAAATTTCCTTTTGAAACTATACAAAGTTAGATTTTACCCTTACTGCAACTAAATTAACATAAAATGTTAGGAAAAATTACAAATTACCTCTAATAACTATGAAATAATTATATTTTACTCCCATTAACTTTCAAAAATTATAATTTAAATCCTTAATTATATAAAACTTGCAAGTAACACCCATTATATACTTAATCAATCCTTTTATTAAATTACTTGACTTTTTAAAAAGTTTTATGCATAAATCATAATATTATTATATGTTAGATTATCACATCACTTTTTACATAATTTTTATGTTATATAATTAATAAAAATTAAATTAAATATATAAAAATTTAATTAAATATTTGAATATGACTTATAAAATTATGAGCAAAACATGATGTAATAAATCAATACATAATAATATTGTAATTCATATTTACTAGTGCTACTCAATATTGACTATCACTGTCTAATTTTTTTTTTTTGAATTAGTTACTCATTTTATGAGATATGAATCCAAAATATTAAGTAAAAAAATAAAATAAATACAAATGCTATGCTATATGAAAAAAGACCAAAATTTATCATTGTTATTTCATATAATCATATTCAATTTAATTTTAATACTATAACAATCATGGTAGTGATAAGTAATAATTTCTATTTTATGTTTGAAAATTTTTTAACAATTTATTTTACTTAAAATTTAATAATTATATATTTTATAAATTATTTTTATTTTATTCTTTTAAAATTTATAAGTCATTGTAATACTTATATTTAGACTAATATATCTATTTTTAGAAAGATGTTATATTAGTTAGTAAGTTTACCTTATTTCCTAAATAGATTTTTTTAATAGATTTGTAACAATTTTAAAGTTTTCATTTATAATCTTTTATCTTAAAATTTTTTTAATGATATAAGTAAATTAAAATTATAATTTTTTATCTTTTATCTTGGAAAAAATTTTAATTTACTTATATTGTGTTTTAACAAATGCTATAGCACTCATTTGCTTCACTGATGAACTAAAAATAGTATCTAGATCATGAGTTTTGTGATTTTCTTTGCAAAAAATGGAGTAATCTAGAGGCACATTTTCTAATTTTTTTTTTTTGGTTTCTTGGATGCCAAATAGGGGAATAGAAGAAAATGCTATCCTATTCCGACTAATTCAATAAGGAAATGGCTAAATTTTGTAATGTTATGTTTCAAATTTTGAGATAACATAATAATTTTATAAGCTATTAAGATAAAATTATTTTATTATATTTATTAAAAATAGATAGTTATAGCTAAATATTTTTACTATAATGAATTTTTTGTTAGTTTTACATCATTTCATATTTTGAAACTCTAAAATACCAAAACACAAGTATTGAAAATATAAGAAGAATTTTTCATGATTCTTTGAGATGTTTAGAAAGTGAGTTTACTGAAAAAAATGAATGCAAGTTGCTAGAATTGCTAGTCAAGTTGTGGAGGTTACCATTGATCCTAGTGGTGTTAGTGACTAGATTGTGTTATATAATTAAAATTTTATATATTTAATTTAATTTTTATTAATTATATAACATAATTTAATTTTACTAATGTGTAAAAATTTTACAAATAATAAGTACATAAAAAATTACAATTTCTATATTCAAATTTGCATTAAATTTTTTCCATATTTTTTATATAAAATTATATACAACTCTCAATGAAAAAGTTATAAAAAAATATATTTTTTATAAAATTTATAAAGATATGTATTGATATGTAAAGCTATCAAAATAATTTAAAGTCAACTATCTGATTTGTTAATCTACAAAAGAATGCGAATTAGGACTTTTCAAGCTCAGGCTTGCTAAAATACGCTACGTGAGTCTAGCCCATAATCCATATGGACAGGACCTAGTTGTCTATGCACCAATCCAATTTTCACTTTTTTTTACTTATATTATAATAAATAATCATAAACTCATTCAAATTTTTTTCTTATTAATTTTACATTTTACAAATTATTTATGGATTTGATATATTATGAAATTATTTATGGTTAGATCATGTTATGTCTTTAAGTGTTATTATTATTATTGTTGTTGTTGTTGTTATTCTTTTTCTTCTTATTATTATTATTATGTTTTAATAATGATGACTCTGTTGGTGTATGTTATAGAACCAATCATATAAGATGATTAGAGTTATATACAATGTATTATATTTTATTTTAGGCAATTTAATTATTATATTTTGTTTTTATTATTATTATGCGCAATTTATAACTTAATATAATAATTATCCTTGGAATAGCTTTGCTATTCCTAAAATGCCCCTAGTCAAGTATTATTATGAAAAAAGGATAATAATAATACATCGAGACTAGCATGTATAGTGACTGATGATTACGAATCATGGATATGTGATATCAAGTCAATACATGAGTACATTGCTAGTGAACAATGTACTGGACTGACCCACTATGAGAATATTGCATGGATAAATGTGTCATAAGTTATTCTCATATGATCACAACTACGCATAAACCTTTGACCTGAAGTCACTACGGTTCCCTACATGAGGAATTACTCACTTTAATATTGTCCTATGTCACCTTTAATCAGGTGATAAGTAGGGCATTGATTGGGTATGTCATAAATCATGCAGAGGGAAGTGAGTGATGTAAATGAGATTTTGTTACTCTTGTATAAAAGAGAAATATCCTTGGGCCCCTTGATTGAGTGAGACTTAGAAATGCATGGCCATGCTCAGTTGAATTAATATGTGATATTAATTATTTATTTTAAGTCTACTCAGTATCAAGAAATATAAATTGAACATTGACGATGATGACACATTCCATGCCTCTAGTTCAATTTGGATATTATTACAAAAGGGTTATGATGTAAAACGTTGATCATGTATTAGGTGGATGTCGAATCACAGACATTCTTACTACTTGAGTGGCAGTGATGTATTGCTAGATACCGCTCGCTGTCTATGGCTCAATAATAAGTCATTGTCAACGTAGTAAGAACCTACAGGGTCACACAAAAGGAGTAGGAATAAGACAATAATTAATTGGACTTTAATTATATTAATATCCAATTAATTGGACTTATTTTCGTGCATATATATTATTAAGAATAATAAATTCACGTTTTATATATATATATATTATGTGATATTATTTGATATTAAAGTAATCTCAAGTAATTATCTTATCAGATATTAGATAAATATATTATGAGATAATATTATTTTGATATTTGATAACTATATGCAATTATCTAATATTAAGATATTTATATTATGAGATAATATCATTATCTAATATTAGATAATTAATAGATAAGTCTTATCTCTTCCCATTATCTCTAGGATAAGGATAAGATGAGTTGTTAAGTGTGATTAGGATTTTGGAAGCATTATCCTAGTAGGACTAGGATTATGGCTTGCATAAGTTCTATAAAAAGGGACTTGAGGGCAGCACTTAATGATTACGTTTTAAGCTTCCATATAAACACTAAATCACTCAGAAAACATCCAATCCTAATTCTTAGAAAGAAAAACGCATCCTAGCAGACGCGTGGAGGGTGAGAGGTCGTTGTTCACTCCGTGTGGATACCGTAGAGACGCTGTACCTTCCGGCCTGCGTTTGATTCATCCGCTCTCAAGTTTTGATCAGTAGAAACACGAGTGCCCAATAGGTAAAACCCTAATCATTGACTTATGCTTTTTGCATGGATCCTAGGTAGAATTCGGATCAAAATTTAAAATTTCGCTGCATGTGATAATCCGAATTCCCAACAGACTCTACATAAGGTTATGGTACTTGGAATAACCCTTATTAATGGGTCTTAGGTTTCTCTTGGAATATTAGAGATGGTAATATACTTGAAAGCGAGCTTTAAGATATCTTGGTTTCTCTTGAACTATTTAACTAAAGACCATGGATTTATGTAGGTGGATATAGAGTGTGATTCTTGGCAAGCTTTTCCTCCTATTAATGATGAAGGATGATGGGATCTTAGGGGATAATTTCAAAGGATAAAATTAAGAGGATCAAGAATGCAATTTAAAAAAGCAAAGTTAGAGTGTATGGATACCACTTTAGGGGCTAGTTTAGTCATTTGGCTATTTTGAACTTTAATTTGTGCTTCTGTTATCTGTAAAGCATTCTTGGGCCTTTATGTGCTAGTAACCATTTGAACCATTATTTTACTAATTTTACCTTAAGTTATTTACTATGTTACTTTAAAAAAATTTGATAATGCCTTTTGTAGGTTTAGGTTAGAGTTTATTTTTAGGTTGATTTAAGTCCCTTTAAGCCCATTTTAATTAGGGTTTTATTTAAACTATATAAGAAGGCTTGTTTCTTATAAGATTGAGGTAATTTGGTTTTGGAAATGAAACCTTAGTCCCCTTTTGTGCTTTCTTGAAAATGTGATTCTTTCTTTGGTTATTAAATGAATGTCTAGGTTTATCAAAGTGATTCAACTATTATGACATCAAATTCCATTACTTATTAAAGAAAATCATCCTTTGTGGCATTGATTCATCACTCATAACTCCCTTTCTTCCTTAATTTAGAGTGTGGTTTGAATGCCCTTATATTTTCATTTTGATTTCTAAATTTTAAGACATTCCTCAGCATTTTCCGATATCATTCTTACCAGGTTCACATAATTTATTATTAACATTGCTAATTTCTCATCATTTGGCATCAAAGCTTTTGAATTCACATCATTTGATATCAACGCTACTAATTTCTCATCATTTGGTATTCAAAGCTTTGAGTTCCTAATTTTTAGGTTTTAATTTTCTAAGTTTTTGTATTGTTTTCATTGCAATTTGTTATGTTTTTATGTTTAAATCCATGTGTCTACCCTAATTAAATTCTTTTACAATTTAACTCGTGTTAGTTTTGTCTTGTGCTGTTGTTTATCACATCAATTTGCAAATCAATGTGTTTCACTTTGTTTAATATCGTCTCATCGTTTATTGTTTTAGCCATTTCAATTTTTGTGATTATCTTTTTTTTTTGCATTCAAAATTGTTTTATTTTAATGTATGTTAATCATTACTATTCGTATCTTTGAATTAACTTTAGTGGACTTGTTATGTCACTTTCAAGTGCATTGTTAAGTTAGTGCTTAATTTTTCTTTTTGTCAAATTCTAGTTGTATCAATTTTAGTTTGGGTTTTTGGTCTTCAATTTTATCTTTCAATTGAGTTGTTGTGTCCTATTTTCAATTCGTGATTTGCTTTCAATTCATGTCATTTGTTGTCCTTAATTGTGTCATTGTTTATTTGTTTTAATTTGAAAATTGTGTCATTCTATTATTGGTTCCTTTATTATTTAATTTGTTTTTGTTTATGTTATCTTGAAAATTCATGTCTGGGCCAATTCAATTTGCTACTTACATCAGATTGCAAATTGCATGTTTAATTCTTATTTTATTTGGCATTCCATATTTTACTATGTAGCTATTTGCGTCTAGTTTCAATACTAGTTTTAATGCTCAGTTGAGTACTTGAAGGCTTATTGGTGTTGAATAGTATAAGATAAAAATAAAAGTAGTGCTAAAAATTAGTATGTTGAAAGTAGGAAGAAAAGAAAAGGAGTTTTGATGAATTGTGTGAAAATAGTGTTAAAGTAGTATTATGGAAAAATTAAAAAAAATGTTAAATTATTGTTAAAGAGAAAGAAGTAGAATTGAAAAGAATTAGCTTAGTGAAAAGAAAAAATAAAAAGAAAGAAAAAGTATAATATTTGAAGTGTTATGAAAACAAAGCAAGAAAAAAACAAGTGATTCTAAAAAAAAGGTGAAAAGAAGAGTTATTGTGATTGTTAAAAAATAAAATAAGTTATGGAGTTTTGAAAACAAAAGAAAATGGATTAGTCATTAATTATTCAATTGGTGGATGATCTTCTCATTTTGTGTCAAATTTCATTGTCTTATTAGGTATGTTTTAAAAAATTAGGTCTTGTGTCTTCTTTTCATTGTTCTTTTATCTTTATAAATTTCCATTGTTTCTTATTTACTTTGCTTTATTAGAATCTTAGTTTTAGTCTTTAGTTTTGAGTCTTGTGTTTGTTTACCTTCCTTATTGAGTCTTAATACCCTTTTCTTTAAACTTCTATTTGTTAAGTCTTTAAGTATCTTTCATTGTTTCCTTTAATTTACTAGATTGATTAATTATATTGATTATTATAATTGTTGAGTCTTATTTAATTGTATCTCCTTAGTTCTCAAAGAACTGTAAAAGGAAAATTTCAAGAGTGTAAAAGGCAAGAAAGTATGAGCATATTTGAAGAGAAAAAATCTTAATTTAGAGTGTAAACATGAGTGTGATGCCTTTAAATCAAGTGAGAAATATGTTATCCTTTCTTTTCTCTAACATTTTCTTGCAGGAATTTCTTTCAAAGATGTCAAGAAGTAGATGAGATAATAACTTTCAAAGTGACAAAGTCTTATCTAAAATGAAGGTCTTGCTTTGACAATTTATGGAATTTAATAAGAAATAGGATGAAATGGATACAATATGACTTAAGAAGAATTTAAAAGAAAAAAAGAGATAAAGGAGATGATAAGAGGACTGTGGAAAAAAAAAGATAGGGAAAGCAATAAGAGGTGATAGAAGAAGTGAAAAGAAGGATGCAAGAATGTGAATGCCTCCAAATCTAGAGGCGATAGGAGGAATGTGGAAAAAATGAAGTAAGTGATAGAAGACAAAATGATATATATTTTAAAGATGAAATAAGTAATAGAAAAAGAGTGCAATATGATGAGTTTAAAAGGAGTGATAGAAGAATAGAAAAAAAAATGTGAGAAGAGGAGATGATAGCAAAGAAAAGATAGAGTGGATTCAAACCTTGGTAATATTAAAAAGAAGATTTCTTCATTTTAAGAAAAAAGTTCTTTTAAATATAGCTCCAATTCAAAATCTTTATAGAATACTTAGGAGAAGGAGGTTGAGAAGAAGGAAGATAAAGCAGTTAGGTACAAAGTAGAATCCTTATCAAAGCCTAAAGGTGAAGAGTCTAATGGTAAAGGCAAAGTTAAAGAGCATTAAAAACATGCTGATATCAATTTCTTCAAATGTTTAGGGCATAGTCACTATACTATTGATTGTTCAATCAACAAATCCTTAAAGATTCAAAAAGTTTTAGGTGAACAAGCTAAAGAAAAGAGTGAAAAGCAAAGGGAAAACATCTTTCATATAAGATGCCACGTTAAAGAAAATGTTTACAATTTTATTATTAATAGTGGTAGTTATGCAAATATTGTTATCATTATCTTGGTAGAAAAATCAAACTTGCTTATGTAGCCACACCTTACCTCATATAAGTTACAATGGTTGAATGATAGTGATGAAGTAGTGGTGACAAAGCATATGTTAGTTTCATTTTCAATTGGTAGATATCAAGATAAGTTGTTATGTGATGTTGCTCCTATGCATGCTTGCTATTTGCTTCTTGGGATGCCATGGCAATTTAACCAGTATGTGACTCATGATGAAGTCCTCAATAAATGTAATTTTGAAATGAATGGGAGAATGGTGACTCTTAATCCTTTGACCTTAAAAAAATGTATGAAGACCATTTGAAAATGTGAAAAAAATAGAAGAAAAGAAAAAGAGAGAGGAAGGAAAGAAAAGAGAAAAAGAGGAAAAGAAAAAGAAAGAGAAAGGGAATGAGAGCCATGAAAAGAAAAAGAGTGATTATGAAAAAAATGATAGAAAAATTGAATTAACAAAAAAAAGAATGGAAAGATAATGAGAAAAAAATTAAAATGAGAGAAGAGCTAAGACAAGAAAAAGAAAGATTGAATGTGTTTACAAAAGCAAGTAATGTAAGGAGTGATTCATATATTTTTAGGCCAATTGTCTTGTACAAAGAAGCCCATGTGATCACTAACCAATTTGAATTAGTTTTAGTTAAGTGTAATTGAGACATTAAAGCATTTAGTATAAATGCCAAGTTGATTGCCTTCATTGAGACATTTCCCTTACTATGTTTCAAATAAGTAAAGATAATGTAGTGAATGATACTTTGTTTTGGAGGCTACCTTATCACTACTTTGCATACAAAATTGTAGAAACTTTAAATCATAGTCATCCACATGATCTTGCTATTCATCCATATAATTTTACTTTACGTTTTGATGCTTGTAAGGAAATGATCTTTGGAAATATTTTTAGGCATAATAGATGTTTGTTTAAGGAAAATAAATTGTATATATCTAAATTTTTTTAAGTGATTTGCTTATTAGAGAAGCCATGGTAATGAACTAGTGCAATACTTTCCTATTAAGAAAACATAAGATAATATGCTCAATAAGTTGCATAATCCTTGTGTATTTTCTAAGTTTGGTTTGCAAAATGGATATCATCAAATGTACATGAGAAAAAGTGTTGCATGGGGATATGTTTTTTAAAACAGAGCATGATTTATATAAGTAGTTAGTTTTGCTCTTTAATTTGTTTAATGTATTAAGTATTTTTACAAGATGAATGAACCATGTCTAGCATGCTTTCATTAGTAAGATTTTTGTCATGTGCTTTCATTGCTTGCATGAGATTGTGATTCATGCTTTGTGTTTAAATTGAGTAATTAGTTTTGGTTGCACATAAGAAAATATTTCATATTCTTTCTTTTTTTCTTTTATTTTTTTATTACATTAGAAAAATAAATATAAATTTTTTATGGATCCTATTATTTAAGAAAGAATTGGTTTCTACTAAATATATAAATTATCTATTTATTTTTCTTCAATATACATATGAACCCAACAAAATGAAAAAAAATAAGGAATTGAAATCAAAATTCTATATAATACTCATTATTGCTATACATGGATGAATTTACCCTTCAAATTTTGACCAAAATTATTCAAATGCATTTCTTAGAAAGAGTTTGCTTGACTTCTATGTCATTTAATGATTAGCCATATGTAGAATATTTCGATAATTTTTTTGTGCAATGAACTATAAGGTTGTTTTTCATTTTAGGTTTGGTTGAGGAAAAAGTTATATTTCTTTGCGACAACAAATTAACCTTCCATTTAGATAAAATAATAAAAATACGGATTAAAATATACTAAAGTTGGCATCACCTTTTAAGCTCAATAGTGTATGGTTGGTTTAAATGAAAATTGCTCCTTTTTCACATATGATATTATACTATAATGGCGACTGAGCTTACTCTTGGCTACTCTCAAAATGCCATATTAGCTTATTTTTAGAAAAATGCAATATTATCTAATTTATTGATTTTGTTCAATATCTCTTTTACTTTATTTTATTTTCTTTCTTGGTATATATATGACCTATTGGAAAATTGATCAAGCACCAAATGAATTCAGGGTAAAAATGGGACAACTAGGTTGTGTTTAGCTTGTAGATTACATTAGAAGATCTCATTTGATTATACATATATTGAAAGAGTGACATGTATCATTTGCATATTTTATGGTTAAAAGAATATACAAGGTCATGGTAATGAGGGAAAATAATTACCCTTTTAAAATAAAAAATATAATTTTTCATTGTACTATTTATATTTAACATTAAATAAATAAAATATTTTCAATTATTTTTATATTTTATAATTATATTTTTATGAAAAATATTTTCATCCAAACAAGTGAAAATAAATTTGTGGCATTTACAAAGTGTTAAAAAATTTTAATTTATGATATGTTTGGAACCAAATTCTTTGGAGTTGAATTCAACTCATCTTAGCTGAAATGATTTAATTCATCTAAAAATGAATTTTAAAGTTTGAGAATAATGTAAAAAATAGATATTTAAGTTAATTTATAAAATGAATTTTCTTGTTTGAAATATATACTAAAAAACACATGAAATTGAATTAAAAGGTAGATTTTGATAATATCATGACAAATGGATGAAGATAAAGTAATTGATATAATATACATTTTATGCTTAATGAAACCAATTCTAGTGAATTTCCCAATATTTGAAGTAATATTATAGATGTAATTAAAATATAAAAGAAATATAATCTTCTCTATTATATATCCAAACATCATTTTTTTTAGAAAAAATCATTCTAATAATTGAAATAAAAATTTCTTTTCATGTTCGCAAACGAGATAAGAAGCACACAAGATTTCAATCTTAAGACACAAGATTACAATTCAAGTGGTTGATATTGACACTTTCTTATAGCACTTAAGCTTTAAAGTATGAAATACAGACAACGTAATGGCACGCCCAAAGCATAAACAATGAAAGCATAAATATTTAGTGCTTAGCGCATACTCCTATTGGATTAAGTTGTAGAAAGAACTAAAAACAAGTTTCCATTTATCCCAATAAAGTATTGATAATGCAGAATAAAATTCCTAAGAACATATTTTTTGACAAGAACCGAGGAAATCACTAAACTCCAACTCGTAAAGAATTAAGATCAAATTTGAAATATAAAAAAAAAAAGAAATAAATTTTTTTAAACGTTATTTGAGTGCTATTTAAGACAAATGTTATTGGATACTCAAATTTTTTTAATGCTAGTTAATTAATAATACAATACCAAACATCAAGGATATTATTGAAAAAGAAGTGAGTATTGTGTGGATGCCAGACTTAGTAGAATATTAAGGTTGGGAATGCATAGGAGACATGCACGACATATCAATAATGAGCGATTATTACTACCTAAAAGTTGCACTTTTATTTTAAGAGAATTAAATCAATAACTTATATATATATCCATCATTCTTACTTTCTCACACTCAATTAAGGCATATGTGACATTTAATTTGCATGAAAATAGTCCATAAAACTATTTAAATAATAAAAAAAGGATAAACATTTTGGCTATCAGTGCAGCGTTAAATGTTTTTTTCCCCATTTTTGAGTGCTAATTATTAAATTCACAAATGCAATAGCCTCCAATCCAACTCGGAATGTCAAGAAAAAAACAAAATTGTTTAAAGAAATATCAAATGTGATTTAATCAAATACTTACAGCAGTAGCACATTGTGTCATTTGAGGCGTAAATATTTACAATAATGGCTTGTTACTTTTACTATTTAAAAAAATTAACATAATGGAACAGTGACTTATGTTATTATTTTTAATTATTTTTCATTTTTAACAATTTTAATTTGAAATCAAAACATTGTATATATGCATATCATATTTATCATGAAAAACGGAAAAAATTGAATAGAAAATCCAACAATAAAGATCTTGCAGCTCATAATTGCGATTTGGAATTCACTTCAATGTTAGTAATTAGTGGTTATTCCTCTTTAAAAAGAGACCGGTTAAACCTTTACTCCTTGTTGCTAGGGATTAAATAAAAATGAAACATTAATTATTTCACTGCAGTCTAATGAGTAATGTTGAAATTGTAAGTAAAAATTATTCATACAAGATACAAACTTACATAAATAAAAAATATAAAATATATGATTTTAGAAAATAGATAGCATACTTGTATTCGCTATAATAAAATATAAATAAATTAATGAATAAAGGTTTGATCTTCCCTGCCTTTTCTATGAGTTTACAATCGATGGGACACCAGGATTCATAAAGCATTTTGTGATTATAAATAGAGTATAGAGTGGCTAGGGGGACCTAACCTGATTACATAAAAAACCCTATTAGGCTCATCCATCAAAAGCTTAGTTGATTAAAGGTCTACACTTGTTGCAGAACATATTGGTGTGTGTCCTAGAAATTAATCATATAGATGATTAAAATAATACACAATGTATTATGTTTTATTTTAGGTAATTTAATGATTATATTTTGTTCTCATAATTTTATTATTATTCTGCGCAATTTATAACTTAATATAATAATTATCCTTGGAATAGCTTTGCTATTCCTAAAATGCCCCTAGTCAAGTATTATTACGAAAAGGATAGTAATAATACATCGAGACTAGCGTGTATAGTGACTGATGATTATGAATCATGGATATATGATATCAAGTCAATACATGAGTACATTACTAGTGAACAATGTACTGGACTAACCTACTATGAGAATATTGCATGGATAGACGTGTCATAAGTTATTCTCATATGATCACAAATACACATAAACCTTTGACCTGAAGTCACTATGGTTCCTTACATGAGAAATTACTCACTTTAATATTATCCTATGTTACCTTTAATCAGGATGACAAGTAGGGCATTGATTGGGTGTGTCATAAATCGTGCAGAGGGAAGTAAGTGATGTAGATGAGATTTTGTTACTCTTGTATAAAAGAGAAATATCCTTTGGCCCCTTGATTGAGTGAGACTTAGAAATGCATGGTCATGCTCAATTAAATTAATATGTGATATTAATCATTTATTTTAAGTCTACTTAGTATCAAGAAATATAAATTGAACATTGACGAGGATGACACATTCCATGCCTCCAGTTCAATTTGGATATTATTACAAATGGGATTATGATGCAAAACGTTGATCATGTATTAGGTGGATGTCGAATCACAAACATTCTTACTACTTGAGTGGCAGTGATGTATTGCTAGATACCGCTCACTGTCTATGACTCAATAATGAGTCATTGTCAACGTAGTAAGAACTTACACGGTCACACAAAACGAGTAGGAATAAGACAATAATTAATTGGACTTTAATTATATTAATATCCAATTAATTGGACTTATTTTCGTGCATATATATATTATTATTAAGAAAAATAATGTGTTATTCACATAATATATATATGTATATAATATTATGTGATATTATTTGATATTAAAGTAAGATCAAATAATTACATTATCAGATATTAGATAAATATATTACGAGATAATATTATTTTGATATTTGATAACTATATGCAATTATCTAATAATTAAGATATTTATATTATGAGATAATATTATTATTTAATATTAGATAATTAATAGATAAGTCCTATCTCTCCTCATTATCTCTAGGATAAGGATAAGATGAGTTGTTAAGTATAATTAAGATTTTGGAAGCATTATCCTAGTAGGATTAGGATTATGACTTGCCTAAGTTCTATAAAAGGTGACTTGAGAGCAGCACTTTTTAACAACATGCTCAAAGCTTCCATACAAATCCTAAATCACTCAGAAAACATCGAATCCTAATTCCTAGAGAGAAAAATGCATCCTAACAGATTCGTGGAGGGTGAGAGGTTGTTGTTCACTTCGTGTGGATACCATAGAGAAGTTGTACCTTCCGGCTGGCGTTTGATTCATCCGCTCTCAAGTTTTGATTAGTAGAAACACGAATGCCCAATAGGTAAAACCTTATCATTAATTTATGCTTTTTGCATGGATCCTAGGTAGAATTTGAATCAAATTTTGAATTTCCGCTACATATGATAATCCAAATTCCTAATAGAACATATCAACCCACCAAGCATTTTTAGTCTATAAAAGTGATCACAAAATTGGTCTTAAAACTATAACTCTAAGATCAGATTTAGCCCATTTTAAATAAGACAAAATAAAAGACCTAATTAATAGTAGTCCAAAAAATATTTTTATATTCTTCTACTTGGACAATATTAATTGTAATTAATTTATTTTATAAAACATTTTATTTTAGAAATAACTTTTAGGTTAAGGACTAATTTTAAATACATGTGGTCACAATTTTAAAAATACACCACCCTAGAGATAAATGCCTAAAAATTTGACTAAGCCTATATAGCCAATGATACCGAATCATAGCAATAGTTACATTTTTTAATAATGTAGGACCTTTCATGGTTACAAAATATTATGAATTATACATACTTAGTCACCGATGTGATAGTGTAACATGAAAGATGGCATCAAAAATTATGATCAAATCATGCTTATTTTCATGTCAGTCATCAATGATTTCTCTAATAAATTCACATAACACAAGAAATCAACTGGCAACATACAAAGCCAAATTTCTCACAAATCCTAAAATGGTGTCAATTTTGAGACAAATAATTAAGTTTAGGAAGTAACAAATGATACTGAGTCTTAGCCCTCATAAAAATTATAACAATATTAGCATATTATAATCAAATGATGCATACATCAATAAGATAACATAAATTCATAATTAATGTACCAACAAGTATATATGAAGATATAAGAAAAGGAATATATGAAAAATTACATAAAAGATAGTCATAAAAATAAAAATAACTCCCACTAACTAAAGACATCAAAAGAACCCATAATTCCAATGTTATCAATATGCTTTTGAAAAATTGTAGGCCTAAGTCCTTTAGTCATGGGATCCGCTAGCATAGCATCTGTATAAATGTGCTCTATAATTATGTCCCCTTTCTTAACAAGATCTCTGACTGTGAGGTATTTCAACTCTAAATTCTTAGATCCACTAGAACTTTTATTGTTTTTGGTGAAGAAAATTGCAGCACTATTGTCACAATAAATTTTTAATGGTCTAGCAATAGAATCAACAATATGTAATCTTGAAATGAAAATTTTCAACTAAATAACTTGCGAAGTAGCACCATAACAAGCTACGAATTCTACTTGCATAGTGGAAGAAGCTGTTAATGTCTGCTTAGCACTTTTCCAGGATATAGCACCTCTAACCATCATGAAGATGTGACTTAAAGTAGATTTCATATCATCGAAGCATCAAGTAAAATCTGATTCTAAATATCCAATTACTTCTAGGTTATTAACCTTTCTATAGACAAGCATATAACTTTTGATTTTCTACAAGTATCTTATAACTTTCTTAGTAGCACACCAATGATCTTTTCCAAGGCTAGACAAATACTTGCTAAGAACACTAACTACAAAAGCCAAATCTAGACTAGTGCAAACTTGAGCATACATTAAACTTCCTATGACACTTGCATAAGGAACATTTTGCATTGACTGTTTCTTTATCATATTTGCTGGGCATTGTATGTTACTAAATTTATCACCTTTCATAACTAGAACATCCCTAAGTTTACAGTTCTACATTTCAAATCTTTCAAGAATCCTATCAATATATGCCTTTTGAGATAATCCTAATAAGTTATGAGTTTTATCCCTATGAATCTGAATACCCAAAACAAATGATGCCTCACCAAGATCTTTCATATGAAAAGCTCTAGACAACATTTGTTTAGTATTATGTAGCAAAGCTAGACTGTTGCTTGCCAATAGAATATCATTAATATACAAGACAAGGAAAATAAAGTTACTCCCACTAACCTTGAGATAAATACACTGGTCAACCTTATTTTCTATGAAGCCCATAATTGTAACCAACTCATCAAACTTCAAATACCATTACTAAGATGCTTGTTTCAAATCATATATTGATTTTTGTAGCTTTCACACCAGATGCTCAGATCCATTTATCTAAAAACCCTCAGGTTGTTTCATGTACACATCTTCTATAAGTTCATCATTTAGAAAAGTTATTTTAATGTCCATTTAGTGAGGCTCCAAATTAAAATGTGCAACCAAGGCCATAATAATCCTGAATGAGTCTTTAGAAGATACTAGTGAGAAGGTCTCAGAGTAGTTAATTCCTTTTCTCTGAGTGAAACCTTTAGCTACTAATTTTACTTTAAATCATTCAATTCTGCCAATTGAATCCTTCTTAGTCTTGTACACCCATTTGTAGCTAATTAACTTACAATTTTGTGGAAGCTCAACAAGTTCCCACACTTCATTCTTGATCATAGACTAAATTTTCTCATTAATAGCATTCAACCATAAATCAAACTGTTGACTGTTCATTGCTTGATTATATGTAGTTGGATCAATAATATCCCTAATATTATATTCATTCTCACCAAGATAGACATAATAATCATTTAAAATTGCTACCCTCCTTTGTCTAACTAACCTTTTAATTAGGATCTGCTCTACAAGTTGAACAGGTTAATGGTTTTCAATGGGAACAACTGCAATAGGTTCTACAATTTGATCATACTCTATATTTTGAGTATTTTATGTCTCAACATGAATAGATGGAGGTACAATAGTGTAACTAGGTAAAACTAGTGAAATGGTAATGGAAGCTAGCTCATTTTATGTTTTAAGGTGCCCTGGATTTGGTGACAAATTAGCAACATCAAGCTCAAGAAATTTTACAGTCATGAACTCAACTATTTTTATACCTTTTGTAAGGTAATAGAACTTGTATCCTTTTGCATGATCTGGATACCCTATGAAGTAACAACGAACGAATCTTAGATCGAGTTTCTTTACTAATGGATCATAAATTTTCACTATAGAAGGACAACCCTAAACTTGAAAATAATTAAGGCTAGGTTTTTTATCGGTCTAAAGCTTAAAGGGCATTTTAGGTACAAACTTGTTAGGAACACAATTAAAGATGTACAAAGTAATTTTAATGGCCTTACCCTAAAGAAATTTAGGTAAATTTGTTCCTCTCATCATGCTCCTCATCATGTCTTTAGGAATTTAATTGTGCCTTTCAACGATGCCATTTTGCTTAAGACTACCAAGCATGGTATATTATGGAATAATTCCATAATCTTGTAAAAAATTGGCAAATGGTCCTATGTGTTGCCCACACACATCTTCTTTTCCATAATATTCACCTTCTTGATTAGATTTCACAATCTTGATGACTTTTCCCAGTTGTTTTTCAACCTTAATTTTGAAATTTTTAAATTTCTCAAGTACATTAGATTTTTCTTTTATCAAATAAAGATAATCATATTGAGAAAAGTCATCAATGAATGTAACAAAATAACGACAACCACAAATAGTGGGAGAGTATGGTCTAGATATATCAGTATGAATTATCTTTAAAAGATTAGAACTACAAGTAGCTCATTTCTTCTTAGTTTTAGTTAACTTAGCCTTAATACAGTTCACATATATGTCCATATCATCAAAATCTAAGGAAGGAAGAATATTCTCTTTAATTAACCTCCCTACTTGTTCCCTATATATATGTCCCAATCTCCTATGCCATAAGATTGATGATGTTTCCTTAATTCTATGCCTTTTTGAAATCATATTTTTAACATTTAAAGAAGCATAAGGACTATTAAAGGTTAATAGTAACCTATATAGACCATTATCAAGGACACTAAAACTAATGGACTTAGAATACAACAAAATATCAACTTTCCAAAAACAAATTTGTATCTAAGCTTGTCCAAAAGAGAAATTGAAATTAAATTATGTTTAAAATTAGGAACATAAAAGACATTATTCAATGTAATCTCAATAGATTTTTCTAAACATAAAATAAGATCTCCTATGCATTCAACTATAACTTCAAGATCATTTCTTACTCTAAGCTTGGATTCTCTCTCACTTGGTTTCCTCTTGCTTATAAACCCCTACAAGGTAATTGCAACATGAGTTGTGGAACCACTATCAAACCACCAAGAATCTATAGGGACATCAATTAAATTTAATTCAAAGCAAGCTAAGGATAAGAGTTTACCATTCTCATTTCCCTTTTTCTTTTCTAACTAAGACTTGAATTTATAGCAATCATTCCTTTTATAACCTTTCTTATGACAATGATAGCACTCTACATTCTTATGAATGAAACCTTTAGGGCCTCCCACTTGTAGTTTATGACTAGTAATATTATTATTACCATGCCTTTGGGCCTTCTGAGATTTAGAAGAATTATTTCTTGGAGCATGTGATTTAGGTTTCTTTTTCTTGTAGGTTGGGCTTTTACTGAGTAAGGATTTTAGTTAGGTCAAAAAACTTATTTCATTCTTTTCTTTCCTTAATTTTTCTTCTTCAACAACACACTTAGTGATAAGTTCATTAATGGTTTAGGGTGTGTTCAAGGTATCATAGGCTGTATTGATTTGACTAAATTCTAGAGGTAAGGAATTCAAGGCATGTGGGATAAGAAAGGTATCCGGTAATTCAATTTTTAATTTTTTGAATTAAGTTTGGAGGTGAACCATCTTAATAATAAACTCTCTTATACCACCAGTATTGTCATACTTCATGATCGTCAGTTCCTTCATCAAGCATCCAAATTTAGCATTATCAAATACTTGATACCTTTGCCCTATAGCATTCATAAATTCTTTGGCCTTGGTTGTACCTACCAATTCACCTAGTAAATATTCAGGTACAAATCTCTTAATGACAATGAGGCTGAGCCTATTAGATCTTTCCCATTTTGTATAGTAGTCCTTTTGCTCTTGAGTACTTTTAGGAATGAGTGCTGGCAGTTCTGACCCACGTAAGGCTAAATCAAGATCTATAATACCAAGAGCAAACTCTAGATCTTGCTTCCACCTCTTATAATTTACACCATTTAACAATTTAATAGTTGCACTATTATTGTTCACTACAAAAGAGACTGTAAAAGAACAATTAGAGATGTAATATGTTAGTTTTAGGCATTTTAAATTTAACCATAACCATATTTAGAAGTATATAAAATATTACTATATTCTCCCTTTTAGGCAGAGAAAGCAGTGTGTAAAAGACCCTCCTAAAAATTAAAGCTCACCAGGATAATATATTATTATTACAAAATTACTCCATTTGGGCAAGTAAAATTTATAATAATAAAATAAATTCAGAAATAATATTTTGCTTCAATAAACTAATTTTTAATCATATTATACAATAACCCCCTTTAGGTAGGTCATTATATGAAATAATTAAAAATATATAAGCTCATTTTTAATTACAACACATACTTACCCCTTTTGGGTAGGTAATTATGTGAAATAATTAAAAATAGATCTCATATATATTTATTAATAGCTTAAAGGCTTATGAATCAAAATAAATAATTTCATTTTGGTGACAATTATCCATTTCAACCCATAAGTCTCCCAAAAGAACTGAGATATTTAAATTAAGCCCAAAATTATAAATTAAAATAAAATATAACCAGTCCATTAAGGGATGCTAAACAGTATGGACTAATACTGATTATAAAAAAAATCATTTTACATTAAAAACACAATCTCAATATATATATTTGGTACAAATTAAAGAGAATTAGATTTTCTTAATTTTGTCCTAATTTCTTTAAGAGAGTTTGTATTTAGGATTGTAATTTTGGGAAAGTAAAAAATATTATGTATAAATATGAAATATGTTATTTTTAAAAAAATTATAATAATTTTAACCCTTTTTTACTAGAAAGTATCTTAAATTAATTCAAAAAATATAAATATAAAGCAAATATTTATTACAGTAAGAGAAAAGATAAAAAAATAAAAAATAAAAAATATTATTATTATTATTTTGCATTGACCACATGCCAATGATGGGTCATGCCCTATCAACTTTCTGTAAGGTTGAAGACAAAACTTCAACCTCACAAAAAGCCCATCATTTTGGGTAGTTAAAAAATAGCAATTTGCCATATAAAACGATGGGGAAGGAAAAGATGATTTCAAGGTGGATTCAGGCATCCACAATCAGTAGTAATACAGAGAATGACGACAGAGCATTTTACTGCAGCAAGGTAGCAGTTTTCAACTAGAAAAAGAAATTCTAGGAACAGAGGAAAAAAATACTAATTGCATTCTATATTATATTATACATTAACAATAACAAATAAACATGAATCATACTTACCATAAACGATAAAATCAAATTGATATTCTAGCAAAATAATTATACAAAAATAATGCATTTTATCTAGATAACAAAAGAAGTATACATGAATTAGGATATTGATTTGGGTAAACAGTAGTTGCTGATCAACTTTCTAGGTTGTCCAAATAAAAAAAATTACGTAGTAAGTTTAGAGAAATTTGATAATGGTTATGATGCTAAATTTACTAAATCTATAAAAGTAGAGACAATTATATTATATCAAATTGAACACGGGGAAACAGAAGGTGAAGTATATCAGTATTCGCTAATCAATTCGATAAAAAAATTATGAGATCAAAATAGATAATAACAATTAAATAAATTATATAAAGAAAACATGTTTTTTTTAATTCTTAATCTATTGTAAAAGGCTTTGATGCTAGATGTAAGTAAAAATTATTCATACAGGATACAAACTTACGTAGATCAAGAATATAAAATACATTATTTCAAAAAATAGATAGCGTACCTATATTCGCCATAATGAAATATGAATAAATTGATGAACAAAAGTTTAATCTTCCCTGCCTTCTTTATGAGTTTGCAGCCAATGGGGTACTAGGATTCATAAAGTATTTTGTGATTATAAATAGAGTGTAGAATAGCTAAGAGGACCTAACTTGATTAAATAGAAAACTTTACTAAGCTCACGCATCAAAAGCCCAATTGGTTAAAGGTCTACACTTGCTGCAGAACACATCAGCCCACCAGACATTTTTAGTCTATAAAAGTGATCATAAAATTGGACTTAAAATTATAACTCTAGGATTAGATTCAACCCATTTTAAATAAAACAAAAAAAGATGCAATTAATAGTACTCAAAAAAATATTTTTACAAAAATAACCTACTTGCAATATCATTTTTTTATTTTTTTTAAATTGAAATATATCATTATTGTATTTTCCCCTATTAGTTCCATAAGCTTTCATGCTTTATTCCTTTCTAAATAGCTTTAGAAGAGAAAGCTTACAATAGTTACGTTTTGCCTCTTCAGCATCTTGCAAAAATTGCTAAAAAATGATATTAGAGTCAAGATTTTGAAGACAAGGACCAAATTTTTTGTAAGACAAACAATATTTAAATTATGCATAAAATTAGAATAAATAAGAACGAAGACATCAAATCTTTTAAGAGATGAGGCTCTTAAAATTTATGAAATAAAAAAGGTTTCTTTTCGAACAAATGGAGTGTATGATTAATAATTAATCAATCTCTTTATAATTCATCTATGGATTAGGATTCTTTAAAGTACAACGTACATTTTATAAAGTAAAATAAGCATAAAAGTCTTTAATGAAAAAATATATAAAAATATTAATAATTACAAATTTAAAAATTATTTCAAAATTAATTATTATTTATCAAATTTTAAGTCTTTAGTTTTATTATCATAAAATGTACTATTTCACTTTATCATCTAAAGTGTAATCTTGCACTTTCTGGAGTAGTCTAATTCATTCATCTATATATTTAATCAATTGTCTTTATCATAACCCTTAATCAAGATTATTGTGATCAAGGAAGATTGTGTGATTTTTGTTGGCTTCATTAACTAGAGCAAAAAATACGACATATTTTGGAGGGTATAAAACCCCGGAGTGAGATATTATATTAAAATGAATCATTATTAACTTTTTTCCTTATCATGAAAGTCGCCACCAATACATGAATTATGGATTCCTAATCTCTTTTTTGCTCAAATCGAATTGAGCATGGTCCATGGGATCCTTATTGACAACAAAGGCTTTGTCATTTAGGCACCTTCCTCCATTTATTAATCATAAACTCTTGTTTATCTTCTTAGCAAGATATGGATTGAATTGATTTCAGTTAGCTCTAAAGGACAATTTTGATTAAAGTTGATAAAATACATCATCAAAAGTGTGCTGTTAAAATTGGAGTACAAAGTATGTAAATGCACTATCCTCAAGCATGATTCCACTTCTTCTTGCAAAGTTTATCATGGCAATCCCTAAAATTTAATAGAAGCTTTTATTTTGGTTGCATAATCAAAATAAAACCAAAATAGAAGCAAAAAGCAAGAAAGTATATAAACACAACAAAGAAAGTACTTTAAAGAGAAAGAGAGAGTTAAAAGCTTTTATATTTTGTTATGTAAAAATAAGAGTTAGGCTATCATATTTATATGCTACCATGGAACAATCTAGAGAAAGGCACTATAGAATAGTTGGGAAAATGAGGTTGGAATGAGTTGGTAAGATAAAGTTGAATATATGTAGATGAATTGGAAGATAAGGTTGATGACTTAGAAAAACATTGGCACATGTTTTAATTTTAATAGATCCAAAAATCATAATTTTTAGATAAGACTTTAATTATTGAAAAATATTTTAAGAATTTAATTTTTATTTTTCACAAAAATGAACTTGGGCCAAGATGCCTATAGTATTCATACACAAGAGACAAATTTACTAGTTACACTTGCTTTGTTCCACCTTATATGTATGAGCCTAGTACTTTCCCTACTTGTCAATTTATTTATGTAATAAATCTCATATATAAACTATCATAAGAAGCTTAACTTATTTGATGTGGGACTAAGTCTTTTGAAATATTATCCATTTTACAACAATCTCACATATATTTCAAAATGACTTAAAAGAAAAATATAGAATAGAAAGAAAGATTATTTTGCTAAGTTCTTAATTAAATGTAAACCATTGATTTGGTGCCTTGTGAATTATAAGCCAAATCTAGATTGAAAGAAACATAATTTATAGAGTCATCATGAAGCATATAGTTTCTATGAATCGATAATCTCTTAATGTAGACTAATGATCTTGCCAATTAATTTACATTTATAAAACAATTTTTTATACAACACGATTTCCTAGCTAATAAGTCATGCTCATGCTTGGAAGTTTATGAATGCTTTAGGCATTTTTCCATGATCTCATAGGAGCAACCACAATCCACACTCATATAGATGAATCTATTAAGCATATAGTATAGTTAAAATACACCACTTATAAGGGTTATGGAATTTATTAAGGTTAGGCTCATCCTTACTTATAATATGCAGTTTAGCACTAATTACACATCATTTGAGGGATTTAAAATTAATTTTAGAGCTATCAAAATTAACAATGATTTGTTATTATCTATATGAACTTATTTCATGGAATCACTAATCACATAGGTTGGGTTACCATTATTATTAATTTTAAATTGGCTTTAATATGTACCTCTCCTTTTGATGTTTATTTCTTTCTTTCTAAAACATGAATTAGCCAAATTCATTGCAAAGGAAATAATATATCTTTCATTGATCAATTATTTTACAATATATATTCTTCTAATTGAATATTCAACTTTCACCATTTAAAGTTTTATTCTTTACAATTATTATTGTTACTTAGGATAACCATAACACATATATTAAAGGTATTGATTTCATACCTAATAATACATATTTGTTGATCTTTTAGCCTTATTTCCAACCATCACCAAAGTCATAAATTATGGTGGGATTAACAATATTCATTATCTTGGATAATTTTTAGGTTCTTTTACTATCATTAATGATGTACATCAAATTAATAGTGGATTTGTCCTCATGATTCAATTATCATCTGTGGATACTTATTACAACAAGAAATCTTCTACATGACATATTGTTAATTATGACACCATATAAAAATTCATTAATAGAATTAATGAATTCTAACAATTTATTATTACTCAATCTATATAGAATATAATATATTCTATCTCAAGGAATTTTAATAGATGCATCAAACAATAATCTAAGCTTAATCAAATTGAGAAATATAAATCCCAAGTTTTATTAATTGAATAATACTCAGAATTTTGTCAACATGCATATTCTTATGACAACACTCACAAAATTTTATCATCTTAACTTCTCTCATTTTCACAATCATTTTTTTTCCATTTTGAAGCTAAGGAAACATATTATGTACTATGTAAAACAATATAAACAAAGATTAAAATAGTCACAAGAAACAAAATTCTCCTCTTATAAATAGAAGTTTTTTTTAAGCACTTAAGCTCATAAAATTAAAATTAAATGCCTTATGTCATGAGTATAATTATCATGCTTCTTATATGAATTCATGAATTCTTAATTTCAAAAAAGAGCTCACTTTAAAATAGGCCCTTTAATTCATAAAATTTTCATAAAAAGTTTTATGTTGTAAATTCAACACATATTCATAATTAAGGCATATAAAAACATATGCATTGTATTATGGAACATATCCATAAATTAATATTTTTATAAATAATATAATCCACAAATAACAAACAAATACCAATAATCTCCTAAAGTATAAGAGAAAATATCCTCAAAATTTTTTCTCTTTACTCAATAATAAATGTCAGATAAATACCCCCATAATTTTAAATATTTAAATTAGGTGCTTATTTTTCATCTAAAAAATAAATGAATATATGACTTTTATAATATATACACTGTGGATTATATCTCAATAGATATGAAAATATTATAAAATAATTGGGCCTCTCACAAAGGTTATATAAATATAAATGGAAAGTTTCTCATTTTTACTCTTTATTCATATTAAATCACTCGTTTAAATTGCTTTGGATAAACACCTTCACAATTTCAATTATTTAAATCCAAGTGTTTATCCTTTATAACTCAAAATCAAAAGGGAACATCTATGTATATAGATTAGGATTATATTTCAATAAATATAATCCAAATAATTTGAATGCTCACAAAATTATGGCATAAAATTATTAATTACATGAGAACAACACAAAAATCATACACGAGGAATTTATACCAATTGATAAATCTTTCTAAAAAAAGACAGTTAATTGATTATACATTTTATTTATATAATTCTTTCATCATTAGTCATAAAGTATTCATGAACCTAACTCATGGATAAATCTTTTTAAAGTTCAAAGGATAAGTTACCTATTGTCCTAAATAATGGAATAAATTCTCTCCCTTTTTTTATTTACCCTAAAATTCACATTTCTATAGATATGAAATATATTCCAAATTCTTGGGAGTCTTTAAAAAACTATACAAATAGAGTTCTCACATATATATATATATATATATATATATATGTTCAAAACTTGAACCCAATTATAATGAAATCAAATATTAATAATATATTTATACTCTTATTTCTTATAAATATACAAATCTCCCTCATAAAATAATCAATATATTTATACTTTTCTTTCTCATTTTAAAAGCATGAGGAAATAATAAAATCAACATCTCATTAATATTAAATACTGTTATCCCAATATCAAACTCAACATTATACATCAAGGGTGTGTGTGCGTATACAAAGCCAATATCTCTAACTCATAAATATTGAGATTAGACTTTATTATGAATTAATTCCCTGTCATAATAAAAATAAATTATTAATTATCACCAAAAAATATCTATCAACCTAATTTAAAATATTAACCATAAATTTAATTCCAGAAAACCAAATTCATTAATTATCTACTAAAAATAGCTATCAACCCAAAAGATAATAATTTTAATTCATAATCTTTCCTTAAAAGAAATAAAAGGACTCAAGTATCAATAACCTTATATTTGGATACATAAGCATGCTTCACAATTTAACATTTTGGTCATTTATCCATACACACATATAAATATCACTATTTAAGGATAATTTAACAAAGATTATAATTCTTATCCCATAGTAATTCATGCCAACAAATCATTGGTTTTTTTTTAATTTTACCAATAACCTTATTAATCATAAAATATATGGAATAAAATAATTGCATTTATATACTAGAGCTATCTAACGGTCTGTTAAGGTCGGTTAGTGAACATGAAGCCAATTAACCAATCAGATCCATCACAACTTAAATGACACTCAAAATTAACCATAACCAACTAGAATCGATCAAATTGGTTTCAAGTGATTCCATGCAGTTTCAATTGGGTGGCTCATAGTCAAATAATTGGCAAAAACATTGTCCTTCCTATAGCTTACTTACTGATAATATATAGTAGTTCTATACTATAAAACCTTGTTTTTTTTATGGTCATTATAGGACCAACAACAAAGACTAAAGGACATATAATTAAAATGAAACAAAGAACATAAATGTATGCTAATCATATGACCAAATCAGAAAAGAAAAAAAAATACTAAAACTATAATACAACAAGTTTAAGTTGGATTAGTTCTAGGACATTATATTATAAATTTGCAAAAGCAACCCACATGGACAAAAATAATTTGAAATGTTGCAATATAAATTAACTAAAAAGTAATATTTCTTCAAACAAGGCCAATTTTTTATTTTTTTCATAACTAAAACCTTTGAGAAGACTTTTATTAAAAATGGATAAAATAAGAAGGTATAGATGACATAATAAAAATGACATAAATACAAGTGATGCGCAAGCAATAGCAGGCTAATAATTATAGGCTACCTTTTTACCTTTTCTAACTCCTAATAAATTTGTATCCTTCTAAATAGACAGCCTGAGTTGCAATGGATAGACATCTACTATATCATCCTTTATAGGCTAAATTAACAACTATAGGTTAGTTTAGCATTATGAAAATTAATTACCAACAAAGTGTAAGAACACATCAATTTGCTACCATATGGTGGAATGAATTAACCAAATTTTAAACAAGAGAAGAAGAATGATATCCACTATATATATTAGCCAAGTTTCACTACAACATAATATTTAACAAACTTGATCATTACTTCTACATACATTCAAGTAAATTACAAGTAAAACTTGTTGTCATGCTAATGAACTATACACTCAAAAGAAAGTCTAATAAATAACATACACTTCTATTGTAGTTAATTATCATAAAATATTTAAGCCTTTATTACTCTAGCCTTTAGACTTGTAGATAGCAAGAGATTTAAGAACAATGACCTATAAATTGAAATGGAGCTTTATACAAAATATATCCTTGTTGATTAGAAGGTATCAAATAATCAAATGAGGTAGCAAGTAACATATATGCATTTACACTACATCTCAAATGTAATGCTTATCATAGATAGAAAGAAAATAAGTTATGAAAAAAATATTAAGTGAATGCCATGTATTTGTAGCAAAAATATAATCCAATGAAGTATTCTTACATTTAGCATTATGTTTGCCTCCATGAGAAAGTCCAATATCTTTATTGTAGTTTTCTTACTATTAGGAGATTGCTAGTATTTCCATCGCCATTGAAGCGTAGTTCCTTCCTTCTCAAATGTTCATGACAACTACATAACATGCAAATCACATTAGTACTAGGAAAACCAATTCTCAACTTTATTGTCAAGATGCCTAAAATTTTCCAAAGTCTTAACAATATTGTCAAATTAATTTCTTTCTCTTTTTATTTATGAAATTGAATTTTTCTTATCTTTTTCCCTCTTTCTTCTTAATAACCAAAGATTAACATTAAAGTTTAAGTAAGGAAAATCTTACAATTTCTCGATGCCAAATGCTAATTACAATATATGAACAACTTTAGATTAGGTTTTATTCCTAAGTTTTCTTAGCAACTAAACATCACAATAATTTAAAATTCAAACACAATCAATATCAGCACTTACTCTTCTATTCCCATCTCTAGCATCAGTGAAGCCATAAACAGAACCAAGTTACTAAAACCCTAGGTATTGCTCATCCAAGTGAACATACTCTGACATCAGTTAGTCCCATTAACTTGCATGCTCCTTCACCTTATCCTCCAATACTACCAAAAAAAGAGTCAGAAAAAGAAAAACCCAAATTTGAATACTGCTCTAAGCAATAAAATGCTAAAATCACTTGAACATTAAGAAAAAAATTCCTACTAATAACTATTATTATCATAGCTTACATAGGTGTCATTCTAAAACTAAAAATTCATAAAAACTATATTAAAAATATTTACAAGTATATTTGTAAAATGTAAAAATAACAAAATAATATTCTTATATTTCATGTTTTACTACATTACCACTAGATTCTATGTAATTTAACATAGTGTGTAAGGTTATCAATTAATATAAATATGGCCCAGCAAGCACCAAAAATAGACAACATGAAACATGGTACCATTATTCCTTTAGTAAATAAAATAGGCATACTCGGGGAAATTGGCTATGGCAAATTACCTTAAATTTTTGTCCATTAATTAACAATCCCTCATTAGTAGATTAATTGAAATTTATTCTACTACACACTAACATCTACTGCAATTTGATTATGGTAGATATTTACAAAATAATAGAGATCTAACTAGCCAACCTAGAGATCCTTTGCATGGAATTGGAGGTCCCATGACTAAAGCCATGACTAAAAGGATGAAACAAGCATTACAAGGCCTAATTATAAAGATCAACATAAAATAGAGGCTACACCAAGATGGGTCACTTTTTTACAACTTAAGGATGCTTTGAGCCTAATTTGAAGCCAACAATTTGGAAAGCCTAATTCACATGACCAATTTGCACTTGTGGGCTACAGTTATTCAATTTCTTAGGATCTTTTTGTTTGGACCTAATTGGATAATAAATAAGTCCAATTTCTTATTTTTATTTAAATTATCATAGGTTTTTATAGGGTGAATTTTTCAGATGACCTTTATTTTTATTATTTGATGTATTAGGTTATTTTAGAGTATTTTGGGCTTTAATGTTTAGGCCCATTTTTGCTTTAAAATATTTACCATGTTACTATGAATAATTTACTATGTTTACTTAAAGTCATTTAAAGAGCTTTTATTAGGTTTAAGTTAGCAAATTAGTTTTAGGCTAATATGGTGTCATTAGAGTTCATTCTTTTAGAAAGCTATATAAGAATGCTTATTCCTTATACCACAGTAGACTTGGATGATTAATGAAAATTTAAGCATTTCTCGATTGTAAGAGCTTCCCCTTTGTTCTTAGGTTAAGAACTAAATCTTATAATATTAGTTCTACTAACAAGTCATAGTTAGGATTACGCTTCACTTGATAACTTTGGTTCTATCAGCTGGTCATGGTTAGAGTCAAGTTCCTCCTTTGCCTATTTTCAAGATAATCCAATTGGTTCTCTTGCATTATAAGCAGTTCACTTGCATCCTTTGGTATTAGAGCTTCCACTCTTAAAATCAAGTGATATCTATCCTCAGTTTATCTATTTATTTTTATTTTATTCATAAAAAAAGTTCTATTCCATTGTTGTTTTCATACTATCTTTGTTCTTGAGTCATCTTCCTCCATGTTTTCCTTATTGTCTTTCTATGTTCTTATTTTTGTATTAAATTTGTATGGTTCCATCTATCTCATGTTCTACTATTTGTTGTCTTGTTATTTTAATTTGTGCTTGTTTACCTTAATTTCATATCTTTTTGTTTTAGTTTGAGTCCTAGCATGAAAAAAAATCATGTATAATTTTTTTAAAAAAAAGAGAAAGGTTTGTGTTGATAGCATAAAAAAACATGAAAAAAAGTGAAATTCATGCAAAAAAAAATTCTGGACAACAATAAGATTTTGCATTAAATTACATATTGTGCAATCCAAAAACTAAAAAAAAAATTATGAATTGAAAGGACTCAATACTCCTACATTATTGGATTTGGTAATCCTTTCATTGATTTTGTTCTCATTTTATATCCCCTATTATTTTTCTATTCTAATTAATACTTGTTGGTTCTTGGTCACTAGAATTATTAGCAATTCCTTGCTATTTTTTTATTATGTAGAATCAATAAGAAAGGTTCTTACTTAAGAGCTCATAAAGTGAAGTTGAGTGATAAAAGGCATGAATGGTTAGATTATTATAGGAAAAAGGCTAAGTTGAGTAAAACACAAGTGAATAACTCATAATTTTAAGAGTGTGTGTGAGGAATCTAAGTTACAAACATGGGCATATTATATTTTTTTTGTCCATTAATAAACTATCTTAACATCTTTTTTGTAGCATTTAATCATAAGTGAAGGTGGGAAAAATGAAGAAGCTGATATGAAATTGTTTGTAAAGGTTGTTCAACAACAAATGCAAGCTATAAACCTGAGGTTGGATAGTTTAGAATCAGCATCCAAACCTAGAACTCCTAAGTATCCCATTTTTGAAGAGGAGAAAGAAGAGTATTCTAATGGTAGTACTAAGAAGGGAAGAAGATGAATCAATGAAGGCTAGTTATTTAGGTAGTATTAAGATGACAATTCCTGCATTTCAAAGGAAAAATGATCCTAAATTGTATTTGGAGTGAGGGAGCAAAGTAAAACATGTATTTGATTATCATGACTATTCTGAGGAAAAAAAGGTTACACTAGTAGTGGTAGAGTTTATAAATTATACTAGTATTTAGTAGAATCAATTTGTGATTAGTAGGCATAGGAATGGTGAAAGCCCTATTCTTACATGGAAAGAGATGAAGGTAGTGATGAGAAAAAGATTTACACCTAGCCACCACTATAGAAACTTACACTGTAAATTGTAAAATCTAACTCAAGGATCCATGAGTGTGGAAGATTATTACTAAGAGATAGAGATAGCCATGATTAAGGCTAATATAGATGAAGATCATGAGGCTACTATGGCTAGATTTATTAGAGGTTTAAAGAAAGAGATAGCTAATATAGTAGAATTACAACATTATGTGGAGATAGAGGATTTGTTGCATAAAGCTATCCAAGTAGAGAGGCAATTGAAGGCTAAGAGTACTTCCAAATTTACTTCAACTTCTAGCTCTTCATGGAGGTCAAATTGGAAGAACAATAAAGTTGTTTCAAAGCCAAAAGAAGATGCAAGAGCTAAACATTTGATTGCTACTCTTAAAGGTAAAATTGAAAATAATTTATCTTCCAAACCATATAATATTATGTGTTTCAGGTGTTAAGGAGTTGGACATATTGCTTCTCAATGTCCAAAGCTATGATTGTGCTAGATAATGGAGACATAGAGAATTTAAGCTTAAGTGATGATGAAATGCCACTAATGGAAGATTGTAGTGATGTTGATATTGTAGATCCTGTGGATGGAGATGTATTAGTTACTAGGTGTGCTCTTAACATGCAGCTTAAAGGAGATGGTGATAAGGAGCAACATGAAGATATCTTTCATACTAGATGCCATATAAATGACAAGGTATGTAGTATGATTATTGATAGTGAAAGCTATACTAATGTCCACCTAATTGGTTGAGAAAATGAATTTTCCCACATCAAAGCATCTAATCCATATAGACTACAGTGGCTGAATGAATATGGAGACATGAGGGTGACTAGGCAAGTTCTGGTTTCATTTTTCATTGGCAAATGTAAAGATGAGTTCTTTGTGATGTGGCACCTATGCATGCTGGACATCTACTTGTTAGGCATCTATGGCAATTTGACAAAAAGGTTGCTTATGTTAGGTATAGAAATAGATACACTTTTGCTATGAATAATTGCATTATTGTATTAACACCTCTCAAACTTGCTAAGCATATGCTAATCAAATTAGGATTGCAAGAGAGTGTAAGATGAAAGAAAAACAATTGAGCATTCAAGAGAAAGAGAAGAAAGATAAGAAAAGTGAGTTTAAGCTGAAAGAGAAAAATAAAATGGTGAGTAACAAGGAGAAAAATTCAGAAAGTAATGAGAAAATTAGAGAGAAAAATAAAAGAGTTAGTACATTTGCAAGAAAAAGTGAGGTTGAGAGTGCTTTGATAGTAAGAGAGCAACTACTTGTACTCATGTACAAGGATGTTTAATTCACTAATGATCTTAATTTTTCTTACCTAGTGTGGTTATTTCTTTATTATAGGAATTTGCTGATACTTTTCTAGAAGAAATACCATATGAATTACCTCTTTTAAGAAGTATTGAGCATTAAATAGACTTCATTCCCAATTCTTCAATCCGAAATAGACTAACCTATAGAACAAGTCCTAAGGAGATAAAGGAAATTCAAAAGCAAGTGGATGAATTATTGCAAAAAGGATTTGTGAGGGAGAGTCTTAGCCCATGTTCTGTACTTATGATCTTTGCATGGAATTAGAGGTCCCATGACTAGAGCTAAGACTAAGAGGATGAAGCTTTGCAATGCCTAATTATAGAGATCAAAGGAAAAGAAGATTAACATGGAATAAAGGCAACACCAAGATGGGTCACTTTCTTACAACTTGAGGATGCTTTGAGCCTAACTTAAAGATAATAATTTAGAGAGTCCAATTCGCATGACTAATTTGCACTTATGGGCTATAATTGTTCAATTTATTATAATTGTTCAGTCTTTTAGGCTATTTTTGTTTGGACCTAATTAGATAATAAATAAGCCTAATTTCTTATTTTTATTTAAATTTTTATAACTTTTTATAGGGTGAATTTTTCAAATAACCTTTGTTTTTATTATTTAATGTACTAGGTCATTTTAAAGCATTTTGAGCTTTAGTATTTAGGCCCATTTTTGCTTTAAAATATTTATCACGTTACTATGTGTAATTTACTATGTTTACTTAGAGTCATTTAGAGGGCTTTTTATTGGGTTTAAGTTAGCGAATTAGTTTTGGGCTAATTTCGTGTCATGAAAACCCATTCTCAATTAGGATTTTAAAAAGCTATATAAGAATGCTTCTTCCTTATACCACAATAAAATTGGATGATTAATGAAAATTTAAATGTTTCTCCATTGTGAGAGCTTCTCTTTTGTTCTTAGGTTAAGAATTAAATCTTATAGGGTTAGTTCTAACGACAAGTCATGGTTAGGGTCATGCTTCACTTGATAACTTTGGTTCTACCAGTAGGTTGCAGTTGAGGTCATGTTTCTCCTTTGCCTATTTTCAAGATAGTCCAATTGGTTCTCTTGTTCACTTGCATCACAAAATAATCCACACAAATAGAAAGAGACACTATGAAATCAATGTCTGAAAACAAACAAGTTGCATCATTGGCATTCATTCATTAATTGAAGATTTCACCATAGTGTAAGTTCAAAATTTGAAATTTTTGTTTGAACCACCTAAAGCCAGAAAAAATTCCATTGAATGCCTCATATAGACCTATCATGTACCAAAAGCTTGCTACACCATATGTACTAGTGGCATTATGTGTAACTATATGCTATTTACCACCCTAATGCCTAAAAAAGCTAGCAACACCAAAAAATAGAGCTAGCCTTAACTATGCACTACAATGCACAAGTCTATGTGTAAAAAAAATCAAAATATGTGCATCATGTTGCCATATCCATTTATAGAAAATGATGCGTTCAACTGGTAACTAAAATAGGCACCACTAGCTTCTAAAAAAAAGAAAATAATAAATGAAGTTAGGATTGGTGAAACCATGAAAGTGTAAGAAAGAACAAATTAGTTAAAAGTGAACCACTTTGCAAATTTTTAGTTAACAACCATAGGCTGTAACTCCTCTTGTGTGTTTTCTTCAGCTCCAACTCTAGTGTTTGTACCACCAAGCCCACTATTTCCACCTTGATGATTATTTACCACCTCTAAACAAATGAATAAAAAAAAGAATTAAATTTATATGTTATTTAAAGAATGTAAAAATAGTAAAATATTAATTAATTATTTAGAAAATGTATTCTTAACATTAATTATCTTTCTCCATGTCTTCACACTTCTTAAAATCATCAATGAAATCAATGTCCTTAAAGTTAAACTTAGTGGGCTTTAACCAATTTTGCATAGAAATGAGTGCTTCCACTATATCAAAGGAGGGAGAGATCCTAAACACATCCAATACACACCCTCTATGCTGAATGTAGATTCAAATGCTACAATAGAAACATGGACAACTAGTAAATCCCTTGCCATCTTCAAGAGCACATCAAATCTTGATGCATTCAATTTCCATTAAGGCGGGACATCAAAGTTGTCAACCTTAATGATCAATGCATAGCTCATTTAGGTACCTTTCCAACTCATTATTGGCTTCAAGTGTATCTTTTTTTTTTTCAAGTGGATCCTGAAGGTAATATTTCTTGCTTTTTGGGTATGGTTTGCAAAGGTAGGCTCCTTCTAACTTGATTTCCCTCCTTGTGTGGTCTCATTTTTTATAGCACTTCCATCGAGCTTCTTATATTCTAAAGTGTAGTAGTCATACATCCTTACCAAGCTTACTTTCACTTTGTTCACTATAACTTGAGCATGTGTTTCCCCACAAATGTCCTCAAAAGACCATGCAACATAAGCTAATTTATCCATAGAGACAACAATATTTATAATAAAGATGATGGGGTTCATATTTTCAAGCAAGCCTAAATACTTGTCATACTTAACATTCATTTTAGTCGCCATAAAAAACAAGTTGAAATCAAGATTCTCAACTAACATCTAACTTTTCAACTCACTTTTAATAAGAAAGAGGTATGTGTACATAGAGCTAGAGGTAGCATACAAAAACCCGAACAAAAGCTAAGGTCATATCATAAAAAAATATTTAGGAACTTGCTAAATCTTTTGATGTTGTCTTAATCCTTACTATTTGGAGGCAACCCTCTCTTTTCTGAATCCTGGAAATACATGAAGAAATCTCTATCATCCTCTTACAATCTCTTGAATGCCTTTTAGAATTTCTTAGGTATTTCAAGTATCTTGTAGGTTAAATACCACCAAATAGCAACATGAAGGCTCACCAAGCCTTTGCATGTCATGTTTTCAGTTGAAATGGACTCTTTAAACTTAGCTAACTTAGATAGCGATGACTACACATACTGAATAACATGCCTTATGGTAGATATGGAGTCGTGGTAGTTCTTCAACCCTTCATTGACTACTAAATTAAGGATGTGTGCATAGCACCTCATGTGCATAATTTCCCCTTCTAACACTAACCCTTCCCAGTTCTTCACCTTCTTCTTCAAATATGCTATTGAGCTAGCATTGTTAATTATTATTGTGAACACATGCTTCAAGCCACACTCCTTAAGACAAGCTTTAATGTGTTTTTTAATTATCTTACCTTTTTGGTTTGGTATGAGACAAAAGTTCAAAATATGTTTTTGCAACTTCCACTCCTTGTCAATGAAGTGAGTAATTAGAGCCATATAATTCAAATTTTAAACTAAGGTCTAACAATCAATAGTGAGGATACCCTCACACAATCACTCTTTAACAATGCTTTAAGTCTCTTTTTCTCTTTTATGTGGATCTTATAATAATCTCTTGCAACTGTCTGCTTGGAAGGCACATCCAACCTTGGGCAAAGCTTTTTGCATATATTTTTAAACCCACATCCCTCAACCACTTTAAAAGGTTGCTCATCAGATATCACAAATAAAGCCATGGCCTTTCTATATTCCTTGAAGTCAAGCACATATGATAAAGATCTAGCTAATTATTTACCAATGGACTTAGTTTCAAAGTTTAATAGTTTTTTATTTGAGATCACTTTTAAGTGAATGTGCATACTTGGGGAACTTTGGTATATATGCAAGCAATTTTTTTTTTGGTAATGAAAAGGGGGTCAAAGACCCAAAGAAGAGGAAAAACAACTAACTTGAAATCACTCGAATTGTAGAGACTCCTAAAAAATTAGTAAGAACTAGATAAGCAATTTGTGGTGGAAGGCTTTAAAATAAGTGTGTTCCTGGCTCTATAGAAAGACTTCGATTAGCCATTGCATCTCACAAGTATTTTCTTTTCTATATGTATATTGAACAATAACTTCCCAGTCTTTTTGGAGCAAATGATATATAGCTTGGAGTAAGTGGTGACCATTTTTTTTGCAACTATTGTAGTAGATTGGTGGTTGGAGGCACAATTCTTTGAAGTTCAACTCTTTAACAAACTAAACAAGATGAGTGAACTGTTTACCCTTTTTAAGTATGTTTATGTAAAAGTTTATAATTTTAACTAAATTAAGTTCTTAAGTTACATTCACTAAAAATTTAACTATTTTAGGGCTTAAAAATAATGTTATGGAAACTTTTAATCAAGTTGTTCATAAACTTCATAGACTTTTGATTTTAGCTTGAATCTATGATGTGATAATTAAGATGCTCAAAGTTAAGCCCATCTGTATATATATTGATTGAGATTAATTGATCATCATTTTTATAATTAATTAGATTTATTATTTTGTTGTAAAGTAGGATATTTGGATCCTTGGAAAGTTCCTTTGGGAAGCCACCATGTGCACTTGGATATTGAATTGATATGAAATTAGTTAAGTGATCAGGGGAGAATTGTAATTGGTGGAGTAATAAGGAGAATGAGGAGATTGATTGTATATTGAATTGATATGGTTATCTAAAGGAACTCACCAAGGTATCTCATTGCATTTTAGAATTATTTACTTTTCCATTTACATTTATATGTAATGTCATATTTATACTTTATCTTTTCATCATCTACTTTAGAATTATACACATATATATGTCCATTATTACATATCTTGTTATTTTGTGCATACTTTATGTAAATGAAAGTGTTCATGATATGATAGTGGATTTAACTAAAATTCATCAAGGATTAGCTTATTAGAAAATATAAAGCATAAAATTATTTTAGTTACCATGCTCTTCATAATTATTCAATTAGTTAAGAATAAGTCATTTTGAATAAAAGGTTCACTCATTGGGTTTCTTTGAAACTCACTATTTTTTTTAAAAAAATTATTTTTTAGAGCCTTAGGGTGATCCATCCATCGCAGTTCATCAAGTTATTAGGCCTAAGTCTAGTCAATGATCACTTGGACTACGTATGTTGCAAATATGAAGACATTGCTCTTGAATATTATTTTTAACAGTGGATATTGATTGTACTTTGCATGTATTATTGGTCATGTTTATGCATATAGTGATGTTGTTGGATTGCATTACATCTAGAATTTTAGAGTAAATATGCAGATTATGATAAGGTATATGACCCTAAGTTTATAATAGGTACCTTAGGAAGATGTTAATAGGGTAAGTTTTGTTGAAATTTTTGTAAATTGATATGTAAATATTGTTTTGGATGAATTTATATGAAATACATTTATGCAAGCAAATTTGAAGTGCCATGCTCTTTGCTTCCATATAAAAGCTAATAGACACAATAAATGTATTCAATAGTAGGTTCAGTGATCTTATCATCCAGGACTTTTTTAAAATGATCTCACATTAGAAACATCCTTCTTGTCTGAACCATTACTTATTTATTCACATTAGGTTTCCTTAATAAGACCTTCTTTCTATTTTTAGCAGTAGTGGTAGCTAGCCTCTACTTTTCTTGCTTGAACTTCTAACTGTGGCTTTGCCTTTGCCTTTTGAAGCAAAGGAAGCAAAGGAAGGCTTATCAACAATAGAGGTAGTTAGGGTTTTGTCTCTTGATGTTGGAGTTGGGATGGAGTAGTAGATGTAAGGTCTTTTAGAGTTAAAGCAACCGACATAGAAGAAATTAATTTAAATGTTAGAGCATTACAACTAGAATCTAGAGCTGTTACCCCACCAGAAGATGGATCATCTGGCTGTTAGTGTATATGCCCTAAAACCAATCATATTGGTGATTGTAATTTTGAATCATGTTATTTTAATGGCAATTCCAATTATTATATTTATATATATTGTCTGCGTAATATATTTAATTATAATAATAACCTTAGAATAATTGTATTCTTAAATGTCCCTAGTCATATATCATTGTGGATCAGGTTGCTTTGATATATTAAGACTAGCATGTGTGAAAACTTATATGGGATATTAAGTTTATACATGAGTACAAGTTAGAGAACTTGTATACTGGACCGACCCATATTAAGAACACTACATGGATCGTTATATGAGTGTCATAAGTGGTTCTTAGTGATCATTATTAATATGGTCCTTTGACCTGAGATCACCAAGGTTCCCTACATGTGAGTTTCATATTTTGATACTATTCTATGTCACTAATGGTTAAGTGAATGCAAGGGTAGATATTGGATATGTCACATATCATGCGGAGGGGTTTGTGTGATCGAGATGGGATTTGTCCCTCCTATATAATAGGAGTAACATCTATGGGCCCCTTGACTAAGTAAAGTTGAGAAAATGCATGGCCATGCTCAGATGAATTGACATGAGATGTCGATTACATTTGTTTCAGTCAGCTTACTTAGGAGTCAAGAAACCTTAAGATTGGGCTATACGGGAATGACACGGTCCATGTCTCGTGCTCAATCTAGATGTATAGGACAAAAGGACATAAGTGATGATCACGTGTAAAGGTTTAGTCAAATCACCGACTTTCTCATTACTTGGGTAACAATGATGTGTTGCTAGACATCGATCTTCGTTTATGATCATTAATATGATTAATGGTCATTGCCAACGTAATGAGAGCCTGTAGGGTCGCACACTTAGAGCTTAGTGAATTTGGAATTAATGGACCAAATTGTTTGGGCTTAATATTTGGGAATTAATGTTATAATTATAAGGCCCAATAGTAAGCCTATAATTATACATGGAATAAGGCCCAAATAGGTTAGGTTTTTCTATGCACCTATTTAAATAGGCTTATTGGGTAATAATAGGATTATTATTATTCTTCACGCACCCCAAGTAAAAGCATAGAAAAACCCTAGCCACTCTCCTTGACCAAAATCTCTGAAGAGGCGTAGCTAACACTACGAGATCTAAGGAGATCAATTCCAACCGGTGTGTGTAGCGGACATTCATCGGTGATTCACGGGTTCGTGTGGATACCACAGAGGTGCAGCCACATAAACGTTGTACTGGTGATCTGATTTTCTGGTTTCCATTCCGATTCGTGATTTGGAAGCAGATCAGACTTGGTGTAGCGGTCAGAAGAATTTTGCCGAAAGGTATAAACCCTAATCCCTAATCTATGGTGTTCTAATTTCGCATGGATCCTTGGTGGAAATCGTGCAAAAAGTTTTATTCCGCTGTGCATGTATGATGCGCGATTTCCAGCACTGGCTCCTTCACACAGATGGAAATATGAAACTTAAATTTATAGGACAATACAAAATTTTAAGATAACAAATTAAATGACACACCAAACATGAAAAAAAGATAATAACAAAGAAATCAAACATGGTTTCATTAAACATAATGACTAGATTGCAAAATGATTAGGTTTAGTGTTAATGGCCTTTAAATAAATCCATTTTATTCAAAAATAGGCTGCTAAGTTCTAATTCATGTAACTTTTATCATCTTTGAAACTGGAGATATTTTCAATTTAAAAGCAAAAAATAAAACTTAATTCCTAGCATTATTTTTTATGGTTCCAAAATTTCTAGAAAGCATTTAGCTGCATGATTACAATACTAACCCTACTTTCAAAAGCGTACACACACCAAAATAAATAAATTCACATACTTGCAAGCATTTGAAAACACTAAATGATTCAACACCTATCTACAAACAAGAATCCATATATGCTTCCAACATATTTGATGTATATATTCATAAAAAAGCTTGGAAGAAAAACATAACAAGCACATGGAACATTACACTTGTTCCTTTGGTAATAACACAAAAGAGTGTAGCCTCCTATAAAATACCCTTAAATTTAAGAAAACCAATAAAAATAATCTATAGGTGTATTTACTCCTAAATTCACTCTATAAAACCTCTACCTTATGCTTATTGGGCCATATTTAGTCTAAAAACGAGCATGTTTGTCTGCTAAACTGGTCATAACTATCAGCTTATAATGTTTTACCCTATTTTAAATTTCAATACCCTTATTAATGCTTCAATCCAACATAACAGCACCATGAAGAATTCTACTTACACTCTTAAACCTTCATGTTAATCCTTAACTTACTGCTTTAAATTACTACCTAAATTACTTATGCCTACCTCTATAAGTGCCATGAATGTTCCTTATCTCAAATTTGGATTGTCGCCTTTACAAAATCAGTATTCTCTTTAACAAAAACATCCTCCATATACATTAAAGAGGTTCCTCAATAAACTCTTTTGAAGTTATCCTAACATTTTCAAGTGCCCCTATCCTATCAACCTTCCTAAACTTGTTATAAATATGACTTATTTGATGGGTCATTACCCTTGTAACTATGTGTTTCCTGCTTTTAACAACTTGCACAAATCCACCTCTATAGGAAGTTTGTGCTAACTTTATAACTTATGATCAATGCAACAGTCTAAACTACCTATTAACAAATGTCTTCACATTGCATAAACATAAAAGCTAAGACTCATGCTAGAACTATGCATATGCTTCATAACCTGACTCATAAGTCCACTTATGTTAGGTTTGGTAAGTTCAAATGCCTATTTCACACTTGATCAGTTCTTTTAATCTTCTCTAAATTGATACCCTTTGGCATTTTTTCGGTTACTACAATCCACTTAGCGTTAATGCTCTTTAACACTGTGGCCCTCATAACCCTCCTAGCTCAAGTGACATCCAATAATGTTTAGACTCTTGCATTCCTAACATGACTTTTTTGAACATAGCCACTTGATGTGTAATATCTCCGATTTAAATATAAAGTAAAAAAATAATTTCAAAATTATGGATAATTATTTATTTTGTTATGTTCTAATTTTTAAATTTTAAGTTTTAAAGAATTTTTAAAATATAAAAATGATACTGGTGGAAATATTAGAAAAACTTTATTTTTTTATATATATATATTCTAACTAATTTCTTATTCATTGAAAATTTTAATATTTATTAAATTATTGAAAATACATAAATAGTTATATATTGTAAGAAGATGAAAAACATAGGATATGGATTTTCAAGTAAATGAATGGTTATGATGGAATTTTAATTGAATGAATGATTGAGATTTAATAGAAAGTGTGAGCTTACATGTGTGAGAAACATGGGATAAAAACCTATGACTACAACATTTTTCTTCTCGAATATTATGCCTCTACTTTCACTCTTTTTTCTGCTGGATGATTTACTTTTCTGCAATCTTCTTAATGTACACATGGATAGTAGCTTCTCTAGATTTTTGAAGAAATTATTGTTGCCCTCCTTTATTACTGTTGCACTACCTCTTCTCTCTGCATTCTGTTCCATCAACGTTGTTAGTATCGAGATTCTATCTAGGATCGGAAGGGAGGGGTGGGATCGTAAATCGTAGGATCATAACGAGATCGTAAGATCCTACCTTAAGTTCCAATATATGTTTTATATACCTACTTATAACTTTGTTGTAAGAAAAAATAAAGTTTTAAAGTAAATAAATATGCATATAAAAATAAAGGCCACATATATTGTCATAAATTAAAGAGGAACAATAAGTTCTCAAGTTGTAAACAATCCAAATTGGTGGATTTCAAACAAATAACACTACAAAGATAAGATGTCAACACAATTTGGTAAAATTCATGATCTTTTACATGTTGAACATCTTCCAATTCATCTTCATCCTCATTCTCTTCCTCATCTTTAGCCTCATGGAATTGCACTTCATCCAAGTTCATGTCTTCCACATTATCTCCATCCTCACCTTTTTCATCAATGCCTTCATCTTCATCTTCAAGCACCAAATCACCATCTTCATCATCATCATCTCTTCCTTCATGTGTATCCTCATTGCAATTTTCCCCCTCATTAGCTATCCATTCATCATCAGAGGGTAAATCATCAAAGCGATCCATCTCAATGGATTTTCTAACTTGTCTATCTTTCAACTTGAGGTTATACATCACAAAAACTAAATCATTCATCTTCTTTTGGTGCAAATGATTTCTCCTCTTTGTATGGACCTATTTTTTCCAAAAATATTATGATTCATAAGTGATTGAAACATAATGAAAACAAAAAGGCAACTCTTAAATAAATGACTATATTGATAAGAAAAATCTTACCATCTTAAAAGCACTCCAATTATGTTCACACCCCGAAGAACTACAAGTCAAGCTTAATATTCGAATGGCAAACCTTTGCAATTTAGGAAATTCCGCTCCATAAGAATCCCACCATATAGCTGGAGCTTTCATGTCCTTTATCACCAAAGCAACTTCAGTGCCAAATAATCCATTTTTAACTTTAAATTCATCAAGTTGCACATGAATCTTGGCCCTTTCATGCTTATCAGGTATCATTCTGTCTAAGCACTCAAATAGTCCTTTAGTGACTTCAAAATCAGCTTTAAAAGTAGGACTATAATGAAATTAAGGATTCAAATAATATGCTGCTGCATGTTAGGGCCTATGAAGTTAAGACTCCTACCTTTTATCAATAATTTCCCAAATAGGCTCATAACTACAAAAAGGACAAATAACAACAAATACATATTATAATTTATAATAAAAAGGATGAATAATAATAAAAATATATTATAGATGTTAAAATTTATATTCCTAACCTTTTCTTGACATTATTGAAATTAGCTTGAATCCTTTCTTTTGCACAATCTATTTCTTCATAAATAACCTATAGTTAGTTTTTCATCAGAATTAACCAATCAAAGGACCTTAAGAAGAGGATATGTAGCTTTAAGGCAAGTCATGACATTTTTCCAAAATCTACTATTTGTTGCCGATGATTGTACAAGCTACCTCTCTTTTATAGTTGCAAATTTACTTAATCTCCATGTTCTTGAATTAAACATAGAGATCAATGCACTCTTATTGTTGCTAAGGCACCCTAAGGTCAAATAGGATGTAGTAAAGCAAGTGATAGCTGGCCTGATTAAATCTTTACCTTTTGTAAAGTGCCTCAACATGCCAATAACTATGGTCCTCCCATAAATATATGTTGTGATTTTCCTAGCTTTGGTAATTGTCAAGTGACGGATATTCAATTTTTTCTCAAAATCCTATAATATCAAATCAATGCAATTTGCAGCACAAGGTGTCCAAAAAAGAGTTTTCCTTTTCTCCATTAACATTTCTCCTGCAGCCTTGTAATTTGCAGCATCGTCAATGATCACTTGCATAACATTTTCCTCACCCACTTGCTCAACAATGTCATCTAGCATCTCAAACACCTTATCAACTGTCTTTGAAAACTCAGATGTGTCAATTGATGACAAAAAGATTGTCCCCTTTGGGCTATTGACGAGAAAATTGCATATGGATCGCCTTTTTTTATTTGTCCAACCATCTGACATAATAGAGCAACCTGTTTTCTTCCATTACTCCTTATGCCCCTTAAGCAATTTTTTGGTGCGGGCAACTTCTTGATTCAAGTATTTTTCTCTTATCTCTTAATAAGAAAGGAGGCTTCAATCTAATTCCATACTTTCCAATAAGTTGACACATCTTTACAAATTTAGGATTTTTTACACAATTGAATGGAATTGCACTAGTGTAAAAAAACTTGGATATTTGTTGACAAACTTCTTCCCTTAAATCTTTTTTAAACATTTGATTGATTGTGGTTTGAGTTTTTCCCATACTAGATGTGGGTTTCTTTAACATTGATTCTAAAGACCCCCTTTGAAGTTGAATGCTTTCATTACTTCCTCCACTAGATGCAGCATCCACTTCAACATCATTACTAGTATCACCTCCAAAAAACCCTTGTTTTTTTTTAGATGAGATTTCCATAGCCTTTGAAACATGTTCAATCATTTTACTTTTAACATCATCAGGCACTTTTACGCAAGCACCTATATCTAAGTGACTACCTGCTAAATGATGTTTTAATTTATAAACACCTCTACTCATTGTTTTATCACAATATTTACATCTCACTTTTCTAGGATTCCCATCTACTTCAAAACCATGTTCCCAACCCACATCACTTCTATTTCCAGAAAAATATTTCCTTTTCACATTAAGCCTTGAACCAGAGGAAGCCTTTTTTACCAAGTTAATAATTATCACTAGTGCAATTCAACTGTCTAAATTGTGTAAAAAATCCATAGCCAATAAGTTAAACCTAAAAAATAAAGTCAAATTAACTATCTAAATTTACTCCAAATTTCTAGCAAACATTAAGTAATTAATATAAATAATTATTATATAAATATTGATTGATTATGTATTATGCAATAATGTTTAATTCTATTGTTAAATAATACACTGTGTCACTGCATAAAACAAAGTAAAACAGCCGGTCATCTTTTTTATTAAATAATATTAATATAAATAATTATTAAAGTTAAAATAAAAGTTGAAGTTAGCTGACCCAAGGTTTGCTTCGGTGCTTCTTTTGAGTTCCAGCACACTCTCCTCTCTGTTTCTCTGCTTTAGTGCTTCTCTTTCTGTCTGCTCTCTATTTCAAATCCAGCACGCTCTGTTCCAGTGCACGCTCTGTTTCTGTTTGCTTTGTCTCCTCCCTGTTTCAAATCCAGCAAAATGCAAACGGCGGTGAAGGGCGAACAACAGCAAAATGCAAACAACAGCAAAATGCGAACGGTGGCTGATCACCTCACCTTTCCTCTGTCTTTTGAAGGTTGAGCATGGAAGGTTCGAATTTTTTGATTTTGATTCTAGGGTTGTATTTTGTTTTTGTGTAAAAAAATTTTGATTTTTCATTCTGGATTGATAGGTTTTGGGATTTTTTTGAGAAAATTTCTAAGCCCACCGGTATTAGCTCAACCCATTGCAAAAAAATGAGGGATTGGTTAGCTTGTTAGGATTATACGATCCCACCGAGTCAACCGATTCATCATGAATGAATCGGCGATCCCATCTCTGAGCAATTCAGCGTGCGTTTCAGTACGAAATGCAAAGCTGGAAACGCAGAATCGTGTGATCCCACGAGTTGAATCGCGAGTCTAACAACCTTGTGTTCCATATTTCTTCTCTTGGGGGACAAGGCAGAGCCAGCTTCCTCTTTTTATTTTAAAGACACACACACTCACTCGGTTTCCTTTTCTCTCTTCTCTCTACCTCCGTGCCCTCCTCAACTGTGTGCTCGCCGGAGTTGCAGTATCTTTTCCTGCCATCTCCTTGTAACTTCTTGTGTGTGAAGGCTCTCAGCTGAGCTCGAGCGGAGCGGGTGACCATGTGTGCGCCAGGGTTGCTATTTTTTTTGTCACCACTGTCCAGAGATTGTGATTACTAGCAGCTTAGCCATTCTTCTCTCGGTTTCTTTCTCTTTCTCTTTCCGCCAGTTGTCAGCTCGGCTCTGTCATACGTCATTCTGCTGGGCATAACTACTCCGTTGACCAAGCCGCACCGCGCCTCTTTCTCTCCTCTCTCTGCTGCCTGATACTGTTTTCTTCCGTCCGGCCACCATCATTAACTCATCCAGCATTCCCCTGTTACTAGTGCCATCGGCAAACTTCTTTATGGAGGGTGATAGGTTCTAGTCTTCCGATAACCTCTTGCCATTTTACCGCTGACAAGCTGCCATTGCCGGTGGACCTTTTAGCTAGTGTGAGGTTTTATACGTACTCTAAACTCTCTACCTTCTGTTATTTTGTGTGATCTGAAGGAAACTTCGTTATATATGTTTTCTTTGACATACAGGATTATGTATATAAGAGCATGAATCTTTGTATAAAATGTTACAATGGAATAAGCAAGATAGGGATAGAACATTTAGTTTTATTGTTACTACGACAGATTCATATATGAACTGAAGAAATTTATTTTTGTGAAAATTAAAAATGGATGATGATAAATTAGAAAATATGATTTTTAGGCTATGCAAGGGTGGAATGCCATGATTAAAAATATTGACGAAGTAATATACTTTCTATTTAGTAGGATTCTATCTTGACTTAGGAAAATTTATTTCATATAAAGTAGAGATTTCTAGAAGGACTATTGAAAGATGGTATTTTTATGCTACGAAGTAATGAAAGTATATAATTGAAGCCTTTAGAACATCGTGTCTAAATATAATAGAAAGTTTGGATTTAATTTAGAAGATCTTGTTTCATTATATTGTTGGGATATTTAGTATAATATTGATAAAATAAAGAGTTTATGCTCAACAATTTTAAATCACTATATGTGAAGTATATTTATATAGCAAAATAAAAATAAAAATAATTATTCTTGGCATTTGATCTTTGATTTAGATATTCCAATAAGCATGATTTCTTTCTTATTCTTTCGAGAGGAGTTAATGATCTAAATTAATATATACTATGATATAAAATGAAATTAAGATGATTGGAAGGAATGCTTATTTATTCACAAATCATCTTTGTAAATTGCAAATAGGAAAAAGTGAGAGAAAGTTAAACATGGATGCTTTAAATTGCCCACAAGTGGATTGACATTATTAAGTGAGTATATATCTCACCATTTCTTAATATCTTATTAAAAGATATTTTAAATATTATGAATTATGATTTCCTCATTGTTAGTATTAATACTATATTTTTGTATAAATATAGTTATATGTTAGTGTAAATTCAGGTTTGTGGCATATTGAAATGACATTATTAGATCAGAATGCACAACAAAAATGCAGTGCTGTATTAGTTACTGATTGATTGATTAGGATAGAGTTGTGATAAATCATATTGTGAATGTAATATAGACTTAGATTGTCATGATTGTTGAATAGTCATTTTATGTGGGCTTGTATTAATCTAGTGATATGAATAGAGTGAAACTCTAGCATATTGCTACATTATGAATTGAGCCTTTCGAGGCATCAGAAAGTAAGAAACCATGCTAGGGTAATAATATTGAATATCGCAATCAGTGATAAAGAAATGATATGAAAGTCAGATGACGAATTCTCGATGAATTTTATGAGATAGATATGATATTGATTCAAGAGTCAGATGAGAAATTCTTAGCTAATAGTTAAGAAAGGTATAAAATTGACCTTAATATTATAGAGTAACCATATATATATTTATTGTATTTGAATATGTGATATCACATGATTGTATGTGATTGACTTGTACTGATGATGTGATTATGATGATTTATTGGTATTTGAGACTTAATGGCTGTTTGTGAGTGATGCCTACTCGGAATGGGTAATACATGATTTTGAATTCTATCAGGAAGTTAAGGCTCTCATGATTGTGTTACGTGAAATATACTTGCAGTCATGAGCAAGTGAATCTCCATTATAAGATATGGTTCTATATATTTTAGGAATCCAAAAATTAGTTTGCTATTCTTTTCTTTATATATTTAAGTCGATCACCTCTAAGATAGTGGTAGTTATATACTCACTGAGTTCATGGAACTCACTCTATTCTAATTTAATGTTTTTAGGTTAGCATTCATAGAGGATCAAAGACTGCCTGAATCAAAAGATTTGACAGTTGGAATTGAGATTAGCATTCCAAACATAGAATTGTTAGACTATTTGATGTGTTGAATAGATTGTGTGTGCATAAGTCTAAAACTATATTGTATTGTGTGTATGATGATTTTGTTGTATTTAGATAATACAAGTTTTGTATTTTAAGGCATGTGGCCCTTATGAAGTGTCTAAAAATGGGGGAGACTTTATTTGTTTTTTACAAAAAAATTTAACATAAATTTTAAGTTTCCCTAGAATTTGGAAACTCTTATTAATTAAAAAGAGCGAAAAATAGTTAAGACTTGTGGAAACCAGTAACGCGATCCACGCCGATCACAATCAAAAGTGGGTCATGACATGATGGCTCCTTATATCAATAGCTTGATGGGGTTGAGTATAGAGTCCTTTCACACTCTAGCTTAAGTTTCACTTTGCTTGTGCATGAGTAAATGTAAACTCAATTATTGCCAAATCTCTTAACAAAGTAACTATATAGTGCTAATATGCTACCTCTCTCTCGAGTCATTATCACTATACTACTAAGTGACTATGTAGCCTACCTATTACATCAAAGTATCATTGTTGTTATTATGCAACTATGACATGCTAACTCTCTAGTATCTCATCTCAAATCTTATAAATGATTATATACTCTCTATCAAACCTATAAATTATGCACATTTTCTAATCCCCTTCTAAGGTCACATTAGCCTAGTGGCCATGCTCCTCCAAGTAATATCATGCCTCCTCAACATGATTTTGAACTACTTTATAATAGAGTTATTCATTCAACACATTATTCTAATATGCTATCCCTTAAAATGTGTTCACCAACTATGGCCATGTATTTTAACATGACTAAAGTTTCACTTTTTGGTTCCACCAATCCCTTTGGAAATGGTTAAGCCCTTTGGCAAGACTAAGGCTTTTCCCTCTGGATAGGTTATTAAGTCACTTATCCTTCTAGATGATGATTTGTATCTGTTGATGCCATTACTATGAATGAACACATAACTATCATCCTATGCACACATACAAGCCCTCTGGCTTAAATGCTTATGCCATATGCACTAATCTATATTCATGTAGATGCATCATCCTCTCGCATACTAGCTTGTTAAGTCGATCCAACCTCTTGCACACTCTAATTAAGTCCTTGGCAATAATTCCTCCAAATTTGAGAATGATTAGTTCACACATCCTTTATATAGAATTAAACAAGCCACATTTAAACCAATCATAACCTATCCAATCTTAGCCTTCTAGTTCAAAATCAAGCTTTAATACCATCTATCATAGGCCAATAACTCTCTAGCTAAAGCTGTATTGTGCATGCTTACCATTCTTAATGAACATGCTAGTCTTCCTACTAAACCCATGCAACACTCTTGGAATAAATAACAGAACTTGCACTTTTGTACATTATAATCGAATGTCGTAGAAGCATTTAGGCACATCAAGCCATAAGATTGCCCTACACTAGGATCCTTTAAACAAAATAGGCCTAAAATAGGAAAATTTTAAATAAGGAAGGGGACACTTTGTTCACTTGGTTCATGCTTTATTCCATAGTTTTGAGTGCGTAAAGGTTGGCCATAAGCTAACATACTTGAATCCTTAGCTCAATGCCAAGCTCCTTTACTAAGCAGTCGACACTCTATCCTCTTAAAGAGCATTTTGAACAAACCCTATTTGGTAGAAGTAGATATAATTTTTTTGAGTCTTCATAAGCCCTTTTCACTATGTTCTAAATGTTAAATTGGCACCAAAACACTTGAAAACGAAGATAAAAATGTGAAGATCATAAATATAGGATTTTTGAACTCTTTTGGATTCTTGAACCTCATTGAAATTACTAAAATATCCTAAACTTAGGAAAAATTAAGAGAAAATAATCTACAAGTGACCTTACCCCATACTTAATTTTTAGGCCACATTTTGTCCAAAGCTGGGCATGTTTGCCTTCCAAATTGGTCATAGCTATTAACTTGTGATAATATGTATGACTTATAATACCACACCAATAATGTTCTATTTATATCAGGCTATAAGACTCAAAGTAGAAAACTATTGTTTCAACATTATATCTAGGCAAATCACTAGTCACTCCTTATTTATTGCTAGCTAAAAAATTCATATCCTTTTGTTGGTCTAATTTGTTCTATGAAAAATGTGTTTCTAGCTATTAATGCAATTATACTTTAACTAAACCTACCAACTAGCCATGAAGCTTTTAGTAGATAGTTAACTTGTACAATTATGTATTTTAGTAGGCATGGATGTCTAAAACATTGCTTAACTTCACTCTACTTAAATTGAAATGTTCTATGTCATTTCTTCATTTATGTGGTTAAGCTTTGGTGTCAACTATAATGTCCTAAATTTTAAGTTCTATCATTTGAATCTAAATTCTGAGGCTGTAGAAATGAATGGCACATTTAAATTAGCTTGGTATATGAATTCCAAGTTGAAAGGTGTTAAGTGTAAGTGTAATTGAAATTTTGAAGGAAAGGGAATAATAAGAAAGGAATTAATTTTCCTAAATACTATAGATAATCAGAAGAGGTTAGAAAATCCTAAAAATGGGACCTATTTAAGTCTAACAGTCTATGAATTTTCAAACAGTCAAGTAACCCTATGGAGTATATTGTAAAGTATAAAATGAAGTGTGGGTTAAAGTGTAAATAATCAAGAATTTGGGGTCTAGTATGTAATTTCATAAAGTGTGACCAATAGACACTTGACAAGTGTCATTTTTATAAAGAAATTCCAAGAATAGCCTTACTAATTAGTGAGAAAGGACTAAAATGCCCTTAATAATTCAAGAAATAACCAAAATACTCTTGAATTGTCATGAAAGTTCTTCCTCCTTCTCCATTTTTCTTCAAAACCATAGATGACTCCATTAGAGCAAGCTTGAACGTGTGAGAGAGAGAAAGAAGAGAGAGAAATTTTATTAGCCTTTTTCACCTAGAAATCTTGAGAATTAGGATTTGGTGTAGAAGATAAAATTGCTCCTCTCATTGAGCTCTATCATATGGTGTGTTTAGATTGAAAAAATCTCAAGTTTGATCAAGTTTAGTGAACTTCAAGTTGGAAATTTTAAGTTGCTTCAAAAGGTAAATTTATTCTCCTTTCAAAGCTCTTTAAGGTGCTCTTTTTAGTTTCTTGAAATTATGATATTTGTGTGGTCAAAGGAAGGTTGACCATGGGGTTTGGATGATTTACGTATGTCTAATGATGTTTTGAATGTTGTTATGTTGATGCATGGCTTTGGTTTGGTATAAAAATAACAAGAAATCATGATGTACGAAGTAGGGTTTTAGAGGCCTAATGGTATATGTATGTGTATGGCATGTTTTGCTTGGAATTTGGCTAAATTAATGAAATTAGAATGATTCTTGTGAATTATAGAACCTTTGGAAGGTGAAATTTTGAATTATGAAAGCTTGTGTGGAAACCTCATTTTGAAGTCCCAAAACTGTGAGAAGGGAAAAAGAAGGAGGAAAAGAGTTTTAGCTATTTAATTATGTTTTGGAAGGTTTAGAATGATGAGAAAGAATAATGGTGTTCTAATGGTTGCTATAATGTGTATTTATGTGTAGAACAAGCAAAGAATTTGTAAAGGAATTATCAAGTGAGGGCAAAGGAATCATCCTTATTGGAAACTTTTAAAAAGGTAGCTAGTTTTATCCTTAAGCTCTGTTTTCTATTTACATGCTTTTCTGTATCTTGTGCCATTGTATGGAATGTGTATAAAATTATTGTGTTGGTACCTTTGACCTGAGTACCCCGGGAAGACAATGAAATTGCTGTGTGTGAGGCCTATGACCCCAGTTCCCTGGGAAGACAGTGAAATTGCTGTGTATGAGGCCTAGGTATGATTATCTGTGATGGCCATCTAGATATCTATATGAGTCCTTAAATGGGCTTAATGATTGCTGTGTACGGTGCATGTTTCCTACAATGGTATTAGATGATAATGGTATGAAATAATGTGTTAAATGATTGATTAATTGATTTTGAAATGTATTTTTTATTGGCTTAAGGATCTGGAATGGCTTAATGTGTTTTTCTTGCACTAGCTAACTATGGGAAACTTTGTTTCTTATGCTTTTATATTGTTTACTAACCATTCTAGGTGATGCTTCCAAAAGCCCTCCTAGCAAGGATTGAATATGGATGAGTTTGTTTATGTATTGAGGATGTATATTACGTGTGTTTTGCAAACTTGAATTATTATATGATCATGTAAGCTTTTCCAATGTTGTATGAGATATAAGAATTTGATGTATCGTGAGCTAGTTTGGAGTAGAAGACATTTAGTATGCAATATGTGTGAAATTGGAAATGACCAAATGAACAGTAATTGACCAAATGAACAGTAGTCTCGTAGGGCAGTGAGCTGGGTCTATTTACATGAATTTTTTACTGGGTTATGGTACCCTAAAAATCATGATAAAATTCAGGGATGAACCTTACATATCCAATGTACTTTATGCCAAAATTCAGCCCAAAATGAACTCATTTGTTATGGGAAATTGTTACACGTTTTGGACTGTCCTGTTCCCGTCACAGTGCTGAGTACTAATTGCATCTTGGCATTTTGAGGCAGTAAATGGATGAGTTTTTGTCTGAAAATTTTATGGCAAGCATCTAACATATTTATAAAGTTCCGTAACAAATTTGAGCTTAATTTAAGATGATTTAGCCCCTGAACTAAGGGCCTACTTTCGGTGCTGCAAATTCCGGACAGAACTGAAACGAGTTTACTTTTCTGTAAATTTTAAGAGATCAAGTGATGTCTAAATGATGTCAAATTTTTACATTTTGAAGTTAATGAGTAGAGGTTCATACTACGAAATTTCGTGATTTTTGGAGTTCTAGAAAGTAGTTTTTCACATTTTTGAAATTGGACTAGCAATTTTGAAAATGTGCAGAAAATTTCAAAAAAAAAACTCAGAATTTGTAATATTTCATTTCTTAGAATCCTAATTAGGCTCTAGAAGGTCTAATTATATAGTAATTACCTATTTAATAAGGGATTAAGGTATTAATAGGTAAGGGAGTTACATCAACTGCTACATCAATGACCTATTTTCTCTTTTTCATATCCAAATTATCCATCTAATTAACAAAAAAAAAAAACAGATGTCACTAAAATGGTATACAAACATGACACTTTATTTGTGAATGACCCCTACAAACTTTATGGATACCATAATATAGTTGAGGTTTGTCTACATGACTCTAACCCTAGATTAGTATAATGTATATTAGTTTTCCTTTTTTTCTTATCACTAGTTCTAACTTGATGGTGGTTGCAAGATTGTAATATCCCTATATACTATATAAAGTGATGATGATGCATATTGGTCATACAAATTGGGATCTTATCTAAGACGAACTCTTGCAAGGAAAGCACATATCACTTTAAGGAAGTTCTTAAGAACATCGATACAAAAGCTTTATAGCAAGCATGGTGAAATTAATATCACATCAACCTTGACTTGAGCAAGTTGATAGGCTTTATGTCTTTAATCTATTCCATATATATGATTTACTAATAGACATGGCAATCATATGGCATGTGGGGCTTGACATGTCTCCTTTAAAGAGAGAAATGCATTAATATAACAACTACCTCATAAATTTCCACCATTGCCAACATTAATATCATTATCATTAATTTTCATCCATTAGTCTTTTTAGAGGAAATGAAGGGAACATTATGTTATGCTATCATAACTTTCCAAATAATAATGATTTTGGTTTTTGCTATGAGCATACTTTTACCACCAACTAGTGGTTTTTCTAATCATAGGTAGTTCATAAAACACCCTTTTGAATTTTAATTTCTTTTCTATTAGTAAACACAAGAAATGTTAATTATATTTTCCTTATAACTCTCTCCTTTTGCCTTAACACTTATTCACTTGCTTATAGATAGAATTTGTATTCTCTTACTTTGAGGTAGAATTTGTATTTTGGTATGCTGGCACGAAATTTTTGCTTATTTTTTTAAGAGTTTAGGTTGTTCACTATAGCAAATGAGTTGTGGCTTCAAAATAGTAGAGCATTTCATTGATAAACAACCTACATCCATAATTGAGTATTTACTACCTTAAACAATTGGAAAAGTTTTTTTTTTATATTTATAATTGCATCTATACAAATTCATTCTTAGAACTATCAAATGAGGTTGGGATGTGCATCAAAGTAGCTTGCATAACTTGTACGTAGTTGATGTTGAAATTTTCTTTTTTTTATATTTCATTTTATTTATTGGTTTAGAAACTACAATTCCATAAATTTTATATATGCCATGAATTGATATGTATAATTTTAGGAAAAAGTCCAAAAGAAGTGCCTAAATTAAAAGGTAAATACTTGAATATTCTACGATGAAGGAATGCATAGGAAAAATGTATTCAACTAAACAAATTTTCTCTACTAGGGAAGTGATATACTTGCAAATAGAGAAAGTATCTAAGAGAAAAAGGAGAAAGAAAGGCAAATAATTCTGAAGTCTCTCCCTTAAACCCTATTCGTAACCTATATATTTCAACAATATACTTACAAATAGAGAAAGTATCTAAAATATTAGCTCACTATGTAAGGAAGTAGAAATGATTCATTAAGTTTTTCTCTAGTATATAAATCATGTTTCATTATTGATAACAATTTTTACTTTTAACTTTTTCTAGGTATAGATTTAGATCATATGGATTTAGACATAATCTTATAGGTTCCCCTTTAAAGATGTAAACATAGATTGCTCGATCAGTAACTCAGGAAAGTGATCATACAATTACAAACATCATTTTAAGTGTAAGAAGGAAGACGAAGTGAGATAAATAATTTAATGGGTTTACTTTGGAATAATCTCAAAAAAAAGTGTTACAATACAATTTTTTTACAAAGTTTCTCAAAAACCATTATAAAACTCACAACATTTTCTAATGTTGCGACTTTATCCATGCATCTCACCCTATGAAATAGTGATCCTACAAAATAAAAACTCAAGGAGTTGGGGTGAGATCTTATGAAAAATTTGCAAACTTTATGTATAATATTGTGAGTTTTATGGAAAAGTCACAAAAAATTCATAATGGTTGTACCATTAAATTTTATTTTAAGGGTGGACTAAAGAAGTCCTCATAATTTAAATATTAGTTCTTCTACTTAAGGTGCGTAGGAGCTATGTATCAAATGGGCTAGTTCAGCCCAAGGACCAATTTGCACTAGCTCGTTGCTAAATAAGTTAGGTTAAGTTTGCTTGTGATACACAAAGGCGATTAGAGGCCCTATTCTAGTCCTTACTGATCATGGGCTAAACTTCGAGCCTTTTTTTTTACATTTAATCTAATGGCCTTATTTCTTAAACACTTTAACAAATAAAAAAATTAAAATTATTTAAAAGTACCATATATTCATCTTTAAAATAATCATCATATATTTTAAATTTTCACACAACCTTAAAAATACTATATATATATATATAATATAAGTCATAAGATACCTATAAAATATGAATATCATCTATAAATTATTCATAGTACAATATTGCATAATTAGTGATGAAAAATTAGAACGTAATTTGTATGGATTGAAAACTTTAGCTTATATGAACTTTACAAAATGATAAAAAAAAAATTATACATGGGCCAATCAGACTTATTCACAAGCTAGCTTGTGCATGCTATGGGTTTTATGGGTTGGGATAATTGTGGTTTGCATATTTTTAGGGCTTCCAAAATGAAGTCCTAAGTTTTTTAAAGCCCAAAGGCTTTAACTCATTTCAATAGCTCTACCTCTCTACAATATACCTTATTCTTGGTTAGATTATAGTTAGTGTCAAGTTGCAAGGAAAAAAGACAATGACTCTCACAACAATCTCACTTTAAAACCTAAAGACATTATATACAAATTATATGATCTAATTTGTTTTAAAAAAATGAAATTACTATAAATTAGATTCACTATATAAAGTTAACATTTAACAGTAGAAGAGAAAAAAGCAAGCAATTGCTACAATGAATAAACATCATTGAATTATGTTTCCATGTAATAGAGGAGAACGTTGTAGTTCACCATAAACTGTTGTGAATTCAGATTATCATATGCAACAAAAATTCAAAATTTAATCTGAATTCTACCTAAGATCCATGCAAAAAGCATAAATCAATGATTAGGGTTTTACCTATTGGGCACTCATGTTTCTACTAATCAAAACTTGAGAGCGGATGAATCAAATGCTGGCCAGAAGGTACAACGTCTCTACAGTATCCACACGGAGTAAACAACGATCTCTCACCCTCCACGAATCTACTAGGATGCGTTTTTCTCTCTAGGATTTAGGATTGGATGTTTTCTTAGTGACTTAGGGTTCTAGGAAGCTTACGAGCATGTATCAAAAGTGCTGCCCTCAAACCCCTTTTTATAGAACTAAGGCAAGCCATAATCCTAGTCCTACTAGGATAATGCTTCCAAAATCCTAATCACACTTAACAACTCATCTTATCCTTATCCTAGAGATAATGAGGAGAGATAGGACTTATCTATTAACTATCTAATATTAGATAATATTATCTCATAATATATTTATCTAATATCTAATTACATAATTATTTGATATTACTTTAATATCAAATAATATCACATAATATTATATATATATATATATATATATATATTACGTAAACAACATATTATTATTCTTAATAATAATATATATGCACGAAAATAAGTTCAATTAATTGGATATTAATATAATTGAAGTCCAATTAATTATTATCTTATTCTTACTCCTTTTATGTGACCCTATAGGTTCTTACTACATTAAAAATGACTCATTATTGAGCCATAGACTGTGAGCAATATCTAGCAATACATCACTGTCACTCAAGTAATAAGAATATGATTCGACATCCACCTTAATACATGATCAACGTTTTGCATCATAATCCTTTTTGTAATAATATCCAAACTGAATTGGAGGCATGGAATGTGTCATCCTCGTCAATGTTCAATTTATATTTCTTGATACTGAGTAGACTTAAAATAAATGATTAATATCACATATTAATCCAATTGAGCATGGCCATGCATTTTTAAGTCTCACTTAATCAAGGAGCCCAAGGATATTTCTCTTTTATACAAGAGTAACAAAATCTCATTTACATCACTCACTTCCCTCTGCATGATTCATGACACACCCAATCAATACCCTATTCATTATCCTAATTAAAGGTGACATAGGACAATATTAAAGTGAGTAATTCCTCATGTAAGGAACCATAGTGACTTCAGGTCAAAAGTTTATGTGTATTTGTGATCATATGAGAATAACTTATGACACATCTATCCATGCAATATTCTCATAGTATGTCAGTCCAGTACATTATTTACTAACAATGTACTCATGTATTGACTTAATATCACATATCCATGATTCGTAATCATTAATGACTATACATGCTAGTCTCGACGTATTATTACTATCCCTTTCGTAATAATACTTGACTAGAGGCATTTTAGGAATAGCGAAGCTATTCCAATGATAATTATTATATTAAGTTATAAATTGTGTAAAATAATAATAAAATTATGAAAACAAAATATAATAATTAAATTACCTAAAATAAAATATAATACATTATGTATTATTTCAATCATCTATATGATTAGTTCCTAGGACACACACCAACATAAACTACTTCTTCAACCACCCATAATTAATGCTACTAAACTAAAGGTCATAATCTAGCTATTGTATTTATAATGATCCTAAGTTAAACATTTATTAGTTTGCACTATTTACCACACAAAAAAATGCCATATCTTTCTTTTTCGAATGAAAAACTTTATCCATCTAATAAGGCAAGTATTTTGGTTTTCAAAAATAATCTAACTAACCGTTCCATGTAGTGGTGTCCTTTATTTTGATTCAAATGAAAAGGGTAGAAAATTATTGGTATATGGAATTTGATTAGTTGTGGGTAGTGAATTAGTCAACTGCACTTATTATGCTCTTTTTAAATCTAATTGAGACATTGTTATCGAGAAAATGACATTGAAAACTTTATGTTTATCTTCTTTCCTTTTGTGTTTAAGAAAATATAATTAAACCTTTGTCTCCTATTTAATGTTTAACTTATATTATGGCATCATTTCTTATCTTTTTATTTTATACTTATAAGTCACTAATTTTTCTAGAAAAAAAAATACAATCTTTATTAATTATTTTTTCCAATTCATTTTATAATAGGTTGGAATTATTTTATTCAACTAGAGAAATAAATAACAAAACATGCAAAAATTAATGTTTTATTTTACATACAATTGAAGGATTTCAATGACACAAACTATTTTTTATATAAAATAAGAAGAATATGTTAGAAAAATACTAAGAAGATTAAATAGAAGTTGATTGAATCAATAATAATATATATAGGTTGCATCTTCTAGGGTTTGTTCAGTAAAAAGAAAAAAATAGAAAATAGAAGTATACTAGATTAGAAATTTATTCTAGTAATGGGCTTTTTAATATTCCTTTGTATATGTTTATCAAATGTAGTATAATCTAAGTTGTATTAAAGCTTAACTTATGAAATCTAGTCCATTCTACAACCTAGTTGTTTACTCTTAAAATAAGTTTTTTTATTTCTTTAAAATGTAGAATTTATGAAATTATGGCTTAGTCCAATATATTAGAGCCCATTTTTCCTGTTTTATAGTAGGGTTATTCTATAAATCAATTATGTTTAGGATTTAGGAAAGCAAATTCATGTTAAAATAGGTTTAAGAAGTAACCCATTATTCACAACATCCATTAGTGTCAATATCAATATTACCAAGTGCTAGTCACTAGTGTGTATAATAATGTGCAATCAGTGTTAATATTAGAATCAATAATCATTAGTATCACTAGCAGTAGTGTGTATAATGAGGCATACCCTCTTGAACACAAGTCATTATTAAACACACATTTTTTGCCATTTTTAATTATTTCTTTTGTTTTCTTCTAACATTGGTATGAGTTCAGTAAAATTATTTTCAATTTTAATTATTTATTTTTAAAATTCATATTTTATTTTATAATTCATGTATATATTTGTCAATTCTATTGTATATATTTTTATTGACTTTTATTATTTACATATTAATTCTGTCACTATTAAAGCAAAGTTTTATCTTCTTCCATTAATCATCTTTCTAACAACCTCTTACATTATCAATTTTTTGCTTGTTGCTTCTCTTTTCGTTCACTTTGGACTTCACTTCTATTATATTAGAATTTCATTTGAGTGTAATTTTTATAATTTTTTCTATATTTTATCCTATTTTTACAAATGATCATTCTTTTTAATTATATCATAGATTTAAATTTGATTCACTATCAGTGTACATCAAATTTACTAGTTGATGTTAATTTTTTACTAAGGTGTCATTTTATTAGTCATTGATAATCTAAAATTTTTTACATTAATAGTAATCAAATCAATCAAATTAAACTCTTATATTAAATATTGCAAAAAAATTGTCTTTGTAATTGCATAAAATAAAATATCTTTATAATCATCCAAATTATGGATTATGGATACTTCATTTTCAATCATAATTATTATTGGCAATTAATTTTACAAATAACTATTTATTGTGCTTATGATTTCTTACCTTAATTTGGGTAACTTCCTAAAATTATTGGAATAATTTATTCTTTATTTTAGATTAAACATTGAAGTTTTCTAAAATTAACAATTCAAACTAATTTGGGCTTGAACTCCATTTCCTATTTACTATATCTTGCTTAGGTACATTGTCAATCTAGATTTTATATATCATTCACTTTAAACATCTACTTCTTCTCCTAAGTTACAAGTATATGCTCACATTTGGTTATAGTTAAATACTTTATTTAAATAAACTTTCCTTTGTGATACCACTGAAGGAATTCCATTGAATCCTTAATCATAAATCATGTCTTAGAAACACACATGTCCTCCAAGCTTGTAAACTTGCAAAAGCATTTGGACCTTGTAAAAGCATGATTAGGATAAGGAAATAATCCCACCTTGTCCTTAGAGCCAGCTCCTAGATCAACTTAAGGAAGAAATAAAATAGAAGATGGGTTCACCCCTTTTCTTACTATGGAAACCTAAGATATTATTATGAATCAAGAATCAATGTCTTATCACAAAATAGGTGGTAGAGAAACTTTTTCCTCTATCTCACTTGATTTTTGTGTTCCCCTATTTTAATATGTATAACATTAGTTACAACACCTAAAAACCAAGCCATGTCTTTTAGTTGCCTAACAGTCATAACTATACCACTTATTCCATCATTATCATATAATAATGAAGTGTAATTAAGTTTAAAACCACATATGAGGAAAATAAAGAGTTTTCTCTTACTCTCTCTCAAATATTTAGTTACTAGAGATGAATACTTGTTTAATTGAATTTAAAGATAATAAGCCCATTAATTTCATTAATATTATCATTATCATAATGAATGTATTTGCAATGAATCACATAAAATGTACTATTTAAATTGTACTTCTATTACTCATGTAAGGTGTAAGTAATCATAATTAATGCAAACTATTAGTTTTATTATTATTTTTTAAATCTTAATATTGTCCATGGTATCTTTCACCTTAATGTATTTAACCTCTAAAATTACCTTTATAATTTATTTTTCTAATATTATATATTATTAAACAATTTAAATTTAGAAATTAACTAAAAGCATAATTCAATTAAAAGTAATGGGCAAATGTTGTACTTGATGAAAACTTAATTATTCTACTTTTATTTTAGGGATTACATTTTAAATTTTTTTATCTTAACATACTTAATTTTATAATTTAATTATACTAGGTTGGAAATTTTTTTTATTCAGCTATAGAAATAAATAGCAAAACATGCAAAAATTAATGTTTTGTTTTACATATAGTTGAGAATTTTTATTGCTACAAATTATTTTTTATATGAAATAAGAAGAATACATTAAAAAAGATAATAAGAGATGATGTGATCATAGAAGGGGCAACCATGAAGAACTAATTAAGATAATCAAAGAAGAGCTTCAATGGTTAATTCAAAAAGCTTATATACATGAAAAGAAAGCTTGCAAAGGGCCATACAATCAGCCTATAATGATGTGATTCTAAGGGAGGTTAATCACAAGGAAGAAAGCCTAGAGTTCAAGAATATTTGAATTGCACCACATTATCACTATGCTAGCACCATATTATCAAAGAGGTGGAGCCACATCAGTGCCACATCACCCATAATACATGTCACCACCACATCATCATAGAGATGATCCCACATCATTTCCATATCAGTCATAGTCCTAGTTGACACCACCTCATCTTATTTTCTGTTATTTGGTGTTTTAGGCTTTAGTATAGTATTTAGGCTTTTAATTTGTGTTTATTTTATGCTGCATCATTTTAGAGTATTTTGGGCTTAATTGGTATCAATTGAGTCTATTTTGAATTAGGATTTTAGATAGTTAAATAAGGAGGCTTGTTTCTTATTCTAGGCAAATTTTGACTTTTGAGAAGATAGCCAGCTGATTGCTTATGAGAGTTTCCTCTCTAAGTTTTTGTATGAACTTGAAGACTTATTAAAGGGAATTCAACCTTTGTGGTATCAAATATATCTCTTATTACTTCCAATTTCTTCCTCTTTTTTGAAGCATGGTGAAAATACCATTCTTTTTTTATGATTGCATCTGATTTGGGATAGATTTAACACAATTTCACATCATTTGGTATTTAGAGCAAGGTTCCCAATTTCAAGTTTAATTTCTTTTCAAAATTTAATTACTGTTCATGTTACTATTTTGCGTACTGTTCATCATATTGTTATGGTACTATTCATGTAATCCATGTCTTAATTCTTAATTTCTATCTTGTTTTGATTTTGTTTCTGTATCTATTTTATTTCTAATTTAGTTGTGTTAAATTTGAATTGTTCTTTGGTTCTGCCCTCTATGTGTTTGATAAATTATCCAAGTCAATTGTAAGTCTGAATTTGTTTTGATACTTAGTAACCTTCTTTGTTTTGTATTATTTCCTATTGTTTAGTGCAAAATTTGGTCCAAATATTTATGCTGGTCTAGTAAATGAAAGGTGCAGTGAACATATTTGTTAAAAGTTCAAAGTGAAAAAGTTCAGCTTGCAATAACTAATGACCATATTCTAAGAGCATAGCATCAAAATGCTATAATTGAATATAGTGATTGATTAAAGCAAAGTAAAAAACACCAAGTTTAAATTATGTGAAAACTCTTGCAATCAACATATATGGTTTTGCATGGTGAATTTATGTTTAAAGTAAAAACAAATACAAGAACAAAATGAAGAATGGTGTTGAGTAGTTGTGATTTAGAAAGCAAAAACAAGTGACAAGAAAAAAACAACAAGAAACAAAAGAGAAAAGCTAAGTTATTAAATTAAAAGGCAAATTATAAAAAAGTGGCAAGAAAAACAAAGTGCTGAATTGTTAAAAAAAAGTGAAATAAAATCAAAAGAAAAGAAGTTGTTTGGTTTTTAGTTATTGTTAATTCTTAATATGCTCTAATCATACTTGAATTTCTCATTTTGAAATTAATTGTTTATTGTCTATTTCAATCTTGAGTTCTTAAATCAGCATTTATTGTTATTTTTTTCCTATTGCTCCTTTCATTATTTTATGTGATCAAGCCCTTGTTATTTCCCTTCTTGAAGTCTAATTGTATTAATTTCATGTTGTCATGATATTATTGTGATGTCACTTTATGTTAACATTTAATTTGAGATAGTGATAGCCACAATTGTTAGATTTTTGCTGATTGTGTCATTTTAGTTCTAAAAAAACCACAAGAAAGGAAAAGAAAGGAGTGGGAAAAGGCAAGAGCGTGTGAGCTCATTTGAGGGTAAAAGCCTAAATTAACACACGTGTGAGTGCCACTAAATTAAGTAAAAAGTGTAATTTTGTGAGGGCTTTTCTTTTTTTTTATCTAACCTTTTGATGAAATAATAAACGATCTTGAGTTGGATTTCAAATAACAAAAACAGAAAAGATGGAGGAGGAGCGCCATAATCACAGATTGATAAGCCGAAGGCACGATTGCCACAAGAGAGGACCTCTTGATAAGATCAAAGATAATTGGCTCACTCAAGAACCTAAGAGTCATAAGCTCTCAATCTCAAATTATATTCAAAACTGAATAAAAATCTGTTTACAATAGCTTATATATGACCAGCCCCTATAAGCCATCATATGTAAACCCTAATGGGCCTTTTACACTAACAAGCTTAATTCTAATTAACCTAAATAAAATAACAAATCTTTATACCAAAATAAATCTAAAAACAAGTCTCAGCCCATATGGCTCATTTATTACAAAAAATACTAAACTAACTAAATGCTAATGGATTCATTGGAGCCCATGTCTTCCAAATATACGCAATTGACCATCTTGAACTCTTCTATCTCCAAATTAGGCCTACTTTCAAATAGAACAACAACTATCTTCTCTAGGTCTCCCTTTATCCTCTTTGCCTTTGCTATTGTCATTGGTCCTTAAAGCTCTTCCAATGCCTTCAAGCCTTTATCTTTAATAGGCATTCTTAGATTCTCATCAACCCCTCCTTCTTCAAGAGAATTCACCCTCGAATTTGACTCTTCATCACCTACATCAAAGAGAGATAAATCAAAAATATTAAAAGTAGCACTTACACCATACTCACCTGGTAAGTTCACTTTGTATGCATCATCCCTAATTCTCTCTAAGACTTGGAATGGTGCATCCCCTCTTAGTTGAAGCTTTGATTTCCTTTGCACGGGAAACCTTTCCTTACCCATATGTACCCAAACCCAATCTCCGGGTTCAAATACCACTTTCTTTCTTCCCTTGTTAACATATTTTGCTTGCTGCTCTACTTTCTTTTCAATTTGAACCTTAACCTTTTCATGCAACTTCTTAACAAATTCAGCTTTGGCATTACCATCCTTATGCACTAAAGATGAAACATTAGGTAGTGGCAACAAATCAAGTGGGGGTGAGGGGATTAAATCCATAAACAACCTCAAATGGTGAATGCATGGTAATCGAATGAAATGTCCTATTATATGTAAATTCAATGTGAGGCAAACATTCTTCCCATGATTTGAGATTCTTCCTTACCATAGCCCTAAGAAGAGTAGTCAAGGTATGGTTTACCACCCCTATTTGTCCATCTATTTGTGGGTGATATGTGGTAGAGAATAGAAGTTTGGTTCCAAGTTTTTGCCATAGGGTCCTCCAGAAATGACTCAAAAACTTAGAGTCTCTATCTAAAACTATACTTCTTGGCAAGCCATGCAACCTCACAATCTCCTTGAAGTATAGGTCTGCAACATGTGTAGCATCATCTACTTTCCTACATGGAACAAAATGAGCCATCTTTGAGAAGCGGTCCACAACCACAAATATGGAATCCTTACCATTCTTTGTCCTTGGCAAACTTACAATGAAATCCATAGAAATATCAGTCCAAGGGTAATTCGGAACAGGTAATAGAGTATAAAGGCCATGGGATTGTACCTTGGATTTAGCCCTCTTGCACACAATACACTTTTTGCAGAATTGATAAACACTATGTTTTATTCCAGGCCAAAAGAAGTGTTCTTGCAGGATTATTAAGATTTTAGGTTCACCAAAGTGCCCCATCAAACCACCCTCATGGGCTTCTTTCACAAGCAAGTCACGAATTGAGCATTTAGGCACACACAATTTATTCCCCTTAAATAGATACCATTCATGCTTATAAAATCCATCATGAGCCCCTTTTTCATAAAACACATATAATCCAGCAAAATCAGCATCATGCACATAAAGTTCCTTTACATATTCAAATCCAAGCAATTTTGCATCAAGCATAGAAAGCAAAGCATAACGCCTAGATAAAGCATCAGCCACTACATTCATTTTACCTTGCTTATGCTTAATAACATAAGGAAAATGTTTTAGGAACTCTACCCACTTAGCATGCCTTTTATTTAATTTCCCTTGACCCTTGAGATATTTCAATGATTCATGGTCACTATAAATCACAAACTCTTTAGGTAAAAGATAATGTTGCCATGTTTGAAGTGCCCTAATCAAAGCATAAAGTTATTTATCATAAGTAGGATACTTCAAACATGTTCCATTAAGCTTTTAACTAAAGTAAGCAATAGGGGTGCCCTTCTTGCAGTCCCTATCCCTACATTAGATGCATCATACTCTAATTCAAATGATTTAGCAAAATTAGGAAGTGCAAGTATGGGTGCATGCATAAGCTTATCCTTCAATGTATCAAAGGCTTCTTATTGTTCCTTTTCCCATTTAAAACCCATATTTTTCTTGACAACTTCATTTAAAGGTGCAGCAATGGTGCTAAAATCTCTCACAAAGTGCCTATAAAAACTTGCTAACCCATGGAAGCTCCCCACTTCACTTATGGTCTTAAGAGTTGGCTAATCTTTTATGACTTTAACCTTTTCCTCATCCACATGCACACCTTTGGAATTAACCACAAAGCCAAGAAAAACTACATGATCTTTACAAAATGTACATTTTTCAATATTTGCATACAACTGTTCATGCCTTAAGACTTCCAGCACACACCTCAAATGCAACACATGCTCATAAAAAGATTTGCTATAAACTAAGATATCATTAAAGTAAATAATAACAAAGTTTCCTAAGAAGTTTCTAAGCATATGATTCATTAAACGTATGAAGGTACTAGGTGCATTAGTCAATCCAAATGGCATAACCAACCATTCATACAACCTATATTTAGTCTTAAAAGCTATTTTCCATTCATCCCTCTCCCTTATTCTTATTTGGTGATATCCACTCTTAAGATCAATCTTAGAAAAATAATAAGCACCAAATAATTTATCAAGTAAATCATCCAAACGGGGTATGGGGTTCTATACTTTACAGTGATATTGTTAATGGCATGGCAATCAGTGCACATCCTCCAGCTTCCATCTTTCTTAGGTACTAGGATGACTGGTACAGCACAAGGGCCTAGGCTTTCCTTCACCCACCTTTTCTCTAGCAAGCCTTCAACTTGTTTCTAGATCTCTTGAGTTTCTTGAGGATTGCTTCTATATGTAGGCCAGTTGAGTAATATTGCTCCCAGAATCAAGTCAATTTGATGTTCTATTCCTCTAATTAGAGGTAGACTATGAGGCACTTCCTTGGGAAAAACATCTCCAAATTCTTGCAAAAGAGAAGAAACACCACTAGGCAAAGCATTGTTAGCAAAATGATCAATCAATTCATCATGAGGACTTTTTTTACATAAAAGTAGATACATAGGTCGAGAGGCCAACAAAGCTTTCCTCACTTCTTTTTCCCTCATAAACAAATTTTTTCTCCTTTCACACTGACTTTTCTCTTCACTTTTCTTTTCACTCTCATCTTTCTCACTTGTAAGTGTCCTCACTTTTTCCCCTTTCTTTTTAAGTTTACCCTTAAACTTACTCTTTTTCTTTTCAGTTTTTCTCTCATCTTTTCTCTCTTGCTCTCTTTTCAACCTCATAGTTGTTTGATCCTCACACACTTGACTAGAAGTCATGGGTACTAAAGTGATTTTGCACCCTTTATGTACAAATGTGAACTTGTTGGAATGACCATCATGAATAGCTTTCTTATCAAACTGCCAAAGTCTTCCAAAGAGGATATGGCTTGCTTCCATAGGCACTACATCACACAAGACTTCATCTTTATACTTGCTAATAGAAAAAGTAATCAAAACCTGCCTACCAATAATGAACTCCTCTTCATCACTTAACCATTGTAGCTTATAGGGCTTGAGATGAGGAGTAGTAGTAAAACACAATTTCTCAACAAGCCTAACATTAGCTACATTGGTACAACTACCACCATTAACAATAAAAGAATAAATATTCTCAAGTACCAAGCATCTTGAATGAAAGATATTTTCTCTTTGTATAATGTCATCCTCCTTGGCTAAACTACCCAAGAGACACCTCACCATAAGTAAGTCTCCCTCATGGTAAAAAGCTTCATAATCACTATCTTCTTCACTTGGAGCATGTGATGATGGAGATGAACTTGCACTTGAGATCTCACCATTATCCCTCAAAATCATGGTCTTTTTGTTCGAACATTGGGATACAATGTGGCCTTTTCCAAGGCATTTGAAGCATTTAATTTCCCTATACCGAGAAGTAGAGGAAGTAGAAGAATTAGTAGAATTAAAAAAAGTTTTAGAAGAGGGTTTATCACCTTGGATAGCTGTATCCTTAGTTGAAGTTCCCTCCTTCTTTGCCTTTTCCTTCCATCCTTTTGAGTTGTAGGAAAAGGTGTTTTTCTTCAAAGTCCCATTTCTTTTAAATTGTACTTCTACTTTGATAGCTTGGTCAACCAAATCTTTAAGTTCTACATAGGGATGGAGTTCCACTATGTCACAGATATCATGGTTCAACCCATTCAAGAAACAGGCCATTGTTGCTTCTCTTTCTTTAACTACATTGGCTCTTATCATTGCAACTTCCATTTCTTTGTAATAATCATCAACACTTTTTCCACCTTGCCTCAAACCTTGAAGCTTTGTATGAAGCTCCCTATTGCGCATTAGGTTCTTCATTTCAATCCATGTGACTATGAGTTCCTCATTATATCTCCTTCACTCCCTTTGAATTAGATCCCACCACACCAAGGCATAGTCATGGAACTCTAGGGAAGCTACCTTCACTTTCTTTTCCTCACTATACTCATGGCATGAGAATACTTGCTCTATCTTTAACTTCCACTCTAAGTATGCTTCAACATCATTCCTTCCATGAAAACTAGGAATCTTTATTTTAACTCCACCAATCCTCTCATTTTCTCTCACTTTTCCATCTCCTTCTCTCCTCCTCCTATCATTTCTCCTATCTCTCTTCCTATCATACCTCCTTTCTTCATTATCCCTCCTATCTCTTCTTCTTTCTTTTGGAGAACTACTAGAATCTTCATGGGCATGTGGAGAATGGTCACGTGCTTGCCTTCTTGCATTATTTTCCACCATTTCTTGAATATTCCTTATGGTTTCATTCTGCCTCTCAAACATTCTTTCAAATCTTTGTGCAAGTCCTTCAATTTGCCTTCTAACAGCCAAGGACTTAGGTGAGGGAGGAGTGCTCTTACAACTTAATCCACCTTCATGAGACATGTCTACAAAATAAAAAGATTAATGTAACAAAAGGTCCTCTCCACTTGCTAAGTGTTTCACTCAAAAGATGTTTACTCATATTTCACTTAAAATTGGCTTTTGTGTAAGGATTTCTCTCTTGCCTTTTTCCCTTCAAGTGTTCTTAAAAGTTCTTAAGGAAGTCAACCTCCAATCCACACAATTAACCACAACCAAGTGACAATCAATCAGCAAGACACAAGTGAAGCTAACAAAAGAAAACTCTAAGACAAAACTAAGGAAGCTAACAAAAACAATCAAGAAAAACTAAACAAGAAATAAGCACACTAAAGAAAACAGAATGCAAGCAAGACAAGAATGGAGAAATTAGAGAAGATTATGTTATGTTAAATTATAACTAAGTTATTTCCAAAATTTTCTAGTATGGAATAATTCAGAAACTAAGCAAAAGCAAGTTGAAAATTATAAGAAAGTGGCATCCAAGAAGTATTTTTGTGTGTTGCAGATTTTTCTTTTTCTTTTTCTTTTTTTTTACTGTAGACTTTTTTTTTGCTGTAACTCTTTTTTTTTTGCTGCACAATAGTTGTACCTTTTTTTTCAAATTGAATCACACAATTTTCAATTTGCCACTAATGATGAACTTGCAAGAACAAGCAAGGATATAAGAATGTTCATATTTGAGATAGCAAATAAATTCAATCCAATTGAACCATAATTTTGAAAAGAAACAGTAAATAAGGAATTAGAATTGATTGTATTCACAATTCCCTTCAAATCAAGCTTTATTTAACACTAAACACTAAACTAATAGAATTTCACAAGATTGAATAGATTCAGAATCAAGAACAAGTGATGAACACGAAGAACACAAGTGCAAAAAACTAACAATTGGTTATGAATTTAGCCATTCTAATTACCAAGAAATAAGAATCTAACAATAAAACAAGTGTTGTAACAAGATTTAGGAAAGATTGTACCAAAAAATGATGAAACTCTAACTGTATGAACAGTGCGACGGCGTGAACAGTGTTGTAAAAACCCTTAATTGGATGAATAGTACGAAGGCGTGAACAATGTCATGAAAATCATAAATTGGATGAACAGTATCGGATGAAAACAATGGTGATGAACAGTGTGCATGAATAGTATTCTCAAATCTAACTCCAACCAAAGCTCATGATACCAATTGATGAAATAATAAACGATCTTGAGTTGGATTTCAAACAAAAAAAATAAAAAAGATGGAGGATGGGTGCCACAATCACAGATTGATAAGCTAAAAGAATGATCGCCACAAGAGGGGCCTCTTAATAAGATCAAAGATAATTGGCTCACTCAAGAACCTAAGAGTCATAAGCTCTCAATCTCAAATTGTATTCAAAACTGAATAAAAATTTGTTTACAAGAGCTTATATATGACTAGCCCCTATAAGCCATCATGTGTAAATCCTAATGGGCCTTTTTATTGGTGTGTATCCTAGGAACTAATCATATAGTTGATTGAAATAATACACAATGTATTATATTTTATTTAAGGTAATTTAATTATTATATTTTATTTTTATAATTTTATTATTATTCTATGCGATTTATAACTTAATATATAATAATTATTCTTGGAATAGCTTCACTATTCCTAAAATGCCCCTCGTCAAGTATTATTACAAAAAGGATAGTAATAAGACATCGAGACTAGCATGCATAGTGACTGATGATTACGAATTATGGATATGTGATATCAAGTCAATACATGAATACATTGTTAGTGAATAATGTACTGGACTGACCCACTATGAGAATATTGCATGGATAGATGTGTCATAAGTTATTCTCATATGATCACAAATACACATAAACCTTTGACCTGAAGTTACTACAGTTCCCTACATAAGGAATTACTCACTTTAATATCGTCCTATGTCACCTTTAATCAGGATGACAAATAAGACATTGATTAGGTGTGTCATGAATCATGCGAAGAGAAGTGAGTGATGTAGATGGGATTTTTATTACTCTTGTATAAAAGAGAAATATCCTTGGGCCCCTTGAATGAATGAGACTTAGAAATGCATGGTCATGCTCAATTTGATTAATATATGATATTAATAATTTATTTTAAGTTGACTCAGTATCAAGAAATATAAATTGAACATTGACAAGGATGACACACTCCATGCTTTTAGTTCAATTTGGATATTATTATAAAAGGGATTATGATGCAAAACATTGATCATATATTAGGTGAATATCGAATCACAAACATTCTTACTACTTAAGTGGTAGTGATATATTGCTAGATATCGCTTACTGTCTATAGCTCAATAATGAGTCATTGTCAATGTAGTAAGAACCTACAAGGTCACATAAAAAGAGTAGAAATAAGATAATAATTAATTGAAGTTTAATTAGATTAATATCCAATTAATTGGACTTATTTTCATGCATATATATATTATTAAATAATAATATATTTTTCACGTAATAAATATAATTATTATTATGTGATATTATTTGATATTAAAGTAATATCAAATAATTATGTTATCAGATATTAGATAAATATATTATGAGATAATATTATTTTGATATTTGATAACTATATGCAATTATCTAATATTAAGATATTTATATTATGAGATAATATTATTATTTAATATTAGATAATTAATAGATAAGTCCTATCTCTCCTTATTATTTTTAGGATAAGGATAATATGACTTGTTAAGTGTAATTAGGATTTTTGGAGGCATTATCCTAGTAGGACTAGGATTGTGGCTTGCCTAAGTTTTATAAAAGGAGACTTGAGGGCAGCACTTTATACCCGCTCATAAGCTTCCATAAACCTTAAATCACTCAGAAAACATCCAATCTTAAATCCTAAAGAGAAAAATGCATCCTAGCAGATTCATGGAGGGTGAAAGGTCGTTGTTCACTCCGTGTGGATACCGTCGAGATGCTGTACCTTTCGACCGATGTTTGATTCATCCGCTCTCAAGTTTTGATCAGTAGAAACATGAGTGCCCAATAGATAAAACCCTAATCATTGATTTATGCTTTTTGCATGGATCCTAGGTAGAATTCGGATTAAATTTTGAATTTTCGTTGCTTGTAATAATCCAAATTCCCAACACTTTTACACTAACAAGCCTAATTCTAATTGATCTAAATAAAATAACAAGTCTTCATGCTAAAATAAATGTAAAAACAAGTCTCAGCCTATATGACCCATTTATTATAAAAAATACTAAACTAACTAAATGTTAATGGATTCATTGGAGCCCATGTCTTCTAAATATACGCAATTAACCATCTTGGACTCTTCTAGCTCCAAATTGGGCCTACTTTCAAATAGAATAACAACTATCTTTTCTAGGTCTCCCTTTATCCTCTTTGCCTTTGCTCTTGTCATTGGTCCTTGAAGCTCTTCTAATACCTTCAAGCCTTTGTCTTTAATGGGCCTTCTTATATTCTCATCAACATACCAATTGATGAAATAATAAATGATCCTGAGTTGGATTTCAAATAACAAAAACAAAAAAGATAGAGGATATGCCCTACAATCACATATTGATAAGCCAAAGGAATGATCACCATAAGAGAGGGCCTCTTGATAAGATCAATCATAATTGGCGAACTCAAGAACCTAAGAGTCACAAGCTCTTAATCTTAAATTATATTCAAAATTGAATAAAAATCTATTTACAAGAGCTTATATATGACCAATCCCCATAAGCCATCATGTGTAAATCCTAATAAACCTTTTACACTAACAAGCCCAATTCTAATTAACCCAAATAAAATAACAAGTCTTCATATCAAAATAAATCTAAAAATAAGTCTCGGCCTATATGGCCCATTTATTATAAAAAATATTAAACTAACTAAAAGCTAATGGATTCATTGGAGCCCATCTCTTCCAAATATACGTAATTGACCATCTTGGACTCTTCTAGCTCTAAATTGGGCTTACTTTCAAATAGAACAACAACTATCTTCTCTAGTTCTTCTTTTATCCTCTTTGCCTTTACTCTTATCATTGGTCCTTGAAACTCTTCCAATGCTTTCAAGCCTTTTTCTTCAATGGGCCTTCTTAGATTCTCATCACCTTTCTTGCAAGTTTAAACATTAAGGATGACAGGTGGAAGTGATAGCCTTATATACTAACTTGAAAATCTAGATTTCACTATGAGAGCTATGTTTCAACACTTTGAAAGATTGAATGCACAAATTGCTATTATGAATGAAAGGATTAGAGGGATGGAAGGAGAAAGAAGATAAAATGATAGGCATGTGGAAGATGAAAGAGTTAAAAATTTTGAGGGTGGAAGTGAGAGATTAGATGGCTCAAATGAAGGGGAGAGAAGAAGAGGTGAAAGAAGGCATATTAGAAGAGAAGGAGATAGGCCAAGAGGAAGAGTATATATCAATCTTTACAGCTTTAAAATGAAAATCTCATCATTTCAAGGAAGAAATGATCCAGAAGCTTACTTTGAATAGGAAAAGAAGATGGAATTGATATTTGATTGCCACAATTATTCGGAGGAAAAGAAAGTGAAGCTTGTTATTATGGAATTCTCTAATTACGTCATTGCTTGACGGGATAAATTGATAATAGATGTAAGGAGAGAGCGGGAAAATGTTAGATTCGAATCAACATATGCAATAAAAATTAAACATTTTTATCCAAATCCTACTAAGGATCCATGCAAAAGGACATAAATCAATGTTAAGGTTTTACCTTTTTTGTGTGCTTATGTTTTTTCTGAACAAAACTTTGAAAGAATGATATGAATCATGAATTAAATGCTAGCCAAAAGGTACAATCTCTCTACAGTATTCACAAGGAGTGAACAATGACTTTTCACCCTCTATGAGTCTGCTAGGATATGCCTCTATCACTAGGATTAGGATTAGTGCATTTTCTTGAATAATTTAGGGTTTAATGATAGCTAATGTGTATTGTTAAAATGATGCCTTCAAGTTCTTTTTATAGAACTAAGGCATACCACATTCCTAGTCATACTAGGATAATACTTCCAAAATCCTAATCTCACTTAACTATTACCTTATCTTATCATGGAGAGCGTGAGAAGAGATAAGAGTTATCCATTAATTATCTAATATTAAATAATAATATTATCTTATAATATAATTATCTAATATTAAAATGACATATGGTTATCTTATATTAGAAAATAATATTATCTCATAATATAATTTTTTAATATCTAATAATGTAATTATCTTATATTACTTTAATATTAAATAATATCACATAATATACCATATGTATTATGTTAAAATATATTATTATTTTAATAATATATATGTATGAAAATAAGCCTAATTAATTGAATTTTAGTCTAACTAAAGTTTAATTAATTATTGTCTCATTCTTGCTCCTTTTATATGACCCTGTAAAATCTTACTATGTTAGTAATAGCCCACTTGTGAATCATAAACAGTGAGCGGTATTTAGTAATACATCACTACCACCTAAGTAGTAAAAATGTATATGACTCAATATTCACTTAATGTTTGTAACATAGTCCCTTTTGTAACAATATCCAAATTGAACTAGAAGCATGTAATGTGTCATCCTCGTTGATGTTTAATTTATGTTTCTTTATACCGAGTAGACTAACTTAAATAAATGATCAATATCTCATATTAGTCCATTTGAGCATGGTTATGCATTTCTTAATCTCGCTCAATCAAAGGACCGAAGGATATCACTTCTACTATGTAATAGGAACAAAATTCCCATCTACATCACTTACATCTCTCTGCATGATTCATGACATACCTAATCAATGTCCTACAATACATGTAACTCCCTTACTTATTAACACCTTAACCCTCATTAATTAGGTAATTAACGCATACTACTTTGCCTTCTATTCCAAATTACTCGAGATATCTCAAGCTTGCGTATTTCATACAACATGATTAAAAGTCATATAATTATACAAAAGAGTTCAATTTATAATTCGTACATCCATTATATACAATATCACTAACTATATAGACATATTCTTGTTTTTATCACATTTACAACCTCAAAACATCATTGACCTTTGTCATGAGAGCCTTTGGAAGCATCACCTGGAATGATTAGTAACAATACAGAAAACATAAGAAACAAAGTTTCCCAGTAGCTAGCTATTGCTATAACAACATATCAAGCCATTCCAGATCCTTAAGCAAATAAATCAAACGTTTCAAAATCAAGTAATCATTTATCATCATGTTCAATACCATGCCATTGTAAGAAACATGCACAGCATACAGCAATCATCAAGCTCATTCAAGGACTTATCTCAATATCTAGATGGCCATCACAAATAATCGTACCTAGGCCTATATACAGCATCACGCTGTCTTCCCGGGGTACTCGGGCCAAAGGCCTAACATACAGCATCACGCTGTCTTCCCGAGGTATCGGGCCATAGGTACCGCACACTTGTCATCCCCGGGGAATTCGAGCCATAGGCCTAACACAGTATCACACTGTATTCCCGGGTTGTGCGCACAACAAAATTCATACACATTCCATACAATGGCATAAAATTCATAAAATCATGTAAATAGAAAACAAAGCTTAAGGATAAAGTTAGCTACCTTTCACAAGCTTCCAACGTGATGTTCCCTCTGCTCTCACTTAAAAACTCCTTTATACTTCCTCTTTCCTTTGCAAGTTGTCACTCTTTAGTCTATACAAATACACATCATAGCTTATATTAGAACATTATCACTTTCCCTATTCCTCATGTATTCTTTACTTTCTTCCACCTTAATAAATGCATACTTAGATACTCTACACTTTGCTTTCAAGCTTTAAAATGACACATATGAACATTAGAAAAGGATCCAAAGGTAAAACCATGCAAATCCTGAAGAAATCAAGCCAAAAAGTTCACTTGGAAAAGTACACGGGGGTCCCATACCCCGTGATCAGGGCCGTGTTTCTCACTGGATGGCTTCGAGCTTCACTGGATTATTCACAGAGAAGTACACGGGGGTAAACACGGGACGTGTTTTACCCTGTGTACCTTACTGCCCTTCAGTCCTGAATTAAACACGGGGAGTGTTGCACCCCGTGTAACACACTGGTCAGCTTCGACGAGGAACACGGGGTACAACACAGGCCGTGTTCTACCCCGTGTACCTTGCTGATCCTCTGAAAACACATTAAACAGCTAAAACTCCTTCCTTCCTTCTTTTTCATATCCATAGTTTTGGCTTCTAAAAATGAAAAATACACACAAACTCTTTCGTAACTTCAAAGTTTCATCTTCCATGGGCTTCATCATTCATAAAACTTATTCTAACTTCACCAACTTAGCCAAGTTCTAAACATATTATGCCCATACTACACATGCACCATTATACCTCTAAAACCCAGGTGTGTAATCATGGTTTTCTTATTATTTTTACACCAAACCAAAGCCATAAATCAACACTACAACATCTAAAACACCATCAAACATGTTCAAATCATCCTAAACTCCATGTTCAATCACCCTTGGCTACATCAATCTCAAGATTTCAAGAAACTAAGAAGAGTACACCAAAGAGCTCTTAGAGGAGATCATTTTTACCTCTTGGTGCAACTTGAGAATCCTCACTTGGAGCTCCCCAAACTTGATCAAACTTGGGCTTTTCTTCAATCTAGGGACATCAATAGATAGAGCTTGATGAGAGGAGCAATTTTCCCTTCTACACCTTAGCTTGAATCTTGGTATTTTGGGGTGAAAAACTCAAAAGAAACTTTCTCTCTCTTCCTTCTCTCTCTCACACGTCCAGCTTGCTTTCATGGAGGATTTTCTGCAGCTTTTTGGAGAATGGAGAAGGTAGTAGAGTTTTCATGAAGCTTTAGGGGTATTTTGGTCATTTTTGATATTTCCAAGGGTATTTTAATCCTTTTTTCGCCAAAAGTAAGGCTATTCTTGCCCTTAATTTTCTAACAATGACACTTGTCATAAATCTATTGGTCTCACTATTTAAAATCACATGTTGCACCCCAAAATCTTGGTTATTCATATTAAATCCCACAGCCTTAATTATTTACATTTTGAACCACACTCGATTTTGCACTATTGCAATTTAGTCCATAGGGTTTCTGTCTGTTTAAAATTCCTTACACTGTCAGACTTAGACAGCTTCCCTTTTTAGGGTTTTCTAACCTCCTCTGATCATTCATACTATTTAGGAAAATTAATTCTTTCCCTACTATCCCTTTTTCCTTTAAAATTTCGTTTACCTTACGCTTAAGTTCCTTCGACTTAAAATTCACCCACCAGACTAATTCAATCATGCTCTTCATTTCTACAGCCTCAGAATTTAGAGATTCAAACAGTAGAATTAAAAATTTAGGACATTACAATACATCCCGGTTAAAGGTGACACAAGATGACATCAAAGTGTGTGACTTCTCATGTAGGAAATTGTAGTGACTTCAGGTCAAAGGACTACGTGCATTATGGTCACGTGAGAATAACTAATGACATATGACAATACATGTAATTTTTCCATTATAGGCCAATCCAGTACATCTGTTCATTAATAATGTACTCATGTATTAACTTGATATCACATATCCATAATTCATAATCATCAATCACTATATATGCTAGTCTTGATGTATTATTACTATCTTTTTTGAAATAATACTTAACTAGAGACATTTTACGAATAGTAAAACTATTTCAGCACAATTATTATATTAAGTTATAAATTACGCAGATATAAAAAAAATGAAAACAAAATATAATAATTACATTGCCTAAAATAAAACATAATACATTGTTCATTATTACAATCATATTTATAATTAGCTCCTAGGACATACACCAATAGAAAGACCTAATACAACTTGGGAAGACTTGAAGTTTGTCATAAAAAAAGATTTATTCCTAGTTATTACCAAAGGGATTTGCACTAAAAATTATAAAGTCTGATTTAAGGGGCCAAGAGTGTTGAAGATTATCATAAGAAAATAGAAATCATTATGACTAGAGCCAATGTGGAGGAAAGTTAAGAAGCAACTATAGCTAGATTCCTCCATGGATTGAATAGAGACATTATTAATATGGTAGAGTTATAACACTATGCATATTTGGAAGAGTTAGTACACTTGGCTATAAAAGTGAAAATGTAACTCAAAAGAAGGAGCTCATCTAAATATAATTCACAATCAAACTCTCCATAAAAGCCTTAGGACAAGAAGAGTGATAAGAAGGAAGAAAGAGAAAGCAAGTTCAAATATGATTTCTCTTCAAAATCAAAAGATGAATCTTCTAAGGGCAAAAACAAAGTGGAAGAAAATCAGAAACATTCCAACATGAAGTGTTTTAAATGCTTAGGAAGAGGACATATTGTTAGTAATTATCCAAACAAAAGGCTTATGGTGATAAAAAACAATGGGAAATAGGATTCTATAAGTGAAAAAGAACAAGTTACCTCATCTAATAAAGATAGTGTGAATAGTGAGGATCTTTTTGATGGAGGTGCATTAAGGAGTAAGAGAGCCTTAAATGCACAAATAAAGGAGGAGAGTGAGAATCAAAGAGAAAACCTTTTTCATATAAGGTGCAACTGCTGGAAATCGCGCATCATACATGCACAGCGGAATAAAATTTTTGCACGATTTCCACCAAGGATCCATGCGAATATAGAACGCCATAGATTAGAGATTAGGGTTTATACCTTTCGGCAAAAAAATCTCCTGACCGCTACAGCAAATCCGATCTACTTCCAAATCACGAACCGGAATGGAAACCAGTAAATCAGATCACCAGTACAACGTTTATGTGGCTGCACCTCTGTGGTATCCACACGAACCCTTGAATCACCGATGAATGTCCGCTACATACACCGGTTGGAATTGATCTCCTTATACCTCGTAGTGCTAGCTACGCCTCTTCAGAGATTTTGGTAAAGGAGAGGTGCTAGGGTTTTCTATGCTTTTGCTTGGGGTGCGTGAATAAAGAATAACAATCCTATTATTTCCCCATAAGCCTATTTAAATAGGTGCATAGAAAAACCTAACCTATTTGGGCTTTATTCCATGTATAATTATAGGCTTACTATTGGGCCTTATAATTATAACATGAATTCCTAAATATTAAGCCCAAACAATTTGGTCCATTAATTCTAAATTCACTAGGCTCTAAGTGTGCGACCCTACAGGCTCTCATTACGTTGGCAATGACAATTAATCATATTAATGATCACAAACAATGATTGGTGTCTAGCAACACATCATTGTTACCCAAGTAATGAGAAAGTCGGTGATTTGACTAAACCTTTACACGTGATTATCACTTATGTCCTTTTGTCCTATACATCTAGATTAAGCATGAGACATGGACCGTGTCATTCCCGTATAGCCCAATCTTGAGGTTTCTCGATTTCTAAGTAAGCTGACTGAAACAAATGTAATCGACATCTCATGTCAATTCATCTGAGCATGGCCATGCATTTTCTCAGCTTTACTTAATCAAGGGACCCATAGATGTTACTCCTGTTATATAGGAGGGACAAATCCCATCTTGATCACACAAATCCCTCCGCATGATATGTGACATATCCAATATCTACCCTTGCATTCACTTAACCATTAGTGACATAGAATAGTATCAAAATATGAAACTCACATGTAGGGAACTTTGGTGATCTCAGGTCAAAGGATCATATTAATAATAATCACTAAGAACCACTTATGACACTCATATAACGATCCAAGTGTTCTTAATATGGGTCGGTCCAGTATACAAGTTCTCTAACTTGTACTCATGTGTAAACTTAATATCCCATATAAGTCTTCACACATGCTAGTCTTAACATATCAAAGCAACCTAATCCACAATGATATATGACTAGGGACATTTAAGAATACAATTATTCTAAGGTTATTATTGTTGGTGTGTGTCCTAGAACCAATCATATAAGATTATTAGAGTTATACACAATGTATTATATTTTATTTTAGGCAATTTAATTATTATATTTTATTTTTATTATTATTATGCGCAATTTATAACTTAATATAATAATTATCCTTGGAATAGCTTTGTTATTCCTAAAATGCCCCTAGTCAAGTATTATTATGAAAAAAGGATAATAATAATACATCGAGACTAGCATGTATAGTGACTGATGATTACGAATCATGGATATGTGATATCAAGTCAATACATGAGTACATTGCTAGTGAATAATGTACTGGACTGACCCACTATGAGAATATTGCATAGATAAACGTGTCATAAGTTATTCTCATATGATCACAACTACGCATATACCTTTGACCTGAAGTCACTACGGTTCCCTACATGAGGAATTACTCACTTTAATATTGTCCTATGTCACCTTTAATCAAGTGACAAGTAGGGCATTGATTGGGTGTGTCATAAATCATGCAGAGGGAAGTGAGTGATGTAAATGGGATTTTGTTACTCTTGTATAAAAGAGAAATATCCTTGGGCCCCTTGATTGAGTGAGACTTAGAAATGCATGGCCATGCTCAGTTGAATTAATATGTGATATTAATTATTTATTTTAAGTCTACTCAGTATCAAGAAATATAAATTGAACATTGACGAGGATGACACATTCCATGCCTCCAGTTCAATTTGGATATTATTACAAAAGGGTTATGATGTAAAACGTTGATCATGTATTAGGTGGATGTCGAATCACAGACATTCTTACTACTTGAGTGGCAGTGATGTATTGCTAGATACCGCTCGCTGTCTATGGCTCAATAATAAGTCATTTTCAACGTAGTAAGAACCTACAGGGTCACACAAAAGGAGTAGGAATAAGACAATAATTAATTGGACTTTAATTATATTAATATCTAATTAATTAGACTTATTTTCATGCATATATATTATTAAGAATAATAAATTCACGTTTTATATATATATATATATTATGTGATATTATTTGATATTAAAGTAATATCAAGTAATTATCTTATCAGATATTAGATAAATATATTATGAGATAATATTATTTTGATATTTGATAACTATATGCAATTATCTAATATTAAGATATTTATATTATGAGATAATATCATTATCTAATATTAGATAATTAATAGATAAGTCTTATCTCTTTCCATTATCTCTAGGATAAGGATAAGATGAGTTGTTAAGTGTGATTAGGATTTTGGAAGCATTATCCTAGTAGGACTAGGATTATGGCTTGCCTAAGTTCTATAAAAAGGGACTTGAGGGCAGCACTTAATAATCACGTTTTAAGCTTCCATATAAACCCTAAATTACTCAGAAAACATCCAATCCTAATTCTTAGAGAGAAAAACGCATCCTAGCAGACGCGTGGAGGGTGAGAGGTCGTTGTTCACTCCGTGTGGATACCGTAGAGACGCTGTACCTTCCGGCCGGCGTTTGATTCATCCGCTCTCAAGTTTTGATCAGTAGAAACACGAGTGCCCAATAGGTAAAACCCTAATCATTGACTTATGCTTTTTGCATGGATCCTAGGTAGAATTCGGATCAAAATTAAAATTCCGCTGCATGTGATAATCCGAATTCCCAACAATTATTATAATTGAATATATTACGCAGATAATATATATAAATATAATAATTGGAATTGCCATTAAAATAATATGATTCAAAATTACAATCACCAATACAATTGATTTTAGGGCATATACACTAACAGCAACATCCAAAGGAAGGCTTGCAAAGTTATCATTGACAATGGGAGTTATGCTAATGTAGCTAGCACTACTTTGGTTGAAAAGTTAAGTTCACCTACTTTACAGTATCCTATCCCTTACAAGCTACAATGGTTGAATAAAAATAAGGAGTTGAAAGTGAATAAACAAGTGCTGGTTTCATTTTCTATTGAGAGGTACCATGATGAGATTCTTTGTGATGTGGTTCCATGCATGCTTGCCATCTTTTACTTAGGAGGCCATGGCAATTTGATAGACAAGTTACTCATGATGGTATTCTTAATAAATAAAAGCTTGCTAAAGATTGAAAGAAGTTCTCCCTTAGGCCTTTAACTCCAAAACAAGTTTATGAAGATCAAATGATGATGCAAAAGAAGAAAGAAGTGGAAGAAAAAAAGAAAAAGAGTGTAGACGAGAATGAGAAAGATAAGAAGAACAAGAGTGTGTGTGAAAAGAAAGAGAGTTCTTATGAAAAAGAACAAAGAAAATTAGAGTTCGTGAAAAGAATAAGAAGTTTAAGAAAACAAAGAGTGATTGTAAGGAAGGCAAGAAAGAAAAAGAGTTAAGTGAAAGGCCAAGAAAAGAAATAGAAAAATTGGATATGTTTGCAAAGACAAGTGTTGTGCGGAATGCCTTATATGTTTCTAGGCCAATTATGTTGTACAAAGAAGCATATGAAAATACTAACCAAGTTGAATTTATTTTTCCAAATGCTTTTGATTTTCTTTTATAGAAACATCAAGATGAACCTCCAAGAGAAAGCTCCAAAGAAATACTACTTTTGAAGAAAGGAGAGTATCATGTAGAGTCCATCCTTGGAAATTCAACTTAAACCTATAAAGATCATGTGATTGAAAAACATATTAAGAAGGAAGAATTTCATGAAGCATATCCATGTGCCATCCAAAGTAAGCAAGGTAAAAGTAGTGAGATGGATAATGCTTTGGCTTAAAGGTATACTCTTTTCCCTACTTTCCATGATAGATCACTAAATTTTGGGCCTAAGGATTATTTGCATACAAAATTGATGAGTTTGAGTGCCTTGACAACTTGAATGTCATTAATTTTGATAATGCTACCTTTTCACATAATTTTGGTATTCCTTTACAAGTTAAGTTTTATTTCCAATGTTGATGTTTGTAAAGAAATGGTCTTTGGAGAAATGTTTAGGCATGATAAGATTTTGTTTAACAGGAATGAATTTTCTTTGCCTAAAAGTTCCCTAGGTGGTTTATTCATTGGACAAACTTATGATTGTGATTTGATAATACATTTTAAGATTAAGAAACTCTAAGGGATTTGCATGATATGTTGCCTAGCTCTTTTGTGTTTTTATAAAAGTTCTCTCATCAAAAAAGTTAATTTGATTAGACATTTTGGATTTAAAAAGACTTTAGATAATATGCTTTATATGTTGTTGGATCCTTATGTGTTTTCCAAGCATGGTTTGATGAAAGGATTTTATCCACTTTGCTTTGGAATAGGGAATGTGTGCAAAAATATCTTCAAAACAAAGCATGGTTTATATGAATGGTCAGTTATAATGCTTGGTTTGTCTAATGCACTAAGTACTTCCTTGAGTTTAATGAATCATGTTTTATATGTTTTCATTAATAAATTTGCTTGTATTTATTTCCGTTATTTTCATGAGTTTAAAGGAGGGATCTTGTTATTGTTTGAGAAATTAAAAAATTGGAAAGATTGCTTGCCACATCTTGATGACATTCTTGTTGGTGTGTGTCTTAGAACCAATCATATAAGATGATTAGAGTTATACACAATGTATTATATTTTATTTTAGGCAATTTAATTATTATATTTTGTTTTTATTATTATTATGCGCAATTTATAACTTAATATAATAATTATCCTTGGAATAGCTTTGCTATTCCTAAAATACCCCTAGTCAAGTATTATTATGAAAAGGATAGTAATAATACATCGAGACTAGCATGTATAGTGACTGATGATTACGAATCATGGATATGTGATATCAAGTCAATACATGAGTACATTGCTAGTGAACAATGTACTGGACTGACCCACTATGAGAATATTGCATGGATAAACGTGTCATAAGATATTCTCATATGATCACAACTACGCATAAACCTTTGACCTGAAATCACTACGGTTCCCTACATGAGGAATTACTCACTTTAATATTATCCTATGTCACCTTTAATCAGGTGACAAGTAGGGCATTGATTGGGTGTGTCATAAATCATGCAGAGGGAAGTGAGTGATGTAAATGGGATTTTGTTACTCTTGTATAAAAGAGAAATATCCTTGGGCCCCTTGATTGAGTGAGACTTAGAAATGCATGGCCATGCTCAGTTGAATTAATATGTGATATTAATTATTTATTTTAAGTCTACTCAGTATCAAGAAATATAAATTGAACATTGACGAGGATGACACATTCCATGCCTCCAGTTCAATTTGGATATTATTACAAAAGGGTTATGATGTAAAACGTTGATCATGTATTAGGTGGATGTCGAATCACAGACATTCTTACTACTTGAGTGGCAGTGATGTATTGCTAGATACCGCTCGCTGTCTATGGCTCAATAATAAGTCATTGTCAACGTAGTAAGAACCTACAGGGTCACACAAAAGGAGTAGGAATAAAACAATAATAAATTGGACTTTAATTATATTAATATCCAATTAATTGGACTTATTTTCGTGCATATATATTATTTAGAATAATAAATTCACGTTTTATATATATATATATATATATATTATGTGATATTATCTGATATTAAAGTAATATCAAGTAATTATCTTATCAGATATTAGATAAATATATTATGAGATAATATTATTTTGATATTTGATAACTATATGCAATTATCTAATATTAAGATATTTATTATGAGATAATATCATTATCTAATATTAGATAATTAATAGATAAGTCTTATCTCTTCCCATTATCTCTAGGATAAGGATAAGATGAGTTGTTAAGTGTGATTAGGATTTTGGAAGCATTATCCTAGTAGGACTAGGATTATGGCTTGCCTAAGTTCTATAAAAGGGGACTTGAGGGCAGCACTTAATAATCACGTTTTAAGCTTCCATATAAACCCTAAATCACTCAAAAAACATCCAATCCTAATTCTTAGAGAGAAAAACGCATCCTAGCAGACGCGTGGAGGGTGAGAGGTCGTTGTTCACTCCGTGTGGATACCGTAGAGACGCTGTACCTTCCGGCCGGCGTTTGATTCATCCGCTCTCAAGTTTTGATCAGTAGAAACACGAGTGCCCAATAGGTAAAACCCTAATCATTGACTCATGCTTTTTGCATGGATCCTAGGTAGAATTCGGATCAAAATTTAAAATTCCGCTGCATGTGATAATCCGAATTCCCAACAATTCTTGTGGATGGTAAAAGAATTGTTGAATATAATGAACCTTTGAAATGTATTTTGTGAATTTTGAAGAATAGGAAGTTGTATGCTAATTTTAAGAAATGCTCATGTTGTATGAGAAGTATTATAATTGTGGATGATATTGTATGCGGCAAAGTGATAGAGGTGAATGAAGAAAAGAAAATTAAAGAATATTCTCTACATTAATTTGTTACTGAAATTGATACCTTTCATGGTTTTATTAACTTTTGTGGAAAGCTTTTGAAGAACTATATTATATATGCTTTCATTTATAAGCTTATTATAATTGATAATTTTGCATATTTGCATAAGATTATTGACTCTTATTTTGTATTTGATCCAGGTGGTTGTTACTTGATGATATGAGTGAAAAAGGAAGGTTTCACAAACCAAAGAAATCCAAGTTCTTAAAGAGTCCAAGTGGAGATAGCTCATTCTAAGTTCTTGTTTTGAAGATTTGACAACGAATTATTTCAAAGAAAGAGAGGATAATGTGATCTTAGAGGGGCAACCATGAAGAACTAATTAAAAAAATTAAAGAAGAGCTTCAATCCTTAATTCAAAAAGCTTATATCCATGAAAAGAGAGCTTGAAACTTACAAAAGGCCATACAATCAACCTATGGTGATACAATTTTAAGGGAGGTTAATCACAAGGAAGGGAGCTTAGAGTTTAAGTGCATTTGAATTATGTTATATCATTACTAAGTTGGTGCCACATCATCAAGGAGGTGGAGCCACATCAGCGTTATGTCACTTATAATCCATATCACTGCCACATCATTATGGAGATGGTGCCACATCATTTCCACATCAACCATAGTCCTAGTTAGCCCCACCTCATCCCATTTTCTATTATTTGGTATTTTACGCTTTAATATAACATTTAGGCTTTTAATTTGTTTTTATTTTATGTACATCATTTTAGAGTATTTTGAGCCTAATTGGTGTCATTTGAGCCCATTTTGAATTAGGGTTTTAGAGAATCAAATAAGGAGGTTTGTTCCTTATTCTAGGTAGATTTTGACTTTTGAGAAGATAGCAAGCTGATTGCTTATGAGAGTTTCCCCTCTAAGTTTTTGTATAAACTTGAAGACTTATAAAAGGAAATTCAACCTTTTTGGTGTCAAATATATCTCTTATTGGTTCCAATTTCTTCCTCTTTTCTGAAGCATGGCGAGAACACCCTTCTTTTTTTAATCATTGCATCTGATTTGGGATGGATCTAACATAATTTCACATCAAAAAAATTAAATAGAAGTTAATTGAATTAGTAAAAACATATATAAGCTACAACTTCTAAGGTTTGTTTGGTATGGTAAAAAAAATGAAAATTAAGGTATACTAGATTGATAATTTATTTCTAGTGATATGCTTTTTAATATTCCTTTGTATATGTTTATGAAATGTTACCCATTCTAAGTTGTTGGTGTGTGTCCTAGAAACCAATTATATAGATGATTGAAATAATACACAATGTATTATGTTTTATTTTAGGCAATTTAATTATTATATTTTATTTTTATAATTTTATTATTATTCTACGTGATTTATAACTTAATATAATAATTATCCTTGGAATAACTTCGCTATTCCTAAAATGCCCCTAGTCAAGTATTATTACGAAAGGGATATTAATAATACATCGAGACTAGCATGTACAGTGACTAATGATTACGAATCATGAATATGTGATATCAAGTCAATACATGAGTGCATTGTTAGTGAACAATGTACTAAACTGACCCACTATGAGAATATTGCATGGATAGACGTATCATAAGTTATTCTCATATGATCATAAATACATATAAACCTTTGACCTGAAGTCACTACGGTTCCCTAAATGAGGAATTACTTGCTTTAATATTGTCCTATGTCACCTTTAATCAGGATGACGAATAGGGCATTGATTGGGTGTGTCATGAATCATGCAGAGGGAAGTGAGTGATGTAGATGGGATTTTATTACTCTTGTATAAAAGAGAAATATCCTTGGGCCCCTTGATTGAGTGAGACATAGAAATGCATGGCCATGCTCAATTGGATTAATATGTGATATTAATCATTTATTTTAAGTCTACTCAATATCAAGAAATATAAATTGAACATTGACGAGAATGACACATTCCATTCTTCCAGTTCAATTTGGATATTATTACAAAAAGGATTATGATGCAAAATGTTGATCATGTATTAGGTGGTTGTCGAATCACAGACATTCTTACTACTTGAGTGGCAGTGATGTATTGCTAGATACCGCTCATTGTCTATGGCTCAATAATGAGTCATTGTCAACGTAATAAGAACCTACAGGGTCACACAAAAGGAATAGGAATAAGACAATAATTAATTGGACTTTAATTATATTAATATCCAATTAATTGAACTTATTTTCGTGCATATATATTATTATTAAGAATAATAATGTGTTATGCACATAATATATATATATATATATATATATATATATATATATATATAATATTATGTGATATTATTTGATATTAAAGTAATATCAAATAATTACGTTTTCAGATATTAGATAAATATATTATGAGATAATATTATTTTGATATTTAATAACTATATGCAATTATCTAATATTAAGATATTTATATTATGAGATAATATTATCTAATATTAGATAATTAATAGATAAGTCCTATCTCTCCTCATTATCTCTAGGATAAGGATAAGGATAAGGATAAGATGAGTTGTTAAGTGTGATTAGGATTTTGGAAGCATTATCGTAGTAGGACTAGGATTGTGGCTTGCTTAAGCTCTATAAAAAGGGACTTGAGGTAGCACATGAGCACACGCTCATAAGCTTCCCAAAACCCTAAATCACTCAGAAAATATTGAATCCTAATTTCTAGAGAGAGAAACGCATCCTAGCAGATTTGTGGAGGGTGAGAGGTCGTTGTTCACTCCGTGTGGATACCGTAGAGACGCTGTACCTTCCGGCTGGCGTTTGATTCATCCGCTCCTAAGTTTTGATCAGTAGAAATACGAGTGCCCAATAGATAAAACCCTAATCATTAATTTATGCTTTTTACATGGATCCTAGGTAGAATTCGGATTAAATTTTTGAATTTTCGCTGCATATGATAATCTGAATTCCCAACATAAGTTGTATTAAAGCTTAATGTATGAAATCTAGCCTATTTCTATATTATATATTAGTTGTAATATTCCCTGTCTCCTATTATGACAACTGTCATCTCTATATTATATATTAGTTATGATATTCTTTACTTTCTATTATGATAATTATCATTCCTACAACTTGCCATGTGTCAATCTTGCTGAAATTCATATTCTTTGCCTTTTATTATAAAAATGTTATGATGAAAATGGTGTATGGCTATTATGACAAACATGAAATTGTTTGCTAATGGAATCCAACATGATTGAGGCTTGTCTCAAGCAAGATTTTTCCATCTTGCTAAAATTAATATTATCTTTCTTTTCAATGCCTTTTATTTTTTATTTTTTGATATGTATATTATAAGTGATGCTTTTGTCTTTTGTTTTGTATAATTTGCCTTAGTTGAATCACAAATCTCTTATATTTTCATTTTATGGTTTTTCTTATCAAAATTTAAAATTTGAAACTTTACTTCATTCTTGATCCTTTACCTTCTTTCCATCTTTCCTTATTTTCATGATCTCTTATTCTAGTAAAATATAAATTCCTCTCAAATTTGTGCTTTTTTTTATTATCTAAATCACCATAGTTCTTTATCTTTCTTTTCTCTATACATTTGATTTTTTATTTAATTTTAGATTTCATTTTTCTTAATTGGTTTGCGCTTTTTTCACAAGTTCATGTAACAATTTCTTTGAAAATCAAATAATGAGCTTTTACTACTCTACCTAAAAAATAAAAGCCTGCTTTAACTGTTAAAACACTAAAATGTTTTTGATAAGGGGTGAGTCATGGTATTGATTTTTTCCAAAAAAAAAACCCTAATCTTTTAAAATTTTCTTTTTTTGATTCATGTTTATTACTTAGTTTTCATTGATTATTTTTATAATGACATAAATTAAGAGATTTCCTTTTCAAAATAGAAAGAAAATTTTTTATTCTTCATTAAGGATTAAGGATTTTATTTTAATTACCATTGATATTTATGAGTCATGGACATACAATATCAAACTTTTATTCTTCATTAAGAATTTTGTTTTAATTGCTATTCATATTTAACATTGACTCTTCATATCAAATGTATTTTTTAATAATAATTTTTTATGTTGTTAAAAGATTAATTTTATTTTCAATAATAATTTTTTCACAAATGCATTTTTTATAAAAACTTATATTCCATCAAAATAATGAATTCTTAATTGCAAATGTTTATATCAGACAATTCTATAAGTTATATACATTAATTATCGGTTAACACAAAAAAGAAAATATTTTAATTATATATGTATTAATTTGATTTGCTATATTGTATTGGGGTTTAAAAATTTTTTTTAAAAAAAAACTTGCATATTGCAAGTCTAATATCAGTGAATAATCATCTATAAGGAAATAATGTTAGGATATATTAAATACATCTATATTTAATATAAAAGGTTTTTATTAATTTTTTATTATAGAATCTTAATAAAATGAATGAAATATTATATGCACAAGCTGAAAATAAGTATTATATATTAGTTGTAATATTTCATATTTTATATTATGACAAGTATCATTCTTATAACTTATTATGCGTCAATTTGTTATTTCTTCTCAATAAATACTATTCTTTATATTATATATTAATTATGCATTCCTTTTATTATAACAAATATTATTCTCATAACTTATTATATGTCAATTTATCATTTTTTCTTGATGAATACTATGTTATGATGAGCTACACTTGCACAATCAATCTTTTTTTAATAAATATTATACAATAATGAGTCACACTAGTATAATAAATCCTTCTTGATGAATATTACACTACGATGAATCATACTTGCATAATTATTAAAAGTTAAAAATTTTAATTGATAAATAAAATTAGGCCCAAAATTGATAATTACTAAAAAATTAGTTAATTAAATTATGTAAATGGTTAAATCTAAATTTTTTTCTTTTAAATAAATTAGTAATTTGTACATATTAATTAATGATTGAACCATTTTTTTAAGTAAAAGTTTCAAAATTCATTAGTATTAAATTTCCTATAAATTTTACAAGTACGATACATAATATGAAAATTCAATTTTAATTATTTTAATATGATTATTTGATGATTAATATAAATAAAGAAGTTATATAGAAATTTCCTAATTATTTACTCCTTTATTTTTATTAATCATTAAGGTAAATATATAAAAATTAAAAAGGGAAATTATTAATTACAATTTTAGGAGAAAAAATTTAATTTATAAATTTATTCTTTACTAAAAATCAATTGTCAATATGTAAAGTGATTGATTATTTATTAAGATATTAAGAGTAAAATTGGAAAAAGTTAATAATTTCATTTTTAGTTTGTTAAAGATATAGATAAATAATAAAAAACTTATAAAAATAACAAATAAAATAGAATGGAGGAAGTCATACATAAATTAAAATTAATTTTGATAAAATTTTAATTTTGTAAATAACAATATAATTTTTAAATCTGTAAAATCTACAGTTTAAAATTGAAATAATTTTCAAGAAAAGACTTATATTTAATCATATTCAACTATATATATGTTATTATTCTTAGAGAGTAATAAGTAAAGAATGATAAAAAGTACTAATTTATAATAATATAAATGATAATTCAAACATCACTATTGATATTCAAAGAAATGTACTAAAATTTACAATTTTATATAAATGTAATATTAACTCTTATTTCTTAAATAACTCATCTTTTTCAAAAACAGTTGGAAAGATATATTTATGATAATGAATAAATAATATTTTTTTAATTAATTCACATATAATATCTTTTAATTAATTATAAAAAATATTTATAATTGGGTTAATTCATAATAAAGTAACTAATGATTCTAATATTACAAGTAATACTATATTTAATGAAGTATTTTAAAATTTATGAACTATATGATGTAAATGTAATTTTATATTTTTCTTTTTAAGGGATACTTGATTGTATATTATTAAAAACATAAAATTTTCAAGTAATATATTCATTGTAATATTAACTTTTAATTAAGTTGCAACTTATCCATCACATGGGCTATAATCTAATCTTATACTAAAGCCTATTTGTGCACTCTAAAAATAAGTTTTTTTTATTTCTTTAGCATATAGAACTTGTGAAATTATGGCCAAATCCATTATATTGGGGCCCATTTTCTGCACTTTATTGTGGGGTTATTTTGTAAATCAATTATGTTTAGGGTTTAGGAAATAAAATTCACATTAAAATGGATTTAGGATGTAACGCATTATTCACAACATCATCAATATCAATATTAGTATCAACAGCCATCAATATCACTAGACACTAGTCACTAGTCACTAGTATGTATAATGAGGTAATCAATGTCAATATTAGTGTTAGTAATCATCAATATCACTAGTCACTAGTGTGCACAATAAGTCATGCCCTTTTGAACATGAGTTAATATTAAATGCACATTTTCTATCACTTTTAATAATTTCTTTCATTTTCTTCTGACTTTAGTGTTACTTTAACACAATTATTTTCATTTGTAGTTAATTATTTTTAAAATTTATATTTTATTTTATAATTTAGGTATATATATTTACCAATTTTATTGTTTATATTTTTATCAACTTCTATTATTTACATATTAATTATGTAACTATTAAAGTGACATTTTGCCTTCTCCTATCTATTATCTTTCTAATAGCCTCTCACATTATCAATTTTTTGCTTGTTGCTTCTCTCTTCATTCACTTTGGCTGTACTTGAGTGTAATTTTTATAATTTTTCACTATATTTCATTCTATTTTTATAAATGATATTTCTTTTTAATTATATCATGGATTTAAATTTAATTTATTGTCAATGTATATCAAATTTATATTATAACTCACCCATGTCTTGTCGTATTATTAAAAATTGTTAAAACTATTTTCTCATTAGAAAAAATTATTAGTTAAAGGTATCTTTTTTTAGTCACCGATAATGTAAAAGATTTTACACTAATAGTAATCTAATCAATTAAATTAAACTTTTATATTAAATATTTCATACAAAATTTATATCTCTAATTGCATAAAATGCTATTTATATCTTTATAATCATACAAATTATGGATTATGGATATTTCATTTTCAATCATAATTATTATTGGCAATTAATTTTAGAAATAGCTATTTATTGTGCCAATAATTTCTTACCTTAATTTGTATAACCTAAATTCATTAGAATAAGTTATTCTTTACTTTTTATTAAACATTTAAGTTCTCTAAAATTACTAATTCAGATTAATTTAGACCCAGACTCCATTACTTATTTACTATATGTTACTTGTATGCATTGTTAGTCTAGGATTTATGTATTATTCATTTTAAACATTTACTTCTTCTGCAACGGTACAAGTGTATACTTTAAATTCGGTTATAATTAAATGTCTTATTTAAATAAACTTTCCTCTATGATGCCACTAAAGGAATTTTGTTGAATTATTGATTATAAATCAAGTCTTAGGAACACATATATTCCCCAAGTTTGTGAACTTGTGAAAGTATATGAATCCAGTAGAAGTATGATTAAGATAAGGAATTGTGCTTAAAGCTAACTTTTGGATTAACTCAAGGAAGAAGTAAACCAAAAGGCAAGTTCACCCCCTTTATTGCTGTGGAAACTTGAGATATTATCTTGAATCAAGAATCAATGTTTTATTATAAATTAGGTGGTAGAGAAGCTTTTTCCTCTACCTCACTTGATTTTCGTGCTCCCTTTTCCTTATATATATATATATATATGTAACATTAGTTGCAATGCCCAAAAGCCATGTCTTTTGGTTGCCATCATTATTACATAATTATGAAGTGTAATTAATCTTAAAATCACAAATGAGAAAAACAAAGAATTTTTTCTTACTCTTCCTCAAATATTCAATTATAGGAGATGAACACTTATTTAATTGAAATTACAAATAAAAAGCACATTAGTTTCATTAATATTATCATCATCATATTGAATATGTTTTCTGTTAATCATGTAAAGTATAAGTAATCATAATTATTGCTAGCTATTAGTTTTACTATTACTTTTTAATTCTTGATATTGTCCATAGTATTTTTCACTTTAATTTATTTAACCCCTAAAGTTACCTTTATAATTTATTTCTTCATATTATGTATTATTACTAGATTACTAAATAGTATATTTTAAATTTAGAAATTAACTAAAAACATACAATTCAATTAAAAGTAATGAGGCAAATCTTGTACTTGATGAAAACTTAATTGTTCTAACTTTCTTTTAAAGGTTATATTTAAATTTTTTTTATCTTTACATGGTATTAATAATATGATTTAACTTGGTTTTAGAATTTAATTATATCTTCAATTTTTATATTGAAACTTAGCTTTTCAAATTTATTAAGAGTAATTAAAGTATATATCTTAGAATTGTAGTTTAATTTTTATGATTTCAATATGTTTGATTATTATTTTAATTTATATTTTTATAATTGTATCATCAATTAAATTTTGAAAACTCTATTTATTTGATAATTTTCAAATAAATTATTAAAAATTTATTTATAAAAATATACATGACTAATTTTTCATATACCTGGTATGCAAGGCAAGGGCTTAAGTTCTAGTTGGATTGGAAAAATACAAATCAAAAGGACATTAATCAAATGGATACTTGGATAGTTAATTCATGTAGAACTTGACATTTAGCTATATTTGGATTTGGATTGTAACTCAATGCATGCAAAAATGAGTTACTAGTAAATTTACGGAAGAATTTACCTTATTTACTATTATTCTATTATTATTATTATTATTCAACACTCCAAAGTAATATTTAAAAATTTTTAAATGTTTAAAATATTTATTTTAAGTAGTGGGAATAGTTAAGTTATCCTTGCTTATACCAAGACAAAAATGAATATTTTAAATTTTCACTAGGTAAGTATCGTTATGATTTTATTTAATGAAAACATTATTTGAAAATATATATATATATTGTAAGTTTGAGAGTGAAATATTTATAAAAATAAGCATACTAGTTATTAGAAAGATAATTATTTTAAGCTCCTAATTCATTGAACTAGTGTGGGGACAAATTGGAAAATAGGATTAATAAAATTATTATTAGAAAGAAAGAGAGGTAAATGGTCAACTAAAATAGATGGTTAAGATTGGAGAATGATGAGCTTATGGTGAACTTGTCACAATGGATCATGGCCTGTAGCTCACTTTTTTTTCCTTTTTTTTCCCGCTCTCCCATTCCTTTCTTTTTTTTGTGAACACAAAGTCCCTATCCTAGATTTTTCTCTTCTCTTTCCCTTTTTCCTTCTTCTCTAACATCTCCTCGTCCTTCTCCTCCTCTTTAATCACACCATTGCTAGAGCATCACTATATCATTATTCTTTCCTTCCTTATGTTGGCTTAATGATAGTCCTTGCATAGAGCAGAAGATCTTATTCATAGTCCAAGCTCCCCTTATGCCTTCCATTCATAGTGAAGTTACTATAGCCACCATTATTGCTCCTCTTAGCTAGACAAAGTTGCATCTTGGCAATTAAGAGTTGTAGAGCTATCACTAATTTAGCAATAGTAGGGAGTTATCGATCCTCCCTAGTTCCAGCTAGTTACCATGGTTTCCAACAATGGTAAATAATTGGTGAACTCCTTAGTGGTGGTGAGTATCATTTTACAAAAATATCCTAATATTTTTGAATGATTCAAGTTCGATGCAAGGAAAATCCATTTTTATGTGTGTTTGAAATATGTGATAATGGCTTTATAAAAAAAAAGGAATCTAATGATACATATTGCTATAGTAATATAATTAAAGTATTCCTAAAGTTTCATATTTTAACATTTTTAAGGATTTAAGTTTAATCTAAGAAAAAAGGTATTTTTGAGAATGTTTTGAATACAAGATCGTATTTATGAAAAATATGATTTTTATGGTGAAGAATGCTAGAATACTATAATTGAAGTATTTGTGTAAGAGTTGTATTTTTCATATTTCGAATGATTCCAACTTGACATAAGAAAACCCATTTTTCATATATATTGCAAATACAATAATGCTTTTAAAAAATGAAAGCTTCATGCTATAAAATGATGGAGTGATATGATAAAAGTTCTTTTAGGTTATTAACCTTAATATATATTTTTTAGATGAATTGGGGTTAAACTAAGGAAAGTGCATTTTTATGCATACTCTAAAACTTGTCAATAATTTATGAATATAAGAATATTATGTTATGGAGTATTATAACAATATATTTAGAACATGCCTAGATCATCCCATTTTAATATTTATACTTAAAATGCATGGATCCAAGAAATCACTATTTGGTGACATATTTTCATTCTTATAAGTTAATACTTGAAAATAAGGAAAACTAACAATCTAAGATGATTAAGTGCTAGAAAAATGAGCTTTTTTGGAGCTTTAAGTTTTATTATTCCTATCTATATGGTTTTGAATTGAAAATTACCGAATAATGGCATATTTGGATTATCAGTCAATATTAGGAAATATAAAGAGTAGATAATATTGAATATTACTATATTATGATTTGAATATGAATTTGTAATATATGGAAAGAAAATAAATAATGTCCATATAATTATAAATTATCATTATAAATTATGAAATAGGAAAGAATAAAAGATGAAAGCGAGGTATTTAGAGGTTTTCAAAGCAAATGAAGTAGACGAATCCTACCAGGTGAGTACAAGTTAGTTCATATGACATGTATATAATCTTTCTTATAAATGACATGAATTATATATCTATATCCACCTATGAAACTTTAAAGGAATGATTATGTATTATGGATTGGTATTGACTTATCCTCGTAGTCATGCCTGAATAATAAGGGAATAATGCTAGTGATAAGGTAATTATTATCTATTTAAGTGATCATGGATCTACCATGTTTAGAAAGCATAATGGTAAGTGATAGAATTGCAATGGTAAAAGGTGTAGTTTGCATTGTGATTAAGTTTATATCATTATATGTATATTGAAAAGTGTAGTATGATTTACCTTAGAATGTGAATGAATGTTTTAACCATGCAATAGGACATAGTGGTGATATATATATATATATATATATATATATATATATATATATATATATATATATATATATATATATATAATATGTTATGCACTTTGATTTGCCCTATGATGATAGAATGATTACTTTGTATTTTGTAATTTGTAGATTTGAGCTCTAGTATGTATATTATAATGTGAATTATGCCATGAGAGGCATTGGAAATTGAGAAATATGATGGGGGTGATCATGTGAAAGTTAGATGGGAAATTCCCGACAAATAGTTTATGAAAGGTATAAGGTAAACCTTGGAGGGATAAGAATGGACAGTTTGTGAAGGGTATAATATTGATTTGGGAGTTAAAAGATGGATGCATGTATATTATTTGTTGTAAATTGCTATGTATTTGTGATATGATTGTGAAATTTATTTATACTTAAATATTACTGTTTCATGTGATTTTGAGGCTTGAAATGATTAAGCCATACTAACTATTTATGAAATTCATAATCATCTATAATGGGATGGGTATGATATGATATTGATATTTTATACCAATGGATAGTTAAGATCACTATGATTTGTAATGTGAAATATGAAATTTAATTTGTGTGCAAATGAACACTTAATATGAGATTTGGTTACATATATTTCAAAAATTTAGGGAGATTGAATTAAATTATTTTTTTAATCAAATGATTAATCAATATATGCCCATTTAATATAATTAAATTGAGGTTTAGTAGTGGTAGATATATGCTTATTGAGTTCTTATAACTCATTCTATTTTTAATTTCAATATTTTCGGTTAAAATAAGTGTATTTGAGCTTCATTGTATCTATAGAGAATCAAAGATCGCTTACTTGGAAGATTAGTATTTAAGCTTTATTTTTAATTTTAATTAGGGTTTTCTTAAGATTAGGATCAAGATTAGAAATAAAGTTATTTGTGTTTATATAAATATCATGTGTGTAGATATCTAGGTTGTGAACCTTACATATATTTTAAGTTACTATCATATTTATGAGAAAAATCTAAAAGTTTCATGATTTAAGGTGTGTATCCCTCAAGAATGGTCCAAAAACAAGAAAAACTTTATTTTTTTTTTTGTAGAATTTAAGTATAACTTGAGTTCCTATGAAAAAAGAGAGATTTCTATTGGCTAAATTAGAGAAAATTGTGTTAAGATTGATGGAAACTAGGTATCGAGATCCATGCTAGTCACAGTTAAGTTTAAGTTGTGACATTATTATTGTTGTTATTATATTTATGCACTTGAATCTTGACCAATATGAATCTAGTGCAACTATCTAGGATGGCTGATTAAACCCCTCTAATAAGATTATTTGAATCTGAATTGGTCATCAAGAGCGATGATTGAAGGCAACTACATTGGAACTAGCTATTAAACAATAGCTTTAATTATACTTGTTAATATGAAGGGGTAGTTTTGCGGTGAACCTTGAATCCTAATTGTTAAGTTTCATTGTTTAGTTTCTTTATATGCTTTGTCTCCATCCTCAATTGGAATAAAAAGGTGCATTGGACTTGGAAGAATGACTACTCAATTTCTTATGTAATTGATAAATGCAAAATCAATGCCCATGGGTGGTGTTAGGTCTTATTAATGAGAAAATCATTAGAGTTGGCTTGATCTTCATGGCATAGATTGTTTAAGAAAATCAAAATAAAGTAAAAAGAAGGATATAAGTGCGATGCTCCAGAATTGAGGAAGCGGAATTGATAGTTATAAGCTCTAAATTTCAAGTAGTTTAATGACCTAATAAATGCAAGTAGCTAATTGATGTTATAAGGAACATGACTTACTACTTAGACTTTTGCCTAACCACAAACACAAGTTAACTAATCCATTCAAAAATGCACCTGGGTTGAAGCACAAATTGAAGACTTTTATAAATTTGAATCACCAATCTTATACAAAAAATTGACAAAGCAAGGTTTTATAAGAGCATAAGAAGATAAAATTCTCACATTTTGGAGAAGAAACACTTAATTTTGAAGTATATTCATTAATTGTTGAATTCTGAATTACATAACTTCCTATTTATACTACTCTTAGCTTTTAAGAGAAGCTAGTTTGTGATTCCTTGAAAACCCTAAGAATACACGTAGTAAATTACAAATAATAAATGCCACACTTGGAAAAAGATATAAATCTTTGACTATCATGCCATTAAAATTGGAAAATATCTTTATATTTTCTTTATTTGCTGCACTCCATATTGGGAAAATATCTCTAGATTCATTGCACTCCATATTGGAAAAATATCTCCTAGTTTGTTGCACTCTATATTGGGTCATGATTTTCTTGGGCTTGAATAAACAGAACTTTAGCCCTATTTACCTCTTCTATTTAGGCTTTATTCCCTTGGGCTAGAATTGCATTCATATAGGTTCTAATTGCCTTTTATATCCTTTTGGGCCTTTCTCTTGTCATTGGACCTTTACTTAAAGTCAATTCCTTCTCTACTTGAGTTTGATCATTCAGAGTGGAGGTTAGGTTCATATCATCCTCCCCTTCTTGAAAAGGATTCATCCTCAACTCTTCAAGGTTTGCATCAAAATTAGGAGAAAGCTCAAAAACATGGAAGGTATTACTAACTCCATACTTAGCAATTCAAGCTTGTAAGTATTATTATTAATTTTCTCAAGGACTCAAAAAGGTCTATCTCCTCTATGGTTATGACTAATATGAATATATTCTTACACTAACCATTATAGTATTCCATTATGGAGAGTTTATTGTGCTTTATTTGTTTACTATTTATATTAACCTTTAACATAGTAATCTTTGTCTATATAGTTTTGTTTTATACCTTAGAATAATAGTGAGCAAGAATTTTGTCATTACTTTTATTGAGAACCTCAAGGATTTTAGAAGTGCCAAAAGTGATGCATAGATTGTTGATTTGTTCAATATTTTTTACTTGAATGGCTAGATTTTTCTGAGGGAGGGTAACTGCTAAATCTCTGTACAATATTTGTTTAACACTATAAAAGGTAAATCTTTGTTAAACAACATGTGAAATCACTACAATAGGCTAGAGTAATTGGATTTCTCACTGGGGTGCACTCTCTATTGCAAGTTCTATCTTGGTTCTAGAAATTGATCACTGATGCCATTGTTGTTTTTTATGGAGTTCCTTCTTTAGAGCTCGGATCCTACCCAAGGCAAGGCCCCTATTTAGTCTTACTTTGGAGAGTTAGATAATTTGTTTTCTTTTTAGATGTTTTGGTATATTATTGTCACTTTGAAATTCTCATTTTAAGAATCGATGGTTGTCATGCCTTTTAAAAAGATTAACAATTGTTGAAATCATTTTATCTAGTAATTAAATATTTCTTGTTGATCACATTTAGAATGCATTCATGTACTCATAATGTAGATTTTTAGTAACAACTTTGTTTTGCAGTCCCTATTTATAAACATGCAGTACAAAATGGATCAAGACTTCTTTACAAAGCTGAGGAGGCAAACCCTTAGTGCCTCACAATTTTTAAGTGAAAATTAAGATGCATCAAGAATGATACAATAAGTGATGCTTGATAAAAAAAATTGTACACTAGGCTTTACGATAGGAGCAATCTGTTACATTTGTCAAAATCTCTTTAAGTTGTAGAAAGTTCTTTCAACCTTGTGAGCTGCCCCTGTGTGGCTCTGCTTATATTTGTTCTGGTTATTTATTTATTTTAACATTTCAAGGTTAGCTTCGTATGACATTGTTCTGTTCAGAGAAAAATGCAGAAATGAATTCCTTATGTAAATATATTGTTAGTTTTGATATTATGTCAGACATTTACGATATTGTTAGTAAAATGTATTCAAACAAAAATGAAATTACTTGCAATTATGATCGTTAACTTATGAACATATAATCAATTAAATCACACAAGTAAAATTTCTACATCCCTTGTAATAATTATTTGTGTAATATACTTATAAGCTAATGAAATTATAAAGAAATCGTATTTTCATTAAATGTTTAGGAGATAAGCTAAAAATAAGTACGTTGAAATGCTTTACTATTAGAATGAATAATTTCTAGCAAAAATATGCAGTAAAATTTGAGGGATGATATCATTCAAGTTGAAGGAGAAGAAAGCCAATCATCCTAGTCTAACCTTTAAATTGCATAAGGATTCTACTTATTAGAATTTCATTAATTGATAGTTAAATAACCATACATCACCATTGAGAACTCGGGCTCCATACTATCCAGCTAAAAAAAAAAAATTCCTTAAGAACAGTGAAGAAGGAATTTAACAAGTAGCAATCCTTAATGAAGTACATAATACATGGTCACTAGTTTAAGGGCCAAAAAAAAAAAAAAAAAAAAAGACAATCCGGGCTAACCTGGCTCAACTAATTCACCACTAGCTATAGGTCTATCTGCTTGAAACTTTGCTAGATACAGTGCAATACAATAAGACTCATGAAAGACACAACTGAGCATATCCTACAAAGTAAAATTACATATGACTGAAACTCGTTTTGAGTGTGGCTTCAATGTATGGATGACAAACCTCTATCAAAATAATTTAGAATCTATCTACACAGGAGTGATAAAGGAAATTTATGCACAAGATAACATGCAAGTCGAGGGATATGTTATAGAGAAGAATTTGACTAACCACAATTTCACCAAAACAAGCTAACTTCTTAACACAATGCATATATTTCTAAACCATGAACTTAAATTTGATTATAAGAACCAAAAGCGCAAGACAATGGATTGCCTATAGGGAATCCAAATCATAACATTGTGAAATTGTTATAACAATATACATCATATTTGTTTATAATAACCACATAATCTGCACCATGAGGGAAAGTATTATATGGTGATGCACACAAAATTAGTAGATCAAGAAGAGGGACATACAGAAAGTTTTCAAATAAAGCAGATCATAACTTGAAAAATATCATCATCATGTTTGTATGTCATCCAATCAGAGAGGAAGTAGACAACATATCACGTCTGTTAGCACCAACTTCTTGCTTAAATTAAGTCAATTCCTACAAAGTTCTCATTTTTTGTTTTAGTTTGTGCAATTTATCTGGTGTAAGCAATTAACAAATTTTTAAAATATATTCTATAGAAAACTGAAACTATATTAGAAAAAACCAAAAAAACAGAAAAAATACTGTAGAAGATCATTCAAAAGGAATGGAAAACTAAACCCTTAATCTGCTGTGTGCATATGAAATAAGGCGCTTTGACAGATAAATCTCATTGATACCTCTCACAAAATATGCAAAATCGTTATCATTTCCTGTCTTCATGAGCTTGTGATCAATCCTCGTTGTCATCTTCAACCGTGGACTCCTCCTTATCTTTTAATGCCTGTTGTCAATAGCTTCGTCGATGTTCCCCTCATTTCCTCTCCAACTCGAAGATCCTCCGTTCAATTGATTTAGGGTTGGGCTATTGGATCAGATTATAAAGGGATCTTTTATAGCCAAATGCAAACAAAAGGAAATTTAGAGGTTAATTCGCAGTTTTAGTGACTTGCCTGCCATTGATTGCAATTTAGCTAATCAGGTTACGTGATTAAATATGAGCCATTGGTGATGTATATCTACACTAGTTTTCTTGTGGTGCATGGCCAGAGACGTGCGAAATCGGTGGGAGTGACAACTTCTTCTGCCACTTGGCCAGCTCCTTCTGAGGACCCTTCTTATTAAAACCCGGAATTGAGGCATTGCACCGTCGTTTACCCCCATATACCATCAAAAGCTTCTACCTACTTCTGCTTTCTTGCTTGAAGATCTCGTCTCATATTATGGTTCGAACTTCTCTCTGTCTCTTTCTTCTTCTTTTTTTCTCCCTCCCCCCCCCCCCCCCCCCTTTTTTTATCTTTTTGTTTGGTCTCGTGATTTGGTTTGATTATGTATGCTCAAATTCTTAGTTATAATGTGTTTACATATTCTTCCTCTACTCCTTCCATTTAAGTGAATCGTCGATCAATTTACTATGCTTAGTTTCCCATTTTGAACCTGAAGTTCTCATAAACTGCTGGAATCCAGGTCTGATGGAGGGATGTACATGCTGTTGGAGCATCAGGGTTCATCCGCAAATTTGCAGATGGAGTCCAGTGAAGCTTCTTTCTCTTTATAAGCATTTTCATTTGCAAGTTTTTTTTTTTTCCTGGTATTAACGCCTCCATCTCCCTCTTCTCCGTTTTTCTTCTTCTTTGACCAAAAATTAATCCACGATTTTCATATTTGTAATGTCAAAGCAAATATTTGGCTTCCCTTGGTTTTTTATATCTTGTGAAGAAATCAAAATTGAATTTTGAAGGTCTGCATTTTCTTTTAGGTTGAGAAAAAGCGTCATCCATGGATACAAACCCTACAACATTTAGAGAAGTAAGCAATGGATTTTGCAAATCCTGCATCAGAAGAGATGGCATGCATCATCAAGGCGGACAGACTTGCCCTCTCGATGGAAGGACTAAACGGTCTAAATTACTCAAGTGGCATGAGATTTTCATAAGATGGGCAGATGTCCATTATTTGAATAGGTTCGCTGGATTTAGGAAGCTCCCTTGGGTTTTTCCTATTATATCATGAGGCCTATTTTCCATGCGACAGGAGGATTGGGATTAAATTTTTCTATTCTTGTTAATGCTCTGAATTTTAATTTGATAAAGTTCTCTTTAGTTAATCAAATAAAAAAGATATTATTAAAAGACATTCTGTATTAAACATAATAGTTGAATTTTGTACAATGCTATGAAGACGAATGCTGGTGCTGTGTTGGCATGCACTGATAATGTTGTTCTTCCTGTTAGTACAATGGTTGATGCAATTAGCAATGAAGGGCTCGATGCTATGATCCTCTTCTCATCACATCTGCAGTCTGCCCCATCTCTGAGTATATTCCCTCTTAGACCTCACTATACATTGTAAGCATGACCGTCAACTTAGTTTTCCCTAGATAAGATGTTTGCATCTGAAAGCTGTTTAATCATTTGATGGGCTAAGATACTAGTTAAGCCTCTGTACTGGTTAGCTTGGCTGATGCTATAAATATTAGTCTTCCTTCTTCATTTGTTGTCCATTCTTGGGGTTATGTGCAAGTCTATTGACTTTTAGGTTCATTTATTAAGCCTGTTTATCATAGCTTCTCTTTTGTTTTCTGGTCTTGCATGTGACAGATAATGAGTAGAGTCATACCCATGTTGAATGATTGTTCCCTTTAACTGCGTCACCATGCTATCAGGGTGTGTAATTTATGCTGTGTTTTTGGGTTGTATGATTTATAGTTTCAATTAACTTATGGGTTATTAGATATCTGAGAGTTGACTATCCAGAGAGAAAAAAATCAATGCTGCACTTCCAGAGCTATTCAGCTATATAAGCACTAGGTGTCTCACTTTCGGGTAATAAGTTTGTGTTGAGTAGGGAATGCAAGCATAACCATGCTTCTTTTGTTAAGTTAGGTGGTTCTGGACATGTGGATGCACTTTCATGGTGTTTTTGGAGTTTTCTGTGGGAGCCGGGGAGGAGAATGTCACTGGCGTTCATTACCCTAGCCATTTTGTTCTACCTCCAGTGATCAATTTTTGCAAATGCCTAACCTTTTTTAGATCTAGTAAAGAGGCTCTGCTGATGAGGAATGACTCCTGTTTTATTTTTGCTTATTGCTGTTGCTTTTATCGTGATTGACATCATATGGTTATTTATTCGTTGCTTTTCCATATAGATTAATATTTGTATAAATTATCATATTGGTATATCGGACTGAGGAATATTGATTGAATATAGTTTCATTCTTCTTCTGATCTGTTTACTGACCTTGGTTTCTAGAATTGCTGAAAATTTAAATACATGATCTTTTGTATTGTGCTCATAGAATATTTCATTTGTAGCAGTGTGGCTAAAGGAAGGCCTATTATTCTTGCTAATGACCAGATAAGTTGCCCGTGGAGCCATCCTCAATGGACAGTCATTTTAATCTGGCACCAACTTGTCCAAGAAGTTCTGAGCATACTAAAAGTAGGTGGGACAACTCTTATTCACAAGCCTTTTCAATCAGATGCGGGTACAATTATAAGGTAAGGACCAATTAAGATGTGCCTTCATGAAACTATATGGTTGTCAAAAATCTTTCTTTTTCTCATTGTCTATGCAGATTGTATCTGATTTTGAGCACAAGTTATTGTTGGCTGGGTTTACAGAATTGCAAGTTTTGCAGTCAAAGTCAACTGTCTCATCAGAACCCATTACTTCTGGTGTAAGTGGCCTTTTCTGCTACAGTTGACCGTTACTCTTTCTTAACTAATGGAACAGAACTTAAAAATGTTGTAGTCTTGTGGATCAGTAAAATAATAGGTTGTACTGACATAATGACATGCAGCATGAGTTAGTCTCCAAAATACAAGAGGCACAAATCAAAAGTGTCTTTATATATGTTTCCATTGTTATATTATGTGTCAGTGCTGCAACCTCCTCATCTTTGATGGCATTAAGTGGTCTTTGTGGCTTTTCTGTATATTTTGTTAAAGTGGTAAAGTGAAGTATTGGAGGGAGCCTTTTGTGTGTAAAGGATGTAATATTTTTAAGCATCTTACATTCAAATATCACATACATAGAAATCTTGAATATTTGGATAGAAGACTCATTATTCTATTTTTTAATATTGAAGTTACTGAGAACTTTAGAAGTGTATTTTACTTTGAATGAACATCTGAAGAGGATTGAGAACCCAATGAACATCTTAAAAAACCATGGTTATTTGATTTGTTGACTGGCTAGTTTGTTGACATAGAATCCTATCCTATTTATGATATCCATACCAAAAATAATATGCATTTTAAGAAACCTGCATTGTTGTTGTCTGAGTTTAGCTAGGCTTTCCATATTTTCATCACCATTGATGTCCTTTGTATACCTGACACCAAATCAATGCATCTCAAATATTTCACACAGGATCTGGGGTATTCAGAAATCCCAGTTGGGTGTCAAATGCTTCTGCATTCTTCCTTAAATTCTTTATTTACATTGTAAATTATTAAATATTAATTAAACTCAGGTAAATAGCTTCCACTTTTGTTGAAGGATGAAATCTTTCTTTCAGATGATTCAGGCTCTGTATGCTCAGTTTTACATTTCTTTGTTGACTTGAGCGTCTTCTTGCATTTTGGATCGTTCCACTTTACTAATCCAAGGTATTTTGTTTTTCACAGATTAAAACAAAAAGGCCTTTATGGAAAATTGATTCATCATTTTGCATTCAAGAAGGTGATGAAGAGTCTACCTAAAATGCAAACTGACGATGATCTAATAGAACAAGAGAATCTTTTGATTAAAGAGGATTTAAAGAAACCATGGATGCCAACTGGTAAGCACTAGATTTTTAGTGTCTCTAGTGTCTGTCCTTCAATTTTGTTCTAGTTCTTTGTTCCATGTTTGTTGATAAGTTGTGGCAGTAGGCATTGGGAGATTGAAAGTACAAGAAAAGCTTGCAAAAATTGCATTTGTGGAAGGGCAGAAGAGGAGGAAGAATTACTAGAGTTGGGATTGACTGCAGAACAGATCAACAACCCTCAGTTCGCTTGTGGCAATGTATGTCCTATTCTCCTTGAAATATGAAAATGTTTTGTTTGGTATCTTTCATGGTTCTTTTTAGACTCCAAAATGTTTGTAACAGCCTGCTAATTTTTAAGATAAATCAGTTTTCTGTCTGCCATAATCTTAGAACAGTTAAAATTACATGAGTATATGAAGCCTTCTTAAACCATGTAGCTGGCCCATCTAATAGGACAGGCTTGGCCACTACTGTGGTTGTATAAGCATTTTTTTTTTTAGCCAGGATTATCTGTAAGCACAAGCTGGTCAAAAAGTATTTTCCCCTGCTAATGTAAATTTCATGAAATTTTAAAGCTAATAAGCTTTGGCATCAAATGTTACACTCTGAAGGCATCTATAACAACGTTAAATAGATGAGGTTTCCTTTTCTTGCATTGTGCTTTATTTCTATTACGAAGAAAAGCGAATCTTCTGGTTTGTTGATACATAGAAATAGGTTCCTTTGGTATAAAATATTGCAAACATGGCCTTTATAATGAGAACTTGCAATTGAATTGATCAATGGTTGATTCTGTGATATTCCCTATGTGAAGATTCACTCGTCATGACAATCAATCCTAATCTTGCCTTCATGGCCTTGTTTTCCTCCCATGGTTGCCATATGCTCTCATAGTTGTCTTAATTCAGCAGTGTGGGATAGGCTATGCTTTCATATGAAGTACCTGCCCTTGCAAGGGTCTTCCTCCCTTCAAATTAGGCGAGAGGGTAATTATTCTCTTCTTTTTCTATTTTCATGATTTGGTTGATGCCAAGCCATTCTTTGTATTTTTCTTGGTAACATTGTTAGGTAATTTAATTGCAGCAGATATATAATTGGTGTGGAAGTTACAATAGACTTTGGTATGGTACTCGTATAAAGGATCCCTCCTGTCAAGATTTGAGCGCCTTTATCCTTTTTTGATGGCATCATGTTATGTAAGCACAACCTTGTCCTCTTAAGTTTGATATGACATTGGAAATGAAGACGAGAATATAAAATTCTTGTCAACTGAAACTGCTTTATTGTGTAATTGTGATCCTTGTCTCTAGCATAGCATAGCTTGCAAGTTGCAAGGGGATATTTTTGTTGTACTTGTTTTCTAGCATTCACAGCATGGCTAGGATTTCATTTTTAAAATTTCAGGAAGCCAATTATGATGGGGATTTTAAGTATACTTGCTCAACGGTTCGGACTGATAAATCTGAGTACTTGTAATGTAAATTTAAATTATATATATTTGATCTGAGGGTCCTTCAAATGTTTAAGCTTATTGGTCATTTCCAAAGAGCTAAGACTTAACTATTAATACAGCTCTTTAACCTCCTAGCTTGGAGAGAGAAATGATTTTATCGCGCTCCACATCTCGTGGTATTTATCTTCCCAGCCTGGACTTTAGTTCATCGAGGAAAGGATAATTTACTACGAGAGTGCAGGGATTTGCTCCTCAATAGGTATCGGGGTACAGATAGAGTACATTGACACATATTGCTTGGTCGCTTGAAGAATGGCTTTCTACGACGTTAGTGAGAGCAGAGTCCAAAGCAAAACCAATTAAGCCATTTTAATTAGAGTATGATAATGAATTCACTGGGGGCAAGGCTTTAAGCAATATGAGAAAGGAGTGTGGGAAGGTTAATTTTGACGGATCGTGAATTCAAATTCAATTTTTGTGGATAGAATAAAAAATAACAAAATCATTTAGGGGGGAAATTAACTTTGAAATAAATATTTAAATAATCTGAAATAATATAAGAAAATTGTCAAATAATACTTTTTAATATAAATTATTACAACAAAAAAAAAAAAATGATTTCTTGAGTTGAGTTTTATACAATATGGCTTCATCTTGATCATGTTGTAATCTAATTGAAAATTGAGTAGTTAGAATCAATTGAATTGAATAATTAGTTCAAATCGTAAATTTCAAGATTCATGTCATTCTAGTTATGATTTTATTATACAATATATGGAAATGGATAAATTAAATTGTCATGTGCTCGACGTGAATAGAATAGTATGAAATGAGTCGTATATCATAAGGATTAAGGTTTAGATTTTATTCCAATATCATTTACGTAAGTTGCACTCTAGGAGGTCAAAGTGACTTTCCAATGTTTGATTAGTGGGTACGGTGTTATCTCACAGATATTGAGACTTGTGGTTTCGTACCCAACTTCAGATGATGATAATAAATTAGAGGCCATCTCACTGTTCTATATTTTATATGCTAGTTTGGGGCATGAGCTTTACATAAATCATGGTTTTTGCTTCTTTAGCTCCAATAGTTTAGACCACCTTTTATCTATGGAAGCCGTATTTGGCCCTGCAACATCTGCACAATAATCTATTTTTCAGCACTTTCCCTTAATCATTGAGGTTGTCTTGCGGATCATAAAGCGCACTAATCATACTCACATTGCACCTCAGTTTTCTCGCACAATTCCGAGCAAGTGTCCTGCAAAAATAAATGCATATAAACCTTTGAATAACATTTGGAAATAAATTAGATGATAAATCATGATCTGCCTTGCATTTCATACTTTTGCTGAGGTTGCCAATCGAATGGCATCTTGTACTAGAGAATCAAGATCAGCTTCATATCCTGGTTTAACATATATCACCTGTATGTATAAATGAAAATGTTAGATTTACCCCTTTTTCTTTGGATAAGTACAAAATTTCCCCAATAATTCAATAGTTTAATAATGATATGATTCAGCTGAGAATAATTTTGACATTGAAAGGTTGAATTGAGACCTCGAGGGAAAAACATTTTTTTGAAGGAATCTAAGAATTTGTGTACTTATCTCTTTTTGAAAATGACATCAAAATCCTTGGAAAAGAGGAAATTCAAACTTTAACTAGTGGTAAGATTTAGAAACTTAATGAAGGGTCGCCGCCGATTTCAGGTAGTTGTATTTTGCAATTATCCTTGCTTGCTAAGAGAACCCACACGTTAAATTGTGTGTTGATCTGTAAAATTTTAACAGGGAGGAAATGTCATACAATACGAACTAAAAATCAAAATCGTCAGAAATTTGGACTGACCAATGAAATATATAATTTCCCAGTTTGTTCATAAAAGTTGGGAATGTAGGTAGTGCTAGTAATTAATCATGCCGAGCCAATTTCTCAAAAATTCAGAATTCAACTCAATTTTTAACTCATTAAATCAGACTAGTGAGTTAGACGAACAAAATATGGATTAAGTATTTTTACTCATCTAATAAATGACCAGATTAAACTAATGATTATATGATGCTCAATATGTTTGACTCATAAGCTTGATTGATATATGCTTTATGTTTTTATAAGTATACATTTATATTTTTACGATTACAAAATATAATGCATGGAAATTTCTAACATTCACATCTATACGAGGAGATTCGTAACCTTCATTCTTTGGACGAAAAAGATCATACTAATAATTTAATAATAATAAAATAATAAAGAATATTTAAATAATTTTAATAAAAATTAATTTAAAATAAAAAATACAATGACCTTATCAGAATTTTAGTGAAATTAAGTGAACATTTCCCTTAATTTTAAAATATACACAAACTTCCTTTAAAATATAAAATAATATTATATTTAAACCTAAATTTCAACTTTTCTTTAATAAATGATAATTATAGATTTAAATCAAACAATATATATCCATATGAGATAGTTTGAGTATTTTGTGACCAAAAAATGCTTTCATTAAGTTCAAATAGCTTAAAAAATATGACTAATGAAAAAAAATCAATTTTAATACAACCATCATAAATTTTTAGTTATTTGAATTTAATTATAGCATAGCTTTGATGTCAAAATACTGATTTAAATCTATACTCATCTTTTCGCATCATTTTATTGAAGGAAAATTTAAATTTATGTTTAAGTTTAACATTATTTTATATTTTAATAAAGGTTTGTATAGGTTTTGAAATTAAAAGAGATATGTATAATTTTACTAAAATTCAAGGGAGGTTAATACATTTTTTTTAATATTTAAGTTAAATCCACTCATCTTTTCTCATTTTTATAGTAAATGACCCCCTTAAATTAAGAAATTAATGGTGGTGAAAAATTTATTATAATACTCTTTATTATGTTATTATCATTAAATTAGTCATAGGATTTTTTTGCATGAAGCCTTATCTGACAATTAGTTGATCATATTAGTAATTATCTAACTCACTTTGTTGTTAGTTAATAATTAATTATATTAGTTAATTTGATTAACTGATAATATTAGTTATTTGAAGAAAGATGTTTAGTAAAATTAATTATTTATTATTAATTGCTTACATGCAAAGAAAATAAGGGCATAGGTGTATTTTATGCTTTATTATATATACATTATATATGTACATAAATTAATCTTATTAATTTTTATTTTCATTAAAAAAATTAAATTCATTAAATTTGCATATTATAATAAATATTTTGTTAAAATATTAATTTTATAATATAAAATTAAATAATAGATATATAAATGATTATTAATTATTTATAAAAATAAATCATTTTAATATATATTGTACATGTATTACTAATAATATACAATGATACAGTGGTTAAGTACTAATATGTGAAAAAGCATAAGTTTAACTTTTCTCATTAACACTTTTAACAAAGTAATAAGTCAAAATATGTGTGTGTTATACATGTATTATTTTTGTATATAAATTAATCTTATTAATTTTTACTTTAAAAAAATTAAAATTAAAATTAATTAATTAATTATATAAAGGTAAATAGTTCAATTCTTCCAACTAGAAATTTTAACAAAATATATAATTTTCAAATTAGTATATTCAAGGCCAATAAATTGATTGAAATGGCTTCAATCAGCTAAGAAACTATTGGAAAGAAAAAAAAAACAGTTTATCAAACGTCTTTCAAATGAAAAAAGGTGAATGTTGCTAACTAATACATACATAGAGGTTTCAGGTTAGTAATCTCCATGCACACACCAAACTTTAACTGACTTTTTTTGGTGAAGTGCTATTATACATCTCATATAAAGAATATAACCAACATCAGACCTCCACTGTTATTTATTTATTTATTTATTGGTGAAATGTTGTTATTTTTGGTGAAATGCTACTATAAATCTCATATAAAGAGCATTACCACCTTTTCATTTGAGAATTTTCAAATGATCGGATAATTAGAATAAAAATTCCGGGGCACGTTAATATCGATATTGTGAAGAGGACCAAGAAATTAATATTAGTAGTTTGTAATGAAAAGATATACCTGTCTGCAGTATGGTGAAGAACAGCTTCTGCATTTTCTAGTGAAGGATGTCACTATTCTTCCATCCACCGATAAGCCAAAGCTAGCATGCTGGAACGTATTACCATAAAAAAAAAATCTAACACCATCAAATTTGAAAATTGATATGATTAATCATGGTAATTGAAAATCCAATAGTATTTTGTTTAAAGAGGAAAAAAAAAACACTGGGAATGAATAATCCCAGAGTTTAAAATCTTAAATTTCTAAATAATTTTAAATTTTGTTTGTTTTGCCAAAATATATTTTCTGCAGAAAAATCTCAATACTTATATATTTTACTTTATGATTAAAAAGATAATGTATAATGTTGTTTTTCATCATACTTTTCACATTTAACATTGAATAGATAGAATATTTTTATTATATTAATTTTTTATAATTATAATTACAAATAGCAGAGATTATTTTTGCAGAAGATCTTTTCTTATGAAATCAATAGACACTTGTGTTTTCATTCAATTTCAAATAAATTGAAGTCCAGCGTTTTTGTAAATTTAAACAAGAGGGATAAGTGAAATATCATCATGAAACAAATTAGAAAGTAATGAAGTATAACGAGGATTGCAAAAGAAGTGGAATATATATAACCTTCTGGATGTTAAGATTAATAAATATTTTTGCATTTTCATGTGTTTTATCTTCAACTTCAACCAAATCCATTAACTGAAGGTCTTGCAAAGACACCAGATAATCACAACTCCAATCTCCATGCCATCTTCCATTACTTGTTGATATTGTGATCAGACGCCGAGACGACCGACATTTAGTCTTCTCAATCTGCTTTTTCAAGTTAAAAGCAAAATGGGCAATTACGATCTTTCGAATTCATGAGATTTAATGTAATTATAGTTTCATTATTTTTATTTTTATAAATATATATTAATTTTCCTTTTCCTTATGCACAAGTGGATGAAGGGTGCGTACATTTGAAGATCAGAAAGATTATGAATTTTTTCTAGCAGGGCCAAAAATTTAAATCGTAAACAAATCGAGGCAAATTAAACATTTTTTTTTTTGTGAATTTGAACTTTATAAAAATAAAATAAATTTAAGCTCAAATTTGTTGAACTTGGAAAATCTATTCTTCAACTTAATTATTATACAAATCAAATGAAGCATAAATGAGTTCTAATATATTTAATAGTTATTTTTAGTGTGTAACGATAGTCTTCCTTTTCTTATTTTTCTAAGATGAGTTATTTTCTTTTATTTCTTTTCTTCAAAAAGAAGAGAACACAATTATACTTAAAATGTGTTTGATAATACTAAAGCATTTAATCCAAAGATTTAGGTGTTAAATCTATTAAGTACTAGATTTATTATGCTTAACTAATTTCTTATTTTGAGTACTGCATTGGCATAATGATTTGAAAATTTTACTACAAAAAATTCTTTTAAATTTTACTTCAAAAAATCCTCAAATAATGTGATATATGTTTAATAATGTTTAATTATTATCTTGAATAATTTTTAATTATTATCTTAAAAATAAAGATATCATTGAATATATATATTCAACAAAATCTCATTAAAATAGAAGAAGCTAAATGTAGTGAGGTAATTCAACAATTTTTTTAATTTAATATTCAACCTTATCAAAGAAATAAAATTTAATTTTAAAGTTAAATCTATTCTACAGCATTGAATTGATATTTTCAAATATATTTTTATTTATTATATTATCTCTCATATTGATTTTATTTTTAGAGGGGACTAAACAAGCAAAATAATTTTTAATATATCAAAATGCATATATATTTTTAAAAAAATTAAAAAATTTAAGGGCCATGATATCCTGCCCCTCCTTATACTAATTTCCTTTATCCTTTATTTTAAGTATATAACCATCTTAAAGAAGAGGTGTGAGTGCAATTAAATTAAATTTGAATAGATATGAGTATAATTTACCTAAACAAAAATTAATTTTTAATATATACATACGCTCACAAAAATATTTAGCCTTCAAACCGGGATATAAACATAATAGTCCAGATGTTGATAAAAAATTTTAGGAGCAGAATAATTCATGCATAAATTTTCACTTGTAATTACACGATGATAATATGAAATTTTTGAAAAATTTTTTTAGAAGACTCAGGTCAGCTCCCTCACTGTATATGGGGAGCAACAAATGACCCTCACAAAAGATGGACATTAAGATTCTCCAAGGATTTAACTTATATGTCAGCCCGCATGATTTAAACGTTGCAAGTTGCAACCATATTCTGCTGATCTCAAGGACACGTGTTATAATAGAAATACATAAGTATTTATTGTATGGAGAGGGAGGTCATATGCTCACTGCACACCAAAATTCTAGATTTTAGTTTACAAATACAATAATACAGGTGACATTACTGTTTTATTAGTATGCACATCACAGTTTTATGGAATTAGTCCTTGCAATAGCTATATTTTCTTGTATTTTTAAGTAATTTTTAAATTCATTTGTTTTATTGAAAAATATTTTTTACAAAAAAATATTATTTATATATATATTAATAAAAGAGTAACAAACTACTTATATTTATAATTAAAATAAAATAATATCTAAAGTTATATTAATAAATAAAAGTAAATTCTTTTTAAAAAAATACTTTTTTCATACTCTTTTTATTTAATATTAAATAAAAAAAGTATTTTTATTTTAAAGTTTAAATAATTATACTTAAAAAAAAACATTTTCGTTGAAACCAAAAAAAAAAAAAAAAGCTATAGAATGATGTTACAAACCGACCAAAACGAAATTTCGGAATGAATTCAAGCGTACGAAGTAAAATAAGGAATGATAGTGGCTACCAGAGGAGACTGGTCCTTTCTTTCGGTAGAAGCGCTGACATTGGAAGTCTGTGTCTGAGACGGCACCTTGAGGCTTCTGGCTTTGGCTGCATCAGTGTGGTAATAGCTTGGAGTGTATATTGGGTTGAAGCTCCTTGCTGATGCCAAATTTCCAGCTTTCGCCATATCTTTTTCCTTACAGTCGACAGGACTGACTTGAATGCCTTTCTAACGTATTTTGGAAAGAGAGATAGGATATCTGTATTTTAAGGTAACCTTATCTCTTTTTGTGTGATTGGCGTTTGTGCTTTGTGTACGAAGGGAGCTTACCAAGGGACATCTGAGACCATACGGTACAAACCCAATGAATACCATTATACTTCAGGAGTAAAATAATAGTACCTTATTCTATTATCTTACTCCAGGAGAGAGAAACAAAGAGAAGGGAATGGGGTGGACTCCACCCCCATTGCATTCTCTCTATGTTTCTCTCTGGAATAAGACACTGTTACCTTACTCTTGAAATATATTAGAATTTCTCTTGAATAATGATTTATTCATTTAAAAGATTTTACATATTTTTATAGAATTTTTAATTTTTTCAAGGGTTTTCGAATTTTACCCATAATAAATAAATAATAAATTTTAATTTTAACAATTAAAGTTACATAAAACAATTTTGTAGAAGATTTTTCAATTTTATATAAAAATTGTAGTTTTTAATGAAGTTTTCAAAAATATATAAAAAATTATAAAAGTATTAAAATTATTAAAATGGATTAATTCAACTTTATTAAACTAATTTAACAAGTAAAAATTATACATCGAACCAGTCTCAAATCATATTATTTTTTCTCCAAATTGGATTAGGCTGAGTTACCGTAGTATTAATCTTAGTTCCAATTTCAAATCAACTTTCATCAAATTATTTTAGATGAGTTTTACAACCTACTATACTTTATTATTATTGTTGTTGTTATTGTTTGATATAAAAATAAGAAATTATACATTTAATTATAATTTGCGAAAATATATATAAATTTGAATTTTGATCATGCTTTGATATTGTATTCCACACAGTTTCAACAAAACTCATTGGGGAGTTATTGCTTTTATCCATGGCAATTACACCAAACTCACAGAGATAAAAGAAGAAGAAGTATACTCTTAATTTTTCTTTCTAGAAAAATGGTTGATTTGTTTAACTCTAAAATAAAAACTAATTGATAAAATCTTTAAAAAGAGGTAGTTATCTCCACATAATTAGTTATTAAAAAAATTAACTTTATCTATTAGTTATTAAAAATAAAAATTAACTTTATTTCCTTTTTTATTTATTTATTTTTAAAATTTTAAAAATATGATGACATGGGTCTCCCATTATAGGTGCCCACGTCCATCATCTCCTACTCATACATAATGGGATGAGTCACGTGTAATCTTTCATCTCTCTTTGAGTTTTCATACTCAGTGTATTATCAAAATTTCATGGACATGACATCATCATCTTGGGTGTCATTGTACTAGAAACCCTTTCACAGGATCAGCACAAAAATAACCTTATCTTTTGTATTCATATAATGCCTTAGATGCCCTAGATTTACCCATATACACTTTACATTAGCAAATCTAATCCCTCATGATCTTCACTGTAAACTCAAATTGCCATTCACGTATGCCATAGTATCTACGCTTATGATGTTACTAAAAATAACTTCATAACGGACATGTCTCAGACACTAGTATAATTATTTATATACCGAAAATTTTTCCTTTTGCCCACTTATTACTTTGATTTGAAATAGTTACTTTCCTAGCATTGCACCTTTTAGATTGTACATATATTATGATCATAGGATGTATATTAAGGTAGCTAACATTGCATCATTTCTCCATGATATCGTCAAAGTCAAAGGGTATCTATGAAAAAGAATCTTCTTTTTCTAGAACTTATATAGCAATAAACTAGAAATTTTTCACTTGCTTCCCTTTTTACGGTATTTTACACATGCAATATGAATCGCATACTATGGTGTTTCCCTCATATCACAAGGGCGCATGTCAATTTTATTATTAACACCATACAAACTTCAGTTCAGGCACACACAGTACCTAATCCGATTTCTTACAAATCACTTAACTCCTTTAGACATCAATATTTAGAGAATATGCTGTCTAACTACAAGTATTGTGGAAAGTGGGGAATCCACAACTTGATCCATATGTATGTTTTGGATCTCATCCTAACTTTATCTTTTCTTTTGTTGATATAACATGTTTCATTTTGTGTTTCTTCTCTACCAAAACAACATCCCTTTGTTTTATTAGTGAACACAAATGTCTCATCTCTACTCTTCCTCATGAGCGTTAGAGGCAATTGTTCATGTGAGAAAACTAACTTTATCAACCTACATGACATACTAATCATTGTACAATCATACTTATAATAATTATAATGGTATAAAGCATACTTAATTTATTCAATTTGGAAACATTTGATTACATTCTACACATACCAAGAGATTTTACATGCTCAATATACATATCTGTAGGTATTAACTTAGTAAAAGGATCTGTTATCATCTTTTATATAGGAATGTATTGAATAGTGACCTTTTTTTGCACTATGGCATCTCTTAAAAAATGGCTACCTGACTATCACAGTGTATCAGGATAGGGTTTAGATTTTTACCATAAATCCCCAAATGTTCCATAAATCTCTACAACCATATAGCCTTTTATATTACTGCAGAACATGCTATGAACTTTGGTTCCATTGTTGACAATGCAATGCATGTTTGTCTCTTGATATACCATGATATGGCACCATTGTTTAGCAAGAATGAGTAACCTAAAGTGGATTTTTGCTTATTTAGATCTCCTGCCTAATCCACATCGGAGTATCCCATTAAGTATGAATTACTTCCTTGATAGCATAGTGTATATTCAACTGGAACTTTCAAATATCTTAAGATCCTTTTAACAGCTTTCCAATGTTTCTATTCGGGGTTTGACTGGTATCTACTTACAAGTTCAACCGCATGGCAAATATCCAATTTAACATACATCATTGCATACATCAAATTACCAACTGCACTAGAATAAAGGACTTTTTTCATTAATTTTTTTTAGATTCATCTCAAGGACACATCTCTTGACTTAATGGTTCACTCTTATTTACAAGGATTTCCATAGATTTGCAATCTTTCATGTTGAATTTCTCAAGAATTTTTCTTATGTAGTTCTCTTGTGAAAGAGAAATAAGTTTCCTGGAGTAATCCCTAAAGATCTTAACTCCAAGAATGTAATCTACCTCACCTATGTCTTTCATTTCAAAATTCGAGGATAACCATTCCTTAATAATCATAATTGAATTCAGATTATTCTTAATTAATAGTATATCATCCATGTAAAAGGATAATGTTACAAGATTATCATCAAATCGCTTGATGTAAACATAATGGTTTTCCTCAATCATTTGTTATCGCTCTATGAAACCTCAAATACCATTATTTGGATGATTGCTTAAGTCTATAAATAGACTTTTAGAGTTTAGAAACTTTCTTCTCTTCTTCTTTTTGTATAAAACCTACTAATTGTTCTATGTAAATTTCTTCATCCAGTTTACCATTTAGAAATGCAATTTTAACATCCATTTGATGTAATTTTAAATTTAAACTTGCCATTATTGGTAGGATTAATCTAATTGAGTTAAAATGCACAATAGGTGAGAATGTATCCTTATAATCTATCCCTTCCTATTGCATGTACCCTTTTGCAACTAACCAAGCTTTGTATCTCTCAATTGACCCATTTGTTTTTTTTTTTAATTTTGAGAATCCATTTGTTCCTAATTGCCTTTTGACTAAATGGTAGGTCAACTAGCTCCTAAACGTAGTTAATTTTCATTAAGTTTATTTCTTCCTTTATTGCTTTCTTTGAATGTTTCTTAGCAGGACAAGATAGAGCCTCTTGCATTGTTTTAGGCTTTTCATCATCTTGAGGAGTAATCATAAGAGTTAATCCCTCAATTAGAAAATGTTTTTTGGGTACACTCTATCTTTTGCTCTTTTGCTGTGAGGTGCCTTGTACTAAATCATTTCTAAATATGAGATTCTCATTCAATCTCTCAGAGCTCTCACACGGATTGGTAGGTACTCTTTGAGAGCTCCCACTTGGATGCATTGAATAAGTTTCTACATTATCCTCTTGATCTTGTATCTCATAAAAGGATACATTACAATCGATCTTTTCCCTGCTAGGAAACTCAATTTCTATAAATGTGGCATCCTTTGATTCAATTTCAATTACTGTTCCATCTTCATTTCACCAATGAAAATATCACCCTTTGAATGCTCTGAGTATCTTATAAAGATATATTTCTTCTCTCTTAGACCTAACTTTTCATATCTATAGGAAGTATCATAGATATATGCAGCTAACCCCCATGGTCTAAGAATGCTTAAATCTAGTTTGCATTTTGTCCATAATTCATAGGGTGTGGATATGATCGACTTTAAGGGCAAACAATTAAGTATAAAGGCGATTGTTAATAAGGCATCTCCCCAATATGAAAATGGTAGATTAACCTATGCTATTATTGATTTAATCATGTCTAATAATGTTCTATTTCTCCTTTCGACTACTCTATTTTGTTGTGGAGTACCAGAGATTGTTAATTGTCTAATTATCCTTTATTTCTCATAGAACTCTTTAAATTAATTAGATAAATATTCATGCCCACAATCGGTCCTAAGAGTTTTAATTTTCCTATCCATTTGATTTTCAACTTCATATATGTATCGTCTGAAGCATTGTAATGCTTCTAATTTATGTGAAATTAAATAGACGTAACTATATTATAAGTAATCATTAATGAAAGTGATGAAATACCAAGCTCTGTGTTTTGCCCTCACACTTATAGGACCACATATATCAGAATGAATTAATTGCAATGGAGTTTCTGCCTTAGTCCCGTTTCTAAACAATTTTCTAGTTGCTTTACCAGTTAAATAATGTTCACATAAGGACATTTTCAATTTTGAAATTAGACTTAACAATCCTTCCTTTGCTAGTTTAATCATTTTATTTTGATTTATGTGTCCTAGTCTAGCATGCCAAATATCCATATTAACATTTAAATTAGAAGTAAAAGTGGCAAAGCAATTGTAAGCATAGTTGTCATTAACAATATCTAAGATGATAAGTCCATTCGAAATAAATCCAGAACCATAATACCTATTGTCTTTTGAAATTTTAGTAATGTTGTCATGACGGTTAATACAAAAACCAAGTTGTAGTAAGGAACAAACAGAAACTAAATTCCACAGGATGTCAAGTGCATAAAGTACATCATGAAGGATCAAGGTTGCTTTACCACACAAATCTAATTTGCAAGTTCTGACGCCTTTAACCTCAATCCTGGCATTATTCCTAACATATAGTCATTTGCTTTAATTTGACAACCGATGGTGTTCACTATAGGGTGGTCTATGGCACTTGAATCCAAAATTTATAATGGATGAGATTTTGTTAGAAAAACAAAACTATAAACATATGAAAAATATATAAATTGAGCATCCAATAATACCTTATTTTGATCATTTTGCTAAGTATAATTACGAGCAAAATGACCCATTTTCTAGCAAGTATAACACTTGACCTTTTTGAGGTTAAAATTATTTCTGCCACCTTTTCCTTTCCTCTTCTTGAAGCTTGCCTTTTTTTAAATTTGAGCCAAGCTTCTTATTCTGGTTTTGGAACTTTTTGTTTCTTTTAGATTTGGGCTTAAAATTGGAGGGTCCAACTCCTTCTGTTACATACATTTGTCCAGAAGATTTATAAGCCTCTAGGTGTTCATCTTCAAGTTCCAAATGTCTTGTCATATCATTAAACGTAATAATGCTTTCATTGTAAGTCAAATAAACTTTCATATGTTCCTAGCTTACAGGAAGTGACCTAATCATAGCCTGTACTTGTTGCTCATTAGAAAGTTCATGCCCAACAGTTTTCAGCTCATAAATCATATTTAACATTTCACGTAAATATTGTTTTATTAGCGTATTAGGTCAGAGTTTGTAAATGTCAAGCTTAATTGTGAGTCTTCTTACTTTTGTGGCAAAAGTACCACCATATTTTTCTTTAAGGGCAATCCACATACCCTGGCCACTTGGGTATTTCTCATACTCACACATGAGGTCATCTACCATTACACTTAAAAGTGTAATATGAGCAATGATATTCTTTCTCTTCCAAATAGCATATGCCTCAGCATCTCTTCTATGCTAGGTGTAATGTCTTGAATTTTTAATTCTATCATTTGAATCTCTAAATTCTGAGGCTATAGAAACGAAGAGCACGTTTGAATTAGCTTGGTGGGTGAATCTTAAGTTGAAAGGAATTAAGTGTAAGTGTAATCGAAATTTTGAAAAAAAAAAGGATAGTAGGAAAAGAATTAATTTTCATAAACAATATAGATGATCAGAGGAGGTTAGAAAATCCTAAAAAGGGGAGTTATCTAAGTTTAACAGTGTAAGAAATTTTAAACAGACAGAAACCCTATGGACCAAATTGCAAAAGTACAAAATCGGGTGTGGTTAAAGTGTAAATAACCAAGAATTTGGGGTGTAATATGTGATTTTATTTAGTGTGACCAATAGACACATGACAAGTGTCATTATTAGAAAAAAATGGCAAGAATAGCCTTACTAATTGGTGAAAAAGGACTAAAATACCCTTGAAATTTTAAAATATGACTAAAATACCCTTGAAACTTCATGAAAACTCTTTCTTCTTCTCCATTTCACCTTGTAGCCGTGGATACCTCCATGAAAACAAGCTTGGACGTGCAAGAGAGAGAAGGAAGAGAGAAAAATTTTCTTTTGGCTTTTTCACCCAAAAATAGTGAGAATTAGGCTTAGGTGTAGAAGAGAAAATTGCTCCTCTCATCAAGCTGTATCTATTGGTGTGTTTAGATTGAAGAAAACTCAAGTTTGATCAAGTTTGGTGAGCTCTAAGTGAGGATTTTCAAGTTGCACCAAGAGGTAAAAATGTTCTCCTCTAAAAGCTCTTTAATGTACTCTTTTTAGTTTCTTGAAATTTTGATGTTGGTGTGGTCAAAGGTGGTTGACCATGGAGTTTTGGATGATTTGAACATGTCTAATGGTGTTTTGGATGTTGTTATGTTGATCTATGACTTTGGTTTGGTATTAAAACAACAAGAAACCATGATGTACACACTAGGGTTTTAGAGGCATAATGGTGCATGTATGGATTTGGCATGATTTGTTTGGAATTTGGCTAAATTGATGAAATTAGAATGATTCTTATGAATTATGAAGCCTATGGAAGATGAAATTTTGAATTATGAAAGTGTGTGTGAAACTTCCCTTTTGAGAAGCCAAAACCGTGAATATGGAAAAAAAGGAGGGAAGGAGTTTTAACCATTCAAATTGTGTTTTTGGAAGACTAGAATAATGTATTGCAATGAAATTTAGGAGATATTGGAATGTACATTAAAATTTAGGTCACTTCCTTCATGGTTTAGTGTATGTGGAGGAAGTGAAGAATACATGAAGTTTAAGAAAAATGATGATGTTCTAATAAGAATTATAATGTGTATTTATGTAGACTAAGAAGTGACAAGTTAGGAAGGCAAGGGGACTTGTAAAGAAGTTTTTAAGTGAGGGCAAAGGAAACATCACTATTGGAAGCTTTTAAAAGGTAGCTAACTTTATCCTTAAGCTCTGTTTTTCATTTATGTGTTTTCTATATTTTATGCCATTGTATGGATTGTGTATAAAACTGTTGTATATGGTACTTATGGCCCGAGTACCCCGGGAAGACAGTGAGATTACTGTGTGTGAGGCCTATGGCCTAAGTACCCCGGGAAGATAGTGAAATTGCTGTATATGAGGCCTAGGTACGACTATCTGTGATGGCCATCTTGATATCTTTATGAGTCCTTGAATGGGCTTGATGATTGCTATGTGTGATGCACATTTCTTACAATGGTATGAAATGAGATGATAAATGATTAATTAATTTTGAAATGTATGTTTTATTTGCTTAAGGATCTGGAATGACTTGATATGTTTTTATGGTAATAGCTAGCTACTGGGAAACTTTGTTTCTTATGTTTTTGTATTGTTACTAACCATTCCAGGTGATGCTTCTAAAGGCTCTCTTGACAAAGGAGAATAATGTTTTGAAGTTGTATTAAAAATGTTTATATAGTTTGTGATGTTAGTATGTGATGAATATATGTTTTGTAAGTTGAAATTTTTGTATAACTATATGACCCTTAACTATATTATATGAAACATATGGATTTGATGTATTGTGAGTTGGTTTGAAGTAGAAGGTAACTTAGTATGCAATATGTGTGAAATTGGAAATGACCAAATGAATAGTAAATGACCGAATGAACAGTAAATTCGTAGGCAGTAAGAGGAGTATGTTTGTAGGGACTTTTGGTTAAGTTTTGATGTTCTAAAAATTATGATAAAATTCATGAGTGAACTTAATTTATTTATCATCCTCCGTGCCAAAATTCACCTTAAAATAAGCTCTTATACTATGTGAATTTATTACATGTTTTAGTCTCCCCTGTTACCGTCACAGTGCAGAGCACTAATTGTATCTCAGATATCAGAAGCAGTAAATGGATGATTTTTGATCTGAAAATTTTATGGAAAGTATATAACATGTTAATAAAGTCTCATACCAAATTTGAGATTATTCGGAGTTGATTTACCCCCTTAAATAATGGTTTACTTTTACAGTTGTGAATTCTGGACAGCACTGGGACAGATACACTTTTCTGTGAGTTTTGAAAGGCCTAATGATGTCTAAATAGTGTCAAATTTTTACATGATGAATTTAACACGTGACAGGTTCATAGGATCCAATTTCATGATTTTTGGAGTTTTGCAAAGTAGTTTTTCATATTTTTGAAGTTGGTCCAGTAATTCTGGAAATGAGCAGAAAATTTCTAAAACTCAGAATCTGTAATATTTTGTTTTACAGAATCATAATTTAGCCACAGAAAGACCTAATTGTGTAACAATTACCTATTTAATGAGGATTAAGGTGTTAATAAGTAAGGGATTTAGACTAGGAATTTCCATGCTTAGGTTCTTTCATGACATTGGTTAATGGTTCAAGAGCATCTTGCTTTTCTACAATATAAGATATTTTTCAATGCCATTATCCCAATTGTCTCCATTTAATTTCTCACCTTTGTTAAGTTCAGTAATAATATTCTTGCTAGCCATTCTACTAAAACATAACATATGAACATTTCTTAAGAGTATACAATATCACTTATTTGCACAACTCTAGTATAAAATAGTGGTGACACTATTAAGTTTATGATGAAGAGTTTACATTTGTCATACCCCCATCACATGTATTCTAAATAATATCATCATTTTTCTATTTTTTTTATGCAAATATCATCCTTATAACTCTTAGAAAACTCATAATGTAAGAGCTCCCACTTAATTAAAGTATTCCATAGGATAAATATATATATAAATAAATTATGCATTCATCAAACAAATAAGTTCAAAAAAATGTGCAATAATAAAAAGAAATTAATACAAGCAAAAATTACATGCAAAAAGTTTCATAAATTAGACAACTACTTTTCCCGTTTGAGCTTTCTAATAGAAATTTAAAGTCTTTATTTCTATGAAAGGTTTGAAGAATTTAGGTGGATTGTTAGAATGAACTAGTCCAAACTCAGATTTATTCATTACTTTAATTGGACCCTTCAAATGCATTCCCTTTTTTAATGCACTGTGTCCAAAGCACCTTGCACTTTCCATATTTAGGAGTTGAGACATTAGAATCGTCTTACTCCAATTTGATTTGACATGGCAGATTTCCTAAAGTTTTAATTCTTTCATGCATTTTTCTAATGTAATGAATTTCACATCTTTTAGCCTTCTATCTCTGCACAGCCATAGTTTCTTTTTTATTAGGCCCCAAAAATTGTCTAGAACTATGTTCAATAGTTTACGCACCTAAAAGAAATTTGGGAACACTTTTCCTCTATGGTTGAGGTCCGCTTTGAGAGCTTTTATTTCCTTTAGAAAAGATTCCATAGGAAATGTTTTTAGCATATTTCTTTTGTATAATTATTTCATCATTCTCTTAAGGTTCTTCGGGGTGTCCATCTAACCTGATTCTTTAGGGTTTTCACCTATCCATCCTAGGAAGCTATATGGATCATCTTTCTCTAAGAACCATTGTTCCATAACTATAGATAAAAACATAAATTTAATTCAGAGTAAAAAATACTAGTATTGCCACTTTTTTTTTAAATGTCAAAACATGCTCTAAAAATATACAAATTATTACCAATGTGAAGATCTCAAAAAATATATAATTTTTTTTGAATTAAAATGTGTTCCAAAAAACACATGAGGCCTTTTTTTTTGCTATAATAACTGGCCAGGGAGAAAGTACTCTCTTTCCTCTTTCTATTGGTATATCATATGTGACAATTGGCTTCCAAGGTAGTCTATACTTAAAAATATATATATTTTTTTAAATTTATGATATTTGTATCTAAAAATATCATAAACATACAATAATATTATCCAAATGGTCTGACTATTTTTAAAGTGACAGGAGGTCATATGGATAGCCTATATTATATTATATTATATCTTGTGTGTCTCATACATCATATAAGTAAAGCATATACTATCACATAGTGAGCACATATATATATCAATATTATCGCATATATAAAGAAATTAAAATGTCACATAGTATGGCCCCAAAATTCTATTTTCTAATAATAATATTCCTAAACTAACTCCTTAACTTCTCCTTGTGCCACCCTAAGATGCTCTACTGTGAATACAATTTTAAAGTAAAAACCTCGAGTTACATTCGAAGGGAGTGAGATGAGAAAAGAATATACGTCAAAAAATAGAGAAAGGCACAACTTGTAGGTCGCATTTAAAATCTAGCCACAAAAAACCTCAAAAGGCCATACTATGCAACATAATCATGCATCATCTACCACAATTGCTAACAGATATATATATATATATATATATATATATATATATATATATATATATATATATATATGTATGTATGTATGTATGTATGTATGTATGTATGTATGTATGTATGTATGTATGTATGTATGTATGTATGTATATATAAAGCATACCAAAAAAATATAGTATATACTTTGCATAGAATTTAATATCGAGAAACATAGACAACAGAGCAACCTAACTCTAATGCTAATGATGGAAAAATTAGAAATTATACATTTAATTATAATTTCTGGAAATATATATGAACCTAAATTTTGATCATGCTTTGATGTTGTATTCCATGTAGTTTCAACAAAACTCATCGAGGAGTTATTGCTTTTATCTATGGCAATTGCACCAAACTCACAAAGAGAAGAGAAGAAGAAGGATACTCTTAATTTTTCTTTTTAGAGTAAAGGTTGATCTACTTAACTTTAAAAGAAAAACTAATTAATAAAGCCTTTAAAAAGAGGTGGTTATTTCCACACAATCAGTTATCAAAAAAATTGATTTTATTTGTTAGTTATTAAAAATAAAAACTAACTTTATCTCCTTTTATTTATTTATTTTTTTTAAATTAAAAAAAATGATGACATGGGTCACCCATTATGGGTGCCCACGTGCATCATTGTTGTTGTTACATCATTTATTTTTTTTATTATTAATTTCACATTATTAGTTAATTAAAATTAATTATTATTATTGCATAGGCCTAGAATAGTAAAAAAAATATCTAGGTACAATAATTTTTAATATAAAAAACCTCCAATTGGAAGAGTAATTAAAAGTTATGGGACCTAATTCAAAAATATTTTAGTACTAATTAAAATGGATACAAATATTTGATTAACTAAATTCATAACATATATATAGATATATTACTATTTTATTGTACTAATAATAATTTATTAATATAATTAATATTTTTTAATTACAGTAATTATTTTATGTATATTTAGTTATAATAATTATATTGTATAATTATTTTTTATTAATTTTTTCATTTTATGATGATAAATTTAATTTTTCACATAATTTTTATTATTTTTTTAACTTTAATATAATTATTTATTTTGATAAATTTATATAATATATGCTGATAATGTTAAATATATAAATTCATTAATTTTAATATTAAAAATTATTTAATATTACTCATATATATAATTTTAATATATTAAAATTATAATTTTAATACATATATAAACATAAATATAATACTGAATTAATTATTTATTATTATCAAATTAATGAACTAATTTAATAATCTGATAAAATACTTACCGATTTCAATCTTATATTAAATCAAACTAATTAATCCCAATCAAAACTTATTTTCACATTTCTACGAAGCATAAACTGTCTAATAATATTTTGTCACGTGCGTAACAAGGATAACCCGTGGACAATCTTCATTTGTCAGTTGAGGGCTCTTTTACCCAAAGCAATTTTCGGACACTATTCACTGCCAACGGCTTGGATCAAATGTCATACCGTTTTGTATGAAGGGAAACAATATATTGATTTTTTTTCTTAGTTTGGGTTTAGCTTGTAGCCCGCGTTTAGACTAAAATTTTAATTTGATTTAGCATATTTATAAAATTTAAGAGACGTGACCCTTGCTAGTCTGTTTAACCCTAATCAATGAAATTTAAGTAAATTGTTAATGACTTCATATTATAGACTTAGGTACCCAGGTATAAACAAGTTCTCTTTAAAAAAATTAGAATGATAATTTTTTTAAATAAAAAAAAGGCATTAAACGAAATTTCACCTTTAATTTTATAAAATTCTTAATAAGTCAACATAATATTCAATAATTATATTTATTTAAAATTAAAAAAATTAGATGATGTAATGATATAAATTTATCAATCGAATTTCCTTTTTTAAATTTGGAAAGATTCAGGTCAAGTTAAACAAGGAGAAGAACAATTATAATGCAAACTATGTCAAACAATTTAAGAATATCAAATAATGAAAATATAATTATTAAATAAGTTAGCCTAATAGTTTCACAACTCGTTTCTTGAATACTATGACTGGTGTAAAAACACTCGAGATAATGACAACACTTAATTCTTTCAAATGGTTAGCAAATTTAAAACACAAGTATCATCTAAATAACACAAATTTTAATTACTTGTAATATTTTTTAATATGAGAAAAATAAACACTAACATGCTAGGAAATATTAATACTCTCATATTTTAGTGCCTCTTAGGCTTACAAATCAATTTAAATTTTAACCAAAATTTTATATAATGCTTTATATATATATTAATAAGTATCAAATATCAATTCTCTTGCAATTTTTTAACTCGTAGATACTGTTTACATAGTACCAAAATAAGGAATTTAAAAATAGGACAGTATGTGAGTAATTGAAAGAAAAACCTCTTTTTAATGTCTAAATTAATTTCAATCATTACCCAATTTTGATACAATATTCCCAATATATTAAATGATGAAAAATTTCAATTATTTCACAAAAATTTCATGTGGGTATTATTTATATAGAACTAGAAACTTAAAATTGCCACTTGTAGGCTATTTTCATATTGTTGTAGAAAAAAGTTCTTCTTGGTATCTAAATCAATTTCAATTACAATCAAATTTCTATGTAAGATTACTAATATGGTAATAATTAGAAATATTAATTATTTTAATTTTTCTCAGTCAAATTATGGCACAAATAACACCAAACTTTAATATATAGAATCCAGAATTCTATTTTAAGTTGTTATAAATAAAGTCCATACAAATTCACTTTTCATAACTCTAGAATTTTTCAAAAATTTTCAATTCTCTCCACACTTATTCTAGCATTATTTGTAACATTAATATACCTAAAATTGTAATTTTACCAATTTTCAATCCTTGATTCAAATAGTAATAGAAAACACATCATTAACATTCCTTGACAATTTTGTTCTAGTCTCGAAATAATCCTATTGTTATCTCTTAAGAAAGTGCTTAATAAATATTTTCCTACTAATCTTGACACTAAAACACTAACATCATATCTTCATATCATCATTCATAAAATGCCAAAACTAAACCACATAACATCAATCATCCTAGCATCTACAACAACATATATCATCATATTCTTCATTTATCATGAGAAAATTCAAAGAAGCAAGATATAGTTGTCATTCATCTCAAATTCTTGATTCTTTAATCTTTCAAAGTAGAAACTAAACTAAAATGAATTAAGTTTTAGGAATTTTAAAGATAAGTTTCCATAAAATTTAAAAGAAATAGAGGAAACCCTAGGTTATTTTGCAAGAATTTGATAGAACTACTTGGAGAACTTTTTAAGATTTATTGAAGAGTTGAAAGCCTTGGTAAAGAAACCCTAGGAAGTCATGGTTTTGAGCGGGGAAATGAGAAGAAATTTTGATTAAAAAATGACCTAAAAACCTCAAATAAAATTCTAGCCAAGCTTTCTTCATAAGCCATTCATTATATATATATATATATTTAGTGATAATTAGCACATGGAGGCACAACTATTTAGGGCTGATTTTTAAATGATAATTTCTCACAATGCACTAAAATTTGGTCAAATTTAATGCTTAGAAACATTCACTAACAATTGCTTCCAATTTTTTACTTATTTATCTAATTGCCATAAGCTTCTTCTACAAGATTGAGCTCTATTTGAGTTTGATTTTTTTTTTCAATTTCAAAAATCAAATTTGGGCTTAAAAAATTAGATCAAGTTAGCTCAAATAAATCAAGATAATTTATTCCAAATGTAGGCCCAATCTCCAAATTTTTGGGCTACCTAGGCTCCTAATTTCCTGTTAGGCCTTTATATAATTTTTTTCCAAACTTAATATTAAGTTTTTAATTATATTTTGACCAATACTAGTGTTTAATATATTTTCTACAAAAATTTTAGTTAGATGTAGCTCTAGATTGTCTCTATGATTTACTCGAACTTTACCTAATTATCTTACTGGATTTCTGTTCAGGAGATTTCCAATTAAAATTTCTTTCTTGAACTTCCTTATTTTATTTAAGGTATTACAAATTGATTAATAAGCTAAATAAAAAATTAATAGGTTAGGCCTATTTAGTAAATAAATATATTAGACTAATTATTTTTAATAAAAATATAATAGTCACCATTTTTATAAATAAAACACTAAATATTATGCTTATTTTTTTTAATTAAATAAAAAATCTAGACCTTATACGATTGAATCATAAACCACTTATGAATAGCCTAAATTATCTTCTCAAAAAGATTTTAATCCATTAAAAAAGTAAACATAATAAAAGCACGCATTAATATTTTAGAAATTAGAAATTTAATATTTATAAAATGAATAAATATAATATTTATATTCTTATTTTTAAATTTAGTAATTATTATATTTCTTAAAATTCATAATTACTATTAAGGAAAACTTTAAATAACCCTATTCAACTATGGGGTTGTTAAATTTTATCCCTTTGAATTATGAAAACTTGAATTTTACCCCTTATAATTATATAAAACTTGAATTTTACCCACACTATTATTAAGTTAACAGAATCTATTAAAACAACTACCGCTATCATATTTCACTTATCGGTGGTTAAAAACTATCGCTATATTTACTAATTTTTAAAAAAATTTCACTTATTTGTGGTTATGAATCATTGCTACAAATGATAGCATTAGTTTATAATTACCGCTATGTGTTACAATCATTAATTGGTAATGGTAGGAGGTAAAATCCAAGTTTTATATACTTGCAGAGGATAAAATTCAAGTTTCCATAATTTAATATGGTAAAATCTTACAACCTCATATTTTGAAGAGGTTATTTGCAATTTTCCCTTATTATTATTCTTATTTTATTTTCGCTATAATTATTCATCCTTCTTTTCATTTATAATACTAAAATAAATAATAAAAAATTATAATTAAAAAGTAAGTATGTATTTGACATTATTAAAATGAGATTTAACAATTCACTTCAATATTTTTTATTTATTTTAACATTACAAATGACTAGATGGGTGAATATTTATAACAAAATTAAAAACAAGGCATTAATAGTACTGATTATGAAATTTAAAGAATATAATCAGCACTTTTATAAATAAATAATTAAATATTAATTTACCTTTCAACAATTATTTTAAATAATTTAATCCAGTACATTAAAAATGATTTTAACTAATATTGTAGCTGTCAGTATTATGTTAAAGGCTTGGGCTTTCTGATGTATCATGGCATATGCCTGAGCGTGTGTTCTAGCTAGTTCCTTTCTTATGTTCTTTTTTCCTAACACTAATGATTGGTTTGCTAGAGTCATATTCTAACTAAGGCGTATGCTAAGGGTTGCAACATTGCTTCCTTGTTGAGTAGTTAGGCATTCAAATGCTCAATGCCCCAGCTATCCACACTGAAAGTAAGATCCATACTGTCCAAAGTGACTAACATTGCATCGTGGGTGTCGAGGGAGTCTATTAGGTGGTGGAAGAAATGGATCAACTAGATTGAAGATATCAAAATCGCTTCTTGATCTACTATTAGAAAGTCTCCTTGAAAATCCTCTTTAGCTAACTTTATTTCTTCTAGTCTGCTCACTTCTAGTAGACACATATCGGGTGATTACCATTTTCCCAGGGTCTTTATTATTCCATCCTTGCAATTTTGACTTTCTTTTTCTTTCCAAGGTTGTTTCTTGATTTTACCTCGCTTTAGCATGTATCTCTACCTTAATTACTTGATCCAAGGCTTGTTTATACATTGTATTATTAGTGATATCTACTTGATTATAAAATAGTCTCAAAGACCATGCACAAATCGACTTACCCTCACTTTCTCAATAGGCACCCAATGGTCTGTATAGAGGGATAACTGAGTGAATTTGGCATCATGTTGTGCTATTGTCATGGATTCCTAAGTTAATCTTTCAAACTCATAAGCTTTGGCTTCATGAATGCTTAAAGATAGAAACTTATCCATAAACTTTGTTTGAAATTACCACCATGTAATAGGCTCACGAGCAATAATTGTAGGTTCGATATTATGGATATACTAAAAGTTAGCAACATCCTCTAATTGGTAACCTACTAATTCCATCATTATATTTTTATCGTATCTTATTAGTCTACAAGTCCTCTCTATTTAGTCTGTAAATTGGTAGAGGTCCACTTCAGAGAGCATGGAAATTTGATAGATAAGTTATTCATAATAGTATTCTCAACAAATACAAGCTTGTTAAAGATGGAAAGAAGTCCTCTCTTAAGTCTTTAACTCCAAAACAAGTTTATGAAGATCAAATGATGATACAAAAAAGGAAGGAATAGGAAAAAAAGATAAAAAAGAGTGGAGAAAAATGATAAAGATAAAAAGAACAAGAGTGTGAACAGAAAGGAAAAAAGTAATTGTGAAAAAGAAGAAAGAAAATTAGAGTTAAGTGAAAAGAATGAAAACTCTAACAATACAAAGAGTGATTGTGAAGAAGGAAAGAAAGAGAAAGTAGAGTGTAGAATAAAGGGAAGGAATAAAAAAATTAAGTATGTTTGCAAAAACAAGTGTTGTGAGGATTGCCTTAGATGCTTCTAGGCCAATTATTTTATACAAAAAAGCCTATGAAAATAATAACTAATTTGAAGTTTTTTCCTAAATATTGCTGATTTTCTTTTACAGAAACATGAAGATGTATCCTTAAGAGAAAGCTTCAAAGAAGTACTACCTTTGAAGGGAGTAGAACATTAAGTAGATTTTATCCTTGAAAATTCAACTCAAACTTTTGAAGATGCTGTGATTGAAAAACATACCAAGAAGGAAGGATTCTATAAATTATATCCATGTATCATCTAATGTAACTAAGGTAAAAGTTACTTTAGCTTAAAGGTATACTCTTTTCCCTACTTTCCATGATAAATCATTGAATTTTGGGCTTAAGGATTATTTCCATACAAAATTGTTAAGTTTCTAGTGCCTTGAGAATTTGTATGTAGTTAATTGTGATAGTGCTACCTCTTCACATGATTTTTTTATTTCTTTATAGGTTGAGTTTGTTTCTAATGTTGATGTTTGTGAAAAAATGGTCTTTAGAGAAATTTTGTGTGAAAGAAATGAATTTTTTGTGCCTAAAAGTTCCATAAGTGATTTGTTTGTTGGAGAAACTTACGATTATGATTTGATTATACATTCTGGGGCTAAGAAAATTCTAAGGGATTTGCATAATAAGTTGCCTAATTCTATTATGTTTTCTAGAAGCTCCCTCATCAGAATAGTTAATTTAATAAAAAAATTTGGATTTAAAAAGACTTTAGATAATATGGTTGATGTGTTGCATGATCCTTATGTGTTTTCTAAGGAGGCTTGTTCCTTATTTGATGTCATTTGAGCTCATTTTTTAGGCTTGTTCCTTATTTGATGTCATTCAAGCCTATTTTGCTACTGTGGTAGAGTTATATCATTATGCAACCTTGGAAGATATGGTATAGAGATTGCACACTTGGTTATGAAAGTAGAAAGGCAACTCAAAGGGAGGAACTCATTTAAATATAATTTACAAGCTTTCCATGGAAGTCTTGGGACAAGAAGAATGACAAATAGGAAGAAAGGGGGAGCAAATTCAAATCTAGTTTCTCTTCAAAATCAAAAGATGAGTCTTCTAAAGGTAAAAATAAAGTTAAGGAAATAAAAAATATTCCAACATCAAGCACTTCAAATATTTGGGAAGAGAACATATTGCTAGTAGTTATCCAAATAGAAGGCTTATGGTGATCAAAGATAATGGGGAATGGGATTCTGCAAGTGAAAAAGAATAACCTACTTCATTCAATTAAGATAGTATGAATAGTTAATGCATTCAGACTTACTCATGATGCAAGAGAACTAATTGGACTATTTTGAAAACAGGCAGAGGATAAAAGGAACTTGACCTTAACTACAACCTGCTAGTAGAACCAAAGCTATCAAGCAAAGCGTGACCCTAGTCGTGACCTGCTGGTAGAACCAATACTATAAAATTTATTTCTTAACCTAAGAACAAAGGGAAGCTCTCACAATGGAGACACACTCAAATTTTATTAATCATCCAAGTCTACTAGGTATAAGGAACAAGCCTCCTTATATAACTTTCTAAAACCCTAATTTAGAATGGACTCTAATTAGCCCAAATCTAATTCAGGAACTTAAATCCAATAAAAGACCTTCTAAATGACTCTAAATAAACATAGTAAAATTCTCACAGTAACATGGTAAATATTTTAAAGTAAAAATGGGTTTAAACACATTTATACTAAACTAAAGCTCAAAATACTCCAAAATGACCCAATACATCAAATATGAAAAACAAAAACTATCTGAAGAAATTCAACCCATAAATACCAATGAAAATTCAAATAAAAATAGAAAATTAGGCTTATTCATTATCCAATCATGTTTAAACAAAATATAGCCCAATAAACTAAATAATTATAATAAACTAAACAATTATAGCCTACAAGTGCATCTCGATCATACGAATTGGGCTCTCCAAATTGAAGTCTTCAAGTTAGGCTCAAAGCATCCTCAAGTTGTAAGAAAGTAACCCATCTTAGTGTAGCCTCCATTCTAGGTTAATCTTCCTTTCCTTTGATCTCCATAATTAGGCCTTGCAAAGCTTACTTCATCCTCTTAGTCTTGGCTCTAGTCATGGGACCTCCAATTCCATGTAAAAGATCTTTAGATTAGCTAGTTGGATCTCTATCATTCCTTCCCCCTTGGAAAGGATTCATCCTCAAATCAAACCTATCACCTACATCAAACAAAGATAAATCAGTAACATTAAATGTAGCACTTACATTCCCATGTTCACTCCATAAATCTAGCTTGTAAGCATTATCATTTATTCTTTCTAGAACTTGAAATGGCCTATCTCCTCTAAGTTGTAGCTTAGATTTTCTTTGTATAGGGAATGTCTCTCTCCACATATGAACCCAAACCCAAACCCAATCTCTAGGTTTAAAAACAACTTTGGTGTGCCCTTCATTGGCTTGCTTTGAGTATTGCTCATTCTTTTTTTCAATGTTGGCTCGAACTCTTGCATGCAACTCCCTTACAAAATTTGCTTTATGCTTACCATCCAAATTAGTATGTTCATTAGTAGGTAAAGGAAAGATATCCAATGAAGTCAAGGAATTAAAACCATACACAACTTCAAATAGAGAATAAGAAGTAGTAGAATGAATAGTTCTATTATAAGCAAACTCAACATATGGCAAATATTTCTTCCAATTTTTTAGATTTTTTTAAATGATAGCACGCAGCAAAGTAGTAAGTGTCCTATTAACTACTTCAATTTGTCCATCCATCTGAGGATGTGCAATAGTAGAAAATAAGAGTTTAGTTCCTAGCTTACCCCACAAAGTACGCTAAAAGTGACTTAGAAGCTTAACATCTCTATCACTTACTATTATTCTAGGCAAACCATGCAAATGTACTACTTTTTTAAAGAACAAATTAGCAGTATGTGTGGCATTATTAGTTTTAGAACATGTAATGAAATGTGCCATTTTGCTAAAACTATCAACAACAACAAATATGCTATCTTTTCCACCTTGAGTTGTAGGCAATCCTAGCAAAAAATCCATGGAAATATCAATCTAAGGTTGATTAAGTACAGGTAAAGGTGTATAGAAACCATGAGGCTTGACTTTAGATTTTACTTGTTTGCATGTTATGCACTTGTCATAAATAAACTGCACATCATGCTTCATGTTAGGCTAATAAAAATGCTCAAACAAAATTTCTAAAGTCTTTTGCACACCAAAATGTCCCATCAACCCACCACCATTAGTTTTTCTAACTAGCATCTCACGCAAGGAACATATAGGCACATACAATTTATTTATTTTTAAACAAGAATCCATTATGACTATAATAGTCCCCACAAGCATGCTTAGAACAAGAATTCCACACTTGGCCAAAATCAGAATCAATGACATACAAGTCCTTAATATGTTCAAAACCAAGTAATTTAGTTTGTAAAGAAGTAAGCAATGCATACCTCCTGGACAATGCATTAGCCATAATGTTTTCTTTACCACTCTTGTGTTTGATTACATAAGGAAACATTTCAATGTATTCCAACCACTTGGCATGTCTCTTTTGAAGCTTACCTTGGGATTTTAGAAACTTCAAGCTTTAATGATCTAAATGAATAATGAACTCCCTTGGCCACAAGTAATGTTACCACGTTTGCAATGTTCTCACCAATGCGTACAGCTCTTTGTCATAAGTAGAATAATTCAATGTTGTTCCACTAAGTTTTTCACTAAAATATGCAATTGGTTTGGAGTCCTGCATCAGTACAGCTCCAATCCCAACACCAGAAGCATCACATTCAACTTCAAAAGCTTTATCAAAATTAGGCAAACACAATAATGGAGCATTGGTTAATTTTTCTTTTAAGGTATTAAAAGCCTTTTCATGTACATTATCCCATTTGAACACAACATTCTTTTTAACAAGTTCATTTAAAGGTGCTGCAATAGAACTAAAGTCCTTTACAAACCTCCTATAAAAATTTGCTAAACCATGAAAGCTTCTTACCTTACTTACATTCTTAGGTGTAGGCCAATCTCTAATTGCCTTAGCCTTCTCCTCATCAACACTTATTCCTCTTAAACTAACAACAAAACCTAGAAACACAATAGATTCCATACAAAATGAACACTTCTTGAGATTTGCATACAATTTATTTTCCTTTAAAACTCTAAACACAGAATGCAAGTGTTCAACATGTTCATCCAAATTTTTGTTGTAAACTAGAATGTCATCAAAGTAAACCATAACAAATTTGCCAATGAAAGAATGCAAGACATGGTTCATTAATCTCATAAAAGTATTAGTGCATTAGTTAAACCGGATGGCATCACTAACCACTTATATAAGCCATATTTTGTCCTAAAAGCAATTTTCCATTCATCACCTTCTTTCATATATTTTTAATAGTAGCCATTTTTCAAATTAATTTTAGAAAATATATAGGAACCATGCAATTCATCAAGCATATAATCTAATTTAGGGATAGGATATCTATACTTTATAGTAATTTTATTTATGGCTTGATGTCAACACACATGCACCATGTCCCATCTTTCTTTGAAACTAAGATCACAGGTACAGAACATAGGCTAAAACTCTCCCTCATGAATCCCTTTTATAACAATTCATCCACTTGCCTTTGAATTTCCTTTGTCTCCTCGGGATTTATTCTATAGGCTGGTCTATTTAGGACTGAAGAGCCGGGAAAGAAGTCTATTTGATGCTTAATCCTCTTAAAGGTGGTAATCCATATGGTATTTCTTCTAGAAAAACATTAACAAATTCCTGTAACAAAGAATTAACCAAACTAGGCAAAGAAGAATTGAGATCGTTAGTGAAATAAATATCCTTGTACATAAGTACAAGTAATTGCTGTCTTACTATCAAAGCACTCTTAACCTCTCTTTTTCTTGCAAATGCACTAACTTTCTTAATTTTCTCTTTATTTTTTCTCACTACTCTCTGAATTTTTCTCCTTACTACTCACCATTTTGTTTTTCTCTTTTAGCTCAAGCTCAATTTTCTTATCTTTCCTCTTTTTCTCTTGAATGCTCAATTGTTCTTTTCTTATCTTACACTCTCTTGTAATCCTAATTTAATCAGTATATGCCTTAACAGGTTTGAGGGGGTTAATACAATGATACGGTTATTCATGGCAATGGTGCATCTATTTTGTAATCATTGTGAGTAACCTTTTTGTCAAATTGCCATGGACGCCTAAGAAGTAGATGTGCAACATGCATAGGTGTCACATCACAAAGAACCTCATTTTTGTATTTCCTAATGGAAAGTGAAACCAGAACTTGCTTAGTCACCCTTATGTCTACACATTCATTCAGCCAATGTAGTCTATATGGATTAGGATGTTTTGATGTGTGCAAATTCAATTTCTCAACCAACAAGGTGCTAGCAATGTTAGTACAGCTTCCACTATCAATAATCATGCTGCGTACCTTATCATTTATATGGCATCTGGTATGAAAAATATGCTTACGTTGCTCTTCATCACCATCTTCGTTAGGCTGTATGTTAAGAGCACGCCTATTAACTAGCACATCTCTATTCACAGGATCTACAATATTAACATGCTACAATCTTCTAATGGTGGCATTTCATCATCACTTGAGCTCACACTCTCTATGTCCCCATTATCCAACAAAATCGTAGCTCTTCAATTTGGACATTGAGAAGCAATATGTCTAACTTTTTAACACCTAAAGCACTTAATATCATGTGATCTAGAAGATGGATTAATTTCAATTTTACCTTTAAGAGTAGTAAATGAATGTTTGGATCTTGCATCTTCTTTTGGCTTAGAAACAGCTTTATTATTCTTCCAATTTGATCTCTATGAAGAGCTAGAAGGTAAAGTAAATTTAGAAGTGCTCTTAGCCTTCAATTGTTGCTCTACCTGGATAGCTTTGTGCAACAAATCCTCCATTTCCACATAACGTTACAATTCTACTACATCAACTATCTCTTTTTTTAGACCCCTAATAAATCTAGCCATTGTAGCCTCACGGTCTTCCACTACATTAGCCTTAATCATGGCTATCTCCATCTCCTTATAATAATCTTCCACACTCATGGATCCTTGAGATAGACTTTGTAATTTACGGTGCAAATCCCTCTGGTAATGGCTTGGTGCAAATCTTTTTCTCATTATTGCCTTCATATTTTCCCATGTGCGAGTAGGTCGTTTACCATTCCTACGCCTACTAATCATAATTTGGTCCCACCAAATACTAGCATAATTAGTGAACTCCACCATTGCTACTTTAACCTTTTTTTTCCTTAAAATAGTCATGGCAATCAAATACATATTCTACTTTTTTCTCCCACTCCAAATACAACTCAGGATATTTTTTCCCTTGGAATGCTGGAATTATTATCTTAATGCTACCTAAATGACTATCCCTCCTTGATCCACCTCTTCTTCATTCCCTCCTAGTATTGCTATCAGAATACTCTTCTTCTTCCTCTTCAAAGGTGGGTTGCCTAGGAGTTCTAGGTCTAGATGGTGATTCTAAACTATCCAACCTCAAGTTTATAGCTTGCATTTATTATTGAACGACCTTCACAAACAATCTCATATCAACTTTATTTTCTCAACCTTCACTTATGATTGAATGTTGTAGAAAAGATTTTAGGATAATTTATGAATGGACAAAAAAAATTATAGTATGCTTATGTTTGTAACTTAAATTCCTCACAAACTCAAAAATTATAAGTTATTCACTCTGTTAGGTTTCAGATCAATATACGCAGTAGAATTTTAAATTTTTTATCCAAATCCTTCCAAGGATCCATGCAAAAGTCATAAACTAGTGTTAGGGTTTTACTTTATTTGTGTTTGTATTTTTTCTGAACGAATCCTGAGAGACCGAGATGAATCAAATGCCAACTGAAAGGTATAGCGTCTCTACAATATTCACACAGAGTGAACAATGACTTCTCTCCTCCATGAAACTGCTAAGATTCATCTCTCTCTCTCATTAGGATTAGATTGGGCATTTTCTAGAGTGATTTAGGGTTTAATTGAAGCCAATGTGCATGAATAATGTGCTGCCTTCAAGTCCTTTTATAGAATTAAGGCATATCACAATCCTAGTCCTACTAGGATAATGCTTCAAAAAATCCTAATCACACTAAATAACTATTAACTTATCCTTATCATAGAGAGAGTGAGGAGAGATAAGACTTATCTATTAATTATCTAATATTAAGAATTGACATGTAGTTATCTTATATATTAGAAAATAATATTATCTCATAATATAATTATTTAATATCTAATAACATAATTATTTGATATTACTTTAATATCAAATAATATCACATAATATATATTACTTATATATTATGTGAATAAATATATTATTATCTTAATAATATATGTATGCATGAAAATAAGTCCAATTAATTGAGTTTTAGTCCAACTGAAATTTAATTAATTATTGTCTCATTCCTACTCTTTTTGTGTGATCCTGTAGGTTCTTACTACATTGACAATGACTCATTTTGGGCCATAGATAGTGAGCGGTATCTAGCAATATATCACTACTACTCAAGTAGTAAGAATGTATGTGTTTCGACATCCACCTAATATGTGATCAACACTTTGCATCATAATCCCTTTTGTAACAATATCCAAATTGAACTGGAGGCATGGAGTGTGTTATTCTCATCAATGTTCAATTTATATTTTTTGATACTGAGTAGACTTAAAACAAATTGTCAATATCACATATTGATCCAATTAAGCATGGCTACGTATTTCTAAGTCTCACTTAATTAAGGAGCCTAAGGATATTTCTTTTTTATACAAGAGTAACAAAATCCCATCTACATCACTTACTTCCCTCTGCATGATTCATGACACACCCAATCAACGCCCTATCGTCATCCTAATTAAAGGTGACATAGGGCGACATTAAAGTGAGTAACTCCTCATGTAGGAAACCGTAGTGACTTCAGGTCAAAGGACTATGTGCATTTATGGTCATATGAGAATAACTAATGACACGTCTATTCATACAATATTTTTATAATAGGTCAGTCCAGTACATTGTTCACTAATAATGTACTTATGTATTGACTTGATATCAGATATTCATGATTTGTAATCATCAGTCACTATACATGCTAGTCTCAATATATTATTACTATTTTTTTCGTAATAATACTTAACTAGGGGCATTTTAGGAATAGTAAAGCTATTCTAAGGATAATTATTATATTTAAGTTTTAATTTGTACAAAATAAAGCTAAATATAATAATTATATTGCCAAATGAAAATGTAATATATTGTGTAATATTGCAATCATCTTATGATTGACTCCTAGAACACACACCAACAATCTCCCATTTGGACTAGAATTAATCACTCATGTATTTAATACCAAGTGACCTAATATGACTATTATATTTTTTCTGCACTAAAGGCTTTGTCAGTGGCTCGGCGATGTTATCATTAGTTGGTACTTTATATATCTTCGCATCTCCTCTATCAATGATTTCTCGAATAAGATAGAAGCACTTAAGTATATGTTTGGATCGCTGGTGAGATATAGGTTCCTTGGCTTGTGCAATGGCCCCACTATTATCACAATAGAAGGCCACTGGGTTTGTAATGCTAGGAACAATGCCAAGTTCAGTAATGAACTTTTAATCCAAATCACCTCTTTTGATGCATCAGATACAACAATATACTCGACCTCTGTAGTAGAGTTGGCCACTATTTTCTACTTTGAACTCTTCCAGCATATAGCACCACCATTTAGGCTAAATACATAACCTGACTGCGATTTAAAGTCATCCTTGTTGGATTAGAAAATGGCATCAGTGTAACCTTTTACAACAAGTTCTTCCTCTCCTCCATATATTAAGAATGAATCCTTAGTCCTTCACAAGTATTTAAGGATATTCTTAATGGTAGTCCAGTGATATTCACTTGGATTTGACTAGTATCAGATCATCATGCTCAAAGCATATGAGACATCAGGACAAGTAAATAACATAGCATACATGATAGATCTAATTGCTGATGCATATGGTATCTTATTCATGCGATCCTTCTCATTTTGTGTCAAAGGACATTGAGAACAAGATCAATGAAAAGGATTGCCAATTCCAACAATGTAGGAGTACTGAGTCCTTTCAATTCATAATTTTTCTTTTTTGTTATTGCACACTGCTGGCCAAAATTTTTTTGCATGAATTTCACTTATTGTTTTTCACATTTTCTCTTTTTTTGCATGAATTTCACTTTTTTTCACATTTGTTGAACGAATTTCACTTTTTTTCATATTTTTTGCACAAATTTCTTTTTTTTTACAATAGGACTCAAACTTAAACAAAAAGGACGAAAACTAGGGTAATCAAATGCAAATCAAAAATAAAAAAAACACATAGATACAAGAACATAGAAAGATAGAAAGACACGAAAGATAGAACATAGAATGAACACGGTTTCTGTATTGAAACAAGACACAAAGGAAGATGACTCAAGAACAAGGATAGGAAGGAGACAACAATGGAATAGAATTCTTTTGAATAGACTAAAAATAGACATATAAAAGAAGGATAGATATCACTTGATTTCAAAAATCAAAGCTCTAATACCAAATGATGCAATTAGACCTACTCATGATGTAAGAGAACCGATTGGACCATTTTCAAAATAGGCAGAGGACAAGAGGAACTTAACCCTAATCGTGACCTACTGGTAGAACCAAAGTTATCAAGCAAAGTGTGACCCTAACCATGACCTACCAGTAGAATCAACACTATAAAATTTAGTTCTTAACCTAAGAACAAAGTGGAAGCTCTCACAATAGAGAAACACTTAAATTTTATTAATCATCCAAGTTTGTTAGGTATAAGGAACAAGCCTCCTTATATAGCTTTCTAAAATCCTAATTTAGAATGAGCCCTAATTAGCCTAAATCTAATTCAGCAACTTAAACCCAATAAAAGACCTTCTAAATAACTATAAGTAAGCATAGTAAAATTCTCATAGTAATATGGTAAACATTTTCAAGTAAAATTGGGTTAAACATATTTATACTAAACTAAAGCCTAAAATACTCCAAAATGACCCAATACATCAAATAACAAAAACAAAGACTATCTGAAGAAATTCAGCCCATAAATACCAATAAAAATTGAAATAAAAATAGGAAATTAGGCTTATTCATTATCCAATTATGTCCAAACAAAATATAGCCCAATAAATTGAATAATTATAATAAACTAAATAATTGTAGCCCACAAGTGCATCCTAATCATATGAATTGAGCTCTTCAAATTAAAGTCTTTAAGTTAGGCTTAAAGCATCCTCAAGTTGTGAGAAATTAACCTATCTTGGTACAACCTCTATTCCAAGTTAATCTTCCTTTCTTTTAATCTCCATAATTAGGCCTTGCAAAGCTTGCTTCATCCTCTTAGTCCTAACTCTAGTCATGGGACCTCTAATTCCATGTAAAGGATTTTTAGGTTAGCGGGTTGGATCTCTATCAATAGTGAGGATCCTTTTGACGGAGGTGCATTGTGAGTAAGAGAACCTTAAATATACAAATGAAGGATGAGAGTAAGAATCAAAGAGAAAAACTTTTCCATACAAAGTGTAATATCTGATGAGAAAAATATTTACTTTTTTATTTTTTCCTATTTTATGTCTCTTAGGTGTTACATGTGTTTAATTTTATAGAATAGGGCTTGTTTTATAATTTGTGATTGATTTTACAAGTTTGTGAATTTATTCGATAAATGTTAGATTTTGACACTATTTCTATTTTTCAATTATATCTTAGGCTCTGGATGTCATATTGATGCAAACTTTATATTTTTGGAAAGCTAAAAGAGAAATCTATAACTTTTATGTTTTGGTCAAAACCTAGTTTAGACTCCTTTAAGCCTTTACTTGGCCGAGAAACTAAAGCTCAATCTCTATCCCAGCCAAACCTATTTCTGTATTTGGGCCATATTTGGAACTATAGTGGTTTGATTACCCTAAAACTAGTACCTAAATTCTCAAAATACATAGGCCTATAACTTTCATATTTATGGATCTTTTAGATTTCATCGATTTCATAGTCTTATTCTGCTTGGAAGATAGGCCTATAGGAATTCATTGACGTATCTATTAAGCTTAATTGATTTGTAAAAAAAGAGGTCTGGGCTTTTAAAAATTTGGAAAGCCTTATTATTGTAATCCTAAGAGTCATCTAATCCTAGTCCAATAGGGTTGTAGGCTAATTAGATTATATAAATAGGCAAGAGAGCTAAAGAGAAGAACATATTTAAAACACACAGAAATTCAGCAGATAGCTTTCTTCTTTTCTTTGTGCTCTTTATTCTTCATCATTGGAAGCCTAAACCTATGGTTGATTCAAGAAGTTTAAGGCCCTCTTCTTAAAGATTATGGGATCATGATTTATAATGTTAACCTTTCTTAATTAATTTTCCTCTTTTTCTATTTACTTGTGCTAAAAATCTCTTGAAATCCTTTGTGTTGGATGTTGATTTGATATAATTGATATTCACCCTTGTGATTTTTTATTCCTTTATTGTTTTGATATGAAATTGTGATTGATAAATCATAATTTTATACATAAGGACAAAGAGTTAAGGGATTAATTGGAGATTTCTAATTTGGTTTCTTAAATTAACTGAATTCTATTTATAAATCAATTTCAATCTAGCATAAGGATTATAACGATTGCTTAATTTAGTTAATTTTAATTGATCAAATCCTAGGCGATTGTCTAGCATATAATTCACAGATTATTACAAGGATTCCGAATAATTCAAGGTTGAAGAATTAATTAGAAAAAGTTAAATCCTAATTGATCTATGATTAATTCAATTTAGGGCTCTCAATTTCCTTGAATCGACTGTTTGATTCTATTGAATACTCTTCTATTTTTATTTCTATTTTGCTTTTGTCTTACACTTAATTTTGTGCCTATTACATTGTTTAATTTCGTGTAGCCACACCCCAATTTTGCATTCTATTATTGCATAATTATATATACAACATACAACATATATATTGAGTTATGTTTCTGTACAACATTCCATTTTGTTACATTGCATTCTATTTGCATTAGTTCTTCACGTTTTCAATGCATAAATAATTCAAAATTTTGTGTAGGTATTGTTAAGAATTAATTTAGAAAAGGTAAAATTAAAGGGTCATTAGGGGTACAACTTGATTGTGCCACTATACAACATTATATTTTTTAGTAGCCAGTTTTAATATAATTTTGATGCATTGCGATGTATACATCAAAATCCAAGAAAAGGCTTGCTAAGTTATCATTGATAGTAGGAGTTGTGCTAATGTGGACTAGAACAACCTTATTAAAAAACTGAATTTGCCTACTCTACAACATCCTACCCCTTATAAGTAATAATGGTTGAATGAAAATGGAGAATTCAAAGTGAATAAACCATTATTGGTTTCTTTCTCTATTGGGAGGTACCATGATGGGATTATTTATGATGTGGTTCCTATGCATGCTTGCCATCTTTTACTTTGGAAGCCATAGTAATTTGATAGATAAGTTACTCATGATTATATTCTTAACAAATACAAGCTTGTCAAATATGGAAAGAAGTTCTCTTTTAAGCCTTTAATTTCAAAACAAGTTTTTGAAGATCAAATGATGATGCAAGAAGAGAGAAGAGGAAGAAAAAGAGAAAAAAAAGAGTAGAGCAAAATGAGAAAGATAAAAAAACAAAGGTGTGAGTAAAAAAACTTGGAAAAACTTGAAGTTTGTCATAAAAAAAAATCATCCCTAGCTATTATTGAAAAAAATTGCACAAAAAATTGTAAAGTCTTATCAAAGGGCCAAAATTATTGAAAATTATCACAAGGGGATGGAAATCACTATGACTAGAGCCAATATGGAGGAGAGTCAAGAAGCAACTATGGTTAGATTTCTCCATGGATTGAATAGAGACATTGCTAATGTAGTAGAGTTACAATACTATGTAACCTTGGAAGAGATGGTACACTTGGCTATGAAAGTAGAGAAGTAACTCAAAAGAAGGAACTCATCTAAATATAATTCACAATCAAGCTCTCTATGGAAGTCTTAGGATAAGAAGAGTGACAAATGGGAAGAAAGAGAGAGCAAGTTCAAATCTAATTTCTTTTCAAAATTAAAAGATGAGTCTTTTAAAGGCAAAAACAAAGTTAAGAAGAATAAAAAACATTCTAACATCAAGTGCTTCAAATGTTTGGGAAGAGGACATATTGCTAGTAGTTATCTAAACAAAAGGCTTATGGTGATCAAAGATAATGAGGAATGAGATTCTACAAGTGAAAAAGAACAAGCTACTTCATCTAATGAAAATAGTATGATTAGTGAGGATCTTTTTTATGAAGGTTCATAGTTGAGTAGGAAATCCTTAATTATGCAAATGAAAGAGGAAAGTGAAAATCAAAGACAAAACCTTTTCCATACAAGGGGTAACATCCAAGCGAAGGTTTGTCAAGTTATCATTGATAGTATAAGTTATGCTAATATGGCTAGCACTACTTGTGTTGAAAAGCTAAATTTGTCCACTCTACAGCATCCTATCCTTTACAACCTACAATGGTTAAATGAAAATAGGGAGTTGAAAATGAATAAATAAGTGCTAGTTTCTTTCTCTATTAGGAGGTATCATGATAGGATTCTTTATGATGTGGTTGTTATGCATACTTGCCATCTTTTTCTTGGAAGACCATGGCAATTTGATAGACAAGTTGCTCATGATGGTGCTCTCAACAACTACAAGCTTTTCAAAGATGGAAATAAGTTCTCTCTTAGGCCTTTAACTTTAAAACAAGTTTATAAAGATCAAATGATGATGCAAAAGAAGAAAGAAGAGGAAGAAAAAGAGAAAAAAAGAGTAGAGCAAAATGAGAAAAATAAAAAGAACAAGAGTGTGAGTGAAAAGAAAGAGACACATAACAAAGAAGAGTCATTAAAACAAGAAAAAGAAAAATTAAGTGTGTTTGCTAAGGCAAGTGATGTGAGGAATACTTATTATGTTTCTAAGCCAATATTCCTTCTCATGTACAAGGAAGCCAATGTAAATACTAACCAAAATAACTTTGTTTTACCTTATTCTATTAAATTTGTTTTGTAGGAATTTGAGGATATATTCCTAAAATAGGCTCCAAAGGAGTTACCACCCTAAAAAGGTATTGAGCATCAAATTAATTTCATTCCAGAAGCTCCTATTCTAAATCATCCTGTATATAGGACTAATCCAGAAAAAGAAATTCAAAGGTAAGTGGAAGACCTCATGTCAAAGGGATACATGAGGGAAAGTATGAACTCATGTGTAGTACCAGTCTTGTTGGTGCCCAAGAAGGTTGGAACTTAGAGAATATATGTTGATTGCTAGCCAATTAATAAAATCACTATAAAGTATAGATATCTTATCCCTAGACTTGATGATATGCTTGATGAATTGCATGTGTCTTATGTTTTCAAAAATTGATTTAAAATAAGGGTATTATCAAATAAAGATGAAACCGGGTGATGAATGGAAAATTGTATTTAAAACAAAACATTGTTTATATGAGTGGCTTGTAATGTCCTTCATTTTGTCTAATGCACCAAGCACCTTTATAAGGTTGATGAACCATGTTTTACTACCCTTTCATTAGGAATTTGTGGTTGTATATTTTGATGACATCCTTATATATAGTGAGTGTGGATGAGCATGTTTTACATTTAAAATCTATTTTATAAGTTTTGAAAGATGAAAAATTGAATGCAAACTTGGAAAAATGTTCATTCTATTTGGAAAAAATTGTGTTCTTGAGTTATGTTGTTAGTAGTGAGGGAATTGAGATGGACTAAGAAAAAGTGAGAGCAATTAAGGAATGGCCTACCCTTAGGATTGCAAGTGAGGTGAGAAGTTTTTATGAGTTGGCTAACTTTTATAGGAGATTCATGAAGGGCTTTAGTACTATAGCTGCCCTTTTGAATGAGTTAGTTAAAAAGAATGTTAAGTTTCATTGGAGAGAAAAGCAAGATACTGTATTTAACTTGTTGAAAGATAGATTGACTTCAACCCCTTTACTTGCTCTTCCAGATTTTACTAAAATATTTGAAATTGAATGTGATGCCTCTAGTGTTAGTATTGGAGCTATTTTAATGCAAGAAAAGAAGCCTATTGCTTACTTTAGTGAGAAGCTAAGTGAAATAGCTCTTAACTATCCCACTTATGACAAAGAGCTTTATGCTTTAGTTTGTGCTTTGGAGGCTTGGCAACATTATTTATGGCCAAAGGAGTTCATGATTCACATGAATCATAAGTCCTTGAAACACTTGAGGAGTTAAGAAAAGCTAAATAGGAAGAATATAAGGTGGATTGAATTTATTGAAATATTCCTATATGTCATATAATATAAACAAGGTAAAAATAATGTAGTTACCAATGCATTATCACAAAGGTATCTTCTTATCTCTACTTTGTAATCCAAGTTATTAGGTTTTAAACACATTAAAGATTTGTATGGCAAAGATCTTGATTTTGCTACTATTTTTAAAGCTTGTGAAAAGAAATCTCTTAAGAAAATTTACCAACATGAAGGTTTCTTGTTTAAAGAGAATAAACTATGTGTGCCTAGATGATCTCTTAGGGAATTACTTGTGAGAGAGGCCCATAGTGTGGTCTTATAGGACATTTTAGGATTAGAAAAACTTTAGATACATTGAATGAGTATTTCTTTTGGCCTAGTATAAAACATGATGTAGGAAAATGTTGTGCTAATTGTATTACATGGAAATAGGTTAAATCTAGAATTTTATCTCATGGTCTTTATACTTCACTTCCTATTCCCAATAAACCTTGAACTGATATTTTTATAGATTTTATGCTAAGTTTACCAAGAACAAAGAATAGAAAAGATTCTATATTTGTTGTTGTTGACAGATTTTCAAAGATAACTCATTTTATACCTTGTCACAAGACGGATGATACAATGAACATAGCAAATCTTTTCTTCAAGGAAGTTGTGAGATTGCATAGAGTGCCAAGAAGCATTATATTAGATAGAGATACTAAGTTTTTAAGCTACTTTTGAAAAGTTTTGTGGGCTAAGTTAGGGATAAAGTTGCTTTTTTCAACAACTTGTTATCCTCAAACTAATGGACAAACTGAGGTAGTGAATAAAACATTAGGTACTTTATTATGCTCCTTAATTTAAAAAACTTAAAGAGTTAGGAAGAATACTTTCCTCATGTTGAGTTTGCATGTAATAGAAGTGTTCACTTTGCTATTAACTTTTCCCCTTTTGAAATTGTTTATGGCTTTAATCCTTTAACTCATTCAAATTTGATGCCTTTACCTATTGATGAGAGGTCAAGTTTAGATGGGAAGAAAAAAGTATATGTGATTTGCAAGTTACATGAGCAAGTTAAATTGAATATTGAGAAAAAGATGAAATAATATGCCAAACAAGCGAACAAAGGGTGAAAGAAGGTTGCATTTCATCTAGGAGATTGGGTATGGATCCATATAAGGAAGGAAATATTTCTAGCTTAAAGAAAAAGCAAATTGTATCTAAGAAGATATGGTTCCTTTCAAGTGATGGAGAATATCAAAAAAAATATTTATAAATTGGATTTACTAGATGAAAACAATGTTAGTGTCTCTTTTAATATTGTTGATATTTCTCTTTTTGATATAGGATTTGAAGATTCAAAGATGAATCCTTTCAAAGAAATAGGGAATGATATGAATTCCAAAAGTGAAAAGGTTCTTTCATATTTTTTAGAGGGTCCAATGGCAAAAGCTAAAGCTAAAAAGATCAAGGAAGGATTCCAAGGACTTATCTGTCATAACCCAATTTTAAGGTATCATGATCGATGTAAAGATATGTAATTAGCGTAAATCCACTAACTAAATACCTTTAAAAGCCTGACACTTGATGACTTTCTCACCACTTCCACTATTATGCATATAGTAGGAAAATACTTGTACCTATATAAGCATTGAAATACAAATTGATACATGTAATAAGAGAAATATATACATAAGTTTAGAACGTATACAAAATATGATACTACTAGTGTATAAATAACACTCTAAGAAGGGGTACTCTTTGATATATAAACTAAACTATCTCATAAACTTTTCCTTTAGTGTGCCTTTACAAAGTAAGGGAAAGGTTCAATACATATGTCAATTTGCTTCATTGGGACTGCGATCAGCATCTACAAAAGAATCAATACACACAAATGTAAGTAATATAAATTACTTAGTGATGGATACTTTCATCTTTTTTTAAGAGTTTTCACCATGACAATTTAAATATATATATCAACACATTCAAATATTCATCACATAATAAATTCTTAATAATACTTTCTTCAAAATAATATTTGTTTAAATTATTAAGCTAATAGCTATAATTGGTACTGAGGTTTTCTTCCTTGTAACTTCGGCCTCACCTTATATCCTTCCTCCCCTTTATAACTTCAGTCCCGCCTTATACCTTTCGTCCCCTTTATAACTTCAATCCCACTTTATACCCCTCTTCCTAGTAACAAGTCATACGAAGAATATATATTTTCCCATACATAACAAATAAGTATCAAGCCATCATAGGCATCAACTAAGATGAGACACTGTAAGCATCAACCATATTGGGACACCGTAGGCATCAATCATGCATTCCATTATTACATATCAAAGTATAGTCAAAATACTAACTTAGCCATAAATGTTTTATTAATTATTTTAACACTATTATGGTTCTTTGGTATTGTTCACATAGAAATGAAAGCATATTCTCAAAATAGGGCCAACATGTAGTGTCATGAATAGAAAGGCTTTTTTAATATTTAAAATGTTTAGAATTTGGATTATCATACGCAATGGAAATTCAAAAACTTGATTCGAATTCTACCTACGATCCATGCAAAAGACATAAATCAATGATTAGGGTTTTACTTATTGGGCACTTGTGTTTCTACTGATCAAAACTTGAGAGAGAGGATGAATCAAATGTCTACTGAAAGGTACAACATCTCTATGGTATCCACACAGAGTGAACAACGACCTCACACCCTCCACGAATCTGTTAGGATGCGTTTCTCTCTTTAGGATTAGGATTGGGTATTTTCTGAGTGATTTAGGGTTTTATGAAAGCTTATGAGCGTGTGTCTTATGTGCTGCCTTCAAATCCTTTTAGCGAACTAAGGCATGTCATAATCCTAGTCCTACTAAGATAATGCTTCAAAAAAATCCTAATCACACTAAACAACTATCACTTTATCCTTATCCTAGAAAGAGTGAGGAGAGATAGGACTTATCTATTATTATCTAATATTAGATAATTACATTATCTCATAATATAATTATCTAATATTAAATTAGCATATAATTATCGTATATTAGATAATAATATTATCTCATAATATAATTAATTAATATCTAATAACTTAATTATCTGATATTACTTTAATATCAAATAATATCACATAATATTATATATATTATGTGAGAAATTATTATTATCTTAATAATAATATATATGCATGAAAATAAGCCCAATTAATTGAATTTTAGTCTAACTAAAGCCTAATTAAAAATTGTCTTATTTCTACTCCTTTTGTGTGACCCTATAGGTTCTTACTACGTTTATAATGACTTATTTTGGGCCATAGACAGTGGGCAGTATTTAGCAATACATCATTGCCACTTAAGTAGTAAAAATGTCTATGATTCGATATCTACTTAATATATGATCAACATTTTGCATCATAATCCCTTTTGTAACAATATCCAAATTGAACTGGAGGCATGGAATGTGTCATCCTCGTTAATATTCAATTTATATTTCTTGATACTGAGTAAACTTAAAATATATAATCAATATCACATGTTGATCCAATTGAGTATGGCCACGCATTTCTAAGTCTTCACTGAATCAAGGGGCCCAAGGATATTTCTCTTTTATACAAGAGTAACAAAATCCCATTTACATCACTTACTTCCCTCTGCATGATTTGTGACATACCCAATCAACGTCCTACTCGTCATCCCGATTAAAGGTGACATAGGATGACATCAAAGTGAGTAACTCATCATGTAAGGAACGGTAGTGACTTCAAGTCAAAGGACTATGCACATTTGTGATCATATGAGAATAACTAATGATACGTTTATCCATGAAATATTCTCACAGTGGGTTAGTCCAATACATTATTCATTAACAATGTACTCATGTATTAACTTAAAATCATATATCTATGATTCATAATCATCAGTTACTATACATGCTAGTCTCAATGTATTATTACTATCTCTTTTCTAATAATACTTCACTAGGGGCATTTTAGGAATAGCAAAGCTATTCCAAGGACAATTATTATATTTAAGTTACAATTTGAGCAAAATAAAATATAATAATTATATTCCTAAAATAAAACATAATACATTATGTAATATTGCAACCATCTCTATGATTGGCTCCTAGGACACACACCAACAGTCTCCCACTTGGACTAGAGCCAATCACTCATGTATCTAATACCAAGTGACATAGTATGACTATCATGCTTTTTTTGCACTAAAGGCTTTGTCAGTGGATCGGCGATATTATTATCAGTTGGTACTTTACATATCTTTACATCTCCTCTATCAATGATTTTACGAATGAGATGGAAGTGCCTAAGTATATGTTTGGATCGCTGGTGAGATCTAAGTTCCTTAACTTATGCAATGGCCCTATTGTTATCACAATAGAGATCTACTGGATTTGCAATGCTAGGAATAACGCCAAGTTCAATAATGAACTTTTTGATCTAAACAGCCTCTTTTGACACATCAGATGCAGCAATATACTTGACCTCTGTAGTAGAGTTAGCCAATGTTTCTTGCTTTGAACTCTTCCAACATACAACACCACCATTTAGGCGAAATATATAATCTAACTGTGATCTAAAGTAATCCTTGTCAGATTGGAAACTGGCATCAGTGTAATATTTTACAACAAGTTCTTCCTCTCCTCCATATATTAAGAATGAATCCTTAGTCCTTCTTAAGTACTTAAGGATATTCTTAACGGTAGTCCAGTGAGGTTCACCTGGATTTGACTGGTACTTGCTCGTCATGCTCAAAGCATACGAGACATCAGGACGAGTACATAGTATGGCATACATGATAGATCCAATTGCTGATGCATATGATATTTTATTCATGCAGTCCTTCTCATCTTGTATCGAAGGACACTGAGCTTTGGACAAATTTATGCCATGCGACATAGGCAAAAAATTCTCTTTTGGATTCTTGCATGTTAAACCGTTTTAACACTTTATCTATGTATGTACTTTGACTTAGGCCAAGTAATTTTCTTGATCTATCTCTATAGATCTTAATACCTAGTATATAGGCAGCTTCACCTAAGTCTTTTATCGAGAAATAATTCCCTAACCAAGTCTTTACTGTCTATAGTGTGGGGATATCATTTTTTATGAGTAATATGTCATCCACATACAATACAAGGAAAATAACTGTGCTCCCACTAACCTTTTTATAAACATAAGATTCATCTTCATTTTTTATGAAACCAAATTCTTTAATTACCTTATCAAAACAAAGATTCCAACTCCGCGAAGCTTACTTTAATCCATAAATGGATCATTATAGCTTACATACCTTTCCAGCAATTTCAGGAGTGACAAAACCCTCGGGCTATGTCATGTACACATCCTTGAGGAGCTTTCCATTAAGAAAAGCATTTTTGACATCCATCTACCAGATTTTGTAATTATAAAAAGCTGCAATAGCAAGCAAAATCCAGATGGATTTAAGCATGGCAACTGAGGAATAGGTCTCATCATAGTCTATACCATGAACTTACCTATAACCTTTTGTGACTAATCATCCTTTAAAGGTTTGCACGTTACCATCCATGTCGGTTTTCTTCTTGAAAACTCGTTTGCACCCAATGAGTTTTACCCCTTCAGGTGGATTAACCAAAGTCCATACTTGGTTAGTATACATGGAATCCATCTCAAATTTCATGGCTTCAAGCCACTTCTCAGAGTCTAGCCCTTTTATAGCTTCTTGGTAGGTTGTGGGCTCATCTTGATCCATCAGCAAAACATCGCCATTTTGAGTCATAAGAAATCCATATTTCTCGAGCTTATGGTGTATCCTACTAGATCTATATGGGCCTTGTGTTACTTGAGCTAGTTCCTGAGCCACAACATCTTGTGGTCTCTATTTAGGCTCTATTACAGGTTTAGTATTACTTTGTAAGTCTCGTACTTCTTCGATTTCTACTTTCCTCCCACTATTTTTCTTAGAGATAAATTCTCTTTTAAGAAAAATACCAGTTTGTGCGACAAACACTTTGCCTTCAATGGGATTGTAGAAATAGTATCCCTTAGTTTCCTTTGGATATCCTACAAAGTAGCACTTATTTGATTTGGGTCCAAGCTTATAAGAAACTTGATGTTTTATATAGGCCTCGTAACCCTAAATCTTTATAAAAGACAAGCTGGGACGTTTCCCAGTCCATATCTCATATGGAGTCTTTTGAACCATTTTAGAGGGAACATGATTGAGCGTAAAAGCAGCTGTCTTTAGATAATGTCCCTAAAAGGAAATTGGAAGATCTGTATGACTCATCATAGATCGTACCATGTCTAACAAGGTACGATTCCTCCTTTCTGAAACACCATTCCATTGTGGTGTTTCAGGTGGAGTGAGTTGTGATACTATATCACACTCCTTTAGATAGTCATCAAATTCTTGGCTTAAGTATTCTCCACCTCAATCTGATTGAAGTGTTTTAATACTTTTACCAAGTTAGTTTTGCACTTCATTCTTGAATTCCTTAAACTTTTCAAAAGATTCTAATTTGTGTTTCATAAGATACACATATCTATATCTACTGAAATCATCAATAAATGTAATGAAGTACTAAAAACCTCCTCTAGCAGATGAACTAATAGGCCCACATACATTAGTATGTATGAGACTTAATAGATCATTAGCCCTTTCACTATGTGCAGTGAATGGAGTTTTAGTCATTTTACCTAATAAATAAGATTCACATACTTCATATGATTTAAATCCAAAATTCCATCCTTATGGAGTTTGGATATGCACTTCTCATTTATATGGCCCAAATAACAATGCTAGAGATAGGTTGAATTTAAATCATTTAATTTAAATCACTTGGTGTTTATGCTATAGATAGGCATTTCAAGATCAAGAATATAGAGTCCATTGAACATTTGTGCACTACAGTAAAACATTTCATTTAAATAAACTGAACAACTTTTGTCCTTTATTATAAATGAAAAACCTTTCTTGTTCAAATAAGAAATAGAAATTATATTCCTGCTGATAGCAAGCACAAAATAACAATCCTCTAATTCTATTACTAAACTAGAAGGTAAAGATAGATAATATGTCCCTACAGTTAGTGCAGCAACTCTTGCTCCATTGTTAACTCGTAGGTCCACTTCGCCTTTAGCCAGAGTCCTACTCCTTTGTAGTTTTTGCACATTTGTACAAATGTGAGGACCACATCCGGTATCTAATACCCAGGATGTAGAAATGGAAACATTAATTTCTATAACATAGATACCTAAAGCGGAAGTCTCATTTCCTTTCTTCTTTTTTAGATCTTCCAGATAGACCTTGTAGTTTTTTTTCTAATGTCCGGTTTGACCGCAATGGAAGCATGTCCCTTCTTTAGCCACACCCCTTTTTGGTTTCAGTGCAGAGGACTTAGACTTGGGCTTGTCTTTGGATTTGGAATCCTTCTTGTTTTTGCCCTTGCCTTTGCCATTTTGAACCATCATTATGGTATTAGGCTTAGTCTTTTGCAAATTTTGTTCAGCAATTCTTAACATGCTTAACAGTTCTGGCAATAGTTAGTCAATTTCATTCATGTTGTAATTCATGATAAATTAACCATGTGGCAACGATTACAAAATTAAGTCAGTGGCTAACTCTTGGCCTAGTGGAGCACCCAATCTCTTAAGGTTCTTAACATACCTAATCATTTTGAGTACATAAGGCCCAACAGGGTTTCCTTCTGCCAGTTTGCACTAAAACAATGCTTTTGTCACCTCAAACCTTTCATGCTGAGCTTGGCCTTCATAAAGCTTCTTAAGATGCTCAAGCATGTCATAAACTTCCATGTTCTCATGTTGCTTCTGAAGCTCAAAGTCCATGGTAGCCAACATGAGGCAACCGATGTCTAATGCATCATCATGATGCTTTTTATAAGCATCCTGTTGAGCCCGAGGGGCATTAGCTTCAGGTTCTTGAGAAACAAGTTCCTCTAGGACATACATTTTTCGCTCATGTTTAAGGACTATCCTCAAATTCCTGTACCAGTCCAAGAAGTTTGTCCCATTCAGTTTGTCCTTCTCAAGGACTGATCACAGTGATAAGTTATTTGATGTATTAGCCATTGGTTATCTATGATAGAAATATGCAAAGTCAGTATTAAGTTTAAAACATTTAATAAGGTCTTTTATTAAATGTACCTCCCACTATTTTATTCAAATTAATAGCCCTCACTATTAATTCAGAAAGTCATGTTGTCTAAGCTTTCTAGTGGGCCAAGATCCATATTTCATCAAGTTTTAAGTTAGCTTTGGCTAATGACTTAAAACTTAGTTATTTAGGTAGGTAACACTTGCCAATTGTATCATATACAACTCTTGGATAATTGGGTGAACAATACTTGTTCCAGTCCATCTTATGAACTAAAACCTAACTCTATGCCTCTAGGTCTCAATCCTATTAAGATATCCTAGTTAAGTCAGACCTAATGTTTGACATTCGGATATCACTATTATCCAGTCGCATCTTAACAAGATAAACGAGGTATTTTGCTTTGGCAAACCTACCTTATGTCGATTGAGGCCTTGACGAGTGCCAAGCATTAGAAGGCATCATTAATATTGACTTAATATTTCAGATGAGGGATTTTAACTTATTCATTAATAGATCTCACCATAACTAGCCTATTTATTCATGTAATATATCTAGCATATCTCATACATCATATAAAGTAAATTAATAAAATAGACTACTGCATATCATATATCAAGTAATGGATAGAACTATCACATAGTAGGAACATATTCTATCATATAGTAAATGTATGTTCATCAATATCATCACATAATAAAGAAATCAAGATGTCACATAGTATGGCCCTAAAATTCTATTTTCTAATGATATTCCTAACTAACTCCTTAGCTTCTTCTCGTCCTATAGCTCCTTAGCTTCTCCTTGTTCCAAGCCAAGAATGCTCCATTGCAATTACAAATTTATAACAGAAACCCTGAGTTACATTCGGGAGGAGTGAGATGAGAAGAGAATATACATTACAGAAATAGAGGAAGACACGACTCACAAGTCGTATTTAAAATCCATTCATAAAAATTCCAAGGGCCATACTATGCAACATAATCATGTATCATATGTAATAATTGCTAACAAGTATATATGTAAACAAGATAAGCAGGATGATTGAAATATATTTTATAACATAAATGTAATTGTTGGGAATTTAGATTATCATACATAGCGAAAATTTAAAATTTGATCCGAATTCTACCTAGGATCCATGCAAAAGGCATAAACCGATGATTAGGGTTTTACCTATTGGGCACTCATGTTTTTACTGATTAAAACTTGAGAGTGGATGAATCAAATGCCAGCTGGAAGGTACAGCGTCTCTACGGTATCCACACGGAGTGAACAACGACTTCTCACCCTCCACGAATTTGCTAGGATGCATTTTTCTCTCTAGGGTTTAAAATTAGATGTTTTCTGAGTGATTTAAGGTTTTATGGAAGTTATGAGTGTGTATCAAAAGTGCTGCCCTCAAGTTCCCTTTTATAGAACTTAGGCAAGTCACAATACTAGTCCTACTAGGATAATGCTTCCAAAATCCTAATCACACTTAGCAACTCATCTTATCCTTATCCTAGAGATAATAAGGAGAGATAGGACTTATCTATTAATTATCTAATATTAGATAATAATATTATCTCATAATATAAATATCTTATATTAGATAATTGCATATAGTTATCAAATATTAAAATATTATTATCTCATAATATATTTATCTAATATCTGATAACGTAAATATTTGATATTACTTTAATATCAAATAATATCACATAATAATAATTATATTTATTACATAAAAAATATATTATTATTTAATAATATATATATATGCACGAAAATAAATCCAATTAATTAGATATTAATATAATTAAAGTCTAGTTAATTATTGTCTTATTCCTACTCCTTTTGTATAACCTTGTAGGTTCTTACTACATTGATAATGACTCGTTATTGAGTCATAGATAGTGAGCGATATCTAGCAATACATCACTGCCACTCAAGTAGTAAGAAGGTCTATGATTTGACATCCACCTAATACATGATTAACATTTTGCATCATAATCCCTTTTGTAATAATATCCAAATTGAACTGAAAGCATGGAGAGTGTCATCTTCGTCAAAGTTCAATTTATATTTCTTGATACTGAGTAGACTTCAAAACAAATGATCAATATCACATATTGATTCATTTGAACATGGCCATGCATTTCTAAGTCTCACTCAATCAAAACCATACGCGAGTTTGCATGGCCATGCATATCACATATGAAATCAGAACCATACACAAGTTTGCACATATCTCATATATATCTAGTTTAAACAGAAACTGATTCGATATTAATTTATCACATAAACATTCATCACATGTAACTTCTGATTTAAACCAAAATAGATTTGACATATATTTATCATATAAATATTCATCAAAGGCAGTAAAATACATAATCAAAACTATGTTTTTGAAAGAAGCTCTGATACCACTGTTAGGAATTCGAATTATCATACGCAGCGAAAATTCAAAAACTTGATCCGAATTCTACCTAGAATCCATGCAAAAGACATAAATCAATAATTAGGATTTTACCAATTGGGCACTCATATTTCTACTAATCAAAACTTGAGAGAGCAGATGAATTAAATGCTGACCGGAAGGTACAACATCTCTACGGTATCACACGGAGTAAACAATGACCTCTCACCCTCCACAAATTTGCTAGAATGCGTTTCTCTCTCTAGGATTAAGATTGGGTATTTTCTGAGTGATTTAGAGTTTTATGGAAGCTTATGAGCGTGTGTCTTATGTGCTGCCTTCAAATCCTTTTATAGAGCTAAAGCATGTCATAATCCTAATCCTACTAGGATAATGCTTCAAAAAAATTCTAATCACACTAAATAACTATCACTTTATCCTTATCCTAAAAAGAGTGATGAGAGATATGACTTATCTATTATTATCTAATATTAGATAATTATATTATTTCATAATATAATTATCTAATATTAAATTAGCATATAATTATATTATATTAGATAATAATATTATCTCATAATATAATTATTTAATATCTAATATTGTAATTATCTGATATTACTTTAATATTAAATAATATCACATAATATTATATATATTATGTGAGAAATTATTATTATCTTAATAATAATATATATGCATGAAAATAAGCCCAATTAATTGGATTTTAGTCCAACTAAAGCCCAATTAAAAATTATCTTATTCCTGCTCCTTTTGTATGACCTTGTAGGTTCTTACTATGTTAATAATGACTCATTTTAGGCCATAGACAGTGAGTGGTATCTAGTAATACATCACTACCACTTAAGTAGTAAGAATATCTATGATTCGACATCTACCTAATATATGATTAACATTTTGCATCATAATCCCTTTTGTAACAATATCCAAATCGAACTGGAGGCATGGAATGTGTCATCCTCGTTAATATTCAATTTATATTTCTTGATACTGAGTAGACTTAAAATATATAATCAATATCACATATTGATCCAATTAAGCATGGCCATGCATTTCTAAGTCTTCACTAAATCAAGAGGCCCAAGAATATTTCTTTTTTATACAAGAGTAACAAAATCCCATCTACATCATTTACTTCCCTCTGCATGATTTGTGACATACCCAATCAACGTCCTACTCGTCATCCTAATTAAAAGTGACATAGGACGACATCAAAGTGAGTAACTCCTCATGTAGGGAACGGTAGTGACTTTAGGTCAAAGGGCTATACGCATTTGTGATTATATGAGAATAACTAATGACATGTTTATCCATGAAATATTCTCATAGTGGGTCAGTCCAATACATTGTTCACTAACAATGTACTCATGTATTGACTTGAAATCACATATCCATGATTCATAATCATCAGTCACTATACATGCTAGTTTCGATGTATTATCACTATCCCTTTTTCTAATAATACTTGACTTGGGGAATTTTAAAAATAGCAAAGCTATTCCAAGGACAATTATTATATTTAAGTTATAATTTGTCCAAAATAAAATAAAACAAGATATAATAATCGTATTGCCAAAATGAAACATAATACATTATGTAATATTGCAACCATTTCTATGATTGGCTCCTAGGACACACACTAACATAAAATACTTCCATAAATTGCTAAAGTTTAATACAACATCCCTAACATATTAAATAATAAATAATTCATTTGTTGTACAATTAATTTCATGAGTTTTACCATGGACCAAAAGTATGAACTTAAAGCTATGATATTTGGATAGCACTAGAGCTATCATAATGAATTTATAATTTACACAACCAAATCAACTCTAATTGTCACCAAAATTTGACACAAACCTACTAACATCCTAAATAATATATTCTGAAAGTTTCATAATTTTTATTAATCATTTGGTAATTTAAAAATTTCCAATCCCAAGACCACATAGACAGGGTCAACAATCAGGACCACACTAAAGCACTTGAAATAGAAAATTTTGTTGGATAACCATATGAACTTCAAATATCACCAAATTTGGCTATAATTTTCCCGACATATGGAAGGGTAAGTACACCAATTTTCATAATTTTACTTGGTTGCCCAAATACACTAACAACAGAAGCAAGATTTGCTAGCATCCTATTTTGGTTTCGTTTCTTCTAGGCTCTTAAACATTCACTTTTCATATTTCTAAAATTTCAAAAATTCCTAAAATTTACCTCATATATCCTAACATCATTTTTGACATTAAAAAACTAAAAATAGAAAATTTATCATTTTCCAATCCTTAGTTCGATGAAATAATAGAAAACTAGGTATTATCTATTCTTGATTGATTTGCTTTCATTGTCATCAAAACTTACTAAATCTTCCCTTACTAGTCTTAACTTTAAAATACCAACCTAACAACATCCTAGTATCATCAAACAACATTCAAAAGAGCACAAAACTAGAGCCATATCTTCATACATGGCTACATGGTTGTTGAAAAATCATGTAGAATAGTGACACAACTAGGTCGTACCCCCTAGTAATCCTTTGATTTTATCTTTTCTAAATGATTTCCTAACAATACCTACATAATTATTAAAATTTTTATGAAATGGAAATGTGAAGAACTATAGAATGCAATGCAATGCAACAGAATGTTGTGTAAAAACAAAATGCAATATATATAATATATGTTGTATGCTATTTATGTAATTGTACAATACAAAACGTAGAATTGGGGGGGTTTGGCTGCATAAAATTAAAGTAGAAGTAATGAAATAAACAATCTCAAAATAGAAGCAAAGCAGAAGTAAAATTGTAAGAAACTCAATGGAATCAAATAGTCGATTCAAGGAAATTGAGAGTCCTAAATTGGATTAATCATAAATCAATTAGGATTTAATTTTTTTTAATTAATTCTTTAACCTTGGATTACCCATAACCCCTACAATAATATGTAAATTCTATGCTAGACAATTGCCTAGGATTTGATCAATTAAAATTGGCCAATTAAGCAACTACTATAATCTCTACGCTAGATTGAAACTGATTTAACGATAGAATTCGGTTAAACTGAGAAATTAAACTGGAAACCTCCAAATTAACCTTTCAACCTTCTAACCCTATGTAATATGTTGATTTTATCTTTTCTAAATGATTTCCTAATAATACCTACGCAATTATTGAAATTTTTATGCAGTGAAAATGTGAAGAACTATAAAATGCAATGCAATGCAACAAAATGTTGTGTAAAAATAGAATGCAATATATATAATATATGTTGTATACAATTTATGCAATTGTGTAATACAAAATGCAGAATTGAAGGGTGGTTTGCCTACACAAAATTAAAGTAGAAGCAATGAAATAAATAATCTTAAAATGGAAGCAAAGTAGAAGTAAAATTGTAAGAAACTCAATGGAATCAAATAGTCGATTCAAGGAAATTGAAAGCCCTAAATTGGATTAATCATAGATTAATTAGGATTTGAATTTTTCTAATTAATTCTTTAAACTTGGATTACTCGAAACCCCTGCAATAATCTATGAATTCTACGCTAGACAACCACCTAGGATTTGATCAATTAAAGTTAGCTGATTAAGCAACCGCTATAATCTCTATGCTAGATTGAAACTAATTTAATGATAGAATTCAGTTAAATTAAGAAATTAAACTAGAAACCTCCAAATCAACCTCTTAACCCTCTGACCCTATGTGTGAAAATGTGATTTACCAATGATAATTTATTAATAAAATAATAAAGAAATCAGAAATCACAAGGAAGAATATCAATTATACCAAATCAATATCCAACACAAGCAATCTTAATAATTCAGCACAAGTAAATAGGGAATGAAGAAAATTAATTAAGAAAAGTTAACATTATAAATCATAATCTCATAATTCTTAAGAGGAGAGCCTCAAACTCCTTGAATCAACCACAAATTTAGGCTTCCATTGATGAAGAACAAAGAAAGCTTAGAAGAAGAAGGATGATTGTTGAATGCTATTTGTAATTCTGAATGTTATTCTTTCCAACCCTCTACCCTATTTATATAACTTAGTTAGCTTAAAACCTTATTGGACTAGGATTATATGTCTTTTAGAATTACAATTACAATAATAAGGCTTTTTAAAATTTCTAGAAGTCTAAACAAACTTATTTTACAAGTTAATTAACTCTATCAGATAAATTAGTGAATTCCCATAAGCTTGTTTTCTAAGCAGAATAAGCCATGAAATCGATGAATTCTAGAAGATCCATAAACATGAAAGTTGTAGCCCTGTGTTTTATGAGAATTTGGGCACTAGTTTTAGGTTAATCAAACCACTATACCTCTAGATATGGCCTAAATATAGAGATGGGTTTTGTTGGGATAGAAATACGACTTTAGATTGTCGGCCAAGTAAAAGCTTGAAGGAGTCTGAACTAAGCTTTTACCAAAATGTAAAAGTTGTAGATATCTATTTTAGCTTTCTATCAATATAAAGTTTGCCTCAATCCGACATCTAGAGCCTAAGATATGACTAAAAAATTGAAACAGTATCAAAATCTAACATTTACCGAATAAATTCATAAACTTGTAAAATCAATCCAAAATTATAAAACAAGGCCTATTCTATAAAATTAAGCACATGTAAAACCTAAAAGACATAAAATAAGGAAAAATAAAATAGTAAATATTTTTCTTATCACCACACACAAAAATCACAACAATATCATCATAAATCACTAAATTCATCACTTTGCTTAGGAAAAGTCTAAAGAAAAGAGGTAATGGCTACTCACTTTAAATTTTTCACTCTTTATCTTTCAATACCACCTTGAAAAAAAAAGTGAGTGACTTCATGACAATATATCAAAATTTTTATAAATTTAGGAAGGAGAAGATTAAGAAATCTTGACAAAATTAAAAGAAAATACCTAGTTACCTCACAAGATTTGAAGCTATAAAATGAAGAATTCACTTAGATAACTTAAAGGCTTGGACTTCCTCATTAATATCCCTTTTCTCTTGCATGTTGTGGCTAGCCAAAAAGAAAAAATTTTCTACTCCAAATGGCCAACTCATATTTATATAAAAAGCCTAAAAAATCTAACTATAAAAATCTAAAAATTTCTACACTTTTCTTTCTATTATTAATTGAATTTTTTTAAGAAAAAATTTGGGAAAATTATGCTAGTATTGGATGCCCAAATGTCCCCCCCAAATAAGAGAAATGATGACCATAACATCTGCTAGAAATCGCGCATCATACATGCACAGCGGAATAAAATTTTTTTGCACGATTTCCACCAAGGATCCATGCGAATTTAGAACGCCATAGATTAGGGATTAGGGTTTATACCTTTCGGAAAAATTCTTCTGACCGCTGCAACAAATTCGATCTGCTTCCAAATTATGAACCGGAATGGAAACCAGTAAATCAGATCACCAGTACAACATTTTGTGGCTGCACCTCTGTGGTATCCACACGAACCCGTGAATCACCGATGAATGTCTACTACACACACCGGTTGGAATTGATCTCCTTAGACCTCGTAGTGCTAGCTACGCCTCTTCAGAGATTTTGGTCAAATAGAGTGGCTAGGGTTTTTCTATGCTTTTACTTGGGGTGCGTGAAGAATAATAGTAATCCCATTATTACCCAATAAGCCTATTTAAATAGGTGCATAGAAAAACCTAACCTATTTGGGCCTTATTCCATTGTATAATTATAGGCTTACTATTGGGCCTTATAATTATAACATGAATTCTCAAATATTAAGCCCAAACAATTTGGTCCATTAATTCCAAATTCACTAAGCTCTAAGTGTGCGACCCTACAGGCTCTCATTACGTTGGCTATGGCCATTAATCATATTAATGATCATAAACAAAGATTGGTGTCTAGCAACACATCATTGTTACTCAAGTAATGAGAAAGTCGGTGATTTGACTAAACCTTTACACGTGATCATCACTTATGTCCTTTTGTCCTATACATCTAGATTGAGCACGAGACATGGACCGTGTCATTCCTGTATAACCCCAATCTTAAGGTTTCTTGACTCCTAAGTAAGCTGACTGAAACAAATGTAATTGACATCTCATGTCAATTCATCTGAGCATGGCCATGAATTTTCTCAACTTTACTTAGTCAAGGGGCCCATAGATGTTACTCCTGTTTTATAGGAGGGACAAATCCCATCTTGATCACACAAACCCCTCCGCATGATATGTGACATATCCAATATCTACCCTTGCATTCACTTAACCATTAGTGACATAGAATAGTATCAAAATATGAAACTCACATGTAGGGAACCTTGGTGATCTCAGGTCAAAGGACCATATTAATAATGATTACTAAGAACCACTTATGACACTCATATAACGATCCATGTAGTGTTCTTAATATGGGTCGGTCCAGTATACAAGTTCTCTAACTTGTACTTATGTGTAAACTTAATATCCCATATAAGTTTTCACACATGCTAGTCTTAACATATCAAAGCAACCTAATCCACAATGATATATAACTAAGGACATTTAAGAATACAATTATTCTAAGGTTATTATTATATTAAATATATTACACAGACAATAAATATAAATATAATAATTGGAATTGCCATTAAAATAACATGTTTCAAAATTACAATCACCAATATGATTGGTTTTAGGGCATATACACTAACAACATCTAATAAAAATAAGACATCTTAAAGGTAAAAACGGATTTATTGCAAATTGGCACTAGTTTTTCTTCCTTCAACACTTATGTCCTTGGCTTCTTTTAGAAACTTGAGCCCATGTTTTTGGGCCTTAAGAATCAGATTTAGGTCTCCAAAGATTAGGCCAAACTAGCTTAATGCCAATAAAAATCAACCACTTAAAAAGATAAAAAGTATTTATTATAAATTGACCTCAAATTTCTCACTTTCTTTGCATTTTTTCCCTTAAAAATTTAGATATTTTTGGGCCTTTATTTCTATACTTTCATATACATTTGGGATATAAAAAAATTATTTAGGTTAGCCCAAGGGTTTTTAAATTAATTTACTAAATTTTTTGCTTAATTTTTCACATTTTAGTTTACTTGGATTTTGGGAATTTTAGCAAATTCCTATGCGAATTTTTTTCTAAACTTATTATTAAGTTTTTAATTGGATTTTAATCTATTTTGATACCTCAAAATTACTCTAACGATTCTTCTGAATTTCATCCGATTTTCCCACCAAGTTTTGTGATTAGGGTGTTTTCTAATATAGTACCTATTTGAAATTTCTAATTCACTTAAAATATTTTCTAAGGAAGATTCTTATGAGATATTACATTATCAAAAAAGTTTTGATGCTTGAAGAAGCTAAATTAGAATAGTACAACAGAATTATAAAGTGCATTTTAGCTAATCAAGCTTAAGTGATATGAATTCATAAGAAAATGAGCTTGGAGGATATTGTTCAAGATCATTTGAGTTGTGCCACATCATTACTAATTTGATGCCACATCAACCATAATCCATGTCACTACCACATCATCAAGGAGATGGTGCCACATCAATGTTTCATTAGCCATAGTCTTAATTGACACTGCCTCATCTTATTTTTCTATTATTTGATATTTTTTACTTTAAGAAAGCATTTGGACCTTTAATTTATGTTTATATGGTATTGGATCATTTTAGAGTATTTTGGGCCTATTTAGCATCATTTGAACCCATTTTTCAATTAAGGTTTTTGATAGGGAATGCAATGGGGGTGGCCTGATCTTCACAGTATAGGTTATTCAATAAAATCAAAATAAAATAAAATAAAGGATATGAGCACCACACGTTAGAATTGAGGAAGGGAATTAGGAGTGATAAGCTCTAGATTTGGATTGTTCACTAACTTGATGAATGCAAGTGGCTAATTAATGCTATAAGGAATGTGACTTGCTACTTAGACCACTTGTTCAATCATGAACACGAGTTAACTAATCTACACAACAACGCACTTGGGTTAAAGCACAAATTACGGGCTTTTATGAATTTAAATCACTAATTTTATAAAGGAAGATTGACAAAGCAACGTTTCATAAGAGCAAAAGAAGATTAAATTCCCACACTTTGGAAAAGAAACATTAAATTTTGTATTATGTTCATGAACTGTTGAATTCTGAGTTACATTGCCTCCTATTTATACTAGTCTTAGGAAAATACAAATAGTAAATGTCATAATTAGAAAAAAATACAAAGCTTTGACTATCATTAAATTAAAAATGAAAATTATCCTTAGATTTTCCTTATTTATTACACTTCAAATTAGGAAAATATCTCCTAATTTATTGTACTCCATATTGGAAATACGTCCAAATTCATTGCACTCCATATTAGAAAAACATGTCCAGATTCATTGCATTCTATATTTGGAAAATATGTACAAATTTGTTGCGCTTCATATTAGGAAAATATGTCTAAGTTCTTTACACTCCGAATTAGGAAATTATCTCTTGATTTGTTATACTCCATATTAGGAAAATATGTCCAAATTTGTTGCACTTCAGATATCTTCAAATTTCTTGGGCTTAGATAAGCAGCACTTCAGCTCTAATTACTTCTTCTACTTGGGCTTTTTAGGCTAAAATTTCATTTTGCATAGCCTCCAATTGCTTTTTGTATCATTTTGAGCTTTTATCTTATCATTAGGCCTTCACTTAGAGTCAAGTCCTTCTTTACTTGAGCTTGATCATGCAAAGTGCTGAGTTGCTTCACATCATCCTCCCCCTCTTGAAAATGAGTTGTCCTCGACTTTTCAAGATCTGTATCCAAATAAAGAGAGAGATAAAAAACATTGAAAGTAATACTAACTCCATACTTACCAGGAAATTGAAGCTTGTAAACATTATTATTGATTCTCTCAAGGACTTGAAAAGGCCCATCTCCACTAGGCATGCGTTTAGATTTTATTTTCTCGTGAAATCTCTTTTTTCTTAAGTGCAACCAGACCAAGTCTCTAGGCTCAAAAATTATTTTCTTTCTCCCTTTATTAGCATGGTTTACATATTGTTGAGTCATCCTTTCAATGTTATGATGTGCTTTTTCATGGATTTGTTTAACAAATTCAGCATGTTTCTTACCATCCATGTTAGCTCTTTCCTGCAAAGGTAAAGGAATCAAATCAATTAGTGCAAGAGGATTAAAACCATAAATAATTTCAAAGGGAAAATATTTAGTAGAGGAATGAACAACTCTATTTTAAACAAACTCGACGTGTGGTGGACACTCTTCCTAATTCTTCAAGTTTTTCTTGATAATTGTTCTCAAGAAAGAAGAAAGTGTCATATTCACAACTTCAGTTTGTCCATCAATTTGTGGATGGCATGTTAAAGAAAATAACAACTTTATCCCAAGCTTATTCCATAAGATTTTCCAAGAATAGTTTAGGAATTTAACATCTCAATCAGAGACAATGGTTCTTAGCATCTCATGCAACCTCACAACTTCCCTAAAGAATAAATTAGTAATGTTAGAAGCATTATCAACTTTATGACATTAAATGAAATGTACCATTTTGGAAAATCTATCTACAACAACAAAAATAGAGTTTCTCCCCCTCTTAGACCTAGGCAATTCCAAAACAAAATCTATAGAAATATCTTCCCAAAGTACATTCAAAATAGGAAAGGGAGTGTACAATCCATGAGGATTTAATTTAGATTTTGTTTTATGATATATAATGCATTTTCCCATAAATTTCTCAACATCCTTATGCATCCTAGCCTAATAAAAATGTTCATTCAGAACAGTAAATGTCTTGCAATGCCAAAATGTCCCATGAGACCTCCAGAATACGCCTCTTTCAACAATGTCACATGCAATAAATAATCTGGGATGCAAAGTTTGTCAATAAAAAATAAGAAGCCATCATGTAAGAAAAATTTGTTCAAACCAATACCTGGTTTACAATGACTAAAGGTCTTACCAAAATCAACATCATTATAATACAATTCTTTAATAAATTCAAAACCAAGAATCTTAGGATTTAACATAGAAAGAAGAATATACCTTCTTGATGAAGCATCAGCAACAATATTTTCTTTACCTTTCTTATGCTTAATCATATAGGGAAATGATTCAATGAATTCAATTCATTTAGCATGCCTACAATTCAGCTAGCTTTGGCTTTTTACATGTTTGAGAACTTCATGATTAGAATGTATAACAAACTTTTTAGGCCACAAAAAATGTTACCAAGTTTCTAATACTCTAACTAATGCATACAACTCTTTATCATAAGTTGGATAATTAAGAGTTAGTCCACTTAATTTTTCACTAGAGTATGCAACAAGCTTACATTCTTGCATGAGTACACTTCTAATGGCAATTCTACTAGCATCACATTCAGTCTCAAAAGTCTTATTAAAATTTGGAAGAGCTAGTAAAGGCGTACTAGTGAGCTTTTCCTTGATAGCTTTGAAGGCTTTCTCTTGAGTTTTCCCTTGCTTAAAAGGAACATTCTTTTTGGTCAATTCATTTAATGGGGGCAGCCAATATGCTGAAGTCCTTCACGAACCTCCTATAGAAGCTTGCAAGTCCACAGAAGCTCTTCACTTGTCTAATGGTGGTAAAAGTTGGCCATTCTTGGATTGCTTTAATCTTCTCTTCATCTACTTCTATGCCTTTACTACTTACAATGGAGCTAAGAAAAATAATTTTATCTATGCAAAAGTCACATTTTTTCAAAGTTGCCAAACAATCTTTCCTTTCTTAGAACATCTAGAATTTGTCTAAGGTGATCCACATGTTCTTCTAAGGTTCTGCTACACATAAGAATGTCATCAAAATAAACTACCACAAATTTACCAATGTAAGATTGAAAGACATGGTTCATTAACCTCATGAATGTACTAGGTGTATCAGTTAATCCGAAAAGTATAACCAATAATTCATAAAGTCCATGTTTAGTCTTAAATGTTGTTTTCCATTCATCCCCTTCTTTCATTCTAATTTGATGATAGCTACTTTTTAAATCAATTTTAGAGAAGATGGTAGAACCAGTCAATTTATCAAGCATATCATCTAACCTAGGAATAGGATGACTATATCTTACTGTTATATTGTTAATGGCTTTACAATCAATGCACTTCCTCCATGTACCATTCTTCTTAGGCATAAGTAATACTAGAACTGCACAAAGACTAAGGCTCTCTCTCATATATCCTTTATCCACCAACTCTTGAACTTGTTTTTAGATTTTCTTAGCCTCTTCAAGATTTGTATGATATGCTAGACGGTTAGGCAAAGATGCTCTAGGAATGAAATCAATTTAATGTTCTATCCCTCTAATTAGTGGTAAACCTCGAGGTAGCTCATAAAGAAAGATATCCTCATACTCTTGCAAAAGAGATAAAATAACACTAGGCAATACAAAGGTTAGGTCATTAGTGTTCAATATAGCCTCTTTGTACATAAGTACTAGGAGGTTTTACTGAGAAAACAAAGCTTGTTTAATCTTACTCTTTTTTGCCACTAGCAAACTCTTCTCTCCTTTTCCCTCATTCTCTCCCTTTCCTCTCAAATTTTCTTTTCTTTCTTTCTTCTCTTTTAGTTAGCTCTCTTTTTTTGGCTTCTTCTCACTTTTATTTTTACTTTCTTCCTTTTTAATTTTCTTTCTTACTCTCACTCTCTCTTTTCTTTTCTCTTTTAATTTGATCTTTCAATATTTGCTTTGGTGACATAAAAGGAGGGTTATAGGTTCCCTTCGAAGTACAAAAGAATAACAATTTGAAAATCCATCATGTGTGACTCACTTATCATACTACCAGGGTCTACCTAATAAGAGATGACATGCTTTTATGGGTACAATATCACATAGAACTTCATCTCTATATTTGACAATAGAAAATAAAACTGCCACTTTTTTCTCACCTTCATTTCATCACACTTATTCAACCATTAGAGCCTATAGGGACAGTTGTGCTTGAGCGTAGGTAGGCTCAACTTCTCCACTAGTTCGACACTTGCCACATTGCTACAACTTCCATCATCAATGATTACACTACATACCTTGTCTTGGATTAAGCAACGTGTGTGGAACAAGTTCTCTTTTTAGTTGTTTTCTTCCTCCATTATCTGAATGTTGAGTGCTCTTCTAGCCACTAGGAGTTCTCTTTCTTTAACACTTTCTCCATCATCATTAGATAGCTCCTCTTCCTCCTCAACAATTTCTTCTTCAATCGCCCAATCACCATGGTGGTTGATGATTATGGTGCGCTTGTTAGGGGCACTCACTTGAAATATGTTCTCTCCCTTAACACTTAAAGTACCTTATGTCACAGTTTCTTGTTAGGTTAGGTTCTACTTGGACTTTCTTAGGTTAGGTTCTACTTGGACTTTCTTAGGTTTTAGCTTCTCAACTTTCTTTGAATTGACCTCCTTAGAATTCAAAATAGAAAGGGTGTTTTTCTTTAAGTTGTTCCTCTATAAGTTAAAAGAATTTGAATTTGAGTTCTTTTTGGCATTATTTCTTCTTTTAAGTTGTTATTCAACCTTGATGGCTTGATATACCATCTCTTGAAGTTCTACATGGTGATACTATTAGGAATTCGGATTATCATATGCAGCGGAAATTCAAAATTTAATCTGAATTCTACCTAAGATCCATGCAAAAGACATAAATCAATGATTAGAGTTTTACCTATTGGGCACTCGTGTTTCTACTGATCAAAACTTGAGAGCTGATAAATCAAACACCGGCTGGAAGGTACGGTGTCTCTACGGTATCCACACGGAGTGAACAACGACCTCTCACCTTCCACGAATCTGCTAGGATGCGTTTTTCTCTCTAAGAATTAGGATTGGATGTTTTCTGAGTGATTTAGGGTTTGTATGGAAGCTTTGAGCGTGTTATTAAAGTGCTGCCCTTAAGTCCCTTTTTATAGAACTTAGGTAAGCTATAATCCTAGTCCTACTAGGATAATGCTTCTAAAATCCTAATCACACTTAACAACTCATCTTATCCTTATCCTAGAGATAATGGGGAAAGATAGGACTTATCTATTAATTATCTAATATTAGATAATAATATTATCTCATAATATAAATATCTTAATTATTAGATAATTGCATATAGTTATCAAATATTAAAATAATATTATCTCATAATATATTTATCTAATATCTGATAATGTAATTATTTGATATTACTTTAATATCAAATAATATCACATAATATATATATATATAACGTGAATTTATTATTCTTAATAATATATATATGCATGAAAATAAGTCCAATTAATTAGATATTAATATAATTAAAGTTCAATTAATTATTTTCTTATTCCTACTCCTTTTGTGTAACTCTGTAGGTTCTTACTACGTTGACAATAACTCATTATTGAGCCATAGACAGTAAGCGGTATCTAGCAATACATCACTGCCACTCAAGTAGTAAGAATGTTTGTGATTTAACATCCACCTAATACATGATCAACGTTTTGCATCATAACCCTTTTTGTAATAATATCCAAATTGAACTGGAGGCATGGAATGTGTCTCCTCGTCAATGTTCAATTTATATTTCTTGATACTGAGTAGATTTAAAATAAATGATTAATATCACATATTAATTCAATTGAGCATGGCCATGCATTTCTAAGTCTCACTCAATCAAGGGGCCCAAGGATATTTCTCTTTTTATACAAGAGTAATAAAATCCCATCTACATCACTCACTTCCCTATGCACGATTTATGACACACCCAATCAATGCCCTACTTGTCATCCTGATTAAAGGTGACATAGGACAATATTAAAGTGAGTAATTCCTCATATAGGGAACCGTAGTGACTTTAGGTCAAAGGTTTATGTGTATTTGTGATCATATGAGAATAACTTATGACACGTCTATCCATGCAATATTCTCATAGTGGGTCAGTCCAGTACATTGTTCACTAGCAATGTACTCATGTATTGACTTGATATCATATATCCATGATTCATAATCATCAGTCACTATACATGCTAGTCTCGATGTATTATTACTATCCTTTTCGTAATAATACTTGACTAGGGGCATTTTAGGAATAGCGAAGCTATTCCAAGGATAATTATTATATTAAGTTATAAATTGCGCATAATAATAATAAAATTATAAAAATAAAATATAATAATTAAATTGCCTAAAATAAAACATAATACATTGTGTATAACTTCAATCATCTATATGATTAGTTCTAGGACACACACCAACACAGAGGCCCTGTATATTGCTACCTCTGATGCGTCAAAAGAAGCTATTTGGATTAAAAAGTTCATTACTGAACTTGGCGTTGTTCCTAGCTTTGCAAACCTAGTAGACCTCTATTATGATAACAATGGGGCTATTACACAAGCCAAGGAACCTAGATCTCACCAAGGATCCAAGCATATACTTAGGCACTTCCATCTCATTCGTGAAATCATTAATAGAGGAGATGTGAAGATATGTAAAGTACTAACTAATGATAATATCGCTGACCCACTGACAAAGCCTTTAGCATAGAAAAAGTATGATGGTTATACTATGTCACTTGGTATTAGATACATGAGTGATTGGCTCTAATCTAAGTTGGAGATTGTTGATATGTGTCCTAGGAGCCAATCATGAAAATGATTATAATAATACACAATGTATTATGTTTTATTTCCTAACAATGCAATTATTATATTTTATTTTCATTTTTTTATTATTATTATTCTACGCAATTTATAACTTAATATAATAATTATCCCTAGAATAATTTTACTATTTCTAAAATGTCCCTAGTCAAGTATTATTACAAAAGGGATAGTAATAATACATTAAGACTAGCATGTATAGTGATTGATGATTATGAATAATAGATATGTGATATCAAGTCGATACATGAGTATATTGTTAGTGAATAGATGTACTGGACTAACCTACAATGAGAAAATTACATGGATTGTCATATGTCATTAGTTATTCTCATGAGACCACAATGCTCGAAGTCCTTTGACTTAAAGTCACTACAATTCCCTACATGATGAGTCACAAAGTTTGATGTCATCCTATATCAACCTTAATTGGAATGTGTTGTACGTCGCTGATTGGGTATGTCATGAATCATGAAAAGGGATGTGAGTGATGTAGATGGGAATTTTGTTCCTATTACATAGTAAGAGTGATATCCATAGGCCCCTTGATTGAATGAGATTAAGAAATGCATAGTCATGCTTAAATGGATCAATATAAGATATTGATCATTTGCTTAAGTTAGTCTATTCAATATCAAGAAACATAAATTGAATGTCAACGAGGATGACATATTCCATGCCTCTAGTTCGATTTAGATATCATTACAAAAGAGATTATGTTACAAAGTATTGTTCACACATTAAATGAATATTGAGTTATATACATTTTTACTACTTGGATGACAGTGATTTATTGCTAGATATCACTTACTGTCTATGGTCCATAAATGGGCTATTACCAACGTAGTAAGAACCTATAGGGTCACACAAAAGAAGTAAGAATGAGACAATAATTAATTGAGCTTTTGTTGGACTAAAATCCAATTAAATGGGCTTATTTTCGTGCATATAATTATTATTATTAAAATAATAATTTATTTTCACGTAATATATGTAGTATATTATATGATATTATTTGATATTAAAGTAATATAAGATAATTATGTTATTAGATATTAGATAATTATATTATGAGTAATATTATTTTTTGATATTTGATAATTATATGCGTTTTTAATATTAGATATTTATATTATGTGATAATATTATTATCTAATATTAGATAATTAATGGATAAGTCATATCTCTCCTCGTTCTCTCCATGATAAGGATAACATGATTATTGTTAAGCGATTTTAGGATTCTGAAAGCATTATCCTAGTAGAACTAGGAATGTTGTATATCTTAGTTCTATAAAAGGAACTTAAAGGCAGCACCTTAGACAACACATTACTTGCCATTAAATCACTCCAAAACGCATTAATCCTAATCCTAGTGAGAGAGAGACATATCTTAGCATATTCGTGGAGGGAGAGAAGTCATCATTCATTCCTTATGGATACTATAAAGACGTTGTACCTTCTAGCCAGCGTTTGATTTATGATTCATCTCGCTCTCTTAAGGTTTTGTGCAAAAAGAACATGAGCACATAAAAGGTAAAACCCTGACATTGATTTATGCCCTTTTGCATGGATCATAGGTAGAATTCGAATTAAAATTTTAATTTTTCTACTACATATGATTATCCAAAACCTAACAGGTTGTTCATACATAATCAAAAACTAAAAAATGCCAATCCTAGGCAATTTTGGAGTTATATCCAAATTAATTTCAATTGCAACTAAATTTCTATATAAAATTACTAACATGTTAATAAATATGGAACATCAATTATTTTAATTTTTCTCAATTAAATTCTTTTCCAAACAACACCTAACTCCAAGGTATAGAATTTAGATTTCTATTTTGGAGTTCCTTTAACTAATTTACTTTTCAAAATTAAAGAATTTTCAAAAATTCCTAAATTTTTCACACCTATCCTAACATTAATTGTAACATGATTATACTAAAAGATTGAAATTTAAACAACTTCTAATCCTTAATTTCAAAGAGAAACCAAAACATACCATTAAACTTTATTGATAGAATTTTGTTTCTACATTTTCCTATGGTCATTTCCTAAGGAAAAATTTAATGAATCATCTCCTACTCATCTTAATAATATAATATCAACATCATATCCTCATATTAATATTTATATAATATCAAAATCAAACCATTCAGTATCACAAATTAGTTTACATCTATAATAGAATAAAAGGTGGTTGCCACTCACATTAATTTCTAGAATCTTTAGCTTTCAAAAACTTCTTAGAATAGCAAAAGAATAACTTTACTTAAATAATCAAATTTTAGAAATTTTGAAGGCAAGATTTCTATAAAAACTTAAAGAGAATGAAGGAAAAGTTAGGTTATCTTGCAAGTATTAGATGAATCTCTTGAAAAGCCTCTCGGAGATTATTAAAAGTAAAAAGCTTTACTAAAAGGAACCATAGAAAGTCACAGTTTTGGCTAGGAAGAGGAGCAGAAAAGTGTGGAATTTTGATCCCAAAGCATCATATATATAAGTCCTAAAATTTTACTCATAAACTACCCTTTTTCATTTTATTATTATTTTTTTTGTAAAATTTTTAATGATGATGGAGGAACACATGGGGCATAATTTCTTGGGCTTAATTTAGAAGATAATTTTTACAATCTACTAAAATTTAGTTAATTAATAGCTTCTAGAAAAAAAGGCCAACAAATATTCCTAATTTTTTACCTTTTCACCAAAATATCATAAGCTTCTCTTATAAGATTAGGCCTTGTTAGGCCTCATTTTTTTATTTTGGTTCTAAAATCATATTTCATGCCTAGAAAATTTAGGGTAAGTCATTTCAAGTAATTCAAAATAATTTATTTCAATTTTGGGCTCAATTTTTAGATTTTTGGACCATTTAGACCAATTTTAGGCTATTTGGGCCTTTAATTTTCTATTGGGCATCTATATAATTTTCCTAAACTCAAGGTTAGGCCTTTTATGATATTTTGACTCATAGTAATGCCTAATATAATTTTTACAAAAAATTCTAGCTATGTGAATACTCATACTATCTTTACAGTTTACCTGAACTTTACCCAATTATGTTATTAAGCTTTTGTTGGGGTGTTTTCTATTCAAAATTTCTTATTAAACTTTCTTACTCTATTGGGATATTATAGTTAAGTCCTACCTTATACTCATCCCTTGCATTATATAACATAATGCACTTATTAATGTTCATGAAAATCTAACATTGGAAACTAATACTAATAGTCCTAAATGCACAAGTTTGCACAATCACCATTACGTAAAAACATTGAAAAGAAAGAGGTGATTTATAAATATCTAATAAGTGAAACTCCATACTAATTAGCCTAGAATCCTGGTTGTCTTAAATGTCTTCCCTAAGTTTATCTTCCTTTACATAATCACACATCATTATCAATTACACATTCATATCATATTTGCTCACCCTATTATCATTCATTTTCACATACAAAATTACATATATATTCACCTTATATGCACACATACTATGCAACTTATCATGGTCATACCATATATATATAAGCAACATGTTTTTGCATTTGTACACATAATTTGCATGACATTCACTATTCAAGCATGCACTCACCCATTATTCATAGATATTAGTGATTACAATTGATATGAATGGATACAAAGCAATTAATAAAATAAACATAACTAATAACAAGACACTTGCAAAATACCTATTGGATACTATTTGTTGCCTTATTTCTTTTGTTTATTTTTATCTATCCATACATTATGGGAGTGATGTTACGTAATCATGCTAGCTCATATATCTTTTCTCTACATACATGCTATCTCACATTACTCCATCCATACATTTTTCATATTTCATATAAAACATTCCATATTTCACTTATTCTAGCCAATGTATCTTATATCATATATCATAATTCATATATTTCATGCCATAGTTAACATCATGTATACATCCACACTTTGGGTCTTCATCTCTCTCTCTCCCCCTCTCTCACATACACACATAGACACATACATAAACATGCACACATATATGTATATATAACCTACCATAAATCAATATTAGTATTTATCACATAAGGATTGTCCTCATCCTTCAAGATGGTTACTACTCATATATATTTATAGATACAAATCATCAATATAGTTTTCAAAAGTTATTACTATAGTTGGTATAAATCTAAGGGGAGCCAATCCTAAGGAAGTGAGCTAAGAGGAGGCTTTGTTTAAGAACATTTGAGTTATGTTAGGTTTTGGATCAACATACGTAGTGAAAAATTAAAATTTTTTATCTGAATCCTACCAAGGATCCATGTAAAAGAGCATAAATCAATGTTAGAGTTTTACCTTTTTGTGCTCATATTCTTTCTGAACAAAACTTTGAGAGACCAAGATGAATCACAGATCAAATGCCGGCCAAAAGGTATAATGTCTCTACGGTATCCACATGGAGTGAACAATGACTTTTCACCCTCCACGAATATGCTAGGATACGTCTCTTTCATTAGGATTAGGATTGGTGCATTTTCTTGAGTGATTTTAGGATTTAATGATAGCTAATGTGTGTATCTAAAGTGTTGCCTTCAAGTTCCTTTTATAGAACTAAGGCATACCACATTCCGAGTCCTATTAGGATAATGCTTCCAAAATCTCAATTTTACTTAACAACTATCACCTTATCCTTATTAGAGAGAGAGTGAGGAGAGATAGGACTTATTTATTAATTATCTAATATTAGATAATAATATTATCTTATAATATAATTATCTAATATTAAAATGACATATAGTTATCTTACATTAGAAAATAATATTATCTCATAATATAATTATCTAATATCTAATAACGTAATTATTTGATATTACTTTAATATCAAATAATATCACATAATATACCATATATTATGTGAAAATATATTATTATTTTAATAATATTTATATGCACAAAAATAAGCCTAATTAATTAGATTTTAGTCTAACTAAAGCCCAATTAATTATTATTTTATTCCTAATCTTTTTGTATAACCTTGTAGATTCTTACTATATTGGTAATAGCCCACTTGTGGATCATAAATAGTGAACGGTATCTAGCAATATATCACTGCCACCTAAGTAGTAAAAATATTTGTGACTCAATATTCACTTAATGTGTGAACAACACTTTGCAATATAGTCCCTTTTGTAATGATATTCAAATCGAACTAGAGACATGGAATATGTCATCCTCGTTGATGTTTAGTTTATGTTTTTTGATATCAAGTAGGCTAACTTAAACAAATGATCAATATCTCATATTGATCCATTTAAGCATGGCCATGTATTTCTTAATCTCACTTAATCAAGGGGCCCAAGGATATCATTCCTACTATGTAATAGGAATAAAATTCTCATATATATCACTTACATCCCTTTGCATGATTCATAACACACCTAATCAATATCCTACAACACATCCTAATTAAAGGTGATATAGGATGACATCAAAGTGTGTAACTCCTCATGTAGGGAACCGTAGTGACTTCAGGTCAAAGGACTACATGCATTGTGATCGTATGAGAATAACTAATGACATATGATAATTCATGTAGTTTTCTCATTATGAGTCAGTCTAGTATATCTATTCACTGACAATGTACTCATAGATTGACTTGATATCACATATCCATGATTCATAATCACAGTCACTATACATGCTAATCTTGATGTATTATTACTATCCTTTTCACAATAATACTTGACTAGGGACATTTTAAGAATAGTAAAACTATCCTAAGGACAATTATTATAGTAAGTTATAAATTGTGTAGAGATATATATAAAAAAGATGAAAATAAAATATAATAATTGCATTGCCTAAAATAAAACATAATACTTATGCATTATTACAATCATCTTTATGATTGGTTCCTAAGACATATACCAATAATCTCCCACTTAAACTAGAGTCAGTCACTCATGTATCTAATACCAAGTGACATAGTATGACCATTATGCTTTTTTTGCACTAAAGGCTTTGTCATTGGGCCGACGATATTATTATCAGTTAGAACTTTACATATCTTCACATCTCCTCTATCAATGATTTCATGAATGAGATGGAAGCACCTAAGTATATGCTTGGATCATTTGTGAGATCTAGGTTCCTTGGCTTGTGCAATGGCCTCATTGTTATCACAATAGAGATCCACTAGGTTTGTAATGCTAGGAACTACACTAAGTTCAGTAATGAAGTTTTTGATCCAAACAGCCTTTTTTAACGTGTCAGAGGTAGCAATATACTCGACCGCTGTAGTAGAGTCGACCATTATTGCTTACTTTGAACTCTTCCAGCATACAACACCACTATTTAGGCTAAATACATCAGCTGATTGCGATCTAAAGTCATCCTTATCAGATTTGAAACTAGTATCAGTGTAACCTTTTACAATAAGTTCTTCCTTTCCTCCATATACTAAGAATGAATCCTTAATCCTTCGCTAGTATTTAAGGATATTCTTAACAACAGTCTAGTGATGTTGACTTGGATTTGACTGATACCTGCTTATCATGCTGAAGGCATACGAAACATTAGGATGAGTACATAGCTTGTCATACACGACAAATCCAATTGCTGATACATATGGTATCTTATTCATGCGCTCCTTTTCATCTTGTGTTGAAGGACACTAAGCTTTAGATAAGTTTATGCCATAAGACAAAGGCAAAAATCTCCTTTTGGATTCTTGCATGTTAAACCGTTTTAACATTTTATTTATGTATATACTCTAACTTAGGCCAAGCAATTTTTTTTATTTATCTCTATAGATCTTAATACCTAATATATAAGTAGCTTCACCTAAGCCTTTCATCGAGAAATAATTTCCTAATAAAGTCTTTGCTGTCTATAGTGTAGAGATATCATTTTCGATGAGTAGTATATCATCCATATACAATACAAGGAAAACAATTGTTCTCCTACTAACCCTTTTGTAAACATAAAATATATCTTCATTTTTTATGAAACCAAATCTTTTAATTGCCTCATCAAAACAAAGATTCCAACTCCATGAAGCTTGCTTTAATCCATAAATAGATCGTTATAGCTTACATCCCTTTTCCATCATTTTTTGGAGTGAAAAAATCCTCAGGCTGTGTCATGTACACATCCTCAAGAAGCTTTCCATTAAGAAAAGTAGTTTTGACATCCATCTGCTAGATTTCATAATCATAAAAGGCTGCAATAGCAAGCAAAATTCAGATGGATTTAAGCATGGTAACTGGGGAATAGGTCTCATCATAGTCTATACCATGAACTTGCCTACAACCTTTTGCGACTAATTGCCCTTTAAAGGTTTGCACATTACCATCTATGTCAGTTTTCTTCTTGAAAACCCATTTGCACCCATTGGGTTTTACCCTTCAAGTGGATCAACTAAAGTCCATATTTGGTTAGCATACATGAAATCCATCTTAGATCTCATGGCCTCAAGCCACTTCTCAAAGTATGGCCTTTTAATAGCTTTTTGGTAGGTTATGGGCTCATCTTGATCTATAAGCAAAATATTGCCATTTTGAGTCATAAGAAATCCATATCTTTTGGGCTCATGGCGTATCCTACCAGACCTACGTGGGCTTTGGGTTACTTGAACTAGTTCCTGAGCCATAACATCTTATGGTCTCTGTTCAAGCTCTATTACAGGTTCAATGTTACTTTATAAGTCTCGCACTTCTTCAATTTCTACTTTTTTCCCATAATTTTTCTTAGAGATAAATTCTCTTTCAAGAAAAATACCACTTTATGCGACAAACACTTTGCCTTCATTAGGATTATAGAAATAGTATTCCCTTAGTTTCCTTAGGATACCCTATAAAGTAGTACTTATCTGATTTGGGTCCAAGCTTATTAGAGACTTGACATTTTACATAGGCCTGGCAACCTCAAATCTTCATAAAAGACAAGCTGGGATGTTTCCCAGTCCATATCTCATATGGAGTCTTTTGAACCATTTTAGAAGGAATACTGTTGAGCGTAAAAGCACTTGTCTCTAGAGAATGCCCCTAAAAGGAAATTGGAAGGTCTGTATGACTCATCATAGATCGTACTATGTTTAATAAGGTACGATTCATCCTTTTTAAAACACCATTCCATTGTGGTGTTCTAGGTGGAGTGAGTTATGATACTATATCACACTCCTTTAGATAGTCATCAAATTCTTAGCTTAAGTATTCTCCACCTCAATTTGATCAAAGTATTTTAATACTTTTGCCAAGTTAGTTTTGTACTTCATTCTTGAATTCTTTAAACTTTTCAAACGATTTTGATTTATGTTTCATAAAATACACATGTCTATATCTACTGAAGTCGTCAGTAAATGCAATGAAGTACTGGAAACCTCCTCTAGCAGATGAACTAATAGGCCTATATACATCAGTATGTATGAGACTTAATAGATCATTAACCCTTTCACTGTGTCAAGTGAATGGAGTTTTAGTCATTTTACCTAATAAATAAGATTCACATACTTCATATGATTCAAAATTAAATGAATCTCAGATTCTATCTTTAAGGAGCTTGGATATGCGCTTCTTATTTATATGGCCTAAACAACAAAGCTAGAGATAGGTTGGATTTAAATAATTTAATTTAAATTGCTTAGTGTTTATGTTATAGACAGGTATTTCAAGATCAAGAATATAAAGTCCATTGGACATTTGTGCACTGCAATAAAACATTTCATTTAAATAAACTGAACAACTTTTATCCTTTATTATAAATGAAAAACCTTTCTTATCTAAACAAGAAATAGAAATAATATTCTTGCTAATAGCAGGCACAAAATAACAATCCTATAATTCAATTATTAAACTAGAAGGTAAAGATAGATAATATGTGCCTATAACTAGGGCAGCAACTTTTGCTCCATTGCCAACTCGTAGGTCTACTTCGCCTTTAGCCAGAGTCCTACTCCTTTGTAATTCTTGCATATTTGTACAAATGTGAGAACCACATCCGGTATCTAATACCCAATATGTAGAAGTAGAAATATTTATTTTTATAACATAGATACCTAAAGCAGAAGTCTCATTTCCCTTCTTCTTTTTCAACTCTTCTAGATAAACCTTGCAGTTTCTCTTCCAATGTTTAGTTTCACTATAATGGAAGCATTTTCCTTCTTTAGCCACACCCTTTTTTAGTTTCAATGTAGAAGACTTAGACTTGGGCTTGCATTTGGATCTAGAATCCTTCTTGTTTTTGCCCTTGCCTTTGCCCTTTTGAACTATTATTATGGTAATAGTTTTAGTCTTTTGCAAATTTTGTTTAGCAGTTCTTAACATGCTTAATAGTTCTAGCAGTGGTTTCTTGATATTGAGTAGACTAACTTAAACAAATGATCAATATCTTATATTGATCCATTTGAGCATGGCCATGCATTTCTTAATCTCACTCAATTAAAAGGCCCAAGGATATCATTCCTGCTATGTAATAGGAACAAAATTCCCATCTACATCACTCACATCCCTCTACATGATTATGACACACCCAATCAATATCCTACGACACATCCCAATTAAAAGTGATACAGGATGACATCAAAGTGTGTGACTCCTTATGTAGAGAACTATAGTGACTTCAGGTCAAAGGATTACGTGCATTGTGGTCATATGAGAATAACTAATAACATATGACAATTCATGTAATTTTCTCATTGCGAGTTAGTCCAATATTTCTATTTACTAACAATATACTCATATATTGACTTGATATCACATATCTATGATTCATAATCATCAGTCACTATACATGCTAATCTCGATGTATTATTACTATCTTTTTTATAATAATACTTGACTAGGGGCATTTTAGGAATAGTAAAACTATCCCAGGGACAATTACTATAGTAAGTTATAAATTGTGCAGAGATATATATAAAAAAAATGAAAACAAAATATAATAATTGCATTGCTTGAAATAAAAGATAATACTTGTGTATTATTACAATCATCTTTATGATTGGTTTCTAGGACACATACTAACAAGTCATACCACATCATCACTAATTCGACATTATATCACCACCACATTATCAAAAAAGTGGAGCCACATTAGTGCCACATCAATTATAATCCATGTCACCACTATATCATCAAGGAGATGGTGCCACATCAAAGCCACATTAGCCATAGTTCTAATTAGTGCCACTTCATCCTATTTTTCTATTATATGGTGTTTTGGGCTTTAATATAACATTTAGGCTTTTAATTTATGTTTGTTTTGTGCTACATCGTTTTATAGCATTTTAGGCATAGTTGGTGTCATTTGAGCCCATTTTTCAATTAGGATTTTAGAGAACTATATAAGGAGGCTTGTTTCTAATACAAATTAAATTTGAGATTTGAAAGTTTCAAAGTTTAGAGAATTTGGTTAAGTACCTTTTTGGAAGAGTGTGTTCTCTTTTAAGTTCTTAAATGAACTTGTGACTTATCAAAGGGATTCACCTTTTGTGGTATTGATCATCACTAATAAAAGATTCATCCTTATGGCGTGTTTTCCTCTTTACTCATCAAAGGATTTACATCCTTTATGGCATGTTCATCATCACTTATCACTCCCATTCTTCCTCTTCTAGAGTTTGATATGAATATCCTTTTATTTTTGTTTGTGGTTTTTGCTAAATTTTGAGACGATCCTACCAAATTTTACTCATTTGGTATCAAAGTAAGGTTCCCAAATTTAGATTTCACTTTTCCTTAAAATTTGTCATTGTTCATGTTCATGTACTGTTCATCATATTATTTATGCTATTGTTCATGCAATTGATATCATAATTCTTCATTTCTATCTTATTATAATTTTTTCTTTATATCCATTTCATTTCTATTTTGGTTTGTGTCAAATTTATGTGTTTTGATTCATCATTGTGTCAAATCTAAGTTGTTTTTCAATTCTGCCCTTTATGTGTTTGATAAGTTATTTAAGTCAGTTATAAGTTTGAATTTGCTTCGATACTTAGTCACCTTATTTGTTTTGTGTTATTTCTTATTGTTTAGCTCAAAATTTGCTCCAAATATCATTACTGGTCTAGTGAATGAAAGTTGCATTGAGTATATTTGCTTAAAGTTCAAAGTGAAGAAGTTCAGATTACATTAACCAATTACTATATTCTAATAGCATAATATCATAGTGCTATAATTGAATATTGTAATTGATTAAAGCAAATAGTACCAAGTTTGAATTTTGTGAAATACTTAATAAGTGCTAAACTATTGCTAAAATTTAAGTTAAAGCAAATTTTGAATTGTTGTATGGAAGCAAAGAACAAAGTGATGAAGAAAAAAGATAGAAACAAAGGAGAAAAGCCAAGTTAGTGAATCAAAAGGCAACTTACAAAGAAGAGGTAAGAAAAATAAAGTATTAAATTATTGAAAACAAAGTGAAACAAAATCAAAAGAGAAGAAGTTATTTGCTTTTAGTTATTATTGGTTCTAGATTTGCTCTATTCACACATGAACTTCTTATTTTGACATTTGTTGTTCATTATCTCTTTTAACTAAATAAGTTCTCAAATCAGCACCTCTTTACCTTGTATTGTTCTTACCTATTATATTGAGTCCTAATTTGTTCGTTTTTTGTGAAATTTTCATTACTGAGTATTTGTTTTAAGTCTTGTTTATTTCTTTTCTATAATTGTCTAATTACAGATTTGAGTCCTAGTTAGTTTCTACTCTTAGAATTTTCATTTATTGCTTCCCTGCTTTTTTTTATTCTTAAAATTATGTGAACTTTGACTAGTGATATTGATTGCTACATTTGTTAAATCTTATTTGGTTTTGTGAACAATGAGAAGGAAAGAGTGATAGAATGGAAAAAAAGGCAAGAGTGTGTAAGCTCATTTGAGGGTAAAAGCTAAAATTAGAGTGCAAATACGAGTGTGAGTATTCCAAAACAAGTGAGTTATGAGATCTTGTGAGGTCATTTCTTTATCTAACCGTTCTTGCAAGTTTTGTCATTTAAGGATGCTAGGGGCTATTAGGAAAAATATTAATAGGTGTACATTGGAGGATTTGTTATTAGCATTTGATGAAATGCTTAAAAAGCTTAAAAGTAGACAATCTCAAAAGAGCTACCATGGTAAAAGAGGTGAAAAAGAAAGAGGGAAGACAAAATAAGAAATATATTGAAGAAGGAGTTGAAAATAAAAATGAAAAGAGTAAAAGAGAAAGAATGTATCATGATGATGTAAAAAGAGATGAAAGAGGAGATGATAGGAGTGAAGTTAGTTATAAATTTATTTTTCAAATTAAAGGTTTTGGAATATTAAAAATAATAATTTTGATAATACACAAAAATTATTTATATATGGTCATTATCAATGTGAGATTAAATTAAAATAATTTTTATAAGAAATTTCTCATAAATTGAGAAATTGATTTTAGAAATTATAGAGGAAAAGATTTATGAAAATAACTTATTGCATTTGATGAATTATTTTTAAGAATTTGAAATGAATTTATTTTAGATGATTATTATTAATTGGAAACTTACTTAAACAATTTTTTTTATAAAGAATTATGGATACTAAAAATAATAAAAGGGAGGATTGAAAATGCTTGAAATAAAATTATAAATAAAATAAATTTTATAAAACAAAGATTGATTTTAATAAATGAAAGGCTGAGATTTGAAAAAAAGAAAAATGACTTTTAGGTGAGAAATGTAGTATTATTATCCATAACTCAATGTATTTTTCCTTTTCTCTATTTTTATATAAAAATTCGATAGACACCTTTTTTCTAGAAGTCGATGCTCTTCCCCTTTGTTTCTATTTTAGCTGATGTCTCTCTTCTCTCTTTCCACGTCTTTTTTACCTAACTGCTACAGTTAGAAAAATAATTTTCCACTTTACTGCATTGATAATCTTAATTACCAAAACACTTAAATCTTTTTTTTTATTTTGCTAATCAGGGGGATCAGAACGTGATCAGCCTACCCCCCCCGTCCCATCATTTTTTTTTCATTTTTTTGCTTTTATTTTGTGTTTTTTTTCATTTTTCTACAGTATTGGGTCACCTTTATTTTTTTTTCATTTTTATCAGTTTTTGTTTTGACATTTTTTGTGGTTTTTTTTTTCATTTTTCATTATTCTTTATGTCACCTTTTTTTTTTACTTTGTTTTTCATCAATTTTTCGTTAGTATGATAAATCAATTTTTATTCTTTTTTTCGTTTCTTCACTAGTATTTTATTTTCTATTTCATTTGTTTAATTTTTTTTTGCCTTCATCAGTAATTTATTTATTTCTTCATCAATTTTTTATCTTCTTTCTTATTTGTTCATTTATTTATCAATTTATTTTTTTGAGATCAGCTAATTTATGTTTTTTCGTTTGATCAGTTTTTTTTTATAATATCTTTTCTTTGGGATTAAAATATTTTTTACTATTTTTCACCTTATATACATTAAATTTATTTTATTGCAAATTGGATTTGATTTTTCTTAAAATTTTGTAATAATTTTTAATTTATGACCCTTTTATTTTTTATTTATAATTTTAACTTAACTTTTATTTAATTTAGTTTATTAAAAATTAAATATTTTTTATATTAATTAATCAATATTCTAAAAAATAATCAATAATACTTTTAAGTTTTATAAACTTGTTCAGTATGTATAATATAATAAAATAATAAGTGCGGTAAGACTGGTGGGATAATTATTATCTCAATAAATATAAATAATTATATTTTCTCTTGTAAACTTATTACTTAATAATTTTATGTCAGGAAATAAATATATAAATAAAAAATTAAAAGAATTAATAATATTACCTTAAAAAATTAATCTTTTTTAATTACTTATTAATCATTAACTTCAAAATATATGATTTGTTATCTCATAACAATTCACCTTAACCCCTAAATTATATTTTATACTTAGAGAAGCCAAATTATGCCCCAAAACATTTCATTATACGTGTAAATAAAGAAAAACCCTAGGCATAGTTCCACAATAAAATAATTTGAACTAAAGTCAAAGATGTTGCAGGACATGGAAATTTTAATGGTATATATACATATTCTACGCAAAGACAAAACTAATAATTAATTTATATTTTCTTATTAATAAAATATTTTCATAACTATTGTTTATTTGTAAAGTTAACTTAAATTATATATAATTTAATGTTATACAATTTGAATGTTGCTTTAATAGTAATCATTCAAGATTTTAGATATTAATTAATAATTGTATTAATTTTCATATAATGAATGGAATAAATTGAATTATGAGATTTAAGTTAACGAAGAAAAGTGAAATATATAATTGTCAAATTGCACAACTTATCTGTAAAAGTGGATAGAATAGTTAATGTATTATGAGAAATTAATAAATCTAAAGTAAGAATGTTATGAATAAATTAAATAAAAAATTTGAATAAAACACTAAATTACAATAATGAAACACCTAATCACCAAAATAATAGCTCCCAGTCCCACATCGAGGCCGTCGTCTTATTCATTGCAGTCGTTGAGCAAGGGCATGATGTTGTTCGTCTTCATCATCATCATAATCATCATCATTGTGTGCGTGAGTGGGGCAGGCTTGACCCATAGAAAGCGGACAATTCAAGCCCCCATAGGAGGACTGATATGATGGTATAAGGTTATCAGGGGGTGAAAAACCCTTGTTGTTGTTGCTCTAGGGACCCATTAGTGTACCTAGTATTGAAGGCAAACGGGTCAATTAAAAATTACATGAACAAACTAAGGACTTGTTGGGATAAATATGATGGCGAGGGTGTGAAGATCAAGAACTGTGGAGCATAATGGGGGTGTTGCGGTTGTGGTGTCATATTGTATGATGGTCTAACATCATCGCCTACAAAGAACTATGATGAGGCCACAAAACCTGATAGACCTGTACCTCCTGTATCAGCTTGCGTGAACTAAAGGGTGTGGGAGGAAAGGACACCTGCTGGTGTCATTGAAGGACGTCTATGCGAGAAACTTTCATCATTGCTCCCCTCTTCGGACAAAATAAGATCCTTAAAAGGCATGAAACCATGACTTCTCCTACCTTGCCTTGGCTCGAGAATGAGAGGTCTCGGTAATTCAGTAGCCTCATAAGCAGGTTGGGTAGCTGTCTTATCTCGATGCTCTCTCAAAGCACGTGGCATGAGGCCATATTCTTGATCCACTATCTCTCTAAATTGATTGTATGTCTGAGAGGGTGAATCCTCGACATTGAGCCGTTGTAGTCTGTTAGCTACATTAGCTTGCAAGGAAGTCCTATTGTTACAATTTAGTGCTGGCAAATTTGAAGATGATAGGACAAAAGTTTATGGGAAATGAAAGATTACCATAAATTCTGGACCACTGCTGGCTGGATGAATCCACCTCTAGTGTGCCTCTAGTGCCACTTCATGTACCCTGAGTCATGGCCAAGGACATCTGTTGATAGTTCAGTCAATGAGAGAGTGGTGGGCCATGCATTCCAAGCAGTAATGTAAACGACATACTCCACGCGCCAATCCTTGAATGTTTTCCTCCAAAGCTGTAAAGTATGATAAGAATCGAGGTTGAATGGCTCTTGTGGGATTGGCTGCAGCCTTCCAAACTGTCGCAACAAACAGTCTGCGTGGTGCCATTCCACGATGTGGAAGCAAATAACAGGGACTGATGCCAACCATATGTTAGGTGAGAGCGAGCAATATCCTGGTATAAGCTGCTGCATATCGGGGATGTCATAAGGTCGCCATATAATCTGCATTGCACAATAGTAATATGAATTAACATATCACTTAATTTGAGGTTAGCTTCATTTGAGACAATAAATTAGGGTTTCTAACCTCATCGGCTCTCGTCTGATCAAGTAGTACCCTATATTGGTGTAGGACCATTACCGGCGGTCAAAGAGGCAATCCAGTGTTCCTCCACCTAAGAATAACACAAGTTGTGCATTATTTTTCACATTATTTTTAAATGTTGTTGGAAATTGAATGTGAAAATCTTGTTTGATCCATACCTGAAGCCCAATTGCGGAAGCATGGGGTAGATGTCCAGCCAAGGGTCTAGATACAGTGGTCTCACTAGTACTAGGGTGGGAAATTGATCCCACGCCTATAAATGCAATAGGTGTAAGCAACCCTCAATATTAATTTCATCATATTTTATAGCAGTGCATAACTCTCTGTACAAGCATGCTAGAACTGCCGACCCCCAGTTGTACTGGCCAGCATCAATAAAATCCGCCAACAATGGAAGATACATCAACAGCACCCTATGACCTGAGGTGTCTGGCATGAGGTAGCCACCTATGAGCCTCAAAATGTACGCTCGTGCAAAGCACCGTATTTGTTCTTCTTCTGCATCATTCGGCAAGTGTGCGAAGGTAGCCGCTAACTAAGTGATGCTAAAGCGCTGGCCTTGTAAATATTCGTCGGCGGTCTAACCCCGAGTAAATCTTCACATATCCCCAGCTAATCAAGTCTGGTGTAAGTAGATACGGATATGCTCGCACACAGTAAACCCAGTTGGATGGAGACATCCTATAAGGTAATAGTGCACTCCCCCACAGTGGTATGGAAAATGTGTGTCTCCAGGCATCATCGTTCAACCAGGGCAGAGACTAAGGCTGCATTGAAATCAAAGTGCCCAAAATGACTAGCACTGTAAAATCCGACCTGTTGGAGATACGACACAATTGCCACTGGTGGATCAAAAAGCCGATTCTGATGCACAACACGTCTTAACTTCAAGATTCGATCCGCCTGTTCATGTCAACCAAAAAAATAGTTAGCCCTTTCACAAATAGGCAATGACCGGTTAGGGAATAAAATTAACTAGCCTAACCACACAGCCTGTGAAATATGTCTAGACTGCAGGTATAGCAGAGACTCATCATCGAGCCCAGGTGCCACAAAATAGCGCTAGCTGATGTTGGTGTGTGTCCTAGGAACCAATCATATCGATGATTGAAGTAATACATAATGTATTATGTTTTATTTTAGGTAATTTAATTATTATATTTTATTTTTATAATTTTATTATTATTTTGTGAGATTTATAACTTAATATAATAATTATCCTTGGAATAGCTTCGTTATTCCTAAAATGCCCCTAGTCAAGTATTATTACGAAAAGGATAGTAATAATACATCGAGACTAGTATGTATAATGACTGATGATTACAAATCATGGATATGTGATATCAAGTCAATACATGAGTACATTATTAATGAACAATGTACTGGACTGACCCACTATGAGAATATTGCATGGATAGACGTATCATAAGTTATTCTCATATGATCACAAATACACATAAATCTTTGACCTGAAGTGACTACGATTTCCTACATGAGGAATTACTCACTTTAATATTGTCCTATGTCACCTTTAATTAGGATGACGAATAGGGCATTGATTAGGTGTGTTATGAATCATGCAGATGGAAGTGAGTGATGTAGATGAAATTTAGTTACTCTTGTATAAAAGAGAAATATCCTTGGGCCCCTTGATTGAGTGAGACTTAGAAATGCATAACTATGCTCAATTGGATTAATATGTGATATTAATCATTTATTTTAAGTTTACTCAATATCAAGAAATATAAATTAAACATTGATGAGGATGACACATTCCTTGCCTCCAATTCAATTTTGATATTATTACAAAAGGGTTATGATGCAAAACGTTGATCATGTATTAGGTGGATGTCGAATCACAGACATTCTTACTACTTGAGTGGCAGTGATGTATTGCTAGATACTGCTCACTGTCTATGGTTCAATAATGAGTCATTATCAACGTAGAAAGAACCTATAGGGTCACATAAAAGGAGTAAGAATAAGACAATAATTAATTGGACTTTAACTATATTAATATCCAATTAATTAGACTTATTTTCGTGCATATATATTATTATTAAGAATAATAATGTGTTATTCACGTAATATATATATATCATGTGATATTATTTGATATTAAAATAATATCAAATAATTATATTATCAGATATTAGATAAATATATTATGAGATAATATTATTTTTATATTTGATAACTATATGCAATTATCTAATATTAAGATATTTATATTATGAGATAATAATAATATTAAATAATTAATAGATAAGTCCTATCTCTCCTTATTATCTCTAGGATAAGGATAAGATGAGTTGTTAAGTGTGATTAGGTTTTTGGAAGCATTATCCTAGTAGGACTAGGATTGTGGCTTGCTTAAGTTCTGTAAAAAGGGGCTTGAAGGCAACACATTAAATACACGCTCATAAGCCTCCTAAAACCCTAAATCACTCAGAAAACATCGAATCTTAATTCCTAGAGAGAGAAATGCATCCTAGCAGATTCGTGGAGGACGAGAGGTCATTGTTCACTCTGTGTGGATATCGTAGAGACGTTGTACCTTTTGGCCGGCGTTTGATTCATCCACTCTCAAGTTTTGATCAGTAGAAACACGAGTGCCCAATAGGTAAAACCCTAATCATTGATTTATGCTTTTTTGCATGGATCCTAGGTAGAATTCGGATCAAAATTTTGAAATTCTGCTACATGTAATAATCTGAATTCCCAACAGTGGTATCAGAGCTTCTTGCAAAAATATAGTTTCGATTATGTGTTTTTATCATTTTTCTAAATGTTTATATGATAAATATTCTGTTTTGGTTTAAATCGGAATTGCATTTTTTATGAACATTTATGTGATAAATAAATATCAAATTAGTTTTTGTTTAAACCGGAGATATATATAAGATATATGCAAACTCGTTGTTTGGTTTTGAGCTTTCATATGATGAAACCTTGAATCTATATAGTATATGTGATATAATCTACATTTAAAGAATATGATCTATTCTGCAGGGAATCAATGTGATTAATTCCGAATTTGACTTAACATATAAATCTGGTTAAATTTGTTTTAATGTGATTTGAAATAAATCTGGATTAATGTATGAAGTATATTATTTAATATGTTTGAATTAAGTTGGATATATTTAATGTGATTAAATCTATCCAATGTAAAAGCTATTTTGAAACTATGATTTGAATGTTAATCATATAGTTAAATTGTTCGACTTGGGGTGTGTCAATTGTTAGCAAAATGAATTGAAATTTGAATGTTAGATGAATTCAAATTTTGGCCCGAGGGGCGGAGGGGCTCTGCCCTTTTGACTCTCGCCCGTTAACCAGCTAGCGGGACTGCTGTGTTAACTCTGCGTAGCGTTCAAAAATTATTTTTGTTCTTAAGGCGCTGTTTTAGAACATGATTTTTTTATGATGATTATGTTATGAAATATATATGTCAATCATCCTTCTTATCTTGGTTACATATATTTCTTAGCAATTTTTACATATGATGCATGAATGTGTTGCATAGTATGGCCCTTGGAGTATTTATGGACGGATTTTAAATACGACCTGTGTGTCGTGTCTTCCTCTATTTTTCTAATGTATATTCTCTTCTCATCTCACTCCCCCCGAATGAAGCTTGGGGTTTCTGTTGTAAATTTGTAATTGCAATGGAGCATTCTTGGCTTGGAACAAGGAGAAGCTAAGGAGCTATGGGACAAGAAGAAGCTAAGGAGTTAGTTAGGAATATCATTAGAAAATAGAATTTTGGGGCCATACTATGTGACATTTTGATTTCTTTATTATGTGATGATATTGATGAGCATGCATTTATTATGTGATAGAATGTGTTCCTACTATGTGATAGTTTTATTCATTGCATGATATATGATATACGGTAGTCTATTTTATTCATTTAATTTATATGATATATGAGATATGATAGATATATTGCATGAATAAATAGGCTAGTTATGGTGAGATATGATAATAATTAAGTTAAAATCCCTCATCTAAAATATTAAGTCAGTAATAATTTATGATGCCTTCCAATGTTTGGCACTCATCAAGGCTTCGATTGACATAAGGTAGGTTTGCCAAAGCAAGGTACCTCATTTATCTTGGTGAGATGCGACTGGATAATAGTGATATCCGAATATCAAATATTGGGTCCGACTTAACTAGGATATCTCAATAGGATTGAAACCTAGAGGTATAGAGTTGGGCTTTAGTTCATAAGATGGAATAAAACAAGTGTTGTTCACCTAACTATCCAAGAGTTGTATATGATACAATTGGCAAGTGTTGCCTACCTAAATAACTAAGTTTTAAGTGATTAGCCAAAGCTAACTTAAGGCTTAGTGAAATATGGATCTTGGCCCACTAGAAAGCTTAGACAATATAACTTTCCGAATTAATAGTGAGGGCTATTAATTTGACTAAAATAGTGGGAGGTACATTTAATAAAAGACCTTATTAAATGTTTTAAATTTAATACTTACTTTGCATATTTCTATCGTAGATAGCTAATGGCAAATACATCAAATAACTTATCACTGCGATCGATCCTTGAGAAGGACAAACTGAATGGGACAAACTTCCTGGACTGGTACAGGAATTTGAGAATAGTCCTCAAACATGAGCGAAAAATGTATGTCCTAGAGGAACTTGTTCCTCAAGAACTTGAAACTACTGCCCCTCAAGCTCAAAAGGATGCTTATAAGAAGCATCATGATGATGCATTAGATGTCGATTGTCTCATGTTGGCTACCATGGACTCTGAGCTTCAAAAGCAACATGAGAACATGGAAGCTTATGACATGCTTGAGCATCTTAAGAAGCTTTATGAAGGCCAAGCTCAACATGAGAGGTTTGAGGTGACAAAAGCCTTGTTTCAGTGCAAACTGGCAGAAGGAAACCCTGTTGGGCCTCATGTACTCAAAATGATTAAGTATGTTAAGAACCTTGAGAGATTAGGTGCTCCACTAGGTCAAGAGTTAGCCACTGACTTAATTCTGTAATCATTGCCACAGAGTTATGGTCAATTTATCATGAATTACAACATGAATGAAATTGACAAACTACTACCAGAATTGTTAAGCATGTTAACAACTGTTGAACAAAATTTGCAAAAGACTAAGCCTAATACCATAATGATAGTTCAAAAGGGCAAAGGCAAGGGAAAAGGTAAGGGAAAAAACAAGAAGGATTCCAAATCCAAAGGCAAGCCCAAGTATAAATCCTCTACACTGAAACCAAAAAAGGGTGTGGCTAAGGAAGGGACATGCTTCCATTGCGGTCAGACCGGACATTGGAAAAGAAACTGTAAGGTCTATCTGGAAGATTTGAAAAAGAAGAAGGGAAGTGAGACTTCTGCTTTAGGTATCTATGTTATAGAAATTAATGTTTCCACTTCTATATCTTGGGTATTAGATACTGGATGCGGTTCTCACATTTGTACAAATGTGCAGGAACTACAAAGGAGTAGGACTCTAGCTAAAGGCGAAATGGACCTACGAGTTGGCAATGGAGCAAGAGTCGCTACGCTAGCTGTAGGGACATTATCTATCTTCACCTTCTAGTTTAGTAATAGAATTAGAGGATTGTTATTTTGTGCCTACTATCAGCAGGAATATTATTTCTGTTTCTTGTTTGGACAATAAAGGTTTTTCATTTATAATAAAGGACAAAAGTTATTCAGTTTATTTAAATAAAATGTTTTACTGCAGTGCACAAATGTTCAATGGGCTCTATATTCTTGATCTTGAAATGCTTGTCTATAACATAAACACTAAGCGATTTAAATCAAATGAGTTAAATCCAACCTATCTCTGGCATTGTCGTTTGGGCCATATAAATGAGAAGCGCATATCCAAGCTCCATAAAGATGGATTCTTGGATTCATTTGTTTTTAAATCATATGAAATATGTGAATCTTGTTTGTCAGGTAAAATGACTAAAACACCATTCACTGGACACAGTGAAAGAGCTAATGATCTATTAAGTCTCATACATACTGATGTATGTGGGCCTATTAGTTCACCTGCTAGAGGAGGTTTCCAGTACTTCATTACATTTATTGATGATTTTAGTAGATATGGATATGTGTATCTTATGAAACACAAATCAGAATCCTTTAAAAAGTTCAAGGAATTCAAGAATGAAGTGTAAAACTAACTTGGTAAAAGTATTAAAACAGTTCGATCAGATCGAGGTGGAGAATACTTAAGCTAAGAATTTGATGACTATCTAAAGGAGTGTGGTATAGTATCACAACTCATTCCACCTGGAACGCCACAATGGAATGGTGTTTCAGAAAGAAGGAATCGTACCTTGTTAGACATGGTACAATATATGATGAGTCATACAGATCCTCCAATTTCCTTTTGGGGGCATTCTCTAGAGACAGCTACTTTTACCCTCAACCGTGTTCCCTTTAAAATGGTTTAAAAGGCTCCATATGAGATATGGACTGAGAAACGTCCCAACTTGTCTTTTATGAAGATTTGGGGTTGCAAGGCCTATGTAAAACGGCAAGTTTCTGATAAGCTCGGACCTAAATCGGACAAGTACTACTTTGTAGGGTATCCTAAGGAAACTAAGGGATACTATTTCTATAATCCTAGTGAAGGCAAAGTGTTTGTCGCAGAACTGGTGTTTTTCTGGAAAAAGAATTTATCTCTAAGAAAAACTGTGGGAGGAAAGTAGAAATCAAAGAAGTGGGAGACTCACAAAGTAACACTGAACCTATAATAGAGCTTGAAAAAAGACCACAAGATGTTGTGAGTCAAGAACTAGCTCAAGTAACACAAGGCCTATGTAAGTCTGGTAGGATACGCCATGAGCCCGAGAGATATGGATTTCTTGTGACTCAAAATGGCGATGTTTTGCTTATGGATCAAGATGAGCCTACAACTTACTAAGAAGCTATAAAAGGGCCAGACTCTGAGAAGTGGCTTGAGGCCATGAAATCTGAGATGGATTCCATGTATACTAACCAAGTATGGACTTTGGTTGATCCACTTGAAGGGGTAAAACCCATTAGGTGCAAATGGGTTTTCAAGAAGAAAACTGACATGAATGGTAACGTGCAAACCTTTAAGGGACGATTAGTCACAAAAAGTTATAGGCAAGTTCATGGTATAAACTATGTGAGACCTATTCCCCAGTTACCATGCTTAAATTCATCCGGATTTTGCTTGCTATTGCAGCTTTTTATGATTACGAAATCTGGTAGATGGATGTTAAAATTGCTTTTCTTAATGGAAAGCTCCTCGAGGATGTGTACATGACACAGCCCGAGGGTTTTGTCATTCCTGAAACTGCTGGAAAGGTATGTAAGCTACAACGATTCATTTATGGATTAAAGCAAGCTTCATGGAGTTGGAATCTTTGTTTTGATGAGACAATCAAAGAATTTGGTTTCATAAAAAATGAAGATGAATCTTGTGTTTATAAAAGGGTTAGTGGGAGCACAATTATTTTCCTTGTATTATATGTGGATGACATACTACTCATCAGAAATGATATCCCTACACTGCAAACAGTAAAGACTTGGTTAGGAAATTGTTTCTCGATGAAAGACTTAGATGAAGCTACCTATATACTAGGTATTAAGATCTATAGAGATAGATCAAGAAAATTGCTTGTCCTAAGTCAGAGTACATACATAGATAAAGTGTTAAAATGATTTAACATGCAAGAATCTAAAAGAGGATTTTTACTTATGTCGCATGGCATAAAATTATCCAAAGCTTAGTGTCCTTCGACACAAGATGAGAAAGATTGCATGAAAAAGATACCATATGCATTAGCAATTGGATCTATCATGTATGCCATGATATGTACTTGTCCTAATGTCTCGTATGCTTTAAGCATGACGAGCAGGTACCATTCAAATCCAGGTGAACCTCACTGGACTGTCGTTAAGAATATCCTTAAGTACTTAAGAAGGACTAAGGATTCATTCTTAATATATGGAGGAGAGGAAGAACTTGTTGTAAAAGGTTACACTGATGCCAGTTTCTAATCCGACAAGGATGACTTTAGATTGCAGTCAGGTTATGTATTTAGCCTACATGGTGGGCTGTGTGCTGGAAGAGTTCAAAGCAGGAAATAGTAGCTGACTTTACTACAAAGGCTGAGTATATTGCTGCCTCTGATGCATCAAAAGAGGTTGTTTGGATCAAAAAGTTCATTACTGAACTTGGCGTTGTTCCTAGCATTGCAAACCCAATGGATCTTTATTGTGACAATAATGGAGCCATTGCACAAGCCAAAGAACCCAGATCTCACCAGCGATCCAAATATATACTTAGACGCTTCCATCTCATTCGAGAAATCATCGATAGAGGAGATGTGAAGATATGCAAAGTACTAACTGATGATAATATCGCCGACCCACTAACAAAACCTTTAGCGTAGAAAAAGCATGATGGTCATACTATGTCACTTAGTATTAGATACATGAGTGATTGGCTCTAGTCCAAGTGGGAGATTATTGGTGTGTGTCCTAGGAACCAATCATATAAATGATTGAAGTAATACATAATGTATTATGTTTTATTTTAAGCAATTTAATTATTATATTTTATTTTTATAATTTTATTATTATTCTGCACGATTTATAACTTAATATAATAATTATCCTTGGAATAGCTTCGCTATTCCTAAAATGCCCCTAGTCAAGTATTATTACGAAAAATATAATAATAATACATCAAGACTAGCATGTATAATGACTGATGATTACGAATCATGGATATGTGATATCGACTAGCATGTATAATGACTGATGATTACGAATCATGGATATGTGATATCAAGTCAATACATGAGTATATTATTAGTGAACAATGTACTGGACTGACCCACTATGAGAATATTGCATGGATAGACGTGTCATAAGTTATTTTCATATGATCACAAATACACATAAATCTTTGACCTGAAGTGACTACGGTTTCCTACATGAGGAATTACTCACTTTAATATTGTCCTATATCACCTTTAATTAGGATGACGAATAGGGCGAATCGTGTAGATGGAAGTGAGTGATGTAGATGAAATTTTGTTACTCTTGTATAAAAGAGAAATATCCTTAGGCCCCTTGATTGAGTGAGACTTAGAAATGCATAGCTATGCTCAATTGGATTAATATGTGATATTAATCATTTATTTTAAGTTTACTCAATATCAAGAAATATAAATTGAACATTGATGAGGATGACACATTCCTTGCCTCCAATTCAATTTGGATATTATTACAAAAGGGTTATGATGCAAAATGTTGATCATGTATTAGGTGGATGTTGAATCACAGACATTCTTACTACTTGAGTGGCAGTGATGTATTACTAGATACCGCTCACTGTCTATGGTTCAATAATAAGTCATTATCAACGTAGTAAGAACTTATAGGCTCACACAAAAGGAGTAAGAATAAGACAATAATTAATTAGACTTTAACTATATTAATATCTAATTAATTAGACTTATTTTTCGTGCATATATATATTATTATTAAGAATAATAATGTGTTATTCACATAATATATATATATATATATATATATATATATATATATATATATATATATATATATTATGTGATATTATTTGATATTAAAGTAATATCAAATAATTACATTATCAGATATTAGATAAATATATTATGAGATAATATTATTTTGATATTTGATAACTATATGCAATTATCTAATATTAAGATATTTATATTATGAGATAATATTATCTAATATTAGATAATTAATAGATAAGTCCTATCTCTCCTCATTATCTCTAGGATAAGGATAAGATGAGTTGTTAAGTGTGATTAGGTTTTTGGAAGCATTATCCTAGTAGGACTAGGATTGTGGCTTGCCTAAGTTCTATAAAAAGGGGCTTGAGGGTAGCACATTAAATACTCGCTCATAAGCTTCCTAAAATCCAAAATTACTCAGAAAACATCGAATCCTAATTCCTAGAGAGAGAAATGCATCCTAGCAGATTCGTGGAGGGCGAGAGGTTGTTGTTCACTCTGTGTGGATATCGTAGAGATATTGTACCTTCTGACCGGTGTTTGATTCATCCACTCTCAAGTTTTGATCAGTAGAAACACGAGTGCCCAATAGGTAAAACCCTAATCATTGATTTATGCTTTTTTGCATGGATCCTAGGTAGAATTCGGATCAAAATTTTAAAATTTTGCTACATGTAATAATCTGAATTCCCAACAGCTAGTCATTTTATTTAGAAGCTATGGACTACGTCAGTATGGATGTGTGTTGCAAATTTCACAATAATCAAACCATGCAAGAAGGCCATAATGACTTAATAAATAAAAATAGAGCAACATAGTGAGACAAACATACTGAAACGTTTAGAGACAATGAGTGATTTAGTGCATTCCAACATACATATATATTTCGTATTGTTTGGACATAATTGCAACAATAAAAAATAATTTATACATTGCCACAAGCAAGGTCAAAATCTTCGAAATATTGAGGGATGCATAGTCCATTGGCTTTCTCAGGGGCACCATATGTCATGGCACACTCCATTATCTGGGTGGACAAGTTGTGTAGTTGTGGCCAGATTGATGGCATAACCCACACTTAGGAGGCTCTGATGGACCTTCTATCCAGTCAATTTCGTTCCTTATATGTAAGGAACGAGGGCGACCACCCAGACGCATCTACGTAGGATTTGGCACAAGTGTTAGTCCGTTGGAGGTTGGCCAATGCTCCATACTGCCTATAGGACGAAACTCATAGCTATAAGCCTGTGCCATTATCTCTAGTCGGAACACAGGATCGACAAATTGCAAAGGATCCAATGCAACCTTCGTGCATGCTGCAAACACATATTGGCAGGGCCAATGCTCTACCTGAAATTCGCCACAATCACATGTTCTCTGGGCTAGGCTAACCTTGCATGTTTGATCAAATTGCTTTCATGTCGGATCATACAGCTCTTCCACCTCGAAAGTTGAACCGAGTCAGTCGAAGTGTCGGACATGACAGGCAGATGCCTTCCACGTTCACTCTTGAATCTTTTTCCGTACGTCTTCACTGAATACCTCTCCTGCCTGTAACTGTGCTATAATAGTTTCTGCTTTGTTCACGAAGTATGCATTTATTCAATACAGTGTAGGTTTGACTAGCCCGGTTATCATAAATGTCTGACCCCTTTAAAAATACTATTAATACACTCAGCCAGGTTTGTTATCATGTGACCCCACCGTCGGCCTCCATCATCGTAAGCACAGCTCTATTAACACTTCGGGATATCATTAATCCAATCTACAGCTCTAGGTAGCAATTAGTGCAGTTCCTCGAGCTTGCTATCCACAAAATGCCATTCATATTGATAACTTGTACCCAAAAATGCTATCAATCAATGAGCAATAGTCATAACACAAAAGGTCAGTTGAGGCTGCTATTGTTAGTAATATGCACTAATGCTCGTAAACATCTTCTTCAGCCACGCCATCCTAAAAGTTGAGTTCAGGTTGCTAATGATATGTCAAAGACAATATACATGATAACCATAAGGGGCTTGCCACCCTACGCGTGGGTTTGCAACAGCAGCTAATATTCCAGGATGCCTATATGAGATTAGGCAAATATGCTGTCTGTCCTTAACAACACGCCGTTGAACACGGGACAAGAACCAAGCCCATGTATTGGAAGTTTCTCCCTCCAGCACAGCAAATGCAAGTGGGACAACCTTTTTGTCACCATCCTATGATGTTGTCGTTAACAAAACTCCTTTGTACCTTCCATACAAAAAAGTGCCATCCACTTAGACTATCGGCTTCAAATGGGAAAATGACTCAATGCATGGTTTAAAAGTCCAGAACACTCGATGGAACAATGCAACCGGCTCATCTACAGAACTGCTTGGCGGACATTCCTGGGTAACAAGCTCAAAGTAAGACCTAGGATTGAAGAGACGCACTGCTGCCAGCCATCTAGGTAGTATAGAGTACGACTTCTCCCAATTCCCAAAGGCAAGAGCAATAGCTCACTATTTTCCCTTCCACGCCTTCTTGTATGACACCCAATAACCAAATATACCACGGATTCGCTCTATGTCTTCTCGGATGGATACACTTAGGTTTTCGGTGACCATAGCTACAATGTACGATGAAATGACATCTGTGTCTAGTTTTGGATGATCTTGGGAAAGAGATGCAGACACACATGTGTGGAGGCTATTATATTTTGATATTTACTAGTTATCCTCCTTTGGCCTATGGCATGCTTTGACCCTCCAATTACAATGATCATCGTAGTGAGGACACCAATATTCTTCATACTTGGATGACGAGTAGTGCATGCAAAATGTGTGGTGAGTTCGCACTAGGTATATTTTCATTGCACGACGGAATGCCTTCTGGTTCATATATCGTAAACTAACATATGGCTCCTAGTTATCATTTATATTTATGTCCTATCCGAATTCGGGGTAATCGTGACTAGCAGCAACATCTATATTTAGTCGTGAGAAAAAGGCAATAGCTGATTCTATGAGCTGGCCTCCAAGCATTGTTGGCAGTGCACTGGTGATGTCTTCCCCGTTATCATCATCACCATCACCACCAAATCCTTCAAAAATGTGGTCACATGCACCTTCCTCTTCGAAATTGTCCATTATGTCCTCTGTTTCCTCTAAGGATGAGGGGGAGTGAGAAAATCTAAAGTGTTGTTGAGAGAAATATGGCTATGGAGTGTAATCATCAACAGGGCTGTGAAACTGCTAACCATAGTCAATCTGTCTATTCATTGGTTCTACGCTGGTCATGTACGGGTCGTAACATGAGGGTCCTCCAGTAGCATCATTACTTTGACTTGTGGATGGTAGCAAATATGGAGTACTTGAGCCAACAGGCTGACTTGCTATGTTCAAATCAATTCCCATTGGTCCAATATGTGCACACACTTCTGGACATGACAATTGAGTAGGGAACATCACATTCACTTCCCATATCCGCTGAATGTCCTCATCGTCTTCCAACTCACACGCCTTATACCATGTCAGATTTAGTGAGAGCTGATGTCTGTATATTAACTCAGACATGACTTGATTTTCATTGAGACGCAGCTTTTGCCCAACTATATTTTTCAGAGCATCAAGGGTTATGTCTGAATTGATCCTGGAGCACTTAAAGGTATCGCCTTCATCCGTTTCATAAATTTCTCCATTCCCGTAAATACATATATTTTGACTCCTAGAGCTCATTCTGATTCGTACCATTATCCGGTTCAAGGGTCATCCCAGAGAAAATTTTTAATAACGATTGAAATATGTATCATAATTGTGAAGACAATTTTATAATACTATTACTACATAATTACTCATAACTTTATAATCACTGTAAATTTGATTAGCCTCCTGTAATGCTATAGTCAAACACATATGTAAATTTGTCTATCTAGAGGACCTTTGAATCTATCTACCTTCGTAAGTTTTTTATACAGTAGCAATATTATTTATTCTTTCGTTTTAGGAAGAGATAAAATAAAAAAAAAAGTCCTATATATATAATTCTGTTTGTTTGGTTTATGGGGTTGTTGATCTGTACAATGAAACTATTAAATGTTTGTGCTTTCTCAAACCCTATGTTCACTTCATCTATTGTGTTTGTTATAATATGATTTGTGGGGTTGTGATTGTTATAATATTAGTTGATTCCCCCTTAATAGTACTATTAACACTTATCTAATAATACATCTGAGTAAGAAATTTTTTTTGTCAAAATAAAACTTTTATAAATTAAATATTCTAACTTTTAAATTTATCAGAAAGGAGGAAAAATCTTGTATTTATTGAAACTATATTTTTATTCTAGAGATTGTATGATATTTACTCATTTTTATAACACTAATTATGGGTTAAGCAACATTAAATGTGTAAAAAAATTAAATCAAATACAAATTAAACAGTAATGTAAATTTTAAGATAAAATTACATAAAAAAATGGTAACTAAACCCTAAACTATAATGGCTAAATTTAAGTACAAACTAACTATAATTTTTTTGGTTTAAAGAAATGATAAGTAAATATTAATCTTTTTTAAACCAGAGTTTGTTTCATATAGGTTTGCTAAGCTAAAGTTTTTTTTTTTAAAAAATAATCACTATGAGCTAAAACAAATGTTTAAAAAAAATTCTATTATCCAGTAATACATTGATAACCTAAAATTAGTTTTTATTTAAAAAGTCTAATGAGTTAAAAATATCTCCTAAAACAATATTTTATAAGGATTTTTTTTAAAAAAAATTGATAGCCTAAAATTATTTTTTAAAAAGAAATCTACTTTTTTTAAACATACTAATAAGCTGAAATATATATTTTTTCAAAAAGTCAGGTGAGTACAAATTATTTTTCTTATAAAATAGATTTTTTTTAAATAAATATTTCTTTAAAAAAAGGTCTTAATAAGCTAAAAAATTTATATTTTAGTGTTTTAATCAAAACAAAATTACACATACTTCAATATCTATTATTGGTTAAATTAGGATTTATGGTGTGCAAAAAATTTTTCAAGATCTCAAACTGTAAGGATCTTTAACTGATATTTCTCAATAGTATTTCTCAAAGTATAAAAATCTATTATTTTAAACAATAGTTACTATTTATTTTAAACATTAGTGCTTATTTAGATTTCTTATTTTCTATTTTAATAATACTTTTAACTTTAACCCAATAGATTGATAGTACTTCTGAGAAGGCACTAAATGTGTGGTGAAAATATAATTTTTATAATTTAAATCTTCCTACTTTTAAATTTATAAGATAGGAGGAAAAAAGAAGGTAATATAATTTTTTTGTAAATACATTAATTTTTGTAAATGCATTATTTTTTTTAAAAAAAAGAAGGTAATATTAATTTTTTAAAAAAAGTCTGATGGGATAAAATTTGTTTTTTAACAAAAAGAATTTTTATTAAAAAAACATTGTTTTTGAAAAAGGTTGAAAGGATTCAAATTTATTTTTTTAAAAATGTATCTATTTTTTAAAATATACTAGTACGATAGAATTAATTGTTTTAAAATAAGTTTGACGAGATCAAATTATAATTCTACAAAAATTATTTTTATTAAAAATTATTTTTCAAATCAAAATGTCAATAACCTAAAAATTATTTTTCAAATTAAAATGTCAATAACCTAACTTTAAATCCTAGAAAAAATTTCATTATTTTTGAACATACTAATAAGCTAGAATATATTTTTTCCAAGCTGTTGTTTGATGAGTTAAAATTTGTTTCTCTAAAAGAATAGACTTTTTTTAAAAAATATTGTAGAGAATAAAGGTTAATAAGCTAAAATTAAATTTTTATAAACAATCTAATATTTTTAAACATACTGATAACCTAAAATTATTTTTTTAAAAAAAAGTGTGATGAGTTAGAATTATTTTCTTTAGAAAATAGATTTTAGGGGTTAGGGGTCAGGATTTTAAGGTTTACAATTTAGGGGTTTGGGGGTTTTAGGGTTTATGGTTTAGTATTAATGGATTTAGGATTTATGTTTTTGGGGTTTAGGGTTGGTAAGCTGAAATTATTTTTTTCAAAGAAAAGATCTACTTTTTTAAATATATTGATAAGTTAAAATATGTTTGTATCAAACAAATCTAATGAGTTAAGATTTTTTTGCTAAAAAATTAGAATTTTTCAAACAATGTTTTAAACAAAAAGGTTGACAAGCATAAATTTAAATAAAGGTTGACGAGTTAAAACTATTTTTGTAAAAAAAAAGTTTTTTTCTTAAAAAAATTTCAAATAAAGGTTTATAACCTAAAACTAAATTCCCTAAAAAATTCTATTATCTTTAAACATATTGATAAGTTAATATATATTCATTCCAAAGTAGTCTGATGAGTTAAGGTTGTTTTTCTGCATAATTATATTTTTTAAAAAAAAATTTAAAAAAATTGGATAAGCTCAAATTAATTTTTTTAATTAAATTTACTACTTTTAAAAATACTGATAGCCTAAAAAATATTTTTAAAAAAAAAAGTGTAATGAGTTAAAGTTATTTTTCTAGAAAAAAAGATTTTAGGGATTAGGGTTTAGGGATTTTGGGGTTTAGGATTTTAGGATTTTATAGTTTAGGGTTTGGGGGTTTGGTGGTTTTAGGTTTTAGGTTTTAGGATTTATATTTTTAAGTTTATGTATATAGGTTATAGGCTTTAGGATTTTATGGTTTTAGAGTTTCGGGGTTTGGGGTTTAGGAGTTGGGGGTTTTAGGATTTAGAGTTTTATGTTTTTTGAATTTTATGATTTAATGCTTTAGGGTTTAGGTTTTTGGTGTCTATGATTTAGGTTTTTAATGTTACGAGTTTTAGGGGTTTGTGATTTTAGGGTTTTAGGATTGCGAGTTTGGGGTGTAGGCTTTAGGGATTAATAAATCTAACATATACAAATATTTCACTTAACTATTCTGGAGTAAATTATGATTTATGGTCTGCAAAAAAAATTAAAAATGACCAAGCATAACATTTTACCTTGTCTAATATTTTTTAATAATAATTTATTATTGATTAATCTTATTATATTTTTCTAACATCTGTAAGTGTCTAGATTTTTATTTTTCTATTTTAATAGTGCCCAACCAACAAGCATAGAAATTAAAATTCTAATGATTTGCACAATATCTAGTCAGGTTAGAGACATATTGTTGCACTCAGATATTAAAATAATACAAACAAACTAATTAATATAAGCACATTAAAATAATACACACAAGCATAGAGGAATATTAAAACAATGTAAAATACTATAGCATAGAGTTCACATTAATTAATACACATACAATATACATGATTAAATGTACAAACAATCTATTTACAATGCCTAATATTAATGCCAATTATAATGAGTAAATACCCCTAAATAATATAATACTTAACATTTATTATAATTTTACAAGACTTGAAAATGCTAAGTACTACTTAAAATAATAGCTATTATTTTCTAAAGAAAATCTTACTTGTAAATCGAACTCCTCAAATTTTGTTGATGAAGACTTCTGCTGATGGAGAGAAACAGAATTTGAGAGGGAAGCTTGGGAAGTAGTTTTTAGGGTTTACTGTAGCTCCCTTACTTATTAACACCTTAATCCTCATTAAATAGGTAATTGTTACACAATTAGGTCTTTCTGAAGTCAATTTATGATTCTGCGCAATAGAATATTACAGATTTTAAGTTTCAAAAATTTTTTGCTTATTTCCAGAATTACTAGACCAACTTCAAAAATATGAAAAACTACCTTGCAGAACTCCAAAAATCATGAAATTGGATCCTATGAACCTTTCACGTGTTAACTACATCCTGTAAAAATTTGACAAAATTTAGACATCATTAGGCCTTTCAAAACTTACAGCAAAGTGTTTCTATCCCAGTGCTGTCTAGAATTCACAACTCTAAAAGTACACCCTTATTTATGGGGGTAAATCAAATCCGAATAAGCTCAAATTTGGTATGGGACTTGATTAACATGTTATATACTTGCTATAAAATTTTCAGATCAAAACTCATCCATTTACTCCTTCTGATCTCTGAGATACAATTAGTGCTCTATATTGTAACGGTAATAGGGGAGACCAAAACGTGTAATAAATTCACATAGTAAATAAACTTATTTTAGGCTGAATTTTGGCACAGAGTGAGTATGTAAGGTTTATCCCTGAATTTTCTCATAATTTTTTGAGTATTAAAACTCCACCAAAAGTCCCTGCAAACATACTCAACTTGCTGCCTATGTAACTCCCTTACTTATTAACGCTTTAATCCTCATTAACTAGGTAATTATTGCACAATTAGGTCTTTTTGAGGCTAAATTATGACTTTGTAAAATAAAATATTACAGATTCTGAGTTTCAGAAATTTTCTGCTCATTTTCAGAATTACTAGACCAACTTCAAAAATATGAAAAACTACTTTGCGAAACTCCAAAAATCATGAAATTGGATCCTATGAACCTTTCACGTTTTAGCTACATCCTGTAAAAATTTGACATACTTTAGACATCATTAGGCCTTTCAAAACTCATAGCAAAGTGTTTCTGTCCCAGTGCTGTCCAGAATTCACAACTGTAAAAGTAAACTCTTATTTCAGGAGGTAAATCAACTCATAATAAGCTAAAATTTGGTATGGGACTTTATTAACATGTTATATACTTTCCATAAAATTTTCAGATTAAAAATCATCCATTTAGTTCTTCTGATATCTGAGATACAATTAGTGCTCTGCACTGTGACGGTAACAGGGGATACCAAAACATGTAACAAATTCAGATAGTAAATAAACTTATTTTAGGCTGAATTTTGGCACAGAGTTCATTGAGTATGTAAGGTTCATCTCTGAATTTTATCATAATTTTTTTGAGCATTGAAATTCCACAAAAAGTCCCTACAAACATACTCATCCTGCTGCCTACGAGTTTACTGTTCATTTGATCATTTACTATTCATTTGGTCATTTCCAATTTCACACATATTGCATACTAAATTGCCTTCTACTCTCAACCAACTCACAATACATCAAATTCAAATATTTCATATAATATAGGCAAGGGTCATATAGTTATACAAAAAGTTTAACTTACAAAACATTTATCCATCACATACTAACATCACAAACTATATAGACATTTTTAATACAACTTCAAAACATTATTCTCCTTTGTCAAGAGGGCCTTTAGAAGCATCAGCTGGAATGGTTAGTAACAATACAGAAATATAAGAAACAAAGTTTTCCAGTAGCTAGCTATTACCATAAAAATATATCAAGCCATTCCAGATCCTTAAGCAAATAAAACGTACATTTCAAAATTAATTAATCATTTATCATCTCATTCCATACCATTGTAGAAATGTGCATCACACATAGCAATCATCAAGCTCATTCAAGGACTCATAAAGATATCAAGATGGCCATCACAGATAGTCGTACCTAGGCCTCATATACAGCAATTTCATTGTCTTCCCGGGGTACTCGGGCCAAAGGCCTCACATACAGCATTTCACTGTCTTCCCGGGGAACTCGGGCCATAGGTACCACACACAACAATTTTATACACAATCCATACAATGGCATAAAATACAGAAAACACATAAATGAAAAATAGAGTTTAAGAATAAAGCTAGCTACCTTTTAAATGCTTCCAATAGTGATGTTTCTTTTGCCCTCACTTAAAAACTTCTTTACAATTCCTTTTGCCTTCCTAACTTGTCACTTCTTATTCTACATAAATACACATCATAATTCTTATTAGAACATCATCATTTTCCTTAAACTTCATGTATTCTTCACTTCCTCCACATACACTAAGCCATGAAGGAAGTACCCAAATTTTAATGTACATTCCAATACTTCCTAAATTTCAGTGTAATACATTATTCCAATCTCCCAAAAACACAATTTAAATGGCTAAATCTCCTTCCCTCCTTCTTTTCCATATTCACGGTTTTGGCTTCTCAAAAGGGAAGTTTCACACACATTTTCATAATTCAAAATTTCATCTTCCATAGGCTTCATAATTCATAAGAATCATTCTAATTTCATCAATTTAGCCAAATTCCAAACAAATCATGCCAAATCCATACATGCACCATTATGCCTCTAAAACCCTAGTGTGTACATCATGGTTTCTTGTTGTTTTTACACCAAACCAAAGCCATAGATCAACATAACAACATCCAAAACACCATTAGACATGTTTAAATCATCCAAAACTCCATGGTCAACCACCTTTGACCACACCAACATCAAAATTTTAGGAAACTAAAAAGAGTACATTAAAGAGCTTTTAGAGGAGAACATTTTTACCTCTTGGTGCAACTTGAAAATCCTCACTTAGAGCTCACCAAACTTGATCAAACTTGAGGTTTCTTCAATCTAAACACACCAATAGATAGAGCTTGATGAGAGGAGCAACTTTCTCTTCTACACCTAAGCCTAATTCTCACTATTTTTGGGTGAAAAAGTTAAAAGAAATTTTCTCTCTCTTCCTTCTCTCTCTTGCACGTCCAAGCTTGTTTTCATGGAGGTAAGCTATGGCTATGGAAAAGAAAGGAGAAGGAGAAAGAGTTTTCATGAAGTTTCAAGGGTATTTTGATCATTTTTAAAATTTTCAAGGGCATTTTGGTCCTTTTTCACCAATTAGCAAGGCTATTCTTGCCATTTTTTTTAATAATGACACTTATTATGTGTCTATTGGTCACACTAAATAAAATTACATATTACACCTCAATTTCTTGGCTATTCATTTTAGATCCCAAATTCTTGATTATTCACACTTTAACCACACCGGATTTTACACTTTTGCAATTTAGTCCATAGGATTTTTGTCTGTTTAAAATTCCTTACACTGTTAGACTTAGACAACTCCCCTTTTTAGGGTTTTCTAACCTCCTCTGATCATCTATACTGTTTAGGAAAATTAATTCTTTTCCTACTATCCTTTTTCCCTCAAAATTTTGATTACCCTTACACTTAATTCCTTTCATCTTAAGATTCACCCACTAAGCTAATTTAAACGTGCTCTTCATTTTTACAGCCTCGAAATTTAGAGATTTAAATGATAGAATTAAAAATTCAGGACATTACAGCCTACGAGTTCACTATTCATTTGGTCATTTATTATTCATTTGGTCATTTCCAATTTCACACATATTACATACTAAATTGCCTTATACTCCAAACTAGCTCACAATACCTCAAATTCATGTATTTCATACAATATAGGTAAGGGTCATTTAATTATACAAAAAGTTCAACTTACAAAAACATATATTCATCACATACTAATATCACAAATTCTAAGAACATTACAATACAACTTCAAAACATCATTCTCCTCTATTATGAGAGCCTTTAGAAGCATCACCTGGAATGGTTAGTAACAATATAGAAACATAAGAAACAAAGTTTCCCAGTAGCTAGCTATTACCATAAAAATATATCAAGTCATTCCAGATCCTTAAGCAAATAAAACATACATTTCAAAATTAATTAATCATTTATCATCTCATTCCATACCATTGTAAGAAATATGCATCACACATAGCAATCATTAAGCCCATTCAAGGACTCATAAAGATATCAAGATGACCATCATAGATAGTCGTACCTAGGCCTCATATACAGCAATTTCACTGTCTTCCCGGGGAACTTGGGCCATAGGCCTCACATACAGCAATCTTGCTGTCTTCTTGGGGTACTCGGGGCCATAAGTACTATATACAATAATTTTATGCACATCATACACATTCCATACAATGGCATAAAATACATAAAACACATAAGTGAAAAACAGAGCTTAAGGATAAAGCTAGCTACCTTTTAAAAAATTCTAATAAAGATGATTCTTTGGCCTTCAGTTAAAAACTTCTTTACAATTCCTCTTGCCTTTCCAACTTGTCACTTCTTAGTCTACATAAATACACATCATAGTTTTTATTAGAACACCATCATTTTTCTTAAACTTCATGTATTCTTCACTTCCTTCACATATACTAAGCCATGAAGGAAGTACCCAAATTTTAATGTACATTCCAATACCTCCTAAATTTCATTGTAATACATTATTCCAATCTCCCAAAAACACAATTTAAATGGCTAAATCTCCTTCCCTCCTTCTTTTCCATATTCATAGTTTTGGCTTCTCAAAAGGGAAGTTTCACACACACTTTCATAATTCAAAATTTCATCTTCCATAGGCTTCATAATTCATAAGAATCATTCTAATTTCATCAATTTAGCCAAATTCCAAACAAATCATGCCAAATCCATACATGCACCATTATGCCTCTAAACCCTAGTTTGTACATCATGATTTCTTGTTATTTTTACACCAAACCAAAGCCATATATCAACATAATAACATCCAAAATATCATTAAACATGCTCAAATTATTCAAAACTCCATGGTTAACCTCTTTTGACCACACCAACATCAAAATTTCAAGAAACTAAAAAGAGTACATTAAAGAGCTTTTAGAGGAGAACATTTTTACCTCTTGAAGCAACTTGAGAATCCTCACTTAGAGCTCACCAAACTTGATCAAACTTGAGGTTTCTTCAATCTAAACACACCAATAGATAAAGCTTGATGAGAGGAGCAATTTTGTTTTTTACACCTAAGCCTAATTCTCACTATTTTTAGGTGAAAAAACTAAATGAAGTTTTCTCTCTCTTCCTTCTCTCTCTTGCACGTTTTTGGTGTTTTCATGGAGGTAAGCTATGGCTATGGAGAAGAAAGGAGAAGGAGAAAGAGTTTTCATGAAGCTTCAAGGGTATTTTGATCATTTTTAAAATTTTCAAGGGCATTTTGGTCCTTTTTCACCAATTAGTAAGGCTATTCTTGCCATTTTCTTTTTATAATGACACTTGTCATGTGTCTATTGGTCATACTTTATGGAATTACATACTACATCCCAAATTCTTGATTATTCATATTAGATCCCAAATTTTTTATTATTCACACTTTAACCCACACTCGATTTTGTACTTTTACAATTTAGTCTGTAGGATTTCTGTTTGTTTAAAATTCCTTACACTGTCAAACTTAGACAACTTCCATTTCTAGGATTTTCTATCCTTCTCTGATCATCTATACTATTTAGGGAAATTAATTCCTTTCCTATTACTCCTTTTCCTTTAAAATTTGGGTTACACTTACACTTAACTCCTTTCAACTTAAGATTCACCTACCAAGCTAATTCAAATGTACTCTTCATTTCTACGGTTGTCAAACTTAGACAACTTCCATTTCTAGGGTTTTCTATCCTCCTCTGATCATCTATACTATTTAGGAAAATTAATTCCTTTCCTATTACTCCTTTTCCTTTAAAATTTGGGTTACACTTACACTTAACTCCTTTCAACTTAAGATTCACCTACCAAGTTAATTCAAATGTACTCTTCATTTCTACGGCCTTAGAATTTAAAGATTGAAATGATAAAATTAAAAATTCAGGACATTACATTTACGAAATATGAAGGTCGGGGAGGGATTTTTATAGCCAAAAATCACGTGCAAATAGTATTGACATGTGGCACAAATTGGACGCACAAAAGGCATGTGGCACAAATCAGACGAGCAAAAGGGCCCGGCATCACACGTGGCATGGCAGGGTGGAGTCGTGGGTCACGGAGTCTGACTGGGTGTGATCAGTCTGATCACGGGCTTTGGCCCAACGTGATCAGTTCTGATCACGGACTGATAGAGCCCATAACTCGCAAAAGCTCCGGGCGCTGCCATGCGTATTCGGCGGGACCCACTTGCAGTTCCAAATATTGTCACGTGTACAACGGCTTCCCTGTCTCCTTGGATTCTTGCCACGTGTCATTTGCCATTGACACATGCTTTGATCACGGACTGGCTCCGCATGTGATTGGGCATACTTTTAAGCATTTCAGTAATTTCTTTCTACTATGCAGGTTAACGGTAATTAATTTTTTAAAACTTAGCATTTGGGTAAAAAAACCCTCTTTCCACGTTTGGTTTCCCTCTTTTGGGTTTTCATGCATCTTATTACCTCAGTTGCGGTCCCTTTTTTACAATTTTTTGGATTTTTTTCCCCTCTCTCTCTTATAACGTTGGCACTTTTTATAATTGAAAAAAAGAGAGAAAATTCGGACAGCTCTCACCGGCTCCTTCTTCTTATTTCCAGCCGGTTCTTCTCTCTCTTTCCTAGATATTTTTCTTTCTTTTGTTGCAGTTTCTCTCGTTAACTGTCCCCCACCTTTCCTCCTTCTCCGTTACTCTTCTCCTTCCCGTGAGCACCGTCGCTCCGAGCGGTTTTGTCACCATCCCTCTCTACTGCTAATTCTGGCACACGCAGCTTCTCGTCAGATAATAGTTCCCGTGCGCAATGATGAGAGCTTGGTCCTTTCGATGTGGTAGAGGTGCCGGAGTTTCTCCTGTCGCCGATTTCTACTCTATCGCTGTTGGTCCACCAGTGGCCGTATCATAACAACTTCCTTCAAGTTAAGAGTCGTACAGGGCAGGTTGGAAGCTGCTTCTCCTTGCCGGTGATTCACTACTTTCTGGCGCGGGCGAGCTACCGGCAGCTCCTTCCAGTAATGGTGAGCTTGTTTAAATTACAAAAGTTTAATATTTGTTTATATGATGGTTTATATACAAAATATAAAATTATAGCTTATAAAACGCTAATATAGAATGATTGAAATATGAATAGGATATTTTGTTTCAATGTTGTATTAGATTTGTGCAGGAATTAAAGGAAACTCATTTGGTATATATACTTGGAGTACAAGATGCTAGCCTAAATAAATAGATAGTTATATGCCATGGATTGTTAAAGCATCATAGTGATGGTAAAATATTATATCTTAGTATGTGAGTTTGAATGATTCATAGGAAACTTATTTATGTATAAATGAAACAATTGATAATATATTAGAAAAGTATGATACTTATACAATAAAGTCACTAAATAACATAAGAAGGATTGTTTTAAAGTGTCATTGGTAGACATATTTTAGAAAACACACTTTTAAAGTATTTTTGAGATATAACAAAATATATGAGGAAAAATATGATTTTATGTTATAAAATATTAAAATAAGATAATTGTGGCATCTAAGCCTCTAATATCTCAAATGTTCGATGTTTGGTCTAGTAAATCTAGTTTTGTCATCCTATATGGATAACTGACATTATATTAGTAAAATAATGACATGAAATTCTAGAATATCGAGTTAGTATATTTAGAGTATTTTTATCAAAAAATAAAAGGGTTAGTATAAGTCTATATTAGAGAGAAAGAGAAGTGGATAAATTATAATATCAAAATATCATGATTCAAACAAGGAACTATGATATTTGAAAATAACATATAATTTAAATGAAGGTTCGTAATAGGTGAAGAGAAGATAAGTAATATTTATATAATTATAATTTATCTTTATAAATGATGATAATAATAGGAAAATATGAAAGATAAATATAGATGCTTTACTAAAGGTGGATCAACGTTATTAAGTGAATATATATCTCACCACAATTTAATATTTTAATAAAAGATAATTTAAATGTGTAAATTGTATTCTTTCTATTGATACTTTAGACTTTATGTTTATTTGTAAATTCAGTTCTATAATATAACTGCATTTAATTGTTAGAGTAAATGATAATGGATCAAAGTGCATAATAAAAGCGTAATGTTTATATTAGATACTGATTGATTGATTAATTGTAATAAATCATGTTATGATTATCTTATATACTTTGATTATCTATAATTATTGAATAGTTATCCATGCAGACTTGTATTGAATCTGGTGATGTGAATAGGGTGAAGCTCTAGCAAGTTTATTATATCGTGAATAGTCTTATGAGGTATTAGAAAATTGTGAATTATGCTAGAGCAATGATATTGAATATTATGATTTGTGATGAGAAGTTAATACCAAAAGCTAGATGGAAGATTCTCGACTAATAGTGGTGAAGAATATAAAATTGATCCGAGAGCTAGACAGGAAATTCTCGGTGAGTGGTTGAGAAAAGTGTAAACTTGATCTCGAAATAAAAGAGCAGTTACATATATGATTGTTATAATTGAGTGTGTGATTTGATGTGATATTAGAACCTTACTTGTGTTGGATGTCACTGTTTGATATAATTTCAAAGATTTAAAATAATTATGATAATTGTTTGTATTTAAGCCTTAATGGCTAATTGTGAAGATGATGATCACTCAGAATGGATGATGAGTGACTAATTAAGTTTATGATAGTATTGCGAGATAGGGATTTAAGTTGCTTGTAGGTGAAATTTCAATATAAGGCCGATTGTGCATATTACAGGGATCTAAGAAAAATAAGTTTGCTAATATGATTAATTTATAATTATTATAAATAATTGATTACCTGTAAAGTATGGTAGATATATGCTTACTAAATTTAGATAACTCATTCTATTTGTTCTCATTGTTTTCAAGATAAGATTTAAGCTTACTACAACTATGGAGAGATAAAGGCCGCCTCATTAAAGATTTGATAGATAGGGATTATTTTAATTTAGGATAAGAATTTTAAATAAATATGATATTCATTTAGTGTTAGATGAGTTGAATTGTTTATTCATGTAAAATTTTGAGTTTATACATTCATAGGTTTTGTATTATAGGGCGTGTGGCCTTGGGAAAGTATAAAAAATAAGGAAAATTCTATCCATTTTTTTACAAATTTTTAAAAATAAAATTTTAAGTTTCCTTCAAAATTTGAAAACTTTTGTTAGATAGAAAGAGTAAAAGTTTGTAAAGGTTTGTGGAAATCAATAATAAGATTCACGTCGGTCACGATTGAGAATGGGTCGTGATATTCTTTAGAATAAATCAAATTTTAGAAATTTCAAAGAGAAGATTTCTATAGAAACTTGAAAGAGATAAAGAAAAACCTATAAGAGCATTTTGGAAATTATTGAAGAATTGAAAACCCAAGTAAGGATTCCCTAAGAGCGCATAGTTCTAAGATTAAGAGAGGGCAAAAAATTATACAAATTTGATCTTAATTGTCTTACATAAAACTCTTAACGTTTTCTTCATAAGCATTCTTTTTTTTATTATATATGCATTTTAAAAAATTTAGTGATAATTAACACATAAGGTTTCATGATTTTAGGCTGAAATCAGAAGATTATTTCTTCGAAATCAATTAAATTTAGTCAAATTTTTCACTTTTTCACTAACTTGTTATTAGCTTATTCTACAAGATTGGGCTTTATTTAGGCTTTCTTTTTTAGTTTAAAAAATTGGGCCTAAGAAAATGGAGGTGAATTAGTTTAAATAAATCAAAATGATTTATTTTAATTTTAAGCACAATCTCTAAGTTTTTGGGTTATCCAGGCCATTTTTGAGTTACTATAACCCTTAATTTTCTATTAAGCCTTTATATAATTTTTTCAAAACTTGTTTATGTTTTTAGTTATATTTTGATTAATACCAATACCTAATACTTTTTTGTACAAAAAATCTAACTAAACATACCCTTCAATTATCTGTATAATTTACCTGAATTTTACCTAATTGCCTTATTGGGTTTCTATTTGAGTAGCTTTTACTCTAAATTTCTTCTTGGACTTTTTTTTTTAACTTTACTTAAGATATTACAAGTTGTTACCCTTATAAGAAAATTCATTCTTAAATTTTCAAGGACTTAGATGGTAATACACAAAATTATTAATAAGCTATACATAAGTTTTAGATAAAATCTTACCAAATAAGGTCGGTTATTTTTATTTTATATCCTTTTCCAATTCTTATGTAGCTTGTTGCACTCTATGTCATTCCTATATTACTTTCACCATTAGGATCTTCTTGGAACACAGCTTCTTTACTTGTTTGTCAACAATTGACATGGGTTGCCCTTATGGACTAATTTTTTATCTAATTACACAGGTACTTTTTTCAACATATGAGATTAATTTGAAAATACTTTTTTAATATTGACACATGGAAGACCAAATAAATCACTTTCATACTTTTCGATACCTCTAGCTGATAAATGACCTTTCCAATTCATTTGGTGATTACATACGAATTAATATACCTTAGGGTTAATTTTCCTTTTCTACCAAATCTCATTATTCTTTTTATTGGCAAAAGTTTCAAGAACACACGATTGCTTTTTTGGAATTCTAATTCCTTTCGTATGTTATCTATATAGGATTTATATTAACTTTGACTTGCTTGTAATTTTTTTTTTATGATTCAAACTTTGTTAATAGCATCTTTAACTAAGTCAGGACCAATCATTTAGTTTCCCCTAGTTCAAACCATCCAATAGGTGATCTATATTTTCTACCATATAGAGTTTTGAACAGAGACATTTGTATATTAGTATGATAACTGTTATTATATACGAACTCCATTAATGGCAAATGTTTGTCCTAACTCCCTTTAAACTCGATTGCATGGGCTTTAAGTATATCTTTTAAAGTTTGAATTGACTTTTTTGATTGCCTATCGATTTGAAGATGAAATGTCATACTAAATTATAGTTGAGTATCTAGCATCTCCTTAAATAATTGCCAAAATTAACAAGTAAACTGTGATCCTCAATTTGGAATGATCGCATGTGGTACACTATGCAATGGAATGATTCTATCCATATAAAGATGAGCATATTGTGATGCAATTCATATCATCTTTACAAGTAAGAAATGTGTAGTCTTTGTGAAATGATCTATAATTATCCATATGAAATCATATCCCTTACTAGTTCATAACAATCCGACTATATAATCCATTGTAACACTTTTCCACTTCCATTTAGGAATGTGAATGTTTTGATAAATTCCTGCCAAGCATTGGTGGTCTACTTTTACTTGTTGATAGTTTAAGCATTTGATCACATATTTCTACACATATTTCTTTATTCCATTTTAAAATACAAAATTTTCAAATCTTAATACATCTTTATTGCATTAGGATGCATCATATAGGACAATTCATGGGCTTCTTTCAATACTTCCTTTCTTAGAATTATTGGTAGCCATATTTAATTTCTATTCTTTATCACTCTTTCTTCATCCATTTTTAGGTTGGTTTCCCCTTTGCTCATAGCTTTGCCTTTTAATTGCTCATATTGAGAATTTTTTTCTGGACCTTTTGATTTGATCTATTATAATAGAATGTACCATTATACAAACCAAATTTACCTTTCTATTTTTTTTAACTCTTTCCTTTTACCTTTGGGAGCTTATTGGCCTAAGGCATTAGCAACCACGTTAGCTTTGCCTAAATGATAGTGAATGGAACAATTATAATCTTTCACAAACTCCATCCACATTCTTTGTCTCATGTTAAGTTCCTTTTGCTCAAAAATATACTTAAGGCTTTCATGTTCTGTATAAATTTTACAGGTAAGCCCATATAAATGTCTCTATCTTTTCAAGGCAAACACCATAATTACCATTTCCAAGTCATGAATGGGATAATTGATTTCATATTTCTTCAATTAGTAGGATGCATAGGCTATTACCCTACCTTGCTACATTAGTATGCATCTTAATCTCACTCTAGATACATCACAATAGATTATGTATCTTTTTTGCATTGTTAAGGAATGCTAATACTAAGGTAGAAATTAAACATTTCTTTAATTTTTGAAAATTTTTTTTGCATTCATCATTCTACTGAAATTTGACTCATTTGTAAGTCAACTTAGCCAATGGTGCAACTATTTTTGAGAAGTCTTTCACAAATTTTCTATAATCTTTAGCTAGCTTAAGGAAACTATGTATCTCCATCATCGAGAATGGTCGTGGCCATTTAAGCATAGCTTTATCCTTTTAAGTGTCTAGTTGTATTGCTTCTTATGATACTATATGGCCTAAGAAATGCACCTTTTTCATCCAGAATTCACATTTTAAAAATTTAGCATACAACTTATGCTCCCTCAATATTTGCAGTGTGATTCTTAAATGTTGTGCATGCTCTTTTTCACTCTTGGAGTATATTAAGATATCATTAATAAATATGACAATGAATTTATCTAAGAAAAGTTTAAAAATATGATTCATCAAATCTGTTATAGGAGCATTAGTCTAAAAACTTATAGTCGTTATAGTGAGTATCCTTCTTTCGAATTTTCAATTAATGATAACCTAATCACAAATTAATTTTTGAAAATAGTATGACCCTTGTAGTTAATTAAATAAGGCATCTATCCTCAGTAAAAGATACTTGTTTTTAATGGTGACTTTATTCAGCTACTAGTAATAATACACAACCTAATGTGCCATTCTTCTTCTTTATAAATAGCATTGGTAGTCCCCATGATATAGGTTGTATAAAATCCTTATCTAACAAATTTTGTAATTGTTCATTTAATTCCTTTAATTTAGCCAATGTCATTCAATAAGGTTCTATAGAAATTAGGTATACTCTAGGAATGATTTTGATTGTAAATTTGATTTCTCGATCCAATGGTAATCTTGGTAAATCTTCTAGAAAAACATTATGAAACTTTTTTACTGTAGGAACTGCATCTATTCTCACTTTTTCCTTTTTTTCATTTTCTTTATTGAAACTATCCAAACAACACATCTTTTATCTATCAATTTTCAAACTTTCGTACATAACATAAGAATGGGCATTTCTGCCTTTTTTTCACCTTGAATGATTTAAGCTTCATTTCCTTCCAGGCAATATGTTACAATCTTATGATAACAATTAATATAAGTATGATATTTTGATAGCGACTCCATCCCTAGAATTATATCATAATCTATCATATCTTTAAAGTTGGATGTTTATCTATCCATATCATATAACCTTTAACATTGTGGGTTGCAAGGAGTCATTAGTTTAATCACCATCAAAGGTTCATTCAATTCACTCAATAATTTTGAGAGTTTAACTATTAAATTTCTAGAAATAAATGGATGTGTAGCACTAGGATCAAAGAACACTTTTACAAGAAAGGTTTCAATTATAATAATACTTGTCAGCATTACATTAGAAGCTCGAGCCTCTTGGCACATCATACCAAACAATCTTGCTTATGTCTAAGCTCTTTTCCTTTATTCTTCCTATTCAATGTTGTTGGTGGTTTTACCATCATTGTATTTTGAGTGGGTTACACATTTAAGGCTATGACATTACTCCCTTATTAAGTAGTTGAGCACTTATAAGCTCGATGCCTTATATGTCCACATTTGAAACAAGATTCACATTGTCCAAAATGACTAGGGTTACACCAATGATAGCAAGGAGGCCTATTAGGCAGATTTGGGAGCGAACAAGTTCTATTAGAAATATTAGGACTAATTTCAAATTTGCTATTAGAAGTTCTTTCTTAGAAATTTGTTTGATCTTGGAATCTATTTCTTTTTATTTGCTCCTATCTAATGAACATATTTTGAGCATATACTGCTTTCCTTATATCTCTATTACTTCCTCCCTAAAACCTTATCTTCCTCTTTCTCAATCTTGTTTCTTTACTTGGTCTTTTCTTAATGTGTAATCTACCTTTATTACTTGATCTAGGGCTTATTTATATGTTGTCCCATTAAAAGCATCCACCTAATCATAAAAATAATCCCAATGACTATGTACAAATTGGTTCACCCTACCTTTCTCTGTAAGCACTAAGTGTTTCACATATTGGGATAATCAAGTAAACTACACGTCATATTAGGTTATTATCATGGACCCCTTAGTTAATCTTTCAAATTTACAAGCTTTTTCCTCATAGATGCTTGGTAGTAAAAAAATCTATCCAGTAGTTCAACTTGAAATTGCTTCCAGGTAATTGTTTCATTAAAAGTAATTATTGGTTTAATATTTTAAACATACAAAAAATGAGTTACATTTTCTAGTTAATAACCTACCAATTCTACCATCATATTTTTACTACATCCTAACAATTTGTAAGTTCTTTCTATCTAATATATGAATTAATAAAGAACCACTATTAAATTTGTACCATCATACTTTAAGGAGTTCAATTTTTGAAATTCATGCACTATTTGTAATTGTTCTCTTGAAGGTAATGGGGGAACTTATTGCCTTGGTGTTGGTATGGCTGGAGGTGAAGTAGGACATTGTTGATTTTAGGTTTAGACTCCTTCTAAAGTTGTTATAACATTATAGCTCATGTTAGAGCTTTAAATTGCTTTCATTCTATCCTATAGAGGTTTTTTAGAGGTGTATATTAGCAAAGGTTTCATGCTTCACCGCTTCTAGATGTGCTTTGGTGCATCTTTAGGGCACTATGGCTTGAATTTTTTTTTTTTAGCCATAATTCTATAAAATAGCTTTAACTAGTAAATACTACTTCTCTAAACGAAGAATAAGTAAAAATAACAACTATTAAGCTTCATGGATCCACTACAACTGACATCCATTCTTCTTTCAACCTTCCATGGTCTAATTGGGCTCCCATTTCTTTTATTCTATTGTAAAGGTTATTCAGGACCATACTTTGATACTAACTCTGTCAAGATTTGATTCTTAGGTACTATGACTAGTATAAAGACATCTGTCCACTATTATTATACTAACTAGTTATCTTTAAAAGCCTTTAAGATATTTTCAACTCACTCACTTTCTTAACTCTACAAAAAGTAAGAATAAATATTAATAGAAAGTAATCTAGTTACATGTGTAATTAGAAATTTAAAATATAATTTTCATACATCAAAGTATTTATACAAGAGTTCAATTTTCTTTTGAAAGCAAATGTTTGTACAAAGTACTTTAAGAAAAAGCTCTAGTTGGAATCATGCTATTTCCATTTAGTATTTTCCTTGGATTAGACTCGATATATGAGGAAGAAAAAGGATTTGGCATAGTAATAAAACTAGAATTACTAACTACATCCTCTAGTTAATAGTTTATAAAACAAGATTGATTACAAAAGGATTTGATTTAGAATTTAACTTCCTAAAGTTTACAATGTAATCAATTCGAGGATCCATTGTTGCCATACGAAATCTATAATTGTAATATCCCTAGGAGACTTTTCTCAAAAACTTTAGTTATTATACAAAAGTTGATCGGGTAAGCCGAAAAAGGAGTAAATTGGGTTGCTTGCAATAGGCCCGAAAATTTTTCAACCCTTTGCGACACTAATAGAGATAATAATTTAATTGAAATCTTGTTAGAAATATGAAAAAATAATAAAAATAAAAATAAAAATTTGAGAAATTTTGATAGAGCCAATTCGATTTAGGGAGTCGAATAAGTTGAAATTTAGTAAAAAGGGCTGAAATTATAATAATTTAGTTTGGTTCTTCAAAATCTTTTTAGGCCAACTAAAACTCATTTACTAAGGCCCAATGTGTTTCTTACAAGTCCAATTTGAACCCAAGGACTGAATTGAAAATTGACTAAAGAATTTTAGGTAAAAATAGAATTTTGAAAAGTTTTGAGGTCAAATTGTAATTTTTCCTAAAACTTGAGATTGGCCCATTCTTTTTTTATTTGGTCTGGACGAAATTTGGGCTAGGGATAGCCTACAATATGCTGGATTTGCTGCTGCAAAAGATTAAAAAAATTAATGGACATTTTGGGTTAAATTGCAAAAAAAAGGCCCAATTGCTAGAATTTTGTAGAAAAACCTAGAAATCTTGAGAGAACTCCATTCAGCCTTTTTCTCTACACCATGCACGAAATTCCCAGCTGCCATAGAAGGTTTTTGAAGCTACTAACACAGCCAAATACCAAGAACAAGACAAATCAACTACAAGATTTCAAATTTCTCCACTTGTTTGCTTGAATTCATAAAGAGAAACCATCAAATCTTGGAGGTATCATTTTCTTCCTCTTCAAATCAGAAACCCTCTCCTTTAGGAGGTAACTTGAAGCCTTGAAATATACAAGTTAGAGGTGAGTAGCAACTCACTTGAATTCCTATTGAATTTTGATTCAAGAATTATAAGATTTTGAACTCTAAATTGGTTAGTTTGTTAGTTTGATGTGTGGCCATGCAATTAAAGGCATGGTGCTGTTCTGAATCTTTAATCATATATTTGGCATGTTATTAGCATGATATTAGCATGAGGAATGCATGAGAATACTAATTTTGATGTTTGGAAGGAGTGTTGAATTCAAATCATGAAGAACAATGCTTGCTGGAAATTTCTGGAAAAACTTAGAATAATGACTTTAAGTGCACGAATTTTCTGGGCTTCATAGAGTAGCTTAAAAATTCAAAAATAAACTTTTTATAGTCTCTTATGATGTTAGGATAAACAGATAATTTATTGAGAATTTTTAGAAGAATTTATAATATCGGAATGGGGCCCTTGTTGGGAAGTAGTCTAGATTCTCAGAAACAGAACGCCTGGGCATTTTGTCTCGGGTTTTAATTTTTTTGAGGCACTAGATGGCCTCTAAAAATTCTACAAAAATTTCTGAATACCCTTCCATATTTTTTTTAAAAAATAGTCAATTTTCGTGACAATTAGATCTCATTTTCCTAGTGAATAAATTCATACAATTTCAGAGCTCCAGTGCTGCCAATTCTGGAATCAATTTGGAAGAGTCAAGTTCCACGAACTTCTGGGAAAAATCAGTGGGGTTTTCATGGAAAATTAAAACTCATATTGGTCATTTAGGATGTTATGAGTAATATATATTTTATTGAGAATTTTTGAAATTAATTTAATTATCCAAAAAGGCCAGAACATTTCAGCACACCTAGTCTGCCCTGTTCTGAAATTCCTACGTGAACAGTAATTCCAAAGGGTTATTTCAAAAAGGATGGATGATGCTTCTTGCCTAATAACATCTTCTATTAAATGTGACATGATATTAAGAATATGTGAGAATTTATGGAAAATTTTTGGATGCCATATGGTACTATCAAATGTGACAATCTTATGAGATAGATGAAGATGATGATGCATTGTGAACTCATTTCTTATTTATTGTAATAGGTATGGAATGATATATGATTGGCATATTGAATGTATAAATGAATATCTTTGATAAAAATTGATGATCAAAACTTGATAAAACACTTATGGCTAGTTGGTATTAATCTTACTAAATGGATTACATTATATGTGACAAATGGCATCATTTCTCCACATAAGCTTTCCATGGCTCATGTGTTATTGAGAATGTGATATGTGGAAGGAAGATTTTGGCCAAATGGCTTACAGAATCCTTCTAATGGAAGGAGAGGGGTGGTTAGAAGTAAAGGGAAAAGGTTGGAGGCGAGTGGGATAAGGATGACCCGAAGAAATAAGAAGAAAACCCGTATACCATACTAGTCATATCTATTTGTGTACTACTAATACCTAATACATAAGATAGATAGTAGTTGTTAAATGTAAATAGAGGTAAGTATATGAAAATTTATTTAGTCTTCCTAAATTTTATATTAAAGAGAATTCATAATGGAAGACTATAGGAAATAAAGATTGAGTAGCTATTCATTGAGTATTTTATATACTTACTCTTTTTAAATGCTATTTTGTTTTACAAATAGAAAACAAGGAGCTCCAACGGAGGACTGATATACTGCATACAATTTTCTGATCTCCATGGGGCTTAGTGTAACAAAAGACTACTGTATCTGAGTTGTCTTTTGTATAGTTGGAGTTTATGTATATTAGTAAATGATTTTGTTATGCTCTTGTATATTAATATCACACATTAACTTTTTCATTGCAGGTTATAGGTAGATCACTCAGAATTAAGAAACTCCATCCCAAGTATGTTGGTCCATTTCAGATCACTGAGAGAGTGGGACCATTAGCGTATAGAATTGCCTTGCCTCTTAAATTGTCACAATTGCATGATGTGTTTCATATTTCTCAGTTGAAAAAGTATCATCCTGATCCCACACATGTCATAAATTATGAAGGAGTGAAAATACATGAGAACTTGTCATTTACTTTAGAACCAGAAAGAATCTTGGATGTACAGGTGAAGCAACTGAGAAATAAAAACATTCCTTTAGTGAAAATATTATGGAGAAATATGACAGAGGAGGAGGCAACCTAGGAAACTGAGGAAGATATGAGGAATCGATATCCATATCTCTTTACTTAAGGTATGTATCTCGAATTTTGAGGACAAAATTCTTTTAAGGGGGGTAGAGTTGTAATGTCCTGAATTTCTGATTAATCTCTGAATTTTAGGGTCGTAGAAATGAAGAGCACATTTGAATTAGCTTGATGGGTGAATCTTAAGTTGAAAGGAATTAAGTGTAAGTGTAATTGAAATTTTGAAGGAAAAAGGATAGTAGGAAAAGAATTAATTTCCCTAAATAGTATAGATGATCAGAGGAGGTTAGAAAATCCTAAAAAGGGAAGTTGTCTAAGTCTAACAGTGCAAGGAATTTTAAACAGACAGGAATCCTATGGATTAAATTGCAAAAGTGCAAAATCGGGTGTGGTTAAAGTATGAATAACTAAGGATTTGGGATCTAATATGAATAGCCAAGAAATTAGGGTGTAATATGTGATTTTATTTAGTGTGGCCAATAGACACATGACAAGTGTCATTATTAAAAGAAAATGGCAAGAATAGCCTTACTAATTAGTGAAAAAAGGACTAAAGTACCCTTGAAAATTTTAAAAATGACCAAAATACCCTTGAAGCTTCATGAAAGCTCTTCTTGCTTCTCCTTTCTTCTCCAAGCTGCAGAACACCTCCATGAAAGCACCAAAAACGTGCAAGAGAGAGAAGGAAGAGAGAGAAAACTTCTTTTGACTTTTTCACCTAAAAATAGTGAGAATTAGGCTTAGTTGTAGAAGGGAAAGTTGCTCTTCTCATCAAGCTCTATCTATTGGTGTGTTTAGATTGAGGAAAGCTCAAGTTTGGTGAGCTCTAAGTGAGGATTTTCAAGTTGCACCAAGAGGTAAAAATGTTCTCCTCTAAAAGCTCTTTAATGTACTCTTTTTAGTTTCTTGGAATTTTGATGTTGGTGTGGTCAAAGGTAGTTGACCATGGAGTTTTGGATGAATTGAACATGTCTAATGGTGTTTTGGATGTTGTTATGTTGATCTATGGCTTTGGTTTGGTGTAAAAACAACAAGAAACTATGATGTACACACTAGGGTTTTAGAGGCATAATGGTGCATGTATGGTTTTGGCATGATATGTTTGGAATTTGGCTAAACTCATGAAATTAGAATAATTCTTATGAATTATGAAGCCTATGGAAGATGAAATTTTGAATTATGAAAGTGTGTGTGTGAAATTTCCCTTTTGAGAAGCCAAAACCGTGAATATGGAAAAGAAGGAGAGAAGGAGATTTAGCCATTTAATGTGTTTTTGGAAGATCAGTAATGTACACGGGGTAGAACACGGCCCGTGTTGTACCTCGTGTTCTTTGTCGAAAGCTGATCAGTAAGATACACGGGGTATGACACGACCCGTGTTTACCCCCGTGTTCTTCTCTGAGTAGTCCAGTGAAGCCTCGAAGCAATCTAATAATAAACACAACCCTAAACACGGGGTATAGGAACCCCGTGTTCTTTGTCAAGTGAACAATTTAGTTTCTATTCTTCAGGATTTGCACGGTTTTGCCTTCGGATCCTTTTCTAATGCTCATATGTGTCATTTCAAAGCCTGAAAACAAAATATAGAGCATCTAAGTATGCATTTATCAATGTGAAAGAAGTGAAGAATACATGAGGTTTAAGGAAAATGATGATGTTCTAATAAGAACTATGATGTGTCTTTATGTAGACTAAGGAGTGACAAGTTGGAAAGGCAAGGAGAATTGTGAAGAAGTTTTTAAGTGAGGGCAAAGGAAACATCACTATTGAAAGCTTATAAAAGGTAGCTAGCTTTATCCTTAAGCTCTGTTTTCTATTTATATGATTTTCTGTATATTTTATGCAATTGTATGGAATGTGTGCGCACCCGGGAAGACAGTAAAATACTGTGTAAGGCCTATGGCTCGAGTTCCCCGGGATGACAATGAAATTACTATGTGCGGTACCTATGGCCCGAGTACCTCGGGAAGACAGTGAAATGCTGTATGTTAGGCTTTTGGCCCGAGTACCCCAAAAAGACAGTAAATTGCTGTATATAGGCCTAGGTACGACTATCTGTGATGGCCATCTAGATATCTATATGAGTCCTTGAATGGGCTTGATGATTGCTATGTGTGATGCACATTTCTTACAATGGTACGGAAGGAAATGATAAATGATTAATTGATTTTGAAATGTATGTTTTATTTGCTTAAGGATCTGGAATGGCTTGATATATTCTTTTTATAGTAATGGCTAGCTACTGGGAAACTCTGTTTCTTATGTTTCTGTATTGTTACTAACCATTCCAGGTGATGCTTCTAAAGGCCCTCTTGACAAAGGAGAATAAAGTTTTGAAGTTGTATTAAAAATGATTATATAGTTGGTGATATTGTAAGTGATGGATGTGTGTTTTGTAAGTTGAACTTTTGGCATAATTACATGACCCTTGCCTATATTGTATGAAATACATAAATTTGAGGAATTGTGAGCTAGCTTAGAGTAGAAGGCAAATTAGTATGCATTAATTACCTATTTAATGAGGATTAAGGTGTTAATGAGTGAGGGAGTTTACACATTGATAAGAAGATTGCATACATGGCAACATTACTTGTGGCAAGGGAGTTCATCATTCATTCAGATCATCAAAGTTTCTAGTTTTTGAAATCCCAAGGCAAGCTCCAAAAGAGACATGCCAAGTGGTTAAAGTAGATTTAGATGTTTCCTTATGTAATCAAACACAAGAGTAGTAAGGAAAACATTGTGGCTAATGTATTGTTAAGGAGGTATGCATTGCTTACTTCTTTGCAAACTAAATTACTTAGTTTTGAACATATTAAGAACTTACATGTCAATTATTTTCATTTGGGGGAGTGTGGGATTCTTGTTCTAATCATGCTTTTGGGGACTATTATAGGCATGATAGATTGTTCTTTAAGAAAAATAAATTATGTGTGCATGTATATTCCTTGCATAAAATGCTAGTTAGGGAAACTCATTATGGTGGATTGATGGGATATTTTAGTGTGCAAAAGACTTTAGAAATTCTATTTGAGCATTTTTATTGGCCTAACATGAAACGTGATATGCAATCTATCTATGACAAGTGCATAACATGTAAACAAGCAAAATCTAAAGTCATGCCCCATGGTTTCTATAAACCTTTGCCTGTAACTAATCAACCTTGGACTGATATCTCCATGAATTTTGTGCTGGGATTTCCTAGAACTCAAGGTGAAAAAAATATCATATTTATTGTTGTTGATAGGTTTAGCAAACTGGAACATTTCATTGCATGTTCTAAAACTAATGATACCACACATATTGTTGATTTATTCTTTAAGGAAGTAGTACGTTTGCATGGTTTGCCAGAACAATAGTAAGTGATAGAGATGTTAAGTTCTTAAGTCACTTTTGACATACTTTATGGGGTAAGTTAGAAACTAAACTCTTGTTTTCTACTGTTGCATATCTTTAAACAAATGGACAAAATGAAGTAGTTAATAGGACACTTACTACTTTGTTGCGTGCCATCATTCAAAAGAATCTGAAAAATTGGGAGAGATGTTTGCCATATGTTAAGTTTACTTATAATTGAACTTTTCATTCTACTACTTTTTATTCTCCATTTGAAGTTGTGTATGGTTTTAATCCATTGACCCCATTGGATATCTTACCTTTGCCTACTAATGAACATGCTAATTTGGATGGTAAGCATAAAGCAGATTTTGTAATTGAGCTACATGCAAGAGTTCGAGTCAACATTGAAAAAAAGAATGAACAATACTCAAAGCAAGCTAATAAGGGGCGTACTAGAGTTATTTTTGCACTTGGTAATTGGGTTTGGATTCATATGCAAAAGGAGAGGTTCCTTACACAAAGAAAATTTAAGCTCTAACCTAAAGGAGATGGGCAATTTCAAGTTCTAAAGAGAATAAATGATAATGCCTACAAGCTAGATTTGCCAAGTGAATATGGTAATGTAAGTGCTACATTTAATATTGATGATTTATCTTTGTTTGATGTAGGTGATGGATTTGATTCAAGGACGAATCCTTTCCAAGAGGAAGGGAATTATAGAGATCCAACTTAAAAATCCTTTGCATAGAATTGGAGGTTGCACCAAGATGGGTCACTTTTTTATAACTTGAGGATGTTTTGAGCCTAATTTGAAAACATCAATTTGGAGAGCCTAATTCACACGATCAAGATGCACTTGTGGGTTAAAAATAATTAGTTTATTATAATTGTTTATTTATTAGGCTGTATTTTGTTTGGATCTAATTGGATAATAAATAAGTCCAATTTCCTATTTTTATTTGAATTTTCATAGGTATTTATGGGTTGAATTTCTTAGATAGCCTTTGTTTTTGTTATTTGATGTATTGGGTCTTTTTAGGTTGTAGTTTATGATAAATGTGTTTAAGCCCAATTTTTACTTTAAAATACTTACCATGTTATTGTGAGAATTTTGCTATGTTTACTTAAAGTCATTTAGAAGGCCTTTTATTGGGTTTAAGTTGTTAAATTAGTTTTGAGCTAATTTGGTGTCATTAGAGTCCATTCTCAATTAGAGTTTTAAAAAGTTATATAAAGAGGCTTGTTTCTTATACCCAACAGACTTGGATGATTAATAAAACTTGAGTGTTTCTCCATTGTAAGCCCTTTGTTCTTAGGTTAAGAACTAAATTTTATAGTGTTGGTTCTACTGGCAAGTCGCATTTAAGGTCACACTTTGCTTGATAATTTTGGTTCTACTGGTAGGTCACAGTTAAGGTCAAGTTCCTCTTCTCCTTTGCCTACTTTCAAGACGGTCCAATTAGTTCTCTTGCATCATGAGCAAGTCCGATCGCATTAAAAAGGAAAAGTTGAAAGTGGAATACATGGGCATTCCTAGGTGACTTTCTATCTATTTTAGGAACTCTTCCACTTAATTTTTGTACACTTTATTTAATTTATATACTAAGATGATATGTTGTGAAACCATAAGATTGAAAATGTGTATGTCATGACCTAAATGTAATCATGATCGATGTGGATCTTCATACCTAATTTCCACCGACCTTAACATTATTCATTCTAATTCTATCCAATGAAAATCTCCACATTTTTGTAATGAATGAAAAGTTCATTTAAAATTCTAGGAAGAAATAGGCAGAGTTTTCTCTATTTTTAGACACATTCTAAGGGCTACATGCCCTAAATCATAAAACCTATTAATTTTCTCATATGCGAAAGCAACATCAACATACACAATATAACATAACTTTTACAGGTATATACAAAAAAATGATTCAACATATCAAATGCTGAATTCATATAATTCTTAATTTCTATTATTATCCTAATCTAAGAGAACCCTAATTATCAAATTTTCTAATCAAGCAATCTTGAATATTCATAGATGTAACAAAACTCAAATATACTTATTTTAACGTAGAAATATTTAAAATAAAATGGAATAAATTATAAAAACTTAGTGAGTATATATCTACTACTACTACTTTATAGGAGATTAACTTTACATATACATACATAATACTCTTAGGTTAATCATGTATTAAATTAGAAAACAACAACAAACCCAAATCCTGGATTTCTAAGGTATATAAAACTAAGCCTCGAATTGAATGTTCATATGCATGCAACTTGGATTCCATATTTCACATCATAAGTCATAGTAATTTCAACCATTCACTAGTACATTATATCATCATCATGTCACACACAACCCATTTCGGGTATTCATTAGATTCACAAGCAATCATTAAGGCTCAATTACAATTGAATTATCACAATCATATTAAATCTTTACAATCATATCAAACAGTAATATTCAAGCACATATAGATCTCAAAATTATATCACAAACACATAATGATTTATAACAAATAATATACATGCATCCACTTTTTGACTTCTAGGTTAATCTTATATCCTTCACAATTGTTTGCCAAGAATTTTCTACCTGGCTTTCATATTATTGCCCTATCATAGTTTACAATTTTCAATGCCACTCATGGCATAATTCATAGATAATATACACATGAAAGTTCAACTCTCATATCACCATTGTTTATAAAAACTTCGATGCAAAGTAATGAGTTCATCATGAGACAATATCAAAGCACACAATAGTATATATATATATATATATATATATATATAACAATGTTGTCATGTCTACCTACATGATCATAACATATAAATATCAATGAAACTCAATCATAGTCAATTGATAGTTAGAAACACCACCATCATGCTTTTTAAGCAAGGTCATTTAACATTCACTTAAGTAGATAATAGCATTAATACCACAAATATTATTCCCATATCACTCATTCTTGACCATGAGGGCAAATCGATCCTAAACTATTCTAAACAATTGTACCTTTAAGAGTTTACACATGAATATATTGTTGGTATGTGTCCTAGGAACCAATCATATAGATGATTGAAATAATACACAGTGTATTATGTTTTATTTTAGGAAATTTAATTATTATATTTTGTTTTCATAATTTTATTATTATTCTACGTGATTTATAACTTAATATAATAATTATCCTTGGAATAGTTTCGCTATTCCTAAAATGCCTCTAGTCAAGTATTATTACAAAAGGGATAGTAATAATACATCGAGGCTAGCATGTATAGTGATTGATAATTACAAATCATGGATATGTGATATCAAGTCAATACATGAGTACATTATTAGTGAATAATGCACTGGACTGACCCATTATGAGAATATTGCATGGATAGACGTGTCATAAGTTATTCTCATATGATCACAAATACACTTTATACCTTTAACCTGAAGTCACTGTGGTTCCCTACATGAGTAATTACTCACTTTAATATTGTCCTATGTCACCTTTAATCAGGATGACAAATAGGGGATTGATTGGGTGTGTCATGAATCATGCAGAGGGAAGTGAGTGATGTAGATGAGATTTTATTACTCTTGTATAAAAGAGAAATATCTTTGGGCTCCTTGATAGAGTGAGACTTAGAAATGCATGGCTATACTTAATTGGATTAATATGTGATATTAATAATTTGTTTTAAGTTTACTCAATATCAAGAAATATAAATTGAACATTGACGAGGATGACACATTCCATGCCTCCAGTTCAATTTGGATATTATTACAAAAGGATTATGATGCAAAACGTTGATCATGTATTAGGTGGATGTCGAATCATAGACATTCTTACTACTTGAGTGACAGTGATATATTGCTAGATACCGCTCATTGTCTATGGCTCAATAATGAGTCATTATTAATGTAGTAAGAAACTACAGGGTCACACAAAAGGAGTAGGAATAAGATAATAATTAATTGAACTTTAATTATATTAATATCCAATTAATTAGACTTATTTTCATGCATATATATTATTATTAAGAATAATAATGTGTTATTCGCGTAATATATATATATATATATATATATATATAATTATGTGATATTATTTGATATTAAAGTAATATCAAATAATTACGTTATCAGATATTAAATAAATATATTATGAGATAATATTATCTATTATTAGATAATTAATAGATAAGTCCTATCTCTCCTCATTATCTCTAGGATAAGGATAAGATGAGTTGTTAAGTGTGATTAGGTTTTTAGAAGCATTATCCTAGTAGGACTAGGATTGTGACTTGCCTGAGTTCTATAAAAAGGGGCTTGAAGGTAGCACATGGAGAACACGCTCATAACTTCCATAAAATCCTAAATTACTCAGAAAACATCTAATCCTAAATCGTAAAGAGAAAAATGCATCCTAGCAGATTCGTGGAGGGTGAGAGGTTGTTGTTCACTCCGTGTGGATACCGTAGAGACGTTGTACCTTTCGACCGGTGTTTGATTCACCCGCTCTCAAGTTTTGATCAGTAGAAATACGAGTGCCCAATAGGTAAAATCCTAATCATTGATTTATGCCTTTTGCATGGATCCTAGGTAGAATTCGGATTAAATTTTGAAATTCCGCTGCATGTAATTATCCGAATTCCCAACACATATATACATGGATATAATATATGTACCATCAATAAAGAGAATATAATTTACAACATTCAAATCATCTTTTATTAAGATAATCATCTATGGTAAGATATATACTCACTTAGTGGCACTTATTCACTCCCAGAAGCTTCAAAGCATCTATATTCATCTTTTCACATTTTCCTCCTATTCCACAATTCACAAAAACAGTTTATAGATAATTCAAATTTGTTCATTTTCTTCCTAAATCATTATTCTAGAATCTAACCATAATGTCACTATCCATCCTAACCGTGATAGGTGTGGATCTCATTACTAGTTTCCATAAGCTTAAACAATTTTCACTTTTTTTATTTAACGAGAGTTTCTAAATTCCAAGGGAACTTGAAATTTAATTATAAAATTTTGTGAAAAAATGGACAGAATCTCCCTTGTTTTTAGACATTTCCCGAGGGCCACATGCCCTATAATATTAAAACCTATTTTATTTTTAGATATGACAAAACCAAGCATTGACACAATACTATATAAATTCAAATTTATACATAGATAAACAATTCAACACATTAATTGATGGATCAATAACTTTTATATCTTAAATGCTAATCTTAATTCAAAAGAATCTCCAATTGTCAAATTTTTTCATAAGGCAGTTTTGAATCTCTACAAATGTAATAAGCTCAACTTATGCTCCTCACAACTTGAAAATATTAAAGATACAATAAAGTGAATTACAAGAACTCAGTGAGCATATATCCACCATTATCTTATAGGAGATTAATTTTACATATAATAATTGTGGGTTAATCATGTAATAAACTAAAAACTATTAACAAACTTATTTCTTGGATTTCTAAGACCTACAGAACTAACTCTTGGAATGAAAGCTCCCTGCAAAAGACTCATGGAAGGTATAACTATATGATAAATGCACAACATCACCATCAGAATGTGCATTACCCATTTCGAGTAGACATCACAATCATAAATAGCCTTTAAGGCTGAAATACAAATAAGTCATCACAATCACATTATGTATTTACATTCACGTCAAATAATGACATCAAATGTTAAGCAAAACTCTAATACTACATCAAATCGCACCTTCAGTCATAGTAAACATATATGTATCTGTCTTTTGATTTCAGGATCAAGTTTATATTTTTCTCAACTATTCACCGTCAATTTCTTATACAACTCTCAAATTAATCTTATATCCTTCACAAATATTAGCAAACAATTTTCCATTTGGCTTTCATCTCATTCCTTCATAATAATTCATAATATCCCATGTTATTGCTCTAGCATCGTTTCCAACTTTCCAATGCTTATAAGGGTTAATTCATAATATAGCAAATTTATTAAAGCTTCAACAATTTACAAGCAAACAAAGCATATAACACATTCACAATATAATCTATCATAACTTTATCACAATCAATCAATTAGTGACTAATAATGACACTGCACTTCTACTATATAAATTCATTAACATTTACTCAAATAGCTAATTACACTTATATAATGGAACTGAGTTTACACATGAATATATACATGAATATAAAATCTACACTATCAATAGGAAGAATACAATTTACAACATTTAAATCATATTTTATTTAAATAAAAGTTCAGTGGTGAGATATATACTCACCTGAAATCGTCCCATAACTTCAAAGATATTTAATTACTTCACTTTCACCTTCTATTCTTCCTATCTATCAATATATGATAATAATAAATTATAAATATATGCACATTACTTGCTTTCTTTTCACATACTACAAATCCAAATTCCAATCATAATATAATAGCATTCCATACCACTTTATGTTTATAATTCCTATATTAATCTTTAACTTAAATATACCATTAATTAGGGACTTTACATCTAAACCATAAAGTTTCACATAATAGAACTTGACGTTTAAAGATGTTTATCTTTTATTACTTCATTTTTCTAGACTGTTGTTTCTTTATATTTTTAACTCTCTTTAAAGAATATAGAAAATCGCACCTATTGGAAATATCCAAAATTAAAGTCCACATATAAAAATATCAAATTTTCATAATATAGATATATTTTAAATATAATCATCTAAAACTCTTGAACATAACATCATTATTTCACCATTGTTATATCAAATATCCAAATAATATAAGATAAGGACTTTCTAAATCAAGTTCAAGGTTTATATGTTCTTAAAATATAATATTCTAAGAAAACTTTAACTATGATATTCTATTTTTCTATAACATAAAAATGTTATTTTTTAGAATCGTTAGCAAGAACCCATAATAGTTATAAATGGGTTTTCTTGAATCAAATGAGAATCCTTTAAATTATGAAAATATAACACTCCACAATTATTCTAAGTATAATATTTTAATAATTTATATCATAAAATTCTTATTCTGTAGAGCTATCATTATATATTTAAACTCACTTACAGTATGAGTTTTCTAAGATATCCAACTACCACATAAAGTATTATTATAAGATACTTTATGCAATAACCCTGAATTAGTACAATAGTAATAAAAATATATATATAATAATAATAATTAAAATAATAAAAAAAAATTTTTATTGAGATTAAAATAAGTGAAAATTTACTTAGAAACCTAAGAATAGATTTTAGAAATTTTCGCTTAGAAATTCATTGAATTTCTATACCCGGTAAAGCGAAAAAGTGAGAAAATGAGTCGGAATTATAGTAAATTAATTCAAAAAAATTTATGGATGATCAAAAATAATTTTCAAAGCTAAAAAATGGTTATGGAAAGTCAAAATAAAATTTTTAAGTAATTTAGAAGCCTAAGGGTGAAAATGTAAAGAAAATAAGTAAAAGTTTTTTTCATACCCAAATGTGAAAAATTAAGGCCTAAATTCGTGATCCAACACCAGCCCAAATTTCCAAGGGAAGCCTAGGACCAAAATGAAAGAAAATAGTAAAATTTAGGGGCAAAAGAGTAATATTTGAAAACTTTTAATTTGTGTCTCATTTTTATTGGCTAAAACATGATTCTCTGGTTTGAAACCTCAGCTACTTGGACGTCCTATGCAGCCTACCATGTGTCCCCAAAATCCCCCTAAAATCCAAGGCAAATTTAATGTTGAATTTGATGAAAATTGTAGAATTATATAGAAATTTCTTTAAGCAATTTCTATATAAAACAAAAGAGGCTTAGAAGCAACAAATTTGCTGCTCCTCCCCAGCAAAACATGACCACATAGAAGAAGAAATAAGGAAAGTTAGACAAAGTAGATTCAAGAGAAACTTGGCAAGTTAAATAGGTAGATTTTAATACCCCTAATTTCTTGTGAAATTCTTCTTCCTCTTAACTCTAAAATCTGATTTTTTATTTTCTTGAATTCATCCCCCTCTCCCTTAGAATTCAGAATTGAAAAGAGGAAGAAAGAAGTAAGGATTTAAAGTGAGTAATAGCTTGTTATACATTTTATGAATTTCTAATGCTAGATTGTCATGATGAATATGATTCCTTGGATATGATTTGTGTTGGTTGCTGTGATAATTAGTTCAGTATGATTTGAACATGTGATGATGTTGTTGGAAGTGAGTATTTGGATCATGAATAATGAGAATGGAAGTGATTTTGGCTGTTACAAACAAATTGTTAATATTATGTTAGAAATGGTATCAAGAAGGGTGAAGAATGCTATTGAAATTCTGGTTGGTGAATAGTCACGTGGAACTTCGGTGGTTTATCATCAAAAAATTTTATTTTTGATATCTTAAGGTCTCCCGTGATGTGAGGTTAAATTCTGGAAATTTTGAGTATTTTTAGAAACATTTAGGTATTTTAGAAGAATTTCCTAAATCAGATCATCAGTGCTGTCCAGGAACAGGGCACTTTCACGTTGGCTTCTATTTTAGAATTTCTTGGGGCCTAAAATGATCATGAAAAATCGTGAAAAAATTTAGGGAAACCAATAAAGGTGTTATTAATATTTTTTAAAATTTTCATGGCAATCAGAGATGAATTGGTCACCCAATAAAATAGTGAAAAGGAGATGTTCATGACAAAACCTGAATATGCCCAATCTTGTTCACGAAATTTTTAGGAGTATCAAATGATTGAGAAAAATTCTGGAAAAATTTGTATGAATCACTCTCATTGTGATGTAGTATGGTTTAAAATTTTAGAAATATTAAATTTTATTTAGTTCTTCAAATAATTCCTTCCCTTATGCTACCTAGATAGGGTCCACATACAAAATATTTTGTGTGACATGAATTGTTTGATTTGTATACATAACATATGAATTATTTGATTTGTATACATGAATATCCTTTAGGGTTTGATATAATAATGAGCATAGAAGGATAAATGAAGCATAAAACACTCGTGGCATAGTTGGTATTTTGATACATTCCTTGAGGAAAATTGTGGTTGACGCATGTGGCATCCCACAATTGTTTATTCTGCTTACAAAAATGTGGGAGGGAGAAAACATCCTTCGCAAAGAAGGAGAGGAGGGGTAAGTAGTGGAGGAAAAAGGTTGGTGGCCTCGGGCCTAGGGTGGCGGGGGATAAGGTTGGACCGAAGATATAAGGTGACATTACATACCAACTAATGCCATTCCTCAGACAACGTAATATCTAAACTTGGACTATTAATTAGAAAAGCAACCTTAGATGGGAAAATCGAAAAAGGGTAATAACAGGTTATTACTTACTGAGTATATTTATACTCATTCCGTATTTTCTTTAAACTGTCTTTTTAGGTAAAAACCACGGATCCGTAGACGCGCGGTAATACTTACAAAGGATATGCCACGACACCCCTTGGGACGTATGGAATAAAGTTCCACATAGAGATCTGGGTCACTCCTAACGAAATAAATATTTTGTATCATACAGACTATTGGCCCATGGACAAGGAGCCAATGTCCTTAAAATTTTCTTCCCACTAGTATTGGTCACCCTGGATGACGATTTCAGGAGTAATGTGACACCATTAGGACCCATAACATCTAGTTCCAGTTCTCCTCCAGAATCTGATCCGAAGGAGGAAGGCCCTAATCGGGTTAGTGAGTCAGATGACTAGGTCTAATGTATTTAAAGTTATAATGGACTTATCTTTGTAAATATTTTTGTGCTGTTATATATATATTATTTTGGTATTTTAACTCTTTATTATCTACTTTCTTTCAGCACGCTCTAATATTATTTTTATAAGTATATGCAATATTGTGTTGTCTTTGGGGGCTAGTAAGGATATCTTATCAGTGTGGAATGTTGATTGGATATCTTTACACCAATCACGACTAAAGCACGTCGGGTCGTGTCAGAGTTGGTATCAGAGCATGATCTTGAATACTTGTGATTCTTTGTAGTAGAGTCTGTTGTGACCCAATTAAATTCTGGGATTGTGAAAGGCATATGAAGAAGTAAGTGTTAGCCGCTATGGATCCATGATGATTCCAGGTAACATTTTATATTTTTAAATTTAATATTAATTATTAATTAAGTTTATTTTAGATAACTATGCCTAGGAGAAGGCAAGTTCAACCTCCTATGCCTCGTTGACCTACCAGAGCACATCCGAAAGTGTCAGAAAATGAGGCATCTATAAATGCGCCTACTGAAAATCCAGAAAGGACTGAATAGGAACAACCTGCAGCCCCGGATTGGGCTATAAGGCTACAACAGATACTAGATAGATTTTTGGACCAAACCCAAAATCCTATTGCTCCACCCCTGACATCCCCACCTAAAAGATAGGTCCCAACGTTGCCTCCAAGGGAGAGATTACAATTAGCGCATGAGTTTCAAAAGCTAAACCCTCCTAAGTATGATGGCACAGGCCCAATAGCTAATCGTATCAGTTTATGGATCAGATTAAAAGGGTGTGTAAACTACTGGGATGTGACGAAAACATAATGGTAGAATTGGTAGGCTACCAGTTGGAGGATGTTGCACACTTTTGGTACGCACATAATATTGAACCCACTATTACAGCATAGGAGCCAATTACTTGGAAGTGGTTTCAAGAGGAATTTATTGATAGATTTTTACCGCCAAGCATTAGGGAGGCAAAGGCTAGAGAGTTTGAGAAGTTAACTCAAGGGTCAGTGATGGTGGCCCAATACGATGCTCAGTTTACTCGGTTGTCATGATATGCAGAATATTTGGTACCGATAGAGAAAACTCGCATCAATCAATTTGTGTACGAACTTCGGGATTATTTTTATGATCAGGTAGACGTTTCTAACAACACTACTTACCAGCAAGCGTTGAATCAAGCTATTAGAGCAGAAATTCCGGTGGCAGAAAGACAGAATTGAGAAGCTAGTTCAGGAGAGAGGCGAACCTTTCCATTTCAAGCAGAAAGCAATAGGAGTGCAGATAAGACAACGATTGTTTCAAGTATTCCAAGAAATACTGCACAGCTAGTAGGGGGAAGGGCAACCAGCGGTGACCTCAACGAAAACTAGCCGGAAGCAAATCCGAAGCCAGTGTCAATACTCCCCGTCAAGTATATTTAGTACCAACCAGTAGGCCTTCACAATGCCCTCATTGCGGCCTCAGTCACATTGGACCATGTGGCTCATGTTTTCGGTGTGGACAAATAGGGCATTGAGCTCTGAAATGTCCATCAAAGCCACAGGGAAGTAACACGGCAAACCCCAATTTTTATCCTATTCAGAATACTACTTTTGTGAAGCCACCAGCAGTACCAAACAGAAGAAATATGGGAAAAGAACCTGCAGCAACTCAAGCCTGAGTGTATGCCATAACACATCAGGAAGCTCAAGATTCAAACGCAGTAGTGGCAGGTACGGTCCTAATTGAAACCTTTTCTGCAAAAGTATTATTTGATCCAGGCGCCACCTATTCGTTTATATCTGCCGATCTAGCAGCTAAATTTCCTAAATCAATTAATGTTTTAGATGAACCCTTGATGGTAAACACACCAGTTGGAGAAGCTATCCTAGCCACATTTAGTTTTGATAGCTGTGACATTAAAATAAATAATCATTCAACCACTATAAAATTGATTATATTAGAAATGGTAGATTATGATATGATATTAGGAATGGATTGGCTCTCAAAATATCATGCTTGTGTTGATTGTTATCATTAAATGGTCACCTACCAAATAGAAGAAGGGGTAGTCCAAATTTTCTAAAGTGAAAAAAAGCCTGGATTGCCAACTTTTGTGTCATATACAAAAGTTTGAAAACTGATCAATAAAGGACATGTGGCATGGGTCGCTTCAATGATAGAAGGGGAAAGGGAGTAAGGAGTATTGGAACAAATCCCAGTAGTGAAGGAATTTCCAGATGTTTTCCCAAACGACTTCTCAGGATTACCACCAAATCGAGAAATAGAATTTGTAATTGAGACGATTCCCGGAATAGACCCAATATTAATTTCACCGTACAGGATGGCACCAGCAGAACTAAAAGAACTGAAGGAGCAATCGCAAGATTTATTAGACAAAGGCTTCATACGTCCCAGTACGTCGCCTTAGGGAGCGCCGGTATTGTTCGTGAAAAAGAAAGATGGATCGCTGCGACTATGTATTGACTATCGGTAATTAAACAAAGTCATCGTAAAGAATAAATATCCTTTACCCAGAATCGACGATCTATTCGATCAACTGCAAGGTTCCCAATATTTCTCAAAGATCGATTTGCGCTCAGGGTATCATCAGCTGAAGATACGGAAAGAAGATGTTTCAAAGACGGCATTTTGAACCCACTACAGACACTACAAATTTTTGGTGATGTCGTTTGGCTTGACAAATGCTCCTGCAGCATTCATGGACTTGATGAATCTTGTTTTCAAGCCTTTCTTGGATAAGTTCATTGTAGTATTTATTGATGACATTTTGATTTACTCTAAGAATGAAGAAGAACATGCACAGCATCTAAAGATAACTCTGCAAATGCTACGAGAGCATAAGCTTTATGCTAAGTTCTCAAAATGTGAATTCTGGATGAAGAAGGTACACTTCCTAGGCCACATAGTATCGCAAGAAGAAATACGATTAGACCCTTAGAAGATTGAAGCGGTACTTAAATGGCCATAACCATCATCAATAACAGAGATCCGTAGTTTTCTTGGTGTGGCTGGATATTATAGGAGATTTGTCAAGGATTTCTCAAAAATTGCAGCTCTTTTAACTAGATTAACACGCAAAGGAGTCAAATTCAAATGGGATGATGACTGCGAAAGGAGTTTTCGAGTACTGAAAGAGCAACTTACCTCAGCCCAGTATTAACTTTGCTTGATGGTGCAGAAAAATATATAGTATACTATGATGCTTCTAGAGTGGGTTTGGGATGCGTGCTAATGCAACAGGGAAGGGTAATAGCATATGCATCTCATCAACTAAAGAAAAATGAAGTTAACTATCCTACTCATGATCTAGAAATGGCTGCTGTGGTGTTTGCTTTGAAAATATGGAGACATTATTTGTACGGAGCCACTTGCGAGATTTATACAGATCATAAAAGCTTGAAATATATTTTTGAACAAAAGGAGCTGAATATGAGACAAAGAAGATGGATGGAATTCATAAGTGATTATGACTGCTCTATCCATTATCATCCGGGTAAAGCTAACGTAGTAGTTGATGCTTTAAGTCGAAAAATCTTGAAAAGCAAGGATAAACAAATGGATAGTGGTGCGAACAAAACTCTAGCCTGCATAATGGTGCATTCTACCATAGTGGACCAAATTAAGGCAATTCAAAAGGAGGACCCACAATATGAGCAGTTGAAAGATAAAGTCACAATGAAAAAAATGACAGATTAAGAATTGATGATGAAGGAGTAATAAGATATGAAAATTGCCTGTGGGTACCTACTGCTTTAAGAAGGGAAGTGTTGAGGCGAGCTCATGAATCATCCTACATGATGCATCCTGGTGCAATGAAAATGTATCAAGATCTGAAAACTGTATATCAGTGGGATGGAATGAAACGAGATGTGCGAAAATATGTAATACGATGTTTAACCTGTCAGCAAGTGAAAGCAGAGCACTAACGCTCGGTAGGTCTCTACCAACACATTTATATCCCTGAATGGAAATGGGAAAGTGTTACTATGGACTTCATGACCGGATTACCACGAACCAACAAAGGATATGATTCCATTTGGGTAATCATTGATCCTTTAACTAAGTCTGCCTACTTCATACCAGTGAAGACAACTTATACTGTGTCACAATATGCTCAACTCCATATGGATAAAGTTATTCCATTGCATGGAGTACTGCTTGTGATTATCTCGAATCATGGGTCACAATTTACATCGCGATTCTGGCGATCATTTCAAGAGACGCTAAGCACTCAATTGCGATTTAGTACAGCATTCCATCCACAAACTGATTGGCAATCTGAGAGAACAATTCAGACATTAGAAGATATGCTCAGGGCTTGCACAATAGAATTTGAGGAAAGATGGGATAAATATCTGCCATTAATGGAGTTTGCATATAACAATAGCTATCATGCGAGCATACAGATGGCTCCATTTGAGGCATTGTATGGTAGAAAATGTCAATCACCCATTGGATGGTTTGAACCAGGAGAAGCAAAAATGATTGGTCCAGACCTTGTTGAAGATGTTATTCGTAAAGTTCAATCTATTCGAGAAAAACTACGAGCAGCTCAGGATAATGTAAATCTTATGCAGACAACAGAAGAAGAGAGTTGGAATTTCAAGAAGGGGAACAAGTGTTTTTAAAGGTAACCTCTATGAAAGGAGTCATGCGATTCGATAAAAAGGGAAAATTGGCACCCAGGTATGTAGTGTTGGAATTCGGATTATCACATGCAGCGGAATTTTAAATTTTGATCCGAATTCTACCTAGGATCCATGCAAAAACATGAGTCAATGATTAGGGTTTTACCTATTGGGCACTCGTGTTTCTACTGATCAAAACTTGAGAGCGGATGAATCAAACGCCGGTCGGAAGGTACAGCGTCTCTACGGTATCCACACGGAGTGAACAACGACCTCTCACCCTCCACGCGTCTGCTAGGATGCGTTTTTCTCTCTAAGAATTAGGATTGGATGTTTTCTGAGTGATTTAGGGTTTATATGGAAGCTTAAAACGTGATTATTAAGTGCTGCCCTCAAGTCCCCTTTTATAGAACTTAGGCAAGCCATAATCCTAGTCCTACTAGGATAATGCTTCCAAAATCCTAATCACACTTAACAACTCATCTTATCCTTATCCTAGAGATAATGGGAAGAGATAAGACTTATCTATTAATTATCTAATATTAGATAATGATATTATCTCATAATATAAATATCTTAATATTAGATAATTGCATATAGTTATCAAATATCAAAATAATATTATCTCATAATATATTTATCTAATATCTGATAAGATAATTACTTGATATTACTTTAATATCAAATAATATCACATAATATATATATATATATAAAACGTGAATTTATTATTCTTAATAATATATATGCACGAAAATAAGTCCAATTATTGGATATTAATATAATTAAAGTCCAATTAATTATTGTCTTATTCCTACTCCTTTTGTGTGACCCTGTAGGTTCTTACTACGTTGACAATGACTTATTATTGAGCCATAGACAGCGAGCGGTATCTAGCAATACATCACTGCCACTCAAGTAGTAAGAATGTCTGTGATTCGACATCCACCTAATACATTATTAACGTTTTACATCATAACCCTTTTGTAATAATATCCAAATTGAACTGGAGGCATGGATTGTGTCATCCTCGTCAATGTTCAATTTATATTTCTTGATACTGAGTAGACTTAAAATAAATAATTAATATCACATATTAATTCAACTGAGCATGGCCATGCATTTCTAAGTCTCACTCAATCAAGGGGCCCAAGGATATTTCTCTTTTATACAAGAGTAACAAAATCCCATTTACATCACTCACTTCCCTCTGCATGATTTATGACACACCCAATCAATGCCCTACTTGTCACCTGATTAAAGGTGACATAGGACAATATTAAAGTGAGTAATTCCTCATGTAGGGAACCGTAGTGACTTCAGGTCAAAGGTTTATGCGTAGTTGTGATCATATGAGAATAACTTATGACACGTTTATCCATGCAATATTCTCATAGTGGGTCAGTCCAGTACATTGTTCACTAGCAATGTACTCATGTATTGACTTGATATCACATATCCATGATTCGTAATCATCAGTCACTATACATGCTAGTCTCGATGTATTATTACTATCCTTTTTCATAATAATACTTGACTAGAGGCATTTTAGGAATAGCAAAGCTATTCCAAGGATAATTATTATATTAAGTTATAAATTACGCATAATAATAATAAAATAAAATATAATAATTAAATTGCCTAAAATAAAATATAATACATTGTGTATAACTCTAATCATCTTATATGATTGGTTCTAGGACACACACCAACATGTAGGGCTTTATCGGATCAAACGTTGAATCGAAAAGGTGGCTTATCAATTGGAATTACCAGATAATATGAAGGGAACACATCCAGTTTTTCATATATCTATGTTGCGAAAATATCTCCCAGATGAATCCCATGTATTGAAAGAAACACCGGTGGAACTAGATCAAAAGCTAACGTATGAAGAACAACCGGTACAGATCGTTGATTGGCAAATAGGAAAATTAAGATCTAAAGAAGTCCCCATGGTTAAAGTAATATGGGATAGACATAGAGTCCAAGAGGCAACTTGGGAATTAGAAAAGGAAATGAGTGAAAAATATCCCCATATATTCGGTAAGTTTTCTTCTTATAACCATTCTCTAGTTTGTAATAAGTTTATACCTTATCCTGAGAAAATTCAAGGACGAATTTTTTTAAAAGGGGGGAGAGCTTGTAATGATCCTGAATTAGTACAATAGTGATAAAAATATATATATAATAATAATAATTAAAATAATAAAAAAAAGAAATTTTTATTGAGATTAAAATGAGTGAAAATTTACTTAGAAACCTAAGAATATATTTTAAAAAATTTCGCTTAGAAATTCATTGAATTTTTATACCCGGTAAAGCGAAAAAGTGAGAAAATGAGTCGGAATTATAGTAAATTAATTCAAAAAAATTTATGGATGATCAAAAATAATTTTCAAAGCTAAAAAATGGTTATGGAAAGTCAAAATAAAATTTTTAAGATATTTAGAAGCCTAAGGGTGAAAATGTAAAGAAAATAAGTAAAAGTTTTTTTCATACCCAAATGTGAAAAATTAAGGCCTAAATTCGTGATCCAACACCAGCCCAAATTTCCAAGGGAAGCCTAGGACCAAAATGAAAGAAAATAGTAAAATTTAGGGGCAAAAGAGTAATATTTGAAAACTTTTAATTTGTGTCTCATTTTTATTGGCTAAAACATGATTCGCTGGTTTGAAACCTCAGCTACTTGGACGTCCTATGCAGCCCACCATGTGTCCCCAAAATCCCCCCAAAATCCAAGGCAAATTTAATGTTGAATTTGATGAAAATTGTAGAATTATTTAGAAATTTCTTTAAGCAATTTCTATATAAAACAAAAGAGGCTTAGCAGCAGCAAATTTTCTGCTCCTCCCCAGCAAAACGTGATCACATAGAAGAAGAAATAAGGAAAGTTAGACAAAGTAGATTCAAGAGAAACTTGGCAAGTTAAATAGGTAGATCTTAATACCCCTAATTTCTTGTGAAATTCTTCTTCCTCTTAACTCTAAAATCTGATTTTTTATTTTCTTGAATTCATCCCCCTCTCCCTTAGAATTCAGAATTGAAAAGAGGAAGAAAGAAGTAAGGATTTAAAGTGAGTAATAGCTTGTTATACAATTTATGAATTTCTAATGCTAGATTGTCATGATGAATATGATTCCTTGGATATGATTTGTGTTGGTTGCTGTGATAATTAGTTCAGTATGATTTGAACATGTGATGATGTTGTTGGAAGTGAGTATTTGGATCATGAATATTGAGAATAGAAGTGGTTTTGGCTGTTACAAACAAATTGTTAATATTATGTTGGAAATGGTATCAAGAAGGGTGAAGAATGCTGTTGAAATTCTGGTTGGTGAATAGTCACGTGGAACTTAGGTGATTTATCATTAAAAAATTTTATTTTTGATATCTTAGGGTCTCTCATGATGTGAGGTTGAATTCTGGAAATTTTGAGGATTTTTAGAAACTTTTAGATATTTTAGAAGAATTTCCTAAATCAGATCATCAGTGCTGTCCAGGAACAGGGCACTTTCACGTTGGCTTCTGTTTTAGAATTTCTTGGGGCCTAAAATGATCATGAAAAATCGTGAAAAAATTTAGGGAAACCAATCAAGGTGTTATTAATATTTTTTAAAATTTTCAGGGCAATCAGAGATGAATTGGTCACCCAATAAAATGGTGAAAAGGAGATGTTCATGACAAAACCTGAATATACCCAGTCTTGTTCACGAAATTTTTAGGAGTATCAAATGATTGAGAAAAATTCTGGAAAAATTTGTATGAATCACTCTCATTGTGATGTAGTATGGGTTAAAATTTTAGAAATATTAAATTTTATTTAGTTCTTCAAATAATTCCTTCCCTTATGCTACCTAGATAGGGTCCACATACAAAATATTTTGTGTGACATGAATTGTTTGATTTGTATACATAACATATGAATTATTTAATTTGTATACATGAATATCCTTTAGGGTTTGATATAATAATGAGCATAGAAGGATAAATGAAGCATAAAACACTCGTGGCATAGTTGGTATTTTGATACATTCCTTGAGGAAAATTGTGGTTGACGCATGTGGCATCCCACAATTGTTTATTCTGCTTACAAAAATGTGGGAGGGAGAAAACATCCTTCGCAAAGAAGGAGAGGAGGGGTAAGTAGTAGAGGAAAAAGGTTGGTGGCCTCGGGCCTAGGGTGGCGGGAGATAAGGTTGGACCGAAGATATAAGGTGACATTACATACCAACTAATGCCATTCCTCAGACAACGTAATATCTAAACTTGGACTATTAATTAGAAAAGCAACCTTAGATGGGAAAATCGAAAAAGGGTAATAACAGGTTATTACTTACTGAGTATATTTATACTCATTCCGTATTTTCTTTAAACTGTCTTTTTAGGTAAAAACCACGGATCCGTGGACGCGCGGTAATACTTACAAAGGATATGCCACGACACCCCTTGGGACGTATGGAATAAAGTTCCACATAGAGATCTGGGTCACTCCTAACGAAATAAATATTTTGTATCATACAGACTATTGGCCCATGGACAAGGAGCCAATGTCCTTAAAATTTTCTTCCCACTAGTATTGGTCACCCTGGATGACGATTTCAGGAGTAATGTGACACCATTAGGACCCATAACATCTAGTTCCAGTTCTCCTCCAGAATCTGATCCGAAGGAGGAAGGCCCTAATCGGGTTAGTGAGTCAGATGACTAGGTCTAATGTATTTAAAGTTATAATGGACTTATCTTTGTAAATATTTTTGTGCTGTTATATATATATTATTTTGGTATTTTAACTCTTTATTATCTACTTTCTTTCAGCACGCTCTAATATTATTTTTATAAGTATATGCAATATTGTGTTGTCTTTAGGGGCTTGTAAGGATATCTTATCAATGTGGAATGCTAATTGGATATCTTTACACCGGTCACGACTAAAGCACGTCGGGTCATGTCACTTTAAAATGATTTTACTTATGGTACTTTATAGCATAACATCTATATTTTTCTAAACCATCATCACTTATCTGAAATATGTATAAAAATGGATATCTTGGATTGACTAGAAAATTAGTAAAAATATTAGAATGTTATGATATAGGATTGCTTACCATTATTTAAAAAGGTCATTGTTAGCTCACCGACACTAGAAAATAATGGAGTTTGCCAGAAAACACCAAAAGCCACCTACCTTCATTTACACTATAGAATGGCATCTCCTCTCTTCCCCAAGCTCATCGCAACTAACAAGGAACATGTCAAAACTTAAATAGTTAGTGGTAGCCAAAATTATGAGGCTAACGGCTTCATGCAGCTCTTTCACACATTGCCACTTTTAGCTTCTTTTCTCACTGTGCGTTGTGATTGCAACACAATAGTAATAGTAAGCTACTATTCAATAAGGCGAATAAGCTCTCGATCATGACACAAGATCACCACCCAACTAGAGCTGAAGTGAGAGCAAGAGGCAGAGAAAGGAGAAAAGAGGAATGCATGGAGAGAACTAGTGGTGGAGAGAGAGAGAGAGAGAACTGAATGCTAAAACCAAATGAAAAGCAGTGGTACTATTTTCTATTTATATTGAGAGAAAAAGAAGATGCTAAAAAAATAGCAACCAAAAATAAAAATAATGGGGAAAGAAGGGTGGAAATAGACAAAAAGAGGGGAAATTTTTGGAGAAATAAAAGGGGGTAACTAAGGGATATAATCCCATACTTCTTAGCCTACTTTATGTCCATTCCCTAATAAAATCTTAGCCATTGTTTCATAAAAATTTATCCTAGCCCTCATTTAAATAAAAACCCATTTTTTTATAAAACTTATATTATTAAAATCTAAACTCCATCATTTCTAATTTTCCTTTCAATAGATGTAAATATATATATATTTTAATAATTTGATAAATTTGAAAATCATAAAATAATTATTTTAACATTTCTCAATTCTTTAAAAATCATTTATAAAATACATACAAATAATTTCATGAATCCTTGCACCCAATTTCACAAAAATTATTTTCAACTTATTGGAAGTTCCTTGTAAAAATTATTTTAATTTAATCTTGAGTCAATGATGATTATATATATAAATAAATTTTGAATATTATCATAAATGTCATTTTCACTATTCCAAGATCTTTAAAATGAAAAAGAAACTTAAAACCAATATTAACTAAATAAATAAATAATTATCCATAAGGCTTAAAATTAATACAATTTTAAATTTAAACTTAGAATATTACACATAATATTTTAATTTTCTATATTATAATTCTATTTTTGTCAATGCTATACCAAGTATCCAAAATAAGGTGATAAAGTAAGGGTTCTCTAAATCCAATTCAAGTTTTCCATAATATTGAAATATAACACTCTAAAGAGGCTTTACATATACTATTCTAACATTCAGTAGCATAAAAATAGTATTTTTCAGAAGCATTACTAGGAACCCATAATACACATAAAATAGGTTTTCTTAAATTAAGTTAGAATTTTTCAAAATTTGAAAATATAACATTTCACAATTACTCTAACCATAGTGTTTTAGTAATCTATATCATAAAACTCTTATTTTTTTAGCCATAATCATGCATTTTTATTGCATATAAAAAATAGGTTTTCTATGTTAGCTTTGAACACCCAATACCAATAAAGTTGATTATATAAAAAGAACCCATCACACTATTTTAACACTCAACTTATCATTAGTAAGCTCAACTTGTTGCTTGTAGCGATCTTCTTCTTTATTGTTTACTCAAAATAATAACTATGGGGACACTGGGCTTAAATTGTACTTCAATTTAATCCTCCTAGATCCTTCTAAATAAGATTATTAAAAACCTTACTTACCTTACCTTATGCCATCATAGGCTTTCTTTACTTAAATATACTGAAAAGTGTAACATAAAAGTCTCATTTTTCAGAGACATCATCATTTTTCTTAAAACACACAAAAATGAGTTTTCTTGGATCAACTATCAAAATGTTGGAAATGTTGAAGTTTAAAGGAGTGAGTGTGCTCACCACCCACACTGTGCTTATTAAGAGCCCAAACCCTAGTGAATCCAAAGGAGAGACACAACTCCTTACTACTATCCTGACATCACATTGCGTAGCTTCCTTGCACCACCAGTGGTGATGGTTGGCTAGAGATGACAGAACATAGCAATGCGATGACGATGACTCTCCTATGCCAGTAGCAACTTTACTCAAGGTAGGAACAACAATAATGTTCGTAAAGAGAGAAAAGAGGGAGAAAAAGGAGAAAAAAGAGACGGACAAAACATAGCAATGCAATGATGGTGACTCTCCTATGCCAGCAACAACTCCGCTTGAGGTAGTAGCGACAACAATATTTGTAAAGAGAGAAGAATCTAGAAAAATAGAAGAAGAGGGAATTGCATCCAAAAAAAATAAAAAAAGGAGAAGAGAGAAAAAGGTAGTTGATAGAGATAAAATAAAAGGGAAAATAAAAAAAAAGCTTTGGAGTTTTATTTTGCATATTACAGTACACTATAAATCCATATTCCATTTAAATCTCATCCATCGCTTCCTATTATATTATCTATTTAAAAGCTTGATTTTTTATAAAACTCCTATTTAAAATTCCTAAAAATAAATATCTTAAGCTTTCAGGAATAAATTTAATCATTACAAGCATTTGGTTTCATAAATCTTTTCAATCACAATTATTAAAATTATTTTCAATAGTGAAAGAATACTTGTAGAAAATATTTAGACAAGCCTCAAATCAATAATGGTCATATTTAAAAAGAAAAGATAGTTAAATCTAAATAAATTCCTTTATCTTCTTCTTTTAATCTAATTACTTCAAGACATTGAAATTTATAAATTTTTAAATATTACCTCAGGTATGACAATGTAGCTGTGCACCTCAATATGAATGAGTATAAAGAACTTATAATCTTGATTAATTCTTATTATACTAAAGATTGTAATGTGTAATGGTGCTTTTTGAGCACTATTTGTTTCCTATTGATTAACCTTTTGTAAATAATGTGATGAAGGCATCATATGGGTTGTTGCTTGGTTATGATGAATGTATGTTTTAATTAAGATTTTAATTGTGATTTTACTTAGCTTATGACCACACATAAGAAGTGCAGAATTAATATTTGACAGTTAAGTGTGCTTGTATTGAAATGTGAATGTGTTTCAAGTTATGATACTATGAATGAAAATAATTGTAATGATAAATTGATTACCTTGTATTTTGGATAAACTGAGACAGTGATACCATGACATGTGAAATTTATTTGATATATATATATATATATATATATATATATATATATGATGACATGATTCAATTTGTGCTACTATTATATAATTGGTATCAATATGATAAAAATGGTTTAGGCCCAAATATGAAAAATGTGATGGATTAACTTTATTGAAGTAAAGTTAAAAATATTATCAACTGAATGTAAAATTTTATAAAATGATGTGCATAAAATGTTTTTATAGCATAAAGTTGTAATATTCAATTGTCTTATATTGGATTTAGAAAAAAGAATTCCATTTTATTATCTTATTTTAATTACCTAACATAGAACTAATAAAATAAGGATTTGATGCTCTAGAATATTAAACTAGTATCCTTAGAATAAATTAGTATCATAAAAATCTTATATTTTCGAGGTTCAAAGTTTCATTCAAGTAAATCTTTAAAATATGATATTTGATTTCCTTAAAACAGAGTTAAAATTATTAAAAACTAAGTGTTTACTTTTATAACATAATATGATTAGGGCCTTTTTAGTGCATAAAACTCTACTATTTCAATTATTTTACACATGATGCGGAAAGTTCTCATTTATGAAAATATCCAAATTTATTTAAGATAATTTTTAGAATATAAGAGAATGATGATATATGATGGTAGAGTCATATGAATAAAATTTTTTAATAGCCTTACATTTTAATATTTTATTGTATAAGCTCAATTCCAAAAATCACAATGTAATGGCATATTTTGATTTTAAAAGTTAACATAGGAAAAAATGTAAGTGAATAACTTAGAATATTATTGTGTTATGATTTGAACTTGGAATTAGAATGTTTGAAAATAAGATAAGTGATGCTCTTATATTTATAATTTATCATTATAATGGTGAATTAGGAAGGGAATGAATGATAATAATGGATGTCCTGGAGCTAAGTGAGGATAGACGTCATTAGGTGAGTATATATATATATCATCCTTATATAAATGTTCTAATACTATTTTGTTTAAATGGCATGTTTATTATCCTATTTATAAATGATATGGATCATATATACATCCACCTGTAAATCCTTAAAAGTATAATTATATATTATGGATTATTATTAAATCGCCCTCGTGGCCATGCTTGAATAATTTGAAAATGATGTTTGTGATTAGGTAGTGATATTGGTTTGAGTGAATGTTGATTGGCCATGTTTAGGAGGTGTGGTGGTGCTACCATCAACCATTGTTAGATTGGAATTGGATTACAATGATAAATGATATAGTTGTTTATGACTAGAATTACATTGTTATGTGTATGACAGAAATGTGCTAGATAAGATAGTATGAATTGTTTTATGATATGGATGAATGTTTATGGCAATGCAAGAGGGTATAGTAGTGCTCTTATATACCATTATATATTCTGATATCGGTCTATGAAGATGAATTAATTATCTGCTTCATATAGAAATTGAATTGAAATTGTAAAATGTGGAGCTTGAGCTTTAGTGTGTAAATTATACTCTAAATTATGCCATAAGTGGCATTGAAATTAAGAAATCTATGAAAAAAAATGGCAATATGAAAACCAAATGAAAATTTTTCAATAAAAAGGTGAGTAAGATATAAGGTTAACCTAATAGGAATAAAGATGGAAAGGCGGGTAGGATACAAGACTAGATTGAGAATCAAAATATGGAAGTATATAATTTATTATAAATTGTTATGTAGTATGTTATGAAATTATATGTAATATCCCAAGTTAAAATTTAATGTTTTACAAATTTCATTGCTTGTGGATGATTACCTATTTATTCAGTTAATATATAGTTTTAAATTTATTTTCTATATTAAAGGTTCTAGAATATTGAAAATGATATTTATGATGATATATGAAATATATTTATTTTTATATGGCCAAAACTAATTCTAGGCTTGTTTGAATAATTTTGTATAGAATTTCTCATGAAGTTGAAATTTTTTTGGTAATTATAGGTATAAGGATTTGTGTAATAAATTAGTTGTATTTGATAAATTGTTTTTAGAAGTTCTAGAAAATATGAATACTTATTTAAGAATTTTCAAATATATATATTAGGGTAGGATTGAAAAATAATTGAGTTAAGATTGTAAATAAAATGAGTTTTATGAAAATTGGATTGTTAAAACAAATAAATGGCTAATATTTTATTAAGAAATGAACTTATAATAGGGTGAGAAACATTGTATCAAAGCTCATAGCTTATTTTCTTACATTTCTCTCTTATTTATTTAAAGTATGTCAACATGGGCACACTTTCTTTCCTTTTATTATATTATTTTACAGCTACCTTATTCTTTTCATTCTCTATTATTTTATCCTTGGTACACTCTTTTTCTTCTTTCATTGACTTCAACTCCTCATCCCTCTCTTTTTCTTCTTTTCCTTTCCTTTTTCCACCTTGGGCTCCATCCTTCTTCTTCTCTTCTCCTTCTCTTCCCCCATACCTTAGGAGCCGCCATATGTCTAGCCTAAGGCTGTTTACCTTCACGCTAGCATTGCAAGTACTCTTCACCATCTCATTGCAGCTTCTCCATGCATATGAATTTCCAGAGGAATTGAGGGGAGTTAGAGAAGTTGTGCTCACCAGATGTGTAAAATCTAGCCATCGTGTGCTAGCAAAAGCCAGTATTTGTTGTTTTCTAGCTACTGTGGCATCTAGATGTAGAAAGGAGCACGATCTATGGTGTTAGGGGTAGTTGGGCACTAAAGTTTAGTTGCTACGTTCCAACAAGCTTTTATCGAGCTCTAATTAGGCTCTTCTAAACTAGATGACCATCTCTATATCATAAAATTCTAATTTTTATGATGAATTAAGACTTAATTCAATTTCGAAACTCCAAAAATCATGAAATTGGATCATATTAACATTTCATGTGTTAACTACATCCTGTAAAAATTTTACATAATTTAGACATCATTAGGCCTTTCAGAACTCACAGAAAAGTGTTTCTGTCCCAGTGCTGTCCAGAATTCACAACTGTAAAAGTAAACCCTTATTTAAGGAGGTAAATCAACTCCAAATAAGCTAAAATTTGGTATGGAACTTTAATAACATGTTATATACTTGAAATAAAATTTTCAGATAAAAAATCATCCATTTACTCCTTCTGATCTCTGAGATACAATTAGTGCTCTGCAATGTGATGGTAACAGGGGAGACCAAAACATGTAATAAATTCACATAGTAAATAAACTTATTTTTGGCTGAATTTTAGCATAGAGCTCATTGATTATGTAAGGTTCATCCCTGAATTTTATTATAATTTTTTTAGGACTATAACTCCACCAAAAGTCCCTGCAAACATACTCAACCTGCTGCCTACGAGTTTACTGTTCATTTGGTCATTTACTATTCATTTGGTCATTTCCAATTTCACACATATTGCATACTAAATTGCCTTCTACTCCCAACCAACTCACAATACATCAAATTCATATATTTCATATAATATAGGCAAGGGTCATATAGTTATACAAAAAGTTCAACTTACAAAACATATATCCATCACATACTAACATCACAAACTATATAAACATTTTTAAAACAACTTCAAAACATTATTCTCCTTTGTCAAGAGGGCCTTTAGAAGTATCACCTGGAATGGTTAGTAACAATATAGAAACATAAGAAACAAAGTTTCCCAGTAGCTAGCTATTACCATAAAAATATATCAAGCCATTCCAGATCCTTAAGCAAATAAAACGTACATTTCAAAATCAATTAATCATTTATCATCTCATTCCATACCATTGTAAGAAATATGCATCACACATAGCAATCATCAAGCCCATTCAAGGACTCATAAAGATATCAAGATGGCCATCACAGATAGTCATACCTAGGCCTCATATACAGCAATTTCATTGTCTTCCCGGGGAACTTAGGCCATAGGCCTCACACACAGCAATCTCACTGTCTTTCCGGGGTACTCGGGCCATAGGTACCGTATACAACAATTTTATGCACATCAATTTCATACACATTCCATACAATAGCATAAAATACAAAAAACACATAAATGAAAAACAGAGCTTAAGGGTAAAGCTAGCTACCTTTTAAAAGCTTCCAATAGTGATGTTTCTTCTGCCCTCACTTAAAAACTTCTTTACAATTCCTCTTGCCTTCCTAACTTGTCACTTCTTAGTCTACATAAATACACATCATAATTCTTATTAGAACATCATCATTTTTCTTAAACTTCATGTATTCTTCACTTCCTCCACATACACTAAACCATGAAGGAAGTACCCAAATTTTAATGTACATTCCAATATCTCCTAAATTTCATTGTAATACATTATTCTAATCTTCCAAAAACACAATTTAAATGGCTAAATCTCCTTCCTTCCTTCTTTTCCATATTCACGGGTTTGGCTTCTCAAAAGGGAAGTTTCATACACACTTTCATAATTCAAATTTTCATCTTCCATAGGCTTCATAATTCATAAGAATCATTCTAATTTCATCAATTTAGCCAAATTCCAAACAAATCATGCCAAATCCATACATGCACCATTATGCCTCTAAAACCTGAGTGTGTACATCATGATTTCTTGTTGTTTTTACATCAAACCAAAGCCATAGATCAACATAATGACATCCAAAATATCATTAAACATGCTCAAATTATTCAAAACTCCATGGTCAACCACCTTTGACCACACCAACATCAAAATTTCAAGAAACTAAAAAGAGTACATTAAAGAGCTTTTAGAGGAGAACATTTTTACCTCTTGGTGCAACTTGAAAATCCTCACCTAGAGCTCACCAAACTTGATCAAACTTGAGGTTTCTTCAATCTAAATACACCAATAGATAGAGCTTGATGAGAGGAGCAACTTTCTCTTCTACACCTAAACCTAATTTTCACTATTTTTAGATGAAAAAGGCAAAAGAAAATTTCTCTCTCTTGCATGTTTTTGGTGCTTTCATGGAGGTGGTCTACAACTTGGAGAAGAAAGGAGAAGGAAGAAGAGCTTTCATGAAGCCTCAAGGGTATTTTGGTCATTTTTGAAATTTCCAAGGGTATTTTAGTCCTTTTCACCAATTAGTAAGGCTATTCTTGCCATTTTTTCTAATAATGACACTTGTCATGTGTCTATTGGTCACACTAAATAAAATTACATATTACACCCTAAATTCTTGGTTATTCATATTAGATCACAAATTCTTAGTTATTCACACTTTAACCACACCTGATTTTGCACTTTTGCAATTTAGTCCATAAGGTTTCTGTCTGTTTAAAATTCCTTACACTGTCAAACTTAGACAACTCCCCTTTTTAGGGTTTTCTAACCTCCTCTGATCATCTATACTATTTAGGAAAATTAATTCTTTTCCTACTATCCTTTTTCCTTCAAAATTTCGATTACACTTACACTTAATTCCTTTCAACTTAAGATTCACCCACTAAGCTAATTCAAATGTGCTCTTCGTTTCTACAGCCTCAGAATTTAGAGATTCAAATGATAGAATTAAAAAATTCAGGACATTACATTCTACAATGCTAAAATAGAACAATTAAGATATAAAATAGAGTATTTTGTTCTACCATTATGGAAAATTAGTGCAAGAATGAAAGGAAACCCATTCTTGTATGAATTTTGATATACATGATGATACATATAAGAAAATGCAATTTTTATGCTATAGAATGCTAAAATATTGTGGTTAGAGTAATTGCGAAGTGGAACATTCTTATATTTTGATTAAAGATTGTATAAGTGTTATGAATTATGTTTCCTTATAATTGATACAAAATTATATATCCATATATATACATATTCATGTTGAAACTCTCAAAAGTTATAATTGTGTAGCATGGTTTGTGACTAAATTTCCCTTGTGTTCAGATATGTATGGAAGGGAATGGTTGTTCATGGTACAAGCATAATTATATGTTTGTGTGAACGTAATTGTTCATGATTAGAAAGCATAATGGTAGTGTTTTTTACTATCGATGGATTTTAATAGAAGTTTAATATCTATATGCTATAGTTGTGTAGGGGAGATGATGGCATTGTTATAAACATAGATATATTGTAGTGTGCTTGCTATTTGGTCATGATCAAGAGTGCACTCTAATCAACTATCATTCATTAATAGTTAATTACTCTCATATCATAAAACTAATTTCATATAATAAGTATGAAATCTATAATACCAACAAGAAGAATATAATTAAGTTATTTTATATTAAAATAAAATTAATGGTGAGATATATACTCACCTAGTGATCCACATCTGCTTCAAGAACTCTTAATTATTGCATTTTCATTGTCCATTTCCTCCTATTTCATAGTTTACTATAATATAATCATAAATATTAATATAATCTATTTTCTTTCCAATCTTCCTATTCATAAATACATCATTTATATTATTCCCAAATTTTATAGTTCCATAACCAATTCATGATATACTGACACTTTATGTTATCCATTTTTTCTAGGATTACTTTTGATTCAAATATATCCTTCTCTAGGGATTTTCAAGTCAAAATCATATAAATATAAATATTATAACTTAAAGCTCTATCAATCTCTTTTGGTACTCACATCAATAATGTACAATAATTGAATTTCAATTATAAGGAGAAACTTTGGATGTCAACTATGGCTATTTGATGTATTTTTATTCAAAAGCTATTATAGTCATTCTCTATATTGTTGTGTATTGTGTTTTGACATTGAAATCTAGTTGAACTTATTGTTTGATATGGATATGATGCAATTGAGCTTTGTTGGTTGTTTGAATGGTTGCTAATTACCTAAGACGAGTTGTGGGTGAAGTTAGCATTTGTGATAGTGCTTGGTGAATAGATTGTTGAATTTATACTTATATGAATGATTGTTGATTGAACCTTGAAATGAAATTATGAGGATATTATTGCAATGGTAATGTGTGTGTAACTTGCCACCAAGCATATATGGCATGATTAATAGTTATTGATTATAAAATTGGTAGACTGATTGAATGAATGTGAGTCTAATTGTAAATTTAGATAAGGTCAAGTTATGGGCTTGCTTGCTGAGCTTGTTTTTGTAATTGAATTTTTAGTTAAGAACTTTGATTGTGGATTGTTAGTGATGGTTTGTTCTCATGATAAGTGCTAGGATTACTTATTGATTGTATTTAGGATGTTTGAGATTAGAGTGAGTGATTAATGCTAATGTAAACATCATTTTTTATTTGATTAAATAAGAATAAAGGATGATTGTATAGTGAATTTTAGATTGTGGATAAAGCACTTGTTTGTGTTTGGCTTGATTAAACATATTTTGACACCTAAATAAGAACCTAGTAAAAGTGCATTGCAAAAATGTGTGTGTACTAAAAGTTCATGTAGACAAGTAGTATCTGATATCCTTTAGAATGGTTTAGTTCATGATTCTTAATAATATCATCATGCTTTCGCTGCACACTCTGATTAACTGGCAATCACTTAACAGCTAACTACTCAAGAACTGAGTTTATATATAAATATGGATATGAATGTAAATATGAAATATGTAATATCAACAAGAAGAATATAATTCATCGTATCCAAATTATTTTTTTATTAAAATAAAAATAGTGTAATATATATACTCACCTAATAGAGTGCGTATTTCCTGTAAAACCTTGGAGTAGTTTCTTTTCATGTTTCCCCTTTTTCCTAATTGAAAATTATAATAATAAATTATTATTATAAATATTGATATCTTATCACTTATTTCCTTTTTAAGCTTGTTACTTCAAATTCTAGTTGTAATAGAATCATATTTTAATATGCCAAATCATACTTTACCTATTTCCTAAAATAAATTCCTTACACAGAGATTCTCCACAATGTAAGAATTTTGGAATTATGATTGTATAGGCAACATATTAAAATTTAAACTTCAAAGGGATTCTATTGATAAAGATGTTATTTATCTTATTCTTAGTCATGATATACTAGTACTCCATGTTATCAATGTATTCCTAAAATTAATTTGTAATTCAAATATCTCATTAGTTAGACATATTCAGATTGAAACCATATAAATATAAACATCCTTTATTTTCTTCATTTCTATAGTCATTATCAAAAGTCATAGCTTTTATAAGGGTAAGTTTTTGAATTAAAGTATGAAACTTACGAAAACACTAGAGCTTAAAACTATAATTTTCATTTCTAATATATATATTTAACTCATGATAGTCCAAAAAGATTATATTTAATACATTTCACCTATTTATGAATCTCTTAAATCTATGTACAAATTGCTATTTAGAAACTCTCTAAGCATTTCATTATCATACCTTATATTATATAGAAATATTTTCTAAACTGTCACCTAATTTTACAACTAAGAGTTCTCCTAAGTCAATTATAAAACATCATGTTTCTAATTACAAATATTTACCAATTAACTCATTTATATACAAAGAACTAACTTGAATTTATTAAAATTTTATATACATTGCAATGATATTGGGAACTATGAATCATATTGGAATGATACTCTAAAAATTGGTTGAAAAATTTCCAACTAATAATTATGAAGGATATAAGATCAATTCGAGAGTTGGATGGGAAATTCTTGATAAATAATTATGGAGGAGATGAGATTGATTTGAGAGCTAAATGAGGAATTCCTGGCATTCAGTTGAGAACAATAGAGAATTGACCTAAAATCATAAAGTGACTATATGTGTGCTAATTATAGTTGGATGTATGGTATGTTGTGATGTTAGAATCTTGTTTGTGTTTGAATGTCATTATTTGACATGATTGTAAAGACTTAATGTGATTATGATGATTTATTTGTATTTGAGCTTTAATGGCTGTTTGTAAATATGATGTCTCACTAGAATAGGTAGTATATAATATTAGGTTCTAATGGATAGTTGAGACTCTCATGTTTGTGATGCATGAAACAGAGTTTAAGTCATGTGCTGGTGGACTCTCATTTAGATCATGGTTTCACATATTTTGGAGATCCGAAAATTAGGTTTGTTAGTATATGATTAATGTGTAAATATTATATATATAAAATTGATCACTTGCAAAATAGAAATAAATATATGCTCATTGAGTTCACATAACTCACTTTATTATATTTCAATGTTTTCAAGTTAAGACTTGAGCTTGTTGCATCTATGGAGAAATAAGACCACTTTACTAAATATTTGACAATTGGAAATACAATCGGCATTCAAATAGAGAATTGTTAGATTATTTGATGTGTTGAATTGCTTAGTTGTATTTAAACTTGAAACTATATAGTATTTATATGTGTTGATGGGCTTTATTGTATTTGAATAAAAACAAGTTTCATATCATAAGGCGTATGGCTTTCGAGAAGTAACCAAAAATAGAGGAGACTTTGTTGATTTTTTTGCAAAATTTTTAAAATGAAATTTCAAGTTCCCATGAAAGTTTTGGAAACTTCTATTAGGTAAAAGAATGAAAATCATTAAGGCTTATGAAAATTGGTAATGGGATCCACACCAATCACAACCAGAAAGGGTTGTGACATATTACCCCATGATGAATTAATTATTTTGCATTGAAGCTATTATAAACGATTACAATATGAGAGCTGAACTCTCACGTGAATAGTATTTGTGCATCATGCTATGAAAGACATTGGAAGTGTGAACTGTGATGGGGTGAGGATGTTGAAATTTGGATGGAAAATTTCTAACAAATGTTATAAAGGATATATGATTGATTTGAGAGTCGAATAGAAAATTACTAACAAATAGTTGAGAAAAATATAGAATTAACTTGGAAATCAAAAAGTGATTTCAAGTATGTGTACTATAATTGGATAAGTGATATGTGATGATATCTAAATTTGTTTGTGATTAAATATCACTGTTTGATTTGATTGCAAGGACTTGATGTGATTATGACGATTTACCTATGTTTAAACTTTAATGGCTATATGTGAATGTAATGACTACCTAAAATGGGTAGTGTGTAATATGATAAGGATATTATGTATTAGAGAATATTTGGGATTACTATAGTTTGTGAGGTGAAATTTGGTATCCAAGCTACATGCAAGTGAATACTCAATCCAAGACCTAATTTGATAAAACCTAGAAAATCTAGGAATAGGTTTGATATTAGTTTTAACTAAATACATGATTAGCTTGTAACTACTATGTTAATACCCTACAAGATAATGGTAGATATATGCTTACTAAGTTCCTGAAACTCATTCTGTTTGTTTCACTAGTACATGGAGAATTAAGACTGCCAAGTCAGAAGATTTGATAGTTAGGTTTCATTGGAAATAGGATCAACATAAAAGATAGAAAGTTATTAATTCCTGATGTATGTTAAATTGTTATTTACATATAAATTTGTATAGTATTGTGAGGTTGTTTGATGTTGTCATATCTAAAAAATATACAAGTGTTGTATTTTAAGATGTGTGGCCCTCAAGAAGTGTCCAAAAATAAGGGAGACTCTATCTATTTTTTTGATAAAACTTTAAAAGAGAATTTCAAGTCCCCTAGAATTTAGAAATCTTCATTAGATAGAAAGAGTGAAAATGTTAAGGCTTGTGGAAACTAAGTATCAAGATCCATACCAGTTACGGTCGGAATTAGGTCACGACATTATAATCTATCTATCCTTGATTGTTTCCGTTTAATGTTATAGTGATTAAGTGATTGGCCATGATTAAGTTTTTAAGATTAAATTGATGCAAAAAATGTAAAGTATGGATGACTATGTGTGAAATAGTGTAATCAAAAGGGAGCCTTGCTCCACTTGCGATGTTGAATCAACTTCTATTTGACATTACAATTGAATTAAGTGATAGTGAAATTGTGAAGAACCTCTTTTTAGGTTCTATTATTTATGTGTGTGTGATTATTGATACAAGAATAAGTATGGGAGTATGAATGTTAGATTGTTAAATAAAATAAAGTTATTAGGTATGAGTATTGGAAACTACTCGGTGTTCATTTTATGTTGCTACTTAGATTAATTGTAATCATTACTAACAATGTTTCCTTTTATAGATATACATTCACTGAGATTGTAAATCTTATTCCTTTCTTTAACATTTTCAAGATTTAATCTCAAAATATCAAGTTACGTAGCTTAAGCAGAGTCTAAGTTAATCTAAGAACTTGATAGTTGAGACTAAGTTAGAATTCTATTAGAACCAAATTCAAAGATTGGAGATGGGGACAAGATTGATTATATGCTTGATATGTTAAATTATTTATTTGTATATGTATTTCTAGGTTATTGTTGAGTTATATGTAAAATAGGTATACAATTGTATGATTTATAGCATGTGGCCCTTAGAAAATGTTTAAAAATAGGAAAGACTTTATCTTTTTTTGTAAAATTTATAATTGTCAAGACCCAACCTAGTCACAACTAATGTGGTTCTCAATACTCGATTTTCACAGACCTTAATAATTTTTACTCTTTCTATCTAACAAGAGTTTTCAAATTTCATGGGGACATAAAATTTATTTTAGATTTTTTTGGAAAAACAAACAATCTTCCTTTTCTTCCGATACTTCTTAAGGGCCATATGCTTTAAAATATCAAAACCTATGTTAATTTCTAGATATGATAGAGTACATACACACAAAATAATACAATTTCAAGTTATATATGCATATACAACAATTCATCACATCATAAATCTCAACTTCAATACTAGTCCAAACTATCAAATCCTCTAATTCAAGCAATCTTTGTTTCTCCATAGATACTAGAAGGCTCAATTCTTAACTTGAAAATATTGAAAATAAGATGGGGTGAGTTACAAGAACTTAGTGAGCATATATTTCCCATTACATTATGCAATATTAGCTTTATATTTATATATATGTACACAATAGGTTAACCACATATTAAATTGATAAATGATGGCAAATCGCTTTCTTAAAGTTCTGGAATATACTAAACTAAACTTTAAGATAAGAGCTCACCTGTACATGACTTCAATTCTATATATTATATCACAAATTATAACAATCTCAACTACTTACTAGTATACAATATCACTATCAACTCACATCTAACCTATTTTGGTAGTCAATACATTCACAACCAGATCAAGACAATCACATCAAGCCCTTACAATCAAGTCAAGTAGTAATATTTAATCACAAATAAATTTTCAATACCACATCACATTAAACTCAATCTAAATTGTCATTAGATGTTCAAATGGTTGTCAAGCCCAATCTCAAGTCATTACTGGAAATTTCCCATCCGACTTTACATTATAGCACTCAATGTGTAAGTCATGATGTGATATCTCTACTATCACAAGACAATATCATATCACATTACAATGTATAATATAACCACACTACCATATCTTCTTACATGGTCATAACAATTCATTCTCATCATAACTTGTTGTCAAAGGATATTGACACCACCCCGCTTCCACTGTGCAACTCCATATTTACTTAACAAATAATTACTATTTTATCACTAACATTAGTATTGTATTATCCATACATATCTACATGGATAAGGTAGTGATGAACCATATTCTATAATTATGCCTTTAAGAATTTTTGGGTAAGTGAATAAGTAATTCATGCTACTCATAAAAGAGATTATATGCACATCACATGAATTAATATTCTTGAAATATTAGTTTAAGGTGGATATATATTCACCTATAAATACTTGTTCACCTGTGGAAGATTCAAGACATCCATATTCACCTTTTCATCTTTCCTTCCTATTCATAATTTACAAGAATAATTTAAAATTAAATGAGCATTACTCATTTTCTTTCTAGTTATCTTAATTCTAGTTTCTTATCATAACATAATAACAATCTAGGCTAGTAATTTTGAAGTCAAACATGAAACAATTTTGGGACTTTCAAACTAAAGCCATATAAATAAAACTATTAAAGCTTAGAACTCTTAAAACTTCCATTTTGTTTCACCTAATCTTTCTAGATTATTAACTTCCCTTATTTTCAACTATTTACTCATAAGAGTGGAGATATACCCTTAAATATTGGTTGGATCCATATGGTAAATTTAGAGATTAAGACTTAATAATTTGGACATGTTTTAAATATACTATTCTATCACTCCATAACATAATATCTTTATATTTTCAAATTATTATCAAGTTCCTTAAAGTATATATATATATATATATACATATATATATATATATATATATATATATATATATATATATATACATACATATATATGGATTACCCTTAGTTCAACTTAAAATCATCTAAGGATATTAAAGTTAGAGTAAAAAAGACTTTTCTTGTATCACTCAATCATCTCAGGGCATAAAATGTCAAATTATTTATTTATTTATTTATGCATTTGTTTATTTATTTTCTATAGGCATCATCATATACTCTAAGTATTCATGAATGATTTTCTCTCTAGATCATGTATGAATTTTTTTAGAATAATAACATAAAATATATTACTCCATTGATATTTTTAGTTACCTTATTTTAACATTTTCCATCATATAAGTTATTTTTTTTGTTTCATATGATCTATTATGTATATCACACAAAGATAAACTAATCTTTGGACCATGCCCTAAACTAGCCACCACCAACTCCAATGGAAGAACTAGAAAAATTCAACTTTGAATTTGCAACAATTTCTAATATGTATTAATGAAAACTTAGCTTCTAATTATCTTCACAATAATAAAAAAAATAATAGGTTCAAGTTGTAACTTACTTCACTGGTTTAAGATTAACCCTCTAGAGCTCTACTAGCATTAGAGGTACATTAAACGCTATTGAGGAGGAAGGGTGTATCAAAAGTAGCTCGATGGTAGAGCTTCTCCTCCTACTGGCATCATCGAACCTAATGCTCCTTTTATCAACCCTATTCACAATAGCAACAAAGTGAAAAGGAAAGTGCAAAACAAGGAAACTCCACTTAGTCCATGCTGAAAGAAATAACAATACAAGAAAACAAAGGCACCGAAAAGAAGAAGCTAGCCATGAAGAAGGAGAAAAAAGGAAAAGAAAAGGATAAGGACTCAGTGGAGGGGAGAGAGAAAATTCAAGTTTCTACTAAGGAAGGTGTCGACATACACATATAAAAAAAGTAAAGTTGGTGTGTGAGTCAATGAGAGAAAAGAAAAATATAAGATAGGGACAAAGTTGCTAGCGAAAAAATCAAGAAAGAAGGAGAGGGTTGTCTAAAAGTGTAAAATACAAAAAAAAAGCTGAGTTTTGCTACCATACTTCTCACCTTAATGTAAACTTATTTCTCCAATTAAATCTTAACCTTACATTTTAAATTTAAGATCATCCAAACCATTCATGTATTTTAAAACCGTACTTTCATGAGAATACTTTTATATAAAATCTCACCTCAGTTATTTTCAACCTTTCCCATTATATTTATAATTTTTTTAAATTCCTAAAATAATATTTCAAACTTTCATAACTCCCAAAAATAATTTACATGTAAATAATTTATTTCATAAATGCTTGCACCCATTTTCGATTTGTGAGAAATTCCTTATAAAAGTAAAAATTACTTTACTTTATTCTCAAATCGACAATGATTATATAAAATAAACAAATATTTATTTATAAGCAATAAAATTTATAGAACTTTTAAATTTAACTTGGGATATTACAATAATGAATTTTGAGTCACCACAAAAATAAAAAAAATTTCATTAGATAGAATTAATGTATAGTATCAATGTTGGTGGAAACTAGATAGCGGAATTTATACTAGTCATGATCAAGTTCAAATCATAACATTAAGGTCATTAAACATACCAAAGATTTAAAGTTTTCTTAGAATGGCAAGTTACTACCCCTAGCTTGTAAAAGACTTCTCCATTGAACAGACTTATAAAATCATTAAATTTGATTAGTCTAATGAATGTGAAAGTAACTTTCAAAATTTAGCCCTCATTCTAAATCTTCCATCAAGTTTCAAAAGGTTCATAGTGTATTGTAATGCATCTTGCATTAGTTTGGGTTATGTACTAATGTAGAATAAAAAGGTTATCACATACATATCAAAATAATTGAAGAAACATTAGCTTAATTATCCTACCTATGACCTTAAAATGGTTGCTATAGTTTTTACACTAAAAATGTGGAGACACTACCTTTATGATGAAACTTATGAAATCCACACTGATAAAAAAAGTCTAAGTACATTTTTTATTAGAAATATTTGACATTAAGTCAATGGAGGTGGATAGAGTTAGTGAAAAATTACAATTGTAAAATCCATTATTATTTAGGTCAAGTTAATGTTATAATAAATGCATTAAGCAGGAAATCATCGAGAGTTTTAGTCAATATATAAGTTAAAGTTTTGATGGTGATAGTTGCTCAAGTAACAATTCAATTAATGCTAATAGAAAGAATCAAAGAATCTAAAAAACAAAATCCTAAGTATCTAGCTAGATTGAAATGAAGATTTAATCATCGATAAACAAGGGGGTAATCAGATTCTAAGAACAACTTTGGGTTCTTAATCATGAGAGGAATGATTTACTACATCAAGCTCACAGTTCATCTTACACCATGCATTTTGGCAAGGTAAAGATGTACCATTACTTGCAATAAGGTTTCCGATGAAAAGAAATGGAAAGAAATGTACTTGATTTCATATTGAAATGTCTTACTTGTTAATAGGTGAAATCCAAACACCATGACCTACTAGTTTGCACCAATCTCTTCTTATCCCCAAATGGAAGTATAAAGCATAACCATGAATTTTTTAACCGATCTTCCATGAACTCAAAAAAGGTTTAATTCTATCTAAGTAATTGTTGATAGGCTAGCCAAAATAGCTCATTTCCTTTCAATTAAAAACCATTTTTAAAAATTATGTAATACTCTAATGGAGCAAGAAAAGTTAAGAAGAAAATTTGATTAGGAAATTACCTCAACAGAAACCTGATAACGAAATTAGAAAAAATTCGATTGAATTGTAAAGATAGATTTAGGGTATATCTATCTAGAACTTTTGTCTAACTTATATTAGGCATTAGTATGGGTCAAAATACCATTAAAAACCTAATATTAGTCTTGGAAAAATTTTATAGAAATTCGATAGGGAATTAGGATCCCGAATAATGTAAATTTGTCTAGTTAACCCAAAAACTTAAAGATTGAGCCCGAATTCAAAATAAATCATCCTAAATTATTTGAGATGACTTAATTTAATATTTTTAGGCTCAAGCATGACCTTTGAACCAAAAAAATTCAGGCTCACAAAAGCAAAGCCCAAGTGTGTAGAAAACCTTAGGTAATTTGGTAAAGTGTAAAACCAAGAGCATTTGTTAGAGAATATTTTAAGGCATTTTATTTGGCTCATTTTAATTGGATTTTGGGCAAAAATCTTCTGATCTTGAGTAGCAAAAACATGTGATGAGAAAAATATTTACTATTTTATTTTCTCCTATTTTATGTCTCTTAGGTGTTACATGTGATTAATTTTACAAAATAGGCCTTGTTTTATAATTTTGGATTAATTTTACAAATTTTTGAATTTATTTGGTAAATGTTGAATTTTGATACTATTTCTATTTTCCAGTCATATCTTGAGCTCCAAATGTTGGATTGAGGTAAACTTTATATTTTTGGAAAGTTAAAAGAGAGATCTACAACTTTTATGTTTTAGTCCAAGTCCAGTTCAAAAGTTTTGGAAGTAAAAAGTGACTGAGAAGTTGAAGGCGTTATTCTGTCCTAACTGAACCAGTTTTGGTGTTTGGGCTACATCTAGAGCTACAGAAGTATGATTAAGGTGAAATCAGTGTTCAAATTTTACTAAGACCCAGGCCTACACCTCAAAATTAAAATATTAGTGAAACTACATCATTTTTGGGGTCATTCATTAGATGGAAGTCAGACTAGTGAGATTTCACTGTTGGACCTTCTAGAAGAAATTGCTAAGTTTTATAATTATAATAAGAATAGGATTAGCAAAGCCTTAATTTTTGTAATCCTAAGAGGACTAGGATTAGGATTCTATGGGTTTTATTAGATATAAATAGACATGAGGGGGTGGACAACATATCATACAATCTGATTACATACAATTAGTAACACAATTTTCTTTCTTCTTCTTCGAGCTTTTGTCTTCCAACCATGGAGGACTAATTTTCTAAAGTTAATTCAAGGAGTTTGAAACTCTCCTTTTGAGGATTATGAGATTATAGTTTGTAATGTTAAATTTTCTTAATTAATTTTCTTCTTTCCCTATTTACTTGTGTTAAATTATTGAGATTGCTTGTGTTGGATGTTGATTTGGTATAATTGATATTCTACCTTGCAATTTCTAATTTCTTTGTTATTTTGTTAATGAATTGTGGTTAGTAAATCACGTTTTCACACACAGGGTCAGAGGGTTAAGAGGTTGATTTAGATATTTCTAATTTAATTTCTAAATTTAACTAAAGTCTATCATTAAATCAATTTCGATCTAATATAGAGATTATAGCGGTTGCTTAATCGGCCAATCTTAATTAATCAAATCCTAGGCTGTTGTATAGTGTAGAATTCATGGATTATTGTAGGGGTTTCAGGTAATCTAAGGTTAAAGAATTAATTAGAAATAGTTAAATCCTAATTGATCTATGATTAATCTAATATAGGGCTCTCAATTTCTTTGAAACAACTATTTAATTTCATTGAGTTTCTTTCAATTTTACTTTTTCTTTATTTTTATTTTGTGCTTATTTAATACATTGCTTTTACATTAATTTTGTACAATCAACCCCTCCGATTCTAATTCTATTCTATATACAACTCATTATTGCATTGTTGCATTTTATTTTTATTTTTATTTTTGCTAGCATTCTATTTTATTGCATTGCATTCTATTTGCATTAGTCCTTCACGTTTTCATTGTATAAATAATTTAATAATTGTGCATATATTGTTAGAAAATTATTTAGAAAAGATAAAATTAAAGGATCATTAGAGGTATCACCTGGTTATGCCACTATACAATATTATTTTTCAGCAACTAATTTTAATACAATTTTGGTGCATTGCAACGTGCACATCAACGTGCACATCAACGTGCTCCCATGTGTTGCCATCATGAAGGAGAATTCTGTAAATTTCTATTAAGGAAGCTTTTAGTATTTTAGGGTTTTCTATAAATAGGCTTTTAGGGTGAAATTTTAGACACTTATCTGGCCAAAATCTTAGTAAAAAATGTGCACTCTCCAGCTTCCTTTACAAAATTTTTCAATTTCCTTTCACTTAAAGGGTTTTTCAACTTGGCTCTTCAATTCTAGCAAGGTAACTTAGGATTTTCTTCATTTTTTTTTCATGTTTTCATGGCTAATTCTTCTCCTAAACTTCTAAATTTTGATTTATTTCATTAGAGTTGTTCTTATGCTATTCAAAAAGGTTTTTACAAGTTCAAGAATTCAAGAAGTGGAGGTGAGTGACAATTACCCCTATTCTATTGAGTTTCCTAAAATACATAAAGAAATTTAATGGAATTGCCATTATAAATATAATATGTGTGATGATGCTAAATGGTTGGACTTTGGAGCATATATGTTATTATGTTGGTATTATAATGATAAAATGAGTTAGAGATGGTTTGTAAAATTTTTATTTAAGAAAGGAGTATGAAAGAATGTTAGGACAAAAGTGGTGCTGGGAAGGTTCCATGGTATATTTTTATCTCCTTTTGGAATCATGGTTAGAATTTTTTAAAATTTAAAATTTGGCATTTAAAGTAATATTTAGTGTTATAATGATTGTAGATGAAATTATAAATTTTTAAAAATTTTTAGATACGTGAAAGTTGAAGTTAGAAGTGAAAAACCTAAAACTACTAGTTTCAAAACCCTGTTCTATGCAATCTTGGGTTTGGAAAATTTTATGATATCAAATGATTGAGAAAAAATATGAAATTTGGTAGGAATGCTATTTGGATGTTATTAAACTTATGTAAAAAATTGGTGGCAATTGAAGTTAATTTAGTTACCCAAATGGTTGATTAGGTTTTACAACTCCACTACTATCCAGATTTGGTAGCCTTAGATCCATGCATTTGGTGCATGGGTGAATCCATGAAATTAATTATACAACACCTAAGTTAATATTTATTTGACATGTTAAGAATGTCCTAGAAAAGTTTGAAAGTAATTGACTTCCATTTGGTTGATGAAAAGTGGCTTAAATTACAAATGTGCACATGTTGCCTTATTTCTTAAACTCCCATTTGGGCTCTGTGTGAATAATATCCATGGGAATTAATGTTGCAAAATAATTGATAGTTCATGTCTAATATGATGTTAGAATTGTTGGAATGAATCTTGATAAAATTTTGAGTTGATTTGAAGGCCATTAAGGGTACTAAACCATGATATATACATAAGCAATTGGAGTTGCAATTGTAGAAATATTGGAATGAATTTGATTGTATAGAATAAATGATGATATTAGAATCATGTTGTTAGTTATTTATGTGATTTATATATTGCTATTAATAGGAATGAAAAAGTTATGTGTATTATCCTTGAATACCATAATATATGGTTAAAGAAATTGAATACATAGGAATTGGAAATTTGTTGTAAGGTTAGTAATATCTTTAAATATATTATTGAGAATTGATAAAATATGAATAGGTATAGAAATGGCTAGGTTTTATTTGAAAATTGGTATTTTGACCATATTTAATAAATTTAAAATGGGTCATTGATGCTATAGCCAACATTTGATCATTGCACACTTTCTACATAAATTGTTAGAGGGAAGAATTACATGATTTGTAGAGAAGGAGATGAGTGATAAGGGTTAAAAGGATAATGTTAAAGGCTTAATGCCTAGGGTGGTGGACAATAAGGTTGGATCAAAGATATAAGAAGAAACCTATATACTAACTATTATCATTTATTAGAAATATTTTTGTAACTATTATATAGAAAGAATATATTAGCTACAGTAGAGTTAAATTAAATTAATACTTATTTCACATTTACATTTTACATTGCTTGATGTTATGTTTTGATTTATCAAGATGAGAACTCCCTAGAAAAGGAATGGTATAGTCACTCACTAAGTATGTTAATACTCATACACTTTATTATTAATCTTTTATTTATAAATTTTAAGGGTAGTCCACCATAGCACAATTAATATTTACATCAAAACCCTCATATGCGTCCATATTCATCATCTACAGAGTTTGGTAACAAGATAGATCAAATCAAGAGTCTATCTATTTTACTTTAGTATCTATACATTAACTTTGTATCTTTGTAAAATTTTAGAACTTTAATATAACTCATTTTATATATGTAAATTATATTTTTGTTTTCAAAGTGCATGTGTAGCAAATTTTATTTTCCATAAATGTCTATTATTATTAATAATAAAGTTAAGAAATAAGAGTAAGATGTATTTTAAAGGTTTCTAAAGACATTTTTACTAGTAGAATCATACTAGTTAGATGTCTTTACACCAATCATGATATTAGAAATTAGGTCATGACAACTTAGTATGCACAACTTTGTTTACATAAAATAGTTTCACTGCATAGAGTTTCACTCACCATTATTTTAGATTAAGGCACGTAATTCATAGCTCACTTTTGGCAATCTTTTTAGAAAGCCTGAGGGACACAATTATGCTTTAGCATAGCTTTCCATCCTTAAATAGACCATTGATTTGTGCGCACTATCCAAATCTTAGAAGATATGCTACAAGCATGTACTCTAGAGTTTGAAAGTGGTTGGAAGAAATACTTAGCATCTATTGAATTTGTGAAAAAAATAGTTATCAATCTCTTATCAAAATGGTGCTTTCTAAGGCTTTATATACCAAAAGATGCAATTCTCTTGTAAGGTGATTTTAAGTGGGAGAAGTTAAACTCCTATGTCCTAATTGTTAAATTTATGTGAACATGTGCATGCATATAAATCCCGTAAATGCACAAGAATGATTCAATAGGTTTGACACATTGGTAAAATGAGTAGAGATAAGCTTAATAAAGCTCAACTTAACTCACAAACAACTCAAACTATTCTGAGCAAGCTTGGAATAGTTGAAATTAGCTTATAAGAGTTCACGACTAGCTCACCTTAGCTTAAACTAGTTAGATAAGTGACATTCAGTTAGGGTGGAATGACACTAGTAGAGTTAACTAGGTGGACTAGATGATGTGGCAAAAATATGTGACACATTATCACCATATAGATCAATAGAAGGATGACAAGTGTCATTGTTAGATTGTTAACAAGTATCGCAATATGAATATTGCCAACATGAAAGGTAGTTATTAGCTATCAATAATTGTTTCCCTTCATTGAACTCACATGTCTCTTTAGAAGGTAGTGACCTTTTATGAGAAGACATTCCCTTTCAATAAAGCAATATGTCTTATCCAATAATTATAACTATTTGTGAAGAGACATCTAGTAGCCTATAAATAGGTCATGTGCATGACAATTTGGATAGCAATAGATATATACAAATTTAGAAGAAAAACACTCTTCCCATTAATGGTTCCTTTCCATTAAGATCTAGTTTTGATTTACACAAGATTAAGCAAGAAAGGTGGTGAACAAGTGCTTGTCTTCACTCTAATAAAAGTTGATTGCAAGTCTAATATTTGGTGATTCATTGTATTCTTTCTTCCATCTTATTCAATTGTTGCATAATTAATTCTACGGAGGACAAGTAAGTATACATGATCCTGTGATTGTTTATGGAATTACCTGATTCCCTTTAGTGGTATCAGAGCTTTGGTTATGTGATATGCTTGTTCATGTGCTATGTATGTTGATTTTATGATGATTAATATATTTTTATGTGTTTTGAAGTGATGAAGCATGAATTTTTTTAACATATATAGTTGCAATTAGTATGTAGTAAGTGCAAACATGTTGTTCTAAACATTTTTGTGTCTTATGTCTTGGTAATGCATATGATTATAATCAAAAAATGATTATCTAAGTATGTACAATAATGTTTGAACAATTCCTTAATGTCTTTGGAATGTTTTGGCATGTTTGAAGATCAATTTAAAATGCTGATTTGTTTATAAGTAATGTAAAATGAAAATGAGTAATGGAACATGTTGTATTTAGTAGTTCTTTATATATTTCATGAAAATTAGAATGATTCTTGATAATTAGTTAGAATATGTTTCAGAATAAAATTTGACAAGTTCATATGGAAATGTGTTAAAACTTTGTAACATGAGTTTTTGTTAGGCATTTAGAATGAGGAAAATTGAACAATATAGGTGTATTCATATGAAAATGGACTTAATTGTTTAGTCTTACTTTACTTTTAGTACATTTAGCATGAATAGGCCATATTATTCTATTTTAGTTCATAAAGCGCCTAGTTGTGATGAAAATGCTAAATATGGTACTCAATTACATATTTAGATGACAAGTGCTACAAAGAGCATTATTGCTGAGTTAAACAAAGACCTAAAACTAAATGGTGATAATTATAATATATGGCAACAAAAAGTCCAGTTTATTCTCATGGAACAAGATATCTTGGATGTCATAACCAAAGTGGTTGAAGAACTTCCAATGAATGCTCCCTGGATAGAGTATGATGCTTTCAAAAAGAAAAAAACCACAGCATGCATCACTTTGCTTAGTGCAATGGTTGATGATCTTATAATGGAATTCTCTATGCTTGAAAGTGCCAAAGCTATATGGGACAATGCCAAGGAAAAGTATGGATCTGTTTCATTAGAGAAACAAAGAACATTAATTCTAAGGTTTGAGAATTACGTGAAAAAGCCAAAAAATAACAAGAGCACTCATTTAAAGGAAACATCTCGAATGATTGCATGTTTGAATGTATTCGGGCATACTCTCACAAATGAGTAGTACTTACAAGCAGTGATCCACTCATTTCCTGATATGGAATGGCAATTGATGAAAGTTAATTTGCACCACAATGTTGAAATCAAAACCTTTGATGATATTGCATGGAATTTGCTTTTAGAAGCAGAAGTTATGGACATCAGAAATTCTTCCAAGGCATATATTACTAAAAATTCTTTTTCCATTGTGAAGAAGAAGAGGAATAAGAAGAAGTTCAAAAGGAATGGTTTCAACAAAGGAAAAGGATTTTTTAGTGTGAAATTCAAGAGAAATGGAGAGCACAAAACTAAAAACAAAGACAAAGTTAAATGCTTTTGTTGTGGTAAAAGTGGACATTTTGCCAAAGAGTGCAAAGAACCCAAGGTGCAAAATCCTTCTACTTCTTTTGTGCATGTTTTATCATGTACTTTTATAACAAAATCTAACTCTTTGTAGGTTATGGATTTAGGTGCCACAGATCACATCGTGAGGGGTCGTGACCTCTTTGTACAATTTTGTAAGATTTCTCAAGGGACAAAGTTTGTTTATGTGGGAAATAGTGCAAAATTGGAAGTGGAAGAATAGGGACTTGCAAAGTTCCTATAAATAATGGAAATAATTTAGTTCTTATAGATTGTTTATATGAACCTATGATTCATAGAAATTTAGTTTCTGTAGCATGTTTATTGCATTTTGGATTTAGCTTGGATTTCTATAGTGGTGTACTTAATATTTATTTTGGTAATGATATCCTATGTACTTGTTCTTTACGTGATGGTTTATTTGTATTGAATACAATTTCTAGCAATTATAATTCAAGTAGTTGTCTTATAATCGAATCTGATGAAGAAAAGATTTAGCATGGAAGGTTAGAGCATATAAGGCAAGATAGGATGAACAAGTTAGCTAAAAGTGGTTTACTTGGTTCCATATAAAAAATAACCCTCCCAACTTGTAAATTTTGTCTTATGGGCAAGGCAACAAGAAAAACTTTTAAGAAAGCATCACATAGTAAGAATCCATTACAATTAATTCATTTTGATATTTGTGATCCCATAAATATGATATCTAGATAAGGATTTAGATATGTTCTCACTTTCACAGATGACTATACGAGATACACCCACGTCTATCTCCTTAAGTATAAAAGTGAAGCATTAAAGTGCTTTGAGGCTTATGCAGAATCAATTAGACAAGAAGATCAAGTCATTTAGGATTGATCAAAGTGGTGAGTATATGTCTAAAGAATTTAAGAATTTGTGTGTTAAGAAGGGAATAATTCAATAATTGTCTATTCCTAACACACCTCAACAAAAATGGAGTGGCAGAAAGAAAGAATAGAATTGTCATGGATATGGTGAGAACCATGATGGTAGAGACCAATATGGAAAATTCCTATTGGGGAGATATGTTTCTCACCGCTGTTTATATACTTAATACAGTGCCATCCAAATGAGTTGAAACTACTCCTTATGAGTTATGGTTCAGTAAAAGGCTGGAGTTATGTCACTTAAAGCCTTAGGGTTGGGTAGCTTATGTCCAAATACCAAATCACAAATTTGGTATCTTGGAATTAAGAGGGAGGAAATGCATCTTCCTTCAATATTCTAAACACTCTAAAAAGTATGTGATTAGTGAGTTAGAAAATAAGGGTAGTTTTGATGAATTCAAATCAAGGGATGCGACATTCTTAGAGAATGAATTTCCTAAGAAACGAAATATTGAGAATAAAAGTTCTTTAGAAGAATTTAATGAATATGAATTATCTAGCACAAGTGATATGTTAATATCATCTCCTCTAAGGGGAAGGGATGTTAGGACTAATGAAAACTTAGAGGTTCCAATGATTCATGATCACCAAGAACATCATATGGAGGATGCTAATGATGATAAAAATGGTAATGGTGATCAAGAGTAGGTCCCAATGAATAAGGAAGTGTTACCTCAATAAGATCTCGTTGAATGGACAAATACACATGATAAGTCCTCAAATCTTCCAAATTTATGTTGTTCATCATGATAGTTCAAATTGCCAAGCAAGTGGTGGATATTAGACAAATCTAAGGCTTATAAAAGCACACTTGAGGTTAATGAACTAAAAGTGTAAAGGAGGCTCTTAATGGTTTAGATTTTGAAAAATGGATAGTAACAATGCAAGAAAAATTGGACTCAAAATATGCCAATGGGGTTTGTGATTTAATGGATCTACCTCAACATCAAAAAGCCATTGGGAACAAATAAATTCTCAAAATAAAGAGGAGATGGAAAAAGTTCCTTATCTCAATGCCATTGGATGTCTAATATATGTCATGCTATGTACACGGCTTGACATTTATTAAGTTGTAGGCTTGTTGGCTCATTATTCATCAAATCTAGGCCCTAAGCATTAGAAGTGTGTAAAAAGGATCTTTTGGTATCTTAAGGGAACCATAGACTTATGGTTATGTTGCCAAGGCGGCATGCTAAAATTACAAGGGCACACTAATGCTAGTTGGGGTAGAGATAAAAATGATTGCAAACTTACATCAGATTATATTTGTCGACTTAACAATGTTGCTAACTCTTATAATAGCAAAAGGTAGACTTGTACAACTTTATCCATAATGGAAGCTAAGTTTGTGGCTGGAACAACTATCGTACAAGAATCTTTATGGCTTGGTTATTTCCTTAATCATTTAGATTTTGTAGAACATAATAATAAGCCAATAACCATCTATTGTGTTAGTATGGCAACATTGGCTTACACAAAGGATCCAAAATATCATAGGAATACTAAGCACATAAAAATTAAATATAATTTCATTTGGGATGCAATTGAAGAAAATGAAGTTCACACAGAGTACAATCCTATAGGCCAAATGATTATGGATCCTTTGGCTAAACCAATATCACTATCATTGTTTACAAAGCATGTAAAGGAAATGGGCCATCATAGATTGTAACATTATGAAATCTTCTTGTTTGTCATTTTGTAATGAATTGTATTGAATTTTTATGTGAGATTCAATTCATGTTTGTCATACTTATTACATATTTCTTTGATCACAACAAAGAAGGAAAAGTTAAGGTATGTTGAACATAGGTTAAAGGATTGGTTCTTTCACACGAACAATCCACTTCTATTCTTTATGTAAGAATAGAAATGAGATCACTTAAGTGAATAAACATGACTATTCTTTTTTTAGTATTGAGAAGGAATTATGATTTATTCCAGGGGAGTTATATGTCTAGCTTGTAACTACTTGAGAATTTGGATCGCCTTAATTTGAATAAGCCAAAGATGAGGTAATGTTTGATTTACCACACATGTATGCCCACACATACATGTAATAAACCTATGCAGGTGTGAGTTGTAATGTCCTGAATTTTTAATTCTATCATTTAAATCTCTAAATTCTGAGGTTGTAGAAATGAAGAGCATGTTTGAATTAACTTGGTGGGTGAATCTTAAGTTGAAAGGAATTAAGTGTAAGTGTAATCAAAATTTTAAAGGAAAAGGGGTAATAGGAAAGGAATTAATTTCCCTAAATAGTATAGATGATCAGAGGAGGATAGAAAACCCTAGAAATGGAAGTTGTCTAAGTCTGACAGTGTAAGAAATTTTAAACAGACAGAAACTCTACGGACTAAATTGTAAAAGTACAAAATTAGGTGTGGGTTAAAGTGTGAGTAACCAAAAATTTGGGATCTAATATGAATAATCAAGAATTTAGGGTGTAGTATATAATTCCATAAAGTGTGACCAATAGACACATGACAAATGTCATTATTAAAGAATAGCCTTACTAATTGGTGAAAAAGGACTAAAATACCCTTGAAATTTTTAAAAATGACCAAAATACCCTTGAAGCTTCATGAAAACTCTTCCTCCTTCTCCTTTCTTCTCCAAGCCATAGACCACCTCCATGAAAGCACCAAAAATGTGCAAGAGAGAGAAGGAAGAGAGAAAAAATTTCTCTTAGCTTTTTCACCCAAAAATAGTGAGAATTAGGCTTAGGTGTAAAAGACAAAGTTGCTCCTCTCATCAAGCTCTATCTATTGGTGTGTTTAGATTGAAGAAACCTTAAGTTTGATTAAGTTTGGAGAGCACTAAGTGAGGATTCTCAAGTTGCTCCAAGAGGTAAAAATGTTTTCCTTTAAAAACTCTTTAATGTACTCTTTTTAGTTTCTTGAAATTTTAATGTTAGTGTGGTCAAAGGAGGTTGACCATGGAGTTTTGAATAATTTGAGCATGTTTAATGATGTTTTGGATGTTGTTATGTTGATCTATGCCTTTGGTTTGGTGTAAAAATAACAAGAAACCATGATGTACACACTAGGGTTTTAGAGGCATAATGGTGCATGTATGGATTTGTCATGATTTGTTTGGAATTTAGCTAAATTAATGAAATTAGAATGATTCTTATGAATTATGAAGCCTATGGGAGATAAAATTTTGAATTATGAAAGTGTATGTGAAACTTCCCTTTTGAGAAGCCAAAACCGTGAATATGGAAAAGAAGGAGGGAAGGAGATTTAGCCATTTAAATTGTATTTTTGGAAGATTGAAATAATGTATTACAATGAAATTTAGGAGGTATTGGAATGTACATTAAAATTTAGGTCACTCCCTTCATGGTTTGGTGTATGTGGAAGAAATGAAGAATGCATGAAGTTTAAGAAAAATGATGATGTTCTAATAAGAATTATGATGTGTATTTATGTAGACTAAGAAGTGATAAGTTGGAAAGGCAAGAGGAATTGTAAAGAAGTTTTTAAGTGAGGGCAAAGGAAACATCACTATTTGAAGCTTTTAAAAGGTAGCTAGCTTTATCCTTAAGCTCTGTTTTTTATTTACATATTTTTCTGTATTTTGTGTCATTGTATGGAATGTATACAAAATTGCTGTGTGCGGTACCTATGGCCTAAGTACCTTGAGAAGACAGTGAAATATTATATGTGAGGCCTATGGCCCGAGTACCCCGGGAAGATAATGAAATTGCTATGTATGTGGCTTAGGTACGATTATTTGTGATGGCCATCTAGATATCTATATGAGTCCTTGAATGGGCTTGATGATTGTTGTGTGCGGTGCATGATTCCTACAATGGTATTAGATGACAATGGTATGAAATAATGTGTTAATTAATTGATTAATTGATTTTGGAATGTATATTTTATTGGCTTAAGGATCTGGAATGGCTTGATATATTTTTATGGTAATAGCTAGCTACTGGGAAACTTTGTTTCTTATATTTCTATATTGTTACTAACCATTCCAGGTGATACTTCTAAAGGCTTTTATGATAGAGGAGAATGATGTTTTGAAGTTGTATTGTAATGTTCCTAAAATTTGTAATGTTAGTATGTGATGGATATATGTTTTTGTAAGTTGAACTTTTTGTATAATTATATGACCCTTGCCTATATTGTGTGAAATACATGAATATGAGGTATTGTGAGCTAGTTTGGAGTAGAAGGCAATTTAGTATGCAATATGTGTGAAATTGGAAATGACCAAATGAATAGTGAATGACCAAATGAACAGTGAACTTGTAGGCAGCAGGTTGAGTATGTTTGCAGGGACTTTTGGTGGATTTTTAATGATAAAAAAATTATGAGAAAATTCAGGGATGAACCTTACATACTCACTGAGCTCTGTGACAAAATTAAGCCAAAAAAAAGTTTATTTACTATGTGAATATATTATACGTTTTGGACTGTCCTGTTACCGTCACAGTGCTGAGCACTAATTGTAACTCAGTGATCAGAAGGAGTAAATGGATTATTTTTTATCTTAAAATTTTATGGAAAGTATATAACATGTTAAAAAATTCCCATGCCAAATTTGAGCTTATTCGGAGTTGATTTACCCCCTGAAATAATGGTTTACTTTTACAGTTGTGAATTCTGGACAGCACTGGGATAGAAACATTTTTCTGTGAGTTTTGAAAGGCCTGATGATGTCTAAATTATGTAAAATTTTTACAGGATGAATTTAACACGTGAAAGGTTCATATAATTAAATTTCATGATTTTTGGAGTTCTTCAAAGTAATTTTTCATATTTTTGAAGTTGATCCAGTAATTCTGAAAATCAGCAGAAAATTTCTGAAACTCAAAATCTGTAATATTCTATTGCGCAGAATCATAAATTGACTTCAGAAAGACCTAATTGTGTAACAATTACCTATTTAATGAGGACCAAGGTGTTAATAAGTAAGGGAGTTACATGAGTTCTCATGAGTTAGAATTCATGTTTAATTAATGTGTTTGATTATTTAACACTAATAAGGTAACATGTTAAACATATGCTCCTAATATTAATTATTCTCTAGTGAGAGATCACAATATTTTACTCAAGTGGGAGTTTTATTAAGAGATACATAAAAAATGATTTAAAAGGGAGAATAATAACTTCTTCTATAGGGTAAATCATTTTGGTGTTGGTGTGTGTTCTAGGAGCTAATCATAGAGATAATTGCAATATTACACAATATATTATGTTTTGTTTTGGCAATACAATTATTATATTTTATTTTATTTTATTTTACGTAAATTATAACTTAAATATAATAATTGTCCTTGGAATAGTTTTACTATTTCTAAAATGCCCCTAGTCAAGTATTATTACAAAAGGGATAGTAATAATACATCGAGACTAGCATGTATAATGACTGATAATTATGAATCATGAATATGTGATATCAAGTCAAGACATGCGTACATTATTAGTAAACAATGTACTGGACTGACTCACTATGAGAATACTGCATAGATAGACGTGTCATTAGTTATTCTCATATGATCACAAATGTGTATAGTCCTTTGACTTGAAGTTATTACGGTTCCCTACATGAAGAGTTAGTCACTTTGATGTCGTTCTATGGCACCTTTAATCGGGATGACAAGTAGGATGTTGATTGGGTGTGTCACAAATCATGTAGAGAGAAGTAAGTGATATAGATGGGATTTTATTACTCTTGTATAAAAGAGAAATATCCTTAGATCCCTTGATTGAGTGAGACTTAGAAATGCATGGCCATGCTCAATTGGATCACTATGTGACATTGATCATTTATTTTAAGTCTACTTAGTATCAAGAAATATAAATTAAACATTGACGAGGATGACACACTCCATGCCTCTAATTCATTTAGATATTATTACAAAAGGGATTATGATGTAAAATGTTAATCATATATTAGGTAGATGTCGAATCATAGACATTCTTACTACTTGAGTAGCAGTGATGTATTGCTAGATATTGCTCACTATCTATGGCCCAAAATGAGTCATTATCAATGTAGTAAGAACCTACAGGATTACATAAAAGGAGTAGGAATGAGACAATAATTAATTAAGTTTTAGTTAGACTAAAATTCAATTAATTAAACTTATTTTCTTGCATATATATATTATTAAGATAATATATATTTATTCACATAATATATATTATATATTATGTGATATTATTTAATATTAAAATAATATTAGATAATTACGTTACTAGATATTAAATAATTAATAGATAAGTCCTATCTCTCTTCACTCTCTCTTGGATAAGGATAAAGTGATGTTTGTTAAGTGTGATTAGGATTTTTGAAGCATTATCCTAGTAGGACTAGGATTGTGACATGCCTTAGTTCTATAAAAAGGGCTTGAAGCCAGCACTTTGTATTCACACACTTAAGCTTCAATCAAACCCTAAATCACTCTAGAAAACATCCAAACCCAATCCTAGTGAGAGAAACAAATCCTAGAAGCTTCGTGGAGGGGAGAAGTCATTGTTCACTCCGTGTGATACTGTAGAGACACTATACCTTCCAGTCGGTGTTTGATTCATCTCAGTCTCTCAAGGATTCGATCAGAAAGAACACGAGCATAAATCAGGTAAAACCCTAATACTGGTTTATGACTTTTGCATGGATCCTAGGAAGGTTTTGGATCAAAATTTTAAAATTCTGCTGCGTATGTTGATCCGAATCCTAACAGTGGTATCAAAGCATCTTGCAAAAACATAAATTTGATTATGTGTTTTACTATTTTTTTTTGAATGTTTATATGATAAATATTCTATTTTGGTTTAAATCAGAATTGCGTGTTTTGATGAATATTTGTGATAAATAAAATCAAATTAGTTTCTATTTAAACTAGATATATATGTGATATATATAAAGTCATGTTTTGTTCTGATTTCATAGATATATATATGTGATATATATGATTTGTATTTTGATTTTGATTAGGAATTAATGAGATTAATTGAACGAATTTGATTATATGTTTTCTGGTTCATATTCAAATATGTTTCATGTGTAATTTTGGGTTTTAAATTAAATTTAAATTTATTTTTGTAATTGATTCTGGGTTCTATTTTAATAAGAACAAATAGGATTAATTATGTGTACATGATTTAATACATGAAAATTATTTTCTAAAATAAGAAGGTTCTGTTATGAATTGGAATTAATCATATTTGCTCCTTAAATCATTTTTTGTATATATGATATACTTTACGTTTAAAGAATGTAATCTATTATGCATAGAATTAATGTGATTAGTTCTGAGTTTGTCTTCATATATAGATCCATTTAAATTTGTTTAATGTGATTAAACAAATCTGGACTTATGTATGAAGTATATGCGTGTATGTTAATGTTTGAATTACGTTGGATTTATTTTAGGACTGCGATTTGAATGTCAAATACTGTCGAATTGTTCGACTAAAGGGGTGTGTCAATTGTTGACAGAAAAATTGCAATCTGAATGTCAGATGAATTCTGCGTAGCATTCAAAATCATAGCAGGACAGCCATGCTAACTCTGCATAGCGTTCAAAATCGTTTTTGTTCTTAAGGCGCTATTTCAAAACATGATTTTTGATGATGATTATGTTATGAAATATATATGTCAATCATCCTGCTTATCTTGGTTACATATATTTGTTAGTAATTATTACATATGAAGCATGAATGTGTGGCATAGTATGGCCCTTGGAGTTTTTATGGATGGATTTTAAATACGACTTGCGTGTCATGTCTTCCTCTATTTTTCTAATGTATATTCTCTTCTCATCTCACTCCCCCCGAATGTAACTCAAGGTTTCTATTATAAAATTGTAATCACAATGGAGCAACCTTTGCTTAGAATGAGGAAAAGTTAAGGAGCTATGGGACAAGAAGAAGCTAAGGAGTTAGTTTAGGAATATTATTAGAAAATAGAATTCTGGGCTATGCTATGTGACATTTTAATTTCTTTATTATATGATGATATTGATGAGCATGCATTTACTATGTGATAGCATATGTTCTTGCTATATGATAGTTTTATCCATTGCTTGATATGTGATATTCAATAATCTATTTTATTCATTTACTTTATATGATGTATGAGATATGCTAGATATATTGCATAAATAAATAGACTAGTTGTGGTGAGGTCTGATAATGATTAAGTTAAAATCCCTCATCTGAAATATTAAGTCAGTAATAATTAAACAATGTCTTCCAATGCTTGGCACTCGTTAAGGCCTCAATCGAGATAAGGTAGGTTTGCTAAAGCAAAGTACCTCATTTATCTTGGTGAGATGCGACTGGATAATAGTGATATTTGAATGTCAAGCATTAGGTCCGGCTTAACTAGGATATCTCAATAGGATTGAGACCTAGAGGCATAGAGTTGGGTTTTAGTTCATAAGATGAACTAGAATAAGTGTTGTTCACCTAACTATCTAAGAGTTGTATATGATACAATTGGCAAGTGTTTCCTACCTAAATAACTAAGTTTTAAGTGATTAGCTAAAGCTAACTTAAAGCTTAGTGAAATATGGATCTTGGCCCACTAGAAAGCCTAAACAAGTGAGGGCTATTAATTTGAATAAAATAATAGGAGGTATATTTAATAAAAGACCTTATTAAATGTTTGAAACTTAATACTTACTTTGCATATTTCTGTCGTAGATAACCAATGGCTAATACATTAAATAATCTATCACTGCAATCAGTCCTTGAGAAGGACAAATTGAATGGGATAAACTTCCTAGACTGGTACAGGAATTTGAGGATAGTCCTCAAACATGAACGAAAAATGTATGTCCTAGAGGAACCTATTCCTCAAGAACCTGAAGTTAGTGCCTCTCATGCTCAAAAGGATGCTTATAAGAAGCATCATGATGATGCATTAGACGTCAATTGTCTCATGTTAGCTACCATGGACTTTGAGCTTCAGAAGCAACGTAAGAACATGGAAGCTTATGACATGCTAGAGCATTTTAAGAAGATTTATGAATGCCAAGCTCGGCATGAAAGGTTTAAGGTGACAAAAGCATTGTTTCAGTGTAAATTGGCAGAAGGAAACCCTATTGGGCCTCATGTACTCAAAATGATTGGGTATATTGAGAACCTTGAGAAATTGGGTGCTCCACTAGGCCAAGAGTTGGCCACTGACTTAATTCTGCAATCATTGCCATAGAGTTATGATCAATTCATTATGAATTATAACATGAATGAAATTGACAAACTATTACCAGAACTATTAAGTATGTTAAGAACTACTGAACAAAATTTTGCAAAAGACTAAACCCAATACCATAATGATGGTTCAAAAGGGCAAAGGCAAGGGAAAAAATAAAAAGGATTCCATATCCAAAGGTAAGCCCAAGTCTAAGTCTTTTGCACTGAAAGCAAAAAGGGGTGTGGCTAAGGAAGGGACATGCTTCCATTGCGATCAGATCGGACATTAGAAGAGAAACTGCAAGGTCTATCTAGAAGATCTGAAAAATAATAAGGGAAGTGAGACTTCCGCTTCAGGTATCTATGTTATAGAAATTAATGTTTCTACTTCTACATCTTGAGTATTAGATACCAGATGTGGTTCTCACATTTGTACAAATGTGCAGGAACTATAAAGGAGTAAGACTCTGGCTAAAGGTGAGGTGGACCTACGAGTTAGCAATGGAGCAAAAGTTACTGCCCTAACTGTAGGAACATATCATTTATCTTTACCTTCTGGTTTAGTAATTGAATTAGAGGATTGTTATTTTGTGCCTACTAATAGCAGGAATATTATTTCTATTTCTTGTTTGGACAAGAAATATTTTTCATTTATAATAAAGAACAAAAGTTGTTCAGTTTATTTAAATGAAATCTTTTACTGCAGTGCACAAATGTTCAATGGACTCTATATTCTTGATCTTGAAATGCTTGTGTATAACATAAACACCAAGCGATTTAAATCAAATGATTTAAATTCAACCTATCTCTAGCATTGTCATTTGGGCCATATAAATGAGAAGCACATATCCAAGCTTCATAAAGATGAATTCTTGGATTCATTTGATTTTGAATCATATGAAGTATGCGAATCTTGTTTATTAGGTAAGATGACTAAAGCTCCATTCACTAGACATAGTGAAAGGGCTAATGATTTATTAAGTCTCATACATACTGATGTATGTGGGCCTATTAGTTTATCTGCTAAAGGAGGTTTCTAATACTTCATTATATTTACTGATGACTTTAGTAGATATGGATATGTGTATCTTATGAAACACAAATCAGAATCCTTTGAAAAGTTTAAGAAATTTAAGAATGAAGTACAAATTAACTTAGCAAAAGTATTAAAACACTTTGATCATATTGAGGTGGAGAATACTTAAGCTAAGAATTTGATGACTATCTAAAGGAGTGTGGTATAGTATTACAACTCACTCCACCTGGAACACCACAATGGAATGGTGTTTCAGAGAGGAGGAATCGTACCTTGTTAGACATGGTACGATCTATGATGAGTCATACAGATTTTTCAATTTCCTTTTAGGGACATTCTCTAGAGACAGCTACTTTTACGCTCAACCATGTTCCCTCTAAAATAGTTCAAAAGACTCCATATGGGACATGGACTGGGAAATGTCCTAGCTTATCTTTTATAAAGATTTGGGGTTGCGAGGCCTATGTAAAACATCAAGTTTCTGATAAGCTTGGATCCAAATCAGATAAGTACTACTTTGTAAGGTATCCTAAAGAAACTAAGGGATATTATTTCTACAATCCTAGTGAAGGCAAAGTGTTTGTCGCACAAACTGATATTTTTCTTGAAAGAGAATTTATCTCTAAGAAAAATAGTGGTAGGAAAGTAGAAATTGAAAAAGTGCAAGACTTACAAAGTAACACTGAACCTATAATAGAGCCTGAACAGAGACAGCAAAATAATGTGGCTCAGGAACTGGCTCAAGTAATACAAAGCCTACGTAGGTTTGGTAGGATATGCCATGAGCCCGAGAAATATGGATTTCTTGTGACTCAAAATGGCGATGTTTTGCTTATGGATCAAGATGAGCCCACAATATACCAGGAAGCTATTAAAGGGCCAGACTCTGAGAAGTAGCTTAAGGCCATGAGATCTAAAATGAATTCCATGTATACTAATCAAGTATGGACTTTGGTTGATCCACTTGAAGGGGTAAAACCCATTGGGTGCAAGTGAGTTTTCAAGAAGAAAACTAACATGGATGGGTAATGTACAAATCTTTAAAGGGCGATTAGTTACAAAAGGTTATAAGTAAGTTCATGGTATAGACTATGATGAGACCCATTCCCTAGTTCCATGCTTAAATCTATTCGGATCTTCTTGCTATTACAACTTTTTATGATTACAAAATCTAGCAGATGGATGTCAAAACTGCTTTCCTTAATGGAAAGCTTCTCGAGGATATGTACATGACACAACTTGAGGGTTTTGTCACTCCTGAAAATGTTGGAAAGGTATGTAAGGTACAACGATCCATTTATGGATTAAAGCAAGCTTCATGGAATTGGAATCTTTATTTTGATGAAGCAATCAAAGAATTTGATTTCATTAAAAATGAAAATAAATCTTGTATTTACAAAAGGGTTAGTGGGAGCACAATTGTTTTCCTCGTATTGTATGTGGATGACATACTACCCATCGAAAATGATATCCCTACACTGCAAACAGTAAGGACTTGGTTAGGGAATTATTTCTCAATGAAAGACTTAGGTGAAGCTGCCTATATATTAGGTATTAAGGTCTATAGAGATAGATCAAAAAAATTGCTTGACCTAAGTCAGAGTACATACATAGATAAAGTGTTAAAACGGTTTAACATACAAGAATCCAAAAGAAGGTTTTTGCCTATATCACATGGCATAAATTTATCCAAAGCTCAGTGTCCTTCGACACAAGATAAGAAATACTGCATGAATAAGATATCATATGCATTAGCAATTGGATCCATCATGTATGCCATGATATGTACTTGTCCTGATGTCTCGTATGCTTTGAGCATGATGAGTCAGTACCAGTCAAATTCAAGTGAACATCACTGGGCTGCCGTTAAGAATATCCTTAAATACTTGTGAAAGACTAAGGATTCATTCTTAATATATGGTGGAGAGGAAGAACTTGTTGTAAAAGGTTATACTAATGTCAGTTTCCAATCCGACAAGGATGACTTCAGATCACAGTTAGGTTATGTATTTAGCCTAAATGGTAGTGTTGTATGCTAGAAAAGTTCAAAGCAGGAAACAGTGGTTGACTTTACTACAGAGGCTGAGTATATTGCTGCATCTGATATGTCAAAAGAGGTTATTTGGATTAAAAGTTCATTACTGAACTTGGCATTATTCCTAGCATTGCAAACTTAGTGGATCTCTATTGTAATAACAATGGGGCCATTGCATAAGCTAAGGAACCTAGATCTCACTAGTGATCCAAACATATACTTAGGTGTTTCCATCTCATTCATGAAATCATTGATAAAGGAGATGTGAAGATATGTAAAGCACTAACTAATGATAATATCGCCGACCCACTGACAAAGCCTTTAGCACAAAAGAAGCATGATGGTCATACTATGTCACTTGGTATTAGATACATGAGTGATTAGCTCTAGTCCAAATGGGAGATTATTGGTGTGTGTCTTAGGAACCAATCATAGAGATAATTGCAATATTAAACAATGTATTACGTTTCATTTTGACAATATAATTATTATATTTTGTTTTATCTTATTTTATTTTGTGTAAATTATAACTTAAATATAATAATTGTCCTTGGAATAGCTTTTCTATTTCTAAAATGCCCCTAGTCAAGTATTATTACAAAAGGGATAGTAATAATACATCGAGACTAGCATGTATAGTGACTGATAATTATGAATCATGAATATGTGATATCAAGTCAAGACATGCGTACATTGTTAGTAAACAATGTATTGGACTGACCCACTATGAGAATATTGCATAGATAGACGTGTCATTAGTTATTCTCATATGATCACAAATGTGTATAGTCCTTTGACCTGAAGTTATTACAGTTCCCTACATGAGGAGTTAGTCACTTTGATGTCGTTCTATGACACCTTTAATCGGGATGACGAGTAGGATGTTGATTGGGTGTGTCACAAATCATGCAGAGGGAAGTAAGTGATGTAGATGGGATTTTATTACTTTTGTATAAAAGAGAAATATCCTTGGATCCCTTGATTGAGTGAGACTTAGAAATGCATGGCCATGCTCAATTGGATCAATATGTGATATTAATCATTTGTTTTAAGTTTACTCAATATCAAGAAATATAAATTGAACATTAACGAGGATGACACACTCCATGCCTCCAGTTTGATTTGGATATTGTTACAAAAGGGATTATGATGCAAAATGTTGATCATATATTAGGTAGATGTTGAATCATAGACATTCTTACTACTTGAGTGCCGGTGATGTATTGCTAGATACCACTCATTGTCTATGGCCCAAAATAAATCATTATTAATATAGTAAGAGCCTATAGGGTCACACAAAAAGAGTAGGAATGAGACAATAATTAATTGGGTTTTAGTTAGATTAAAATTCAATTAATTGAACTTATTTTTGTGCATATATATATTATTAAGATAATATATATTTATTCATGTAATATATATTATATATTATGTAATATTATTTGATATTAAAGTAATATCAGATAATCACGTTATTAGATATTAGATAATTATATTATAAGATAATATTATTATTATCTAATATAAGATAATTATATGCCAATTTAATATTAGATAATTATATTATGAGATAATATTATTATTATCTAATATTAGATAACTAATAGATAAGGCCTATCTCTTTTCACTCTCTCTGGGATAAGGATAAAGTGATATTTGTTAAGTGTGATTAGGATTTTTGAAGCATTATCCTAGTAGGACTAGGATTGTGACATGCCTTAGTTCTATAAAAAGGGCTTGAAGGCAGCACTTTGTATTCACGCACTTAAGCTTCAATCAAACCCTAAATCATTCTAGAAAACATCCAAACCTAATCTTAATGAGAGAAACGAATCCTAGCAGTTTCGTGCAGGGGAGAAGTCATTGTTCACTTCGTGTGGATACTGTAGATACGTTGTACCTTTCGATTAGCATTTGATTCATCTCAGTCTCTCAACGATTCAATCAAAAAGAACACGAGCACAAATAAGGTAAAATCCTAATACTGGTTTATAACTTTTGCATGGATCCTAGGAAGGTTTTGGATCAAAATTTTAAAATTCTGCTACGCATGTTAATCCGAATCCTAACATTTAGTTGTGTAAACACTACCATATGACCAAAACAAAGAAAACAAGAGCATTATCCCTTGTCCTCTTGTGTGTAAGTTTCTTTGGCTAATGCTTTTAGTGACTATTGGCTGTTATTTAGTGTTTTGAATTATGTCATTTGCTTTGATGGCAAGTACTGATAGACTAGTGAAAATGCGGTTGGGAGAAACCCACTTAAGCAAATGTATAGTTGAAAGTACTAGATAATTAGTGCAAAAAGGAAAGACTTTGTAAGATACAAATGTCCTTCATACTTGAATAATGGCCTTGCATATTACTTTGTGTAATATGGATTTTAGTATAAAGTGACTCAAAGAAAAACAAGTACTTAGTGTCTGGTATGGTTCATATTAATTAAAAAGTGATTGAACGTAGCCAAACTATGTATTAACAAGTTTTAGGGCATCACAGGCATGGTTGAATGATTTATGAATCATTTAGCATATGATGACTTATAAGTCATTATTAGGTTGACATTCATGATCAATTATGAATAGAACAAGGATTGAGGAAGAAAATCTCCTATGTACACTTAACCATTGCATAAGTGAGATGAACTCAATTGAATGCTTATGGTCACACAACCTACTTGCAAATATTTCTTGTGTAGAATAATATGGTCTTAAATGTGTTTTTTTTATTTTTTCACTATTGACAATATTAAGTATGTCTTGTGCGAATGGGAGTTTGTAGGAATTCCTCTAGACATTAGTGTCAAACACATAAGAACAACTTATTATTAAGTCAATCTAGTGCGAGTGGGAGCTATTAGATTTATATGAACATGTGCATGCATATAAATCCCATAAACACACAAGAATGACTTAATAAGTTTGACATATTGGTAAAATGAATGGAGATAAGCTTAATAAAGTTTAACTCAACTCATAAACAACTCAAACTAATATAAGCAAGCTTGGATTAGTTGATGTTAGCTTATAAGGGTTCATAACTAGTTCACCCTAACTCAAACAATTGGATAAGTGACATTCAGCTAGGGTGAAGTGACACTAATAGAGGTAGCTAGGTGGATTGGATGATGTGGCAGAAATGTGTGACACATCATCACCATATGGATCAATAAAAGGATGACAAGTGTCATCGTTAGATTGTCAACAAGTGTCACAATCTAAATATTGCCAACATGAAAGGTAGTTATTGGCTACCAATAATTGTTTCCCTTCATTGAACTCACATATCTCTTCAGAAGGTAGTGACCTTTTGTGAGGAGACATTTCCTTTTAATGAAGTAATATGTCTCTTCCAATGATTGTGACTATTTATGAAAAGACATCTAGCAGCCTATAAATAGGTCATGTGTGTGGCAATTTGGGTAGCAATAGATATATAAAAATTCAGAAGAAAAACACTCCTCCCATCAATGGTCCCTTTCAATTAGGATCTAGTTTTGATTTACACAAGATTCAACAAGAAAGGTGGTGAACTAGTGCTTGTTTTCACTCCAACAAAAGTTAATTGCAAGTCTAATCTTTGGTGATTTATTGTGTTCTTTCTTCCATCTCATTCAATTGTTATATAATTAATTCTATGGAGGACAAGTAAGTACACATGATCTTGTGATTGTTTATGGAATTACTTGATAATTCCCTTCACTAATCTTGTCACTAATGCATTAAAAAAAGTGAAAATTATCTGAAAGTGGTTGAAAACAACTTAGGACTATTAGAAATTATATGCTGATTGAGGAAGTAATTAGAATTCCAAGAGCGAGATATAATGTTTATGAAAGTATCACTTATAAAGTGAATCAGGCATTTTAGCGAGAAAAATAAATGAGCATTGCATTTTATCTGTCCTTTTCCTATCTTTGAGTGAGTTGGAGCAATTGTATATTGATTAGATTTATCAAATGGTTTGCTTACTACACATTCAATATTCTGAGTATGCTTCATTAAAAAATTCTTGATGCATCCCATACTATTTAATACGAATCCTTGCAATTAGATCCTCAGTCATCTTATAAAGAATGGTCAGTAGAAATTCTAGATTGCCAAACTCACAAGTTAAGATTCAAAGAGTTACCTTCAGTAAAGATTCATTAGGAAAAGCATGAAGTAAAAGAAGCTACTTGGGAATTTGAAGCAAAAATGCACCAAAGTATCCTATCTTTTTAGTAAGCTCTTAGGGTAAATAGATTTATACATACTATAGTTAAGAATTTAAGGATGATTTCTTTGTAGGGGAGAATTGTCATGCTCCTTAAAATTTAGGAAATATGTTTATTTATTTATTTAGTATTTAAGTACATATGGGATTTTATTAATTGTTATGGATATGTTTAGGTTAGAAATTTGCATGAGAAAACTATAATTGTATGATGAGAGGAAGAATTAAATTAATTAAAAGATTTGTGAAAATAAATTTAATTAAGGGTATATACAGAAGATTTAGGAAATAATTTTCTTATTTTTCTTGTAAAATCTTTTAATATTACTAAATTTCCATTAGGAATATTAAAACTTATTTTCCTCATTATTTCCTCTTTATTTTTTTAGCTAGCCATAGCTAACCTCCACTTCTCCAAATTCTCTATCTCAAGTTCACCAAATTAGGGAAAATTTAACTAAGAAATTCAAGAGTATTTCCTCTACTCCTCTTCTATCAAGGTAATTTTCTTGCTATTAAATTTTAAGATTGATAATTTCTTGAAAGTTGCTCAAAGAAGGATTTTTGAAATTTTATCTTAACTTTCCTCTATCAAGAATTTTTTATTAGGATAATCTAGCTACTTCTTAGTTCCTCTTCATCTCCTCTATCACCAAGTAAGTAGATAATCTACTTAAATTAGAAGATTATGCTTGACTTATGCTTATTTTGAATGTTTATAATATTATGATAGGAAATTAAAAATTTTATGTTGAAAGAATATGTTATTGTATAATTCATTATTGCTAGTGAATGTAAGATGAGCAAAGATGATGAATGTGTATTGGATTGTAGTGCTATTGCAGTGTTCAAGTTGGATTAGGGAAAAAAAACTTACTATATGTATAGTGTTTGCATAGATTTTTTACCAATCTGCAAGTTATTACTCAAGTATAGGACTAGAATTCACTTTTGAATGCCAACACTTAAGTAAATATTTTAGTATCTAAGATGAATCACTCTTTAGATTCCATAAGTGAGTATATACCTAAGTATGGCATCTAAAGTTGTCCTCTATACTTTCATAATTTTTGTTATTTCATGATAGTTTAAGGTAGTACAAGCCTATACACCTTCTATATATATGTATGTGCATATAAGCAATGCTGTCTATGAAAATGTTGATTAATTCTCCACTAGAAATGTATTATGAATGTAATTTGTTGTGAATTGATATTGAAAAAAAAGGAGAATGATATGTTTATGGCATAAAATAGTACTAAATCAAGGAAATATTTTGTGATGGGATAAGGCAAACTTTAGAAGGATAAGAATGGAGTTTGTGAAAGGATAGTGATAACCTGGGAGACACAAGGTGATTTAGTGCTTCCTTTACTTATCACTAATATTATGTATTGACTATAGTTGTTTTATTATAAATGTGAGCATGAAATGTTTGATTGAAAAGATGTTTAATTATGATTATCTTTTTTAGTACATTATTTGCTTATTGAGTCTATGACTCATTTTTCAATTGTTTTCTTTCTTTTCAAATACAATACATAAGTTCCTCTTCCACCAACACAACAACAGTAAACTCTCTAATGCGTATCATGCTAGAGTACCCATAATTATTAATTGTTGTGATTAGCACTATTTCTAGACCTTATACCTAGATTAGAACATTCTATAGTAAAACATTATTTTCTATTTATTTTTGAACATGTTTATAAAAGATATTTTTTTTGTTTGAACCTAAGTATTCCTATACCTTTTAGTATGGAACCTATTTAAGGGGGAGTAGTAAACAATATACCATTTCCAATAATAATGCCTCTAAATATCAAATTCAAGATCCTTTGGATTGTAATGCTATATGTTAGGAATTCGGATTATTACATGCAGCGAAAATTCAAAATTTGATCCGAATTCTACCTAGGATCCATGCAAAAAATATAAATTAATGATTAGGGTTTTACTTATTGGGCACTCGTGTTTCTACTGATCAAAACTTGAGAGCAGATGAATCAAATGCCGGCCAGAAAGTACAGCGTCTATATGGTATCCACACTGAGTGAACAACGACCTCTCGCCCTCCATGAATCTGCTAGGATGTGTTTCTCTCTCTAGGAATTAGGATTCAATATTTTCTGAGTGATTTAGGGTTTTGGAAAGCTTATGAGCGTGTACTTAATGTACTGCCCTCAAGCCCTTTTTTATAGAATTTAGGCAAGCCATAATCCTACTCCTACTAGGATAATGCTTCGAAAATCCTAATTACACTTAACAACTCATCTTATCCTTATCCTAGAGATAATGAGGAGAGATGAGACTTATCTATTAATTATCTAATATTAGATAATATTATCTCATAATATAAATATCTTAATGTTAGATAATTGCATATAGTTATCAAATATCAAAATAATATTATCTCATAATATATTTATCTAATATCTAATAACGTAATTATCCTAATATCAAATAATATCACATAATATTATATATATATATATATTATGTGAATAACACATTATTATTCTTAATAATAATATATATGCATGAAAATAAGTCCAATTAATTGGATATTAATATAATTAAAGTCCAATTAATTATTGTCCTATTCCTACTTCTTTTGTGTGACTCTATAGGTTCTTACTACATTGACAATGACTCATTATTGAGCCATAGATGGTGAGCGGTATCTAGCAATACATCACTGCCACTCAAGTAGTAAGAATATCTGTGATTCGACATCTACCTAATACATGATCAACGTTTTGCATCATAATCTTTTTTATAATAATATCCAAATTGAACTGGAGGCATGGAATGTGTCATCCTCGTCAATGTTTAATTTATATTTCTTGATATTAAGTAAACTTAAAATAAATAATTAATATCACATATTAATCCAATTGAGCATAGCCATGCATTTCTAAGTCTCACTCAATCAAGGGCCCTAAAGATATTTCTCTTTTATACAAGAGTAACAAAATCTCATCTACATCACTCACTTTCCTTTGCATGATTCATGACACACCCAATCAATGCCCTATTCGTCATCCTGATTAAAGGTGACATAGGACAATATTAAAATAAATAATTCCTCATGTAAGGAGCCATAGTGACTTCAAGTCATATGTTTATGTGTATTTATGATCATATGAGAATAACTTATGACACATCTATCCATGCATTATTCTCATAGTGGGTCAGTCCAGTACATTGGTTACTAACAATATACTCATGTATTGACTTGATATCACATATCCATGATTTGTAATCATCAGTCGCTATATATGCTAGTGTCGATGTATTATTACTATTCCTTTCGTAATAATACTTAATTAGGGGCATTTTAGGAATAGCAAAGCTATTCTAAGGATAATTATTATATTAAGTTATAAATCGCATAGAATAATAATAAAATTATGAAAATAAAATATAATAATTAAATTACCTAAAATAAAATATAATACATTGTGTATTATTTCAATCATCTATATTATTAGTTCCTGGGACACACACCAACACTATAGGACATAGCTTGCTACTAGTTCATAAAATATGTTATTTCTTTAAATCTATATTATGATATTAGACTTAGGAATAGCTTAGGCTAGTGGAAACTAAAAAATGGATTCCATACCAATCACAATTTGATAGCTCATGACATAAGTACAAGAGTTAGTGACAAATTTTTGCAATACATTATTTGATATTATGAAATAGAGCTAACTTTTAGTATTTTCCCTTTGTTTTTTTGAGGTGGAATACTCTACCCTCCTTATTATCTTCATTCACTCAAGTTGAGTACTCTCCCTACATGTTTGCCTTAATGTCTTGTAAGCCCCACACTAAAACCCATATAATTGGGTAAAGGGTAAATCCTACTTTAACTCCTTATATCACTAATTAATTTTGAAAGGATTTAGTTGCATGATCACTAATTTAAACTATGTAAATGAACCTTAAAAATTGTAGGGGTTCAAAAAGAATGGAGAATATTAGAAACAAATGAATTTTCTCTATACATGCACAAGAGAAAATGGGTATGGCTTGTATAAGAAAGCCTCAAATACCTTGGGAATTAAAGGTAAATCTTAGCATTTTCATTTAGTAAAATGAGTAAAATGCATATCTTATTGCTATATATGACAATTAAAGAGATTGTTGCATGATTGTTATGATTTAAGATTATATGCATGAATTATGGATGACGGATTGAGAAAAATAATCCCTAGAACCTTGTGTGTGGCTTGTTCCACCTTAATTATAAGGGGTAGAATGATGTTTGCATCTTGAAATTTTTGTGAGTTATTTTCTCTCAAATGCATATGATTGTGGTATGATCTTGGATTGAGTGTTTTGATGGTGTTTTATCCACATGTATTTGAAAAAGAAAATTGAAAGAAAGATTTTTAGTATGAATATGGACATGGTTTAGGTATCACTTGAAAATAAGGGGAAAGATGAAATTTTTATGCATTAAATATATTATGAAATTAATATTTCAAGATTCTAAATGCATGAATATGAACTTTAAGAGAAAATGGTAATAGTGACTATATTTTGAGTAATGTGGATTAAAGAAGATAGAGTGAGATTTTCAAGCTTGAAATGTGTAAATAAAATAGAATGCCTCATAAGATTTGAATTTGTGTAAAAGTTTAGAAAGAAAAATGTGAAGGTATAAGTATAAACAAGTTTCAACCTTAATAGAAAAAAAGGTATGATATTCAAAGCATGATGTATATGTTAGAGGAATATATATATATATATATATATATATATATATATATATATATATATATATATATGTGTGTGTGTGTGTGTGTGTGTGTGTGTGTGTGTGTGTGTGTGTGTGTGTGTGTGTGTAATTGAAAGAAAATTTTAGAAAGAAGAAGGTTTTGGGTAAGGCATGAATAGGAAGAAAAGACATGCATAATTAAAGAACTTGTAATATGTATAAATAACCATATGAGCTTTAAGAAAATATTAAAGAAAGAAAGAGGATGGCTTGCTAGTTAATTGGGAAAAACATAGGGGAAATGTGTATTAGAAGAGTAACTAAGAGATTGTTGTAAAAAAGGATGTAACAAGAGAATAATAAGCTATCTTTCAAAATTTAAGCAAGAGAATTTAGTAAAATAAAAGTGAAATTTAGAGAAATGACATTTCCTAGTGTTTTAAGTAGCAATGAAATTAAGACTACTATATTCAAGCATAATTAATAGCAAGAAAACTCAAGAAGAGGAATAGGGTAAGAACCCTTGTAGGGTTCTAGCACCCTATATCTAGGAAGGAAAAGAGAGAATGTTTGAATAATAAAATTTAAGTAGTGAACCATAAGGCCTTAGTTTATTTAATATGAAATAATAGTAATAAAACATGAGGTGCATGTATGGAAAGTATCTTAGGAAATTTAATAGAGGTAGGGGTTAGTCCATAAATGGAAACTTAGCTAAATTGAAAAGTTGAAAATTGTAAGTATAAAATAATAATAATTCCCTTTATTAAAGGATGGGATGTCTTAGGTATTGAGTCTAAAAAGGGCATACATGTTTTGCTTACGTTAAAGTATAGTTAAGTTAAATATAATTAAAATAAGTTATAATTAAATTAAGGCATAATAGACTTTAAATATAAAGAATGTATAAGAAAAATCTTCTAAAAGGGCTAATTTGGTTTAATTAAAAATATTATGCCCTTAAATAATAATTCAAAAAAATTCCTAAAATGAGGAAGGAACTATGGTAAAGGATGGCCACAAATGTAATAAAACATAGGAAATGTTTAGTATAAAAAATGAGCTAATTTTTAAAATTGTTTAGCACATTAACTTATTTAAAAAATAAATTTTGATTTAATAAGTTATCTTGAATAACTTATGCTAGAATAAATTTATTTTGAACTTAATAATTAAATTGAAATGCTAAATTTTTAGCTCAAATAAAAGTGATAGTTCAATTAGGTCCAAATGATATTTTAACCTGATTTATGGTAACAATTGGTTCTTCGATGATGGGCTAGCCTAGCACTAGTTATGATTGTAAAAGCAAGGTCACTCCTCTTAAATTCTATGCTAGATTGACAACTCCCCATTAGTGCCAATTCTTATCTCTCCCTAGAAAAACTAAACAGTAGCTAATGTTCATAAAAGGAGTGTGGCTTGTATTTATTCCACTCAAGGAGATCATGGTGTTCTTGCTGAAGTGATCAAGTTCAGAGCATCAAAACCTATCATTACTAAAATGAATTTAACAGGAGGTTCAAGTATTTAAAATTTATTTTCCAAAATTATCTGCGTATGATTTTAAAATATTTACATGATTCTAGCTATTTCATAAAATATGAATAATTAGTATAAGAGCCAATAAATCATATAAATATGGTCAATTCATATGTGGATTTAGTATGGATTATAATCTATTAATATATAATTTATGATAAGAATTCCCTATATGAAAACAATTTCTAAGAATCTTTAAATTTATTTCATAGCTTCGTTTTAATTTAAAATTTCACATTTTAAATATTTATGATTGCTAAGTGCCAAATACATGTATTGGTTTTTCAAATTAAGAAAATTTTATTACATTTGGCATAAATATTTTACACATATGTTTGTTACCATTCAAATCCTTTTTTCATATGTTAGGTACTATGCAATGCAATTTTAAATATTCTAGAAAGTTTTCAAGTTATATTCATATGCACAATTGCAATTAGAAACAAATGTGTTCTCAATTTGAATATATATGTGTTACATTACTATATTGTAATGAACTTTCAGTATTTTTTTTTATTTCATCTTTGGTTGAATTTATATTTTTTTTGGCTTGCAATACTATAAAATTGCTTTAAAGTTTCTTGAAAATCATGTTAGGATTTTAGATGAAATACGTGCTAGAAAAATTTTCTCTACTAATTTGGAAAAATCCAATTAGCTAAATATGGGTTGAATTAGCCATGCATTAATACATACTTTTAAGCATATGGATAAGATTTGACAATGGTTGTGCCTCAGTATACTATTTTCCATTATTTTCCATCTTAGGTTTCCAATGCATTACAGTACTGCTTGTTAGGTGCATATATGATTTTAGGGTTCTTATAAAATAATTGAATTTAATTCCATTATTTTTTTTAGGAAAATTGAAGCCACAAAAGTGTGCCTATGATGTTCATCTTTTTTTTGGAAAATTTAGAATGCTTTATTTCTTCAAGAAAGAAAATTAATGAATAGGCTTAATTTTCATTTAGATTTTGATTAATTTAATTAGCATTGATTATGTTTATGAAAATGCATTTAAAAGGGCTAGAATTAAGCATTTTAATGTCATAAAATGTGTTTTTTTTTCAAAAGGCCATTAAAGCTCTTTCTCCATAATTAAAGGTGATAATTTAGGCAAGGTTTTTTTTTTTTTTTTACATTTCTCCAATTTATTACTATTAAAATGCATTTAGCATTTTGATGTGAATTTTATTGCTAAATCATCCCAAAATTCAAAAATCAAACTACAAAAAAGGATATTCTTGCCACGCTTCAAATTAAAGAAGAAAGGAAACAATTGGTGATGAAAAATTATGTTACAAAGGATGTAAAGCTTTTGATAAGTTAGATTAGATGCCACAAAAGTTGAATCTCTTTTGATAAATCAAAAGTTCTTATAAGAATCAAGAAAGAAAACTTATAAAGTGTTTTTGATTTCAAATTCATCAAAAGTTGTGACAATAAGGAGCAACCCTCCTTAAATAGGTTAGAAAGTTAAAAGTCAACTAAAACTAAAAGGATTTTAATAAACTTAATTAGGCCCAATCTTGGGAGCTAGTTAGATCATTAATATTGTTCAAAATAAAGTCATAAAAATAATAGGCCAAAGTTACATTAATAAATGAAAAATCCAAAATGACTTGAAGTTCAAGAAAAACAAATTAGGGTACTAATATTAAAAAATGTTATTCAAATATTATGGAAAATCCTTCAATATTTGAATATGATATTTGATTATTAATAAAAGGAGACAAATCCTAAGCTTGATAATTAAATATATTATTCAATTACGAGCAAGCAAAGACAAACTTTAAGCTTGGTAGCCAAATATGGTATTTGACTATGAACAGGAACAAATAAACTCTAAACTTGATAGTTGACTATTATATTTGTCTACTCATGTGTAGCCCATCATGGTTGAAATGCACATGACCCAAGCTCTTCGCGTCTCCTCCAATCTTCCTTCTTCATGCATCCAAGCCCTTTCCATCAACCTTTAAAATGCTTCTTTGATCTTTTTGGCTTTAGCTTTTGTCATTAGGCCCTATGGCATGTGTTGTTTCTCCTCTTAACTCTTGGAAATCACATCACTTCTCCTTTCTTCAAAAAAATTCATCCTCAAATCTTTGAAACCTATATTAAAAGGAGAAAGATTAATAACATTAAAATTAGTACTAACACTATACTTACCCTATATGTCTAACTCATAAGCATTATCATTAATCTTCTTAACCACTTGAAAAGTATCATCTCCTCTAAAATGCAACTTAGTTTTCCTTTAAGCAAAAAATTTTTCTTTCCTTATATGAATTTACACCTAATCACCTAGCTTAAGTATAACCTTCTTTGGCCCTTTGTTAGTTCATTGGACATATCACTTAGTCCTTTTCTCAATGTTCTTTCTCACTTGCTCATGCAATTTTTGTGTCACTTTCACTTCCATTTTCCCATCCTAATTAGAACTATCATCCATAGGCAATAACAATAAATCTAAAGGCTTAGGGGATTAAAGCCATAAACAACTTCCAATGGAGAAAAAGTTAATTGTAGGATGAACACTTCCATGAAAAGCAAATTCAACACAAGATAAGCATTCTTTCCAATTCTATAATTTTTTTTAATAATAAAGTACCTAAAATTTTATTCACTACCTTGATTTGTCCATTAGTTTGAGATGACAAGTTATTGAAAATAGCAACTTAGTTCCAAAGTTAGCCTGCAAAACCTTCCGGAAGTAACTTAAGAACTTGGTATCTCTATTAAACACAATGCTCATTAAGACTCCATGCAATCTCACAATTTCCTTGAGAAAGGATTAACTATGTTTGTTGCATCATCTATCTTATGACATGAAATAAAATGAGCCATTTTCAAAATCTTGTCAACAACAACAAATATAGAATCCTTTCCATTTTTGGTCCTTAGTGAACTAGCATAAAATCCATAAAAATGTCAATCTATGGTTCATTAGGAATGGGAAGTGAAGTGTAAAGTCCATGTGGCAGAACTCTAGATTTAGCCTTTTTGTATGTTATACAATTAGTATAATATTTTTCTACATTATACTTCATGCTAGGCTAAAAGAAATATTCACACATAATGTTTAGAGTTTTCTTCATGCTAAAATGCCCCATTAAGCCTTCCCTATGGGCTTCTTTCATAAGCAAATCCGTTAAATCCTAAGCATACACAATTTATTTTCTTTAAATGAGAACCAACCATGCCTATAGAATTTCCCAAAGGCCATTTTTTTATAAACTACAAAAATGGTGGGAAAATCATGATCACTTGCATACAAATTCTTGATATGCTCAAAACCTAATAATTTATATTGTAAAGTAAAGATAAAAAGATACTATCAAGATAATGCATTGGCAACTACAATATCTTTACCTTGCTTGCATTATAGCACATATAAGAATGTTTCAATAAATTCCATCCACCTTACATAGCTCCTATTCAATTTTTCTTGACTCCTCAAATGCTTTAATAATTCATAGTCAATGTAAATGACAAACTCCCTTAGCCATGGGTAGTGCTGCCATGTTTCTAAAGCCTAAAGCAAAGCATAGAGCCCTTTATCATAGATAGGGTGGTTGATAGCCTTTTCACTTGGCTTTTTACTAAAAATATGCGATTGGTCTCTTCTCCTGCAACAAAACAACTTTAATAACTACACTTAAGACATTACACTCAATTTCAAAAGTTTCAATAAAATTGGGAAGAATAAGCAAAAGGATTAAACTTAACTTATCTTTCAACAAATTAAAAGCTTTCTCTTACTTTTCTTCCCATTGAAATTTTCACATTCCTTTTCACTTATTCATTCAAGGGTGCAGATAGCGTAGTAAAATCCCTCATAATTCCCATATAAAAACTAAAGAATCCATGAAAGCTCCACCCTTCTCTAGCAGTTTTACAAGTAGGCCATTCCCTAATTACTTTAACTTTCCCTTCATGCATTTCAATTTCTTTACTACTCACAACATAGGCTATAAATACAATTTTATCTAAGCAAAAGAGAACATTTTTCCTTTTTGATATTCAATTTCTCTTCTTTAAAAACTTGCAAAACATATCTTAAATGCATAACATATTCATTAACATTTTTATTACATACAAGAATATCATTAAAATAAATTATAACAAACTTCTTAATGAAAGACGCAAAATAAGGTCCATTAATCTCATAAAGTTATTGTTGTATTAACAAACTGAAAGGCACAATAAACCACTCATATAAAACAAAATAAGTTTTGTTTTAAAAGTTATTTTCTATCCATCACCCTCTTTCATTCTAATTTGAGAATACCTTTTGTTTTGAATCAATTTTTGTAAAGCCATAAGATCTATACAACTTATCAAGCATGTCATTAAGCCTAAGAATAGAATGTCAATACTTCATAGTGATTTTGTTGATTGGTGCAATCAACACATATTCTTCATGACCAAACTTTCTTTAGCACCAACACATAGGCTTATGCCTTCTCTTATATAACCTTTAGATCGGAAGTCTTCACTTGTCTTTGTATTTCCTTAGCTTCCTTCAAATTGGTCTTATAAATAGGACAATTTGAAATAGAATCTCCCAATATGAAATTAATTTGATGAACACCTCCTCATATTCTTGTAAAATAGATTTTATTGCTTTTGGAAAAACAAAGCTTTCTTAGTTAACATTTACATAGAGCTCTTTGTAACATTGGGCTAGATGGATGATGAGAACTCCTTACATGACTCACTTTTGTAAACATACTTAATTTTTTCCTCTTTTGTTTTGAACTCTTTAATTTCTCATTTTTCTTCTTTTTTTTTTTCACTCACACTCTCTTTCTTTTTGTCACTTACACTCTTTTTCTTCTTCTATTATTTTTCTTTTTTGCATTCTTATTTGATCATTATAGACTTGCTATAGGATTAAAGGTTTAAGAGTCACCTTTTTCCTATCTTTCTCAAATTGATACTAGTTAAGGATGCCATCATATGTAACCTTTCTATCAAATTGCCAAGGCCTCCTAAGCAAAAAAATGGCAAACATACATAGGAATAACATCACAAAGTATCTAATGTTGGTACGTCCTAATAGAAAAAGATACCAACACATACTCCGTCACCTTTATTTTCCCATTCTAGTTCAACCATTGCAATTGTATGAGGTAAGATTTTACAAATTAAGCAAATTTAATTTCTTTCCTAAGATAGTAGTAGCCACATTAGCACAACTACCATTATCAATAATAATATTACACATCTTACCCTTAATGTTGCACCTAGTGTAGAAAATGTTCTCCATTTGCTCTTTATTTTCTTCTTTGGCTTACACATTTAATGCTATCCCAATCACTAAGGCATCTTCATCAAAAGGGCTTCCATTTTCTTCAATCTTCTATTCTAAAGATATTATGGATTCATTTTTAACTTCACTTGTAGAATCAATATTTCCATCCTTCAAGACCATGATTCTTTTGTTGAGACATTCTACCCACATATTAAGCATCTAAAATATTTGATGTTTGAATATTTTTCAGTAGGCTCTCAAATTTTATTTTAACTCTTTAGGTTTTCACCTTTTTATATGGAAAAAGATTCCATTTTTTGGTTCCTCCCCTTGTCTTTCTTCCTTTCATTTTTTTCTCAAGGCTCCAATGTGGAACTTGAGTAGGAGCCATATCTAGAAGAACTCTTTCTCTTGAGCTATTTTTTCACATTCATAGTTATATGTACTATCTCTTCCATGTTTTCATAGCATTGTAGCCCTACACATTAACATCTTCTTTGTTCAATCTATGGAGAAATATAGAATTAAAAATTTTAGAATGAATCAAATCTCCCCAAGTAACTTCGAACCTAAAACTAGTTAGTTAACAACTAATTGCTCTACTAGTTCATAACCCGTGGGCCTTTTACCTCCACGCTGCATTGCACTATCAGGCTTTCACCCATTGCGAAAAATTTGCCCACTACTGCTGTAACTCCCTTACTTATCAATGCCTTATTCCTTATTTACTAGATGATTATACGTACTCATTCGCCATCTACCTCAAGCTAACACGGAATATCTCAAACAATATAAGCAAGAGTCATGTAATTGTACAAAAGTTCAACTTACAAAATATACATCCATCACTTACAAAATTTCCAACTATACAATCACTTTGGATATACAACTTCAAAACATTATTGTCCCTTATCATGAGAGCCTTTGGAAGCATCACCTGAAATGGTTAGTAACAATACAAAACAGAAAAACATGAGAAACAAAGTTTCCCAGTAGCTAGCCATCACTGTAAAAATATATTGAGTCATTCCAGATCCTTAAGCAAGTAAAACATACATTTCAAAAACAATTAATCATTTCTCATCTCTTTATCATCTCATTCCGTACCATTGTAAGAAACATACACTGTACACAACAATCATCAAGCCCATTCAAGGACTTATCTCAATCAATATTTAGATGGCCATCACAGATAATCATACCTAGGCCTCATATACAGCATCACGCTGTCTTCCCGGGGTTCCCGAGCTAAAGGCCTAACACAGTATCACACTGTCTTCCCAAGGTACTCTAAAGGCCATAGGTACAGCACACAGCAATTTTCATTACCATCCCGGGGAAAACTCGGGCCATAGGCCTTACTCACACAGTATCACACTGTCTTCCCGAGGTATACATCACACAGCTATTTCATACACATTCCATATAATGGCAAAATATACCGAAAATCATATAAATAGAAAACAGAGCTTAAGGATAAAGCTAGCTACCTTTCACAAGCTTCCAATGTGATGTTCCCTTTGCTCTCACCAAAAACTCCTTTACACTTCCTCTTGCCTTTGCAAGTTGGCACTCCTCAGTCTATACAAATACATATCATAGTTTCTTATTAGAACATCATCACTTTCCCTAATCCTCATGTATTCTTTACTTTCTCCACTTAAATAAATGCATACTTAGATGCTCTACACTTTGTTTTCAAGCCTTGTGATGACACATAAGAACATTAGAAAAGGATCCAGGGGTAAAGCCATGCAAAACGTGAAGAATTAAAGCCAAAATGTTCACTCAGCAAAGAACACGGGGGTGAACATGGGCCGTGTTCTACCCCGTGTTCAGAACATGGGGTACAACATGGGCTGTGTTCTACCCCATGTACATTACTGATCAGCCTTCGTAAAAGAACACGGGGTTCAACATGGGCCGTGTTCTACCCCGTGTTCAGAACATGGGGTACAACATGGGCCGTGTTCTACCCCGTGTACATTACTGATCTTCCAAAAACACAATTTACATGGCTAAACCTCCTTCTCCCCTTGGCTTCTCAAAAGGGAAGTTTCATACACACATTCATAACTCAAAATTCATCTTCCATAAGCTTCATAACTCATAAGAATCATCCTAATTTCATCATTTTAACCAAATTCCAAACAAATCATGACAAATCCACACATGCACCATTATGCCTCTAAAACCCAAGTGTGTACATCATGGTTTCTTGCTATTTTTACACCAAACCAAAGCCATAGATCAACATAACAACATCTAAAACACCATTAAACATGTTCAAATCATCCTAAACTCCATGTTCAATCACCCTTGACCACTCCAACATCAAAATCTCAAGAAACTAAAAAGAGCACAATAAAGAACTTTTAGAGGAGAACAATTTTACCTCTTGCTACAACTTGAAAATATTTACTTAGAGCTCCCCAAACTTGATCAAACTTGAGCTTTTCTTTAATCTAAACACACCAATGGATAGAGCTTGATGAGAAGAGCAACTTTCCCTTCTACCCCCAAGCCTAAATCTCACTATTTTTGGGTGAAAAACTCAAAAGAAACTTTCTCTCTCTTCCTTCTCTCTCTTGCACGTTTTTGCAGCTCTCATGGAGTCTTCCACAGCTTTTGAGAAGAAAGGAGAAGGAAGAAGACTTTTCATGAAGCTTCAAGGGCATTCTTGCCATTTTTGACAATTCCAAGGGTAATTTAGTCCTTTTTCCACCAAAAGTAAGGCTATTCTTGCCATTTCTTCAAATAAGGACACTTGTCCATCTTCTTCTAACAAGGACACTTGTCATGTGTCTATTGGCCACACTAAATAAAATCACATATTGCACCCCAAAATCTTAGTTATTTATATTAGATCCCAATTTCTTAGTTATTTCACTTTAACCACACCCGATTCTGCACTTTTGCAATTTATTCCATAGGATCTCTGTCTGTTTAAAATTCCTTACACTGTCAGACTTAGACAACTTCCCATTTTAGGGTTTTCCAACCTCCTCTGATCATCTATACTGTTTAGGAGAATCAATTCTTTTCCCACTATCCTTTTTCCTTCAAAATTTCATTTACCCTTACACTTAATTCCTTTCAACTTAAGATTCACCCACCAAGCTAACTCAAACATGCTCTTCGTTTCTACGACCTTAGAATTAGATATTCAAATAATAGAATTGAAAATTCAGGATATTACAACTACCTCATAGAGTTGCCAAATAAAGGTTAGCTGGTGTTATTACTATAGAATCCATTTGAATAATTACAACTTGACCTAATTTTTGGTTTGGTCTATTTTTAAATATACATACATTTTCACAAATATTAATAACATATAAAATAAATATATTAATAATATATAAAAATAATATTATTAATAATATTAATTGTAACTTCCTAATCTTCCTCCACATTGACTCTAAATATAGTGAGTTCTATCTTTTTATGGTAATCTTCAACATTTTTAAAGCCTTGAGTAAGATTTTGTAATTTTTATCACAAATTTCTATGGTAATTGTTAGGAATAAATCTCTTTCTCATGATAAACTTTAAATCACCCTAATTTCTAATAGGTCTTTTAACTACTTTCCGAATATTTGTTATAAATTGATCCAACCAAGAAATGGCATATTCGAAGAATTCGATGACGACAAGTTTCACCTTTTTCTCTTCCAAGTAATTATAATAATCAAAAATCAATTCCATCTTCTTTTCCTACTCTAATTACATATCTAGATCATTCCTTCCTTAAAATGAAAGGATCTTCATTTTAATGTTGTCAAGATTAGCATCAATTCACTCCCTTCTTTGCTTATCATCTACTTTGCTTTCATCTCTCCTATCACCTTTCCTTTAATCTCTTCTTTCATCTCTCCTTCTATTATCTCTTCTTTTATTTCTCTCAGATTCACTTGTTTCGTCATGTCCATAATCATTACTTTCTCCTCCTTCTTCATATATTTTATCATTTTATCTTCTCTCTCTCATTTCCCTCATTTTACCTTCAACTCTTTTAATCATCACATTTATCCTATCAAGTTATTGTTGTATAGCCCTCAAAATGGACCTAATATCATTATTAACACTACCTCCTAACATTTTTTAAAGATAAACCTATAAGAAAATGTTAGATAGACAAAAGGACCACATAAGAGCACATTTCTTATTTGAGTTAGAGGCACTTACATTAATGTTTATACTCTAATTTAAAGTTTTTACTCACAAATGATTTCACCCTCTTTTGCCCTTTTCCATTCTTATATTTCCCTTTTATGGTTCTTTGGGAACTAATATGATACAATGAATAAGATTCAATAATTGTAATAATCAATTCACTAATCCAAGTCAAAATAATACATTCAAACAATGAAAACACTATAGGAAGTTAAAAAAACCACAACTAAGATTCAAAGGCATAACTAAAATATGGGAAATAAAACTATGGATTAAAGACTAACAATGAAAGCTTTAATTGAATGAAAGAAACAATGAAAAAGTTAATTCAAAAATGAGAAATTCAAATATAAGATAGAGCATAGAAGGAACAAATAACTTCTCTTCAAACAACCTTTTTTTTTCTTTTTTCTTTACACTCTGCTTTTCTTTTCTTTTTTTCTTTTTTTTTCACTTTTGATTTTTCATACTTTATTTTTTTTGTTCTTATTTTTCTTTCCTTTTCTTTTCTTTTGTTTTTCCTGCTTTTAATTCACTTTCTTTTGTTTTCCTTTGATTTTCTTTAATTAGAACCCTAAATAATTGTATAACACCACTTAGTGTTGTTAAAAATAAGATATTGAGATACTATAGTTTACTATCTTAAATGAAACAAAAGATATTCAAATACAGTATACAATTATCATAACTCAGTGTAGCTTTTACCTTACATTATTTGATTATGACAATCAAATATCCTAAGTTAAAAGGTAGATATTTGACTACTATATTCGATTATTGGAAGTCTGGCCAGCCTTTATCTTTGAATAGTTAATATGACTATAATCCAACCTTTTTACATTTTTAAAAAAGACAATTAACTATGCTATTCAACTGTCACTAGACTAGTTGCACTTTGCCTTGATATATTCAACTATGGTAGTCAAATATTGCACTAATTTTTGCACTATATTTGATTATAACTAGCTAAACATCATTATTTTGAACTTTGATCAAACACTTTCAATCTAACTTTCAACTCAAGTAAAGTTCAATGAAATTTAATAGAATTAAACGTGAATTTGCATAAAATGCAAGATCTAACAACAAACTCAAGGATTGAACACAAGAACTTGGAATTAGCCAAATCAAATTAGCAAAATAGAATCAAACTTGGACAACATAAGAAATTTTGCAAAAACCACAATAGATACATGAGAATTGATAAATAATAATGAAACAGACTTGAAATTAAACACAAAAATAACAAGAAACAACAAGAACAACACAAAAATAATAGAATAAGAACATAATCTTTGCAAAATAGCAATAAGAAATCATATTAGAAAAATAGAAATAAAGAAAATCAAATAAAATAGCAAAAATAAAGAAAACAACTTGAAAATTGGGGAACCTTTGCTTAGAATACTAAATGATGTGAATTCTATTGTTTAATCATACCAAAATTTAGAAACTAAACCAAAAAAGAAGGATATTCACACAACTTCAGATTAAAAAAGAAAGGAAGCAATTAATGATAAAGAATCATGCCACCAATGATGTAAATCCTGTAAGTTTACACATTATAAAGATTGAATCACCCTTGATAAGTTGGAAGTTCTTGAAAGAACAAAGAAAGGAAGCTCATAAAGAGTTTCTAATTTCAAATTCATCAAAGGTTCAACATTAAGGAACGACCCTCCTTAAATACGTTAAAAAGTCAAAAGTCAACTAAAACTAAATAGGTTTTAATAGACTTAATTAAGTCTAATCTGGGGAGCTAATTAGACCATTAATTCAAAATAAAGTGACCAAATCAATGGGCCAAAATTACATTAATAAATGAAAGGCCTAAAATGACTTAAAATTAAAATAAAAACACAAATTAAGTTGCTAATATTCAAATATACTATTCAAATACTATGGAAAGTCCTTCAGTATTTGAATATAAGAAGTCAAAGATAAACCCTAAGCTTGATAATTGAATATGATATTCAACTATGAGTAAACAAAGGTGAACTTTATCCTTGATAGTCGAATATGATATTCAATTATAAGCAGGCAGAAACAAACTCTAAGCTTGATAGTTAACTATCATATTCGACTACTCATGTGTAGTCTATCATGGCCGAAATGCACATGACCTAAGCTCCTCTAAACACTTCCAATCTTCCTTCTTCAAGCATCTAAGCTCTTTCCATCAATCATTGAAATGCTTCTTTAATCCTTTTGACTTTAGCTCTTTTCATTAGGCTATATGGGATGTGTTGTGACTCCTTTTCACTCTTGGAAATTACATCACATTTAAATGTGCAAGAATTAAGATAATTTCAAATCTAAAGCATTAAAAGACATTAAATCCATTTCCATAAATACTTTTTCAATTTCAAATGAATTTATTATGCAATCTTAGGAAAGTTTTTTCTTTTACAATAAAATGTATTAAAACACATTAGGAATGGATTTAAATGAAAATTGCATTGAAAAAATGCATTTAAATGATCTATTTGGTGTCGAGTTAGGTTAACATAATTAGCAACCTAACTAAAGGTTATGGATGATGAATATGGGCATTTACCTAATCTTATTTGTGCTGTGGAGAATGTAATCAACCGTCTATCATGCTACCTTCAAATGGCAACAAAAATCATACTATTAAGCCTTGGTCTTCAAACTTGAAATTATGAGCAATTTTTCAAATTTTTTTTTGCAATTAAAAATAATTTTATTATTTCTTTACCATTTTATTTAAGTGCCCATAATAATTTGTTTAGGCATGAAATTTTTACCATATGAATCCTATGGTTTGGGCTTCCACATATATATTTTTGCATAATATTTGTTACTATTTGGCTTATGAATTAATTTTGCATGCATACATGCATAAATAAATATATTTAATGTCACTACCCATTTAAGATGTGACTAATGTGGAACCCATGTCCTAATTTTCACCAATTAAACTTAATCCTATATTTGGTGACATCATTTAGCTACTATTAAACATACACATTTTGCAAACATTATCAAAGTATACATATATCATTATATTTACAACACCCTATAAGCCTTCAAATAGTTCCATATATATGTTATCTACAACTATGGTTGCCTTAGAAAAATAGCAAGGAGATTTATCACTCTTGATTTATAGTTGAAGGAGGAAGAGCTTTAACAGGCATATTTGAAAAAGAACAAACATTTAAAAGTGTGACTTTAAGACTTAATAAGTAAATAATTTACTTAATAAAGTAAATATAAATAATAAATTATTAAGGGTATCATAATACCCTCTTCCATCTATATCAACTCATATTCCAAATGATTGCCACAAGGTTAATAATAATATTTGAAAGAGAGCAAAAATCAATAGTAATAACAAAGAAAACAAGTATTCCTCCTCGTATTTCTTAGTTAACCTTATTCTTTCACAAACCTTATCTTGTCCTTTTGGAAACTTGTCTTATCCCCTCACAAACCTTTACCCAAATTTGCTACTATTTATATCATAACACATTTCATTACCTCTCTTACACATTCAAACCAAAAATGAATTCCATGACAATAAACAACATAATTCTTAAGATTAGTAAAGAACCTTTTGAACATGGCCCTATTAGGTTCATTCATAGGAGTTGTAAGGAAGAAGGAAGAGTACTCTTTGAGCTTTAAGTTTACTCACATCATATATAATATGTCACAATGCATTTAGAATTCACTTCAAGCCATAATAATAATACATATGTATTGAGGAAAGTAAAATTCTGATTAACATGTTTACAAATTAATTTCAATATTAAACATGTATTAAATAAACAAGTATGTTTAGTCCTTAAGTACTTGTGGCCTATATGCTGATAAATATTGATGGATTATTAAAAATAGTGATCCTCCATTAACTGCTAATTGGAAAGTGGAAAAAAATACCTTAAGGGCTATTAGTTGACCACTAGGTCTAGTGGTCCCTCAATAGCTTATTGAAGGTGCAAAAAATTGAAATTTATGGATTATTGGTTGATACTAGGACTAGTGGTCAATCACTAGCTTAGGTTTTCCAAAAAAATTCAAAAAACACAATTTTTCTACTAAACCAAGTTTCCAAAGCATCTAGCTCCTAACTAAATTCCATAAAATCATGAATGCAAGCTTTTAATATCTCAATGAGGCCATTTTCATCATTTATTTCAACAAGCATAACCAAAATCCCTAGTTTCTAACATTACCAACATTATAACATGAAATTTTTTATGATTCAAGTAAAGTTTTGAATGAATTGTTTAGTTACTAGTAGATGAAGGAGAGGAAAGGAAGCTAGACAAAGGTTTGGTCAGTCCTAATCAATGCCAATTAACATAGAATTAGAAACAATCCCTTATGAGCCTATAAATCCCTTATATTCTTTCGTGATAAAACTTAAGATGATTTTAACTAAAAACCTTAAGCCAACAACAAATTACCTTGTTCGAGGATGAATGGATAATGTTTCCTTGAATTATTCTTAACTAAATCTTGCTAAGGCTTGAAGAATTGAAGTTGCAAGAGGAGGAAGAGGAGGGAGGGTTGAGTAAGTGTTTAGTTAAAATAAAGAGAAAAGTATGGTTGTGTCACAACCCTAACCTAATCGTAATCAGTGTGAAATCCTTTTATTAGTTTCCATCAGCCTATTTATAAATAACTAACTCAATGTTGGTTTATCAAATGTGATGCATTTATAAAAGAGAATAGTATTTCAAAAAAAAGCATTCATCAAGGTTTCTACAAAAGATGTAGAAGTTAGGAATACTTATAATTCTTTCAAAATGAGAATAAACAAGCCTAACTAACTTAAAAAAGAATTAGTTCAAGATTCCATCTATCCGATTCCATGACAAACAAGAGGCGCAAAATATTTTTATGTATATAAATTTGTGCTACCAAAATACCATTAATAACCTCCCATGAACTTTAACTTTGAGGAGGTAATGGTGGGTTCAACCTGAGAATTTGTAAAATAAAATATGGAAGAATGAGTCTAGAGCTTAATTAGTTAATAATCTATAAGAATTATAACATTTTATATTAACTTACCTATCGAACTATTCTCCTTTAACAAATTATAATCAAGCATATTCATAAACAAGTGCCATTAACACTGAGATTAACACATAGTTATTTCATTTTCAACGTATCATATAATAATACTTATGACTAAATACACTTAACATCATATTTCATTTAAATTGATAAACAACAAATAAAATACACTCATCCTCTTTTTGTCTCTTAGTCCAACCTTATATTCTATTCGCCTATTTCCATCCTTATTCCTCCTAAACCAACCTTATGCCCTACCCACCTCACTACTAGGAATTTTCCATTTAGTATTCACAAAATCACCCCTATCATATTTCTCACTTTTAATGCTGCTCATGGCATGATTCACAATACAATTTTAAACATTAAAACTCAAGTTCTATTCAATACAATCACAATTCAATTTTAATGTGCATCACCACACTTATTAACATTATTATGTCCTCTTGTATAGTTACAAGCATCCACATAAGTCATAATACTCAATTCATAAAACATATATCAATATATATCTCTTTCTATAAGCAATGCAATAAGTTCATTACCCTACCTATTATATCACACAACTTTTATCTTCTCACATCATGTTATCTTTCATTATCATGAACCACTCTATCTTTAGTGTTTAATGCCTAAATACTCATGTTGGGCAATTAAAAGTCATGAAAACATAAAACAAATGGGGTATATGTTACTATATGGTCATTTTAACTATAACCTTTGGATGATCTTATATGAATAACTCAAAAATTATAAATATAATATCCTCAAAACTCATTTAATATGAAAATAAAGTCAATTAACTTTTCATATACTAGTTATTTGCTCAAATTGGCTAAGTTTTGAAACGGTTACGCCTTTTTAAAATAGTCCATTTTTTAAAATCCTAAGTTCTTGACCTCTATCCATCATTTTGATTATATTTCAAAATATCTACAATATTCTAATGTGAAACAATTTCATTTAAAAATAAACTTAATTACTTTTAAAACAACAGATAGTTTGTTTAAAACAAATATAAAAGAGAGGAGTTATACCCTTTTAAATTTGGTATAAAATATTTTAATCGATGAATCGATTCACAAATCAATTTACCTACCTAATTTTTACCTTTGAACCTTTAGAATCAATTAGTTACTCAATTCGGAGACCCGGTTTCACCTCTAAACTTATTCGTATGTTGTTGAATAGAATAAGTGTAATGTCCTAAATTTTTTATTCTATCATTTGAATCTCTAAATTCTAAGGCTGTAGAAACGAAGAGAACGTTTGAATTAGCTTGGTGGGTGAATCTTAAGTTGAAAGGAATTAAGTGTAAGTGTAATTGAAATTTTGAAGGAAAAAGGATAGTAGGAAAAGAATTAATTTTCCTAAACAGTATAGATGATTAGAGGAGATTAGAAAACCCTAAAAAGGGGAGTTGTCTAAGTCTGACAGCGTAAGGAATTTTAAACAGATAGAAACCCTATGGACTAAATTGCAAAAGTGCAAAATCGGGTGTGGTTAAAGTGTAAATAACTAAGAATTTGGGACCTAATATGAATAACCAAGAATTTAGGGTGTAATATGTGATTTTATTTAGTGTGACCAATAGACACATGACAAGTGTCATTATTAGAAAAAAAATGACAAGAATAGCCTTACTAATTGGTGAAAAAGGACTAAAATACCCTTGGAAATTTTAAAAATGACTAAAATACCCTTGAAGCTTCATGAAAACTCTTTCTTCTTCTCCATTCCACCTTGTAGCCGTAGATACCTCCATGAAAATAAGCTTGGACATGCAAGAGAGAGAAGGAAGAGTGAGAAATTTTCTTTTAGCTTTTTCACCCAAAAATAGTGAGAATTAGGCTTAGGTGTAGAAGGGAAAGTTGCTCCTCTCATCAAGCTCTATCTATTGGTGTGTTTAGATTGAAGAAAGCTCAAGTTTGATCAAGTTTGGTGAGCTCTAAGTGAGGATTTTCAAGTTGCAGCAAGAGGTAAAAATGTTCTCCTCTAAGAGCTCTTTAATGTATTCTTTTTAGTTTCTTGAAATTTTGATGTTGGTGTGGTCAAAGGTGGTTAACCGTGGAGTTTTGGACGAGTTGAACATGTCTAATGGTGTTTTGGATGTTGTTATGTTGATATATGGCTTTGGTTTGGTGTAAAAACAACAAGAAACCATGATGTACACACTAGGATTTTAGAGGCATAATGGTACATGTGTGGATTTGGCATGATTTGTTTGGAATTTGGCTAAATTGATGAAATTAGAATAATTCTTATGAATTATGAAGCCTATGGAAGATGAAATTTTGAATTATGAAAGTGTGTGTGAGAAATTTCCCTTTTGAGAAGCCAAAACCGTGAATATGGAAAAGAAGGAGAGAAGGAGATTTAGCCATTTAATGTGTTTTTGGAAGATCAGTAATGTACACGGGGTAGAACACGGCCCATGTTGTACCCCGTGTTCTTTGTCGAAAGCTGATCAGTAAGATACACGAGGTATGACACGGCCTGTGTTTACCCTCGTGTTCTTCTCTGAGCAGTCCAGTGAAGCCTCAAAGCAATCCAATAATAAACACGGCCCTAAACACGGGGTATGGGAACCCCGTGTTCTTTGTCAAGTGAACAATTTGGTTTCTATTCTTCAGGATTTGCATGGTTTTGCCTCCGGATCCTTTTCTAATGCATATATGTGTCATTTCAAAGCCTGCAAAGCTTGAAAATAAATATAGAGCATCTAAGTATCCTTTTCAATCAATTTGTACAAAATACTAAGTAAATGAATGATGAAACACATAGAACTTAAGTGCATTTATACATTTATCAATGTGGAGGAAGTGAAGAATACATGAGGTTTAAGGAAAACGATGATGTTCTAATAAGAACTATGATGTGTATTTATGTAGACTAAGGAGTAACAAGTTGGAAAGGCAAAAGAAATTGTAAAGAAGTTTTTAAGTGAGGGCAAAGGAAACATCACTATTGAAAGCTTATAAAAGGTAGCTAGCTTTATCCTTAAGCTCTGTTTTCCATTTACATGATTTTCTGTATATTATGCCATTGTATGGAATGTGTAGGAAATAGCTGTGTGTGCATCCCGGCAAGACAGTAAAATGTTGTGTGTGAGGCCTATGGCCCGAGTTCCCCGGGATGATAATGAAATTGTTGTGTGCGGTACCTATGGCCCGAATACCTCGGGAAGATAGTGAAATGCTGTATGTGAGGCCTGCGGCCCGAATACCCCGGGAAGACAGTGAAATTTCTGTATATGAGGCCTAGGTACGATTATCTGTGATGGCCATCTAGATATCTATATGAGTCCTTGAATGGGCTTGATGATTGCTATGTGTGATGCACATTTCTTACAATGGTACGAAAGGAAATGATAAATGATTAATTGATTTTGAAATGTATGTTTTATTTGCTTAAGGATCTGGAATGACTTGATATATTTTTTTTATAGTAATGGCTAGCTACTGGGAAACTCTGTTTCTTATGTTTCTGTATTGTTACTAACCATTCCAGGTGATGCTTCTAAAGGCCCTCTTGACAAAGGAGAATAAAGTTTTGAAGTTGTATTAAAAATGATTATATAGTTGGTGATATTGTAAGTGATGGATGTGTGTTTTGTAAGTTGAACTTTTGGCATAATTACATGACCCTTGCCTATATTGTATGAAATACAGAAATTTAAGGTATTGTGAGCTAGCTTAGAGTAGAAGGCAAATTAGTATGCATTAATTATCTATTTAATGAGGATTAAGGTGTTAATGAGTGAGGGAGTTTACAATAGGGAATGTCGATCTTTGATAATTTTATCATCATCTAATTGTTTTCAAATGCATCTACTCATATATCTTTTCAATGGAAAATTGAAAAACAAAATATGATTTGTGGATTGATCGAATATTTCTTCTTTTTAATATCGACCAAATATTTTAGGGTAATTTTTACATAGTGATAGTTGTGGGGAAAATGTAGCCATGGACCTCCAGAATCGATTGATTGGTTACTCAATTCTAAAGTTCAGTTTCACCTCTGGACCTTGGAATCGATTCACTAACTAATTCACACATAAAATTCTCAATTTTCTATGAAAAAATTTACTATTCATCCGACTTTAAATACTTCCTAAACATATATTTTCCACACCAAACCTTAATATAATCATCAATATACTTATCTAATATATCATATTACCTTTCTCTATCATTTATTACTTTCACCATATAAAAAAAATTAGATTCAAGCAAAATTATATAACAACCTATATTTCATATAATCTTAAAATTCAGAGATTTAGTTAAATTATCTACTCACTTTACATGAAAGAGGATGCTAGAATGCTAGTTTAATAATCCATCAACCCTTATCAGATCAAAATGCATGGATTCTAAAGTTAGGGCTTAGAATACCTAACAAAATCAAATAAACCTCAAATCCTTCATCAACCAAGAAGAAGTAGGACATATTCTTATTGAAAGCAATGCTCTTACCTTGATTGAACAAGGAAATCAACAAGATTTGAAATCTCTCTTGCTTGATTGATGAAGTAATGAAGGAGTTGTGTGCAGAGAGTAGGAGAAATGGAGAAATAAGAGGGAAATTAGGGTTTGGTTGATATGAGAGAAAAAACATGGCCATAAGGGCATTTTTGAAAAATTATTCCTAATTCTCTTTCATACCCACTTATATTAGTGTATAACTTTATACTTTAGGATTCTAATAAAATTTCTCCTTCAAAATTTCACTTAAATCATATTCCTATATTCTTACTTTTATTAATTCCATTTTATTCCATATTTCACATATAAAATTCTTAATTCACTTAAATTTACCAATTGCTTTAACCATTTTTTCTCATATCCTAATTTCTAATTTATTAATAATTAAAGAAGGGTAACAAGTTGAGAAGGTTTAGAAGTAAAAAGGGAACTTTGGTAATTAAGCCATTCCCAAGGGTAAAGTTGAAAGATTAATTCCTAAATCTCTTATATACACACCTATTCAAATTTAATTTCACCATAACACATATATAACTTATCTCCTCCTACTTATATCATAAAACTATATTTTTCTTAAATAAAAACGCATCCTAAATACATCCATAACAATTAATTGAATGTTCACTTCACATACAAATATAAATAAAATAAAGTTAATTCCTAATTTCTTAAAAAGTGTAATAGTTCTTCTCTTTTTTTAAAGAATTCATCCCTAATTTCTAATGAAACTAGTTATATTACGTATGAATCTATTTATCTTAAAGTTACCAAAAAGGTAGCAGAGATTTTGACACATTTTTATTTCATATTCCTAAATTATTTCTTCCATACCATGTCATTCCCTTCAAACCTTTATTGAAGGTTGGACATCAATTTCCAATTTAATGATCTAGGATCTCTATTGGTTGTTTTTCATAGGATAGCTTTAGATCCAATTGAAATGGTTCATACTGGATCACAAGGGACACATCTAGAATATGTTTCTGGAACATAGATACATAAACTACTAGATGAATGGCATGCAAGTTACTTAGTAATTCTAATTGAGATGCCACTATTCTAACTCTCTTAAAAATAAGAAAATAGTCGATAAAGTGAGGTGCTAATTTTCTCTTTTTAACAAAATGCATTATTCCCATTGTTAATGAAACTTTTCAAAAGACCATATCTCCTTCCTAGAACTTTAATTCTTTTTTTTTGTCTTATTTGCATATGACTTATAATGATCCTAAGTTATTTTTAGTTGATCCTTAAATAATTCATACTTTCTCTAACACATCTATAGATCAAGCCCCAAGAGTTTTACTTCTTCTAGTTCAAACCATCACATAAAGGATGTACATCTTCAACCATATAAAGCTTTATAGGGCTCCATTTTAATATTAGACTAATAGCTATTGTTATAGGTGAATTAGATTAGTGATAGATATCTCCCCCAACCACTTTTCTACTCTAAGGTGTAAGCTTGTAGTATATCTTCTAGAATCTATGTGATATACTCAAATTAGCTATTTGTTTAGTGATGGAAAGTTGTATTGAACCACAATTGTGTCCCTAAGCTTGTTGAAAAGACTATCAGAAGTAAGTTGTAACTTGAATGCTTTGATAAAAAATAATGGAAAGTGAAACCTTGTGTATTGAAACTATTTCATCTAAAAGATTTATGCATATTATATGTTGGATTTATGTGAACATATGTGTGCATATAAATCCAATAAACACACAAGAATGACTAAATAGGTTTGACACATTAGTAAAATAAGTAGAGACAAGTTTAATAAAGCTAACTCATAAGAGTTCACGACTAGCTCGGAGTAGTTGAGGTTAGCTCATAAGAATTCATAACTAATTCATTGCAACTCAAACCAGCTGGACTCACTGGATAAGTGACACTTAACTAAGATGGAGTGACACTAGTAGAGGCAGTTGGTGGATTAGATGATATGGAAGAAATGTGTAATACATAATCACCATGTGGATCAATAAAAAGATGACAAGTGTCACCATTAGATTGTCAACAAGTGTCACAATCTACATATTGCCAACTTGAAGGGTTATTGGCTGCCAAGAATCATTTCCCTTTATTGAACTCACATGACACTTCATTTTAAATGAAGCAATATATGCCTTTTCTTCCAATAATTATGACTATTTGTGAAGAGACATTCTGCAGCCTATAAATAGACTATGTGTATGGAAATTTGTGTAGTGCAATATATAGAGAATTTATAAGAAAAACACTTCTCCCATTAATACTCTCTTTCCATTAAGTTTGATTTTGATCTGCATAAGATTCTGTAAAAAAAAGTGGTAAACAAGTTCTTATTTTCACTCCAATAGAAGTTGATTGCAAGCTTCGCCTTTAGTGATTCAGTGTGTTCTCTCTTCCATCACATTCAATTGTTGTGTATTTAATTCTATGGATGACAAGTAAGTATCCATGATCCTATGACTGTTTATGGAATTACCTAAGAATTCCCTTTAGTGGTATCAAAGCTTTAGTTGTGTGATATGTTGGTTCTTATGCTGAATACATGGATTTATAATGATTAATACATTTTTATGTGTTTTGGAGTGATGAAAAACATAAGAAAACCTTTTTTTCTCAATTCTGAACATATATTGTTGCAATGGGCAAGCAATAAATACAGACTTGCACTTTTATTCGTTTTTGAATTTTTTGTCTAGTTAATACATATGATTATGATAAAAAAAATGATTATCTAAGTATGTTCGATAATGTTTGAACAATTCATTGATGTTTTTAGAATGTTTTGACATGTTTAAGTTCAATTTAAAATAGTGATTTGTTTATATGTAATGTAAAATGAAAATAAGTAATAGAACATGTTGTACTCAATAATTCTATATAGGTTTTATGAAAATAAGAATGATTCTTGATAATTAGTTTGAATATGTTTTAGAATAAGCCACATGAATGATTATTGATAATTAATTGGAATATGTTTCAGAATAAGCCATATGCATGTTTTTGTGATTAACATGTTTATAAGAATGCGTTTTTCTGTGATTCTTTAAATTCATTCAAATGTGTTGGATGATGTCATTTCATGTGTTAATTTGATGAGTTCATATGGAAACATGTTAAAACTTTGTAACATAAGTTTTTTATTAGGCATTTAGAATGAGGAAAATTGAATAATATAGATGTATTCATATGAAAATGGACTTAATTTTATGGTCTTACTTTACTTTTAGTACATTTAGCATGAATAGATCATATTATTCTATTTTAGATCATAAAATGTCTAGTTGTGATGAATATGCTGAATATGGTACTCAATTGCATATGTAGATGGCCAGTGCTACAAAAAGTATTATTGCTGAGTTAAAGAAAAACCTAAAGTTGAATGACAAAAATTATAATATATGACAGCAAAAGGTCCAATTCATTCTCATGGAACAAAATGTCTTAGATGTCCTAATCAAAGTGATTGAAGAACCTCCCATTAATGCTCCTCGGATAGAGTATGATGCTTTCAAAAAGAAAGATACCATGGCACGCATCACTTTGCTTAGTGCAATGGTTGATGATCTTATAGCGGAATTCTTTGTGCTTGAAAGTGCCAAAGCCATATGAGACAAGGCTAAAGAAAAGTATGGATCTATTTCATTAGAAAAATAAAGAGCATTAATTCTAAGGTTTGAGAATTACATGAAGAAGCCAAAAAATAACATAAGCACTCATTTAAGGGAAATGTCTCAAATGATTGAATGTTTGAAGGCATTTAGGCATACTCTCACAAATAAGCAGTAAGTACAAGCAGCGATCCACTCTCTTCCTGATGAGGAGTGGCAATCAATGAAAGTTAATTTGTGCCACAATGTTGAAATCAAAACCTTTGATGATATTTCATAACATTTACTTTCAAAAGTAGAAGTTATGGACATAAAAAATTCTTCTAAGGCATATGTTGCCGAAACTTTTTTTTCCATTAGGAAGAAGAAGAGGAATAAGAAGAAGTTCAAAAGGAATAGTTTCAACAAGGAAGAAGGATCTTCTAGTGTAAAGTTCAAGAAAAATGGAAAATGCAAAACTAAAAACAAAGACAAAGTTAAATGCTTTCGTTGTGGTAAAAAGGGACATTTTGTCAAAGAATGCAAAGAACCCAAGGTACAAAATCCTTCTACTTCTTTTGTGCATATTTTATCATGTACTTTTATAACAGAATCTAACTCTTTGTGGGCTATGGATTCAGGTGCCATAGATCATATCATTAGGGATCGTGATCTATTTGTACAATTTCACAAGATTTCTCAAGGGACAAAGTTTGTTTATATGGGAAATAATACAAAATTGGAAGTGGAAGGGATAGGGACTTGCAAATTTCCTATAAACAATTCAAAGAATTTAGTTCTTATAGATTGTTTATATGTACCTATGATTAGTAGAAACTTGATTTCTATAACATGTTTATTGCATTTTGGATTTCGTTTGGATTTTATGGTGATGTACTTAATATTCATTTTGGTAATGATATCCTATGTACTTGTTCTTTACATGATAGCTTATTTGTATTAAATACAATTTCTAATAATTATAATCCAAGTAGTTGTCTTATAATTGAATCTGAAGAAGAAAAGATTTGGCATGCAAGGTTAGGGCATATAAGATAAGATAGGATGAACAAGTTAGCCAAAAGTGATTTACTTGGTTCCATATCAAAAGTGACCCTCCCAACTTATGAATTTTGTCTTATGGGTAATACAACAAGAAAGCCTTTTGGAAAAGCGTCACACAGTAAGAAACCATTGCAATTAATTCATTCTGACATTTGTGGTCCCATAAATGTGATATGCAGACAAGGATTTAGATATGTTCTTACATTCACATATGACCATATGAGATACACCCATGTTTATCTTCTTAAGTATAAAAGTGAAGCATTCAGGTGCTTTGCGGCTTATTGTACTTTAGTGGAGAATCAATTAGACAAAAAGGTCAAGTCATTAAGGACTGATCGGGGTGGTGAATATATGTCTAAAGAATTCAAGGATTTATGTGTTAAGAAGGGGATAATTTGACAATTGTCTATTCCTAACACACCTTAACAAAATGGAGTGGCAAAAAGAAAAAAATAGAATCCTCATGGATATGGTGAGAACCATGATGGCAGAGGCTAACATGGAAATTTCCTATTGGGGAGATGCATTAGTAACTACTATTTATGTACTTAATAAAGTGCCATCCAAATCAGTTAAAACTACTCCTTATGAGTTATGGTTCAATAAAAGGCCAGAGTTAAGTCATTTAATGCCATGGGGCTGTGTTGCTTACATCCATACACCAAATCACAAATTTGGCAAGTTAGGGCCAAAAGGGAGGAAATGAATCTTCTTTTGATATTCTGAACACTCAAAAGGATATGTGTTTAGTGATTTGGAAAGTAAGGGTAGTTTGGATGAATTCAAATCAAGGGATGCAACATTCTTGGAGAATGAATTTCCTAAGAAAGGAAATATTGTGAATAAAAGTTCTTTAGAAGAACTTAATAAATTTGAACAATTTAGCATAACTGATGTGTTAGTACCTTCTCTTCTAAGTGGGACGAATGTTGGGATAGATGGAAACTTAAAAGGTTCAAATGGCTCGTGATCACTAAGATCATCATATGGTTGATGCTAATGATAATCAAAATGGCAATGGTGATCAAGAAGAAGTTTTAATGAATGAAGAAGAGTTACCTCATCAAGAGCCCATTGAACATACAAATATACATTATAAGTCCTCTAATGTAATATCCCTATGAGACTTCTCCTAAGAACTACTCCTAAAATATCAAAGTAAATTAACACTTCTTAATTAAACGTGCTCAGCTCAGGGAAATTTTAGTGATAGGTAACCTTCTGGAAATTTTTTCAAACCCTTTGAAATATTGATAGAGATAAAATTTGAGTTAAAATATTATTAAAAATGTACCTAAAATATTAGAGGAATTTCGATGGAGCCCAACTCGATTTTAAGGGTTCAAGTGAGCTAAAATTCGGTAAAATAAGCTTGGAATTGATATAATTCGATTTAGGTCATTTAAATTCCTTTTGGAATGATTTGGCATGTTTTCTAATAAGCCCAAATTGAATCCAAGGACTAAATTGAAAATTGATCAAAGAATTTTGGATAAAAGTGAAATTTTGAAAAGATTTGGGGTCAAATTATAATTTTTTAAAAAACTTGAATTTTGGCCCATTCTTTTTATATTAATTTTGGACAATTTTGGGCTGGGGAGAGCCCAGAAATTTCGTCCTTATCTGCTGCAAAATAGCAAGAAAAGTAAAAAAAAAAATTTTCATGAATTTTGGGCTAAATTGCAAAAAAGGCTCATTTTCTAAAAAGTTGTCGAAAACCCTAAAAACCTTGAGAAAACTCCATTCAGCTCTTCTTCTCCCTCATTTGCACTAAATTTTACCTTCCATAAGAGATTTCTTCAAGCTTTTAACACAATTAAATACACAAATAAGACCAATCAACCACAAAATTTCAAGTTCTTGCTACTTGCTTGCTTGAATTGCTAGGAGAAATCATCCAAAACTTGGAGATATCATCTTTTTTCTCTTCAAATCAGAAACTTTCTCTTTTAGGAGGGAATTTGAAGCTTTGAAATATACAAGTTTAGAGGTGAGTAGCAACTCACTTGATTTCCCATTGAATTTTGATTACAAATTTGTCAATATTATTTTCTAGAATTTTGATTTCATGAAGCTAGGTGTGTGGCCATGCAATGAAGGCATGGTGCTGAAAACTTATGTTCTTGAATTATTTTTGAAGATATTAGAACAATATTAGCATGAATGAATGATTAGATTACCATTTGTTAAGCCTTGAGTGAATAGGGAATACAAAGAACTTAAAAAATTGTTTTGCTGATTTTTGCTCCTGGAATTCTTGAAAACCCAAAAATAAGCCACGAATTTTAGAGACATACTAGAGCCTATTAAAAATTCAAATCCACCCATTTTCTAGTCTCTTATGATGTTAGGATACATATAAAATTTATTGGGAATTTTTAGAAATTTTTAGAAACTTGAACAAGGGACATTTCTACACAAAGGTCTAGCTCACCCAGAAACAGGGCGTGAATAATTTCACTTCTATTTTTGCATTATTTGGGGTACTATATGATTAGTAAAAATTCCATAAAATTACTGAATACCCTTCCATGTGTTGGTTAAAACATATCAAATTTTTTGACAATTGAAGCTCATTTTCCTAGTGAATAAATTCATACAAATTCGGAACTCCGGTGCTGCCAAAGATTGAAATTGTTTTGGAAGGGCATGATTCACGAATTTTTTGGGCAGATTCTATTGATTAATTGTGAAACATAATGAACCATATTTGTCAATTAACATGTTGAGAACATCATATAATTGTTTGAGAAATTTTGGAAGTGTTTTAGAGGTCATAAAAGGCCTCTTATTGTAACATATCCTTTACTACCTTGTTTTGGAATCTGAACATGAATAGTATTGTTGAATGGATATTTATGAAATATACTAAATATTTGGTGCTTAGAAATATATTGTGATGATATTAGAATATGATTGGAACAATGTATTGAATTATTGTAATTATTTGAATGTTCCTTGATAGATTAGATTGAGTTGTAGAATGTTAAAAGTATTGAAATTGTGATACATTATAAGAATACGCTATAATTTCCACTCTTTAATGTTAATTGTGCAATCTGTACTTGTTACATGAATCAAGAAAAATAAATTAAGATGCTAATGGCTAGTTGGTATTGACCATACCCTTACTCTGTTGAATTGACATGATTTTGCCTTAATTGACACGAAAAGCCTACAAAGGCTCATTTGTATTACTTGATATGTGTAGGGGAGATTGGCCAAATGGCTTGCAGCATCCTTCTCAATGAAGGAGAGGGGTGGCAAGAAGTGGAGGGAAAAGGTTGGAGGCGAGCGAAATAAGGATGGCCTGAAGAAATAAGAAAAAAATATGTATACTATACTAGTCATTTCTATTAATGTAAGGTTAATACATAATGCATGAGACAAACAATAGTCATTAGATGTGAACAAAGCTAAGTATATAGAAATTTATCCAATCTTTCTAATTTTGTATCAAAGAAAACTGATTGTGAAAAATCATAGGAATAAAGATTGAGTCTACTCACTGGTATTTTATATACTCACTCGTATTTGGTGTTGTCTTATTTTACAGATAAAGAATAAGAAGTTCCAGTGGAGGACTGATATGTTACATGAAACTTTCTAATCTCCATGGGACATAGTGTAACAAAAGATTAATATATTTTAGTTGTCCTCTGTACAGTTGAAGTCTATGTACATGATAAACAGTTTTATTATGCTACTGTATATTAATATCATATATTAATTTTTTCATTGCACGTGCAATGTAATTCACTTTATTTATATTATTTAATGCTATCATGTATTTCCCTTTTTATTATAAAATAGTCAGATATCGTTTCCTATAGGCTTGTAAAGATGTCTAATTGATCGGATACTAGCTAGATGTCTTTATGCCGATCACGATACTTGAAATTGGGTTGTGATATCTAATCTTCTTAATTCACATTGTTTGTCATAACAATTTAAACCATCAAGCAAGTGGTGGATATTGGACAAATCTGAAGCTTATATAAGCACACTTGAGGTTGATGAACCAAAAAGTGTAAAGGAGGCTCTTAATGGTTCAAATTCTAAAAAAATGGATGGTTGCAGTGCAAAAAGAATTAGACTCAATGTATGCCAATGGGGTTTAGGTTTTAATGGATCTACCTTAAAATCAAAAGGCTATTGAGAACAAATGGGTTCTCAAAATATAAAGAAAAGCGGATGGTACCATTGAAAGGTATAAGGTACGTTTAGTTGCTAAAGGATATACTCAAGAAGAGGGTATTGATTTTCAGGACACCTTCTCACCTATTATGAAGTTCAATTCCATCAAGCTAATACTAGCCATTGTAGCAAAATTTGACTTGGAATTATATCATATGGATGTAACAACAACCTTCCTCGATGGTGATTTGAGTGAAGAAATCTACATAAAACAACCAAAAAGTTTTGTTATAGAAGGACAACAACACAAAGTATATGGATTAAAGAAGTCAATATATGGTCTTAAACAAGCTTCACAACAATGGTACTTGAAGTTTCATCATGTATTCTTGAATTGTGGATTCCAGATGTTGCACGAAGATCATTATGTTTATATCATAATTTCCAAGACCAAGTGTAATGTCCTGAATTTTTAATTCTATCATTTGAATCTCTAAATTCTGAGACTGTAGAAATGAAAAGCACGTTTGAATTAGCTTGGTGGGTGAATCTTAAGTTAAAAGGAATTAAGTGTAAGGGTAATCGAAATTTTGAAGGAAAAAGGATAGTAGGAAAAGAATTAATTTTCCTAAACAGTATAGATGATCAGAGAAGGTTAGAAAAACCTAAAAAGGGGAGTTGTCTAAGTCTGACAGTGTAAGGAATTTTAAACAGACAGAAACCCTATGGACTAAATTGCAAAAGTGCAAAATCGGGTGTGGTTAAAGTGTGAATAACCAAGAATTTGGGATCTAATATGAATAACCAAGAATTTACGGTGTAATATGTAATTTTATTTAGTGTGACCAATAGACACATGACAAGTGTCATTATTAGAAAAAAATGGCAAGAATAGCCTTACTAATTGGTGAAAAAAACTAAAATACCCTTGAAAATTTCAAAAATGACCAAAATACCCTTGAAGCTTCATGAAAACTCTTTCTTCTTCTCCATTTCACCTTGAAGCCGTAGACCACCTCCATGAAAGCACCAAAAACGTGCAAGAGAGAGAAGGAAGAGAGAGAAAATTTCTTTTGGCTTTTTCACCCAAAAATAGTGAGAATTAGGCTTAGGTGTAGAAGAGAAAGTTGCTCCTCTCATCAAGCTCTATCTATTGGTGTATTTAGATGGAAGAAACCTCAAGTTTGATCAAGTTTGGTGAGCTCTAGGTGAGGATTTTCAAGTTGCACCAAAAGGTAAAAGTGTTCTCCTCTAAAAGCTCTTTAATGTACTCTTTTTAGTTTCTTGAAATTTTGATGTTGGTGTGGTCAAAAGTGGTTGACCATAGAGTTTTGAATAATTTGAGCATGTTTAATGATATTTTGGATGTTGCTATGTTGATCTATGGATTTGGTTTGGTGTAGAAACAACAAGAAACCATGATGTACACACTAGGGTTTTAGAGGCATAATGGTGCATGTATGGCTTTGGCATGATTTGTTTGGAATTTGGCTAAATTGATGAAATTAAAATGATTCTTATGAATTATGAAGCCTATGGAAGATGAAATTTTGAATTATGAAAGTGTATGTGAAACTTCCCTTTTGAGAAGCCAAAACCGTGAATATGGAAAAGAAGGAGGGAAGGAGATTTAGCCATTTAAATTATGTTTTTGGAAGATTGGAATAATGTATTACAATGAAATTTAGGAAGTATTGGAATGTACATTAAAATTTTGGTACTTCCTTCATGGTTTTGTGTATGTGGAGGAAGTGAAGAATACATGAAGTTTAAGAAAAATGATGATGTTCTAATAAGAATTATGATGTGTATTTATGTAGACTAAGAAGTGACAAGTTAGGAAGGCAAGAGGAATTGTAAAGAAGTTTTTAAGTGAGGGCAAAGGAAACATCACTATTGGAAGCTTTTAAAAGGTAGCTAGCTTTATCCTTAAGCTCTGTTTTCTATTTACATGCTTTTCTGTATCTTGTGCCATTGTATGGAATGTGTACAAAATTGTTGTATATGGTACCTATGGCCCGAGTACCCCAGGAAGACAGTGAAATTGCTGTATATGAGGCATAGGTACGACTATCTGTGATGGCCATCTTGATATCTTTATGAGTCCTTGAATGGGCTTGATGATTGCTATGTGTGATGCACATTTCTTACAATGGTATGGAATGAGATGATAAATGATTAATTGATTTTAAAATGTATGTTTTATTTGCTTAAGGATCTGGAATGACTTGATATATTTTTATGGTAATAACTAGCTACTGGAAAACTTTGTTTCTTATGTTTCTGTATTGTTACTAATCATTCCAGGTGATGCTTCTAAAGGCCTTCTTGACAAAGGAGAATAATGTTTTGAAGTTGTATTAAAAATGTCTATATAGTTTGTGATGTTAGTATGTGATGGATATGTGTTTTGTAAGTTGAACTTTTTGTATAACTATATGACCCTTACCTATATTATATGAAACATATGAATTTGATGTATTGTGAGTTGGTTTGGTGTAGAAGACAACTTAGTATGCAATATGTGTGAAATTGGAAATGACCAAATGAATAGTAAATGACCAAATGAACAGTAAATTCGTAGGCAGTAAGAGGAGTATGTTTACAGGGACTTTTGGTTAAGTTTTTATGCTCTAAAAATTATGATAAAATTCAGGAGTGAACTTCATTTATTTACCATCCTCTGTACCAAAATTAAGCTTAAAATAGGCTCTTCTTCTATGTGAATTTATTACATGTTTTGGTCTCCCCTGTTACCGTCACAGTGCAGAGCACTAATTGTATCTCAGAGATCAGAAGAAGTAAATGGATGAGTTTTGATCTGAAAATTTTATGGAAAGTATATAACATGTTGATAAAGTCCCATACCAAAGTTGAGCTTATTATGAGTTGATTTACCCCCTGAAATAAGGGTTTACTTTTACAGTTGTGAATTCTGGACAGCACTGGGACAGAAACACTTTGCTGTGAGTTTTGAAAGGCCTAATGATGTCTAAATAGTGTCAAATTTTTACAGGATGAATTTAACACGGGAAAGGTTAATATAATTTAATTTCATGATTTTTGGAGTTCTTAAAAGTAGTTTTTCATATTTTTTAATTTGGTCTAGTAATTTTAGAAATGAGCAGAAAATTTCTGAAACTCACAATCTGTAATATTTTGTTTCGCAGAATCTTAAAGTGGCTTCGAAAAGGCCTAATTGCGAAATAATTATCTATTTAATGAGGATTAAGGTGTTAATAAATAAGGGAGTTACACCAAGTTTGTTTTGATATCCCTATACATAGATGACATCATGTTGGCTAGTAATAATATGGGTTTTTTGCTAACCATCAAGGAATGGTTATCTTCCATCTTTGATATGAAAGATTTGGGAGAAGTGACCTATATTCTTGGTTTAAAAATTTATAAAGATAGGTCCAAGAAATTGTTAGTGTTATCACAAGAGCCTTATATTAATAAGATTCTTGAATGTTTCAAAATGCAAAACTCAAAACCAATGGATACCCCGCTTGCTTACAATAGCAAAATTAGTAAAGATGTGTGTTTGCAAAACTCTAAAGATAAAGAGGAGATAAAAAAGGTTCCTTACCTCAATGCCATTAGATGTCTAATGTATGTCATGTTATGTACACGGTAGTCAAGCTATAAGCTTGTTGGCTCATTATTAATCAAATCTGGGCCTTGAGCATTGGAAGTGTGTTAAAAGAATCTTTTCGTATCTTAAAGGAACCAAAGATTTATGGTTATGTTACCAAGGTGGCATATTAAATTTACAAGGGTACACTAATGCTGATTGGAGTGGGGATAAAGATGATTGCAAATCTATATCAGGCTATATTTTTCTGCTTAACAATGGTGCTATCTCTTGGAGTAGTAAGAAGTAGAGTTGTACAGCTTTATCCACGATGGAGGCTGAGTTTGTAGCTGTAATAGCTGCCATACAAGAAGCTTTATAACTTAGCTCTTTCCTTAATCATTTTGGTTTTGTAGAACCTGATAATAAGCCAATAACCATTTATTGTGATAGTATGGCAACCTTGGCTTACACAGAATCCAAAATACTATGCAAAGACCAAGCACAAAAAGATTAAATATAATTTTATTCGGGATGCAATCGAAGAAAATAAAGTTCACTTAGAGTACATTCCTACAGGCCAAATGATTGTGGATCCTTTGACTAAACTAATACTACCATCACTATTTACAAAGCATGTAAAGAAAATGGACCTTTGTAGATTGTAACATTATGTAATCTTCATATTTGTCATTTCATAGTACCATTTTATCAAAAATTATGTTGAATTTTTTATGTGAAATTCAATTCATGTTTATCATACTTATTGCATATTTCTATGATCATAACAAAAAAGAAAAATTAAAGTATGTTGAACATAGATTAAAGGATTAGTTCTCTCACACGAACAATCCACTTCTATTCTTCGTGTAAGAATAGAAATGAGATCACTTAAGTGAATAAATATAAACTATTCCTTTTTAAGTATTGAGTAGAAATTATGATTTATTCTAGAGGAGTTACATGTCCAGCCTATAACTACTTGAGTATTTAGATTGCCTTGATTTGACTAAGTCAAAGACAAGATAATGTTTGATTTACCGCACATGTATGCCCACACATACATGTAATAAACCTTTGTAGGTGTGAGTTCTCATGAGTTAGAATTCATGTTTAATCAATGCGTTTGATTAATTGACACCAATATAGTAACATGTTAAACATACGCTCCTAATATTAATTATTCTTTAGTGGGAGATCACAACATTTTACTCAAGTGGGAGTTTTATTAGGAGATACACAAAAAATGATTTAAAAGGGAGAATGATAACTTCCTCTGTGGGGCAAATCATTCTGGTTGTGTAAGCACTACCATATGACTTAAATAAAGAAAACAAGAGTGTTATCCCTTGTCCTCTTGTGTGTGAGTTTCTTTGGCTGATGCTCTTAGTGACTATTGGTTGTTATTTAGTGTTTTGAATTACAACATTTGCTTTGATAGCAAGTATTGACAAACTAGCAAAAATGCAGTTGGGAGGAACTTGCTCGAGAAAATGTATAGTTGAAAATACTAAATAATTAGTGCAAAAAGGAAAGACTTTATAAGATACAAAGGTCATTCATACTTGAATAATGGTCATATATATTACTTTATGTAATATGGATTTGAATATGAAATGACTTAAAGAAAAACAAGTACTTGGCATCTAGTATGGTTCATGATAATTAAAAAGGGATTGAACATGGCCAAATTATGTATCAACAAGTCTTAGGACATCACAAGCATGGCTGAATGATTTATGAATCATTTAGCATATGATGACTTATGAATAGAATAAGAATTAAGGAAGAAAATCTCTTATGTACACTTAACCATTAAATAAGTAAGATGAACTTAATTGAATGCTTGAGGTCACACAACCTACTTGCAAATATTTCTTGTGTAGAATGTTATGATCTTAAAAGTGTATTTTTTTTATTTTCACTATTGACAATATTAAGTATGTCATGTGCGAGTGGGAGTTTGTAGAAATTCCTCTAGACATTAGTGTCAAATGCACAAGTATAACTTATTACTAAGTCAATCTAGTATGAGTGGAAGCTATTGGATTTATGTGAACATGTGTGTGCATATAAATCCAATAAACACATAAGAATGACTTAATAGGTTTGATACATTGGTAAAATGAGTAGAGATAAACTTAATAAAGCTCAACTCATAAGTGTTCACAACTAGCTTGGATTAGTTAAGATTAGCTTGTAAGAGTTCATGACTAGCTCACTGCAACTTAAACTAGCTAGACCTAACTGGATAAGTGACACTTAACTAAGGTAGAGTGACACTAGTAGAGGCAACTAGGTGGACTAGATGATATGGAACAAATGTGTAAGACATCATCACCATGTGGATCAATAAAAGGATAACAAGTATCACCATTAGATTGTTAACAAGTGTCGTAATCTGCATATTGCCAACTTGAAGGGTTATTGGCTGCCAAGAATCATTTCCCTTCATTGAACTCACATGACTCTTCATTTTGAATGAAGCAATATATGCCTCTTTTTCCAACAATTATGACCATTTGTAAAGAGACATTCTACAGCCTATAAATAGATCATGTGTGTGACAATATATGTAGTAAAACATATAGAGAATTCAGAAGAAAAACACTCCTCCCATTAATGCTCCTTTTCCATTAAGTTTGGTTTTGATCTACACAAGATTTTGCAAGAAATGAACAAGTGCTTGTTTTCACTCCAATAGAAGTTGATTGCAAATCCTTTGGTGATTCAGTGTGTTATTTCTTCCATCACATTCAATTGTTGTATATTTAATTCTACGGAGGACAAGTAAGTATCCATGATCCTATGATTATTTATGGAATTACCTAAGAATTCCCTTAAGAATTCCATTCATTATGATATAAAATAAGTAGTTCTAACTAGAGCAAAATGAGCCATCTTGTTTAATTTGTCAATGATCAATCAAATTCAATTAAATCCTTTTTAAGTTCAAGGTAATCCTATAAGAAAATCCACGATTACAATTTTCCACTTCCACTCAAGAATAGGAAGGGCTTAATGCAAACTAGTTGGTCTTTATTGGTCTAATTTCACCAATTAGCATGTAAAACACTTTAGTAAGTAGGCAAGAACATCCTTTTTCATACCTTTCCATTAGAAACTTTGTTATAGCTCATGGTACATCTTCACTACACTAATGACAAGTGGTGTAAGATGAATAGTGGGATTGATGTAACAATTCATTTCTTTCATGAGTGGAAACCTATACTCTCCTTTGGTATTTGATAATTTCCTTCTCATCTATAACTAAATCTTCATTCTAATCTAACATGGCTTCTTCCTTTAAAACTAGATATTAATCTTGCTTTTCAAGCTCTTTTATTATTTTTTATCAACATAGATTGAATTGTCACTTGCATAACTATCACTATTTATTCTTTAACTTGAATACTGGCAAGAAGGCAAGAACTCCCAAAGATTTCTTGCCTAATGCATAAACTATTACATTTGCTTTATTAAGATGATAATGAATTGTGTAATCATAGTCTTTCACAAGTTACATTTATCTTTACTTCCTCAAATTCAAATCTTTTTTGTGGAAAATGTATTTCAAACTCTTGTGGTCAATATAAATTTCACATGTTGCACCATATAAGTAACGCCTCTATATCTTCAATGTGAAAACCACAATGACCATTGAAGATCATGAGAAAATAGCTCTATTCATGCTTCTTCAACTATCATAACATATATGCAATGACTTTCAGATTTTGCATTAACACACAACCCAATTTGACATAGGATGCATCACAATAAATTATGAACCCTCTAGTGTTTGATGGCAAAGTTAGAATTAGAGTCGAAATCAAACAAGTCTTAAATTGTAGGAAACTATTTTTACATTTATTAGACCATTTGAATTTGACTTCCTTCTAAGTGAGCTTAGTCAATAAGGATGCTATCTTGGAAAATTCTTTTACAAATTAACAATAGTAACCCACTATCCCAAGGAAACTCTAAATTTTTTACACTATAGTTAATCTTAGCCAAATTTAATTTGCTTAATCTTTTATAGATCAACCTGAATGCCATTTTATGATATAACATATCTTGAGAACTTCACATTATTTAACCGAAATCCACATTTGAATAATTTAACATAAAGTTAGTCTTCTTGTAGAATTTACAAAACAATTTTAAGGTGTTAAGCATGTTCTTTTTTATTTTGGGAATAGATCAAGATATCATTAATGAACACATTTATGAATTTATCTAGGAATAGCTTGAAAGTTCTATTCATAAAGATCCATGAAAGTTACAAAGGCATTGATGAATCCAAAAGATATAATAAGGAATTTATAATGGACATAATGAGTCTTAAAAACTATTTGAGTGATGTATTCTTTTTGAATTTCCAATTGATGATATTCAAATCATAAACTAATCGTAGAAAAAGATTTTGTTTCTCTCAAATAGCCAAAGCAAAGGATATTTGTTTTTTACTATCACCTTCTTTAATTGTCAGTAATCAAAACACAAGCACAATGTTCTATCCTTCTTCTTGACAAATAAAACTAGTGCTCTCATGATGAAGAACTAGAGTGGATAAGACTCCTTATTAATTAACTTTTGTAACTACTTGTTTAGCTCTTTTAATTTAATCGAGACCATGTGGTATGGTGGAATAGACATTGGATTTGTACTAGGGGTTAACTCAATATTAAATTCAATTTCATGATCTAAAGGTAGCCCTAGTGTAATGTCCTGAATTTTTAATTTTATCATTTGAATCTCTAAATTCTAAGGTCGTAGAAATGAAGAGCACATTTAAATTAGCTTGGTAGATGAATCTTAAGTTAAAAGGAATTAAGTGTAAGTGTAATCAAAATTTTAAAGGAAAAAGGATAATAGAAAAGGAATTAATTTCCCTAAACAGTATAGATGATCAAAGGAGGTTAGAAAACCCTAGAAATGGGAGTTGTCTAAGTCTGACAACGTAAGGAATTTTAAACAGACAAAAATTCTATGGACTAAATTGCAATAGTACAAAATCAGATGTGAGTTAAAGTGTGAATAACCAAGAATTTGGGATCTAATATTTAATTTTATTTAGTGTAGCCAATAGACACATGACAAGTGTCATTATTAGAAGAAAATGGCAAGAATAACCTTACTAATTGGTGAGAAAGGACCAAAATACACTTGAAAATTTCAAAAATAACCAAAATACCCTTGAAGCTTCATGAAAACTCTTTCTACTTCTCCTTTCTTCTCTAAAACCGTGGAGGACTCCATGAGAGCAAGCTTGGACGTGTGAGAGAGAGAAAGAAGAAAGAGAAAATTTTATTGGTCTTTTTCACCTAGAAATATTAGGAATTAGGACTTGGTGTAGAAGATAAAATTACTCCTCTCATTGAGCTCTATCACATGGTGTATTTAGATTGAAGAAATCTCAAGTTTGATCAAGTTTAGTGAACTTCAAGTTACTCCAAGAGGTAAATTTGTTCTCCTTTTAAAGCTCTTTAAGGTGCTCTTTTTAGTTTTTTGAAATTATGATGTTTGTGTGGTCAAAGGAAGGTTGACTATGGGGTTTGGATTATTTAAGTATGTCCAATGATATTTTGGATGTTGTTATGTTGATGTATGGCTTTGGTTTGGTGTAAAAACAACAAGAAATTATGATGTACAAAGTAGGGTTTTATAGGCCTAATGGTGTATGTATGTGTATGGTATGTTTTGCTTGGAATTTGACTAAATTAATGAAATTAGAATGATTCTTGTGAATTATAGAGCCTATGGAAGGTGAAATTTTGAATTATGAAAGTTTGTGTGGAAACCTCATTTTGAAGTCCCAAAACCGTGAGAAGGGAAAAATAAGGAGGAAAAGAGTTTTAGCAATTTAATTGTGTTTTGAAAGGTTTGGAATGATGAGAAAGAGTGATGGTGTTCTAATGGTTGCTATAATGTGTGATTATGTGTAGAACAAGCAAAGAATTTGTAAAGAAATTATTAAGTGAAGGCAAAGGAATCATCAACATTGGAAGCTTTTAAAAAGGTAGCTATCTTTATCCTTAAGTTCTGTTTTCCATTTATATGTTTTCTGTATTTTATGCCATTATATGGAATGTGTATGAAATTGTTGTGTGCACATCTTGGGAAGACAGTAAGATGCTGTGTGTGAGGCCATAAACCCGAGTTCCCCGGGATGATAATGAAATTGCTATATGCGGTACCTACGGCCTGAGTGCTGTGTGCATGAGGCCTAGGTACGATTGTCTGTAATGGTCATCCTGACTGTGATGCATGTTTCTTACAATGGTATGAAATGGTGTGATAAATAATTATTTGATTTTGGAAACGTATGATTTATTTGCTTAAGGATTTGGAATGGCTTAATATATTTTTCTTGCAATAGCTAGCTACTGGAAAACTTTGTTTCTTATGTTTCTATATTGTTTACTAACCATTCCAGGTAATGCTTCCAAATACCCTCTTGACAAGGAAGAATAATTTTTTGAAGTTGTATTAAAATGTTCATAAAATTTGTGATGTTAGTATGTATTGGATATATGTTTTGTAAGTTGAAATTTTGTATAATTATATAACTCTTGCCTATGTTGTATGAAATACATGAATTTGGTGTATTATGAACTAATTTGGATTAGTAAGCCTTTAATATGCAATGTGTGTGAAGTTAGAAAATGACTAAATGAATAGTAAATGACCAAATGAACAGTAACTCGTAGGGCAGTATTTGCAAGGATTTTTGGCTAAGTTTTGATGCTCTAAAAATTATGAGGAAATTCAGGAGTGAACTTAATTTATTTATCATCCTCTATGTCAAATTTCAGCTTAAATTAAGCTCATTTGGTCTTGGAAATTATTACACGTTTTGGACTGCCCTATTCCCGTCACAGTGCTAAATACAAGTTGTAACTTAGTATTCCGAAGAAGTAAATGGATGATTTTTTATTTGAAAATTTTATGGAAAGTATTTAAAATGTTTATCAAGTCCCATACCAAATTTGAGCTTAATCGGAGTTGATTTACCCCCTGAACTAAGGGCTTACTTTTACAGTTGTAAATTCTAGACAGCACTAGAACAGGAATACTTTTCTGTAAATTTTGAAAGGTCAAGTGATGTCTAAATTATGTCAAATTTTTACAGGATGAATCCAACACGTGAAAGGTTAATAGGACCAAATTTCATGATTTTTGGAGTTCTGAAAAATAGTTTTTCATATTTTTGAAGTTGGTCCAGTAATTCTGGAAATGAATAGAAAATTTCTGAAATTCAAAATCTGTAATATTTTATTTCACAGAATCTTAAATTGACTTTAAAAAGACCTAATTGTGCAATAATTACCTATTTAATGACGATTAAGGTGCTAATAAGTAAGGGAGTTACACCTAGCAACTCTTTCGGAAATATATCCTAAAACTCTTTCACAATTAGAATATCTTTGATGCTAGGAGAAAGTTAAGTCTCCCATTATTACAAGTTATGCTATGCATCCATTTATGATGACTCCTTAAGCTTCAATATTGGAGATTATTCTAACTATTTTGAAATTCTTCTCTTTTTGAAATATAAGAGATGGGGCTCTCTCTACAACAAAAGTCATTATCTTGCTAAAATAATCCATATGTGCATTATAAGCAAACAACCAATCTATTCCTAAGATAATGGCATAATCCATCGTCTTTACTTAAATGATTAAATCAACAAGTATCATTTGATCACAAATAGATATGGAGCAAGCATTTATAGTAAGCATCATTTGATCATAATCCATTCATCTATTAAGGTTTTATCTAAGAGAGTAGGTACTAATAAAGGATTTTGTGATTTACGAAGGGACTAGGTTGCAAAAGAAGAAAATGCTACAAAAATGAATGAGTGGTGATGACAATCTAACTAATGGATCATCTTAAAATTCAACAAATTAGATTGAAAGTAGAAATATATTTATGCCATGCTCTGGAAAGGGAAGGATAGGAGCAATAAATTATGAAAAACACACCATAAATGATGAAATTCTATGATAAGCGATGAATCGTGCCATAAAGGAAGAAAATTCTTTGGTATGTGATGATAAACACTACAAAAGTTGAATCCCTTTGATAAATTATAAGTTCATTCAAGACTTCAAGAAAGAGTTATACTTTCACCAAGAAAAAGATAGTAGCCGACCACTTTGTAATTGATCAAAATCTTCATTCTATAAGGAATAATCCTCCTTATATAGAATAAAAAGTTAATAAGTCAACTCAAACTAACTAGGCTTACTTGGACCTAAATGGCCTAACACTAATATTCTAATTAACCCACTAATCGACCATCATCAAATGATTAATAGTGACATGATAAATACCTCTAGCTAAATGGTAAAAGTAATGGGTCAAAGTCATTAGCAAATAAAAAGGCCCACGTGCATTAAAATATAATAAAATGCAACTAAGGCCCAAAATACCTTTTGAATTGACCTTTGAAACACATTCTTAATTCTCTTAGATAGCCTTTTGCGATTTCCTCCCCTAAGATCACATCAAGTGGGTTACTCTTGGATCAAATAAAACATAAACTTGTAGATTATCAACTGAAAGTGTATCTATGCCATAACATGCTGAGAGGATACTATGACATGAACGACAACTATTTTATTTAATCAAAAATAAAAATAGGAGTCATTACTAATTTTTTAAAGAAAAATTAGAAATGCAAAAATATGAATAAGGCATTTCTTTTACCAAAAAAAATGATTTGAAAATCTAATTATCCGTAAGGAAGGTGTTAAGCATCCCTAACATTTGTTCACGAAAAATAGTTATCTTGAAATTAATTATGTAATAGAATATAGTCAAAACATACATCATTAATCTTATATGTAACTCCCTTACTTATTAACACCTTATTCCTCAATTACTAGATGATTATTACGTACTCATTCACCATCTACCTCAAGCTAATACGGAATATCTCAAATTTCTGTATTTCATATAACATGAACAAGAGTAATATAATTATACAAAAGTTCAATTTACAAAATATACATCCATCATATACAATGTCACCAACTTTGCAATTATTTACAACTTCAAACATCATTGCCCTTTATCATGAGAGCCTTTGGAAGCATCACCTGGAATGGTTAGTCACAATACAGAAAACATAAGAAACAAAGTTTCCCAGTAGCTAGCTATTGCCATAAAAACATTTCAAGCCATTCCAGATCCTTAAGCAAATAAATCATACGTTTCGAAATCATTTAAACATTTTCATCTTATTCAATACCATACCATTGTAAGAAACATACACTGTACACAACAATCATCAAGCCCATTCGAGGACTCATATTAATATCTAGATGGCCATCACAGATAATCGTACCTAGGCCTATATACAGCATCACGCTGTCTTCCCGGGGTACTCGGGCCAAAGGCCTAACATACAGCATCACGCTGTCTTCCCGAGGTATCGGGCCATAGGTACCGCACACTTGTCATCCCCGGGGAACTCGAGCCATAGGCCTAACACAGTATCACACTGTCTTCCCGGGTTGTGCGCACAACAATTTCATACACATTCCATACAATGGCATAAAATTCATAAAATCATGTAAATAGAAAACAAAGCTTAAGGATAAAGCTAGCTACCTTTTACAAGCTTCCAATGTGATGTTCCCTTTGCTCTCACTTAAAAACTTCTTCACACTTCCTCTTGCCTTTCCAAGTTGGCACTCCTCAGTCTATACAAATACACATCATAGTTTCTTATTAGAACATCATCACTTTCCCTAATCCTCATGTATTCTTTACTTTCTCCACTTAATTAAATGCATACTTAGATGCTCTATACTTTGCTTTCAAGCCTTGAAATGACACATATGAACATTAGAAAAGGATCCAGGGGTAAAGCTATGCAAAACATGAAGAATTAAAGCCAAAAAGTTCACTTAACAAAGAACACGGGGGTCCCATACCCCGTGTTCAGGGCCGTGTTTCTTACTGGATCACTTCGGGGCTTCACTGGGTTACTCGACAAAGAACACGGGGGTGAACACTGGCCGTGTTCTACCCCGTGTACCTTACTGCCCTTCAGTCCTAAGGTAAACACGAGGAGTGTTGCACCCCGTGTAGCACACTGATCAGCTTCGACGAGGAACACGGGGTACAACACGGGCCGTGTTCTACCCCGTGTATCTTGCTGATCCTCCGAAAACACATTAAACAGCTAAAACTCCTTCCTTCCTTCTTTTTCATATCCATAGTTTTGGCTTCTCAAAAGGAAAAATGCACATAAACACTTTCACAATTCAAAGTTTCATCTTTCATAGGCTTTAAGCTTCATAGAAATTATTCTAACTTTATCATTTTAGCCAAGTTCCAAACATATCATGCCAATACTACACATGCACCATTATGCCTCTAAAACCCAAATGTGTACATCATGTTTCTTGCTGTTTTTACACCAAACCAAAGCCATAGATTAGCATAACAACATCCAAAACACCATTAAACATACTCAAATCATCCTAAACTCCATGTTCAATCACCCTTGACCACACCAACCTCAAGATTTCAAAAAACTAAGAAGAGTACATTAAAGAGCTCTTAGAGGGGAACATTTTTACCTCTTGGTGCAACTTGAAAATCCTCACTTGGGGCTCCCCAAACTTAATCAAACCTGAGCTTTTCCTCAATCCAAGCACATCAATGGATAGAGCTTGATGAGAAGAACAAATTTTCCTTCTACACCTTAGCTTGAATCTAAGTATTTTTGGGTGAAAAAGCTAAGAGAAACTTTCTCCCTCTTCCTTCTCTCTCTCTCACACGTTCAAGCTTGCTTTCATGGAGTTGCTGCAGCTTTTGGAAAAATGGAGAAGAGGGTGGGGTTTTCTTGAAGCTTCTAGGGGCATTTTGGTCCTTTTTGAGATTTTCAAGGGTATTTTAGTCCTTTTTCACCAATTAGAAAGGGTATTCTTGCCATTATTTTTTCAGTAATGACACTTGTCATAAATCCATTGGTCACACTAATAAAAATCATATATTGCACCCCAAAATCTTAGTTATTTATATTAGATCCCAAATTCTTGATTATTTTCACTTTAACCACACTCGATTTTGCACCTTTGCAAATTAGTCCATAGGGTTTCTGTCTGTTTAAAAATCCTTACACTATCAGACTCAGACAACTCCCCTTTTTAGGGTTTTCTAACCTCCTCTGATCATTCATACTATTTAGGAAAATTAATTATTTCCCTACTATCCGTTTTCCTTCAAAATTTCGTTTACCTTGCGCTTAACTCCTTTCAACTTGAGATTCACCCACCAGGCTAATTCAATCATGCTCTTCGTTTCTACAGCCTCAGAAATTAAACATTCAAATAATAGAATTGAAAATTCGGGACATTACAACTCTACCCCCCTTAAAAGAATTTTGTCCTCAAAATTCGAGATACGTACTTTAAGTAAAGAGATGCGGACAGCGATTTCTCATATCTTCCTCAGTTTCCCAGGTTGCCTCCTCCTCTGTCATGTTTCTCCATAATACTTTCACTAAAAGAATACTTTTATTCCTTAGTTGCTTCACCTGTACATCCAAGATTCTTTCTGGTTCTAAAGTGAATGATAAGTTTTCATGTATTCTCAATCCTTCATAATTTATGACATGGGTGGGATCCGAATGATACTTTTTCAACTGAGAAACATGAAACACATCATACAATTGTGACAATTCAGGAGGCAAGGCAATTCTGTATGCTAATGGTCCCACTCTCTCAATGATCTGAAATGGACCAACATACCTGGGATGAAGTTTCTTAACTCTAAGTGATCTACCTATACCCGTAACTGGAGTTACTCTGAGAAAGACATGATCATCCACCTCAAATTCTAGGGGTCGTCTCCTCTTATCTGCATAACTTTTTTGACGACTTTGTGCTGCTAGTAATCTTTCTTTGATGAGTTTTATTTGCTGAGTGGTTTGATCCACTAATTCTGGCCCCAAGATAGTTCTTTCATTCAATTCTACCCAACACAAAGGAGATCTACACTTTCTACCATACAATGCTTCATATGGTGCCATTTGTATGCTAGCATGAAAACTATTATTATAAGCAAATTCAGCTAATGGCAAATATGAATCCCAATTCCCTTTCATTTCTAGCACACAGGACCTTAACATATCTTCCAACGTCTGTATGGTTCTTTCTGTTTGTCCATCTGTTTGTGGGTGATATGCAGTACTAAACCTTAGCTTCGTACCCATTGCTTCCTGCAAAGCTCTCCAAAATCTGGAAGTGAATCTAGGGTCTCTATCAGATACAATACTATTAGGTACCCCATGCAGTCTAACAATTTCATTAATATAAATTCTAGCTAACTTATCTAAAGAATACGTAATCTTAATAGCCAAGAAATGAGCAGATTTTGTAAGTCTATCTACAATCACCCAGATACTATCATTCCCAGCGGATGATCTTGGAAGTCCTACAATAAAATCCATAGCTATACTATCCCACTTCCATTCAAGAATATCCAAAGGATGCAATAATCCAGCTGGTCTTTGATGTTCTATTTTGACCCTTTGACATGTCAAACACTTAAACACAAATTAGGTGAAATCAGATTTCATTCCCGGCCACTAAAAATTTTTCTTTAAATCTTGATACATCTTAACAACTCCAGGATGAATAGTATATTTACTTTTGTGAGCCTCTTCCATAATTTCACCCCTCAAATTGTCATCAGGTATATACACTCTAATTTTCAATCTAAGTAATCCATCTCCGGACATACTAAAATCCTTGGCTTCTTCTTCCCCCAATTGTTCCATCCATCTTTTAGCCAGATCATCTTTTTCTAAAGCCTCTTTAATCCTCTCTTCCAGGTTACTAACAATTCTAACTTCACTAACCATCAATACTCCAGATTTTTCAAATACATTCAGATTTAAATCCCTGATTCCCTCAAGCAACTTATACTCTTCCACCATCATTGACGCGATATGTATGGATTTTCTACTAAGTGCATCCGCCACCACATTTGCTTTTCCTGGATGGTATTTAAGAGTAAAATCATAATCCTTCAGAAATTCTAACCATCTTCTTTGTCTCATATTCAGCTCTTTCTGATCAAAAAGGTATTTGAGGCTTTTGTGATCTGTAAACACCTCAAACTGTGTACCATACAAATAATGCCTCCAAATCTTTAATGCAAATACAACAGCTGCTAACTCTAAATCATGTGTAGGATAATTCTCCTCATGAGGTCTCAACTGTCTGGATGCGTAAGCAACTACTTTTCCTTCCTGCATCAACACACATCCTAACCCTTTTTTAGAGGCATCACTATAAATTGTAAATAGCTTATTAGAATCAGGAATTATTAACACTGGGGCAGAAGTCAATCTGTTTTTCAGCTCTTTAAAACTTTGCTCACATCTATCTGTCCACACAAACGGTTGTTCCTTCCTTGTTAATCTGGTTAACGACAAGGCTAACTGAGAGAAACCTTGGATAAAATGCCTATAGTACCCTGCTAGGCCAAGAAAGCTCCTTATTTCTGTCACCGTTCTGGGCCTTTCCCACTCCAGTACCGCTTCCATTTTATGTGGATCAACAGACACTCCATCTTTAGACACTACGTGCCCCAAAAATTTGACTTCAGGCAACCAAAGTTCACACTTACTCAACTTTGCATATAGTCTCTTTTCTCTCAAAGTTTGCAAGACTATATGTAAATGAGTTTCATGTTCTTCCAATGTCTTAGAATAAATGAGTATATCATCTATAAATACAACTACAAGTTGATCTAGGTATGGTCTAAAAATTCTGTTCATGTAATCCATAAAAATAGCTGGTGCATTTGTCAATCCAAAAGGCATAACAAGAAACTCATAATGACCATATCTAGTTCTAAATGCAGTTTTCGGTACATCTTCATTTTTAACTTTCAATTGGTGGTATCCGAATTTTAAATCAATTTTTGAGAAAACAGTAGCACCCACCAATTGATCTAACAAATCATCTATTCTAGGCAAAGGATATTTATTTTTAATTGTCACCTTGTTTAGCTGCCTATAGTCAATACACAACCTTAAACTCTCATATTTTTTTTTAACAAACAAAACTGGTGCACCCCAGGGAGATACACTAGGTTGAATAAATCCTTTTTCTAATAATTCTTCTATCTGCTTCTTGAGTTCTACTAACTCGGCTGGAGCCATTCTATATGGAGTCTTGGAAACTGGGGTCGAACCTGGTACAAGGTCAATTGCAAATTCTACTTCTCTATTAGGGGGTAGCCCACGAAAATCCTTAGGGAATACATCAGCATACTCCCTAACTACAGGTATTTTCCCTATGTCTTCATTACACTCAGCTTGTGCAGCAAAGAAAATCATAAACCCTTTAGCATCACTTTCCAGACTACTCTCTGCATGGGTATAGTTTAAAAACATATTTTCTACAGATAACACGGAGCAAGATACTTCCATATCCACAGGCATATTAGCACATACAGATACAGTCTTATTAGAACAATCAAGCACAACACGATTGGCGGATAACCAATCCATGCCGATAATTACATCAATATCATGCAATGGTAGGCATATCAAATCAAGAACAATGCATGTACTCTCATACTGTATCACACAATTCAAACAAACATCTGAAGTCAGAACTTGGTTTCCTGTGGGGGTATTCACAATCATATGATATGTCAATGTCTCAAGAATTAGATTCAAACGTCCCATGCATTCATAAGAAATAAAGGAATGAGTAACACCTGAATCAAACATAGCATTTACTAGAGAACCACATAATGTTATTATACCTTGAATGAGTTCAGGTGATTTTCTGGCCTCCTCTTTGGATAAGGCAAATACTCGGCCCTGGGTTGGGGGTCTTCCTTGACCACCACTTGATCTTGACTGGTTGGGCCTAGATGACACAGCCGGGCGTGATCCTGAAAAAGACTCTTCTTTCCTAAATCTACAATTTCTAGCTATATGTCCCGGTTTCTTACAATTATAGCATACTTTCACAGGACAAGGTTCATTACCATGAAATCTACCACATAAATTACATGGCCTATTACTAACAAAAGATTGAGGAGAAGATTGAATTGGAGGCCTAAAAGCAAGGGATTGACTCCTAGAAGGTGGATTGAAGGTTCGTGGCCTTCTATCACTCCAACTCCTACCCTTACCCTTTTGAAATTTGCCACTAGCTCTTTTCTTAGAAGAATCACCTTCCAAGGACTTCTTCTTTTTCAACGCAGCATCTATGGCTCTAATGGCGCTTACCAATTCTGGATAACTTCTGATTCTTTGGCCAGTAATAGAAATGGCTATTTCAGGTTTAATAGCTCTTTCTAATCTCATGCACTTCCATGCCTCATTATAATGATCCCTTAAATATCTAGAAAATTTAGACATCTCCTCAAATTTGGTTAAAAACTCTTCTGTGTCCATATCCTCAGCTTGCTGCAAATCCAAAAATTCGCACTCCTTCTGATCCCAAATAATTTCGGGCAAGTATTGTTCATAGAAGGCTACAGTAAAATTTTCCCAATTCGAGGGCTGCTCTCTATTCAACATCATCTGTTTAGTACTTTCCCACCAATACTCCGCCTCTTCACGTAGCTGGAAAGTAGCTAATTGCACCCTTTGTTCAGAACTACAAGGTACCAGGCCAAAGATCTTCTGGATCTCTCTAATCAAATTTTCTGCTCCATTGGGACCAACTTTCCCATTAAAGGTGGGAGGGTTCATTTTTCTGAATTGGTTCACCAACTTGGCTAATTTATTAGCCTGCACCTCTTCCTCCGTCTGAGTAGGTCCAATCTCTTGGGGTTGATGTTGTTGATCCCCTTGATCAAACCTTTGCTCAAGCCTTTGCAACACTTGAGCTATAGAGGCCATAGCATGGGCCATCTCATCACTCCCCCCTTCACTTGTATCTTTTCTTTTCCTACCTCCACCAGCCAGGCTTATCTGAAATTTCCAATATTAATACACTTCCATTTACGCAACAACCAACTCCAAATAATAAAACAAATATTCTCACATATACAACAAGGCCCTAAAACATGCTCTGATACCAAAATGTAACTCCCTTACTTATTAACACCTTATTCCTCAATTACTAGATGATTATTACGCACTCATTCGCCATCTACCTCAAGCTAATACGGAATATCTCAAATTTCTGTATTTCATATAACATGAACAAGAGTAATATAATTATACAAAAGTTCAATTTACAAAATATAAATCCATCATATACAATGTCACCAACTATGCAATTATTTACAACTTCAAACATCATTGCCTTTTATCATGAGAGCCTTTGGAAGCATCACCTGGAATGGTTAGTCACAATACCCCATGTAGCACACTGATCAGCTTCGACGAGGAACACGGGGTACAACACGGGCTGTGTTCTACCCCGTGTATCTTGCTGATCCTCCGAAAACACATTAAACAGCTAAAACTCCTTCCTTCCTTCTTTTTCATATCCATAGTTTTGGCTTCTCAAAAGGAAAAATGCATATAAACACTTTCACAATTCAAAGTTTCATCTTTCATAGGCTTTAAGCTTCATAGAAATTATTCTAACTTTATCATTTTAGCAAAGTTCCAAACATATTATGCCAATACTACACATGCACCATTATGCCTCTAAAACCCAAATGTGTACATCATGTTTCTTGCTGTTTTTACACCAAACCAAAGCCATAGATTAGCATAACAACATCCAAAACACCATTAAACATACTCAAATCATCCTAAACTCTATGTTCAATCACCCTTGACCACACCAACCTCAAGATTTCAAGAAACTAAAAAGAGTACATTAAAGAGCTCTTAGAGGGGAACATTTTTACCTCTTGGTACAACTTGAAAATCCTCACTTGGGGCTCCCCAAACTTAATCAAACCTGAGCTTTTCCTCAATCCAAGCACATCAATGGATAGAGCTTGATGAGAAAAACAAATTTCCCTTCTACACCTTAGCTTGAATCTAAGTATTTTTGGGTGAAAAAGCTAAGAGAAACTTTCTCTCTCTTCCTTCTCTCTCTCTCACACGTTCAAGTTTGCTTTCATGGAGTTGCTGCAGCTTTTGGAAAAATGGAGAAGAGGGTGGGGTTTTCTTGAAGCTTCTAGGGGCATTTTGGTCCTTTTTGAGATTTTCAAGGGTATTTTAGTCCTTTTTCACCAATTAGAAAGGGTATTCTTGCCATTATTTTTCTAGTAATGACACTTGTCATAAATCCATTGGTCACACTAATAAAAATCATATATTGCACCCCAAAATCTTAGTTATTCATATTAGATCCCAAATTCTTGATTATTTTCACTTTAACCACACTCGATTTTGCACCTTTGCAAATTAGTCCATAGGGTTTCTGTCTGTTTAAAAATCCTTACACTGTCAGACTCAGACAACTCCCCTTTTTAGGGTTTTCTAACCTCCTCTGATCATTCATACTATTTAGGAAAATTAATTCTTTCCCTACTATCCGTTTTCCTTCAAAATTTCGTTTACCTTGCGCTTAACTCCTTTCAACTTGAGATTCACCCACCAGGCTAATTCAATCATGCTCTTCGTTTCTACAGCCTCAGAAATTAAACATTCAAATAATAGAATTAAAAATTCGGGACATTACACTATAATTATAATAATATTTATTAAAAATTTGAGAATAAATTAGAGATCTTCAACGACATTCATCTTCAGTGACATTCTCTTCCTACTCTATCAAAAATGGAGAGAGAAATAGGCTCATTAAATGGCTAAGGCCATTAGTGTAGAACATGAGAGAATGAATTAGAGAAATTATGAAAGTGAAAAAAAATGAAACTTAAAAATTTAAATTAATATAAAAATAAAATATTTACAAAAGATGAACTTGACATATAAGAATAAGGTTTACATACCTTCAGATGAAAGATTAAAGTCCATGTAGTTTATAAGTATTTTAATATTTATTTTTAAAAAGAGAATTAAATAAGAATAATTGTACTTTAAAAAACTACTCTAGTATTAAAATTATGTGAAATAAATTAATATGATAAAAATCTATACATATATATTATTTTTTAACATTTTATATTTTGTATTTTTATTATATAAAAACAAGAGAAAATAAATTATCTAATAATGAAAATCTGTCCAAAGTTCTCTCATAATCTAGAAAATATTAATATAAATTTATAAGCACCATAAAAAATTTGATAAATATTATAAATTAAATTAAAAATTTATGTAATCATAATGCATCATATGGTTCTTCCCGAAAGAGCTAGAAATTCTAATTTATTAAAAATGCTATTTTTTACAAAGAGTAAACATGATCATCCTCTATAAACTAGATACCTTACCATCTTATCATTAGTCAAGGAGTTTTTAAACCTTATATATAAAAATAAAAAAATAATAATAAAAGAATAAACAAATACATTATGTAAGATCAAAATCTATACAACTAATAATAACATATTCATATTCACATATTAATAAATAATGTCATACAATAATTTTCCCTACATCCAAAACTATAAATAATATAGTGAGAAATAATAAAAAAAGGCTAAAAGTGCATAGAATTATTCAAAATCATGAAATATAAAATTCATATAAAAAATAATAAAATAGATTCAAATAAATTAATTCCATTAATCGCTATCCTTATTCCTTACTATCCTACAATCCTATATGTAACCATATAATATATGATGATTTAAGTGAAACTTAAGAACATTGACCTCTACATAAAATATGTATAAAGCTCAACGTAACAACAAACTCAAAGGATATTTTCGGTGGAATTCTTAAGTAATTCCATAAATAATCATAGGATCAAGGATACTTACTTGTCATCTGTAAAATTAGTTATGCAATAATTGAATATGATGGAAAAAAGAATACAACCAATCACCAAAGGCCAGACCTGCAATCAACTTCTATTAAAGTGAAAAAGCACTTGCTCACCACCTTTTTTGCAAAATCTTGTGTAAATCAAAACTAAATCTTAATAGAAATGGAGCATTGATGGAAGGAATGTTTTTCTTCTAAATTCTATATTGCGTAAATTGTCATATACATGGCCTATTTATAGGTAGCTAAATATCTCTTCACAAATGCTCATAATCATTAGAAGAGACGCGTTACTTCATTTGAAAGGAAATGTCTCCTTACAAAAGGTCTCTACCTTTTGAAGAGACATGTGAGTTCAATGAAGGAAAATAATTATTGACAATCAATAACTACCTTTCATGTTGGCAATATTCAGATTGTGACACTTGTTGACAATCTAATAATGACACTTGTCATCCTTCTATTAATCCACATGTCACACATTTGTACCATATCATCTAGTCCACCTAACTACCTCTACTATTATCACTCCACCTTAACTGAATTTCACTTATCTAGCTAGGTTCAGTTGGTTTGGACTAGAGTGAGCTAGTCGTAAATTCTTATAAGCTAACTTCAACTAATCCAAACTTGCTTATATTAATTGAGTTGTTTATAGGCTAAGTTCAGCTTTATTAAGTTTATATCTACTCATTTTACTATTACATCAAACCTACTAAGTCATTTTTGTGCATTTATTAGATTTATATGCGTGCACATATTCACATAAATCCAATAACTCCCACTTGCACTAGATTAACTTAGTAATAAGTTGTACTTGTGTGTTTGACACTATTGTCTGGAGGAATTCCTACAAACTCCCACTCACAAAAGGCATACTTAATATTGTCAACAATGAAAATAAAAAAAAAAAACACTTTTCAGATCATAACATTCTACACAATAAATATTTGCAAGTAGGTTATGTGACCTTAAGCATTCAATTAAGTTCATCTCCCTTATGCAATAGTTAAGTGTGTTGGGAATTCGGATTATCACATGCAACAAAAATTCAAAATTTGATTCGAATTCTACCTAGAATTCATGCAAAAACATAAATCAATGATTAGGGTTTTACTAATTAGGCACTCGTGTTTCTACTGATCAAAACTTGAGAGTGGATAAATCAAACACCGGTCGGAAGGTATAGCGTCTCTACGGTATCCACACAAAATGAACAATGACTTCTCACTCTCCACGAATCTGCTAGGATGCATTTTTCTCCCTAGGATTTAGGATTTGATATTTTTTGAGTGATTTAGGATTTTTATGGAAGCTATGAGCATGTATTAAAAGTGCTGCCCTCAAGTCCCTTTTTATAGAACTTAGGCAAGCTACAATCCTAGTCATACTAGGATAATGCTTCCAAAATTCTAATCACACTTAACAACAAATCTTATTCATATCCTAGAGATAATGAGGAGAGATAAGACTTATCTATTAATTATCTAATATTAGATAATAATATTATCTCATAATATAAATATCTTAATATTAAATAATTACATATAATTATCAAGTATCAAAATAATATTATCTCATAATATATTTATCTAATATTTGATAACATAAATATTTGATATTACCTTAATATCAAATAATATTACATAATAATAATTGTATTTATTACATGAAAAATATATTATTATTTGATAATATATATATGCACGAAAATAAGTCCAATTAATTCGATATTAATCTAATTAAAATTCAATTAATTATTATCTTATTCCAATTCCTTTTGTGTGACCCTGTAAGTTTTTATCACGTTGACAATGACTCATTATTGAGTCATAAACAGTGAGCGGTATCTAGTAATACATCACTGCCACTCAAGTAATAAGAATGTCTGTGATTCGACATCCACCTAATACATGATCAACGCTTTGCATTATAATTCCTTTTGTAATAATATCCAAATTGAACTAGAGGCATGGAGTGTGTCATCCTCATTAATATTCAATTTATATTTCTTGATACTGAGTAGACTTCAAAACAAATGATCAATATTACATATTAATTTATTTGAGCATGGCTATGCATTTCTAAGTCTCACTCAATCAAGGGGCTCAAAGATATATATATCTTTTTTATAAGAGTAACAAAATCTCATCTACATCACCACTTCCCTCTACATGATTCGTGACACACCCAATCAACCCCTACTCGTCATCCCGATTAAAGGTGACATAAGACAACCTTAAAGTGAATAACCCCTCATGTAGGGAACCGTAGTGACTTCAGGTCAAAAGACTATATGCAATTGTGACCATATGAGAACTACTAATGACATAAGTCTTATCTATACAGTATTCTCATAGCAGGCTAGTCCAGTATATTTGTTCACTAACAATGTACTCATGTATTGACTTGATATCACATATCCATGATTTATAATCATCAGTTACTATATATGCTAGTTTTGATGTACTATTATTATCCCTTGTCGTAATAATACTTGACTAGGGGCATTTTAGGAATAGTAAAATTATTCTAGGGATAATTATTATATTAAGCTATAAATTACGTAAAAATTGAAAATAAAATATAATAATTACATTACCTGAAATAAAACATAATACATTATATATTATTTCAATCATCTATATGATTGGTTCCTAGGACACACACCAACAAAGTGTACATAGGAAATTTTCTTCCTCAATTCTTGTTCTATTCATAACCTATCATGAATGCTAACCTAATGATGAGTCATAAGTCATCATATGCTAAATAATTCATAAATCATTCAGCCATGCCTGTGATGTTCTAAGACTTGTTCATACATAATCTATCTACATTCAACCCTTTTCAATTAATATGAACTGTACCAGATCCCAAGTACTTGTTTTTCTTTGGGTCACTTCATACTCAAGTCCATGTTACACAAAGTAATATGTATGGCCATTATTCAAGTATGGATGACATTTGTATCTTACAAAGTCTTTTCTTTTGCACTAATTATCTAGTGTTTTCAACTATACATTTGCTTGAGCAAGTTCCTCCCAACCACATTTTTACTGGTTTATCAGTACTTGCTATCAAAGCAAATACTATAATTTAAAACATTAAATAACAACCAAAAGTCACTAAGAGCATCAGTCAAAGAAACTCACACACAAGAGGAGAAAGGATAACACTCTTATTTTCTTTGTTTCGGTCATATGGTAGTGTTTACACAGTTAAATGATTTACCCTACAAAAGAAATTGTCATTCTCCCTCTAAAATCATTTTTGTGTCTCTCCTAATAAAACTCTCACTTGAATAAAATGTTGTTATCTCTCACTGGAGAATAATTAATATTAAGAGTGTATGTTTAACATATTACCATATTGGTGTCAATTAATCAAACACATTGATTAAACATGAATTCTAACTTATGAGAACTCACACCTACATAGGTTTATTACATATATATGTGGTCATACTTGTGCGGTAAATCAAACATTATCTCATCTTTGATTATTCAAACCAAGGCAATCCAAATACTCAAATAGTTACAGGCTGGACATGTAACTCCCTGGGAATACTAAAAAAGAATAGTCTATGTTTATTCACTTGAGTGATCTTATTTCTATTTTTACACAAAGAATAGAAGTGGATTGTTCATGTGAGAGAACCAATCCTTTAACCTATGTTTAACATACCTTAATTTTTCTTTTTTGTTGTGATCATAAAAATATGCAATAAATATGACAAACATGAATTAAATCTCATATAAAAATTCAATATAATTGTCTATAAAATGGTAGTACAAAATGACAAACATAAAGATTTTATAATATGACAATCTACAAAGATCCATTTCCTTTATATACTTTGTAAATAATAATGGTGGTATTGGTTTAATCAAAGGATTCACAATCATTTGGCTCATAGGAATGTACTCTAAGTAAATTTCAATTTCTTCAATTGCATCCCAAATGAAATTATATTTAATTTTTATGTGTTTGATCTTCCCATGATATTTTGGATCATTTGTGTAAGTCAATGTTGCCTTACTATCACAATAGATGGTTATTGACAATAAGTTATACAAAACCTAAATAATTAAGGAAAGAGCCAAGCCATGAAGATTTTTGTACAATAACTATTCCAACCACAAACTCAGCCTCCATCATAAATAAAATCGTTCAAGTCTGTTTTTTGCTATTCTAAGAGATAGCACTATTGTTATTTAGAAAAATATATCATAATGTAGATTTACAATCATTTTCGTCAAGTAAGTGTTCAAGCAAAATAAAGAGGAAAGTGTGGTTTAAGAGATTTTGAAGTAAGAAAGGCCACTTTAGTAATTTAAGCCATCTCTGAGGGCAAAGTTCCTAAACCTCTTTCATACACACTTACTCAAATCTAATTTCATCATAATACATATAGAACTTATTTCCTCCCACTCATATCATAAAAACCATATATTTGTCAAATAAAAACTCATTCAAAATGTATCCACAACAATTAATTAAATATTTTCTTACACACAAATATAAATAAAATTAATTTCTAATTTCTTAAAGAGTGCAACATTTTATAAGAATCAATTTGAGATCATGTTATGCTATGAAATTTTATGTAATTGTGAACCTACCTATCACGAACCTATTTGCATAATTTTTTTTAACATTTGATTAAAATGTTAGTTGGACTAACGAGAGTGTTATATTAATAATATTAAATATCCTATTGATATGATAATATTAATATAACTCATTCATGATAACATGAGTTTAGGATTGAATATTGTATATCTAAAATTTTTCAACACGCTATCGATGTTAGGTTTTAAGGATTTAGAGATATAATATTTAGTCCTCATGTTATATTATAAAGGCTTAAATGCCTTATTAATTTTAAGTTATATAGTATAATACTGTGTATAATTGCATAGTTTAATAAGGCAAATTTAAAACATAATTAAAGTAAAACATGCATTAATATGTTGAATTTATTCTCATCTATTCTTTTACTTACATAATTGAGTGCAATTAAGACATTAGATGGGATAAATCACAAGGAATGGGTTAAATTAGTGAAACTTTGTCTAGCAATATCTAATCTAAATCTAACCATCAAGGAAATATAACCTATTATTGATGCTAATTCCACTATTAAATAAAGGAGTCATCATGAAAGTGAACCCCCTCTTATCAGATGTGTCCATAGTGATTAAATATATGATGGACAAAACTATCAATGAAAGCATCCCTAATGTTAATGCTAAGACACCTATGGAATCTATGGTAGAAAAACATAGGCATAAGAGGTAGATTACTTCAAGTATAAGAAATGGGCTGCTAAAAAGAAGAAAAATAGCCATCTAGCTTTAGTTTACTTTGAGTCCAATGTAGTTAATGTGCCATCTAACACTTGATGGTTAGACATCAATGCTACCATTCATGTTATAAATTATTTTCAAGCACTGAAAAACCTAAGGAAGCCAGGTGAAGGAAATTTAAATGTGTGGCTTGGAAATAAAGATAAAGTAAAAATGGACACATAAAGTTTAAAGTTTGGACCCAAGTTAATTTTAAATAATGTAACATACGTGCTTTCCATCATAAAAAATTTAATTTCTATAATAGCTTGGAATTATGTTGGATATACTTGTCATTTTAGAAATGGAAAGGCTGAATTATTTTATAAATCTTGTATTGTTAATACCGGCTTATTGTGTGATCGATTGTATGGAATTGATCTAAATCTTGTTCTTGCTAATTCCATAAATGTTGTTATTAGAAAGAAAAGGAATAAAATCAATAATAATTACTCAATGCTATTGTCATGACTCAACCTCATCATGATCGGTTTGGATCCCATCATCAATTTTTACAAACCTTAATAATTTTCTCTCTTTATATTAACAAGAGTTTCCAAATGTTAGGAGAACTCAAATTTTTCATTTTAAATTTTTGCCAAAAAATTGATAAAATATCCCTTATTTTTGGGCACTTCTTAAGTGTCACACACCCTATAATTATAAAACCTATATTTATTTTTAGATACGACAACAATCAATATTCTCATACTATACAAACTCACTTATACACATTTGTTGGGAATTCGGATTATCATACGCAATGAAAATTCAAAATTTAATCCGAATTCTACCTAAGATCCATGCAAAAGACATAAATTAATGATTAAGATTTTATCTATTGGACACTCGTATTTCTACTGATCAAAACTTAAGAGAGCAGATGAATCAAACGCCAACCGGAAGGTACAGCGTCTCTACGATATCCATACGGAGTGAACAACGACATCTTACCCTCCACGAATATACTAGGATGCATTTTTCTCCCTAGGATTTAGGATTGGATGTTTTCTGAGTGATTTAAGATTTTATGAAAACTTATGAGCGTGTTTAAAGTATTGCCCTCAAGTCCTCTTTTATAGAATTTAGGCAAGCCACAATCCTAGTCCTACTAGGATAATGCCTCCAAAAAAATCCTAATCACACTTACCAACTCATCTTATCCTTATCCTAGAGATAATGAGGAGAGATAAGACTTATCTATTAATTATCTAATATTAGATAATAATATTATCTCATAATATAAATATCTTAATATTAGATAATTGCATATAGTTATCAAATATTAAAATAATATTATCTCATAATATATTTATCTAATATCTGATAACGTAATTATTTGATATTACTTTAATATCAAATAATATCACATAATATTATATATATATATATATATATATATATATATATATATATATATATATATATATTATGTGAACAACATATTATTATTTTTAATAATAATATATATGTACGAAAATAAGTCCAATTAATTAGATATTAATATAATTAAATTTTAATTAATTATTATCTTATTCTTACTTCTTTTGTGTGATTCTGTAGGTTCTTACTACGTTGACAATGACTCGTTATTGAACCATAAATAGTGAACGACATCTAACAATACATCACTATCACTCAAGTAGTAAGAATGTATGTGATTCGACATCCACCTAATATATGATCAACACTTTGCATCATAATTCATTTTATAATAATATCCAAATTGAACTAGAGGCATGAAGTGTGTCATCTTCATCAATATTCAATTTATATTTCTTGATATTGAGTAAATTTCAAAATAAATGATCAATATCACATATTGATTCATTTGAGTATGACCATGCATTTCTAAGTCTTACTCAATTAAGGAGCCCAAGGATATATCTCTTTTTTATAAGAGCAATAAAATTCCATCTACACCACTCACTTCCCTCTGCATGATTCGTGACACACCTAATCAACGCCCTACTTGTCATCCCGATTAAAGGTGACATAAGACGACATCAAAGTGAGTAACCCCTCTGTAATGACCCTAGAATAGTACAATAGTAATAATAATAATAATAATAATAATAATAATAATAATAATAATAATAATAATAATAATAAATAAGAAATTTTTAATGAGATTGTAATAAGTGAAAATATACTTAGAAACATAAGAATAGATTTTTGAAAATTTCACTTAGAAATTTATTGAAATTTTGTACCCGGTAAAGCGAAAAAGTGAAAAAATGAGTAAAAATTATAGTAAATTAATTCAAAACAAAATTAATGGATCATCAAAAATAATTTTCAAAGCTCAAAAATGGTTATGGGAAGTAAAAATAAAATTTTTAAGATATTTAGAAGCCTAAGGGTGAAAATGTAAAAAAAATAAGTAATTCAGGGCCAAATTGTAATAAACCCTTTTATCTTTTTGGCCTTTTTATTTTTTTTGTTGTACAGGTTGGGTTGGCCCATGTTTTTTCAGACCTAAATGTGAAAAATTAAGGCCTAAATTCGTGATCCAACACCAGCCCAAACTTCCAAGGGAAGCCAAGGACCAAAATGAAAGAAAATGACAAAATTTAGGGCAAAAGTGTAATATTTGAAAACTTTTAATTTGTGTCTCATTTTTATTGGATAAATCATGATGTGCTGGTGTGAAACTTAGCCACTTGGACGTGCTATGTAGCTCACCAAGTGTCCCCAAAATCGTACCGAAATCCAAGGCAATTTAATGTTGAAAATGATAGAAATTGTGAGATTTTTTTTAGAAATCCTTTAAGCAATTTTATATAAAGTAAAAGAGGCTTAGCTGCAGCACATTTGCTGCTCCTCTCCAGCAAAAAACGTGACCACATAAGAGAAGTAACAAGGGAAGCTAGACAAAGTAAATTCAAGGGAAATTGGCAAGTTAAATAGGTAGATTTTGATACCCCTAAACTCTTGTGAAATTCTTCTTCCTCTTGACTCTAAAATATGATTTTTTTTATTTTCTTGAATTCATCTCCCTCTCCTTTAGAATTCAGATTTGAAAGGAGGAAGAAACAAGTAAGGATTTAAGGTGAGTAATAGCTTGTTATACATTTTATGAATTCCTAATGCTGGATGGTCATGAGGAATATGATTTCTAGGACATGATTTGTGTTAGTTGTTGAGATAATTAGTTCAACATGATTTGAACATGTGATGATGTTGTTGGAAGTGAATATTTGGATCATGAATAATGAGAATGGAAGTGGTTTTGACTGTTGCAAAGAAATTGTTAATATTATGTTGGAAATGGTATCAAGAAGGGTGAAAAATGCTGTTGAAATTTTGGTTGGTGAATAGTCACGTGGAACCTAGGTGATTTGTCATCAAAAACTTTGATTCTTGTTATCCTAAGGTCTCTTAAGATGTGAGGATGAATTCTGAAAATTTTGAAGATTTTTAGAAACTTTTAGGTATTTTAGAAGAATTTCCTAAATCAGGTCATCAGTGCTGTCCAGAAACAGGGCACTTTCACGTTGGCTTCTGTTTTCGAATTTCTTGGGGCCTAAAATGATCATGAAAAATCGTGAAAAAAATTTATGGAAACCAATTAAGGTGTTGTTAATATTTTGTAAAAATTTCAGGGCAATCGGAGATGAATTGGTCACCCAATAAAATGGTAAAAAGGAACTGTTCAGGACAAAATCCGAATATGCCCTGTCTTGTTCACGAAATTTTTAGGATTATCAAATGGTTGAGAAAAATTCTAGAAAAATTTGTATGAATCATTCTGTTTGTGATGTGGTATGAGTTAAAATTTTAGTAATAGTAAATTTTATTTAGTCCTTCAAATAATTCCTACCCTTATGCTGCCTAGATAGGGTCTACATACAAAATATTTTGTGTATGACATAAATTGTTTAATTTGTGTGTATGACATATGAGTTATTTAATTTGTATACATGAATATCCTTTAGGATTTGATATGAGAATGAGCATAGAAGGATAAATGCAGCATAAAACACTTATGGCATAGTTGGTATTTTGACACATTCCTCGAGGAAAAATTGTGGTTGATGCATGTGGCGTCCCACAATTGTTCATTCTACTTACAAAAATGTGGGAGGGAGAAAACATCCTTCGCAAAAAAGGAGAGGAGGGGTAAGTAGTGGAGGAAAAAGGTTGGTGGCCTCGAGCCTAGGGTGGCGGGGGATAAGGTCAGACCGAAGATATAAGGTGACATTATATACCAACTAATGTCATTCCTCAAATAACGTAATATCTAAATTTGGGCTTTTAATTAGAAAAGCAACCTTAAATAGGAAAACCAAAAGGGGGCAATAATAGGTTATTACTCACTGAGTATATTTATACTCATTCTGTATTTTCTTTAATTTATCTTTTCAGATAATAACCATGGATCCGTGGACGTGTGGTAACACTTACAGAGGACATGCCACAACACCCTTTGGAACATATGGATTAGAGTTACAAATAGAGATTCGGGTCACTCCCAATGAGATAAATATTTTGTATCACTTGGACTATTGGCCCATGGATAGGGAGCCAAATGTCCTTCAGATTTTCTTCCCTCTAGTCCTAGTCCCCCCGGATGGCGATACCGGGAGCAATTAGACACCGTTAGGGCCCATAACATCTAGTTCTAGTTCTCTTCCAGAATCTGATCCGGAGGAGAAAGGCCCTAATCGGGTTAGTGAGTCAGATGACTAGGTTTGCTGTATGTAAAGTTATGATAGACTCATCTCTGTAAATATTTTTGTGCTGTTATATGTATATTATTTCGGTATTTTAACTCTTTATTACCTACTTTCTTTCGGCGCGCCCAAATGTTATTTTTATAAGTATATACGATATTGTGTCGTCTTTGGAGGTTAGTAAGGATATCTTATCAGTGTGGAATACTGATTGGATATCTTTACGCCGGTCACGATTACAGTATGTCGGGTCGTGACACCCTCATATAAGGAATCATAGTGACTTCAAGTCAAAGTATTATATGCAATTATGACCATATAAGAACTACTAATGACACAAGTTTTATCTATGCAATATTCTCATATTAGGTCAATCCAGTACATCTATTCACTAACAATGTACTCATATATTGACTTAATATCACATATCCATGATTCATAATCATCAGTCACTATACATGTCAATCTTGATGTACTATTACTATCCCTTTTGTAATAATACTTGACTAGGGGCATTTTAGGAATAGTAAAATTATTCTAGAGATAATTATTATATTAAGTTATAAATTGCGTAAAAATTAAAAATAAAATATAATAATTATATTGCCTAAAATAAAACATAATACATTGTGTATTATTTCAATCATCTATATGATTAGTTCCTAAGACACACACCAACAACATTCAACAAGTTAACATCACATAAATCAACAAATTTTTATTCCTAACTGTTAAATCTTTCAAATTCAAGCAGTCTTAATTCTCTATGGATGTAATAAGATTTGAAGACACTTTCTTAATATGAAAGTATTAGAATTAAAATAGAGTAAGTTTCGAGAATTCAGTAAATACATATTTACCACTAGTTTATAGATGATCATCTTGATATACATATAACAATAATAAGCTAATCAAGTATCAAATTAAAAAGTATTAACAAACCATTTTCTGGATTTTTGAAATATATGCAATCATATCCTGAAATGGAGATTCACTTGTATATAACTTAAGCTCTACATCTCATATCATAACTCGTAAAGTCTCAACTATCCACTAATACACATCATCTATATCATATCTCGCACTACCCATCCCAGGTAGCTAGCACATTCGTAAACAACTAATAAAAGTCCAAACCTAAACAAATCATTTCAATCACATCATCAGTAGTATTCAAACACAAACAATCATATTATATCACATATTCAAATACAGTAAACATACATATAATTGCTCTTTTGGTATCAAAATCAATTCTATACTTTTCTCAATTATTCGCTAGAAATTTCTCATCCAGCCCTCAAATCGATCTTATACTTCTGTTAATTGTTAGTCGAAAATTTATCATCTAACTTTTATATCAAAGCTCAATTCCCGAAGTAGTTTCTCCATCATAATTCATAACTCACAATGTCATTCATAACATAATTCATAGATAATATTCATTTGAGAGTTTAACTCTCGTATCACAACTATTCAAGACAATTTTGATACAAAATGACTAATTCATCATGGAGCAATGCTAAAGCACACAGTAATAGATTTGTATCTATATCAATGTCATAAATACCTAAAAATACCATCACTATGCTTCTGCTGTGCATTTTGATAAATTTACAATCACTCAACAGCTAATTTCACAAAAAGGAATATAATTCATAGTCATTATATCTTTTATTAAAATATTAAATTGTAGTAAAATATATACCCATTTGGTGATGTGTCCACTATAGGAGCTTAAAGTAGTGAATCCTCATCTTCCTTTTATACTCCTAATTCATCATGCATAATAATAATATTAAAAATATGAGAGTACTATTTATTTATTTATTTTAGATATTATAAATCCAATTCTCAAATCCTAATATAGTAGTTTTCCTTAACATAGGCTTACACAATCAAACACCATACTTTCAAGATTTATTTGAACAACTTTGAATGCAAGAATATTAACTTTTATGATATAAATATTTTCAAGGTATAATAATTTAATATTTTAGAGCCTTAAATCCTTATTTTATTAATATCACATCAACTATCCAAATAAAATGATAATAATTTCTAAACCAATCATAAAATAATTGAAATATTAAAATCTTATATTGTGAGAAAGTCATATTCATGCTATTTTATCATTTTACAATACAAGTATATTATTTTTCTCACGTAATATCCTACACGTCAAGTTTATATATATATAGATATATAATATACTCTTCAAATCAACTTTAAATATTTAAAATATGACATTGAAAAATTTTTAATCATTTCATTCACCCATCTTATGATATAAAATTTCTAAGTTTCATAAGTATTATCATATATCCAAAACACTCATAAATAAATTTTCTAATTTATTTTATAGTCTAGGCATATTTCAATAATCATATTTCAACATTCCAAGGCATGATTTTGAGTTATTAAGTTTCTCATGATATATAAAAATGCATTTTCCTCTATTTAAGTTCAAATTATCCATAAATATTAATGTTGACAATATAAAAAAACTTCAACTATGCTATTCTAATATTCTATAATGCAAAAACTACATATTTATTATCATTATTTTCTCAAATTATCTTCATCTTTTTCAAAATACACTAAAATGGGTATTTCTTAATCTTAACTTAAACAATCAACATCAATAAAATCAATGTTATAAACAAAACTTAATCATGTTATTCTAATATCCTGTAGCAAGATAATTCCATTTTCATATATATCATTATTTTTCTCAAATATATATATATATATATATATATATATATATATATATATATATATATATATATATATATATATATATATATTTGGATTATATATATTTTGGATTAAATTCAAATCAGTAAGAAATCAGAAAGCTAGTTTTATAGAATTTCTTACTTAGCTTTCTCAAGGCCAACCGAAGCTCAGCCGCGACAAAATTCTATCGGAACTCGAGCGAAAATGAAGTAAGTAGAACAGCAGCTCACAGCTGCTGTCAGAAACATGGTTTGGCCTCCCTACTCCCACAGCTCATCCATGACCAATAGCTTATCGAAAGAAAAGCATGCACCGAAGATCCACCATAGAAGATGCAGACATCGATGGTCCAACGTGCAGCAACACCGAACCGTGACTCGTGCCTCCTTCTTTGCCATTGAAAGCTGGCGCCGAATGGAGGACTACGTCATGAAGTGAAACAAAATCAGCAGTCAGTGGTGCGCAGCGCCAAGGCACACAGAGGAACAGGAAAGGAGAAAAAAGTGGGAAAGGGAAACTATAAGGAGCAGAAAAAGAAAAGAGAAGGAGAGAGGCGGTAAAGTGAAAGGGAAATCAGCAGGAGAGAAAATAATTCTAGAGTAAAAGGAAAGCTACTGGTCCGAATTTTTATGAAAGAAGAGAGATCAGAAAAGAAAAAAAAAGATTGGTGCACTGTATGTTACTGTACTTGGGAGAAGACAAAAGAAAGGAAAGGCTGAGAAGAAAAGAAAGACGGTGGAGCAGCTGGGCGAAGTAACGGGAATGCACTAGAAAAGCCCGAGAAAAAGAGTGATAGGAAATAATAATAAAACAAGCAGCCAAATTATGAAATAAAAAAAGAAAACCAACTTTAAAGAGAAAAAATCCAACAGAGGGAAGAGAAAATTTGCTATCCAAATATGATGAAAGAGCTAGAAGAGCCTTGAAACATATGTTCTCATAAAATTAATTTTATTTAAAATTTTAATTCAATTATATTTGTTATTCGTTTCATACCTACATATCTACAGATGAATATATGTAAGAGGTGAATAAATTTAAAATTTTAAAATAATTATTTTAAATTTCTACAATTTTTAAAATAATTTATTAAATTTTAACAATTAATTTGTAAAAGTTTAAACTCATTCCCAATTTGTAAGAAAATATTTATAGAAATATTTAAACAAATCTTGAACTAACTCTGGCCAATTAAATAAAATTCAATATTAAAGAATAGAATTTAAAACTAAAATAAATATATTTTAAATATCATTATCAGCATTATTTTAATAGCTCATAATTATTAATAAGTATTAAAATTTATAAAAATTTAGATTTTGAGATATCACATTTCTGGCACAAAAGGATAGGCATATTTCCCAAGAAAGGATACAAGAACTTATAGAGGAGAAAGTATTACATGATCCAAATTTTATAAATTATGGAATATGAGTTGATTGGATTAAAAGGAAACTTTTTACTAAAGCTAGAAAGGGTACAAAAAGAGCTAAAAAAAGTATCTTAGAACTAACTCATATTGATATTAGTAGACACATAACACCAATTGCTATAGGTGGATATAAATATTTTATCACCTTTATTAGCAACTAGTACAAATATGGTTGGGTGGAACTACTTAATGAGAATTCAAAATCACTAGGTCTTTAAGTCATTCAAGGCACAATGAAGCTCAATTTGGGAAGAAAATAAAGTGTGTCAACTCTAATAAAGGTTATTAGTATTATAGTAGGTATGATAAAACTAGAAGAAATCCTAGCCCTTTCACCAGATACCTATAAGAGTGTGAAATTGAAGCAAGATACACCATACCTAAGACACTAAAGTAAAATAGAATTACAAAAAAAAAAAGAAAAAGAAAAAAAACTAGATACCCATAGATGTGATAAGGTGTATATTGACCCATACTTCATTGCATGATTTCTTGTGAGAGGATACATTAAAAACTACTACATATATTCTAAATTAAATTCCTAATAAGTCAATTCCCAAAACTTATGAGTTGTTTTATGCCAAAAAGCCTAGTTTAAGACACTTTTATATTTAAGGTTGTATAGTTGAAGTGAAACCAAATGTCCTTTCAATGAGGAAGCATGATTTAGATATAGTGAGTGGATTTCTTGTTAGGTACAATAATGACTCAAAAGATAGTAGATTTTATTGTCTAACTCGTACAACTAGAGTAATTGAATTAGACTTAGCTATGTTCTTTGAAGATAAGTTAGATAGTAAAAGACAAGTATCTTGCATCATAGACTTTCTAGAAGAAAGTACAATTATTCCACTAGCACTTATGTTAGGAAAGTCATTTTTTGTTATCCACAAGATGATTTAGTGCAGTTGATGGTAGAAAATGTTGATCCAAATGAGATAGTTGAAGAAATTCCTTTGAGAATATCTCATAAAGCTTATCAATCAATGATTCCTAATGATTATTTGGTATATCTACAAAAGCATAAGTATGACATCAATAACAACACTAATCACATGATATTTTCACAAGCGATTTCAAATTCAAACTCTTTTGAATAGTAAATGTAACAAAGGATAAATTAGCTTTAATACATAAGAATAAGGTATAGGATCTAGTTAAATTATCTATAAGTTGTAAGTTAGTTAGATTCAAATGTGTCTTTAAGATTAAGAGAAACACTCGAGATAAAATTGAAAAATACAAGGCCAGATAAGTAGTTAAAGGCCACACTCAGAAAGTAGGTATAAATTATAAAGAAACATTCTTACCAATTTTAACTAAAGATTCATTGAGTTGTTATGACAATGGTGGCTCATTTTGACTTAAAGTTACATTAAATGGACGTCAAAATATCCTTCCTAAATGTTGACCTATTAAAGACTATGTATCTAAAGTAGCTAAATAGTTTCCAAGAAAAGGATGAAAAAACACCTTATATATAAATGTAAGAAGTCTATATATGGCTTAAAATAAGTTTCTAGACAATGGTACATCAAATTTAATAAGGTAGTGAATTGTTTTGGGTTTAAGAAGAATGATGTAAATTAGTTACATGCCAACAAGCATAGGTAGTTTTGTAACATCATTATCAATATTGATGATATTCTCCTTACTAGTAAATGATGTGAAATTGGGAAGGTCTAATAGCAAATGGTGTGAAAATGAGTTGGATCCTCCTAAAATTTAGCAAATCTAAAAACAAAAATAGAAAAATATTCACACCACACTCTAGAAGATGAAAAATAGGAGCGATAAGTGATGATGAATATGCCACAAAAGATGTAAATCCTTTGACAAGTAAAGAAGAAAAAAATGCTACAAGGATGAATCCTTGATTAGTGATGATCAGTGCCATAAAAGGTAAATCCCTTTGATAAGTCACAAGTTTATTTAAGAACTCAAGAGAGAATACACTCTCTCAAAAAGGCACTTATCCAAATTCTCTAATCTTTAAAACTCCAAAATCTAATTTGTATAAGGAACAAGCCTCTTTATATACCTTTCTAAAATCCTAATTGAAAATGGGCTCAAAAGATAGTAAACTAGCCTAAAACTAATCCACTAATCTAAACCTAATAAAAAAAGGGCCTTTAAATGATTCTAAGTAACATAGTAATTGTTTTAAAGTAAAACGGGTCAAAATACATTCAACCTAAGTTAAAGCCTAAAATGCTTTAAAAAGATAAATACAAAATAAACACAAATCAAAGGCCTAAATGCTATATTAAAGTTCAAAACATCAAATAATTGTAAAAATGGGCTGAAGTAGCGTTAATTAGGATAATGGCTGATGTGGTATTGATGTGACGCTATCTCCTTGATAATGTGACATTGATGTGATGCCATCTCCTTGATGATGTAGTAGTAATGTGGATTATGATTGATGTGGTTCCATCTCCTTAATGATGTGACGATGATATGACACTAACTTGGTAATGATATGGCACAATATTAATCCACTTAATTAAGCTCTCATCCTATCTTACTTCCTTATGATTGACTCCCTATAGATTCATATCATTTCCCCTCTTTTCAAATAGATTCATCCTCGAATCTTTAAAACCTACATCAAAAGGAGGAAGATTAGAAACACCAAAAGAAGTACTCACATCAAACTCACAATGGGAATTCAAATTAGGAAAATAATTATTATCTCTTTAAGATTTGGAATGAACCATTTGCACTTAGATGCAGCTATTTCGAACACTTCCTTTTCCATTTTCATCATCAACAAACAACCACCCAAATCAAATAAAAAATAAAAGTCAATAAACTCATACAAGCATACAAAATTATTAATAATATTAAGTTTGTCATTAAAAGCACATAGAACATGATTCCTTATAAGCTTCTTATAAAAATTAATCAAATCATGAAAGTTCTTAATTTCATCAACAAACTTAGGTGGAGACCATTCTCTAATTGTTTTTACTTTTAATTCATTGATCATTATTCCTATGCCACTCAAAGCATGATTTAAACAAACAATTCTTTCCATGTAAAATAAGCATTTTACACATTTAGCATACAAGAATTCATTTCTTAAAACCTTGAAGACACATTTTAAAAGTTTAACATGCTTATTCAAGATTTCATCTAATAAGTTGTATTTGGGGCATTTAACACTAATGTTTGGGGGAATTCCTACAAACTCCTACTCGCACAAGACTTACTTAATATTGTCAATGGTGAAAAATAAAAAACACTTTTAAGATTATAACATTTCAACATAAGAGATATTTCCAAGTAGGTTGTGTGACCTGAGGCATTTAATTAAGTTTATCTCACTTATGCAATGGAACACATAGGAGATTTTCTTCCTCAATCCTTGTTCTATTCATGACCTACCATGAATGTTAGCCTAATGATTCATAAATCATTCAGCCATGCCTGTGATGCCATAAGACTTGTTGATATATAGTCTGTCTATGTTTAATCCCTTTTCAATTAATATGAATTGTACCAATTGTCAAGTACTTGTTTTTCTTTGGGTCACTTCATACTCAAATCTATATTACACAAAGTAATATATATGGCCATTATTCAAGTATGAATGACATTTGTATCTTACAAAGTCTTTCCTTTTACACTAATTATCTAGTATTTTCACCTATACATTTGCTTGAGCGGGTTCCTCCCAAGTGCATTTTTACTGGTTTGTCAGTACTTGCTATCATAGCAAATATTATAATTTAAAACGCTAAATAACAGCTAAAAGTTACTAAGAGCATCAACCAAAGAAACTCACACACAAGAGGACAAGGGATAACATTCTTATTTTCTTTGTTTTGGTCATATGGTAGTGTTTATACAATTAAATAATTTACCCTAAAAGGAAGTTGTCATTCTCCCTCTTAAATCATTTTTTATGTCTCTCCTAATAAAACTCCCACTTGAGTAAAATGTTATGATCTCCCACTGGAGAATAATTAATATTAGGAGTGTATGTTTAACATGTTACCATATTGGTGTTAATTAATCAAACACATTGATTAAACATGAATTCTAACTCATGAAAACTCACACCTACATAGGCTTATCACATGTATGCGTGGGCATACTTGTGTGGTAAATCAAATATTACCTCATCTTTGATTATTCAAATTAAGGCAATCCAAATACTCAAGTAGTTACAGACTAGACATGTAACTCCTTTAAAATAAATCATAATTCCTAATCAATACTAAAAAAGAATAATATATGTTTATTCACTTGAGTGATCTCATTTCTATTCTTACACAAAGAATAGAAGTGGATTATTCATGTGAGAGAACTAATCTTTTAACCTATGTTCAACATACCTTAATTTTTCTTCTTTGTTGTGATTATAGAAATATGCAATAAGTATGACAAACATGAATTGAATCTCACATAAAAATTTAATACAATTATTCATAAAATGGTACTACGAAATGACAAACATGAAGATTATATAATGTTACAATCAACGAAGGCTCATTTCCTTTACATGCTTTGTAAATAATGATGGTGGTATTGGTTTAGTCAAAGGATCCGTAATCATTTGGCCTATAGGAATGCATTATAAGTTAACTTCATTTTCTTCAATTGCATCCCCAATGAAATTATATTTAATCTTTATGTGCTTGGTCTTCCCATGGTATTTTGGATCCTTTGTGTAAGCCAAGGCTATCATACTATCATAATAGATAGTTATTGGCTTATTATTAGGTTTTACAAAACCTAAATGATTAAAGAAAGAACTAAGCCATAAAGCTTCTTTTATGATAGCTGTTCCAGCCATAAACTCATCCTCCATCGTGGATAAAGCCGTACAAGTGTACTTTTTGCTATTCCAAGAGATAGCATTATTGTTAAGAAGAAAAATATAACTTAATGTAGATTTGCAATTATCTTTGTTTTCACCCCAATCAGCATCAATGTACCCTTGTAATTTTTAAATGCCACCTTGGTAATATAACCATAAATCTTTGGTTCCCTTAAGATATCGAAAGATTCTTTTTATACACTTCCAATGCTCAGGGCTTGGATTTGTTGAATAATGAGCTAACAAGCCTACAGCCTGACTAATGTCAAGCTATCTACAGAACATGACATACATTTAAGATTGAGGTAAGGAACCTTTTTCATCTCCTCTTTATCTTTAAAGTTTTGTGGACACATGTCTTTACTCATCTTGCTGTTGTAAGCAATTAGGGTATCCATTGGTTTTAAGTTTTGCATTTTTAAGCATTCAAGAATCTTACTAATATAAGACTCTTAAGATAATGCTAACAATATCTTGAAGCTATCTATTTGAATTCTTACTCCAAGAATATAAGTCATTTCTCCCAAATCCTTCATATCAAAGGTGGAAAATAACCATTCCTTGATGGTTAGCAAAAAACCTAAATTATTACAAGCCAATCAAATGTCATCTACATATAATGATATCAAAATAAACTTGGTCTTAGAAATTATGACATAAACACAATGATCTTCAAGCAACATTTGGAATCTATAACTCAAGATTGCATGATGAAACTTTAAGTACCATTGTCATGAAGCTTGTCTAAAACCATATATCAACTTCTTCAATCGACATCTTTATGTTCTTGTCCATTTACAATAAAACCTTCTAGTTGTTTCATGTAGATTTCTTCACTCAAATCACCGTTAAGAAGGGTTGTTGTTACGTTCATATGATGTAATTCTAAGTCAAGTTTTGCTATAATGGCTAGTATTAACCTGATGGAATTTAACTTTACAATAGGTGAAATGGTGGCCTGAAAATCAATACCCTTTTCTTATGTATACCTTTTAACAACAAAACATGCCTTGCACCTTTCAACGGTACCATCCACTTTTCTCTTTATTTTAAGAACCTATTTGTTCCCAATAGCCGTTTGATCTTGAGGTAAATCCACTAAATCCCAAACCCCATTAGCAAACATTGAGTCCAAATCTTCTTACATTGTAACCATCCATTTTTCTACACTTTTTAGTTCATCAACCTCAAGTGTACTTATATAAGCCTCAAATTTGTCTAATATCCACCACTTGCTTAGTGGTTTGAACTGTCATGATGAACGATGTAAATTGGTAAGATTAAAGGACTCATCATGTGTATTTGTACGTTTAACGAGCTCTTGTTGAGGTAACTCCTCATTCATTAGGACTTCCTCTTGATCATCATTACCATTTTAATTATCATTAGCATCCACCATATGATAATCTTGGTGATCATTAACCATTGGAACCTTTAAGTTTCATCTATCCCAACATCCCTCCCACTCAAAAGAGATAGTGCTAACATATCATTCATGCTAGATTGTTCAAATTTATTAAGTTCTTTTAAAGAACTTTTATTCTTAATATTTCCTTTATTAAGAAATTCATTCTTTAAGAATGTTACATCCCTTGATTCAAATTCATTCAAACTACCCTTACTTTCTAAATTACTAAACACATACCCTTTAGAGTGTTCAAAATATCGAAGGAAAATGCATTTCCTCCCTCTTGATCTTAACTTGCCAAATTTGTGACTTAGTGTATGTACATAAGTTGCACAACTCCATGGCTTTAAATGACTTAACTCTGACCTTTTATCAAACTATAACTCATAAGGAGTAGTTTCAACCAATTTGGATGGTACTCTATTAAGTACATAAATAGCGGTGACTAATGCATCTCCCTAATAGGAAATGTCCATGTTAGCCTCTACCATCATGGCTCTCACCATATCCATGAGGGTTCTATTTTTTCTTTTTGCCATTCTATTTTGTTAAGATGTGTTAGGAATAGACAATCATTGAATTATCCCCTTCTTAACACACAAATCCTTGAATTCTTTAGACATATACTCACCACCCCCATCAATCCTTAATGACTTAACCTTTTTGTCTAATTGATTCTCTACCAAAGTACCATAAGTCTTAAAACACCTTAATGCTTCACTTTTATACTTAATGAGATAGACATGGGTGTATCTTGTATAGTTATCTATGAATGTTAAAACATATCTAAATCCTTATCTAGATATCATATTTATGGGACTATAAATGTCAGAATGAATTAATTGCAATGGTTTCTTACTACATTGATGTGAATCTAAGGGAAGTCAATCATAAGGAAGTAAGATAGGAGGAGAGCTTAATTAAGTGGATTAAAATTATGTTATATCTCACTAAGTTAATGCTACATCATCGCTATATCATCAAAGAGATAGTGCCATATCAATGCCAAATCATCTATTATCCTAATTGACACTACTTTAACTCATTTTTTCAATTATTTGACGTTTTGAGGTTTAATTTAGCATTTAGGCCTCTAATTTGTGTTTATTTCATTTTGGGTCATTTTATAGCATTTTAGGCTTTAGTTAATGATGAATGTATTTATACTTATTTTACTTTAAAATATTTATCATGTTACTATGAGTAGTTTATCATGTTACTTAGAGTTATTTAAAGGCTCTTTTATTGGGTTTAAGTTAGTGGATTAGTTTTAGGCTAGTTTGTTATCTTTTGAGCCCATTTTCAATTAGAATTTTAGAAAATTATATAAGGAGGCTTGTTCCTTATACCAATTTAGATTTGAGATTTGGGAGTTTTAAAGATTTGGCTGAATGCTTTTTTAAGAGAATGTGTTCTCTTTTAAGTTCTTGAATGAACTTGTGACTTATCAAAGGAATTCACCCTTTGTGGCATTGACCATAACTAATCAAGGATTCATCCTTGTGGCATGTTTTCTTTTTCACTCATCAAAGGATTTACATCCTTTATGGTATGTTCACTATCACTTATCACTCTCATTCTTTATCTTCTGGAGTGTAGCATGAATGTCTTTCTATTTTTGTTTTTGGATTTGCTGAATTTTGGGACAATCTTATACAATTTCACATCATACATGATTTTTTCCCAAAAGGTTTTTGTCATGACCCACCTTTAATCGTGACTGGCGTGGATCCTGTTACCAGTTTTCACAAGCCTTAACTATTGTTATTCTTTCAAACTAATGAGAATCTTCAAATATGACAAGATCAACATACATATTGAACAATCTAATTTCACACTTATATACATACAATTAATTTATCACATTATATAATTTATCAAAATTCTATTTGACTGTTAACTCTAGTTCCAACTGTTAAATCCTTTACTAAGGCAGTCTTTAATCCTCCATGGATGCTAACCTGAAAATATTGAATTAGAATAGAGTGAGTTCCACGAACCCAATGAGCATATTTCTACCACTATCTTGTAAGTGATCAACTTAGATATATTAAAAAGTAATAGCAAACCATCTTTTAGATTCCGAAAATATATGAAACTATATCCTAAAATAGAGGTTCTATGGCACAATCATAGGAGTCTTAACTTTCTATTAACATTCAAACCATATATTAACCATTCTAGGTAGGCATCATACACAAACAGCCGTTATGGCTCAAATGCAAGTAAGTCATCATAATCACATCATTAGAAAAAGTCAATCACAAACAATCATCTTATGTCACATATTCAAATACAATGAACACACATATAGCTATTCTATGGTATCTAAATCAATTCTATACTCTTTAGCTATTAGCTAAAGATTTCTCATATGACTCTCAAATCCTTTTCACATTCTTCTAAATTGTTAGTCAGGAATTTCAACTGACTCTTAAATCGATTATATATTTGTTTTATTTGTGTTTACCAAAAATTTCTCATCCGGATATCACAACGTCCTCTCATCATAGATCATGATATTCAATATCATTACTCTAATACATTTCATCATTTTCCATAGACCTCCTAAGGCTCAATTCATAATATAGCAACTTCGCTAAAGTTTCACTCTATTCTTCTCACCAAATTTAGTGTAAGTTCACATAAATAACTATTTAACAATCACGGATCATTAAAGCATATAACATAATCATTGCAATTCTTTCACAATTAACTAATCAATGGCTACTAATGACATAACCGTACTTTCGCTACGCACTTTGACCCACTATCAATTATCATCAACTAACTATTCTTATATCACAAAACTAATTTCAAATAATAAGAATAAAATCAAAATTACCAATAAATCATCTTATGCTAAGATAAAGTTGTTGGTGTGTGTCTTAGGAACCAATCATATAAATGATTGAAGTAATACACAATGTATTATGTTTTATTTTAGGCAATTAATTATTATATTTTATTTTTATAATTTTATTATTATTATGCATAATTTATAACTTAATATAATAATTATCCTTGAAATAGCTTTGATATTCCTAAAATGTTCATAGTCAAGTATTATTACAAAAAAGATAGTAATAATACATTGAGACTAGCATGTATAATGATTGATGATTACGAATCATGGATATGTGATATCAAGTCAATACATGAGTACATTATTAGTAAATAATGTACTGGACTGACCCACTATGAGAATATTGCATGGATTGACGTGTCATAAGTTATTCTCATATGATCACAAATACACATAAACCTTTGACCTGAAGTCACTACGGTTTCCTATATGAAGAATTACTCACTTTAATATTGTCCTATGTCACCTTTAATCAGGATGACAAATAGGGCATTGATTGGGTGTGTCATAAATCGTGCAAAGGGAAATGAATGATGTAGATGAGATTTCGTTACTCTTGTATAAAAGAGAAATATCCTCGGGCCCCTTGATTGAGTGAGACTTAGAAATGCATGGTCATGCTCAATTGGATTAGTATGTGATATTAATCATTTTTTTTAAGTCTACTCAGTATCAAGAAATATAAATTGAACATTAATGAGGATAACATATTCCATGCCTCCAGTTCAATTTGGATATTATTACAAAAGGGTTATGATACAAAACATTGATCATGTATTAAGTGGATGTCGAATCATAGACATTCTTACTACTTGAGTGACAGTGATGTATTGCTAGATACTGCTCACTATCTATAGCTCAATAATAAGTCATTGTCAACGTAGTAAGAACCTACAAGATCATATAAAAGGAGTAGGAATAAGACAATAATTAATTGGACTTTAATTATATTAATATCCAATTAATTTGACTTATTTTCATGCATATATATATTATTATTAAGAATAATAAATTCACATAAAATATATATATATATTATGTGATATTATTTGATATTAAAATAATATTAAATAATTACGTTACCAGATATTAGATAAATATATTATGAGATAATATTATTTTGACATTTGATAATTATATGCAATTATCTAATATTAAGATATTTATATTATGAGATAATATTATCTAATGTTAGATAATTAATAGATAAGTTATATCTCTTCCCATTATCTCTAGGATAAGGATAAAATGAGTTGTTAAGTGTGATTAGAATTTTGGAAGTATTATCCTAGTAGGACTAGGATTGTGACTTGCCTAAGTTCTATAAAAAGGGATTGAGGGCAGCACATTATAGACACACTCATAAGCCTCCTAAAATCCTAAATCACTCAAAAATATCGAATCCTAATTCCTAGAGAAAGAAACACATCCTAACAGATTCGTGGAGGGCGAGAGGTCATTGTTCACTCCGTGTGGATATCATAGAGACGCTATACCTTCTGGCCAGCGTTTGATTCATCCACTATCAAATTTTGATCAGTAGAAACACAAGCGCCCAATAGGTAAAACTCTAATAATTGATTTATACTTTTTGCATGGATCCTAGGTAGAATTCGGATCAAAATTTTGAAATTTCGTTGCATGTAATAATCCGAATTTTCACAAAAGTTAGTCGCGAGATATATACTCACCTAGGGAATCCACCTATTCCGTTTACTCTGAAGCATTTGAGTTCAACTTTGCTCTCTTCTTCCTATTTAATTTATAACAATAATTTGTTAATAAATAAATATTCCCTCCAAATCAAATATATCACCATTATAGTATTAGCAGCTTATATTTGACATTACTTTAGTCAAATTATTTTGTAATCCACATAGTTATAGATTTAGGTCAATCAGGATATATATATATATATATATATATATATATATATATATATATATTTCTTTTCAAGAATACTCAGAACTCCTGCACTTAGCATCTCCGCTTTGCATTTATATATCAAGGTTATGAATAAAGATAAGAGTATAATATTCCTAACCGATTTGCATTCAGAATAAGAGTTTTAATTATGTTATCCAAATAATTTGATATATTACTCCGTAATATTTCTGAACTTATAACAACAAATTAAGTGTTTGATTGTGCCTCCAGGATTTTTAGCTCCTTTGTTTATTCGAACACATATACTTGGGGTTTCCTTTCAACACAGCTTACCAATATTATGAGAAGTCATTGGCTAGTTGTTCGAATTGATTCCCTCAGCAGCGGCAACTGAATGAAGGAGGTGCAATGAGGTCCAACAGTAATGTGCATTAAGGAACAGCAGTGAAACACGGTAGAGGCAAAGCTGGATGATGTCAATGAGGAAACAGAGTCGTTGATGAGTTTGCTGTGCTGGAAAAAGGGGAAGCCAGCAGCTCCATCCAGCTCCTCGCCAAGTTGTTCCCACCAACAATCCCTCATGCAAATGGATAACAACTCAACGAAAATGGCATCAGCAAGGCGACACACAGTGGTGCAACGCTTGAAGAAGCAACAGCAGGGTTCCGTTTTGAAGAAAGAGGAAGGCGATGACAAGAAGAGAGAACAGGGGAGAGAGAAAGGAAGGTTATATTGAGGTTATATCCCAGGATAAAAGAAAAAGAATTAGAAAAATACCAAGAGCCGAACTGAGTGTTGCGGTGTTGTACACGGAAAAGAAATAAAGCAATAAATAGAAGGAAGTGACAAAGGCGGTGGGGTGGTATACAAAGAGAAGAAATTTCTGCCGAGAAAGAGGGGACAACCACGGAAAAGAGAAAAATGTACGGAGAGAGAAGGAAATGGCGGTGAAGGTGTGTGAAGAGGGAAACCGCCCAATATATATATATAAAGAGAGAGAGGGGGGGAAGGAGCTACCGAGAGAGAAAAGAGAGCAGCAGCTGGTCTTAAACAAAAAAAATCTGGAGAAAACACGTGATGGGGATAGCAGCCGACTTATAAAATTAAAGGAGAGAGCACCGAAATTAATAAATAAAAAAAGGGAAGATGCTGGAACTTAAGCCACGGGAAATAATCCCTTGCTTTTTGCCCCTTTTTTTTTTTTTAAGCTCTCTTTCTGATCAAATCCCAGTCTTCTAATTTTTACCAAATTCAATCTCAACCCTTAACTTATTATAACATTCATATACATAGATTAATTTTACCTAAAAGCTTAACTCAATATTTTTAATTTTCTCTCAATAAAATTTGTAATAGCTTGGTTAATTTGAAAATTCTAAAGTAAATATTTTTAAAGTCTTAAAATAATTATTCAAAATTTTCCACTAGATTACCAAATACAAATAATTGGCTTGATATATTCTTTCAATCATAAATACTAAAAATTATTCCTAACTTGTGAAGAAATTCTCTAATTAATATTGACTAATTAAGAATAGTCCATTTCAAAATTCAATGATAATAATAAAAAATAAAAAAATTATTAAACATAACAATTTATCTTATAAATTCTTACTCACGTAATCATTAACTTTAATATTCTAGAACTTTAAATTCAGAGATAAATTTAAATCACTATTAACCAAATAAAATAAATATTCTTTATTATTAAAATTTATAAAAAAATTTCTTTGGATATTACAGTTTTCTTGTTGTCTTACCTAAGAGACAAAATTCACAAGTTGGTAGGGTTACTTTTGATATGGAGCCATGTAAACCACTTTTAGCTAACTTGTTCATCCTATCTTGCCTTATATGCCACAACCTTGCACGCCAAATCTTTTCTTTATTGGATTTAGTTATAAGACAACTACTTGAACTATAATTGCTAGAAATTGTATTTAATACAAATAAACCATTACGTAAAGAACAAGTACATAGGATATCTTTACCAAAATAAATATTAAGTACATCACCATAGAAATCCAAGCGAAATCTAAAATGTAATAAACATATTACAGAAACCAAATTTCTACAATCATAGGTACATATAAAACAATCTATTAGAACTAAATTCTTTCCATTATTTATAAGGACTTTGCAAGTCCCTATTCCTTCCACTTCTAATTTTGCATTATTTCCCACGTAAATAAACTTTGTTCCTTGAAAAATCTTGTAAAATTGCACAAATAAGTCACAAACCCTCACGATGTGATCTATGGCTTCTAAATCCATAACCCACAAAAGAGTTAGATGCTATTATAAAAATACATGATAAAACATATGCAAAAGAAGTGGAAGGATTTTGTATCTTGGGCTCTTTACACTCCTTAGCAAAATGTTCCCTTTTATCACAACAGAAGCATTTAACTTTGCTTTTGTTTTTAGTTTTGCACTTTCAATTTTTCTTGAACTTTACACTAGAAGATCCTTCTCCCCTTATTGAAACCATTATTTTCTAGCTTTTTCATGTAATTCTCAAATCATAGAATTAACGCTCTTTGTTTCTCCAATGAAACAAATCCATACTTTTCCTTGGTGTTATCCCATATGGCTTTGGCACTTTCAAGCATGGAGGATTCCACCATAAGGTCATCAACCATTGCACTAAGCAAAGTGATGCATGTTGTGGTGTCTTTCTTTTTGAAAGCATCATACTCTATCCAAAGAGCATTGAAGGGAGGTTCTTTAACCACTTTAGTTAGCACATCCAGGACATCTTGTTTCATGAGAATGAACTAGACTTTTTACTGCCATATATTATAATTTTCACCATTCATCTTTAAGTCTTTGTTCAACTCCACAATAATGCTTTTTGTAGCACTTGCCATTTACATATGCAATTGAGTACTAAATTCAGTATATTCATCACAACTAGACATTTTATGAACTAAAACAGAATAATATAGCCTATTCATGCTAAATATACTAAAAGTAAAGTAAGACCATACAATTAAGTCTATTTTAACATGAATACATCTATATTATTCAATTTTCCTCATTCTAAATGCCTAACAAAAAAAAACTCATGTTGCAAGGTTTTAACACATGTTTCCATGTGAACTTCATCATATTAACATATGAAATGACATCATTCAACATGTTTGAATGAATTTAAAGAATCACAAGAATATGCATTCTCATAAATAGCATGTTAATCACAAAAAACATGCATTTGGCTTATTCTGAAACATATTCTAACTAATTATCAAGAATCATTCTTATTTTTATGAAACATATAGAGAATTATTGATACAACATGATCCATTACCCTTTTTCCTTTTATTATATAAAAACAAATTTGAATTTTAAATTAATCTTCAAACATGCCAAAATATTCCAAAACATCAAGAAATTGTCCAAACATCATTGAACATACTTAAATAAACATTTTTTTTATCATAATCATATGCATCACCAAGACAAAAGATACAAAAACGTTTAGAATAGCATGTTTGCACTTACTACATGCCCATTGCAACTATATATGACTAAAAATTTTTTCATGTTTCATCACTCTAAAACACATAGAAATATATTAATCATCATAGAATCAACATATTTAGCATAAGGACAACCATATTGCATAAACTAGGCTCTGATACCACTTAAAGGGAATTCTTAGGTAATTCTATAAACAGTCACAGGATCAAGGATACTTACTTGTCTTCTGTAGAATTAGTTATGCAATAATTGAATATGATGGAAGAAAGAACATAATCAATCACCGTAAATCAAAACTAGATCTTAATGGAAAAAGAGTATCGATGGGAGGAGTGTTTTTCTTCTAAATTTTGTACTGCACAAATTGCCACACACATGGCCTATTTATAGGTTGTTAAATGTCTCTTCACAAAAGGTTACAATTACTGAAGAGACATATTTCATTTGAAAGGAAATGTCTCCCCACAAAAGGTCACTATCTTTTGAAGAGACATATGAGTTTAATGAAGGGAAACAATTATCAGTAGCCAATAAAAACCTTTCATATTGGCAATATTCAAATTACGACACTTATTGATAATCTAAGGGTAACACTTGTCATCCATCTATTGATCCATATGCTGATGATATGTCACATATTTGTGCCACATCATCTAGTCCACCTAACTACCTCTTAGCTGAGTGTCATCCTTCTATTGATCCATATGGTGATGATGTGTCACATATTTGTGCCACATCATCTAATCCACCTAACTACCTTTACTGTTAGTGTATATGCCCTAAAACTAATCATATTGATGATTATAAATTTGAATCGTATTATTTTAATGACAATTTCAATTATTATATTTATATATATTTTTTACGTAATATATTTAATTATGATAATAACCTTAGAATAATTATATTCTTAAATGTCCTTAGTCATATATCATTGTAGATTAGGTTGCTTTGATATGTTAAGACTAGCATGTATTATGACTTATATGGGATATTAAGTTTACATATGAGTACAAGTTAGAGAACTTGTATACTGGATCGACCCATACTAAGAACACTACATGGATTATTATATGAGTGTCATGAGTGATTTTTAATGATCATTATTAATATGATCCTTTGACCTGAGATCACCAGAGTTTCCTACATGTGAGTTTCATATTTTGATATTATTCTATGTCACTCATGGTTGAGTGAATATAAGGATAGTTATTAGATATATCACATATCATGCGGAGGGGTTTGTGTAACTAAGATGGAATTTGTCCCTCCTATATAACAGGAATAACATCTGTAGGCCCCTTGATTAAGTAAAGCTGAGAAAATGCATGACCATGCTCAGATGAATTGACATAGGATGTCAATTATGTTCGTTTCAGTCAGCTTACTTAGGAATCAAGAAATCTTAAGATTGGGCTATACAGGAATGACACGGTCCATGTCTCGTGCTCAATCTAGATGTTTAGGATAAGAGGACATAGATGATGATCACGTGTAAAAGTTTAGTTAAATCTTAGGTAATAATGATATATTGCTAGACATCGCTCATTGTTTATGATCATTAATATAATTAATGATCATTACTAACGTAATAAGAGCTTGTAGGATCGCACATTTAGAACCTAATGGATTTGGAATTAATGGACTAAATTATTTGGACCTAATATTTAGGAATTCCATGTTATAATTATAAAGGCCAGTAATAAGCCCATAATTATACATGGAACAAAGCCCAATTAATTAGGATTTTTTATGCACCTATTTAAAAAAGCTTGTTGTGCAATAATATTAATATTATTCATGCATCCTAAGCATAAAAACCCTAGCATCTTTCCTTGACCAAAAATCCTTAAAGAGGCATAGCTAGCACTAAAAGACAAAGGAACTAGTGTTCGTGCGGATGTTCATCTGTGATTCGCGGGTTCGTGCGGATACCTCAAAGTCTTCGGCTAAAAAAAAGCTAAAAAGGTGATCAACGACTGAGTTCTTGAGTCATTATTAAAGGTATTAAATGAATCCTTATTCTGATTTAATATTTTACATGGATCCGTTAGCTGGGATCGGTTTATTCTGTTGTTCTTGTTTGGGTCCCGATCCCAACAGTGGTATCAGAGCTACTTGTGAAATGTTAAATTAGGATTCTTTTGTTTGCTGATTGCATGATTATGATTTGATAAATTATTCTATATATCACGCTTCAATGATTTCTAATTAGGATTTGGGTGAATTTAATTTTGTGCATTTTGGTTTAAGAAAAATTAATATGATTAATTCTGATTCTATTTTGAATTTGAATCTAATTTTGTATATTGATTTAAATTCAAAAGTATTTCATGATTAATTCCTATTCTAGTTTGAATTTGAATTTACTTTTAGGTTTTGATTGAAATTCGAATCTGTTTCTGGGTTCTGTTTTAAGTTTAAATCTGTTGCAATAATTCTGAATTTTTTATTTGAATTTGAAACGAATTTCTGGGTTCTATTTTAAGTTTAAATCTGTTGCAATAATTTTGGGTTTTTTATTTGAATTTGAAATGAATTTCTAGGTTCTGTTTTGAACGGAATCAAAAAGGGATTAATTACATGAATATGATTTTATATATGAAGAAAAATGTTTTATGGTTAAAACGTAGATTCTGTTATAAATCAGAATTAATCAAATTAACTCCTTGAATCTATTTTACATATGTGATATACCTTGCATTTAATTGCTAAATTTGTTTCGTATAAGTGTATGCATAAATGCTTTAATCAGTGAATTAATTGGATCTGTTTAATATGATTGAAATTTATCCATTATGATTCTACTGAAAATTAGATTTCAAAACTATGATTTGAATATCAATCATTATCGAATTGTTCGACTAAAAGGGTATGTCAATTGTTGACAAATTGAATTGCAATATGAATGTTAAGTGTAATCAATTTTTTAGGCGGGGGGCTCCGCCCCTACCCCTCATGGGACCGCTATAAATTCTTTGCGTAGTGTGATATTAAGTAATTAGTTAATTAATTCAGAATTAATTAATTCAGATTTTGATATTGAAAATATATTTGGGTATATGTTTTACTTATCATGTTGTTTTATTGCTTGATGTATGGTGCATGATTATAACCCTTGGTTTTGTTGCAATTTTAAAATGCGGCCTGCGTGTCATGCCTTTCTATTACTTCTAGTTGTACATTCTCTTCTCATCTTACTCCTATCAAATGTAACTCGAGGTTTCTTTATTATTATGTAATAATTTTGTTAGAGCACCTGAAGAGGCAACAATGGAAGTGAAGATCAAACCATGAAGATAGAAGAAGATTCTTAAGAAGAGTTTTTTCTTTCTTAGTTTTATTTGATACTCTTGAGCTCTAGAATATCACTTAGGTTGGGCCATAATCATGTCACATTTAATTTATGTTTTATGTATGAGATGCATATGATGAATGTATGAGATACCTATGGTAGATGTATGTGTTGCATGCTTAATAAAACCAAGTACATAATGGCGAGATCAAATACATTAAAAATCCCTCAAACAAAATATTAAGTCAAAAAGGAAGATGTCTTCCAATAATAGCACTCGTCAAGATCTTGATTGACTATAAGTGGGTTTGTCAAAGCAAAGTACCTAAAGTCTATCTTGGTAAGACGCGATGGGATAATAGTGATATCCAAATTATTAATTATTGGGTTTGACTTAACTAGGCTATACTAATAGGATTGGGGCCTAGAGGCATAGAGTTGGTTATGAATTCATGAGATGAATTTGAATAAGTGTTATTCACCCAATTATCCAAGAGTTGCATAAGATGTAATTGATAAGGGGTTGTCTACCTAAATAGCCACATCTTAGGTGATTAGCTAAAACTAACTCAAGATTTGGTAAAATATGGATCTTGGCTTACTAGAAAACCTTGACGATAAGGTTTTCCAAAATAATAGTGAAGGCTATTATTTTGAGAAAAATAGTGGGAGTATTATTTAATAAAAGACCTTATTAAATAAATAAAATACATTATTCTCATTCTGCATATTTTTCTATTGTAGATAACTATGACATCAAATGCATCAAACTTATCACTGCGATCTATCCTTGAGAAGGATGAACTGAATAGGATGAATTTTCTCGATTGGTATCAAAACTTGAGGATTATCCTCAAGCATGAGAAAAAGTAATATGTCCTAAAGCAACTTACTCCAGATGAGCCAACTGCCAATGCTCCTCGAACAGAAAAGGATATTTATAAGAAGCATCTAGAAGATACTCTAGATGTCAGTTATCTCATGCTTGCTATCATGAACTTCGAGCTTCAGAAGCAACATGAGAACATAGAGGCGTTCAATATGATTGATCACCTTAAACAACTCTAACAAAAGCAAACAAGACATGAGAGATATAATGCATCTAAAGCATTGTTTCAGTGCAAGATGGCTGAAGGAACACCTGTTGTTGCACATGTACTTAACATGATTAGGTACATCAATAGCTTTGAAAGATTGGGTTTTCCTTTATAGCAAGAATTGGCTACTGACATAGTTCTACAATCGTTGCCCAAGAGCTATAGTCAATTCGTCATGAATTACAACATGAATGAAATTGATAAGACTTTACCTGAACTGCTTAATATGTTGAGAACTGCTGAGCAAAACTTGAAAAAGTCCAAGCCCAATTCCATTATGATGGTTCAAAAGGGCAAAGGAAAGGGCAAGTCTAAGGCCAAGAATAAAAAGAAAAAAGACAAGATTGATGGAAAGTCCAAGTCAAGTTCCTCTGCACTGAAGCCTAAAGGTGGCATGGCCAAGGAAGGACAATGCTTCCATTGCAAAGAACCAGGACATTAGAAGCGAAATTGCAAGATTTACCTAGAAGAGCTTAAGAATCAAAAGGGAAGTAGGACTTCCAACTCAAGTATTTATGTTATAGAGGTTAATTTATCTACTTGTACATCTTGAGTATTAGATACTAGATGTGGTACTCACATTTGTGTAAATGTGCAGGATCTTAAAGGAAGTAGATCATTGGCCAAAGGTGAAGTGGACATGCGCGTTGGAAATGGAGCAAGAGTTATTGCATTAGCTGTAGGGACTTATTATTTATCTTTACCTAGTGGATTAGTTTTAGAATTGGACAATTGTTATTTTGTGCCTACTGTTAGTAGAAATTTGATTTCTATTTCTTGCTTAGACAAGAAAGGTTTTTCATTTATAATAAAAGATAAATGTTGCTCTATTTATTTAAATGAAATATTTTATGGTAGTGCACACTTAACTAATGGTCTTTATGTTCTGGACCTTGAAAATCCAATCTATAACATAAACATGAAGAAGGTTAAAACTAATGATTCAAATCCAACCTATCTTTGGCATTGTCATTTAGGCCATATAAATGAGACACGTATCTCTAAACTCCATAAGGATGGATTTTTGGACTAATTTGATTTTGAATCATGAGGTATGTGAGTAATGTTTATTAGGTAAGATGACTAAAACTTTTTTTACTGGAAAAGGTGAAAAGGCTAGTGATTTATTGGGCTTTATACATAGTGATGTATGTGGACCTTTAAACACACAAGTTAATCAGTACTTCATTACTTTTACTGATGATTTTAGTAGATATGGTTATGTGTTTCTTATGAAACATAAGTCTGAATCTTTTGAAAAGTTCAAAGAGTTCAAGAATGAAGTACAAAATCAACTTGGTAAAAGTATTAAAGCACTTCAATCAGATTAAGGTGGTGAATACTTAGACCGAGAGTTCATTAATCATTTAAAGGAGTGTAGCATTGTATCACAACTTACTCTACCAGGAACACCTCAATGGAATGGTGTTTTTAAAAAGAGGAATCAAACTTTGTTAGACATGGTTCGATCAATGATGAATCAGGTTGACCTTTTAGATTTTGGAGAGCTTTGCAGGAAGCAATGGGCACGAAGCTAAGGTTTAGTACAGCGTACCACCCACAGACAGATGTACAAACAGAAAGAACCATATAAATGTTAGAAGATATTTTAAGATCTTATGTGTTAGAAATGAAAGGAAATTAGGATTCATATCTGCTGTTAGCTGAATTTGCTTATAATAATAGTTTTCATTCTAGTATACAGATGGTGCCATATGAAGCTCTATATGGTAGGAAATGCAGATCTCTGTTATGTTGGGTAGAACTAAGTGAAAGAACTATCTTGGGGCCAGAACTAGTGGACCAAACCACTCAGCAGATAAAGCTTATCAAAGAAAGACTATTAGCAGCACAAAGTTGTCAGAAGAGTTATGCAGATAAAAGAAGGCGACCTCTAGAATTTGAGGTGGATGATCATGTTTTTCTCATAGTAACTCCGGTTACGGGTATAGATAGATCACTTAGAACTAAGAAACTCCATCCCAAGTATATTGGTCCATTTCAGATCACTGAGAGAGTGGGGCCATTAGTGTATAGAATTGCCTTGCCTCTTGAATTGTCACAATTGCATGTTGTGTTTCATGTTTCTCAGTTGACAAAGTATCATCCTGATCCCACACATGTCATAAATTATGAAGGAGTGAAAATACATGAAAACTTATCATTTACTTTAGAACCAGAAAGAATCTTGGATGTGCAGGTGAAGCAAATAAGGAATAAGAACATTCCTTTAGTGAAAGTATTATGGAGAAACATGACAGAGGAGGAGGCAACCTGGGAAACTGAGGTAGATATGAGGAACCAGTATCCATATCTCTTTACTTAAGGTATGTATCTCAAATTTTGAGGATAAAATTCTTTTAAGGGGGTAGAGTTGTAATGTTCTAAATTTTTAATTTTATCATTTGAATCTCTAAATTCTAAGGTCATAGAAATGAAGAATACATTTGAATTAGCTTGGTAGGTGAATCTTAAGTTGAAAAAAATTAAGTGTAAGTGTAATCGAAATTTTGAAGGAAAAAGGGTAACAAGAAAGGAATTAATTTTCTTAAACAGTATAGATGATCAGAGGAGGTTAGAAAATCCTAGAAATGAGAGTTGTCTAAGTCTGATAGCGTAAGGAATTTTAAACAGACAGAAACCCTATGGACTAAATTATAAAAGTGCAAAATTGGGTGTGAGTTAAAGTGTGAATAACCAAGAATTTGGGATCTAATATGTAATTTTATTTAGTGTGGCCAGTAAGTGTTATTATTAGAAGAAAATGACAATAATAGCCTTACTAATTGGTGAGAAAGGACCAAAATACCCTTGAAACTTCATGAAAACTCTTTCTCCTTCTCCTTTCTTCTCCATTGCCATGAGCCACCTCCATGGAAACTCCAAAACCGTGAGCTAGAGAGAAGGAAGAGAGAGAAAATTTCATTTAGCTTTTTGACCTAAAAAATAGTGAGATTTAGGCTTAGGTGTAGAAGACAAAGTTGCTCCTCTCATCAAGCTCTATCACATGGTGTATTTAGGTTGAAGAAACCTCCAAAGTTAATCAAGTTTGGTGAGCTCCAAGTGGGGATTTTCAAGTTGCTCCAAAAGGTAAAAATGTTATCCTCTAAAAGCTCTTTAATGTACTCTTTTTAGTTTTTTGAAATTTTGATGTTGGTGTGGTCAAAGGAAGTTGACCATGGAGTTTTGGATGATTTGAGCATGTCTAATGATGCTTGGAATGTTGTTATGTTGATCTATGGCTTTAGTTTGATGTAAAAACAACAAGAAATCATGATGTACAAATTAGGATTTTAGAGGCATAATGGTGTATGTATGGATTTGGCATGATTTGTTTGGAATTTAGCTAAATTGATGAAATTAGAATGATTCTTATGAATTATGGAGCCTATGGAAGATGAAATTTTGAATTATGAAAATTTGTGTGAAAATCCCTTTTTAAAAGCTAAAACCGTGAGTATGGGAAAGAAAGGAGGGAAGGAGTTTTAGCCATTTAATTGTGTTTTTAGAAGTTTGGTGTATTACAATGAAATTTAGGAGGTATTGGAATGTACATTAAAATTTGGGCACTTCCTTCATGGTTTAGTGTATGTGGAGGAAGTGAAGAATGATGAGGTTTAAGAAAAATGATGGTGTTCTAATAAGAATTATGATGTGTATCTATGTCGAGCAAGAAAAGTGGCAAGTTGGAAAGGCAAAGGGATTGTAGAGAAATTTCTAAGTGAGGACAAAGGAATCATCACTATTAGAAGCTTTTAAAAAGTAGCTAGCTTTATCCTTAAGCTCTATTTTCGAATTATATGTTTTTTATATTTTATGCTATTGTATGGAATGTGTATGAAATTGCTGTGTGCGCATCTTGGGAAGACAGTAAAATGCTGTGAGTGAGGCCTATGACCCGAGTTCCCCAGGATGATAATGAAATTGCTGTGTGCGGTACCTACGGCCCGAGTGCTGTGTGCGCGAGGCCTAGGTACGATTGTCTGTGATGGCCATCTTGACTATGATGCACGTTTCTTACAATGGTATGAAATGGTGTGATAAATGATTATTTGATTTTGGAAATGTATGATTTATTTTCTTAAGGATCTGGAATGGCTTAATATGTTTTTCTTGCAATAGTTAGTTACTGGGAAAATTTGTTTTTATGTTTCTATATTGTTTACTAACCATTCCAGGTGATGCTTCCAAAGGCCCGCTTGATAAGGAAGAATAATGTTTTGAAGTTGTATTAGAATGTTCATAGAGTTTGTGATGTTAGTATGTATTAGATATATGTTTTGTAAGTTGAAATTTTTGTATAATTATATGACCCTTGCCTATGTTGTATGAAATACATTAATTTGATGTATTATGAACTAGTTTGGATTAGTAAGCCTTTTATATGCAATGTGTCTGAAGTTAGAAAATGACCAAATAAATAGTAAATGACCAAATGAACAGTAAACTCGTAGGGCAGTAAGCTGAGTATGTTTGCAGGGATTTTTAGCTGAGTTCTGATGCTCTAAAAAATATTAGAAAATTAATGAGTGAACTTCATTTATTTATCATCCTCTGTGAAAAAATTCAGCTTAAAATAATCTCATTTGCTATAGGAAATTATTACACGTTTTGGACTGCCCTGTTCCCGTCACAGTGCTAAATACAAATTGTAACTTAGTATTATGAAGGAGTAAATGGATGATTTTTTATCTGAAAATTTTATGGCAAGTATTTAACATGTTTATCAAGTCTCATACCAAATTTGAGCTTAATCGGAGTTGATTTACCTCCTGAACTAAGGGCTTACTTTTACAGTTGTAAATTCTGGACAGCACTAGAACAGGAACACTTTGCTGTGAATTTTGAAAGGCCAAATGATGTCTAAATTATGACAAATTTTTACAAGATAAATCCAACACATGAAAGGTTCATAAGACCAAATTTTATGATTTTTAGAGTTCAAAGTAGTTTTTCATATTTTTGATGTTGGTCCAGTAATTCTAGAAATGAGCAGAAAATTTCTGAAACTCAGAATCTGTAATATTTTGTTTCACAAAATCTTAAATTGACTTCAAAAAGATCTAATTGTGCAATAATTATCTATTTAATGTGGAATAAGGAGTTAATAAGTAACGAAGTTACATTTTGGTATCAGAGCATGTTTTAGGGCCTTGCTGTAATGTGTGAATATCTGTTTTATTAATTGTAATTAGTTGTTGCGTGAATGGAAGTGTGTTTATATTGAAATTTCAGATAAGCATGGCTAATAGATGTAGAAAAAGTAGAAAAGATGCAGGTGAAGGAGGAAATGATGAGATGGTTCATGCCATGACTGCTTTAGCTCAAGTGTTACAGAGGCTTGAGCAGAAGATTGATCAAGGGGATCAACAACAATAACCTCAAGAAATTGGACCCATTCAGACTGAGGAAGAGGTACAGGCTAATAAATTAGCCAAGTTGGTGAATCAATTCAGAAAAATGAACCCTCCCACCTTTAATGGGAAAGTTGGTCCCAGCGGAGCAGAGAACTAGATTAAGGAGATATAGAAGATCTTTGGCCTAGTGCCTTGCAACTCTAAACAGAGGGTGCAGTTAGTTACTTTCCAGCTACGTGAGGAGGCTGAGTATTGGTGGGAAAGTACTAGACAGATTATGCTGAATAGAGAACAGCCTTTGAACTGGGAAAATTTTACTGCAGCCTTTTATGAACAATATTTACCTGAAATTATTTAGGACCAGAAGGAGTGTGAACTTTTAGATTTGCAACAAACTGATGATATGGATATAGAAGAGTTCTTGACCAAATTTGAGAAGATGTCCAAATTCTCTAGATACTTAAGGGATCATTACAATGAAGTATAGAAGGGCATGAGATTAGAAAGAGCTATTAAACTTGAGATAGCCATTTCCATCACGGGCCAAAGAATTAGAAGTTATCCAGAATTGGTAAGCACCATTAGAGCCACTGATGCTGCTTTGAAAAAGAAGAAATCCTTGGAAGGTGATGCATCTAAGAAAAGATCTAGTAGCAAATTTCAAAAGGGTAAGGGTAAGAATTGGAACAATAAAAGGCCATGAACTTTCAATCCACCCTTCAGGAGTCAGTCCCTTGCATTTAGGCCCCCCAATTCAGTCTTCTCCTCAATCTTTTGTCAATAATAGGCCATGTATCCAATGTGGTAAATTTCATGGTAATGAACCCTGACCTGTGAGAGTATGTTATGTCTGTAGGAAATCAGGACACTTAGCTAGGGATTGCAGATTTAGGAAAGAAGAATTTTCTTTAAGATCTCGCCTGATTGTGTCATTTAGGCCTAATCAGTCTAGATCAAGTGGTGGTCAAGGAAGACCCCCAACCCAGGGCTGAGTATTTGCTTTATCCAAGGAGGAGGCCAGAAAATCACCTGAACTCATCCAAAGTACAATAATATTATGTGGTTCTCTAGTAAATGCTATGTTTGATTCAAGTGCTACTCATTCCTTTATTTCTTATGAATGTGTGGGACGTTTGAATCTGATTCCTGAGACATTGACATATCATATGGTTGTGAATACCCCTACAGGAAACAGAGTTGTGACCTCAAATGCATGTTTGAATTGTGTGATATAGTATGAGAGTACATGTAGTGTTCTTAATTTGATATGCTTACCATTGCATGATATAGATGTAATTATTGGTATGAATTCGTTATCTGCTAATCGTGTTGTGCTTGACTGTTCTAATAAGATTGTATCTGTGTGTGCTAATATGCCTGTGGATATGGATGTATCTTGTTTTGTGTTATCTTTGGAAAATATGTACCTAAACTATACCTGTGCGGAGAGTAGTTTGGAAAGTGATGCTAAAGGGTTTATGATTTTCTTTGCTACAGAAGCTGAGTGTGATGATGATGTAGGGAAAATACCTATAGTTAGGGAGTATTCTGATGTGTTCCCTAAGGATTTTCGTGGACTACCCCAGATAGGGAAGTGGAGTTTGCAACTGACCTAGTACCGGGTTTGTAACTCTCTTACTTATTAACACCTTAATCCTCATTAAATAAGTAATTATTACACAATTAGGTCTTTTTGAAGCCAAATTAAGATTCTATGAAACAAAATATTACATATTCTGAGTTTTAGAAATTTTTTGCTCATTTCCAGAATTACTGGACTAACTTCAAAAATATGAAAAACTACTTTGAACTCCAAAAATCATGAAATTTATTCCTATGAACCTTTCACGTGTTGGATTAATCCTGTAAAAATTTTACATAATTTAGACATCATTTGACTTTTCAAAATTCATAGCAAAGTGTTCCTGTTCTAGTGCTGTCCAGAATTTACAACTGTAAAAGTAAGCCCTAAGTTCAAGGGGTAAATCAACTCCGATTAAGCTCAAATTTGGTATGAGACTTGATAAACATGTTACATACTTTCCATAAATTTTTCAGATAAAAAATCATCCATTTACTGCTTTGGAATACTAAGTTACAATTTGTATTCAGCATTGTGACAGGAACAGGGCAGTCCAAAACGTGTAACAATTTCCTATAGCAAATGAGCTAATTTTAACTGAATTTTGGTACAGGGGATGATACATAAATTAAGTTCACTCCTGAATTTTCTCATAATTTTTAGAGCATCAGAACTCAGCCAAAAATCCCTGGAAACATACTTAGCTTGCTGCCCTACGAATTCACTGTTCATTTGGTTATTTACTATTCATTTGGTCATTTTCCAACTTCACACACATTGCATACTAAATACCTTCTACTCCAAACAAGCTCACAATACATCAAATTCATGTATTTCATACAACATAGGTAAGGGTCATATAATTATACAGAAATTTCAACTCACAAAATATATATCCAATACATACTAACATCACAAACTTTATGAACATTCTTATACAACTTCAAACATTATTCTTCCTTGTCAAGAGGGCTTTTGGAAGTATCACTTGGAATGATTAGTAAACAATATAGAAACATAAGAAACAAAGTTTATTAGTAGCTAGCTATTGCAAGAAAAATACATTAAGCCATTCCAGATCCTTAAGCAAATAAATCATACATTTCCAAAATCAAATAATCATTTATCACACCATTCTATACCATTGTAAGAAACGTGCATCACAATCAGGATGGCCGACACAGACAATCGTACTGAGGCCTTACGCACACAGCATTCAAGCCGTAGATACCGCACACAGCAATTTCATTATCATCTCAGGGAACTCGGGCCATAGGCCTTACACACAGCATTTTACTATCCTCCCAGGATGCGAACACAATAATTTCATACACATTCCATACAATGGCATAAAATACAGAAAACATATAAATGAAAAATAGAGCTCAAGGATAAAGCTAGCTACCTTTTAAAAGCTTTCAATAGTGATGATTCCTTTGCCCTAACTTAGAAATTTCTCTACAATCCCTTTGCCTTTCCAACTTGCGACTTTTCTTGCTCTACATAAACACACATCATAATTCTTATTAGAACACCATCATTTTTCTAAAACTTCATGCATTCTTCACTTCCTCCACATACACTAAACCATGAAGGAAGTGCCCAAATTTTAATGTACATTCCAATACCTTCTAAATTTCATTATAATACATTATTCCAAACTTCCAAAAGCACAAGTAAATGGCTAAAACTCCTTCCTTTCCCATGCTCACGGTTTTGGCTTTCAAAAGGGGATTTTCACACAAACTTTCATAATTCAAAATTTCATCTTCCATAGGCTCCATAATTCATAAGAATTATTCTAATTTCATCAATTTAGCCAAATTCCAAATAAAGCATACCAAATCCATACATACACCATTATGCCTCTAAAACCCTAATTGGTACATCATGATTTCTTGTTGTTTTTACACCAAACCAAAGCCATAGATTAACATAACAACATCCAAAACATCATTAGACATGCTCAAATTATCCAAAACTCCATGGTCAACCTCCTTTGACCACATCAACATCAAAATTTCAAGAAACTAAAAAGAGTACATTAAAGAGCTTTTAGAGGAGAACATTTTTACCTCTTAAAGCAACTTGAAAATCCCCACTTGGAGCTCACCAAACTTAATCAAACTTAGGATTTCTTCAACCTAAATACACCATGTGATAGAGCTTGATGAGAGGAGCAACTTTATCTTCTACACCTAAGCCTAAATCTCACTATTTTTAGGTAAAAAAGCCAAAAGAAATTTTCTCTCTCTTCCTTCTCTCTCTCTCACATTTTAAGCTTCTTTCATGAAGTCTTCCATGGCTTTGGAGAAGAAAGGAGGAGGAGAAAGAGTTTTCATAAAGCTTCAAGGGTATTTTGGTCCTTTCTCATTAATTAGTAAGGATATTCTTACCATTTTCTTCTAATAATGACACTTGTCATGTGTCTATTGGCCACACTAAATAAAATTACATATTAAATCCTAAATTCTTAGTTATTCACACTTTAACTCCCACATTCTTGGGTATTCACTTTTTAACTCACACTCGATTTTGCACTTTTACAATTTGGTCCATAGGGTTTCTGTCTGTTTAAAATTTCTTACTCTGACAACTCTCATTTGTAGGATTTTCTAACCTCTTCTGATCATCTACACTATTTAGAAAAATTAATTCCTTTCCTATTACCCTTTTTCCTTCAAAATTTTGATTACACTTACAATTAACTCCTTTCAACTTAAGATTCACCTACCAAGCTAATTCAAACATGTTCTTCATTTCTATGACCTTAGAATTTAGAGATTCAAATGATAAAATTAAAAATTCAGGACATTACAGGGTTCAACCCCAGTTTCTAAGACTCCGTACAGAATAGCTCCAGCAGAATTAGTAGAACTCAAGAAACAGATAGAAGAGTTATTGGAAAAGGGATTCATTCAATCTAGTGTGTCTCCATGGGGTGCATCAGTTTTGTTTGTTAAGAAAAAGGATGGAAGTTTAAGATTGTGTATTGACTACAGGCAACTAAACAAGGTAACAGTTAAGAATAAATATCCTTTGCCTAGAATAGATGATTTATTAAACTAATTGGTGAGTGCTACTATTTTCTCAAAAATTGATTTAAAATTTGGGTACCACCAATTAAAAGTTAAGAATAAGGATATATAGAAAATTGCATTTAGAACTAGATATGGTCATTATGAGTTTCTTATTATGCCTTTTGGATTAACAAATGCACCAGCTATTTTTATGGATTACATGAACAAAATTTCCAGACCATATCTAGATCAATTTGTAGTTGTATTTATAGATGACATACTCATTTATTCTAGGACATCGGAAGAACATGAAACTCATTTACATATAATCTTGCAAACTTTGAGAGAAAAGAGACTGTATGCAAAGTTAAGTAAATATGAATTTTGGTTGCCTGAAGTTAAATTTTTGGGTCACGTAGTGTCTAAAGATGGAGTATCTGTTGACCCACATAAAGTGGAAGCGATACTGAAATGGGAAAGACCTAGAATAGTAACAGAAGTAAGGAGTTTTCTTGGCTTGGCAGGGTACTACAAGTGATTTATCCAGGGTTTCTCTCAATTAGCTTTGCCATTGACCAGATTAATAAGAAAGGAGCAACCGTTTGTATGGACAGACAAATGTGAGCATGTTTTCAAGAGCTTAAAGACAAATTGACTTCTGCCCCAGTGTTGGTAATTCCTGATTCTAGTAAGCCATTTACGATTTACAATGATGCCTCTAGAAAAGGATTAGGATGTGTGTTGATGCAGGAAGATAAAGTAATTGCTTATACATCTAGACAGTTGAGACCTCATGAAGAAAACTATCCTACAAATGATTTAGAGTTAGCAGCTATTGTATTTGCATTAAAGATTTGGAGGCATTATTTGTATGGCACACAGTTTGAGGTGTTTTAGATCATAAAAAGTCTCAAATATTTTTTTGATCATAAGGAGTTGAATATGAGACAGAAAAGATGGCTAGAATGTCTTAAGGATTATGATTTTACTCTTAAATACCATCCAGGAAAAGTGAACGTAATAGCATATGAACTTAGTAGAAAGTCCATACATATGGCATCAATGATGGAAGAATACAAGTTGATTGAAGGAATTAGAGACTTAAATCTAAATATATCTGAAGAATCTGGGGCATTAATGGTTAGTGAAGTCAGAATTGTTAGTAACTTGGAAGAGAGGATTAGGAAGTCTTTAGAAAAAGATGATCTGGCTAAGAAGAAAATGGAACAATCAAGGCAAGATGAAGAAAAATATTTTAGCATGTCTAGAGATGGATTACTTAAATTCAAAAATAGAGTTTATATACCTGATGATGATGGTCTGAGGGATCAGATTTTAGAGGAAGCGCATAAAAGCAGATATACTATTCATCCTAGAGTTATCAAAATGTATCAAAATCTAAAGAAGAATTTCTAGTAGTTGGGAATGAAATATGTGTCACTCAAGTTGTAACTAAATGTTTGACATGTCAAAGAGTTAAGATAGAACATTAAAGACTGGCTGAATTATTACATCCTCTGGATATTCTTAAATGGAAATGGGATAGTATAGCTATGGATTTTATTACAGGACTTCCAAGAACGTCCTCTGGGCATGATAGCATCTAGGTGATTGTAGATAGGCTTACAAAATCTGCTCATTTCTTGGCTATTGAGATTACTTATTCTTTGGATAAGTTAGCAAGGATCTATACTAATGAAATTATTAGATTACATGGTGTACCTAATAGTATTGTATCTGACAAAGATCTTAGGTTCACTTCTAGATTTTGGAGAGCTTTGCAGGAAGCAATGGGCACGAAGCTAAGGTTTAGTACAGCGTACCACCCACAGACAAATGGATAAATAGAAAGAACCATATAGATGTTAGAAGATATGTTAAGATCCTGTGTGTTAGAAATGAAAGGAAATTGGGATTCATATATGTTGTTAGCTGAATTTGCTTATAATAATAGTTTTCATTCTAGTATACAAATGGCGCCATATGAAGCTCTATATGGTAGGAAGTGCAGATCTTCATTATGTTAGGTAGAATTAAGTGAAAGAACTATCTTGGGGCCAGAACTAGTGGACCAAACCACTCAGCAGATAAAGCTTATCAGAGAAAGATTATTAGCAACACAAAGTCGTCAGAAAAGTTATCCAGATAAAAGAAGGCGACCCCTAGAATTTGAGGTGGATGATCATGTCTTTCTCAGAGTAACTCCAGTTACGGGTATAGGCAAATCACTCAAAATTAAGAAACTCCATCCCAAGTATATTGGTCCATTTCAGATCACTGAGAGAGTAGGACCATTAGCGTATAGAATTGCCTTGCCTCCTGAATTGTCACAATTGCATGATGTGTTTCATGTTTCTTAGTTGAAAAAGTATCATCCTGATCCCACACATGTCATAAATTATGAAGGAGTGAAAATACATGAAAACTTATCATTTACTTTAGAACCAGAAAGAATCTTGGATACGCAGGTGAAGCAACTAAGGAATAAGAACATTCATTTAGTGAAAGTATTATGGAGAAACATGACAGAGGAGGAGGCAACCTGGGAAACTGAGGTAGATATTAGGAACCAGTATCCACATCTCTTTACTTAGGTAATGTATCTCAAATTTTAAGGATAAAATTCTTTTAAGGGGGTAAAGTTGTAATGTCCTAAATTCTTAATTTTATCATTTGAATCTCTAAATTCTAAGGTCATAGAAACGAAGAATACATTTGAATTAGCTTGGTAGGTGAATCTTAAGTTGAAAGGAATTAAGTGTAAGTGTAATCAAAATTTTGAAGGAAAAAAGGTAATAGGAAAGGAATTGATTTCCCTAAACAGTATAGATGATCAGAGAAGGTTAGAAAACCCTAGAAATGGGAGTTATCTAAGTCTGACAGTGTAAGGAATTTTAAACAGATAGAAACCTTATGGACTAAATTGCAAAAGTACAAAATTGGGTGTGAGTTAAAGTGTGAATAACCAAGAATTTAGGATCTAATATGTAATTTTATTTAGTGTGGCCAATAAGTGTCATTATTAGAAGAAAATGGCAAGAATAGCCTTACTAATTAGTGAGAAAGGATCAAAATACCCTTGAAACTTCATGAAAACTCTTTCTCCTTTTCCTTTCTTCTCCATTGCCATGAGCCACCTCCATGGAAACTCCAAAACCATGAGCTAGAGAGAAGGAAGAGAGAGAAATTTTCATTTAGCTTTTTGACCCAAAAATAGTGAGATTTAGGCTTAGGTGTAGAAGACAAAGTTGCTCCTCTCATCAAGTTCTATCACATGGTGTATTTAGGTTGAAAAAACCTCCAAAGTTGATTAAGTTTGGTGAGCTCCAAGTGGAAATTTTCAAGTTGCTCCAAGAGGTAAAAATGTTCTCCTCTAAAAGCTCTTTAATGTACTTTTTTAGTTTTTTGAAATTTTGATGTTGGTGTGGTCAAAGGAAGTTGACCATGGAGTTTTGGATGATTTGAGCATGTCTAATGATGTTTTGGATGTTGTTATGTTGATCTATGGCTTTGGTTTGGTGTAAAAACAACAAGAAATCATAATGTACAAATTAGGATTTTAGAGGCATAATGGTGTATGTATGGATTTGGCATGATTTGTTTGGAATTTGGCTAAATTGATGAAATTAGAATGATTCTTATGAATTATGGAGCCTATGGAAGATGAAATTTTGAATTATGAAAATTTGTGTGAAAATCCCCTTTTGAAAGCCAAAACTGTGAGCATGGGAAAGGAAGGAGGGAAGGAGTTTTAGCCATTTAATTGTGTTTTTGGAAGTTTGGAATAATGTATTACAATGAAATTTAGGAGGTATTGGAATGTACATTAAAATTTGGGCACTTCCTTCATGGTTTAGTGTATGTGGAGGAAGTGAAGAATGCATGAGGTTTAAGAAAAATGATGGTGTTCTAATAAGAATTATAATGTGTATTTATGTAAAGCAAGAAAAGTGGCAAGTTGGAAAGGCAAAGGGATCGTAGAGAAATTTCTAAGTGAGGACAAAGAAATCATCACTATTGGAAGCTTTTAAAAAGTAGCTAACTTTATCCTTAAGCTTTGTTTTCAATTTATATATTTTTTGTATTTTATGCCATTGTATGGAATGTGTATGAAATTGCTGTGTGTGCATCCTGGGAAGACAATAAAATGCTTTGTGTGAGGCCTATGACCCGAGTTCCCCGGGATGATAATAAAATTGATGTGTGCGTTACCTACAGCCTGAGTGCTATGTGCGCAAGGCCTAGGTACGATTGTCTGTGATGGCTATCCTGATTGTGATGCACGTTTCTTACAATGGTATGAAATGGTGTGATAAATGATTATTTGATTTTAGAAACGTATGATTTATTTGCTTAAGGATCTGGAATGGCTTAATATTTTTTTTCTTGCAATAACTAGCTACTAGGAAGCTTTGTTTCTTATGTTTCTATATTGTTTACTAACCATTCCTGGTGATGCTTCCAAAGGCCCTCTTGACAAGGAATAATAATGTTTTGAAGTTATATTAGAATGTTCAGAGTTCGTGATGTTAGTATATATTAGATATATGTTTTGTAAGTTGAAATTTTTGTATAATTATATAACCCTTGCCTATGTTGTATGAAATACATTAATTTGATGTATTATGAACTAGTTTGGATTAGTAAGCCTTTTATATGCAATGTGTGTGAAGTTATAAAATGACCAAATGAATAGTAAATAACCAAATGAACAGTAAACTCGTAGGGCAGTTAGCTGAGTATGTTTACAGAGATTTTTAGCTGAGTTCTGATGCTCTAAAAATTGTGAGAAAATTCAAGAGTGAACTTAATTTATTTATCATCCTCTATGCCAAAATTCAGCTTAAAATAAGCTCATTTGCTATGGGAAATTATTACACGTTTTGGACTGCCCTGTTCCCGTCACAGTACTGAATACAAATTGTAACTTAGTATTCCGAAGGAGTAAATGGATGATTTTTTATCTGAAAATTTTATGTAAAGTATGTAACATGTTTATAAAGTCTCATACCAAATTTTAGCTTAATAGGAGTTGATTTACCCCCTGAACTAAGGGCTTACTTTTACAGTTGTAAATTCTGAACAGCACTAGAACAGGAACACTTTTCTGTGAATTTTGAAAAGTCAAATGATGTCTAAATTATGTAAAATTTTTACAGGATGAATCCAACATGTGAAAGGTTCATAGGAATAAATTTCATGATTTTTGGAAGTAGTTTTTCATATTTTCGAAGTTAGTCCAGTAATTCTGGAAATGAGCAAAAAATTTCTGAAACTCAGAATCTATAATATTTTGTTTCACATCTTAAATTGGCTTCAAAAAGACATAATTGTGCAATAATTACCTATTTAATGAGAATTAAGGTGTTAATAAGTAAGGGAGTTACACTCATCACAATAATGTGTTGCTCATTGTCACGACCTAACATACTGTAATCGTGACCGGCGTAAAGATACCCAATCAGCATTCCACACTGATAAGATACCCTTACTAACCTCCAAAGACGACACAATATCGCATATACTTGTAAAAATAATATTAGGGCGCACCGAAAGAAAGTAAGTAATAAAGAGTTAAAATAGAGAAATAATATACATATAACAGTACAAAAATATTTACAGAGATAAGTCTATCATAACTTTACATACAGAAAACCTAGTCATCTGACTCACTAACCCGATTAGGGCCTTCCTCCTCAGGATCAGATTTCGGAGGAGAACTAGAACTAGGTGTTATAGGCCCTAACGGTGTCTCATTGCTCCCAGTATCGCCATCCGGTGGGACTAGGACTAGGGGGAAGAAAATCTGAAGGACATTTGGCTCACTGTCTATGGTCCAATAGTCCATATGATACAAAATGTTTATCTCATTGGGAGTGACCCGAATCTCTATTTGCAACTCTAATCCATACGTTCTGAAGGGTGTTGTGGCATGTCCTCTGTAAGTGTTACCGCGCGTCCACGGATCCATGGATATTATCTGAAAAGACAGATTAAAGAAAATACAGAATGAGTATAAACATACTCAGTGAGTAATAACCTATTATTGCCCCTTTTTGGTTTTCCCACTTAGGGTTGCTTTTCTAATTAAAAGCCCAAATTTAGATATTATGTTATTTGAGGAATGGCATTAGTTGGTATGCAAAGTCACCTTATATCTTCGGTCCAACCTTATCCCCCGCCACCCTAGGCCCGAGGCCACTAACCTTTTCCCTCCACTACTTACCCCTCCTCTCCTTCTCTGCGAAGGATGTTTTCTCCCTCCCATATTTTTGTAAGTAGAATGAACAATTGTGGGACGTCACATGCATCAACCACAATTTTTCCTCGAGGAATATGTCAAAATACCAACAATGCCATAAGTGTTTTATGCTTCATTCTCATATCAAACCCTAAGGGATATTCATGTATACAAATTAAATCATTTATATGTCATATACACAAATTAAACAATTTATGTCACACACAAAATATTTTGTATGTAGACCCTATCTAGGCAGCATAAGGACAGGAATTATTTGAGACCAAATTGTTCACTTGTCAAAGAACACGGGGGTGAACATGGGCCCCCGTGTTCAGAACATGGGGTACAACATGGGCCATGTTCTACACCGTGTACATTACTGAATCAGCTTTCAACAAAGAATACGGGGTACAACATGGGCCGTGTTCTACCCCGTATACATTACTGATCAGCTTCCAGCAAAGAACACAGGGTACAACATGGGACGTGTTCTACCCCGTGTACATTGCTGATCATCCAAAAACACAATTTACATGGCTAAACCCCCTTCTCCCCTTGACTTCTCAAAAGGGGAGTTTCATACACACTTTCATAACTCAAAATTTCATCTTCCTTAGGCTTCATAACTCATAAGAATCATCCTAATTTCATCAATTTAGCCAAATTCCAAACAAAATCATGCCAACCCACACATGCACCATTATGCCTCTAAAGTCCTAGTGTATACATCATGATTTCTTGTTGCTTTTACACCAAGCCAAAGCCATAGATCAACATAACAACATCTAAAACACCATTAGACATGTTCAAATCATCCAAAACTAACTATCTCAACAACTAACACAAATCATGTCCTAGAAATCATATTCCTCATGACCATCCAGCATTAAGAGTTCATAAAGTGTATAACAAGCTATTACTCACCTTAAATCCTTATTTGTTTCTTCCTCCTTTCAAATTTGGCTTCTAAGGGAGAGGGAGATGAATTCAAGAAAATAAAAATTCAGATTTTAGAGTCAAGAGGAAGAAGAATTTCACAAGAGTATTAGGGGTATCAAAATCTACCTATTTAACTTGCCAATTTCCCTTGAATTCACTTTGTCTAGCTTCCCTTGTTACTTCTCTATGGGGTCACATTTTTTTTTGCTGGAGAGGAGCAGTAAATGTGCTGCAGCCAAACCTCTAATGCTTATATAAAAATGCTTAAAGGATTTCTAAAAAAAATATCACAAATTCAATCATTTCCAACATTAATTTGCCTTGGATTTTGGGAGGATCTTGGGGACACTTGGTGGGCTGCATAGCACGTCCAAGTGGCTGAGATTCAGGCCAGCACATCTTGCTTTATCCAATAAAAATGAGACACAAATTAAAAGTTTTCAAATATTACACTTTTGCCCCAAATTTTGTCATTTTCTTTCATTTTGGTCCTTGGCTTCCCTTAGAAGTTTGGGCTGGTGTTGGATCACGAATTTAGGCCTCATTTTTTTCACATTTGGGTCTGAAAATAACATGGGCCAACCCATCCTGAACAACAAAAATAAAAAGGCCAAAAAGATAAAAGGGTTTATTACAATTTAGCCCCAACTTACTTGATTTCTTTACATTTTCACCCTTAGGCTTTTAAATATCTTAAAAATTTTATTTTTACCTCCCATAACCATTTTTGAGCTTTTAAAATTATTTTTTTGATCATCCATTAATTTTTGAATTAATTTACTAAAATTTTGACTCATTTTCTCACCTTTTTCACTTTACCGGTACAGAAATTCAACGAATTTCTAAATGAAATTTTCTAAAGTCTATTCTTAGGTTTCTAAGCAATTTTCACTCATTAAAATCTCAATAAATTTTCTTTATTATTATTATTATTATATATATTACTATTGTATTAATTTAGGGTCGTTACACTCATGGACTAAGATGAGCCCACAACCTACCAAGAGGCTATGATGGGTCTAGATTTTAAGAAATGGTTAGAAGCTATGAAATCAGAGGTGGACTCCATGTATTAAAACCAAGTTTGGACTTTGATTAATCCACTTGAAGGGGTAAAATCCATTGGGTGTAAATGGATTTTCAAAAAAAAAAATCGATATGGATAATAATGTGTGTACCTTTAAGGGACGGTTGGTTGCAAAAGGTTTCAAACAAATTCATGGTATTGATTGTGATGAAACCTTTTCTCCAGTTGTCATGCTTAAATCCATTAGGATTCTTCTAGCTATAGTTGCATATTATGATTATGAAATCTGGCAAATGATGTCAAAACCGCTTTCCTTAATGGAAATCTTCTCGAGGATGTGTACATGACATAACCTGAAGGTTTTGTAAAACTTAAAAATGCTGGAAAATTTTGCAAATTGCAACAATTCATTTATAGGTTGAAGCAAGCTTCTCGGAGTTGGAATCTTCGTTTCGATGATGCAATCAAAGAGTTTGGTTTCATCAAGAATGAAGATGAACCCTGTGTGTACAAATGGTTAGTGGGAGCACAATAGTCTTTCTGGTGTTGTATGTAGATGACATACTACTCATTAGAAATGACATTCCTACACTACAATCTGTAAAAACTTAGTTAGGAAATTGTTTTTCTATGAAAGACTTAGGTGAGGCCTCCTATGTATTAAGTATCAAGATCTATAGAGATAGATCAAGAAAATTGCTTGGCCTAAGTCAGAGTACATACATCAATAAGGTGCTAAAGAGGTTTAGTATGCAAGATTCTAAAAGAGGATTCTTGCCAATGTCACATGACATAAGTCTCTCAAGAACTCAGTGTCCTTTCCACAGAGTGTGAGAGACAGCGCATGAGTAAGATCCCTTATGCATCTGCAATTGGGTTTATCATGTATGTCATGTTATGTACTCATCCTGATGTCTTGTATGCTTTAAGTATGATCAGCAAATACCAATCAAATCCTAGTGAAAGTCACTGGACAGTTGTCAAGAATATTCTTAAGTACTTAAGAAGAACTAAAGACATGTTCTTGATTTATGGAGGTAAGGAAGAGCTCATTGTAAGTGGTTACACTGATGCTAGCTTTCAAATTGACAAAGATGATTTTAGGTCGTAGTCAAGTTATGTATTTTGCCTCAATGATGGTGTTATGACCTGGAAGAGTTCAAAGCAAGAGACAGTGGCTGATTCTACAATAGAAGCTGAATACACTGCAGCATCAAATGTCACAAAAGAGGCTATTTGGATTAAGAAATTCATCACTGAACTTGGAGTTGTTCCTAGCATTGCAGATCCTGTAGAGCTCTATTGTGACAATAATGGAGCCATTGCGCAAGCTAAGGAACCTAGATCTCACCAAAAATCTAAACATATACTCCGGCGCTATCATCTTATAAGAGATATTGTTGACAGAAATGATATCAAGATATGTAGAATACTGACTAACAATAACGTCGCCGATCCACTGACAAAAAGCCTTGATGCAGTAGAAACATGATAGTCATATGAGATCCATAGGTATTAGATACATGGATGATTGGCTTTAGTGCAAGTGGGAAATTATTAGTGTATATGCCCTAAAACCAATCATATTGATGATTGTAAATTTGAATCGTGTTATTTTAATGGTAATTCTAATTATTATATTTATATATATTATTTACGTAATATATTTAATTATGATAATAACCTTAGAATAATTATATTCTTAAATGTCCCTAGTCATATATTATTGTGGATTAGGTTGCTTTGATATATTAAAACTAGCATGTGTTGTGACTTATATGGGAAATTAAGTTTACACATGAGTACAAGTTAGAGAACTTGTATACTGGACCTACCCATCCTAAGAACACTATATGGATCGTTATATGAGTGTTATGAGTGATTCTTAGTGATCATTATTAATATGGTCTTTGACCTGAGATCGTCAAGGTTCCCTACACGTGAGTTTCATATTTTGATATTATTCTATATCACTCATGGTTGAGTGAATACAAGGATAGTTATTAGATATGTCACATATCATGCGAAAGGGTTTGTGTTATCAAGATGGAATTTATCTGATATGAACCAGTCCAGCACTTTGCATGACCAAGCCCAAGTAGAGAAAGATTTAATATTAAGTGAAAGCCCAATGACAAGAGGAAAGCTCAAAAGAATACAAGAAGCAATTAGAGCCCATGTAAATGTAATTTTGGCCCAAGGAGCCCAAGTAGATGAAACAAATAAAGTTGAAGTGCTGCTCATCCAAGCCCAAGAAATCTAAAGATCGTTGAGGTGCAACGAATCTGGACACATATTCCCAATATGGAGCATCATAAATTAGGAGATAATTTCCTATTAAAGAATATCTGAGTCAAATGAATCTGGACATATTCCCAATATGGAGCATTACAAATTAGGAGATAATTTCCTAATATGGAGCGCAGCAAATGTGGAAACATTATCCTAATATGGAGCGCAATGAATCTGAAGATAATTTCCAAATATAGGATACAATGAATCTAGACATGGAGTGTAGCAAATCAGGAAATATTTCCCTAATCGGGAATATAACAAATAAGGAAAATCTGAGAATAATTCCTATTTTTAATTTAGTGATAGTCAAACTTTGTATTTATGGCATTTACTATTTGTACTTTCCTAAGATTAGTATAAATAGGAATCTATGTAATTCAGAATAGACAGTTTATGAATAATACACAAATTTGAGTATTTCTTCTCCAAAGTGTGAGAATTATATCTTCTTTTGCTCTTGTGAAACCTTGCTTTGTCAATCTTCCCTTATAAGATTGGTGATTCAAATTCATAAAAGCCCCCAATTTGTGCTTCAACCCAGGTGCGTTGTTGTGTGGATTGGTCAATTCGTGTTCGTGGTTGGACAAGTGGTCTAAGCAGCAGGTCGCGTTCCTTATAACGTTGGTTGGCTGTTTGCATTCGTCAGGTCATCGAACCACCCAACTCAGAGCTTATCACTCCCGATTTCCTTCCTCATTTCTGGAGTGTGGCACTCATATCATTCTATTACATTATTTTTTATTTACTTTATTTGCCTACGCCGTGAAGATCGGGACACCCCCATGGAATTCCCTATCATTTGGTATCAGAGCTCCTGGTTGACACAGTAGGTGTTTAGTTTTATTCTTTTGTTCTGCAATATATAAAAAAAAAGTAAAAAAAAAAATTCGTGCAAAAAAAAAATATCCAAGCAAAAAAAAAAAAAAAGAAAGCACAAAAAAAAAGAAGCAAAAGTAAAAAAAAAATCGTGCAAAAAAATATAAAAAAAAAGAGAACAGAAACGAAAAAAAAAAAAAGGAAAGTGATACAAAAAAAAAAAAGAAGAAGACGTGATCATTCAGTTTTTGATAATTTGAAATTTCAGAATTGTTGAATTGCATAGTTGAGACAGACATTATTTTGTACACATAAGGGATTTCTTTACTTTCATTTATAGAACCTATCCCTTATCTTGTAACCTATTTTGGCCGTCTACATTTAAGTGCTTGGTTGAAGCCGAGAAATTGGCAATTGTTGAATCACTTACAAGGATTTAGGTTGCATAAGAGCTTAGGAAGGTATTGAGGGATTGAGAGCTAGTGAGATTATCAAGAGAAGAGTGAAAACACTTAATTGAGAGAATTTGTGAGATCAAATATTCTATTTCCCTTTTTCACTAACATGGCAGGAAATCAAGAAGATATTCCACAAGCAGGATTAGCCCCTATCCAAATGCAAGCATTGGTGAGTCACCTCGAAAGGCTGTTTGATAGAAAGTTAGAAGGACTTCATGACCGGTTGGAACAAATGGAGAATCAAAACAACCGAAGGCAAGGTGAACAATCTCATGGAAATGCGGAGAGTTGGGATGAAGAGGATGAATTTGATGATTACCAACCAAGAAGGAGGAGGCCAAATCAAGAAGAACCAAGGAGGCATAGAAACAGAGAAGATGACCTTGGAGGAATCAAAATTAAAGTTCCTTCATTTCAAGGCAAAAATGATCCAGAGGCATATTTGGAGTGGGAGATGCGAGTTGAACAGATTTTCTCATGCCATAACTATTCCGAAAGGAAAAAGGTAAAACTTGCAGCTCTTGAATTTACTGATTATGCTCTTGTTTGGTGGGATCAGATGCAAAAAGAGAAAGTGCGATATGGAGAACGCCCAATTACCACATGGGAGGAGATGAAAACAATCATGAGGAGGCGATTCATTCCATCTTACTACCATAGAGAGCTTCACAACAAGTTGCAACGCCTCACACAAGGATCAAGGAGTGTAGATGAATACCACAAAGAAATGGAGATTGCCATGATTAGAGCCAACATAGTAGAGGATTGAGAGGCAACCATGGCTCGTTTCTTGCATGGACTAAACCGTGACATAGCTGATGTTGTGGAGATGTATCACCATGTAGAACTTCAAGAGATGGTACATCAAGCCATCAAGGTTGAACAACAGCTAAAAAGAAGAAATATTGGTAAAAATACCTTAAACTCAAATTCTTTTAATTTGTGGAAGAACAATTCAAAAAAAGACACACTTTCTTCTTCAAATTCTAAAGAGGCCGGGTTAAAGAAAGCCAAAATACCAGAACTTAAGAAAGACAAAGCCGAACTTAACCCAACAAGAAACCGTGACATAAGGTGCTTCAAATGCCAAGGAAAAGGACATATTTCAAGCGAGTGCCCTAACAAGCGCACCATGATCATCAACCACCATGGTGATTGGGAGACCGAAGAAGAAACCACTGAGGAGGAAGAGGAGCTGTCAGATGATAATGGAGAAAGTGCAGAAGAAGGAGAACTCCTAGTGGCCAGAAGAGCACTCCGTATTCAAACAATGGAAGAAGAGACCAACCAAAGAGAGAACTTATTCCACACCCGCTGCCTAATTCAAGACAAGGTATGTAGTGTAATAATTGATGGAGGAAGTTGCAGCAATGTGGCAAGCGTTGAATTAGTAGAGAAGCTGAACCTACCTACACTCAAACACAATCGTCCCTACAAGCTCCAATGGCTGAATGAGTGTGGTGAAATGAAGGTGACAAAACAAGTGAAAATTTTATTTTTTATTGGTAAATATAGAGATGAAGTTGTATGTGATATTGTACCCATGAAAGCATGTCATCTTTTATTAGGTAGGCCTTGGCAGTATGATAGGAGAGTCACACATGACGGGTTTTCAAACCGTTATTCTTTTGTACTTCGAGGGGAACCTATAACCCTCCTTCCTATGTCACCAAAACAAATATTGGAAGATCAAATCAAGAGAGAAAAGAAAAGAGAGAGTGAGAATAAGAAAGAAAATCAAAAGGCAGAAAGTAAAAATAAAAATGAGAAAAAGCTAGAAAAAGTGAGTCAATTAAGAGAGAAGAAGGAAAGAAAAGAAAATTTAAGAGAAAAAGAAGAAAATAGAGAAAAAGGAGAGAAGAGCTTGCTAGTGGAAAAAAAGAGTGAGATTAAACAAGTTTTATTTTCTCAACAAAACCTCCTAGTACTTTTGTACAAAGAGGCTATGTTTAACACTAATGACTTAACTTTTGTGTTGCCTAGTGTTGTTTTGCCCATTTTACAGGAATATAAAGCCCTCAAACATGTGAAGAGCCAAAGCAAGTTGAACCATAGGCATTCTAAATGGATTGAATTCAGTGAGTTGTTTCCTTGTGTGATTAAACATAAGAAAGGTAAAGAAAATATTATTACTAATGCTTTATCACAAAGGTATGTTCTTCTTTTCATGTTAGATGTTAAGATTCTTGGTTTGGAATTTATTAAATATTTTTATGCTAATGATGTTGATTTTCGTGAGTCCTTTAGTCATTATAAACCAGATGTTGGTTGGAACAAATTCTTCTTGTACAATAACTTCTTATTTCACATTGACAAATTTTGCATCTCAAATTATCTATTGCATGTGAAATTGTTGAAAGAAATTTATTCTGGATTTATGAGACATTTTGGCATTGCAAAAATATTTGTTGTTTTAAATGAACATTTTGGTTGGCCTAAAATGCACATGGAGGTTAAGAAATTTATGAGAAAAGGTATTGCATGTTATAAAGTAAAATTTAAATTAAATCCTTATGAATTGTATACTCCCCTCCACGTTCCTAATGTAACATGGGAAGATATTTCTATAAATTTTATTTTGGGATTGAGGGGAAGATATGTGAACCATGCCAATAAAGGAATCAAGCAAATAATTTTTGAGCCTGGAGACTTAGTCTGGTTGCATTTAAGAAAGGAGAGATTTCCCGAGAAAAGAAAATCTAAACTCATGCCAAAAGGAGATGGACCTTTTCGAGTACTTGACAGGATCAATAATAATGCTTACAAGCTTGAATTGCCAGGTGAGTATGGAGTTAGTACTACCTTCAATGTTTCTGACCTCTCCCCATATTTTGATGCAGATCTTGAAGAGTCGAGGACGACTCCTTTTCAAGAAGGGGAGGATGATATGAACCAGTCCAGCACTTTGCATGACCAAGCCCAAGTAGAGAAAGATTTAATATTAAGTGAAAGCCCAATGACAAGAGGAAAGCTCAAAAGAATACAAGAAGCAATTAGAGCCCATGTAAATGTAATTTTGGCCCAAGGAGCCCAAGTAGATGAAACAAATAAAGTTGAAGTGCTGCTCATCCAAGCCCAAGAAATCTAAAGATCGTTGAGGTGCAACGAATCTGGACACATATTCCCAATATGGAGCATCATAAATTAGGAGATAATTTCCTATTAAAGAATATCTGAGTCAAATGAATCTGGACATATTCCCAATATGGAGCATTACAAATTAGGAGATAATTTCCTAATATGGAGCGCAGCAAATGTGGAAACATTATCCTAATATGGAGCGCAATGAATCTGAAGATAATTTCCAAATATAGGATACAATGAATCTAGACATGGAGTGTAGCAAATCAGGAAATATTTCCCTAATCGGGAATATAACAAATAAGGAAAATCTGAGAATAATTCCTATTTTTAATTTAGTGATAGTCAAACTTTGTATTTATGGCATTTACTATTTGTACTTTCCTAAGATTAGTATAAATAGGAATCTATGTAATTCAGAATAGACAGTTTATGAATAATACACAAATTTGAGTATTTCTTCTCCAAAGTGTGAGAATTATATCTTCTTTTGCTCTTGTGAAACCTTGCTTTGTCAATCTTCCCTTATAAGATTGGTGATTCAAATTCATAAAAGCCCCCAATTTGTGCTTCAACCCAGGTGCGTTGTTGTGTGGATTGGTCAATTCGTGTTCGTGGTTGGACAAGTGGTCTAAGCAGCAGGTCGCGTTCCTTATAACGTTGGTTGGCTGTTTGCATTCGTCAGGTCATCGAACCACCCAACTCAGAGCTTATCACTCCCGATTTCCTTCCTCATTTCTGGAGTGTGGCGCTCATATCATTCTTTACATTATTTTTTATTTACTTTATTTGCCTACGCCGTGAAGATCGGGACACCCCCATGGAATTCCCTATCATTATTCCTCCTATATAACAGGAGTAACATCTGTGGGCCCCTTGATTAAGTAAAGCTGACAAAATGCATGACCATACTTAGATGAATTGACATGGGATGTCAATCATGTTTGTTTCAGTAAGCTTACTTAGGAATCAAGAAACCTTAAGATTGGGCTATACAGGAATGACATGGTCTATGTCTCGTGCTCAATCTAGGTGTTTAAGACAAGAGGACATAGATGATGATCACGTGTAAAGGTTTAGTTAAATCGCCATTTTTTTTATTACCTGGGTAACAATGATGTGTTGCTAGATACCGCTCATTTTTTATGATCATTAATATGATTAATGATCATTGCCAATGTAATGAGAGCCTGTGGGGTCGCACACTTAGAGCCTAGTGGATTTGGAATTAGTGGACCAAATTGTTTGGACCTAATATTTAGGAATTCTATGTTATAATTATAAGGGCTAATAATAAGCTCATAATTATACATGGAATAAAGCCCAATTAGTTAGAGTTTTCTATGCACCTATTTAAAAAGACTTGTTAGGCAATAATATTAATATTATTCATGCATCCCAAGTATAAAAACCCTAGCACCTCTCCTTGACCAAAAATCCTTGAAGAGGTATAGCTAACACTACGAGGCAAAAGAGGACAATTCCAACCGGTGTTCGTGTGGATGTTCATTAATGATTTGCGAGTTCGAGTGGATAGCTCGAAATCTTTGGCCAAAAAGAAGCTGAAAAGGTGATCAATGACTGAGTTCTTGAGTCATCATTAAAGGTATTGAATGAATCCTTATTCTAATTTAATATTTTACATGGATCCGTTAGCTGGGATCGATTTATTTCGCTGTGCTTATTTGGCTCCCGATCCTAACATTTACTAGTGTCACTCCACCTTAGCTAAGTGTCATTTATCCAATTGGGTCTATCTAGTTTAAGTTAGGGTGAGCTAGTTATGAATTCTTATAAACTAACTTCAACTAATCCAAGTTTACTCAGATTAGTTTGAGCTGTTTGTAAGCTGAGTTGAGCTTGATTAAGCTTGTCTGTACTCATTTTACCATTGCATCAAACCTATTAAGCCATTCTTGTGCGTTTATTAAATTTATATATGCACACATGTTCACATAAATCTAACATCATCATGCACAAGAACATTATATAGATGTGACAACTCTTTTCAACTCATTAAGTTCTTAAACAACAAGAATATCCATCCTTTAGGCTCATGCAGATAATAAAAACTAGTAATAATAAATTTATTCTTAAAAAAACTCAAAACATGAAAGCAATATACACTCACAAAAAACTTGCAAATAAAAATATGCAAACTCATCATAAGAATTTCATTTAGATAAATCCTAATAATTTTATTAAAGGAAATATGGAAAACATGATTCATTAAGCTCATAAAAATGCTTGGTGCATTAGACAAACCAAGAAGCAAAGATAACCATTCATACAAACCATATCAAAATAATTTTTCTTTTCAACATATTTTCTCAAGGACATTTGCTGATATCTCCTTTTTAAACCATATTTAGAGAATACAAAAAAGTCATGCAACACATTAAGCACAATATCAAGGCTATCCTTAATCCAAAAATATTTTATCAAATCATATCCATGGACTTTTCTACTAAATAAATTTTTTAGAGAAATCTTAGCCATACATATGTTGTTTTTCCTACACAAAAATCTATCATGCATAAAAATGTCTTCAGAGATTATTTTCTCACAAGCATCAATATTTGAAATATCATCACTAGATAGAAGAGTAGCAAAATTAACTAAAGGAATAATAACATTAAGTGCAAAAGAAGCAAGACTATAATCATTTAAATTTAAAATTTCAATGTTTTCAATACCTAACAAATTTGTATGCATAGTACCAATATTATGATTAAAATTCAACAAATTATGATGCAAGATAAAGATGAGAGAATACCTTTAAAGCAAAGCATCATCCACTTTATTACTTTTACCTTGTTTACATGGGATGGCACATGAATAAGTTTTAAAGAATTCCACCAATTGAGCATGCTTCCATTTTAACTCTCCTTGATTCCTCATTTGCTTCAAAGATTCAAGAGCACTTAGAAAGACAAATTTAGAGCTGTTAGTAATTTCATGGGCATTCTTGTTCAAGACAATTAGCTTAAAAATATAGAAAACACCATTTATCGCACTTGTTTTTTCTAATAACTCTTAAATTTTCTTTTCTTTCTTCTTCTACACAATCACTCCCTTTTTCTCTAAACTAAATTTTTCTCACTCTCTTTTCCATAATCACTTTTTTTCTTTTCATGGTTCTCACTCTTTTCTATTCTCTTCTCTACTTTATTATTTTCTTCCTTTTTTCTCTTATTTTCTTCTTTCTTTTTCATTTCTACTCTTTTCTCATATTCTTCTCTCTTTTTCTTTTCTTCTTCCTCTTTTTTTCTTTTTTTTGCATTCTTAATTGATCCTCATACACTTGTTTTAAGGGTTAAAGGATTGAGTTTTATTTTTCTCCCATTTATTTCAAAACTATATGTGTTAAGGACTCCATCATGTGTAACCTTCCTATTAAATTGTCATGGTCTTCCAAGCAATAAATGATAAGTATTCATATGAGCAACATCATATAACATCTTATCATGGTATTTGCCAAGGATAAAAGAAATTAACACTTGCTTTATCACCTCTATTCCATTACCATCATTCAACCATTGTAACTTGTATAGAGTAGGATGTGGCAAAGTAGCTAAATTTAACTTCTCTACCATGTAAGTACTAGCAACATTAGCATAACTTCCACTATCAATAATTGCATTGCATGTCTTACTCTTAATGTTGAATCTAGTGTGAAAGATGTTTGATCTTCACTTTTTTCCTTTGCTTGTTCTCTTAAGGCTTTTTGAATCTTTAATACTTTTTTAAGTGGACAATCAATGGCATGATGATCATGCTTTAAGCATTTGAAGCAATTGTCCTTGGAATGCCTTTGATGCTTTTTAACTTTGTCTTTTCTCTTAGACATTTTTTTAAACTTTGATGATGATTCTTCTTTAGTTCTTGAAGAGGATTTAGAATTGTATGCAATTACTTTATCATTATTCTTTTCAATATTCCCCTCCCAAGATTTACATGAGGAGCTATAGTGACAACCATGAATGAATTTTTCCCTCATAATAGCCTTCATCTCTTTAGCAATAGGTTTTGTACCTTTTCTTCTTCTAGCTGAATCAAGTTGATCCCACCAAATGTTAGCATGATCACTAAATTGATAGCTAGCAAGTCTCACTTTTATCTCTTCAAAATAATGGTGAAACAAAGGAAACTTCTTTTCCAAATCTAAGTAAGCTTTAGGATCATTTTTTTTTTGTGGAACAAAGGAAACTTCTTTTTACCACTTTAAAGATTTGAAACCATTCCACCATTTCTTTGCCTATCTCCTCCACTCCTATCATTTTTTTTTATACCATCATCATCTTTTTCTCTTTTACTCTTTTCATTTTTATTTTCAACTTTCTCTTCTTCATTACATCTCTATCTTATCATCTATCTCTCTCACTAGGTTGACTTTCTTGGGATTGTCTATCTTCAAGCCTTCTAACCATTTTATCAAATTCTTTTATGGCTTATGGCAAATCCTCCCATATGCATTTACCAATATTTTTCTCACTCCTCCTAACATCCTTAAATGATAAACTTGCAAGAAAAGTTAGATAAAAGAAAGGACCTCATAAGTGCTCATAACTCACTTATTTTAGAACACTTACACTCGTATTTGCACTCTAAGTAGGCTTTTACCCTTAAATGAGCTCACATACACTCTTGCCTTTTTTTTGCTCTTTCACTTTTTCCCTTTTATGGTTTTGCAGAACTAAAAGACATAATTAAATAAAATCAACAAATGTGGTAACCAATATCACCAATCAAAATTCACACAATTTGAAGAATCAAACAAGATAATCAAGGAAACAAGAAATGACAATTCAAGAATAGAAACTTACAATGACTCAAAGATTTAGAATTAAACCATTAAAAAAATAGATAAACAAGACTTAAATAAAGACTCAATAATGAAAATTTCACAAAAAAGGAACTAATTAGGACTCAAAATAATGGGTAATAACAATGCAAGATAAATAGGTGATTTAAGAACTCAATTAGTTGAAAGAGACAATGAACAATAAATGTCAAAATGAGAAGTTCAAGGGTGATAAGAGTATATCAAGAACTAACTATTACTAAAAACATATGACTTCTTTTCTTTTGATTTTGTTTCACTTTATTTTCAACAATTCAACACTTTGTTTTTCTTGCTCCTTCGTTTTAAGTTATCTTTTGATTCACTCACTTAGCTTTTTATCCTTTGTTTCTTGCTGTTTTTTTTCTTGTCACTTATTATTTTATTTTTTTTGCTTTCTAACTTAACTACTCAGTACCATTATTCATTTTGTTCTTGCACTTTTCTTTCTACTTCAAACACAAATTCACCATTCAACACTATTTATGCTGATTGCAAGAGTATTTTACATAATTTAAACTTAGTGTTCTTTACTTTGCTTTAATCAATTACTATATTCGATTATAGCACTTTAATGTTGTGCTATTAGAATATGGCAATTGGTTATTTACAAGTTGAACTTTTCACTTTTCACTTTTAACAAACATGTTTAATGTACCTTTCATTCAATAGACCAGTATTGATGTTTGAATCAAATTTTAAGGCAAACACTAGGAAATAACACAAAACAAGGAAGGTGATTAAGTATCAAAATAAATTGAAACTTACAATTGACTTGGATAATTTATTAAATACACTGATGGCAGAACTAAAGAACAATTTATACTTGACACAAAGATGAATCAAACAGATGAATTTAACACAAACAAAATCAGAAATGAAATGGATAGAAAATAAACAAAATCTAGGCAAGGTAGGAATGAAAAAATAGGACATGAATGGGTGAATAATGATATAAACAATACCATAGTCAACAATACGATAAACAGTAATGTGAACAGCATCAAAAATTAAAAAAAAATTAAAACTTGAATTTAGGAACTTGGCTCTGATACCAAATGATGTAAAATTGGGAAGCTCTAATAGCAAATGGTGTGAAAATGAGTTGGATCATCCGAAAATTCAGCAAATTTGAAAACAAAAATAGAAGATATTCACGCTACACTCCAAAAGATGAAGAATGGGAGTGATAAGTGATGATGAACATGCCACAAAGGATGTAAATCCTTCAATGAGTGAAGAAGAAAAACACACCAAAAGAATGAATTCTTCATTAATGATGATCAACGCCATAAAGGGTGAATCCTTTTGATAAGTCACAAGTTCATTCAAGAACTCAAGAGAGAACACACACTCTTAAAAAGGCACTTAACCAAATTATCCAATATCTAGAACTCTCAAATCTGACTTGTATAAGGAACAAGCCTCCTTATATAACTCTATAAAATCCTAATTAAAAATGGGCTCAAAAGATAGCAAATTAGGCTAAAAATAATCTACTAACCTAAACCCAATAAAAAAGGCCTTTAAATAAATCTAAGTAACATGATAAATATTTTAAAGTAAAATAGGTCAAAATACATTCAACCCAAATTAAAACCCAAAATGCTTTAAAAATACTAACACAAGATAAACATTAATCAAAGGCCTAAATGCTAAATTAAAGCCTAAAACATCAAATACTTGTAAAAATAGACTGAAGTGGCGCCATCTCCTTGATGATAGGGCAGTGATATGGATTATGGTTGATGTGGTGCCATCTCCTTGATAATGTGGCGATGATGTAGCACTAACTTGATAATGATATGGCACAATATTAATCTACTTGATTAAACTCTCCTCCTATCTTACTTCCTTATGATTAACTCCCTTTAGATTCACATCAGTAATGATATGAATCTACTAACTAAAATGAAGCAAATGTTGTTAAAAATACTTTGATATGAAGGATCTTGCAAGGCTTCATATGTTTTAGGCACAAAGATTTAACATGATAGATTTTATGGTTTTCTTAGTTTGTCTCAATAGATGTACATTGAAAAAGTACTAAAAAGTAAGGTTTTCTCAAAGTGCCAATGTTGCACAAAATGATGATGAAAAAGAGAAAATGAAAAATGTTTATATGCATCAATTATAAGTAGCTTAATGTATACTTAGGTATGTTCATATCTCGATATAACTTAAACTTTTAGTGTACTAAGGAGTACTAAAGTGATCCTAGTCAATTGGACTACTACTAAAAAAGTTATGAGATACCTATAAGGCACAAAGGACTACACACTAACCTGTAAGAGATTAGGAGATTTCATAGTTATTGGCTACTCAAACTCGAATTTTATCAATTATCTAAATGATCATAAATACATCAAGATTTATGGTTTATGGCCATGTTCCTATTGTTAATCTTAACTTGATCAGCCCTTCAACTAGTACTTACTTCCCTAAGAAACCAATCAAATTTCCTCTATAAGGTACCAAGAGTTAAGGTGAAAGTTTTGGCTTTTTAAAAGGATTCACATATAAAATGTCTACTAAGCTTCCTTGATCAACCAAAACTTGCATAAATTGAAATTTTTAAATCATAATGGTTATTAACATTGGATCATCATGGCCTCATTCAAAGTTTTTGGGGTAACCTTCATCAAAAAAAGAGATCATGGAATGAAATAGGTTAAATGGTTTATACTTTTTCTTTTTATTTTCAACAACCATAACTAATTACATATGTCTTTTCTAGCATTTTTTACATTCCTCCTCTTGCAAAGCCACTAATTTTGATGTCAATAACTCCTGCATGTTCTTGTTGGTTTATTATTCCTTTACCTTTCTTGATTTATTTATGAGGTGGTAAAATGGAAAGAGATTTTGATCACACACATTTTTTCTTATTCCACCAATCTTGTGGTAGAGATCTAGGCTTTAAGTTAGCCAGTTGCTTTTACTTGGACTAATCGCTTTTTATTTAATTTTTGAAATACCTTTCTTTTATTAACTTTTTTATTTCATTTCTAAGAGTAACACAATCTTGTATACTATAAGTCCATGATTGATGATATTTGCAAAAGTATTAACGCTAAGAGGTGGAGGTTTCAAGTTTCTTAGTGGAGCTTCTCTAGGTTTTTGTTAAGCAATTCTAGGGTCCTAATATTATCCAATATTTTTTAAGGGTGGTATTTAGGATTGTGAATTCAATAAATTGAAATGGACCACTTTTTAGCTTATTCTATTGTTATTTTCTATTGTCATTCTTGTGATCAATTCAACTATTCTTTTCCTGCTTGCTTTCAGCTTATTGCTTGTTCATTTCTAATTTTTCCATGTTAATTAATTTAGTGGATCAATTTAAGAGATCTACAAAATCATCTAATGGTCTTTTAGTTAAGGAGTTGGAGAAGTCACCCATACCTAAGACTAACCATAATTGTGTGAATGGCTATTTCCTCTTTCAAAGGTATAATTTCCAATGCAGCATGATTAAACATACTAAAAAACTCTTTTAAGGACTCATTAGATTCCTACTTTAGGCTTACTAAAGATGTACTTGTTTTCTTATGGGCTCTAAAGGTAACAAAGTGTTCTAAAAACTAATCAGCTAGTTTTTTGATATTATGTGTAGAGCCCAATTTCAAAGTCATGAACCACCAAAGGGCACTCTTTTTTAGAATGGTTGAAAATGCTCTACGCATGATTACATCTAGAACTTTAGATAATAGTATTGTAACTCCAAATGCTTTTAGGAATCAAATAATTCATCATATGCTTCTAAAATTAGTTAAGATTTTGAAATTATTTGGTATGAGCACTTGTATGATTATGGGAATGAATAGGTGTGATTCTTTTTCATTTGGATTGGATTTTCATTGATGGCTATTATAGTCCTTTTTATGATGATGGTTATGACTTTTTCTTGCTCCTTCTTCTCTATCCAATTGTTATCTATATCTAAATTGATGGTTGTTATGATCATGTTCATAATCATAACCCAGATGGTCATGATGACTTTACTTTTGGCAATTGTGTTCATGATTGTCACATTCATGATGTTCATCTAACCTTTCCTTTCTATTTGATTGATGTCTAGATCAAGATCGAGGGTCTTTGTGGTTATGTTAGCATTCATGCTTATCGCGCTCCTACTCTTACTATTTTCTCTCTACACGTTCATGTTTTGCATGCTCCCATTCTTAGCATTCACATTCCATGCTCTTATTACTTAGTTTGTCTTTCCAAGCATTCTTATTCCAACCTTGGAAAAAAGTGATGTTGATTATTTATGTTTACTTGGAGTTCTTATCTTAGGTGATCTAGTTCTTATCATAAATGCATATTTTCAATAATCAGAATATTTTGCTCAATGTTGCGGTTAATATTCCTATTATCATCATGTTGGTTGAAAATTTGATGAGGAGGTAGATTACCATTTTCTCATTGATAAATAGAAAAAGTTTTAGCTTGGTGAGTAGAGCCAACTTTAGATTCACTAGAAGAATTAACAATGTAATGGGTTATAGTTGAATGTTGTAGAAGAGTCCAAAAAATAACTATTCAAGAAAAAGAAATATTTTTAGTGAAAAAAACTCTAAATTAGCCATTCTATCCTTTTACGAAGAAGTCTATGAAAAACAAACAATAAAGTGGAAAATAAAATGGAGAAAATATCATTTATGAGCCTATAGAAGATTAAAATATCAATAATTATCAAGGCTCTAGGCCTTAAACACTTATAATAAACCTATTAGTTTGAATAAAAAGTGCATAATTGCAAAAGAAAGGATGATTATGTATAATTTCCAACAAATATGCTTCAGTTCACCAATATTTTCTATTTCTTAAGAAAATTATATGTATTTTTCGTGATGATGATCAAGGAAATAAAATAGAATTTTGTATGAAATTTATCAAGAAACAGAGTTATTTACACGATATTTGCACTTGACAGAATGTAGGTTGATTTTGATGAGATTAATCTAAATAGAAGTAAAGTATTCAATTAAATTCATTACAAAACTTACAGATCTTGTAGGCTATTGATGAAACAAAGGAGATAAAGCTAGAAAATGATATACCTTAAAGAATTGATGATTGCAAATAGAAAAACAATTACTTTCATGATTTCAAACACCAATGACACCAATTGGTGTATTCTTTCTTACCAAAGTAGTGAAGATTAATGATTGGAGGTAGAAAACATCATAAATAGGGATAAGCACCTATAACTAGCCAATACTAGGGAGTTGAGATATATTTTGGCCCTTCAATACTAATGTCAATGAAGAGAATAATAATGTGTAAAGTTAAAGTAGTAAAAAGGTGAAGTTAGCCTTCATACCTAGCATGAAACCAATATTTATAGTACATAAAGGACCTGGGATATAATGATTATTCATAAAGAGAGCTAAGGACATTATTAACTTTTTAAAGGAGCAAGTGGTTCAAAGATGGGTCCCTTGAATAACCACCTTGCTAGTTGCTATAACCATATTTGCTTATCTCTAGTTGCATTCAATTAGACCTTTAATCCTTACCTTATGGCCTGTTTCTAGGTAAGCCTAGTTGATGTGCATTGCAACACACTAAAACTAGATATTACTAGTTAATAAAAATTTTGCAATATAGTGTAACAACCAAGTTAAACCCTTAGCGATCCACTTGATATATTCTTTCATAATCATATACTAACTATGATTATAAACAAAATATAGATAGAATGTAGAATAAAACAAAATAGAATGCAACAAATCAAGATGCAAACAATAGGTAAGAATTTAAATAGAACTAAATGGGAGGGAGTTGAATTGAAATCAAATGAAATGAACTAATAGAATAGAATAGAGAAATAACACAAAGAAGTAGAAAATTAATATAGTAAAATAATTAATCTAAGGATTTGAAAGCTTTCACATGGATTAATCATAAATCAAATATATTTGACAATTCCAATTATTTTTCAACCTTGAATTATCCAAAACCCTTATAATAATTCATGAATTCTATGCTAGATAATCATTTAGAATTTGATCAATTAAGAGTAGCAAAATTAAGCTACCACTATCATCTATAAAGCTAGATCGAAGTTGTCATGACCCAACTTATTTTATCGTGATCGGCGTAAAGATACCCAACTAGTACTCTATATTGATTAGATATCCTTACAAGCCTTCTAAGACAACATAATATCCTACACCTTCATAATAGAAAAATATAATACCAGAGACGTACAAAAGAAAATAGACAACAATAATGTTAAAAGTACCAGAATAAAGTCTAGAATATATATATATACACATTACAAAAAAAAATTTACAAAAGGTAAAGTTAGTTTATAGTACCATAGACACACTGACTCTAATCCTCCAACTCACTGACTCGATTAGGGCCCTCCTCTTCCGAGTCAGATTTCGGAAGGGAACTAGAACTAAACACCCTTGATGCTAATGGAGTCACGTTACTCCCAGATTTGTCCTTTGGGATAACCTACACTAACGGAAAGAAAATCTCGAGGACATTTGGTTCAGTGTCCATAGGCCAAAAATTCACACGATACCAAATATTTACATCTGTAGGGGTGACTAGAATCTCAAAATGGAACGTTAATCCATCGTCCCTCAGGGAATGGTAGCATATCCTCTGTAAGTGTTAGTGCGTGTCCATGAGTCCATGATCCGAACCTACAATTTCAATACAATAGATAGAGTGAGTATAAGACATACTTAGTGAGCAATAAGTTATTATTTCCTTTCTGATTTTTCTATATAAGGATTTTTCTTCTATTTGTAGTTATTACATTTAATTAAAATTCCAAATCCTAATAGTTATTTTTAAGAAATGGCATTAGTTGGTATGCAGTATCACCTTATATCTTCGGTCCAACCTTATCCTTTGCCACCCTAGGCCCGAGGCCACTAACCTTTTCCCTTTACTACTAACCACTCCTCTCCTTCTCTGCGAAGGATATTATCTCCCTCCTACATTTTTACAAGCAAAGTGAATAATCGTGGGACGCCACATGCATCAACCACAATTTTTATGAATCTTCCTTGAGGAATGTATTAAAATAACAACTATGCCATAAGTATTCTATCTTTCATTTGTCATTCTAAGTTTAATGTCATATCAATTCCTAATGAATACTCACATACACACATCAAACAATTCATGTCACACAAGTGTTACACTTAATGTAGTAACACTTTTAAAGGATAGCTATTGTACATTCGAAATCTATTACCCCTTTTTCATAGTTACATCATAATAAAAATTTCCCATCATCAAACATTAGTCCTAGTATTCTAAATAACAATAAATTTAAATGCTATACAAGGGTTTTCCAAATTTCATTTTCTTAATATCAAGGATGCTCCTTGATTTTTCTTGCTTTGGACCCTATTTAGGCAATCTTCAAGTTGTGGATTATTTGGAGGATAAAAAATTTTTTGAAAATTTGGCTCATGCTACCTCACCTTCTGAATAAATCCTATAAATTTTTCCAGAATTTTTCTCAACTATTTGATACCTCTAAAAAAATTTCGTGAATAGAACCAGCCAATTTTTGGGTTCTGTCTTGAATAATTTTAACTCACAATTTTATTGGGTCACCAAATTAACTCCGATTGGCATGAAAATTTTCTACGACATTAACAACACCTTGTTGAATTTTATCATAATTTTTCATGATCATTTGATGCCTCAAAAAATTTGAGAACAGAGACCAACATGAAGATGCCCTGTTTCTAGACAGCATTGATTGCCTAACTTAGGAAATTTCTCTAAAATTATCTAAAGGTCTCTAAAGCTCACCGAAATTTTCAAAATTCATATTCACTTCGTAAAGAATCATAAAACATCAATAAACCAAATTTTTGATAATTTTAAGCCTAGGAATTTCGTGGTCCAACTTCAACAATATTTCTACAGCAAAATCTGATTTCTATTTCAACAATTTCACTTACATATCTAACCAATTTCTTCATAGAAAAATGGAAAGCCTTTCTTCCCTCATCTCTTCTAATTAAATTACTCAATTCAAGAGCATCACACATCACATAAAAACTTCTCATCCAACACAATTGCATACAAGAGGATACATCATTACATTTAACCAAACCTTAACAACAATCAGCTTGTAACCTAAAAGCAAGTTATTACTCATCTCAATTCTTCACTCTCTTCTTTCTTCCAACACTTTGTTTTAAGGGAGAGGGAGGTGACTTCAAGGAAACAAAAATCATATTTTAGGGTTGAGGAGAAGAGGAAAACTAAAAGAAATCAAGAGGGGTTGAGAGGAATTGATGATTTAACTACTTGGCTTGCAATGTTTCCTTGAATTTCTTTGGCTAAATTTATTCTTCCTTTCCTCTAGGGCTGCAAGATTTTAGGATGGAATGGAGTGGGTTTTTTCTACTCCTAAGTCTCCTTTCCTTTATATAAAATTTTCCTAAAAATTTTTCCATAAAATTTTACAAATTTTCATCAATTTCTAAGTTTGATTTTTCTTGAATTTTGAAAGATTTTTAGGGACAAATGGACACTCTCCTTACATGCCTAAGTGGTCTAAATTTTCAAACCATAATGACCTCTTTCATCCAATAAACATGTGACACAAATTTGAAAATTTTTAATTATTACAGTTTGGCCTTAAATTTTGCCCTTTTTTCTTTCATTTTGGTCCTTAGCTTCCTTTGGAAGCTTGGGATGACCTTTAGCCCATGATTTTGGGCCTCCAATTTTCATATTTGGGCTTTAAAAACTTAGGGCAACCTAACCCAACACATCAAAAAATAAAAAAAATCTCAAAAAGATAAAAGATTTTATTACAATTTGACCCCGAATTATTCACTTTCTTTGCATTTTCACTGTTGGGCTTCTAAGTATTATATTTTTTTAATTTTATTTTTGAATTTTTCATAATTATTTTTTAGCTTTAAAAATTATTTTTGGCCATCCATAAATTTTTTTTAAAGTTAATTTACTATAATTTCAACTCATTTCCTTACTTTTTCAATTTATTAGGCACTGGAAATTTGGTAAATTTCTAAGTGAAATTTCTCAAACCTATTCTTAGGTTTTTAAGTTGATTTTCACTCATTGTAATGCCCCTAAAAATTTTCAAGATTTATCTAATTGATCTTGCTTTGAAATTCCTCCTTCAATGCTTCCGAAATTTTATCCGATTCTTTTCATCGAAAACCCTAAATTAAGGAAATATTTTTATTTTCAATCATCATCATTATTGTACTATTTTTGGATCATTACAAAAATTGATTTGAAAATAAAATTTAGTTATGTTGAAGGATTAAACTAAAAACTTATGATTTAATCTTTCAACCTTCTATTCCTATATGAAAAATAGTGGTTAACCAAACCACAAGCCAATAGAAAAATAGATAAACATCAAAAGTCACAAGGTTAAACACAAATTATACCAAATCAACATCCAATTCATGTAGTTTCAAGAAATTAGCACAATGTATTAGGGAAATACAAAAATTGATTACAAATAGATGAACCTCAAATTTCTTAAATTAATTAGGAATTTAGCCTTCTATGCCTAAAGCAGAAGAAACTTAAAGAAAGAAAAGTTGTTGTCTAGAGTTATGTGTAAAATTGTGCAAAAATGTTATTGCCTTTAGAGGCACAAAATCTTATATTTAATTTTGCATAAGACTTGAATCATATGCCTCCTAGGGTTTCAAAGAATAAGCCTTGCTAATTTTAGAAGCCTGCACTATAATAGTTATTGCAATAAAATCTCATGGGTCTATATTCTAGCTAATGTAAGACCATCAAAACTACATAGTTTTGCTAGACTCCAAATATAAAATTTGTAAACTAACTAAACTCCAAATATAAAATTTATCAACTAGATCTTAGAAAACTTTATGCATTGGTATCACCTTGATTAGACCTTTGAAACTCTAGATATGGCTCAAAAACCAAAACTAGCTCAACTTGGATAAAAACTAAGCTTCAATTTCTTAGCTAAATTATACTATTCAAATGTGTAAATTAGACTTTGACTAAAACATAAAAGTTGTAGAGCTTCTTTTAAGCTTTCTAACAATATAAAGATTGCCTAAATCTAATATTCAAAGCTTAAGATATAGCTAAAAAGTTAAAATAGTGTAAAAATCTAACATTAACTAAATAATTATAAAACATTGGAAAACTAACCCCAAATCATATAATAAGGCTAATTCTATAAAATTCAACATATGTAACACACAAATATATATAAAATAGGAGTAAATAATATAGATAAAATTTTGCACATCACTAATAATAACCAACTATGAGTGTTTATCAACTTAGATAGAACCTTATTTTTACAAAAAAAATTTCCTTATAAGATATTATTTTCTTCTCTCTTTTTTTTAAAAAAATGAAAAGATACAAATGCATCTCTTTTTAAAACAAAAACTATACACAAGAGATTTTTTCTTTTTTAAATTCCTCAAAAACATATGCCTTTTTAGTTTCTTTTCAAGAGAAGTAAATTCAATCTTAATATAGTATTTCAAATATGAAACAATATAATAGAATAGGATTAGATTAGAAAATTTTCAGGAATCAAAAGATCCTATTCATTTTATAAATTCTATTATAGAAACAGCATACTCTCTATATAAAAATAGAAAAACAAACTTCCTTTTTAAAAAAATTAAAAAAGTAATATATTACCCTTTTGAAATAATCTTTTATAAATCATTTAACACTTTTACCTTCAATAAGATGGCTACAAGCCGTTTTTAGAATAATTCAATATTTTCAGAACTCAAATATATTTTAAAAGCTTTCCTTTAAATAAATACTTCTTTTAAATTATCTTAAACTTTTGAAAGCTACTTCTTTATTTTTTTCCTTCATAAAAAGAATAAAATACTTTTCTTTATGTTAATGGTCCATGGCTATATAAACATTTTAATAAACAACTTTAATAATTAAAACCATTACCATATGCATATGAATATCATAAATTTATAAGAAATAAGAGTTACTAGAATTCATGTAATCATAATATACATATGCATCTTTATCTATAATTTTGCACATCATCATATTATCTAGGTTATATACATCTTACCTAGTTTTCTTATGTTTCTTTTTTCTAGTAGTTAATAGTTATAATATTTGTATAGATGATCAAGGAAAGTAAAAGAAGAGTCTTAAAATAATTTTATCGACTTTTTATTAGATAAAAAGTAAAAAAAAAAGTCTTATGACAATTAAATCCTACTAACTATCATCATGGACATGATCATCATGGTCTATTGCTAGTGTTAGTGGTGTATCAAAGGTTGGCTTAACTAATGTTAGGTACTAGGGATAAGCATCATTTGGCTACTACTCTATAGGTTCTTATACAAGTATAGGCATCTCATATGCAACTTGAAAATTAGGACCCTTAGTAGAATGCTCCTTTAAATATTATTGAATGGGTTATCTTACCTCTAGTTAGACAACTCTCATGCAAAATACACGCCTCTCACTTGTATGGTCTATAATGATAGTAAATTTGAACTCTGAGTAGTACCAATTACATGTTGTATTGTATAAGTTCCACTAGAAGTCACTAATCTCAATTAGGTCTATGATGTTATATATATAGAAAATATATCTACACGTACAGTGAGTAATAAATTATTTAGCAAATAGCTATTAAAGCATTTTCTAATGGGTTTTAGCTAGAAAACCATATATATACAGAATATATATCAAAACATTCTTATTACTTACTAGACTACTTTCACATTTATTTTTCTACATTTGCAAACATGTAAAAATAACTCATATACAATAAAATGGTAGGAGGTATGCAAGGTTCCTATCTTGTTAGTAATAGAGTAACCTTATCTCATTCATCCCATCCTTATCCCTCCCTAATACTTATCACGCATCATTTTATAACATCGAAATAGAAGGTGCAAGACCATTTCCCAACACTCTCCACAACAAAGGATATTTTCACATAGTCCCATGTACATTTATAATTCACATCATGTATCACATACATAACATATTCACATAAGGGTATATAGCCTTACTATTCATCAGCCCATATTTCACATATCTCATAAGGCAAGGTTAAAGTACCATCCATTCCATGATCATTATTTAAACAATGCATAATTGCATTCATAATTTCAATACACAATATTTTCACAATTAACTTATCACAATTCAAGTTACTACTTTTAAACATTTCATAGTCCAAAATTCATCACCATTTTCTTAAAAGTCGAATAACTCTTTTCCACCATTTCCTTATCATTCAAGTATACAACTGCATAAGGTAAAACACAATTTTTCCAAGCATTAAAAAAGTATAAAAGCTCACCATTTTTATAGTAGAAAAATCATAGTTCATATTGCGCAACTTCACTTCCAATTTCTTACATATTCAAGCATATTTCATGCAGACTTGATTTATACAAATTCATAGTATACAAATATTTTTCCTTTAAAAACATAAATGTAACTCATGGTTTCTAGCTATGTAACTATAAGCTACCCCTCAAAATTTCCACTGTCATTTACTTCAAATTTAATAATATTTAAAGCTTATGCATACACATTAATCTCTTATGTAAGAAAACTAAATTTCCTTTCTAATACAAGATGTCAATCCATATTTTTTACCTTAAAAAAATCATGGGTCTTTTGCCATTTTCACAACATCAAATTGTCATGGATTTTACCATAAACTTTACCTAGGTTTTTCACATACAACTTCTAGTTTATGAAATTAACTTTCCTTCCAAACTTTGAAAGATTTGCTTACTTTTTTAAAATACAAAAATCAAGACCTAGAAAAGCAATTTCTCATCATTATTTTGTCTAAATTATAGTTATAGTTATCACTTATGTGTCCTACTAGAATTCGCCATCCTATGAGTCAAATATTTCCTACGATTAGCATTAGTGTCTCACAATTCCACCAAGAAACTTTTGAGTTTCATGTTTGTTTCCCAAATTTTAGTTTTTTTCTATTTCAACATTGAAACAAGATTACAAATAATTGGTCATTTTGGTCTAACATATGATAGTCATTTTCAAAGGACATTATCAACCACTTTTGCTTTCCTTTTTCAAGAGTATCATCAAATCCTTTTCAAAAATTCTTTTTGTCTCTTCTCTTTTTAAATAACTTTTCAAAGTCTTCAACTTTCCAAAATCATGAAATAATTTCCAAAATCATTAAATGATTCCAAAAAAATGAAAAGCTTCATAAAATACTTTTTTTTATCCCTTTTCCAAAATCAAAACACCTTTTTTTTTCCAAAGTCCATATGCTTTAGATTCCAAATACCAACATGAATTGTTTTTGGGGAAAAACACTTTTCATGTTTCAAAATCAATTTTAAAAGAGTGAAATCAAAAACATTAACTCACCATCATACATCTCATATATATATACACATATATAATTCTCTTAAAGAAAACTTTAAAGGAAAAAAGGTAGATCTTCACTCACTTTTTTAGGAAGCTTTGGTTCTTGGCTAAGCACATTCAAGATTTATTTTTTTTCTAATAAATAAAATAAAAGTTATTGAATGAACTTCTTAAGAAACTATAGAATGAAATTGACTAAAAAGAAAAGAAGATTTTACCTTAACTTGGAACATCAAAGAGCACCCCTTTCTTTAAGAATCAAGAAAAAAGGATTAAGAACACTAGACGATAATAGAAAATAGGAGAATAAAGCTTCCTCTCTCACTTACTCTCTCTCTCTCTCTTTAATGTGCTTGCTTTCTTTCTCTCTAACTTTGGTAAGCAAATTGAACAAATGAAGCAACCTATATATAGCAAAATGTGGTGTCTCACTCAAGCTATAATGACATCACTATTGGATAAGAAAAATGTCATTTTTCATTAATTTCCAAGTACGAATCAGAGTTACTTCTAAATAGGAAGGAAATTTTCACTTTCTCTTTCCTATCTTAGGAAATATTCCCTTATTAATGTCTAAGTAACTTCTAGTATAAGCTTAAGCTAGTTTCTTGTACCTTGATTAAGCATGTGCTATTAACATAAGATTAAAATAATAGGTTCCTTCAAAATTAAACTTTCCAATCCACAAAAACACTTTGAAACCATTTTACAAAAACTAATTTGTCAAAAATAATTAATATTTGGAAATAAAATTTTTAAATTTAACATTAAAATACTTTGTTTAAGCTATCATTTTATAGGGTGATTCTAAGTAGAATTCTTTAGTTACACTAGGATGTCATTAACCTTTAATTCTAAATATTACTTAAAATACTCTAATTTTCCTAAAATAATTTCCAAAGGGTCTTTCTTATTTTAAAACTAATAATTAATTTCTAATGGCATTACTCTATTAGGTTTCTTTTAAGTATTACAAATTCTACCCCTTAAAAAAATTCATCCTTAAATTTCACTAAACAAGACAAAATTGTATAGAATTGTCAATAGCCTATGTAAGGCTTAAGGAATCTTACCAAAAAAAATTTAGGATATTTTTCTCTCGTATCCATTTTTTATTCCTAGGTTGCTTCCTATTTATCATGTTTTTCCTAAGTCACTTTCACTGTAAGCATATCCTTATATCTCAACCTCCTCACTTGTTTATCTATTATCTTGATTGGTTGTTCTATATAAGCTAACTTCTGATCCAATTCTACATGTTCTTCCTTTAATACATGTGATTCATTGGGAATATATTTCCATAACTTCAACACATGAAAAGCAAGATGTATCACTTTTATGTGTTTTGATAAATCTAATTGTTATGCTACCTTTCTAACCCTCTTCATTATTAGATAAGGTCCAATATACCTTGGTGCTAATTTTTCTTTCCTACCATAATATATTACTCCTTTCATTGGCAATATTCTCATAAATACACACTTTCTCCTAAAATTCTAACCCTCATTGGCAGTATTTACATAAAGTTTTGCTTAACTTAAGCCACATGTGATCTTTCTTTACTAATTTAGTCTTTATCTATCACATCTTATACTAGATTTAGCCTAATTATCTTTGCTTCTCCTAGCTCAAACCATCCTATTAGTGATCTATACTTTCTACCATATAGGGCTTTTAATAGATCCATTTGGATGCTCATTTAATAACTATTATTATATGTAAACTCTATGAGAGTTGGACATATAACAAACTTCCTTCAAAATAAATTATATAGGCTCTAAGCATATCTTTTGATGTTTAAATGATCCTTTCAAAATGTCTATCTATCGATGGGTGAAATATTGTACTAAAGCATAACTATGTGCCTAATGCTTCTTGAAATAATTGCCAAAAATAGGATGTAAACTACATCCTACAATCAAAAATTGTCATAAATAGTATGCCACATAATGAACAATCCTATCTAAGAAAATTTAAGCATATTGTCATGCTGAGTACATCCTCTTTACTTATAAGAAATGCATTGTTTTTATGAAATAATCTACTATTACTCATACAGAATAGTAACTTTTATTAGTTTTTGGCAATCTAGTAACAAAATCCATCATGATGTTCTTCCACTTCTACTTAGGAATATAGATACTTTGACGAAGTCTTGTTAGTTGTTAATGATTCACTTTGACTTCTTGACAAGTTAAACATTTAATTACGTGTAATGCATATTAATTCTTGATAGTAACATTGCTCAATTATTAGTAGTCAATACATAATTGCATTGGCTTATTTTTCTTCTCGACAAATAAGACAAGTGCTCCCTATAATGAAGCACTAGGTTATATGAAACCTTTGTTCATCAAGTCCTATAGTTTCTTCTTTAATTCTTTTTACTCTGTTTGTGCCATACAATAAAAAGGGATCAATATAATTTCAATTCTAGGAATCATATCAATTGTAAACTCAATCTCTTAATTAGGTAGCAATCATGGTAGTTCTTTTCAAAGAACACCTTGAAACTCATTCACCACTAGGACTTTGCTAACCTTAAGTCCTTCTTCCTTTATTTTATACATCGTCACTATCCAAACTACACAACCTTTCTTAATGAGTCTCCTAACTTTTGTACAAAAGATAAACGGAAGCACTTTTGTGCTCTTTTCACCTTGAAATACTCACATCACTTCTCCAAGCATATGTTATTATCTTTGGTACTTAGATAGTTAATCCATTCTTAAAATAACACCATAGTCCACCATTTCCAATATTATTAAGTTAAGTTTTGTTGGAAAATTATATAAGCTAATTTCACATTCCTTAGCTCCTTGAGTTGTTATTATGGCTTTTCCCATTAAAGTAATAACTACCATTACCTCATCCAACTCTTTTCTAAGTTTTGAAATTTTAGTTGCTAGATTTTTAAACAATAATGAATAGATAGCACTAGAATCACATAAAACTCTTGCAAAAAGATCCTCATCCATTAAGGTACCTATCATAATAGCTTAAACCTCCTATCTTGTCATGGTAAATGCCTTGGCTTGCATTCTCATTGTCTATTTTCTTCCACTTTTTTGTTTTTCAACTAGGCATGGTTGGCGATCTTATTGAAGTAGTTACCTTAGTATTTTGAGTACTAGGAGTTATGGTATTGTTTTTGTACTATGGTGCCATACGTCTCACATTCTATGTCCTATTTATATGCATTTGAAACATGCCTTACAAGACATGAAATGATTCAATTCAATTTGCACTAGTTATAGTAAAGTGGTCTATTTGGCAAGTTTGGTACTAAATAGGCTCAACTTAAGGCTTTATAGTTCATTCTAATCTAAAGCTTGAACTTGTACGTTAAAATGTACTCTACCTTTAAAATTTTCACCTATCAAACTGGCCATTCACTAGTGTGCTCTATATCAAGTTTATCATTCTTGCTTTTCTATTGCTACTTCCTCTACTTTTGAATTTTACCTTCTTTCTCCTAGAATTTGCCTCTTTTTTGCATCTTTCTTTGGAATGCAATTCTACTTTAATGTAATATCCCAAGTTAAAATTTAAAGTTTTTCTAAATTTTGATACTTTGAGAAAATTCTTTATTTATTTGATTAATATCTAGTTTTAAATTTATATTTTTGTATTAAATGTTCTAAAATATTAGAAATTTAATTGTCTATTTTTATATATAGTCGTATTAATTTAAGATTAGCTTGAAATAATCATTATAAGGAATTTCCTACAAGTTAAAATTAATTTTAATGAGCATGGATGCAAAAATTTATCGAATAATTTCATTGTACTTTATAAATTATTTTAGAAAATGAGGAAAATTAAAATAATTATTTTAGGACTTCTAATTTATCAAATTATTAAAAACATGCATATATATATTGAGGGAAATATTAAAATATTAGAGTTAAGATTTTAAATAAAATTAGTTTTATAAAAATGAACTTTTGAAATAAATGAATGGCTAAATTAATATTGATTTAAAATGTGAGGCTGACATTTAATGGAAGAAGTGAACTTACATCATGTAAGAAGTATGGAATCATAACCCATAGCTTATTTCTTAACACTTTCTAAGCAAGTCAGCACTTTCCCCTTTTTTTAATTTTTGATTTTCCTTTCCTCTCTTAAATACGTCTGAATATTCTTTTTCTTTATTTATTATATTAGCATATCCCTTCTCAAAAATCTAGTCTCACTCTTTGTCCTCACTCTGCACCGCCTCTCTCCTGTTCTTTCTAGTTGGCTAGCTTTTCCTCTCTCTTATTTAGGAGGCCAGCATTACTATCTCTCTCTTCTTCTACCTTACTTCCTATCATTGCCTCTTGCTTTCTTTGGAAAGGAATGTTGTTGTTGCTGTTGATACCTTGAATGAAGGTATCGCTAGCATGAGGAAGCCACCATGTGCTGCTGCACATTCACAGGTTGCTGTCCTTATAATGTGAGCCGGTATGAAGGAACCACAAGTAGCGGCATGCAGGGAAGCCGTACGAAATAGTCAACCATGATGATTTCCAGCCATCACCACCGTCTTAGCTTCCGACATGCTCCTTTGTAACTACAGTAAGCCAAAGGCGCAGATTTAGGGTTTCAATTTGTAATATTGGTAATAGTGGAACTCAAGGTTTGCTTGTTGCATTCTCCGACAAGCTTGGCCATTCTTTAGCACCAAGGAGCTGCCGATAACCTGTTTGTTATTAGGTAAGCAAGATTGGATCATAAAACTTCAATATTTATAGTGTTTTGAAGCTTGATTCAATAAAATAAAAATAAAAAATAATTTATGGATAATAAATATATATGATTGGTAATCCTTTCTAATTAAAAGATAACTATTTAGATGTTATATGAGGTATAATAAAAACTATGGCTCATATGGCTAAAACTGGAAAATTTACTATAATTATTTAGTTATATTTAATTACCTAAAAGTTAAAGATATATGACTGAAATGATATCATTTTCCCTTGGTCTTATATTGAAAAATTTACAATATGACTGTTTATCTCAAACTCAAGGAAGTATAAATGTATCATTTTCAACTTATGTATATGCCTATTCAACTGAAATGATTTATTAACTAAATAATTACATAATTGTCATCAAGATGAGGATTTCTAATAAAAAATAATTTTCTATTTTTTTACTAAAAGTTAAAATATACAAGAGTTTTTAATATTTCCATGATAAGTTAAAAATAAAGAAAGTAAGGATTTAGGATAGTTTAATGGCATAGTTAGATAACCAATTAATATTGGAAATAACAAGGAATGTTATTATACTATAATATGAATAAGGATTGGTAATATGAGAAAAGGAGATAAATAATGTATATATAATTATAATTTATCTTTGTAAACGGTGATATTAGGAGGAAAATGTGAAAAGACAATTATGGATACTTTGAACCTTCCAAGGTTGGACTAGTATTATTAGGTAAGTATATATCTCACTACATCTTAATATCTTAATAAAAGATAGTTTAAATATCATGAATTGTATTCTATTACTTGATTTCCTATTCATGCATATATATTAATGTTGAAATTCAATACCCTGGAATAAGAATAATTAGTTGTGTAAGTAAATGTTAATTAATTAGAGTGCATAGTAGAAGCATGGTGATTTCAATATTAATTACTGATTGTGATTATGATCAAAATTGTAATAGTTCTTATTGTGATTGAGTTATATCATTATAGGCATGTTAGAAAATATAGTGCGATTTATGTCAAAATATGAAAGAATGTTGCACTCATGTAAGAGACTATAAGGATGTTGTCATATGGGTATATAGTAATATTTATTTTGAAAGCCCTATATTGAAGAATAGCAAATTATGTGCCATGTATTCAATCTATTGCATTACGGATGATGCCATGAGTGACACTAAGATTGGAAACGTGACTGGGTCAATGATATGAAAGCCAAATAGTAAATTCTTGGCAAACAATTTTGAAGCATGTAAGATCAATCTAAGAGGTAGATGGAAAATTCCCAACAAATTATATGAGAATGATATAAGAATGATCAAGAAATAAGAAGGATAGATACATGCATGGTTATTATAAATAACTATGCGATGTGACATAGTATTAAAACTTATTTATGATTAAATATCACTATTTGACATGATTATAAAAACTTAATGTGATTGTGATAAATTATTTGTATATAAGGTTGTTTATAAATGTGACGTTTACCTAGGATAGGTAGTATATAATATTGAGTTCTAACGGATAGTTGAGACTCCTATAACTTGTGATGTAAGGAATAAGGTGTAAGTGATGTTGAAGTGAACTCCCATTTCAGGGCATGATTACATATGTTTCAGAAATCCAAGAAAATGGGTTTGTTAATATGTTAATTTAGTTATATAATTAATTTGTGAAATTTTATATATAAATTAATTTCTTGTAGACTAGTGGTAAATGTATGTTCATCGAGTTTCTATAACTCACTTCATTTTATTTCAATGTTTTCTAGTTAGAATAAGTGAATTTGAACTTGTTGCATCTATAGAGATCCAAGACCGCCTTACTAAAGGATTTTAATAGTTGGATTAAGATCAAAATTTGAAATAGAAATGTTAATTCAACATTAGATGCATCAAATTATTTAATTATGTATAAGTTTGAAATTATATAGTATTATGAGTATGACAATGCTATCGTATCTAGAAATAAAATAGGTTTTATATTTTAGGATGTGTAGCCCTCAGGAAGTGTCCAAAAATAAAGGACACTCTATCTATTTTTCTATAAAATTTTAAAAATGTTTCTTAAAAATTTGGAAACTCCTATTGGATAGAAAGAGTGAAAAGTATTAAGGCTTGTGGAAACTAATTATCGAGATCCATGCCATTCACCATTGGAATTAGGTCATGACAGAAGTGGTATTAGAGCATAATTTAGGTTCCTGGTGGTAAATGGGCTAGAACAATCTAACTATCAAATCTAAGTAAGCAAGTTGCACATATAGAAGGTGTGTCTTTGAAGATCTCCATGGATTTTTATTTTATGTGTTAGCCACTATTTGGTTGAATCTCTTAATAATTTATGTTGTGTTATAAACTATTCCTAGGTGAATCATCTTTGATTTAAAAGTTGAAAGTGTGTAACAAATTGAATTCTACAAAGTGAATTTAAATTGTAATTTATGATTGTTATTTTGTGAAATGGATGGTTTGAATTGTATGAAATGAATGAGTTTAATATGAAATGAACGGTTGCAATGTATGAAATCAATTATTTGTATTGTGCGAAATGAAATTGAGTTACAATTTGTGATTAATGTTGAATGATTAATGGCATGAGAATGAAAAATTTGATTAACAAAACCCTTATGGTATAATTGATATTTTGACCATACCTTATGATATGTGATCATGAGATGATTAGTTAATGCCTATGATATCCTATCGTGGTGATGCAATGCCTATGGTGTCCTATCATTAATTACTAATATATGAGATAATGAATAGAATGTTGCTTATAATGGCCATTATGAGAATGAATACTGATCTTTTATATAATTTGTGATAAGGGGAGATACATATCCTCCACAAAAGAGGAGAGGAGTGGTTAGTAGTGGAAGGAAAAGGTTGGTGGCCTCAGGCTTAAGGTGGTGGGGGATAAAGCTGGACCAAAAATATAAGGAGAAACCTTGGATATCAACTATGGCCATTCGGTGAATTTTTATTAAAAGTTACTATAGCCATTCTTTATACTATTATGCATTTTGTTCTAATGTTGATATTTGGTTAACCTTAGGTGATTATGTTTGATGTGATCTGATTAAGTTTGGTTAGCTATTTGAATGATTGATGAATACTCGAAATGGGTTGTGTGAAACCAATATTTGTGACAATGTTTGACATGTATATGATTGTAAATTTATATTTGTATGAATGATTGTTGTTGAACTTTGAAATGGAAATTATGAGGATCAAATTGCAATAGCAATTTGTGTGACTTGCTGCTAGGCATATACAGAACATGAATTATAATTAGTGATTGTGAATTTTATTGGTTGATTGAATAAAGTGTGAATATGATACTAGTTATGGGTGAAGCCAAGTTCTGGGCTTATTCGCATGATTGCATCTTTGGTTGAGGACTTTGACTGTGATTAGTGATTATAATTTATTTACATGATGATTGCTATAATCACATAGTTATTGTGTGTAGAATGTCTTGAGATTAGAGTGAATAATCAATACTGATGTAAATAGCATTTCATAGTTGCTTAGAAAAGAGATGAGAAGATTGCACAATGAATTTTAAATTAAGTTTAGACTATTTTTTTTTTGTCACATAAGTGTACATGTCAATTGAGTCTAGTAAAGTGACTTACTGAATTGTTCAAGTGCTGAAGGTTCGTATGATTGTGTTTAAATTAAGTAGTATAAAAAATCATTTAGAAAAGAGAAAGAAACACTAGTTTAGCTCACATGACCATTCACAAAATTAATAAACAAACTGTTTACAATTCTGTGCAATCATATTTGATTTCTTGTTCTTGAATTTTCTTGAAGGATGAGAGAACTTGTAATATCCTAAGTTAAAATTTAAAATTTTATAAATTTTGATACTTGTAGATAAATATTTATCTATTCAATTAATATTTAACTTTAAATTTATTTTTCCATGTTAAAGGTTTTGAAATATTGGAAATTTAATTATCTATTTATATATATATATATATATATATGGTCGTATTAATTTAAGATTAGCTTGAAATGATTATTATAAGAAATTTCCTACAAGTTGAAATTAATTTTAGTGAGTATGGATGCAAGAATTTATGGAATAATTTCATTATATTTTATAAATTATTTTAGAAAATGAGGAAAACAAAGATAACTATTTTAAGACTTCTAATTTGTCAAATTATTAAAAATATGCATATATATATTAAAGGAAAGATTGAAAATATTAGAGTCGAGATTTTAAATAAAATTAGTTTTATAAAAATAAAGTTTTTAAATAAATGAATGGCTAAATTAATCTTGATTTAAAATGTGACATTGAGATTTAATGGAAGAAATAAGCTTACATTATGTGTAAAGTATGGAATCATAACCTGCTTATTTCCTAACATTTTTTTAAAGAAAGTCGGCACTCCTCCTTTTTTTTAAGTTTTCCTCTCCCCTCTTAAATACGCCTGAACATTCTTTTCCTTTATTTATTATATTAACATATCCCTTCTTAAAAATGTACTATCACACTTTATCCCCACTTTGCACTGCCTTTCTCCTATTCTTTTTAGTTGGTCGGGTTTTCTTCTCTCTTATTTGGGGGGCCAGCATTTCTATCTCTCTCTTTCTTCTCCCTTACTTCCCATCACCACCTCTTGCTTTCTCTGGAAAGGAATGCTATTATTTTTATTCATGCCTCAAGCGAAAGTGTTGCTGGCATGAGGAAGCCCCCATCGTGTACTGCTACACGCTACCATGATTTTGTCCTTATAACATGTGCCGGTATGAAGGAATTAGAAGTAACAGCATGTAGGGGAGCCACACGGAATAGTCAATCATGCACGATTTCTAGCCATCACCACCATCTTAACTCCTAGCATGCTCCCTTGTAACTACAACAAGCTTGAGGCGTAAATTTGGGGTTTCAATTTGTAATATTGGTAGCAATGGAACCCGAGGTTTGCCTGCAGCATTTTTCAGCAACCTTCGCCATTCTCCAGTGTTGGTGAGCTACCGGCAGCCTCCTTGTTGTTAGGTAAGCAAGATTAGATCATAAAACTTTAATATTTATAGTGTTTTGAAGGTTGATTTAAGAAAAAATAATAAAATAAAAATAAAATAATATACGGATAATAAATGTATATAACTAGTAATCCTTATGGCTAGTAATTCTTTGTAATTGAAAGAAAATTATTTAGATGTTGTGCAAGTTATAATAAGAGCTATGGCTTATATGCCTAAACCTGAAAATTTACTATAATCATTTAATTAATATTTAATTACCTAAAAGTCAAATACATACGACTAAAATGATATCATTTTCGCTTAGCCTTATAGTGAAAATTTTACCATATGACAATTTATCTCAAACTTAGGGAAGTATAAATGTATCATTTTCAACTTATGTATATGCCTAATCAACTAAAATGATTTATTAACTAAATAATTACAAAATTATCATTAAGAGGATAATTTCTAATAAAAAATGATTTTTCAGTTCTTTATTGAAAGTTAAAGATATACAAGAGTTTCTAATATTTCTATGATAAGTTGAAAATAAAGAAAGTAAGGATTTAAGTTAGTTTAGTGGCATAGTTGGACTACTAATTAATATTGGAAATAACAAGGAATGCTATTGTACTATAATGTGAGCAAGGATTGGTAATATGTGAAAAGGAGATAAATAATGTATATTTAATTATAATTTATCTTTGTAAATGGTGATATTAGGAGAAAAATGTAAAAAGATGATTATGGATGTTTCGAACCTTCCAAAGTTAGGCCAACATTATCATATGAGCATATATCTGACTACATCTTAATATCTTAATAAAAGATAGTTTAAATGTCATGAATTGTATTCTTTTACTTGATTTCTTGTTCGTGCATATATATTCATGTATAAATTCAATACACTAGAATAAGAATAGTTAGTTGTATAAGTAAATGTTAATTGATTAAAATGCATGACGGAAGCATGGTGGTTTCAGTATTATTTACTAATTGTGATTGTGATCAAAATTATAATAGTTCTTATTGTAATTGAATTATATCATTATGGGCACATTAGAAAATATGGTGTGAATTATATCAAAATATGAAAGAATGTTGAACTCATGTAAGAGACTATAAGGATGCTATCATGTGGGTATGTAGTAATATTTATTTTGAAAGCCCTGTATTGAAGAATAGTTGTTTATGTGCCTTGTATAACATCTATTAGATTGTGAAATGATGCCATGAGTGGCACTGAGGTTGGAAACATGACTAGGTCAATGATGTCAAAGCCAAACAATAAATTCTCAACAAACAATTGTGAAGGATACAAGATCGATCTAAGAGCCGAATAAGAAATTTTTGGCAAACCATGTGAGAATGATAGAAAAACAATTAGGAATAGCAAACCATGTGAGAATGATAGAAGAATGATCAAGAAATAAAAAGGATGGATACATGCATGGTTATTATAAATGACTATACAATGTGATGTAATATTAGAACTTGCTTGTGATTAAATATCACTATTTGACATGATTGTAAAAACTTAATGTGACTTTGATGAATTATTTGTGTATAAGCCTTAATGGCTATTTGTGGATGTGACATCTACCTAGAATGGATAGTATACAATATTGAGTTCTAACAGATAGTTAAAACTCCCTATGACTTATGATGTGAGAAACAGAATGTAAGTCATGTGCAAGTGAACTCCCATTTCAGGGCAGGGTTACATATGTTTCAGAAATCCACGACAAATAGGTTTGTTAATATTTTAATTTAGTGCATAATTAATCTATGAACATTTATATATAAATTGATTTCCTGCAGATTGATTGCGACTGTCGAACCGATCAAATTAAAATTACTGATTCTTAAGAAAGTTTGTAGCAAAATGGTGCGAACTAGGTTGAACCTCTATAGATCCTTTTTAATAATCCTCTATTATTACTTACTAATTATGTTTATGATGTAAAATTATATTGAAATACCTAAGAAAAATAGAATGCTAACTACTTATGCAATTAACTAAACACAAAACGTGCAAACTTTAAACTAATGCAGAATGCAAAATAATCATGCAATGCAAAATTCAAAATAAATGTAGAACTAGATTAGGAGGAGAACTTCTTAGCTCAAAACAAGCATAAAATAATAGTAAAACATTAACAGCAAAATCAACATAGTAGCAACAAAAAAAAGGAATATCAATGAATAAAAATAGTCAATCCAAGGAATTTAAGGTCTCTTTAAGGGATTAATCATAGATCACTATAAATTAGATTTTGCAATTGATTATCTAGCCTTGAATTATCTGGAATCCCTACAACAATTCATGAACTCTAAGTTAGATAATCATCTAGGGTCTGATTAATTAAGATTAGCAAAGTTAGACAATCACCATAACTCCTAAGCTAGATCAAAACCAATTTAAAGATAGAATTCAGCCAAATTAAATGAATTAATTTAAAATCCTAAACCATCCATTCATCCCTTTTTCTCCCATAAATAATTATGATTAATTAACTAAAATTCACTATTGATTCCAAATCATGAATCTCAGGATTGAATCTAGATTATATCAAATCAACATTCAAACCAACCAACCAACTCATGTAAATCAGAAAAGGTAGATGAAGAAAAAGAGAAATTAATTACAAATATCACCATACAATTCAAAATCTCATAATCCAAAAGGAGAAGAGCCTCAAAATTCCTTGAATCAACCTAAAGGGAATTAGCCTTCCATTGAAGAGAGAAAATACATTAAAAATTAAAGAACTTAAAAACTATTTGTCTTTTTTTCTTCCTCCTTCTTATCATTCTGATTTTCCCTCTAACTATTGCCAAACCTTTGAGGCATAATGAGGACTGGGTCTTAAATGTAAACTTGTAGCTTATGTCTTAAGAATCTACACTCAAAATTTTAACCCAATTCAACATTCCTAACTTAAGTTATAGCTAAAATAATACAGATAGCTTAATCCAGTCCAAGTTAATGTAATCAACCATCAATATGCCTTCTTTAGCCTTTAAAATGACTTAATTTCTTCAAAAAGGCTTCATGAATGATGAGGTATAGATCTTAGGGAATAATTGGACTTGTCCTTGTTAGGATCGGGAGTCAAACAAGTGCAGCGGAATAAACCAATTCCAGCCAATGGATCCATGTAAAATGTTAAATTAGAATAAGGATTCATTCAATATCTTAATGATGACTCAAGAACTCGGTTATTGATCACTTTTTTAGCTTCCTTTTGGCTAAAGACTCTAAAGTATCCATACGAACCCGTGAATCACCAATAAATGTCCACACGAACATCAATTGGAATTGTTATCTTTTACCTCGTAGTGCTAATTACGCCTCTTCAAGGGTTTTTAGTCAAGGAGAGATGCTAAGATTTTTTCTATGCTTAGGATGCGTGAATAATAATCCTTTATTATTACCTAATAAGCCTCTTTAAATAGGTGCATAGAAAACCTTAACTAATTAGGCTTTGTTTCATATATAATTATGGGCTTATTATTGGACCTTATAATTATAACATGGAATTTTCAAATATTAGGCTCAAACAATTTGGTCCATTAATTCCAAATTCACTAGGCTCTAAGTGTGCGACCCTGCAGGCTCTCATTACGTTAGCAATGATCATTAATCATATTAATGATTATAAATAATAAGCAGTATCTAGCAACACATCATTATTACCTAAGTAATGAGAAAGTCGGTGATTTGACTAAACTTTTACATGTGATCATTATCTACATCTTCTTGTCCTAAACATCTAGATTAAGCACGAAACATGGACCGTGTCAATCCCGTATAGCCCAATCTTGAGATTTCTTGATTCTTACGTAAGCTGACTAAAACAAATGTAATTGACATCCCATGTCAATTCATTTGAGCATGGCTATGCATTTTCTTAGCTTTACTTAATTAAGAGGTCCACAGATGTTACTCCTATTATATAGGAGGGACAAATTCCATCTTGATCACACAAACCCTTTCATATGATACGTGACATATCCAATAACTACCCTTATATTCACTCAACCATGAATGACATAAAATAGTATCAAAATATGAAACTCACATGTAGGGAACATTGGCGATCTCAGGTCAAAGGACCATATTAATGATGATCACTAAGAATCACTCATGACACTCATATAATGATCCATATAGTGTCCTTAGGATGGGTCAGTCCAATATACAAGTTCTCTAACTTGTACTCATGTGTAAACTTAATATCCTATATAAGTCACAACACATGCTAGTCTTAACATATCAAAGCAACCTAATCCATAATAATATATGACTAGGGACATTTAATAATACAATTATTCTAAGATTATTATTATAATTAAATATATTACGCAGACAATATATATATAATAATTGGAATTGCTATTAAAATAACATAATTCAAATTTACAATCATTAATATGATTGGTTTTAGGGCATATACACTAATAGTCCTTACATCAATTGGATACTTAGAGTTCCATATATGAATTAATCATTACAATAGGGTCGAGTCTGGACTAGAATAGCAACATTTAGCTAACTTTGTGCTTACTTTTGACCTCTAAGATGGCAAAATAGGCTTTTAAATAAACTAGAAAGTTGTATAACTTTTTCTTAACTTTCCAATGGTGTAAGGATTGTCCAAATCCGACATTAAAAACTCAAGTTATGATCACAAAACTGACATAGTGCCAAAAATTCAGCATTAAGCCCAAAATTCAATCAAGTTCAAATTAATGCAATTTGTCTTAGATCAATTTAGAATTGATTCAATTAAGTATCATCTCATACTAAGAGGCTTAAATATGAGAAAAAATATTAATAAAATATTATTCACATGACAGACCAGTAAATGCTCACTGAGTTTCTATAACTCACTTTATTTTATTTTGATATTTTCATGTTGGAATAAATGAATTTGAACTTATTGCATCTATGGAAATTTAGGACTGCCTTACTAAAGGATTTTGACAATTATATTAAGATTCAAATTTGAAATAAAATGTTAATTCATCATTAGATGCGCTGAATAATTTAACTATGTATAAATTTGAAATTCTATGATATTGTGGGTATGATGATGTTGTCATATCTAAAAATAAAATAGGTTTTGTATTTTAGGGTGTGTAGCCCTTAGGAAGTGTTCAAAAACATGAGAGACTTTATTTTTTTCTATAAAATTTTAAAATATTTCTTGAAATTTTGAAAACTCCCACTTGATAGAAAGAGTGAAAAGTATTAAAGTTTGTGAAAACTAATTATTAGGATCCACGCCAATCACGATTGAAATTAAGTTATGACATCTAACTACTTAGTTAAATAGTTACTAGTAAGTAGTGTCATCATTAACATGGACTCAATTGCAATAATAGTCATGAAGTTTATGTATAAATTTTTGTACTTTTTCCTTTTCTATTGGCATTAAATGTTCATTATATCGTGAGATCCGTACAAACTAAGCATCATATTGGGGTACTATCATAGATACTACTACTCAAATTCTCAGGCCTTTGCTTCCCTAAGGCTAGATGAAAAATTCAATCTATAAGTTCACCTTAGAATTAGTTCTAAGTAATTGGATCATTAACTACAACCCTTGGTTCCATGCTTCAATCATACCAAAAGTATTCTACATTATCAAGTTAGTGACCTACTAATTCAACCATCATATTATCTTTATATCTTATTATCTTACAAATTCCCTCTATTTGGTCAAGGAATTGATATAGATCCATCATTGGGTCAATGCCATCCTACCTTAAGGGTTTCAATTTTAAGAATTCATGAACAATTTGTAATTTTGCCCTGGGAAGCACAAAAGGAGGAAAAGTTAGTTTATTTTCTTACCCACCTAGATTCCTTTTATTCTAGTTCTGAATAAGTAGTCTTTCTAAAGTTTGTTGTAAAATAGCTACCTAAGCTAAGGCTTCAAGTTATTCTTGTTCATTCCTATTGTCATGTTTATTTCCTTCATGCAAGTTTACTGATCCTTCATGTTCAAGCACTTTCAAATCTACTTTAATATGCTTTCTTTTAGCCATATCCTATAAAATAACTTAGATTAGAAAATAAATTTTCTTTTCAAAGTAAAGATACCTAATCCTACATAGATCCATTGAGATCATTAGTAATTATTAGCATGGCATGATTTCTTCTTAGTGCCACATTTTTTGAGTTTAATGCCTTTATCTAAATCTTTCTTTATGATTCCATGATTTACCAATAACATATTGTATAATTTCCATAATTTGCCCAAACTAGGCTCTAATTCCATCTTTATCATGACCCATTTCTAGAATATCATGACTGACATAATGACATCAATTGAATATCTTAACAAGTTTTTCAAAAACATTCATTTCAAATCCTTTTACTATTTTTTGAAAACTGCACAATGTAAATGATATACAGATTGAAATTTTAGTAAATTTTTTTATTTGAATATAAAATTCCATAATTCATATCAAAAAACTCTATATGTGAGATTTCATTAGATAAGATTCAAATAAAACATAACTAGTAATTTATAAATTACTTATACTCGGATAAAATCATATCTTTACAAAAACATACATATAAGAAATTCTTTTGTTCTCTCTTTTTTTAAGAGAAAAAAAAAAAGAAAAGATGCAAATGCATCATACACACACACACACATACATATAACTATCTAATTCCAAGTCTTTTTAATATAAAAAGTATACATTAGAAATTTTTCATTTTTAATATCCCTCAAGAACATATGTCTTTTTGGTTTTCTTTCAAGAGAAATAAATTTCAATCTTAACACAATAGTTCAAATCATGAAACAAATATAATAGAATAGGACTAGGTTAGAAAATTTTTAAAAATTAAAAGATCCTATTCATATTATAAATTTTATTTTAAAGGTAATATTCATTTTTTATATAAAAATAGAAAGTCAAACTTCTCTTTTTATTTTTAAAATCAAGAAAGTAACATATTGCCTCTTTGAAATAATCTTTTATAAATTATTTAACACTTTTACCTTCAATAAGATGGTTACGTGCCTCTTTAAAAATAATTCAATATTTTTATAACTCAAATAAACTTTAAAAGCTTTACACTAGATAAATACCTCTTGTAAATTATGTTGAACATTTGAAAGCTAATACTTTCTCTCTTTTTTCATAAAAAGAATCAAATGTTTTTGTTTACATTAATGGTCCATGGCTATATAAACATTTTTGTAAACTTTCATAATTAAAAGCATTACCACAGGCATATAAAAATCATAAAATCATTAGGAATAAGAGTTATTAGAATTCATGGACTCATGATATACATATGCATCTGATCCATAATTTTACATATCATTATATTAGATAGGTTACATACATCCTACCTAATTTTATCCTTTTTTTAACTAGTAACCAATGGTTATAATATTTCTACAGATGATTAAGGAAAGTAGTAGAAAAGTCTCAAATAATTATACAAACTTTTTTTAATCAAGTAAAAAGAAAAATAGTCTTATGATAGACAAATTCAAATAACTGTCATCATGGTCATGGTCATCATGGTTTGCTACTAGTGCTAGTGGTGTATCTAGGTTAGCTCAACTAGTGCTACGTACTAGGGATAAGCAAGGTCATAGAGTTCGTCATCTAGCTATTGCTTTAGAAGCTTTAAGGCAAGTACAAGCATCTCAATTGTAACTTGAAAATTAGAGTCCTCAACAAAATGCTCCTTTAAATATTGTTGAATAGGATCTCTATTCTCCAGCAAAATAATTCTCATGCTAGATACATGCTTGTCACCATATGCTCTATAGTGACAACAAAGCTAAACTCTAAGCCACACTAGTTGTATTGTATAAGTGCCACTAGAATTCAATGATCTCAATTAAGTTTATGATGCAATATATCTAAAAAATATCCATAAGTAAAGTAAGTAATAAATTACTCAAGGAATGGCTATTAAATCATTTTCTAATAGGTTTTAACTAGAAAACCATACATATACAACATATATATCACAATATTTTTATTACTTTCCAAAACACTATCATATTTATTTTTTCTGCATTTGCTAATGCATAAGCATAAATCATAGACAATAAAATGGTAGGACATATGCAAGGTTGCCACCTTGTTACTTATGGGCTAACTTGATCCCACTTATCCTATCCTTATCCCTCCCTACTACTTACCACATGTCATTCCATGACACTGAATACAAGATGCCTCACCATGTCCCAATGCTCTCCATAATAAAGGTTATTTTCACATAGTCACATGAACTTTCATAATTCATATCATGTGTCACATACATGTCATACTCACAAAAAGGCATATACCTCACTATTCATTAGTTCATATTTCACATTTCTTATAGGGTAAGGTCAAAATTGTTAGTATATATGCCCTAAAATCAATCATATTGATGATTGTAAATTTGAATCGTGTTATTTTAATGGCAATTCCAATTATCATATTTATACATATATTATCTACGTAATATATTTAATTATGATAATAACTTTAGACTAATTATATTCTTAAATGTCCCTAGTCATATATCATTAAGGATTAAGTTGCTTTGATATGTTAAGATTAACATGTGTGGTAACTTATATGAGATATTAAGTTTACAAATGAGTACAAGTTAGAGAACTTGTATACTAGACTGACTGACCCTAAGAACACTACATGCATTGTTATATGAATGTCATGAGTGATTCTTAGTGATCATTATTAATATGATCCTTTGACTTGAGATCGCCAAGATTCCCTATATGTGAGTTTCATATTTTGATACTACTCTATGTCACTCATGGTTGAGTGAATACAAAGGTAGTTATTAGATATGTGTATCATGTGAAGGGATTTATGTGATCAAGATGGAATTTGTCCCTCCTATATAACAGGAGTGACATTTGTGGGCCCTTTAATTAAGTAAGGCTGAGAAAATACATGATCATGCTCAAGTGAATTGATATGGGATATTAATTATATTTGCTTCAGTTAGCTTACTTAGGAATTAAGAAACCTTTGGATTGGGCTATACGGGAATGACACAGTCCATGTCTCGTGCTCAATTTAGATATCTAGGACAAAAGGACATAGATAATAATCACGTATAAAGGTTCAATCAAATCAACGACTTTCTCATTATTTAGTTAACAATGATGTGTTGTTAGAAACTGCTCATTGTTTATGATTATTAATGTAATTTATGATCATTACTAATGTAATAAGAGCCTGTAGGGTCCCACACTTAGAATTTAATGAATTTGGAATTGATGGACCAAATTGTTTGGGCCTAATATTTAGGAATTCTATATTATAATTATAAGGTTTAATAATAAGTTTGTAATTATAGATGGAACAAAGGCCAATTAATTAAAATTTTCTATACACCTATTTAAATAGGCTTATTGGATAATAATACATGATTATTCATGCATCCTAAAGTATAGAAAAAACCTAGCACCCCTCCTTGACCATAACCCTTAAAGAGGCGTAACTAGCACTACGAGACTAAGGAGAAGAATTTCAATCAGTGTTCGTATGGATATTTACTGGTTCGTGTAGATACCTCGGAGTCTTCGGCCGAAAGGAAGTCAAAGAGGTGATTAACGAATGAGTTCCTAAATCATCGCAAAGGTATTCCTTAAATCTTTATTCTAATCTAACATTTTGCATGGATCCATTGGTTGGGATCGGTTGATTCCGCTGCACTTATTTAGCTCTTGATCCTAACAAAAATACCATCCATATCATGATAATCACACAAACAATGCATAATTGCATTCATAATTTCAATATACAATATTTTCACAATTAACTTATCATAATTCAAGTGGCTACTTTTTAACATTTCATAGTTCAAAATTCATCACTATTTCCTTAAGAGTTCAATCACTCTTTTCCAATCATGTTTTATCATAAGTATTTTAAAAGTTTGCTAACTCTTTCTTGTTCACAATTTCATAGAATTCAATAAGGGTTTCTACTCAAATACCCTTGTACAAGATTCCACCATTTCCTTATCATTCAATTATATAATTCCATAAGGTAAAACACAATTTTTCCATGCATTAAAAGAGCATAAAAACTCATGATTTTTATAGTAGAAAAATCATGGTTCATGTTGTACAATTTCACTTCTAATTTCCTACACATTCAAGCATATTTCATGCATACTTGATTTATACAATTTCATAGTATACAAATCAATGTTTTTTCTCATAAAAGACAAGGTTGTTACTCACAGTTTCTAATTGTGTAACCATGAGCTACCCCTCAAAATTCCCATTTCCATTTGCTTCAAATTTAATTATATTCAAAACTTACATATTGCATATCAATAACTTATGAAAGAATATTAAATTTCCTTATTGATACAATAAGTATATTCATGATTTTTACAACTAAAAAAAATTATAGTGTTTTGCCATTTTCATAAAATCAAATTGTCATGGACTTTATTATGGACCTTGCTAGGTTTTTACATACAACTATCACTTGAGGAAACCAATTTTCCTTACAAAATTTGAATGTTTACTTGTTGTTTTCCAACACAAAAACTATGTAGTATTTTTCTAAATTTTAGTTAAAGTCATCACTCATGTATCCAACCAAAATTCACAATATTTCCTACAATTTGTACTAGTGTCTCATGGTTCCACCATGAAACATGTGAGTTTCATGTTTGGTTTACAAACTTAATTTTGTTTCTATCTCAACATTCAAAGAATATTATGAGTAGTTGGTCATTTTTAGTCCAACATAGGATAGTCAATTTCAAAGGTCCTTATCAACCACTTTTGCTTTCCTTTTTCAAGAGTATCATCAAATCCTTTTCAAAAACTCTTTTTATTTGTTCCCTTTTCAAGTAGATTTTCTTAGTCTTCATCTTTCCAAAATCATAGAATGATCTTATAAAAATTAAAGGCTTTTCAAAACACTTTTTCATCCTTTTTCCAAAATTAAGACATCTTTTTTTTTTCAAAGTTCATATGCTTTGGCTTCCAAGTACTAACTTGAATTATTTTTGAAAAAAAAACACTTTTGATGCTTCAAAATCAATTTTAAAAGAGTGAATATGAACATATATATATATATATAAGATTTTTTTAAAGAAAACTTAAAGGAAAAAGAGTATATCTCTACTCACTCTTTTTTTAAAATTTTGATTCTTAGTTAAGCACTAATGAATTCAAGGTTTATTTTCTTCCAACAAACAAAACAAATGTTAATGAAAGAACTTCTCAAGAAATTATAAGATGAAATTGATTAAATAAGAAAAGGTGACTTTACCTTAACTTAGAACATTAAAGAGCAAATCTTTCTTTAAAAATCAAGGAGAAAGGATTAGGAAGACTTGAAGATATGACAAAATGGAAGAACAAAGCTTCCTCACTCACTCACTCACTCACTCACACACACACACACACACACACACACACACACACACACACACTCTAATGCACTCCCTTTCTTTCTTTTTAACTTTGGTATGCAAAATTAACAAATGAAGCAACCTGTTTATAGCAAAATTTGGTATCTCACTCAAGTTACAGTGACATCACTATTGGATAAGAAAATTGTCATTTTCCTTGGTTTCCAAGTATGAAACATGGTTGCTTCTAAATGAGAAGCAAATCTTGACTTTCTCTTTCCTATCTTAGGAAATGTTCCCTCATTAATGTCCTAGTAGCTTTTAATATAAGCTTAAGCTAGTTTATTGTTCTCCAATTAAGCATGTGCGACTAATATAACATTAAAATAATGGGCTTCTTCAAGATTAAACTTTCCAAGTCATAAAAACACTTTAAAACCATTTTGCAAAACCAATTTACTTAAAATAATTAATATTTGGAAATAAAATTCATAAATTTAATATTAAAATATTCCCTTTAATTTTCATGATAAAATTACAATTTTCTTGAATCCATAGTATTTCAAAAATTAGTGAGTTCACTTTCTTTTCTTAAAATTAAGTCAAACCATATCTTTTCTAAATAATAAAACCCATTAAAATCTTAGATAAAAACTAAGGAAAATCTTAGATTAAACTTTTATAGGTTGTCACTCTTTTCATACTTTAGTAGCATAGTACATTAATCAATTATATACTATATTTATACTATTAGCTTTTGAATGTGAAAATTTTCCTCTTTTGGCTCCCCTATGGAAATGTGTGTTCCTTCTTAATTTTTCTAAAAATTCACACTTTGACCACTTTGGATTTTTATAGGATGATTCTAAGTAGGATTCTTTGGTTACAATGGGAAACTACTAATCCTTGATTCTAAATACTACTTGAAATGCTCTAATTTTCCTAAAAAAAATTCTAATGGATTTTTCTTCAATTTAAATTAATGGGTCTCTCACCTAATTACCCATTAATAAATATACTTTAAGTAAATTTTAATGACTTTATTCTATTGGGTCTCTACCAAATATTATTACATTAGATAATAAGTAAGTTTATAGTAGGATAATTTCATGGAATTAATTAAAATGAAACACTAGCCTTAAATACTTGAGAGTTGGGAAATAGATCTTGTAAGAGTTTATCAATTTGATCTACCCATTTTGAATGAAATTGCTATGCTAATTGATTTTTGAGTTTATAAATATTATTGTTCATGATATGTTTATGATTCTTGAGAGCTTTCATTCCATTGCTTTCTTAGTTATAATCTTATACTATTAAAGTCATTAGAATGTTTGTTTTTTTGTTTTTTCTATTAAATGAAGTTATGTTTGCCCAAAAATGTGCAAAAGCTAAGTGTAAGAGATTTTGATGTGTAAAATATTTCTTATGTTATTTTCTCCTTTATTCTAAGTCTTAAGTGTTACATATGCTTAATTTAATAAAAATTTATCATTTTTGTGATTGGGTCATCATTTCAGAATGGAGTCAAAAAATTTCTTATTAATGTTGGATTTTGACATTATTTCAAGTATTATTACCATAATTTGAGTTTTAGAAGTTCAATTGGGAAAATCTTTATATCTTTAGAAATCTAAGCAGCTTTACAAATTTAATGTTAAAGGAAATACCTAATTTGGTCATTTGAAGGTTCGAATTCAACAAGGAAGATGAAGCAGTGCTATTGTCTAATTTGACTTAGTCTCAGTTTTCATGCCATATTAAGATGTCCAGGAATCAAAACGGTGCCATACTAAAGCCAATATCAATTTAGGTCTAACCTAACAATTTTCATGTTCTAGAATCAAAAAGACTACATCATTTCAATGGTCAAATAGTGGTTAGAAGTTGACCTATGGGATTTTACAATAACAAACTATTTTAAAGTTTTGGTTTATAAATTAGGTTTTGCGCTTCCAAATTAGGCAAGGCCTAATATATTTTAATCCTAAAAGTTAACCTTACTTAGCCCAATAGAGTTTTCACCTTTAGAGATCATATATTAAGGCTCTGTTTGTCTTTTGTAAAATGTTTTCCATAAAAAAATTTCATTTCCTTATACATGGATTAAGGAATACTATATGCATCTATAACTTATGATTAAAAAGAAAATGATAGTTAAAATCATGATAGAGGAGAAAAATAACTTCCTCTTTAAAAAAGAAAGAAGGAAGTTATTTTCTATCAGGATTTATAAATTATTTTTCACCATCTTAATATTTTATAACCATAATCCTATAAAAAATGTTTTCCATCAAAATAAACAAAGCCTAAGGGTTTTGTTCCTCTAAAGAAAAAACAACACATGAGACAGCAAATCTCTCTTTTCTCTCTATCTCTAAGAGCAAGAGCTATGAGTGATTAATTTTATTCTTTTCACTTCAAAGTTCTTCTATACTTAATTCATATAAATTGTGAGACCTCATTTTATTAATATATTTTAAAATCAATGATGTTTATTTCTATAGTCTTTATTCTTTTATAATTGTTAAAGGTAGTTATCTGTAGTAATTTACACCAAACGGTTGATAATGATTTAGTTTGCAATTTTGAATTATTATTATAATTGATTATTTTAGTGACAAGTAAAATTTGATGATTATATAGCCAATTTTAATTAGACTCCTTGGAGAAAATAAATAATAAATTGATAATTTGTTATTGTGATTATCAATTTACCCTTAACCAAATTCTAGATTTTGGTGCTATTATTAAACAGATTTAAATTGATAATTGCAGGAATTCTGGCAATTTTTGCTTAGGTATTCAATTCTTGGATAATGCGGAAGTTGTTGAAAATCAATCATTGAATAGATATATGTAACTGCCCTGAACATTTCGCTCAAAAATGAAAATAGTATGCAGTACCTACTAACATGTAACTCGACCCTACCGTCTTTAACCCGCCTTCCGATCTTCACTTGAAACAACAGCAAAAGCAGTAGCCTTCTCTCCAGCTTTCTCCTTCCAAAATTGAAAAAGGCTTCACCATTCACAGCATTCCACTGTTCTAATTGTTCACTATAGTACTTTCCATGAGTTCGATTAGTTTTTCCATATCGTATCTTGGTTCAACCGCAAAATTTGAAGCTTGCTGTGCATTTTATGGTGCAAACTACTTTCCGCGAGAGAAAAAAGGCAAAGGAAAAAGCAGGGAGCAGTATTTGAGCATTTCATCAAACATTTGGCGCTCGTCCTTGCTGGTGTGTCTCTGACTCACTTTATCCTAGCAATTCAAATTTTGTTTAGATTTGGCATTTGGATTATAACGAGTGTTCGAAACCAAACAGGGTAATAATCCCAAAGGAAAACTAAGAGTTGAAGCACTGAAATCAGATGATTCTAAATGGAACAAGAAGCGGGAAATTTGTAATGACTCTGACGAGGAGGATGTTCCTCCTCAAATAGAAGAAAATGATCCTTATTTAATGACTCCTGAAGAGAGACAGGAATTGAGGAAGACAATTAGACAGGTTATTGATATGAACCCTGATGTTGAAGAGGAGACAGACCCGGTTGAAAGGAAGAAAAAAATGGAAAAGCTTCTGAGAGATTATCCCCTTGTTGTAGAGGAGGATGATCCTGCCTGGCCTGAAGATGCTGATGGCTGGGGATTCAGCTTGGGCCAGTTCTTTGATAAGATTACCATAAAAAACAAGAAAAAGGCTGATGATGATGATGATGATGATAGTAATGATGAGATAGTGTGGCAAGATGATAATTACATCCGTCCAATAAAAGACATAAAAACTTCAGAATGGGAAGAGACTGTATTCAAGGACATTAGTCCACTGATTATTCTTGTACACAATCGATATAAAAGGTTTGGTTTACTTTCTTTTTGTCTTTGCTCATACGTTCAATTTTGTATCTAAGGAAACTCACTGATATCATGAGAATTCTTGTGCTTTTGTTGACTGGATTCCATCTGGTTGCTTTTTAGTTATAGGATACTGTCATACAATGCATGCTACTAGGAAGTTTTAAATGATGTTCCAGAAATTTAATTGCAGCTATAGTTGACTTCTAATTGACATTTTCTATACTCAAACTGTAAATCCTAAACCCTAAAACAATAATGCTTTTGTCTTGTGCGTTTGAATGGGGCTCCATAATGCTAACCTGCAGATTTTTCATATCTCTCTGGTTACACTACAATTGGCACTCAACCAAAAAAATAAAAATTAAAAAAAAAATACTGAAATGCTTGTGATCTTCATACTTGTTTCAATTATATGCAAGCAAACACAATTAATTGAAGGGAGCATATATTTTATTAGATTCTTCCTTACTGAGAAAATGAAAGCACTCTCTTGAGTCAGTTTTGTTTCTCTTACATTTATTTCCTTTATAATCATATTCTTCATTTTGTGTGTTAATTAGTTTTACTCTCTTTTTCCCATCATGACAAGGCATCTGAGATCAGATTACCCTTGGAGTCCCTTTCTGATATTTGCTATAATTATCTTTTTTTCTAGCCGGTACAATGCTTGGCAGCTTTTATTATTTTCTCTCCTCTCTCTTTCTCTCTCTCTCTCTCTCTCTCTCTTATAAGTTGCTTATTGTTAGTTGCTCCACTTTTGGTTGTTTCCATGATCTCGCTTTTAGAAACCAATGAGTGAAGTTGAGAGTGTTTAAGTGGATAAATATCTAAGCTGGTTGTTCATTTCTGTTCCTAAACTATTGAATTCCTCTCAAGATTTTAGTTTTCCAGTGGTAGTAGACTGTGTATGTAAGCACATGCAATTCGAAGAAGGGGACAAAACCTATGAAAATGTGCAATAAACCTTTGAATTTGAGATACTTCAAGGTACTTTATTTGTTCTACGAGAAGACATCCAATATATTTGTAAAGTTGGTTTGTCTATATTGTATCTGCAATTAATTAGAAGCCAAATAATCATTTGTTTACTACTGCTAAACTCTGTTTCATCCTCTAGGCCAAAGGAGAATGAGAAGATTCGAGATGAATTAGAGAGAGCTGTGAATATCATATGGAACTGCAGATTACCTTCACCAAGAGTGAGTAAAAATCAATATAATTTTTGCTTTTTATTTCTTTTACCTGTAGAAAGAGAATTTTTATTTCCTCATATCTTATTTCATATCAAAGTGCGTTGCAATTGATGCTGTTGTGGAGACTCAACTGGTTGATGCACTGCAAGTCTCTGCGTTCCCTGAGCTTATCTTTACTAAAGCTGGGAAAATCTTTTTCCGTGATAAAGGTATGCTCCGTATGGAAATGAGGTCATATTTTCCATTTTTTGTTTCTCCCCTACCCAGTAACTTTGATTTTGTGGTTTCTCAGCTATACGAAGTGCAGATGAGTTGTCAAAAATTATGGCATTCTTTTATTATGGAGCAGCCAAGCCGCCCTGTTTAAATAGCATCACAAATCTTGAAGAAGCAATTCCTTCTGTTCCTTATAATAATCCAGCCTCTCCAATTAATATTGAGATGAAATCACAATTCAATTTTTAGAGTCTCAAACCTTATTTCACCAAATGATGTAAGAACATTCTGCTTGAATTACAAGAGGTACGTATAGATGCATTAACTTTTGTATGTAATGATACATTATGTCAATATCCTCAGTGAAAGTAGGGAAGAATTGGCTAGAGTCGGCTGTTTGGTTTGAACCCATTGGAGCCATCATACAAAGTGGGCATACGGATTGGTGAGTAACGGCAGAAGAAAACAAATGGATTTATGGAGAAGATGGAATTTGGTTACAGAACGTTCATTTTCTGGTATCAATGACATTGAAGTTGTAGAAGGTTGAGTTGTCGCTTCAACGTATTATATGTGGGTTTTTTCTTTTGGAGAAAGTACACTTGACATTTAAGTTCCTCTTACAAATGAATTAACGTACAATTTGGATAAAAGTGATAACATTAATTGATTAGTAATTTTAATTTTAATTTGCAATGCTGTGTGTTGTTTATGCTTGGTTGAAAGTTTTATTTCCTTTCTTGAATTAAACGCATGAAATGACATCAAATTTTTCTTCATCAAAACATGGGTTTTATGGTCTATGAAGAATAATGAAGTTAATCTTTGTGAAATTTGCTTCACAAACAAAGTATAGTAATCCTCTCTTTCATTCACTCAACTTATTAGGGAAGACTTCATTATTGATGCCAGTCAGTTTGAATGGTTAGGAGTCTAATTTCTTTAAACAATATTTCAGATTCAAGTTTTGTTAACAGTAAAAATAGATGTTGGGAGAGCTTTGCTTCACAAAAGGAATGTAACCTTATTCGACTCCAAATATGAAAGGAGTGAAGTTTCTATCTCTATGCCAATATTGGGTATCACTGCTCTGTTAAAATGCTGACAAACTTTAATACAACTTTTATGCCCTATAGAATTTAAAAAAAAAAATTCAACTTCCAACAAAACATATGTGACACTTGTTCTAGGTTTAATATCCACAGCTAGTTAACATGTTAACGATTGTAGCCGTTTTTTTTTTTTTTTTGGTCTATTCCTTTTGAGGGAGGTAATTTCCAAGTTACTAATGCTTATAAATAATAAAATTATTGTAATTTTATTCAATTTTTAATTAGATTCTTACAATATTTTTGTTTACATTTCTCCTTGTTAAATTATGTTAGTGATTCATAGATGTGGACTAACAACGCATTGTTAGTATAGTTTTAACAATTATTGATAAAGGTTGTATATCATTTCTATTTGAATTTTCAATGGCAACTGGTTTAAAGCAAACTAGGACATTTCACAAAGCTATTTTATTTTTAAAAAATAAATAATTATTTATCTCTTATATCATAAATCATTAACAAATTCTTATTTGTATGTGCCTACTACAAATAAAGACTCTTTGCAAAAGGTGTAGATGTAATCAAACATGAGAAGTATTTAGTTATAATATACGTACTTACTCATTCAATAAAAATAGCCTGATGTCAATTTTTATGGTTTATATGTTAATTTTTTTGAAATTCACATATATTGAAAATTATAATTTTTAACTGATTAGAAATTGTACTCTTATTGAACGGGTAAGGAAATGTGTTATACTCAAAGGAGGCAAGTATTTTTTTCACCCACTCCACTAGTACCTTGGTTCTCATGGCTCATCTTAGGTTCCCATCGTCGCGTGAGCTTCTTGGTTATTGTTGCAGAGTTCATTTACCCACTAATGTAATAACTATGACTTTACCTTATGGCTCCAGTATATGCGAATCAAAGTAAATCTTTCGAATATTAAATTGACAATGAAAATAATATTGAACCGTAAGAGAAAAATAATGGTCAAGTTTGTTTCCACCGCAATTATTTTTTTTTTAAATTTAGTTATAAAATATTAATGTGAGGAAAAATATTTTATTTGGATAATGTTAAATTTGAAAAGTTTAAATAAAGTAACTTTCTTTATTTTAAAAAGAAATTTGGTTTACTCCACCCTATGCCTAAGTATCATTTATTTTTTAAAGTATCATTTTTTTTTAAACTATCAATACAAATAATAACACTTTTCTACAAAAAAAAATATATTTTTTCAACAAGCCCTCGGTCCAATTTTACCAATCAATCAAACATCTGCATCAAGTTATATATCCTTCCAGTGGCTCAGGATATGTATTACTCGCACCAATTGCAACATCGCGCAGGGTTATACATCAAATTCAAGCAGGTTAAAGAACACTCTTGAAGATCTTAACAAAACTAGCAATTTTATTTTTGAAATTGTAAAGTACTAATGCAACAATTGAATTATAAAAGTGATCATAATAATAATAATAATATTTGAATAATACTCTTTCCATAATTTTGTTCCCCTTGTTATATTATTCAGAAAATATGTACAAGAGACAAGATTTTATGAATAAAGTATAATTCAAAAATTATTATAACTATTTTTATAATACAAGAAATATTTTTTCCACACTTAAACAAAATTGTTAATTTTGTCAAATATTTATCTATGATGTTCTTAAGTATCACTATCTCGTACCGAGTTCTTTTACCCTTCCGTGCATCTCATTGTGATGATTGAATGTGAACAACCCGTTCAAAACCACTCACCCGTGAAACCAGGTAATTTGATTGGCAGCCTTACGCTGCCACATGAAGATATACTTCTACTCAATGGTAGGTACGATGCAGGAACCAAGTAAACAGAAGCCATTTACAAATACGACAACATAACAAAATATTAATACACAAATTAGAATGGAAATCTTAACATACAAATTAGAATGGGAATCCTGTGAAGGACGCAAGAGAACCCAGAAGTCACGCCGCAAATATGATAATATTTTTCCTTTTTCTGGTTGATACAAACAAGCAAATTTGATGATTAACATAACAAAATAAGCATACACAAATTAGAATGGGAATCTTGCTACTAAGAAAAAGAGCCACCTTTAGTGCTGCACCTTGAACCTATCTAATACTCAATCTCCATTGAATTATGATTGCAAAGCAATTATCCTAAAATAATTTTACAATAAATTCATGCGGAGCCTTCATCGGGTTACAAAAAATATGAAACACCAGTCCTCGGCCCTCTCATCTGATTGTTCTCCTCAGTTTCAGTGAAAAACTTGACTTCTCTTTCCTGCAACAACAGAAAATTTTTCACTTCATGTAACCCAAGAAAGACAGTTCAATGAAACCAGATTAGAAACAAGTTAATTACTTATTTTTCTCAAGGTTCAACCAAACAATGCAAAAGATACAAAAAAAAAATCGTAACCTAGGGCACTTCTAATTATTAGTGCAGTTCTAATTCATATATAATACTTTGCAAATAGCTCAAGTTAGGAATTTATCATCCCCTTCTCCAACTACCCACTGGGATTTTATTATTAGTGAAAAACACGAATGTTGAAGATTAAAAAATAAAGGCAGCCTGAACTGGCAACATCAGCAGGTGGCACAGTAGGGAGAGGGAGCCACCTGAGTGAAGGTGCTCATACAAGAAATTGACTAAGCTAAAGCAAAAAAAAATGAGACATAATAATTATTAGCATAATAAAAATACAAAAATGAGGTGTTATTAAAGAATATGAAATCATTAAAAAGTAAAGAATATAAATCAGACTCAAACGTAGAAATGCCAAGTTACAATCTCAGCTAAGTGATAGAGCAATGCTATTACTAATCCTAAGTTGAAATTATAATCCACAAATTTTCAAAATGGGCCCCTCTCTTTTCAGTTAAAAATCAGAAAAGATGGGAAAAATAGGTCTGTTGGCAGACTTAGGTAAAAATGTAAAATCATAGGGAGAATGAATACGGAAACAGCTGGATGCTGGATGAGAATAGTTAATGATGATTTTAAATGTGTGCCTCTTTTTGGCCTAAAAAGTTGGCAGCATTATGAGTGCACTTTCACAGTGCGATCCATAATTTTCTTTCATGTTATTTTCACTCAGAACTCAGATAAAAAGCCACATGACCCTCAAACGCTTCAAATCTCTAGACCACTCGTAAGATGAGAGCAAAGCCGCACCAGAATATACCAACTAGAACTGAAGTCTGCTCTTGTTTTTCTCCTGATTTTTTGTTCTGGTGAGTATTTGGTTGGACAAATAATTGAAGAAGGTAGAAGGAAGGTGAGGTTAGTTTCTTTCAATCTCTTTTTCTTTTCTTATTTTAAAAAAAAAATGTTCTCAGGCTGTCTAAATTTAGAATCTACACAAACTAGCCCATGAATACATGCTAAACCGTGTATAAGGACAACCAAAAGTTGACAGAAGTTAGAAAAAAGCACCCATCAACATTCAAGCTTATCTTCTATCCCTATCAAGCAGCAGCAAAGCACCATTCCAGTGAAGATAACTCATCCCATTCTCCTCTCTTTCCTTTTCTTTACCTTCTTGGTCTTTCTCCCTCACAATAAGTTGGAAAATAAAACTCGTGCGGAAGTCATTGATTTAATCAAATAGGGAACAATGCTTGGTGTCCCCAGATATGTGATTCCACTACTTTGGTTGGACGAGAGTTTATTCCCCATGCATTTATGTTTCTTCTTTGATACATCAAGAAAAGAGATCCGTTTCTTCTTTTGTTAAGAAAACTATAACTATCCAGTTATAAGATTGGCGAATAAAAAAGCATCATGTTTATCACAAGACTATATTTCGACGGTAACAAAAGTCAGCATGCAATATGAAAACGTGTCAGAGGACTAACCATACTCTCACTAAAACTCAAAATAGAAGCTACATTTCCACAACGATAACAGTAATTAGGTGCAGACCACACCTGCAAGATTTAAACAAAGTGCACAATTAATCTCAATTTCCAAATTGGTAAACTGAAAGAAATTAAATTTTACATTTAAGTGTTTCTTGGAAGAATACTCACAGTTACAAGGCCTTTATCTTGAAACATATATTTGAGGCCTTCTTGCACTAGTTGGTGTGCTCGGCAGACAAGAACAAGATTATTTATATGATTGAACTGCAATAAAATGGATGTATTTTTTAAACCAGTAGGAAATATTGAGTCCTATAAATAATTAACAATTCATACTACCTCAGAAGTGACCCTGGATCCAAAAAGCCAACCTGCTCCACGAGGACTGACTGCCCATGTTTCAATATCTTCTGGATCACTCCACATTAGATCACAAAATGGCCCCTCGTGTGGGATTTCACAGTTCCGATCAATGACCCTTATCTGCAATCAAAAGATTTTACTAATACTTTTTTCTGATTGAAGGTTCTACTACTACTTTTTGTGCTAGATAGTTCCATTTCTTTTCCTCCTTCACACTGGTAACAAAAATCATAAATAAAAAAGGGAAAAAAAAAATGGCATTATACTTTCTAACCTCATGTCACTAGGTTCCCAGTGAAAAATTAAAAGAAATAGAAGAGCTCCCAATTGTTTCTATAGAAGAAAGCTTCCATTTGAGGCCAAAATATTATTTTAAACACCTCTGCCAGCTACAGAAGGGAAAGAAAGAGGGAAAGGCAGGAGGCTATATTATCAATATGCTTATTAGCTCTTGGCAATATGTAAGCAGTGTCAGAATATTGGGATACAAGCATCAAATCAAACATATAAATTGATTCTAGATATGTTGTATCTGCAAAATCATGGGAAAGGCCTACAAATTGATGCAGCTCGGAAAAATGAAAAATTCTTAACCAAAAATATGTATTTCAACATTGGATGAGGCCAAAATATGTGTAAAAGCAAACAGTCTAAAATTACAAAAATGTTGTGTTTAAACAAATAAGTAGTAGGTAGAGGACCTGATCAATTGTTCGAATGTCAGGAGAAAGGCCACCATGCACACAAAGGACCTGGAACAGCCAAAGCATGTGAAAGAATTAAATCAGTACAAATACCCTAGAAAAATAAATGAACACAATCCAAAAAGCTCCCACATGCTACCCACCTAAATGCAGACATGCATATAGGGTAGTACAGGGAGGAGGCAGGGGTGAGGGATTTACAGTTCCGTCTATTATTGCAGAAAGTGTTAGATAGTCAAAGACATCCGTACAGTATCGCCAAGCATTAGCATTTCCATACTTCCTCTGGCATTCATCATAAAATCCATAGACCTAGCAAAAAGGTAGAATTTAAGTATTAATCACATATAAGAAGAAAATAATAACAATATGATCCAGTTCAAACCCCAACCATGAGATCAAGCAATTGAATTCATAAATTTTGGGATCTCTCACTAATTTCTACTATTAAGAGGCCTCTAGCAGAAAACCAGTTTCTTATCTCCACCTTTAACCCAAAACATTCCAAAAACACCATTATCTATTTAAATGCTTAAGGAAATAAGAACATAATCATAATTTACTAAAATAAAATCACTTTCAAATAATTGAACTTCTATTTTCTATCCACTTCTTGGAATTTTTCCTTATTTAATATTTGAAACTTCACGCCCAATATGACAATTTTTGAAGAATTTTATATGTATTTTATCTCAATTTTCCATCTTTTCTACATTGCAACTCTACGCTGCTTTTAATTATCCAGCATAATACGTTTTCCCCTATAATTTCAGAAGTTCTATTTAAAATTGCACATGATTTGGCATGGACCATCAGTTTCTGGGGGAAAAGGACCCCCAAATATGATAGTTGACACCACTGATAAGTCTCTACACCATTGAATGAGTATTTCATGATACCAATTTAGAAAAATAAAATTTCATGCAACATACAGTTATTGGTACCAGTCAACATCAAAACAAAACAGCCATCAATTTTAGCATTTGCCATCACAAGCCTTTGAGAAAGTAAAGAAAACTAGAGTCAAATAAACTATTTGAGCAAAACATGTGGGGAACATAGCTTCTAATCACATGTTTTCCTACTGTATTAGATAAAACTAAACCTTATATGACTAGGATCAAACACCACAGCCAATACAACACATTTTACAACAGGTCCCAAGGATTGAGTGAGTGAATAAATCAAACAAACTAAATGAATTATTTTATGCCAATATAAAGGCCAAAGCTATTTTCAACATCCATAACTATAAGTAAGGACAATCATCTATAATGAGAAAGTGAATAAATCAAATGTGCTAAATGAACTATTTTATGCCAATACAAAGGCCAAAGCTATTTTCACCAAAGCTATTTTCAATATACATAACTATAAATAAGGACAATCATTTATAACTAGGATCCATAGGCCCATAGCCATTCTCAATATCCGTAACTATAAGTAAGGACAATCATTTATAATGAAAAAGTGAATAAATAAAATATGCTAAATGAATTATTTTATGCCACTATAAAGGCCAAAGCTACTTTTAACATACGTTAACTATACATAAGGACAATCATTTATAACTAGGATCCATACTGAACCCAAATGCAATTCAATTTGGTATAGGGCCCATAGCCAAACCCCCACTGTCAACTGTCACTGGCATCATACTCTGTGGAGACTTAATTTGAACAGCAATAAGAGGAAAACCACATTCCCTAGTTGCTTTTGAGCAGGCCAGATGCAGGTCAAAGAAGACTTGGGGGGTTTTTACCACAAATCCAAACATTCACTTTTCTTAACAAGCCCAAGGCAAAACTATATTTTTTATGGGTAGAAGAATCCCCAGGCAAAACAGGTTGCACTGAAATATCATAGATGAATTTCATTACGACTGCATCATTCTTGGTACTATGTACCATCTGGGGACTATATAAGGTGCCCCTAAACAAACCACCCACAAAAGCTTCCAACTAACAAAATTCACATCTTCCTGGGCATCAGTTCGTGTATACTTCTGAATACTTTAGATTTTTTTTATTTGATAGAATCTTGTGTTACTTTAACACAATCTCATGCCCCACTCTTCTGAAGCCAGGAATTCTTATGAGGCCTAACTGGAATAACTTTCCTAGCCATTTTCCTTCATCAACTTTCCAACCCTTCTTGCAGATCCAGATGAAACCTTCACAAGATTTCTTCAAAACTAGCTATTTCTTAATAATAAACTTCAAAATGACCAAGATGTATCAAAAGCATTATTTAATTTCTTTCTTCAAATCTTGCTACTGTTAGCCCCTTTTATAGAGGAATACTATATTAGAAAGACAAGGAAACACCAGGGAAGAGGCTACGAAATTCTCTTAAAAGGGTCAAAAGCAGAAACAGAACATAGCCAAGGATAAAAGTACATCATTGCAAAAGAGCAGCCTAATCCCTCAGCAAAACTGCCAGCAGGACCCACGTTGGTGACAAGAACACAAACACATCCCAGCAAAAAACAGATAGCTAAAAACATAATGGAGTTATCTTAGCGTTGCACTCCACCAATGATGGTCATAAATAGACAAAGTAGCATATGTCAACAAAGCTTTCTGCACCTTATTGTAGATTAAAAGGTCTTCAATGTAATAGCACAATTTTAGACCTTACTCAAAATAGCAAAAAACTTGTTCCAGAGCCATCAAATTAGTGAAAGAATGTGTTTATACTTAAACCCACTAATTTCAGAAATCCAAAGAAAGACTTCAGCCTGGAGAAAGTGTTTCACCTTCCATGGTACTAGTTAGCCTTCCACAGAAGGAATTCTAGCAACGGAAGATATACCACAGCCAGGCCAAATGGCACAAAGTTAGTCAATATGGAATGGAGTCATGAATTAACAAATCCCACCCAAGAGCTCTGCATGAAGACAGCTGCAACTCTAGAATCAACATGCCAGAATAATATGGTTCCCAATTCATTGCTAGTCACTCCTATTGTGCATAACCTATTTATTGATTTATTCAACATAAAATCCAACTATTGTAAAATGATTTGTTTCACTATACTCTTCATGAATACAGTTAACCTAGGAGCAAAAGGCAATGACATGATAGTTCAAATACATACCTGGGTTAATTGTCTACTCTCATGGTTTCCACGTAAAAGAGTAATATTAGCTGGGTATCTAAAGCAAAAGGAAAGAAAAAAAGGAAAATTAGAAGTTAAAAATAAAAGCACACACTGCAAACATACAGCAGCATTAGCCTCTTGACAAAGGACAAATTCAGCAAAAGAATACCAAGCGAGAATTATTATTTAGAATAAAAGAAACTGCACAAACAGTTCTTTTTCTATTAAAAGAAGAATTTGTTAGTGCAGGCAGTGAAAAGAATTAAAGAACAATAAGGACACTAAATATGCCCATTTCACTAGCTGGAGGTAATAAATTAGCCCATGGTACTGAAAATAAACTCGCAATCTTTAACGATTTTAACTCTGCCGATATTCAGTTTCATGTCAGTGTTTTATAAAGCCAGTCCCAAGCCCAAATAAAGGGTCACGTTAGGCAGCTGACAATCAATGCCAAACTGTCAAATCTTTAATCGCATGGACCAAGGATAACATTTTGCTAATGCTAGGCTGTTAACTTTAACTGACCACAATGGTGTTGGAGCATCCTGTAGCCAACCCCCCTAAATGACATAAGGATTGTTAGTGGTGGTTGTTGTATTTAACTCTTTTAAGCATGGGGGCATATTAATTGTAACAATTTCATAGTGAGTTGTACAAATATACAGAAACTCACTGTTGAATAACAGCATTACTATGTATCACCAAGCATCTTACTACAATCATACAACATCAACAATAACATAATCAACCCCTCCTAATAAATCCCAACAAAAGGAAAAACCCCATCCCCACAGCAGTCACCTCCAGTAGTACCACATCCACCTCAACAGATCACCACCACCCTCTCCACAAACTCCAACCAACTCTATCACATAGAAAGTTGAAATCACTGCTCTCACACCTACCCCATTACCAAAATTGCTACTTAACATATGACTCTTTTCATAAGAGTAAAATTATTAAAAGAAACCATAAATAGAAAAGGACAAGTTCAAATGAATATAATACATAAAACCAATCTAGAAAAAATATATGATAAATTATAAATCTCACAGATTGAGGAATAAGTCATATTCATCTTCAATTCTAATGAATTGTTCCCCGTGTCAAGAAGGTGCCTTCAGAAGGGAATCCCACTAAATAGGAAAATTTCCAAAATAAAATTCAAATCATACCACTTACCACTCAGCACATAACTAAGGCATAACGCAAGTTAACTATGGATGATAGTATGAAAACAATGCAACTAAATTTCACATACACAAGCAATTCTGCATTAAAATTCAAATGAAGACAGATATAAGCATGCTTAGAAAGAGCATACCTGGCTTTAAGAAGTAAGAGGATTGTGAAAACTTCAAGACTATTGTACCCTCGATCAACAAAGTCTCCCTGCCATACAAGTAAGGAAGCATAGCACCAAAAGAAATGATATAGATATGTGAAAGGAACAATCACATCACTGCAGTTTCTATAGAGAAGTGTGATATATACCATAAAGATATAATTAGTTTCTGGTACATGGCCCCCTGTCTGAAAAAGTTTCATTAGGTCATGGAATTGGCCATGAATATCACCACAGACAGTTACTGGACTATTGACAGGCTGGACGTTGGACTCCTCAATAAGGATCTCCTTTACCTGAGATTTTTAGAAAATAAAAAGCAATCATTTTCTACAAATTGTTAGAACTTGAAAGTTCAGGATAGGAGGTAGTTTCTTTAGACATAACCTGCATTTCATAATCATAGTAACAAAGCTTTTCCTTTATCTTTTACTATAGTTGCAGAAAGGATCACTTAAGATTGTTGGGAATGGCTTGAGAAAATCATCTCAACCTTGGTCCTTTAGATAATAGAAATACAATTAATACATTTTAATGCTAACAAATACTATGTCCAAACATCTGCTAATTATTCTAATCACTAGCTAATTACAGCATATACAATTAATACAATTCAATTACATTTACTCCTATTTAACATTCTCCCTCAAGCTGAAACATATATATCATATGCATTAAGCTTATCACATATATAGCTTATTCTTGGACCTCATAGGGACCTTGTGAGCACATTGATCAGTTAGTCATTGGAATTTGCAAAAAAACAATGATAATTTCCTTTACAATAACTTTCTTTGTTATGAAATGGTAGTCAATTTCAATATGTTTGGTTTTTTCATGAAAGATAGGATTAGACGCAATATACAGGTTTGCCTGATTATTACATACAAGCTCCATAGGACCAAGCATATGAAGTTTTAGCTCCTATAACAATTGTTTTAACTATATGAGTTCACAAGTACCCAATGCCATAGCCAATACTCTGCTTCTACACTTGATCTTGCTACTACACTTTGCTTCTAACTTTTCCAAAAAATAAGATTTCCTCCAAAAGGAACAAAATAGCCTAAAGTAAAGCAACAATTGGAGAACCTGTCCAATCAACATCTAAGTAACCAACCATGCAAGTATGCCTTTCATTCTCATATAACAAACATTTGCCTAGATTTCCTTTTATATAACGAAGAATTCAAACAACTACATCTCAATGAATATTACATGATGAATTGAGGAACTGACTCACTATTCTCACTGCAAATGAAATATCTGGTCAAATAATTGTGAGATAATTTAGTTTTCCAACAAGCCTACGATATTTCCCTAGATCTGAGAGTGGTTCACCTTAATTAGGTAATAGTTTAATATTTGAATTCATAGGAGTATCTACAAGTTTAGAATTTATTAGGCCTGTCTCATGTAAAATGTCAAGAGCATATTTGCATTGAAATGCCAGAACAGGATTAAGCCACTTCAATACGAAGAAAATACTATAATTTTCCTAAGTCTTTTGGTTGATAATGACAAAAAATATGCTATTTGAGTCGATCAATACCAAACTGATCACTCCTTGTAATAATTATATCATTAACATAAATAATAAGATACATAGACTGAGAAGTAGACAAATGATGATAAAAAATAGAATGATTTGCTTCATTTTGACACATGCCAAAATCTTGAATAATGTTATTAAAACTCCCAAACCAAGAGCGAGGGAACTACTTAAGACCGTATAGAGATTTCTTCAATCGATTGACAAAACCAGTCTCCCCCCAAGCAACAAATCCTAGGGGTTGCTCCATACAAACTTTTTCAAGATTCTCATATAAAAAAGCATTTTTGATATCAAGTTGATATAGAGACTAATGATTAATGGCTGTAGGAGATAAAAACAAATGAACTGATACAATTTTGGCAACAAGAGAGGAAATGTCACCATAATCTTGGCCAAAAATCTAAGCGTAGCCTTGATCAACTAGTCTAGCTTTCAACCAGTCTATTTTTCCCTCAAGGCCAACTTTGACATCATATACCCAGCGACATCCAACAACATATTTGTCAGCAAATAAAGGAACCAAATCCCATGTACCATTAGTTTTTGATACTGCCATCTCATCAAGCATTGCTTCACACCACCCTGAGTGAGAGAGAGCTCCTTGTACGATTTTAGGAATAGAAATCAAGGACGAGGCAAAAACAAAGGTAGAATGGGATGCAGATAAATTATAATAGCTCAAAAAATTATAAATAAGATAAGAGTTATGAATGAAACAAGTACCTTTACGAAGGGTAAAAAGAAAATTGTTAAGTGGATGTTAAGAGAAAGGAATTCTTGAAGCCATACTCCTACAAGAGGTTGGCATGTCTATTTATAATAAAATATAGGATTGCAAGAGATATGCCCATGGCCCATGGCCCATATATCTTAATAAATGAGAAACTAATAACCTAATCCTTAATTCACAAACACTCTCCCTCAAGTTGGAGCATAAATATTAAACATGCCCAGTTTGTTACAAATATCATTAACCCATTTTCCTAGAAGGGCTTTAGTAAACAAGTCAGCCAATTGATCCCCAGTTCTAACGTGTCTCAGATCAATAATCCCTTCCTAAAGTTTCTCTCTAACAAAATGACAATCAACTTCTATATGTTTTATACATTCATGAAAAATCGAATTTGTAGCAATATGTATAGCTACTCGATACCATAGTTGCATAATCTCATAAGGCTCAATTCTAAGCTAATGAAAAAGGTAGGAAATCCACAAAAGCTCTGGCGTGGCATAAGCCATAACGCGATACTCAGACTCTGCACTTGAACGCGATACCACTGCTTGTTTCTTACTTTTCCAAAACACAAGATTCCCACCAACAAATACACAATACTCAGATGTGGACCTTCTATCTATAGGACATTCAGCCCAATCTGCATCAAAAAAGCCTTCTATTATGCAATGACTATGATTTTTATATAAAAGTCCACGACTAGGTGCCTTCTTGAGATATTTCAAAATGTGCATAATTGCATCCCAATGAGAAGTTCTTGAAGAGTTCATAAATTGATTTACTACACTTACCAGAAGGCAATATCAGGTCTGATTATAGTAAGGTAGTTCAATTTACCCACTTTGGATTTCTAACAACTCTCCATCTTCCAAGTTAAGTTTAACATTTGGAATCATAGAAGTATCACAAAATTTAGAGCCAAGCATCCCTATTTCTTTCAAGAGATCAAGAACGTATTTCCTCTGAGATAAGAAGATTCCTTTCCTTCCTCGAATAATTTCAATCCCTAAAAAATATCAAAATGCTCCTAAGTCTTTAGTCTGAAACTTGGTTTGGAAAAAAAAAATTAATCTTAAGATACCCAATCTATCACTACTAGTAATTACAATGCCATCCACATAAATAGCCAGAAGAATACAACTAGAATCTGATTGTTTATAAAAAATTGAATGGTCATGATCACTTTTTTTCATCCCAAACTCTGTCACCACATCACTAAATCTGCCAAAACCAAGCTCGAGGAAATTGTTTCAGGCTATATAAAGATTTTTTTAATCCACAAACTTTGCCATACTCCTCCTGAGCAACAAACTCGGGCGGTTGCTCCATATACACCTCTTCATATAAATCACCATGCAAAAAGGCATTTTTAACATCAAGTTAATAAAGGGGCCAGCCATAAGATGTAGCGAGAGAAATAAATATGCGAACATAAGCAAATTTTGCAATTGGAGAGAACGTTTCTGAATAATCCACACCATAGATCTATGCATATCCTTTTGCCATTAAACGAGCCTTCAACCGAGCAACAGTGTCATCTGGGTTAACTTTCACAGTGAATACCCACTTGCATCCAATAGAATGTTACCAGTTGATAAGGACACAATATCCCATGTATGATTTTCCTCAAGAGCCATCATTTCTTCCTCCATAGCAACACACCACCTAGGATTAGAAAGTGCCTCTACAACACACTTAGGAATAGTGATAGAATCCAACAAGGCAATATATGATTGTGAGGAGACAAGTAGTGAGGAATAGGACACATGTAGAAATGGGATAAGGATAATTAATGTTACCTTTCTAAGTACAACTACAAGTACCTTTTCCATGGGCTATAGAAATATCAAGATCGAGGATCTAGTGACGAAGCAATCAGTAAAGGAGACAAAGCTGGTTGTGATTCAATAGTTGTTGTATTGGATGTCTTGACATTGTCAGATGACGATGCTACAGCTGGTACCTGCACTCTACGAGAATAAACATGCTTAATAGGAGGACGGATTCAATTTTTCTCTAGGGAAGCCTGAGAATCTGAAGAGGTAGAATACACAAGAAAATATTGATCAAGGGAATCAGACTCAAGTATGGTAGAGAAAGATTCAGAATAGCCAAAATATGACGTGGATTCAAAGAATGTAACATCAAAAGATACAAAATAATGATTCAAATTGGGAGAATAACAACGATACCCTTTTTGTGTTCGAGAATAATCAAGGAAGACACATTTTAAAGACCGTGGGTCAAGTTTGGAGATCTGAGGACAATGATCCTAAACAAAACAAGTACAACCAAAGATACGTGAAGTGAGAGAAAATAAAGGTCTAGAAGGAAACAAAATGGAGTAAGGTACCTGACCATCGAGAACCGTGAATGACATTTGATTGATGAGAAAACAAGCAATGGAAACTGCCTCTGGCTAAAACACCTTAGGCACTTTCATTTGGAATAAGAGTGCACAAGAAACCTCCATCAAATGATTTTTTCTTTCGGCTACTCCATTTTGTTGTAGAGTAAGCGGACAGGAAGATTGATGAATAATACCATGTTAAGATAAGTATAAAGAAAACTGGGCAGAAAGGCACAAAAAATGGTAAATATTTCAGACCGATTTTTCATGAAATAAAGCCAAGTGACTTTTGAATAATCATCAACAAAAATAACAGAATACCAATAACTAAGTTTAACCACCACTGGACATGAATCTCAAACATCAAAGTGTACTAATTCAAAAAGAGATGCAACATGTTTATTAACTCTAGGAACATAAGACGGATGATGTTGCTTAACAAAGTGACATGATTCACAATTGAATTGTGAAACAAAAGTCATACTAGGAAATAGTTTCTTTAAAGATACCAAGGAAGGATGACCCAAACAGCAATGCAATTAATATGGAGTGATGGTAGCAGCTGTAGCAACAGGCCAAGAAACTTTTTCATCAAGCATGTAAAGGCCGCTAGATTCGTATCCTCTATTAAAAAAATTTCTTTGTCAACAAATCCTGAAAAACACAATAACCAGGATAGAAGAAAATACCATAATTATAAGCACGTGTTATTTGACTAACAGAAAGTAAGTTAAAAGGGAATTTAGAGAGACACAAAATATTAGATATGGAAATATCAGGGGTAACATTTACTGTACCACTCCCAACAATTGAAGCAGTAGACCCGTTTGCTATAGTAACATAAGAAGAGGAAGATGAAATTTGGAAGGAAGACAAAATACCTTTGTGACCGGTCATATGATCAGTGACCGCAAAATCAATTACCTATTTAGATTGGGAATTGGAAAGACACGCAGTGGGGTTACTTGTTTGAATCAAAGTTGCAATGAATTGAGTAGGCGGTGGCTGTTTAGAGACTTGAAATTGTAGGTATTCAATATATTCACTTTCAGACATGCTTATAATAAATTGTTTCCCTTCTATTTCTAACTTTTGATCAATTATCTTTCCACAAACAGAAAGCAAATCCATAGTCATAATAGAAGACAACTTGCTATCATTATTGTGTGCAGTTCTCACACCCAAATCAAAGAAATCTGCCATTATGACAAAAGAATGACTGAAAAACAGCACCAAAAAAAATGCCAAAAAATTCAAGAATTGTAATCAAAGTGCCCGAATCACAAATCTAACCACACAGGAAGGTGCCGAATCTCCCCAGATGGTCGTTAGAGAAATTGTATCGCCATCAGAATACGCACACGCCTCCACTAGCCGAGAAAATTTGCCACACGTACTGTTCGCACGCCTCCGCAAGTACCGCGCTTGTTGCTCACGCGCCGGTCCAGTGAAGTCACCAATCACTGATCTACAATTCCGTCAACCCAGATCTGCAAAAAATGTGTCGAATCTCCTTCAAATGCTTCAGACAACAGCTCTACTGTTCTGTAATACTGTGCACTCTGGACAGTAGTTCCAGATCTAGGTTTTCTGGCTGTGAGCTCCTCCGTGATCTAGTCACGCATCAAGAATTTGGAAAAAAAGGAAAGAAAAAAGTAGGTTTTTTTTTTTTTTGGTTGTTGGTTGAGTGTGAGAAAGATACCTAGATGAAGGCTCTGATACCATGTTAAGAGAAAGGAATTCTTGAAACCATACTTTTACAAAAGGTTGGCATGTCTATTTATAATAAAATATAGGGTTATAAGAGATAGGCCCGTGGCCCATATATCTTAGTAAATAAGAAACTAATAACCTAATCCTTAATTCACTAACAATGGATTTAAGATAAGAGATTCTACAAAAATAAATAGCGAGTCAACTGGTGGATCATCATCATCATCAATTATTTAAGGCTCATCTGGACGAAGTCATCGTTGATAAGTGATTAGAGGCCGACCTTGTAGTAGACTTAAAGGAACTGAATTAAGGACTAATAGTGATAAAACCTCAAATATGGAATTAGAATCTTTGCAAAAAGAAAATAAGTAAAAAAATTTCAAAAAAGGTAACATCAACAGATATGAAATATTTCTTTAAACTTGGAGAATAATACTTGTACTCTTCTATAGTCTTGAGTAGCTAATAAAAATACATTTATAAAATGAGCTAATAATTTATCTTTTCCTAGAGTGAGATGATAAACAAAACAAATGGACCTAAAAATACAAGGAGAAAATTTAAACAGAGACTCAACTGGTACACCAAAGAATAAGAAATTATAGTTTCCAAAGCAGACGAAAGCCTGCAATTAATTAAATAACAAGCTGTTAAGATAGCATCACCTCAAAAATGAAAAGGAACATTAGCATGTAATAACAGAATTCGTGTAGTTTCAACTAAATGACAATTTTTTTCTTTTAGCAACTTCATTTTGTTGTGTGAAAACATGTTGATTAATAAATAATGCCTTGTGATGACATGAAAGAAACAAAAGATGCAAGAAATAAAACTCACAAGCATTATCACTATGAAATGTTTGTATAGTTATTCCAAATTGGGTGCAAATCTCAAAAACAAAGGATTTAAAAATTGAAAATAATTTACAACAATCCTATATCAAATATAACCAAGTACATTAAGGATAGTCATCAATAAAGGTTAAAAACACCAAAAACCTAAAATGGTATTGACATGAACACGACCCCATACCTCAAAATGAATTAAAGAAAATAAAAATTTAGCTCAACTAGTAATTTTATTAGAGAAAGAACTATAGACATGTTTACTAAGTTGGCATGACTCACTATCTAAGGACTTCAATCTTGAAGGACTTGGAACCATCTTTAGTAGTTTTGAAAGATTTGGGTGACCTAGATGATAATAGACTAATTCTAGATATTCTACAGCAACAAAAGCAACTGATGATGTTAGTTGAATGTAATAAAGTCCTCTTGACAAATGTCTGATACCAATCATCTTCCTTATAACTCGATCCTGTATTAGAAAATAATTACAAAAGAATGTTATAAAACAATTGAGAGTTTGGATAAGTTGACTAACAAAAATTAAGTTGAAAGAAGAACTAGGCATGTAAAGAATAAATTGTAAATTTAGTCAAGAGAAAGGTTTAACTTGACCAATACAATACGTAGGTATTTTAGAACCATTAACCAAAATAATTGAAAGAAACAATTTAGTAGTGCAATCAAGATTAGTAAAAAGAAATTAATTATCAAATATGAGATCAAAAGCTCCTGAATCAAGAATCCAGCAATCACGAATTGCAAAATGAGATAAGCAAGCAATAGAATTAACCATGTCTATAATGAATGCAGAATGTGTCTATTCCTATTTAGATGCCTTGTACTGAAGAAATTATTTTTTCAAGAATTCATGATATTCTAGATCAGAGTAGAAAATGGACTAATTAGTTAATTTAGAACCAAATTCAACCATATTGACAAAATCCGATTGAACAACATTGGTAAATTGAGGAGGTTGGCAATGTAAAACAAAATATCTATCTCGAATATGTCCTAACTTATGACAGTAAGTACATTAAGGTCAATTGCTCCAACCACCACTACCACTACATCTGCCCTCGATTGTTGCAACCACCACCACGTCCCCCCTCCACAATCACCAATACATGTCACCAAAGTAAAATTTTCAATATTAATTGGAGTGGTCGAGTAAGTAATCATAACAATTAGTTGATTAACACTTCTGCTGTTGAAACTTCTACATTGCCCAATGTTTACTAATGAAAAGTGTTAAGATCAAAATTTAAACCAACAAGGATAAAGACCATAAGAAACTTATCTTGTTGTTTCTCTTGGCCTTTAATGTCAGTAATGATGGACAAAAGCTTCTTGTATTAGGCTATTGTTGTTTTAGCAATGCTGACATAAGAAAACAGATATGATTCTTGTTTTAAATCTTTCAACCTAACCACAACTTCATACAATTATTGAATATCATTGAAGTATAAATTCTTGGCTTCCTTCTAGAAGATGTAGCAAGTGTCGTAAGGTTGGAAAATAACCAACAAACTAAGATCAATGGACTACCACAATATTGCACATAATTGTGCATCAATTTTGTTCCACTCGCTCTATTTATTAGCAAGAACATCTTCACCCTTTGTAGTCAAGTGCTTAGAATAACCTTGACCCTTGAAGCATAATAAAATAGAAGCATTCCATGAAGAATAGTTAAAGCCATTTAATTTTGTAGAAGTAATTGTAAAAGTACCAAAAATTGCAGAAGAAAAAATACTGCCAGGTTTGTTAGGTTTAGAAGTAGACATGATGGAAGGTAAAAGAAAAGGAAGCCACTAGTTGAGTAAGACAGAGAGAGAGTATTGTCTATTTTTAGCTGAGAAAGGTAGAGAAATGATTCTGTTCTCTCTCTCTCTCTTTGTTAAAGGCTGCAAATTGGCAAAAAAGGAGAAATGCTGCCTTGATTGATAAACTGTGGTCACAAATGGAGTCAGTGCAAAGCCATGGTCAGTTTGTGGTGGCATGTGTAGCACAAGTGCTCCTAGTACAGTGGTGTATGGACACCATGCACTTTGGGAAGTGGAGCATTGATGGCACGCACCAGCAGGAGTGATCAAAAATTCGTCAGCGACACTAATTCCAATGGTGATTTTTGAAAAATCACAATGCTGCTATGTGAATCAAAGCAACCAGATTGGGCTTGGTAGTTTTGTTTGAACATTCTAATCAGAAAATCGTATTTGTGGGAAAATAGTTTTGTTTCGAAAGCCTGGAGGTGATTGGGTTTGAATTTGATAGGGATGCAGTAACAATTTGGAACCCTGAAACAATTTGATAGAGGTGTTTTGAAGGTGTTTGAGTTTGGTTTGGGTTTGGGTTTCTATTTCTGGGCAGAGTTTGGGTATAGAAACAGAGGGAAAAAAAAGAAAAGCTTGAAGCTCAGTAGAAGAGAATTGAAGAAGAAGCAGAGTTCCTCAATGTGAGGGCTCTAATACTAACCCAAGATTGTTGGGAATGGCTTGAGAAAATCATCTCAACCTTGGTCCTTTATATAGTAGAAATACAATCAATACCTTTTAAGGCTAAGAAATACAATCCCAATCGTTATACCTAAACATCCACTAATTATTCTAATCACTAGCTAATTACATCATATACAATTAACACGATTCAATCACATTTAATACTATTTATTAGGCTCCAATGAATTTTCAGGAAAAAAGTGAACTTGGCAGCATGAATGGTTGAACAAGGATCAACAAATAATTTTTCATTCAAACAAAAAGCACCAAGAAACTGCAACTTTGAAACTGTATACAATTACCAGGATATGCTCAATCATATTTTTTATTTATAGTAAAGAAATTCAGTGACAAGCCATCACATAGTTAAGCTGCTACATTCAGTATAGAAGATTGTACTCCTGGCACTTCAAATGCCCGAGCATTAACAACAGAGAATGGTGTCGTCCACAATGCTCAAGCTAATAAGATCTTGAAGGACAAAATGACTTGCAGATCCCACTAGATCTAACATACAATGCTGATGCATCATGACAATATGTAGGCCTTCTCACATTACATACTGGAATAATATTATCCCAAATTGTTGTCTAGGACTCTTCATTGAACATGCCAATGTCAAAGCTTTTCTTCTTAGTAACCACATTATTAGAATGCAATAAACAGAAGTTATATCCAAAACTCTCAACCACTCCTTAAAGAGTACAAAAATAGATAATGCACCTGATGAACTTATCTCTCATTCCTGTAAAGCTCCAACAGCCCTTACATCATGCACCATGCCTTTCCCAAAGATCAAAGAACACTATCCTGCCTATTTAACAATCAACCCCAAAAAAAAAGGGAAAAAAACCAAGAACATGTAGCCCAAAATATAATTTTAGCATCTCTCACTTCAAAAGGGACAAGCTTTTCCACTCCATTAATCCATTAGGATAAGTTTCCATCAATTCGCATATAAGACTATCCAACAAGCAATGAAATCTATACACTTAGGAATGCAATGGATTCACAAATCAACCTTCAACATAATGAATCCATCTCGTGAAAAACTATTAGAACTATTATCCTAAAACACATTGACTGAAATTTCCCAAGCTTCTAGAGGAATTTGAATGGGGTTTTCAAGCAACTCAAAGCTCTTCCTGTAGTTAACATATGTGTATAGCTGTTCTGCTCACCTAGCCATGTAATTAGACAAAGACAAAGGCCACATGTTAAGACAACCAGGCAAGCTAGTGGATTTTGGTTAGAGAAAGCATGACATCGTTCCATACATAAATACTTCAATTTCATGCAGATTCATAGTTTTTTTATATATAAAAAAAATTCAATAGTTCCAGAAAATCTACAAATGCTATCATTCAATAGAACTTCATGAAATAGCAATTAACTTCCCATTAGACCAGCAACTATAGTTGCTTCACTAAAATATAGTCATATAGGACTCTCCTATTGCAGGTATCTTCAAGCTTCTCAATTTTTAAATTTTTTAATGATCCAATAGCCAAAAGAATCTTATTTAGGCAATGCTCAGCACATACAATTTTGAAAGACTCCCAAAATCATAGACCTGGAATATTAAATGCTCACATCTGATATCAGAGTATAGAAATGAATCACGGGCATGTGATTTGGCTAGAAATGGATATTTCAGGCAAAACACAGAAATCTTATTACCTAGAGGAGTAGGCATGTGAGGATCCCACAAAACTAACATGAGCTATTTGTCTATAATCACATTCTTGCCCAATCCATAGTGATTCATTGCTCAACTTTCACCTCTATCAACAACTGCACTCACTCCCTCATCCAACTTCCATCCATGTTCAGCTGCATAGCATCTACTCTGCCACCATCTCCAATATCATTGATCAAAAGTGACCCTGCTACCACCAGTATGACACATAACTAAGGTTCCTCCATCCCTTGCATTCATTCACTTCCTTGCTCTCTATATTTCACTATCTTAATAGTTCTCTCTCAATCTATATCCAAGAATGAAACAAGCGGCTATTATCTGATCTCTAAGTCAAACCATGCCATCATTCTTCAAGTGTTAAATCCCCTTCATGATCTCTGTTTCCTTCTCCAACACCTTTTCACCTCCTCTCTTATCTAGGGAACACAGGAATTGCTGCTATTGAACTAAGCACAATGTTATTCTTCAAACAAAGTACAGCAATTAATATGTGCAATTAGCTTTCAAAAGTGAGAATTGTTATGAATGACCTATAGTCAAAGTCTGCTGAATTAATCACTTATAGTAGCACAGAGCATTCCACCACCCAGATGTATTTTTTCCAAAGTAGAATAGAAAACAATAAAAAGTTCTTCATTATCATTAGAAGTTAGATAAAGGATAGAAGGATTTTATGCAATAAAAAGGAAAGAAAAGAAAAGAACAGACTTAGCTTCATAGTAGATAGTCAATTGTTAAAACAGTTTATGATTTAAGAGTATTTGGGACCACCCGTTTGCAAGAACAATGTTTAGCATTCCACCTATTTCTTAATCTGAAAACACTTCCCTGACAAAGCACACTCAGTACGATTGCTGCTCTAGTCCAAAATTCTGAAAACCAACTGCCACCTTATAAAAAGATGACTTAGCATTCACAGACCCGTATAAGACATATTAAAGAGAAGCAAGTGGCCTAAAAAACATTTAAACATAGATTCGAAGACTTGTATTTCAGTTGACAGAACAAACATTGACAAATACAAAGTATGAAGCATTATGCAAGGAAACCTCATTGGAAAAATCAGCAAAAACAAGTTCAGCTGTTTTACCCCACCAGATACTTGGCCACCCGAGCAATAGAAAGAAACTCTCCTTAATAAGCCACTAAGATTAATAGTAATATTTTGCAGATTGATTGAACCAAGAAAACCTCAAATTTTTCTTATCGAAGTCTTTTTTTTTAATGGAATATAAACAAAGCATAACAATAAAACAGAAAAAACCATACATATTCGCAAAGAAGTTGAAGCTCGTCTTCATAAAGATGCTGCCCATCCTTCACCTTCGAGATCCACTGATCCAAATCCATATTTCTTCTCTCTTCCTCTAGTGTTTCTCTCTGTAAGAGCTCGCTTTCACACCGCCCCAGCGAATGAGAGATGGAAGGAAGACAAAAAAAATCCCAAAACGTGGTTCTCAATGGAATTGATGATAGAGGAAGGTCTGAAACTGCAACTTTTGGGTTTCTTTTTTTTTCTTTTTTCTTTTCTTGCTTAATACCGGTGGAAAAAAAAATTGCATCAAACTTCCCTGAAATTTAATAGAATGTAAATATCCTTCCTTACTTGATTTGGTAAGATTATTACATTTGCACCCACGCCACTAAATGAGTAAAAATGTTAACCCAATTACATTGCACATATTGAATGGATTGGATTGGTTTGGATTGTAGAAATGATCATGAGCTCGAAAATCTCATAGATTCATTGGGCTTAACGTGGAAGGCCATTGGGCTACAAGTCCCGTTGGTCCATTACACAATGCGGTCTACTGTCTGAGTCGAAATTTAACTCAGATTAAATTCAAATCCCAAACTTACGTATATTTATAAATTTTAGAACCCATTTGGTATACATATAAGCCCAATAGTACAGGGTAAATTATATAATCGGAACTTATATTATATTTAAAGATTTCAAATAAATTATATAATCTTTTTAAAAGTCTTTTTTTACACAATTAATTTTATAAAAAGTTTTCACTTTATAGAGAAAATGATAAGAGTCACAATTAATTCCATATAAAACTATCTATTTCATAGGAAAGAGGACAAGAACCAATAAGATAATATTAAATTAAATTCTAAATTATTAAAAATTACAAAATTCTTTTTAATTTTTCCTTCTCTTCCATTTCTCTTATATATCTTTATTATAAAATTGAAATTAAAAAATTCTTTTATATTAACACCTATATTTTAACTTAATATTTTTAAAATTTCATTTGATAATATTAGACTACATCTATGATACTTGTGGTTAGTGTATATTATTTTTTAAATATTTTTCAAGATTTTACTTATTAAATTTTATATTCTTAAATTGATTTATTATATTTTTTTTACTAATTAATTATATAAACATCCTCATATACATATTAGTCTATATACACATGACACACATATATGTGCATTTGTGTATATATATTGGTGAAATATATAATATTATTTTATTGTCATAGCATAAATTTATTATTTATATATTATGATATTATTGAAGGATGTTTTAGTCTAATTATGTACTTCAAATTCATTTACAACAATTTTATTAATTTTTTATATATTTTTAGCATTTTAATTAAATTAATTATTTTTAAGCCTTATATTCTTCTATAATAGGACAAAAAACAAAAAATAGAATAATTTTGTGTCAAAATTTATTTTATATAAACATTTATTTTATACAATAGTACACCAAACGTAATACAATACCATACTATAATATTTGATACTCTTTATACCATAATATACAATGTATTAAACAAAACCTTAATATTATTTTTAGCATTATTATTTCATTTTACCAATTTACTAATGGTCTTTTTTTCATTTAGTTCTAATTTAAATTGATATTTTTATATCATAAAAATTAAGAAAAAAGATAATACTTCCATACTTAGAGATCTATTTAACATAAAAGTTATATATGTTGCCAAATTTTATATAAAATCTTACAATCTTTTTTAAAAAAAAAATAAAGTTTAGTAATGTGCATGGATCTTACTTGTAATAAAAATATAGAAAGTTACAATTCTATCTTTCAAAGTTGTATCAAAAAATTCAAACATTTTCTAATTCTTATCTAAATGTTATAACTTTTAATAAAAAATTAGAAAATGTACAAAATTTGTAATATTACATATTAATAGGTATTTTCATTTTCAAATATATGTTAAAACATAAAACAAAATATTATAAATTGAATAAAGATATTCTTCTACATTTAAGATTAAGATATTAGTAAATACATTTTAACTCAAGGCTTGTTAAGCTCCTTTTCTTTTACATGAAATGCTACATAACATCTTACATTTATCAAAATGAAAGATAGGACCTAATATACAAAATTTATGTAAAAAAAATTAGGAAAATTCTTTTACTCCATTAATTTCTTTACCATTTAAAACTACTTAACACATTCCTATCCACTACCATTAAAATCATGTGTTATATTTTATAATCAAGGATATATACCATTAATATAGATTACTATTGGTTAGTAGACTATACATTACTAATAGATAATGATGAATAGATATTAGTCAAAAATAAAAATCAACATTTAATTTTACATAATGATATTTTTAATGGGAATATTAAGATGATGAGTCATTAATTCAACGGATGTATATATAAATGTGATAAGATTTTTGGAATTATTAGGAAAATTAAGACATAATTCAATCATATAACCAATATCTATTTAGATGCAGTAACATTTTTGAAAATATTAGGAACTCAAGATGAGAAGCTAAATAGATAACCGACATCTATTTGGACCCCTTTGTATGTATGAAATTAGTAGGAAAATTAAAATATTGGTTTTTTACATAATCAAAAAACAAAACCCATGCAAATTGTTACTCTTATGAGAACTAAACAAACTTAAGACACCAATCTTTTTCATAACTGATATTGAAAGTGATGTTAATGATAGTTTTTTAAAAAATATAGATCTAACTTTATAAGTTTATTTTGCACAAATCTAACATCATTTTTGTAAGATGTTAGTTATGTATTAAAATATTAACATCTAAAATTTTTTCTTGCATAACTTTCATTCTTCCTCTATTCTCTTCACACTTGCTTTTTAAAAACCCACTTTCTTTGGCTATAACCTCCATTATGTTCTCAATTACATTTATAATTAGCTTCATGATCATTCTCGTCATCATACCCATTCTCAAGTATGTTTTATGATTTTGTTTTCATTATTTTTTTTAATATTGATGTATTATTTTACCTTTCTAGGTTAGAAGACCTATATATGTGTGTAGTGACATTGTGGTAACCTTTTTCTAAGTTTAGGCTTACATTATTAGTTGGTTTAGCAATGCTTTAAGGATTTAGTCACACTCAGCATATATAGTTATAATGATACTCTATTTTATGGTGATGCCTTTGCCTTTCTAAAATGCTACCACTATTATTGCATGTTATTATATCCCTTTATGACGTTAGGTATATTATATCATAGAATGAATCTTATTTATTTTATAGTAATGTAAATTAGTGGAGGACTCTATAAAGTATAATGATTATTATAATTGAAGTTCAATTATTTATTATGCAAGTTATGTATTTTGCTATTTCCACTATGTAGCATTTATTATAAGTACAATTTGCATAACTATCACTTTCATGATTGACATTGATTTTTTTTCTTTTAAGTTGCTAGAATATAGATCTTTATGGAAAATTAATGAATTTGACTTAAAGGATCAAGATGGGTTTCACAATAATGAAGGGTATTATCATGACATAGGCTAAGGCTGAAAAGTTAAATGTTTAATTAAATGCCACGTAGCAACCAATTGGAAGGCATAAAGTGGTTTATAGCAATTATGTTAGATGGGCAACACAGTCTAAATGTGCAAAAGAGTATAGTTGCAGGTGGCAAATAGGTGGAAGAATTTTAGGACAAGGTTGACCTTAGATTATGTTAATCTCGAAACCAGGACAAAATGAACTTATTTATAGAATTTAACTTCATCGACTAGCAATCATATGAGAATTTTCTATAACAAAAGGAAGACAAGTGTTTCAAAGTTAAGTTTAGACATTCTAGTGGCCAATTTTACATAATGTTTTATTTATATACCATTAGTACTTGTGAACTAAGTCCTTTTGTCAATAAATGTTAAATAAGTTAAACGAGGAAAGGTGGTGGAAGAATATATATATATATATATATATCCATATAAGCTTTCTTGAGGATGCTACTAAAAGTTAGAGTAAGAGTTAGTGAAAAAGAGGCTTATAGAAGCCGAAAATGATGACATCAATGAGGCACCTTCCATTTCTCACTTAAATTTATGGAAGTAAACTACAATTAATAAGTAAAGGCAGTGCATAACCTTAGAAACTTAGCTATTGTAGATGGGATTGTAAGTGTTTATAATTAAATTAAAATGTATTATTTACTTTTGAAGCTTTTATTTTATGTGAAAAAAAAATCTAATTATATGTTGTTTGTTTAATGCTATAGGACATTTTCATATAACAAGCCTCCCAAGGTGAGTTTCAATTAGTTTGGAAGAATGACATCCTGATTATAGAGCTAGGATTTAAATAGCATCTTGGTCATATTCGAAATATTGGATGTGGTGTTAGCTTAAGAGACTACTTTAGCACATCAAAGCATTGTCCTATAGGACCTTTGCACTCTAATTTGTAGGACATTAAAGCAAGTATCACCCATAACATATGGATAGGCAAATGAGCTTGATCCTAGCTTAGACTAAATAGGACTTGGACTAAGAAGTTAAGCTTAAAGGTTGAGTTTAACCAAAATTCTAGGCCCTATTTTATAAATGCATTAGGCTTGGACTTAAATATTTAAAATTGAGCTAACCCGAATTCAACCTAATTTTATATTTATATATTAATATTTTATTATATTATGTATTTAATATATATTATATGACATAAATCTCAATGATAAGGAATTAGTATATGTATATAATAGTTTTTTAATAGCATTTTTTTTATTATATATATTAAATATATTAAGTATAATATATGCATAAATATAAATATATTTCACTTGTTTACAGGATTTAATTATAATATATATATTAAAAATTTAAAACCAAGCCAGGCTTGAACATCCCTATTTCAAAAAAAGTTAGGCTTAGGCATATAAAATATGAAAAAAGTCCAAGTAGGGTTAGACTTAGGCTAAGCAAAAATACATTAATATTTATATAAACTTAACTTGAACTCAGTTTGGCTTAATTTTACCTGTTACAAAGATGTAACAAATGTAAAAGTAGCATATACAAATGCAATAGCAATAGATGTAGTAGCAGCAACTTTACACTTTGATGGACCAGCTTTCTATCCAATAGATTATACAATTAAGTTTTGTGGCATTTGTCCAACTAACCTTTATGACCATTGCTCACATGGAAGAGCTAGAATATTTGATCGTTGCTTAGCTTGCACTTAGAACTACTGATTGGCAGGGGGTGTCAACCCCTTCTGCAACTAATCAAAGGACTTGATACCACTTCTGATGCCAACTGCCATAGTAAGAGACATTCTAAACACCATACTTAAGGTAAATGTCATACTTCACCTTTACATTTTTCTATATATGTCAATGCATGAATTGGGTTTTCAATAGTGAGGGTTCACATTGAATAAGATAGAGCCCTAAGTGCCTTAATGGTGGTAGGACTTTTTACATGGAAGGTCATAGTTGGGTAGGTTTTGACAAGTTGTGGGCTTTACTATTGACTATTGTTAGATGATCAAGTTAAGGTAGTGGTCAACAAGCCCTTAGACTACATGGCTGAAATCTTATCCTAAATGATGATTTTTAGATTGTAGATACAACCTATAAGATTTTCATTATATGGTCGAAGGCCTTCATTTAATTCCTAGTAAAGATATCATCATGTATGCCTCTACCTTTAACGTTTATATATGGTTAAAATTGTATTAGTCTTGTTGTTTAATATTACTAACTAACATAATTTGTGTTTTAGTGACCTTTTAATCATAAATAGAATATGCTACAAGCAAAGCTTGTTAGTTTCTAGGCCCAAAAATCCTAAGTCCATCTTATGATGGAAGTGCAGATGGTTAGAAAATCTAATCCACTATTTATTAAGAAGGATGCCATTTTACAGCTCTTGAGTTTAGGGTGTTTGATATCACTTACATTTAGTTTTAGGTAAGATAAGTTTGTTTTATCTTCTCTATCTAAATATAAATTAATTTAATTGCTATCAAAATAGAAGTTTAGCTCACACTTCTTCTTTTATAAATGTTATTATGATCATTGCTTTTTTGAAGTAGTAAGGGCTTATTATGGATTTTTGTATCCATATCACATTGACCCTCAAGTCAAGAAAGATTACAAAATAAAAGAGGAATGCATTATGGCTATATTATTAGCAAAGCTTAAGAAAGCTTACTACTTCATATCATACCATGAAGGCTAAGTCTCATTTGTGGCTTAGTTGTGATTTCTATTTTTCGTAAACAAATTTTAATATTGCATTATACCATTGTATTGTAGGTACTATTAAATGCTTGTCACGGTGTACTCAAGGAAGAAAATAGTCTTTTTATTAAATCCTTTAGGCAAAGAAATGTGGCCAATGTTAAAGTAAGTTATTGGCAGCGCTTTAGATATATGCTATAATAAAGGATTGGAATAAGATAGGAAAGGTAAAAAAATGTGAAATAGGTTGATGTGAAGGTAAATTTTATGAGTAAAATTATAACATATTATAAATGGAAGTTTATCTGTCAATGAGATGAAACTGACATGCCATTTATTGTAATGCCTTTGATAGCTTGATAATTTGAAGTATAGCTACTACATCATGCAATACATGCATAATATAATAAGTCTTTGAAAAAATCTGATTGTAATAATTACTTATTTATCTATATTTCCTTACATGCTTAATTACCTAAATTGTTCTTAATACCAACATTTTGTAAATGCACAAATTACAAAGCTTTAATAACACTAACCTATTTACTCAAGATGAGGTTAATGAAATGAGAAAGTTTTAGACAAGTATTCCTTCAAGGCTTATCCTAAACAAAATTAAATAGTTTTGTGTGTATCTAAATATATAATGACTATAACTTGTTATAGATATTGATGTAATCATTTGTTGTAAATAACTTGTTGTAAGTATTTATTTGTTTATAAATAACATTGTTTGGAAGTTTATTTATATTGGTGTCAATTATTATCTATTTTGGTTGTTATTATCCATTATTATGGGTTTCTACAATTGTCAATTAGTTATTTTTTATGAGTGTTAAAAAAATTAAGTCTTAGAAAAGATATCAATTATTTACCAAAAATTAATATCCTTAATAATAATACATTAGTTTTTAGTAAAAATTCTTTTGGAATTTCAAATTACCACATTAGTTATGTCATAACAATTAACATCTTAAAGTTTCTAAATAGGACGACATCATTATCATGTAAACATTGGTTTTTTAGGTGATAATTGACATATAAAGGAAAATGATATTGTCTTGACAACTTCTCACCTTGGCATGAAATGAAAATAAATTGAGTAAAGTACTAATGGCGATTACAAATTTCATCAAGTAGCTTTTCCAATATTAAAATGATTCTCTATTTAATGAGATATGCTCACCTTCCATTCTCAATATAATTCTTTATGATTTTGTATTTATTATTACCAATTATTTTGTAAGATTGAAGCTTTGTAAGCCCTTCACTAAATATATAAGGTTTTGCATTACTTGAAAAAATGTAAAATATAAATGTAAAGATTTATTTAATTCTTGTGTTTGTGCTTGCAATTTAGTTTTTAGTTACTTAATTGACCACCTTTTGTTGCCTATTATTTTGATGTAGATTTTACATGTTTGTACAAGTAAAAAAATTAATTTTATTTATCTTTTTTAGCATTCGATGGTATTACATACTATTTATATAAAATGTGTAATATCATATATCAATTTTTAATGAATGCTTATTATACTTATGGGTATTAGATTCAAGAGTACTTTTTTAGGAAATGCAAACCTCACAGATTGAGTAATTAATATTAACATAAATTTAACAAACACCCTTCTTTGACAATAGTATTGGATATAACCTTTTATTATTTTCACACTTTTATTATTTAATTTATTTTTAAATATGTTGAAATTGAGATTTTGTAGTATAACAGTAGATGTTAGTTTTTATTTTTTGATTAAGGTATTTTGTAAGGAAGAATGCAATAGGAATAAAGAGAACCAAAACATATGGAACATGTGAAAAAGGTTTGGGTAGAGTGTTCTATAAGGAGGAATATAATGGAAAAGGGAGAACTTGGAAGGGAGGAACAGGGGGAAGTAGTTAAGGTTGGGGGTGGCAAAACATATCCTATCAATTATTTTAATAAATTATCATGTAATACTATTTTTCATAACACTTCAAAAGAAATGACATTAGTTATTTTTTATACAATAATTGATGTTATTGTTATTGTTTGCAATATATATAAACATGATCTGAAAATTAATTCATAATGACGTTTGATTAGACATGGATAAAAAACTAATGTGTAATCCTCTAAATATTTAATATATATTTGCAATTCATTTATAATGGCAAGACTAACCATGTGCAATAGAACTTCTATTGTAACAATTGATCTTAATGGTAAAGATTGTCATGGTCTTTTTAACAAATTAATCCCAGTAAGAAAATATGTGAACAAAAAAAATGACAATCATAATTCCTAAATAATTATACCTTGCTTATTCTTATAGTGATTATGAATGATTGATTGACTAATAATGATCTTTTATGTGATTCTTTTTGCTAGTCACCACATGTCCACTTGGTTAGGGCAACTCAATCGTTAAAATAAACAAATGGGATGTCACACTAGCTTGCTCCACAAAGGTAACTATTTACAAGTTGTTGAAACTACCACCCTGTTAATCTACCTTGACACATATACAATTAATAGGCTTTCTTATGTGTGTATTCGACAATATCATTATGTATGTTATATAATAATATATCAAATATTGTTAGTTAATTGCATAATATTCATAAATTGTATATGTAAAATTGGTAGCTATTGATTAATTCTATTTATGTTGATAAGAAGTTATTAGAAATTGTATATAAAAACTTATATATTTCTATATGTATACTTTAGTCTCTCTTTTAATATTATCTGTCATTTAGTGTGTTGTAAAATTAGACTAAACTTCAAGCTAAACATTTTTATGTACTATAATTAAAATAATCTTTTGTCAAATAACTACATGATAATTTTTTTCTTTGTTTTCGTAATCTTTTATAATTTTTGTTGCAACTCAATATGTTCTTTATAATGTTTAACAATGTAAAGGAAGAATGGCGCTAAGAGTTGAATATGTGCTTTGCTCATAAGCTTGTCTTTGAACCTAATTAAATAATAGGCTTGAACTTGCGTAAAAGCTTGAAGGTCATTAATTTTTAAAAGCTTTTAACCTAGCTTAATCTAGTTTAGTTCATGAACATAAATTTAAACTAGTATTAATGTAAATCTATCATCTTCACACAATCTTCTACCCATATGTTGTCATGTTTATAAAAAATAGTTAAAACTCCTTTATTGTTGTTAAAAATTCTTAATTACTACTATTTTTTAATAACATATCTTTGTCCCATTCATTAATAGTATAAAATATTTTATATTAACAATGTATTAAACTTAAACTCTTTTCATAAATATATACTCATTTTGCTTATTTCTATATTTTAAAACTATATTAATCTAACACCCCAAATTTTATGCTAATTTAATTTAATTAATTTTTAAAAGCTATAAAGTGAAAAATAAAAAATTACATGAGGTAATCATTATAGAATTGAGTTGAGGAACCACATAGGAACAACTTTCATAAATTTTTGAAATTCTAGAAGGCCTCAAGACCTTAGTGAGACACTAGTGAATGGTTTGAGTGCAAGAAAAGATATGAGATAATCATTTTAAATATTTTAACTAAATAAAACATGTAGTCACTATAGTCTAATCTTGGTGAATTTATAGCTATTAGAAAGCTTTTGAAGAGAGCAAATTTTTTGGTGAAAATTTTATTATCGACAAATGTTAATAACTTAGTTTAGGATTTTTGCAAAACAAATTGTCGAAAAAGGCTTAAAATATAAAATTTCAAAGATGCCCCTACTTTAAAAATATCTATATATTTTAAGGAGAAAGAAAATTTGAACAATTTTGCCCTTACAAAAAGTGTGGTTGCCACCATAAAATCATCATCTTTCTCTTTATTTTATCATTAACAAGTCAACCTTTATTGGAGAACTAAGTAAGCTTTAATTTGTCCCTTCCAGATTTCTTGAGTTTCTTACTTTCACTCTTAGTGAAATTTGATTATGTTATTCTATGTCATAACCCCCTTTTTAGACTATTGTAATTGGCATAAAAATATTAATTGGATATCCTTATGAGCCTCTGTAAACTAACTAATGTATGAAAATTTTGTTACTTTCTAAAATAGCATGATGCAAAGACACAAGATTTTCCAATAATTTTTTTGTACCAAATCAAAAGATAAATTTTAACAATTGATGAGGTTTAATCTTTTAAATACATTTCAAAAAAATTAAACATATCAAAATCTGTCGAAGTCAAAATCCAAGTTAAATGGGAGAAATTTCCTTCTAATTTAGAAATAGTTAAAACATAATGACTATAGAAAATAGAAACTTTTAGTGAAGTAATTTTAAAAAAATATTTGTCTATCAGAAGGTTATTACTTTAAGTAGATTCTTAAATAAATAGTTTTTCAAAAAATTATTTCAAAAAGGATATTTTATCAAAAATACAATCTAGAATTAGATTTATAAAACTTGTTTGAATATAATTTACTTAAAAATCTCTTAAGCAACCAAAAATATGTTTTAAAAGATAAACTTTCTAAAACCTAAGTAATGTCTTTATTTCCATTGTTTAAACCATGGAATTAATATAATAGAATAGGATCAAGTTTATGAAATTCAAAAAAATAAAAGTGGTCTTACTCTATTTAAAAATACTTTAGAGATAACATTAAGTTTAAAAATCAATTTCTTTTCTTTTAAAATAGATAAAAAATAATTTAATATTATGTGAATAATACTTAGAAAAATATCTTAGAAATATTTAGATAAACACTTGAAATATATCTATTTACCTTTAATATTGGAGAAAACTCTTTTTCTTATATTTCCTTGAAAATTACCATGAAGTCCTTTATTATTATTTCTAATAACCTTTAAATAAAACATATATGAAAAGAAACATATGAAATATACAATGATGTAAATTATATATTAGCATAATTAAACATATACATCTTTTATACAAATAGAGTATAACAATTTTACCATACCTTTTAATTAAAATAATTATAATAATGCTGTAACAAGTTAGTGCAAATATATATAGTAATTGCAGATCAAAAGCAAAGAAAACAAAGTGATAACTATTGACCTAGTTGCCCACTGATGCATCAAAATAAAAACCCATGCCTAACTTATGGTTCTTAATAGGGAATAATTAGAACTTCTGTTGGTATGTACCATAATGTGTGCACACTCCACCATATGTCTATAAGCTCAATAGGTGACATTAGGCATAGAATCTATAAAGATATATCCATAAGTGGAGTAAGTAATAAAATTAGTGAAATAACTATCATGTAAATTTTCTAGTTAGTTTTAATTTAGATGATATTTATATATAAGACATATGCCAAAAATTCATTTTCTTACTAGAAAATATTTCTCATCGAACCATTTTGTATACATTGTTAGTAATACTTAGATAGATTATAATTTATTCATAAGCACAATATGAACATTTAAACAATTATTAATTAAATTACTTAAGGCATAAAATGTTCCTTCTTGTTACTACAAGCCAACCTTATCCCACACCTATCCTAACCTCATCCCTCAAGAGTCTACTTTATCCTATTCAACCTTTTGTGTGACTTGAAAGTTAGGATGTTGGGCCAAATCTCAAAACTATTCACAAGGCCTCATATTATATATACAACATGTCATGTATGACATTCAAGCCAATAATGTCAAATATGCTATAAAAGCCCATTTTTGGTCTATAGCTATAATTTTATATACGACACAAAGCTAATTTCACATGGCGTTCAAGGTAAGGTCAAAGTGCCAACTATAACCATAACCAAAATATGAAAATAATCTAATTAGAGAAATTCACAAATTCATCTTATCACTTTTCTAATGACCATAAGCAAGATTGATTTTTCCATTCCATATATTTAATACCTAATAGAAACTTAATATAATAAAATCATTAAAACTCAATTAAAGAAGGTTAATTAATGGCTAATTAATATAAGTACCCATTAATTTTAATGGATGAAAAATCCATTTGAAAATAAATAGAGAATTTACGAAACTTCAAAAATATTCATAGCCTAAGGATGATATAGGGGTTTTCCCATCCTTTACACATAAACCTTTGTGATAGTTTCATGTAATTTTAGTAGTTCTTTTGCTTCTAGGATAAATTCTCCCATTTATGTTTAGGATTTTTACTTAAAAGTATCTTATGAAAATATAAGAAGTCAAATTTGGTGAAAATTTTGACAAGTAATCATGATATGCATAGTTCTAATAAAGAACCAAAATTGGAAATGTTCTAATTTAAAAAATTTATAGTAAAGCTATTCAAGAAATGTAAAATAGTTTTTATAATTGACAAACTGGAAATTGATTAATTTTAATAAAGATTAAGTCTAATCACATTAAAATGGAAATTTAGGAATAATTTTTAGTTTAATTGACAAACTGGAAATTGATTAAGTCTTAATAAAGATTAAGTTTAATTGATTAATTTTGATTTATTAATTCTAATCACATTAAAATGGAAATTTAGGAATAATTTTTAGTTTCTAGATTATTTTCATTAATTGAATAGTTAAGTAAGAATTACCTATATTTTGTGGTCAATGATAAATCGTTAGATTGATGTATAATCTTTTATAGTAGAATTCATCTTATTGTGAGTAAACTCTACTTTTATTTTTTGTTTTTAGTTTATGAGATTGTTATTTTTTGCTTTTTAAATTTATTTTCTTGCATTCAAAAATCCCTTTTATTCTATAACAAAATTGGAAGTAAACTAAAGCTTAATTTTCATAGGATAGACCCGATTCACATTTATTATGATTTTGTGATTTTAGTTCGATTTTGGTGTGTTGTGACACATAGGAAAATTTTGGCACCATTATTAGGGATTGAGCCATTGAATTTTTGTTTAATTTGGCTATTTTTACTAACTTTTCCCTTAATTTTTAATGTTTTTCAAGTTTATTAGTAGTACTGAGTAATGGAACTTGTTATTGAATTTTGGCATGAACTTTCCAATGCAAGGTCTTTTAACATTCTAAGCAAGATCCTTTTACCCTAACGCATGAAAGCATTCACAAATTTGGTTAAAAATTTTTAAAAATAGCTTTTTATATTGGTTTTGATGAGGTACCTGGCATATAAAATTGAACAATAACTTTATAAGCTAGCTTTTTTGGCTAGTCAATTAGATGTAATGCAATTCAAGACACTCAAACATTTGTAGGAAGATTTTCAAGCTAACCTTAGTGTTATTATACTTCATATTATAATCCCGACATTCCAAACTAGTAGGATCATTCAATTTTCAGCTATAGCAACCAAATGGGTCATCGTCAATATCAACCTCCTATTGAAAAATTTCTATCAATATGTGAATCTTGAACTTTAAGGATGGAACTTGTGGAACTAATTAAGGAATTTTAACTAAATATCATGCAGTTCAAACAAAAGAGCATATAATTTAATATACAATTCCAAAAAACAATGGCAAATATAAAAAATTCAAAGGTTCAAGTGAGATAACTTCCTTATATTTTAGCAAGTTAGAGAGCCAATATGCAAGTTAGTTGCTTTCCATTTCTCACCTAGCAAGCAAATAATCAGAAGAAAAAAAATTGATTTTGATATTAAGGTACAATTTGCATTTGAGTCTAATTTTTTTATAGATTCTTTTATTTTTCATCCTTTTCCTTGTAACCTTAAAAATGCTAAAAAAAGAAAGAAAAAAATAGATTTTACAAACATTAATCAAGATGAAATTGAGTTTGCCTTAAAAGAAGATTGATGAAGAAAGAAAAGAACATTTAGAGACTGATGTAAGGATGGCACACCAACTATAAAGATTAATGAAATGATAAAAAAATTCAATACATCCAGGATCAGTGAAAATGCTCTTGAGGTTTATGTTATTTTTTCTATTGATTAGTTAAGTTCATGATATAGAATGAATTTGAAATTCAAAGAAAAAATGATTTAAAGTTGGCACTTAGGAAGGAATTAATGCATAGACCAATTTTAGAAGTGAAACCACCACATGACCATTTGAAGTATGCATCATTAAAATTATTTGAAGAAATTCCTTATAAGTTAAAGCTAGATTGAAGCATTGCAATAACATCTAGCCAAAGATGTTAAAGAAAAGGTGTTTCTTGAGAAGTAACCAAAGTTTTCACAAACTTCCTATATCTTTCCTTATTTTTTCTTGTTTGATATACTTTACATTGAAGACAATGTATAATTTAAGTGTTAGGGGAAGACTTTAGGTTTTAAGTTAATTTTTGTTAGTTTTCCTTCTTTCATATATGTTTCTTTAAAAAAATATGCAAAAAAGAAATTTTTGGGGTGTGTTTCTAAGCTTTTTAATGAATTTTTAATTGTGTAATTGATTGGATTAAGCTTAATAGTGCATAACATGATTAATTAAACTGTCTTGCTTCTTGAAAATTGATTAGTATAATGATGGAATTTGAATTAATAAATCGATTTTGGCAGACATTGACCTTTATGAGCTTTTGAGCCTTAATGTTGAGATTCATGCTATTTTTTCTTCCTTGTGTGATTTTCATTCATGACTGTGAGCTCTAAAACCTGCTTTGATTCTTTTTAAGATTACATTTTTTTCATATGCATGCACAAATATGATAAAGGCATTCTTTATTTTAAGCTTATTGAGTTAAATATCCTTCCCTTGCATTTTTCCATTGATTAGTCCTTTTGTGCCTTAAATAATATTTTTTGTTGGATAGTCCAATTACAAGTCTTTAAAGAAAAATAATTATCTTTACCTAACTTTAAGGATTAGTAAAACATATGTAAATTTATGGGATAGGTTATTGAGTAAATATAGAAGTGCATTATGGAAGGTAATTTGTTGCAATTAAGTGTTTCATGTTCTTTAAAAAATTGAAAATGAAAAATGAGAAAAAAAAAGAAAGAAGAAAAATGAAAAATGAAAAATGAAAAGAAAAAATTTTAAAAAAATGAAAATGCTAAGAAAAAGGAAAAAAAGAATAAAGTAAAAAAAATAAAAAAATAACAAAATAAGGTTGATGGTTATTTGAATCTAAAGTAGGGTGTTGTGTTGAAATTAGTAGTGTTCATAATAATCCCATATTAAGTTTCAAATGTTCTATTGATCTTTTTGATTATTTTGTTACATATCTTGAATTTTTTCCTTTCGTTATTTTTCCTAACTTCATTACAACCTTAAATAAAATCCTTTTGATTTATGTTTTGCATGTGATGTTGAGTAATGGAGATTTGATGATAAGAAAGATTATGGTTGCGCATCTTTATAGATTGAAGTTGAGTGAATAAACCATAATAAACACTCATAAGTTGGAAAGTTGGTATATTTTAGGTGAATTTGCCAATTTAGTCTTATCTTTTTGAATGAAGTTATTATATTAACTGATGTTTAGGTTATCAAGATAGATTTATTTATGAAGTATTATGTTTCTTAAGAGTTTAATTATCTTCTAGTTTTTGTTTTTGCATTCTTGAAATCATTAATAAACTAGTTTTTGGTTTAGTTGTTAGCTTTAAAAAAAAGTATGTTTTGCTTAAGGATGTGTACATGTTAAATGTGGGGAAATTCGATGTATATATAATATTTTATACTTATTTTCCCCCATATTTGATTCTTTTAAGGTGCGATTGTGCTTATTTTAATAAGTTTAGGCTTATTTTGGAATAAATATTGAATTTTGGATTAAATGGAAATAATGACTAATTGTAAGAATTTGATATTATTTTAGGTTTTTAGCCATAACTTGACTTGGACAACTGTTTGGGCTAATCTTTATATGGATAGAACTCTAAGATAATTCTCTACAACTTTTATACTTTATGGAAAAGCTTGTTTAAATGTTTGGTAAGTTGAATTTGACTTTAATGTTAATCTTTAAGTGTTATCCTAATATAATAGACTTAACTTTTCCTTATTATTTGGCCCATAACTCAAGTTCTAGATGCTTAGATTACAAAATTCTAGTGCCCCAAGTTAAATAAGCCCCAAAGCAACAAGTTTCTAAGCTTTTGAAGCTAAAGTGATGTTATTTTAAAGGTAAAAAATTAGCTTCAACTAAAATGACATGAATTAGATGTCTTTGGACTTGTTTTAATGTTTAAGCCAGAACACCTCTAAATTGTGAAAAGTCTAATCCTTTAGTTAACTAAGAGTCAAATCTAAAAATTTGTAACCTAGTTTAGCAAAACTAATGTCAAGATCGCATTCTCAATTGTGAACAGCATGGATCCCGATATTCAATTTCCCTAAGTCTTGACATTATTCACTCTAATTCATTCTACGAAAATCTCTATATCTTCAGGGGAACTTAAAATTTACTTTAAATTTTATAAAAAAAATGGACAAAGTCTCCTTTATTTTTGAACACTTTCTAAGGGTTACATACCCTATAATACAAAACTTGTATTTACCATAGATACAATAGCAACAAACATACACATAATATTATACAACATCAAAACATATACAAGATAAATAATTTAACACATGAAGTGCTAAATTAACATAATTTTAAATTTTTATTCTGATCCTAAAAGCCTGACTATTAAATTTACTAACTAAGCAGTCTTGTATCTTTATAAATACAACAAAGCTCAAATATACTTATTTTAACTTGAAAACATTGAAAATAAAATAAAGTGAGTCATGAGAACTCTGTAAGTATATGTCTACCACTATTAAATCTTAATTTAATGATATTAAATGGTCACATGCTGATTAAATATTTGATTAGAGAAATAAATGCAATCTAGACTCCCTAGGGTTTTGAAATATATGAAGCTAGGCCTTGAGTTAGGTATTCATCTTTACACAACTTAGATTCTAGATTTCACATCACAAATTATAGTAATTGTAACTATTCACATGTGCACGATATCATTATCATATCATACTAGCCATTCTAAGTAATCATCACATTCATAAATAGCCATTAAGGCTCAATCACAATTAAATCTTCACATATCACAATTGAATCTTCACATTTACATTAAGCCCTTGCAATCATATAAACAATAATATTTAATCACAACTAAATTTCCAATATTACATCACATTTGACATAATTTGAAAAGCCATCACACATTTAGATGGTAGTCAAGCCTAATTATAATGGACGTATACAAGGATAAGAAGATTTTCCATTTCATAATATAGTAAGAAATAATATATTTAATAACAACAAGTATCCAACCTTATACCTTTTTTTTAAGCTATCTATTAGAAATTTCCCATCCAACTTTTACATTATTGCCTCTATCACATTTCTTATTTCAAATACCATTCATGGCATAATTCGTATCAGAATATGCATGTAGAACTTGGTTCTACAAATCATAATTTCAAAGCAAATACATCAAGAATAGTTATTTCATTATCACAAGGCAAATATCAATACATGATGATATCTATGTAACATCGTCACCATGCCCTCTTACATGGCTACAATTTTCATTCACATTATAATCCAAATCACACACCTTTTCCAATATGTATATAGCAATATAAGCTTAGTCACATCACAAATAGTTTTATTTACTATTGTAATCTTATCACAATTAGTCAACAAATGGTAATAATACCACCATGTCTTTCTAACACAGTAAATCCACATTCATTCAAACAAGCAACCATTACTTTATCATAGATATCATCTTTATGTCATCTATGTAAGATTACAAGGATAATTTAATGGTAATCTATACCACATGATTGTAATTTAAAAAATTCATACATATATATGTATATATTTTGCATCAAGAATATAGATTATAACATTTAAACAACACTTTATTAAGATATTAACTTAAGGTGAGATATATAATCATTTAAAGACACTTTTCCATTCTTAGAAGTCCAGATTATCCATACTCATCACCTCGCAATCCTATTTCACAAATTACAAGAATAACTTATAAATACATCGGGTTAACTTGGTTTCTTCCCAATTTACTATCTAAGGTCTAATCATATTATTTTATCTCCTATAATGCATCTCATTATCTTTCTTTCAGCTAATCATAAGAAACCAAGAATATATCATAATGTGGAGATTCTCAAATTAAACCATATGGACAAAATATTAGAACTCAATGTCGTAGAAAGTATTTATTCATTCCTTATATTTATAGTTCCTACGATTAACTTTTAACTCAAATATACTATTACTTAGGAACTTTCAAATCAAAACCATATAGATTTAAATATTAGAACTTGAAGCTCTAAAAATGTTTGTTTTCTATTACACATCTTCTAAGACCATTATTACTTTTTTTATCTAATGTGTTTTCCAAATCAAAATGTAAAATAATTAAAATATTAGGATCTTAAGCTTGAAATAGAATCTATTCACATTTATGTATAAAACTATACTCTTATTTCTTTATATTTTTAACTCTTCTTTAAAGAATAGGAAAAATCACACTTACTGGAAATGTCCAAATCAAAGTCCAAACATAAAAAAATTAGATTTTTATGATATAGATATTTTTCAAATATACTAATCAAAACTCTTGAGCATAAAATCCTTATTTTATTATTGTTATATCAAGTATCCAAATAATATGGTAAAATAAGGTTTTCTGAATTAGGTTCAAATTTTCCATAATCTTACAAGATAATATTCTAGAAAAGCTTTAATCAAAATATTCTATTCTTCTATGGTGTAAAAATGCCTTTTTTAAGAAACATTAATAAGAATCTATAATATCTAAAAATGGGTTTTCTTGAATTTTAGCTCAAAATTGTAAAAATATAGGGATTTTTGTGTCTAGAATGGTTTACCATTGTTCAAAGGAACCGTCAGCAACTCCTTGGTGCTAAAAAATGCTAAGCTCACTAAAAAATAAGGGAAGAGAGCATTGCTCTATATTGGAGCCTTCACGCCATAACAACTTGCCATAATTGGAAGTAGAGGAGGAAAGCTATAAGAAGACCTTGGAAGCTCGCTAAATGAGCACTTTATTGGCATGCTACTAGTTCCGATTTACCTGCATGACCTAGCTTGTTGTCACCTTTTGCACAACCTCTAAACACTAGTTTGCTATAGCTTTTGTCGTGAATGGTGGAAGTTGACAACGGTGGTCCATCCAATAGTCTGACTCATTAGTGGAAGAAGGAAGGGTGCGAGCCTAGTAGGGTTAGTGTCAACTAAGAGAGATTGATCAAGAATAAAAAAGAGGAGGAAGAGAAAGAGAGAGAAGAAAAAAAGGATGGTGTTAGAAAGTAAAGAGAGAAGGGGAATCGACTTTTCCCAAATGGGGAAACTAGGAAAAAGAAAAAAAAACTAAAGGGAAAGTCTGATCCTGTACTTCTTGCACCCTATAAATCCAAATCCCCTTTTCTAATCTTAACTCTCTAGTTAATTTAAATCCATCTTAACTATCAGCTTTTCATACTTTATAATACTTCTTTTCTCCAAATAACTTTAAAATTCAATATAAGTAATTTAACATGCATATAATTATTAAAGAACCATTTATAAAATCTCATATATATACATGTAAATACAAAATTCATCACTTATCAATTTCTAAAATATCATCAGCAATTCATAATTTCATAAGTGAAAATCATTCAACATATCTAATATATTTCATAAATTTTGCACTTTGAAATTTTACATTTTCTAATAAAATATTTTATTATTGCTTTTTAATAAATAAAATCTTAATACTCATATTTTTATAAAATTAATTTTATTTTCAATTTTAACTCAATTATTTTTAATCTTCCCTTAACATAAATATATATATGTAATAAGTTGATAAATTTAAAAGTCCTAAAATAAATATTTTGAATTTCCATAAATAAATTATTAAATATAAACAATTAATTTTATAAATCTTTATACCTATAGTCACTAAAAATTATTCCCAACTTATAAGAAAATCCTTATAGAAAATATTTAAATAGGCTTTGAACCAACACTAGTTATTTAAATAGAAAAATATGAATTGAAAACCGATTATTACTTGAGTAAATAAAATAAATATTTATAAGTATTGAAATTTATAAAACTTTAAATTTTAAACCGAGGTATTACAATTACAAGGTATATATAAGGCAAAAATGTAGCCAACTAAAGTCAATTCAGTAATTAGGAAAATAAAATTTTTCTTCTCTTGGTGTTTTGAGTTCTTGATTCATAAGTGGCTAAACACTCTTCTTCCAATTCAAGGGATTTGGTATGCTCTTACTAATTAATTTTGAGACTTTTTTCTTTATCTTTATTCTTCCATCTCTTTTATTGATAATTACATAGATAGTTTTCTATGAAAGATTCATTAGTTGATTGTCAATGTGATTATTCTTAAAGTGGTGGATTAGGTCATTTTTGTGGTTATGAATTAATTCAATTAGTTGTTATTTGGAAGATGAATTTGAGAGGAGGCTCTATGATTTGCATAGTTCTAGGGTTATTTAGTCTATCTCTATTGAATTTCTCTTATTTTAACTTTTTTATTTAAATTAGGTTCAATTAGGTCTTAACAAGGATTGTGTTTAATTAACTAGTTTTGATTTGTTAATTTTAGTCACATTCTAAAGGGAATTTGAGAATAATTATTGGCTTTCATGTTATTTTCATCAATTAAATAGTTAATTAATCATTGCCTTTGTTTTGTGGTTGATGATATATTGGTAAATTGATGTATAATCCTTTGAACTAAAATTCATCTTTATATGAGTAAACTTTAATTTTATTTTCTATTTTCAATTGATAAGATTATTATTTCTTGCTCTTCTATTCTATTTTCTTGCATTCAAAAATCCCCTTTGCTTTATAACTAAATTAGAAGTAAATTGAAGCCTTATCTTTGTGAGATTAACCATGCATTAATTATGGTTTTGTGATTATTATGGTTTTGTGATTTCAATTTAATTTTGGTGTGTTATGACATGCATTAATTATTTGAAGAAGGAATCAACTTTTATGCACTTTAAAGGTGGTTTAATCGACTTGTTCCTATTAAAAGAGTTTTTCCTATCATATAGAAATTTCATTTATCCAAAGATGAGATATTGTTTGTTATTGACGTTATTTATTTTCATAATTTTAAACTATTGAACCTCATCAAGTGAAGTTGTTTAATTTCATTATAAAGCCAATGGAGCAATATTCATTTTTTTTATAGAATTCCCATTATTGACCAAATATACTTTTAAACTAGTAATTTCATATAATTATATGTGATTCATCAATCCAAATATCAATGTAGAATTGATATTCATTACCTAATTTTTACAACAAACTAAAGGTACTCAACTTAGATTTTTCAAGTTCTGTGATAATTATTTCCAAGCAATTGGAATCCTATGCATTATATATTATTCTAACAAGTAAAAGAGATCATTTTTTGTTAACAAATTAAACATTTAATCATGTTGTCTAGTAGTAGTAAAATTGCATAATTTCATCATATAACAACATCCAAAAATCAATAAAATAGTCACAAAATCAGATTATGTTTTAACAAATATTCTTATACTTATAAATTTTATTTAAAATAGGAAACTTTAGTAAATTTTTTTCAAAATTTTTAAAATTAAAAAAAAGTTTAAACCTTATATTTTAGTATTTTTCAAGCTTAAAATAAGTTATACTACTTACTACTTTAAGCAATTATCAAAACTATTTGAAATTGGCACCCTTAAATTTGAAATTCCTTTAAAAATATCAAACTTTAATAAAATTTTATAAAAATTTCAAGAATTTAACAATTTTCAATCATTTTTTGTTAAAAGAGAAGTAACAAAGATCATCCAAAACAATTACTATTTAAAATAGTTTGTAGAAGAACTTTACTACTTGAAAATTCATAGTTTTAGAAATAATTTTTCTACATTATTCCATTAGCTCTCAAACAAGTTTTCAAACATATTCTTGCTACACACGCTTCATGTAATTGTTTATATTCATTGATAGAATAATTTAAAATATAGTATAGTAAGTTTTTCTCATAAAAACTTGATTTTTTTAAGGAAAATAGTAAGGAAACTAAGAGCTTGTAAAACGTGATTCAAGTAATTTTTTTGCATGAAAACCTTTGATATAATCATTCTAAAATATCCATATAAGAGTGTAGTTTAATATTTACTTAATTTAACACAAAAAGTAGAAAATTTTCCCCTTGGAACATAAAAATACTTGAAAGCTATCAAGTAACAAAACTAATCCATTTTTATCTTCAAAACTTGATATTCATGCATTTTATCCCCTTTAATTTAAGGTAGAATGTAGTGTAACACCTTTTGAGTATTAAAAATAGAATTTTGTCTATCTTTAGGCATGAAATCCAAGAGCCATATCTTACTCTTTCATTAAATTTTTTCCTTCCATTTTCATGTAAAATCATATTTCCAATACTTTGTTTTTTGAAGAAATCATTTTCAAAGTTAACATCTTCAACTTTACATTATAAAAATTTTCAAACTAATCCACCATGATTGTTATGGCTTTAACACATCATTAATCATAAAATAAGAATAGTAAAATATCCACCATGAGTAATATGGTTTCAACACAAAAGAACAGATATACATCTTATATATAAACATTATCAAGAAAGAAAACCAAGAAGAAAAAAGTGGATCTTTACTCACTCAAGGATGCTTGTACAACTTGTTCCTTTTACCTAAAATCTAAAGTGCAACATCTAAGATAACATGAAGTTAGTGAAAAATTTAAAAAAAGAAATGTGAAAAAAAGATGAATTCATAGAGGTTTATAAACTTCCATTTTAACTTAGATGATCAAGAATAGTTTCAATTTCAACTTAACTCTAAGAACACTCAAATATCTAGTGGTAAATCACTATAAACTTGCAAAACTCTCAATAAATCACATTTTTTCTCTCTTCTTGCTTCCTAACTATAAGTTATATGTAGTGGTATGGGGAAAATTTGTGTTAAGCTTCCCTATTTATAATGTGAAGCATGAGTGATCATCATGTAAAGTGATGCTGTGCTTGCATCATCCATATGACATCACCACCAAGGAATATTCTTTATGCTTTCTTTCTCTACAAGTTCTTGCGGCTAGATCCTTTATTAAGTCTTTAATTGTTAATAAATCCTAAATTAATTAAAAAATATTCTAGTATCCCAAAGTCAAGTCATATTTGTTAGAAATTCAGATTATCATACATAGCGAAAATTTAAAATTTGATCCGAATTCTACCTAGGATCTATGCAAAAGACATAAATCAATGATTAGGATTTTACCTATTAAGCACTTGTGTTTCTACTGATCAAAACTTGAGAGAACGGATGAATCAAACGCCAGCCGGAAGGTATAACATCTCTATGGTATCCACACGAAGTGAACAACGACCTCTCACCCACCACGAATCTACTAGGATGCATTTTTCTCTCTAGGATTTAGGATTGGATATTTTCTGAATGATTTATAAGTGTGTCTAAAGTGCTAGCCTTAAATCCCCTTTTATAGAACTTAGGCAAGCCACAATCCTAATCCTACTAGGATAATGCCTCCAAAAAATATTAATCACACTTAACAACTCATCTTATCCTTATCCTATAGATAATGAGGAGAGATAGGACTTATCTATTAATTATCTAATATTAGATAATAATATTATCTCATAATATAAATATCTTAATATCAGATAATTGCATATAGTTATCAAATATCAAAATAATATTATCTTATAATATATTTATCTAATATCTAATAATGTAATTATTTGATATTACTTTAATATCACATAATAATAATTATATTTATTATATGAAAAATATATTATTATTTAATAATATATATATATGCACGAAAATAAGTCCAATTAATTAGATATTAATTTAATTAAAGTCTAATTAATTATTGTCTTATTCCTACTCCTTTTGTATGACCATGTAGGTTCTTACTACGTTGATAATGACTAATTATTGAGTCATAGATAGTGAGCGGTATCTAGCAATACATCACTACCACTCAAGTAGTAAGAATGTCTGTGATTCGACATCTGCTTAATACATGATCAACGTTTTGCATCATAATCCCTTTTATAATAATATCTAAATCGAACTGGAGGCATGGAGAGTGTCATCTTCGTCAAAGTTTAATTTATATTTCTTGATACTGAGTAAACTTCAAAACAAATTATTAATATCACATATTGATTCATTTAAGCATGACCATGCGTTTCTAAGTCTCACTTAATCAAGGGGCCCAAGGATATATCTCTTTTATATAAGAGTAACAAAATTTCATCTACATCACTCACTTTCCTCTGTATGATTTGTGACACACCTAATCAACGCCCTACTCGTCATCCCGATTAAAGGTGATATAGGACGACATCAAAGTGAGTAACCCTTCATGTAGGAAACCGTAGTGACTTCAGGTCAAAGGACTATATGCAATTGTGACCATATGAAAATTATTAATGACACAAGTCTTATCCATGCAATATTCTCATATTGGGCCAGGCTAGTACATATGTTCACTGACAATGTACTCATGTATTGACTTGATATCACATATCCATGACTCATAATCATTAGTCACTGTACATGCCAATTTTGATGTACTATTACTATCTTTTTCGTAATAATACTTGACTAGGGACATTTTAGGAATAGTAAAACTATTCTAAGGACAATTATTATTAAGTTATAAATTACGCAAAATTAATAAAATAAAAATAAAATAATATAATAATTGCATTGCCTAAAATAAAATATAATACATTGTGTATTATTTTAATCATTTATATGTTTAGTTCCTAGGACACACACCAACAATATTATCCTAAGACCCTTAATTATGACACATTTTTCCTTTTGCCTTATCAATACCATGCACTTTTGCTAGTGCATGACAAGAATTACAATTTTGCTACCTTAGGTTTATTTAAGGGTACTTTTGAGTAAAAACATTAACTTATTCCCAAAACTTTATCAATTTTAGATCTTGAATGCTTCAAATTTCCTAAGATTTTCTTAAATAACTAATAATAGAATTCCCTTTAAAAGTAATAAATTATTTTACTAATAAAAAATATATATTTCTACTTATTATCCTTAACAAATATTGTCTAACTTAACTTCGACTATTTCCATCTATTGGTTTTTATCGAGTATTACAACATATTATAATCCCTAATTAATCTCGGATTAGTAGTTTTAGGTCTATTGGTTAAATATGAAGATTTAAGCTTGAAAAGCTCTAGGACTCTATGTATTCTTTTTGAAAATTAAATGTTATTCTTGAAAAATCAAGCTTAAATCTTCACTGAAAGGATAGAACTTGTTAAAGTAGGCTAATGTAACTTTACTAGGCTAACTTAATAGAAAAAAAAAAGCTACATGTCAAGCCAATCCTAGGCTAAACTACTTTTTAACTAGGTTAAGGCCATTTAGCTTCCTATAGTAGTAGTCCTAATTCTTGGTTGACATTTAATAGGTAGTCACAATGAGTTTTACAACTTGTTTACATTTTTTTGTTACTATTACTAATTTCATATCACTAGTTTTTTATTGTTAATTTCACATGACTAATTAATTATTATTTAATAAGATAATAAATCATAACATAATAGTTTTTAATGTGAAAACCTCATTTAGTGGGACAAAAGTCATGGACCTTCTTCAAAAAAAATTTATTATTAAATAAAATGAGTATAAACATTTTGTTAACTAAATTTGCAACATATTTTAAAAACTTCACTTAATGATGATCTCCCTTCCTTTAAGTTATTTTGTTGTCTATTTTTTGCATTAAATCAATCTTATAAATAAATAGCCATTCATAAATAAACATTTTCCATCTAAAATTCACTCATGGAGGGAAAATGCACTTTCCGACGTTATTAAGGACATTAAAGGGTTAGAATATTACATGACATAAAATAAAGTATAGGATATTGTATACTATATCCTTTCCACTATTCCAAAATGGCAAAATTTGAAATATATAGTTACAATTGATATAAGTGAGTAAGAACTTCAACTATTATTCATGATATGAGATACTTGTTCTTAAAGATGATGAACAACCTATGCATGAATGTGAGAAACTAAATTTACTACTATAAACTTGAAATATCTCTTGCAATAAATTATTTACATCATACATGTAAGATTCTATATTAAATTCATATTACATATTTTCATGGTACCTTTTGTTAGGGGAAATTGTAAGGTAGGAGTCAAATTTTTTTAAGTATGAAGTACAACACTTTCCTTAAAAAAAATTTGCCCTCACTTGAATTAAGTTTGCTTAAGAAAAATAATATATAAATTAACTTCAAAAATTACAACAAAATTGAAAAACTAAGGTTTTCCTTGTTTTTCCTCTATGAATCATTTTTGTAATGGTTGAAACTATTTGAGAGAACATAGAAATAAATAGATGAAAAGAAGTTTTGATAATGTGTCTCATAAAAATGCGTTGATTAAAAGTTAGATACTTCAAGCATTTATAGAGTTTAAAAGGTTTTATTTGATAAATATAACTCTTGAATTTAAAGACATAAAATTTTCCATTCAAAAGACATAGCTACTAAATTTTTTTAAAAAAATACAAAGTTTCATTTTCAAAATTTGCAACTTTTAGTTTAGAAGACATAACTTTACATTTTCAGAGAACACATTTCTTCATTTCAAATGTCATAATTTTTATTTTAAAAGACATAAACATATTAATAGTCACATCTTAAATTTTTTACTTCAAACAAACATAACTTTTGATTCAACATAATGATTTATTACTTTTCCAAACAAACACCAATAATCCCCTACTTTGTTTGAAAAAACAAGAAATTCACTTTTATAAGAAACTTATAACCATACAAAGTGAGATAAGTATGCTTGGGTATATGTGTCTCTTGAATTAAACCTTACTTAGTACAAATATCTCAAAGTTCTATCAAATTCTTTAGTTGCAAAACAATAAACTAATTACTTTATATGATAGAACCAAAAAATGTTATACATATACCCATTTCTTATTTTGGTGAGAAAATATGAAATTTCTTAGCACAAATATGGTCATATGTTTATTCCCAGTCATAAACTTTTTAGAGAGCAAACCTTTAACTCTCATAAAAAGCAACACCACTTCTAAATTCTAATACTTGAAAATTTATAATGTGTTTTCTATTACTTTAAACTTATAATAATAATGTCTTAGACTTTCATTAAAAGAATGATTCATCCTCTTGATTCATAACAAATGATATCAATTATTTTTTTAGGACCTACATATGTCAATATTAAAAAATCATATTCAAGAACTTATTCCTATCCATTTAAAGTTTCTAACTTCAACAATTCTAGTAAGAAGTTGGGCTACCATTCTAGTTGCCAAAAAAGTGGTAGGTTTTAGTCTTATTTTTTATGATGTCATCCAAACTACTTTTTTTATTGGAGGTTTTGTAAATAGATGAAATAAGTTTTAACTTTTCTCAATGTAAACTACAGTTATGATACCACTTTGTATCAATTGTCTTGTGTTCTTATGTCACAGACTTTTATGTCTTGACTTACCATCATAGTATAATTTACAAAACTTTTCACAAAGTGGCTTCACCATAATAATGATTTCACATTGGAGGCATCTCATAATAATTTCTTATTCACTCAACTTCTTTATTAATATTTTATTTCTTGCACATTTAAAAAGTTCCTTTACCAATGGTGGGTACCACTTCAAAATGAATTGGTTTTCTTCTTTTAAACAATTTGTTTCTCACTCATATGAGAAACTGATCCACTACTAGTAGGTACCACTCCAAATTGGATTAATTGTCACATACACTAGTATTCAACTTCTATTTATTTGTTATTAATAGCTAAATTGTAGAACAAATTTGATTTTGGCCTTTCCAAAATCCTTGAAATAATATGTGAATGTTCTATGTTACACTTAGATCATTAGTGAATCCTTTTTTTGGTAACTAAAACAATAATCAATATAAAAAATTTATGTGAAACATCTAAAAAGGGGATTTTTATCTTTTTAGTATCAAATGCAAGCTTTCATACATCTTTCTTAATTTTACAAACTATTCAACAATTTTTCACTTAGTTTGTAAGATTAATACTTTCTCAAATAAAGAGACAATTTGATCATAAAATCTCCACTACATTGGGGTATATAAACCCTTACTATTTCCTATTCAACATAGCATTTATCATTTATCAAATTCTAACACTTAAACAATAACTTCCTTCTTAAAATTCACACAAAGCAAAATTTTAACCTAAGAATGATATTGTTCATTTCACATAGAAGTATTTTATTCTTAATACATAGGACACCATTATAAAATTAACTTTTCTTTTACCATTCTTTGATGCCTCAATATAAAACTTATCATATTCACATGCTCTGCTTTTATATATAAAGAATAACAAATTATATCCATGTTATTCAATCACATCTCATGTAATGTATACATATCATACGATTTTATGTAAAGTTTATCTAATTCATTATCACACAAAAAAAAATTCTTCATGGATTCTTTTAATCATGTTTCCAAAGATGTGATAATGTAAGAATTCAAACAATTTATACTTTAATATGTACATTGCAAATTCTAAAACATCGTGCCTTTTAATTATGAACAATATATATCTTAAACATGAAAAATTATGTCTATTAAACATAAACCAATGCATCTTTTGCATATGAACTATTATGTCATTTGCACTTAAAACATCATATGGCATATAATATATTTCTATATAAAGTTCATCTAACTTTATTATCATGACCTATTTCTGGATTATCATAACCAATATAAAGATATTAATAAAAAATGTTTAAAGGTCTTTTCAAACAAAATTTTTTGCTATTTTTTTGAAAACATACAGTATACAAAAATTTCAAGTTGAAAAAATTCACTTATTTTTTCATCATAAATTATCCAATTAGAAAGTAGATTCTTTTAAATTGATAAGGTTCAATCTTTTAATATTTTTAAAATTAGAAAATAACTTTAATAAACAAAATCCTCTTCCTTGGCTAAACAATGCCTTTATTAGATAGGAAAAACTCTTTTGATAAATAAATATATTTGAACCACACTTAATATAAAAACATTAAGGACTTTTTTGATAAAATGTTCAAATAATAAGATAAATATAATAGAATAGGACTAGGTTAGCAAAAAACCAAAAAAAAAAGATCCTATTCCTTTAATAATAGTATTTAGAAATCAAATTTCTTTTGAAATCCAATGAAAAATATTTTTCTTTAGCATATTTCTTTGAAAATAGGTACTTTGTGAAAGAAGTAACCATATATAAGATATTTTCAAAGCTTAAGATGTATAAAAATATTTTTGTAAATCAATTATATTTTTCTCAAAAATGGTGAATTAGGTTATGGTGAAATTTAGAGTAGTAAATATATACAAAAATATGCATTACATATGTACATGATAAATATACAAAGATAATTAGGTTATGTTATAATCCATTAGTTAAGGCCAAAATAATTATATAAAAAATATAGAAAAGTTAGATAATGACTAAACAGATAAAAAGATGAAGCATGACAACTATCATGTTGATTAATTATTAGAGGTATCCAGGAAGGGATTAAACTTTTAATCCTTTAGGGTTGGGAGAGGTGGTTGATGTGCATGCCGCAATGTACCAAAATTAATTAAACTGATTGCAAAAATAATAATACAATATAGTGGCATAACCAGGTCATACCCCTAGTGATCCCTTGATTTTACCTTTCCTAAATGATTTCCTAACAATATATACACAATTGTTAAATTATTTACGCAATGAAAACAAAGAAAATTAATGCAAACAAAATGATAATGTAATAAAATAGAATGCTGTGCGGAAATAGAATGCAAAATTAGAGGAATTGGAGGGGTTTGAATTTAAAATAGGAAGATGTCAACAACAAAAGATCAATAATGGAATCAATAAAATAGTAGCAAAGAAAATTAGAATACCAATGAATAAAGACAATCGATCCAAGGAATTTAAGGTTTCTCAGAGGATTAATCATAGATCATTATAAATTGAATTTTGCAATTAATTATTCATCCTTGAATTATTCAGAATCCTTGTAATAATTCATGAACTCTAAGCTAGATAATCATCTAAGGTTTGATTGATTAAGATTTGCTAAGTTAGATAATCATTATAACTCCTAAGCGAGATCAAAACCAATTTGAAAATAGAATTCAACCAAATTAAATGAATTAATTCAAAATCCTAAATCATCCATTCATCCCCTTTTTTCTCAAAAATTTTTTTAATCAATCAACTAAAATTTACCAATTCAAATTCAAAACACAATTTATAGGATTGAACAAATATTATATCAAATTAACATTCAAATCAAGTAGATCATGCAAATCAGAGGAGATAGATGAGGAAAAAGGAAAATCAATTGTAATTAACACCATATAAATCAAGATCTCATAATCCTAGAGGAAAAGAGCCTCAAATTTTCTTGAATCAACTTAGAGAATTAGCCTTCCATTAGTGAGAAAAATCCTAAGAAAAAATAGAAAACTATTAAGCTGTCTGACCTCCCTCACGTTTTGATTCTGCCCTCTATTTATTTACAACCCTAGAAGTATAATTAGGATTGGATATGATCTAAAAACTTGTATCCTAATATCTTAGGAAGCTACCCACAAAATTTTAGCTCAATCAGACATTCCTAGCTCAAGTTATAACCAAACTACTACAGGCAGTTTAATCCAGTCCGAGATGAAATAATAAGCCATTAATCTATCTTCCTTGGCCTTTAAAACAACCTAGTTTCTTCAAAAGGGATTCATGAATGATTAGATATGGATTTTAGGGAGTAATTGGACTTGGCCTTGCATTAATTAGACACTTGGAGCTCAAGATATGAATTAATCATTGCAACTGGGTTAGGTCTGGGCTTGGATAGCAACTCTGCTTTGACTTTAAGCTAATATTTGACTTCCAAGATGGCAGAACTGGGTTCTTTGGTCAATATGAAAATTGTAGCTCTTTTTCCTAGATTTCTAATGGTGTAAAGATCGCCCAAATCTGACATCCGAAGCTTAAGTTATAATTAAAGTACTAAATCAGTATAAAAAATACAGCATTAAGCCTAAAATTCAATTAAGCCCAAATTAATGCAATTAGTCTCAAATTAATGTAAAATTGATCCAATTAAGTATCATCACCTCCTAAGGGACCTAAATATAAGGGAAAATATTAATAGAATATTGTTCACATTAAATTCCCCTGCACTTATCCCTTGCACGTCCTCGGGCAAGATAAGAATTTATTTAAAACAGATAAAAAAAAACTTTACTTTCCAATAACTTTAATTTCATAAATTCATGAGCAAGAACCAACCAAAGGTAGCAAGAAACATAACACATCATGAAGAAAAAAATCTTGATAAACTTGAAACTAACTAACATAACAACTTTATTTAAAAAGAGTAGATTGAATTGATAGATTTCTTATAAAATTCACTCTTAAACTCTCTCAAGTGTTTAGACTAGTGTTTCACTCAAGTTCATTCTATAAAATTGTTCTACCATAAGCTTGCTAATTATCTAATCTCCACTACTCAAATCACATGCATAACATAAATTAAAAAGATTTTATTCAAGGTTGTAATGGGGCTAGGGAAAAGGGCAGGAAAAATAAGGATGAAAGCAGGTTAAAAACTAAAGAAATCAATAGAGTACTTGAATTAAAAACAAATGGGAAAATCATAAAAAATTACAAATCAACATATTAATCCAAATTTAAATTCAATTTAAATCCAAATCATAAAAAAGGAACTTTATTATTATTTTCTTTTCTTTTTCTCTTTTTTTTCTTTTTTTTCTTTCTTTCTACTTCTTTTCTTTTTTCCTTTTTGCCTTATTTTCTTTTTTTATTGAATTTTTTTTCAACCAACCTTTAATGACAACTTTTCACAAGATATAAACTCATACACCCCCACACTTATTCAAAAGTTGACCTCATAAAAATTCAAATAAATGTTCTACTAATCCCTCAGGTTTGGTAAAGATATATTTTTTTCATTGGAATGCTATGCTCATGGGTTAATCAACAAAGAAAAAGCAATAACAGCTCAAGAGGGCTTACAATGGTAAAAACTTCATGGTTGGCTATATGGGTTTACCTTCAAAGAAAGAAAGAATGCCTTAATCATATTTGTGCATGCATGTGCAAAATGTAATCTAAAAAAGATTTAAAGCAAGTTCTAGAGAAACAAATAATGGAAGAACATCACATAAGAAGGAAATACAATATTAAAGTATAAATTTTCAACAAAAAGCTCAAAATCTCACAAGGTGGGTCATGCTACCAAATTCAATCTACCAATTCAAAATCCATCACTACATCAATTAATTTCAAGAAGCAAAATCATTCATTCAATCATGTTATGAATTTTGTCATATCTCACTTCAATTGAATCTTATTCATGAAAGTGTAAAATCTCTATTAATGGAAAGCAACTAAAAAGGACTCAAAATCAAGTGAAAAACACATATTTTTTTAAAATAGTAGAATTAAAAATAGTTTCTTTTTTTTTCAAAAATCAGCAGAACAAAAATAGCAAAAATAAAACTAAAAATAGCAAAAACAGTAATGTAATAGTAGCATAACAGTAACAAAACAATAATGAAATAGTAACAGCAGAAATAGTAATAGCAAAATAAAAACAATAGAAACAGTAGAAAATAGCAGAAAACAAAATAGAGATAGTAACATAAAAATAGCAAAAATAGTAATAGAAACATAAAGTTCCCCCTCTTACACTCAAATTTTACATTGTTCTCAATGTAAAGCACATCAATATCATTAAGAATAATCATCAAGAAAGATAAAAGACATAGAAAATACAAGAGAAGGATAAGAGAAATAAATCCAATTAGCTTGGTTGCCGCCCAAGAAGCTGCCCTTCTTTCATGTCTTTGGCTAGATATAAAGTCCTTCATCATTCTTCATAGATTGGGGTTACTAGCTTTAATTCTTCCACCACCACTTGATCTTGAACTCCTTCATGAAAGAGCTTAAGCCTATGGCCATTCACCTTGAACAATTTGCTAGATGTCATGTCTCTAACTTCAACTGTACTATGGGGAAAAACATTGGTAACAACAAATGGTCCATCCTAATAGGAACGGAGTTTGCCCTTGAATAATTTAAGCCTTGAATTAAACAATGAAATTTTTTAGCCAATTTCAAAATTTATCCTAAGAATAAACTTGTCATGGAATGCCTTTATTTTCTCTTTGTAAAGCCTAGAATTCTCATAGGCTTTAAGTCTAAGCTCCTCCAATTCTTGCAATTGTAATTTTCTTTCCTCTCCACATGCCTTCAAATCTATGTTGCATCTTTTTATGGCCCAAAATGCTTTATGCTCCAACTTAACCAGAAGGTGACAAGCTTTCCCAAAAATAATTTAATAAGGAGACATCCCAATAGGAGTTTTGTATGCGGTCCTATAGGCCCAAAGTGCATCATTCAATCTAAAACTACAATCTTTTCTATTAGGCTTCACAATTTTCTCTAAAATTAACTTCACTTCTTTATTGGAAATTTCTGCTTGCCCATTTGCTTGGGGATGGTATGGTGTGAAAATTCTATGACAAACCCCATATTTCTTCAATAATGACTCAAGTGTTTTATTGCAAAAATAAGTTCCTTAATCACTAATCAAAGCATGTGGAATGTCAAACTTGCTGAAAATGTGAGATCTAACAAAATCCACAATAACTTTAGAATCATCAGTTTTAGTGGCTATAGCTTCTACCTACTTAGAAACATAATCAATAGCAAAAAGAATGTAAACAAAGCCAAAAGATGAGGGAAAAGGGCTTATAAAATCAATGCCTTATTCATCAAACACTTCACAAAAAAGCATAAGAGATTAAGGCATCTCGTGTCTACGAGTTAAATTCCCTATCTTTTGACATTGTTCATAATTTTTACAAAATATATAAGCATCATGGAACAAAAGAGGCCAATAGAAACCACAATCTAACACCTTTCTTGCTGTTCTCTTCGATCTAAAGTGACCTCCACAAGCATGAGCATGATAAAATGTAAGTCTAGAATGAAACTCAAAATCATGTACATATCTTCTAATTATTTGATCAGCATAAAATCTCTATAAATAAGGATCATCCCACATATAATACTTGGCTTCACTCTTGAACTTATCAATTTAAGTTTTATTGTAATATGCAAGTAACTCATTACTAACCAAATAATTCATTAAATCAACATACCAAGGATCCTTGCCTAGTAGCTAACAAAGTTGCTTATTTGGGAATGTGTCATGGATGGGAAGAGTGTCTACATCTCTTGAAATTCTGCTCAAATGGTCAGCCACCAAATTTTTAGCACCACTTCTATCTCTAATCTTAACATTAAAGTCTTGTAAAAGCAACATCCATCTAATCAAGCGGGGTTTTACCTCCGGTTACTTCAAAAGAAACTTCAAGGTTGCATAATTAGAAAATGCAATCACTTTAGAACTAAGCAAATATGATCTAAATTTATCTAAAGCAAAAATAATGACTAAAAGTGTAATGTCCTGAATTTTTAATTCTATCATTTAAATCTCTAAATTCTAAGGTCGTAGAAATGAAGAGCACGTTTGAATTAGCTTAGTGGGTGAATCTTAAGTTGAAAGGATTTAAGTGTAAAGGTAAACGAAATTTTGAAGGAAAAAGGGATAGTAGGAAGAGAATTTATTTTCATACACAGTATAGATGATCAGAGGAGGTTAGAAAATCCTAAAAAGGGGAGTTATCTAAGTCTGACAGTGTAAGGAATTTTAAACAGACAGAAACCCTATGGACTAAATTGCAAAAGTACAAAAATTGGGTGTGGTTAAAGTGGAGATATCCAAGATTTTGGGGTGTAATATGTGATTTTATTTAGTGTGGCTTATTTGAAGAAATGGCAAGAATAGCCTTACTATTGGTGAAAAAGGACTAAATTACCCTTGGAATTATCAAAAATGGCAAGAATACCCTTGAAGCTTCATGAAAAGTTTTCTTCCTTCTCCTTTCTTCTCAAAAGCTGTGGAAGACTCCATTAAAGCATAAAAAACATGTAGGAGAGAGAAGGAAGAGAGAGAAAGTTTCTTTTGGCTTTTTCACCCAAAAATAGTGAGATTTAGGCTTGGGGGTAGAAGAGAAAGTTGCTCTTCTCATCAAGCTCTATCCATTGGTGTGTTTAGATTAAAGAAAAGCTCAAGTTTGATCAAGTTTGGTGAGCTCTAAGTGAGGATTTTCAAGTTACACCAAGAGGTAAAAATGTTCTCCTCCAAAAGTTCTTTAAAGTACTCTTTTTAGTTTCTTGAGATTTTGATGTTGGAGTGGTCAAGGGTGATTGAACATGGAGTTTTGGATGATTTGAACATGTTTAATGGTGTTTTAGATGTTGTTATGTTGATCTATGGCTTTGGTTTGGTGTAAAAATAGCAAGAAACCATGATGTACACACTTGGGTTTTAGAGGCATAATGGTGCATGTGTGGATTTGGCATGATTTGTTTGGAATTTAGTTAAATTGATAAAATTAGGATGATTCTTATAAGTTATGAAGCCTATGGAAGATGAAATTTTGAGTTATGAAAGTGTGTATGAAACTTTCCTTTTGAGAAGTTAAGGGGAGAAGGAGGTTTAGCCATGTAAATTGTGTTTTTGGAAGATCAGTAATGTACATGGGGTAGAACACAGCCCATGTTGTACCCCATGTTCTGTACACGGGGTAGAACATGGCCCATGTTGTACCCCGTGTTCTTCTACGAAGGCAGATCAGTAATATACATGGGGTAGAACACGACCCATGTTGTACCCCATGTTCTGAACACGGGGTAGAACACGGCCCATGTTCACCCCCGTGTTCTTTGTTAAGTGAACATTTTGGCTTTAATTCTTCACGTTTTGCATGGTTTTACTTCCGGATCCTTTTCTAATGTTCATATGTGTCATTTCAAGGCCTGGAAACAAGATATAGAGCATCTAAGTATGCATTTATTTAAGTGGAGGAAGTAAAGAATACATGAGGTTTAAGGAAAGAGATGATGTTCTAATAAGAACTATGATGTGTATTTGTATAGACTAAGGAGTAACAACTTGGAAAGGCAAGAGGAAGTGTAAAGAAGTTGTTAAGTGAGGGCAAAGGAAACATCACATTGGAAGCTTATAAAAGGTAGCTAGCTTTATCTTTAAGCTTTGTTTCCTATTTACATGACTTTCTGTATATTTTGCCATTGTATGGAATGTGTATGAAATAGTTGTGTGCGCAATCGGGAAGACAGTGAAATGTTGTATATGAGGCCTATGGAGTGTTCCCCGGGATGATAATGAAATTGTTGTGCGCAGTACCTATGGCCTTTAGAGTTCCCCGGGAAGACAGTGAAATGCTGTATATGAGGCCTATGGCCTTTAGAGTACCTCAGGAAGACAGTGAAATTGCTGTATATGAGGCCTAGGTACGATTATCTGTGATGGCTATCTAGATATCTATTTAAGTCCTTGAATGGGCTTGTGGATTGCTATGTGTGATGCACATTTCCTACAATGGTATAGAATGAGATGATAAATGATTAATCATTTTTGAAACGTGTGTTTTATTTGCTTAAGGATCTGGAATGGCTTGATATGTTTTTATGGTAATAGCTAGCTACTGGGAAACTCTGTTTCTTATGTTTTCGTATTATTACTAACCATTCCAGGTAATGCTTCTAAAGGCCCTCTTGACAAGGGAGAATAGAGATTTGAAGATGTATTAAAAATGATTGTATAGTTAGTAATATTGTAAGTGATGGATGTATATTTTTGTAAATTGAACTTTTATTTAATTATATGACCCTTGCCTATATTGTATGAGATACAGAAATTTGATGTATTGGGAGTTGGCCTAGAGTAGAAGGCAAATTAGTATGCAATAATTATCTGTTTAATGAGGATTAAGGTGTTGATAAGTAAAGGAGTTACAAAAAGTTCTTTTTTAGTTGGGTGTAATTTGCTTGGGTAGCATCTAAAGTCCTTAAAGCATAGTAAATCACATGAGATTTTTTGCTTACTCTTTATGCAAGAACAGCTCCAATTGCATAGTTAGAAGTATCACACATCAATTCCAAAGGTGAATCCCAAGATAGTGGCTGAATGATGGGAGTAGTGGTAAGAGCTTGCTTCAACTTATCAAAAGCTTCCTTGCAATGTTGATCAAAATTGAATTTTGTTTCTTTTTAGAGTAACTTGGATAATGGAAAAGCTATCTTGTTGAAATCTCTAATTAATTTTCCATAAAAACATGCATGACGAAGGAAAGAACGCACTTCCCGCACACAAGTGGGGTAAGATAAAGTAAAAATCACATTAATCTTAGCAGGATCTACTTCAATACCTTTGTTGCTCACTATATGTCCTAGAACTATGCCATGCTCTACCATGAAATGATATTTTTCAAAATTCAGCATAAGGTTTGTCTCAATGCATTTATCCAGCACCTTAGAAAGGTTATTCAAGCATGCTTCAAAGGAAAAACCATAAACAGAAAAATCATCTATGAAAACTTCAATGCAATCCTCTAAAAATTAAAAAAAAAATGATTACCATACATCTTTGGAATGTATCAGGTGCATTACATAGGCTAAAAGGCATCCTTTTGTAAGCAAAGGTGTTAAAAGGGCAAGTGAATGTTATTTTCTCTTGATCTTCAGGTGCAACGTGGATTTGGAAATAACCAATATAGCCATCTAGGAAGCAATTGTGGGATTTTCCAGCCAACCTCTCTAACATTTGATCAATGAAAGGTAATGAAAAGTGATCTTTTCTAGTTGCTTGATTCAGCTTCCTATAATTAATGCAAACTTTCTAACTATTCTGCATTCTAGTGGGCAGCAAGTCATTATTCTAATTTTTCACTACTACTAAGCCACTTTTCTTAGGAACAACTTGGACTGCACTCACCCACTTGCTGTCTAAAATTAGATATATAATTCCAGCCTCTAAAAACTTAGTAACCTTTTTCTTTACCCCATCCAAAATCAGGGGGTTAAGTCTTCTTTGTGGTTGTCTTACTGGTTTAGCCCCTTCTTCAAGCAAAATCCTATGCATACAGATGTAAGGACTAATACCAGGGTTGTCTGCAAGTGTCCATCCAATTGCTTGTTTGTGAGCTCTCAAAATTTGTAGCAACCTTTCTTCTTAGTTAGGTTGTAATTTCTTTGCTACAATGACTGGTAGCTTCTCATTCTCTTCTAAAAATGCGTATTTAAATGGTTTGGAAAAGGTTTGAGCTTTAATATTAGTGGCTGGATGATAGAGGAAAGTAATTTCATAGTGGTCACTCCAATAAGGTTAAATCCTTCTTGGACAGAGAATTCTGTTGTCCTCAGTAGGAAATCTTATGGCTTCAAAGATATTAAAAGGCACTACTATATCTCCAATTTCCATAAAATGAATGTCTACATCAACATCAATTTTTATCTCTGTTGTTTTAAGGAAAGGTCTTCTTAGAATCAAAGGTGCAGGGCTATTGGCAGACTCATCCTCCATTGGTAGAATGTGGAAATCCATTGGGAAGATTAATTCCTTTACTTAAACCAGCACATCCTCAACAACTCTAGCAGGTTGTGCAGTACTTCTATTTGCTAATTGGATGATCACTCCTATCTATTTCAAAGGACCAAGTTGTAGAGAGGAGAATACAGATATTGGCAACACATTTATAAAGGCTCCTAAGTTAATCAAAGCATGCTTAAATTTGTTATTTCCTATTACATAGGGTATGCCAAATGTCCCTAGATCCTTACACTTTTAGGGTAAATTTAGTTAAAGAATAGCTGAAATATTCTAACTTAAACTCACTCTTTCATTGCCACAAAGGTTTCTCTTCCGTGTGCACAGCTCCTTGAGAAATTTAGTATACTTGGGAATTTGTTTAATGGCTTCCAGCAGTGGAATGTTTAATTCCACCCTTCTAAAAGTTTCTAAGATCTCTTTGTCTCTGTTAATTTCTTCTCTTTTCTTAGACTGTGTTATTCTGTTGGGAAAGGGGAGTGGTCTTATGAATTTTATTGGTTTCTGCATTATTTCTGGTTTGTCTGAATTCTTGCTTAATTGAAAGGAAGTTTCTATAGAATTTTTAGTAGCTACTGGTTGTTAAGTCTTTTGTTGCTAGTTTGCTAATTTTGGATTGTTGGAAGCATGAACCTCCTTGACACTTCTTAACATGATGGCACAGACATTATTTTTGGGATTGGGAATTGTTTGGGAGGGTAATTTGTCAGAACCTTGTGATTTAAGCTCGCTTAAAATGGAAGCAAGCTATCTAATTTGTGTTTGAAGGTCTCACATTGTGGCATCTGCCCTCTATTGGAACTACAGACTACTGGTGGCCATTTGCTTGACCAAATCCTCAAAGGATGGCTGGAAGGATAAGGATGCTGCTGCTTCCTGGCTGTGAAAGTTCTGCTACTACTAGATTGGTTTGGAAGGCTGTTGGAATTGAGCTCTATTCTGATATGGTGCTGGTTTAGTTTGCTATGCTGGTGCATTGCCATATCTAAAATTGAGATGGCCCCTCCAGCCAGGATTATAGAAATTTGAGAAGGGATCATATTTTAGTTGCTGCTATTGGTATTAATTTGGCTGCTGATATTATGGTTTCCCAAGAAATACTGCTGCAGCAACAAAAGCTTGATATTGGCCATTATCCTCTTGTAAGGTTGGACAAGCATTAGTGGAATGACTTGACCAAGAACAAATGCCACATAGTCTGGCAAGTGAAGGGGCTTGTATTTGCTGCTGTTGATGTTATCCTATAACTAGTTGGCTCACTAAAAAGGTCAACTCATTAATCCTGTGCTTTATCCTCTGTTGGTCTGCATATGAATGAGGGTTGATCTCATGTACACTTCTGGCAGTAAGAGCCATCCTATTGCCAAATTGCTGTGAGTTAGCTACCATGTTTGCAATAAGATCTTTGGCTACCATTGGAGTCTTGTCCACTAGTGCACCTCCACTTGTTGCATCAATCATGCTCCTGTCCATTAGAAGTGAACCTTCATAAAAGTACTGGATCAACAGTTGTTCACTAATTTGATGGTGAGGACAGCTTGCACACAACTTCTTAAATCTCTCCCAATACTCATTCAATGTTTCCATATTCATTTAGCTGATGCCACATATCTCCTTCTTAATTGCAGCTACTTTGGATGCAAGGAAAAATTTCTCTAGGAATTACTGCTTCATGTCATTCCAGTAGGTTACGGATCCAAGCTATAGGTAGTATAGCCAGTCTTTGGCAGCATCAGTAAGAGAGAATGGGAAGGCTCTCAACTTGACATAATCCTCAGAGATGCCTTGTGGCTTCATTGTTAAGCATACTACATGGAACTCTTTAAGGTGTTTATATGGATCCTCACCTACAAAACTATGAAATCTTGGAAGCAAGTGTATCAGACTAGACTTTAATTCAAAATTAGCATCTAATGCAGGATATTGGATACCTAAAGGTTGATATGTGACATCAGGGGCAGCCAATTCCTTTAAAGTCCTGTTATTTGCTATATTTTCTAGATGAGAAGGGAAGTTAAAACTATCTATATTTTTTATCCTACGAAGTGAATGAAATATCCTATTAATCTCAGAATCAAAATCAAACAATTCAGTAGAATTTCTTCTTGTCATGCACAATTACTAAACAACAAAAATAGTAAAAATAGAAATAGCACTAAATAGAAATGTTAAAACACCAAAACATCAAATGCATGCACATATTCAAAAATTAACCATAGGAACTTCAATTAACCTATTTAAACATTTTTTTAATTTTTCAAACCACCTCTATTTGACTAATTTGACCATAAGGAACCCAAAAATTAATAAATTTTTTTAAAAATCCAAGAAAAATAGAAAATAGTGGAATTTGGCTAAAAAATAGGGTACCTCACAAGGTTATTGCTTGTGATTATTGATCCTAAGGGTGGGTTTTACCTTAACACTAAATTTGAAGTCATTTTAAGACTAAAAATTTTTTTTGGAAAAAATTTTGGGGGGTTTGGATGACTGATCAAAAGGGTTTAAATGATGTAACTAAGGCTTGGCGTCTAACCTATAGGGTGTGGAAGGGTAGAGCAAAAAGGCCGTTTGCAAAAAAATTGAAAGAATTTATAAGTTATAGTTCAAAGTCACTATTCACTAGTAACAAAAAATGCAAGTTAGAATGACTAAACAGTAAGTGGAACTCCTATTTTACTATATCTAGCACTATGCAAAATTTTAGCTCAATATAAAATGGAATGATGCAAAACCATGCAAGATGAAATTAGGGAAGCAGTGAAACAAAGGGTTAATAGCTCGACAATGATGTGTACTATTCAAAATACATTAAAATGCAATGACATGTTGAGGAAAGTGCATGACATGTCTAAATATGATGTATATGTGATGTTAGAGTGGAATGAAAGGTTAGATTGCAAAGCTATGTAAACTATGAACCATAATGCAAAATCAAGTAAAAACTACTTCAATCCGTATAACTTGAGTGATGCATGATGAAATGCTATCAAATTGCTTATGACATGTAAATCTAAATGTAGAATGGAGTTTAATATGTTGGATGAGGATGGAATGCAGTGGCAGAATGATCAAAACGAGAAGGATGCAATAGGAATTAGGGAAAACAAAAAAATAACCAATTGAACAATGCACCAGGAAACCAGCAAATGGAAAAAGGGGAAAGCAATTTAACAATTAAACCAAAACTAATTCCTAAGCTTAAAATCAACTAATATATGATGTGAATAAGTGAAGTGAAGGGTTGGAATGTGATGGTATAGTGCAAAATAAAAATTCAATAGAAAAAGTAGAACACAGTATGCAGGGATGTAAAATTATATGCAACAGGAATGGATGTAATATGCATATGATGAAGTAATCCAAAATTATGGAAATCAAGATGCAAGATTAGTGATGCTAATTTAATAGATGCAATGGATAAGTAAACCGATAGAAAAAGTAGATGCAACAATGCAGAGAATTATAAAATGGATGAAGGCAAAAAAAGTAAAATTTAAGTAATGACAGAATAGATAAACATGCAAAAATCAAAGAACATAATGACAGATGCAATGGCTGGAATGCTTGAATAATTGTATGATGTACTGTTAGGAATATGTACGAAAAGATAAACTCAAGAGGATCCCCGGCAACGGCGCTAAAAATTTTGATGTGCACGTCGTAATGCACTAAAATTAATTAAACTGATTGTGAAAATAATAATGCAATATAGTGGTACAACCAGGTCTTACCTTTTGTGATCCTTTGATTTTATCCTTCCTAAATGATTTCCTAACAATATATACACAATTATTGAATTATTTATGCAATGAAAACAAAGAAAATTAATGCAAACAAAATGATAATACAATAAAATAGAATGCTGTGCAGAAATAAAATGCAGAATTATGCAAAATTAGGGGAACTAGGGGGTTTGAATTTAAAACAAGAAGATGTTAACAACAAAAGATCAATAATGGAATCAATAAAACAGTAACAAAGAAAATTAGAATATCAATAAATAAAGATAGCCGATCTAAGGAATTTAAGGTTTCTTCAGAGGATTAATCATAGATCACTATAAATTGGATTTTGTAATTAATTATTCATCCTTGAATTTTTCGGAATCCTTGTCATAATTCATGAACTCTAAGCTAGATAATCATCTAGGGTTTGATTGATTAAGATTTGTTAAGTTAGACAATCGTTATAACTCCTAAGCTAGATCAAAATCAATTTAAAGATAGAATTCAATCAAATTGAATGAATTAATTTAGAATCCTAAATTATCGATTCATCCCCTTTTCTCTCATGAAAAATTTTGATTAATCAACCAAAATTTACTACCAATTCAAATTCAAAACACAATTTATAGAATTGAACAAAAATTATATCAAATCAACATTCAAATCAAGTAGATCATGCAAATCAGAGGAGATAGATGAGGAGAAAGGAAAATCAATTGTAGTTACCACCACACAAATCAAGATTTCATAATCTCAGAGGAAAAGAGCCTCAAATTTTCTTGAATTAACTCAGAGAATTAGCCTTCCATTAGAGAGAAAAATCTCAAGAAAAAATAGAAAACTATTAAGCTATCTGACCTCCCTCACGTTCTGATTCTTCCCTCTATTTATTATAACCCTAGAAGCATAATTAGGAGTGGATCTAAAATACAAACTTGTAGCCTAATATATTAGGAAGCTACCCACAAAATTTCAGCTCAATCAGACATTCCTAACTCAAGTTATAGCAAAAATACTACAGGCAGTTCAATCCTATCCAAGGTGAAATAATGAGCCATTAATCCGTCTTCCTTGGCCTTCAAAACGACTTAGTTTATTCAAAAGGAATTTATGAAATATTATATATGGATATTAGGGAGTAATTGGACTTGGCCTTGCATCAATTAGACACTTGGAGCTCAAGATATGAATTAATCATTGCAACTGGGTCGGGTTTGGGCTTGGATAGCAACTCTGCTTCTACTTTAAGCTAATCTTTAACCTCCAAGATGGTAGAACTGGGTTCTCTGGTCAATATGAAAATTGTAGCTATTTTTCTTAGCTTTTCAAGGGTGTATAGATCATCCAAATATGACATCTGAAGCTCAAATTATGATTAAAATACTAAATCAATATAAAAAATACAGCATTAAGCCCAAATTAATGCAATTACTCTCAAATTAATGTAAAATTAATCCAATTAAGTATAATCACCTCCTAATGGACCTAAATATAAGGAAAAATATTAATAGAATATTGTTCACATCAGTGGTCACTTGTAGATTGCATCTGGTCGTGGTGTGGTTGTTGGCATTAATGCTTGGCAGCAACTACTATAGGATTTATAGAATTACCAAGGGATATTTCAACATAAAACTTAACAACATGGCCAACAGATGCCAAAATCGGAGTCCGTTGGGCTACACGATATGTACTCTTTATTGCTAGGGCTACATGATATGTACCCTTTATTGCATAAGTAAGAAAGAACTCTTAATTAAATCAAGAACCTCTAGTTTCAATCTTGTTACTTATGTTCCAGCTATCAATTACACACCAATATCATCAATGCCTAAGAAACTCTCATTGGTACTCTCATAGATATGCAACTAAATATTAGTGATAATCGTAGGAACTATCTACTAGAGGAGCATTAGAAAAATATATTTACAGGTAGAGTAAATAATAAATTTCTTGGTAAGATACCCATCTTACTTATTTTTTAAAAGGTTTCAACTAAAAAAACTAATTATGCACAAGATATCTATTAAAAATATTTTCTTAGTAGAAATACTTTTTCTATATAATTCATAAATATTAATTTTGTTTTATTACACTTATAAATATTTTTAGTTAAGCTAAGTAAGACACTTTCATGAAGTATTATAATCATCTGGTAAAATAAATGGCAATAAGGCATGCACAGTTCCTTTTTGTTACTCTAACCCAACCTTACCATGTGTTTCCCAATCTTATACTAACTATACACCTTCCACCTTCAGTGTAACTTAGAAATTTAAGACACTAAATCAAATCTCCATACTTTCTACAGAGGTCTTATATCATGTAATCATATCACATTGTCATGTTACATCATCACATAGGCATTTAAGTGATAAAATCACATAGGCATTTTAGCTATTACTTACATTTAGCATAAAGCCTCAAAATAACATATGGTATAGGCCACATTTACTCATATCATAAAAAAGGTAGAGTTAAAATGTCATTTATTGCCAAAAATAACATATATTAGAATAACATAATCATATTTTTGAATCTAGAAAGATAGATTTTATATTTATCTCATCATATTTCAAGTGACTTACTTAAGCATTTCCTTACTCTTTATTTCACATGCTACATAACATCTCATACAAGAGATCTATTTCACTTTAATTCTTGCACAATAATTCATTAATGCATTTATAAGTAATTTCATAATGTACATATGCACTAAAAATGTTATATAGCTTATGGTTTCCTTATATAAACTGTAAGATACCATATACTTTCTTCAAGCATTTTTTTCATTTTTTTAAGCATGATCTTATGCCACTAGCTCTATATACTTGTATATTATACCAAGTAGCAATTTTCTTAAAAATTTACTCAATATTTTCTGGTTTTTCATCATGAAAAATTGAAATATACAACTTGGATTTTCGAATTTCTTACATTCTTAACTCATGCAATTTCAAACCTATGCTTTGTGCACTATTTTAACAAGTAAAAAAACTATTTTATCTCACTAATTCAAGCATTTCAGTGCACTAAACAACAACAGAAAAGCTATATATTTTTATCAAATATACATATTAAAATCTCCTACAAATAAGTATGCATATTCATAGGTTTTACCACACAAACTATACTTGAAAAATCCCATTTTAAATTCAAACTTATTTGAAAATTTCTAGAATTTTGATAATCAAATTTTGCTGATCTAAATTAGGGTTAATAAACTCCATTTTTCAAAATTTTTCAAGTTCAAAACAAGTTACACAAGTCATTCACACATTAAGCTATGAAAACATCTTGAAAAGGGCACCTTTAACTTTTCAAATTCTATTTTAATAAGAAATTTTGTGGACTATTTTCCCAATATGTCCAACTAAGAATACTAGGTTTTACATATTATTTCTCAAGTATTTTTATAACCAAAAACATGTCCTAATATTAACTGTATTATTTTGCTAGAAAGTTACCTTGTAGGAAACCATTTTTAACTTAAAAATAGAATTTTTTTTTCACAACACCAAAACCAAGAGCATTGCACTTATTTTTCAAAGGATTTTTTTTCAATAACTTTGATACAATTGTATATTAATATACTAATATAAGTTTAGAACATAATGTAATAAGTATTGTAAGAAAAGGATTTTTTCCCTACCTTCCTAGTGAGAACCCATGAACTCCTATAGGTGTTTCAAAGGTGATTTTTGCTTCAAAACTTTGATATAACTATTATATGATAATTTTAATATATTCTAAAATAATGTATACTAGGTTTAGTATAAAAATAAAAAAATTTCTTTAAAGATACATAGGGAACCTGAGAGCTACATATGTTTTCCTTCAACAAAATTTTTGCTTCATTTGTATGAAAACATGTTTCCAACCTTACTATTTTAAGCAGTATTTTTAGAAAAACATTTTCATATTTCTTTTAAGATATTTTCTTAGTAAATCACCCTTACAAAAACCTTTTTTACTCTATCTTTTAAGAAAACTTCTCAAAGACTTCTCTAAAATGAAACAAAAACCAAACAACCATTTTCCTAAACTAACACTCATCTTTCATTATACAACTTTTCAATAAAACTTTTTTAAACTAATCTACCATGGTAAATCATGTCTTCAACATTCTAACAACCATAAAACATATACATCTCACATAGAAAAATTTTCTAAAAAGAAAATCATGAAGAAAAAGGGTAGATATTCACTTGCGTTTATGTGCTTGCTTGATTTTTCTACAATCCTATGGACTAAAGTCCATTATGCACAAAATACCATGGTATTAGTATAGGATTTAAGAAAAAACAAAGAAAAAGAAAGTGAACTCACTCGGATATAGGAATCCTTACTTTCTTTGAAGAGCACAAGTGTTTATCCTAGCAATTTCTTCCACCATTTGTCGAGAAGTCTTAAGGAACTTTGAAGAACATTGAAGAATTCTTTCTCTAAAAATTCAAAAATTCTTACTTTTTTCTCACTCTAAATGTGTCTCACTTGCTAATGTTCTCCACATGCTTAATTCTTATGAAAATAAGGTATTACTTTCCATGTTATCTTCTTAATATCTTTATAAAATCTTAAAAAAATCTAATGCAATATTCCTTCATTAAATGTTTATACATGCTAATGTTTCTTACTCACTTGGATGACATGTTATAATATCATTAGTTCTTTGATTTAAACATGGGTTTCTAAGCCATATAAAATAATACTCCTCAATCCACATCATCACTTCTAGAATTATTTCTTAGAAAATGCTAAAACTAATCCATTGCTTTTTGGAAAATACCATTAAATCTTTAAAGCAAGTTAGCTCTCCAATGATATTCCTTGAGGAATGGTATTAAAATTTATAATTCAAATACTAAGATTCCCTTCTTGACAAAATTACAAAACACTTGAATTCATCTAATTCTGATCAAGTAATATAAGTGAGTGCTGCACTTTTTTTTCACTTAATTAAATTAAATTCTTTCTTTCTAATAAAACATGAAGGAAAACATATTTCAAAAAGAATCATAAATTTAGGCTTTTTTATCAAGTTATTATCTGGAAAAACTATTTTGTATAGTTACTAGTGAATTTTTGACTATTTATACTCTTTGAAAAATTAAATATTCCAAATTTAATTTCCAAGGTGTAGTTGTGCACTACACCTTATTTTTGCCAAATTTTTCATAATTTTGACTACTTAGGATTTCATAGGATGCTTTTAGGTAAAAACTGTAGGTTACTCCAATATATTATTAATCTTGGATCCTGAATACTATTAAAACAATTAAAAATTTCAAAATAAATTCTAATGAATTCTCTATATATTAGAATTAATGGATACTTTTATCAATTACTTATCAATAAAATACTTTGTAATTTGGTTCTGAGTGGTTTTATCTAATTAGGTTTCTATTAAATATTACATTTATGTCACCAAATTAGACACATGAGGTTATCATAACAAATTCACATGCCATATATTATTGAAAATCAAATATAGATTTAAATTAATAAAAAAATTAAGGAATTTTGCACCTGTCCATCCTTTTTGTATAATGGAAATGACTTCAAAAAATCATGAATGTTATTCTTTTCTTTTTTATCCTTTGAACCTTTTCAATTTCATATGCAATGAGTTACCTTTAATAAAATTTAGTTATGAATCATCTATTGGCTTCATATTAAAGTTTAAAATGTAGGAAACCTTTAAGGTAGAAATAAAAAATATCATCTTGTCTTGCCAATTAGATAAATTATCTCCATCCAATCAATCTAATTTTACTAAATCTTGATTTATCACTTTGATAGCTTCTAACTTCATTATTGTAAAAACATTTCTTCCTTTTATTAAGGAAATTTCCATCAAATTCTAGCTCCATTATTGTACAAATGTTTCCTTAAGATTGTTAGGAAAAATTGTGGCATAGGAATAAGAATTTTTCAAGCATAAAGTACAACACTTTCTTTAAGGAAATATTTACCTCTACTTGAATCAAGTTTTCTTTTAAAAATAATATGTGAATTAACCTCTTAGAACACAATAGAAATTGAAAAACTATAGAAAGCAAAACTAAAGTTTTTCCCTATATTTCTTTTTGAAATAGTTTTGCAATGGCTACAAGTGTTTGAGAAAAAATAGAAATAAATAGATACGAAGAAGTTTTGATAATATATCTCAAAAAAATATATTGATTAAAAGTTAGAAACTTTGAAGTATTTATGGAGACTAAAAGTTTAATCCAATAGATATAACTTTTGAATTTGGAAAAACATAAAGTTCTCTATCCCAGAGACATAATTATTGAATTTTGGAAAAATAGAGTTTCATTTACAAAGAACATAGCTTCACATTTTCAAAGAACACACTTTTTCATTTCAAAAGTCATAATTCTTTATTTTAAAAGACATAAATGTACTAATAGTTACATCTTAATTTTTTTTTTGGCTTCAAACAAATACAATTGTTGATTGAATATAATGATTTATTATTTTTCCAAACAAATAGCAACACCTTTTTAGCACCTTTTTCACTCCTTGTTTAATTTTAGGATCTATAAAGTAGCTATGACATATAAACAAAGAATATTTTTAAAATATCTATTGACATATAAAAAAAATATTTCTAAAATATTTATTCCATACATTTTGGCAAACATTAATTGATAATAATTTTCAAAAAAAATTAATAATTATAAAATTTAAAAATGCAAATAAGAAAAATAAAAAGCATTAAATGAGAGGTAGGATGATAAAAATTGGATAAAAGATTAGCTACTCTATAAAATATTTTTAAAAATTGTAAGCAAATTTATTCCTTTTCTCATTTGGAAATTTCAAGATGATGATTAATTTTAGTTTTTATTGAATAAAAAGTAGTCATGTCATGATTTTTATACTTTAAGCAAAATCATAATATTTTAAAAGTAGATTTCCATTATGTATAAACATCTTCTGAGGATGTCTTAAGTTTTTAGTCATTGGCACACATAATTACTTCTAATCATAGTTTATTGTAGGTAATGATTTAATATATAAAACTATACTTTTATGATTTTATACAATTATATAAATAACATTTAATACATCTTAAATAACTAAATTTAAAATATGGCATGCATATCTAATATGAAAAAAATCAAGCATCAATAATATGATTTAAATGATCCCTAAATTATATAAAGTTACAATAATGATCTGTATAAACAATTTCATCCCTCTATATGGATTTGTATGGACAATTTTATCCCTAAATTACTTTATGGAAGGACAAAATTATAACTTTCTTTAATTCAAGAACCACTTTGTCAATACTTTATAATTTCATGAAATTATTAATTTTATTAAAAATATTTTATCCATCATGCACTTGTTATAAGTATTTATTATGTAAAAAGCAATAATTAATGTATCATGTAGTAGTAGAATTTATTTTAAGCAAATAGTTCTTTTATGTAAAATAAAGTTATCATTAATATGATGGATGGTTGCACAAATATAACTTATTTAGGAGGGTGATGTTTAAATATCGAATATAAGTGAGATACTACATTTGGATTTTTTTTAAAAAAATTAGTTAATATCATTTTCTTTCTTTAAAAATTTCATTCAATTTATTAATACTAAGTGTTGAAGAAACTCATTTAATTTTGGACAACTATCTAAATTAAAAGACATTTTAGCATGACAAATCTATTTACATAATTCATATTCATAACTATTATGATTAGATATATTACAAGTTTGGCTTGAGACATTTATAATATTCAAACCTTTTGAAGAATCATGGCATCTCGCCACTATAACTACCATAATTATAAGATTTTGGACAATATTTACAAAATGCTATACTGTGCTATCTATTTTTTTTTAGATCAAAATAATTTCATATTTTGAAATTTTTTTATCTTTTTGCTAAATTAAATAAGGATATGGGAATGTTTACATTTTTATAACTATGAGCACATCATGAAGAAGAGAAATGTTGCAAAGGAAGGGAAAAGGATGCAAATTTAAGTATGTTTAAAGGAGTATTTATAAAATTGTTACTTGAAAAATCAATAGCCATATTTTCTAAAAAATTTTGGTTGTAAAAATAGTTTTGCATGTTATTAGGATCATAAAAATCTATAGTTAAAATTTATTAATATATTAAAAATGTGATTATTGATATTAAAATTAACAAGAATAACAACTATTAAATTAATTAAAATACTATGAAAATTGAAGTACATAAAACTTAATAAGAAATTAAAAAAGTATAAGTAAAGATTAGAGAAAGTTGAGGAGTGCCACTAATGTTTTCCTTTGGAGTGAAAAATTTAACATTTTAGAAATTTATATATTGTTTCTAGTTTCTCACACTTGTAAAGAAATACAAATGTAATGGAACTATGAAGAATTATGAAAGATTGAGGAGAGAAAAAAATGAAAATTTGTTTTATAAATTTAGTTTATTTGAAGTGAATATTTCTAATAGCATGAAAATTATATATATTTATGTATGTATTAACATAATTTAAAGGTTGACCAACAAGTCACTATCATTGTGTCATTGCTTAATGGCTAACCAGTAAACTAAGCAAAGCAAAGGCAACAAAGTAGCATAGACATAGTGATGCATATGCAATAGTTAGGGAAAGTAAAACATAAAGGTACCAACTAGCGGTTTTTTAATAGCTTGTTGATAACTTTACTATTTTAATTTAAAATTTTTCATCTTTTTAAAATTTTAATAAAGTTTAACTTATTTTATATATTTTAATGTCTAATTTATTTATATTATAATACTAGTAGTTTATCATTTAAATTAATATATTATTTATTTAGTTATATTAATTACTTTACTTATATTTAGTTGTATAAATTATATTATGTAACTATTGTTCTATTAGTTTTAAATTTTTGTGATAAATTTTTTCTCAAAATTTTATTTATTAAATTTGTTAATTTTTAATGTATTTATTTATTTTAATAAATTTTTGTAATGCATGTTAACAATAATAAATATATGAACTCACTGATTTTAATATTAAAAACTATTTATTATTGTATATAATTTTAATATATATGTATTAAAATATTTTTATATATTAATATATGAGAAAAATACAAATTATCTCTTCAACTTTGAAAAGTTAGAAATCATCCCCTTAAATTCTATAAAACTTAAAATTAACATCTATCTTTCACTTAATTAACCATTTTATCAAATCATATACTTTTTTCGTGAAGTTTTTAAAGCAATAATCAAAATATTATAGTATCTTAATTTTTTAGTTAGTTTTTCATACATAATTTTTTAGTTATGTAATTAAGGAAATTAAATTATATATAAAGAATTTTAATTAAATACTTGTATATAAGGGAACAAATTATTATCTAAAATATTAACAAAATAAATTAATATTTTATAATATTTTTATTCTTATTCCAAAACTTCATTAGAAAATTATATAATTTGATAAAATAATTAATTAAGTATAAGATTGACATAAAGTTTAAAGAAATAATTTCCAAGTTTTTGAAATAGAAGGGGGTAAAATTCAACCAACCTCAAGTTTAAAGGGGTTATTTGCATTTTTTCCTCAATATACTAAAATTATAATTTTAATATATATATATATATATATATATATATATATATAGATACACACACATATAAACACATTAATAAATTAATCCATTATTATTACTATTATTATTATTATTACTACTACCACCGAACTAATAAGATAATCTAATTACCTAATCCTAAATTAGACAAAATTATACTAGTATTAAGTTAACTTGTTAGATCTAACCCATTTTGACACCTTTAACTGGAATAGATATGGTTGAGTAAATTTGTAAGAAACTAGTTGATGGAGTAAGTGAAACTTAAAAAAAGATTATAACCTTGCATTCCTTCTTATGCACTTGATGTTTAGAATGAGATTTGGCCTAAGTCCACCAAAAGAACAAAGTCAAAACTCCTAAGCAACCATTGTGAGTTACTTTTTATTTATTCTAGGGTTGTTTGTTTCGTGTTAAACCTATGATATTATATTTTTTGTTAATGAATTACTATTAACATGCAAAAATTTCAAAATAATTCAAAGAATTTGTATTGTTATCTTGAAAATGTGTTGTATGTAATGTTATGTTGGAAAATAGTATTTATAGAATACCTATAATATTGGAGGACAGAATGATGTGCAAGGTTGGTGATGGTGTACAAGGAATCTTAAATAAATATGTATTAGGTTCTTTGACTAAAGATGTATTGTTATTAAATGGAATAAGAGCTTTATTAGTAGGATTCTTGACAATGAAGTTAGAAGCAATATTGCTAACATAGTGTCTCAACTATAATAAATTAACACTTATACCATGAATTATGCTATGAAAATTAAGAAATCATGATAATTTTATCTTTTACCATGAGAATAAAAAAATTTAAAAAAATATACAAAAAATTAAAAAATTTATACTATAGAAAAACTTTAATTGTGACAAAATATCACTTGTTTTATGAATTAAACTATAAGATGTTTCTTGTGACAAAGTATTACTTGTACCACAGAAAAACTCTACCCGTGGTAAAATATCACTCATGCTACACACTAAACTATGGGAATATATTCTCTATAATAATGTATTACTTATTCTATCATATAAGTTAAAAAAATTTACTCATGGCGAAATATTACTTATACCATGATTAAAATTATGGATAGAGTTATAGCCAATATATCATTCGTGTGACAAATATACATATGAAAAAGGCCAATAATAATAGTTGCAACACATTGTAATGCAGTAGATAATAAAAATGTATACAAATCTCCTAATTATATATTACCCATAACTTTTCCCTCCAATCCACCATTCATCTTGTATTACCTGCTGTAAATGTGCACAACACTTGCTAAAGGAGGAAGTAGGGCTTCCTCATGTGAGACATTGCATGCCACTCTCCATAATACATGAAGCTACAATTTTCACATTGACTAATCCTTTGATTTCAATCTAGTATGTTACTTGATTTAATGTCTCCTTAATTTCACTTTGTTTTGTTATCTAATTTAATACGTTTCCTACTTTGAGCCAGTTCTTAAAACAATTTCTTGCCTTAATTCACTATTTTTCCTAAACGTATTTCATTAATAGGTCTATAACACATGGACAAGCTCGTACTCTTTTTTATTCTTTTCTTTTAATTTTGAAAACCCTAATTCTCTATGGTGGCTTGTTTATATTAATACTCACCATTTTATTAGGTGTTATCATGTTTATTAAGGGAAATTATGCTTAATAATTAGGATGTGTTATCCTTCTTCTAGTTTAAGACAAACCTTGCATTTTAAATTTCAAAATGTAGGAAAACATTTATCTTTATTACCTATAAATGAGTTATTTTTACACTATTTGCTTTCTGCCTAGGCATTGAAATAATGCTTTCGACACAAGTTTCCTTCATGCAGTCTCCTAATAGAGCATATCTTGCTTTTTTTCTTGTAGTCTTAGGATAGAACGCATCTTGCTTTTTTCTACTTGTATTGCTTAATTGTATATGGAGTTTCTTTGAATCATAGCCTTTTCTTCAATTTTCAATTTGTTTCCTAAAGCCTGCAATTGCATTTATTGCATTGAATCTAAATTTTTCCTGATCGATCTTTGTCTTTTATTGCTTTTGCATCTAAAATTTTTTATGTTGTATTTTTGTTCTTTTTGTGTTATTTGTCTTTTTCTTTTTCTAATTAAAGGATTCATTGTTTATTTAGTTATTTTTTGTGACATTTGCTCTTGATTCAACTCAATTATTATTGTTATTTTTTATTTGGTTTTTATTTTTGCAAATCGACATATTTCAATAGTTGGATAGGTTAATGAGTTTATAATTTGGTTGTTATGATAAAACCTCTTCAATTTTATTACTTTTCTACATTTTTACTTTGTTGTTGATTTTTCTATTTTTATTTAGATTTTATTTTTTGTTCTAATTTTGTTGTTCCTTTCTTAATTAGGTTATCTACTACCTTTTCTGTTCTTAAATTTTATTTTCTTCTCATTTCATATTTAATATTCAAATTCAAATTTCAAACATGAATTGCCATAGTAAAAATAACTCACAACAAGCTTAGGTACCTTAAAATATTGCTTCTCTCAACTGTTTCTCTATTTTCTATCATTTTTCTCAAGTTTTTCCTTTCTTGCTACTGCTTTGGAATTTCATATTTTTCTTTCATAAGCTTAAGTGACAAGATTAAATACAACTCAATAGTTAGAACAAAATACTATTCAAATTATTTTTAGTATGCATCTTAACCCAAGAAAGATCTCATAACTCTAGAAAAGACACACATTTTTTCTTATTTTATTATCAATCATCTTATGGTTTAGTTGTTTGGATTTTTTTAGGTTTATTTCTTCACACCAATTACACTTTTATCTTCTTTATGATGATCCTCTACTCACAGTTTGTCTTGGTGGAAGTTCGGATAAGAATGGAGAAATAATAACTGATGTTGTGTTTATGGATAAGATACTTACTAATTACTATTTGCTTTTGTTGCTAGTAATTGTTTCCCTTAAATATGCATGATAAGTATAATTGCCTTAATATGGTAGATATTACAATTGCCTCCTTTCTATTTTTAATAAGAAGATTTTAAAAATCTAAAGAAATGTTCCATAGCATTTAGAACAGTACTTCAAATTAACTATATACTATGTTTTGGCAAAAAATAAGGAAGCCTTCAAACTTTGGTTAAATGTATTAATAGTAGATGGTCTCAGGGAAAATGAAAAAGCTTCCTCTATACATTATAAATGAATAAAATAGTGCTTTTAAGTTCTTTTTCTTTTTTGTTAATGAAACAAGAAAAAGATTGACATTTTATTATACGATGATGTTGGGACTTCAAATATGGAATGAAATCTCCAATTTTCTCTGCCTTTCCAAGATTATAGAATAATCTCTAATTTTCCTTAGACATCAGAAGAAGATCAAACAATAAATAGTGAAGTTGGAGAAAACTTGAATTTTATTTTGATGAATGGAGCAAAGCATTATTTGTTGAAAAATTTGATGGTATCATTAAAGTTGTTGTTTGAAACAAGAGATTCACTATAAAGTTAATGGTACCATTAGAGTTGTTATTTCCTATAAACCTTTTTAGTGATTTTTCTCCATTTCATAACTATTATGAATTTGTTTATCTCTAAAAACTAAAGTTCTACTCTTAATTGATAATGGATGATGGCCATATGCTTATTATTTGGTTGTCAATTTGGATAGCTCTAAACCATATCTTACCCTTCACAACAATTTATCCTTAATTTTTTGGTTTTATGATTTTATCATACTTAAAACTTTATTACCAATATCTAGATATATCTATAAGAAAGACTGGATTTGGTCTATTTTAGATTTGGATTGCTTTATAGTAAATAGAGAGTAGGTTTCTATTAAATAGTTTTTCTTGGAGTTAATTTTCATATTGTAGTATAAAGATATAGTTTTGTCTTTAAGAACTAGAATAAATGGAAACAATGGATGCTGTAAAGGCAATTCCAATAGTAAAGCCATTTTGCAAGTGAAAATACTAGCTCTCTAGATGCAGTTGATGACCAGAAAGAAGTTTCAGATGGATAATTATAGGATTACATATCTTCAATAGCTTAGCAGTTCTAGAACCCATTCACAACTTACAAACTTGGAATGCAACAAATGGCAAAGCTAGAATGTTAGAGATGGGCAAATAAAGGCATAAATATAATATATTGAATAAGAGAAAAATAGGATAGGCTACAAAGCTAGGGCTCTTAAAGAAGTCCTCAAATGTGATTATGTTAAAACTGCAAGTATATGGCCATTCTTGATGCTAATTTCTAGTCAAAACTAGACTTTCTCCAGCGAGGCATTCCCTTCTTGTTTAGTAATCTAGAAATTGCTTTAGTTTAAGCTCACTAGAGATTTGGTAAGTCAACACTCATTCAATCATTCTAGTAATTTTAATTTTAGTAAATTTGATTAATGGTTTTAACATTGTTGGTGGCATGTATCTCACATTTTTACCACTTTTTTTGTAATTTTTTATATTTTTGCATAGTTTTTACTTTAATTTTGTCAGTAATAACTAATTTTGCATGATTCATGAAATAGTAAGCCAAAAAAAGGTCCATGAAAATAAATCCTTTCATTATGGGATGAAATTATGTTTATGCTAATTATCATCATATTAACAAAGACTTTAGCAAGATGAAATGATTCAATGCATAGGAGGAACTTGAATATGATTGCTTTATTAATCCACATGGATGTAAGAATAGGTTGGTCATAAACTTATAGCTTTCCAATCAAATTACTGAGTGAAGTTATAGGATCAAAATGTTCATATGTCTTATGTTAGCTAGAATTTGATTAATATATACATATAAATATAATGAATTTGAAAGAATTAAATTTTGACAAAGGTAGATGAATCTATTGTTAAATTATATATATAATGTATTACATATAGGTTCTCCTTGCTTTAAGGATTTTCATCATAAATGATGTCAAGGTCTTTTCTTTTGCCCATTTTTTTCTTGTTAATAGTTTCACATTCATCTTAATTTCAATTGAACTAGCTCTTACAACCCAATATTCGATAAATGTATTTCTTAGTTTGATATTCCAACAACATAAGAGCAAGTTGAAGAAACTACTTAATCCTATCTTGCTCAAATGTTGCAGTGGTGCTAATGCGTCCTAATGTGCACATGGTGATCAATTTATAAATAGATTATTGATAGTGTTTATAAGGAGTAAAATAAAATAAAATGATAATGATATGTATGAGGTAACCATTAATAACATGTAGAATGATGACATATATTTGCTCCAAAATTACAAACATAAATTATTAAACTAATCAATTTTTTAATTTGGAATTTTGAAAAATTACAATTTATGCATCCTTATAATTTATTTGATGGGAGATGGGAACTTCTTAAACATCACTAAAAGGAAAAAAAATTAGACTTTTCTACAAAATTAGAACCCAAAATATATGATAGAAAAACAAAAACAAAATTGAATGATAATAATGTTTATTATGTATTAAAATAATTGAAAAATGAACTTCAATTATTAAATTCATTTATTTTAGTAAAGTTTTTGTTATCTTAATATGGTAGAAAATGTCATAAAAATATTTATTTTATTTATAAATAAAATTTGACATTTGACATATTTTTTAATTATGATAAATAATAGGCTCCTTCATGATTATATATTTCTACATGCATTTTTTTATTTTTAAGATTTCATAATTGTATTCAGTTTACTTATAAAAAGGAGATCGTCATATCATATCTTATAAATTAGATATATATATATATATATATATATATATATATATATATATATATATATATATATATATATATATATATATCAAAATATTTCGTAGTTGTATGCTTCTTCTTTTTTTATTTTTAATTGTCATATAAAAATATTAGAATTGTTTTGATAAATGAGGATATACTATATTTATAAAGAATTGAGATATAATATTACTTTAAAGTATCACAATTGGACTATAAATTCTCTTAAAGTGTATCAATACAAAGTTAGTTCTTCTATATTTTAATCCTAAAATTTTTTAAATAAAAATGAACATTAAAATGTAATTTAAAATATAAAAAGTATGTCATGTAATGTTCCATTTTTTGCTTAAGTAATAACGCACCTTTTTGCTCTATTTCAGGGACTTGAGAGATAAGGATTGTAGAGCAAACTAGATAGTATTTTTTTACACTAAATTAGGGATTTAAGTTATTATATTTCAACATTGAAGTAATTCCTTTCATTTAAATTTTATTTTTGAAAAGATCATTGCTCAAATAAAGTTATTCCCTCTCAAAAAAAGATACAATGGTTTCCAAATCTTTTTTAGATGCTTCCTAAAAAGACATGGTAGAAATTTTTTACTTTAACTTTTGCCTTTTTCATTTGTTGACTTTTTGTAGTAATGAACTTCTATTTTATGCATATTTCTTCCTTTTTGTCAAATAGTTTGGATTGTATTATTTCTATTTAGGGTGATTGCTTTTCTTACTTGCTCTTTGTTTGGCAGCCACAATTTTTTCCCTTTTTCTTCCCTATTTTTATTTGTTTATAAACAAAATTAGCTATGTACTTTGTTCTAAATTGTCAAACTATAGTTTAAAGTTGAAAGTTGGTGTTTCTATCATTCTACTTGAAAATATAAATTAGTTTATTGGATTTTGTAATAGAATAGGATTAATAGTGACATAATTGACAAATCATATGATAGAAGTTGAAGTTATGACAAGTAAGAATATAGGTTCAAAGATTTTTATGCCTAGAATGATTTTACTTCCCTCTTAATTAAAGTAACCATTTAAATTAAGAAAAAGATAGATCCCCATTGTTGTTTCTCATGCAATGATTATTAATAAAAGCTATGGTTAATCCTTATCAAATGTGGGAATTTTTTTACCTATATCTCTTTTTAGTTATGGACAATTGTATATTGTTATATCTATAGTTAAAAGTAAAGCCAGTCTATAAGTGTTAATTCATGAAAAAGTGATTAGTAATTCGAATGTCATAACTAATTTTGTATTAATATAATTATTTCAAAACTTATGAAATATTCAATGAAAATATAATTTCAATATCCAATATGAAAGGATATTTATTCATACATTATAGATGATATAAGATTGCAAATTACATTTGTTATAATATTTAGTTTTACTTAAGTATAATTGTAACTTGTGCATCGCATGGGCTACAATATAGTATTTATATATTGAAAGTGTTTGGCATTTAGATAATTCATTAGCTTTTAGCTGTGTTGGGAGCCTTTAATTGATTAATTAAGTTAAACAACTATTTAAGGAGTTCAATAAATAATTTATTTAATCGATTGATTGGCACCTAATTAAAACTACCCCCAAATATTGTAGTTATGTACATTTATTATTTTGCTTAAAATAATAGAGAGGAATTGAACTTAAAACCTTAGGACAAATAAAAGAAAGCTTAATCATTAAACTTTTAAATATTTTTATTTATTTATGTGCCAATTTAATATATATTATAATATAATAGCTCTTATAAATAATAAATAAATTTTTAACTTTTCATTAATTAAATTTATGTAATAAAATTAATATACATTAACAAAATAAATATTATAATGTGTTAAAATTTGTGTTATATGATTATTTAATAAATTTAAATTATTTACATATTAAAAGTAAAATTTAATAATATCAACTTATACATACATACATACACACACACACACACACACATATATATATATATATATATATATATATATATATATATATATATATATATATATATATATATAATATGACAATTTTTTCAATTTGTCATTTAGCTTAATTTTTAAAATATCGTCTAAACAAAAATAAATCATTCAAGGTAAAAAATATTATTATTAAAAAGATTTTTTTTATCAAGTCACATTCTTCTTAAAAAAATGTGATCACAAAGAATATATGTATTATTAAAATAGTAAAATCATTATAATATATATAAATAGTATGATTCATGACATAAGTAATAATAAGTTTTGACCATAAAAATATGTAATAACAAGTTTTATATTCATCACTATAATATTAAGGAAACTTTTATTAAAAAATTAAAAATAATAATTATGTAAAATTATATATAATTTAATAATAATTAACTAAGTATATTAAAAAATTTTAAGTAAATTATATTTAAAGGAGTGATATGTGTAAAATAGTCTAAAATCCCATTTTGTTCCTTCATTAATTTTAATCATATCAATTTCATTTCTTATAGATATTTTATATTAATTTTATTTCTCATAAATAATAATTTAATTAATTTGGTCTATTCATTTGTATTTCTATTAATTGATTAATGAGTTAATAAATGAAAAGATAAATAAGACATAAATAATATTTGAGGAATGAAATTGGTACTAACAATTTGTGAATGGTTGAATAATTTAACTTATATTTATGAATAACGAAAATAAGTATTATAAATAAAAAATTAAAAGTATATAAATTTATAATAATTGAATATTAATTTATAATTAAAATTTAAATATCTACAATAGTTCAAAATTATAATTTATATGAGTATTTATTTTTTATAATTCGATTTTTGTAAAAGGAATTTTTTAAAAACAAGAAAAATTACATGAAAGATATAAATATTTACTTTTATCATGTAATATCTTAATTAACAATAGTTAACGGAAAATATTAATAGAGGAAAAAATAATTAATTAAATATTTGTGAGAGACAAACTTAATGCAAGACATTTGTAAGAGACAAATTTGATGCTAGCTAAATTAGTGATGAAATAAATGGAGTTTTAGCATACACAAAATATTTTTTAAAATAAAGTCATTCAACATTTTAGAGTGAGTGTATTTTCATTATATGTATTTATGTAATATTATATTATTGTATAACTAGTGCTACGTGAGTGAAGTTTTGTTTGTGAAGTTAACTAATCAACTAAGATTTTATATAAAATATATTGTATTATGCTACCAAAGAAGCAAACTGATGTAATAGTAAGGCTTTACATTCTTTAGCATAGAGATTCAAGTTCAGTTCCTTGTAAATGCAATTTATAAATTCTAGATAGATAGAGTTTTGACTATTTCTACTAGCTTGATTTAAGTTAAAAGCATTAACAGGTTTAAGTAGATATGCATACCACATGACACACTAGCACCCAATCGATTTAATTTGAATATATAAAATTTATTTTTGCTATCTATTAGTTTCTATAACAATTTTATGTTATTTTTCGCCACGATTCTTTTCATAGTAGTATAAGCTACTAGGCAGGAATTTACCTATCTAGTCACATTTGTATTTGTGGCTAAAAGAATTTATTAGCTGGGGGGTGAACTTCTGGTAAAAAAAAATCATTTATTAGCCACCAGCTTGATGTGGGTTAAAAGAATTAATAGGTTTAAGTAGATGTGCATACCATGACAGACTAGCATTCTATTGATTTAATTTATATATATATATAAATTATTTTTACTAGCTACATTAGTTTTCATAGAAATTTTATTTTATTTTTTATGACAATTCTATTCTTGATAGTATGAATTACTAGACATGAATTTACCTTTCTTATCATATTTATATTCATGGTTAAAAGAATTTATTAGCTACGAATGAACCTATAGCAAAAAAAATTTGTTTATATGATAGGACTTTTTTTTCTATGAAAATTTTCTTGCCATACTCACTTGTGCCATAGGTGCATCCAACTAGTATTCTTGTGGCTAAGCAATATAGCAATAAAAATCATGATTTTATGCCACAATATTGATCTTGGTACAAATGATTATTTGTTGTGGTGTTCATCATTACTCATATGAAATGAATATGGACCAAATCAAAATATGTGGGCTTAGGTGTGCCCTTAAAATATGAATATGTCCTAAATAGGATAGAATATACTTTAAAAACCAAGGATAAATTTTGCAAGTTTTAATGATGACAAATGGGCCTTAAATAATGTAAAAGGGACAATTAGTGATAGCTTCCCATTTTATGGTATCACTGGACACTAGTCACTATTCATATCATAATCTAGGCTATAAATATTCAAATCAAGATCCTAAAAAAAATTGAAAAACTAGACAAATAGGGATACAAGTCCGATAAATTTGTTATGTTAGTTATACATCATATATTCCTAGCATTGGCTTAAAGTGAGCCTTAGCCTTATCTTAGGTCACCTTGAATACCATGTACATTTTTGCCTATAAATTTAATTAAAATAATAATCTATAATTAGAAAAAGTAAAAAATAGCAAAAAAAAAGAAAAAAAGTAGACATCTGAAGCTTTAACCCACAAAGATTATGAACTAAATCATAAGCCATTTACTCTTAAAAATTTTGTGAACCTTAATTTAGATCTAAGGCTAAAAAATCAAATGGGTTAGCATAATTGTTTATAATCCATAAGCATTTAATAGAAATCTACCAAAAAGGTAATCTACAATATTTTGAAATGTTTGAACAAGAACTTAAATAACCTTTGAAAAATTTGTGGAATGGTTAAGAACATTTGTGAAACTAAAACATGATAAGGAATTTAAAATTAATGTGGGCTAGTGCCTAGTTGGTTAGGTAAATGGTCCAAATCATGTTACGATAAGGTAATAGGGGAAAGTAATCCCAATTACCTTAAACAAGAAAGGCAATAACATTAACAACTTACTCTTAAATAAGAAGAGATACATAACTCGTGCTGCTAAAATAGAGTAGTATGTTTTATTAATGAGATAACGAGTGTTTTTATCATGTTATAACAAAAAAATAATGAAATATTAACCCCTTTTAAAGTATGGTTGTGATATAAAATTTTTTGGTATATTACTATGATTATACTTGTACGTAGTAATCTTATGAGTAACATGCTTAACAAGTGATGTTTTAATGCTTAAAAGTGGACTTGTGAGTAAAATAGTTTGAAACTAGTTTGTTATGTACATAATGGTATGATATAAAAAATATGCTATGAATACACATATATGTATGACTAAGTTTCATTAAGACAGACTCATGGTGATGGTGATGATATACATTGAAAAGTCAGGCCTATGTTATCCAAGTAAATAGGTATAAGGATAATCTTTGACTGACAAAGGTGATATGGATAGGGATAAGGCTTACTTGAGGCCACAAGGGATTGTTATGTTTTTTATGTAAAATCTATTATGAATTTTTATGTATTTTTTATGATTGAAAAGTTATCTTATCACCCTATTAAAATTGACAATTATCTATGGCCATAATTATTGATAATATAAAATATGTTTATCCATAATTATATTGCAACATATATTTAAACGTTGTGAGGTGTCCAATTAATGGTTTCATAAAATGCATCTTCAATAGTTAATGAGTGTTAATGATAATGTTAGATTATTATTTATGGGCTTGACCATAAAGAAAAGTATATACACCATTCACCTATATGATCATGTGCAATAACTTTTTTAACACATGATAACAATCATAAATGAGCCTATACTAGTTTCAACTAGTTTTAACCATCACTAATAAATTGATTATTGTTTTTAAGATGATTATGGTAAAGAAAATGTCAAATTGAGTCTCTTTGTCTCTTTTTGTGTACACACATGTCAAATTTAAGAGATTTAAATACATAAAAGAATTTTTTGAATTTAAGAGACATTAGATGCCTCAAGATAAAGTTTAAAAGCCACAACTTGAGCTTGTAGATGAGGTTTAAGAGGAGATAGACCGAGCAAAGGCAATAGAGGGCATAGATTGTGCAAGTAGTAAAGTGTATGAGACATAGAGAAGAAGGACAGGGAATCTAACCTCAGCATACCCAAGATGACATGTATGAATTGTTGCAAGAGATAGTTGCATGTGTAAGGATCATAGAGTAATACTAGGGGACCATAGACCAAAGTTTTCAAACCATAAGCATTATGTAAGAGTAACACTCAAAAAAGCAAACAGATGATCACATCATACAGAGGATGGATGACATTCGTGAAACTTTCTAGATGGATCCACCAAACAAATAAATCATTGGACTAAGTGAGTTTTATGCCTCCTAATACATGACATTTAATGAAATATAATTTATGAGGGTTGGAGTTTCTTTTCATGTTTATGATGATTTATTTGGTTGTGTGTTATGGCACTATGATGCATGTCATAACATACCAAAATTAAATTAAAATTACAAAATTGTAGTAAAGGTGAATCGGATCGATCTTATGAAAATTAGGCATTAGTTTACTTCTAATTTGATTATGAAACTAAAAGGATTTCAAATGTAGGAGAGCAAGAAATAATAATCAAATAAATTGAAAATAGAAAATAAAATTAGACTTTACTCGCAACAAGATGAATTCAAATTTAAAGGATTGTACATCAATCTACTAATTTATCATTAATCACAAAACATAGGTAATTCTTTATTAAATATTCAATCAATAAAAATAACTTGAAAACCCATAATTACTCCTAAATTCCCTTTTTAATGTGATTAGAATTAAAAAATCAAAATCAATTAATTAAACTTAATCCTTACTAAGACCCAATTGAAATTAAAATAAAGTAAAGATGAGAGACATTTAACCAAAATAAACTAAATAATCTTGCAATCATGTAAATCATAAAGCATGCCCTTTAATTCATCTACCAAGTAGCAACTAATTGAATCAATATACAACTGATAAAATAACTCAATCAACCATTTCAAGAATAATTACACAAACAATCAACTAATGGAAACTTTATAAGAAATTATTTATGCAATCATCGATAAAAGAGATAGATGAATAAAGATAATTAATTAAACATAAAATATAAAGAACAAGGTCTCAAAATTAGTTAGAAAAAGCATGCTAAATCTTTTGAACTAGAAGAAGAGAGCTTAGTTGCTCGTGGCTTAAAAGCTTAAAACACCAAGAGAAGAAAACCTTTGCCTTGCTGATTACTAAGTTACCTTTGGTTGGCTACATTTTTTCTCTATATATACCTCTTAATTTTGTTCAACTTAATTGTAAAAACTTAGAGCTAACTCTTAGGTAACTAATGGACTAGACTTTTCACAATTTAAAGGTCAATATGTTGAAGTTATGGCCTAAACATCAAAACATGTCCAAGGTTATTTGATTTACATCATTCTTGTTGGGGCTAATTTTACACCTTCAAAACATTGTCACTTTAGCTCCAATGGTTTAAAAACATGTTGCTTTAGGTCTTAACTAACTTAGGGCATCAAAATTTTGTAAATTAAGCTTCTAGAAATCTAGTTATGGCCTAAAAAAGTAGGAAAAAAATCAAGTTCACTGTATTGGGACAACACCATCAGATTAACTTCAAGGCTAAATTTAACCTACCAAACATCTGAATTGGCTTTTCCATAAAATATTAAATTTATGGAGAATTATCTTAACTTTCCATCCATATAAACATCATCCCAAAGGATGGTCCAAAGCTCAAGTTATGGCAAAAAATTGAAACAATATTAAATTCCCACAATTAGTCATTTTTTTCTATTTAGCTAAAACTCTATGATTTATTTCAAAATAAGCCTAAACCCATTAAAATAAGTACAATGACACTTTAAGAGACCTAAATATAAGGAAAAATATAAAATATTGTGTATCTTAAATTCTCTATACTTAGCATTTGCATGTTCATAAGCAAAACATACTTTATTCAAAGCTAACAACTAAACTAAAAACTAACTTTTCAATGATTTTAAGAATGCAAAACCAAAAGTAACAAGATAATAAAACTTTTAAGAAGTATAACACTTTATGAATAAATCAATCTTGATAATATAGCAACTTCATTTAAAAGGATGAGACTAAATTGGTAAACCCTCACAAGTATATTAACTATCTATTTCTTAAGTGTTTATTATGGTTTATTCACTCAAATTTAATCCATGAAAATGCACAACCTTAAGCTTGTTTATCATTTAATCCTCACTACTCAAAATCACATGTAAAACACAAATCAAAAGGATTTTAATCATGCTTATAGCTAGGGAAAATAAAGAAAGGAAAAATTCAAGATAAACTACAAAATAATTGAAAAGGTTAATAGAGCATTTGAAAGACAATAAGGGAATATCATGAACAATACCAATTTTAATACAACACCCACCTTTAAATTCAAATATTTATCAACCTTTTTTCTTTTTTTTTTAATTTTTTAATTTATTCTTATTCTTTCTCTTTTTTTCATTTGTTCACTTTTCATAATATACTTACACACTCACTTAATAAACTTACAAGTGCTTTATTAATTCCTAAGGTAATGTAAAAATGCTTTTTTTTCCTAAAAGTCTTGAAATTATGCTATTAAATAAAAATTATTATTTAAGGCACAAAAGGGCTAATTAATGGAAAAATATAAGCAAATGCTATTTGGCTAAGTAGGCTTAAAACCAAAAACATCTTTATCATATTTTTGCATGCATGTGGAAAAAAATGAAATCTCAAAAAGAAATAAAGCAAGTTCTAAAGCATACAATCATGAATGAAAATCACATAAGAAAGAAAAAATAGCATAAATCTCTACATTAAGGCTTAAAAGCTTACAAAGGTTCAAATTCCATCATCATACTAATTAATCTTCAAAAAGCAAGATAATTCAATCAATCATATTATGCACTATCAAGCTTAATACAATCCTTACTTATAGAAATTGCATAACTCAAATATCATTAAAGAGCCTAAAAGCACACTTAAAACAAATGTTTTTAGATTTTTTTTAAAAGAAACATATATGAAAGAAAGAAAACCAATAAAAGCAAACTCAAAACCTAAAGTCTCCCTTGACATTTAAATCATACATTATTCCTAATGTAAAGCATATCAAACTAAAATATTAAAGACAAATACAACAAAAGAGATAGGAAAAGAGATAGCAAATTTGTAAAAATATGGGTTACCTCCCAAAAAGCACCTTTCTTTAACATCTTTAGTTAAATATTATTGCATTGCTTCAATCTGGCTTCAATTCACAAGAACTTTCTTCAAATGGTTCTAATGATGCATACTTCAAATGGTTATGTGGTCATTCCACTTTCAAAATTGGTCCATGCATTAATTCTTTCCTAAGTGCTAACTTAAAATCATTCTTTCTTTGAATTTCAAAGTCATCATACGCTATAAAATTAATCGGGTTAATAGAAAAAATAGAATAAACTTCAAGAGGATTTCACTAACCTTGAAAGTATTAATTTTTTTTTATCATTTCATCAATCTTTATGATAGGTGTGCCATCTTCCCAATCTCAAAATGTTCTTCTCTTTCTTCATTAATATTCTTTTAAGGCATATTTAATTCCATCTTGATTAAAGTTTCTAAAATATCATTATTTTCTTCTTCTTTTTAGCATCTTCAAGGCAACAAGAAAAATGAGGAAAAATAAAAGAATCAATATAAAAAATTAGACTTAGTTGCAAATTGTACCCACATACCAAAATCTATGGTTTCCTATTTAGATATTCACTTGCTAGGTGAGAGGTAGAAAGCAACTAGCTCGCATATTAGCTCTTGAACTTGTTAATAGATAAGGCAAGTTGGCTCACTTAAACCTCTAGATTTTTTATTTTTACCATTATTTCTGAGAATTATCTTTTGAATTGTATGGTATTCTTGTCATAACCTAATTTTCTAGTATCATGACCGACATAAAGATATCTATTTAATGTAGATCCACTAACCAAATACTTTTACAAGCCTTGATACTTTAAAAATTTCTTACCACTTTTACTTATTATAAAGTAGTAAGAAAAATTACTTATGTTTATGTAAGTATTAAAATACATAAATGTAAAAGAAAACCAATTTATATTGACACATATGATAAGGATAACATATACAAAAGTTTAGAAAGTATACAAAATATATTATTGTTAATATGTACATAACACTCTAAGGAGAAGTACTCCTTGCGAAATAAATCAAAGTATCTTATAAATTATTCTCTTGATGCACCTTTACGTTGTAGGGAAAGGATTTAGTATATATGTTAATTTGTCTTATTAGGACTATGATTAGTATCTATAAAAGAAATAATATACACTAGTGTAAGCATTAAAGAATATTCAGTGAATGGCTACTTTTGTCTTTTTCTAAAGAGTTTTCATTATAAGAGATCAAATATGTATTCACATATTTAAACAATTATCACATAATAAATTCTTAGTAATATTTTCTGTTAAAATGATACATATTCAAATTATTAAGCTAAATGGCTATAGTTGGTACTTAGGATTTTCCCTTGTAACTTTGGTCTAGCTTTATACCCCTCCTTCACCTTATAACTTTAGTCTCACCTTATGCCCTTCCACCTTAATAATATGTTATGTGAAGGTTACATGTTTTTCCCACACATCACAAATAAGCATCAAGCCATTAATCACGAACAAGATGAGCATTTATACTCGCAATAAGTAGTGATGGGACACCATAGGAATCAACCATGATAGGACACTATAAGCATCAACCATGTTAGGACACCTTAGGTATCAACTATGTGGGACACCATAAGTATCAACTATGCATTTTATTATTACATGTCATAGATATAGTTAAAATACTAACTTAGCCATAAGTATTTTATCAATTTTTTCTAACAAAAAATATGTCATATGAATGTCCCAATACTTAAGGCAAATTGAATATGAAGTTTATGATATAAATTTAAAACTTATTTCACTATCTCAAAAGCCTTTTTAGGCTATAAAAGGGCATTCATGAACAAACCCTATTTTTACCACTCAAAATCAAACTTTCACTAAAAAATTTTCTAAGACTCTTGATATCTTATTAACCCATTATGAATCAGCAAAGGTTAATTATCTTCTACAAATATGGATACTTGGTACTGTTCATGCAAAAATGAAAGCTTATTCTCAAAATAGGGTTAACATGTAGGCACTTACAATCTAAGCCCTATTTTCATCAATCAAATGGAAATTAATTAATTTCTAATTTTTCCACAACATACTTAAATAAGGAATAACTTAAGTGTTGTATAATAAATTTCATGATTTTGCTAGGACATTAAAGGCATGAACTCAAAACTGCTAATTTCAAACTACAATAAAGTTACAGTAACAAAACTATCATTTAGGAAACTAAATTAACTCCAATTGCTACCAAAATTTAATACAAGCTTGCTAACATCATGAATAACATATCCTAAAAGTTTCACAACTTTTTTTAATTATTTGATAGTTTAAAATTTTCCAAACTTGAGAGTACATAGATAGGGTCTAGAATTAAGACTATATTAGAACACTTAAAATAGAAAATTTTGTTAGATAATCAAATAATCTCTAAATGCCACTAAATTTGGACATGAGTTTTTTAATATATGGAAGGATAATGACACAAATTTTCATATTTTTTCTCAATCATTTGTTTACCCAAATTCCTAAAAATAGAAGTAAAACTTACTAGTATTTTGTTTTGACTTCATTCATTCTATGCTTATAAATATTCACTATTCACATTCCTAAAATTTTTCAAAAATTCTCAAAATTTTCCTTACATTGCCTAACATCATTTATGACATTAAAACATCAAATTTTGTAATTAAAACAAATCCCAAATGTGATTTCAAAAATGAAAACAGAAACATGTTAATAAACTCTGAACAGAAGTCTATTTCAAAACTTCCCATGATCATCTTACGATTTATTTTAGTAAAATTTCCACTTATTAATCCAATAATATCCTAATATCATCAAATAACATTTAAAAAGGTATAAAATCAAAACTATGTCTTCATACATAGCTATATATAAAAATTGCAATAACATTAACATAAATAACCAAATTTATCATTTTTTATAGGAAAATTCAAAAGAAAAAGGGTAGTTGCCACCCACCTTGAATTCTTCTCTTTATCTTTCAATAAATTTTTGAAACAACAAGTGAGTGGCTTCATGACAATACATCAAAATTTTAGAAATTTAAGAAGAAGGATGATCATAAACCCTTGAAGAAATTGAAAGAAAAATCCTAATTACCTTACAAGATTTGAAGTTGTTATTTGGATAACCTTTTACAATGTACAAATGCTTAAGTTCTTTACCAAATCCTTCTCTTTCTTTCATGGTTTACTAGTCCAAAAGAAGCAAAAATTTCTTGCTTTTAATGGCCCACACTTGTATATATATATATATACTAGTTCTAATTACTATTAAAAAAATCTACAAACTTCTATACTTTTCTTTTTATTATTTATTGAATTTCTTGAAAAAAATCTGAGGACAATTTGTGTTATTCTTGATTGTCCCAACGTTCCTTTAAATTAGAGAAATGATGACCCCCTAAATTCCACTTTTAATGTAATTAAAATTAATAAAACAATACTAATTAATTAAACCTAATCCTTGTTGAGACCCAATTAAACCTAATCCTTGTTGAGACCCAATTAAACCTAATTGAAATCGAAATAGAGTAAAGATAAGAGAAATTCAATAGAAATAGACTAAATAACCCTATAATTGGGAAAATCACAAAGCCTACCTTTTGAATTCATGTAAAAAATAGTAGCTAATTAAATTAATTTATAACGGCAAAAATAATCTAATCAACCACTTCAAGAATAATCATATGAATAATTAAATAACAAATCCTTTATAGAAAACTATTTGTATAATCATTAATAAAAATAATAAATGAATAAACATAATTAATTAAAAAATGAAGAATAAGATCTCAAAATTATTAGAAAGAATATATCAAATTCCCTGGACTAAAAGAAAATAGTTTAGCCATTAATGGCTTGAAAGCTTAAAACATTAAGAGAAGAAAAACTTTTGCTGATTACTAAATTACCTTTTGTTAGTTGTATTTTTGCCCTGTATATACTTCCTAGTTTTGCTTAACTAGGTTACAAAAACTTAGGTGTTAGTGTATATGCCCTAAAACCAATCATATTGGTGATTGTAATTTTGAATCATGTTATTTTAATGGCAATTCCAATTATTATATTTATATATATTGTCTGCGTAATATATTTAATTATAATAATAACCTTAGAATAATTGTATTCTTAAATGTCCCTAGTCATATATCATTGTGGATCAGGTTGCTTTGATATATTAAGACTAGCATGTGTGAAAACTTATATGGGATATTAAGTTTATACATGAGTACAAGTTAGAGAACTTGTATACTGGACCGACCCATATTAAGAACACTACATGGATCGTTATATGAGTGTCATAAGTGGTTCTTAGTGATCATTATTAATATGGTCCTTTGACCTGAGATCACCAAGGTTCCCTACATGTGAGTTTCATATTTTGATACTATTCTATGTCACTAATGGTTAAGTGAATGCAAGGGTAGATATTGGATATGTCACATATCATGCGGAGGGGTTTGTGTGATCGAGATGGGATTTGTCCCTCCTATATAACAGGAGTAACATCTATGGGCCCCTTGACTAAGTAAAGTTGAGAAAATGCATGGCCGTGCTCAGATGAATTGACATGAGATGTCGATTACATTTGTTTCAGTCAGCTTACTTAGGAGTCAAGAAACCTTAAGATTGGGCTATACGGGAATGACACGGTCCATGTCTCGTGCTCAATCTAGATGTATAGGACAAAAGGACATAAGTGATGATCACGTGTAAAGGTTTAGTCAAATCACCGACTTTCTCATTACTTGGGTAACAATGATGTGTTGCTAGACACCGATCTTTGTTTATGATCATTAATATGATTAATGGTCATTGCCAACGTAATGAGAGCCTGTAGGGTCGCACACTTAGAGCTTAGTGAATTTGGAATTAATGGACCAAATTGTTTGGGCTTAATATTTGGGAATTAATGTTATAATTATAAGGCCCAATAGTAAGCCTATAATTATACATGGAATAAGGCCCAAATAGGTTAGGTTTTTCTATGCACCTATTTAAATAGGCTTATTGGGTAATAATAGGATTACTATTATTCTTCACGCACCCCAAGTAAAAGCATAGAAAAACCCTAGCCACTCTCCTTGACCAAAATCTCTGAAGAGGCGTAGCTAGCACTACGAGGTCTAAGGAGATCAATTCCAACCGGTGTGTGTAGCGGACATTCATCGGTGATTCACGGGTTCGTGTGGATACCACAGAGGTGCAGCCACATAAACGTTGTACTGGTGATCTGATTTTCTGGTTTCCATTCCGATTCGTGATTTGGAAGCAGATCAGACTTGGTGTAGCGGTCAGAAGAATTTTGCCGAAAGGTATAAACCGTAATCCCTAATCTATGGCGTTCTAATTTCGCATGGATCCTTGGTGGAAATCGTGCAAAAAGTTTTATTCCGCTGTGCATGTATGATGCGCGATTTCTAGCAGTGGTATCAGAGCCACTTGCGAATCCATAGATTAGTTTTCTGTTTTGCTTAACTAGGTTACAAAAACTTAGGTCCAACTCTTAGCTAACTAGTAGATTAGACTTCTCATAATTTAGAGGCCTATAGCTTAAGTTTTATCCTAAAAACCAAAATAGTTCTAAAACTATCTAATTCACATCATTAAAATTGAGGTTGATTTTCCATCTAAAAAATGATATCATTTTAGCATTAAAATTGTTCATGTCTTAAATAACTTGGGCACCAGAATTTTATAATTTGGGATCTAGAACTCAAGTTATAGGCTAAATAGTTAGGAATGGTCAAGTCCATTATATTAGGATAACACAATTGGATTAGCTTCAAGGATAAATTTGAGCCATCAAACGTCTAAACTAGTTCTTTCACAAAATATGAAAGTTGTAGAGAAATCTTTTAACTTTCCATCCATTTAAAGATCATCCTAAATGAAGGATCAGAGCTCAAGTTATGGCCAAAAACTTGAAACAGTGTCAAATTTCCATAATTCATAATTATTTTCTATTTAAACCAAAACTGAAGATTGATTCCAAAATAAGCCTAAACCTATTAAAATAAGTATAATCACACCTTAAAAGACCTAAATATAGGAGCAAATAAATATAATATATTATGTATATCACATGACCCTAGAGATTATTTGATTATGCTTTTGACTTTGAGTTGCCTTGATAGCATTTTAGCTATTATATGAATATTTGCTATTTGCCTATGGATAGTTTTGATGATCTTCTCTCATGGCTTATGTGCATAGCTTATGATTATTTTTAATTATGCTCATAGTATGTGACAGATGCTTATTGACTTATGTGCATAGTTATAATGTTTTTACTATGTTATATATATGAATGAATGTTTGATTTGTGTTTGCTAAAGATATGCAATGTGTCGTGTATGTGTATATAAGAAAGAAAAAGAAATAGATTTCAATAAGTAGGTCCCATAAAGTAGGATATGCTAGTGCTTCTATAAAGCAACTTATTAGAATGATGGAATCAGTAAGTATGTATGAAAGATATAATGTATAATTGTTTATATTGAAATGATATATTGTACTTTATATTATAGATAAAGTAATTTCTATATAAGATTAAGTAAGAAAAGAAAGATAGTTTAGATTTTAAAGTGATAACAAGATAAAAGAAAGGCCTATAAACTAGAACCAATCATATTCATTATGAACTTTATTCATGATTAAAATCCTTGAATATGCTTAAGCAATAATCTTTTGGTTAAAATGATTATGAGTATGAAAAAGATACAAAATGATAATGGAATGTTAAGATCATGAACTAAAGAAAATATTAGAAGAGAAAGAGATAAGGAGGGCTCATGATACAAACAAGAATAAGAATAACCAGATAGAGAAAGCTCATAGTGCATAAAATGAAGCCAATATGTGAGCACCTTAGAACAGTCATAGTAAGTAGTAACAAATATACGCATAAGAAAATGACCTTTGGAAAAAACCAAAGCACATCTAGAAAAAAGATAGTAACCCATAGAATCAAAGCTTTAATAATGACAAAGTTTAAGAGATAAAAAAAAGCTAAGCCTTAGGGAGGATAAGGTATCATAAGAAAATAAAAATTTTAGGCATAGGCTAAAATCATATGAAAGGCTCAAAGTAAAACTGAATAGATACCTTGAATGGTAGTAAAGTAAATTTCAGATAAGAAATCTTATAGAACTCAATAATGTAATTTAAGATTAGAAGAGAGTATTAAGTGTGGAATAAAAGGACCACATTAGGGAAACTAATAGTAAGACCTCACAAGTGCATAAATGGTCAAAACAAAACTAACTTGCATGAAAACAAAATTTAAGGATGAATTATCTAAAGGAGAGAATTCTTAGTACCACTTATGGGATTATTAAGTTTAAGCCCTAGATTAGGCTTAGTAGGATGCATAAAGTTTTAAATAATCATATCCCAGAGGTAGACCAACTAGTTAACCAACTAGAGCATAATTGTTTGATTGTTTCAAGTAACTTTGATCGACTGGATACACTTAAGGAAGAATAAATAGTTCCTAATATTATTTCATGCATTTTTACCCCTTATCTAGCTAGTAAATTTTTTATTACCAGAACTACACTAAAGGAAGGCTTGGACACATCTTTAGCCTAATCATGTGAATTAAAGGTAATGATTTCACTAATCATTGTAATTAATTACAATTTAGGATTTTATGTTAAGATAATCTAATCATTTTATTGTTTAAAATTATGAGGTGCATTAATACAATGAATTAGTCCTCCTAGTTAATAAAATGGAAAGTCGAGAAATGATTAATATTATTCACTCTAACAATTGACTGAGAATTCACCTTGATTGGATCATTTTTTTAAATTATATAATCACATGTATATAATATTCATTTTCAAATTACCTTAGAGTTTTCTATTTGGCAAATTCGAATAGAATTATTATAAATAACTAGAAAATAACTTGTAAGTAGTAATGAAGAAATCCTACAATGATGTGTGACATTTGTAATTATGATTATGATGAATGTTTATGTATGCTATTTGGCATTACAGTAGCTTTGCTATGATAATGAAATGTTTGGTTTGGGTAGGTTGTGTAGCAATTGGGATACCTAATAAGGTGCAATAAAATAGGACACCTATTATAAGAACCATTATGATATAATTAGAGCTCAAACAAAAAACTTTAATCAATATAAACTAAGTGTAAGAAATATAGTTAGACTTTATGATTAGGCATCGCAAAATGCACCTTGAAATAAATCCTTAAAATAATTATAGGTAGATAAAAAGTGGTATTAGTAGTAGTTATACTTAAAGAGACTTAGAGGGAAAAAGTAATGATTAATAAAGAATGCTATTAGCTTAGGCTTATGCTATGTATAGAAAGAATTATTTGTTGTTGTCTTTGGTGAAGAGACAATAGGGATTCCTTAAATACATAAGGAGAATGTTATTGGTTAACATGTTTTAGGCTATTTAGTAGGCTTGATTGTAGGATGATAAGATTTCCTATACTCACCTAACCAAAAGATTAATGAAATATTAGAATAGATAGTTAAAGAGAAATTAAGAAACCCAAGAAACAACTTAGTTCATATTTCTCATTACATTATGCATTAATTTCTTAGATCATGTTTGATCAGGAAGTGTAACTAGTCTATTTGCTTAAGTCATTGCTAGAATTGCATTTTATGTCATCCACTTAGAACCTTCCATTGATTTATGCTCTAGTTAAGCTTATTTCCAAGGAAGAGCATTGAGATGTGTGGACCTCTATTTTATGTGAAATATGAATGCACACAATTAAGAAGAAACAATAGGATTGAATTTCATATTAATAAGAGCAAATTAATTAGACAAAGCTACCAATAAAGTAAGAAAGTAGTAAAAGGTAGCATGTTAAGTGGGATTAGTAATGATTATGGAATTTCAAATAGTTAAGAACTTTACAGGGTTATGTGTAATGGAAAAAGATTATAGGCCGAGTTTGGATTAGTCAAGGAAGAAAAAGGCTTAAGTACAATTTAGAAAGAAACTAAGATCTATATAGCATAGGACATAAATTTTCAATCATAATTAGTAGTGAATGCAAGTGTATAAAAGAGTCAACATGTGCTTACTCAAGAAAAAAAATTAATGAGCATATATCTAGGTGCCCCATATATATTTTTTGAAAATTTATAGTGCTCTTTAAAGATATTTCACGCATAATAAAAAATTTTAAATGTATGACAAAGTGTTATTCTATGAAGAAGATATACATACATAAATTTAAAATCTGAAATCAAAATATTTAATTATCAAATATTATATTTATTTAAGCCATTAAGTGTTAGGCCACTGGTAATAGTTTTGGATAGTATATTGGAGGTAGGTTTGGATAGTATACTGGAGGTTTTAAGTTTGAACCTTTTTATCATTTATATACTAAAAAAATTAGATATATTTAATTGATTATAATTAACAATAATTACTTTTTTATTAAGGAAGTACACATCACTTAGTTAAACTAAAAAAATATTATCATATCATCTAGAATAATGATAAATACATAATTATTTTTTAACAACTTAATCCATAATTATATAAATAGTAAAATTTGAAGTAAATTATTCTGTCATGGCCTATCTTAACATTTTTTATCAACTTTTGTTGTTTTTCATAAAACCATAAGATTTAGGGAGATCTTTGGTCGAAGAAATAATAATAATAATGTACGTCAAGTTTGGAAATTTTCTTTCAATAACTTGTAACTGATCAAACAATCATATAAAGGAAAAAAGCTATTGAAAAATTTTAAGTTAATTTGAAAATCATATAGGTAATTACATTTCTATTTTTTTTTTCATATTATGGTGTATGAAAGTTCTATAATATGATGGTATTAGTTCGGAAATTTGAGATCACATCATATACAAATGCAATAGAATTTTTAAAACTTATAATTAATCTAAATTTCCTTTCAAGGAACACTTATATAGGTAATTTGATTCAATAACATACAATTCATAAAATGATTTCACCTTTAGTCTAGTTGTATGCATTTTGGAACTTGAATTGAAAGATCCAAGTGTGCCTTCTTTAAGGTTAGTCCATATGATTGAATTCCACTCTATCATACCTTTGTATTAATAATGATGAGTGGCGATTATAGAGAGAAAAAGAAAATAGAAGGTAATTTTTTTATGATTAGTTCAACACATGAGCACATATGTTTTCATGGCTAATAACTATAACTCTTGTAGTTGCTAATATGCATGTATTATTGTTAAGGTTTTCTACAACTCTTGTAGATCTCTTTTTGTAGTCATTTCATGACTTGCCTTCTTAGTGGGTTCCTATTAGAATCTTAATAATATTTTTAGGAATCATAGTCATAATAAATAACAAATTAAAAATTGTTCAATAAATAAATAATTTATTTATTTCTAAATTATTTCTTGATGAAATAAAATAATAAATAAACTTTTTATTTATTATTTATTTGTAGGAAGTATTATCCTATTAAAATAAGTAAACTCTTTATTTTATTTATTTCTTTTCTCCCTTCGACTATCTTATAGGTGAATTTTCAATTATCTTGTAATTGAAATAATTCTCTTTGAATAAATAAATGTGGATATATATGATTTTATATGTGTGTCCTAGGTTCATTGTTAAAGTAGTAATGGGCTATGATTAAATTAAGCCCCTTTAATTTAATATTTAGAATTAATCTCATTAATTCTAAATTCCAAATTCCAAATTCCAAATTTCATGATTAATATTTAGCAACATGTCATGAACTAGTTAATGTGAAGTCCAAAGATGAGCTTTTTAATTTGCAATTACCATGTGTTAACCTTAGCCCTATTAAGGTGATTTTGATGATAACAAAACATTTTAATATTCTTGGATTTGACATTTGATCAACTAGAATTCTAATGCAAAAAGTGAAGATTGAAAGGGATTAAAGATTGAAGAACATGATTAGTTTAGTTAAGATCATAAGATGAAATGTATAAGAGGAATTAATCAATAAGGGGTTCAGGGTTCTCATGAAAAATATTAACCAATAAGATTAATCTTGTGTCAAAAAAGCTTTTAAAATGAAGTTGGATTGTTTTTCAAGAAAGAAAATCAAATTTCAAAACAGCTTGCTTTGAAAAACTAAAAAATTAGGGTATAAATCGATTGACCAATTAATTTCAAGCATCCAGAAAGCAAATTGGAATACTTGAATTGATTAACCAATCGATTCTAGGTTTCCAAAAAGTAGATTTGATATCCTAAATCAATTGACTAATTAATTCCAAAAGTCCAAAAAGCAATCAAGGTAAAATGAATTGATTGGCCAATCGATTTAGTATTTCAAAATTTCAAAACCAAGTTTTATGAATCAATTGATGAACCTACTCATTCCCCTGTGCATTTTATTTAAAAATAAGTTTTAAAAAGGTAAAACTGATTGACCAATCGATTTTGTAAATCTAGCTAAATTGAGGTCTAATGAATTAATTAACTAATCGATTCACCATGTATTGAATTCGAATTATATAGCTAGGTGAATCGATTGACCAATCGATTGACCATAACTTTTTCAAAATTTTGCAAGCAGCCTAAATCAATTGAGCAATCAATTCATAAGATGCCAACTATCTCATAATAGCTATATTTTATCTATAATGGATTTTTTACCTTCCTAACCTCTATATAAAGGGTTCATTTCAATTTAAGAACATAAGAAAATGCTATCACTATTACTTAGATACAAGAAACTTCATTTTCTCTCATCTAAAACTTGAAAATCCCTTGAACTAAATTGATTTAAATTTCTCCCTTAGTTTTTCGTTGTGTAATCCAAATTTCAAAGTTTGTGAGTTATATTCTTGAATCCAAATCACACATTTATTGTATATTAAGGTAAGGTATCCCTAGAAACATCAAGAGTGCTGGATCTCTTGATAAATAAAAGCTTTAAGAAAGGATTCCTAAAGGGATTATACAAGAAAAGCAAAGACTTGTACCAAGGCTTTTTTCAAATGCCCTCAAACTTGAAGAGATAGTGAATTAGAGTTCAAATCCACCTAAAAAAGGCTTGGTAGTGGATGTACACCTTAAAGTGTTAGATTTTTAAGGCTGGAACCATTATAAATAGCAAAGTTTGAATATTCTCTTCTCTATATCTTTATTTACTTATATTATGATCTATTTTTCTGAAACATACTTGTTGTTATGTTGAGTTTGCATCTACTTGATCATTAGTTTCACTTTTAAATCACTTGTTAACTCATATTGTCATTATTTTACAAAAAGTTTTCATACCTTATTCATCCTCCCTCTTGGGTTAAATTCTGACTAACATTTGGTATTCAAGCTTGACTCTTGGAATAAGATCTTATGATCTCAAGAGGATTTAATAAATGTAAATAGTGTCAGCATTTTACTCAAATGTCCTTCATTAAACAAACTCTTAAACTTTAATGGATAGCATTATACTTATTAGAAAAAAAATGAAATATTTTATAAAAGTTACTAATATTGATATGTGGGATTTGATTGAAAATGGTTATAATCCACTAGCAAAAGGGAAAAATAACATAAAGGTTTTGAAACTAAGATTTGAATGGAGTGAGAATGAGAAAAGAAAACATCAACTTCATTCTAAAGTTAAATGGATTTTATTAAATGCTTTATGGCCTAATAAATATAAGAGAGTATCAAATTACTTAATTGCAAAAGAAATATGGGATGTGCTTGAAGTAACTCATGTAGGAACCATACAAGTCAAAGAAAGCAAGATGTATACATTAGTTTATCAATATGAATTGTTTAGAATGAATGGTGGAGAATCTATTAAAAACATGATGCAAAGATTTATTATCATTGTTAACCAATTGAATCTTCTTGATAGGCATTTTACAAATGGAAAACTTGTTCACAAAATGCTTAGAGTGGCAACAAAAAATAATAGCTGTTAAAGAAGCAATAAATATAAAAGCACTAACTTTACAAGATTTATTTAGAAATTTGAAGAAGCATGAACTAAAGCTCAAGGGATATGCTAATGATAATGAAATAAAGAAAAAGTATCTTGCTTTTAAAGTTGCAACAAATGTAGATGAGGATGAAATTGATAAAGGTTGCTAAGAGGAGCTACTTGACATCTCATTGGAAGATGACTTAACCTTCCTTACCAAGAAATATTAAAGGGCACTTAAAAGAATTAGTGGTAGAAAAAGATTACCTCAAGCGAACAAGCATGTAGGCAAAGGAGAAGTCAGCAAGCAAGCTACTTCAACATGTCATAAGTGTAAAAAGCAAGGTTATATCAAGTTTGATTATCCTATATACTTAAAGAAGCAGTTGGAGCTTGAAAAGAAAAAGAACAGAAGTGCTCATAAGAAAACACATTTAGCCGCATGGGGAGATGATAGTGACGATGATTCATATGAAGGAAATGACAAAGATGAAGAAGTTCTTTTGTGCTTGATGGTTTTAAGAGAATAAAATAGAGACAAGGTATCCATCACTAGTTTAGATAATGAATTAAATTATGTCATTTCTAATTTGAATTTAGATTTGATTAAGGTTAAGAGAAATATTGAACTTTCAAAGAAGTTAATCTCTTCTTTAGAAGACAATATTAAGTAACTTGAAAAGGAAAATGAACAATTAATTCAAGAAATGGAGAGCTTTAAGAAAATCACTTAAAAGTGCACCTCTTGTGAAAATCTCAAGCAAAAACTTGATGATTTGACTAAAACTCTTAAGAAGTTCACAAAAGGCAAAGATTTTTTAGATACTCTTTTTAGTCAAAAGACCAATTTTAATAAAAAAAGGTCTTAGTTACACATCAAACAAAATGAATCACTTTTATAAGAATTTTTTTGTTAAAGAAGCAATGAAGAGATAATTGAAAATAACATGCTTCTATTTTGGAGAGAAAAGGCATGGAATTTATTCTTATGCATATATAAGAAATATCAATGTTAGAACAAAGAAAATTTAGGATACGTGCCAGTTAACAAAGATGGATCCATAGCTATATAGGTACTAAAAGTTAAAAATTGATATTTTTTATAGGTATATTTAAGAGCATAAAGTGAGATGTGGTACTTGGATAGTGGCTACTCGAGGCATATGACAGGGGATAAATCCAAGTTCATTTTATTGACACTTAAAGAAGGAGGAAATGTCACCTTTGGAGACAATTAAAAAGGAAGAGTCATGGGAAAAGGTAGAGTGAATAAGAATTCTAAATCTTACATTGATGATGTCTTATATATCAAAGGGCTTAAGCATAATTCACTTAACATTAGTCAATTTAGTGACAAAGGAAACAAAGTTACATTTTATTCCTCTTGTTGCATAGTTAAAAACCAAGATGATAAGCAAATTAAGCTAATTGATAAGAGATATGAAAATATCTATATGATAGACATTAATAATGAGCCTAATCTAGATTCTAAATGCTTGGTTAGTATAGATGATGACTCTTGGATTTGGCATAAAAGACTTGCTCATGCAAGCATAGATCTTATAAGAAAACTTTCAAAAAATGATTTGGTTGATGGTTTGCCAAAATTAAAATTTGTCAAAAATAAAATTTATGATGCATGTCAAAAAGGAAAATAAGTAAAAACCTCTTTTAAATCCAAAAATTTTATTTCCACCCTTAGACCACTTCAATTACTACATAATGATTTAGGTGGTCCATCAAGAATTAGAAGTCATGAAGGAAATCTCTATGTACTTGTAATTATTGATGACTATTCAAGATTTACATAAACATTATCACTTCCTTCCAAAGATAAAACTTTTGGAGCTTTCAAAAGACTTGCAAAAACTGTACAAAATGAAAAAGAAATGTCCATAGTAAGCATTAGAAGTGATCATGGTGGGGAATTTGAAAATCATGATTTTACTTATTTTTATGATGATAATAGAATTAAGCATAATTTCTTATCTCCTAGAACACCTTAACAAAATGGAGTTATTGAAAGGAAAAATAGATGTTTAGAAGAGATGGCAAGAACTATGCTTAATGATAGCTCTCTTGCAAAATCTTTTTAGGCTAAAGCAATAAACATTGCTTGCTATATGATGAATAAAGCCCTTATTAAATCAATTTTAAAGAAAACCCCCTATGAACTTTACAAAGGAAGAAAGCCAAATATTTTACATTTTTAGGTTTTTGATTGCAAATGTTTTGTACACAATAATAGAAAAGATAACCTTGAAAAGTTTGATGTCAAATCTAATGAAGCTATTGTTATTGGATATTATTCTAATAGCAAAGTTTATAAGGTTTATAACAAAATAATTTTGCTAGTAGAATATGTGTAAAAATAACTTTGAAAAGTTAAAGACATGTTTAACCTTAGCTTTTATTTTAGCATTGCCTTCCATCCTAGATGTGTATTTGTTGTATTGTGAGGCTTCCAGGATTGGTCTTAGGAGTGTCCTAATGCAAAATTCTAAGGTAATAGCCTATGCTTCTTGGTAGTTAAAGAATTACAAGCAGAACCACTTGATGCATGATCCGAAAATAATTGCAATGATCTTTGCTCTAAAGATTTAGATACATCACTCATATAGAGAAAACATGTGATGATGTGAGTGAAGCCTTGGACTATCTTGAAAATAGGTAAATGACAAAAAGGAACTTGACTCTAATAGTGACCTATCAAAAGAACTAAAGTTATTAAGTGAAGTGTGAACCTAACCGTAACTTGCTAGTAGAACCAACACTATAAAATTTAGTTCTTAACCTAAGAACAAAGGGGAAGCTCTTATAATGGAGAAACACTTAAATTTTTATTAATCATCCAAATTTGCTTTCGGAATTACAATTGCTTTTATTTATAAGCTAAGTTAGCTTGTTAGAGAAGCTTAGTCTTAAATAATAAGTCAAAAAGTCATTTGAAAAACTCAACCCATAAAAACCTACAAAAATTCAAATGAAAATATGAAATTGGGCTTATTTATTATCCAATCAGGCCCAAATGAAAAAAGCAAAATTCACCCCATAAAAACTAACAAATATTCAAATGAAAATAAGAAATTAAGCTTATTTATTATCTAATAAGGCCTAAACAAAAATAGCTAATAAACTGAATAATTGTAACCCACAAGTGCATCTTGGTCATGCAAATTAAGCTCTCCAAATTATTATCTTCAAGTTGGGCTTAAAGCATCCTTAAGTTGTAAGAAAGTGACCCATCTAAGTGCAGTCTCTGCTCCATATTAATCTTGTTTTCTTTTGATCTTTATAATTAAGCCTTGCAAAGCTTGCTTCATCCTTTTAGTCTTAGCTCTAGTCATAGAACCTCCAATTCCATGTAAAGGATCTTTAGGTTAGTTGGTTAGATCTCTATCATTCCCTCTCTCTTTGAAAGGATTCATCCTCGAATCAAATTTGTCACCCATATTAAATAAAGATGGATTAGCAACATTAAATGTAGCTTTTACATTACCATATTCACTTAGCAAACTTAACTTGTAGGTATTATCATTAATTTTTTCCAGAACTTGAAATGACCTATCTCCTTTAAGTTGTAACTTGAATTTTCTTTGAGTAAGGAACCTTTCCTTCCACATATAAAGCCAAACCCAATCTTTAGGTTTAAAAATAACTTTAGTGTGCCCTTTATTAGCTTGTTTTGAGTATTGTTTATTTTTTTTCTCAATGTTAGCTCGAACTCTTATATGTAGCTCCCTAACAAAATCTACCTTATGCTTACCATCTAAATTAACATATTCATTGTAGGCAAAGGTAAGATATCCAATGGATTCAAAGGATTAAAACCATACACAACTTCAAATGAAGAATAAGAAATAGTATAATAAACAATTCTATTATAAGTAAATTTAACATATAGCAAACATCCTTTTTAATTTTTCAGATTCTTTTAAATAATAGCACCTAACAAAGTACTAAGTATCTTATTAACTACTTCAGTTTATCCATCCATTTGAGGATGTGCAATAGTAGAAAATAAGAATTTAGTCCCTAGCTTACCCAACAAAGTACATTAAAAATAACTTAGGAACTTCATATCTTTATCATTGACTATTATTCTTGGTAAATCATGCAAGTGTACTACTTCCTTAAAGAACAAATCAATAATATGTTTTACATCATTGGTTTTAGAACATGCAATAAAATATGCTATTTTGCTAAACATATCAATAACAACAAATCTGCTATCTTTTCCACCTTGAGTTCTAGGCAATCCTAGTACAAAATCCATGGAGATATCAATCCAAGGTTAATTAAGTATGGGCAAAGATGTATAGAAATCATGGGGCATGACTTTAAATTTGGCTTGTTTACATGTTTTGCACTTATCATAAATAGATTGCCCATCATGCTTCATGTTAGGCCAATAAAAATGCTTAAACAGAATTTTCAAAGTCTCTTGCACACTAAAATGTCCCAATAATCCACCACTATGAGTTTTTCTAACTAGCATTTCATGCAAGGAATATACAGGTGCACACAATTTATTTTTCTTAAACAAGAAACCATCATGCCTATAATGTTCCCCATAAGCATGCTTAGAACAAGAATCCCGCACTTGTCTAAAATCAAAATCATTGACATGCAAGTTGTTAATATACTTAAAGCCAAGTAATTTAGTTTGCAAAGAAGTAAACAAAGCATACCTCCTAAATAATACATTAGCCACAATGTTTTCCTTACCATTTTTATGTTTGATTACATAAGGAAACATCTTAATGCACTCCAACCACTTGGCATGTCTCTTTTAAAGATTACCTTTGGATTTTAGAAACTTCAAGCTTTGATGATTTGGATAAATGAACTACATTAGCCATAAGTGATGTTGCCAAGCTTACAATGTTCTCACTAATTCACAAAGCTCCTTATCATAAGTAGGATAATTCAATGCTACCCCATTAAGCTTTTCATTAAAATCAGTTTAAAGTCCTGCATTAATACAACTCCTATTCCAACACCAGAAGCATCATATTCAACTTCAAAAGCTTTATCAAAATTAGGCAAACACAATAATAGAGCATTGGTTAATTTTTCGTTCAAGGCATTAAAAGCCTTATTATGCACATCATCCCATTTGAACACAACATTCTTTTTTACAAATTCATTTAAAGGTGCTACAATAGAACTAAAGCCCTTCACAAACCTCCTATAAAAACTTGCTAAACTATGAAAGCTTCTTACCTCATTTGCATTCTTAGGTGTAGGCTAATCTTTAATTACCTTAAGCTTCTCCTCATCAACACTTATTCCTTTTGAACTAATAATAAAACCCAGAAACACAATAAATTCCATGCAAAATGAACATTTCTTAAAATTTGCACACAATTTATTTTCCTTTAAAACTCTAAACATAGAATGCAACTGTTCAATATGTTCATCCAAATTTTTGCTATAAACTAAAATATCATCAAAGTAAACCACAATAAATTTAACAATAAAAGAATGTAAGACATGTTTCATTAATTTTATGGAAGTACTAGGTGCATTAGTTAAATCAAGTGGCATCACTAACCACTCATACAAACCATATTTTATCTTGAAAGTAGTTTTCCATTTATCACCTTCTTTCATACAAATTTGATAATAGCCATTCTTTAAATTAATTTTAGAAAATATACATAAAACATGCAATTCATTAAGCATACCATCTAATCTAGAGATAGGATATCTATACTTTACAGTAATTTTTTTAATAGCTTGGTAGTCAATATGCATGTGCTATGTCTTGTCTTTCTTTAGAATTAAAATCATAGGTATAGAATATGGACTGAGATTCTCCCTCATGAATCATTTTTGCAATAATTCATTCACTTGCCTTTGAATTTCCTTTATCTTCTTAGGAATTGTTCTATAGGTTGGTCTATTTGGGATTGAAGAATTGAGAATATTTAATGCTCGATACCTTTAAAAGGAGGTAATCCAAATGGTATTTCTTCTGGAAAAGTATTAGCAAATTCTTGTAACAAAGAAACAACCACAGTAGGCAAAGAATAATTGAGATTGCTAGTGAAATAAATATTCTTGTACATGAGTACAAGTAGTTATTTTCTTGCTATCAAAGTACTCTTAACCTTACTTTTTTTTGTAAATGCACTAACTCTGTTATTTTTCTCTTTATTTTTCTCCCTACTCTCTGAATTTTTCTCCTTACTATTCATCATGTTATTTTTCTCTTTTAGCTTAAACTTAGTTTTCTTATCTTTTCTCTCTTTCTCTTGAACACTCAATTATTTTTCTCTCATCTTACACTCTTTTGCAATCCTAATTTGATCAATACATGCCTCAATAGGTTTTAAGAGGTGTTAATGCAATGATACGGTTATTCATGGTAAGGTTGTATCTATTTTTGTACTCATCATAAGTAGCTTTTTTGTTAAATTGCCATGGACACCTAAGAAGTAGATGTCCAATATGCATAGGTGCCACATCACAAAGAACCTCATCTTTGTATTTGCTAATGGAAAATAAAACTAGCATTTGCTTAGTCTCCTTTATGTCTTCACATCCATTCAACTATTGTAGTTTATATGGATTAGGATGCTTTAATGTAGGCAAATTCAATTTCTTAACCAAGGTGCTAGCAACATTAGTATAGCTTCCATTATAAATAATCATGTTGCACACCTTGTTATTTTTATGGCATCTAGCATGAAAGATATGCTGATGTTGCTCCTCATCACCATTTACTTTAGGTTGTACGTTAAGAGCATGCCTGGTAACCAATACATCTCCATTCATAGGATCTACAATATTAACATTACTATAATCTTCCAATAGTGGCATTTCATCATCACTTGAGCTTATACTCTCTATGTCTCCATTATTTAGTACACTTATAGCCTTTTGATTTGGACATTGAGAAGCAATATGTCTAAATCCTTGACACCTAAAACACTTAGTATCACATGATCTAGAACATGAATTAGTTTTGGTTTTACCTTCAAAAGCAATAATCGAATGTCTAGCCTTTACATCTTTTTTTAGCTTTGAAAGAGTCTTATTGTTTTTCCAATCTAATCTCCATGAAGAACTAGAAGTTGAAGTAGATTTAGAAGTACTCTTACCTTTCAATTGCCTTTCTACTTAGATAGCTTTGTGCAACAAATCCTCCATCTCCATATAATATTGTAATTTTACCATATTAGTTATCTCTTTCTTAAACCCTAATAGATCTAGCCGTAATAGCCTCATGATCTTCCTTTACATTAGCCCTAATCATGGCTATCTCTATCTCCTTATAATAATCTTCCACACTCATGGCTCCTTGAGTTAGACTTTGCAATTTATAGTACAAGTTTCTATGGCAGTGGCTAGGTACAAATCTTTTTCTCATCATTGCCTTTATCTCTTTCCATGTACAAATAGGTCCTTCACCATTCCTATGATTACTAATCATAAATTAATCCCATCAAATACTAGCATAATCAATAAACTCTATTGTTGCTAGTTTAACTTTTTTTTCCTCGAAATAATCATGACAATTAAATACATGTTCTACTTTTCTCTCCCACTCGAAATATAATTTAGGATTATTTTTCCCTTGGAATGTAGGAATTGTCATCTTAATACTACCCAAATGACTATCCCTCCTTGATCCACCTCTTCTTCTTTCTTTCCTAGTATTACTATTAGAATACTTTTCTTCCTCTTCTTAAAAAATAGGTTACCTAGGGGTTCTAGGTTTGGATGGTGATTCTAGACTATCTAACTTTATATTTATAGCTTGCATTTATTGTTAAACAACCTTTATAAACAATCTCATATCAACTTTTTCATTTTTTCCACCTTCACTCATGATTAAATGTTGTAAGAAAGATGTTAGAATAGTTTGTTAATAGTCAAAAATATAGTATACTTGTGTTTGTAAAAGGCACACTCGTGTTTGTAACTCAGATTCTGCACACACATTCTCAAATATGAGTTATTCACTCTTATTTTCACTTAACTTAGCTTTTTTGTTATGATAGTCTCATCACTCTTACCTTTTACCACTCAACTTCACCTTATTAGCTCTTAAGCAAGAACCTTTGCTATCGATTTTACACAATCATGAAGCAACAAGGAATTAATAGTAACTCTAGTAAGCAAGAACCAACAAGAATATTAATTGGAATGGACAACAATAAGTGATATGAAACGAGAATGAGATTAATGAAAAAGATTACAAAATCCAACAACTTAGGAGTATTGAGTCCTTTCAATTCACAATAATTTTTTTATTTTCTTTAAACTGTAAGACATATATTTTGATGCAAAATTTTACTGCTACCTAAATTTTTTTTGCATGAATTTTCACTTTTTTCACACTCCTTTTTTATGCTTTCAACTTGAACCTCTCTTTTTTAAAAAAATTTTATGCATAAAATTTTTTAGGCTAAGACTCAAACTAAAACAATGATAACTAAAATTAGGGTAAAAAATGCAAATTAAAATAATAAGACAACAAACAAAGGCACATAAGATAGATGGAAACACCAAATTTAGTATGAAAACAAGAACATAGAAAGACAATAAGATAAAATATGAAGGAAGATGACTCAAGAATAAAGATAGGAAGGAAACAACAATAAAACAGAACTTTTTTTAATAGAATGAAAACAAACAAATAAACTAAGGATAGATATCATTTGATTTCAAGAGTCGAAGCTCTAATACCAAATGATATGAGTGATCCCTTAAGACTATCTTGAAAATAGATAAAAGATAATAAGGAACTTGACCCTAACCACAACCTACCAGTAAAACTAAAATTATCAAGTAAAGCATGACCCTAATCATGATCTACTGATAAAATCGACACTATAAGATTTAGTTCTTAACCCAAGAATAAAAATGAAGGTTTCACAATGGAAAAATACTTAAATTTTCCCTAATCATCAAATTTGCATTATAAATTACAAGTGCTCTTATTTATAAGCTAAGTTAGCTTCTTGGAGAAGTTTAGTCTTAAATGATAAGTCAAAAGGCCATCTAAAAAATTTGCCCTATAAAAACCTATTAAAATTCAAATGAAAATAAGAAATTAGGCTTATTTACTATCCAAGCAAGCTTAAATGAAAATAGAAAACTTCACTTCATAAAAACCTACAAAAATTCATATGAAAATAATAAATTAGGCTTATTTATTATTTAGTCAGGCTAAATGAAAATAACTAATAAATTGAACAATTGTAACCTATAAGTGCATCTTGGTCATGCAAATTGGGCTCTCCAAATTGTTATCTTCAAGTTAGGCTTAGAGTATCCTTAAGTTGTAAGAAACTGACCTATCTTGATGCAATCTTTATTCCATGTTAATCTTCTTTTGTTTTAATCTCTATAATTAGGCCTTGTAAAGCTTGCTTCATCCTCTTAGTCTTGGCTTTAGTCATGGGACTTCCAATTCCATGCAAAAGATCTTTAGGTTGGCTGGTTGAATCTTTATCATGTGAGATCTATATATACCATAAAATCTTGAAATATATTTTTGAGCAAAAAGAATTAAATCTAAGGTAATAAGATGGATGTAGCTTATCAAAAAGTATAACCGCTTAATCATTTACCACCTTGGTAAAGTCAATGTAGTAGTAAATCCTTTGAGTAGAAAATGAATATGGAATCTAAAAACCTAGAAGTGTTATTAGCTTATGTAGCAATTCAATTCATTCTTATGTAGAGAATTAAGGAAGCTCAAAAGGTTGAACTAAATTATGTTGCCTTAATGAAGGGAATGACAAACTACGCAGAAGAAAACTTAAAAATGTCTAAGAAAGGGTTAATTCAATACCAAGGGCGTATTTAGCCTCTCTCAAGTGATTAGAATGAATTAATGCAACAAGCTCATTGTTTTTCTTATACCATGCATTATGAAATAACTAAAGTGTACCATGATCTATAGCAAACTTTTTAGTGGAAAGGAATGAAGAGAGATATGCTTGATTATATGATGAAATTGCAACACCCTTAATAAAAAAATTAAAAATGATAGCATATAAATATACTTTAGGGAAAAATGTGTTCAATATAATTACTTGTGACTATACAAATGCATGCATTTATACATATGTCATTTTAAAAGACAAAAATAAGTAACTAAAAATGTAAATGTATGAGGGTAAGTATGTGTGACAGTGGGCCTTACACTACAACAAATCAACACTTATGCCACAGTCAAAATCATAGTACAAGATTAAAATTTTCGTGGTTGTACTATTTAGCTATACAAATACTAGTTGAATAATCTTATGGCACAAGTAAGCATGGTAAGGAAATTGCTATAGGAAAAAATATTCTATGGTATAAATGATTTTTTTTGCCATGAGTTCATTTATAGCTAATAGGCTCTTTTATCCATGAGTATAAATGTGGCAAGAAAGGTACATTTGTGGCTAATAACTCATATTGTCACAAATAAAATTGTGGCCAAAAATAAAATAAAATAATTATAAAAATTAATGTAACTAGCTAAAATAATTTTTATATATCTAAATCAAATCAAGCCAATTCAATTAAGTGTTATCCTATCATTTTATTTACATATCTGTTGAAACTTATTAATATTTTTTACTTATATTAAGTTAGGATAAATCGTTGAAACTTTATCCATTTAGAAATTACAGATTGTACTTACAGGAAATCAAAGCTAAATCTCTAAGTTAACAAATGTCAAGCCTTACCATTGTGTTAGTTTACTTCCTTAGTATTATAATATAATATATTTTATATAAAGTTTTAATTGACCGATTGACTTTAAAAATAAAACTATACTCATGTTACGCTAATTATATAATAAAATATTATATAAATACATATAATAAAAATACACCATACTAAAATGTTTTATGATTTCATTTTACAAATTATTTTTTATAGATTAAATTCTTATTTGTTTTATTATTAATTTTACTTGTATCAAATTTGTCATTTACAAATATCTTATATCAATTTTATCTCTCATAAATAATTAATTAGTTAATTTTTTTATTTTATTAATATTTTTCATTAATTATAATTAATTGAGTTATTACAAAATAAAAGTAAAATTTTTACATCTTTCAAGCAACTTTTTATTATTTTCTAAAATTTTTCAATAAAAGTTGAATTATATGAAATAAATATCTATACAAATCATAACTTTAAACTATTATGTATACTTAAATTTTAATTATAAATTAAAATTAAATTATTATAAATTATTTACTTTTAATTTTTTATTTATAATACATATTTTTATTATTTACAAATATAAGTTAAATCATTCAAACCTTCACAAATTTTTTGTAATAATTTTATCTCTTATATATTATTTATATTTAATTTTTATCCTTCTAATAAATCAAGTCATTAGCCTATCAATAAAATTATAAATGAATAGACCAAATTAGTTAAATTATTATTTAGAAGGAAGGAAATTAATATAAAATATTTGTAAGAAATGAAATTAATACAACTAGAATTAATAAGGGATGAAAATAAAAATTTAGACTGTTTTATATATGTCACTTCCTTAAATATAATTTATTTAAAATTTTTTAATATGATAATTTAATTATTATTAAATTATGCATAATTTTACATAATTATTATTTTTATTTTTTTATGAAAATTTTGGTAATATTATAGTGATAAGTATAAAACTTATTATTACATATTTTTATAATAAAACTTGTTATAATTTATCTCACAAATTATACTATTTATATTTAATATAATGATTTTAATATTTTCATAATATATATATTCTTCATTAACACATTTTTTAAGAATAATGTGATGTGATAGAAAATTTTATAATATTTTATACTTTAAATGATTTATTTTTATTTAAGTGATATTTTAAAAATTAAACCAAACAATGAATTGAAAAAATTATTGTATATATATGTATTATATATATGTATATGTTAATCCTATTAATTTTTAATTTTAGTATGTAAAGAATTTAAATTTATTAAATAATTATACAATACAATCTTTAATATATTATTGTATTTATTTTGTTAATTTATATTAATTTTATAATATAATTTAATTAATGAAAAGTTAAATGGTTATTTATTATTTATGAAAAATTGTCATATTCTAATAGATATTAAATTTGGTACATATGTAAACAAAGATGCGTAGGAGCTTAATAATTGAGTCTTTTCTCATATATCTTAAAATATGGGATTCAACTCCTATCTCTACTATTTTAAGAAAAATAATAAAAGTATATAACTATACAATTTATAGGTAGATCTATATTTTTACATACATTTTATGAATCAACTAATTAAAAATGTTTTGTTCTATAGCTTTTTTATTTTCATTTATTGGGACTAATTGGTTGATCAAATAATCTATTTGTTAAATTTTTGAAATAATTGTTTGACTTAATCAATTAGTTAAAAACTTTTAACTTAAGTGATAAATTAGTTATTTTCTAAACATCTACAATATATAAATATTTGTATTTTTTTATTATCTATTATGTTGCAGCATATTGCACTTATTATAAGTAATCCTTTTTAGATGTGTAGTTACTAAAAATGATATATTTGACTATAATTTTATTCATAGAATTAATTCATGACATAAGTAATATTTTGCTATAGATAAATTTTTCTAACTTATATGATAGAATAAGTGATATTTTATCATAAGAAATGCATATTTTTAAATTAATTTATGATACAAATGATACTTTGTCATAGGAAATATGTTCTTATAGCTTCATTTATGGCACAAGTGAAATTTTGCCATGAGTAAAGTTTTTTCTTAGCACAAATAATACGTTACCACAAGGAATGTGTTTCGTAACTTAGTTTCGTGGCATATTGATATTTTGCCACAAGTAAAGTTTTTCCGTAGCACAAGTGATACTTTACTATGGAATTATGTTCCTATAGCTTAATTTATGGTACAAGTAATATTTTGCCATAGGTAAAATTTTCCTGTGGCATAAATTTTTTAGTTTTTTGTACATTTATTTTGAATTTTTCCCATGGTAAGAGATAAAATTGCCATATTTTTTTAATTTTCATGATATAATTCATGGCATAAGTGTTAATTTGTTATAGTGTTACTAGATTAGGTCATTAAAAGGCTTAAATTTGATCCTAAAATAGTAAAGGAGTATTCTAGTTTATGTTTGTCTCATTGCACAATACATAGTATTTTTTTTCATAACTATTGATAGAAATGTCTTATTAATGAATTGTTAAAAGATTTAGAAATAGGACATCTGGGGGATTCAACTTTAGAAATTTCATAATTTAATTCTAAGCTAATGCCATAATTTTTTTTTGAAATAAAAGCAAAATCTAGGCAAAATGGTGTTAACACATCTTCAATCATTAAACTATAACTTTTTTAGGAAGATCCAATTAAGGCACAGTTTAAAAATGTGGAAAGAGGACACATATAGGTATATGGTGTAAAAATTTCATACAATGGGTTGCAATAAGTAAAAAAAGATATTGCATTTTACTTGAGATACTATGATGCTATTTTAAATAGTTGGTGTTTTGGTGATTTCTTGAATATTTTTTTAATATGAGTAGAATCGAATAACAGGAGCCTAATATAATGTGTGAACTCTATTAGCTTAAAAAAAAGGATTTTAAGGCCTCTAAAGGGGTCCACTTGGCACATAAAGGAAAGATGGTCAAACAAGATACCTTGATACCACAAAATATTATATATTGTAGTTAAAGAAAGGAAAGCTTGAAAGATAAGTTTAAAAAACACAATGAATGCCTTATAGCCAATAAAAATAAAGTCATAAAGAAAAGTAATCATGGCATAATTCTCTAAGAGCCAATATATGTTACTTAATTAAAGGATGAACCAACGAATGAAAGAGAGGAAAATGATTATCTCTAACAAGTTAATATGAATTGAAAACTAAAAATCCTCACTCTTCCTACTCCTACTTTAACACCACCCTCACCTTTTTAGCATAAGAATTTCCTTTCATCTTCATCCAACCTTAGCTAGAAACCCATAGAGGAAGGAATTGACTCATCTCTATTAGTAAGAACACTCTTGCTTCATGGTTTTCTTTTTCAAAATTTAGGATGTTATTAGTAACTATAAAATTATTTTGTATTGGTTGAGGTTTTTCCTCCATTTAAGGTCTTAATTCATCAAGGCAAGTGATTCCTTTTTTTCTCTAAAGTTGCATGATTTTAAGTAAATCAATTAAAAGGTCAAAAGGATAAAAAGCAAGAGCTTGCATGATTGAAATACATACATACATATATATATATATATATATATATATATATATATATATATATATATATATATATATATATATGAGATTTAGAGTTACATATTTTTAGCACTATAAAATTGTAATAGGATGATTGATGATTGGGCTTACAGATGAGTGGACTTAAAGTATAAAGTTATCATTAAAATAAAAGGAAAGATATGATGAAGAAATAACAAATAGAACCTTTCTATGAACATATGCATGTTTGGAGTACAAGTAGGTAATATGGGAAAATGGGAAAATCTTGTATTATAATAAGGTATTATAAATTTTAAGAAAGAATAGGTTTAGAGTTCGGTCCCATCCTTTAATCCACAATTCATATTTTATTAATTACTAGCATATGATATTAAAGAAGGAATTACTAAAAGCAATATCTTTTTTCAAATTTTATTAATTACCAAGATATGATGTTAAAGAAGGAATTAGTAAAGGAAAAATGTTTTTCAATATCTAGAAGAGAAGTGTTTTAGATAATAATTTGTAACATGGATAATTTGAAAAAGAAAATTGAAACAATAGGTTTAGTCCCTTTCAATTCCTTTCTTAACTTGTTCAAAAATCTTATGAATTAGATAGAGATAGTTGAAGTTAAATAAAAATAAGAAGCAAACCTTAAAATTTAAGTAGACATGTGAAATTGATGTACATGTATGTTACTATTATGAATTGTTGTGTTTTAAGTTATGGTTAGAGATTAACTTACATGAATAAGTTATAAGGAAGATAGAAGCATGTATGGTAAGTATAGGTGAATGCACATCCTTGGATTTCTTGAAAACAAGATAGTAATATTATGGCAAGTTACAACAAAGAATGTAAAATTAAAGAAGGGCCCTCAGAGCATGCTTTAAAGTAACCCCTCTTAATTTCCTTTAAAATGACTTAATTTCAAACCCACATTCATGGATGTGAAGCATAATTATATCCTATGAAAATAAATTAAATGCGTGGATTATGTGAATTATATAAAAGTGCATAAGCATGTGATAAAATAAGTAAAAATGCAAGAATGTGTGGAAATATGAAAATATGGATGTAAATTATATGATAAATTATAGGAGTGATGCAAAATATGAGAAACTATGCATTTCCACTTATTATGTAAAATATATGGAAAATTAAGTGAGCTATGAAAAATATGTGAATCTATGCACTTTTACATGTTATGTAAATTACATGAAAAATTGGCCAAAATATATGAAATCATGCATTCTTGCATGTTATACAAATTATATAAAAATTATATGAACTGTGCAAGCTATGTAAAATTACTTATTTCCATATATTACCTATGTTATGAAACATAAAAATAATGTAAGTAATGTGGCATGTGAATTGTATGAATTTTTATATATGTAAATATTGTGCAAATTGCAAGAATTGTGAAAAATATGAAAATACAAGGAATATGTGGAAATGCAAATAATGAAATGAAAAGCTATATTAGGTGGCCAAATTTTTAGAGATGAAATACTATGTGATATCCTCATAGGAGAGGGTAATGCATGCATTACATAAATCAATGGTAGGATAGATAAGGGTGAACTTAGAAGAACAAGGTAGTGTAAGATGAATAAGGCTAGACTGAAGATACAAGGAGAATTTAATATCCAAAAGGTATTTTATAATTGTCTTATGGAATTTCTTTGTGTGTAATTAAAATCATTCATTTTATACATGCATATAGAGAAATTGTTCATAATATGCATCTATATTTATTGTGATATTATCTCAATATATATTTATCTCATTACTTGTAACTCTTTAGTATATAATATAGATAACTAATGCATGATAATGTTACCATGAAACCTTTTCAAAATGTCAGATATAACTTAATCTTCAGTTAAATCAAAAGTAAAAAGGAATGCAAAAATTCATAAAAGTATAAAGAGTTATGCTTAACCATAATTATAATGTTTATTAAGGAATTCACTCATTAAGTCTATTTAGACTTACTCTATGATTTAAATTTAAGGTACTATGATACAACACTAAGCTACCAATGTACAAGGATATGGTAGTGATCATAATGTCGCATCTATTCAAGACCATTTGCACACTCTTCTATTATAAGCAATTTATGAACTTGTAGTAGTGACGTACAAAATTCAATATGAATACATAATTAGAATCAATATTTTTCAACTAATTAAGAATGGGTACCTTGACTCTCTATTTCACTAGGGCATAAGACCTTTGCTTATCTTTTGATGTTTTGGCAATCATACTAAATGGGCCAACTTTTGAATATTTAATATAAAGATGGCATAGCCTCCCATGGATGATTGTATTAATATACTCCTATTACGTCTATCTATTCTATATGACATGATTACATATTTTAATGAACATAAAGGGATGCTCGTAACCTTTTAAAAAAATTAAAAGCAAGATAAAAAAATTATCCCATTTTTTTATCAATCATGAGAAATTAAACTTGAAAATAGTATTAAAAACAAAGATTTAAAGTTAGGTTCATTATAGAAATATCTTACATGCTAACAAGTGAAAGTAGAGCATCAATATCTAGTTGAGATGCATAAACTACTTCTAATTTCAAAATGGAAGTAGGAATGTGTGATGATAGATATCCAAACAAGATTATAAAGAATATAGAAAGGATATAACTTTATATGGGTTATTACAAATCAATTAACTAAGACAACTCACTTCTTAACAATCAAAGCTATTTTTTCTATAGCTTAATACACACAAGTTTACCTTAACAAGTAGTGCCATTTCATGGAACACCAATCACCATTATGTCAAACTGAGTACACAATTCATTACACATTTTTGGCAATCATTTCAACATGCTTTAGGAATTTAATTATGATTTAATATAGCTTTTCACCTATAGATGAATGGGAAATCAAAGTGAACAATTTAGATTTTAGAGGATATGCTTAAAGCATGAACTTTTGAGTTTGAAGACAAATAGGAAAAATACTTACCCTTAATAAAATTGAATTATAATAATAGCTATTAGTTAAGTATTAAAATGGCTCCCTATGAAACACTTTATAGTCGAAGGTATAGGTCACTAATTAGTTAGTTTGAGCTAAAAGAAATAAAACTTTAAGGACCAAATTTAGTAACATATATTGTAAAGAAAGTTTGAATCATTAAGGATTGGCTAAAGATAATGCAAGATCAAAAAATTTCCTACATAGATAAAAGAAAAGGAGAATTATAATTTCAAGAAAGATATAAGGTTTCTTGGAAGGTTTCACCTATGAAGGGTGTGATGTAATTTGGAAAGAAAGGCAAGCTAACACCTCATTTCATCAGGTTATTCCCAATCATTAAGCATGTAGGAGCTCTAGCTTTTTAATTGAAACTATCAGGAAATATACAAGCTATCCATCCAATATTCCATGTTTCCATGCTCCAAACGTACATATCAAATGCATCCTATATGATTAAAAAGGAACCATTACAATTAGACACTAACTTGTTGTATGATGAACAACTAGTTGAAATTTTAGATTGTCAAGTTGAAAAACTAAGGTTCAAAGAATTAGTGTTGATAAAAGTTATTTGGAATTGACATGGAATAAAAGATGCTAGTTGCAAACTAGAGTTAGATATATGGCAAAAAGCAACCCAAGCCAGTTGGTAAGTGCTATTGTAAAGTTTATCAGGTTAGGGAGGTTCCAAGAATTTAAGATTCTTTTGAAAGGGATAAGTACTATTACACCCCTTAATATTTAAAATATTTTGTATGGAAAATAATTAATAATTATAATGAAATATATAATAAAATTTTATGTGAAATAATTGAAAAAGAGTAAATTGCAATGTTAAAGGCTAAATATGACTAAGGGTGAGTATTTAAGAGTGAAAGAGACTTATGAAACTTTTTTATTTTTGGCTCTAGCCTTATTTCTCCTTATAACTCCTATTTTTAGCCAAAAGCCTTCATTCTTCCACTAAAACACTAAAACCTCATCTTCCTTTCCTTTTCATCATCATCATCATCCTTTTCTTCTAGCAAGTAAAGGGAGCTAATCACCATCAACCCTTCACACTTTTCGATCCAAGTAAGGCAAGGCCTTCTAAACATCAACCTTTATAAAGATTTTCTACATCTTTTTTTAGGTTTGGAGTGATTAAGGGATTTACTTCAAAGAAGAATTTTGAAGCCCTAACTTTAAACTTATAATTTTAAATAATTTCAAGTAAGTAAACCATAATTTCCTTCACCTATTGTCTCTTCCATAAAAGGTTAGTAAGCATTCTAACTAGACCTAAATGATTTTAGATAAAATTAGTTAATTAGTGTTATATTTTTAATGTTTTCATAAATCTTGAGGAAATGTTGTGATTTGTACGATTTTAACTTGAAATTTTTATTAGATCTAGCATATAAAATGATATGGCTACAACGTATGGTGGTTTGATTGATTATTGCTTAAAAGATGAAATCTTAGCAATTTTTCTTGAAATGAACAGTGTTTTTACAAGAAAATTTAGTAAAAACTATGCTATAATGGATTATATAATTGATTATATCATAGGAATTACTTTCTAGAATGACTTAACCAATTACATAATCAATTATGAACTAAAAATATACTCTTTGGAACCTTATAATCAATTATCTAGAAGCCTTACTCTTTAGACCAACATAATCAATCAACTATATAGTTAATTACATGCTAAAGTCCTACCCTTTAAAACCTTATAATTGATTACATAATCGATTATGCTTATGTGAAGCTGCTCTTCAAGCCTACATAATTGACTATATAATCAATTATACCTTATTTATTTTTAAATATTACTTATCCCAAAAGTTCCACACACATATAATTATTTTATAAAAATGCGCTAATATGCATTATTAGGTATTAGATGAGTACTTTCAAGCAATGTAAAGAGCTATAGTGATATTGTGATATATGAAATTTTGTTTCAAATTATTTTGCAATAATTAACCTTAATTCAAAATATTGCTCATGAGAATTGAGATAGGGGCCAACTAATCATACTTATGACTTAAAATTGGATTTGGCATTCACTTATGAGGGATAAAGATGAATTGGAGTGATAAAGATGTACTTGTAAGAGATAAAGATAGATAGGAGTTACAAGGAAATTTACTTGCTTTACTTTCATTTTAATTTATTGAGTGTTATAAGAATTTCATAACTGAGATCATGAAATTATAGAGATGCTTATACATATGTTGTAATGATAATAATGAGTCCATGTTGTGAAAGGAATGAAATGTATACAAGGATGAAAGGATAGTGAATCTAATTTGTAAGATAATAATTGTTTCAATTTAAATGGTTTAGAATATTTATTCATTAAGTCCTAGATTTACCCCTCTTTCGCACTTTCAAACTGAAATTTTAATTATTCAACTATATGTTACATTTTCCTTAAAATTTTACAATTTTATGTTATAAGAAAGTGATTAGTTAGCTAATTATCATGGTATGGATAAATAAATTAAATGGATTGAATAAATTTCAATAGTTAAAAATGTAGCCGATACATTAAAAAAAAGAATTAGTCAATTACATGAGTTTGAATAAAGCTTTTAAGTAAATAGAAATAAACCATTCGGCTTAAAAGGGAAAAGCTAAAGGGGGTTAGTTGAGGAAAAGAATTTAAACAAAAGATTTTAATATTATAAGTGATTAGAAGTGAAAGAGTATGGAAGAGATTTAAGGTAAAAGGATGAAAATGTCCTTGGCCTTATTTAACTTAAACCTCATCCCTAATTTACCATTATTCCTTATTTCCTTTAAACCTTAAATTTCTCTCTCTTTTTCTCAATTCTCTTCCCTTCCTCCTCCTCCCCCTATTTATCAAGGTCTCTTTTCAATCAAACTAGAAAGGAATTAATCCTTATCAAATCTTTCACATAAATAAGGTGAAATTTCATTTGTAATTCAATTTTTCATGCTATTGTTAAGATTTGGGCATGAAATCCAAATAAAAGAAACTATGAACCTTAACTTGAAATCTTTGGAATTTTGGTTGATTAGAGCCAAAATACAACAAATTCAACTTTCTAAAACCTTTTCCATGATAAGTTAGTGACATTTTAACCTTAATCTTAAAGATTTAGTGAAAATTGCTTAGTTAAGCTTAGATTTTGGGTTTTAATGAAAAACCTTTGAAATGGGTATATCTAATGTTTGATTTGATTTAATGATGGAAATGACTTAAATAAGATGTTATAGGTGTATAGTAATGACTTGTATGGATTGAATGCATAAAGAAAGCATTAGGATGTTAAATTTATCAAATAAACAATATTAATTATGTTGGGATCTCTATAGAATCCCTAGCAAATGGTCGACCATTTAGTCACAATAGTCAATCATTATTCTAGAATTCTACATGAGGTTAGCTCCAAAACCAAATAATTAGCTATTTAATCTAAAATGGTTAACTGCTTACACACTAGTAGGCCTTCTCACCAGTAATGAAAGATCAACTATTAGGTCACCAACAGTCGATCATTAGTGTTATGAATAATAACATTGTTTGATAGAAATGGATTGAGATTAAAATGTAATGCTTATGGTTTTTAATGGAAAAAAAAAGGTATGAATTTGGGTAAAGAAGGCATAGAGGATTTAGTAAATATAATGGTGTAACCTTACTTAATACCCTTAAACCTTATGCTACCATGTGAATGTGTAGGAACATGTACCTTGTATAAAATGTATATCCATTCATACATTTATTTTATGTTTGACTGATTGTTAATAAATAATGTGAAGCACTTGTTTTATATTGATTAATTATGATAAAGAAGAGTTCTTGAATATACATGAGTGCGAGTGGAATCTTTTTGAGACCATGCAATGAAGGCTTGGTAATATTAATGAATACCTTCATATTATATATCTAAATTGCCTATGCAAATTGAATTTTGATATGTAGTAAAGGAAAATGTAATGCGAGAGATGTGATTATGAAATACCAAATCCAGTAAATTACTTATAAAGCATATAAGGTTGACCTAATAGGGACAAATGTGGACTTGTAAAGATAGAAGGCTAACTAAAAGTCATAAAGAATTTTATTTTCTGTTATTATTTTTACTTATTCTTTTATCTTTTTATTACACGTATGACTTGATAAAATTATGTTGCAAACAAGAAATTGCTTGTGGTTTTATAGATGATGGAAAATAGGTTTTGATGCGAATAAGGTTAACCTTTACCTGTACTTATGATATAATAATTACGTAGAAAGACTTTGGTAAAAAATTTAGGAATGTGTGAATGTGTAATTCAAGAATGTGTGAATGTGCGTTATATCTCTTGATAAATAGGTTAACCTACTACAAATTTCTTCCTATCTATTAGCAATGGTATAGAAATATAATCGATTATCTCATGTATGAATCTAAAGTTTCTATTGGAAATTTAACATGAATTCTTTATAACTTAATATTGGCATTTAAATTTATAAATTCTTTAATTTATGTTTATCTACTTAGTTCCAAAGAAACTTACTTTCTTCCTTTCCCTATTTGTCTTCTTAGGAATTTTTTTCCTTTAGGTATCTAGCTACTATCAAATGAGGTGGAAATAGGTCCGCTTAAGAACTCTAGCATTATGGTAAACATCAGAGTAGTTGAAATGAATTTGCATAATAATTGATCAATGCATTTTTATATGTAAACTTTGAAATTGCACACTTTTTGAAAGTAAAGCACACATGCATATGAAATTTTACATTAGATATATTGTAGGAAAAGCTACTAGGTTGTTGCCTATAATGACTTCTTATGTTGGTCATGTAGCCTAGGCATAGGTCGTAACAAAGTTAGTATTAAAACATGTTATAGGGCTTGTGGTGCATTTTGATTAAAAATATAAAGTAGAAACTTCTAATTATTTGAATGAATGGTTTGAAAATTTAAGCTCAATAGTTGACCTATAACTATCAAAAAAGGGCATAAATAGATTTATCATTTACCTTTCATATGCTAAATTCTTTATAGGCCATTTTCACTCGCGTGCAATCAAAAACAATTAGAGTGAGTACTCTACTATCTTTGATTTTATTATCATTCTTCAAATTTGTTGATGACTATTATTACAAGTAATTAATGTGATTGATCTAGTACAAGAAAAGGTATGGACTGATAGTTTGAATCAGTAAAGAAATTAAATGACTAATCCTATTTTGTTAGTTTATACTATAAGAAAGCTAAATGAATGTAAAAAAATATATGTTATATGCATATCTTGCTTATGCAAGAGTTTGTTTAGGCTACCTTATCCCTATATTGATAATAATATGTTTCCACCTTGTATTTAGTTTAAATCCTTGGTCGCAACTGAAGTTGTCATATAAATAAAATGCTAGTGGGCTAAGTTAATTTGTTATTGATAGATTTGAAAATAAAATAATTTCATACAAATAGAATACTCTATAAGGAACATAGCTTGTTTAAAGAGTCCTAACTTTGTGTGTGCCTCATGTAAGATATTTAATAGTTAAAATTGTGAACCCCAAGGAAAGAGATGATAAAAAGCAAAATTTTTTTATTTATTCATTGATAAACTAAGCCACTCTAATATATACATAAAATAAGAAAGAACTTAATATGAGTACATCATAATCCTTCATGTGAAGCCTTGCTTTATGAGTTACAAATGATGCCACATCTTTGTATCCTTGTTATGTTCAAACTATTTGGAATCACTTTAACAAACATTAAAAAAAAACACAAAATGAGAGGAGAAAGTGAGATGAAGAAAAAGTAGCGAAGAGTAAAAGAATAGTGTCAGGAATGATAGTCTAAAGTAAAGGATGCTTCATTTTGCAAGATTCATATAAAGATAATGCATAATAATATCGTGTAGTAAGCTATTATATCACCCTATATAAAGTAGCACATGGCTAATGGCCTAGTCATAATCCTTAAGTAAGGTTTTAATTACTAGGTGTATAAATGAGTAGGGATACGTGTTATAGCCCTTAGTGTCATCGGATGTTTTAATTGATTAACTAGATTAATGAATTTCTAAGTAATAGATTTATGATTGCAATAAGAAAAAATAGAAAGTTAAAGTAAGTAAAGATGTGAATTTTGATAGGAAAGTTAGGAGTTCGTGAGACATGAAATATGGCTTTGTAAATCCATGATAAAGATGGCCATTTTCAACGCGATAGTTAGTTTAGAATGGGTAGTGCTATAGAGTGAAGTAGAGAAAGAATTTTGTAAGAAAAACAATATAAGTGCCATTTTACATGCTTGTGTTATGTGTTATACATGTAATGGTGAATAGGTATAGTGTTTTTTTCTTGCTAATAGGTGTGTTAAAGTGTGAGTGTAAATGTGTCAAGGGGAAATTATAGGTTGGTAAGCTTATTGGATATTTGAAACATTGGATTACATGGCTTTGGTGAAGTAATCCTACTAGTTGGCTATTAGATTATGTTATAGTTTAGATTAATCTAGTGAATTAAGATGGCTTAGTATGAGGTTGATATCCATATAACAACGCACAGGTAAACTTAGATGGGGATCAAATATATATGGATAAGGATAGACTATTGAGTGAACAAAAGTAACCCTATTTTCATATGCAATCCTAGGATTTGTGAACCTTACAGATGTTGTGTATATAAGATGAAAATGGATAGTAATTAGCATAAAAAATCAGAGTGCTAAGGAACCTTGAAATTTTAGATCTTAGATCTTATTTAAGTATGCAAGTGTAATATAGTTTTACTTAAGACCACATATAAGAACATACTTAGGGCTATGTAAGGAGAAAGTTTAATACAATGAGACTAGTATTATATAAGGTTATGATGTTCATATTTTATGCCTTATGGAAGAGGAGTCAATCACTCATGGTTTTTATTTGTAATTATATAGGAGGAAAGACATATATAAATTGATTTTATTACGTTGGCTAAAACTTGACATCTTAGGTTCATATTTCATGTCTAAATTTTGAATTGCTTGGAGCCTACATATAATCGTAAGTATGAGATGTAAATGCTTGTACTATAGAGTTTGAAAATTTTGAAGTGTTAATTAGACATTATCATTATTATGACTTTTTTCTTATCTATGAGTGCTACATGACATGGGAAGATAGTTGTAAGGCAATGTTTGGATAGGTAATATGAAGGTCAAGGAGTTTTATGCCAGACATGCATAAGTGTAATAGTATTGAAATTAATTAAATTGTGAAGAACTAAGGAAACTAGAGTGGAGGTAATCAAGTTATTCTAGGTAAAATGAATGAGTAAGATGGTGAGAAGTTTGCTGGATAAAGATATGGTGATTATTCCAATAATTAGTTTATCTACAATGGTGATGAAGTATAATAAGGATGATGAATAGTAAAATTATATGAAAATTGATAGGGGATATAAGAATACATTCAAAGCTAAATAATTTAGGCATAGTTCTATTATAGTTTAAGCAAGAGAGTAGAATTAAGAGGGTTAAATGCTAAGCGACAAAAATATTTTCCCCATTTGGGGCACTAGTGGACTTAAATAAGAGAGGATCATTCCACTAAAGTGCAAGTAATGATAGGAGCATCTAGAGGTGGATTAAAATTTGCATAGTATGGTTCATATTAAACTTCCTATAGAAAGAAACTTTGGTTCTTAAATTTTATAAAAAATCAGAAACTACATACCGTGGTAGGAGTTAATAAGTTTACTCTAAATTGGTAGTCATTAAAACTATATGTTGTTCACTTATCCATGCACTTATACTAAATGCACAAAGATGAAATCTATGTATATATAAAAACTACTATGAGCATACCATGATCTTATAACAAGATAAGAAGGTAATTGAGGAATTTCTTTTCTTCATAAATAAGAATTGGATTTGATTTCAAAGGCACATTGCATAACTTACAACTTAAGGTAATTTATGCTTGCGAAAATGGTTTATATGAAATATTGAGCTGAAATTGTTTATGTTGGTAATTGTTAAATATATTGAAGTATGCAAATGAAATTATGGAAATAATTTTTATATTTTATTAATGTTACTTTCTAATGTGTACATCTATATTGTAAAAAGGGAAATGTGGTTTATATTGAAACTTATACCTATTGTTAGGTTTTGGATACAAAAAATGTAACAAAAATTTTGAAATTATACAGAAGCCTACCAAGGATCTAAGTGAAAGAAGCACAGACTAGTAATAAAACATACACCTTTAAAGTGTAATTCCAAACTGATGTAAAAGGGTTTGATCCAAATTCAATCTATTATGATCTAAATCACAAATATAAGTGTAGATTGCTTCTATTTTTCCTAAACATGCACAAACATCACAAATGTGCAATTATCACAAATGCAAGTACTGGTTATCAAATCATGAACACTGTTGGATGCCAACATCTTTATTGCATCCACACAAATAGCCAAAGACTCTAATCTAATTCAATAGGATTATTCTCCTTCACAAGGTAGTGCTACTTGCTAGTGTTTTTGATTTTTTTGGTTTCAATCATTTTTTTATTTAATCAAAATTAACATTCAATATATCATATAATGAAATTAAGATTTTAAAAGCTAGAATAATATCTCTATTTTTTTAGGATATATATCATACCTAATTTAAAAAAGAATAATTGATTATAATTGGATCCTTTTTTAACTAATATATTTTATCTTGTAGATAAAATATATCTAGATAATTATCTTATTAATTTATATATTTTATTTCATAAATAAAATATCTATTTTATGATTTTCAACCAAAATTTACGTTAAGTGAGGAGATAATTGGGCTTTGATTATTAACCAAGCATAAACACAAATGACTAGTAATCAATCTATATTTGGTGTTCCTAAATATAGCTCAATCATATTGTGTTTTTACTTAATGAAAAATAATCATATTAGTCCTTTCTTAATTAGAAACTCTAGTTTGATTCAAAGTTTTTAGTTATACCATAACCTAAAATTTGACTCATTTTTTGTGTGTGAACCTATAGGTTCTCAATACATTGGTAATGATCCTAAAGTCCTATTTTAATATAATAGATAGTGAGTAATTGTCACAACTTTATTCTCAGGTGTTATGATTGGTGTGAAAACACCTTACTAGTATTAATATACTAACCACCTGTTCTTACAAGCTTTTAAGACATACCTCACTTATCTATTTTCAAAACTTTATTAAAAATTTAAATAATCACTGTAAAAAATAATTTTTACTTGCACGCACATAAAAAATTTAAAATATAGGTTACACATACCAAATAATATTTGCAAAAACATAGCTCTGTACATATACTTTCAAAAGATAAAACTTTTAGTTAGGACATCATGGAAATATTGTAAGAAAGATTCCCTAAAGTGAGAGAAAGGTTCATGCACAATTATTAGTCTTCTTTGTGAGATCCAAGTTTCATATCTGTTAGTAAAAATTTAAAAAAAAGAGTCCGAGTATTAAAATACTTAGTGAATGGCTATTCTTTTTTATTTTCCTAAAAAGTTTTCACCGTAATAGATCAGATATAGATAACAATGTAAAATAAGATTTGATTGAGGCTCTTATATATAATATTTTCAAAGTTCATTAAAGAGAATGACAATAGTTCATACACAAGTTTTTTCCTATATCTTTAGTATAGCCTTATCCCCGTCCAACCTTATCCCCCACCATCCTAGGCACAAGGCTACCAACCTTATCCCTCCAACCCTTACCACTTCTCTCCTTCTTTATAAAACATTCATATCTCCCCCCCACAAATCAGATGCAAGGTGAGTAATATTAAGATCTCAGTTGTAACATTAATTACTTATTTTATAGGGTATGGTCAAAGTACCAACTATACCATAAAATTTTGCCATTCCCGTATATGTTCACATTTTATCCTCACATAACATTATACCCAAGGATAGCATACAATCTTTCCATTCAAGATAATGGTAATACTCAATTCTTTTGAATAACTAGTAAATTTATAACACAAGCATCATCCAAGCAACACAAATTGTTATTATTTGCAATGTTTTTCAATATGAAATAACAAGCACTAAACATACTGGGAAGTATAAATACTCTTATAATTTATGCCCTTTGGACTTCCAAATTAATTCAAAATTTAACTAAAATTTTATCTAATGCTTCTAATACATTAATAAGAATCAAACATCAATTTTTTTGAAATTCTCTAACCCATAGGCATTTTTCATATAGTACCAAAACAAGGAATTTGAAAATAGGATAACATGTCAGTAATTAAAATAAAAGCCTTTTTTCAATATTCAAATTACTTCCAATCATTACCAAATTTTGATATAACATCCCAAACATATCAAATGATGAAAAAATTTCAAATATTTCACAAAAATTCCAAATGGGTATTGTTTATACAGAACTAAAATATCAAAATTTCTAATTCTAGATAGTTTTGGGGTTGTTGTAGATTGCTAATTCTAAACAGTTTTGGGGTTCTTATAGAAGAAGGGCCTTCTTGGTATCCAAATTAATTCTAATTGCCATTAAATTTCTATGTAAGGTTACAAAAATATCAATAAATAAAGAACATTAATTATTTTAATTTTTATTAATCAAATTATGGGACAAACAACACCAAGTTTCTACATATAAAATCTAGAATTCTATTTTATGCTTTTATAACCAAAGATTGCACTTTTCATAACTCTTAAATGTTTCAAAATTTTCTAATTTCTGCTATATCTATCCTAACACTATTTGTAATATTAAAATATAAAAATTAAAATTTTAACAATTTCTAATCTTTAACTTCAAAGAATAATAGAAACATACTATAATTCTCCCTTAAAAAATTTGCTTCTAAATTCAACATAATTCTCTTATCATCTTTCAAAGGAAAACTTAACGAATCTTCTCATACCAATTTTAGCAATAAAATAGCAATATCATACCATCATATTAATATTTATACAATACTATATAGCATCATAACTTAACTAAACACTTATAATAGCATAAACCACCATATTTTTTCCTTTCATAGGAAAACTCAAAGAAATGAGAAATAATTCTCACTTACTTTAAATCCTTGATTCCTTAACCCTTCAAATACCTCTCAAAGTAGTAACTTTACTAAAATAAATCAAGTTTTAGGAATTTTGAAGATAAGACTTCTATAAAAACTTGAAGGAGACAAAGGAAAATCTAGGTTAGCTTGTAAGAAATTAATGGAACCACTTAAAGAATCTCTTAGGATTTATTAGAGAGTTGAAACCCTAGTAGAAAACCCTATGAGAGTACTTATTTTTGGCTAAAGAAGGACAAAAAAATTTGTGCAAAAATAAGCCAAAAGGCTTTTATATAAAATCCTAACTCAAGTTTCCTTTATAAGCTTCCTTTTTATTATTTTTATTTTTGTAAAAATTTTGATGATAAGGTACATGGATGCATGATTTTTCCAAGCCAAAATTAGAATATTATTTCTTCATAATCCATTAGAATTTAGCTAATATAATGTCTAGAAATAACTACTAATAATTTCTATTAGTTTTCTACTTTTTCATTAACTTGCCATTAGCTTTTCCTATAAGATTAAGCCTCATTTAGGCTTTAAAAATTATACTTAGGCTTAAGAAAGGTAAGCTATATCAGCTAAAACAAATAAAAATAATTTATTTTAATTTTGGGCCTAATCTTTATATTTTCAAGCTATTTTTAGGTTACTTAAGATTTTAATTTTCTTTTAGCCCTTTATATAATTTTCCAAACTTAGTTTTACATTTTTAATTATATTTTAACCTATACCAGTGTTTAATATAATTTTTATAAAAATTCTAGCTAGACGTGGCTCAAAACTACTTCTATGATTTTCTTAAACTTCACTTAATTACCTTACTAGATTTTTGTTTAGGAGATTCCTAGTTAAAATTTCTTTCTTGAACTTCCTTGCTCTATATAGGGTATTATAGTAATACATTACCGCCACCCAAGTAATGAGAATCATCAATGAGTTAACATGACATTTTCATGACTAATGTTCTATGTAGTTTAATCTCTTTTCTCCTAGATATCCAAATTAAACTTAAGGCATGGAATGTGTCACCTTATTCATAATTCAATCCATATGTCTCTTGATTCCTAAGTTAACTAACTAAAATAAATGAATTAATATTACATATTGATCTATTTAAGTATAATCATATATTTCGTAGTCATACTCAATTAAAGAACCTATAGATATCATTCTTTTTGCATATAAGGGATAAAATCCTATATAGATCACTTAAATCCATCCACCTAATTTGTGGTATATCCACTTACCATCTTTTAGGTCAATCATAAGTGATATTAGATGGCATCAAAGTACACAACTTTTCATGTAAAGAACTATAGTGACTTCAAGTGAAGGAACCACATACATCATTATCACTATGAAAACTACTTATGACATAATAATCCATGGAACATTCTCATGGTGGATTAGTTTACTACATTTGTTATCTAACATATACCTATAAGTTGACTTGATACCTCACATTCATGACTGTAATCATCAGTCAGCATACATAATAGTTTTGATGCATTATTATTATTATCCTAATTAACAATAATACTTTATTAAGGACATTTTAGAAATAACATAAATTATTCCAAGGATAATTATTATATTTATTTATATTATGAAGATATAACATTAAATATAATTAATTGAATGCCTTTATATATGTAACATACTACATTTTATGGAAATACAATCATTTTATATTTAGCTATTAGAGTATACACAACACTTATATCCTTCATGAAAAGTAGACTTGAATGTTTTATGCTGAAATTTTTAATTATGTCAAAAAGTTTATGAAATTTAAAATGATTGCTATTAAAAAAGAACTTTATAAGATTTTTTTTTATTGAATGCATTTAAAATTTGTATTATTTGGCCAAGCAGTTAGTAATGATGTTTGATATGAGTTTCACACATTAACTAAAGTAGTAAAGCACATTGAACAAATATAACACTAGATGTTCCAAGAATTTGAGGATAAATTCTTTTAAAGGAGGAAATATGATTACACTTTTAGAGTGAAATTTTAATTATTCATCTATATGTTACATTTTCCTTAGAATTCTAGCATTTTATATTGTAAAGAAGTGATTAGTTAGCTAATTGTCATGATGTGTGTAGATAAATTAAGTTGAAGGAATTAAATTTTAATAGATAAACACATGCATGATACATTAAGAAAAGAGAATTAGTCAATTAAATGAGTTTAAACAAAACTTTGGAGTAAATAGAAATAAACTATTTAAGCTAAACATAAAAAGGAAAACTTGAAGCAGATTAGTTAAGGAAAAGAACTTAAATAAAGGAATTCAAGGTTATAAGTGATTAGAAATAAACATGTGAATATGGAAGAAATCTAAGGCAAAAAGATAATAATACCCTACCCTTATTTAACCTAAACTTTAGCCTTAATTTACCATTATTCCTTATTTCCTTCAAACCCTAAACTTCTCTCTCTTTCTCTCTCTCTCTCTCTTACCTTTCTTTTCTTCCTCCTCCCTCATCAAGATCTTTTTTCAATTAAGCTAGAAGTAAATTAATCCTCGTCAAGTCCTTCACACAAATAAGCTAAGATCTTCTTGGTAATTCAATTTTTTATGGTATTCCTAAGATTTAGGAGAATTTAGGTATGAAATTCAAATGGGAGAAACTATGAACCCTAACTTGAAATCTTTGGAATTTGGTTGATAAAGGCTAAAAGACAATGAATCCAACCTTACAAAACCTTCTCCACAATAAGTTAGTGACATCTTAACTTTAATCTTAAAGATTTATTTAAAATTGCTTAATTAAGCTTATGTTTTAGGTTTTAATGAAAAACCTTTGAAGAGAGGTCTATACATGATATTTGATTCGATTTAATAATGAAAATGGCTTAAATGAGAAGTTACAAGTATGTAATGATGACTTGGTATGGATTAATTTCATAAAAAATGCATTAGGATGCTAGATTTATCTAATGAATAGTGTTTATCATGGATTTTAGCAGAATCCTAAGCAAACGAATAATCGTTGTTTTGAAATTCTAGATAAGGTTAAGTCCATAAATGAATGGTTGACTACTTGGTCTAAAATGGTTAACTATTTGCACATTGGTAAACTTTCTTACTAGTAATAAACTATTAATCACTAAGCCACCAACAATTAATTGTTAATCTCCTATTTTCACACACTTATCATTTTGAATAATAACATGGTTTAATAAGCATGCATTAAGATTAAAATGTAATGGTTATGGTTTTAATGGAATAAAATTGGTTATGGAATCAAGTAAAGAAGGCATAGAGGTGTGGGTAAATATTATAATGTAAACCTTACTTAAGTTAACAACCTTAAACCCTATACTACCATATGAACATTTAAGAACATATGCCTTTATACAAATGTATATCCATACATAGATAACTATTTATGAACATAAAATGGTTTATTTTATGTTTGCCTGATTGTTAATGTTTGATGTAAAGCATTTATTTTACATTGATAAATTGTGATAAAGAAAAGTGCTTGAATATACATGAATGTGAGTGTTAGTGTATATGCCATAAAACTAATCATATTAATGATTGTAAATTTGAATCATATTATTTTAATAGCAATTTTAATTATTATATTTATATATATTATCTGCGTAATATATTTAATTATGATAATAACCTTAGAATAATTGTATTCTTAAATGTCCCTAGTTATATATCATTGTGGATTAGGTTACTTTGATATGTTATGACTAGCATGTGTTGTGACTTATATGGGATATTAAATTTATACATGAGTATAAGTTAAAGAACTTGTATACTAGACCGACCCATCCTAATAACACTACATGGATTGTTATATGAGTGTCATGAGTGATTCTTAGTAATCATTATTAATATGGTCCTTTAACCTGAGATCGCTAAGGTTTCCCTACATGTGAGTTTCATATTTTAATACTATTCTATGTCACTCATAGTTAAGTGAATGCAAGGGTAGTTATTGGATATGTCACATATCATACGGAGGGTTTTATGTGATCAAGATAGAATTTATCCCTCCTATATAACAGGAGTAACATCTGTGGGCCTTTTGATTAAGTAAAGCTAAGAAAATGCATGGCCAAGCTCAAATGAATTAACATGGGATGTTAATTATATTTACTTTAGTTAGCTTACTTACAGATCAAGAAACCTTAAGATTGGGCTATACAGAAATGACATGATCTATGTCTCGCACTCAATCTAGATGTTTAGGATAAAAGGACATAGATGATAATCATGTGTAAATGTTTAGTCAAATCACTAACTTTCTCATTACTTAGGTAACAATGATGTCTTGCTAGACACTATTCATTATTTATAATCATTAATATGATTAATGATCATTGCCAACGTAATGAGAGCCTATACGTCGCACACTTAGAGCCTAGTGGATTAAGAATTAATTGTCCAAATTGTTTGGGCCTAATATTTGGGAATTCCATGTTATAATTATAAGGCCCAATAATAAGCCCATAATTATACATGGAACAAAGCCTAATTAGTTAGAATTTTCTATATACCTATTTAAATAGACTTGTTGGGTAATAATGGGGATTATTATTCATACAACCCAAGCATAAAAAATCCTAGCACCTCTCCTTGACCAAAAAAATCTTGAAGAGGCATATCTAGCACTACGAGACAAAGGAGAACAATTCCAACTGATGTTCGTGTGAACGTTTATCAATAATTTACGGGTTTGTATGGATACCTCGGAGTCTTCAGCCAAAAAGAAGCTGAAGAGGTAATTAACAACTGAGTTCTTGAGTCATCATTAAAGGTATTGAATGAATCCTTATTCTAATTTAACATTTTACATGAATTCGCTGGCTGAGATCAGTTTATTCCACTATGCTTGTTTGGCTCCCGATCCCAATAGTGAGTAGAATAGGTTTGAGTCCATGTAATAAAGGTAAAGTAATATTGATGAATACTTTTGTATTATGTATCTAAATTGCCTATATGAATTGAAATGTGATATAGGAAAGTGTAGTAGGGAAAATACGGTTATTGAAAGCCAAATTCGGTAAATTGCTTGTGAAAAGTATAAGGTTAACCATAGAGGGATAAGGATGAGTTTATGAAGTTATAAGATTGACTAGGAGGCGCAAGGAGGTTTATTTCCTTGTGTTATTTTTACTTGTTCCTTTATCTTTTTATTACATGTTTGACTTGATGAAATTATCTTATGAGCAAGAAATTGCTTCTAGTTTTATTATGATGGATAATGCATTTTGATGAGAATAAGGTTAACTTTTCCATGTGCTCATGATATAATAATTATATAGAAGGATTTCAGTTGAAAATTCAAGAATGTGCAAATATGTATTATATCTCTTAATAGATAAGTTAATTTATAGTGAATTTCCTCCCTTCCTTTAACAAAGGCATGGAAATATGATCGATTATCTTGGATATGAATCCAAAGTTTTTATTGGAAATTTAACATGAATATTTTATAAATTAGTTCTGATATTTAAATTTATAGAATCTTTGATTTATCTTTATCCACTAAGTTCCAAAGGAACTTACTCTTTTCCTTTCCATTTTTATTTTTTTAAGAATCCTTTTCACTTAGGTGTTCACCCATCATTAGCTCTAGCATTATGGTAAGCATTGGGGCAATTAGAATGAATTTGCATAATGATTGATCAATGCATTTTTATATGTAAACTTTGAAACTACACACTTTTGAAAACCAAGCATATTTACATATGAAATTTTGCATTAGAAGTATCATAGGAAAGACTAACAGATTATTGCCTATAACAACTTCCTACATCTATCATATACCTTAGGAATGGGTTGTGACACTTTCTATTTTTTACTTTACAAATCCACAAGTTGACATCCTACCACCACCATTGAAAGGATAAATCCTCTAGAAATCTCTCTCAAATTAGGACAAAGGTAGCAATGGATATTTTTGTCTATAAATAGATTAAATCTCTTTAAACCCTTTCTTAATTGGCTTTGAGTTGTAAAAGATAAAGTAATAGGTAGACACCGTAAATGATATAGGTCATGCTGCAATGCTATTAATTTGGTCAGCTTATTTGTTAAAGTGTTAGAAATTTTAAGCAACTCTCACTCCCCTTTTATTTGAAAATAATATTTTAAAATTATAAATGTTAGCATTAATTAACATTCCAAACTTGTGTGAGGTATAGTCTACAAGTAGGATATGTTGGTAGAAATTGATAGGCTGAATTTCACATCAATCAAACTCTAGGGATGGTTGTGATAAAGTCTGCATTATTTATAAGTCAAGCTTATAGGAAGTCCCTTGAAGGTAATTTTCTACACTAGTCATGTGCTTGTAAAGTTAGGGCATGATAGTCACAAAGGCACATAAGCTCAGGTAAATCGCACTTTTTTTATAAAAAAAAAATATTACTTTTGAACTTGATTATTTTCATTACCCATTATAATTTATATTACTATTTCATTCTTTGTTTAAAGTTTTTATGAATACACATCTCTCATTTTAAAGAAAAACAAAAGATATTACTTTTGAAAAAAAATTCTAATCCAAGTCCTCTACTTTGCTGACAAGTCTATGAGAAAAACGAAGGAGAAAGATTATATTTCTTAAGCTTTTAGCTTTTTTTCTAATCTATTCATATTTTTACCTTTTCTTTTAATGGTTTTATAATAGTTATTAGTTCGATTATATTTATTTTATTTGTGTTCATTACAAGTTAAACCAATAAATGAACACAAAATAATAAGTGATTTTGGACATAAATTTCCACTTCATATGCATTGCATAACATTACTGATGTTAGTATAAAATATATTTACTATGTAATAATCGTAGTATATAAATTCTATCTAATTTTAGTTCTATAAGGAATTAAATGTAAGCTTATGTATAGTACGAGCTTCCTTACTAGAATATTTAGTAAGTTAAAGTTTTAACTTTTAATTTAGAAAGCATTAATTGAATTAATAATTATATGTTTTATTTTTAATAAAAATATAAAAATAAAATCAAATTTATTTATTTCTTTAAATCTTGTCATGATTTTTAATACTAATTTTAAATATTATATTTTAAATTATATATATATCAATTGAGATTTTGTTAATTGCCAATACTTTAATATAGAAAATATTAATTTAATTTTAACTAATGTATCTTCAAAGATATGGAAATATTTTAATAGTAAGATCAAATTTGATTTTGTAGTTATTTTCTTAAATATTAAAGTTCAATCCCAAGCTCGTATGTTTCTTCTTACTTCTCTTATTTTGCAACTTAGTGCATACATTTTTCATTTTTCAAATTTTATTACTTTATAATTCACATATTATTTTCATTTTCTTTTATTTATTTAACTTTTATCAATGTTTTTATATCAATTTTTAAATATTATATTTAATATTAATATATTATGACTAATTAGGACTTTATTCAGGACTCAAATATAAAAAATTATTGGATTATTTTCAATTACTATATTTTAAAAAAATGTCAAATTGTTAATATAGAAATATAAATTAATTACATATTTTATTATTTTAAGAAAAATTCCTAAAATTGAAATTAAATTTTATTTTTTTATTCTATGATTAAATAAAATGTTTTAATTGAATCAATTAATCACATATTTTTATTTTTAATAAATATTTAAAAATGACAATCAGATTTATTTATTTTTTGACAATATCGTATTAATAACAATTTACAAATGTTATTTTTTTAAAAAAATATCAACATATTACATGAATTTGTTCGTCGACAATAATTTTCTTTGAAATAAATTTGAATAAACCTGTAAATTCTGCATTTGATTATCTCGATATCCAAAATCTGCATCTTAGGAAAATTGATCTGCAAATTTTATACCACAACTTTGAATGAAATCAATTTGAAAAATAGTGAATAAATTAATGTGCGCAGATTTAATAAAGGGTAAATTTTGAATGATAGTTAAAATGATAAATAAATTAGAGAAAGAGTATTGAGAAATTATTCTAAAATTAGCTAAAGTTTATTGGAGGGAAATAAAATCACATTAAGATCACGTATTTATTACATTTGGATTATAGATGAAAAATTAATAGGAGAGAATTATTTGCACTACTAAATAGATAAAAGCAAGTAAATAGCACGTTTTAATAGTATATGGAATTACAATCATATATCAACGAAGGTATAGAAACACTACATGTAATTTACCCCTAAATTTCATATCTATATTCCTTTTGCTACCATATCATTTAGTGATAACAATTTTTATTTGTAAACTTTCAACAAAACCCGTGCATGGGGAATTGATTATTAATTTGGTTTAAATATTAATTCATACATAGTTAATAATTTGGTTTAATAATCAATTCGTAGATAGTTAACTAGATAGTCACTAGTGCCTTACACAAATAAATATTTATTTCAATAATATTATATTATAATTATATATTAATTATTATTTATCATGCTAAAGCACAAAATAAACTTTTGAAAGCAATAATTTTATATTATGGACAAATATTTGTTTTAATAATATAATATTATAATTATATAATAATAATTTATAATGAGATTAGATAAAAATTGATTAATATATAGCCAACAATTCAAAATAAAAAGCCATCTCTCTAGTTCCAAGATATTTAAAAGAGAAGGTATCTAATAAAATAAAATTTAAAAAAAATAAGAGAGAAAAAACTTATCTCTCCACTCATTTTGCTCAACATTCAAATAAATAATTTATTTTAAATTCAAACATGGATCAATTAGATATCATTTTTAAGATAATTATTATCATTAATATTAATATTTAATGATATGATTTATGATAAGAATAGATTGTTTTGTAATAATAATATATTTTTTATTACCACATTATAATATAAAATAAAATTTTAAAAGTAATAATTTTATATAATAGATAATTTATTAAAATCTACAAATTATGACTTATATATTGATTAAAATTTAATATTTTAACATCAAATATTTTTTTATTTTTTAATTCATATGGAAAAGAGAAATATCTTTTGATTGGAATTTTCTAACAACCAACTTATTCATATTTAGTATCTTCTAGAAGTTATATTATAATAAAGTTCCTTCCTTAAAAACCAACTAAGGATTGTGATTTCAAATTTGCTCCAAAAATAATATTTCTAAAATGTTAAAAAGTAATTAGATACCTCCTTACATAGAAACGCAACAATACCATCATAATGATATCATGAATTGTTGCTATCTTAAAGTCATGAAGTCACAAATTTATTTTTAAAAAATGACAATAAAAGTAAAAGGAATTTGATATAATCACAAATATAAAATAATAAATAAAAAAATATATAGTGAGTAACAAATCTTTATAAGAAAAATTAATTTATCTCTTAGTTGAAGTTTAAGAAAAATATGTTAAGAATACAAAGGAGAAAAAAATTTCAGAGACACAACATAATTATTTAAGAACATAATACAAAAAAAGAAATAATTAATTAGATTGTGAAATAAAAAAATAAACTTACAATTCCCACAGTGATAATTTATTAAATAAAGATGAATAATTAAGATATTTAGTGATAAATGTTATCTAATATTGAATTCAAGCTTTTTCTAATGAGTGTAAGTGAGATTTTCATTTGCATATGGATGCAAGGGCAGATTTTATCAAATGTAAATGAAGAGAAAGTATATTATAGATGAAAGTTTACAAATCTTAAATTGAATATGAAATCAAATGAAGATAAGGATAAAAAAATTTCTAATCAAATCAAATGAAGATAAAAAAAATGAAAAATTTTCAAAAAAATTAAATAAAAATAAAAATTTTCAAATAAAATTAGATGAAGATAGATATAAAATAATTTTTAAATTTCAAAATAGGAAATGCTACATTTTTTAATTTCAGTGTTTTAAAAAAATTAACCTATTCATACATAGTATTAATTGTAAATTTGTAAAAAAATTCCATAACTAATAGTTCATATATTTACATGGTAGTTCCCATCCTTACATAATTTTCTCTAGGATTGTATTTTTCCTATTAAATAGTGTAAAAAAAAGTATACTTTTGTAGTTTTATGCATAAAAAATCCAGTAAGTTAATAATAACATATTAAGTTACAATTTTTTTTGAAAAGGAAAAATTAAATGAAATAAAATACTCATAACAAAAAAAAGACAATTAAATTGTAATAATAATAGTATAAAAAAAGAAGCAAAATAAATTATAGAAAATAATTTACATGATAGAAATTTTGGAGCAATTGTAAAAAGTCAAAAGTAATAAAAGAATATTTACAAATATTAAAGATGCAAATGAAAATTCTCATATAAAAAAAGAATTGACTTTGAAGTGACTAAAGGTGGAGAAAGAAAAGGAACAAAATATGAATATAATTTGGGGTGTTTTTTATGATAATGAAATAATTAGGTAGTTATAAACTTACACATATTGAAGATGAAGATAAAAATAAAAACTCTCATCTTAAATAAATCATTGCTTTTGAAGTGATTGAAATCAGAAAGATAAAAAATGCAAAACATAAATATAGTTTAGGAAGATTTTTATGAAAATGAAATAAATAGGTAGTTGTGAATCTTAGTGATAGATAGAGACACAAATTCAAATTTAAATTTTTATTAGGAATTAATTTAATATTGGAAAGATAAATTAACTTTTCATTTAAAAGAAATGATAAATTTAAAAGAAATTATAAAATAACATGCGACAAATTATGAGAATAACACTTGTTACATTAAAAAGTAAGAAATATCATGATTAATATATAATATTAGGTGTTTATCATGTCTTAATCCCGATTGTGACTAGTGTGGATTTTGATACTAGTTTTTACAAGCCTTAACATTAATTCCTCTAATTCCATCCAATAAAAATATCCCTAATTCAAGGAAACTTAAATTATACTTTAAATTTTGCAAAAAAATAGACAGAATCTCCTCTATTTTTGGATACTTTCCAAGGACCATATGCCTTAAGATATAAAACTTAGATACTTTTCTCAAACACGATAGCAATAAAATACACATAGTGCAACATAGTTTCAAATTTATACATAGATAAATAATTCAACACATCAATTATTGAATTAATAAAAACTCTCTCTATTTTTTATCCCAATCCAAAGAGAAACTCCAACTGATAAATCTTCCGATTAGGCACTTTTGAATCTCCATAGATGCAATAAATTCAATTACATTTATTCTAACCTAAAAACATTAAAAATAAGGTGAAATGAGTTACAAGAACTTAGTAAACATATATCTATCATTATTTTGTAGGAGATCAATTTTATATATAATAATCACAAGCTAATCAATTACTATATTAAAAAAATATTAGCAAACACATTTCTTGAATTTTTGAAATATATGAAACTAAGCCTGAAAATGGGAGTTCACCTGCATATGACTTAAACTTTATATCTCATATCACAATTTATAAAAATCTCAATTGTCTATTAGTACACAATGTCATTATCATATCACATACTATCCATTCCAAGTAGACATCACAATCATAAATAAATATTAAGATTTAAACATAAATAAATCATCTTAAACACCTAACAGTAATATCCAGTCACAAATAATTTTTAATATCATATCATATCACATATCCAATTATAGTAAACATATATATGGTCGCCTTTTGATTTCCAGGTTAATCCTATATCATTCTTAACTATTTACCACAAATTTCTCATTTGGCTTTCAAAGCATCACTCCATTACAGTTCACAATTTTCAATGTCATTGCTTTAGCATCATTCATAATTTTCAATGCCATCTATGGCAACATTTATAGATAATATATACATGAGAACTCAACTTTCATATCACAATTGTTTATAAAACTTCAATGCAAAGTAACTAATTCATCACTAGGCAATACCAAGCACACAATAATATATGCATGAGTATACAATAATGCTATCATGTTATGTTATATTGCTATAACGTATAGATTTCATTGAAACTCAATCACAATCCATCAATAGTTAGAAATACCACTATCATGCTTCTATTATGCACTTAGATCAATAACATTCCTTCAAATAGTTAATTGTACTTATACCACAGAACTAAGTTTACATATGAATATAGATATATATACACACATATGAATATAAAATCTATATTATAATAAGAAAAAAATACAATTCACAAAATTTAAGCTATCTTTTATTAATATATTAATTTATGGTGAGATGTATACTCACCTAATAATGTTGATCTATTCATGGGAGTTATGAAGCAACCATATCCATCTTTTCACATTTATCTCCTATAATCATAATTTATGAGTGTAATTCATAAATATATTAAATTTACTCACTTTCTTCTCAATTTACTATGATGAAATCTGATTAGAGTATTTTAATATCCCATATTACTATTCTACTATCTCTTTCTTAAGTTAATCACTGAAACTCGAAGACATGCAATTTCATGGTAATTTGAAATCAAACTTACACGTGTGAAAATATTAAAGTTCAATGATCTAGAAAAGCTTATTTAGTGCCACTCATTCATCCTAGATTGTCATGTTCTTTATTTTCAAATTTATCATTGAAAAATCAAGTATATGACAACTTTTCCAATTCAAAGTATAAATTAATCAAAATATAAGATTTGAATGATATGAATATACTCTAAATATACCCGTCCAACACTTTTTTAGTATAAAGTCCTTATTTTATTAATACTATACCGAGCATCCATAATAAGGTAATAAAGCAAGGGTTCTCTTAATCCAATTTAAAATTTCCACAATATTAAATATAACACTCTAGAGAGACTTTACTCATACTATTTAGCACTTTTATAGCATGAAAATATTATTTTTTTCAAAAACATTACTAGGAATTCATGATACACATAAAATGGCTTTCCTTGAATCATACATGAATTTATCATGAAAATAGGATAAAATATTCCATTTATATTTTAATTATTCTATTTTAATTTTTATAATATAAAACTTCTATTTTTTGTATGCATCATCTTGTATATCAAACACATACAAATAAGTTTTCTAGATCATACATGAATCTTTCATAATAATAGAATATAGTGCTCCATATATAATTTAATCATCTTAATTTAACATTTTTCATCACAAACATTATATAGTTATTTCATGTGGATCATCATATATATCATACATATATGGATTCATCTTTAGATAACCTCTAAATAGTAAAGATCAGAGAGGTTAATTATATAAAAATGTCTTATTGTCTCTTAAGGGTTCGTTAGTAGTTCATTGATGCCCACAGTTGTTAGGTTTGCTGAAAATCACGGCTTCATGCTTTTGATCAGCTACTTGCTTCACAAGTTGCTCCACACCACTTTCTTTCATATCACTAAGTTGTAGCCTCTAGGCAAAGGTTTGTGGCTAGGAGAATGTAATAATGGTGATTGGGAATGGCATTCTTCATGTTGGAGACGAGAAGAGCAGCAGCTTGTCACAAACATGCATCATAATGGCACCATTTAGCTTTATTCATTGTAAGCACTCAATGGTTTTTAGATAGCCACCCACAATGATGAAGATGCCATGCAGTGGCAACTTTATGGCTAGACAAAAAAAAAAGCAACAATTAAAAAAAGAAAGAAAAAAGGGAAAGAGAAAGTTGGCGGGAAGAGAGTAAGGATAGAGAGATAACTTGGATTGTGTAAAAGAAAATGGGCTAAAAAATAAAAAAAATAAGAGAGAAAGAGCACCGACAATAAGAAAAAGAAAAAAGGAGGAAAGAGAAAATGTAAAAAGTAAGCTACAGGTAATGATTCTATGCATTGTAGTACACTGTAAACCTATATTCCCCTTTTATCTCATCCATTCATTCTTATTATTTGTTATAAAGGATTCTATCCATTAATTTATTTTAACAACTCATTTTGATGAAATTGGTTTTACTAAAAATCTTAACTTAATTATTTTTTATCTTCCTTCAATATATAAATATATATATATTTGTAATAATCTAACAAATTTAAAATTCATAAAAATAATTATTTTAGACTTCCACAATTCTTAAAAATAATTAATCAAATATAAATAAATTATTCTATAAATCTTTGTAGAAAATATTTAGATAAGTCTTAAGTCAATAATGGCTATATATAAAAATAAATATATTTTAAATATTATTATTGATATTATTTTAATATTTTTAGAACTTTTTAAAAAGGAAAAGAAATTTAAAACCAATATAAACTAAATAAATAAATAAATATCCATAAGTATTAACATTTATAATGTTTTTAATATTAACTTGGGATATTACAGTGTGCATTGCACGGATGAATATTTATTTTAATAATATAATATCATAATTATATATTAATTATTTATAATAAAAATTAAATAAAAATTTAATTAATATATAGCTAACAACTTTAAGAAAAAAAAGTCATTTCTTCATTAATTTTGTTCAACTTTAAGTAAGTAATTAATTTTATATTCAAATACAACATTAATTAGATACCATTTTTAATATAATTATTATCATTAATATTAATATTTAATAATATAATTTATGATAAGACTAGATTTTTTAATGATAATATATTTTTATTTGCCACCTAGTAGCACAAAATAAAAATTTGAAAGTAGTAATTTTATATTATGGATGAATATTTATTTTAATGATATAATATTATAATTATATATTAATTATATATAAAAAGGATTAGACAAAAAAATTATTAATATATAGTATTTAAGAAAAAATTATCTCCCTTCTCATTTTTCTTAATATTTAAATAAGTAATTAATTTTGAATTTATTTTACTAAAAATTAATTTTAAATTCAATTATTACATTAATTAGATATCATTTTTTAAAATAATAATTATCATTAATATTAATATTTAATAACATAATTTATGATAAGAATAATATTTTTTCTAATGACAATATAATATATTTTTATTTATTATGTTACAATATAAAATGAATTTTTGAAAATAAACTTTTGAAAGTAATAATTTTATATTATAAATAACTTATTAAAATTCACAAATTATAACATACATGTTTACTAAAATTCAATTTCTTGATATCAAATATTTTATATTTTTTCAATTCATATGAAAGAGAGGAATAACTTTTGGTTAGAAAATATTAAGGGCAAAATGCACATAACCCCCCTAAAGTGTGGGCATGTGTTAAATGACTCCCTGAACTTTCAAATCTTACAAAGAACACCCTGAACTTCTCTAAAATATGAAAATGCTAGAGAAATAAGTAGAAAATTTAGCGGCAGTTATAAATCCCTACTATCATTCTTCTTTCACTTAGCAATGATTTAAAACCACCAGTAAGTAAAAAAATAGCAACAGCTTTCAATCGCCGATAAATCAAATATGATAGCCACAATTTCTCTATCTATTCACCCACAATTCTAACATTTTCATATTTTAGAAAAGTTATGAGGGGTTATTTATAAGATTTGGAAGTTCAAGGGGTTCATTTGACACAAGCCTATACTTTAGGGGAGTTATGTGTATTTTGTCGAAATATTAATTATTGACTCATATTTAGTATTTTCTAAAATGTGTATAATAAAGTTTCTTTCTCAAAATATAATTAAAAATATAAAATAATAAATAAATAAAAGATGCGTAGTGAGTGTTAAATCTTTAGAATAAGAATTGACCTACCCCTTAATTGAAGTTTAAGAAAAAATATGATAATGATATAAAGAAAAAAAGTAAAAGAAGCCATATCATTATTTAAGAAGATAATAAAAAAAGAAAAAATTAATTAGACTGCAAAATAAAAAAATAAATTTACAATTACTATAGTGAGAATATACTAAATAAAGACGAACTATTTAAATATTTAGTGATAAATGTTGTTTGACACATAGGTGCAAGTTAAGTTATTTATTTATTCATGAAAGCAAAGGATGATTTTATCAAATGAAGATGAAAAGAAAGTATATTATAGATAAAATTTTACAAATTTTAAACAAGATGTAAAATGAGACGAAGATAAGGATAAACAAATTTCTAATCAAATTAAATGAAGATAAAAAATAGAAAAAATTCAAACAAAATTAGATAAAAATAAAGATAAAATAATTTTTTATTTTAAAATAAAAAATACTATATTTGTTAATTTTAATACTTTTATACAAATCTTAGGTAATAAAAATGACCTATTTATATGTATTGTTAATTGCAAATTTGTAAACTTCATAATTGATAATTTATATATTCACATGACAACTCTTCTCTTTCCAATTTTTTTTCTAAAATTATGTTTTTCTTGTTATTCAATGTGAAATAGTTAAAAATTTATCTAATAAAATAAGCTATATAAACTACATAAAAAAATATACTTTTATAATTTCATACATTAAGAATCCATTAAACTAATGAGAATTGATTAAGCTATAAATTTTTTCTAAAAATTAGAAATCCAATGAAATAAAGTATTTATAATAAAAAAAGGATGATCAAACTACAATAATAATAGAATAAAAAAGAAGTAAAAGAAATTATAGAAAGAAATTTACACGATAGGAATTTTAGATCGAGCAATTGCAAAAGGTCAAAAGTAGTAAGAAAAAATATTTATAGATATTAAAGATGATAATGGAAACTCTTATATCAAGGAAGACAATGGCTTTGAAGTGATTGAAGGTAGAAAGAGAAAACAAACAAAACTTAAATATAATTTAAAATACTTTTTATGAGAATAAAATAATTTTTTATAAGAGTAAAATAATTAAGTAATTGTAAATGGATATTGAAGATAAAGATGAAAACTCTCATTTCAAATAAAATGATGGTTTTGAAGTGACTAAAGATGGAGAAAGAAAGAAAGAAAGAAAACAACATGTAAATGTAATATGCAAAATTTTTTATAAAAATAAAATAAATTGGTAGTTATGAATTCTAATGATCAATAGAGATTTAAATTCAAATTTTTATTAGAAATTCATTTGACATTGTAAGGATAATTTTTTATTTCACAATTTATCTTTCAGGTGAAAAAGAAATAACAAATTAAATTTTTATTAAAAATAATAAATTAATATATGATGAATTATGTGAATGATACTTGTTATAATATGAGATAAAAAATAATAATGAGGTAGCAAATTAATTTTTTATTCAAAATAATAAATTAATATATGATGAATTATAAAAATGACACTTATCATAATATGAGGTAAAAAATATCACAACTAATATAGAGTATTAACAATTAAATTATTAAATTATTCAAGTTAATCAAAGTTAATAATTTGTTTTAAATATTAATTCGTACATAGGAAGAGTGCCGATTTTGATTAGGATAAATAAAATTTGAATTTAATTAGTTGATAATTTAAAATTAATAAACAATCAATTATAATTATAATTTTAGACTAAAAATTGGAAAAGATAATATAAAAGGAAAATTTCTAAATTAATGCACTAGTTCAAATTATTATAATGTTTCATTTACTGATTAACTATGATTTAATGCTTTCTAAAAAATAAAATGAGATGATATATAATATTTTTTTAAAAAAAATCAAAGCACTAATGATAAATTAAAAAAATAGAAAATATTCCAATTTAATGCATTAATTCAAATTATTATAATGTCTCAATATTCTAATAATCATGATTCAATACATTCAAAATATGATTGTTGGTGATTACCATATTATTAATTTGTTGAGATGCTAAGAAAATTAAATATAGAGTGAAAAGATGAAATAAGAGTAGACATAATATTTAATCCTTTATTTATAAAGGTAGTAACTTTTACATCCCTCAAATTTATAATTAGTATTTTAGTTCTTTATTTGTACTTTTGTTATAATTATTCATCTCTTTATTCACTTGTAATGTTAAAAAGAATGAAAAATATTGAAATTAATTATTAAATCTAATCTTAATAATATCAAGGATATGCTTAATGTTTAATTATATTATTTTTAATTATTTATTTTAATTTTATATTTGATAGCAAGGATGAATAATTATGATAAAAATAAAAATAAAGAATTAACAATATTAATTATGAAATTTAAAAAATATAATAATCATCAAATTTATAAAGAAGGAATTAAATATTGTTTTAATTTGATGAAAGAAAGTGAAATACATATATAATATCTAAAAAAAATACAAACATAATAAAATGAATATTAGAGGAAGCATTGCACTGATTCTCTAAACAAGAATTACAAGGAATAATGTAATATAGATTGGTTCCACTTTAGGTAATAAAGTAAAAATAAAATAGGGGTTGTTTATTTAATGAGGGAAAAATGGAAATTAATAAAGGAAAATAAATGAAGAGTAAATATTTCATGATTGCTCACTTTATTTGATTTAAATAATAAAGAGAATTGACAAATACTAAAATGTCCAATAGGACCACAACCGATTGATATCACTTGATACACATGCAAATAAGTGCAATCTCAATCTTTAAATCCATTTGACCTAGTCAAAATTGACTAGTAGCCTTATCTTCTAAATTAAATTATGCTTTATATTCATCATCATGCCTCATTAAGACTCATAACACCCTAATATTATGTCTCATTATGGCTAATAGTGAAATTTAAAAAATGTAATAATCATCACATTTATAAATAAGGAATTAAATATTGTGTTAATTCAATGAAAGAAAGTGAAATACATACACAATATCTTAAAAGAATACATACATAATAAAATGAATATTACATGAAGCATTGCACTTATTCTCTAAACAAGAATCACATGGAATAATGTAATGTAGATTGGTTCCACTTTAGGTAATAAAAAAAATAAAATAAAGGGTATTTAATTTAATGAGGGAAAGAAAAGGGAATCAATAAAGGAAAATAAATGAAGAAAGAGTAAATATTTCATGATTATCCACTTTATTTAATTTAAATAATAAAGAGAAATGACAAATATTAAAATGTTCGACTAGATTACGATCAATTGATCTCACTTGATGCAAGTGCAAATAAGGGCAATCTCAATTCTTATATCCATTTAACCTAGTAAAAGTTGACTAGTATACTTATCTTCTAAGTTAAATCATACTTGATATTCATCATTATGTCTTATCAAGGCTCATAACACCTAAATATTATGTCTCATTATGGCTATTGCTTATTGCTTAACTACTCGTAATTAATGATTATGAAGGGCTCATTATTTCTAATGTAACCATGCTCATCAAAGCCCATAAGATAACTTTATGTGAGCAATCTAATGACTTCTAATTACTTCTTTATTTAAACAAGTACTAATTTAAGTATTGGAGTGTGTACCATGAGCCACTTGTCATATATCTTTAACCATCTACTCCTTCCGTTTCTATTTATCTGTTGAAATTAATCGAATTCACACATATTAAGAGAGTAGTTTAATTAGTTTATTTTTATTTAACATTTCAAGATTACCCTTTTACACAAAATTCAAGATAGTTGAAAATAGATAGAGGAATATAAAGGAATAAATGCAAGTTAGTTGAAAGTGTAGAATAATGAAGTATTTATTAATAAAAGAGAAGGGTAAGTTTCGAAAAAAAACATTTAATATTTTATTGAAATTTTAAAATAATAGATAAAAATGAACAAATTTTTTTTTCAAAATACAACAAGTAAAAAGTAACAGAGGGAGTATTTGTTTTTTTGTGTAGATATCTTAGCCAACGGCCAATTCAACCGATATCGTTTAGCACCATTCATGACTTAGTCAGCTACTATTCTCAATCAGAATTTGTTTTTCCTCTCCTGACCACCATCTCACGGTGAAGGACGAGAATAATACTGTAGATTCTAGGTGAAAACCTGCCAATATTCCTAAATCACAATAATTGTCATAAAGGTGCGTCGAAATCCCACGACCGCAGCATTGGTGAGGGAGGATATGCAAATGGCGAAACATGGAAGAAAGATTATCATTTATCATTTTGTTCATCGTCTGAAGATGAATCGCATTTTTGACGAAGAAGGCATTGTAAAAAGATAAGGGTCGGCCGTTTGAACCTCTTTAACTTTCACACCGAGTGTGTTAAAAAAATTCCTAAGACAGATCCGGATCTACAGAGGAAAATCTAGATTTTGATCCAATCTCAGAGAATTAGCAATCTGCTCCTTCGATTATAAAACGAGCAATCCCATTTCCTTTCTGTAGAAGCAAAAACACAAGGTGAAGAGTGCTGGTCCAACCCACGGCGATGAGATTCTCATCTATTTATTGATCGTCGATGCCTTCGATCTCATCGTCTTCGGACAATAGCACTGCATCATTGAAACGTTTCCAGTCGCTCAAACTATGAGCCAATAATCCAGACTCAAGAGCCAACTAATTCAAGCCAAAATTATTGAAGCCAAAGGCTAATCAACAAATTATTAAAGGAGAGAATAAGGACAAGCCGTTGGAGCATAAGTCATCAAAGAACTTGTTATAGAGCACGGACTCTTGTCCTCCAAAGTATCCTCAAAGGTATAATTTCTTAAATTCTAAGTCCATTCTGCATTAAAATTTATCAAATCTGGTACTGCACTTATATGAGCACTTGAGTTGATAATATATTCTTGTATGCTGGCAAAATTAGAATGAAGCCGCTACTGAATATGAATACCCCAGCACTTTTGATGAAAGGACCCACTAAAGGGTCTATCGTACTAACGAAAAAAACCACTATTTTGAGAAGTATTCATAGTCATCGTTTAGGTAATTGGTATCAGTTTCGGCCAATAATGCTTGACCATTTATGGATTAGAAATTACACTTGTTAGTATTAAGTATTAAAAATCCAGTTTTACAAAATTAAGCATCAATACTGCATTTATTCCTGTTTGTCTTCATTGGCCTTGGACATGCTTTAGCGCTAGCTTGGATAGAAAATGCAATTAGAGTATTATCAATAAAAAACACTATTTAGTGTAAATCGAAGTAAGTAAAGCACCTGGAATATGTAGATGGTAGGGTAAATACATTTGGCACCGTCTTCACTAGCATGAGAAGCGGACCCGGCAAGCTCCTGGATATAAGGGTAAGTCAAATGCTAGCTTCCAAGAGTACTCTTTCTAGCTAATGAAGCCTAACTCCATTCATTTTTTTTACTTGGAAAGTATATCATTTACGAGATATAAAGTAGACTATCCACATAATTCATAAAGTGGAGGGATATATACTCATGAGCGTAGAGATAGAGAAGTATAGAGATCATTAACTAGGCTTGCAGAGATTCATAAAGTGGGCCCAGCCACATGTATACATTCCATTTTCTTAGTGCTTTTATACTCCGAAGCATATCCACATGACTAAAATTCACGTCACAGCGATGAAAACATGCAACACCATTTGAAGTGATCGCATAATATTGCTTGAATTAACTACTTGAAGTGATTGCATATCCACTCATTATTCTATCATTTCCTTGTCTTGGACTGGGAAGTACAAAAAATAAAAAGTAACTATACTATTTAAAGCTGAACTATACATACATATATATACATATACATATATATATGCATGTATCCATGATGTGTTTGATAGTTAATATACTGCCCATGGTTTACAAAAGTTCAATAGGAGAAAGTTATACAGTGCCATTCATCGGAGAAAAGGAAAAATCTCCCAAAACTGAAAAAATATATGTATACACCATTTTAGATTCTATCATATAACATATTGCATAACGCATGAAAGACTGAAGTACGTCAAAATTGTGTTTCTCAACACTGACTTACATCACCTCATACACAAGCCACTTCCGTTACTTAAATGACGAGAACTCCAGCATCACAAGTTTAACTTCACACACATGACAATTTTTAGAAGGGGAGTAAGACACACCTAACAAGCTTGAAAAATGCCATTATCTTGTTATAATATACTCTCACATAAATGCTTCACACTTGGTTTTAAGGCATAGCTTGTCTTCTTTAATGAAATATTCAGTATACAAAAATTGCATTTGATGCTTGAATTGCTTTTGCATACATATTTTTTAGCAGCAAATTTAATATTGCACCTTTATAGCATGCTCAATTGGAAAGAGAGGGTAAGACCCTTTTATAACTTTTACAATGTCATTATTACATGATTGAACATGCATAACTTATTCTATCATTCTTAACAATTGATACTAGAAGACATATACTAATTCATTTTCATTCTTTTTTGTGTGAGGGAATAAATATATCCAAAACCTATCACTTATTGTGGAAGCACCTAGAGCAAGAAAACATGAAAGATGACAAAGCTAAAGAATTTTTTATCACAACATGAGCCAAACAGCCTAAAAAGCTTAGAAGATCAATTTATCAACCCATAACAAAAGCTTGAAGCTTCCCAAAATTGACGATTCTTCCAATCTGATACATAACTCTTTATAGAAGTTTAATGAAGAAGGGCAAGGAGCTCACACATCAGGCAAAATCTTTCATTCTAAGATACACTTCAATTTGTGATTCTCTCAGATAATTACTAATATAAATTTTGTAGTATGCAGTTTCTGCAACACTATTTTGAAGGTTGATCAAACCTCAATATATTAAATCCGAGGACTTGACCCCTTAATAATGAAGTCAAAGTGAGTTATACATTCTTAGCATCTTAAAGCCAAGCAAGATACACACCTTTGGTGTCTTAAAGCTTGAGCAAGCTACACTCCCTTAACACTTAAAGCTTGAGTGAACTATATGCCTTCGACACCTTGAAGCTCAAGTGAGTTACATATCCTTGACACCTTAAAGGCCAAGCAAGTTATAAATCCTTAGCACTTTAAGGCTCAAGTAAGTTATGCACTATTGACACCTTAAAGCCTAAGAAAGCTACACACTTGGCACCATAAAGCCTAAATGAGCTACATGCCTTTAGCACTTTAGAGCCTAAGCTTAAGCCTTCACAATCTAAACTGTACACCAATCGAGCAATAGACTTTTGGCCCTAAATAGCATCGCCCTAAATGCCAAATTTAAAGGAAGACAAAATAACATAAAAATTCAATTAAAGGAACCATGCAAAGTCTAACCATAGTCCACTTAACTTACCTCCAAGAAGAAAGGCCTAAATAACTATGAGAAGTTAAGAAAATCCGATCGACCTCAAAAAGGCTCTAGGAGCTAAGTGTCGAGAGAGAAGGTTTAAAGAGGTCTAACTGACCTCAAGAAGGCTTTAAGAGCCAAGTGTCGAGAAAGAAGGTTTAAATGACTACTCAAAAAGCTTTATAAAAGCCAAAATGAAAGAAATGGCCAACAACCTTCCTATCAAAAACCTCGACTTTCTACTTTAACCTAATCTCTTCATTCCTTTCCATTGGCATATGTATGCTAGTTGCCTTAATCCAATCAACTAGCTTAAAAGACTCATCCTCCAAGCTTTTCCTATGTTCTCTAAGATCTTTTCTAGCAAGTAATAACTTTTGCTCAATTGAACCAACATGAAAAAATTCCCAAAAGAGTGCCTAAAGCTTAATCGAGCTTAATTGCAATAAACTATAATGCCTGACCCTTGCCATCCTTGACTAGATGTGATAAACTCTTTTACTAATTCACATTAGTAACTAGCTAAACCCATATCCAAATAGTAATACATTTTCATTCCAATATCATAGGCTTCGAGAAAGGTCAGCTTTAAAGGAAGCCTCCGTGAACACCTCACAGCATGAGACATCAATCATACTCAATCATTTTCTATGTCTTCAATAAGATCAAAACCTCACTTTCTTTTTCCTTTGGCATGGATTCTAATCTCATCAAGGTAAGAACTTTGGTCATAATTTGACTTAAATCTTTTAAGAAATGGAAGAAGGTTTAACCAAATTAATCCCAGATGGAGATTCCTTAATAGAGTGCATATGAGTAAATGAGCAGATAGCTTCCACTTTCTTCTCTTTTTAAGAGTAGCCTTGTAAATCTGAGCAAGCTAAATAAGGTTTATGTGTTGGTATGTGTCTTAAGAACTAATCATATAGATGATTGAAATAATATACAATGTATTATGTTTTATTTTAGGTAATGTAATTACTATATTTTATTTTCAATTTTTGCACAATTTATAACTCAATATAATAATTGTCCTTGGAATAGTCTTATTATTCCTAAAATGCCCCTAGTCAAGTATTATTACGAAAGGGATAGTAATAATACATCGAGACTGGCATGTATAGTGACTGATGATTATGAATCATGGATATATGATATCAAGTCAATACATGAGTACATTATTAGTGAACAGATGTACTGAACTGACCCAATATGAGAATACTACCTGTATAAGACTTGTGTCATTAGTAGTTCTCATATGGTCATAATTACATATAGTCCATTGACCTAAGGTCACTACGGTTCTCTACATGAGGGGTTACTCACTTTAATGTTATCCTATGTTACCTTTAATCGGGATGACAAGTAGGGCGTTAATTGGGTGTGTCACGAATCATGTAGAGGGAAGTGAGTGATGCAGATGAAATTTTGTTACTCTTATAAAAGAGATATATCTTTGAGCCCCTTAATTGAGTGAAACTTAGAAATGCATGACCATACTCAAATGAATCAATATGTGATATTGACCATTTATTTTAAAGTCTACTCAGTATCAAGAAATATAAATTGAACATTGACGAGAATGACACACTCCATGCCTCCAGTTCAATTTGGATATTATTACAAAAGGAATTATGATGCAAAATGTTAATCATGTATTAGGTGAATGTCGAATCACAGACATTCTTACTACTTGAGTGGCAGTGATGTATTGCTAGATATCACTCACTATCTATGACTTAATAATAAGTCATTGTCAACGTAGTAAGAACCTACAAGGTCACACAAAAGGAGTAGGAATAAGATAATAATTAATTGGACTTTAATTATATTAATATTCAATTAATTGAACTTATTTTTGTGCATATATATTATTATTAAGAATAATAATATGTTGTTCACGTAATATACATATATATATATATAATATTATATGATATTATTTGATATTAAAGTAATATTAAATAATTACGTTATCAAATATTAGATAAATATATTATGAGATAATATTATTTGATATTTGATAACTATATGCAATTATCTAAATATTAAGATATTTATATTATGAGATAATATTATTATCTAATATTAGATAATTAATAGATAAGTCCTATCTCTCCTCATTATCTTTAGGATAAGGATAAGATGAGTTGTTAAGTGTGATTAGAATTTTGAAAGCATTATTCTAGTAGAACTAGGATTGTGGCTTGCCTAAGTTCTATAAAAGGGGACTTGAGGGCAGTACTTTTAATGCACGCTCATAAGCTTTCATAAAATCCTAAATTACTCAGAAAACATCCAATCCTAAATCCTAGAGAAAAAAATACATCCTAGCAGATTCGTGGTAGGTGAGAGGTCGTTGTTCACTTTGTGTGAATACCGTAGAAACGCTGTACCTTTCGACCAGCGTTTGATTCATCCGCTCTCAAGTTTTGACCAGTAGAAACACGAGTGCCTAATAGGTAAAATCCTAATCATTAATTTATACTTTTTGCATGGATCCTAGGTAGAATTTAGATCAAATTTTAAATTTTCGCTGTATATGATAATCCAAATTCCCAACGTTATGGTGAAAGGCAATATGACGATATCCTCTTAACATTGAATGAATAAGATATAAGAAAACTTGCAATGGCATATGATACATTTTGCAAATATCAAGAAAGTTTTTCATAAGCATATGAGAAAACACAAACGAAAGTATGTTAATCTCTTTTGACCAAACTCTTAAGCGATCAAGGTGTAGGATGACTCAAATCTCGCATATATTTCACTAAGTTGTTAAAAAGAAGTCAATTGATACACTGCATAATATGGATCCAATCAATAATCTTTTAGGCATAGGTATAAAAAGACTTGTGTATTTGAGCTTTACCTTGTACATAAAGCCTCAAAACATGCAAGCAAGTACTAAGCATTTCAAGTTAGTAGGGTTAAATGCATGCTTAAAACACTTCATCATATGTTGTTGAAAAGTAGAAAATGAGGGAACAATTTCAATTTGATGGATGATATCACTATACAACATGAAGAATGAATTAGCATTATAGCAGCAAGCTCACTCATCCTTTTTCATAAGTACAATTATGAAAACCAAACAATGCCACTACAAAGAAAATATAACTTATGGATCAAATCACTGACTAGAGAGAGTAATCTCTTTTACTGTTGCATTCACCCATGAAGTCTTCCATATGCCTTCGAAATAAGAAACCAAATCCATTCCCTTGTTATTCCAAAACCAATCAACCATTATCACAGTGAGCAAGGGAATGAAGATAGCATCAAGCAAATGCTCTTAAAAGAGTCAAAGAGAAAGATGAAGATGTAGAAGAATTAGAGGAATTTAAGTCAAAAAGAATCATGAAGAGTAAGGGATCATCAAGATGGAAAACCTTTAAAGGAAGTAACATTTGAAAATCATGCAAGATAAAATTAGGGGACTTTTGAATGAATATAAAAGCAACCTAAAAATCAAATGAAAATACAAAAATGATCAATACTCGAATAATACTAATGCAAGAACCAAAAAAACTAAGAAAGCTTGAAAAACTCAAAGGTTAATGCATTACCAAGAAACTCACATGAAACTCAAAGGTTGAGGATAAAGAAAATAAGTGTATGAACTTCATCAATGGTCATAATAAAAAGTTGAACAATGACTATGAGGAGTATTACAAATGTTTTTCTCTAATCTAATAGTTAGGTAAGAAGCACAACATCAATAATCTCAATAACAACATCAAGGATAAATAGAAAACTAAAAAAAGTAAGCTATGAGCTTAAAATCAAGTCCAAACAGCTTCTTTATCATCAATAAGCCGGGAGTTTAAGATTTAGCCTTGAACAACATTTTTATCATTAATGAGCCAAGAGCTTAAGCTTCAGCTTGAATGGTATCTTTACCATTATTGAGCTAAGAGCTCAAGTTTTAGCTTAAATAGCCTCTTTAGTAAGTAATCTTAGCCTAAAATACCCTCTCAATATTGATTCACTGTCACTATAAGCCTAAACATAAGGCACTCAAAGCCTAAACTATTGGAATCCTAGGAAGTTAATTAGTTTAGTATCCACTGGCCTATAACTCTATTTAACTTTCTTTTAACTTTTTATCTCAAATAGCATTAATTGTCCTCATCATAAGCCCTCAAAGTGAGGGAAGGCAAATAACAAATACCAAAATGTTAGATTGAACCATGACTAGTTAATCCTATCTACTGCATGCATAAATAAGCATAATCTTAGCCCTTATGTCCATTTGACCTAATTAAAGTTAAGTAGTAGGCTTTTCCTTTAACTTAAATTATGCTTGATATTTGCCATCATGCCTCATCAAGGCTTATAACACCCTAATATTATTTCATATTATAACCAATGCTTAACTATTCATAGTCAACAATCATGAGGGCTTCTTATCTCTAGTATAAGTTATGCTTATCTAAGCCTATAAATAATCAAGGTACACTTATATAAACAATCTAATGACTCTTGATTTCTACTCAACCTAAATGATTACTAACTTAAGTATTAGAGTGTGCACAATAAGTTAACTCACAATGCACCTCTAACCACTTGTTTATTACCTTAGCTAACTTGTAAATTCAAAAGTTATCAAGAATCAAGTTCCTTTAATTCACTTTGTTAACAATTAGTACATTAAGTGGAAATTAACTAATTTGTTATTATAAAAATGATTATTTTATTTATTATTATAATTATTATATCATATTTCATTATTTTTTTCTAATTATTACTATCATTAAAATTTATTTTTATATTTATATTTATTATTCATTTTATAGTTAACTACTATTAATATTTTTATAATTATAATTATTTTTATTACTATACCATTATAGTATTGTTATTTTATTAATATAAGTAAGATGTTTCAATATTATTAGACTATTCATATGTGTTTCTGCATGTGCTCATAGGCTTTCTTTAAAAAAGTGGAAACTCTAAACATTATTAGCAATTATTAATTGTAAACATTACTTGCATTAAGAATAATATCTTCTTGAGGAAAAAAATGTAAGATTAAAAAAATGAACATAATTTTTTTATCCATAAAAAGTAGGATGAAAAGAAATTTTATTATAAATTAATCTAATGTAAACAATCATGCATGATAGTACAATCATACATCCATCAATAATTATGATTACTTCAGCTTATTTCAAGGATAATGACAATGTTGTTCAAATTATTTTATCTTTATACATGATTTCATAAGCAAATTATTATGATTTGTAAAATAAAAAACCATTAATTTCTTAATATCACATCTTACATACTTTTTGGCTTTTTTTTTTCAAATTTTTCCTTATTTTTTGCATCAATTTTTCTTCCTTAATATAAGGATAGCAAATATTTTGATTTGTCTTAAACTTTTATTTAGAAATATAGAATTTATAAACTTTTGTAAATTTGATTTCTTCTTTATTAATGTGTAAAATTGCATCCTTAATTTTGTTTAATCCTAGTTTAAAATTTTTGGCTACTAAAATAATCAAATCAAATGACATAAAAAGGGTAAGTTTCTTTTAGCCAAAGATTCTTCTAGGCCGAAAGCATTTACAAGCCCGAGTGAGTATTGACAAGATTCTTACTTAACTATATTTTAATAGTTAGCTGAGAATGGGATGGTGCCATGTGGATGCCATATAGAGGTTCATGAGGCATTCCTAGGAGTTAGTAACTTCTCCCTAGACCAATAATTGACATTACAAAGTATAAATAAAGGAAAGAAGATCTAAAAAAAGAATCTTTTAGCAAAATTTAGACAAGGCACATATATCAACACATTTTACTTTTAACTTGTAGCATTTTACTACCATCCCTTTTACTTTAGTGGCAATTCATTGTAATTTATTTCATAAAACTTTGAGTATGGACATGTTAAGATAATTTCCCAAATTCTTTTGCCTCTTTTTACATATTGTAATTGCAAATTTGGATATGTATGTCCTCTTAAAGACTTTGCAAAAGTTCTTTTGTTGATTATAGTTGAATTACCTCTTATGGCTAACTTTATGTATTTTTGTAATAATTTACATGAACTTTGTCAACAACATTTGTCTTTCAATTTTATTGATTACTAATTGCTTCTCTTGCATAAAATACACTTATTCATAACTCTACCAATAAATTGAATAAGATCTACTACTTTGCAAAACAAGTTGAATTCCAATTGTAAAATTTTTAACTAAAATAAACTAGCATGCCTAGTGGGATTTAGTTAAGGTATTTATATTTTGATATTTTTTGTTTATACAATTAAGAAGTGGTAAAGTTTTGCCACTTTTCAAAATGAATACTAGTCGAATATCTTTTTTTGGCACTAAACATAATAACCTTTTGTTTGGAGTAATGCTACGGAATGTCATAAGCCATAACAAGATGTGAATATTGAAAATTTAGAGCCCATTGAAAAGATTTATAACCTAAATGCATTAAATCTAAATGTTTAAAACAATATAGTGTTCAACACAACACAAAATATGGGGAATTAAAAAATAGTGGGTCAAATAATGGCCACAATCAACAAAACTCAAATCCTTAAAATGTTTAAAGTGCATGTAAACAAAACTAGTAAAGGAATGGCCTTTGAAATAATATGCCATATAATTAAAATAGTAACACTTTAAACAACTAGTTCAATAATGGCCAACAAAACAATGTTGAGGACTTAATGGATTGCCTACAAGGAAGGATTATGGCATGCCATAAACTAATGATAACAATTTAATGGCTAAAATGTTGCTTGGGCTGAAAGAAGTAATGTCAAAACACTTGAAAACAATAGAAGCAATGGCTTTACTACTAATAATTTAGTTGTATTAAGGCAACATATAAATAAAAGCAATCATGAAATGGTGCATATATTGTCACAAAATATAGCCACCATACTTAAACCAATCCTAAAAAATGTAACTAATAATCAATAATGATGAACCAAACTTTAGACTAAATGGTTCAACAATTCAATGCACAACATGATAAAGAACTAGTATTAAATAGGTAAAAGTTAGAAATTGAACCAAAGGTTGAATATGCCAAAGTTGAAATACTTGAGCTAGAGTATGGTCATGTAAAATTGGCTAGGAGGGGAGAATAGATGAGAAAGGCCCAACTAAATGGATCATGAAATAGAAGGGCACAAGGTAATGTTTAATAGTTGAACTAAGAAGCATTGAACTAGCAAAACATGAATTAGAACTAAGAGGCATTAAATCAAGAAAATGCCAATCCAAATTATAGTGGTTAAGATTAGATAGGCTAAGATCAAATTACACAAGACTTGGTTAAAAGGCTTCTAAGTCAACTTAGTGGTCAAAGCACATACCTAAACTATTGAGGAGCTTTTCTAGAATAGACACACCTGATTGAACTACCCAAAGGATTTAAAATGCTAAAATTTACAACTTTTTTTAGCGAAGATGACCAATCTACAATTGAACACATTACTTGATTTACCACTAAATGTAAAAAAAATGGTTAGGAATAAGTTTCTAAGATTAAGATATTTTCCTTTTTTGTTAACTCATACAACTTTTTCTTGGCACTTAAAATTATTACCAAGCTCTGTACAAAGAAGAAATGAAGATAAATTTAATTGACTAATGAGTATTTAAAAAAGTCCAATGGAATTGGCAAAAAACTATTTGTTTCATTTTTAGAAGGCCTATAATAGATGTTCCGTTAAGTGGCTGAATGTGAAATGGCCAAAATAGTGATGGTTGGTTTCAATTATGCTATTTACAAGAAGTTAGTCAATCAAAACATTAATGATGTTGCTCAATTGGTTGATAAAGTTCAACAGGTAAAACAATTACAAAGAAAGAAGGATAGAAAAATGAAGAAGATTAGCTTCAAAAGAGATCTTAAGAAAGAAAGAGTAGCTTATGATAAGGAAAACATGGTTGATAAAGACAATGAAAATAAGATCTACGTGGCTGAACTCAAATCTAGCCCTCTTTATACTTGTGCATGGTTAAAGAATGTTGATAAGAAAGATAAGATGGATCTTGTTAACATGAAAATTTATTCTTTTAAGTAAGGCTGATCAACTATTTAGAATGTTATTAAGAGATAAGTACATAAAATTGTTTGAAAGACATAGAGTTATGTTTAAAGAAGAAATAAGAGATAAAAGATATTGCAAATAGCATAACATGTTCAATCATAGTACTACTACTATTATTGTTGCTGTTGTTGCTGCTACTACTACTACTACTAATAATAATAATATACTTTTGTCTAATTTTTTTAATCACTTACATTGGCCTTTTTTCCTTATTTATTGAATTATACTTGAGACTTTTAATTTTTTTTAAATCATATACTTCCATCTTTTAAATTATTATTATTATGATGAAATATAATGACATTAATTTTCAATTATAATCCTTTTCTAATGTTATAAGTAATGTTTGGAAGAATATTTTCATACATACATACATACATACATACATACATACATATATATATATATATATATATATATATATATATATATATATATATATATATATATATATATATATATATATATATATATATATATATATATATATATATATATGATTTCTTTCATTGAAGAATAATACATTAGGCATAGGATTTCTTTTAATAAAACGCATATATATACATAAAAACATAAAACAATAATTATTTTATATTAGAGAAGAATTTATAATTTAAAAATTAATACCAATATGAATATAATTGTGGACATGATTTAGTGGTAAAAATTTATAATTTTGTATAAATAAAAATGTTAAATACATTTAATATTATGATAATAACTTAAATAAATTATATTCACTTCATTTTTAAAATTTGATCAAATTAAAAAATTAATTTTAATAATAACAATAAAATAATGTGACTAATAATGAATATGTCTTATAAAAATGAAATAATTTAATTTATTAGGTCTTAATTTTTTTTAATTATTTATCTAGTTTTAATTAAAAATATGATTTATTATATTATATTTTATAATGAAAATTTCATAAAAGTATTTTTAGAATAATTTCAAAATTTTTCAGAATATTAAATATGAACCTAAGTATAGCAATATAATATATTTGAGAATAAGAATTTGATAAAATATTTTTAAAAAATTGATAATTAATCAAATAAAATAATATTATATTTTTATTAATTAAATTTTAAAAATTTATAATCTTAGTACATTTTCAGGAAGCATATATTCTCCCCGCAACCTTGGGAACTTTGTACACGAGTGAATGAGAAGAGGAGCTCTGCTAGTTTCCCTGTGTAGCCCTCTCGCATTCATTCATAGAGCTTCGCCTACTCCTGCCTTATCGGCGCCGCCATTCCTTTTAAACCCTTCTCGAATCTGCCTTTTCCGTTCTTACCCTTCGTCGGTTCCGTTATCGTCGTCCTTTGTTGCCGCCGCCATGCCTGGGTCAGAGTCACCGGAATTGGGGTGGTCAGCGAAGCGTGTGAGGAGCACTTTCATCAAGTTCTTCGAAGATAAGGGTCATCTCTACTGGAAGTCTAGTCCTGTTGTTCCTCTCAATGATCCTACTCTCCTCTTTGCAAATGCTGGTAAGAATTTTCTTCTAGTGGTATTCTTGTTTTCGTGGTTTCTCTTGGGTTATTGGGAAATATTGGGAAAACAACGGATGATGTGAATTTTGTTATAATTTGTAATGTTTATATTAATTTCCCACCAACCCAAAATTCCAGTTCAGGCAGTTGGTTAAGAGTTGAACTTAAACTCTGTCCTTCTATGAGTTTTGATTGTGTGATGACATTTCTGGAGATTTGAAACTGGACTAGATAAATTTTAGTACCTTTGTCTCTTCTTTGACATGATTCTAGCAACAAAAACACAGTGTTCATTGGATGCTATTATTGTGCAATGCCTCATCTTTTTTATTCAAATGAATTTGAGTTATCGTACTTTCTACCCAAATAGAACTTATTGATGCAAAAAATTTAATAATCGCTGCACAGAAATAAAATAAGCGTAATATAAACTATCAAAATAAACCTTCAATGAAAGGAAGGAAATGGAAAAAAGAAGGAAACCGTTAAGATAGAATGCAATCAGTGTGAGTGTGAACGACTGAAAGATTACCAACTTAGGAATTAAGTCAATGACAAAGCTAGTGGATGTGCGTAACAGTTGACATCAGAGATTTAATGAATGTCGAAACTAAGGAAGTATGCGCTACTTCTTTCTGCAGGCAGCATTTCCTTTTACATTTTTCCTGGGCTCCAATGGAAGATTGTTGTTTTAAGCCTTATTCTATGATCTAGCTGCTAACAAGTGGCTAGGCCTAGCAATGATTGAGAATAATATCTTTTGATGATCTTGCATTTTATTTTATTTTTTTGCATTTTGAAAAAATGTTTGTTTATTATATTAAATAGTGAATTCTTGCAAAGGTATTCAGAATTTTAATGTCTCTTGAATGAAAAATTGCTCAAACACCTGAAATTTCATGCTTCTGCATGTTGCTTTGTTTTCAATTTATATCTACCATTTGTTTAAGGTGCCTTGTTATTTGACAGGTATGAACCAGTTCAAGCCAATATTTTTGGGAACCGTAGATCCTAACACTGCCTTAAGCAAACTAACACGTGCTTGCAATACCCAAAAGTGTATTCGGGCTGGTGGCAAACACAATGATCTTGATGATGTTGGAAAAGACACCTATCATCACACCTTCTTTGAGATGCTGGGCAATTGGTCATTTGGGGATTACTTTAAAGCAGAAGCCATCGAATGGGCATGGGAACTTCTCACGAAGGTTTCATTATCATTTCTAGTTTCTTGCTTTTTGAATTTTGTGCTATAACTTGTAAACAATAGTATAGGTTGTAAAAATTGTGATGCTATGTATTGTTGGAAAAGTTGTGTGTTGGAGAATAATATTGTAGCATTTGTGGTTTGCTTTGGCTATCCTTTGTGCTATTTGGGTGGATTGTTCTTGCAACTTGCTAGGCTATTTTTACCATAGAGTTATGAAATTTCCCAGCAAGATGGCTTTATGATTTTAGACCTCAATGTGAGAGTAACAATTTTGAATTGATGATTGCAAGAGCAAATGAAGTTAAGTGTAAAGATTCTCTTTCCAGATATATACTCCAATAATGGTGTTTGGTTATGTTCAAACAGTCTTGGGCTCCTTCCTTCTTCCAAAACCAAAAAAATAATAAATTATAAAAGATCTTACCATGTACAGAAAATTTTAATAAGCTTGTTCTACGTGTATTTGGCTACTGGGCAGTGCGAAAAAGGATGGCTGTTTAGAGGGTGTGAGGAACTGGAAGAAGGATTTACAACACCCCCGGTTCCAAGGAATTCAAAGACCAAATTCCTCAATCTTCCAAAGAAGTTGAAGGCTGGGCAGAATCTGGAAGAAAAATAGACAGAACCAGGAAGAAAAACTAGGGATCTAGCTCTCTACTTTCTCTATCATTGAGAATCAAGGAAATGGAAATTTCATGTAATTATAGCTTTACAATGAAGAATACCTATATATGGGTTGGTATGCACAGAAGATTAAATATAGAATTTTGGAAATCAACAATCCATGTAACTTCCCAAAATCCTCAATCTCGGATTAGAAATTTATTTTGGCAAATAAATTGTAAATGTATAAATAGTAAAGTTTAATACTCTGATTTACTACCATAACTGAATGATGTGGAATTTAATTTAGTTATGCTGTTATGAGTTAAAGGCATTGCTTTTTGGGTGTTTATGTTATCTATGAGAGGTTATTCTATGACTTCTGATATATGTAGGTGTTTATTGTTACTCAATAAGTCAATTTGTATATGATTTTTGGTGGTTTTTCCATATTTGCCATCTGCATTTTTATTATGTTTCAGGTTTATATGTTGCCAACAGATCACATTTATGCCACCTATTTTGGTGGTGATGACAAGGCTGGCCTTGCCCCTGATGTTGAAGCTAGAGATTTATGGCTCAGGTTTTTACCACCTGGACGTGTGCTTCCATTTGGTTGCAAAGTATGTTTTTGCTGCATCTTTCTTCTAAAACTGTCATTTTCTTTGCTCATCACAATTGTTTATATATTGAATGAGATGAGTGTTTCTATGTGAGAGTGAGAGGAGTGAATTATAGCTACTAGATCCAGCATTGAAGGGTTAGGATTAAAATGGAAAGTCATGTGACTTTTTTTTTTAAGTGATCATGGGACCTTTTTAATTGGTTATATGACCTTCAATTATGTTTTAATCCTAGGCATCAATGCAATATCTGACGAGTACTCATTCTTCTCTCACATAAAAGCACTCTTCTTACTTGATATGTCCCCTATACATACATACATACATACATACATACATATATATATATATATATATATATATATTTATGTATGTAGTCTGATGAACTGTGTTTACTGCTTGTGTTATATTGTTGCTGACATCATAATGTCTGTGTTAATATTGCAACTACAACCTTGTTGCTGTTTTGTTATGTAGTAAGTGATGGTATGAAGTGCTTACAGGGCATTAGAGTTGCCGTGTGAGGGGAGAAATATTAGAAAATTTTCCCTCATTGGTACTCCTGCAATTCTAGACCTCATATTGTTAGTATAATGGTATTATGGCTTCTGGTGTTAAACAATGGCAGATGACAGAAATTATGTGATATCTCTTCCCAAATTCTAACTGAATTCTTATAAAATGTAGAGTAGTTTCTATCCCAAAAGAATGTAGAATGGTATTATTTTTATATATGCTAGTTTTATATTTCTATAGCTAAATGAGTTCATATCTCTGGATAGGACAATTTCTGGGAGATGGGTGATACTGGCCCTTGTGGACCTTGCACTGAAATACATTATGACAGAATTGGTAACCGTGATGCTGCATCATTGGTTAATAATGACGACCCTACATGCATTGAGATTTGGAACCTTGTCTTTATTCAAGTATGATATTGACATCCTCCATAATTATTGCCTTTTCTATTTATTATCAAGCATTAATTTGATAAGATTGTGGGAGACCTTCCTCAAGTTCAAACTTTTTTGTTTTTAAATGAAAACCCATATGTTTATATGTAATGTGAATTTGTGTTGGCAGCTTACTAGCATTTTTTGACTTATTTTTACTTGCTGGTCCTGTTTGTCTCTTAACAGTTCAATAGGGAAGCTGATGGTTCTCTCAAACCTCTTCCTGCAAAGCATGTTGATACAGGCATGGGTTTTGAGAGATTGACCTCTATACTTCAGAACAAACTGAGCAACTATGACACTGATGTGTTTTTGCCTATTTTTGATGCTATTCAGCTGGTATGTTGGGGAGCATTAGGGGTTCTTATATTTACATTTTTATATCCAAATTGTACTAGTTTGTAATTTGCGTTATATTTCAGAGTAATAATTCTAATTCTTGTACCATAGTGTTAGTGACATTTCCTTTTATGAGCACATATTTTTAATACACGAGAATTGCCCTAATTGATTGGACCTGCAATTACCCTTTGGTACAAAGAAGTTCTAGGGCTCTATAGTCCAGGCTAGTCTATTTGGAACTATGAATGAATCTGGAATTTCATGTTCTTTATTTATCAATTATATAAATGTCTACTTATAAATTCCATCTAAACATCAGTGTTTGGCATTTAGGTAACTCGTCCTATTGGAGAAAAAAATGCCTTCAGATGATTTTATATTCTAAATTATCATCCTTGACCTTTCTGAGAGTCTGCATGAATAAATGGTGAATTTTATTTGCTATTGTTGAATGCTTCTTGAGTTCCTTCTTAATTGTTAGTTAACTAGTCTCTAGATGTTTTCAATTGACAAAACTCTGTTAAGAAACTAAAACAAATTGTTAAAAGGTTTTTTTAACAAATTCTGCCTGGTTAGAATTCCTGTCAGCATTCATGTCTGGATTTTAAATTGTTGTATAATGTTGTCTCAAAGATCCTTTTCTTGTGCTGTTTCTTGTGGTTTTTCTTCCTGTCTGTGTAGGAGGACTTGATGCTCTTTTATTTATTAATCCTTTTCTATCTAAAATTTTTACATATAAAATAAAAGAAAAATCATGCAGAGTTGCAGTCCATTTCTTCTTGTCTGCCCTGATTTTGGGTCTGATCATGAAGATCATGCATTCCTTGTCACAATTCATTATCAATATAGGTGGTTGACAATTCTTCGAAAGTGATTATCTTCTTCTAATTACTTGTATGCAGGCAACTGGTGCCCAACCATATTCAGGGAAAGTTGGGCAAGATGACGTCAATAAAGTTGACATGGCTTACAGGGTTGTTGCTGATCATATTAGAACCCTGTCATTTGCCATTGCTGATGGATCTTGTCCTGGTATGTTATAGGATATGATGCTCTTGTTAGCCTCTTTTATTTTGTGTTTTCCTTTGCAAAATTCTATAGTTGCCAAGACAGCTGCCCTTTTGACTTGTATCTTATGAAGGCATGTGCTTAGACAGTATTGTCTCAATGACTGTCTTATAATTGGACAATTATTGGAGGCGTTGGATAATAATATATCAATTTGAATGTAGCATGACCTGTAGAAGATGAGATTATTCGGCTGTGATATTAATACAGAAAGCATCACATTGATCTCCTTGTTTCTTCTCCTTATAATTGAGATCTTCATCTAATATATGCTTGCCATCCCTTGAGAGGTAAAAAGTTTACTGCATTAATTTTTCCATATCTGCTTCTGATGCAGGTAACGAGGGTCGTGAGTATGTTCTTAGGCGTATACTCCGTCGAGCTGTTCGATATGGACGTGAAGTCCTAAATGCCAAAGAAGGATTTCTTAATGAGTATGTATAAGATTAGTCATTTCTTCATTCATTAGAATTTTTTTCTAGAGTGATACAAATTCCTGTCCTATATTTGATAAATCCAGGCTTGTAAGTGTTGTGGTAAAATTAATGGCTGGTGTTTTCCCTGAGATAAAACGGCAAGAAGTGCACATTAGAAATGTAATTAAAGAGGAGGAAGAAAGCTTTGGCAGAACCTTAAATAAGGTAACAATGATAGTCCAAGTTTTACTTCTAGCATATGTAATCGTTGCTTTGCAGATTAGATTATTTTGCTATTCCATGTTTAATTGCATGCTTAATTATAAGAAAAACTGAGTTTTGTTTTTTGGTTCTCTTCAGGGGATTGAGAAATTTAAGATGGCAGTTCAACATGTTGAGGGGAAGATATTGAGGGGGGAGGCAAGTAACTCTTCATGGTTACCTTCAAGTAATTTGTACTGTAAATTCTTTGTTTTACTTGGTAGTTTCATTCATAAGTTGGGTTCTTGCAAGTTGCATTATTACAACATGAAGTGTTTTCAGGGACAAATTATTTTTATAGAAGTATTTGCAGGGACAATAAATTTCTGAAATCTCTCTCACCATTGTTACTTTCTTGTGCTAGATCCTATTGATTGTATCAAGTATTTGAACACTTTGCTTTCTCATTCACAGTATTTATAACTGCATGGGACTCTTGATGTGCATATATTTTTATATTAAATAAACAAGCTGCTTTGAAGCGTAAGATCGCCTTGTCTAATTGTAATTTAACTCACTAATCTGCAGTTGGTCTTTTTATTGTCTTTCTTGAATCTTGTGCTTGGACATTTAGGGGACACACTATTTTTAGGCCTACTATGGGGCAAAATAATTATATGACCGGAAAGAGGTGAAGCACATGATATATATTGCAGGGATTCTCTTTGGTAGTAGTTGGAGGAGCTGTTTTCTATTAAATTTTTTTATTTTTTATTTTTTTTAGGGTTTAAAGCAGATTGTTTATGATTCTCTCTTTTTATAAGATTTCTTTTGTTTAAAAAAAAAAAAAGCCCATTTTGCTCTTGATTTTTGTAAGGCATTTTCTTATGCAGTATTTTTTTCTACTGCAGGACGCCTTCCTCTTGTGGGATACATATGGTTTCCCATTAGATCTCACTCAGGTAAGTAGAGTGTTTAACATCAATGATGTATTGAACTTCATTTTATTTTACCAATTGTGATGTATTCTCGATTTTTATTTTTAAATTTGTCAGTTGATGGCAGAAGAAAGGGGTTTACTTGTTGATGTCAATGGTTTCAATAGTGCCATGGAAGATGCAAGAAAGAAATCAAGAAATGCTCAAACTAAGGTACTGTATCTATCTGAAATCTTTTGTGCAACTATATATATTCTGAATTTGTGAGTTGAATGCTGTGAGGTGACTTTGAAAATTGAAGAGAGAAACCAAGTAACTAGTGTGTTACACTAGTCATAACTAGGGGTGGAATCAAGCCAAGTTGGGCCCAGGCCCAGCCATTAATTTAGGCTCAAGCTTGACTTGAAGTGATAATTACGTGCTAAAGACTTCCCTATCCAACTTCCTTTGACTTTATTATAATTATTTTTTGAGTTTCTATCTAAATTATTTTTGGCAGCAAGCTGGTGGTGCCATTGTCATGGATGCTGATGCTACATCAGCATTGCATAAAAAGGGTATTGCTCCAACTGACGATAGCTTCAAGTTTGTTTGCTTCAAGGTGAGTTTTGTATCTTTCCTTTTTTATTTTTTTTATGCAAGACATAATATAGTCAAGAGAGACATCAAGATAAAAAAGGAAGATTACGATTTTGCTATGTACTTGAAATGCAGTAAACTCATATAGCTTTGTAATTGTGCACAATGGTTTCTGTCAAGCAATTTAAGGAAGTAACTTTTGTCTTGATGCTTTTCCTTTCTTTCTACTGTGCTGAGCATGGTTGTCAAGACCACGTTTTAAATTGTAAAAGTCCACCATCTTAAGATCTTGAAGCACCCTTATGAATCATATCCCCTAGAAAAATTGTACCTGTCTGCATTACAGTGAGATCGTGTGTTGGATTCTGGGATTGGTGGAACCAAATGACTTACACATTTTCACTAAAAAGCTAAAGGAAAAATATCTGATTTAAGCAACTGCATTAAACTAGTCCAACCATTGTGCAATTTTGACTTCCCTTCATCAATTTGTGGCAGAGAAGACATCCAAGTCTTCTTTGGGTTGATGCTGAGAACAAAGTTAGAAATGCAGAACAAGAAGGAAGGCTAAAGAGGCTTTTATTTGTGTTATATATTAAAATTATATTATATATTGTTATATGTTCATTTTACTAATTTATTTTACTTTTATATATTCATCTTATTCAATTTACTTTTATATATTAAAAAAAAAAATACACATTTCACTGTTGGTGGTGGAAATTTTTTTGGGTATTTGGTTGTTCAATTATTTTAGTTTTATGTATAATGTATTAATAAAAATTTGCATTTCACTCAATTTAGTTTTAGTTCTACGAATTAATAAAAAGTATATTTAGTTTTAGTTATATATATTGATAAAAATTTTAAATGGTTATATTGATTTTACTCAATTTAGTTTCATGTTATTGTAATATTCAACATTTTTTTAATGCTTTGCTTGTTTGTGTTAATGTTAAAGCTTACTTGAAAACTTAATTTTTGTTGATTATGTTCATTTTGAAGGCATTTTGCTCATATGTGATGTTTACCAGCACATATATCTATATTTATATAATTTGGCTTTATAGATAGGATCTTACAATCCTACTTACGCTTTCACGAATTATGATCTTAGGCCTCTTGTCTAATCTTGGGTATGATCCATGATCTCGAAAACCTTGGTGCTAATCTCAGCATCCAACAATTTTGGTGATCAAGTATCTCAATTTTTATAAGTTGGTTCTATGTTAAGTTTCTATCTTTCCTAAATTTGAAGGGATTGGAGAGTTTCAATGGTCAGTTCCATGCATGTATTGGTGTGTAACCATGAAAGTAGAGAAATGTTTGAAATTGTGAGGTGAATTCATTTGGTTGTGGATAAGGAGAACATAAATTTGGTAGGATTTTGGTATGTAGTGGAGCAGTAACACTTGAGGAATGCTTTTGGTAGCCATTTGGTTTTTCTCTTGGAGTGCATGTATCATAATTTTGCCATACATGTACGATGTATTCTATCTATTTTTTGATAGAAGTGAGTTACATGAAGAGGAAAGCTATAAGTATACATATGTGGTCTATTACATGAAAAGATGCTCTACGTAGAGGACATCAGGAATGCTTTCACTAAATACAACTTTGGTGGCTTGTTTGGGAGCTAGAAAAATAGAGGGAAAGGAAAGGATATTGTTAATTAGAGGGAAATTTATAATGCTATATCTTCAATCGAGTTAGACAGTCACTATATATAATATAATATAGAATACAGTTTATAAGATATAACTAATGTGGGACATAATGCTACTTATCTACTAACACTCTCTCTCAAGTTAGATTATAGATATTAATCATACCCAATTTGTTATAAATTTCATCAATCCGTTCTCCTGGAAGAGTTTTAGTAAATAGATTAGCTAATTGTTCCTAAGTTTTAATATGTCTAAGATTGATAATCCTTTCTTGTAGCTTTTACCTAACAAAATGGTAGCCAACCTCTACATGCTTAATTCATTTATAAAAAATTGGGTTTGAAGCAAAATAAGTAGCAACTTGATTTTCACATCACAATTGCATAATCTCATGAGTCTTGATGCCAAGTTGTTGAAGAAGGTAAGCAACCCATACAAGTTCAGACGTAGTATGAGTTATAGCTTGGTATTCAAATTCTACATTGAAGCAAGATACTACTTGTTTTTTGTTTTTCCACGATACAAGATTTTTTCGATAAACACACAATACCCAGAAGTAAATCTCTAGTCTATAGGACACTTTGCCCAGTTTGCATTAAAAAAAGCCTCCACTTTGCAATAACCATGATTTTTATATGAAACTTCTTGACCAGGGGCTTTCTTCAAATATTTTAAAATGTGTGTGAGAGCATCCTAATGACAGGTCCTTCGGGAGTTCATAAACTGATTAACCACATTTACTGGGAAGGCAATGTCAGGCTTAGTTATAGGAAGGTAGTTCAATTTTCCTACCAGTCTCTTATACCACTTGGGATCTTTAAATAACTTCCTATTTTTTGGATTAAGTTTAACATTTACAATCACAGGAATTTTACATAGTTTAACATCAATCATCCCTATTTCTTTCAGCAGGTTAAGCAAATATTTTCTTTAAAACAAGAAAATCGCTTTCCTTCCTTGAGCAATCTCAATGCTTAAGAAATACTGAGGTGTTTCTAGGTCTTTAGTTTGGAATTTAGCCTGAAGAAAAGTTTTCAATTGTGAAATGCCCAATTTGTCACTCCTTGTAATCACAATATCGTCAACATACACAGTTAGAAGAATACATCCTAAATTAGATTGCTTATAAAACACAGAGTGATCATGATTACTTTTCTTCATTTGAAATTCTATCATCACTTCACTGAATCTTCCAAATCAAGTTCGAGGAGATTATTTCAATTTATATAATGATTTCTTCAAATGTGGTACTTTTTCAGACTCCCTTTGAGCAACAAACCTAAGTGGTTGTTTTATATATATTTTTTCATATAAATCTCCATGTAAAAAGGCATTTTTAACATCTAACTGGTGAAGAGACTAGTTATTAGTAGCAGTAAGAGAGATAAGCAATCGAATGAAAGTAATTTTGGCCAGAGGAAAAAGTCTTTGAGTAATCAATACCATAAATTTGAACATACCATTTAGCTACTAAACGTGCTTTTAAATGAGTAACAGAACCATTTGGATTCACTTTCATGGTAAATATCCATTTGCAACCAATGGATTGTTTACCATTAGGTAAGGCACAAGATCTTATGTCTAATTTGTTTCAAAAGCTGTCATTTCTTTCTCCATAGCAGCATGCTACCCATCATGAGAGAGAGCTTTGAAATATGACTTAGGAACAATAATAGTGTCTAAGAAAGCAATAAATAATAGAAAAGAAGTAGGTAAAGAAGAATAAGACACATAGTTGAAAATGGAATAAGGGTGGCTAGAGTTATCTTTTTGAGTTCAAGACAAGTACCTTTCCGTTGAGCAATAGGTAGATCCAAATTAGAAGACATAAGAGGAGGATCTGATGAGTAAGGAATTGGTAAGGGAGATGAAATTGACGGATTGTTTGGAATGGAGTCTTGATTGGATGTTGGTGGCTTATCTAGTGGAGGAGCTAGTAATAGTATTTATACTTTACGAGAATAAACATATTTAATGGGAGGTCAAATCCAATTCTGTTGTGGAGGAACTTATGAATCTCGTGAAGAATGTATAAGGAAGTATTCATCATGTTTTAAATTTGGCAAGGTGGAGGAAGATGGAGAAGGCCTAAAGAATGAGGTAAGTTCAAAAAATGTAAACATTAGAAGATACAATATAACGATTTAAGTCAGGAAAAAAACACTTATACCTTTTTTGAGTACAAGAATATAAAAAAAAAACACTTCAAAAACTGAGAATCCAATTTGGATACCTAAAGACGATTATCATAAACAAAACATGTGTACTCAAAAATACATTGGGGAATAGGAAATAAGAATTTAGAGGGAAACAAAGTAGACAAGGATACCTGACAATCAAGAATTGAAGAAGGCATGCAATTTATCAACAAACAAGCTGTAGAAATTGCATTTATCTAAAAAACTTTAGGAACTTTCATTTAAAATAAGAGAGTACGAAAAACTTCCATTAAATGCCGATTCTTCCATTCAGCTATTCCATTTTGTTTTAGAGTAATAGCGTAGGAAGATTAATGAATTATACTATGATGTGATAAATAGGTTGAAAACAGTGCAGAGAAATAGTCTTTAGCATTAACACTTCGAAAATTACAAATAGTTTTGTGAAACTGATTTGTAACATCAGCATAAAAAGTATGAAAAATATTAAATAACTTTGAACGATTTTTCATTAGATAGAAACAAGTCATTCTAGAATAATCATCTCCAAAAGATACAAAATAATGAAAACCAGATTTTGGAACAACTGGGCAAGGTCCCCAAATATTTGAATATATTAACTCAAATGAGAATGAAACTCACTTATTAATTCTAAGGACATAAGACTGACGATGCTGTTTGACAAATTGAGAAGATTCAAAATCTAAATAAGAAATAGATTCTAAGTTTGGACATAACTTTCGTAAAAATGTCAATGAGAGGTGACCAAAACGACAATGCAATTGATGTGGAGTGGAGGTAGCAGCAGTAGCAATTGGTTGATTAACTTTGTCATCCAGTATATACAATTTTCTAGATTCATATCCCCTACCTAAAATCTTCTTTATTAACAAATCCTGAAGCACATAATAATCAGGAAAGAAGAAAATATCACAATTATAAGTATGTATAATTTGACTTATAAAAAATAAATTAAATGGGAAGTTTGGGAGACACAAAACATTGGACAAAGAGATATTAGAAGTGACATTAACTATACCACTTCCAATAACAGAAGTAGTAGACCCATTTGCTAAAATAACATGAGAAGGATGAGACATATTAAAGGAAGACACAATACTTATTTGATTGGTCATATGATCAGTGGCCCTAGAATCAATGATCCATCTAGAATTGGAATTGGAGAAACATGTAATAGGATTATTTGTTTGAATTATTGTGGCAATGGGTGAGGACTTTAAAGAGGCCTTTAATTGCAAATGCTTAGCATGTTCGCTAGCAAATAGTAGTTTACCATTATTTTCTAATCTTTCTGAACTATTAGGATCCCCAAACTTACTTGTCAAATTAGAACCAACATCCATGATGAATAAACTTATCCAGCCAATAAATTAAAAAACTAGAAAATTATCCAAAAAATAGAAAACACTGCTTGGAGTCACAAAATCACAAAATCAACCTCACAAAACAAATTAGTGACCTCTAAAATAGCACCTGACTGAAGATCGATGCCATTTGAGCTGCCACATGCCATCAAACTCCTCTATGCATGGTCTTCATGCGCCACCTTACACACTACGCGTGAGTCATGTGCTGCTCCCCTTAGATCATCTCACTGCGATCTGTCGTCCAATGTGCCCAGATCCTCTTTCCGGTAATCGGAACTCCTTCAACGGTGCCAAATAGCACTATTGCTCTCTTCCACTGTTGTACACCGCCACCAAACAATGCCTTCGAGGTTTGGGTTTCCACTAGTAAGCAGCTTAAATTGTTGCCAGCCCAATGTGACTTTAATTATGCATAAAAAAAATAAAAAAAAAAGAAGGGGAGGAGAAGAGAGAGAAAGAGTTGGGTTGTTTTTGTCTTTTTGTTGATTCGGATGGAAGAAGGATACCTAGAAGGCTCTAAATACCATATTAATTAGAGGAAAATTTGGAATGTCATATTCTCATTCAAGTTAGGCAGTCACTATATATAATACAGAGTACATATCATAAGATATAAGTGATGTAGGACATAATACTATTTATCTACTAACCTATGTTGCACGGGTGCGATATGATACTGGTGTGGGGATACGCCAATTTTTTCAAAAGTTAGGATACGATACATTTAGGATACGTTAAAAAATAAATATATATAAAATTTAAATTCAAACATAAAAAATTAAAAAAAAAAGAACATGTTTTATTTTCTTATTTTTTACATAAATTTACAATTAATATAGTATTTTATTTAATAGTTAAATTGTTGGGAGTCTGATTTAATTTTAATTAAGATACTTCATTTGTTAAATTTCTAGAAAGATATTTTTTTATGTACATTTAGTATAATCCAAATATGATATAATTTTGAAGTCCAATTCATTTGTTAAATTAGAGGTTGGTGAGCCCAGTTTTTACGGCCTATTTGAATTTTTTCTCGTCAATTCATTATATCTTCTCAATGATATAATGTAATTATGTCTCCTTTGCTCACTCCTTCTCCCTCACGCAACCGAAACCTTGGCATTCAGCTTGTTGTCCATAAGCATGTTACTGGATTTTTGTCTCTGATAAATTGGTGGCATGGCAGTGAAATGGAGATAAGCCAGAGGTTTCGCTGTGTTCTGAGCGATTCGAAGGCGGTGAGTCCAAGCAAGCATGCCACCGCTGCCACGGCTCTCTCTGCTGCACACAGCAGTCACCGTTGCTGGTCTTCTCATTATCGATCACCATCTTCCTCCTGCAACTGTGTCCCAACAAACGTGTCTCAGCTGAATTCAAGCCGTATTTACGCGAATCTCAGCCTCACTCAAATTTGAAAATTTAAAAAAAAAAATAAAATTAAGGGATACTTGATGAATACGAATTTTTGAGTATTGCACCCGTATCCGCATTGGACATGTGTGCGATACCGGTACTGCTCCATTTTTTACGCACCTGTGCATCAAAGCTACTAACAGATATGATGGTTTATATTTTTAGTATACTCTCTTTGGAGGATTGCCTTCCCTTCTCTCTCTTTTCCTGACATTCTCCCCCATATAAAAATTCAAGTTTTAAATTCTTAATTTATTATAGGATGTTCAGTAACTATATATCTAAAATGGTAGAATTATCATATTTTGATAATTCTTCCTATTGTTTTTATTTTCCAAATTGCAATTTGGCATATATTGGAATTATTGGCACACACACACTTTCAAAATTTGCAAACTAAAAGGAAATTTCCTTTAAGTAACACTTGTTAATTAGAGGGTATCCATTGAGCCTTTAGAAGTTTATTTATTGAGCAGTTACACCCAGGCTTGTTGCATTTGCACTATTTACTTGAAATGCTTTTCAGGATCTGACTCTGTTTTCTGTTGATTTTTGTACTTTACAATTTCTTGTCCTAGGACCATGAGAGTGTGGTAAAAGCAATATATACTGGTTTTAAGTTTTTAGAAAGTGTTTGTACTGGTGGTGACGTAGGCATAGTTCTGGAATCTACAAGCTTCTATGCCGAGCAAGGTGGTCAGGTATTAATCCTCCATATATTATATAAACATGTTCTTTTGCATGGTAATTTCTTTTCTTTATTGAAAGGTTGTCAGAGGAATTGTTTATGCCACTGAATGATAGAATCACACAGTTACTTGGACAATTTTTTTTTTCTCTAATTCATTTATTTTTATCGTCTGTTCCTATATTTTAAGTTGAAATGCTTTGTCTGCATCCAATGCTACATTGTCATATTTTAAGTCAAAACCTAGTTAGGCACACCCTCCTCCACCCAAAAAATTAGTGGTAGATAAACAAGAAAAAGTTAAAATGTAGTATTTTAGACTGAAAAATGCCCTTGTATAGATATACTGTATTTACTACTTGTACAGGTTATGGAAATACCTTGAAGTTGTAAATGTTGCAGTTATGTGTATTGGCATAGTCCATTTTGTCTAATAATTATAAGAATTTGAGAGTGAGTGCTCTTGATTTACTTACTACAATCATGGCACACCAAAAAGTTGCATACCAAATTGCATTATTGTATATGAATTAACTGGTATTCTTAGAAGATAACTTGAATACGAAGAGAGAATTGAAAATGAAACTATGTAAGAAATATCAGAGATTGCAGAAGTTCTCCCCCATGTCATCATTAATCTTATGTATGTATTTGGTGTCTATTTTAGATTTTTGATACTGGATCACTTCAAGGCCCACATGCTTCATTTCAAGTCCACAATGTACAAGTTTATGGAGGTTTTGTTCTTCACATTGGTTCGTTTTCTGGAGAGAACGGCAGATTTTCTGTGGGCGAAAAAGTAGTATGTAAGGTAAAATTTTGGATTTTTGACGTCTCAGCTTTCTTTTGTTCTTTGATGAATTACTTGTTCATTTATCTCAAATAAATTTTGCAGGTGGACTATGAGAGGCGTGCCCTTGTAGCACCTAACCATACCTGTACACACATGTTAAATTTTGCTCTCAGAGTATGTTAAAAGTTCCATTCATTGAAAGCTTACTTTTTATTGTTTATGTTGTTGCAAGTTTTTTTATGACATGAATGCAGGAAATACTTGGCAATCATGTTGACCAAAAAGGATCTATTGTCCTGCCTGAAAAATTAAGATTTGATTTTTCTCATGGTGAGGTCAATTTCGCTGAGCACCTTCCAGTTTGAAGCTTGTTATTGTTCAAGTTATTACTCATTATTCTTAATTTCAATAGGCAAGCCAGTTGATGCTGATAATTTGAGGAGAATTGAGTCAATTGTGAATGAGCAAATAAAGGCTGAATTAGATGTATTTTCTAAGGAGGCAACACTTGCTGAAGCCAAGCGTATCAATGGCTTACGAGCTGTTTTTGGAGAAGTAAGAGTTGTATTTTGTCATTCTTCTCTTTTATTGTGGTCATGACTCTTGTTTTCATATATTGTGCTTTTGATGTAGGTCTACCCTGATCCTGTCAGAGTTGTAGCTATTGGTCAACAAGTTGAGGATCTCCTGGCTGACCCAGATAATGAAAAATGGTCATCTATTTCGGCAGAGCTATGTGGAGGTTTGTATCTTGATACGTGCTACTGCTTTCTGATGAGTTTTTATTTATTTATTTGTGTTTTTTTAAGGTTAGGATGGATTCAATATTTCTACTCTGAATTTGTGTTCAATGTTTCAATTTTACGTGAACTAGGTACTCACATTTCAAACACTCGAGAAGCAAAAGCTTTTGCTCTTCTATCTGAGGAGGGAATTGCAAAAGGAATCCGCAGAATAACAGCTGTCACAACTAATTGTGCTAAGGAGGCAATGAAATTGGCGGAAAAAATTGAGCGGGAAGTAGATGATGCAGCTAAGACTGAAGGAAGCTTGCTGGAAGAGGTTAGTGTTTGTGTTTGTGTCGGTCTTTATGCTGTTCTTGAATTTTGGTGAAGATTGAGGTTTTTCCTGTTTTTGTTTTTATGCTAGTTAGTATGGAGATCAACCTACTTAACACATCTTTTTAGCACAAATAATATGAAAAGATATCATTTATAATAAACAACTGCTGTGCTTATGATACATGTTTGCAAATTTGACTTAAGGTATACATAGTTGATTATTAAAAATGGTTTTATTATTTCTTAAAGAACACACACCTCCATAGGACCTTGGATTGCTCCCTATTGCCAAGCCCACTACAATGAGTACTAAATACTAATCAAGAAATATTCAATTTGATGGACTAACAAAAATACTCATAGCAAGCACCAAAAACAGTCTCATGAAGGGCCAAATCCAGAACTGCCGAGCAACCACATGTAATGAGAAAATATGGATATTGTTGAAAACAGTTCCATATAAATCACCTAATTCCTGTGATTGAGTGGACATGGAAGCCAAATATTCAATGCAGAAATACCAGTGGGAATGAAAACTCCATTTGATTGTATCTCTATTTTGTTTGCCATCATAGATTTTTCTATTAGTTGTAGTATGATTTTATCTGATCAGCTGAGTTCTATTCCTCTGCTTTTATAGAGAGTATCTTCACTGAAAAATCATGTGGACTCTGCAGCAATTCCTGCTGCAAGGAAAGCTGATATCAGGACCAAGATAGCCCGGCTTCAGGTACTAAATTTACAGATTGCAGCCTTCATGCTCCTTTGCATCATTTGTCATTGTCTTTCTCCTTTTTTTTTAATCTTTTCCTTTTGTGTTTCCATTTGCTAATATATGAAATCATCCTTCAATGGTTGATTGTACTAAAAAAGGGTTATATCTTGTAGGATCAAGTAAGAAAGGCACAAAAGCTGATTGCTGAAGAAAACAAACGGAAAGCCATAAAAGTCACATCTGAGAAGGCTGATCTTGCTGCTTCCAATGGAAAAGCCTTTTGCATATCTCATGTTGAAGTAGGTCTAGATGTAGCTGCAGTTCGTGAAGCGGTTGTGAAAGTCATGGAGCAAAAGGTCATTGTTGATCCCCTAATCATACAATTAATATTTTGGGCCTCTAGTATGCCATTTTTAGATGGCCAACTTTTGGTGTTAAACTAAATGCATAGATATGTACTTATGAGTTCAGTATAATAAATGTTTGCATAAATTAGTTGCATCAATGCTTCTGTTAACTTCAATCAATAAATTGTAATGGTGAAGGTTCATGGACAGGGATTATCTGTGATGGTTTTTAGCACGGACAAGAGAACAAACAAAGCTGTGGTTTGTGCTGGTGTGCCGGAAAAGGGAGGCAAAGGTAAGCTAGAGGTGTCAGAATGGCTGAGTGACGCCTTAGGGCCTATCAAAGGGAGATGTGGTAAAGGAAAAAATGGTCTTGCAACAGGACAGGTTTGTATTTGACAGACTACTCAAATATTTGCACCGATGCAATTCCAATAACTAGTACGGTAAAGTCTGTTGTCTTAAAAACTGGACTAGCCATGTAAAAGATGGTTGAAGGTTTAATGATCTGACTGGATTGAGTCAGAACCTCAATTTCACATTAAATTGAAAATATAATATATAAATTAATAATAATTAAAATATCAAATAATTCAGATAGTATTAAACAGTTCATACTTTCACAAGTTTATAATTCAAATACAACCGAATCAAATTTTTGTTTATTTTTTTGACTCTTGTAAAGTATGAAGGTTATCTTTGGTTATGTAGGATTTGGTCTTAAGATATATGTTTAATATTAAGCAAAACGTTTTTTTTCTGTCTGAGTAAAGGCATTCTTTGAACTGATTCACTGGTTTTTGTCAAAATGATTGAGGGTCAAGCAGAATGAACAGGCGACTCATTCACGGATAATTGGCTCTTTGATTGAACTGAGTGGTCCGGTTTGGTTGTCAAAACCACAGTAAAATCTAATAATTGCTGTTTTGAGCATAGTTATTAAACCTGGACTGAATCAGCTGGTTTAACTAGTAAATCGATGAATTAGTAGTAAGTCTAATTGAGTCGCACCATCAAGCTAGTTTTACGTGTAAACCACTAAAAAATGAGTTCAATTGATAGTTTTTAGTTAACCTAGTTGAACTGCTAGCCTTCAAAAAAATTTATTTGACTGAGATTTTGTGTGACTGAGTCTATAATGTGAACTACTATTATTTTATTTATTATATGTTTTTTTTGTGTGTATTTTTTTTTAAATAATTTTTTATATTATAAATGGTTGAACTAGTAATTTGGTGAATCAAGCCTTTGTCCGCATTAAATGTTTGGTTCGATTTAAATAACTATGGTCGAGCGCACTTCGGGCTTGGATTAATATTTTCGCAATTAGTTTTGAAGTTGCGTGTGTTTGAACTGTGGCTAGTTCTAGGTTAATACATAAACTTTTTATTAAAAAGATGCACAAAACCTTACCAAACGGATTGTGTTTTTCGATTGAATTGTTACTTGAAAAATCTCGGCCATCTTGGTTTGTTTATGAGGAATTGTTTTTGCCCAAGTGAACTTAATAGGAATTGAATTAACTAGTTCTGGATCATTACTATGGTAAGAAGGAGCAATCCTGAGATTATTATTATTATTTGAATTTGAAGAAATTCTGTAGTTTGTTTAAGCATAGCACTACTGCATTTCATCTCTTACTGATCCGTGCACGATCTGTCTACATTCAGGGTACAGAAGCATCAAATATAAACGAGGCGATGGATCTCGCGGCGAAATTTGCGTCATTGAAATTGGGTTGATGATATTGTATTTATAGCGACGTATTCATCTGGCAAAAGCTTGCTACAGGGGTTAAATTTACTGAAATGATTTGATCCAAAGGGTGTTCAGTAGAATTAATTGGATAATGAATTTAAGAGTTATATTGTTAAACATTTTATTTATAATTCAGTTGTAAATTTCATAACTAGGCATTTGATATTGAGTCATCTAATCAAATCCTTATTGAATGAATTACTTGAAGTGATTTGCCAATGCTAAAACAATATCTGCTTGTAACTATTATCACATTTCGTGATGCCTTCATAATCTCAAACTTGTGATACTGTAGTTTATCTCATTTTCGGAATGGATACTGGAATCAGCCTACGGTTACATCCTAGTTTGGATAATTTGTATTTATAATTGTTTTTCCCCCTAGTTTAAAGCAAGTTAAATAAAAAGCACAAATCTATTGTTGATAAAAAAATTGAGAAAAATATAATATTTTCCTCAATTTTGTGGTGATCGGAACTTTGTCCGTTTAAAACTACAAATTTAAAATTAATATATATCATTGGTTTAATTGATTATTTTATTAAATTGAAATTTTTTCATATATTTTTTAAATAAAAAATTATAATGTTATAGTATATTGATTTATCTTATCATTTTATACACAATTGTGATTTCTGCTCAAAAATTTTAGAAAAATTAATTTAATAAAATAGTAAATTGAGATGATGGTGGCCTTTTTTGTATAGTTTAAAGCGGAGGTTTTCAAAATTTTTAAGTTGAAGAGGTAAAAATTTAATTATTCTAAAATTGAAGGGAATTTTTTATATATATTTTAAAAAATTTGTTGGTGAAAATAATTTAAAGGAGAAAATATTCATCCCTTTAAGAGGTAAAGATTTCTATAAAATTATTTTAGTTGTTTTGCTTTACAACTGTTAATTAATCATAAATGTTGATTTATTTAAATTATTTTTATTTGAGTAAATATAATAATTAATAATTCGTTTATAAAAGTAGTGATTATTATATCTTTAAAAATAAAAATGGATTGTTAAATATTACTTTAACAATGTCAAATATACGTTTACTTTTTAATTATATTTTTATCATTTATTTTAATATTAAAAAAAGATGAATGAACAATTATAATAAAAGCAAAATATAAAAAATTAATAGTACCAGCTATGAAATTTGAGTAATATAATAGTCATTATTTTTATAAATTAGGAATTAAATATTATATTTATTTTATCATTCATGTTTGGGTTATGCTACTCACCCAAATTATATCATATGCATTAATTGACATCTGACAATTTGGGCATATTAGATGTGATATTATTTTTAAGATTATTTTTAGAGTAAAATACATAAACTTCTATTGAATTTAATCAAAGTGACAAATAGTTTCAGAAAAATACAAAGGCTTTTCATCTATCCTATCACCATTAGAAATTGTTAGCCCATTTTGCAGAGCTTCAATAGTTGTCAATTTGGGTTGGTCAAATACCTATTTGAAGAGAGAAAATCAAAAGTTAAGAAAAGGTTGAGGCTCCAATTTTGTTCCTTTCCCCCTATAAAGAGAAGTTGAAAAGGGGTATGTGGTAGTGATTATGAGATCCAGTTACATGGATCATTAATAATTACTCAATAATCTGCCAAACCATGTTAGAAAGTGATAACCACTTGTCATGACTTGTCTTATAGTTATCGTGATCGATGTAAAGATACTTAATTAGTTCTTGCATACTAAATAAATATCTTTAAAAGGTTTTATACTATTCTGATGTCTTTATTAAATTAATATTATTAAAAGACATAGGCATCTAAATTCAAAATATAGAACTATTCACATTATAAGTTTCAAAGTTTAATATATACACATACAATTATTTTTATACAGACATATAATTTACATAATATAACAAATAATACAAACTTAGTTAGATCTATTTGGATTCCACTTCTCTGGGTTTGATTCTATGGAAGAAGAATAAACATTATTACTAGCAGAACTCTCGAGTGGAGGAACCCGATCTATAGGATATATTATAATATAATTAGATTCTAAGTCTATTTGTTTAAGTATTATTTCATAATCTACTTTTATATTTAGTGGCATTGATTGTATTTTATATTGAAAGAGTATCTTATGAGTATCATGGGGGAGATTGAAAGGTTCTAATATAACTATCAATTTGCTACACTGACTCCGTGGTCTACACTTAATTATTTTAACACAACAAAAGAGTGAGTGTAAAATATACTTAATGAATGGTTACTCATTACCTTATATAAAAAAGGTTTTCACTATAAATGATTAACCTTTTCTTTATGTGTACTTGCTTTCTAGTGTCTTAAGAAGAAATTTTCTTATGTACAATATCTGTAAATTTTATTATGAAAAATGATAATGGTAAGTATATAAGTTTCACTTTATATATTTGGTTCACCCTTATTCTTTGTCACCCTAGGCTTAAAATTACTAACTTTTTTCCTTCCACTACTAACTACTCTTCTATTTCTTTGTAAAGGATGTTATATCTCTTCCTTCACAATTTGCAAATAAATAATAATGGGATATTGGAACATTGACCATTTAATCCATTCCAATTGGTTTAGCTAAATACCAATCATACCATAAATATCTTATGTAATTCATCATTTTATTATGTACATTTAATTCCTTTTCCAACATTTCTCAATAATTTCAAGCAAATATATTGCTGTTTGTTTGCATATATATGGAACCTTTTGGTGCTCCCAAATCAATTTAAAGTTTTATCACAATTTGTTTCAACATTCCTAACATATTATTACACAAGATACAACAATTTAATTACACTAATTGACCCCACAAATACCATTTATATAGAACCCAAATCGGACATTAAAAAATAAGATAATAAAGGACACTTGCAATTTAAGCCCCTTTTCATCAATCAAATGGAAACCAATTGTTTCCAAATTCTGCCATAACATTCCTAACATAGTAAATAAACGATAACTTTAGTGTGATACAATAAATTTTATGGCTTTGCTAATGCATTAAAAGCATGAATTCAAAATTGAAATTTTCAGACAACACTGGAATTATAAAAATAAAGCTATCATTTTTGCAACTAAATCAACTCTGTTTACCATCAAGAAAAATCTTGTTTGTTTTCCAGGAAATAAAAAGGAGAAAGAGCAATGAATCCCTTTGCTTTCTTTATTTATAGAGTAAGCACGAGGGTTGCATATATCATGTCCAAGGAGTTTCATAATTTTTCTCAATTATTTAATACATAAAAAAATTGAAATCCAAGACCAACTAGCACAAGGTTCTATAATGGGTAGTTTTGATTATTTCATCACTAACTTCCTTTTTCATGTACCTAAAAATTTCTAAAAATTTCCAATTTCATATACAATCATCCTAATAGTAAATATGACCTAAAAATGTCAAGAATTGAAAGTTTGAAAATTTTCAATTATTGAATACATAAGGTAACCAAAAACCTTCATTTAATATAATTTGAAAGATTTGTTGTCATTCCAACAAATTTATATCATCATCTTCCTTAACAATTTTCATGAATCCTTTTATCATTTTTCTCAACATCAATATGTTAAGAATAAGCTCTCATATTATTATTTGGAAGGTTTTAGGAAAAAAAAATAAAACCAAACACTAATATATTGACTTCTAGGGAAGACATGGATCAACAACATCATTATTTTTATGAAGTAACCTTAAATAAGGAAGAATGCCACTCACCTTTGGTTGATTGATAAAGGCTTGAATTCCACTTGCTCTTTTCTTCCTTTCTCATGGTTTGGATGGCTAAAGGAGCAAATTTTTTTGCTTCAAAATAGTCAACCACATATATATAATTATAAAATCTTAATTAAAAAATATTTAAAATTTTTTAATTATTTTATATTAATTTTTAGGAAAAAATCTTAGATAAATGATTGGTCTCTTTGGGCACCAACTAGCCTAAGAAATTAGAAAATAATTACCTAAAAACCAATAAACTTAAGCCACATTAAAAAGCTAAATAAGATTTATTACAAAATAGCCTCAATTTTTCACTTTCTTATACTTTTTCCCCTAAGCTTTAGGCTTTACTTTGGGCCTTTATTTTTGAATTTTTCATACATATTTTGGACCTAGAAAAATAGTTTAAATCAGCTTAAAATGGCATTAAATTAATTCATTTAATTTTTAGCTCAAATTCTCATTTTTCAGTTTACCCAAGTTTTGGAATTTCAATAAATTCTTAAACAATTTTTTCTAAACTTATTGTGAGGTTTTTATTAGATTTTGATCTATTTTAATGTCTAATAAAATTTTATAAAAAGTTCTAGTTAGGTACATACCCAAATTACATTCATGTTTTTCCTAAATTTTACCTTATTTTTCCTATTCGTTTTTCTAATTCAAGTGTCTTTTTGATAAAATTTCTATTTGAATGTTCTTGTCTTATTTTAGGATATTACACCACCCTTAATGTTAGTAGGTTAGTAGTTGCCTAGCAAGGGTTTATAAATATCCTTAATTCCATAGGAAAAAGGCTTATTTTGCCATGTTTACTACTCCAGCAATTCGCATGCACTTTGCATACTCTAGAACTTTACTAGCACTACAACACTTTGCTATCCTTTTTATTGCTTTGCTTTGCAACTTTATTGTAATCTTCAATATTGTTCTTGAGTGTAAGTGAGAAATTAAGATTTTCAATAGTGCCATTTTGCACCTTCTTAGCATTGAAGCACTAGTTTAATTGAATCTTTGGAAGTAATAAAAACAATTGCATTTAGTTGCTTTTCTCTTTTATAAAGCATTTTACACAAGTTATTTTGACTTTAATGCTTTTACTTACTTAAATGTGCTACTTTTTCATTTGCACTTCATAAAGGTTAGAATTTTGCAAGTAAATTGTTTGCAACCCACTTATTTGAGAAAAGAGTCAAATTGCTACCTTACAATTTTTTACCACAAACAAATTGGCATACCTACTGAGACTCAATTAAGGTATCTAGTTTTGACATCTTTATTGTTTGCTTTTTATGAAATTAAGAAGTGGTATTACTTTACCACCATACAATATAAACATAAATGAAACTTCTTCTTATGGGGTTGCTTATGGTAACCCATTATTTTAGGAAGGGGTGATTGAAAACATTAACGAGCTTTAACAACTAGAAGTTATAGGTAAAAATTTAGAACATATTGATATTTTTGAAAATACAAATGGTCAAAATAATTTGCCTAATACTTGACAAAATTAACAAAAAAAAAAAATCAAAATGTAAATATAAAGAATGGCCATTGAAATCATAGCTAAGTTGCACAAAACAAATGTAATACCTCTAACAACAAAAATACTAGGCCAAATAACAGCTAAAGGAATAATGTTGGGGGACCTTTAGGGTTACTTGTCAAAATGTCTTACAACATGGTGCACATTGATGAAAACAACAAAGTTTTACCATACAATGGGCAAAATGCACATGCCAAAAGTTTGAACATGTGGCTAATTGGACTAATGAAAAATAGTCAATGCTTAACTTCTAAGAGCTTAGCCATAATTAGATAACAAATGAATGATAGCAACCATGACATGATGTATATCCTTTCTCAATAGATAGCTACAATACTGAGGTTAATTATTAAGGACATGTTGCGAGTCAAGCTCGGATAAGCCAAACATTAGAAAGAGTAGCACACTATCTCAGCTTTTAACATCATAATAAGCAAAATTTTGAAAGAGTAGAGACTAAGATTAAGTCTAAGTTTGGGTATAATGAGGTCAAAAGACCTAAATATGGTTGATTCACAAGGTATAATAGACATATGAATAAAGGTTAGGTGAACATGCACTAAACATGGGTGCATGAGATAACATAAAGCAATTGAATCAAAACATATCAAACTATTAGATTTTTGGCAAACTAAGGGTAAGGCCAAGATCAAAACATATAATTCTTGGTCAATAGGTTGTTAAACCAACTAGGTGGTTAGAATGCATATCCTAACTACAGAGGGGCGTTATTAAAATGGATTTGTCATGTTGACCTACTTAGAGGTTTTAAAATGCTTAAATTCACCATATTTTTTAATAAAGATAATTAATAAAAAATTAAACATATAGCTTAGTTCATAAATGAATGTAGGGAGTTAGTTGGTAATGAGTTCCTAAAGTTGAGAGATTTTCCCTTGTCTCTAACAAGAATTGCATTTTCTTGGTATTTGAGCCTCTCATTCAATCTTGTACATTGGGCTCAAATGGAATGAATGTTTTATGGCCAATTCTACTAAGGGGAGATGATGATTGGTTTAGCTAATTTAACTAGAAGAGTTCCATGGAGTCAACTAAAGATTATTTATATAAATTTCAATAAACAAGGAGTCATTATTTCACTTAAATTGCTGAAAATGAAATAGTAAAAATAACAATGGTAGGCTTTTGCCAATATGGCTTAATTAGTAAAAAAGATTTGATATAAAGCAACTACATCTAGAGAAAGACAAGAAACTACATTGAACACACTTCATGAAGGAAAAGATGTAATATGCCAGGGAAAAGGTAGATGAAGAGAGTGAAAATGAGATCTATTAATCAAATTTAAACTTGGACCTCCATATGCTTATTCCTTGTTAAAATATGTAGACATAAAAGACAAAATAGGTCATGTTTATAAGAAAATATACTCCTTTGACATTAATAAGGCTGACCAAATATTTAAGCTTTTACTAAAGGATAAAGAAAAAAATTATCTAAATGTCACAAGGTTTTGTCAAAAGAAGAAATAAGAGATAGAAAATATTGCAAATATCATAATATATTTAGCCATATTACTAATGATCTTGTTCATTTTAAAGAGATGATTGAAAAGGTTGCTAAGTAAGGGAAATTAAGATTCGTTGACAAAGGCAAGGAGAAAGAAGTGCTCATTAATAAGGACCCTTTGATAATTAGGTTAAAACTATGTTAATCTAATGGATGATTTCAACATGTTCAACATGGACATTAATGTGATGGCTTACTATGAGCATGACGATCCTTTAGATTCACTTTTCTTCTTTAAGGCCTTTTTAAAAAAAGGAATCAAATACTAACTTCATTAAAAGGATTCAATGTGAATGAGGGATCTTTAAGATGTGCCTTTGTTGTGAGAAGTATGATGATAAGTTGAATGTTGTAATGTATAGCAAATGGTCAAAAGACTAAATTGACCTTAAAGTTCAAAAACTAGTTGATGACAAAAAGAAAGCCATAAAGATGTTTAAGGAGTTTGAGAAGGAGAAAGGAAATAAGAAGTTAGTCTTTAACAAGTTAGACTATTACCAACTTCAAAGGGAATTCAAGATTCATACTAGCAATAAAAAGTTGAGATGTAAGCACCTTGAAGGGTAATGGATAAAGAATGAGTCACACCATGATAGGGAAAGATAGATATGAAAGTTAAGGTTTATAGAGGGCAGAAACAAATGGTATAATTCTTAATATGAAATACCACTGCCCATAAAGTATTAGTGTATATGTCTTAAAACTAATCATATTGATGATTGTAAATTTAAATTGTGTTATTTTAATGATAATTCTAATTATCATATTTATACATATATTATCTGTGTAATATATTTAATTATGATAATAACCTTAGAATGATTATATTCTTAAATGTCCCTAGTCATATATCATTGAGGATTAGGTTACTTTGATATGTTAAGACTAGCATGTGTGGTGACTTATATGAAATATTAAGTCTACACATAAGTATAAGTTAGAGAACTTGTATATTGGACCGCCCCACCTGAAGAATACTACATGGATTATTATGTGAGTGTCATAAGTGATTCTTAGTGATCATTATTAATATGATCCTTTGACCTAAGATTTCCAAAATTCCCTACATGTGAGTTTTATATTTTGAAACTATTCTATGTCACTCATGGTTGAGTAAATGCAAGGGTAGTTATTGGATATGTCACATATCATGCGGAGGAATTTATGTAATTAAGATGGAATTTATCCTGCCTATATAACAGGAGTGACATTTATAGGCCCCTTGATTAAGTAAGGCTAAGAAAATGCATAGCCATGCTCAAGTGAATTGACATGGGATGTCAATTACATTTGCTTCAGTTAGCTTACTTAGGAATTAAGAAACCTTTGGATTAGGTTATACAGGAATAACACGATCCATGTCTCGTGCTTAATTTAGATGTCTAGGATAAAAGGACATAGATGATGATCACGTATAAAGGTTCAGTCGAATCACCGACTTTCTCATTACTTAGGTAGTAATGATGTGTTGCTAGACACCGCTCATTATTTATGATTATTAATGTGATTTATGATCATTGTCAATGTAATAAGAGCCTGTAGGGTCGCACACGTATAGCCTAGTAGATTTAAAATTGATGGACTAAATTGTTTGAGCCTAATATTTTAGAATTCTATATTATAATTAAAAGGCCTAATAATAAGCCTATAATTATACATGAAACAAAGCCCAATTAGTTAGGATTTTCTATGCACCTATTTAAATAGGCTTGTTAGGTAATAATGATGATGATTCACACACCCCAAAGCATAAAAAAACCCTAGCACCTCTCCTTGACCATACCCTTTGAAGAGACGTCGCTAGCACTACGATGCTAAGGAGAAGAATTGCAATAAGTGTTCGTGCGGACGTTTACTGGTGATTTGCTAGTTCATATGGATACCTTGGAGTCTTCGGTCGAAAGGAAGTTGAAGAGGTGATTAACGAATGAGTCTCTAAATTATCGCAAAGGTAATCCTTGAATATTTATTCTAATTTAACATTTTGCATGGATCCATTGGCTGGGATCAGTTAATTCTGTTGTGCTTGTTTGGCTCCTGATCCCAACACAAGGACCTAAAAAAGGCAAATGTAAAGGATGACCATATATAAGAAGAAAAAAAAGGGGGTCTATTAACAAAAAATGCTTTGAGGCTTGAGAGAGAGGAGGAAAGGGAAGAAAGCATTTTCCAACAATTAAAGACTTAAAGCCAAAAAATGGACTTAGAAGTTGAAGTAGTTATAATCTTACCACCATCCTTTGTGGCCATTGAAATGGATGAAGATGACGAGGATTTTGATGATGAGTTAATTGTTACAGTGGCCAAGTTTAATTGAGAGGTAGTTAGTGAATTTGAGAGGTTAATAGAGTAAATGAAAAACCACTTAAGACCTTTGCATATTTAGGCACATGTGAGTAGTTAACCATTGAAAAAGGTGTTAGTCAATTGTGAGGTTATTGTCAATCTAATGTTGAGATCAACCTTTTGTTTAGTTAGCAAAACAATTAAAAGATCTAATGCCATCCAACATTTCCATTATGGATTTCAATAGCAAAAATGTTAACTTCTTAAGGGATAATGTTAGTTAACTTCAAAATGGGTTTGATAATAAGGCTTATATTGTTTATAGTGATGCCTTTAAAAGCCAATTACAACCTATTATAGGGTATGGATTGGATACATGTAGTTAGAGCAATGTCTTCTACTCTTCAGTAAAAAATGTTGATTTAGGAGGAAGATAGGACAATTGAATGCATAGAGACTGATGATAGTCTATGCTATGTGCAACAATGTAATGATAAACTTAAAATATACAACCCTAATGTTCATCCTTTTCATGTCAATGTCATGTTCCTATCCCAATTGGGATTGGCATTGGACTTCCTATTTGGTTTTCACCAGCCTAATCCAATTTACTTATTACAATCCTATATGATTAACTAAAGTATGAAGTGATAAGAAAGGCAACATTTGAGAAGAAAAGAGATTTCATTCATTACCAATAACAAGGTTTGCAAAATATAAGGAAGTTAAAGTTTCTTATATTCCTCCTAAGATAGGGATAAATTACTCTAATTAACCCTAAAATGGGATTTTGATACGAACCTAATAAGAACCCATCTTATAGAACCCAAGAAAATTAAAAAATGCCAAGTATCATCCTAAGTATGGAAAATAAATCAAAAATAGAAAGATATTCATATCACACTCCAGAATAGAGAGAAAGGAAATGATAAGTGATAGAGTTAGACACTACAAAGGATGAATCCTTGATAAGTCTTGAAGTTTTCGTAAGAATTTCAAAGAGAAAACTCATCTTCCAAATTTGATCTCAATTGAGTTATGTAAAAAAGTTATGCTCAAAGAGGAATTTCTCTCTTCATAGAGCTAGAAATAAAATTAGGTTAATTAGACACAAATGGGCCTAAATTAGCATGCTAATTAAACCAATAATTTATCCAAAATAAAGGGATAAAATAATAGGCCATACAAACATCAATATCTAAAAGCCTAAAATGTCTTAAGAAATAAGAAAATAATTAAACAAGGTCCAGTGGCCAAATTAGGCAAATTTGCCATAAGTTAATTGAGTACCCTATTCAAATATTGGTAAAAAATGAAACAGTATTTGAGTACTATATTCGACTACTTATAGGAAAAGATGAGCTCTAAGTTTAATAATCAAATATCACACTTCATTACTAGTTTGGCTTAGAAAAAATGCAAATAATGCACTTGTCAAACACTTCCAAGTTTTCCTTGTTATACTTCCAAACTTCTTGAATAAGTCCTTGAAACACTTCTTTCATCCTTTTAGGTTTGCTCCTAGTGATTGGTCTCTTTTGTAAGTGTAAATACTTTTCTGTGGTCCTTGAAACTCTCTTAGAAAGGATTTATCCTCTAATATACACTTACATCAAATCGAGAAAAGTCAACAACATTGAAAGTAACATTAACACTATATTCATTAAGAAGATCTAGCTTGTAAGTATTATCATTAATCCTTTCAAGCACTTGGAAATGGCCATCTCTTTTTGGATATAATTTAGATTTTCTTTAAGCTAGAAACCTTTTTTTCCTTATGTACACCCAAACGAAGTCACTTGGTGCAAACATAATTTTCTTTCACCTTTTATTTACTTTTTGGGCATATTAGGTAGTCTTCTTCTCTATGTTTGCTTTCACTTGCTCATGTAACTTTTGGATCAAATCTACTTTCCTTTTCTCATCTAAATTAGAATGCTAATCAATAGGTAATGATAACAATCTTGTTTGGAGTATTGACAAATTAGTTTTATAAGCACCATCAGTTTCATTGCATCATGTATGAGTTTTAAAATTCCAAGTTTATATGTGTTGCAATGAATCATACTTTTTTTAATAATTCATCGTTTACTCATATGCTAATAAGTGTATTAAATGATGATTATGCACTTAATAAATTGACCAATTATGTTTTCCAAATAGTATTGCATTGAGATATGAAACTTGGAACATTCTTTTTGACCATATTTAAATATTCCTTGTCGTATTCTTTATACTAGATTTTGTGTGGTCTAGGCTTTTGTCCTACCATGGTTTATTTTATGAAGCTAATTCTTAATTTTATACCATGCCTTGTTTTCATTTTAGCATGATTAATAGGATTTTTAGTTTATATCTCTAAAGGGTTACAGCTTATTTTGATTAGTAGCATGATTTCGAATTTCTCTTTAATTTATCTATTTCTTTTAAAAAAATTAGTAGCAGCTCCTATTTTTAGTTTTGAGTATTAAAATATCCATCATCCATGTTATAGCATCCTCTGAGCACATTGTAACAATTTGGCAACTCCACAGGCCATAGTTAACCCTAATGAAAATAATTATGTTATAAATTATGGCATATTAAATTTTATCAATCCTTCCTATTGTAGTATATTTTATTTTATGTAGATATGTTTGTTTATATTTTATTTATTTATTAAATTTTCTTTTTTATGTTGGTTTGTTGAGAATTATTACATTTTACATCACACACTTTTGGGCCTTATACCCGAGTTTGTGCATAACCATAGGTTAGTGGAGTCACATAATCAGCTATTGAGGGAGCTTACCCCTAGTTGATTTCTGTAAAGGCTCCAACTCAAACTATACTTCATTTCATAAGCATGAGTGCATGAGAGGGCATTTATTCATCTATATATTCATAGTTGTGGGGTGGATTCAATATAGGGGCAATTTGTTCTACCATAGGATGTAAAAACCACCTTGAAAACCAATACACTAATAGTGAAGTAATGACTAACCCTTTAAAGAGAGAAATAAGCCATGTAAGATAGTAATCCGTAATTTTAAGGCATTTTAATTTTAGGTCATAAGGAATATTTATTTTAATTTCAATCCAATAGATGACATGCAAGCACACTAACGTGCACGTTGCAATGCACTAAAATTAATTAAAAATTAGTTGTGAAAATAATAATGCAATATAGCGGCACAACCAGGTCGTACCCTTAGTAATCCCTTAATTTTATCTCTTCTAAATGTGTTTCTAACAATATTCACATAATTGTTAAATTATTTACACAACAAAAATAGAAGAAACAGATGCACATAGAATATAAATATAGGAAATAGAATGCTATAATAGAAACAGAATTAGAAATAGTGCTATATGTTGTATGTATGTAGAATTATGCAAAATAGAATGCAGAATTGAGGGGGTTTGAATTTAAAATAGGAAGATATTAATAGCAAATGATCAATAACGGAATTAATAAAATAGTAGCAACAAAAATAAGAATATCAATGAACAAAGACAGCCAATTCAAGGAATTCAAGGTTTCTTCGAAGGATTAATCATAGATCATTATAAATTGAGTTTTGCAATTGATTATTCAGCCTTGAATTATTCAAAATCTCTGCAGTAATTCATGAACTCTAAGCTAGATAATCATCTAGGATTTGATTAATTAAGATTAGCAAAGTTAGATAATTGCCATAACTTCTAAGTTAGATCAAAACTAATTTAAAGATAGAATTCAGTCAAATTAAATGAATTAATTCAGAATCCTAAACCATTCATTCATCCCCTTTTCTTTCATAAAAATTTCTAATTAACTAACCAAAATTTACTACCAATTCAGATTTAAAACACAACTTACAGAATTGAATAAAGATTATATCAAATTAACATCCAAATCAAGTAGATCATGCAAATCAGAGGAGGTAGATGAAGAAAAAAGGAAAATCAATTACAATTACCACCATACAAATCAAGATCTCATAATATTAGAGGAGAAGAGCCTCAAATTTCCTTGAATTAACTCAGAGAATTATCCTTTCATTAGAAAGGAAAACCCAAGAAAAATAGAAAAACTATTAAGTTGTCTGACTTCTTCTCTGTCTCCCTCACATTCTAACTCTACCCTCTATTTATTTACAATCATAGAGGTATAATTAGGATTGTACCTAAACTAAAAAATTATATCCTAATGTCTTAGGAAGCTACCCACAAAATTTCAGCCTAATCAAACATTCCTAGCTCAAGTTATAGCCAAAATACTACAGACAGTTCAATCTAGTCCGAGTTGAAGTAATGAGCCATCAATCTGTCTTCTTTGGCCTTCAAAATGACTTAATTTATTCAAAAGATCTTCATGAATAATTAGATATAGATTTTAGGGAATAATTGGACTTGGCCTTGCATCAATTAGACACTTAAAGCTTAAGATATAAATTAACCATTGCAACTGGGTCAGGTCTGGGCTGGGACAGCAACTCTGCTTCGAATTTAAGCTAATCTTTGACCTTCAAGATGGTAGAACTGCTTTCTCTAGTCAGTATGAAAATTGTAGCTCTTTTTCTTATCTTTCCAATGGTGTATAGATTGTCCAAATCCAAAATCCAAAGCTCAAGTTATGATCAAAATACTGAAATAGTATAAAAAATTTCAACATTAAGCCTGAAATTCAATTAAGCCCAAATTAATGCAATTAGTCTCAAATTAATGTAAAATTGATCTAATTAAGTATCATCACTTCCTAAGGAACCTAAATATAAGGGAAAATATCAATAGAATATTGTTCACATCACACACTTTCATGGATTTTTCATTCATTTATTTTTTATATTAAAATTTTCATAACTTGATTTTTTTAACTTATAGTCATTCAAATTTCACTTATAGTGATTCATAACACATCTTCATAATTATTTTCATATAAATAAAAATTTTCTTCTTTTGAGATTAATGATATTGTATCATTAAACCATTATAAGCTTTCAATGAAAATTTTTCTTTCATGAGTTTTTTTCTTTCTTCTTTTTTTTCCTTTCGTATAAAGTAGGTTAGAATAAGTTTCTTTTTAAAAGAATTCTTGTTAAAATAAATTTTTTAATAAAAAAATTTAAAGATTGCTTATCCAAAGAAAGTGTTATTCAATCAGATTTGTCCTCCAAAGAGACCATATGCGACAAGGTTTAAATAATCATGGATAATCTTAATCAAACACAAGATAAAGATCAAAAAAGCAATATGGCTAAAATGATCAAGACTCAAGCAATGAAGCCATGAAAACTCATGTATCTAAATGATGAGTGAGATAGAAAACATGGTTCCTAAATCCCTCTAAGTGAAAAAACCAAATAGTTCATAATTAAAAACAAAATCCTTAAAACCTTTCATCATTGAAGGCATTCACTCTTTACCTATCTCCCAACCCATTAGCATCTTAACTATCACTACCTTTTCAATAAGTACCACCACTTGCATAACCAATGGCCAATTCCTCACCTCAATACCATAACAATCATCCATCAACACTATGACATCTCTTGATACACCCATTATGTCCAATCTTGGATCTTATGCATACCTTTGACACCGTTATCCACTTACTCCTATAGACTAACCACCTAAAGTTACTATAATGAAAGGTTATAAAGAGGAAAATGATAAAGATAAGGAAAGATGGAACTCATTAAGAAAAGATAAGCTTCATTAGAAGAGAAATTTCATACTATTTTAAGCTCAAAATCATATAGGCTTATAAATGTAAAAGACTTATGTTTTTTTGCTAGAGTAACACTTCTAAAGGATTTTAATATTCTTGATCTCATTAAGTACAGTGAAATAGAAGATCCTATCCATCACTTTACTATATATTATGTCTAAATGGATGTCTAGTTTGACGATGAGAAATTTTTTATTCAATTCTTCCATGAAAGTTCAATTGTTCCAACATTACAAAGGTGTCTCCAATTTGATTGTTCCAAGATCTAGTGTTGGCAAAATTTGTATGATACATTTCTCGCTTAATACGGTTTTAACTTAGAAAGTGCACTTATAAGAGAAGAATTATATGATATGTGTAAGAAAGATGTTAAGTCTTTTAAAGAATATGCTTAAAGATGGAGAGTAAAAGTTGCTCAAGTAAAACCTTCACTAATTGGACATGAAATATGCACCTACTTTTTGAAAACACTAAGGGCTCTATAATTCATTCAATGGAAAATTGTCTGTTCGATGATTTTGCTAACATTACTAAGCTTAGAGAAGGAATGAAAGCTTCAGTTATGAAGGTATTTTATAAACCTTAAATGGAGAAAAGAAGAACTTTACCTCCAAAAAGAAAGAAGGATATGTGAACAACATGAGATCTTACTCTTCCAATCCACATTTCCTTCAAAACCTACCTATACATCATCCTACAACAAGATATGCCAATCATGCCCCACTTCAATACCAAGTTAACAATATCCTATCACTATATCATCCACCCAATCCAATTCCAGAACCATATCCTAACTTATAAAGTACTTTTCAACCAAAGTACCGAGTAACTTAGACATTACCCTAAAAGCCAAATACTTATTCAAACCAATATTAGAATCGATGCTTTAAAAATGTTAAGCCATTCCTAAACCTTAGGTTATGCAATGCAGAGCTTTTTCAAAAATTTTACTAAGCCCATCTTGCCTTATCTCATCTAATGAAACATTTGGCCCTTCCATATCCATGTTAGTACAACCTAAATCTTATATGTGAATATCATATGGGTATTGTTAGATAATCAATTGAAGATTACAGTGTTTTTAGGGGCTTGGTCATGTTATTACTTAATGCTAAGAAGATTACTATTCAAGATAGAAATAAGCCCAATATCTATACAAACCTATTGCCTAATCATGATGGAAGGACAAATTAAGGCTAGTTAAATCTGATAAAGATATAACTTGATGAAAGTAGTAAATCATGAGAAAATTGTTCACATTTAGAGCTTATAATGCTTTTTCTTTTAAGTAATGTTAATTTCCTTTATATTTTTAAAGTCATTTTGGATCTTTTATTTTCTTTATCATTAGTATTTTTCTTTCATTTTGATATGGACAACACCCATGTCCAATGACAATTGATGCTATCAATAAATGGGTTTTTCTTTCATTATGTTATTTCTTATAATTTTTTAATGAAAGTTTAAAAAAATATAATAAATTAAAGAAACTTGGGTTTCTTTTTAAGGAATATGTGGAATAAAATAGACATATTTTTTAGGATGATGACAATTTTCAAAACCCCATAAAAATCAATGTAAAAATATACTTTCAATCAAGTTGAATTGAATAATAAGAGGCATTATTTAAATTATCCAAAAAATAAAGGAGGATTATCATTAATTACCATTTTTTTAGTTTAAAGGAGTGTTTTCTTTTATTGTTAAACCTTGAAATCATAATAACCAAGAAAGTAGTGCTTCAAGAGATTTTGTGCCAAATATTCAAATACTAATACATGGACTAATTTTCTTTTCCTTGTTAACCTAAACACTTTTATCACTTATTAACCTTTTTTAGCTTAATTTTTATAACCTTTTTTTTAACAAAAAATTAAGTAAAGATGAGAATTTGCTAAACTTATTGGTCAAAGGAAAGAGAATAAAAGATACAATGATAATAAGAAAAAGGTTGAAAAGACATGCCTAAAAAAAAGGAAAAGAAAAATTCAAATATTTAAGAGAAAAAGCTAAATATTTAGGAAAATAAAAGAAGAGGGCTTTGAAAGTGGCGAAATAAAAATAAAAATAAAGGTATGTTTTCAAAGGACTAATCATCATATAATAAAGGATAGTACTCTAAAAACTACAAGTGAGCAATTAAAGAGCAAATGAGCAATAGTACTTCAATTGAAATACTTATCAAATCCCAACATCAAATAGTAAGGCTTTATGCCATTTCTTTCATAAATTGCATTGATACCACATTGAACCATGCTATAACCCTTAAATCTATTTTTGGTAATTAAATGTTGTCATAAAATCTCTTGAAGTTGGAGTTAGAAGGTCAATAAGAGTAATAAGGGATTATGAATTTTGAGCCTTTTTCCTTTTCATTCTAAACAAACCTAGTACCAAAGCCACATTACAAACCTTTAAAGCCTTTTTTGAGACTTCACTTTAAAAGTAAACATGGGAAAATTTTAGCCCAAAAAAATTAAAATAAACCTAACTTAACAAAAAAAATTCTTCATATAATAAATTTTAAATTCTTAACAAGAAAATTTGAGAAGTTCTTCATTAACAAAAGTTTCGTATTTCTTTTTATTCTTTCTTTTTCTCTCTTTCTCAAAATTTCTAAGTTATCTCAACTTTTGAGGATTATGAATATATTTGAAAATCCCTACACCAGGATAATTTTTTTATTTTTTTAAAAATTAAAATTCATAAATTAAGAAATTTTGGTTTTTATAGAAAAATTTTAATCAATTTAAATTGTTTTTTCCTTTTTTTAGAATAATTAGTGATTTTTGTGAAACTTTATTTGAAACTCCAAATTGGTGCAATTTTTGAATAAAAATTCATTAGTTTTTTAGATTTTAATTTTATTAACTTAAAGTGTCCTAGACATTTTTTTTTTTAGTCAAGTTCTTTAATATCTTAAAAGTCATTATCTAATTGAGCATTACTTAAAAAGGGTATATTTCAAATTTGCTTAAATCATAAGAGTTCAGAGATGCATATTGATTTGAAATTGAAAAGTCCAAATTAAACATCTTATTAATCTTGTGAAATTTGATTGAATATGCATTTCCTTAGATGATCAATTATTTTTGTGCCTTAATTTTTTAATATAAAAAAGATTCATTTATTTGTTAAATTGAATACAATCAAGTTGAGTCGAGTTTGTGTTAAACTAAGTTATTTATTTTTATTTATTTACTTTTCTTGTTATTAAATTGGATCAAATCAAGTTGGGTTGAACTTATGTCAAACCAAGTTATTTATTCTCTCACTATTAAATTGAATCCAATCAAATTAAGTTAAGCTTATGTCAAATTAAGTCATTTATTTTCATAAATTTATTTTTTTGCTATTAAATTGAATTTAATTGAGTTAGATCAAGTTTGTGTCAAGCTAAATTATTTATTTTCATTGATTTACTTTTTATGCAATTAAATTTAATTCAATCAAGTTTAGTTAAGCTTACATCAAGTGAGGTCATTTATTTTCATTAATTTACTTTTTAGCCATTAAATTGAATCCAATCAAATTTGGTCAAGCATATGTCAAGTCAAGTTATTTATTTTCTTTTATTTATTTTTTGTCATTAAATCAAATACAATTAAATTGGGTCAAGCCTATATTAGAGTAGGTCATTTATTCTCATAATTTACTTTTCTACTGTTAAATCAAATCCAATCAAGTTGAATTAAGCCTATATCAAGCCAAGTTATTTATTTTCTTTCATTTACTTTTTTGCCATTAAATCAAATCTAATCAAGTTAAGTTGAGCTTATGTTAAGTTAGTATTTGTTTTCACTTATTTACTTTTCTTGCCATTAAATCACACACAATCAAGTTAGGTTGAGCCTATATGAAGGCAAGTCATTTATTTTCATTTATAAAATCAAACCTTATAAATTTTCTTTTTTTGATATGCAGTTTAGTCCCTTGTCTCTTTTTATTTCTACTTTAGACATATGGTTTAGCCCTTTATATCATCTTTATTTATACTTATGACATGTAATTCAGTCCCATGTCTATTTTCATTATACTTTTGACATGTGGTTTAGTCCCTTGCCTCTTTTAATTTATACTTTAGACAGCCAGTTCAAACTCTTGTCTTTTCTAGTTATACTTTACATATGTAGTTTAATTTGTTGTCATTTTATTTACACTTTAAACATGCAATTTTATTCCTTGTCTCTTTCCATTTATATTGTATTTCACAATTTATTATTCTTAATTTTCTTGATCAAGCTTATGTGCTTGCAAAAAGCCCAAACAAAATACTTATTTGTTCTTTATTCATTCTTATTTAAGAATGTTGTAAACTTGTTTTCAACTTTTCTCTATAAAGACATGAATAAAGAGGGATAGTTATAAACACCATATTTTATTTGGATTAAATTTGAAAATATGTTACAAACACCTAAGAAAAAGTTTTAAAAAAATATTCATTTTCATTGCTTTAAAAAAGATTTTAATTTATCAATAACGATTTTTTTGTGCTTTTTTTAGTCATTGCTTATCATATCTAAAAAAATTAAAAATATAATAATTTAAATTTTAAATTTTGATTATTAATTATCTTCTTGTTACATAATTATTTTTACTTGATATATTTTAAAAAAATAAAGTAAATGAATATAGAAGTTAAGATATTATTTCCAATAATTATTAGAAAAAGGACATTTAACATGTGTGTTTATCATTTTCTTTTTGAAATTTGATTATGTTATTCTAATTAATTTATTAAAAATATTAAGTTTATCAGGGAAATGACTTAAATCCCTCTCTAATTAAATAGGTAGATAATTTGATTAATAATAATCTTAGTTGCATTTGTTTGTTATCAAGGGAATTAAACTTAATAAAGGAAAGTAATATTAAGGAAAGAATATATACCCCTCCCTATTAAGAATATAATCTAATCTAAGATAATTATAAAAATAATATTAGAAAGAATATATTCATCTTTACTCAAATTAGAATAAAAAAGATTAAAAAAGATAATAATTATAATCTAAGTATGTAATAAAAAATATTTAATCAATGATTTTCTAATTTTCAATTGATACTTATGAAAGAGATTATGAAAAGAACTATGATCCTTATCCAATTATAAATAAGGATCAAAATAAAGAAAAAAAGACGGTTGGAAATGAGAAATAATGTAATATCCCAAAATAAGATAAGAAAATTTACATAGGAATTTCTTTAGAAAATATCCTAAGTGAAATAGAAATTTCAAATAGGAATTTTATTAGAAAACACTTGAATTAGAAAACCTGGTAGGAAAATTAGGTGAAATTTAGGAAAAATGTAAAAGTAATTTAGATGTGAGCCTAATCAAAAATTTTATTAAATTTTATTAGTATTAAAATAAATTAAAATCTAATTAAAAATGTAATAATAGATTTAGGAAAATTCATGTAGGAATTTATTGGGATTTCAAAACCTTGGTAAATAGAAAAGTGAGAAATCAGAGCTAAAAATTTAAATAATTAATTTAATAACTTTTGGGCTAACTTTAACCAACTTTCCTAGGCCCAAAATACATATAATAATTCAAAAATGAAAGCCCAAAATAAGGCCCAAAAACATTTAAAAAGCCTAGGGGCAAAAATACAAGAAATGAAAAATTAAGGCTAATGTGTAATAAATCCTTATTTTTATTAGTTTTAGGGTAATAATTTTTTAAACATCTAGGCCCATTTGGACACCCAAAATGATCAATCACTTGTATAATATTTTTTAAAATAATAAATAGAAAATTGAAGATTTTTTTAATTAAGATTTATGGTTTTATATATATGTGTGTGTGTGTGAGTGAGTGAGAAAGAACTAGTCATCTTGAAGCAAAAATTTGCTTCTTTTGGCCAGCTAAAACCATGAGAAAGAGAAGAGGAAATTCAAGTCCTCATCATTTGTCAAGAGGTGAGTGGCAACTCTTCCTTATCTGTTAGGATTATCTCACAAAAGATGATGATATTATTAAAATGAAAATAAAATTTTCAAGTATTCTAAATAGAGGTTTCGATTATCTCACGAATTTATGGGTTAGAAATTTTTAAAATTTTAATATTTATTATTTTAAGGTCATAATTAGTGTTAGAATGATGCTAGAAGAAATTGAAAATTTTTATATATATGAAAAATTAAGTTAAAAATAAAATACTCAAAATTACCAATTTCAAAACCCTATTTTATTGGGTCTTAGGTTTTGAATTATTTAAAGTACTAAATAATTGAGAAAAATTATTAAAATTTTTAGATATGATATCTATGATATTAGTAAACTTTTCTCAAAATTTGGTGGCAAATGGAGTTGATTTAGTTGCCTAAATGATAGTTTTTTTTTTATACCTCTAATGTTATTTGAATTTGGTAGCTCTAGATTTATGCCCTTAGTGTTTTGGCAATGCTATGAAATTTATTCTACAAAAATTAAATTATTTCTTATTCAATATATTAAGAATTTCATGACAAAATATGGAAGCAATTGATTTCCATTTAGATGATGAAAAGTTGCTTGAATTGTGTGTTCGTATGTTGTCTTATTCTAGAAGCCTTGTTTTGTCACTATATAAATAGTAAGTAAGGCTATAAAAATTGTAAAATGAATAATGTTTCATGCTTAATAATGTATTTGGAATATGATACAAAATTTTAGTAAATTATAGAATTATTTTGAAGCATCTAGGGCTCCAATCAATGATATGAATCCCTAATTTCCAACAACTAGAATGTTAGTAAAACTTGTAAGAAATATTGTGAACAATAATAAAAACTTAGGAAACCAACCACATGGCTAAGTAATGTCATCACTGATAGGATGGTAATAACCAATCTTGGAAATAATGTTTTAAAAAGATGAGGATGAATATAAGGGAATGACAAATTATATAAGACATTTATGATATGATTAGTATTTAGCCATCCCTAATGGAATAAATTTAATGGTTGATGTTTTAACTTCTCATTACTATTTATTGTGAATTCTAAGGGGGGATAAATAACATCTTTTATAGAGAAAGAGAGGTATGATTAGTAGTAAAAGGAAAAAGTTGATGGCTTTACAATTAGAATGGCAAGGGATAAAGTTAAACTGAAGATATAAGGTGAAACTTATATATTTACTGTTACTATTTTCTATAATAAAATATATTGATGATATATATAAGGAAATTTCTTCATAAGACACTTAATAGTAACAACATATAAATAAAACTAAACTTTTATGGTGAAAGCCTTCTCAAATAAGGTAATGAGTAGTCGCTTATTGGGTATACTATATAATCATTCTATTGTTGAATTAAATTGCATGTACTAATAATGGAATTGACAGAGTATATTGATACTTATACAGAGGCCTTTTAGTCTGTCCATAGTACCCATGAAATGCTTTTTCGATACAAAATGTAGTTTATACTTGTAAATATAAGAATAGATTATGAAGTAATACTTAGAAGAATAGACTCAAAGTATAATTCTATTATAATACATCCTTTTTATTGTGTACCCCACCTGATAGCTCCACTAGTAATGAACCTTTCTCTTCTTCCATAAAGACAAATCCAGAGGAATGAAACCCTAATGGATCCAACTAAGAGTTAGCATCATTTAATGTATTATATAAATTGTATTTTTGTATAAATAATTTTTAGATCTGTATATATATCTGTATATTGACTTCAGAACTTTTAATGCATATAGTTAATCTATATAGTTTCTATGCTAAGTCTAGATATTTGCATTCTCTAATAATATTAATTTATTAAAGATATTAGAATAATGTAAAGACTTATAAAGATATCCATTTGGTGTGCTAATACTAATTAGATATCTTTACACTAATTATGATAGCTATGAGAGAAGTTGTGACAAATAGTTAGAACTAAAAAGAAATAATCTTGCTTAGAGTATTAGCAAATTGGTTTTATAAGCATCACCAGTTTCATTGAATTAGGTATAAGTTCTAAAATCCTAAGTTTATATGTTTTGCAATGAATCATACTTATTTTAATAATTCATGGTTTACCCATATGTTAACATGTTTATTGACTAATAATTATGTGCTTAATACATTAACCAATTATATTTTCCAAATGGTATTGCATGGAGATGTGAAACTTGGAACATTCTCTTTAACCATATTTAAATATTCCTTGTTATCTTCTTTATACTAGATTTTGTGTGGTCTAGGCTTTTGTTCTATCATGATTTATTTTACAAAACTAATTCTTAATTTACTACCATGCCTTGTTTTCATTCTAGCATGATTAATAGGATTTCCAATTTATATCTTAACAAGGTTACAACTTATTTTGATTAGTAGCATTATTAGCATGGTTTCCCATTTCTTTTTGATTTATCTATTTCTAAGTTAACAAAGATTAATAATTTATCAAATTATTTTATTAATTCTAAATTTTATTTCAATTCATTTCACTCATGATTTTGCTAGTGAATTTCGACAAGGAGTATAGTTAAGCAGATTAAGAATCTTTGCATAATTTTTTATTTTATTCATCTCAAATTTTCAATATTTTTATTATACATTTTGAATTAATTGTTTGATAGCAGGTTCTAAAATTCCTTGGCTAATTACGAGATGGTAAGATGCCTAGTCTTTAGAGAAAGGTTATGCTTATTCTCTCTGGACTTAAGAATAACACCCCTAAGAAATAAGGATTCCTAGTTCTTTTGGAAAGAATCATAGGACATATTAGGATTACATACATTTTTTATATTATAATATCAATTTTACTAATATATATTTTTAGTTTCAATTCAAGTGAATTTTGAAAATTTATTTTGCTCATTTTAAAACTTTTATTTTCTTATTCTTTTGAATAAATAATAAAAATAATATTATAAAAAATTTTATTTTATGTAATTTAATTTAATTTAATTTTTATTTATTTGTTTCAATTTCTATGTTTTCATTTTTTATTTTTTTTTTAAAAATAAAATTAAAAATTTATTTATGCTATATAACAAGTTTTATCTAAAATTGTTAGTTTGATAATTCTTTTAAAATTAATTCATAATTTTAAATTAAATCAATTTAAAGAAAATTTATAAACTACGTGGACTTTGATCCTTCTCTTAAAGGTATGCAAGTGCTACTCTTGCAAGTCAAGTATATTTTTTGTGAATATTTTATTCTTTTATCAATCTACATTTTCAAGTACTTTTTTTATACTTTTATAATTTCTCTAATACATTCTCTCACATCTTACAATAATGACTTTGGTGTCAATTTTCTTTCTACTTCTGATAAAGTAGTAAGTGAATACCATCAGGATATTTAAAATAATTTATAGTTTTTATTTTTATTAATTATTATTTTTTGTTTAAGGAATTAATAATGTGATTTTGGCCATAATATACTACATAGTTAATTTCAAGGTAATTATTCTCCAAATAGATGTTATGAGATACTTAACACCCTCCCTACAAATGTAACTCCCTCACTTATTAACACCTTAATCCTCATTAAATAGGTAATTATTACACAATTAAGTCTTTTTGAAGCTAATTTAAGATTCTGTGAAACAAAATATTACAGATTCTGAATTTCAGAAATTTTTTGCTCATTTCTAAAATTACTGTACCAACTTCAAAAATATGAAAAACTACTTTATAGAACTCCAAAAAATGAAATTTAGTCTTATGAACCTTTCATGTGTTGGATTCATCCTGTAAAAATTTGACATAATTTAGACATCATTTGACTTTTCAAAATTCACAGCAAATTGTTCCTATTCCAGTACTGTCCAGAATTTACAACTATAAAAGTAAGCCCTTAGATCAGGGGCCAAATCAACTCCGATTAAGCTCAAATTTTGTGTGGACTTGATAAACATGTTGAATACTTTCCATAAAATTTTTAGATTAAAAATCATCCATTTACTCCTTCAGAATACTAAATTACAATTTGTATTCAACACTGTGATGGGAATAAGGCAGTCCAAAACGTGTAATAATTTCCTATAGCAAATGAGCTTATTTTAAGCTAAATTTTGGCATAGAGGATGATAAATAAATGAAGTTCACTCCTGAATTTTTTTCATAATTTTTAGAGCATCATATTTTAACTGAAAATCCTTGCAAACATACTCAGCTTACTACCTTACGAGTTCACTGTTCATTTGATCATTTACTATTCATTTGATCATTTTTCCAACTTCACATACATTGCATATTAAAGGCTTACTAATCCAAACTAGTTCATAATACCTCAAATTCATGTATTTCATACAACATAGGTAAGGGTTACATAATTAGACAAAAATTTTAACTTACAGAACACATATCTAATATATACTAACATTATAAACTCTAGGAACATTCTAATGCAACTTCAAAACATTATTCTTTCTTGTCAAGAAGGCCTTTGGAAGCATCACCTAGAATGGTGAGTAAATAATATAGAAACATAAGGAACAAAGTTTCCCAGTAGCTAGCTATTGCAAGAAAAATATATTAAACCATTCCAGATCCTTAAGCAAATAAATCATATATTTCCAAAATCAAATAATCATTTATCACAACATTTCATACCATTGTAAGAAACGTGCATCACAGTCAGGATGGCCATCACAAACAATCGTACCTAGGCCTCACGCACACAGCATGCCATAGGTACCACACACAGCAATTTCATTATCATCCCAGGGAACTCGGGCCATAGGCCTCACATACAGCATTTTACTGTCTTCCCGAGATGCGCACACAGTAATTTCATACACATTCCATACAATGGCATAAAATATAGAAAATATATAAATGAAAAACAGAGCTTAAAGATAAAGTTAGCTACCTTTTAAAAGCTTCCAATAGTGATGATTCCTTTGCCCTCACTTAGAAATTTCTCTACAATTCCTTTGCCTTTCCAACTTGCCACTTTCTTGCTCTACATAAATACACATCATAATTCTTATTAGAATACCATCATTTTTCTTAAGCTTCATGCATTCTTCACTTCCTCCACATACACTAAACCATAAGGGAAGTGTCCAAATTTTAATGTACATTCCAATACCTCCTAAATTTCATTGTAATACATTATTCCAAACTTCCAAAAACACAATTAAATGGCTAAAACTCCTTCCCTCCTTCCTTTCCCATGCTCACAGTTTTTGGCTTTCAAAAAGGGGGTTTTCACATAAACTTTCATAATTCAAAATTTCATCTTCCATAGGCTCCATAATTCATAAGAATCATTCTAATTTCATTAATTTAGCCAAATTCCAAACAAATCATGCCAAATCCATACATACACCATTATGCCTCTAAAATCCTAGTTTGTACATCATGATTTCTTGTTGTTTTTACACCAAACCAAAGCCATAGATTAACATAACAACATCCAAAACATCATTAGACATGCTCAAATCATCCAAAACTCCATGGTCAACCTCCTTTGACTACACCAATATCAAAATTTCAAGAAACTAAAAAGAGTACATTAAAGAGCTTTTAGAGGAGAACATTTTTACCTCTTGGAACAACTTGAAAATCTCCACTTGGAGCTGACCAAACTTGATCAACTTTGAAGATTTCTTCAACCTAAATACACCATGTGATAGAGCTTGATGAGAAGAACAACTTTATCTTCTACACCTAAGCCTAAATCTCACTATTTTTGGGTGAAAAAGCTAAAAGAAATTTTCTCTCTCTTCCTTCTCTCTCTCTCACGTTTTAAGCCTCTTTCATGGAGTCTTCTACGGCTTTAGAGAAGAAAGGAGAAGGAGAAAGAGTTTTCATAAAACTTCAAGGGTATTTTGGTTATTTTTAAAAATTTCAAGGGTATTTTGATTCTTTCTCACCAATTAGTAAGGCTATGCTTGCCATTTTCTTCTAATAATGACACTTGTCATGTGTCTATTGGCCATACTAAACAAAATTACATATTAGATCCCAAATTCTTGATTATTCACACTTTAACTCCCAAATTCTTGGTTATTCACATTTTAATTCACATCTGATTTTGCACTTTTGCAATTTGGTCCATAGGGTTTCTGTTTGTTTAAAAATTCCTTACATTGTCTGTTTAAAAATTCCTTACACTATCAGACTTAGACAACTCCCCTTTCTAGGGTTTTATAACATCTTCTAATCATCTATACTATTTAGGAAAATTAATTCCTTTCCTATTATCATTTTTTCTTCAAAATTTCGATTACACTTACATTTAATTTCTTTCAACTTAAGATTCACCTATCAAGCTAATTCAAACGTGCTCTTCGTTTCTATAGCCTCAGAATTTAGAGATTCAAATGATAGAATTAAAAATTCAAGACATTACAACTCTACCCCTTTAGAAGAATTTTATCCTTAAAATTCGAAATACACACCTTAAGTAAAGAGATGTGGATACTAGTTCCTCAGTTTCCCAGGTTGCCTCTTCTTCTGTCATGTTTCTCCATAATACTTTCACTAAAGGAATGTTCTTATTCCTTAGTTGATTCACCTGTACATCCAAGATTCTTTCTGGTTCTAAAGTAAATGATAAGTTTTCATGTATTTTCACTCCTTCATAATTTATGATATGTGTGGGATCAGGATGATACTTTTTCAACTGAGAAACATGAAACACATCATGCAATTGTGATAATTCAGGAGGCAAGGCAATTCTATACGCTAATGGTCCCACTTTCTCAATGATTTGAAATGGACCAATATACCTGGGATGGAGTTTCTTAGTTCTAAGTGATCTACCTATACCCGTAACCAGAGTTACTTTGAGAAAAATATGATCATCCACTTCAAATTCTAGGGGTCGCCTTTTTTATTTACATAACTCTTCTGATGACTTTGTGCTGCTAATAGTCTTTCCCTGATAAGCTTTATCTGCTGAGTGGTTTGATCCATTAGTTTTGACCCTAAGATAGTTCTTTCACTTAGTTCCACCCAACATAACGGAGATCTGCATTTCCTACCATATAGAGCTTCATATGGTGCCATCTGTATACTAGAATGAAAATTATTATTATAAGCAAATTCAACTAACAGTAGATATGAATCCTAATTTCTTTTCATTTCTAACACACAGGATCTTAACATATCTTCTAACGTCTGTATGGTTCTTTCTGTTTATCCATCTGTCTGTGGGTGGTATGTTGTACTAAACCTTAGCTTCGTACCCATAGCTTCCTGCAAAGTTCTCCAAAATCTAGAAGTGAACTTGGGATCTCTGTCAGATACAATACTGTTAGGTACACCATGCAATGTAACAATTTCATTAATATAGGTTCTTGCTAACTTATCCAAAGAATAAGTAATCTTAATAGCTAAGAAATGAGCAGATTTGGTGAGCTAATCTACAATCACCTAGATGTTATCATGCCCAGAGGACGTTCTTGGAAGTCCTGTAATAAAATCCATAGTTATACTATCCCATTTCCATTTAGGAATATCCAGAGGATGTAATACTCCAACCAGTCTTTGATGTTCTATCTTAACTTTTTAACATATCAAACATTTATTTACAACTTGAGTGACATCAGATTTGATTTCCGGCCACCAGAAATTCTTCTTTAGATCTTGATACATTTTGATAACTCCAGGATGAATAGTATATCTGCTTTTATGTGCTTCCTCCAAAATCTTATTCATTAGACCATCATCATCAGGTACATAAACTTTGTCTTTGAATGTAAGTAATCCATCTCCAGACATACTAAAATCTTTAGCTTCATCTTACCCCAATTGTTCCATTTTCTTCTTAGCTAGATCATCTTTTTCTAAAGCTTTCTTAATCTTCTCTTTCAAGTTACTAACAATTCTAACTTCACTAACCATTAATGCCCCATATTCTTCAGATATTTCATATTTAAGTCTCTGATTCCTTCAATTAACTTGTATTCTTCCATCATCATTGATGCCATGTGTATGGACTTTCTACTAAGTGCATCTGCTACTACGTTCGCTTTTCCTGGATGGTATTTAAGAGTAAAATCATAATCCTTGAGAAATTCTAACCATCTTTTCTGTCTTATATTCAACTTCTTCTGATCAAAAAGATATTCGAGACTTTTGTGATCTGTAAACACCTCAAACTGTGTACCATACAAATAATGCCTTCAGATCTTTAATGCAAATACAATAGCTGTTAATTCTAAATCATGTGTAGGATAGTTTTCTTCATGAGGTCTCAACTGTCGGGATGCATAAGCAACTATTTTACCTTTGTACATCAACACACATCCTAATCCTTTCCTAGAAGCATCATTGTAAATCATAAATGGCTTACTAGAATTAGGAATTACCAATACTGTGATAGAAGTCAATCTATCTTTACGCTCTTGAAAACTTTGCTCACATCTGTCTGTCCATACAAACAGTTGCTCCTTTCTTGTTAATCTGGTCAATGGCAAAGCTAACTGAGAGAAATCCTAGATAAATCGCCTGTAATACCCTACCAGGCCAAGAAAACTCTTCTATTACTATTCTGGGTCTTTCCCATTTCAATACCGCTTCCATTTTATATAGATCAATAGATACTCCATCTTTAGACACTACGTGACCTAAAAATTTAACTTCAGGCAACCAAAATTCATATTTACTCAACTTTGCATATAATCTCTTTTCTCTCAAATTTGGTCAAGAACTCTTCTGTATCCATATCATCGGTTTGCTGCAAATCTAAAAATTCACACTCCTTCTAGTCCCAAATAATTTCAGGTAAATATTGTTCATAAAAGGCTGCAATAAAATTTTTCCAGTTCAAAGGCTATTCTCTATTTAACATAATCTGCCTAGTACTTTCTCACCAATACTTAGCCTTCTCACGTAGTTGGAAAGTAGCTAACTGCACCCTCTATTCAGAGTTGCAAGGCATTAGGCCAAACATCTTTTGTATCTCCCTAATCCAGTTCTCTGCTCCGCTGGGACCAACTTTTCCATTAAAGATGGGAAGGTTCATTTTTCTGAATTGATTTACTAATTTGGCAAATCTGTTAGCCTATACCTCTTTCTCAGTCTGAATGGGTCCAATTTCTTAGGGTTGTTGCTGTTGATCCCCTTGATCAATCTTCTGCTCAAACCTCTATAACACTTGAGTTATAGCAGCCATAGCATGAGCCATCTCATCATTTCCTCCTTCACCTGCATCTTTTCTTTTTCTACCTCTACTAGCCATGCTTATCTAAAATTTCAATATAAACACACTTCCATTCATGCAACAACCAATTACAATTAATAAAATAGATATTCACACATATACAATAAGGCCTTAAAACATGCTCTGATACCAAAATGTAACTCCCTTACTTATTAACACCTTAATCCTCATTAAATAGGTAATTATTTCACAATTAGGTCTTTTTGAAGTCAATTTAAGATTATGTGAAATAAAATATTACAGATTTTGAATTTCAAAAAATTTTTGCTCATTTCTAGAATTACTAGGCCAACTTCAAAAATATGAAAAACTACTTTGTAAAACTCCAAAAATCATGAAATTTAGTCTTATGAACCTTTCACGTGTTGGATTCATCCTGTAAAAATTTGACATAATTTAGACATCATTTGACCTTTCAAAATTCACAGCAAATTGTTCCTGTTCCAGTGTTGTTCAGAATTTACAACTGTAAAAGTAAGCCCTTAGTTCAGGGTACAAATCAACTCCGATTAAGCTCAAATTTTGTGTGGGACTTGATAAACATGTTGAATAATTTATGTAAAATTTTCAGATAAAAAATCATCCATTTACTCCTTCATAATACTAAATTACAATTTGTATTCAGCATTGTAATGGGAACAAGGCAGTCCAAAACGTGTAATAATTTCCCATAGCAAATGAGCTTATTTTAAGCTAAATTTTGGCACAGAGATGATAAATAAATGAAGTTAACTTCTGAATTTTTTTCATAATTTTTAGAGCATCATATCTTAACCAAAAATCTTGCAAACATACTCAGCTTACTGCCCTACGAGCTCACTGTTCATTTGGTCATTTACTATTCATTTGATCATTTTTCTAACTTCACATACATTGCATATTAAAGGCTTACTAATTCAAACTAGTTAATAATACCTCAAATTCATGTATTTCATACAACATAGGCAAGGGTTACATAATTATACAAAAGTTTCAACTTACAGAACACATATCCAATACATACTAACATTATAAACTCTATGAACATTCTAATGCAACTTCAAGACATTATTCTTTCTTGTCAAGAGGGCTTTTGGAAGCATCACCTAGAATGGTGAGTAAATAATATAGAAACATAAGAAACAAAGTTTCCCAGTAGCTAGCTATTGCAAGAAAAATATATTAAGTCATTCCAGATCCTTAAGCAAATAAATCATACATTTCCAAAATCAAATAATAATTTATCACAACATTCATACCATTGTAAGAAACGTGCATCACAGTCAGGATAGCCATCACAAACAATCGTACCTAGGCCTCATGCACACAGCATGCCGTAGGTACCGCACACAGCAATTTCATTATCATCCTGGGGAACTCGGGCCATAGGCCTCACACATAACATTTTACTGTCTTCCCGAGATGCGCACATAGCAATTTTATACACATTCCATACAACGGCATAAAATACAAAAAATATATAAATGGAAAACAAAGTTTAAGGATAAAGCTAGCTACTTTTTAAAAGCTTCCAATAGTGATGATTCCTTTACCCTCACTTAGAAATTTCTCTACAATTCCTTTGCCTTTCCAACTTGCCACTTTCTTGCTCTGCATAAATACATATCATAATTCTTATTAGAACACCATCATTTTTTTCTTAAACTTTATGCATTCTCCACATACATTAAACCATGAAGGAAGTGTCCAAATTTTAATGTACATTCCAATACCTCCTAAATTTCATTGTAATACATTATTCCAAACTTCCAAAAACATAATTAAATGGCTAAAACTCCTTCCCTCCTTCCTTTCCCATGCTCACGATTTTTAACTTTCAAATAGGGAATTTTCACACAAACTTTCATAATTCAAAATTTCATCTTCCATAAGCTCCATAATTCATAAGAATCATTCTAATTTCATTAATTTAGCCAAATTCCAAACAAATCATGCCAAATCCATACATACACTATTATGCCTCTAAAATCCTAGTTTGTACATCATGATTTCTTGTTGTTTTTACACCAAACCAAAGCCATAAATTAACATAACAACATCCAAAACATCATTAGACATGCTCAAATCATCCAAAACTCCATGGTCAACCTCTTTTGACCACACTAATATCAAAATTTCAAGAAACTAAAAAGAGTACATTAAAGAGCTTTTAGAGGAGAACATTTTTACCTCTTGAAGCAACTTGAAAATCCCCACTTGGAGCTCACCAAACTTGATTAACTTTGGAGATTTCTTCAACCTAAATACACAATGTGATAGAGCTTGATGAGAAGAGCAACTTTGTCTTCTACACATAAGCCTAAATCTTATTATTTTTGGGTGAAAAAGTCAAAAGAAATTTTCTCTCTCTTCCTTCTCTCTCTCTCACGTTTTAAGCCTCTTTCATGGAGTCTTCTACAGCTTTAGAGAAGAAAGGAGAAGGAGAAAAAGTTTTCATGAAACTTCAAGGGTATTTTGGTTATTTTTAAAAATTTCAAGGGTATTTTGATCCTTTCTCACCAATTAGTAAGGCTATTCTTGCCATTTTCTTCTAATAATGACACTTGTCATGTGTCTATTGGCCACACTAAATAAAATTACATATTAGATCCTAAATTCTTGGTTATTCACACTTTAACTCCTAAATTCTTAGTTATTCACATTTTAACTCACCCGATTTTGCACTTTTGTAATTTAGTCCATAGGATTTCTGTCTATTTAAAAATTCCTTACACTGTCAGACTTAGACAACTCCCCTTTCTAGGGTTTTCTAACCTCCTCTAATCATCTATACTATTTAGGAAAATTAATTCCTTTCCTATTACCATTTTTCCTTCAAAATTTCGATTACACTTACACTTAATTCCTTTCAACTTAAGATTCACCTACCAAGTTAATTCAAACGTGCTCTTCGTTTCTACAGCCTTAGAATTTAGAGATTCAAATGATAGAATTAAAAATTTAGGACATTACAACAAACATAATCAGACTCCCAAACCATTTTTCAAGTAAAAAGATCATGTTTTATCCAAATACTTGAAATCTAATTTTTACTCCTATATTATTTTTAAATATTAAGATAGTGATTATCTACATCTTGGTGTCCTCTAGACATGTTGTGACAACACGTGAGCACTTAATGCCAAATTAGATATGCTTCCAAGTAAACTTTAAAGTCATTTAAAAGAAGCAAGGCAAGAAGGGCCAGGTGATACCTTGTTAACTAGTGGCCTAATAAACGCTTATAAAAGCACAACCCACTTGTAAAAGGCCTATGTTTAGTCAATAAAGTCAAGGATGACTCAACAACTTATCCATTTAGCCAGCATTAAGCTTAAATATATGCCATTAACATTGTTAAAGGCAAAATACACTTCAATATGTTTGAAGCAAACTTCACCTTAATAAGCCTTCATGTGTTGGGACATTTGCACATTCCATATATGTCAAGACCCTATAAAGGACCTCGAGTATATAGTTACAACCTAAGCACATTTCTATACCATTATTTGTCTACGTTCTCACTGACTTAAGCATTGAACTGCGTTCGATGGATCACTTCCACTATATACATCTGACTATTTTTCTCTATGTAGGCAACTTAGTTCGATTAGACTAAGCCAATTGAACAAAACAAGAATTTTCAGAAACCTTGATGACAAAACATAAATTAAATAGTAATTATGTAGACTTTAGTATTATATTACTAATAGCTAATAGAAAGTTTTCAATAAACATTCAAGTTTGTTTATAATTTTTTTAGGTGGTGTTTGTTTCACATAATCTTTCCCACAATTGTGAGAATATTTTAAGAAAATATAGGATTCATATATTTAGTTCAATTTTTAGAAACATATTCGATGTTTACATTTTCAGAAATGTCTTTAACCTAATATTTTCTCAAAATATTCTTATAAAGAAAGTAAGTATCCTACATTCTTATGATATAAAATATAAATACATTATTTGCTTAACCATTATCACCTACTATCATCACCACCACTTATCACTAGTAACTACCATTGATTATCTCTCACCATTATCCATCATCATTGATCACTTAATTTTTTATGATGATATTTTTTTTTTGGAAATCTAACAATATTTTTAAATATACAAATTAATTAAAACATAATAGAGTAATATTCTTAGGAATATTTTTAAGTTAACTAAATATAATAATATCACATTTTGAGGAATTAAATTCATGGAAATCATATTTTTAAAAATATAAAATTCTTAAAAATATATGATTTTATGAACCAAACATCACCTTAAGCCCTACAATACAAATAATATTAAATATTTTTATTATGTAACTATGCTTTTTTACCTTTAATATTTGATAAAGGTAAAAATTGTATGACAAGATACAATTGGTTGCTTTAATACAATAAATCTACCTACTTGGTATATGGAGAAAGTATACTTAACCAATAAGATGATGTGCATATTACTTTCCACACACACACACACACACACACATATATATATACATATAACATATACATATATACATGTTTTTCTTCTTTTCCATTTTTATGTCCATTCCTATTATGTATGACTCAAATACTAATATTATTAAGTAGTATAATATAATGTAATACAATATATTTTATTTTTATTGCAAAAATACTTTAAATAAGTTAATATTTTTAACATAAAAAGTTTTGATTTAATTAATTAATTTCATATTCTATTTTGAATTAAATTATTTAAAAATTAAAATTAATTTTATTTATTCAAAATTTTCTATTTTTTAATATAAATTTAAGTCTTATATTTTAAATTAAATATATATCAATTTTGATTTTATCCATATTTTATAATTTATTTTTAATGTTTGGAATGTTGGATATTTGTTATTTACAAAAGAATTGAATATATAACTTTAAACAAACACAAAAAATTATATTTTAACATTTTTTATTATATGCAAATTTTTTTATATTAATAATTGAAAATTAATAATACCCTTGTGCAATGCATGACTCAAAATGCTACTCTCTTTATTCCTTTTTAAATATTATTTTAGATAAATTATTTTATTCTTCTTTATCTTTTATTTTAGAAAATGAAGAATGCATTTATTATTTTTTATATATTATCCTTATGATTTAAATAAATACTCAATAATTTTATTTATTAATTAATTTTTAATAAATAATATATTAATAAATTATAAATTATTTTTTGATTAAAATTATTTATTAATTTCATTGGTTCTTATATATTAACTTTGAATGAAGCTTAAAAAAGAAAGAATGAAAGGAGTAATTACTTAAATAAAGCATACCCGGGTATCGAAATCCCCTTTTTATTCGAATGATTAAAAATCCATTTTAATCTTCATAAAATTAAATCTTTATTAATTTTATTTTTAACTAAAAATTTGAAAACCCTCCAAATAGGTTTTTAGTCTGTTTGAATTTGAATTCCTTGTTCCATATTCCGGAAGCTCAAGATTGGTCGGCGGCTGCCGCAGCTGTTTGAGAGATTCTTCTTAAGCAACCTCCAGGTTTTCTAAGCCTATGTTCTGTCTACAATATTTTAATTTTAAATTCTGGTTGAGTTGTTTTTCCCTTCATCATCAGTTTAAATGTTCTGATTGTTCTCTTATCATTTGACAATAATGGATTTTTCACAACAATGGAAATCTATGTTCCCAGTGTCCGCATCCTACACTCCCCAACTTCTTCTCTCGGAAAATTCAATGTTGGGTCCTTTAATCTTCAACCCAACACCTGAAAAACTCAAACTTTTGTTCTCCTGCCCTTCTCTCCTGCCTCCAATTGATCCTCCACAGCAACTCTCACTCTCTCGTTTTCTTCTTACTTCTCCTTCTGATGCTTCCCTTCTTCCCTCCACTGCTTCGTCTGTCGCCTCTCTTTATGGCACTCAGTATATAAATGACCTCTCTTCAGCTTTTCTTCACAATCGCCTTGAAATTCTTCAGCTCCCGGATGGCAAAACTCTCCTTGTTTTCTTTCCTTCTGGTGTGAATTCTGAGACAGTTGGGTTCTTGGTGCTATATGTAAAAGGGTCTGATTTGGAAGTTCATAAGGATCGTCATGGAGATGTTTTCCAGGCCTCAAGTGGATTTAGTCACCGTATATTGCGGATTTCAGTAAATCCAATTGCTAACTTGGGTCCTGGCTCCTCTAATTCGAAAGCTAGATCGTATTCTCCTATTGGGTATTTGTTAGCTTCTACACTCTACTCTGTTCAATGGTTTATGATATGTATCAATAAAAACAGTGCATGTCCGGAGAAACCTGGTGTGTACTATCTTGGGGGTAAAACTTTTAGGACTTGTTCTGTTGTTCATGCTTGTTGGAATCCACATATACCAGAAGAAAGCATAGTCTTGCTGGAAAATGGTGAATTATTCTTGTTTGATTTAACCTCCCAATTGGAGGCTGATACTGTAAATATAAATTTGGAGGGGACTAAGTTGAGAGTACCATGGAAGGATTTAGATTGTTCCAAAAACATTGTATGGCTGAGTTGTGAATTTAGCTGGGATCCTAGAATTTTAGTTATTGCACGATCTGATGCAGTTTTTGTCGTTGATTTTAGATTGGATCAGTGTAATGTGAGTTGTTTGATGAAGGCTGGGATGTTGGATACATATGCTTCACCCAAAAATGAACAGTTTCTTGCCTTTTCAAGAGCAGGTCCTGATGGCTTTTACTTCACCGTGGCTTCTAACAGTTTGTTATTTCTCTGTGATGTGCGCAAGCCTATGATGCCAGTATTACAGTGGGCTCATGTTCTTGACCGACCAAGCTACATACATGTCTTAAGCTTGTCCAAGATGAGGTCACACCTAAAAAAAGATACATTTAAGTTGGCTTCTAAATCTGGATATTGCATTATCCTGGGGTCATTTTGGAATTGTGAGTTCAATGTCTTCTGCTATGGATCTTCACTAATGGTCCCAAAAGGATCTATTGCTTCTAAGTTTTCAACGACCAACACGACTTTCTATGCTTGGGAAATTCCATCTAAAATTTTGTTATCTGGCCTTCGGTGTCATTGTGGAAGTTGTCTCTTGTGGGAAGTGGTGTCAAGGGGTGTTCTTCCTGAATGGATTGATTGGCGGCTGAGGAAAGAGATGGTTTTGGGATTTGGCATTCTGAGCAATGACCTTGCTGGCCTACTTTGTGAACCAGAGGAGTTTGGTGGGTTCACTTTGGTAAGGCTGATGTCATCAGGAAAGCTTGAATTGCAGAGATATCATGCCTCTTGGGTTGCTGCTAGAGATTTGCAATTTTGCTATAAGAAAATGTTATGCTGCCTTGGCAGTCCTTCATTGTATTCCGTGGCTGATGAGAAATATAAATTTCCCAAAAGGTCTATGTTCTTGAAACTTGATAAACTTATTGCTTATATGAGTGGTCATCTTACTCAACTTATAGGAAGGAAACTGAAACAGCCTTCTATGGATGCTCAGATGAAAGAATCATTTGGTGCAGAAACAGAAGTGCATGAGATCTTGTGTGCAAAGTTAAATGTGTGTGGGCTTGGTCAATCAAGATCGTCTCCAGTAATTAATGCTATCTTTCATGATGTCAAGTTGCTGGCAAGCCTCCATGAGGTTGGTTTGAGAAGATTGTGGGCTTACTTGCCTCTAAATCTACTACATTTTGCATTTTCTAATTATAATAAACCTCTTGAAGTAGATAAGTACAAAAAAAAAGTGGATTGGGAAGCTTTAGTTGTTAAAGGCCATCCTCAATTGCCCCCATTTCTTTTAAGGGAACCTTTATCATGCAGTAATAGATGGTCTCATAAGGTGCAGCACAATGATGGTATTGTGGGTCCAAATCTTCCTCTGCCGGTTCTACTTGTCCTTCATGAATTTTACAATAGGCATGGAGAACTAGAAGGTAGATTTTCTGTTGAAGAAGAACTTAGTGTTAGTTATGATGAAGTTATAAGGGTGGCGGGTGACATAGCTGTTCTAACTTCTGGCTCAGAACTCCCTCATGATCACACTGTTTCCCTTGCTGATGATGCAGAAGAAACTTGGGTTGATTCTTTAAAACAAAAATCCTTCTTGTTGCTATGTCCATCTGCATTCAACTGCTCTTCAGCAGATACTCCTCAAGCAAACTCTGTTTATGGTGATAAGATCTATCATACATTAATTTCTCAAGTTCCTAAGAAGAAACCTGCTTCCAATGAAAATAATGAACTTCTTGGACAAGAGATAGTTGATGATCTGTCCCCTATTGACTTGGGGTTTGATGCTTCTCTTAAGTTTGGAGCTAAGGGTTTGAAAGCATACTCTATATTAAAGAAGCAATTAATAAAATGGCATGAAGGCTTTGATTCATTGAAGATGTTTTATAATCAGCCTAGGTCTTAAAAGGTAGGTAGCAAGTGACTCCTCTCTATTTTCTTCATTCTCCTGGGATTTACACGCTTGAAGCAAATACAGTTTTCCAACAAAAGTAGCTCGTAATAGTTGACTCTTGGTGACAAAACCTGACATTGTAAATTTTTGTAAGGAAGCAAACTTTGGCTTTTTACAATTGGCCTGTGTTAATATTACATTCCGTTAGATAATTTATCTATCTTGTTTTATAGTTACACTAAACCTTTGGGATGACAAATGAGCATTGATAAATATAAGCCATCTTAAGTGTCTTAAATGACTAGTAGATTAAGTTTATATATTTTTTCTTATGAGATAATAAATTGAATGGATAAATGATCGATAGAAGCTACTACTACTGCACATCCAGCATCTATTGTAAGGAACCTGATTCAAGTAGAGTTATATCTAGAATGGTGATGAATTGTAAAAAAATAAATAAATAAATAAAAGAAGACAGTGAAAAGTTAGGAATTTTGGTGGGCTTATTTTCTAAACCATGATTCCATTAAAGATTATTACCTATAAGCTCATGTAATGTATTTGTAGGATAATTTTTAAGGAACTGGTCTGTAAATTACTATTTGTGATGGATGATCTTCATGAAATTAAGATCAGTTTCTGTTCTGACAATTTGATCTTCACAGAGGTGAAGGGTTGGCTGCAGAAATCTTTCTTGTATGCCTCAAACTTGGTATTCACAAAGCGTATAATTCAATTTCTTCCCCTTCTTTCAGTCATGAATTCTGCTGTGTTGATGATGCTGTGCGTTCAGATGCCTTTTAGAGTTGTACTAAATAACTATCCATTCTTTGTCACTTCTAATGTATGTGGGATCATGAGGTATCAAAGAAGAGTCTGAATGGTACTAACTAAGCAGATAAGGTCCCTTGACTACAGTGTGATGCAACAATGTCTGGACAGCACATCATCAAATTTTGACAGTCAAAATATGAAATAAGATTTACTTTATGATGGCATATTATTTGATTTCTTCATGGTTAGTGGTTTGTTGAATTGAATGCTTTCTCTGCTGGAAGCTTCATCTCTAGTGGTCTGTGTTTGTTTTGATCATTTAGTATACAGAATCTGGCTTGGTGTGTGGAAGATGGATGGCTTTCTGTTCACAAATTATTCATGTCCATCGCAACAGTTGGAATTTGATTCACCATTAGGTTTCCTAGAACTTGTATCATGGTATATTATTTGATTTCTTTATGGTTAGTGTTTTGTTAAATTGTATGGTTTCTCTGCTTGAAGCACCATCTATAATTGTCTGCGTTTGTTTTGATCAATTATTATACAGAATCCAGCTTGGTGTGTGGAAGATGGATGGCTTAAGCTTAGAAGTTAGTCATGTCCATCACAAGAGTAGGCACCGTTAGGCTTCCTAGAACTTGTATGACTCAACCTCCTATGTCCCCTAAACTCAATTATTTTAATCATCTATTGCTTATCCTCTAAATTTCTATGCATGCTTGCACCTTTAGTCCTTTACTTTCCATTAATTTTCTGAACAATATCAGACGGTGCTTCAACAAATCTTACTGGGTTTTATAATGATCAAGTCATAAAACTGGGTAAGTTTCCCCCTCTTATGTTTTGTGGTCCATATGTTTTGCTATATAAAATCCCCTATCGTAGATCTTAGTATGCTTGAATCTCTCTTTGGCTTTCATTGCCCTAAGTTTAAGCAGTGTTTTCCAGGTTCGCATTAAAAGATCTTAGGAACATATGCTAAACAAAGGAAAAATTATTATTAGTATAGGGACATATTATTAGATAAAAATTATTAATTATAAATTGATCTTTGTTCTGTTGTTGTCTTATTCACTGCAATAATTTGAGGTTCAAAACTATAGATATGCAATCCCCTCCATGTTGAGATACTAATCTATATATCTATGTCAAACAGAGTTTATTATAAAACTTTCAGGAGAGAGTGAGTCTCTCTCCACATGCACTTCACCCTTAGGTTCCCCTCGCCCTTTTGCTGCGGAGCTGGAGTTTTGTTTTACTGTTGCTATTCGATAGTGTTCCTCATCTCCATGGCCTCACACACCAAGTTAACACTGTCAAACACACAGCATGTGGCTTGCAATAAGTCCTTCCCCAAATTGTGCTAAATCGGTGACTCTTCCTCTAGCATTGAAACAGCCATTACGTACTTTCAGCAATTGCTACGTATTCTTACCTCTGGATATTCTACTAACTTTTGCTTTATTTCCTCTCACAGTAAACCTTCCGTTTCTTCTTTTATTCCCCTCTCTACAGGTCTCAACTATGCGAGCGTTTCTTTGTATCTGGAATTTCAAATTTCTGCAGGTATGAACTTTATTCAAGGGAGGGTTGTTTTATTTAAAATTTCAACTTTTTCAGCCTTTGCAGAGGAGGTTTTAAATTTCAAATTCAAGAGGGCTTCATCTTACCTCGTTGCCATCTTGTTTATTCCAGCTCTCCCGTTATTCTCTAATGTCTTAGGAGGGTTTCTTCTTTATTCCAATCATACACAGCCACCGAGCCACCAAAACCCCTAAAACTACCGAACCTCCTTTTAGTGGAACCGAAGCTGCTACCTTGGAGCTCAACCACCCAAACCCATCATATATCTCATGCAGATCAAAAAAATTTTGGGTAAAAAATGTCCTTTTTTTTTTTTTTTTTTTGTTTCCATTTGTCCATTCTGAACTCCTAATTTTTATATGGCACAGACAGTTTCTGATACAGTGCTATTAGTTGGGTTGCCCTTATTTTGAACCCCTTTTTTTTTTTTTTTCTTTTATAGTGAATGCTTCTAAATGTTATCTACATCGGCTGATGTTGTTGATACAAATAAAGGTTTAAGGATGATTGATGCCGGTAATGGAGATTTTCATTTTATTCTAATCATTGCTTGTGAATGCTTTGGGTTAAGTCAAGGGCAGTGGGTGTGGATGATGGAACTTCAAAGCCATTTTTCCAGATTCTTACGTTGTTTGGACCGTCAACAAGATCAGAGTAAGTCTATTACCTGTCATCTTTCTCTGCTGTAAATTTTATATTCTTCCCTTTTTCATATCATGCTAAAACAAGTTGGAGTCTTTTGTGTTTTGTAAGCAGTTTTGACTTGGTATACATGTCATGTTACAGAAACTTCGCATTTCTTCGTATCAACTTAGCTTTCTACTTCGATTGCTGTATTAGTTATATTGAACAACTAAACTATCGCACTGCTTCACTGTTTTACTTTGGCGGGATTATACTGTAGAAGTTCTAAATTTAACATTGATTAGTGGAGCATATAGTTTTTGGGTCAGTGATCATGCTTCTTGGGTAATTAAGATCAAGGGCTTTGTTTGAAGAAAAAGTGTATAGAAATTGGGCCATAATAATGTAGTATTAAATTAATTTGATGTTATATTTGTGATCTATATAGTCAGGAGGCTTCTGTAACTGAAATATGATGTGTTTACCGTTTAGATTTGGTTGGTTTTTTGCAGTAAAGCATTGACTAAGATTTCAGATGTTACAAGAGAAGCCGATGGGAAGCATATGATGTCGCAACTCGTAAAATTGTCTAAGTTGGCATTTATCTACTTCTATCAATGTTGTACCTGCCTTTATAAAAAAAAAAAAAAAGAATCATATTTTTTTATTAGGCCCATCAGATGGAATTTTGTTCCCTTGTGTGTTTTACTATTTAGGGCAAGGTAGTCAAATGCTAAAAGCGTTTCTAAGGCGTTAGAGCTCTTTAGGGCCTTGGGGTGAAAGGCGCTAATATAGTGCTTGTTCAAGTGAAATGAGGCAATCTTATTAAGAAGGAATAACAGAGAATTTTACATGTGAAAGTAGTAAATATCATCCGATTATGTTTGAAAATTATGATTAGCATAACTAGTGGAATTGTGATTTAGTTAGGATTAAAGCTTAATTGGTGGGATTATAATTTATAATTTATAATTAATACTATATTGTGTACTAACTAATCACAATCTTACTAATCATGCAAGTTACAATTCTCAACATTTTACTTATTTGAATTGAATTCAAAGTATTTGTTTTTCTTTGAAGTGAATTTTATAGTTTTCTAGTTGTGAAGGGAAAGATAGTAGGTTGGCATCCAAAGGTGAGTGAGTGCCCTGCCGCTTTTCCACGACTAGAAATGTGCTAGAATATAGTAAAAGGAACTGATTTAGTGAACTACTCCCTTGTTACCTTTTCATAACCAAAAATGTGCTGGAAAGTTGTAAAAGCAATCTCGCTAATATATAATTTACTAAATAATCATAATCTTGCTAATTGTGCAAGGTACAATTCTCAACAGTTTACTTATTTGAATTGAATTTAAACCATTTTTTTTCCTTAAAGTGAATTTTATAGTTTTCTAGTTGTGAAGGGAAAGATAGTAGGTTGGCATCCAAAGGTGAGTGTTCTGCCGCTTTTCCACAACTAGTAATGCGCTAGAATAGAGTAAAAGCAACTACTTTAGTGAACTACTCCTTTGTTACCTTTTCATAACAGAAATGTGCCAGAAAGTTGTACTGGAAAGTTATAAAAGTAATTTAGAACTATCAAAATAAATTAATTAATTCTATCATATTAATTCAATAGGTAAAAATTGTATATTAAATTAGTTTTAAGTTAGACTATTTTTTTTATCAAGTTGGGTCAAGTTAGTACTAGTTTTAGTTTTAGGTCGATTTTTATCAAATAGATTGAAGTGAGTTTTATAACTTGTTATGCTTTATTATTATTATTGTTATTACATGTTCATTTATTGTTAATTTTACATTATTAATTAATTAATTAAAATTAATTATTATTATTTAAAAATTTATTATTATTAATATTAATGAATATAAATAAAATAGTAAAAAAAATCAAAGCACAATGTTTTTTAATATAGAAAACCTCTAATTAGAAAAGTAATTAAAAATTACGAAACCTAGATAAAAAAATTTAGTATTAATTAAAATGGTTACAAATATTTTGTTAATTAAATTCATAAGATATATATGAATATATTATTATTTTATTGTATTAATAATAGTTTATTACTCTAATTAATATATTTATTTGGTTATATAATTATTTTATATATATTTGATTATAATAATTACTTTGTGTAATTATTTTTTATTAATTTTAATTTTTTATGATGATAAATTGAATTTATTGCATAATTTTTATTAATTTTTAAATTTTAATGTAATTAATTATGTTGATAAATTTATATAATATATGTTAATAATATTAAATATGTAAATTTATTAATTTACATATTTAAAATTATTTAATATTACTCATATATATATATAATTTTAATATATCAAAATTATTATTTTAATATATAAAAAAATATATAAATAAATTATTTATTATTTACTATTATTATAAGGTTGATGGCTTAACCCAATAAGTTGATGGATTAGTACTTACTAGTTTCAATCCTTTGTTAGGTCAAACTAACTAGTTTTGATTTCTTATTAGGTTGGGTAATTGTTATTGTTTTCTGTGCTATTCTTAATTTCAAACTAGACAAAATTATATTATTCTCTGGCCAATATATTAAGCTCAACTCATTTTGATACCTTAAAGCAATTGCCTCAATGAACTATAAACACCTCTAAACTTGAAGTGCTAGACTCATTTCACACATTATCTTAGTGCCAATCAATTAAAACCAATATATTTTAACACTTCTAAAGCAATTGCCTCAATGAACTATAAATACCTCTAAACTCGAGCTGCTAAACTCATTTCACACATTGTCTTGATGCCCTAAGCACCTTGGCGAATCCCTTTGACAAAATTAATTTATGGCTTATCTTAAATATCCGATTAACTTAAGTCTAGTCAGTTCAATCTAATTTACCTCCATTTGGACATCCTATTGTGCAACAATTGGGCTTGAACTAACAGGCCTAATTATACATTACTCCTACACATTTTCATAATCCCTTAAATTTTTGAACAACTTGTTTATATCTAACTAACTAGCACAGGTCCAATCTAGCTTGTCTTAACTTGGATCCTTATTGGGTTAGCAGGTCATAAGAAATTGGCCCTATCAAATCTAACCTCTGTAATGGAATCAACATGATTTGTGCACCTCATACTAGATGAAATCACACTAATGCATGTACCAACTTTGACATTTACTCTTTTTGAGTAAAGCATGTACCAAGTGAGATTTCCTATACTTTTGATCCATACTTACACTTTTAATTGACCTACAAAGTCACACCAATGTCATGTCAAGTCTAGATAAAGGTGATAGTACACTCATATGAGATCTATTTATATTATTATTTTTCTTTTGCCTTATTGCAATATTGATTTAAATATTGGAGTGTGCTTAGTGAACTACTTTAGCTATTTGTAACTAACCTTTTGTTCCCTATATAAACAATTCAATCAAATTTTCTCAAATATATCACTATAATGATGAGATAATTGATTATTGATAATGAAGTATGTGAACACAATTTGTTTTATGAAAGACTTTTAGTAATAATTGATTTTTTGGTAAGAGAACTAATGTTAAAGACTTTTTAGTGAGAAAAAATTACTTATGAAGTATAAGTTATTTTATGTAACTTATTAGTCATTCTTTATTTTGAGCCAATATTGATTCCTAAGGGTTTTCACAAGCTTAACTAGGTTGAATAATTCCTATCCTAACATTTGCCAAGAAAAACAATGATATGAAATAATTTTTTGTTTTGCAAGATTTTATGATTGTGAGTTGTATAGTTACATGCATCCTATAAAGGAAAAAAGATTTCATCTCCCCCTTCTAATCTTTTGTAGCCTTTTTTCCTTACTAAGGATGCAACATATCAAAAGTTTCTCAACTAGTTGTTTTTATGCAACATAAAATTTCTTAATGTTGATCTTTTATGTTTGTTATTATAAATTAATGATTGTTTAGGGATATTAAAGTTGTAGCATTAATCATGAAGAAAAATATTTTTTGAATAACAAATTCTATTATACATTTAGTAAAACTCAATGCATGTATGAATTGGCCTTGTTGGTACATTATAAGTTATTAGATTGAATATTTTTTTGCGTTTCCAAAAAATGCAAAACTTAATGTGAACCATTAGATTCTAGGCAATGAGTAAAACTCAATGTATGGAAGAATTCACCTTTTTGAATATGATGTATAGTAGATCTTTGATGAGCTAGCTATATGGGGCTTTATTAGTAGTAGTAACTATATGACTAAAATTTAAGTTTACATAAAAAAAATTTATTTGAATAAAAATAATTTTTATTATTTAAAAATTATATTACAATAATAATTTTAATTCATTTGTAAATAAATTTTTCTTGGAACGTATTAAAAATATATTAAATATAATTAAAAATTAGATTTTGATGTATCATAGTAAATACAATGTTATAAACAACTTAGGGTGCAAGATAAAGCTTTATAAGAAAATTTTAGGTTAAATTGTACTTTAAATACTTGTAGTTTCAATTTTGTTTTATTTGAATACTTATAGTTTCAAAAATTGGAATCGGGTAACTATAGTTTCTAATCATTTCTAATTAAATTCTTAAGTGAAAGTTTTATCTAACTTTATCTACCTAGCTAACATTTTTGCTTATGTGGCAATTATTTTTTTAATATATACTTAACAGGAATTTTAACATGAATATTTTTTTAAAGCTTCAGCCTAAACAAATGAGTGGGCTCACCTTAAATTTGGCTTCATTATATTCTTGTGACCCATTATATTCTTGCTTTGTTGTGTGGTTTTGTTTCTCCATTACATTCATTTAGGCCTTGTCATGAACTAAGCATGATGTCATTAAGATTTAACAAGGAGGAATATTATTAAACAAATAAGTGAGAGTTGCTAAGCTACAACTCATTGTTAAACCATTTATTGACTTCATTACTACTAGCAAAGTTAAACTATTTTTTACATGAATACCTCTTTATATTCCAATTCAATTTTGATGTTGAATCATAAAGCTAACTTTTTATGCTTAAGGATAATTACAAGGATAACTATTTTTAAAATGTCCATCAATTAAGATGTTCATTTATAGGATAGCTATTTCAGAAGCTAACTCTTCATGCTTTGGGAACTATTAGTATGGAACTTAATATAGGATGCCACAAGCATTTCTTTCAAATTTTTTTTATAAGGTGGTGTTTATTCATTCTTTCTTCAAGTTTTGATATATTGGCACATTCATCAAAAGTAATAACTTATTATGCTTGAAGAGTTTCTGATGGTGTGGAGTGTAAAATTTTTCTTGCTAAATACAACTAAGAATAGTACTAAACATAAAACTAAAACTTGCATGCATTAACTTATTAACCTTTCTCAAATTTTTATCTTGTTTGCAAAACCAACAATAGAAGTAGATTTTTTTATGCTTCCTATTCAATATAAAAAACAATTTCACTTGCATTGAAGCATTAAAGAAGTAGAATAAAATAAGATTATTATTGACATTGCATAGTGGAAGGGCTACTCTTGCATTATCAAATGTAGTAAATTCCTACACAACCTTTACTCTTGCATTACTCCATATAATTCATAAATGAAATTTTCAAAATTCAATTGCTTTTCTAGTCACCATGTGTCGCTCTCCCCTCTCTTTCCTTGTATATTCTCTTTATTTCCAAAAAAAAAAAAGAAACAAAAAAGCACAAAAAGAATATGATAATAGATTATAAAACAAGTAGGTCACAAAAATAAATCTACAAGTATGTCTCAATTGTGCATTACAAATATGAGCAAAGCAAAAAAAAAATCCTTTTTTATTGATAAATGTAAAAAAAAGGAACAACATTCAAAGCAATAAACTAAAGTTGAACTGAAAAAGCGTTCTTTCCATATAAATCTTAGTAAAAATAGAAATACTTCAACTAAAGATCAAACTTGGAAGAGAAAAACTTGAAAACAGATACATAGACATGAAGATAAAAAACATATTTAAGAGAACACAAGAAGAAATAACAACTCATAAAAATAGAACATAATAGCATAAAGCTAACTCCTACGAAATCACCCAACCAATAGTAATAGCTAAAGTAAAAACCAACATCACCCAATAAACTAACTTGTGAATTTTCATAGTTCCAAACAACAAAATACAAAAAAAAAGGAAAAGAAAACAATCATGCACAAAGCAATAACCAGTAAAAGAAAAATAAAAAAAAAACCATTAGCAAGTCCTTTTATTTACATAGAACTTAATCATTTTAGTTCATAATAGGGATAAGTGAATAGTTAACAAAAAGCATTAAACTCATTCAAGAAAAAAAAAAGTTTCATTCATTAATAGTGATAAGTGTTCCCTATTTCCCTAAATTCAAAAGAAGCTATCAACTGGCTATTATAAATAAAAAAAAATTACAATTCTTTAATTCCATATTAGTAAGGCCATAATTCCAAAATTAATACTATATAGTTGAAGCCATTAATTCTTTATTTCAAATTGCTAGGTGATGTTTATGGCATTAACTGTCTCCTGAGATGCCTTCCTCAAGATGTCTTTTTCTCCTTAGCCTTTGTTTCATTCTTTCTTTTCTTAACTATTGCTTATGTTATTCAAGCTACATATTTTTCCATTTTCCTTTGCTGCAATGAGAATGTTAATGCAACCTAGTTACATTGTTGTTTAGCTATTGTTGTTGCTTATTTAACTCATTGCCTAGCTAGTGTTGTTGTTCACTTTCCATTTTTTTCCAATTGCTTGCTTTCTATTGTTCTTAACTACCAAAGCTTTGCAAGTTCTTTAATTGTGGTCATATTTTTTGCACTTAGAGCATTTTAGACTAGTGCCCACCCTACATAATTTATGTGATGGTTTTGGCTCATCTGACTCTTTTCTCTTAAGGGTCCTCAATCTTCCAAGAAGCTTTTTATGTCTTAAAAGAAGTATGTTTTCCTTCCTTATTGACCACAATAACTTCTCACCATTTATAAAGTTAACTATGAGTCCATAGCATAACATGTATGATGAAAGGTAATACTCGTTAACATATTTCTCTGACTTATCTCCTATATAGAAAATGCATACACAAGCATGTCTATAGGGTATACCTATGTGGCCTCACCAATTGCAACTACAATAATGATTTTGTAGATTAACTAAAAACTTTTTTGGATAAGTTCTTACTTCAAACTTATATGCATTAGCCCATTTAGTTGTTTATTTGCTCGATTTTTCAATTTCTTTCTCTAGCCCCTCAAAGGTTTAAGGTAGACTTTTTCTCTATATGTATGTTCTTTGGCCATCTTTTTTGCAAATCTAGTCATCCTATATAACGTAATCCAATCCAATATAGTTATGAAGGGCCTATCTCTTACCTTAATAATCTCCCTTAAAAGCTTTTGAAATATTGTTCATAATTATGTCACTATGAGTTTGAAAATGAAAAAAAGACCTAACCTATAATTTTAATTCAATTTTTACTAGTTTATCATAAGCTCCAACCTCCACCTTCTTTAACTTTGCCATATGTCTCTCCTAGTCTTTTTTATATGTGGCCTTTGAATGAACTATTTTTAGGTTTCTAAGAATAACCCCTCCATTGTACTTGACTTTTATAGGGAAAAATACAAATTATTTCTTTCAACTTTGGAGTAGTTAGATTTTATCCCCATTACCTTTAAAAACTTGGAAATCACCCTCCTTAACTTTATAAAACTTGGAAATAATACCCATTTTTCACTTAATTATGCATTTTATCAAATTATGTAATTTTTTAATAAAATTTTTAAATAAGAATAAAAATATTATAAAGTATTATAAAGTATTCATTTATTTTATTATTTTCTAGATATTAGTTTTGCACCTTATATACATGTATTTAATTAAATAAATATATATGAAAAAATAACTAAAAAAGTCAATATACTATAATATTTTAATTATTGTTTAAAAAATTTATGAAAAAAAGTATATAGTTTGATAAAATGATTAATTAAGTATAAAATAGGTGTTATTTCCAAGTTTTGTAAAATTTAAAGGGATGATTTACAAGTTTTTAAAGTTAAAGGAGCAAAATCCAACCACTGCAAAGTTGAAGGAAATAATTTGCATTTTCCCACTTTTATACTAGCATAGACATGTCTAACACATCTTTTATGCTCTATACTATTTATTTGTGCAACAAGTTTTTTAATGGTAGGAATTAACCCATACATTAAGTGTAACAACCAAATCACATCAACAAATAAACAACATTAACAATGGTCATTATAGCAAGCACAAATGATAGAATCATACAAACCATAATGTATATCATAGTAAGCATATTTGTATGTTACCTTATGTTGGCTAGAGATGAATACCATCCCTTTTTAGTAATGTCATTTAAGAGTATGTCTAGAAACGAGGACCAAGAGTCCTTAGTCTCAAATTCAACCATAGCTATAAATAATGGAAAGCATGGATCATTAGGATCTCTTGCAAATGCTACAAGCAAATGCCCTCCATATATACCCTTTAAATGACATCCATCAAGCTTATAATGGACCCATAAGAGCCTTGCTTGATAGGCTTAAGGCACATGTCATACCTTGGGAACCTAGGCTTTCTTCTAATGTCACCATATCTAGTAAATCTTAACAGTTGTCCTAGGATTAGCTTTCCTAAGTTTGACATTATAATCTTATAACTATTTATCATATCTCCCATTTAACTTCTCTAATGCCTTCGTCTTAGCCCAATAGGCTTTATTCATAACATTAGAACTTAGTGAAACACTTAGTGCAAGGAATGGTTCTGTCTATAATAAAATTACACCAATTTTATGGTCAAAACCATGTATCACATCTATATTAACATTCTTATAATTCTTCCACAGTGCTATCCTAACTAAAGCAATTGCATCTATATGATTTTTAATTTCCACTAATTGGTCAAATGAATCAGAAGCCTTAGCATACATTACCTTATCTTCATGACCTAGTTCTAATCGTGACCAATATGAATTCCAATACCGGTTTCCATAAGCCTTAACATTTTTCACTCTTTCTATCTAACAGGAGTTTCTAAATTTTAGGTGAACTCAAAAATTTCACTTCAAATTTTTATGAAAAAATGCACAGAGTTTCCTTATTTTTGAACATTTTCCAAGGGCCACACACCTTTAAATACAACACCTATATTAATTTTAGATACGACAACATCGAATATACACATCATACCATACAATATCAAACTTACACATATATAATCAATTTAACACATCACATGTATCAATTAATCTCTATTTTAATGTTGATGCCAATCCCAACAATCAAATCCTATAACAAGGCAATCTTGATTCTCCATAGATGTATCAAAACTCAAATATGTTTATTCCACCTGAAAACATTGAAATAAAATAGAGTTATAGAAACTCAATGAGCATATATCTACCACTATCTTGTAGGGAATCAATTTTATGATATACTATATTAAATATTAACAAACTCATATTTCCTAGATTTCTGAAATGTGCAAAATCATGCTCCAAAATGGGAGTTCTCTTGCACATAACTTAACTCTATGTTTCATACCACAATTTATAAAAATCTCAATTATCTATTAAGATATAACATCATTATCATATCACGCACTACCAATTCTAGGTAGACATCACAATCACAAATAGCAATTAAGGCTTAAACATAAATAAACCATCTCAAACACATTAAGACTTTGCAATCACATCAAGTAGTAATGTCTAATCACAAGCAAAGTTTTATTATCTCATAACCTTTTATAGTAAACATACATTCGCCTATGTTTGAATTTCTGGGCCAACATTATATCCTTCACAAATTGTTTGCTAGGAATTTTCCATCCAACTTTCAAATCATACTTATATTCTTTATAACAATTTGTTGGAAATTCTTCATTCGACTTTCACATCATCCATCACCATTCATAATTTCTAATGCCACTATTGGCATGATCCACAAATAGTAAGCAAGGGAGAGCCCAATTCTCACATCACATTTATCTGTAAGAATTTCGATGGAAAATCACTAATTCATCAAGAAACAATATTAAGCATAACACAACATATATATTAATTATGTCATATTCACCCGTATGGCCATAACATATAGATATCACAAAACTCAATTACAATTCATTAATAGCTAGAATTATCACTACCATGCTTCCATTGTATACTTTGATGAATTAATATTCCCTTAATATACCATGGAACTAAGTTTATGCATAAGCATAGATATATATAACAAAAATTCTATGGTACACCACTGATATTGTGGTGTATTGGTGCACCATTAGATCTGACTGTTAATTAAATGTATGAAATTTGACTTTTTAAAAAAATAAAATTGATCCATGGTTAGATTTGATAGGGCACCGATACACCACCTCATGGTGTACCATAGCCTCTCCTTATATATAAATATAGGAATATAGAATTAGTATTATCAATAAGAAACATACAATTCACATAATTTAAATCATATTTTATTTAAATAAAAGTTCATTAGTAAGATATATATTCACCTGGTAGGGTGCATATTTTCTATAGAAACTTAGAGTACTTCTTTTCACTTTGTCTCTTTTTCCTAATTAGAAGTTACAAATATGAATTATGAACACAAGGTGTCATAGTATTTCTACATATCACAGCTTCTAAATTAAATCATATCACATTATAATTCATCAATTTCTCATATATGACTACTTTATCAATCTAAATTATAAAACAATTAGAATATTAAGATTTCAAAGATATGAATACATTTTAAGTATATTAGTCTAATAGTTCTGAGCATAATACCATTATTTTATCAATATTACATTAAGTATCTAATTTATAGGATAAAACAAAGTTTTCCAAATTAGATTTAAACTTTTTGTTATATCCAGATATGATGCTCTAAAAGGCTTAAATCATATAGTTTCATTGCTCCATAGCATAAAAATGTCATCTTTTAGAAGTTTTGTTGATCCAGTTGGAATCATGCAAAATGTAAGAATATAATACTTCATAAATAAGCTTTAATCACCTTATTTTAACATTCCATATCATAAAAATATAATTTTTCCAAAGTAAAACCAAAATACATATAAAATGAGTTTTTCCTGGTTTAAATCAAAATCTTACAAAATATAAAAGTAACCCACTTCAAAATACTCTAATCATAGTACTTTAGCATCATGTAGAACAAATTTTGTATTCTTCAAAAAGATCATCATACATACTATACACAAAAATAGGTTTTTCTGAAATAGTATCAAACACTCTCATAAGTAAAGTTAATGATATAAAAAGATTCAAATCATGTTACCTTAACATTCGATAGTATAAAAATTATATTTTTTAAAAGACAACAATATTTTTTGAAAATATTCAAAATTGAGTTTTTCTTGGATTTATCTTAGATCAACAGAGATGTTAAGGTTCAAATGCATAAATTAACTCACTTTTTCTTGGACTAGCCAGTTAGAGCTCGACGACAGTAGAAATATGCTAGAACTTTAGCGAGAGAAGGTGAGGGCTAAAGCCTTGTTCAGTTGTGGTTCCACCACACCACGTTCTTTCTACTCTTAGCTAGAGTTGATACATGAGGTAGCTAAAGGAGATTAACTCCGATTGCTGTAACTCTATCGCCATTCTTGGACTCAGTTAACGGACCTCATACGAGTGGAAACAAAAGCAGCTTTGGAGCTTTAATGGCCACATAGTAGTAACACTTAGCTACCAAGCTACAGTACCCCTATTGACGAAGAAAGATAGCTTAATGACACAGTAGCTGTTACCATAGGGAGATGAGCACATGTGAAGAAAAGGAAGGAAGAGATACATGTGCATAAGGAGAGAACAAACCAAAAAAATAAAGGAAAAGTGAAGAAGAAAGCTAAAAAAAAATAAAGATAAAAAATGAGAAGGACCCAATTATGTAATAGAGAAAAATGGGGAAGCTTTTGGAAATAGAAAGGTAGCAAAAATAGAAAAGGGAAGCTAAAGGTTTTTATCTTATGTCATTCAAGTACTGATAAGAAAAATATTTACTATTTTATTTTCCTCTATTTTATATCTCTTAGGTGTTATATTTGTTTAATTTTACAAAATAGGCCTTGTTTTATAATTTGTGGTCAATTTTACAATATTGTGAATTTATTCAATAAATGCTGGATTTTGATACTATTTTTATTTTTTAATCATATCTTGGGCTTCGAACATTGGATTAAGGCGAATTTTATATTGTTGGAAAGCTAAAATAGATAAATATAACTTTTATGTTTTAGTTTAAGTCTAATTTAGGCATTTTGAAGGACATATGTGGCTGAGAAGCTGAAGCTATGTCTTTGTTCCAAATGAACCTATTTCTATATTTGGGTCATATTTGGAGCTATAATGGTTCGATTAACCTAAAACTAGAACCTAAATTCTTAGAAGACATAGGCCTACAACTTTCATATTTATGGATCTTCCAAATTTCATCGAATTCATGATTTTATTTTGCTTGGAAGCCAGGCTTGTAGGAATTTACTGATGTTATTAGACTTAATTAATTTGTAAAAAATAGGTCTGGACTTCTAGAAATTAGGAAAGCCTTATTATTGTAATTCTAAAAATCATCTAATCCTAATCCAATAGGGTTTTATGCTAATTAGGTTATATAAATAGGCAAGAGAGCTAAAGAGAAGAAAACATTAAGAGTTTACATACACAAACTTAACAGCAGAATTCTCTTCCTTTCTTTTCTATTTTCTTATTTTCAAGCCATGGAAGGCTAAAGACACTTAGTTGATTCAAGGATTGTGAAGCTCTTCTTTTCAAGGATTGTGAGATCTTGATTAGTAATGTTAATTTCCTCCTATTAATTTTTCTCTTTCTCCAACTGTTTATGTTGAATTATTGAGATTGCTTATGTTAAGCGCTAATTTGGTATAATTGATATTCAATCTTGTGATTCCTATTCTTTTACTGTTTGAATATGAAATTATGGTTGGTTAATCATGGTTTTACATGTTGGGACAGAGGATTAAGGGATTACCTTAATAGTATTTGATTTAATTTCCTAAATCAACTAAATTCTATCTACAAGTTAATTTTGATCTAGTTTCGAGATTATGGTGGTTGCTTAATTCATCTTCTAATCTTAATTGACTAAACTCTAAGCGGTTATCTAGCATAGAATTCATGAATTATTGTAGGGGTTCTGGGTAATCCAAGGTTGAAAATTAATTGAAATAATTAAATATTTTGTGATCTATGATTAATCCACATTAAGAGCTATCATATCATTGAATCGGCTACATTTCGTATATTAAATTCTCTTAGTTTAATTATTATTTTACTTCAATTTTGTGCTTGTTTATTTCATTGTTATCATTTTAATTTCGTACAACCACCCCTCTCCCTAATTTTACATTTTGTTATTACATAATCTCTCATCCAACAAATAGCATATTGGTTCTATTTCTACACAGCATTCTATTTTATTGCATTTGCATCTTGTTTTCATTAATTTCGTTCATTTTCAATGCATCAATAAGTCAATAATTATGTAGATATTGTTAGGAATTCATTTGTGAAGGATAAAATTAAAGGATCACTAGAGGTATAACCTAGTTGTGCCACTATCTACATTATTATTGTAGCAATTAGTATTTTTAACTAATTTTGGTGCATTGCGATGTGCACATTAGGTACACCTTGCTAGTTTATATCCAAATCTCAGCCACTTATTTTAATTCAAATCAATCTTGGCCATCCAATATTTCTACTTTACTATATTTCTCTCCAAATAATATTAAAATTCAATGTAAGTATTTTAATTTTACCTTTAACAAAATACTCGCATTTTTTTATAAAATTAATTTTATTTAGAATTTCAATCCAATTATTATTTTTAATCTCTCCCTAATATAAAAATGCCATAACCTCTAAAAATAATTTATCAAATATTAACAATTAACTTTATAAAGTTTTATACCCATAATTATTTTCAACTTATGAGAAAATTCTTATAAAAATATTTAAAAAAATCTCAAATTAATAATGACCATATGAAAAATAAATAACCACAAATATATTTTAAATATTATTATTATTTTCATTTTAATATTTTCAAAACTTTTAAAAGGAGGAGAAATTTAAAATCAATATTAACTAAATAAATAAATAAAAATAATTATTCATAAACATTAAAATTTATGACACTTGTAAATATTAAACTGGGGTATGACACTCAATTAGGAAATGACCTTCAAATGGAATAAAAAAATTAAGAAACTACATTCCATTAAATTTAAAATTCTCATTATAAGATTCCTACTTATATTTTAAGCGCTTAAACAATAGCATTTCAAAGAATATAAAGTGAAGTTTGCAAATAAAAAAATTAAAATGAATCTAAAAAGGATGAAAAAGCATCGATACAAACCTGGTTCCTGATTCATTGTAGCAAACTTGGTCCATTATATGAAACTGAAGCTTCTGTCAACTTTAACAATAGCACTGACAAAAGGACAAAAGATTCCTAAAGCTCTGTAACTTGGTAGGGCTACTATAAAGTCTTGCCCATTGTTTTTGCCTCTATTTTTCATTTTCTAATTTGGAGCTTAGGCAAATTAGTACTGAAAAAGGTGCACATGAGATGTACATGAGGCTTTAAAAAAATATCTAGGTAGAAATTCCTATAAATACACATTAAAAATAATTGCCACATAAGCAAAATGTCTATCAGTTAGATAAAATTAAATGTAGCTTTCACGATAAGAGTCCAATTAGAAACAATTGGAAAATATGGGTATCCATTTCCAAAATTTCAAACTATGAATACCAAAATCAAAAAAGAAAATGAAACTATAAGTACTCAAAATGGAATTTAACTAAAATTTTATATTAAAAATAAAAAATAAGGAAAAGATTGTTTTACCCCAACTAGTTTGACATTATTTATTATTATCTGCTACCATTATTTTTGCTGTCAACTAGATAAAGTTAAATGTAGCTTTCATGATAAGAGTCTAATTAGAAACAATTAGAAACTATGGGCATCCATTTCCAAAATTTGAAACTATAAATACTAAAATCAAAAAAAGAAAATGAAACTATAAGTACTCAAAATAAAATTTAACTAAAATTTTATATTAAAAATAAAAAATAAGGAAAAAATTGTTTTACCCCAACTAATTTGACATTATTTATTATTATCTGTTGCCATTATTGTCGCTATCAACTATATATTATTTAAATTGATTCCATTTTCACCCTTCTTTTCTTTGTGGCTTATAGTTGTAAACATGATAGAGGAATATATGTAAGCAATCAAATAGCATTTGACAACTTCTCCTTGCTAAATCAAGATAAAGACTATTAGCTTATATATATAGTAGTAAATAGGAGTAACACTTAAGTTGAGTAGCTTAACTGCCTATTTAACTCAATTCTATAATTTCTTAATTTGATTAGGTTTTTGCTCAACTTAATTCACTCACAAACAATTCTATTACAATTTTGTATTATATAGTCATCAATATAATATAATATATAAAAAAAATTAAATTCATTATAATAATTTTAAATTTGTATTGTTTAGTAATATTTATAAGAGTTTATATTTGATCCACTGTCAGTATAAAATATTTTATACTATCAATGAATGAGAAGATAACACATCATTCAAAACATAATAATAAATAAGAGATTTTAACTGCAATAAAGAATTTTTAAATTTTTTATTGATATGACAATACATAAATGGATGATAGTGTAAAACTGATTTTATATTGATAGTAAATTAAATTTAAATCCTATTTATAATCATGTTAAGTATTATACCTTTTATTTAAAAGATATACTTTTATTATTATTATTATTATTATTATTTACTTAATTAAAATATATAATAGTTTAAACTTGAGTTCAGTTTAAATTCTTTGTATTTTAAATGATATGTTATGTTTGATAACATTAAAACATGATTTACCCCTATTCTTAGTTTTATAGCATAGTTGTTGCTCTATGGTTTCTTACTTAGTTAAGTTTTATTATTTGATTGCCAATTTTTTTTCTTACTTCTATAGTAATACATATACATATATTTTTTGATTGCTTAATTGCTACTTTATAAGAGAGAATATAAAAACATCTCCTTAGTTTAAAATGTTTGTGGTGGAAGAAAACCACTTTGTTCCAAAGGCTAACCATCTTATTAGCCATTATGCAACTGTAACTTTCCTATGACCAAAAATTCTAAGCCAAAAAAAAAGGACTAGAAGTTGTAATAATAAAACCACTCATTTATCAATCATAAGTTTCCATCTTTGGCTATCCATTTTGGTCTCGTCAATTTTTATAAAATTTGAATATCTCATATTGTACAAAATGTGTGGGGGTAGAAATAATATCAATTTTTTCATGATGCATAATTACCTAGGTAAATTATTAAATGTAATAATGCATAGAACAATCTTTTAAAAACATAAGTAATGAGAGATAAGTTAACAAATTGCATGAATTTAATTTACAACATAGACAAAAATACTTGTTTTATATATAAAAAATATTGCTTTATGATTTTAACATTATCTTAAATATTTATAAAATTATTCATCCTAAATAAATTATCATGATGCTTTATATATGTAACTTCATGAATTCTTTTTTAAAAGGTAAAAGCAAAATTTAGACATTTGTAATATTCTTATTTCAATACTAAATTTAAATTTTAAAAAGTTATAATTATTCATTAAAATTTTAAATTTAAATAAAAATGCATAGGTTATTTTTAGATTATCTTTTTGCAAGAAATAATTTACATATTTTTATAGTCAAATTAAAAAAATCAATTATCTATTTACTTATATCTAATTATAATATACAATAATGTATGTAATATGCAATCATTTGGGTAAATTACATTAACTTCCCTTAAGATTTAGCCTAATTACAATCCTTTGCCCCTAATTTTGAGAAATGCATTAAATCTCCTTTAAAGATAATGTTGACTAACGTTGTTAGCTATCCGTTATGAAATTCCTAAAATACCATTTTTAACTTGTTTGAGGAAGATCTCTTTCTTCAACTTATCGTTAATGCAAATGTTATACCTTATAGTTGGTGACTATTTCCTTCTTTCATAACTATAAGCTAGTAAAATTCTAATTTTTTTTTAAAAAAGAATTATTTTTGGATTTGCTAATTTTGAATTTCACTTAGTTCCCTTTCTAAATTTTCGCTGAATGTATAAAAAATGCATAGGAGCCATTAACATTAGAGAAATCACTTGCTATGGATGCTGTCAATTAAAGCAAATGTACAATATCAAAAAAGCATACCACTTGCTAATAAACATAAGCTGTAAGGAAATTTAAAATTAATCTATCTCCACTTTTCCAAATTTTCCCTTAAGCCTAAACCTATCTTAGAAATTTAGTATAAGAATTAGAATAACAAAATTAACATTCTTTTTGAGTTTTGTTAATACTAAAAAATTGATGATGATGTGGGAAAAATGGTATAACAACATCCCTAAAGTTGAATCGGTTGAGTTCCCACCTCAATTTTGATTTTTTGTTTTCCTTATCTAAACACAAGGTAAAATAGGAATAATTTGGCTTTCTATGTTGATTTTTTAAAAATTTATTAAATATGAATTACAGGTTCTTGTGAAATTCTTGCTAAAAAAGGAATTCCAAAAAATAAGGGAATTAGCATAGTTGATTTAACTAAAAATTTTGTTCATACAGAGATACCAATAATTCAGTGAAAAGTTTTATATTCATTCTTCATATAGTTCACAAGTTGATTGTTTGTATTATAATCTTAATGAAATATGACAACATAAGGATACAAAGAAATAAATAAGCATAGGTGCAATTATTAGTGCACTTGAGTAAATTATTTAATATTTTTTAAGTGAGAAATAATGAAAAGTCCTCAATGCTTTAGGATAGACGACTATAGCACATTTTTAAAGAAAGAATGCAAAGACTTATAAAGGAGGAATTATTATATGACTTGGATTTCTTAGATAATAGAATTTGCATGGATTGCATTAAGAGTGAACGTCTGGATAAAGTTGAAAAAAGGAAGAGAAGCAAAAAAGAAAGTATTCTAAAATTAATCCACACTGATATTAGTAGACCCATAACACCTAGTGCTATAGGTAGATATAAGCATTTCATCAATTTTATCAATGATTACTCCATATATGGTTAGGTGGAGTTACTCTATAAGAAGTCAAAATTACTAAAAACCTTTAAGTTATTTAAAGCTATAATTGAGTTGAAACTAGGGAAATAGTGCATCAATTCTAATAAAAATAATGAGCGTTATGGTAGATATGATAAAATAGGTAGAAATCTTGGTCCTTTTGTAAGATACCTATAGAAGTGTGGAATTGAAGTAAGTTACACAATGCCTAGGACATCAAAACAAAATGGAATTATGAAAAATGAAACTAAACTCTCTTGGACATGGCAAGATGCATGTTAACGCATAATTCGCTACTGAAATTCTTGTAGGGTGATGTGTTAAAAATAGCAATCCATATTTTAAATTAGATTCCTAACAAGTTAATGCCCAAAACTCTTTATGAATTGCTATATGATGAAAGGCCTAGTCTAGGGCATTTTCAAGTTTAAGGTTACAATGATGAAGTAAAACCATATATTCCATCTATAAGGAAACTTGATTTAAAGACATATTAGTGGATACTTTATTAGGTATTGCAATAGCTTCAAAGGTAGTAGATTTTATTATTTGACTCATACAACATGAGTAATCAAATTAGACTAAGCTATTTTCTTTGAAGATAAGTTAGACAATAAGAGCCAAGTATGGCATATCACAGATCTTATTGAAAATAACACAATTGCCTCCCTAGCACCAATGTTAGGCGAGTTATTTCTGTTGTTCTACCAAATGATCCAATATAGCTAATGGCAGAAGATATTGAATAAGAAGCAATAGTTGAAAAGATTCTTTTAAGGAGATCTCATAAAGTTTGTGAACTAGTGATTCCTAATTATTGTCTAATATATCTACAAGAGCATGAGTATGATATTAATGATGACATTGATCTTACAATATTATCATAAGTAATATCCAGTTTAAACTATTTTAAGTGGTTAAGTGCTATAAAGGATGAATTAGCTTCAATATAAGAGAATCAAGTATGGGATCTAGTCGAACTACTTGTAGGTTGAAAGTTAGTTGGATACAAATGGATTTTCAAAACCAAGAGGGATGTTCAAGATGAAATTAAAAGCTACAAAGCTAGATTGGTAGCTACGAACTACATTTAGAAGGAAGGCACAAATTATAAAGAAACATTCTCACCAATTTTAACTAAAGACTTATTTTGATTTGTCATGACATTGGTGGCTTATTTTGATTTGGAGTTACATTAGATGGATGTAAAGATAATCTTCCTAAATGATGACTTGTCAAAGACTATTTATGTGAACTAGCTAAATGATTTTCAAAAGAAGGAAAAAGAGCACCCTATGTGTAAGCCTAAAAGACTATATGTGGCTTAAGAAGTGTCTAAATGGTTTAACGAGGTAATAACCTCTTAGGTTCAAGGAAAATGTTTCAGATCAATGCATTTACATGCTAATGAGTCTAGGAAAATTTGTTATATTAGTGCTATATGTGGATAGCATTTTCCTTGGAAGCAATGATGTGAACTTGTTAATTGAGATAAAGCATATGTCGTTTAAACACTTTGATATGAAGGATCTCGAGAATGGCTCATATGTTTGAGGTATAGAGATCCATTATGATAGATTCTAGGATTTGCTTAGTTTGTCTCAATAGATGTACATTGACAAATATTGAAAAGGTTCAATAAGTCCATATTTAAGTTTCACCACCCATTTTAAAAGGTGAGGTTTTTTTCAAAGTCCCAATACCTTCAAAATGATGTTAAAAAATAAAAAATAAAAAATTTCCCATATGCATTAATCATAGGTAACCTAATATGTATTCAAGTATGTACACATCTTGACATAGCTTATGCTATTAGTGTACTAAGGAGTTACCTAAGTGATCTTGGTCAAAGATATTGGATTGTTACTAAAAGAATTATAAGCTACTTGCAGTGTACAAAAGATTATATGTAGATCTACAAGAGATCAAGAGATTTCACAGTTGCTAGCTATTTGGATTCATATTTTGCTACTTGTCCAAATGATTATAAATTGACATTGGTACATCTTTATGATGTTGAAAGAAGTTATATCATGGAAAAGTATTAAGTAATACTTTAAAATAACCTCTATAATAGAAGCAGAGTACATCGTGTATTATGAAGCTTCTCATGTTATTGTGTGGTTAAAGAATTTTATGGTTAGTTTCAAGATTATAAAGAGCATCTTAAGGCCTTTAACTATTCATTATGACAATGCTATTGATGTGAACTTTTCTTAAAACAATAAAAGTTATACTCGTATGAAAAAATTTAATGTAAAGTACTAGTTTATATGAGAGAAGGTACATAAGTATATTACATGTATTGGATAGATTTCCATAGATTGCATGCTCGTGGATTTGCTGACCAAGGACTTAGTAGTAGGAATGTATCATGATCAAGTAATTAATATGGATTTGGCTAAGTCTTCTAATATTTTAGGGTTACTAAGAGTAGTATGATCTAAACTATTTATCATGGGATATATATAAATGAAATATTCATATTTTGCCATATATTATGCTCATTTTTTGGTTATAGCATATTGATAAAGGCATTTAAACCTTGTCTCAATGCTATGTTGAGAATAATGATTCTCATTTGACATTTTAGCCAAGAGATTTACATATTTACTTTTGCATTTTGCTAAAGTGGCTACTATAATTGAATTATATAATCTAAATAAGAAACTATTAGACTTAATTTTATTTTAAACCTTTAATTTAGTAATTTAAGTAAGATGTAAGAAGATTTGGTCCAAACTAAAGTGACAATCCAGTTAGGCTATTTAACTCATAAATATGATAATGAGTGGCTCTCAATAAGGAGTCAATTAACTTCAAGTTACATGTTATAAATAGGTGTCATTATTCCTAAACCTAAGTTATACTAATCATACCCCATCTATGTCAATTATATGTTTTTCCCCTAAAACATATTGAAAGCTAAGGTTCATAAAAGGAGCCATTCTTGCAAATCATTAGATGAGTTGCAATGTATATGATTATACCAAGGTAAATCATGACTTATTCGATAATCATCAAAAGTAAAAATATGGCTATCGCTTTAACTATTTCACTATTTTATATCTACATTTGATATTATACTGATGTAAAATTGTGTTTGATCACCCCAATATTTAGCAAACGTGAAAACAAAAATAGAAGGGTATGCATGCCGCACTTCAAAAGATGAAGAATGAGAGCGATAAGTGATGATGAACATGCCACAAAGGATGTAAATCCTTCGATGAGTTAAGAAGAAAACATGTCATAAGGATGAATCATTGATTAGTGAAAATTAAAGTCACAAAGGGTGAATCCTTTTGATAAGTCATAAGTTTATTCAAGAACTCAAGAGAGGCACTTAGCCAAATTCTAGAACTTTAGCACTCCCAAATCTCAAATCTGATTTGTATAAAGAACAAGCCTCCTCATATAACTCTCTAAAACCCTAATTAAAAATAGGCTCAAATGACACCATATTAGCCCAAAACTATTTCATTAACCTACACCCAATAAAGGGCCTCTAAATAACTCTCAGTAATATGGTAATATTTTAAAGTAAAATAGGCCTAAACACATTCAACCTAATGTCACGACCCCTCTTTCGGTTATCGTGACTGGTGTAAAGATACCTAATTAGTGCTAGCTTCCTAATTAGACATCTTTACAAGCCTTTGACCTCCAATTACTTTTTTTGAAAAAGTGGGATAACTAGTGTAAATAATTCAAATGTATACATAGAATAAAACTTTTATATTTACAAAAATAAGTATCTATTTATATACAATAAAATTATGGCTACCATAAACATTTGTACAACATTTACTCTACTGGTTAGACTCACTAACCCAGTTAGGATCCCATTTTGGATCCTCCTCAAGATCCAATTCTGAGGATGTACTAGTCTCACAAGATACCAGTGGGATTGTGTTGCTTCCACTACTCTCAGTTTCTGCAACATGTTTTAGTGGAAAGAACCTAACTAGGCTGGAATTGGAATTAAACTTTTCAATTATAGTGTTAAAATAAACTTCAGTACCACGTAGAATGGTCCGAGCACACCATTTGACTAAAACCTTAAACGTGCCATGTGGGGTTCGAACAATCCCAATGTAAGTATCGATATGCAGCATCTGATCCACAGTTAGTACCTGAAGAAAAGAAAATCAACAAAAGAATGAGTATTTACAATACTCAGTGAGTAACAACTAGTTTTCTCATCCTTAGTATATACTAGGGAACTACTTATGTCTAGATCTTTTATTCATTCCATTTATAACATTTAATTATACAATACATGTCATGAGAAATGGTTATAGTTAGCATGCAACCTTATATCTTCAGTTCGGCCTTATCCCACTCACCTAGGCCCGAGACCTCCATTCTTTTCCCTCCACTACTAGCCACCCACTCTCCTTCTTCATGAAGGATGTTATATCCCCCTCTCATCAATTTCATATACAAGTCCAGTGGGATGCCACTCGCATCAACTACTATGCAAGATAACCAAGTCCAGTGGAATGCCACCCTCATCAACCATTGTTACGTCTCTTGTAAGTAAAATGCCAACTATATCATGAATGTTTTATGCAATTATCTTACCATTCCATGCCAAAATAGGATTAATTATCCCCATTAAATCATTCATATTGTTTAGAAGTGGCATTGGAATAACAATACACCCTTAGGATGTAGCAACTAAAGCACTAAGGATTAATATCTTTGTAAGAAAATAATCACATCATTTTCATGAGATTTCAAATGGTAAACAATGTTCTCAACATCCCAAATAATAACTATAATAAATTTTATATGAGGACTTTATTGCATAGGATTTCCTATTACAAGGAAAGTTACAATTTTCCCTTTTCAGAACACATTCTGGACTGGTCTAGAATATATCTTGTTGGAGGAATTACATGAGTAGTAAAAATTCCGAAAATTTTATCCAAGGTTTCTCACATAATGTGTAACCTCTGTGAATTTTCCTAGAATTTTTCTCAAACATTTAGTGGTCCTAAATTTTTCGTGAACAGGTATGATCAGTTTGAAACTTTCTTCTGGACAGTATTAGATCATAATTTTATTGGAGAACAAAATCAAATCTTATGGCCATGAAATTTTCATAAAGCCTCAAAAACATCACAATAGACTACCACAAATTTTTTCAGAATTTTTCGTGATCATTTGGTAGCTCAAACAAACCAAAATCCGAGACTAAGTAGGCAGGTACCTTGTTCTGGACAGCATTGATAACCTAACATAAAAATTCATCTTAAAAATATCTAAAAATTTCCAAAAATTCTAAAAATTTCCAGATCACATCTGAAAATAATAAGGGACTATAAAATATCAAGAACCAAAATTTTTTGATGACCTTACATCTAGGAATTTCGTGGCCCTTTTTCAGAAAAATTTCATCAGCATGCTGATTCCAATCTTTTCATTGTTCTCATATGATTTCAACCATTCTATCATGACAATTTGCAATTCTTGACTTCCCATCATTCTAGGGTTAAATTCATCATCCGAACATCAACACTTAATACATAAATTCATCACAAATCAGAAAACACAGCAGCCCACACAAGATTGGAATCAATAACCTTAGTATCTAACAATCTCATCAACAATTTTAGGAATCAATCTATGAATTGAAACAAGTTATTACTCACCTTAATTTTTCACTTTTTCCTAATATTTGGCTGGTGTTTAGGGGCAGTAGGACAACTTCATGCAAAGGAAATAAATTTTAGACACTTGGAAATATTTTAGAAGAAACCATAGGAAAAATTTGAAGAGTTTTTGCTTGATTACCTTGGAAAACCTTTGAATTTCTCTAACAAAGTTTGAGATATTTTCTTATTTTTCTTCTTCTCTTCTTAGTATGCACGAAATTTTCTGGTAAGGGGAAGATTTTCTGACCCTAAAAACCCTAATTACCTTTTATAATAATCCTCCAAAAATAATTCTAAAGATTTCTACATTTTTCTACAATTTTTCTCATTTTTTTGTGACAAAAGAAGACACTCGGGAGGCCTTATTGAACGTCTAGCTCCCCCCCCCCCCAAAAAAAATCTGAGTAATCAGCTCTTCATACACTAATTTTAAGCCACCTTTAATGCTAGTTGGGGTTTATTACAAAAAGAGCCCACAATTTCACCTTTTTTGCATTTAAGTCCCTAGCTTCTTGGAGAAGTTTGATATCAACCAAGGGCCCACGTTTTTTGTCCTAAGTTTTCATATTTGGATCTTTAAAGTGAGGGCTAATCCAATCCAATAAAAAATAATTTTGAGTTGGATAAAAAGTAAAAAAGGATTTATTACATTTTGGCCCAAAATCGATCACTTTCTTTGCAATTTCGCCTCTAGGCTTGTAGATATTTTTAAAATTAAAATTTTGAGCTTTCATAATCATTTTTAAACTCTAAAAATTAATCTAGGCCAACCACCTAAGTAAAATAATTAATTTACGAAGTTTTCGGCTTATTTTTTCCCCTTTCAACTTATTGGGTTTCAAAACTTTGATTAAACTTTAAAGGAATTTCTATAAACCTATTCTTAGGTTTTTAATCATAATTTTCATTTATTATAATGATTATTAAAATTATCAAAGTTTTCTAGTTGATCCCACTTTGAAATTATCCTTTCGATTCGCCCGATTGCTTGATTTCCCGCCGGAACTTCTAAATCAAGGTTTCTTTGATAAAATTCCTTAGTATTCTTACCCTATGGTGGGGTCATTACACCTAAATTGAAGCCCAAAATAGTTTAAAATGACATGACACAAAATAAATGCAAACTAAAAGTCCAAATGCTAAATTAAAGCCAAAATATTAAATAATAGTGAAAATAGGCTGAAGTAGCACCAACTAGGATAATGGCTTATGCGGCATTGATGTGGCATTATCTCCTGGATGATGTGGGAGTTATATGGATTATGGCTGTAACTCCCTTACTTATTAACACCTTATTCCTCAAATACTAGATGATTATTACGCACTCATTCGCCATCTACCTCAAACTAATACGGAAAATCTCAAAATTCTGTACTTTATACACATGAGCAAAAGTCATATAATATACAAAAGTTCAATTTACAGGATATACATCCATCATATACAATATTTCCAACTATATAAACGTTTACAACTTCAAAAATATCATTGCCCTCTATCATGAGAGCCTTTGGAAGCATCACCTGAAATGATTAGTCACAAAACAGAAAACATAAGAAACAAAGTTTCCCAGTAGCTAGCTATTGCCATAAAGACATTTCAAGCCATTCCAGATCCTTAAGCAAATAAATCATACGTTTTGAAATCATTTAATCGATTATCATCATATTCACTACCATACCATTGTAGGAAATATGCATTTCATACAGCAATCAACAAGTCCATTCAAGGATTTATCTCAATATCTAGATGTCCATCACAATTAATCATACCTAGGCCTCACACAGCATCACGCTGTCTTCCCGGGGTTCCCGAGCTAAAAGGCCTAACACAGTATCACACTGTCTTCCCGAGGTCCCTGGCCATAGGTACCACACACAACAAATGCACTATTATCCCCGAGGATCCCGAGGATCCCGAGCCATAGGCCAAACATAGTATTCTACTGTCTTCTCGGGTTGTGCCACAACAATTCCATACACATTCCATACAATGGCATAAAATACAGAAAATCATGTAAATAGAAAACAGCTTAAGGATAAAGCTAGCTACCTTTCACAAGCTTCCAATGTGATGTTCCCTTTGCTCTCACTTAAAAACTCCTTTATACTTCCTCTTGCCTTTGCAAGTTGGCAAGTTGTCACTCCTTAGTCTATACAAATACACATCATAGCTTATATTAGAACATTATCACTTTCCCTAATCCTCATGTATTCTTTACTTTCTTCGCTTAAATAAATGCATACTTAGATGCTCTATACTTCGTTTTCAAGCCTTGTGATGACACATAAGAACATTAGAAAAGGATCCAAGGGTAAAGCCATGCAAAACATGAAGAATTAAAGCCAAAAAGTTCACTTAACAAAGAACACGGGGGTCCCATACCCCATGTTCAGGGCCGTGTTCCTTACTGGTTCACTTCTGGGCTACTCGACAAAGAACACGGGGGTGAACACGGACTGTGTTCTACCTCGTATACCTTACTGCCCTTCAGTATTGAGGTAAACACGGGGAGTGTTGCACCCCATGTAGCACACTGATCAGTTTCGACGAGGAACACGGGGTACAACACGGGCCGTGTTCTACCCCGTGTACTTCACTGATCATCAGAAAACATTTTAAACACTAAAACTCCTTCCTTCCTTCTTTTCCATATTATGGTTTCAGCTTCTCAAAATGGCAAATACACACAAACACTTCCATAACTTCAAAGTTTCATCTTCCATAAGCTTCATAAAGGTTATCTAACTTCATCATTTTAGCCAAGTTCCAAACATACCATGCCAACTCTACACATACATCATTATACCCCTAAAACCCAAATGTGTTCATCATGATTCTTGCTCTTTTCACACCAAACCAAAGCCATAGCTTAACATAACAACATCTAAAACACCATTAAACATATTCAAATCATCCTAAACTCCATGTTCAAACACCCTTAACCACACCAACCTCAAGATTTCAAGAAACTAAGAAGAGTACATTAAAGAGCTCTTAGAGGAGAACATTTTTACCTCTTAGTGCAACTTGAAAATCCTCACTTGGAGCTCCCTAAACTTGATCAAACTTGGGCTTTTCTTCAATCTAGAGACACCAATAGATAGAGCTTGATGAGATGAGCAATTTTTCCTTCTACACCTTAGCTTGAATCTTGGTATTTTTAGGTGAAAAACTCAAAAGAAACTTTCTCTCTCTTCCTTCTCTCTCTCTCTCACGTCTTAAGCTTCTTTCATGGAGTTGCTGCAGCTTTTTTGGAAAAGTGGAGAAGAGAGGAGAGTTTTCATGAAGCTCTAGGGGCAATTTGGTCATTTTTAAGCTTTCCAAGGGTATTTTAGTCCTTTTTCACTAATTAAGAAGGGTATTCTTGCAATTATTTTTCTAATAATGACACTTGTCATAAATCCATTGGTCACACTAATTAAAATCACATATTGCACCCCAAAATCTTAGTTATTCACATTAGATCCCAAATTCTTGATTATTTTCACTTTAACCACACCCGATTCTACACTTTTGCAAATTAGTCCATAGGGTTTCTGTCTATTTAAAATTCCTTACACTATCAAACTTAGGCAACTTCCCTTTTTAGGGTTTTCTAACCTCCTCTGATCATTCATACTATTTAGGGAAATTAATTCTTTTCCCTACTATCCTTTTCCTTCAAAATTTCATTTACCCTTACACTTAATTCCTTTCAACTTGAGATTCACCCACCAGGCTAAATCAAACATGCTCTTCGTTTCTACAGCCTCAGAAGTTAAAGATTCAAATAATAGAATTGAAAATTCGGGACATTACAATGGCTGATGTAGCGCCATCTTCTTGATGATGTGGCAATGATGTGGCACCAACTTGATGATGATGTAACAAATTCTAATGCACTTGATTAAGTTCTCCTTCTATCTCACTTCCTTATGATTGACTCCCTTTAGATTCACATCATGTACCAATTTATATATTTAGTGAGAGTTTATTTTTAGAGTTTTTATTAAGAAATTCAATGTTACCTGATAAAAGACTAAAATCATAGGGGAATCCAAAATATAATTAATCTTTCCCTTGTCAAGAAAACTATATTATAATAGGAAAAAGAAATTATTTTATTTACCAATGTTTATGATGTTTTAACTTTCTACAATGTAGCTAGGAATTGATAATAATGCTTGTGAGACTTATATCCCATTTATTGATATCCAAACTAACAAAGGATGTTAAGAAATCCTTTTCTTTTGTTTCCTTTATTAACAAAATCCTTCCTATTTACAAGTATGGCCTTGAACTTTTGATGATATGCATTGAATGATACATGGCATGGTTTTGCTCTAATGGTATTTTAGAATTCATTGAAGAGAAATTATTATTGAACTAAAGGTAATTGGTGCTACTTAGATTCAATTTGATAAGCCTACCCTTATGAAGGATCATAGTGCTCTCTAGTTACAAGCTTTCGCTCATGCCTATGTAGAGCTAAAATCATCTTTATTTGGTCTTAGTGTTTTGATAAAGACATACTTTACTGATATTCTTGTTGAGGCATTCAAAATACTAATCTCATTGAAGGCAATCACCACATATAGGTTTAACTTTGTGTTTGTTTCTTTAATTTTGATCACATTTTCTCTATTTTTTATTCTAATTTATTTTTGCTATTGTTTTAGGTTAGGGTTTTGCTATCTTTATGTTTTTGGTGTCCTATTACATGGCAAAATAAAAGAAAAAATAGGAAAGGAATGATGAAATTATGCTCTAAACTATGCAAGATTATTATAAGATATTGAAAATGGATTATGATGCTAGAGATGATGTTATTTAGTAATTAAATTTTTTTATCTCTAATTAGCTTACATTGATGTTAAAATCTTAAGTTATACATGGAATTGTTTCAATATAGTTTAGGCCATTATTAATGTTTCAAATTGTCATTTTTTAAGTATTTCATAGAGTTGTACCATTCTTTTATTATTTGTTTTTATTATGAATTTCAAGTTATGGGTCCAGACTTTGCCATGATAAATTGCATGCATGATCAAGATGCTGAAGTGATGTACAAGAATGAGGAATCTATCTTTTGCCATAAAATTTGTAATTGATTTATGTGTTTTTGGTTTAAGTTTTATAAATTTCATGAATATTTATAATAACTATTTTTATTGAGTTGGACAAAAGAAGAAATAAAACACTTTTTAGAATTATGAAGTTTATACTTTAATTTTCTTATTCAAATAATGGCGGGTTTGCCATTAATTTGATGATTTGATTTTTTTCAAATAAGATATAACAAGTTAGAGGAGTGATTTTGTTTTCTATTTTAATCCCATAGGTTTTATGGATATTTTAATTTTCTTTTAAAAAAGGCTATAATATATTACCATGAATTCATATAATTAAAATGTTTATTTATAATAAATTATTAAATATTTAATAAATATATTAGGATAAATTATCAAAAATTTAATTGTGCTATAAAAATATTATGATGAACTTTCTTCTTTAATTGATAATTACTTATTTGTCAAAATAAATTTGTGAAACATTAACAAGTAAATAAAATATTAGATAATTCACAATATCATTATCTTTTATAATAAATAGTTAATTATTAAAAATTTATGCAAGAAAATATTTACAATATCATAAGAAAAATAGATGAGGCCTATTGTTATTTTTTAGCTAATATTTGAAGGGGTTAAATAATAGTTTATGTGTAAGGGAAATTGTATTATTAAATATTGTAATACATAGTTGATGTCATTTTTTTAACAAAAAATTCTAACAAGAATAGATGGAAGGGTCAAGTTGCAATGTTAAAATTAATGCAAGGGAAGGATGTGTAGAATTTTAAAAATTAAAGGAAATGAGTTATAATTAGGTTAAACCTTGGGGAAGTCAATATAATTTACGCAATCATTTTAATTTGTTGTTATTTAGTATATTGAAATAATTTGAACTATAATGTAGATCTAAGTTTTTTTTAATTTAACCTTTTAAATATGAATGAATACATTTTTGTTTTATTCTTAATAATATTAATATACAGGTGAATTCTATGGAACCCTAAGATTTGAAAACCCAAAATGATGTGGCTATCTCAAAAATTATTAGATGGAAGATACTTAATCACATTCACTAAAGAATAAACAATTGTGACTAAATAATTTCAATGTAAAGGATTCAAGATATGGCATATCATCCTAGGTTTTAAAAGCCTATGGATACCATAGCAAGCACCCAATATACATTAAATAATTAGACATATTATCTTACAATGATCATTAAATTACAAAAATATTTCCAATTTTTTAAATTATGATAGAAAAATTCATTAATAATATATATATAATTAAAAATAATAAAGTGAGGGAAAATTAATCATAGCAATTTTAAAAATCCAAACATTTTGTAAATTGACTTTGAAAGCTTGCACATAATGACATGTACTTAATGGAAAGTGTCAATGCTTTTTTAAATTTTACTTGACTAAGAAATCCTTATATACTAAGAATTTGAGAACACATTCTTGGAAGGAAAAAAATTATGATATTGGTATTTAATATCATTTTATTGAAAAATATAATTTTTCATATTTCTAGTTTAAAAATGATATAATCATGTTGAGTACCTATTTAATTGATGTAGCCCTATTGCTTGGATATTATTTTTGAAAATATCAATTCATTATGGGTAAAGTTTTGTTATAGGATCAAACCAAATGTGATAAAATAATTTTCAATCATTTCTTGTTATTTAAGTTATTATATATGTGTGCTTGGAAACTTATCATATGTTTTTAGCATATAAGTTAAATGTTTGTGTTACTTTTATTAAAACTCTTTAAATAGAAACAGCATAGATTCAACTAATTTCAATAAAGGTGGTCATCAAAGGAAAGAAGCTAAGGGTCCCATAATTATAAAGGACATGATCCATAAACGCACCAAAGGGAAGAAGTTGAAAGCAAGCTTCAATGACATAGGCCATGCATGTAGGCTTAGTGCAACTAAATTCAACAATTGCCTTGGCTACTTGGCACACATCAAATTGCCCATTACTGATAAAAATTGGCATCAAGTGCAATAAAACATTAAGGATGATATTTGGATGAAATATTGGTAAGAAATCTTAATACTCATCTCTATTTCATTTTTACACATGCAAAATAATATTTTTGGATTACTAATCATGTTTGTCATTCATGTGTGCATTGCCTTGCAAGCTAACTCCAATATGCTCAGGGAGTACAAAGAACATATCCTAATGATGGTTTACAAGAGATGGAAGGATTTTAGGCATGATTTAGCAAAGAAGTATGTTAGCCCTAAAAAAAATAAAGGAAGAGGGTTCCTTTGAAAAATATTATTGGATTTTCACCTAGATGTGGGAGAAGTTTATGGAAATATGCCATTCTGATAAGTTCTAAGTAAATGTGGTTGTCTTAGTACTATTATCTTTCTTCCACTATTGACAATGAAGAAGGTCTTCTTATCATTTTTTTGCTTTTTTTCTTTTCAATAGAGGCCAAGTGCAAGGAATAAGGTGAACTAAGCTAAAAATGTATACAAGCATTGATTATTTCAAGGAAGATATAAGAAACTTGAAGAGAAGCTCATCAAGGAAAGGACTCAAGCTATTAATTAGTCTAGTCATTAAGTAACTGCCTCTATCACTCAAATATAATGACATGACTTATGGGCGAAAGGAAGAGTTAACAAGAAGTGCAAATTCATAATAGAAGAGAGTTGGCAGGTTGCTAAATGAATAGTAAGTGATGTTATTATTTTATTTGTCATATATAGATTATGTCACTTAGTCACTAGTAGATAACTAATCATGTTTAGGGAAAGTTTCCATCAAAATGGAAGATAAACATCTTAACTACTACCTTAGGAACTTGAAAGTATCACAAATGTGTAAGGGGCATTGGAGACCTTAAAACCTACTTTAAAGGAGTTTCAAAACATCCTTACAATAAAGAACTATCTAATAGAGATATGGTGGAGCTAAAGGCATAAGTTATGGCTAAGATGAGGAAGAAATTGAGAAGATACATTATAGAAGATGTGAAGGCCATGCTCCAACAAAAAGGCAAAACATCAACCACTACCCTAAGAGAGAAGGAGGAGGTGAGTATAATGACCCTTATACCATAGTAGGGTAGTTATTACCATGTCTAAATTCTTATTGTCTTATTATTTGTTGCTAAGTACTCTTCAATAATATTGTAGTTTTACATTAATGATGATTAACTAGTTTATTTGTCATTATAGGGTGAACGTAGATGTGTACTTATAGTTGTAGGACCCCTTGTTAGGCAAGTGGCAATAGACATGGTTTTCTTAAACTATGTGCTCCACATCTCTACATAACTAAAGAACTAGTGTAAGGTCATGGTAGATGTTGTTGAAGATGATAGGGTTGCATTACCATTATTGACTAATAAGGTAACCACAATAACCTAAGTAGTTGGCACCTACTTAACTTGGTTAAAGGCCTTGATTTATTGTCCACAAAGGTGAGATTTTTCATTGCTTTAAGTTCCTTATGTGTGATCAAATAACATATTTACTTCTCACATTTTTTTAATCCATTTTAATTATCTCCAAAGAAAGAAACTAGTAAGACATCACCAAAAAAGGACAAGGATTAGGATGACAAGTTCAAAAATGTTAGTAAAAAAAATAGAAGTTAGCAAATATTGTGAGAAGCTTTGATCCATTGCATAGAAGGTATGAAATAATGCTCTTATTAGGTTGCATATAAGATTTGATGTCATGGGATACAAATAACATTCTCCTATCTAAAGATCTTATCTTGCATCTTTTAAGCATGGAAAAGACAGATGCTACCATTATGCAGATTTGGATAAGCACATTCATCATTACACCTTAATTCTTCTATGTTTTTGTATACATGTTAGACATTATGAAGTTGAACTCGTGCATTTTGAAAATGATAGGTACTTATATTATCTCATCAAGGATAGGAAATTAAGTTCCCACTTTAGTTTTCTAGATCCACACTTAAATTTTCAAGATAGTATTTATATTATTTTCTTCTATTTTATGCATCCTACTATGTTTAATATGCTCAATTTAAAAGAAGGTTTGGATAGATATTGATATAATTTATCTAATTCCAATACAATAATTTAGTTTAGCTTTAATTTAGGTGGGGGAGTTATTGTTTATTGTTAACCTCTATAATAGAATCAATCGGAGGCTCGAGAGGCAATTTGTGGTCCAAAAAAAAGGCGTATAAACAAAAGTTTTGTTTACCCAATGCCCTACTTTTTTTATTAATTGAAAATATAATCAAATAAAAATAAAAAACTAATATAAATTCTAATGATCGGCCAAGGCTCCAAGCCATAAAGTACTTATCACTAGTGCCATGGAGATATATGTTTTTAGATCTTGCATTTCAAATCCTTTTTTCTTTTTTTTTTATTGTAATACATAATGGTAATCCATATATGATTAGATATATATTTAGTGTAGTGTGCATCTACTAATCTGTTTACTAATTGTTTTTCTTTATTTATTTTATTTATATATAGATTTCTAATTTATTATAATTAATACAATTATATAATTGAATAAATTATTACATGCATTAAGATACAAAGGTTTCTTATTCCACAATAATCAAAGCACTTTTTCACTCTTTCATATATAAAGGATTTCATTTGGAAAAGAAAATGTTCTATACTAATGTATTCAGGTCCATAACTACGGGTTCTAATGTACGAGATCTTGAAGCACTTACCAATCTTGACAAAATTATTTTAGTCATAACAGAAAAAGAAAATGCATTGTGAAAGAATCTCCATTCTTTTTTTATTCGTATTTGATTTTTTTTTACATTTTTAGGTACAGGTACTTTGTTGAAAAAATAAAGAATAAAATATAAATAAAGGATAATAAGAAATGACATTTTGATCTTTTATCATTGTGGTTTTATCTCATAGGAATATAAAAGTTCTTCTTATGTTTGATCTTGTTTCAATAACATGTATTTTTTAGATCAAATAAATTTTATTTATGGGATTTATTAGAACAAAGAAGCTTAGCTAGGTACTAATCTAGCTGAGCTATAGGAAAAAAAAACACAACCCCTTCGAAAAAACAAAAAGGGTCCTAATGTAAGTTTTTCTATTTTGACTTGCTCCCTTATTGTGATTGAATGAGAATGGACAAAAGGCTTTTGATTAGGTAATGATTTTTTGATGATTTTAAATTGTTCGATTAATACTAAAATTTTGCATTATTTTAAGTTTTCAACTATAAGGATTTCTAAATCAAGTGATCTTTACATCATAGGAATCTCTAAAACTTTCATGTTTTAGTTGAAGCCCAGTTCGGATGTTTGGAAGGTCAAATTCGGTCATAAATATGAGGCTTTATTTTTATCCTATCTAACTCAATCACAATTTTTGAGCTATATTTGGAGCTGGAAGGGTTCAATTGAGATGAAACCAATGCTAAAAATTAAGATCCATCTGAATAACTTTCATGTTTAAGGTTTAGTGAAGTTATACTATTTTGGTGGTCGTACTTTTGTTAGAAGCTAAATTGTAAAAATTTACTGCAATAAATATTGTTCATAATTTAATTTGTAAATTAGGCTATAAGTTTCCAATATAAGCAAAGCCTTATTCTTTCAACCCTAAGAGACATATTTACTTGGCCTATTAGATTTTCTAGCTTAAAAATTTATATAACTAAGTTTTGTGCTTGAAAAGGCATTTATTCTATTTTAAACAACAATCACTCTTCTTCTACCTTTCTCTTGCAGACAACCATGAGTGGCTAGTTCTTTTTTATAGTCTAAGGGTTTAATCATTCTAATTTTGATTTAATTTCAAGGCTCTTCTCTTTAGTTTATTTCTAATTTGATTATGTCTTATTTTTCTACTCTTATTGTAAATGATTGCTTGAATAAATTGCTAAATATGATTGGTTAATTGCTAATCTATTATAGTTTATAGCTAACGATTAATTATAATTAATGCTCGCTTATATGTTAGTTACAATTGATTGAAATCAGTAGCAATTAGGATTTTGACACTTGGGTGAATCATCAATTGCCTAAGGAAAATAGAGAATGAATTTACTAATTATCACTTATTAAATTGTTAGAATTAAGCTTAACCTAGTTTTAAATACTTGAAACTATTATTAATTAGATTTAAGAGCTTGTTATGAATTGAATTAGTAATAGAAGATTTAGCAACTTATTTTGGTTAGTTTGCATTAGCAAGTTGCATGTTTATTGCTGGTTTAAAGGTATTATCGAGTTAATTGAATTGTAAGTAAATTGTTAAGTGTTAATAAGAAATGTAAAAATTAGAGTTTAAGTTCCTTCGACTGGATTTTTATCTCCTGTTAATCTTGTGTTAATTCTACTTTTAATTGTTCAATTAATTTTACTTTTGAAATCCCCTTCTTTTTCATATTCGATTTTGCTAATTAACTTTTATTCCATTGGTAACTTAGACATGCTCTTACTACATTTTTGGCAGGTTTAGTATTTAATTTTGAAGTGAGTGACATGTATTAACATTTTACTCATGAAATAGGAAATTCGTTGGAGTTTTGGTACAAGTAAATATCACACAACGATGTTAATAAATAGGAAGCAACAATGCTTTATGGCACCATAACACAAAAGGTATGCAAGTATAAAATGATTACTTTATCTTTGGTTATATGTCACGACCCTAACTTAATTTTGACTGGTGTGAAACCCACTACTTGATTTCCACTAGCCTAATCCAATATACTTATCACACTTTTGAATAATTTACTAGAAAGGAAGTAGGAAAAATGTAACAATTGATCAATAAGATGTATTCATTAACTAATAAGGTTTTACAAATTGTAACCAAGTTAAAGTTGCTTATAGCCCTCCTAAGTTGAGGATAAGCCATTCTAACTAACCTAAAAAGGGCATTTAATATTTGGATCCTTTACCCAATCCTACATATAAAATAAAGCCTAAAAGATATTTTATATACAAATATCTAATGCTACTATACAATCAAAATAATGGGCTTCTAGTTAGCCTAGCTTTGAAGAGGTAGTGATGGAAGCTCGATCTAAGAATCTATAAAATAAATTATGAAGGGGGTGAGATTGGTGCTTACTGAGTAAATAATATAATTCAACAAATCATATAATATAATAACTTACTTATTGGATCATTCTTATAAGGCTCAACACACAACTTATCACATTAGCACTTCTATTTTAAGTGGTCTTAAAAGGCATCAAACATAGTTATTTTATCACAAATATATATGTATATCACATAAGGTTTCTTCAAAATAAGTAGATTTCAAATCCATAACATAACATAATGTAGTCACCATAAACAAAGACATACATTAGTCCATGTAGCTTTCAAGTTAGCTTTATAGTATTCCTACTTGTCTATCCTTATCCTTTCATAGTCACCTTGATACCCTTCCCACCTCATGCTAAGGATTAATTGTTTAGTGTTTACATCGCCTATTTCATATTTCTCAATTCAGAATTAGTTTAAGGCTTTCATTTCTTATACGAGGTCATAAGTCTTATTCTTCATAATAATCCAACAGTACCATGCCTCTATGTATGACCATTCATTACAATTATTGCACAGACAATAATACATTCTTATTCACATCATACATTAAATGGTACAATAGTTTAATTCTTCATCTATTGATTATCAAAGTATGTATTTAGCTCATAAATATCATATGCCATCTTACTTTAATGTTTAAGAACCATTCATCCTACATTAAAAGCTTAAAAATATGATGTTTTAAAGAAACTTAGGTATAATTGACTATATACTCAATTATAGGAGCCTCGAGAACAACCTTGGGGGCTACAGTCAACTATATAATCTAATAGTAGGTTATAAAGACAAATCTAAAGCACAATAATTAACTATATAATTGACTACTGAGCTCCAAAGGGTATCTTAAAGGGTCTATAGTTAACTATCAACCTTTAAGGAACAACTTGTGTTTAAATAGTCAATTATGTAGTTAATTATACTCTTCTAAAATGCATTTTCTAGGGTATAGTTGATTATATAGTCAACTATCACCTAGGAAATTTGCATAAGCTTAAATTTTTCACTATTCATTCTTCATAGATGTTTCATTTAATACATTGATTTTCCATAAATGCATGCCAAAAACACATCAATGAAGCCATTGCCATTATTAAGTCAAATGATTCCCTTCAATAAACAATTTATGTTCAAATGACCATTATACTCAAAACAAGCAATTTTAACTCAATTTATCATGATTTATCAAGAATGGATGGAGAATCCATTCACCTAGTATGGAAGAGAATGGTAAGATGCTACATTAGATGTCTTTTAACCTAATCACCTTAAAATTTCAAGAATTTCTTAAGATATGGTTTTAAGCTTTCAATGGAATGAAAATCATCAACTTTCACTAAACTAAAGAGAAGATAAGGAGGAAATGGTAACAATAAGGATGTCCATACCTTGTTTAGATGAAGAATTTAAAAAGATTGCACTTTAATCTTGCTTGATTTGATGAAAGGAAAGAAGTGCAGCAGAGAGAATTGTAAAGAAGTTAGGAAGTTTAGTAGAAAATGGATGAGAATGAAGGTTAGTGGCCTTAAAATGAAGAATAGTACCTTAAGGATATTTTTAAAAACTCTTCCCTAAATTTTTTCCATGCTCACATACTTATAATAACTTTAAACTTTATGATTCTATTTTATTTTCCTCATCTAATTCTCATGGAACATATATTCCTATATTTACTGAAATATTAACTTTTATTTTATCCTATAATTCACACACAAAGTTTTTAGTTTAACAAAATTTACTGGTTATCTCAATTATTCCTCTCATAAAATAAACTCTTAATCACTATCTTTTAAAGAGGGTGTAACATTATTTGTTCTCTTCCACCATCTTACTTTGATAACGATGCCATTGGATGCTGATGGTAACCTATCCAAAGGATAAAACAGTATACTAGCTTGACCTATTAGGATATGAAGCATGCATAAGTTGGAAGTCTCATGACCTAACCAAATCATGACTAACATGGATATCGATACTTAGTTTCCATAAGTCTTCACATTTTTCACTCTTTTTATTTAATAAAAGTTTCCAAATCTCAAGGGGACTTGAAAATTTATTTGAGTTTTTTTGTAAAAAAAAGGATATAGTCTCCTTTACTTTTAAACACTTACTAAGGGCCACACACCCTAAAATACAACACTTGTATATTTTCAGGGATGACAATATTAAACATACATAATACAATATAGTTTTACACTTATACACATACAATCAATTCAATACATCAAATAATCTAACAAATCTCTATAATAAAAACTTATTCTAATCTTAATTATCAAATCCTTAGTAAGGTGGCTTTGATTCTCTATAGATGCTACAAGACTTGAGTCTTAACCTAAAAATATTGGAAATAAAATAGAATGAGTTATGAGAACTCAATGAACATATATCTACCAATACTAAATCTCAATTTATTTATATTAAATGGTTTCATGTTAATTAAGAGTTTAATTAGAGAAATAAATTTAGTCCAAACTCCCTAAGTTTCTAAATATGGAACACTAAGCTTTAAGTGCAATATTTACCTGCACAACTTACATTCTATACTTCGTATCATAAATCATAATAATTTCAATTATCTAATAACATACAACATCATTATCACCATATCATACACTATCCATTTTGGGTAAACATCATAATCACAAGCAACCATTAAGGCTTAAACATAATTAAATTGTCTTAACATAGTAACAATAATATCCAATCATAGGCAATTTATAACATCATGTCATATCTTACATACAATTATAGTGAATATACATGTAATCATTTTTCATTTCAAGGCCATTTTATACTTTCTTAACTGCTTATTAAAAATTTTCCATCTGGGTCTCAAATCAATCTTATATCCTTTACAACTATTTACTAGGAATTTCCTATCCAGCTTTCACATCATTGATCCTATCACGTTTCTAATCTCAATGCCACTCATAACATCATTATTAATGCAATAGGCTCAATACAAGTCACATAAAAAATTATCTTTTAATATAGGGCATTCAAAATAAATATTACTATATATCCATATGACAACATCTTCATTTTCTCTTACATGAACACTACATTATTTCATATTCTGATATAAATCGCACTATATTTTCTAGTGCACCCATAATGATATAACTTAATTATAATAAGAACTATTATAATTTCTATCACAATTACAATCAACAACTATTACTGAAACTACCATGCTTCTGCTACGCATTCTAGTCAATTAACATTCACTTGATAGCTAATTGCACATATACCATAAAATTATATTTACACTTGAATATGAAATTTATGTTATCAATGAAGAAGAATATGATTGAATACTAATATGTGGTGAGATATATACTCACCTAATCACGTGGATCTATCCTTGGAAATTTTGAAGTATCCATCTCCTTCTTTTTTTCATTTTCCTCCTATTATCACTATTTACAAAGTTAAATTATAATCATATAAACATTACTTATTTTCATTAATTAGAAACTATCCATAGTTAGCTTCAAACATTAAAATATTAAATTTTAAAATATAAATATACTCTAAGTATCATAATCTAGTATTTCAGGGCCTTAGAATATTATTCTATCAATATTTTACCAAGTTTCTAAATAATATAATAAAACAAGGCTTTAGAATCTAAATTTAAATATTTTAAAATATGAAATTACAATACTTTGTAATTACTTCGATCATGATATTCTAGCAATCTATATCATAAAAATTATATTTTTCACAAGCCTCTCATGATATTTTAAATTATACAAAAATAATATCTTCTAAATTATTTCAAATCACTAGAAATCTTAAGATATATTATTAGTTTGTGGGTAAAAGACATTGTCAAATCATAGTCAAGTTCCTAATGTCTACTAAAATGACTATCAGAAATAAGATATGAATTAAGTATAGTGATCTGACACTACAATAATTGGACTCCGTGTAATGGCACAATCATGTTAGAATACACTTAAGCATATTAAGTTGCAATGAAGGTATTAGGATCAGGAGCTAAACAAGCGCAATGAAATTAACTGATCCCAGCCAACGAATCTATGTAAAATATTAGATTAGAATAAGGATTCATTCAGTATCTTTTAAATGATTTAGGAACTCGTTTGTTGATCACCTCTTCCACTTCTTTTTGGCCAAAGATTCCAAGGTATCCACACGAACTAGTAGATCAACTGGTTGGAATTCTTCTCCTTAGCCTCGTAGTGCTAGCTATGCCTCTTCAAGGGTTATGGTCAAGGAGGGGTGCTAGGATTTTTCTATGCTTTGGGATGCATAAATAATTATATATTATTACCCAACAAGCCTATTTAAATAGGTGCATAAAAAACCCTAACTAATTGGGCTTTGTTCCATGTATAATTATAGGTTTATTATTAGGCCTTATAATTATAACATGAAATTTTCAAATATTAGGCCCAAATAATTTGGTCTATTAATTCCAAACCCTAACTATAGGCTTTCATTACATTGCCAATGATCATTAATCATATTAATGATCATAAACAATGAGCGGTCTCTAACAACACATCATTATTACCCAAGTAATGAGAAAGTCGATAATTCGACTAAACCTTTATGTGTGATCATCATCTATAACCTTTGGTCCTAAACATCTAGATTGAGCATGAGACATGAACTGTGTCATTCCCGTATAGCCTAATCTAAAGGTTTCTTGATTCCTAAGTAAGCTGACTGAAGTAAATGTAATCGTCATCCCACGTCAATTCATCTGAGCATGGTCATGTATTTTCTCAATTTTACTTAATCAAGAGGCCCACAAATGTTACTCCTATTATATAGGAGGGACAAATTCCATCTTGATCATATAAATCCCTCAATATGATATGTGACATATCCAATAACTACCCTTACATTCACTCAACCATAAGTGACATAGCATAGCATCAAACTATGAAACTCACATGTAGGAAACCTTGGAGATCTCAGGTCAAAAGACCATATTAATAATGATTACTAAGAATCACTTATGACACTCATATAATGATCCATATAGTGTTCTTAGGGTGGGTTGGTCTAGTATACAAGTCCTCTAACTTGTACTCATGTGCAGACTTAATATCTCATATAAGTTACCACACATGCTAGTCTTAATATATCAAAGTAACCCAATCCACAATGATATATGACTAGGGACATTTAAAAATATAATTATTCTAAGATTATTACCACAATTAAATATATTACACAAATAATATATATAAATATGATAATTGAAATTGCCATTAAAATAACACGATTCAAATTTACAATCATCAATATGATTAGTTTTAGGGCATATACACTAACAAAAGGTACTGTAGATACAAAGAAAATGTGTAGACATCGTCAATCTATCAATAATGACCCAAATAAAATTGTACCTTATTTATGTTTTAGGCAACCCAATCAGGAAGTCCATAGTGATGCTCTCTTATTTCTATTTTGGTATCAAAAGTAGTTAGTGCATTCTAGTCAAGCTTTGATAATCTACTTTCATCTATTAACAAGTGAGACATTTCACCACATAATGTAACATGTCTCTTTCCTTTCCTTTCCACCAAAAGGCATCCTTCAAGTCATGGTACATTTTCGCTTCTTCAATGTGAATAATGTATAAGGAATTATAAGCTTAATGCATTAGTTCATTTCATTCACTCACAAAAACCCAAATCCTTCCTTGGTAACATACTACTCCTTTTTCATCAATAGTTAAGTTAAACTTTATTCCCTTGATGCCTTCTTTGTAAGATTAAAATAACTAGAATTATCTGTCTATGTGTCCTTAATCTTCTCCATAAGAGTAAACTAAACTACCACATGAATTAGTACTATACTAGAATCTCCAAATGGTGCCTCTATTATTTTACTTGCAGATTTTTCTACTAAGTTTATCTGTTGCCATATTGGCCCTACTAGGATGATACACAATTAAACAATTATAATCTTTAATGAGTTCCATCCATCTTCTTTATCTCAAATTAAGATCTTTTTACTTAAAGATGTACTTCAAGCTCTTATAGTTGACATAGATTTCAATGGTTTATCCATATTAGTAATGCCTTCAAATTTTCAAAGCGAAAATCATTATTGCCATTTCCAAATCATGTGTAGGGTAATTTTTCTTTTATTTCTTTAGTTAGTAGGAATTGCATGAGAACACATTCAAGCCTAATTCTTAATGCATTATAATACATCACATACCCTCTCATGCCTAAAGGTAATGTTAAGACAAGTGCTAATGTCAAACTTTATTTTAGTTTCTAAAAGTTGTTCTCACATACATCTAACCGCTCAAATTTAACTTTCTTTTATGTTAATTTGCTCAATAGTGTGAAAATCTTGGAGAAATCTATAGATTCCAATGATTAATGATAACCTTAGCAAGTTTTCTATTGCTTCAACCTTTTAAGGGCCCATAAACTTGTTAAGATTCTGATCAACATACATAGTAGAATTTTAAAATTTTAATCCAAAACCTTCCTAGGATCCATGCAAAAGTCATAAACCAGTATTAGGGTTTTACCTTATTTATTCTCGTGTTCTTTTTGAATGAATTCTTAAGAGACCAAGATGAATTAAATGCCAGTTGAAAGGTACAGCATCTCTATGGTATCCACACGGAGTGAACAACGACTTCTCCCCTCCACAAAGCTGCTAGAATTCATTTCTCTCACTAGGATTAGGTTTGGATGTTTTCTAGAGTGATTTAGGGTTTGATTGAATCTAATATATATATTTTAATGTGCTACCTTCAAGTCTTTTTATAGAACTAAAGCATATCACAATCCTAACTCCACTAGGATAATGCTTTAAAAATCCTAATCACACTATATAACTATCACCTTATCCTTATCCTAGAGAAAGTGAGGAGAGATAGAACTTATCTATTAATTATTTAATATTAGATAATAATAATAATATTATCTCATAATATAATTATTTAATATCTAATAACGTAATTATCTGATACTACTTTAATATCAAATAATATCACATAATATATAATATATATATATATATTACATGAATAAATATATATTATCTTAATAATATATATGCATGAAAATAAGTCCAATTAATTAAATTTTAGTCTAACTAAAATTTAATTAATTATTATCTCATTCCTACTCCTTTTGTGTGACCCTATAGGTTCTTACTACGTTGATAATGACTCATTTTGGGCTATAGATAGTGAGTGGTATCTAGCAATACATCACTGCCACTCAATTAGTATGAATGTCTATGATTCGATATCTACCTAATATATGATCAACATTTTGCACCATAATTCCTTTTATAACAATATCCAAATCGAACTAAAGGCATGGAATGTGTCATCCTCGTCAATGTTCAATTTATATTTCTTGATACTTAGTAGACTTAAAATAAATTATCAATATCACATATTGATCTAATTGAGCATGGTCATGCATTTCTAAGTCTCACTCAATCAAGGGGCCCAAGAATATTTCTCTTTTATACAAGAGTAACAAAATCTCATCTACATCACATACTTCCCTTTGCATAATTTATGACACACCTAATCAACGTCCTACTCGTTATCCCAATTAAAGGTGACATAGGACGACATCAAAGCAAGTAACTCCTTATGTAAGGAACCGTAGTGACTTCAGGTCAAAGGACTATACGTATTTGTGATCATATGAGAATAACTAATGACACATTTATCTATGTAGTATTCTCACAATAGGTCAATCCAATACATTGTTCACTAACAATGTATTCATGTATTGACTTGATATCATATATCCATGATTTATAATCATCAGTCACTATACATGCTAGTCTCGATGTATTATTATTATCCTTTTCGTAATAATACTTGATTAAGGGCATTTTAGGAATAACAAAACTATTCTAAGGATAATTATTATATTTAAGTTATAATTTGCGTAAAATAAAATAAAATATAATATAATAATTATTTTGCTAAAATAAAACATGATACATTATGTAATATTGCAATCATCTCTATGATTGGCTCCTAGGACATACTCTAACAAAACTCCATTTTGTGACACCACATATCCAAGGAAATTGATATTAGTTGTCTAAAATTCACATTTGGAAAACATTAAACATAATTAATGTTTTTATAATGTTTATAAGATTGCTTAAAGATGGAAAACATGTTCCTCCTCACTTTTTGAATATACTAAGATATTATATATGAAAATAATAATGAATTTATCCAAATATAGCTTAAGCACACAAGTTATCAAATCTATAAAAGCAATTAGGGAATTAGTCAGTTCAAAAGACATGATTAAGAACTCAAAATAGCTATATCGAGTCCTAAAGATGGCTTTTAGATATCTTCCTTGTGGATTTTTAACTGTTGGTAACTCATGTGTAAATCAATCTTAGAGAACTATGTTATTCCTTAGAGCTAGTTAAAAGTGTTGGCCTTGGCAACCCACACCCAAGAAAGAGTGAATTGGGTGTTTTTAAAACTTTTCTTATTTTTCAAATTCTTTTTGGAAACTCTTGGATTTTGAGAAGTCATGAGAATAATCTTAATTTAATTAATTTCAAGAGAGTTCTTTGAAGATGTTTATTGCACTTAAGATATGATAAAACTAAGAATTAGTGCAAACTAACTTATTCCACTATGCACAAATAAATCATCAAGAAATTAATCCAAGATAATTTAATAGAGAAGTTTACACATAATATATAACCATTCAATTCACTTATGCAAAACAACTCATTCAATTATGCATAGATAAGAAATAAGAAGCTAATGCATAAATGAATTTCTCTTTCAACCATTCAATCATTTAAAGATCAAGATCAATATTGATGCATAATGTATTCAATAATTAACAACAACAAGAACAGAGCATACAATACTATATCTCAGAAAACAACAATAGCATAATAGAGATGAATTTCTCTATTAATCATTCAAATATTCAAGCAACAACATAAGCATTACAACACAAATATGTCTAACAAATAATAACAACAAAATAGAGTATATATACTAGAAAAATAGAGCAATGTTGCAAAAAAATAAAAAGATATGGTAGAGGAATCAAACACAAAGATTTATAGTGGTTCCTCCCTTGGATATCCTCACCAAGGTGTACATTCACTCTCTAAGCTCTCCAAGCTTGTGTATTAATCCACTATCCCTTCAAGTTTCAATTGGCACTTGAAGAAGCCTTACAATCCTTGCTCTTTCTTGAGCAAAATCTCTCTTACAAGGGATTCCTCACCCTCTCAATGATTTTCTAAGGGATACCTCACCTTTTATAGTTCTAAAGTGATACAAGATGGATATTAACTCAAATAACCTTTCTTAAAGAGTGGATAATACAAATGAAGCACTTAGAATAGAAGAATTTCACAAACTAGAGCTAAATTCATGATTTGATGAAAGGAGTAAAATGATGCTAAAAGATATAGTTTAGGCTCTTTCTTAGTTGTATTTTACATTTCTTAGCTTATATCTGAAGCTCATGGAGTATTATAGCCATTTGGGGTTATTAGAAATGAAAACTAGCCATTACTAGCCATTATTTGTGCACCAGGACAGCTGGAATCGATTGGTGAATCAATTCAAGATGTCCAGGGTACTTTCTAGATGTCTAGAATTGATTAGTGAATCGATTCAGTCAGACAGAAATGCAGACTCAACTTTAAAAGGTCATAACTTCTTCATTTTAAGTCTGTTTTAAGAAAATGACCTATAGTTAGAAAGCTAATTGAGTCTACTTTCAAATAGGACTAGTTTCATGCTTATATCTAATTTAATTTTTGAGATATGTTTAAAACAATGAGAAAATTTCAGAAACAGTGAATCTATAAAAATTTAATTTTGAGACTCAAATTATAAAATTCATAACTCTTTCATATCTTAGTCATTTTAAGCAAATGACCTATCCATAGAAAGATATTTGAGTTTACTTGACATAAAAATAATTTCATTCTCATATCATTTTTATTTTTCAAGATATTATTAAAATAATGAGCACATGTTAGAAAAGACCAGATTGCAGAAAACTTATTCCTAGACTCAACTTGGCAAAACCATATCTCTTTCATATATTGATAATTTTCAACAAATGATATGTTCATGAAAAGCTTTTTAAGTATATTTTCATATGGAAAAGGTTTGGCAATCAAATCACAAGCATTTTTTGAGATATGATTAAAAGAATGACTAAAGGTCAATATTGAAAACATTATAAACTCATATCTCATTGGTTTTTGAAATGTCCCTATAGGCTATCTTGTAAAAACATGATTACGAGCTACCTTTTAAAACATTTTAATCAAGATAAGATTATAAAAATATGTTTGAGCTCTATATCATGAAATACTCTATTTCACAAGAAAGTTTAAGCCTAAAATGAAAAGACTATGCTAATCAAGTCCCTGAACTTTTCTTAATGCTTCTAGGCTTTCACATACTTTAATCTTCTCAACCTTTAATGCTTGGATCACATCTCTTTTCTTGTCTTTCTTCCTTATTCTAGAGTTGAGCACAATATAATCTTCTATTTTCTTGCCTTAATGCTCACTTTTCTTCATCTTGGACTTTCTTATATACAAGTTCATAAACTTTACAAACAATATAGTTAGTCCAATCTAATATATTAAGATATTGATGCATAATTCATATAAAATCAATTAGCACAAGAACATGCATAATCATCCTTTTATATATCTTAATTAATCATATGCTTAGTAATGCTTATCTACAATATAGCTCTTTTAGCATATAATTAAGCATTGCTATTTCAACCATAGTATAGCATGTCTATTGAAGATTTTATAATATTTTGGTATAAAAACATGCAATGCTATTGCAAAAACTTAGTTGTCATCATGCATATACAAGAACAAGCATATTCATTATATCATATATATATATTAACCATAATATAGTATGTCTATTAAAGCTTATACAATGTATCACTTGAGCACACGACATACAATGTTATTGCAATACTTATTTGTTATCATCAAAACTCTCATATATAATCTTAAGGCTAATAAAAAGGATTGTTAATGTGAGGAAATGGGTACTTATTTTTTATAATGACTTTGTTGAGTCACAATAATTAATATATAATTGTATTAACATATCCTTATTCTTTATAAAAAGAAATAGAGCTTCCCAAAGTGAAAAGTTAAATGAATAAAGCCTTCATCTATATGATCTTGTAACTACTCTCTTAGTTCTTGCAATTCTACTAAGGTTATTCAATATGAAAGGATTAAAATGAGCTTGGTACCACATAACAAATCAATATGAAACTTAATTTCATGATTTGTGGGTCATTTGAATAATTCTTCCAAAAACACATGAAGGAACTTTTTCACTACCAAAACATTACTAACATCTGGAATAGGTTAATTCAAATGTTGCATTAAAGCTAAATACACCATGCCTCCTTTCTATATAAGTCTTTAAGATTTTATGCTCCAAATAATGCCAATCAAGCCCAGCAACCTATCTCCTTAAAATTTAATGGGCAAAAAGCCCTTTATAGAAAACATAACAAAATTTTCAAAATAATTTACACGTGTATAATTCTCAAATAGCAAAATCCATCCCTAATATTGCATTATCGTCACCTATATCAAGAAAAATCAAGTTTATTGGCATCATATGATCATGAATTTTTATAAAATAAGCTTGAGGATTTTTTTTTCCAATGGTGTCATCATTATTAAAAAGGTGTTCATTATTTTAATGGATTTTTCCTAAGGTCACAATGAGTTTCTTCAATATAAAGAAATGGATAGCTCAAGGATTAAATAAAACTATAATAGAGAAGTTTTTAATAAAAATAGTACCTATCATAATAGCATTATAAGTATGCACCTCTTGGCAAGTAAGCATATATACTCAAGCTTGACTTTTACTCATTTTTCCCCTTTAGCCTATAGCATTGGCACTTCTTGAAGGTGCCAAAGGATTTTTGAACATGGATCCAATAGAGGATTGGGAGCATTCAGTCGAGATATAGAATAACTCGTGCCTTAGCTTATAACATTACTAAAGCAATTATTTGCCTTATGCTTAACTATCCTACATTTAAAGCACTTTCCTCTAAAATGGTTACAAGGTTGTCATGGTGGAAACAACATTAAAAACACCAAGTTCTTCCACTACCTTGCATCTCAAGTTAATTTTGATGACTTAGAAAAGGATTTGAATAAGTTCTTTATCTTTTAGAATTGTTTCTCAAAGAAAATCCACCACAAGTGCCATAATAAGATGGTTGTGCCCCTAATGGAGCCACTTCCACCATACCTAAAGGTAGCTTAAGGAGGCATTCCCCTTAATAGTTATGCTTGAATCGATCCTTCAAATGGGCTTCTTTTCCTATTTCACTTTTGAGCTTACTTTATTTTTTTTTTCACTTAGAACCTTGACTCTTGTCTCAAAGCTTGATCTACTACCTCTTGATAGGTAGCATTTTGGTCAACATGGATTTTGTCATAACAGTAATCTCACAAACTTTTCTATTTTAGCTTTTTCAATAAAGATCAAGTGAAGTGCATATCTTAATAATCAAATAAATAAGGCATCATAGTTAACTATAGTGAGACTTTTTTGCTTAAGGTTCTCAAATTCTCAGACTCTCCTGCTTGGAGGTAAGAAGCTATCAATGAACAATTCTTGGAAGGTTGCCTAAATTAGGGGCTCCAAGTGTGGATCTTGACTTGCTATGACATTTGTAGGCCACATCATCAAGTTAGTAGCTTACAAACTTAATCAATAATGGTGCGAGGCTTTCTAATATGTTGCCCAATCATGCAATGTAATCCAAGAATTGTTAAGGATCCACTGTCAAATCAAGATTGGAATACCTCGATGGATTTAAACAAAGGAATTCATGTACAATCTTGAATTGATTTTAGTTATTCTTACGAGATGGGTATGCTCTCTTTTTTACTCACTCTTTCTTGATCATAACTTTCTTTATGATCACTAACATTTCTTTATTACTTACATTGGTCCTTCGATATGTTATACCCTAGCTACGAGGCAAAAGCTGCATCAATTGGGTCTAGAACATGTTGCAAAAAGGTATGATATAAGCTAAAAAAAATTTATCATTCCCTACACTAACCTCTTGCCTATCATTGCAAGCTTGAGAACCCCTAAATGATTTTTCATCTTTAAGGAAATTAACTCATGTTTAACTTCTTGTATTAACTATTACTTAATTTTCATAAATTTTCTCAAACAATCAAATAGCAATTCAAGCAACCAATAACTAATTCATTAATTTATTAAATAAATGATTAGATATAATATCATATACAAGCTCTACCACTTACATAAATGGTTTAATAGGGTCTATCGAAATAGTACCAGTGATATGTGAGTGCACATATATCATTGGTATAGTTTCAATTAATACCTATCATAATAGCACACAAATATAACTTAAGGGCCTCATTGTACTAAGAACCTAGAACTTGCTTTGGTACCACCATTTTCACAATCTTAACTCAATCATAACTGGTGTGAAACCCATTTCTTAATTTCCACTAGCTTAATTCATTTTAACTATTACATTTCTAATTAACATATGAATATTTATACGACAAGAAAGAAGATAACCATTAAAAAAGAAAACATTTCATTCAAATTTATCAAAAAAGTTTACAAAAGATGAGAACATTAGGTTTACCTATGGTCTTCCCATGATAAGCATAAGCTAATTTAACTAACTCATGAGGAATCTAGAGAATATATTTCCTCTGCCTAAGCTTACTAATAGAATAAGGCCCAAAATTAATTTCTATGTACAAATATCATGTGCTACCATATAACCAAAATAATGAGCTCCCACATGTTTTAAATCTAAAGGGGTGGTGATGGAAATTCAATCTAAGAATCTACAAAAACAAATCTTACAGGAGTGAGTTTGGACTCAATAAGTGAATATTCTAATAGCAAATATAATAGTGAAGTGTTCCTACCCATCGAATCATCTTCCCACAATATTTAGCACATAAAAAATTCACAATTGTTAATCTTATGCTCAAGTAACCTTAAGATGCTTAATTATAATTATATTAATACCATAATCATAATAAATTAATCAATGACAACAAAATTTCATGTGCATAAGATATTAAAAAATAATTTATAGTAAAACACATGTATCCATCTTATAACTCTCGAGTCAACCTTATATCCTTCATAATTTTTTTATCCTTGTTCTTTTAAGATTAGCCTTATATCCTTCACAAACATATTATTATGGATTAATTATCCAATTTCACATCACCCTTCTTTATCTTTCTTTTCATAATACGCTTAAAGCATTCCATTCTCATATTTGGTTATAAGCCATTCTTATCATAAGTATTATACAGTACCACATCTTTATGCATGGTCACATATCATATTTCATTAATAATTATAAAAATAAAAGCAATTATATGCTTTATCACATGTCACATTAGGTTTAAATCCCAATTCATTTCATAAGTCATAAAGCATTTCTATTCTCAACATAACTCATGATAAAAAAAACCATACATATGCTTAAAAAAGGTAAGAATTCCTGTCAATGTGTTCATACATCAATCTTAAGGTTAAATATGCATTAAAAGACCAATTTTGGTTAATTACAATGTTAAAACATGAGATAGGGATGGATGAATTAATTGTAGATGTGATCCAGTATGAAGTTTGCAATTCTAGTCAATTTTTTTTATTCTAGATTTGCTTCGGGATAGGGGGACTGATTATACATTTTTTTCACATATGAACATTTTTGGCAAAGAGGAGAATTGATTGTAAATTTGGTTCACTTATTCCAAATTTGCTTTTAGATAGGGAGAATTGATTTTATATTCAATTCATATAGGAAAAACTACAGTTCTATTGAAAATTTTACCATTCATCCACCCTTAAATGCCTTTTAACCTCATTTATTGCTTACTAAACTTTCAAACAATCATTAATACACCTATTTAATACTTTATACTAACTTCCTCTATCATTAATCACAATCTAAACATCATAATTTATCGCTTTTTAAATAAAATCACATAAAATCCAATACTTCAACAATATCATCACATTTCCATAAATTAAAGAATTTTAATTAGAATATTCACTCACATTGTATGAAAGAGAATGTTAGAGAGCTAGATTGAAGACTTCTTAACCCTAATCACATCAAAATTTAAGGATTTTACATTTAATCTACTACAAGTTTGCAATATCATTAGAAATCTACTTGGATCATTGTCAATTTGTTTGGTGTTTGCATGGTGGTTAATATCTTTCTTTTTTTAACTCACTACTACATTGCCATTTTTGTTTTAGTGAGCATAAAATGGCAACAAGGATAGCTTAAAAGTTTATATGTTATAATTTAATTTAATTATTACAAATTAATAGTATTCATTTCTTTTATTAAATGTCCTAATTTCATTAAATATTATTAATTATTATATGATATTTTTTCTAACTAAAGTAGAGTAAAGATTCAAAGTATAATTCGATATTAATATATTTTGCCATTAATTGATGCATCCATTGACAAGAAATTTCTTGTATATTATTAAGAGGCATAAGAAAAATGTTACATTTAGTTATATACAAGCTAAAGATAAAAAAATATAGAAGTGGGAAATGGAGTTAATAATAATTTCTTTCTTTATATTTTGTCATAAAGTATATATTTTAATTTTAAATCATAATGCCACTTTTTTTTAATTTATGATGTGGTGTAGGAATGGCAATAGAAAGGGTAAGGGTAAAAAATCAAAATCTTTGTATCCATTCTCATTTTAAAATATTCTACCTTTTCTTTCCCTTATACCCACGCGGGTAGAGTTTTTAATTGTTAAAAATCTAAATCCTCATACCCATTCACATTTCTCCATTTTATTTAAATATTGCATATTTATCTATATCCTATAATAACTTTTTAATAAAAATTAGAGATATTTAACTATTATTATTATCTTATTTATTCAATTATAATTTATCTATATCTTATTTATTCAATTATAATAACTTTTTAATAATAGTTACTTGAAAATTCTAATAATACTATGAATTTAAATTTAATTTATTATTAGTGTAAATTAACTTTACACCATCACCCATTCATATATTGTCATTTCAATAAAAAAACTATTAAAATTTTTTATTAATATTAAAAATTCTCAATTACTATTATTTTTTTTAATGACATGTCTTCTTCTCCATCATTGATAGTGAAAAATAATTTACACTGACAGTAAATTAAATTTAAGCCCTATATAATAAACATATCATTAGTGAATAATAAAGTTAAGAATATTTTTAATTATATAATAAATAAAAATAAATCAAAATTATTTTATATTATACCACTAATAAATAATAATTGATTAAAAAATTAACAATAAATAGAGGTTGTGCCACCACATAGGTCAAAGACTAGTTACAAAAAGAAAAAAAAATTGAACTCATTTGTTATATTTTAATCATTTGAAATTTGATCAAAGTATTTTTTTTTCTATTGTGCAAATTTTCAAATATTTATTATTATTGATTGATTTGAACTTTATGACTAACTTTTCTCATAATTTCATTAATTAAAAATTTTAATTCATATTTGAATATAGTATTTAAATTAGTGGAGAGTCCGTGTTTGGTATAGGATAGAATAATAACAAAGTAATTTAATTAGAATTATTTTAATTAATGCATAATTTGGATAGTATAAAAAATTGATAAAAACAATCATTATCATCTTCATTTTAAAAAGGAAGTCAATGTCAGCATACTACAATAAATATATCTTAAATCTTTAAAATCACTTGCACGAATAAAGGAATTTTTTTTTTGGCAAATTATGTATTGGCTAATTGATAATTGTGTAGATTTCATACATAGATTCAATGTAAATGGACTCATCATTACTCTTTTTACCATAAGAATAAGATAACGTGTTTCTTAATGCACAAAAAGATAGAATACTTATTTGAGAATATTGAAAGTACGATATGATTAATACCACAACAAACTTCTAAACATTTCCTTGTACATCACATATATCATAGTTCACCATTGTTATCATATATTAATATTTTCATCCCTTTCTATTTTTTTTCTCTTGATATTGCATTGTATAATTAATCATGATTGAAGAGTGGTTTCAAAATATAAAGATCAACGTGAGAAAGTGATTGCCCATAACTCTTATTTATTATCACAGCAAAGCAAATTGACAATGGAAATTTTCCATTGGAAATTGATGCCTCTAGGATCTTATGGGTTGACTCATATCTGATGGAATTAACAACATTCATGGAATGTAAATGATATCACCTATTGCACTTCTATAAATCACCTTGATTTTTAATACACAATTACCCAATTCAAGGACTGTAAGTCATGCACCACTGTATAAACCTAAAAATTTAGTCAATATTCCTTAAAAGCATTTCGGAACACTAATTTCAAATTTAGCTCATGATTAGGGATCTCTAAATACTTTAGTATATTCAAGATTTCTATGATTTTAAAACTCATATATATATAATTTTGTACATGGTAGAAAAATCCCATACAAAAGGATGAATAAATATATATATATATATATATATATATATATATATATATATATATTTATATTTAAAAACACCTACAAAAGTACAACAATAAAGTAGAATTTATAAATACAAAATAGGATAACTAAATGAGTTTAAAACTAAATAGACAGACACAGTTTAGCCCAACAAGAGGTGTCACAACTAAGATTGGTAAAGTTTATACATATCTAACCTTCGGGATGAACAAAAGAATTTTGGTCTTGATCGATTTGGATCCCTTCTAGTTGCTTCTTCACGATCATTTCTGTAACTGCCAATATGTTGCATCTCATATTTTGAGACAATATTTCTTAGGGGGTAAATCTCTGAGATTGAAGTGCGACTGAATAAAAGCTACATATAAGATTAACTCATTCAATATTGATAATAATCAAAACAAAAATATTATGTTTGCATACCATTTTTTATATCTGGCGAGGAATTCCTTTTACATAAGGACTACGGGCTTTTTAAGAAGAGTTTAATGACTTAAAATATGGATCCTGTGTAGATAAACTCGTAGAGATAACATGGGTGGAAGACAATAAAAAGTCTATTATGTTCAAACATCATTGGAAGAAAAAAGCCTTAGTTTATAAATTAGAAAATTTTAATATTTTATTTGGATATAACATTTCGAAAGATAATACAGTTATAACAAATTTGAATATAAAAAAATATTTTTATGCCTTAATTTACAAATAAAAAAACTTCATACCTGAAGAAAAAAAATTATATGAGAACAAGAATGAATTAATTTAAAACGAAAATAATTTTAAATAATATTTAGTTGATTATGTATTATATAATTGACATAAGCTGATGATTAACAATTGTACATAATATATGCGTCCGTATTAAATTAGTTGTGCAATAATATATGACTCTGTAATAAATATTATGATTAGAAATTATTTGTATGAAAAGTTCAAATGATTGCACTTTAAATTGACCTAAAAATTTTCATAAATATTGATTAATGGAATCATTGGCACTTTTAGGGACTTTGAAAAATATCTATCAATTTGAAATTTGAAATCAACCCAATTTACAGTAATGTGAAATTGATTAAATGCCTTGTTTTAAAATTTTTTGAATTCTTATTAAATATTATTTTATCTTTTATTAATTATGGAATAGTTGAGTTTGTGAAGAATATATACCAATTTAAAAATAAGGTTCAAATTTGATTTAAATTGACTTGTAATCAATTAGACACTATCTTTTGGAAATTTGATTTCGGAATCAATTATTTGAATAAAAAATTTAAATGTTTGGACTTTAATTTTTTAATTATTTAAATCTATAAAAAAATCTGATTAATAGTAAAATTAATTTTAATCATGTTTCCAAAGTTATCACCATCGTGTTGAACGAAAATTTTAATACATATATTGTCTTATATATTAATAATATTAATATGTCTAGATGTTATTCTTAATTTTTTTTGGATAATTACATGAGCAATAATCCACTTAATATACACACAAAATTATAAATTCAAACTCATAATGTGAGAATAATAAAGTTCCTAAAATAGCATTGGGTGCAACTATGTTACTAAGAGTGTGAGCAACATTATTCTTAATTCTTAATTTGGTAATGTTATTTTTTTCATATTAATAATTTATTAACTTAGATATAGTAAAATGTCATCTCTTAATGAAATTTAATTATTTTGTGCAATTATTGATTTCATAATAAATTAATTGTACCAAAAATTTAAATGATTGCCTAAAATTTTTGCAAATGTTACATAATGAAATCATCAACACTTTCAGAATATGATTGAAAGTGTAAAAAAATATAATAATTTAAAATTTGAAATCAATTTAACTTAAATTAATATGTAATTGATTAAGTACTATTTATTGAAATTTTGAATTTTGATCAAATATTACATCAAATTTTATTAACTACAATAATTAAATTGTACTAAAACTTGAATGATTGCATTCTAACTTAAAATAATCATTGCCACAATTAAATAATAATTGAAACTATTATTGAATTTTTACCAATTTAAAATCTCATATATAGTTTAAATTAATCATAATTGATTAAATTTTTAATTAAAAAATTTTGACTTTTAATTTAATATTACACATATTAATTACAATAAAGCAATTGAAAAATAATAGGAAAGTTTTAATAATTTATTTATTTTAATATGATATGGTTAGTAATTAACAATAAAACAAACTCTCAAAATATAAAATAATTACAAATGTATTAAAGTTTTCATAAAAATAGTTTTAACTATTAAACTTAATAGTCAACCCACAAATCATAGGATCAAATAACTATTGTCAATTGAAATAAAATACTTTGCCATGAAAGGAAAATAATAATAATAATAATAATAATAATAATAATAATAATAATAATAATAATAATAATAATAATAATAATAATAAGATGAAACCCTTGCATATCATATATGTATCACTCTAACTTTGCCTTCTTTACCATTTAATTGCTCAACATTGCAAAATTAGGCTTGTTTCTTTTGTTAGAATTTAGGCATGGACTATGGAATGATGATCCAATGCTATTCAAATTGTTTTCTCTAACAAGATATGAGGTTTTCTTCTATATGGAATGTAACTTAAGAAAAATTGTAACCTACTATTGAAAACCACTAACAACAAAGTTATCTAAAAAGTTATCATCATTGGTAATTACAAATGTTAGGTAAATGGAAGCATGATTTCTTAAGTTGTAGTTCGTGATTTTGATTTTGAAGATAAATTGTTTACTAACAAAAGCATCGATCCCCTCTGAATAGTCATCGTCTTAGTCTATATTTCTATCCTTTTTCAGCAATGTCAACCATAAAATTTGATATCATATATATAATACCCTTAGTTAGGACATTTTTAAATTTTCATACCAAATTTTTTAGTACAATTAGTTTTATAGTATAAGCCTAAAAAAATACATAAGAAAAATTAAATCTCAAATGATAAATGTCAAATTGACTAACCGAACTAAACCTAGTCAAAACAATGGCCAAAAAGACCAAACTCTATCTTTCATGCATGTTCCTAACAAAGGAACCAATCTTGCCTTATAATTCCTTAATCTAATTGCTACAACTATGATAATAATCCTATTAGCTTAACTCAAGCCATAACATTCACCACCAAGTACAATTATGAGCACAATCATCATGAGCCTAGATTTAGCCTAAACTCTAGCACTTTCATGAATGCCTTAAGTCTCATAAAGGTCCTCACAGATATTAACATAGAGGAGAACATTTTTTTCATTCCATTAGGCTGCTTATACACTGATTTAAGCATTAGAGCATGCTCAATGAAGCCTTCTCCACCATGTGCATCTAACATTTATTCCCTTGTGTAGGTTGTTAACTTAAACCACCATTTGAAGACTGGGCATTGTTGGAATTATTATTAAGTATATTTATAAAAAGTTTATAATATAGAAAAAATAAGATAAATCTTAAGCATAATTCAAATTTCTTAAAAAGAATGATTGGGGATAATACCTCATCATCAAGGAGCACAATCTCGGTGAAAGTAAGTTCATCTAGTTTGTAGAAAGTTGGAATAGACCATAAACGAACAATATAGTCCTTGACCATTAGGATCTTACTGTTGCACATTATATCCTTCAACTTCATGATTGTTCCATGTAAGACCCTAGTTTCACTCTCTCTGTAAATAAGTTATACTAAATAGAAGACAGTTTGATGATAATACATTTATTTTTAACATTGATTATTTATATTTTGAGAATAAAAAAATAAATTTTATAAAATATTTTTAAAAAATTAAAAACATCAATACAATTATGTCCATTGTATTTTAAATAGAAGTTGAATATCAATAATAATATCTTAATAAATAACATGATCAATTTTCATATATGCATACTATATATTTAGATTAGTTGTGATAGAAAACATGATTGATTATTAATCAAATTAATCTTTATATATTATACATCTTTCTCCGTTGTATTTTCTCATATTTGATTGATAATAATTCTTTTAGTTGATCGATATAGTTAATGAAGTCATTGACTATTATACATTATTTTTTATACTATTTATTTACAAGTTAAATGATTTGTTTGTTTCAATAATAATATTGAAAGTGACATAAATAGTATTTTAAAAAGTTATTCAAATTAATGTAGATTCATTTATAAACAAAATAATTTAGTAAAAGATATTAGAATTAAATTTTTACAATGTACTAATTATTTTAATAGGAGATATCTACAGGTAAGTATGAATTAGATGCTTTTAATCATCTACAGGTAAGTATGAATTAGATATCTACAGGTAGGAGATATCTACAGGTAAGTATGAATTAGATACTTTTAATCATTTGTCAACTAAGGTAGATGCACTAGAAAGTCTAGATAGCAAAGTAGATGCACTTATGGCTAAATTTGATAAATTTCAAGTTAATAGTGTAAATGCTACAGGTGTTACTGACCTTCCTTGTGAGATTTGTGGTATGACAAGTCACATGGCAACTGAGTGTAAATTGGGGTAGGATTTCACTGAGCAAGTGAATTATGTGCATAACAGTGGATATGGACAGAAGAATCCGAATGAACCCTTTAGAAACACCTACAACCCATCATGGAGGAACTACCCAAATCTATCCTACAAGCCTAACCAACCATACAACACTCAAAACACTCATAATAGATAACCACCACCCGATTTTCAAAATCAAAGACCCTACAACCCACCAACTCAACCCTCTTCTACTTCTAAATTAGAAGGCCTCTTAGAGAAATTTCTCATTTCCTAAGAGAAAACTGATGAAGAGTTTAGGCAGCATGGTAGAGCCATGGAGGACTCCATTAGGCAATTGTCCTCTCAAGTTGACTCATTGACCACACATGGAAAAATGTTGGAGACCTAAATAGCTTAATAAGCTTCCACTTCTTCTTCTAGAGCTTTTGGTTAACTCCCTACTCAACCTGAATCAAATCCCAGGGAGCATTGTAAGGCAATCACTATTAGGAGTGGGAGGCTATTGAAGGTTCCAAATGCTACTCAAGAAGGTGAAGAAGAGATGGTTGAGGGAGAAGTGCAGAAAGAAGGCAAAAAAACTTCAAATCCTGATAATGCTGAAGTGAAAGAAGGGGAATTACCTGAAAAGCCAGAGTATGTCCCTCCAGAACCATACAAATCGCCTATCCCTTATCCTCAAAGACTAGTAAAGGCTAAACTTGACAAGTAGTTTGGGAAGTTCTTAGAAGTATTGAAGAAATTGTATATCAATATCTCCTTCACTAATGCTCTTTCATAAATGCCATCATATGGAAAGTTCTTAAAGGACATCCTCTCAAACAAAAGGAAGCTAGAGGAGCATGAGACTGTAGCCCTAACAGAGGAGTGTAGTGCCATCATCCAGAATAAACTACCTTCTAAACTCAACGACCCAGGCAGCTTCTCCATTCCTTGTGTGATTGGAAATGTTCCTATTGATTGGGCATTGTGTGATTTGGGAGCAAGTGTAAGCCTCATGCCACTGTTAGTTGCAAAGAGACTGAACATAGAAGAAATGAAGCCCACCACAATTTCACTTCAGTTAGCAGACCATTCTGTGAAATACCCAGTAGGTATACTTGAGGATATACCTATCAAGGTTGGTAAGTTTTTCATTCTTGTTGATTTTGTTGTACTTGAAATGGAAGAGGATACACAAATCCTTATCATTTTGGGTAGACCTTTTTTTGCCACTGCGGGTGCTTTGATTGATGTCAAAAATGGAAAGCTTTCATTATCTGTGGGAGATGAAAAAGTTAAGTTTAATTTGAATGAATCAATTAAATTACCTGTTTGTGAAGATTTAATATGCAGGATTAATGTGCTAGACAAGGTTGTGAAAGAAAACTTTCTCATGGGGTGCCTTCAAGATCCACTTGAAGCATGTCTAGTAACAGATAAAGTTGCTGAAAATGAGGAGATTGCTGCATATGCAAAATTTTTGGAGGCAAGCCCACCACTTTCCCTCCCTGAAGTAATTGAATCATTGGAAGTGAAGTCTAAAAATCCCTCCACTGAGAAAGAGACACCACCTAAGGTAGAATTAAAACCTCTCCTAACTACCCTCAAGTATGAATTTTTACGACCCCACTCCACTTATCCTGTGATAGTAAATGTAAATCTAAATGCCCTTGAAACAGAAAATTTGCTTAGGCAGCTTAGATCGCATAGAAAAGCTTTGGGGTACACAATTTTTGAATTGAAAGGGATTAGTCCTTCAATATGCATGCATAGGATATTGATGGAGGAAGATAGTAAGCCCTCCATTGAACATCAGAGAAGGCTAAATCCAAATATGAAAAAAGTTGTAAAAAAAGAAATAATGAAGTTGCTAGATGCTGGGATAATTTACCCAATTTCAGATAGTTAGTGGGTTAGTTCGGTACATGTTGCTCCTAAGAAAGGGGGATTAACTGTAGTAAAAAATGACAATAATGAGCTAATTCCCACTAGGACTGTCACGGGTTAGAGGATGTGTATAGAATATAGAAAATTGAACAAAGCAACCTGAAAAGACCATTTGCCTCTCCCCTTTATTAATCAAACTTTCAAAAGGTTAGCTAAGCATTCACATTTCTGTTACTTGGATGGTTATTCTAGTTTCTTCCAAATTCCTATACATCCAAATGATCAAGAAAAGACCACATTTACATGTCCTTATGGCATTTTTGCATATAGGAGAATGCTTTTTAGTTTGTGTAATGCTCCAGCTACATTTCAATGTTGTATGATAGCTATTTTCTCTAATTTTATTGAAAACATCATGGAGGTCTTTATGGATGATTTTTCTGTATATAGTACTTCCTTTGATAACTATTTGACTATTTTTTCTCAAGTGCTACAGAGATGTGAGGAGGTAAATTTAGTACTCAACTAGGAGAAATGCCATTTTATGGTAAGAGAAGGGATTGTCCTTGGTCATCAAGTATCAGAGCATGGTTTTGAGGTAGACAAGGCTAAGGTGGAAATCATAGAGAAATTACCTCCCCCAACTTCTGTAAAGGGAGTGAGAAGTTTTTTGGGACACGCCAATTTCTACCGACACTTCATTAAGGATTTCTCTAAAATTGCCAAACCTTTAACTAACCTACTTGCAAAAGATGTTGCCTTTGATTTTAATCAAGATTGTTTGGATGCATTTTGTAGGTTAAAAAAGGCCTTGATTTCTGTCCCAATCATGCAAGCACCAGATTGAAATCTACCATTTGAGGTGATGTGCAATGCTAACGACTATGCAGTAGGAGCGGTACTCGGACAGAAGAAGGATAGGAAGGTTCATGCCATATACTATGCCAACAAGACTTTGGATGAGGCTCAACTGAATTATGCTACAACTGAGAAGGAACTTCTTCTAGTAGTTTATGTAGTTGACAAGTTTCGATCCTATTTGGTGGATTCTAAGGTGATAATCTTTACGAATTATGCAGCAATCAGATACCTTTTGGGCAAGAAAGAAGCTAAGCCTCGCATAATCAGATGGATTCTTTTGTTACAAGAATTCAATCTGGAAATTCGAGATAAAAAGGGTACCGAGAATGTTGTAGCTGATCACCTTTCAAGGTTGAAGCAAGAGTTAGAAGATGAGGTAGACAAAGAGATGCTAATAAATGATTCCCTTCTAGATGATTATTTGTTGGCTATCTCTTCTTCAGCTATCCCATGGTTTACCGACTATGTTAATTACATCGTGAGTGATGTTTTATCTCCGGATGCAGGATATCAGCAGAAAAAAAAGTTCTTAACAGGGGTGAAACATTATTTTTGGGATAATCCTCTTCTCTATAGAAGATGTGCCGATGGCTTGTTCAGAAGGTGTGTGCCCCAGGAAGAAATTGTTAGTATTCTATTCCATTATCACTCCTCCCCCTATGGAGGACACTTCGGCACCTCAAGAACAACTGCAAAGATTGTCCAGGCAGGTTTCTGTTGGCCAACTCTATTCAAGGATGTTCATCACTATGTGACTTCATGTGACCAATGTCAGAGAGTTGGTAGTATATAAAAAAGGCACGAGATGCCTTTGAACAACATTTTGGAAGTTAAAATATTCGCTGTCTGGGGAATTGATTTCATGGGACCATTCCCACCTTCTTGCAGTAATAAATATATACTTGTGGCGGTTGATTATGTTTCCAAATGGGTGGAGGCAATTGCCACTCGGACATGCGATGCAAAAGTTATAGTTAGATTCTTCAAGAAGGTGTTATTTCCTAGATTTAGGATACCTAGAGCAGTCATTAGTGATGGAGGGTCTCACTTCATTGCCAATCAATTTCAATCCCTTTTGAAAAGGTATGGTGTAACCCATAAAATCTTTACTCCATATCACCTACAAACCAGTGGGTAAGTGGAGCTTTCAAATAGAGAAATTAAAAGCATATTAGAGAAGACTGTGTCTAGATCAAGGAGAAATTGGGCCCTCAAGTTGGATGACGTCTTATGAGCCTATAGGACTACTTTCAAGATTCCCATTGGAATGGCACCATTTAGGCTTATTTATGGGAAGCATTGTCATTTGTCGGTAGAGATTGAACACAAGGCATATTGGGCAATAAAGTTGCTAAACTTTGATTTGCAATCTACTAGGGAGAAAAGAAAGCTTCAACTTCTTGAACTTGAAGAACTGAGAAATTATGCTTATGACAATGCCAAGATATACAAAGAAAGAACAAAGATTTGGCACGACAAGTGCATTCTTAGAAGGAAATTCCATGAAGGAGACTTGGTGTTATTATTTAGTTCCATATTTAAGCTCTTTCTAGGGAAGCTCAAAATAAGGTGGACTGGACCATTTCATGTGAAAAAAGTGTATCCATTTGAAACTGTAGAAATTTGGAGTGAAAGTACTGGCAATTTCAAGGTTAATGGCTAGAAATTGAAATACTATGATGCCGGGCCACCGATAATGGCAACTCCAGATTGATTGAAACAGGGGTCGAGCTTATGACCTTAAACAAGCGTTTCTTGAGAGGCAACTCGAGCAAATTTTTCTATTTTTATTGCTTTTAATCTTCGTTTTTCCCATTTTTTTCTCTTAGTTTCTGACTAGTTTGAGGCATATAAGTTATTGGTTATTAATTTAATATGCTCATTTGTTGCACTTGGTCTTTGTTTCTCGGTAAATTAGGCATATATGCATTTTTCTTGTTCATTTTCGTGCATAGAAGGCTCAAAATGCATTCCAGTAAGATACACGGTATAGAACACGGGGAGTGTCAAACCCCATGTACCTCACTGTCTGGTTAGTATTGAAATTTTTTGCATTTAAGGCATTCCAGTGAGATACATGGTGTAGAACACAAGGCGTGTCGAACACTGTGTACCTTACTGACTAAACTATTGATAAGAATTTTTGAACATAAGAGCCTTCCAAAGAAGAACACAGGAGTCGGCACGGGCCGTGTCAAACCCCGTGTACTATTGTGAAGTTTTCAAATAACTTTCCAGCGAGAAACACGGGGTACAACATGGGGTATGTTAGACCCCGTGTATTTTTTTAAAAACCCCTCTATACACTTGTTCTTCATAATACCCATTCGCAAAAGAACACGGGGTACAACACAAACCGTGTCATACCTCGTGTTCCTGGGCAGACGAGCTTTTAATGGCCGAAATTCCTCCATTTTCCTTCATCTTCTTCAGCACCCACCGTGACCTATTTTTTTTACACTAATTTTCGACTGTTCTTTTCCCAAAATACACCGATTAAAGTGTTTTACTTGGCTATTTGAAGAAATTTTACTATTTAATCTTCGATTTAATTGGTCCAATCTCAAGATTTAGGTTCCTCTTGGGCTTCAACTAATAACTTAGGATTTTTCTCTGAAATTCATGAGGTAAGATGCCTTTCATTTGAATTCTTTGAAGATATTTGCAATTATTTGTGTTTATTGAGCTTTAATGAATGGTAGGACTTATAGGGATGTTCACATCCTCAAAATTTTTCTTTGGCTAGATCTTACTGATTGAAGTTAAATCCTTTAGAGTTTAATGTTTACCTAGGGAACCTGATTGCATGATTTACCTTATTTGATTTGCTCACTTACTTGCATTAATGACATCAAGCTTTGAATTGCACTTCCTTTAACATTAGATAGATATTTGAATTGCTTGCTAAACTTCTAATCTTGAATTCTACTGATTAACACTATCTGAACCTGGAACTGTCCAATTTATAGTGAATCTCTTAAAATTCTCTCTCACATTCTAGTTTTCCCTTGCAGATCATGTCAAAAAGATAGAAGATGGCTGCTAAGAGGACCTTTAAAGGTAGTACTTCTAGAAGGACCTCCTCTAGAGGATCAGCTACATCCCAACTCCCAGAATTCACAGATAATGCCCATATCCAGGCATTTAATAGACACAGAGACCGATCATTTGTGGAAGGTCGATACATAGATTGGGTGGTCTTGAGGGAGTTTGGCCTTGAGGGCGAGATCAAAGAGCTCATCAATGTATGTGCTTGGGATACATTCTTTCAGATCATAGAGCCTACTTATAGAGAACTTACCTTAGAGTTTCTCAGCACCTTCTATCTGGAGAGATACTTCGGCACTGTTGATTCTGCTGATACAGTGCTGTTCTGCCTTGGGAAAGTCACATATTCTATGAGTGTGACCCAACTATCAGTATATATAGGAATTTACTCTGAAGACTTTGTAGCCACCCCTGAGTATCAGGATATTTTGATGGGATTGCCACATGGGACCCAAGAGTGGCAAGTATGGTCCAACATTGCTACCGAGAGCACTTATGATCCGACAAAGAGCAAGGCATCTAACATCATGAGAGTCACATGGCGAGTCATCCACTCTATTTTCAATCATACTTTGAGTGATCGAGGGCATAGTCACGGAGTAGTAAGCACAGCTGATATCCTCTTCCTGTACAGCATGATACAGAGAGTCCCCATCCAAATTGGAGCTGTATTTGCACACTTCTTTTTAGCTCAACCATCAGACAGACGAGTTGGGAGTATTGCTGTCAGTCCATAAATTACCAGACTAGTCAGGCGGTTGGGACTCTTTGATCGACTTTATGGATCCCTTTCTGTAGCATCCCACATGACCCCCCTCCATAGGGGCATTCTTCTACCTATGGGGATCCAGCCGATGCAGCAGCCACCCCCTGAGGATGAGCATGATTTTCTTACAGATGATGGTGATGCTGATGCAGCTCCTGATATGGGTCCATCATCTTCTGCAGGCATAAAAGTTTCATCTAAAGCTTATTTTTGAGATATCTTGTCTGGTCAGCAGCAGATTCTGGCTGAGCTTCAGCGCATATATGAGTGTCAGTCGAGGATTGAGGGCCTCTATGATGACTTGGATAGGAGATCTAGACACATTGAAAGCATGGTTGAGCCCCTTTTCAAGCTTTTCCACCCCTCTTCCCCAGCTGATCCAGATCCTCCTACTCAGTAGCTCAGATTACTTTTCCCTTTTACTTATATATTCTCCTTTTTGCTTGTTCCTCTTTTCTATTCTCATTTATCTTGGTCTGTACTTATATTGGTGATGCACTTTCATTTAGTTTTTATTACTTTAACTCTTTCTCTTTTATTTTCTTGCACTCTTACTATTTATGTCTGTAATAACTAACTAACGACATATTTTATCCTAGTAATGCATCTCCTTTCTTTTGCATTAGCAGTCTCCTTTTTGTCTCCTAATCTTTCTCTGCATGTGGATCCCCCAGAAGCCATGTTCTGTAATTAAGAACAACGCTCCACTTGTCAGGGAAGTTCCAATCCCCCATCTCTTCTCTGTCTCTTTTCCATTTACCTTTTTTTTTTGTACATTGAGGACAATGTCCAATTTTAAGTGTGGGGGAACAGCTTTTAGAATGTATTGCACTTGAATCTACTTGATTAATTTAGAGTATTGGAATTACTCTAAATACAATGATGTGTAAAATTTTTAAAATTTTTTTTAAGGCAATCTTTTGACTAAAGTGGATTTGTTCATGCCTTGCTTTTTTAATGATTAACTAGTAACTTAATAAGAAAAATCTAAAGCTTGAAGCTGAGAGTAATGAGCATAATTGATCTTCGTGAGACTTGAGCCTATTGAGCAACTTTTCACATTAGAATTTGAGGCCCATTCTTATTTTCTTGAGGGATTATGTCTCACTCTTGACTTTTTGCTCTAAAACTTACATTTTCTCTTTTTGAGGCTACATTTTATGTATTTTGTATGTCAAAAATGATAAGGTTATGTTTCTTCACCCTTTTTATTTGTTTTGCTTATTTGAATCCCTTCTTTGATTTACCCTAAACTATTTTCAGCTTTGCCCCTAGTTAGCCACCTTGAGCTTTGAACCCTCATTTCAAGCCTAACCCATCCTATGTGCATTCAAAGACACTGCCCAAGTGAACTTGAACTTTAGAGTTTAAGGGAACTTAGACACATTAAATGAGTTTGGCTATCACTTAGAGGTTCTTACATAAAGCTGCTCAGTTGGGTAAGTTGATTTATTATTGATTTAAAAAAATAAAAAATAAAAAATAGTGTTAAATAAATAATTTGGGAAGAAGAAGAAGAAAAGCTTGTTAGGAAATAAGAAAGAAAGAAAAGTTTTGTTTGCTATCATAGAAAAAGTTAAGGCAAAGAATAGAAGTAAGGCAATATGCTAAGCTGAGCAATGGAACTCGACAGTGGTCGAACTTTAGGCCAATGTGTCTTTTCCCTTCTCTGACTCTATCACTTTTCATCCCTTAATCTTCCTTTCCTCTATCCTCATCATTTTCCTAAATAAAGTCCTTTGATTTGCATGCATTTTACAATATAGTAGTGGAGACTAGAGTTTTTGCAAGCATATGGTAACATTAAGTCCTGAGCTGATTGATTTGAGAGTATACACAAGCCTTATCTTGAGAGTTTGAGTGAACACTTTACCTGTGAGGCTCTTCTCTTTTGTTTTTATGCTAAGGATTGACTTATTTTACTGCTTTGTTTTCATTTAATTGCCTTGCATGACTTGATCTTAATTTCTAATTCACTGAATGATTGCCCAATGATATTAACAGAAAAGTGGAGTAAATTTTTGTTCTCTTACTTTCTTACTTGAAGATGAGCAAAATTCAAGTGTGGGGGAATTGATAAATGCACATTTGCACTTATATTTTATGTGTTTCATCACTTATTTATTTAGTATTTTGTGTAAATTAATTGGAAAAAGGTACTTAAATGCTCAATATTTTGTTCTCAAATTTTGAAGTGACTCATTAGAGCATTAGAAAAGGATCCAGAGCAAAAACCATGCAAATTATAGAGAATCAAAGCAATTTTTTGTTCTCTTACTTCCTTACTTGAGGACGAGCAAGATTCAAGTGTGGGGGAATTGATAAATGCACATTTGCACTTATATTTTATGTGTTTCATCACTTATTTATTTAGTATTTTGTGCAAATTAATTGGAAAAGGGTACTTAAATGCTCGATATTTTGTTCTCAGATTTTGAAGTGACTCATTAGAGCATTAGAAAAGGATCCGGAGCAAAAACCATGCAAATTATGGAGAATCAAAGCAAATTTGCTCATCTGACAAAGAACACAGGGTATGGGAACCTCGTGTGGATGGCCGTGTATCTTTTTGTGTGTTTCAAAGCATCACTGAGCTGCTCGCAAAAGAACACGGGGGTCGACATGGGGAGTGTCAGACCTTATGTACCATACTACCTGACCCTTCGTATAAGAATACGGGTCACAACACGGGCCATGTCATATCTCGTATACTTTACCCATATAAGTTTTATGCGGAGAATTTGCTAAAGAAGGAGAGGAGAGTTGAAAATTAAAGAAAGGGCCATCGGTAGGAACCCTTAGAGAGACCAAAAGACACTGAGGGTGATTGCTAGCCTTGGAGGAGTGGATTCAAGCAAAGGATTGAAGATTCAAGCAAGGAATTTGTAAAGCTTCATGACTAGTTTGATTCCCATCTCTATTTTATAGTTTTCTGCTAGTTTTGTAATGAACTCACACTAAACCTCAGTGCTCAGCTAGGGTAGACTTGTTCATGGATTTATGATTTGATTTTAATATAATCTAGCTTAATTTATTGTTGATTTATGATTTGATTATGCTATTTTGTAATTCAACAACCCAATACTTCTGGAATATTGGATTTGTGTAAAGGATTAGTTGATTCTAGGTTGGAATGACCAATTAATTAATCAAACCTTGCATAATCATTGGGAATCTTTATTAGACTTAGGAATTAAGCTAATTGGATTCTTTTGCACAAGATGAAATGTCTAAAATTAGATTCTCAAAGCACTGTTAATGCAACCTAGGTGAGTGATTACTAGAAAAATTCTCGGCACTTTATTTATTAGTTAATAGCTAGTAGCCTTGCAATGAGGTATAGCTTATTTTCGATAATCCAGCAATTTAAATTAACAGTAAACCGGGACAGAAGATTATCTTCATTCCATAATGAATAGCATAAGGAAACCCTAAAGCTGAGTACACTTCCACCCCATTTGAATTAAATCTTTACTTAATTCATACTAGTTCCATTTCCTTCCTTTTTGATAACTAAACTTTGTTTTGCATTTTACTCTTAATTCACAATCACAATTAGTACACCTAGATAATTTACCTTGAAATTCAGTTAGTATTCAACACTCAATCCCTATGGAGACGATATCTTTTATACTATAACTCGACTAAACCCGTGCACTTGTAGGCTCACGTCAGTTTTATGTTTGCTTAAACATGTACGCATAAAACACAAATTAAATTTACCAATGTTGTGTCAAAAGTTAGTCACAAATGCACACTACCTTGTTATTTTGAATATTATGTTCCTCATTAATGTAGTTGGTGTTGACAAATTAAGCATTTTAAAACAAGCTTATTGAGATTTCTTTCATGTGAGGTATGTTTAAGTAGCTAAAAATTATTCTTGCAACAAATACATTATAAATACTAGGAAACTGATCAAAATTTTGTAGAATAATGCAGAAAGATTTGCTTGTAGATAACACTAATTCTGAAAAATTTACAAACCTAAACCATTTCTAGTTAAACATTTGATGAATTAAACATTTTCTTTTTAGTAAAAAACCAATTGACAAATTAAACATTTGCTTACTAGAATAGAAAATTGTATAATCTTTAACAACAATTTGTTAAAAAAATAGAAATAAAGCACACAAAAATGAAAAGGAATTGGATTCCAAATCTTGCATATGCATTACATATAACTATTAAACAAGATTACAATTTTAGAGTATGATAATTGTTTAAGATCAAAAATTGGCCTAAAACCAAAAGTTGAATGGTCACATGTTCTACCAGTATTAACCCATATATATTAGCCTAACACTAAAAAAACAAAAGGCACAAAAGTTGTGCTAGAAAGATAGGAATTGTGTCTTAAAATACAAAAAGCAAAACATGAAAAACCCTAAAATAATGGCCTAACATGAAGTCTTCTTCCCATTAGCAACTTATAACTCTTGGTGGTCACTATCTTTTTCAATCTCTTCCTACTACCCTCAAATATAGCTTGTAAGGTTCCCTTTGTGACATAATTTTTCCTTTTAAATGGAAGGACATAGTTTTAAGTTAGCTTGTTCCATCTTATTTTTCAAGGGCTTTTTTTTTCATTTGAGCTTCATCAAAGTTAAACTTAGGAGATGTTATTATGTGCTTAGGTGGAACATGATTTTATTATGAGGGCTTAGAATTAAAAGCTTGTTGTTGTAATACCTTGTTTCCTTCAACTAGGATTTCTCTATAAGCCCTAGTTTTGCCTTTGTAACTCTTAATATTATGCTTAAACTTCTTGCACCTAGTGCACTTGTACATGGAATAACACCTTGGCAACCTAGTAGGATTTTTTAGCCTTTAATTTGGATCTTTATTCTTCATTTTCTTTGGTCTCCCTAGATACCTCCTAATATGTGGTGGTTGAATTAGGTTTACGTCATTTTTGGGCCATAACTTTAAGCCATTTGTAGGGAATATGATATGCTTGTAGCATTGTAAATACATTTCCTAGTTGTAAGAAAATTTAACACACTCAAATAACAAAGGATTAGTGATGTTAACATGAAGATACACTAAAGAAATTAAAATTAAAATTTGAGGTCACCTATAGAACTTTTGAACATAATCTTTAACCTTATAGTTGCAACAGGCCATTGCAACCATAAAATGGCAACACGATATCCTTGTTATGCCCTACAACCTATAGGAGCAAGTTCTTTCTACCAAATTAATTACATACTTATCTAGTTTCTTCTTCACATTAAATAAAGCTTTATCCTCATCCCTAACCCATAATGGTGTCCATATATCACTACTAATCTAAGCTTTTTGTAGGATTGTTTGTAGCCTTTGACAAATACTACCGTTATATGTTATAACCCTTTTTTATTCTTAATAAACTTATCCATAAGATATAACTTAATGTATTTTATAAGATGGATGATTTATTTTCCCCTATACCTAAGAACTAGTTTATTGAAAGCTTCAAACAAGTTATTCACTTGTAAATGACACTTTGCATATGCTAAGAATGCAAACCTACTCCATTGATGTGGTAAATACTTACCTATAACATGTTTGAAGGCCTCACTATCTATCTTTCATCTCTTCCATGTCAATTTTAAGCTCTAGGACATTAATAGCTCTTATAGCTTCCTACAGTATCGATTTCAACTCATCACCAAGTTTTTTTTTCTTAAAGTTAGCATATGCATGCTTCACACAAAACCTGTGCTAGACACCTTCTCTTAATGCTAAATTGTGCAATCTAGCCACTTCAAAATTGATAAAAATTATAGCATAAACACTTAATAAAAATCACAAGTTAACACATAAATTTTCAAATTATTTTTTTCTAGTCAAAGAAGAATGACCACTTATACTCAACAATAAGCCTTAAATCATTGATGAGATTGTTGACAAACCACTACCATAAGTCTTTACTTTCTAATTCCACCACTACAATAACTATCAGAAGTATTTGTTGTTTCTATCTACTCTAACAGTAGTTAACAATTGCCTTCCATGCACTCTTTTCAAAAAGTAACCATTAAAGCCTATCAATGGCTTAAAGCACTAAACAAATGCATTTTTATAACCTTAGAAGCAAACATACTTCTTTTGAAATATAGATAGCACTTGTAGTGTAGGTTTACTAAAAACTAGGAAGACAAAGCTTCCTTTATTGCTCTTAAACAACTCCATGCCATAGCTCCTTAGGTTACTATATTAATCCTCAAAATTCCCCATAACAAGTTTAATTGCTTTTCTTTTTTTACCTTATAAGCTTGCCTTTTTAATAAATGCACTCCTCATTCCTTTTTTACATTATCTTCTATTTGCTTGTTTGTTAAATTTGGATCTTCCTTTAACTTATATATGTACTTCTTGCCAAGTAGTTTGGTTTTAGCTTGAGGAATTTTGAACTATCTAAGGCATGTGTGAATGTTATCAAACTTCCTCACTTGCCATAAATCTTTATAGGTGTTAAGACTTATTCTCAAATAGAATTGACATCTATCCTTACACCTTACTACTACTCTTTTCTTATTATCTTTATTAATCTACATAAAGTTACTGTGACAAAGCCTATAGCTTCTCACAATATCCTTGACTAGATTCTTTATAGTGAAATCCATCCTAACTTTAAATTTGATCAACTTCCCACAATTAGCATATTAAATTTTGGAAATATAAGAAACTTTGGTTTCTTCACTTTCTCAATCCCATCTTTTGTTTCTATGCCTTCCTTTTCAAACTCATTAGGACTTATAAGTTCTTCTCAGTCATTTTCATCCTCAATATAATATAGTACAAGGTCATGTTCTACTTTTGCATGCCTTATTTCTAGACTTGTATCTTTCTTTGCATTAGGCGCTATATCTTATTCTACATTCATAACTTTTGCTTTGTTTAATTTTTCCTTTTCCCATTCACAATATTTCTCATAATCACTATCAACCTAGTCTTTATTAGATTTACCATTGACTTAACTGTCCACTTCATCACCATTGTTATCAGTTCCACCTATTTTTGCCTCCTCCACTTGTACTTCATAACAAACATCATCGCTTTCTCTTCTATTAACATCCACATGCATATCAAAATAGTAACCACTAGATTCCTTCTCTTTTATGCATCATGGTCTACCCCATATGTTGGCAATGGAACAATTTAATTACATCACCTTTATTGACTTCATGTTCAACAAAGGCCTCTATATAGCAATGACCCTTCACAGCTCCAATTAACTTAATCACATTTTCATCACTACTTAAAAGTCTTATCCTAGCCTTAAGTGTTTTTCCTAGAGCTTTCCACCATAAATACTTGAAGGATGAATAGTTAAGATCCTTCACCATGTTCTTTACTTCAATTACAAATAATAGGTCAAGGTCTATTTTCTTCAATTTTTTCACTCGACTTTCTATATAGTTAAGGGTTAGCTGATGAACAAAGTAGCCACCGTGATGAATTACAATGTTAATTAACTTTCCTTTATCACTTCGTAAAAATGATACAAAATAAATTTGATGCTAGTAATCAAATATGTATTATAGTTAACTTATCCTTAACCATTTTTAATTTACCCTTCCCATAATAGTCAAACTTAATTATTTATATGATTAATAGAATTTATTAAATAAAAAATAAAAATAATTAATTTTTTAATTTATTATATTATTTCATTAAAATATTCATCTTTTGTTTCCCATAAGTTAGCAAAATAACAGGTATAATCCTTGTCCATTTTAGCTTTAGAAATCTTAGGAAAAACAACCAATAAAAACCCTACACAAGCAATTGACCTAAAACATAGCATATTGTTGAGGATACTACTACCTATATAAAGATAATAAACCACGAGACCACACTTAATTTGCACATTTTGAAAAAAAACAATAGATAAAGGAGCTACAAAAACCTAACATTGGAAACCTTAATAAATCCTCTTGATAATAACATTGAAAACCATTAAACAACAAAGGAATATTCGAAGGTTTGAAAAGGAATATTTTGGTATTTGTAGCTTGGGGGATTTCTAAACAAGTTATATGTGCTTTTGTTACTTCTAGCCCCTGTGAAGCCATTTTCGTCCACAAGAGGCTTTGATCATCTAAAAAATCTTTCCTTGATTAGTCTTGCAAAAGCTTCACTCACATAGAAATTAGGGCTGAGGAATGGTGTTATGCAATGGTTCCTCTTCTGTTTTTAAAAAGATACAAGTCCTACACAATCTAGTTTATGTTTAACATGGACAAGGGAGTAGTAGCCACGTTGGATTAAGTGGGTTTAGTTGGTGCCACATTAGCATCATCATTATTTTTTAAACAATCTAATAACATTAGGACCAAAATTATTCAAATTAAATATTTATAAGGATCGAAATTGATTATTTTAAATTATGGAGACCAAAATTACACAAAATTAAAATTAAAAAGATAAAAAATGCATTTAAGCCTTTATTTTAAAAAAGGTTGAGGTATTTTTCTCATTAATTTAACCTTAATAGAAAAAAAAGATTAGTCTATGTGTACGTTTAGTTTAATATATAAGTTAATTTATATTTTATTTACTTAATAAATAACTTATAAGTTAATCTCTAGTAATATTAGTACCCTACCTTTTTGAAAAGAAAGTTTTGGATTTAATAAGTTACACATAACAACCAATAATTAATAGCTTATAACTTTTTTTAAAAGAAATTATCAATTTTCTTTTAATTAATTGACAATACTCATGCCCTTAATTCAATATAATTAATTAAATAAAAATAAGAAAGTAAATAAATATATAATATTATAAATTATAATAAACTAAATTTTAGATAATTATATTTTTATAAATAACAAATGAATAAAAATAAGTAAATGAATAAATAAATATATAATATCATAAAATATAATTAATTTAATTTTAGATAATTATAACCTTAATTTGAATCATAAATAAATAGAAATAAGCATGTAAATAAAAATGTAATGTCATAAAATTTTACTAAAATTTAATTAAGGATTTAAATTTAATCCATTATCAATATAAAATAATTTTTCATTATCACCTATTCTTGTGTTATTAGGTAATTAAAAAACTTTTAAATCTATTTTATCGTTGATAAAAAATTTTTAGTTAATATTTATTTTTAATCATATGCTAATTTTTTACATTAACAATGAATCGAATTTAAATACTCTATAATTAATTATATTCTTGTTTTGAATAATAAATAAATAATAAATACATAAATAAATAAATATGCAATGTTACAAAATATAATTAATTAACTTTTAAGAAATTATTTTTTATTTTTAATATCTTTATTGTATTAATATAATTTTGTCTCATAATAAATATGAATATATATATATATATATATATTAATATTAACATATCCTTTTATATCATTTTACAATTATTAATTAGTTTAATAACTAATTTTATCAAAATATTTTGATATAATCAATTAACTTATCAGTAAACTATCAGTTACCTATACTAAAAAAAAGTTATAATATATATAGAATAACAATTATCTTTTTCAATTCATTTAGCATTATAATTTTCTTAAATTGATTTCATTTTATTTTAATAGAAATAATTTTAATTCATTTATAAATAAATTCTATTGTTTAGAAATTTTATAAAAAATAATGATTCTAATTCATTTATAAAAAAAATCTTTTTTTGGAAATGTATTAAAAAATACATGCAATTTAATTAAAAAGTACCTCTTAATGATATCATAATAAATATAATGTTAAAAAAAAGGTAAATTCTTTATAAAATATGTTTTTAGATAAACTACAATAGCGTAGCACTATTCTTAGGGTAACTCGCCTCAAATTGATTAATAAATGAAATAATGACACTTGGCTTGTCAAATCTAATCACAAGTTAGCTTTATATTTATAAATAAATTTGCTAAATAATCTTTAAAAAAATTTTATTTTAATTTGTTGTCCAAAATCTTTTTAATGAGGAAGATTGATCATTAAAACTGATTGAAGGTGCTTAGTTTCTTTATTCTTATCGTATTTGGAGTGAGGACTTCATATATTTGTATTTAAATCATAATGGCCATCAGATTCAAATAAAAAAATACTACTTTTAAAGGGTGAATCATAGTGGCTATCAAGAGTAAATTGTAACGTCTTTTAATAATGAATTTTTGTTAAGAAAACATAAGAAAAGATGTCAAGGAGTTAGTTTATGGATGATGTTAGAGGGATGAAGAAGATGGTTCCCTTTTTGCTTCCATTGAACAAAAATAAAAGGCAGAGGAGATTTAAGCAGTTCAATTTGCATAATTTTGAAGAATAGGAACAAACTAAAATTAAAAGAGGAGTTTAAAAGAAATAATAAGAAATTTAGAATAAAAGAAATTTTAAAGCGAAAGGGAATTTGAAGTAAAAGGAAAATTTTTAAGTAAATAGAGGGGTCAAAGTAAAAAAAAAAGAAATTACATAGAAATGATGCATTAGGTAGAAACCCTAAGAACATCACTAAAAACCAAAGGACCTATTTTAGAAGGAAGTTACTCGAAAATCTCTAGACCAATATCATGATTTAAACTAAAGGAAGCGAACCAATCTATAAATCTATTTTCTTCTTGATAAATATGCATAATTTGAACTCTCCAGTCTTGTTAAAGAATCTTCTTACACAAGAAAATGAAAGATCAAAGTTGTGAATCTTGAAAGCAATCGTTAGAAAGAAAATTAATCAATCGAGTAGAATCTGACTCTAGGATAATTAACTTATACCCAAGTTGCCGAGGTAGGAATAAACTATGATAAACACTCCATAATATAGCCATCATAGAAGAACATATCCCTAAATTACAAGTAAAATCACATAAGCAAGCACCCTCTTTATTACAAATAACACCTCCACACACTTGCAAAACTAGGGTTGCATTTTGAAATGCCATTTATATTAATTTTAACCTAACTTAGGGGAGGTAAGGTTCACTTAACATCAATTTCAAGAACTTTCCTCTCCACGGCAAATAAGGATATTTCAAAGAATGCTTTCTCCACATCTTTAACATAATTTAAAATAAAAGCATTAACATCTTTTGGTTTATCACGATCCATGTTGAAGATTTTAGAATTTCTCCACCTCCATAACCACCATATGGTAACATTCCAAACAACACACTAATTTGCTTGATTACCCTTACCCTATTTCCTCTCTAATTTACCTTTAATCCATTTTCCTTCCTCTAAGGTAAAGAAAGCAACTCAAGCTCTTCTATAAACCAATCATAACTATAAAATTTTGGTCTTATAAGAGTCTTTGAGCATATATAGAAAATCTTCCACAACACTGCCGCAAATGATACAAGTAGTAGCTCTTAAGTTACATATATAATGATCATGATTTATAAGAATACCACTATGACATATGTTATACAATCAGTTTAACTTTTTTCAAGATTTTAAAGTGCTAAATAGTTCTTTATTTGTTGTTACAAAACTAAAGATAAATGTAATTTAAGATTGTGACAAGTAGAGCTAATAATAAAGACTTCATTTCTACTAACTTTTTAATAAAATTCATCTTGAACTCTATCAGCATTTGGAAAAGAAATGGTTGCTATTTAAAGAATCACTTTTATTAGCAACCAATTCTCCAAAATTGAAAAGCTCTATTGCCTATCATCTTGTAGAAAATTTGTTACCTTAGCATGAGCTATTTAATTTAAAAACTTACTATGGACCTTAAAGATTAAAGCATCACTACCTACTAAAAAATCTTACCAAAATAGAGTTGACAATCCATTATTCACATTCTTAATTGTGGGCCTTGGAGATTAAAGCATCACTACCTACCAAAAATCTTACCAAAATAAAGTTAACAATCCATTATTCACATTCTTAGCTAGATCCTTTAAGAGATCAAGCCAAATATTAGATAAACTCTTTTAAGGAAAAAAAAAGAATTAGAATTTTTTACTACCATATTCACCGACCAATCACAATTACAAAGATATTTTCCCTTTAAGATTGAAGTCCAAAGGTTTATGTCTTCAATAACTAATTTCTAAACTAGCTTCATGAGACATGCTTAGTTCATTTTATGTAAATCTTTAAAATTAAGATCATTTAAGCTTCTCGATTGATAGAAAACATTCTACATAATGGTATGCATTTTCCAATTATTGAAATGATGATCCCATACAAAACTTCTCTAGAGTCTCTTAATTTTATTAAATGTTACTTAGGGATGGCAGTATATTGTGTAGTATATGTTAGAATTTTGTCTATAATAGATTAACCTAAAACAACTTTACCTACCACAAATAAACAATTTTGTTTCCATCTTGCAAGCTTATCTTGGATTCTTTTAACTGAGATGAGAATATGTGTTTCTATTAACTTTTTTTAATGAATAATAAGCATACTTGGATAAAACCCTATGCCTTTTGAAACAAAGAAACCATATTTGTGCAAGATCTTTTCTTTCACCCCTTTATTGACATTCCTTAAGAAAAAGATACTTGTTTTAGCATGATTAACGTGTTGGCCTAACATACTTGCAAAAATATTTAGACAATTCATATTTGAATCAATCTAAGCTAGAAAAGCTTCACCAAATAACAAAAAATCATTTGCAAACATGAGATGTGAGACACCTATCCCACCTTTACTAGCCTTTAGAGGATTCCATCATTTCTAATTTATTGCTTCACTAATGATGTAAGAAAGTTTGTCCATACACAAAATAAAAAGATAAAAGGATAAAGGATCCCTTAAACGAAGACATTTGAAAGGTTTCAAATCTTCTATTTTACTTTCATTCTATAAGACATTAAAAGAAGTAAAAGTAATGCACTTCATGATAAGCCTAGATGTAGAAGGATTCAAATTGATCTGTATAAGCATCTCTTGAATAAAATTCCAATTAAGCCAATCCTAAGCTTTTTCTAAATCTTCCTTAATAACCAAAAATCCTATCTTGCCCTTTATCTTTCTCATTGAATGAAATATCTCTTAGGTAATAGCAATATTATCTTATATGTATCTACCAAGAATAAAGCTTGCTTGAAAAGGCAAGAGCAGATCAAGAAGATAATTACAAAGTTGCTTAACTATAATCTTACTTATACACTTGAAAATCACATTATAGAATGAAATAGGCCTAAATTGGTTGATGAATTTTAGTTTTTCAAGCTTTAGAATAAGGCAAATAAGAGTATTATTAACATCATGGAGATCTTTTCCTTGAAAAACTTGTTTAACAAAATCAAAGACTTCCTTTCCCACAATGTGCTAATTTTTTTGATAGAAAATTATTGGAAAACCATTTATACTAGGTATTTTAGTACCTTCAATAACAAACATAGCTTTTCTCACTTCCTTCTTAATAATCAGGCTATCCAACATAATATTTTGATTCTCTAATAAAGTAGGACAAGAGAATTCTATGATAGTAGATCTTCTATTTTCCATATCATCTTAAAATAACTTTTTATAGAAATTATAGATCAACAATTCCAAAGCTTTATTATTGTCCAACCATTAACCATCCGAATTATGCAACATATGAATTCTATTTCTCCTTTGGTGAATAGTGGTCTTAGTATGATAATACATGGTATTTTTATCCCCTTGCATTAGCTATATCAAACAAGATTTTTGATGTCATAAACTTTCCTCTTGCTTGAAAACCTAATCAAGTTCCTTTTATAATTTCCTTTCTAATTTATGCAAATGAGTATTAGGATTTTATTCAATAGCTCTTTAAACCCCTAAACTATAAGCTAAAATCTTTATTTTATGTCTCTTAATATGGTTAAAGATGGCTTTTATTCTAATTAGACAAGGCTTAAGTTAAAGGGTTAAGATTCATCATAATATTTATATTCCTTTGCCATTCAGTCTCAAGAAATTATTAGAAATTTTTATAAAAAAGACAAACTGCCTTAAAACAAAATAGTCTATGATCATTCATACTTACATTTCTAAATATCTTAAGTATAGGATGATGATTCAACTTAAACTTGGGAAGAAATTTAAAAAAGGCCTTGTCAAATCTAAGACACCAATCCACATTACATAAGGCTTAGCCTAATTTTTTAAAGAATTGATGGTAATCTAGAAGTTTACGTCTTTTCCAAATAAATCTACTCCTTTATAACTTAACATTAAGTAGATTACAAGAGTTAATGCGATTATTGAAGATCTTTCTTATACTAGTTTAAAAGGAGCCCCTTCTTTCTTTTCATTTAGGTCACGAACATCATTCATGTCACCAATCACTAACCTATGCTTCCTCATATTAATGCTAATATATAAAGAGCCTTTTTTAAAGTAGTTTTTATATTTAGATGTGGAATGGAGTACACAAAGGTCATAAACCAAAAGTTACCATTATTTGGCTTTACTTTTACATGGATAAATTAAGATCTTTTTTTTCTACTAACTCTAAACATACTTTATTACTCTTCCATGCCACTTAAACACCACTCGAGAAACCATTTCCCTCCACTAACTCCTAACTATCAAAACTTGAGAGCTTGAAAATACATTTTATTCTTTTAGTGATTAATTCTTGTTTCCAATAAAGTGATAACTTTTTAATGACTAAGGTCCAAAAGCATACTCAATCTATTTGCATACTTTTTCCTCCGAATACCTCAGCAATTCCATACTAAAATATTCTTAATCATTAAAAGTAAATAAGAAAGGAAAATAAAAAGCACTTGTAACAACATTAAGCAATATCCATTGCCTTCATAATTGAATAGTTTGGAGATATAGTTTTTGATTTCATTCTATCATTATCTTTATTAACTTGTTGCCACCCTTATCAAAAGGGTTTTGATCCACACACATATCTCTACCCAAAGGCAAATTAACCTTTATTTGGTGATCATCCTATGACTCAAGCTATTGTTTCCATCAATCATCAGTGGGATCTTAGAGACATGTGAAATTTGTGATAATGAGACTTCATTCTCATTCTTTTTATTAACATTTCTTAGGATTGCATGATAAATACCCTTTATATGCACTAAAACTTCTTTATAAATGTCACAACCCATCCTGATCATGATCAGTATGGATTCTGTTATTAATTTCCACAAGCCTTAACTATTTTTTACTTTTTTTAACTAACGAGAGTCTCCAAGTTTTTAAGGGGACTCAATTTCCTTTTAACATTTTGTAGAAAAACAAATAGAGTGTCCCTTATTTTTGGATACTTCTTGAGGGTTACACATCTTAAAAATGTAAAAAAATGTATTATTCTCAGGTACGATAGCATCTATCACATACACAATACAAATTCAAATAGAAATAAACTTATTAACATGTCATACAAATTCATAAATCTCTAACTATGATGCAAATTCTATTTCTAACTATCAAATTCTATATCAAGCGGTCTTTAATCTTCCATGGATGTAACAAGCTCAAGCTTTAACCTAAAAACATTTAAAACACAATAAAATGAGTTACATAATTCAATGAGTACATAAATACCACTATTTTATAAATGATCAATTTAAATATATTACAAGTAATAGGAAACCATTTTTTGGGTTCTTGAAATAGATGAAACCATATCCAGAAATGAAGATTCACCTGCACATGACTTAAACTATATTTCTTGTAGTACAATCATAGGAATCTCAACTTTTTATTAGAATTCAAAATCATATACTACCCATTTCGGGTAGGCATCACACAGACAAACAGCCATTAAGGCTCAAATACAAATAGCTTGTCACAATCATATCATTAGTACACGTCAATCAAAAATAGTCACATGATGTCACATATTCAAATATAGTAAATATACATATAGTTATTTTATGGTATTAAGTTCAATTCTATGCCTTTCTCAATTGTTCGTCGAGAATTTCTCACTCAGCTCTCAAATCAATCTCATATTCTTCTTAATTGTTAACCAAAAATTTCACATTCAGCTCTCATATCAATTCTATATTCTTCATAATAATTTATTAGGAATTCTCTATCTGGCTTCTATACTATTCATCATTATTCATAATTTTCCAACACCTTAAAAAACTTAATTTATAACATAGTAAATTTGCTAGAGCTTTACTCTAGTCACATCATCAGTTTCAATACAAGCTTGTATGGACAACTACAGGTAAACAAAGCATATAATATAAATATAACATGATATATTACAATCAATCAATCAATATCTAATATCCACAAGAGAGCTTAACTCTCATATCATAATAATCCATAAGACTTTTAATGCAAGATGATTAATCTATCATTGAATAATATTAAGCTTAACGCAGCACACTATTAACATCATAACATATGTCATAGATACTAAACCACAATTATGCTTTTACTGTGCACTTTGATCCATTAGCCTTTGTTTAAGCTCTATCAATAATCACAACTATAATAATTATACTTTCCAAGCATAAGCCATCATTTAAAATTTATACTTTTATCAGGAATGACCATTCCTTACTAGTCATGTCTAACCTTAAAAGAAAATCAATCTTAATTTATCAACAGGAAGAATATAATTCCTAATATCTAAATTTAAAATAAGAATAGTAGTCGAATATATACTCACTTGATAACGTTGATCCACCCATGCAGGTGTTGAAACATCCATAACTATCTTTTCTTTTTTTCCCTGGCTTCCTTGGGATCGACTGAAGTTCAACAGCGGTAGAAAATCTCTGGAACTTTAGCAAGGACAAGAAGAAACAATAGATAGCATGAGCTAACGTGAGGCATAAACCAAGTCTTCGATAACTTACCAATCCAATCCCTTATTTGTAGTTGAAGACTGACACCGAATGGAAGCTATGGCAGCTCATGATAGCTATTGGTCACTACCTCCCCATCCTAGTTGATGGTTAGCTCTATTAGCAAAGTTAAGATATAATATGCCAATAAACTTCTCTCTCTCTCTCTCTCTCTCTAATCTACATTTCTTTAAGCCCAAACCCATATAAGGAACAACCACAAGGAACCAGCTATGTTGGCAGCACTACACCAGCTGTAAGATAGAGCTCTGCCTACGGGGTCATCTTGTTATTTTGTTGTGAAAAATTAACAGCAACAACACTTGGCCTAGGACTAAATGAAGTGCCAATAAGGAGAAAAAGAGAACCCAAGAGTTAAGAGAAGAGCAACATATGAGAGAAAAAAGGCTAAGAGAGAGAAGAGCGGTGGCTTAATTGGAGGCAAGCAAAACAGTAGCAGCATGTCTAGGCAGCTCTTCACAACAGTCATGGTTCACTTTCTTGTAGCAGGACAACAACATAAAAACCTTGCGAGAGAGAGAGAACTATGTACCAGAATGAAGGGGAAAGGTGGTGGGATAAAAAGGCAGCAACAGGAACTTGAGAAAAATGAGATTAAGACGATGAAGAAGTTGGAGAAATAAAAAATTAAAATGAAAGCTATACCCATGTAGCCTTTTAGAAGAAAGTGGGGTTAGAAAATTTAAAAATGATACAGGTACATTGGCTAGAAGAGAAAGAAGGAGAAGTTAGTGGAAAGGTGGAGAATAAGAGAGATAAAGCTCCTGATTTATTCTATTCGTGTAAGAAAAGTTAGTAGCTAACACATAAATATAAAATAAAAAAATATGGAAGTGAGAAGAGAGAGCTGCGTGCGTTTTCCCAAGAAAAATAGTAAAGATTTCTTTTCTTTTTCTAAGTAAGTTGTTGTTGTACCATACAAGGAGAAAAAACATCTAACCAAAAAAGAATGGAAGTGGAGGCACGGTATCCAAGAAGAAAAATGCTAAATAATAAGTTTAGAATTTTAGTTTTATGCTTTGCAATATCATAAGCTCATTTTTGTCATTCAAAATCTTAGCCTTTCATCTAAATTAAAACCCATTTGAGCCATTGGATTTTCATACCTTTCAAATTTTCCATTTTCCAATAAAATACTTCAATAACACTTTTTAATGAATAAAATCATAATACTCACATTTTCATAAAATCAATTTTATTTAAAACCTCAAAATTTTCAAACCTTAACAATTCTAAAAAATAATTTGTTAAATACAAATTCCAACCATAATTACTAAAATATCTTTAACTTATAGAAATTCTTTATAAAAATCAATTCCATTATTCTTAAGTTAATAATGGCCATATAAAAAGAATAAACAAATTTTGAATATTATCACAAGAATCATTTCCAATAGTCCAAGTCCATTTTATACGAAAAAATAATTAAAAATCAAGTATTAACTGAATAAATACTTAATTATTCATAAGTAGTCAAAAATTATAAAACCTAAAATTTTAATTGGGATATTACAACAAACCTCTTTGTTTGAGCTATCATTTAATTCCTTTAACGAGCGCCTTTTAGAAACATCATTGTTTACTCTTTTTGATTGCTTGCCCTTGCTTTGAATTATCCTTACATTTTAAAATGTCTTTAGACCTACTCTTTATATGCATAACCATGGCATTATTATATCTTTCTTCATCATCATTTTTTCCCTACATCATCCACTTCCTCATCTATCTCAAAAGCTTCATACTTAAGAACTAAAAAATGAGATCCAGTCTTGGAATTTGAAAGAACCTTAAGCTTATTATACTTAATCGGAGCTTTATTTTCTATTTGTCTATGAACATGTCTTATGTGCTAAGTAACCATCTAACTAACATGCTTTAAACTCTTAATTTTGTTAGTTGGGTTTTCCTTCAAGTTTTCTTTACTAATTTCTTGATCCTTCATTTCACAAGGTTCTTCCATCACTATTTCAAGACAATGCTCCTTTAGGTGCCCATATTTTCCACATATGAAATAGATAGTATGTAAGCTTTCATAATGGATAGAGTATTACTTCCCTTGAAAAGAAAACTTAGCCATCAATTCTTTCATTAAGTTAACTTCCACACACACTTTAGCATACTTCCCTCGTTCCTCAAACATAGTGGTAGCATTAACTTTCAAAGTTTAACCTACTTTATTTCCTAAGAAGGAAAGGAACTTCTTATCAAAGTAATGAATTGGAAGCTTGGGGATTCTGATCCATACTACCACATTATTAATGGAATTGTCAATAGGATCAAAGGATGGGTACCAATAGCGTACTGTTAGTTAATGATCAAATAATAACCATGGACCTCTAGTAAAGGCCAATTCATAATCTACCTTTGTACTAAGTTTAATAAGGTAATACTTCTCAGTTAGGTCAATGATATCTAGCATACACATTTTTTCCCACAATTTATGAAGTTTATGTTTTAACATTCGAAATCCAATCTTTTGCCCTACAAGGGTATCCTCACTTCCATTAGTGCAATCTATATATTTTTTTTCTATCTAAAACCATCTTGACTTATAAGGGTATCCTTGTAAGATTTACTCTTGTCTTCATCAATAAAGAAACTCATTAGCATAATCCATAGTCTTTCTCCCCTTTTTAGTAAAACCTTACTTACCTTATTTTATTTTATTTTATTTCATCACCTTGTAGCAATTCTAACTTTGATGTTTTCATTTGACTTGATGAAGACTCCCCTATGTAGAAAACAAGGACGAGTTAGGGGGTAGAAGATTAATAGTACAACATATCATAAAAGAATTTAAATATAACTTATTATGAATATAATTTTTTTACATTATTAATAAAAATGATGCATTATTAAAAAATATTATAATTAATTTTTTTACCAACAATGAAAAGATTTTAAAAATTTTTAATGACTTGACAATATATAAATGAATTTTAATATTAAATTTATTTAAACTAGTAATAAATCAAATTTGCTATATCATAAAATATGAATTTTATAATAATAATAATTTAATAATAATAAGTAGAAAAGCCAAAGTTCATGCTATAGTCAAATTGCACATCTATGTATTATATATTACTCATAATATTTCTTATTTTCTGTGATAAGTGTTATTTTTATAATTCGCCACATGTCAATTCATCATTTTTTTCTCCATTTATCTTCTAATATTAAATTAATTTTTAATAAAAATTTAAATTTTATTTACTTTTTGATTTGTCACCAAATTATAATATTTTATTTTATAAAATATTTTTTAAAGTTATTAGTTGTATATTATTTTTTTATCTAATTCTCATCGTAAATAATTAACATATAATTATAATTTTATATTATTGAAATAAATATTTACCTATGCATTGTGCATTGCACGGGTGACTTAGTACTGTATTCCATATTTGCTGCACTAAAAGTCAAATTTTCGATACGTATATATTTTCACTTTGGATTTATCACAAAGCAAACCAATTTTATTGCTAACAATTGCAACTGATGTCACTAAATTTTTTTCAGAAGGGAGGATAATATAATACATTGTTTATAATTTTTTTAATTTTCGTAAGATTGATTACGAAGATTTATTTCCAAAATGCGAACATTATAAGATAAAATATTATCTAAATGTTATTAAAGAATAAAATTCATACTATATTTATGATATATTAAATAGGTTAATAAATTAATAAATTTATAGGTTTATAGGTTTATAGTATAAATTAATCTTTGAAGAAATCATGCAAATTAACTTTTAATTTAAAAACTTCCTCAACTAACAATTAATTGTTTAGTGGAAGATAACTAAGTCTTGAAAGTATTTCAAACTAAGTTTAGAGTAATTATAAGTTCAATTCTCTCTCTGTTTTTTTTTTTGGAAAGTGCCAAGAGAACTTTACCATGAAGAGGAAAATTACTCAAACATCCTTTTACCAGTTTATTTATAATTCAAATTTCAACTATCACTTTTTTTAATATTTTATAGGCTGTGCACGTAGAAGTTTAAATATTAAGATAAGTTTACGTAGTTTTCTTAAATTGCACGTGAGTTTAGAATATTTTTTTCTTAACTTTTCCATGATTTATTTTTAGTAATAAATATTAATATATAAATTAAATTAAACATATTATCAAGTTCAAGTAAAAATAAAATAAATTATAATAGATTAATTAAATTTTATGTATTACATTATATTGATTATTTTTAGTATAGTGATCAAAGAAGATTTCTAACTTTATATTCATACATGGAAATTAGCAACTCTCGCTCTATTAATTCAATAAAACAATTAGATTATTAATAATATAATAATAAAATAATAAAATATTAAAATTAATTTATCGTCACTAATATTAATGAATGTATTTATTGCAGATACATAAAAAAATAAGTAGGATTCACTTGTATATTATAAATTTAAGTTCTCTCTTTAAAATTATTTAAATATCTTTAATTATTGTATTAATATTTAAAATTAAGAATAATTTTTCTATTCAAATAAAAAAGTAGATATTACTAATCTCTATATATAAATATAATAGTTAATAATTGTCATAATTAAATTGCATAAATTAAAATTAAATAGAAAGAAATTTGCCAAATACATAAATCTAGCAAAAACCTCAACTCAATTAAGGAGGGAAAACTGTTCTTTCTTTTTGGCATCAAGAAGCAAATTGTCGCATGACGTTATAAAGCAACTAGTCTAGGTTACAAGCCACCATATCCTGACCACTAATTGCACTTTCTCACTTTTCACCTTTTATCACATGGTTGGTATGCCATCATGTGAGTAGGGTGAGTTATCCTAAAATAATAATAGAATATTATAATCTTTCAGATAACATAAAATAAATTTTAGTAAAATTTTTATTAAATTTAACGAATTGCACAATGATATAAATATAATTAAAATAAAATAACAAATAAATGGAATGAAATAAAGTAATTTTTTTTTAATTTAAAGTTATACATTATTTTAAAAAATATTTGGAAATAAAATGAAAATTTATTTTTAGCGGGTTGATTATTTTTAGCTTGTGATTTTCAACATAAATCGTGAAAAGTTATAATCCGATTACATAAACTTTTAATTTACGTAATTTAAAATCCGACCACCATTCCGTCCAATTAATCTCATGCAAGAATGCTGATTATGGGTTTCAAATTTTAATTTTGCAAATAAGACATCCAGACAGTCGAATGGCACATTTTTAGGGTCTAGAGTATAAATCACAGATGTCTACCCAAAAGAAAAAATTGAGTGTAAATCAAAGATCAAAGAGCAAAGATCAAATATAATTAAAAGAAATTATTTATAGTTTACCCATATCAATATCAAATCAAAATCAAAATATATTTAATTGCCGCCAGTAACATAGCAAAAATGGGGTTTTGAATCTGCACCGTCCATAGTGACATTGGCAAACTTTAGACAGTAATGATAAAGCCACGTCCCTCATCCGCCTTAAATTGCAAAATGGCGAGGAGACGCGCGACTCTGAAAATGAATATAAAGACGTTGGCGCCCAAACTCAAAGCTTGCAATTCCCAATTCCCTCTCCTTGCCGCTTCCAATTGTTCCATTCACTTCAATATATCATATCAATCAATATATATTTAAACACTTGTGAAACCCTTTTATTCTGTTCTCAAACTGAGATCTTCACTCCTGTTCTCTGTGTGGTGTGAGCGAAGCGTCTGCGTCAATGGCGGGTAAAGGATCGTCCAAGTCTAACCCATCGCAGGGTAGGAAGAGAGTTAGCGCCGTTGATTCTCAAGCTTCTTCCGGTATTGTTCGCGCCAAAGATGGCAGTGGTTTTGCCCGATGGTTTGTTTCTCTCTCTGGGGTTGTGTGAGTTTTAGTCATAGCATTCTGGTTTTACTGGATTTTGTGTTAGTATTCAGGGTTTCACTCTTTTTTTCCCCCAGAAATTGCTTGTATGGTTAGGTTTTCTTTGGATCACTTACCAACTTTTGTATCCTTCATCTTGTCTTTGTTTTTTGGTTAAAACTTTCCTGTATGTGCTTTACTCTGGAATAAATTTTGACTTGTGCAGTCAAAATTCGGTCTTATTTGGCAACGTAAATATGTGATTTAGCCATTTCATTTGCTTTGCTACGAATGCCCTTTGCAGGAATCGGTTAATTTTGGGTTCCTTCAGATTGGAACTAGGGTTTAAATGGTGTTAACTCTTTACGTTTATTGGAATCATATTTGCTTGTATTCTGTAAGAGGATAAGTAAATTCAAATGGCTCCTATTGAGGATGATTGGGGGGGGGGGTTGTTTGATTCTTTATCTTTTGTGTTGTATCCTCTGTTTGGGATCTTTTTCACTGCTTTGTTGATTAGTTGCAGTTGGCTTTATTGTTTCTGTATGTTTCTATTTGCAGTGAGGAGTGCAACAAAAGTGTTCCAGTGGCTCTTATCAGCATGCATAGTTGCAGTCTTGAAGCTAAAATTAAAATGAATCTCGGTATATGCCCACCACTACTATGATTATAATGTCTTTATTATCAACCTAATACATATTTTTTTGTTATTCTGTTTAATCAGATGCTCAAGTTGTGGACAAGCCTGCTGAAGTGAAGAAGCCAGCAGAGAGGTGAACTTGCATTTCTTGTTTATGTCTGCTATGTGTTTATAATGCCTTATGGTTATGCCTAATAAATTGCTTGGTTCGTTTCCAATTGTGTAGGAAGAAGCCAAAATCAAAAGAACCCAAGGCCAAAAGAGCCAAAGTTGAGAAGGGGATGAAGAGCAAGGATCCTAGCAAGCCCAAGCGTCCTCCCACTGCCTTTTTTCTTTTCATGTACAGCTTCTCTTCTCTGTATTTTCAACATGATTAATATTATTATTAGTTGGATCTGCATACTTAATTGGTATGGTGATCTGTGTTGCAGGGATGACTTTAGGAAAGCTTATAAAGAAGCACACCCTGACACTAAGGATGTCAAAGTGGTAATGGGACTTGTTAATCTGGCATCAATCTTTTGTCTTGTTAGTGCTGATACATGGTTGCTAATTATCATTCTTGGTCAATTGGACGTAGGTTTCTAAAGAGGGTGGTGAGAAGTGGAAGTCCATGACTGATGAAGTAAGCCAAAGAATTTTGTTTGAACCAGGTTAATGAGCTTAACTATTTAATAATGTGAGTGTGATCAAAGTTCTTCATTGTGTCATTGTGTTAGGAAAAGAAGCCATACATGGACAAAGTTGCTGAACTTAAGGCAGAGTATGAGAAGGCTTTAGAAAGTTACAATGCTGCAGATGTATGATTTCTTTGTTATAAGTTGATAGTTTTTTATTGCTTATTCATCTCTTTCTAAATGTGTCTTTTTTCTTTCAGGCTGATGAGGGCTCTGATGAGGAAGCCCAAGGGGGGTCTAATGAGGAAGCTACAGCAAAGGAAGTGGAAGAGATTACTGATGAGCAGTAGAATTTTGTTGCTTTAACCTTGCTATGTAGAAAGATTAGTCAAATGCTAATTGTATGGCTGTAAATGTTGAAATATGTTGCACTTTTGTATTTGGAGGTTACTTTTTCAGTAGCTTTGAATGCAACATTATTTTTCTGGGCTAAAATATTCAATAGTAATTGCTTAGTACTTGTTTTGTTGTTTAGCTTCAAGTTACAGGGAATTGATATGATGGTTGATTTAAAGCGTGATAAGATGTACATTGAAATATAGTTGAGGTTGTCCTTTTACTAATGATTGCTGAAGTCATAATGTTTTCGGGTAATCTTGAAGTTTCTTTCTGTCTATTCAGGGAATTGATATCAAGTAATTTTGTTCAAGATAGGCATATAATTATGGAACTTTTCTGTAGTTAGTTACTTGGGTTAATAATGCATTGTTCTAATGAAATTGAGTTGTCTTACATTGTCCCATGACATTTTTTCTTTTTCTTGGAGATGCTTTGGGGTTGGAGAAGTAACCTAAGATTCACAAGTGCTGTTCTGTAATATGTTTTAATATTTTAATTTGTGCAATTTGATAATGAAATTGATATAAAAAGGCATCTGACAGTTTTTTTTTGTTAAAATAACATTCAAGTATACAATGCAACATTGCCATTCTGACTAACTCAGTAAATTAAATAAATCAATAGAAGGTCGTAATTGAACTCCATGTGAAGTCTTATCTGCTAAGGCAATGAGACAGCATATCACTGACTCAAGGTCTCTTGTTTCTTCCCTTTACATGGTTGCAAAGGTTTGCCACATAAACACTGGTTGTGGGCATAAGCAATTGGTGGAAAAATATTGAATGGCCTAGATTGTGGTATTTCTCCACACAGCCTGTTTGCCCTGAAACTTGCATGCCTTAGACCTGCAATCTGTGACAAGCTACTTGGAATTTGTCCTGTGAGTCCATTTATAGATAAGTCAAGCCATTGCAACTTCACCAATACTCCTAAACTTGAAGGAATGGTTCCTGCTATTTGGTTCCTTGAAACATCCAGCTTCTCGAGTTCAATCAAATTTGAAATTGAAAGAGGGATGTGACCTGATATCTTGTTGCTTGCAATGTTTAGCACCTTCAATCTTGAACCTTGCATGAATTCTGGAATACGACCTGATATCATATTGCCGGATAAGTCGACAACCTCCAGAAAGCTGCTTGTACTGTTATTTATGATTGTTGATAGTGATCCCACTAGCAAATTTGCGCGCAAGTCAATTGTAGACAGGCTATCAGGCAACAATTTAATTTCGGAAAGATCAAACTTCAACTGATTGTTTGAGAGCTTGATCTTTTGTAAGCTGGACATGTTTGTGAAGAAATTTGAAATCCCGCCAGCCAAGTAGTTATCTGATAGATCTATGGAACTCAAGGAGTCAGGTCTGATGAAGTTTGGAAGATTTCTTTTCAGTTTACACCCAGCCAGATGAACATCTTTAAGCTGCTTGCTTCTGATCCAGTCAGGAACACTTCCCACACTGAGATTGTTGTAAGAAAGATCTATTGACAGAAGAGAAGGCAAGCCGCCCTTCGTTGGGATGGCCGGTAAGGGATCTGAGAGTGCATTTCTTGATAAATTAAGGTACCAAAGGTTCTGTAATCTTGATATGGACAATGGAACATGACCTGTGAGCCGATTATCGTTCAGTTGAAGAGTGGTTAGAGATTTCAGGCTTGCAATCTGTTCCGGAATGTTCCCGGTGAGCTTGTTAGAACCCAAGGATAAGTCCAGAAGATTAGCTAGCCTGAATAAGGAAATGGGAATATTTCCAGTTAACTGATTACTAGAGAGGTCCAAAAAAGTCAAGTTTCGAAATTGACCAACAAATTCTGGAATAGACCCCGATAACAAATTGTGGCTGAAATCAAGGTACTGCATATTCCCGAGATTCTTCAAAGAAAGTGGGATGGAACCTGCCAGAAAATTTCTTGCTAAATTAATCTGCATAAGGTTTTTCAAATTCCCTAATGTTGGAGGAATTTGGCCCTTCAAATGGTTTCCATTTAGGGAAAGGGTTTGAAGCAATGACAAACGGCCTAAGCTGGAAGGAATGTACCCACCAAGGGAATTTTCTTCAAGAACTAGCTGAGTAAGGCGGGTTAGATTTGCGAAGCTCTCGGGAATCGAGCCAGTGATATGTTTCATGCCACTGATCACCATTACCTCCAAGAAATGCAAATTGCCCAGTGAAGGGGACAGGGTGCCCTTCATATAAAATTCAGCGTCTTTGTCAGGCCTCTGTAACTGCAAGGCAGTGACCCTCCCCGTGGAGGGATTGCATTCAACTCCTTCCCAGCCTCCATCACAGCAATCTCTGCTTGTCCATGAAGATAAACTATCTGTGGTGTCCTTCACAATGCTTGCCTTGAAGCTGAGAAGAGCACCTCTGTCTTCTTCCGAACAAATTGGCACTGAACTTGTTTGAGCAAAAGCTTCTGAGAAAAACTGACTCGCCAATGAAAATATCATCAAAAGGCTGAAAACCCATCTCTCAAACTGCATTTTGGAATGTAGGTCTTGTTCAGATCACTGCAAAATATAAGCAGAATTCAGTTTCCACATCGGGATCTGACAAAGCTAAGGAACTGAGTGAGGGAAAATTTCAATAATTCAGTAAGAAAAATAACGGAAAAAAATTGAGAAGGTACCTGTTGGGATATTATTTATTTATTTTTCCTATTCCTTCACGCAGACAGGAAGATATAATGATGAAAAAGACAGCGGAAGGAAGAGAAAAATGAAAAAGTGTGACTGAAGAATTATAATTTTGTTGGAGATCGGCACGCAGGATCAAGCAGTATATCTCTTATTTATAGTGGCCTAGAAAGTAAAAGGAAAAAACAAGGCTTCTTAATGAAAGGAAAGCAAATTTTGATGATGAAGGTTTTTGTGTCAATTTAAAGATCTTCACAGGGAAATTTGTGACCGTTTGATGAATCACGAGGAATCCATCCATCCCAGGAATTTTGAATGTCGTTGGAGCGCACTAGATTCAATTTCTTTCACCTTTTGAAAGAAAATTCACCGAAATGTATGTTTGCTTGTCCTCGTGTTTGTGCCAGCGCTATTATTATTCCATCGCGTACATCTAACGCAATTTCTTGTACACTTAATTAAAATTATGATTCTGTTTATTTATTATTTTTAAAAATAATTTTTAATTTGTATTATTAAAATAAAAGTATTTGTTTTAAATTTATTTTTAAAAATTATTTTTTAATATGTAACTTAAAAATAAAAATAATTTTTAATTTATTTTTTATTTTAAATATCAGTTTTATAATTATATAAAATATTTTCTTATTTGTAATATCAAATACTCTCTAATATTTATTTTTTTAATCTAAACATAATTTTTAAATAGTCTTTAAAAAATTTTAAAAATACAAAAATAAAAATATATTTAAACACATCCTATAATAATATTTTTTTGGCTCTTACTAGTTTTATAAATGAATTCTGTGCAGTATTTCTTCTTGAAAAATATATACACTTCCTTTTTTGGGACGAGAAAAAATACACTTTGTACATGGAAAGATGGGTGATATAAATTTTGATTGTGAACCCTCAACTTTTACATCATTTCATTTGACAAATGTAAAATAATATAATATATTCAGTATCATATTTCTTATAGTTAGTATAATTTAAATAAGCAAGTTCCTAGGTAGATATGTCGCGAATTTAAATTAAGGAGTAAATTTTATTGAGCTTCCCTAAGTTTTGCACATAATTCATTGATCTTTTCTCCATTTGAAAAATTCCACTAATCTCTCTTGAAACTGCTAGATGTTGATTTCTTTTCTATTATTTCAAATTTGTCCTTTTGTAATTGTAATACTTTACAATCTGTATAAAACCATTATCCAAATTAATAGTTATTTAAAAATTATAATTATTTGAGGAAGATTTGCAAGATGATATTTTTCTCACATATTTTGAAAATATTTTAAATTTGTTTAAATATTTTATTAAAAAAAATTCATATTTTTATATATTTTGCATGTTAAAAATTAAAAAAAAACTTTGTTGATAAAAATTGTGTTATTATTTTTAATGAAAAAGTTACTTATTATCTTATAGACAAGAAAATATAAATATTTTCATAAAATTTATATACATGATTTTAATATTTTAACTTATTAAATTATGCAGTTAACATAGACAATATCAAAATTTATTTTTTCAATGTTTTAACTCATTAAAATATTTTAGTAACTATTTTAAGAGATATACAATCTATTCATTATTGCTTTGAATTTTTTATGCATAAGTTATTTTTACTATTAATTAACTATTTTGTCTATTTTATAACTAAATTTATATATTTAAGTTTATTAAATGTAGCGAAAGCTCTATGCATTTTCCAAAATTTAGGGTGGTACTTATTCAAGGGCGGAGGTGGGAATTTTTTTTAGAGGGGTCAGAAAATTTCTTAAGAATTTTTTTAATTGGATAGGAAATTAGAATCATAAGTAAAATAAGTGGAATCAATCATCTAATTGATAAAGTTCGGATTCAACAAAAACAAATGAATTTAAACTTAAGTTTGAGCTCAAAATTTAAGTGTGAACTTGTTATACAAATTTAAATGAGCTTAAAGAAGTTTTAATATATGTAATAGTTATTTTTAACAAATAATAATAAATTTAATTTTACACTATTTCTCTCTTTTATATTTTTTAAATGATTTCTTTATATTTTTTTCAAAAATAAGGAAACACAATATTACTTAGGAAGTATTTGATAGTACTAAAACATTTAGTAGTCAGCTTTAAATGTTCAATCTATTAAGTACTGAATTTATAATATTTGAATAGTTTCTTATTTTAAGTATTGAATTAAGATAATACTTTTAAAATTTTATTACAAAATATTAAAATTTTATAAAATTTTAAAATTATAAATTTATAAATTCTATATATATATTTTATATAATTCTTATTGCAAAAAGAAAGATAACGTTAAATATATTTATCTAATAAAATCTCATCAAAATAGGGAAATTTTTTTGCTTAATTTACTATTTAATCTTAATAAATTATGCAAATAGCATCTATTAAGTTTGAATTTATTATTAACATTCTTGCTCATTATTTATAGATTTTTAAGACTTGGAATACCTTGAGACTCTATATGTTTTTATATATAAAAGTAATATTTAAATTAATAAAATTACTTAAAAATGATAATTCATTCAAGATTATTTATAAAATGGTACTTTGACATATATTTTAAAAATATTTCAAATTCAGTTAAATATTTTATTAAATAAAATTTTGTACTTCTTTATACACTTTGCATGTTACATATGTTAAAAAAAAAATTATCAATAAAGATTGTATCACAATTTTTTTAGTGAAAAAGTTACCCATTATCTTATAATAAAAAAATATGAATACTTCATAAAATTTATGTTTATACTTGAAATATTTTAAATTGTGTTATTAGCTTAGACAACATTAAAATTTGTATTTAAAATATTTTTATTCATTTGATAAATACAACCATAAATTTTAATGAATACCTAGAGTTTCTACGACGTTTGATAAAGTTAAGTATATTGATTTAGTTATAAAATAGACTAAATAGTTAATTAGTAGTAAAAATAATTTATGCATCAAAATATTCAAAACAATAATGAGTAACTTATGTATTTCTTAAAATAATTACTAAAATATTTTAATGAGTTAAAATGTTAAAAAAAATAAAATTTGATGTTATCTATATTAATCATATAATTTAATAAATATAATTATTAAAAACATATATATAAATTTTATGAAAATATTCATAATTTCTTGACTATAAAATAACAAGTAACTTTCTTATTAAAAAGTTAAATAAAAATTATAACACAAATTTTATCAATAAAGATTTCTTTTATCTATATAACGCAAAGTATATAAAAAATTATGGAATTTTATTTAATAAGATATTTAAATAAATTTAAAACATTTTCAAAATACATGGAAAAATATTATCCTTTAAGTCTTCTTCAAATAATTGTCATTTCTAAGTAACTATTAATTTGGATAATGTTTTGGTAAGTATTATAATATGCAAAATAGCAACTTTGATATAATAAAAAAGAAGTCAACATTTGGAAGTTATCACGGGAAATAAATGCAATTTTTATAAATAGGGTAAGGTTGGTGAATTATGCTTAGACTTGAGGATAAATTTTTACGAAATTTATCCTAAATTTAATGGTGTTATATACATAATTTATATGCACATGTATGCAAGCTTAAATCCAATATCAAATATAATATATTTATAGAAATTATATGAAAAATTTACATATAAAAATCTTTTTATTTAAATAAAAAAATGCCAAATATATTAGTTGATGAGTAAACAAGTAACTGTAAACAAGTGTGGATATACAAAGAGCACCGGAGAGTTATACATACATACATATATATATATATACATATATATATATAATGCCCCTCCAACTATATATTATTGGCACCGCATTCCTCTGTATCAATCAAAAGAAAAGGACTTTTTTTAATTAAAAATGAAAATATTTGAAATTGTAATTATCACACAAAATAATAAACATTCAAAAGGAGAATTAAAAAATAATATTTGATTTTTATTTATATATCTAATAAATTTTATAATAATAAATTTTTATCATATATATCAGTTTTATAAATTAAACTTTTTAAATCGATCATTAATTGTAACATTCTTTATAGAGTGAATGAAATAAGTGGGCCCAACTTAAAAAAATCATCATGTCTTCACTTTTATGTTTAGTAATTTTATACTGATTCTTCAAATATTTTAAAATTATATATATTATATAAAATTTTGATATGTAGCTCCCTGAATAAAAAAATCCTGAATGTTGCTTTTTAATAACAGTTTTTCATTACCTTTTTGCCTCCCCCAACTGATTGTGATTGCTCTGCTGTCTTCTACTTGAAGTTTTGTTTAAGATCAAAACTGAAGGGGAATTTAAAAAGTATCAGAGACAGTGACGTGGGCATATGATAAAAAGCTAGTGAAGACTTTTCCTATGTTTTTTTTTTTTTTAAATAATAAAGATATGAAATGGGTGTGGGAGTCTTATCTGAGATACTAATTCAATAAGGGTGCCTGAAAGTCAAAATCTTCAGACATTTAAATGGTCTTTTTATTATGTCAAAAATTCCGGGACCATTGCCTGCATTCTCAGTCTGCATAACAAATTAATTGTTCTTAAAAATTTTCTATAGTAAAACTGTCCGTATTATAATGATGATTGGAATTTACTCCAATGTAATAACGTTAACCATGATCGGCACCTAAAATTTAGAATCCTTGCGGGAATTAGAACTGAAAATCCATCGAGACTGCTCTTAAATCATTTGTGATTCGGCTTCAAAATTAAATTAATGGAGTAAATTAGATTAATGAAATGAATTCAAAAATCAATTGAATTAAATATGTAATAAGAAGTTGACGCCTTTGTTAAATAAACTAAACTCGAATTATATTTTGTTTCGGGTAAATTAAATTTGTATTATATTTGATTTGTTTGGTTTTATGAGCCCACATAATAAATTAATTATATTTAATAAATAATTATAAACACATATTAGTAATTTAATTTATTTATGAAATAAACTATCATATTAAATAAATATTATATATTATTTAATATATTTAAATAAATTTCAATTGCTTTAATATGATTTTAGGTCAAATAAATTGAGATAATGAATCAACTTGTTTCATTTTAAGTCAAATTTGTTTAATAGAGACTATTATTCATTTAATTAGGCTAAACAAAATATCAAATTGAGTTTAAAAAGTTATTTAATTTATATAAAAAAGTAAATTTTTATGGAAAGTTGAACTTCTCACGAAATAAATTCTTTTATAAATTTTTTGCGAAGTGCTCTAAATTGTTTAATTGATATTAAGAAAATAATATTTTTCAAGAATTAAATTTCTTATATTTTATTTAGTTCAACTCTATACTTTCTAGAAAGTATTATCAAAGTAATTAATATATTTTTTAAAATTATAATATAAAAAATAAAAATATCAATAGATTTCTAATATCTCTTTCCATTGTAATTTTTTTAAATTGATAATTTATTAATTTTTAAGTTACTATAAAAAGTAAAATAGATTTATATAAAAAAATTAAGATGCCTTTCATATATATATATATATATATATATATCTTAAATTATATTAATATAATTAAAATAAAATATAATTTAAATGAATAAATAATATAATACAATAGATAAATATATAATATAATAAAATTATATTTAAAATTAAATTTCTAATATAATAATATTTGAGGTTATATTTGAAATTTGTATTTTGATATAATATGTTATATATATTTTATATAATTTTGTATAATACTCATTCTATTAATTATATGATTAATAAAATAAATTTATTTTTATACTTAATAATTATACTTATATAGGTATATTTTTATTTTATAATTAATAAATTATATTTATTATAATTTTTAGATATTATAGATAAAATATTAAAGTGGTTACTAGTTAAATTAATTAGAAATAATTTTGTATTTTTATCTATAAAAGATATGAGATGTATTTTTTTGTCAACGGAGTGTTAGTAATCAATTTCTCATGAAAAGTAATTTTTCAATGGAGTGTTACTATATAATTAATAAAATAAATTTATTTTTATACTTAATAATTATACTTACATAGTTATATTTTTATTTTATAATTAATAAATTATATTTATTATAATTTTCAGATAGTAAGGATAAAATATTAAAGTGATTATTAGTTAAATTAAGTAGGAATAATTTTGTATTTTTATTTTTAAAAGACATAAAAAATTTTTCAGTGTTAGTAATCAACTTCTTATGATATATGAAAGTAATTTTTTTTTGGAAAGTTTTACTTCCTTTGGCCAAGTAAATGACTTAAAGATTTCCTTTTTTCTAAGAAATTATATTTCCTATACTATTTCTTCGAACCAAATTACCTTCAATAATTTGCAAGTTCAATTTAAATCAAATGTATTCTAACATAAATTAGGTAATTTGAATGAGTTGAATTTTGAATTCGATTAAAACCATTTAAGTTGACCAAATTAATTTACAGTTGATTGAATTGATTTGTATAAAAATGTTATAAATAATAAAAATGAAATCTGAAATTAAATTTTAAATATTTTATATTATTGAATAGAATTTTTATAAATTTACTTCATTCTCTTATATTTATTGATAATCTTTGATTTCAGCTAATTTGAATATCATTTTTATTGTTTATAGCATTGCATAGGAATAGAATTTTTTTTTATTTTATAAAACGGAGACAGAGCAAATATACACGTGTCACATGCTGCCTGTTCTAATATTTTAAAAATACAATTTATTTTTATTTATTATATTAAATACATTTAAAATAAAAGATACTTAAGGATTTTTCAAATTATAAGTTTATAAATTTACTATGTGTATCAGTAATCCGTTGGTTTAGTGAAAACATGCTGAGTTCTAAAATCTTCTAACTTGATAAAGGATTCTACATTTAATTTTTGGAGGTATTTTTATTGAGAGAATTTATTACTTATTATTCTCACCATGTATAACGATTAATTTCATGCTTGATAAAAAAAGCGAGATACATATGTTTAAAATAAAAACAAAATATATTTTAAAGCATTAAGTTCTTAATCACATGAATAGTTGCATTATCTGGAAGTATTGCCATCCTAGAAGAAAAAAATTCTTAATCTTATTGTAGTATTAAAACTTTCATGTTACTTCTTATATTGTATTGAGAAACTAAATATGATATCTTGATTGAATGATTTTTAAAATTAAAGAAATAATTTTTTAATTTATTTCAATACAATCAAAAGTACTAAATTTATCCCATCCCAGAACGTAAACAAAGGACAACTTACAACCATTTTGTTTTCAAAAACAAGATTAATGTAACATATCACATTAAAATCTATCTTTTGATACTCAACTTCTCGCTGGGGTCTGTCTAGGATGATCCTGGAAAGTAAGAAGCTAAAATAAAGGTGAGAGCTTCTTGCGGTTGGCAAATGTAGGGCCAATGAATCTTCTACATAATTACAATGATAATTACATAAATGACAACATTGTCGGCTGATTGCATTTTCATATTCAAAACACACAAAAGAAAAAATAAAAAATAATAAAGAAAAGAAAGAAGGTTTTATGCTGTCTACTTTCTATGGTTTGCATAAGAAGACTGTTAGCGGTGAGAAATAATACGATGCTTTTTTATCAGAAAATATTTTTCGTGAAAAAATTCCATATGATCGTATAAAATAAAAAATAATATATTATATATATAATTTAATTAAAAATTATAATATTTAATTTTTAAAGTTAAGGAAGAATAGATGAAATTATTTTTCATCATATTCATTGCATTTAATATCAAATAAATAAAATATTTTTTTTTATTTTAATATTTGATAATTATATTCTATAAAAGATATTTTGAAAACTTAGAATAAGACATGTACTTTAATCTAGACAGAGAAAAAGAGATAACGAAGTAGGATTCATGAAAAGGAAAGACCCACAAATGAGACCTGATCAATCTTCTATTATAATTTTCTTCCTTGGTTAGGAATAAGGTAAAGTACCTTGTTTTATGAGTAAGATAGTAATCTTATTAGCAACAGTGACTCTTGAAACTACAAGAGAGCATTACTATTGTATTCCTTTTCAGCAACATGGAGCAACTACCACCATTTACATTATTCTTAATTAATTAAAGCATAAGTACTATTGACTTTTCCTTATCAGTGAGAAATGCTTAGCTTGATTCCTTTACAAACTACAGAAAATTGTCGTTGTTTCTAATTCAAAAGCAATTCAAATGGCCCTATTTGTCTGTGGAGTAAAGTTGGATGGATCAATTTCGCTTTGGCCTTTTGATCTGTAAATGCAATGTAATGCATTTTACTGTTATCTTTTTGAATTATGCTTCTACTAACTAATTTCTTCTCCAAGCAACTTTCATGTGATGTTGAGGGGGAAAATATGAGATTATAAGGTGGAGCACCACCACTCTTGAAAGCTTAGTTATGAGGTGTGTGAGGCTACTTGAAATCAAATAAAGTTATACATATAATTCATGTTGAGTTTACAAATGTGAAATTGTGAAAAAATTTACTTTAACTAAATTAGTTAAACTTTAGTTTACTCAAAGATTAAAATTCACATACGTCAAAAGTCTTAGCTTGCATCTTGAAATTGAATTTGGAGTATTATTACGCTTGTTTTAATTTATTTACTCATATTGATTACACAGTTAACATAAAGTAATAAATTATATACAATTTTTTACTAGTTTGAAATATTCAATAATCTTTTTTTTTTTTTAATTTGGGAACTAATTACCTCCGCAATTAGTTCCTCAACCACTTTGATGGATATAAATTAGGAATAAACTAATCTTAAGTTTGAATTAATTCTAAGAATTTTTTTGTGAGACATCTATTATTATCAGAGTCCACACGGGTGAGGGGATGATTAGAAAGAGATGTAAACCTCATTAACAATTTTGATAACCTTATCAACAACATGTCACTGATTTAATTAGTGACACTTTGTTTACATTCTCAATTTCTTTTTGAATAGTGCTTTATTTGCATAATAAAATATTTTACAAGCTTTTTTAACCTTTATTATTTAAATCACAATTTTGTATACAAAATTTGGTTCGATTATAAATATGATATCTAGCTAGCTATCAGTATTTTGATGGTTCAAAACTAGTTTTTGATAGAATTTTCAAAATTAGAAAATTAATTAATATCTAAGTTTAACTACTTACACACAGCCTTTTCAAAGATGACGTATGTAAAATGTAAAATTGGCTCTTTCTAAAAACTTTTTGCATCGTATAATCATGTGTAAATATTCAAGATAATGACAATAATCTTTCAAGACTCCTAATGAAGAAATGGTATTAGGTATAGTGTGGGGCAGCCAGTTAACCGAATGTAAGGCTGAAAATTGTAATCCAGTTAGGCTCATGACCGCTTAATTAAAAATAGAAATTGTCTCATTAATTAAATGTCTAATCACAAATCCAACCAATCCTTCCACTATGGAGACACAGCCAACCACTTTGCGTATGTTGGCCTGCTGGCTTTGAATAGTGATGCCATTTCCATGGGACTATGATTGGCAATCACTTAGCGATTAACGAAGTCTCCAAGGCTTTCATTTCTTTGGACTTTTTGCTTTTGGATTTTTTTTTTCTGTGTAATAGACAATTTTATGATTCTTTTCTGTATCATGCAACAAAAAGGCTTGAGAACTTGAAAGACTAGCCGTTTTCAAGAAGTCAATCTAAATAACTATAGTTGCTGGTAATTTCTTAATAGATTTTAAATGAGAGTTATTGTTGAAAATGAAAGAAAAGGAAAGTAATTTAGGGTCAGCCTTGTATTAATGTAATGTCCCATAGAAATCTTTTTAGGAAATATCTCAAGTGGATTAGAAATTACCAATAGGTATTTTGTAGAAAACCCCTGAACTAGAAGAGTCAATAAGAAAATCGAGTGAATTGAAAAAGAAATTTAGACATACACCTAATTAGAATTTTTATCAGAATTTTATTAAGCATTAAAATAAATCAAAACCTAATTAAAAATCCAATAATGGGTTTAGAAAAATTCTTTTAGGAATTTGCTAAAATTTAAAATTTTGATAAATTGAAAAAGTGAGAAAATGAGCCAAAAATTTAGTAAATTAATTTAAAAAATTAATGGGTTGACTAATTTAATCTTTGGGGCTCAAAAATAATTGTGAAAGATCAGAAATAAAGACCTAAGAAAGGCCTAAGGATATTTCAAAAGTTTAATGGTAAAAATGTAAGAAAGTAAAAAATTTGGGGTCATTTTGTAATAAACCCTATTTACCCTCTTGTGTGGATTAATTTTATTGGCCAAATGTGTAATTATTTCTTGAATATATCAAGCCATTTGGACATTGCAAGGGACTAGCCAAATGTCCCATGATTTTTCTCTAAAATCAATAAGAAATAATAATAAATTTAGGATTTTGTTTGGAAATTAGGATTTAGGGCTTATATTAATATATATGTGGGCCTTTTATGAGTAAAAAAATTCTTCTCTTCTCCACCCAGCAAAGTTGTGACATAGAGAAGGAAATAGAAGAGGGAGTTTAAGCTTTCTTAAGGTGATAAAAGAATTTTATAATTTAATTTTTAATATAGTAAGTCGATCAAGGAGACTTCTTTAATTTCTCCCATAATTTATAGTTATTCTTCTCGCTAAATATCTAAAATTTAATTTATCACTATGAAAATTTTCTTGCTATTTCAAAGGAATTTTTGGAAGCTTAAGAGGTGAAGGTATTAAGGTAAGTGACAACTACCTTTTTTTTTTAAAATTTTCTTATAGGAGGTAATGAATATAGTAATTTATAATGAGATTGTGGTAATTTTTGTGTGAAGCTATATGTGATGACATGGTTATGATTTTATGCTTTTTTTAATGTTGTTTCATGATATTAAGATATTGTTAGGTTGTTATTTTACTATCAAGATTAATAGGAGAAGATTTAATAAGTCTTGACGATAATAGGAGCAAACCAGTCAAGAGTGGATAATAAATATCCTATTTTTATCACTCTATTCAACCAAAAATTAGATAATGTTTAAACTCTAGTTTTTAGTATTTTAATGTCATAAATGATAATAGGATATGTGAGGAAAATTTTGGAAATTTTTGAAAAATTTTAAGAATGTGAAAAGTGACTGTTTTTAAGCCTAAGAGAAATGGAGTTAGAACAGAATGCTGGTAAGTTTTATTTCTATTTTTAGGGTATTTGGATAATCAAATGATAGATTAAAAATTATGAAAATTGATATCCTTACCCTCTCATATGTTAGGAAATTTATGACCAAATTTATTGGCATTTAGAGTTTATTTGGTTATCCAAATTTTTTTTCTATTTTAAGTGTTCAATGTAGTCTTGATTTGGGACCTTGTTTGTATAGTCTCATGTTTGAAAAATTTTAAGCTATCAAATAATTAATAAAAATTATTAAACTTTGATGATATGTTATTAAGGATGTTAGCAAGCTTATGTCAAAATTTGCTGGCAATTAGAGCTAATTTGATTGCCCAAATGATGGTTTTGTTTTTGTAGCTCTAGTGTAGTTTGAAATTAGTAGTTTTAAGTTCATCCATCTAATGTCCTAGCAAAATCATGAAATTTGTTATACAACACTTAAGTCATTCCTTGTTTGACATGTTAAGTATGTTGTGGCAAAATTGGAAGTAATTGGCTTCTATTTGATTGATAAAAAAGGGCTTAGACTATAGATGATCATATTCTAACCTTATTTTGAGAATGAGCTTTCATTTCTATCTAAATAGGACCAAAGATCCATAATTATGGAAGATAATTGACCTTTGACGATTCATAATAGGTTAATAATATATCAAGAGTCTTAAAAAATTTTTGGTGAAAGTTTGATTAAATTTGAGTAGTAGAAAGGGGTTTTACTCATGAATGCCCCTTTATGGCCTAGTAAAGCTTTTGGGTTAGTGAAATATGTCTTGAATAGATATTTTACACTTGTTATTCGAATTGCTTTTGTTCTTGGGATATTCATATATCATATTTGTTATTAGAATATTTAATAAAATATTTATGACCAAGTTGGTATTTTGACCATACCCATGATATGTGATAATGAAATACAGGATGGTTGATGCCATGATATCTCAACATGATTGATACTTAAGGTGTCCCATCATAGTTGATACCTATGGTGTTCTGTCACTACTTATTATGAGTATAAATGCTCATCCTATATATGATTGATGGCTATGATGGCTTGATACTTATTTATGATGTGTGAAAAAATATGCAACCTTCACATGACAAATTATTAAGGTGGATGACTATAAGGTGGCATCAAAATTATAAGAAGGGAGGGGTATAAGGCAAGATCGAAGTTATAAGTGGAAAATCCTGAGTACTAACTGCAGCCATCTAATTTAATAATTTGAATAAGTATTATTTTAAAAAAATATTATTAAAAATTTATTATGTGATAATTGTTTAAATGTGTCAAAACAAATATGATCTTTTATGTCTAAAACTCTTTAGGAAAAGAGGAAAGTAGCCGTTCACTAAGTATTCTTTAATACTCACATTTGTGTGCATTATTTTTTTTATTAGTATTGATCGTGGTCTTGATGGGAAAAATTAACATATGTACTGGATCCTTTCCCCACTCTATAAAGATGCATTGAATAAATAATTTATGGGAAAGTTTAGTTTATTTGTCAAGGAGTACTCCTCCTCAAAATGTTATGTATATGTTAATAATAGTATATTTTATATACTTCCTAAACTTCTATATATATTATCCTTATTATATGTGTCAATATAAATTGGTTTTCTCTCATATCTATATGTTTTGATACTTATATAAATGTAAGTAATTTTTCCTACTATTTTATAATAAGTAAAAATGGTGAGAAATTTGTAAAGTGTCAAGGCTTGTAAAGGTATTTGATTAGTAGATCTACACTAATTAGATATCTTTATACTGATTATAATACTTGAAAATCGGATCATGACAATTAAAATGGATAATACTTAAGTTACAAATTATGTCAGTAGTCATTATAGTTTCTTTTCAATCACAAATTTTTATCAATAATGTTATTTGAAATTAAGTTTTGAAAGTAAATTAAGGGCTATCATTAAAGATAAAATAATGGAATAAATTTGTAAAGTTCAACTTAATGGATACAAAAGATTTGTAACTTAATTTTGAATATCATTTTTAGTACTTGTAGCATATTTGAATTTTTACTTTATTAACTCGCTAATTTATACAACTTGTTTTATATTTCTTCTCTCTCTCTTTTAAATTTGAAGTGTTTTGAAAGAAATAAATATTTATTTCAAAAGAATGTATGTAGGTTCCATAAATATGGAGCCATTTGCATTTCTTAGGTTTGTCTCTTTCCTCTTGTTTATTTCAAATATTTCTAAATTTAAAAAATTATATAAAAATACTAAAGGAGACAAGTAGGAACTTGTTGCCACTAAAAAAATAATTGTGACTAAAATATAATCATCATTGTCCAAAATGATAGAAAGTCAAATCCTACTAGAATGATGTTAGGCTATGGCTAATTTCATAATAAATTTGACCAATGCTACATATATCTAATGCATTGTTTTTGAAAAGACTAAATAATTGTTCTCATTCAATATAATTTGAATTAAACACTATTTTTTGTGCCATAAGGAACCTTATCTCTTTTTCATTAATGATGATATTCTTTGTAAATTCATAGTGCAACCCAAAAAAGAATAATTATAAAAAAATAGGATAAACAGTGTATATTTACTTATATTAAAGATCATAAATAAATATGTTAAATAAAAAGATAAATACTTTTAATTACTTTAAAAGTCATTTAATAGCATCAAAGGTCATAAATAAATTGCTCAAATAAAAAGATAATTATTTTTTATTATTAATGATGAATTGATATTATAGAAAATGAAAATAGAGTAAAAAAGTGGAGGGATTTCTTTCTTTCTTTCTTTTCAAGTGTAGTGGCTATTGAAGTGAAAATTGTTATCCTTTGATTAAAATAGATCTTTAATCTAGTATATTTGGGTATAACACTTTGAAATTAGAGTGATCAGGTAAGTGATTTTATTCATACTAACATATTTTGTTCCTTTAGGAATACGATTCTAAATGCTATATTATTTACAAATTCTTAAAAAATTATTTTTATATCTATTTTGAATTTTAAAAAAAATGATATATATATATATATATATATATATATATATATGTATATATACATACATAAATATGTATGTATGTAAGTATGTAAGTGGTTTTGTTCTTTTTAATTTTGATATTGTTATTGTTGATATAAAAAAGAATGAATTATTGGATATTTAAATTCAAGACTTTTCAATATTTTTTTAATCTATTTTTGTCATGGAGTATAATTATACATAATTTTTTTAATTTTTTTAAATTCTAATTCAGTGAAATATATATAATTTAGACTTGATGAGGATTTGGCATTTGAGTTCCTATTTGGATTTATAAATAATGTTTACGAGTTATTAGGTCTTGTTATTTTCAAATCATTATTTATGTGGGCTCTTATACTAGCTTATAACTTTTGTAGTCCTTAATACTTTGTTTAGTTCATCCAAAAATTCTACTAAGGGATGATACCTAGTATTTTGTTAGTTTTGTTTGACCTTGTTTAGATGTTGCACTAATGTGAGGGTACACTAGCATTTTGGTAATTAGATTTTTGCTTAGTTTAGTCTAATGGACCTTTAGGTTTTGTTGTGTAAATATATATAGATATATTAAAGTGTTAGTATGTGATTTTTTTTTAAATTACTCCTTATAGATATCTAAAAGATATTTAATTATTTTAGCCCTTTGAACTATGTGCAATCTTGTTTTGAAATCCAATAGTAAGGATAAAATTGCTTATTGAGTTTTTGAACTTAACTTTTTTCTTTTAAGTGATGTTTTCTTATTTATAAGGTAATAGGAGATGGTCTTTAGGCATAGATGTATCTTAGATATTATATCTCCTTTTTCTTTCTTATTTATTTTTTCATTAAAACTTTAAATTATGGAATATTTAATCTAAATGACTATTATCCATTCCATTATTGAGACATCTTTGTGATTACAATAGTTAGAAGTTGATATCATATTTATGTTAAAGGGTTATTTAATCTCTTTTTCCTTTGGATATGAATATATTTAAAGTTATCATATAGCTTAGCACACTTGTGGATTTTGCCATCATGTGTGTAGGGTTGCCATGTATTAAATCCATATCCTGGGTATGGGATGTGATAATTTAATGTTGAATTTAGCAAAAGGATTACTTTGTTGGATATATTTTAGTTTCAATTTCTTTTAAGGATTAGGATGCATGTGGATAAAATCCACATGTATGTGGTGTTATCATATTTTCATCCCATAAGTGGTTTTAGGGCATGGTAATTTAATTGTATCAAAGCACTCATTAATCGTACATTTTGGCTAGTGTAGATCTTATGCCATGAGACTTTCTAGGCATCGAACTTGACTACTTATAAAGCTTAGTTCGAGTAAGAAATCTTTAAAGGGTTTCAGTGATGTTGTTTGCTTATTTTTGGTGCACTTAGATTTAAAGATTAATGTTAAGGATATTTTCCTTTCAATGATATAAGAGTTTTGTGTTTATATATTATCATAACTACTAGAAACACACATAATGGTAATAATCATGATGATGATATCTTTATTAGCCAAATTTAGTGGTGGCATGGTTGAGGTAGGTGACAAGGAGGACAAAGGAGACTTGTGAATACTATTGAATTGCTATAGAAATTGGTAAGGGCATTACAAAGTAATCAAGCTTAAATGCATGGTTAGGGCATATAATTATTTAAAAATTGAATCCTCATTCCTTTAAGTTTGCTAAAGATCCAATTGACATTGAGACTTAGAAAGGACCTTTGTGGTTTTAAGGTGCATAGATGATGAGAAAGTTAATTATGTTACTAACATGTTACAAAGGGAAGCATAAAAATTATGGAAAGGATTCAGCAGGAACTTTGAAAGTGATATAGCAAACTACATATGGCAAATATTCAAAGATATGTTGCTTAAGAAACACATCCCTTGGGCAATTCGAGATAAGATGGAAGACAATTCTTATATTTAAAACAAGAAGACATGTTTATTACTGAATATGAGAGGCCATTTATAAGACTTAAAAGTTATATTTCATATGTGGTCTGAGAGTGGAAAAGCAAAAAATTTTTTGGATAGGCTATGCCCAAGAATCCATGTAGGAGTAGCACTTTTTCAACTAACTACCATTGGGGTTATAGTGGATAAGGCTTGGGTCTTAGAAGAATAACTTAAAAAGTTTATGAAAGAGAAAAAGAGGAAATAAGTTAAAAGGTTAATGAAAATAAATAAGCTTTGTGATAGTGATAAGTGGAAGAAAAATTTCCTCCAAAAATCTAATTAGAGGAGTTAACATGGTTGTTGTGAGCATAATAGCAACAATTATTCAGTTAAGGTGTGTTACAAGCATACTGGAGCATGTTTTCAATATGGAAAGTTAGAGCATCAAGGAACATGAAAGTCACTTGAGAATTATTTTATAAACTCTTAAGGAGAATAAGCTTTTTGCTAAATTAAAGAAATGTAAGTTTTGGTTGTCTAAATTATCCTTTTTGGGACATTTTATATCTAAAAATAGAGTATTGGTAGATCTAAAGGACATAGAGGTAGTGGTGAATTGGCGAAGGCCAATATCAATATTTGAGATATGAAGTTTCGTGGGAGTTATGGATTATTATTAACAATTTGTTGAAGGTTCCTCTTTATTTGTAGTGCCATTAACTCACATAACTTTACAAAAAGTTAAATTTGGGTGATCCAATGAGCACAAGAATAGCTTTAAACCATGTAAACATCATTTAGTCATTGCTTATATTCTTATTATTCCTACTAGGGATCAAGCATTCATTGTACATAGTGATACTTCTAAGCATGGGTTAGGATGTGTTTTAATGCAAGACTATAATATGGTAGCTTATTTTTCGTAGAAGCTTTAAATTTTATGAAAAAAATTATTCTACTCATGATTTAAAGTTAGTTATTGTAGTTTTTGCTCTTAAAATATGGAGACATTACTTATATAAAGTGAAATGTGAGATAAATACCAATCATAAAAGTCTAAAGTATCTATTCACATAGAAAGAGTTAAACAAAAGGCAAAGAAGATGGTTAAAGTCATTGAAAGATTAAGACTTCACCATTCATTATCATATGGGAAAAAGTTAATGTAATTGTGGATGCTTTAAGTAGGAACTAAATTGGAAATGTTAACCATCTAGTAACATGTTTTAGAGGATATGAGGAGATTAGACTTGGAAGTGAGGGTTAAAGCAAAGGACTAAATTGCATATCTTATAATGGAGCTCGCTTTTATTGAAAGAATTAAGATAAGTCAAAGTAATGATATGTAATATCTTAAGTTTAAATTTAAAGTTATATAAATTTTGAGATTTGTAGATAAATTATTTATGATAATTGTTGAAGTTTAAAATAAACTTATTTTTAAAAAGTCAATATTAAATTTGAATATTTTTATGATAATTTTCTTTTAAGTTATTTTTAGGAATTATGAAAATTTAAAATAATTATTTTAAGAAATTTAAATTTATCAAGTTATTAAAAAATATAAACATATATAAATGTATTGGGTAAAATTAAAAATAATGAAAGGGAGGATTGAAAATACTTGAGATGAAATGATAAATAAAATAAGTTTTATAAAATAAAGATTGAGTTTTAATAAATGAAAGGTTAAGATTTTAAAAAGGGAAATAAGCACATGTTGGGTGAGAAACACAATATCATTACCCATAGCTTAGTATATTATTTTTCTGTTTCCCTTATTTTTATGTAAATTCAGTACACACATTCTCTTTTCTTTATGAAAGTCAATTTTTCTCTTTCCCTCTTAAACATGTTTGAATGCTTTTCTTTTTAATGATGTTGGCATCTCACTCTTTCTTAATTTAATGTGTTAGTTTCTTCCCCTATTTTTATACTATTCCTAAAACCCCTCTCTCAAAAAAATTGGTCAGCCCTTCTCTGTTTTTATATATATTTTCCATGGCTATCCCTTCTTTCTCTCTAGAAATTTCTTCTCTCTTCTCTCAAAACTATCGCTTAGCATTCCTTTTCTCTTCCTTTCTTCTTCTTCTTAGCTTTTCCTTCGTGTACATCTGCTAGAGCCATGCCATCACTTCCTACTGGTTCTATCTTGCTGCTATCGCATGTGTGGCTTTTTCTAATGGTGTTTTCATCTAACTATAACGGAGAAGTTATGTACTGTGGTAAGACTAAAGCAGCTTCATCAGCTGCGCATAGTTTTAACCACCATTTGTCATCCTAACAACCAATATTCTTCTCCTAACTACGACAAGCTTAAGAAATAGTAGGAGGTTTTGGTTTGCAAGTATGGTAGTAGCAAGACTTTAAAGTGGGTTATTGCTTTTTCCAACGAGCTCACCCATTTTCTAATGCTAATGATGAGCAAATATTTATTATGATATTTTATATTTATGCTGATTTAAAGATGAATCAAGAAATCCATTTTTGTATTTTTTTCAATAAATGTATTATTTTTGAAAAATGAAAAATTTTCCTATTGTTGCATGATAAAATCAAGATGATTAGGTTCTTTCATATTATTAACTTTATTGATAGTGGGTATTTGAGATTAACTTATAAAAGTTTCCATTTTTATGATAATTTAGACTAATATAGGTAAACCTATTTTTACAAGGTTTTAGAATTATGATGGGGGTTTGGAAAATTGATATTTATACTAGAGAATGATGAGTTATTATACTAATAATATTTTTGAAATAGTACATCTTAAGATTTCTAATAGTTTGAAATAATTTAGAGGACTCCATTCTTGTATAAGTTAAAATATTAAGTGAAATGAAGTTTTTGAGATATATAATTTTATAATATAGATTGCTAGGAGGATATAATAGGAGTATTTAGAGAACTATGTTTTAATACCTAAGTTGATTATGAGTTATTTTAAGGAAACCCATTCATATAAATTTAAGATACATGGTGATGTAAAAGGAACTTATGATTTCCATATTGTGAAGCACTAAAATAATATGGTTAAAATATATATAAGTTAATAAGTATAATTTTGTATAGTGATTGATGATATAAGCCTATATTAAAAATTACAAGAAATGGATAATAAGAGATACTATCATATTATGATTTGGGAATTGAGTTTGTGATGCCTAGAAAGGAAAATAGATAATATTCTCATATTCATAATATTATTATACACAATGAATTAAGAAGATAAGAGGAAGACAAGGATTAATCATTCTAAGCTTCTATAGTGGATGCACCCCATTAGGTGAGTATATATCTCACCACTGTACTTTTATTTAAATAATATAATTTAAATATTGCAAAATATATTCTTCTTATTGTTGGTGCCAACTTTACATCTTTGTTTATATATATATAAACTTGTATTTATGGGTAAACTTAATTTCATGTAATGATAGTACTTGGCTATTTGTATGAAGGTTAATAGATCAATGTGTGTAGCGAAAGCATGATTGTGGTGATTTTATTTGGTGATGAACTATGGTTAGTTTCTATGATATTTATATGTTATAACATTAATATTGTGTGCTACACTATGCTTGATATTGTTCAATGGTAAATTAATAATCTTGCATTGAAAGTTTTATAAATTTATATAATATAAGAGCTAAGCTTTCCTATGGATACTTGATCATAATGGCATTAAAATTTATAAGTGGTAGGGATTATATGAAAGCTGAACAGAGGATTCTTGTTGTAAGGAACGTGAATATGATTTAAAAGTCGGATGGAAAATTCTTGATAAATAAGTTGTGAAGGATATGACATTGGTATGAAAATCCAAATATATGTTTATTATAAGAAATTGAGGTATTAGAACTTTGCTTATGAATAGACATTTTACATTATGTGATTGAAAAAATTTGATGTGTTTATGATAATTTGTTTATGTTTGAACCTTAATGGCTTTGTGATCGTAATGTCTACCTGGAATGGGTTATTAGAGATATGATCCCGATGTTATGTGTTAGTAGTAGCTAGTACTGCTATGATTTGAAATGTGAAATATAGAACCTAAGTTGTGTACAAGGGGAAAGCTTAGTCCAAGGTTCAATTTTGCACACTTTAGAAATCCAAGTGTTTGGATTATACTTGTTTCCTTAATCATCTATTTACACAACATGTGATTACTTACATATAATTGAGTTAAGAATAAGTAGTGGTAGATATATGCTTACTGAGTTTTTATAACTCACTCTGTTTTATTTTCCATGTTTTTAGGCTGAGATAAGTGCTTTTGAGCTTTATTGTATCCATGGAGACTTAAGACCGCCTAATTGGAAGATTTGACAGTTAGAGTCTTATTAAAATTATATTCAGCATTAATATAGCAATTTGTTGATTCTTATGATGTGTTGAATTGTTATCTGTATATAAATTTATGTAGTATTGTGTGGTTACTTGATGTTGTCATACCTAGAAATATATAAGTATTATATTTTAGGGTGTGTGGCTCTCGAGAAATGTCCAAAAATAAGGGAGATTCCGTCCATTTTTTCATAAAAATTTTAAAGTAAAATTTTAAGTCCTTTTGAAATTTGAAAACTCTTATTAGATAGAAAGAGTGAAAAATGTCAAGGTTTGTGAAAATTGATAATAGGATCTATACTGGTCACAATCAGGATCGGGTTGTAACATGATATATACTTAAGAAAGATTAAGTAGGAGGTAGAATTTAGTAGTCAATTTGATTTTGTAATACATGATGATAGGTCTTTTAAGTTTGGAAACATAATATATGTTCCTAATAATGAGTAATTAAAGAAGGAGATTTTGATTGAGGCTTATAGCTAAGATATACGGTTCACCTAAAGGTATAAAGATTTAGAAGAAAACTTCTAGTAGAATAATATAAAGAGAAGGATAGCATAATTTGTAGCTTGATGTTTTGTGAATAAATTAAAGTAAAGCACTAAAAACCAGTAAAACAATTGCAACCACTCCTTATTCTTGAATGGAAATGGGAACATATGGCTTTGGATTTTGCGGTTGACCTTCCTCGAGTTTTGAAGGGATTTAAATTTATTTAGTTTATGGTTAATCACTTAAAGAAATTTGATCATTTTCTAACTTATTAGGTTGAAACATCCTTAGAAAAATTAGCAGAGTGATATGTTTAAGAGCATTTGGAACAAAATCAAATTTTAACATAGCTTATTATCCTTAAACAGATGGTCAATATGAGAGAGTAATCCAAATTCTTGAAGATGTGTTAGAGGCTTTTGCATTGGATTTAGAAAGGTTTTAGGATAGTCACTTGACATTAATGGCGTTTGCCTATAATAATAACTATAATTCAACTATAATGATGTCTTCTTATGAAGTATTTCATGGCTAAAAGTGTAGATCTCCAATATGTTGGAATGATGTGGGAGAAAGAAAATTGTTGGGACTTGAGATTATTTAGCAAATGAATGAAGAAGTTAGATTGGTTAAAAAGTGTATTTGTATAGCTTAGAGTAGACAAAGTAGTTATATTGATCATTATCATAACCCATCTTGATCATGACCAACATGGATCTCGTTACTGATTTCTATAAACCTTAACAATATTTACTCTTTCTATTTTACGAGACTCTCTAAATTCCAAGGGGACTTGAAATTTCACTTTAAAATATTTGTAGAAAAATGGATAGAGTCTCCCCTATTTTTAGACACTTCTTGAGGGCCATACGCCCTAAAATACAATGCCTATATATTTTTAGATATGACAAAATTATATATATACACACAGTATCACACAATTTCAATTTTATACACATATAACAATTCAACACATCACATAATAGATCTTTATTTAAATGTTGATTTTAGTTCCAACTATTAAATCCTTTATCAAGGTGGTCTCAATTCTCCTTGTATATAATAAGCCTAAAAGGCACTTAATATGAAAATATTGAAAATAAGATGGAGTGAGTCATGGGAACTCAGTGAATATATATCTACAATTATTTTTCAAGAGTTCAATTTGATTTATATATAATAATTGCATTCTAATCATATACTAATTCAAAATAATAACAAACCTAATTTTTTTGGATTCCTGTAATATACACAATTCAACCTCAAACTAGAAATTCACTTGCATACACTCTAATTCCATATTTCACATAACAAAATATAATTTTCTTAACCCATACTACTCACCACCCATCCTGGATGGTTATCACATTTATAAACAACCCTTAAGGTTCAATTAAAATTAAATCATCTTAATCACATCATCAATAGTACTTAATAACAGAAAATCACATTATTCACACATTCAAATATTCATCGGGAATTTCATATCCAGCTTTCAGATCAATTTTATATCCTTCATAACTATTAGCTAGAAATTTCCTATTCGACTTTTGTATTATCTCTTCATCATAGATCATAATATCTGACATCATTGCTCTAGCACGGTTTATAATTTTTCAATATCTCATAAGGCTCAATTCATAATGTAATCAATTTGCTAGAGTTTCACTTTATTCATATCACTAGATCCAATACAAGCCCACATAGACAACTATTCAATAATTATGGGCAATTAAAGCATATAACACAAATGCGTGATATGATCTATTGTAATCCTATCATAATCCATCAATTAATAGCTAATAATGACATAAACATACTTTTGCTGTACATTCTGATTAGTTAATATTTACTTCCATAATTGATTATTCTTATTTCACGATACTAAATTACACATGAATATATATGCATGAATAGAAAATCTATACTATCAAGTTAAGAATATAATTCACAATATTTAAACTATCTTTTAATAAGATATTAAGATGTGGTTAGATATATACTCAACTGGTGAGGTACATCCATTATTGGAGCTTAGTGTAGTTAATCCTTATCTTCCTCTTATCCTCCTAATTTACCATTTACAAAGATAAAATAAACATTATCTATTTTCTTTCCATATATTATATATCTTTATTCAATAAGAGTAAGAATATAATAGTATTCTCTACCAATTAGCCGTCATATTTCCTACTATCAACTAGTAATCCAACCTTGTCATTAAATTATCCTAAATCTTCACTCTATTTATTTTCAAACATATTATCGAACTATTAGAGATTTTATAAATAATGGGCCTTCTAACTTAAAATATCAAACAATTAAAGTATTATAACTCTCAAGAAACTTTACTTATCATTACATAAAGTTATATAGTTATTTTCTTATAATTTCATTATTTCTTTCTTAAATTATTCACAAGTAACCAGAAACATGCTATTTCAAGGTAACTTAAGATTGAACTTGTAAGTGTGTAAATATTATCATGCAATATTCTAAAATAATTTCACTAATGTTATTTAGTCCTTTTATGACATAAAAATCATAACTTTATCATACTTTATCATATGTCACAAATATGTATAAAAGTAGATATCTTAAATTTAACATCAAATCTTTGTAAATATAAAAATTTTATAATATAAATAGATCATAACATGCTATTTCAAAATTGCATAACATAAGAATCTCATTTTTCAACAATATCATTCCTTTTCTCACAATATATGAAAATTAGTTTCCTTTGATTCTTGCATAAATCTACCATAATACTGGAGCAAAATATTCTATTAATACATTGATCATTCGACCTTAACATTTTATAGAATAAAAATTATATTTTTCTCTTACTTCATCACATGTCTCAAATATGTATAAAAATGAATCTCTTAAGTTAAGCCTTAAATTATCATAAAAATTGAAATTTTATGCTATAGAAATGTTCACCTAGTTTAGGAGTGAGTGACGTGAGCTCGCTGGTGGTAAAATCTTGCTGAAATACTGGTAGATGAAGAAGAACATGAGCTTTCTTATTGCTGTCTAGTTTGGTTCTATTTGTAGCTCCTTAGCACCACCTATTTGTAACTACTGGAGATGGATGATGTGCATCGAAGATGCAGCTGGGAGCTCATCAGAAATGCCTTTCACAAAAAGTTACCAATCCGAGCTATCATTCATAGTTACTTTCATCACGTGGCAAGGAGGTTAATAGCTATAGCATGATCTTGGAATGTTGAGATGTGAGTTAGTTGGAAAATAGATGGCAGTGGCAAAGAGAAAACCACTGTAGTTAGAGAGAAAGAGAAGAGAGAAGGAAAGAGAAGGATGAATGTTGATGAAGAGAGTTCGAGAGTGAGAGAGGAAGAGAGAAGGGTCCAGTTGATGAGAAAACAAGAGAAAGGAGACTAGATTTTTCCTTAAAAAGGAAAGGGTACTTGAAATAACAACTAAAAGAGAGAAGGGTACCGAAAATAGTAAATAAAAGAAAAGAAGGGTATCGAAGTGCTTAAAAATGAGGGAAAAATATTAATTAAGTTATGGGTATTATTTCAATACTTCTCACTTTATGATAAGCTCTTCTTTTCTAAAATCTCAATGTATTTTTCAATCTTCCACTAGTAAGTATTTATATTTATACCAAGCTAATATATTTAAACTTTCAAAAATTATTATTTCAAATTTTCATAATTTTCAAAGATAATTTATTAATATGAATAATATTTTATAATTTTCTTATTCTCAAATTTTATATTTTCCAATAAAATGTTTTGATATTGCTTTTGATAAGTAAGATCTTGATATCCACATTTTCCATAAAATAACTTGATAGATTTGAAAATCCACAAATAAATATTTGAATCTCCCACAAATAAGCTATCAATTACTAATAATTAATTGCTATAATCCTTGCCCATAAAATCATTAAAATATTTCAATTTGTAAAAGATATCTTACAAAAATTATTTAAAATAATCTTAAACTAGTAATGGCCATATAAACATAAATATATTTCAAATATTATTTTTGATATCCTTTTAATATTTCAAAACCTTTAACATGAAAAATAATTAAAAATCAAGTACTAAGTAAATAGATAAATACTTATCCACTAGTATCAAAATTTATAAAACTTTGAATTTGAACTTGGAATATTATAATAATAGGAGATGTCAATTAGAATTTGAGGTAGGTGATAATGTTTTCTTGAAGGTGTCACCTACTAAAGGTGCTATGAGGTTTGGTATTTATGGCAAATTGAGTCCAAGGTTTATGGGCCCTTTCCAAATATTAAATGGAATTAGTGTAGCTGCCTATCGGATTGTGTTGCTACTAGCACTTTGAGCATTTATAATGTGTTTCATGTTTTAAGAAAATATGTACTAGACTCAAATCATGTGTTAAACTACAAGTTTATTCACTTTCAACCTAACCTTTCTTACAAGGAATTCTTGGTAAGGATAGTTCTCATTAAACAACTTGGCCATGATAGACATAAGATTATTCTTTCAATAATCCTATTAGCTTATTTCTACACATTGGTAAACATAACAAAAGGTTCTAATCTTATCTTGCTTTCAATCATTAGGTCACATCCATATTTCATTCATTTTCAAGGATTTCATTACACCATAATTGGTTTGTTAAGAAATAGATAGGTTAGCTTATGCACTTTAACATTTGAGCATAAATAAACCTAATTATGCAAATGATGGACTAATATCCATGACCTAGTCACAAAATAATTTAGCTCACTATATTGCTTAATTCCACTATCCTATATAAACAAATGTTCCAAATTCTACACTTTGTTTCCATTTTGACAAAAATTAAATGATAAGCCTTTGAAGAAAGATATCTTACTATGGGGGTGGAGGAGGAAGGTTCTACTATGTATTTGAAATGTTAAATCCATAAAATAATAAGTACAAAACTTATTAAGGAAAATTCTACTTATCAATTCACATAAATTAATTTAGGAAAAATTTAATAAGAGTGAAAGAGATATTAATAAATATTTTAAGCTTTTGTATCATATGAAGCATTAATTAACAAATACTTATCCATTTATCATTTCCTTAACTATTGTGTAGCCAATTACTTGTAAGGGGTATCATTTATTGTTCAAGATAATAGAAATTTGCAACACATATCAATTATAACAATAATAAATATATAAAACAAACAAATTTCTTCCTTATGCTTCCTGGCCAATCTTATCCCATATAATCTCAAACTTTATCCTTTATAGGCTAGCCTTATCCTATATAATCAATACACCATTTGCAGTGTCTTAATATCCATCCTATCTCATATCATCATTGCCATTTATAGCATAATTCACATTACAACTTATTCATTGTATCATATCATTGCAATTCAATTCATAATATGATTTATGTGTAATAACACTTCCATACCTCTTTTGCATGATTACACAAAGTTTATTTTAGTCCACAATTATATAATTATATTCACTTTCATTTTATAGGCACACATCAATTATATTTTCAACATATATTATGGTAAGTTAGTCTTACACATGCTTAAGGGTAGTAAAAACCTTTAACAATCTAGTAATATTTGGAAGAAATGAAGTGTTTTGTGAATCACTTCTTGATCTTAGAGGAGTTTGGGCTTAAGAAGTACTTTAGGAAGCATTTCGAGAAATGCTTTGTGAAGTTCTTTTGGGCTTCCAGTAGCAATTTTAAGCATTTTCAAGTAATGATGCACTTCATGTGTTGCTTTTGAGCCTAATGTAATCGAGGCTTACAAAGTTCTTGGTGAAGTACTTTGTGTCTGAACATAATGCATTTTCTAGAAAATTTTCACTATTCATTTGACATTTATTGCATTTCTACCTCATTTATTGCAAACCAAGTAATCATTTAATCATTAATACACATAACACCTCACACAAGCATTTTTCAACATTATATTCAATCAAATCATTACATTTTATCATATTTTAACAATATCAAATAATACCTAAGCATAGACCAAATAATAATTTTCTAATAAAATCAATTGACTTATGTTAGAATATTCACTTACCTAGTATGGAAGAAAATGCTAGAAGCTTGAATTTGGTGTTTCTCAATCTTAATTATATCAAAATTAAGAGTTCTTCAATTAGGGTTCCAAAATTTCCTTTTAAGCTAAATAATCCACAATCCTAATTAAATTAGAAAGTGATAAAGAGAAATTTCAATGATGATAGCATTTTTTCCTTGATTAGATTAAAGAATTAAAGAGAATTGCAATTTGACTTGCCAAATTTAGTGAGAAGATGAAGATATTAAGAGAATTTGAGAGTGGGAGTTATGGGGTTTGGGAAAAATGAAAAGGAAGAAGATTAGGGGGACCATAAAATGAGGAATAGTGCCTAGGAGCATTATTGAAAATATTTATTAAATCTTTTTCATATTTACATATTAACATATTAACTTATAATAAACTTATTTTTTTCCTTATCTAATTCTCACAAAATTCCTATATCACCATTTACTAAATCATTAGATATTATTGGTCTAAAAAATTCATCCATAACATTTAAATATGTCACTCTTTGTTCAAATACATCATTTAAGCAAACTAGTCATATTTAATTTATATAAAATTAATTGATTACAATTATGCAAAAATTTTAAATTCTTAGCTGTGTAATAGTTATTAATTGGAAAGAAAAAGTTCTTAGGCATAAGACCATTAATTTGTTAAGCTACAATGAAGTAATCACTCAGAAATAGAGGCCACCTAGGAGCTTGAGGATAACATAAGAGACAAATATGCTTAACTTTTCAATAATCAAGGTTATTTATTTTAGGTAAATAAAGGAGTGGTTAAACCACTAGATGCTTACATGCAAAGATCAGGTATTAAACTCTAGATACAATGGAAAGTACAAAGCCTTCAAAAAGCATTGGATGCCACTTGAGCTAAAGAATTTTGGTGAGGACTAAACTTCTTTTAAGTCAAGAAGGACATAGACATAAAAATAAAAAGAAGGAAATAATAATTATGAAAAAATTAGGATAAACAGTATATATTTCAATTACATTAAAGAACATTTAACTACATTAAAGGTCATACATAAATAAGTTAAATAAAATGATAAATATTTTTAATTACATTAAATGTCATAAATAAATAGTTTAAACAAGAATTACTTATTTAGTTTTAAAAAAGAACTAATATTATAAATAATGAAAATAAAGTAAAAGAATAAAAAGGTTTATATTTGTTTTTTTTATTTCATATGTAGAAGTCATTGAAGTGAGAAGAAATAGGAATTGATATCCTTTAAATCAAATGTTATGACCTAATGAGATCATGATTGATGTAGATCTCATTATCCCATTTTCACTAGCCTTAAACATTAATAATGTAGACCTTGACATAATTGGAATCACCTTAATTCTTATATAGATTGAAATGCAATATAAATTTCAAAATAAATGAACTTTTTATATTTTTAAACACTTAGGAGGGTTATTTTCTTAAGATTGTAAATTAATGACTTAACTGACATGTACAAAGAACCATATATGAAAATGATCAATACTTATAAGCAAAGCCTATTAAACATAATTTATATCTAAAACTTCTCCCAGCTATCAAATCCTTTAGCCAAATGCCTTAGGCCTTTGTGAAAGCATCATAACTTGTTAGCTCAAGTTTAACTTATAAATGTTAAAGATAAATAAAAGAATAAGTTTTATAAACTCAATGAGTATATATCTATCTAATAATAATATTCAAAGTTAACTAAGTACAATTCAAATAATTAAATTAATAAAATGAAGATTCATACTTGGTTTTATAATTGAACTCATTGGTTTATAACGGTTTAATTGACATAATTCATTACTCATAAATCAAAATTTTCACAAATCTAAGAATAATGGAACATAAAGGCTTCCAAGGCCCATGAGCCAAAGTTTTATTCTCATAAGTAAAAGAAAATAGTGTAATACTTAAAATATTATAACTTTGTAACATCCCAGGTTTTATAAACTTCAATAATTATGAATATTAATTTGATTAATATTTAGTTAAAAATCTTTTTTTTTTCATTTTAAAGGTTCAAGAATGTTGAGAAAGATATTTATAGCAATATTTGAAATTTATTTATTTTTATATATGAACATTATTAATTTGAGATTTTTTTAAATATTTTATGAGGATTTTCTCATAAATTGAAAATAGTAGATACGAGTATCAAATTTTATGAATTAAATATTAATATTCGATAAAATTATTTTTGGAATTGAGGAAGGTTGAAGTATTTATTTTGGAACCCTAAATTTATTAAGTTATTGTGTAAATATATATAATGGAAGAAGATTTAAAATAATTGAGGTTGTAAATAAAAATTGAGTTTTGAAATAGATTAATGGTTAAAATGGATGATCTAGAATTAAAAATAAAAGGTTGAAATTTGATTGGAAAAAAATAAGTTTACCATGGAATGAGAAACATTATAACAAAACCTATAAATCCCCTTTTTTATTTTATAAGTCGGCACTTTCCCTCCCTTATTTTATAAAAATATGAAATTTCTCCCTCTCTTTACATGTGTCACCCTTAACTTTTTTCTCTCAAATTCCACATTTGTCCCTTTCTATTTTTAACTTAGAAAAATTATGCTCCCTTTTTCTAGAAATTCCCTGTCTCTCTCACTTGGGCAGTTTCTATTTTTCTACACCGCTTTCTCCCTTTCTTCTTTTCTTCTTTCTGGTGCCCCATCCCCATTTCTTCCTTTAATCACTAATGGCGTCATCATTCCCTCACTTTAAGCTTTAGTCTAGCTGTTGGAAAAGGAAAATCACAAAGGTACCAATCACATATGGGTCTCATTTATAGCAGCTTAGATAAGCAAGATCTCAGTAAGCAACCCTTTTGATGGACTTTTAGCAGTTTTTCTAATATCTATCAATTGTTTTCGATAGCTATAAATAGTGAATGATGTGAAAGTGGACGTGAAACACAGTATTGATAAGGCGGTGGGAGCTGTTGTCTTCCTTTGCTTTTAACAACATTTTGGTGTGATTTGGTTGTCGGTGAGCTGCCATTAATCTCTACGAATAATGAAAAGAGAAATGATGAGTATAGATGATCCAGACTTCCAAGAGTGGATGGACGATTTTAGGTGAGTATATATCTCACCATCAAATTATATTCTTCCTATTGATAGTGTAGATTTTATATTCATATGTAAACTTAGTTCTATAGTATAAATTAGTTGTTTGAGTAAATATTAATAGATTAGAATGCGCAGTGGAAGCATAGTGTCATTAGTTATTGATTAATTGATTATAATAGAGTTATGATAGATCATATTGTGAATACATTATATACTTTAATTGTCCATAATTAATGAATAGTTATCTGTGTGAGCTTGTATTGAAATTGGTGATATAAATAAAGTAAAGCTCTAGCAAATTGGCTACATTATGAATTAAGCCTTATAATGCATTGGAAAGTTGTGAACTATGCTAGAGCAATGAGATCAAATATTGCAATTTATGATGAAGAAATGATATGAAAGTTGGATGAGAAATTCTTGACAAATTATATGAGATCAATATGAGATTGATCTGAGAGCTGGATGGGAGATTCGCCGCAAATAGTTGAGAAATGTATAGATTTGATTTTGAAATGAAAAGATAACTACATATATATTCATTATTAATTAGAACTTTGCTTATGATTGGATGTCATTGTTTGATATGATTGGAAGGTTTTGATGTGATTATGATAATTTATTTGTGTTTAAGACTTAATGGCTAATTATGAATATGATGATCACCAGAATGGATGCTAAGTGATTGGTTGAGTTTATGATATTATGTGATATGAGACATGGGACCTAAGTTGTATGCATGAAATTCCAATGTGAAGTTAATTGTGCATATTACACAAATCCAAGAAAATGACTTGACTAATAATTTCTAATTTAGTACATAATTAATCTATGATTATTATATTATTGATCACCTGTAAACAGTGGAAGATATATACTCACTAAGTTCTTATAACTTACCCTATTGTATTTCCAATATTTTCAAGTTAAGAGTTGAGCTTATTGCATGTTTGATGCTTTTATGGAGATTAAAGGCCGCCTAATAAAAAGGATTTGATAGTTAGAATCTCTTTTGAGTTAAGATCAACAGTTAAGATAGAAATCCATTAGTTAATGCATTGTATTCCTTATCTGTGTATAAGTTTAAGATTTATGTGGTCTTATGTCAATGTTGATTAATGTTGTATTTGGAAATTAAATAGGTTTTGAATAATAGGGTGTATGGCCTTCAGAAGGTGTTTAACAATACGGGAGATTCTTTACTTTTGTAAAAATTTAAAAGAAAATTTTCAAATCCCCCTGGAATTTAGAAACTCTTATCAAATAGAAAAAGTGAAAAATGGTTAAGGCTTATGAAAACTAGTAATGGGATTTGAACTGGTCATGATCAGGAGTGAGTCATGATAGAGGTGGTATTAGAGCATGGTTTAGGTTCCTTATTGTAAGTGGGCTAGAATGATCTAACTTTTAAATTTGAGTAAGCAAGTTAAATATATTGTGAAATGAGTCTTTGAAGATCTCTATGGATTTCCTATTATGTGTATTAGTCATTGCTTGTTGATTGGTTGAATTTTTATATACTTTATCTTGTTTGATGAGCTGTTCTTTGGTGAATTGTCTCGATCTAAAAGTGAAAGTGTATAATGGATTGAATTGGATGAATGGAATTGAATGAAATGAATGGTCTAAATGGTTTGAAATGAAATTGAGTTATGATTTTTTATTAATGTAACGTGAAATGAAAAGTTTGAATTGTGTAGATTGAATGCAAGCTATGATTTATGATTGATGTTGATAAGTGTGGCATTTCTTTTTTGTTGATTAAGGAAATGAATGTGCTTGAAATTGCATGGCAAATTATGTGATTCATTGATTTTAATTGGTTGATGACATGAGAATGACAAATTTTATTAACAAAACCCTTATGGCATAGCTAATGTTCTGACCATACCTTGTGACATGTGATCATGAAATGATTAGTTGATGCCTATGGTATCCCATCATGGTGATGCGATGCCTATGGTATCCTATCATTGATAATTGATATATGAGATAAATGATTGATGCCTATGTTAGTGTATATGCCCTAAAACTAATCATATTGGTGATTGTAATTTTGAATCATGTTATTTTAATGGCAATTTTAATTATTATATTTATATATATTATCTGCGTAATATATTCAATTATGATAATAACCTTAGAATAATTGTATTCTTAAAGGTCCCTAGTCATATATCATTGTGGATTAGGTTGCTTTGATATATTAAGACTAGCATGTGTGAAGACTTATATGGGATATTAAGTTTACACATGAGTACAAGTTAGAGAACTTGTATACTGGACTGACCCATATTAAGAACACTATATGGATCATTATATGAGTGTCATGAGTGGTTCTTAGTGATCATTATTAATATGGTCCTTTGACCTGAGATCACCAAGGTTTCCTACATGTCAGTATCATATTTTAATACTATTCCATGTCAATAATGGTTGAGTGAATACAAGGGTAGATATTGGATATGTCACATATTATGCGGAGGGGTTTGTGTGATCAAGATGGGATTTGTCCCTTCTATATAACAAGAGTAACATCTATGAGCCCCTTGATTAAGTAAAGTTAAGAAAATGCATGGCCATGCTCAGATGAATTAACATGGGGTGTCGATTACATTTGTTTTAGTCAGCTTACTTAGGAATCAAGAAACCTTAAGATTGGGCTATACGAGAATGACACGGTCCATGTCTCGTGCTCAATTTAGATGTATAGGACAAAAGGACATAGGTGATGATCACGTGTAAAGGTTTAGTCAAATCACTGACTTTCTCATTGCTTGGGTAACAATGATGTGTTGCTAGACATCAATCATTATTTATGATCATTAATATGATCAATGGTCATTATCAACGTAATGAGAGCCTTTAGGGTCACACACTTAGAGCCTAGTGAATTTGGAATTAATGGACCAAATTGTTTAGGCCTAATATTTAGGAATTCATGTTATAATTATAAGGCCTAATAGTAAGCCTATAATTGTACATGGAATAAAGCCCAAATAGGTTAGATTTTTCTATGCACCTATTTAAATAGGCTTGTTGGGTAATAATAGGATTATTATCATTATTCACGCACCCCAAAAGGCACAGAAAAATCCTAGCACCTTTCCTTGACCAAAACCCTTGAAGAGGCGTAGCTAGCACTACGAGGTGAAAGGAGATCAATTCCAACCGATGTTTCTGTGGACATTGATCAGTGATTCACGGGTTCGTGTGGATACCATAGAGGTGCAGCCACATTAAATGCTACACTGGTGATCTGATCTTTTAATTTCTATTCCGGTTCGTGATTTGGAGAGTAGATTGGATTGGAAAACGGACAGAAGATTTTTTGCCGAAAGGTATAAATCCTAATCCCTAATTTATGGCGTCCTAAATTCGCATGGATCCTTGGTGGAAATCGTGCAAAATTTTTTTTTCCGCTGTGCATGTATGATACGCGATTTCCAGCAGCCTATAATGGCCATTATGAGTATGAGCACTCATCTAGTATATGATTTGTAATAGGGGAGATAAACATCCTCCACAAAGGAGGAGAGGAGTGGTAAGGGTTGGAAGAAAAAGGTTGGTGGCCTCAGGCTTAGGTGGTAGGGGACAAGGCTAGATCGAAGATATAAGGAGACACTCTAGATGACAACTATGGCCATTTGGTAAAATTTTATTAAAAGCTACTGATATAAGCCATTCTCTATATTGTTATGCATTGTGTTTTGATATTGATGTCTAGTTGGCCTTGGATCATTCCGTCAATATCATAAGATTGAGTTTGATTGATTATCTGAATGATTGATGCTTACCTAAGATGGTTTGCATGAAAAACTAGTGTTTGTGATAATGATTGATGAATATATGATTGTGAATTTAAACTCATATGAATGATGGCTATTGAATTTTGAAATGGAATTGTAAAGATATTGCGGTAATAACATGTGTGATTTGCCATTGGGCATATACGGATATGATTTGTAATGGTTACTTGTAAACTTTATTAGGTAAGTGAATGAAGTGTAAGTATAATTGTAGTTTGGATAAAACCAAGCTATAGGCTTGTTGATGTAATTAATGGATCATTGACTATGATTTATTTTCAAGATAATTGTTGGAACCACTTATTGTTTGTATGTAGAATGTTTTGATATTAGAGTGAATGATCAATGCTGATGTAAAAAACAATTCTTCTTTGATTAAATAAGAGATAAAGAATGATTACACAGTGAACTTTAGATTATAAATGGAGTGCTTGTTTGTGTTTGGCTTGATTAAATGTGTTTTGACACCTAAATAAGTAAAGGTGCATTGCAGAATTGTGTAAGTATTGAAAGTTCATGTAGTTAAGAAGTATGTGAAATCCCTTAGAATGGTTTAGTTCATATAATGACATACTAAATTGGTCAATAGGTCGTTGACAATCTTGTACAATCATACTTGATCTCTTAAAAATTCAAAGACGAATTTTCTTGAAAAGGGAGAATTTATAACATCCCAAGTTTTATAAACTTTAATACTTGTGGATATCAATTTAATTAATATTGGGTTAAAAATCCTTTTTTCATTTTAAAGGTTTAGGAATGTTGAAAGAGATATTTATAGTAATATTTGAAATTTATTTATTTTTATATATGATTATTATTAATTCAAGATTTATTTAAATATTTTATGAGAATTTTCTCATAAATTGAAAATAGTAGATAAGAGTATAAAATTTTATGAATTAAATATTGATATTCGATAAATTTATTTTTGGAATTGAGGAAGTTAAAGTATTTATTTTGGGACCCTAAATTTATCAAGTTATTGTGTAAATATATATATATATTGGAAGAAGATTTAAAATAATTAAGGTTGCAAATAAAAATTGAGTTTTGAAATAGTGTAATGGTTAGGATGGATGATCTTGAATTAAAAATAAAAGGTTAAAATTTAATTGAAAAAAAACAAGTTTACCATGGAATAAGAAGCATTATAACAAAACCCATAAATCCCTCTCTTTATTTTATAATTTGAAACTCTCCATTTCCTTATTTATAAAAATTTGAAATTTCTCCTTCTCTTTACATGTGTCACCCTTAGCTTCTTTCTCCTAAATTTTGCATTTGTCCCTTTCTATTTTTAACTTGGAAAAATCGGGCTCCCTCTTTCTAGAAAACTACCGCCTTTCTCACTTGAGTAGCTTCCATTTTTCCACACCGCTTTTTCCCTTTCTTCTTTTCTTCCTTTTTGGCGCCCTATCCCCATTTCTTCCTCTGGTCACCGATGGTGTTGTCTTTGCCTTACCTCAAGCTTCAATCTAGCTATTGGAAAATGAAAACCAAAAAGGTACCTACCGCATGTGGGTCTTGCCTATAGCAGTTCAGATGAGTAAGATCTCATGTCAGGACACATCCTGATCATGACCGGTGTGGATCCCATTATCGATTTTCACAAGTTTTAGCTATTTTCCACTCTTTCTACTTAATAAGAGCTTCTAAATTCTAGAGGAACTCATAATTTTATTTTAAAAATTTTAGAAAAAATTATATAGAATCTCCCTTATTTTTAGACACTTCCTGAGGGCCATACACTCTATAATTAAAAACTTAATTAATTTCTAGATACAACGATGTCTTTAACGCACACAGAAGTACTATATAGTTTCAAATTTAAATACAATTAAATAATTCAACACATCCATGGCAAATCACTGAAAATTCTATCTTAATATCTAATCCTAATCCAACTATCAAAACTCTTTTGCAAGGCGGTCTTGGATCTCGACAAATGCAACAAGCTCATATGTGCTCACCATAACCTAAAAACATTGAAGATTAACCAAGTGAGTTACACAAACTCAGTAAGCATATATCTACCATTATCTTGCAAGTGATCACTTTATAAATAATAATTGCAGAATAATTGTATACTAAATTAGAAAGTATTAGCTAACCCATTTTCTTGAATTCTTTGAAGATATAGAACTATGTTTAGAAACGGGAGTTTACTTACACATAACTTAAGCACTATTTGTCATGACATAATTCATAAAAATCTTAACTATTTGTTATTGCACAACATTAGTATCGCATCACATAATACCCATTCTGGGTAGACATTACATTTACAAATAGCCTTTAGGGCTTACATAGACAAATCATTATAATCACATTGAATCTTTATAATCATATCAAACAATAGTATTCAATCAAAAGCAAAGTTCTAACATTGTATCTCATCGCATAATTATTTAAAGTAACTATGCATTAACTATGCATATGTCCATGTTCTTATACCATCATCATTCATAGTCCCCAATGCCATCACTGGCATGATCCATGAATAGCAAAGACAAGAGAATTCAACATCCATACCATAATTGTTTATAACCTTTCAATGTAAAATCACTACTTTGTTATTGAACAATATCAAATACTTAGATATCACTATACTTAAACACAATCTATCAATGATTAGAAAAAAGCATTATCATGCTTTCGCTGCACACTTTGATTAATTATTATTTATCAATAACTAATCACTCTTATATCATGAAACTAAATTCATATAATGAATATGAAATTTACATTACCAATAAAAAGAATACAATATTAAGATAAAATCAATGGTGAGATATACATTCACCGATATTGTTCAATAGCCTCAAGAATTCCTCAACTCTTTTGCTTCCACTTTCTATCTTTTCCTATTTCATAAGTTACAATAATGAATTATAAATATAAGGTTATCACTTATTCTTCTTTTGATCTTTACCACTTATAAGAAAAAGTTTATCTTTATAGATAAAGTATAAATTTTTAAGTTTTATAGTTTTGTATACAGTGTCCATTCACTGCCCTTAAACTCCTTGAGTTTGGTCTTAAGCATCTCAAATTCCTTGAGTTTTCTTTAAGCTCCAAGATGGCATATTATATTATCTAAGTATATTGAACTCTTAACATACTAGCAATATAGTTCTTCTACCAAATTCTCTAACACATTCAAAATAACCATTTTTCCCAAAGTTTTAATTTATCCTTAACGATTTAGCAACACTATCTATTTGACATATAATTGTCTATAAGTCATTAATGACATAACTATATGTCCTTTCATTACCCCTTTTATTTTATTAGAATTGTAACTTGAGATATAAAATATCTTTCAAAACTTACCTTTCATTATTCCTCCTAAATAAATTCTTTCTTCGCATAACTCAATAGCTCAATTTTCAAAGGCTACTAATTTGCTCAACTTGCACCTCAACCACTAAAACTATTAACTCCATAAAAACATTTTAGGCTATATTTCCACTCATGTTTCAAGTTAGAAATAAAATCTTCATAATTCAACACTAGTTAACCCATTATAATACCCAATAGAGTAAATTTCAAATTTTTGTAAAGAAAGCCACCCATAAATTTATAATATGATGAAATACATTAATACCACTATAAGTACGAAATTATCCCTAAAAGAAATTAGATTATATAGTCCCTAAAAGAAATTAGATTATATAGTTCTTGTAACAACCCAAAATCAATACTTCCAACATTGCAAAATAAGCCAGACCTTCACAAACTAGTTCTTTCACAATCTAGAATGTTTATTCAGTAAATTGAAACCAAAAAAAGATATAGCATTTCACCTCCATTTGATTTGCTGTCCACTTAGACTCGGGTGAGAGGAAGGCTTCGGCCATGACCGAAGCCTTGCTGCTCAAAACACAGCAGCTAAAAACGATGCTCCTGCTGCTACTGTACCCAGCTGGCTTGGCCACCATTTTGACCTCAACGATACAAAAGGAAAAAATTAGGGAAAAGAGAGAACCAACCATCTCCAATCAGTTCGCCATTCCCTTCCACCTCCAAGCACCACTGCGAGTTCACTGCTTCCAGAGCTATACTCTCCTAACCGAAGCTCACAATGACAGAAAGGAGAGAGGGAGACGAGATGAAGGCAGGGGCGAGGAAAGCAGCAGCAGTGGCAACCAACCCGCCGGAATACCCTTCGCTGGAAGCCCCAACCCGAGCTGATGTGCGGTGAACTCAGCATACGGTTGCTTCTATGCGACTTGCTTAGAGATTTTCTCACATGAAAGAGCTGTCACCCAGCTGTTGCTCCAATGCTGTTAACCTAAAGACGCACAACAATAGATTGCACAAACAGCAGCTCTTGAATAGCTGCAACGACGCAGACGAAGAGAGGAACAGAGAAGTGCTGGGAGAGAAGCCAGGGTGGGAGAAGAGAGAGAGACGAGTTTTTGTGTGTTGAGGGGGGTTCTCCAAAAATCATAATAAAAGAAGAAAGAGATAGAGCATAATTAAATGAGGGGGATTTCCGGAAACACGTAGAAAAAGAGGGAAATAAGGGCTTTGATACCATATTTTTCATCTCATGATAAGCTCATTACTCTCTCAAATCTCAGCCCTTCCTTTTGCATAATAATCCTAAACTTTAAAATCTCAGCCATACTTTTAATTTACTAAAGTTCATTTGTATAAAGACTGGTTTTATGGGAAAAGCCCAACTTAATTCTTTTCTTTCTCTCATACAAATATAAATATATCTTTGTAATATTTTAATAAATTTGGGAATTCTAAAATAAAAAAATATTTTAATATTTATCAATTCCTAAAAATAACTTATAAAATACAAGTAAATGATTTCATAAATACTTGCCCACATAATCACAAAAATTTATTTCTTAACTCATGAGAAGTTTCTAGTAAAAATTATTTTAATCTAATTTCACCTTGATGATGACCATATATAAATAATCCCCTTAAACACCATTTTTCAATTTTCCAAAATATTTAATTTGAAAAATAAATTTAAAATCTAAATATTAACCAAATAATAAGTAATTATCTACAAGTTTTAAAATTTATATAATTGTAAATTTAGACTTGGGATATTACAATATTCCCAATATAATAATAGCAATATCATCAAATAGTAATACTAGGCCTCTTATGTGTGGCCACAATGTATCCATTTAACATTTAATATTATTAATAAATTTGCATAAATTCTTCTATATCATAATCTAACAAAAATGTTATGTCTTCATTGCATAGTCTTAAGATATAAACAATAGTATATTACTACAGAAATATATAGATCAATCCAAAAATTATAATATTAAAATTTCATAATTTAAATAGTTACAAATAATTAAATTTACAATTCTCTATGTATGACCTCATCAAGACTTTATAATTATATGTAATAGATTATATATAAGCATAAACATATGATCTATGTAGAGAAAATGATAGGAAATATGGAAATCCAATATATCTTAAATTAAGGTAAGATATATACTTAACTTAAAGGATTTACATCCTTGTAAGTACTCCCAAAGCATTTACACTCATCTTTTTTTCTTTTCTTTTATTGGTTAGTTTTTGGAATGAACCATAAGTATATTATTATTAACTATTTTCTTTTAAAAGATTTCTATTTTAGGTTCTAATCATGCTATTCTAACAATCCAAATCATAAACTCCTCATTTTTCTAAAGTTTATACAAGAAATAAAAATTATGCTTTTGTGTAAGAGTTTCTAGATCATGTACATAGAAATTGAAATATTAGGATTTTAAGCTTTAAGAAAGTTTACCTTTACCCAAAGAAGTCACTAGTGTGCTGATGGTAAGAATGCAATAAATGTAAGGGAGATTGAAGATTTTGACTCCCTATTTTTGTTGCTATGTGTTTGTGTTTCTATAACTCTTCATGCACCTTACACAAAGTTGGTATGCACTTTTTTGTTTAACAAAATTGCACATTCTAGACATGTAAAAGAAATTTGCTTATTTTATACCTTTGAACTATATGGAATCTTATTTTGAAATCCAATAGGAAGGACAAAATTGCTAGTTAAGCTCACTAATTTCTTTTATTTTTAAGCGACACTTTTTATTAATGTAAAGGAGATGATCTTCAGGCATAGATGTGTCTTAGATATTACATTTTCTTTTTTTTTTGTTTATCTTTTCACTAAAACTTTAAATTATGGAATGTTTGATTTTAACCATTATTAATATGTCTTTGTAATTATAAAAGATGGAATAGTTAGTATAAATTTTATCTTGTTTTCATTGAAGGGTTGTTTATCCTAGTTTCTTCTGTACATAAATATAGTAGCTTAACACATATGTGGATTTTGCCATCATGTGTGTAGTGTTGTCATGTATTAAGTCCCCTTCCTAGATATGGGATGTGATAATTTAATGTTGATTTTAGTAAAAGGATTTCTTTGTTAGATAAATATTAGTTGTAATTTCTTTTGAGGACTAACACATATGTGGATAAAATCCTTAAGTATATGGTGTTACCATATGTAATATCTCCGATTTAAATATAAAGTATAAATGTCAAGATTTGTGAAAAATCATTTATTTTGGTTAATATTTATTTTTTTTATAAACCTTAATGTTTTGGGTACTCATTTTTAATAGTCATTTGATTAAACTTTGATTTTAAAGGATTTTTTACTATTAGAATAATATTGATGATAAAGTTTGAAATATATTTATTTTTATGATAATTATTGATTCAAGGTTAGATTAAAATAATTTTTACAAAAAACTTCTCATGAGATGAGAAATTATGTTAGTAACTTTGATGCAATAATTTATGAAATAATTTGTGTGTATTTAATATATTATTTTTTAGAATTGTGAAAGTTTAAAGTAATCATTTTAGTTTAAAAAATATATAAATTGAAAGAAAGTTGGAAAATAATTGAGTTGGAGTTTTTTTTATAAAATCAGTTTTTATGAAAATGAATTTTAGTTAAACAAAAAATGATTGAGATTTGATTGAAAGATGGGCTCACAATAGGTTAGATGTATCGAATCAAAACTCAGTTGAATTTTTTTTCACTTTTCTCTCATCTATTTTCCATTGAAAATCGTGCTCCCTCCTCCAACATTTTACCTTTTGCCTCTCTCAATTTGCGTGCAATTTCTTTTCTTATTTTGGCTGTTGCATTTTCTCTCAACTTTCGTGCATGTCTCATTTTCCCAGCTGTTGCTTCCCTCTTATTTTCGGATTCTTCTTCCTCTTTCCGCCAAAAACTGACTCTCTCCCTCATTTTTTATAAAAAGTTTCTAGCAACTCCTTTTTCCACACACACAGCACCGCCTTTCTCTGCTCTCTCTACTCCTTCTCTCTTTTCTCCGATCAATCACCGACGATAGGCTAGGCGCTCCTTATCGCCACTCCAACTGCTGATCTTCTCGTGTTTGTCTATACTTGCCGTCCTAGCTCAACTGTTGTTCATGGGTACAGGGAGCTACGAACGAGCAAGTTCCTCTCCTCTAACAAGCTTCCAGTGCTTTTTCGTTGTTCACCGTTCGGTAGCTGTGTAGTCTTAAGCTGATTGTCTCCAACCGCAGCTAGAAGCTGGCGTGAAGGGGCCATAGAGTACGGCAGTTGGACAGTAACGACAAGGAAGAAGACGTTCCTCTATTTGCCAGTGTTCTATGAGTTTCTAATGCCGATGATCTGCTGGCAGTACTTTTAAGGTGCAGTAAGTATTTTTATATCATTCAATCATAGTATTTGTAATGCTTTACTGCTTGACTCAACCCATTTGGGTATTCTTATATATACCATGTTACACATGAAAAATATAATTTTTATAGTATGAAATAATAAAATAAATAATTTAAAATATATATGAAATGATAAATTTTATTATGTTGAAAGAATTAAATATAATCTAGAAAGAAACCCATTTTACATATTTTGTGGATTTCGCAAGTACTTTTAAAAAATATTATTTTTATATTATAAAATGTTAGGATAAGGTGATTAAAGCTCTAATACTTTGTTATGTTGAGCTTAAACTATTGTTATAGAGTATGAAACTATATACATATTTTAAAATGCTATGAATGTACAAGCATAATTTAGGAAAATGTATGTGTGTATATATATATAGGACTTGAGTTGTAAAATATCAATATAATATGTTTAATATAGTGTTTGGATATCACATTTTGAATAGACTTTTAATGGTTCAAGGAAGCCTCCAATTATGTAGAATATAATATCAATTATCTTAAATCTAAGTTAAGGGTATTATGGCTTTAATGATATAAATGGATTTATCAAGATTATTAAGTATTAATCATTCTACTAGTGTGAGTTGAATAAAATGACATATTGTCATTTCTCTAGCTAGCATTATAAGATATAAGGCTATAATGATCTTAGGTGATAAAGTAACATGAATAGAGATTAGAAGTTTTGTATAAATTGGAAAATAGAAAAAGCAATAATCTAAGAGAATTATGAGGTATCTGTTGTCAATCAATTCATATTAGGAACTATAAGAAGCAAATAATACAAATTTATAAGGAAAGTAAGTAATGTGAATATAATAATAGTTTATTATCTTAAATTGACAATAGGAAGAGATGGAAGGTGAAGGCTAAGGAGTTGAAAAGCATAAAGTGGTGAAACAATTCCAGGTGAGTATATATCTCACTAAAATTTAATATTCTAATAAAAGATAGTTTAAATATGTGAATTGTATTCTTTCCATTGTTATTATAGGCCTTATAATCCTCTATAAACTTAGCTCTATGATATAAATGTAATTAGCTATTGAGTGATTATAAATTTATTAAAGTACGCAATGGAAACATAGTGGTGATATTTATAGCTATTTATAGCATTATTATAGATATGAATGTATTGTTGTATGGTTTAGTATTGCTCCATAATGAATTAGTCACCTTGTATCAAAGCTTTCTTGAATAGGTGTGATAAAAGAGTTGGACTCTTACATGTATATTGCCCGTAAATTATGCTATGCATGGCATTAGAAGTTATGAATTGTGATAAAGCAATTACTTTATGAATTGTGAGTTATGATATGAAAGCTAGACTATAAATTCTTGATTAACAATTGAGAAGAGTACAAGATTGATTTGAAAGTTGGATGAAAAATTTTCAACAAACAGTTAGGAGAAGTATAGAATTGACCTGGACACCAAAGAACAACTATATGTATGTTTACTATACTTGAATATATGACATAATATGGTTGTTTATGATTGAATATTATTAATGATGTAATTGAGATTATTTATTTGTATTTGAGCTTTTATTAGTTACTTGTGAAGGTGCTAACTACTTGGAATAGATAGTGTGAGGTATGATATGGATTAGATGTATTAATAGACAATTAAGACTTTACAAATTAGGATATGAGGTATAGAGATTAAGTTATGTGCAGGTGAATTTCCATTTTAGATATGGTTCCCGCATTTCAGAAATCTAGGAAATGGTTATATGCTTATTGAGTTCTTAGAACTCACTTTATGCTATTTTTAATGTTTTTAGGTTGAGACTTGAGCTTGTTATATCCATGGAGAAACAAGATCGACTTATTGGAAAGATTTGACAATTAAGAATGCAACTTGCATTCAAATAGAGATTTATAACATGTTGGATTGTTGTATATGTTAGTGTATATGCCTTAAAACTAATCATATTGATGATTGTAATTTTGAATCATGTTATTTTAATGGCAATTTTAATTATTATATTTATATATATTATCTGCGTAATATATTCAATTATGATAATAACTTTAGAATAATTGTATTCTTAAATGTCCCTAGTCATATATCATTGTGGATTAGGTTGCTTTGATATGTTAAGACTAGCATGTGTGAAGACTTATATGGAATATTAAGTTTACACATGAGTATAAGTTAGAGAACTTGTATACTGGACTGACCCATATTAAGAACACCACATGGATCGTTATATGAATGTCATGAGTGGTTTTTAGTAATCATTATTAATATGGTCCTTTGACCTGAGATCACCAAGGTTCCCTACATGTGAGTTTCATATTTTGATACTATTCTATGTCACTAATGGTTGAGTGAATGCAATGGTAGATATTGGATATGTCACATATCATGCGGAGGGGTTTGTGTGATCAAGATGGGATTTGTCCCTCCTATATAACAAGAGTAACATCTATGGGCCCCTTGATTAAGTAAAGCTGAGAAAATGCATGGCCATACTCAGATGAATTGACATGGGGTGTAGATTACATTTGTTTCAGTTAACTTACTTAGGAATCAAGAAACCTTAAGATTGGGCTATACGAGAATGACACGGTCCATGTCTCGTGCTCAATCTAGATGTGTAGGACAAAAGGACATATGTGATGATCACGTGTAAAGGTTTAGTCAAATTACCGATTTTCTCATTGCTTGGGTAACAATGATGTGTTGCTAGACACCAATCATTATTTATGATCATTAATATGATCAATGGTCATTGCCAACGTAATGAGAGCCTGTAGGGTCACACACTTAGAGCCTAATGAATTTGGAATTAATGGACTAAATTGTTTGGACCTAATATTTGGGAATTCATGTTATAATCATAAGGCCCAATAGTAAGCCTATAATTGTACATGGAATAAAGCCTAAATAGGTTAGATTTTTCTATGCACCTATTTAAATAGGCTTGTTGGATAATAATAGGATTATTATCATTATTAACGCACCCCAAAAAGGCATAGAAAAAATCCTAGCACCTCTCCTTGACCAAAACTCCTAAAGAGGCGTAGCTAGCATTACGAGGTGAAAGGAGATCAATTTCAACTAGTGTTTGTGTGGACATTCATCGATGATTCATGAGTTTGTGTGAATACCATAGAGGTGCAGCCACATTAAACGTTGTACTGGTAATCTGATCTTCTAATTTCTATTCCGGTTCGTGATTTGGAGAGCAGATTGGATTGAAAAATGGACAGAAGCAGATCGGATTTGCTATGTAGCGGACAGAAGATTTTTGGCTGAAAGGTATAAACCCTAATCCCTAATCTATGGCGTTCTAAATTCGCATGGATCCTTGGTGGAAATTGTGCAAAATTTTTATTCTGCTGTGCATGAATGATGCACGATTTCCAGCAGTATATGTGTAAAATTTAAATCATACTATGTTGTGTGTATGTGTATGATTATGTCATATCTGGATAAAATAGGTTTTATATTATCAAGACGTGTGGCCTTGAAAAGTGTCCAAAAATAAGGGGATTTTGTCCGTTTTTCTGTAAAAACTTGAAAGAAAAATTTAAGTCCATCTAAAATTTGAAAACTCATGTTGAATAAAAAGAGAGAGAAATTGTTAAAGCTTATGAAAATTAGTAACGGGATTTACACTGGTCATAATTAGGACGGGTTGTGACACCATGTTTTCATCCTTGAGTGGTTTTGGGGTGTGATATATAGTTTTTGTTGTTAATTAGCCTAAAATATTATTTGTCATATGGAAAACTTTAGTATTTTAATCTCCTAAAAACAACCATTTATTTCTAACTCTATGATGCCAAGAAAGTTTTGTATTGGATAACTACTTATTCTTACTCATTATAATGGCTCCTTTAGAAAGCCTTTAGATCATAGTTAAACCTACAATGCTTTTGCTCCATGTCATGTAATTTGGTAAGCAAACATTTTTTTTATCACTGTTGGATATGTGCAAAGGCTTTTGCATAATATTCATTAAAATTGCTCATAAATGATTTAGACCCTTCTATTTAACTATTATCAAAAGTTTAATTATCTTTGACCACCTTAGTTAAATCATGCACAATGAGTTAACCAAGTTGCTAGAAACCTAAGAAGTCTTTAACCTTTAGTTTAAGAAGCTTGAAAAACTATAGAGAGCATTAAAGAACTACAATCTAATTTATCTAATTTTGATAAAGGAAGGTGTGTGATTTAAGCTCTTTAATTTCACAATGCTAAATTTCTTATGCACCACAATCCAATCTCTTTTCTTTCTTTATTTTTTTCTTTTTATAGCATGAGTGAATTATTCATTAAATGTGATACAAAAATTTAAGATTGAATTCGGCAACCAAACAAGGTAAAACCTATCTTTTAAGAATATCAAGAGCCATTTGAGCTAGAGGCTCATGGAACCATGGTCCAATCTTTGTTTAACATTAATTCTCTTTAAATGAAAGGGGATCCTTTAAAGCTTAAATTAAAACATTGGAATTCTTTACTTTGTACCTTATAATTAATTTATAAATAATAATTAATGTTAATAAGTTTGGTTTAATCAAGTGGCTCAAAGTTATGGGAATTAATATGATACTTAGGACTAATACCAAATAAGTGCGTATGAATCTTATAATGGGGAGGATACATGATCCAATTAATATAATAAATATGTCTTTACCTCTCTAACCCTTAAACAATGTGCATTGGTACCATTAGAAAGCAAAAAAAAGAGAAATTTCTCTTTTAGAGAAAAATTATGAGGCTTAACAAAAGGGGAGTTCCCATTTAACACTTTTGTTTGTGTTTATGATTTTAGGGTTAGAAGGACCCATTAAAAGAATTTGATTGTTTCTAAATTTCAAAAAGTCAATCAATTTTTAGAACTTGAGAAGAAAGAAAATCATAGGATTAAGGGGACAAATGTTATATGAGTCAAGTATAATTTAATTCATATTATTAATCCCTCTTTTCTGCTCATGTCTACTAATTTTCTTTGATAATGCTCATAAAATCCATACCATGATTCATAATTAACAATTTGGGAAAATATGAAACTACAAAAATTTTCCTTCAATTAGAATTAGAACCCGAATTAATTATGCATCGTGGTTAATTTATTAAAGCAATTTTGAGTAAAACTTTACATGTTTTTCAATATGATTATTTGATGAGTGATTTTGTCTATAAAGCCATGCTTGTAGATTCTAGTTTATATTCAATTTTCCTTTTTTAACATTTGAATGGACATAACATAACATATAGTAGTATGAATTCTTGTAGAATATAAAAGTTGCACATTTATTGTTTGCTAAATTACTATATATATGTGTAAAGCACTTTGAAATTGCATTATTTTTACCGAAGAATTTGTGTTAGAGATTGTTTAGTGAATGAGGTTATTTATTAGAGCTAAATTCTTTTCTTTTAATCATGATCTAAACCAATATGGAAATTACACATATCTCATAACTTAGACATTTGTATGAAAATAAAATAGTTACTTGCCTTTACTTAGCATAGTTATTTTGTAAAATTATAAGATGAATACATGTGCTTCATGTATATCTTATTATGCTATATATTGAATTCTTGCAACAAATGTATATGATTATTTAGCTTTGGGTTTATATGTGATTTATTTATTTATGCATTTTTTTTGTGGTTGTAGTTATATTTATATGTGGTTTATGGCTTTATTTTTTTTTCATTTTTTCTCATTATTTCTATGCACTTAGAAAACTTCATATATATATATATATATATATTTATATTTATATTGTGTAAAAGTATATTTTTGGCTCATATATATATCTATATACTTGCTACCATGTGATGCATTGAATTTTTTAGCATGTATATTGTTTTCACCATTGTAATAAATTCTTTAGAAAGCATAATGTCAAAGAGTGTATAAATTTTGAGACAAATTTTATTCCATTTTTTTTAAATAGCCATAATAAGGAATAATTTTTCTTGAAAATTTTAAACTCATTTTCTCCACTTTTGGATAAAGTAAGGATTGTATTAGTTAGAAACATGATTTGTTAGATAAAATTGAGCCATTTGCCAAAAAAAAATACCTAAAAAAATTTATCGGTATATTTCCAAGACTTTTAGAGGATTTTTTGAAATCAAATGTTCATGCATTTTTGGATTAAACTTCGAGTAAACTTAGAAATGTGATTTATAGAAGACTTAAGTTATTCAAAGATTATATCAAGTGAAATCTTCCTAAAACCATTAACCTATTTTTCAAAACTTGGAAATCAAAATTTTATGCATTTTTGGATTAGATATTGAGTGGGTCAGCTACAAAACTAAATTTATAAATATTTGGAGCAAAAATCATGCAAAAAATTGCACTAAAATGGTGAAAACTGGTTTGGGAAGGTCACAAGTTGAAGCAAGGTTGACCTAATTTGAGTAAGGAAGTGTAATTCTTGATAAAATAATTCAGTAGATAGAAATAGTCAAAATTAAGTTAGACATTATCTATTAGTGGATACCAAATAGAAATATTTATTATTGTTACTAAAATCATTTATTTGTTTTAGTGAATGAAAATTTATTGGAAGTTATTTAAGAAAAAATTAAGGAAATTAGGAGTATTCAAGATCTAAGGTTAATAAGGTTTAGAAGTAAATTAATATTTTTACACAACAACATCTCGAGATTATCCTAGGATGGGAAAAAAAATGAAAATTTACATCCATATATAGAGGTATGGATGTCCAATAAGAAGAAAGGAGGAAAATTGGTTTAATTTGAAGGCTTTTATATGATTACAAAGTAAATTTCCTAATTAGTGATTTTATGAAAAAATAAGGTGAAAAAATAATATTTTATTAGGAAACTTGATCATCGAGAATAAGAATATATGAAGGAGCTTGAAATAAGAATATTCTATCATATGTGCTTCTATAGTAAGATCAAAAGTAGAATATGCTAAGTATTATACTTAGGATTGAATATTCCTTGCATTATTCCATTTGAAGATAAGCTTAAAATAGAAAATTCTAAAGGATTATGCTAGTTAGATTAGATTAAAGTAATTCCCCTTTAAGAAGGAACCAAAATAGAGCATTTCTAGTTCAATTTGAACTAGATGATGTCACACCTCAATTATTTGGAGGTTGCTCCAAAATTCTACTATAAATAGTCAAGCACAATTCGCTTCCTGCACACCAAGAAAAGCCTATGGGTAAAGTGGGAATTAGAAAGAGAAAGTGCTATTTTGAGTGTTCTTGCAAGTTTATAGTGAGTTTCCATTAGTTTCTTGGGAATTCTTGAGAGCTTAGTTGATGTGGAAAGTATTTTTGACCATCTAGTGGAGGTGTGAGCTTAAAACTTCCATGAATTCATCTTTTTTCCTTAAGTTTTTCTTTAGCTTCTTCACTAATACTTTGTTGTTTTGAATGCTAGACTTTGGATTTTAGGTAAAGCAATCAAGCACTCTAAGGATCCTTAAGTGAGTAGAGATTCACTCTTTTTCTTAGTTTTCTTTCTTGATAATATTTCTATGTAAGATGTCTATTATTGTTGTTGTGTTGAAGCTATGGAACTCATGGTGGATTATTTGTTAATATGTTTCCTTGAAATTTAAGTTTTTAAATAAATTGGTTTTGGGAAGGATGTTTTTAAAATGATTCTTTAAAATTGTTACATTTGGAAATGTGATTTTCATATGAAAATGAAAGAAAATTTTAAGAAAAAAGCATTACAAGTTCTCACTTTTTTTTTTACTTTAAAAGAGGTAAAAATTCTATTCTTGATAGTAAAAAGATGTTACACTATGTTTTGAGGTGATAGAATACATGAAAACTAAGTTTTGAAAGATAAAAATGACTTTAAGATAAGCATATGCAGTCCATGGGTTCTTTGTTATTTTCTTTAGAATTTGTGATAGAATACATGAAAACCAAGCTTTGAAAGATAAAAATGACTTTAATATAAGCAGATGTAGTCAATGGGTTATTTGTTATTTTCTTTAGAATTTGTGAGCTTATGGAATAGTGTAGAAATTTTTTTAAAAACTATATTTTTAAGTATTAAAGTTCTTCTACAAATTACTTTGAATGTTAATTATTTTGGATGATCTTTACAACCTTTTTTATGGCTAAAAATGATTGTAAAATGTTATTTTATGTTAATTATTACTTTTAAAATTTTTTAGAAAAATTTATTAAATTTGATATTTTTAAAGGAATTTCAAAAGTTAAGGGTGGCAAATTGAGTAGTTTTGATAATTATTTAAAGTATGAGCAATGTAACATGTTTTTAGCTTGAAAAAGGTTAAAATATGTGGTATTGAATAAGTTCTATCTCTACCTACTATTGGATTTGAACTAATGACTTCTGCCATTTAAAACCTTTATTGTAATTTTAGTTTTGAAAAAAAATTGCTTAAATTTGGTATTTTAAATGGAGTTTCTAAGATGGTTGTTAAAACCTATTACGTGTTCATAATTATTTTCTTGACTTTTGGGATATTGTTATATGATGAAATCATGTATTTCTAATATAATTGGTAGCATGATTAAATGCTTAATTATTTAAGGAAAAAATAGCACTTTCACTTGTTAGAATAATAAGCAATGCATAGGATTAAAATTATATGGAAATAGAAGTTATGGAACTTGAAAAGTCCAGGTTTTATATCTCTAGTTTATTATAAAAACTATGTGATGAATATCAATCTTAGATTGATATTTTGATTAATGAATTGCATACAATTACATGAAATTACTAGCTTAAAAGTATATTTGATTGGTAATGAGAATTTTATGAAAAAAATGGACATTACTTCATTAGTTTCATGGTGAAATTATTAAATTAATATAAGAATGTTGCCATGAACTATTCTATGATTTATTTATGCATTATAGTGTTCATATATGAGAATATCTTTGAATGAAACTCCATGTTAATAAGCGCCTAAATGTGATACAATATATCCAATGGAAACATTAATAATGCTTATAATCACTAGAAAAGTGATGAGATAAATTTGTGAATTTCTCTTGTTAGATTATTTTCATATTTTGGTTATGACTATGGTTGACATTTTAACTTTACCCTATTTATGTGAAATGGGCGAGAGAGCCCCGTTAGCTTTATGCCATATGTAAAATTGTGGTTATATGCCAAATATGAGCTTTTATGTTTTATCTGACATTATTGGCTTGAATATCATATATGTTATGTAATATATGTATGTGATAAGACTTTGTAAAGAATTTTGGGGTTTAGCCTAGTGCCTTGACTTCCGAGACACATGAAAGGTTGAATGGTATAAGGTTGACCTTGGAGGGATAAGGTTAGGATACTCATGGGATAAGGCTCGCTTGGAGTAACAAGGAGGGACCTTTTATGCCTCTAAATCATTTAATAGTTGTTTAAATGTCTATATTGTGCTTATGACTAAATTATATTCTATCAGTAATGTAGTATACAAAATGGTTTAATGAGAAATTTTTTTAATAAGAAAATTAATTTTAATACATATTATCTGAATTAAACTATAGACATTTGGTGGAGTGTGCATATGTTATTGTACATACCGATAGAAGTTCCATTGACCCCTACTAGGAACCATAAGATACACATTAGTTTTTATTTCTTATGCATTAATGAATAACTAGGTTGTTAGTTATCACTTTTTTTTTCCTTTTTGATATGTAGTTACTATATATATTTACACTGACTTGTTGTTGCATTATTATAGCTATTTGATGAAAAGGGTATAGCAAAAATCCTAATACTTTGTTCATAAAAAAGATGCATATGTTTAATTATGTTAATATTTAATTTACATTACTGTATGTTTCATTTGTTTCTTTTCATATATGTTTTAAAGGATCCCATGTTAATTTTCAAGGAAACATAAGAAAAGAGTTTTCCTAATATTAAAGGTAAATATAATCTTCTCCAAATATTTTTCTAAATATTTCCAATGTATTCGCTAAGTATTATTCACATAGTTTTAAACTTAAACTAATTTTGATCTATTTATAAAGAAAAGAAAATGATTTTTGAACTTGAGGTTATTTCCAAAGTATTATAAATAAAATAGGATCTTTTTATTTTTTTGAGTTTTATAAACCTGATCTTATTCTATTGTGTTAATTTCTTAATTTGAATGATGAAAATAAAACATTACTTAATTTTCAAAAAGTTTTCTTAGAAAGTATTTTTTTTGTTTTTTAAGAAATTTTCAAGAAAATAATATTCAAACAAATTTTACACCAATCTATATTTTTGATAAATTATCTTTTCTAGAAATAATTTTTTTTTGAAAAATAGTCTATTTGAGAATTTGCTAGAAGTAATGACCTTTTGATAGATAAATATTTTTCTAAAATCATTTCATTGAAAGTTTTCATTTTCTAAGATCATTGTATTTTAACTAGTTCCAAAAATTAGGAAGAAAATTTCTTCTTTTTGATTACGATTTTAACTCCTGCAAGATCTTCACATGTCTAATTTTTTAAAATGTATTTAAAAGACTAAACCACATTAATTGAGAAAATTTATCTTTTGATTTGATATAGAAGGAAAAAATATTAGTGAATTTTATGTCTTTGCATTGTGCATATTTTAGAAAATATGCAAAATTTTTATAGATTAGTTGGTTAGAGAGGCTCATAAGGATATTTAGTTGATATCTTTATGCTAATCATAATGGTCTAAAAATGGGATCATAACATAGGTGGTATCAAAACATGGTCTGGGTAAATTTGTGGAATGGCTAGAATATGGCTTGGGTAAGTAGTGGAATAATGGAATATAAAGGTAGAATAAGTAAAACTTTAGTTAGAAAATGTCCAAGTATGTACTAGACCAAATGCCATAAGCAATCGTAATAGGTTCATCAGGAGTGCTAAGGATCTTTTAACTTTTAGAAGTGATTTCTATTTTATAATAAAAGTTATTTTATAAGCAATAGTAAGGACTAGTGTAAATTTGATAGAACTAAAAAATAGTAGTTTGCAAACTCCTACAATAATGAAAATAACGATGATTAAAAGTCACCACCCTAGATAACTTTGCTGTAATAAACCTTAGAAAGAGTACTTGATCAAGGGAATAGCAATAAAGATAGGTAGAATAATAGGCAACCCTATCCCTCAATACCTCACTAGGAGAGGTTACAATTAATTCATGAATTCTTAAAGTTGAAACCTTTAACTTATGGTGACATTGATTTATTAGCTAAACTTTACTAGTTTTTTAAACAAATAGAAAGAATTTATAAAATGCTAAAGTGTAATGAAACTACAATGGTTAAACTCATAAGGCACTAACTTAAGGATATAGCTCACCAAAACATAGAATTAAGATTTGGAGGTGATAATCTAATCACTTAGGCATAGTTTTAGGAACAAGTTACTAACTTTTTTTCCTATCCCTAAGTTTTTAGGATGCAAAAGCAAGAAAGTTTGAATTGTTAATTCAAGGATCAATTATAGTAGCTAAGTATAATGTTTAGTTTGTTAAACTTTCATGTTATACTAGATATCTGGTATCTACTAAGGAGGCAAAGGTAAATTGATTTTTGCATGAATTTCAAGACTATTTTTATGACTAGGTTAATATTGTAGAGGATGCAACCTAGAAGTAAGTGTTGTATTTGACTCTTAAAGTGGAGATACATTTGAAAGAGAGACTTAGTAGGGAAGAAAATTTTGGTAAGAAGAGGACAAGATTTGAAGGTGGGAATGGTAGTGGTAAAATGCTGAGCAAGACTATGTAGAGTGTACTAACGAGAGGATAATTTGGCAAGAAGAATTTTCAAGGGTTAAAAAATTATTAGAGTACTAGTGTCATGACTAGACCAACAAACTTACTAAAGAAGATGTATTTTATGCCAAATTTGCCAAATAAACCATCTTTCCATGAATATGAACCACATTAGACCTTATGAATTTTGCTTTAAATATGGATACATGGGACATAGATCATAGGACTATATAATAGCTCCATTTAGAAATAATACTTCCTTCAGTACTTAGAACATATATGTATCTATTTCTATGAGATCACTAATAGTACATAGAATAAGAGTAAGAAGAGGAGGAAGGAAGGAAACAATAGGGGCCTGAGTTAGAGTATTTGCCATGACAAAGTAGAAGGCTTAAGCTTCAAATGCTATCATGACAAGTACCTTGCTAATTAAGAATCTTTATGCAAAAGTCTTGTTTGATTTAAGAGCTACTCATTATTTTTGGTCTCATAATTTAGTAGGTGGAATCTTAAAACCCAATAAGGAATTAGAAAATGTTATGGTAATTACTACCCTAGTAGAAAGTGCTGGGTTTCACATATATTATGTAACACAACGAAAAATAAATTTTTAAAATTATGTGATGTGAAACCTTGCCACAAATTAATTCGTAGGGACATAAATCAAGAATAAAAGTTATCTCTTGAAGTGTAGATCTGAATTATGAGCACAATAAGGTGATAGTGCCTTTACAATATCCACATAAAGTGAATGATGACTTTTCAACCTCTATAAATCTGCTAGGATTTGTTTCTCACCTAAAGGGGTAAGGTTTAGTGTGGTTTCATTCAACCACTAATATCTTGTCCTTAACATGGTGAGAGTAAGAAGAAATAGGGCTTATCCATTAATTATCTAATATCAAATGGTATAATTGTTTAATATTACTTTAATATTAGATAATATCACATAATATAATATATTATAATATATATATTATGTGAATATATATATTGTTGTTTTGATAATATATATGCAAAATAATAAGCCAAATTAATAGGCTTTTAGTCTAACTAAAAATTAATTAATTATTATCTCATTCTTACTTTTTTATGTGATCATGTAAATTCCTACTATATTGGTAATGATCCATCAGTGGACCATAGACAATGAGTAGTATCTAGGAATACATTACTACCATCTAAGTAGTAAGAATGTCTGTGATTCAACATCTACTTAATGTCTGATCAATGTTTGTAACACAATTCTTTTTGTAATGATATCCAAATTGAACTAAAGGTATGAAGTGTGTCATCCTTATCAATGTTTGATTTATATTTCTTAATACTGAGTAGATGTAATGTCCTGAATTTTTTTAATTCTATTATTTGAATCTCTAAATTCTGAAGCTTTAGAAACGAAGAGCACGTTTGAATTAGCTTAGTGGGTGAATATTAAGTTGAAAGGAATTAAGTATAAGGGTAAATGAAATTTTGAAAGGAAAAGAGATAGTAGGAAAAGAATTAATTTTTCTAAACAGTATAGATGATCAGAGGAGGTTGGAAAACCCTAAAATGGGGAGTTGTCTAAGTCTGACAGTGTAAGAAATTTTAAACAGACAGAAATCCTATGGACTAAATTGCAAAAGTCCAGAATCGGGTGTGGTTAAAGTGAAATAACTAAGAAATTGGGATCTAATATGAATAACCAAGGATTTGGGGTGCAATATGTGATTTTAATTAGTGTGACCAATGGACTCATGACAAGTGTCATTATTAGAAAAATATTGACAAGAATAGCCTTACTAATTGGTGAAAAAGGACTAAAATACCTTTGGAAATCTAAAAAAGGACCAAAATGCCCCTAGAAGCTTCATGAAAACCCTACCCTCTTCTCCATTTGTCCAAAAGCTGCTGAAATCTCCATGAGAGCAAGCTTGGACGTGTGAGAGAGAGAAGGAAGAGAGAGAAAGTTTCTCTTAGCTTTTTCACCTAAAAATACTTAGATTCAAGCTAAGGTGTAGAAGGGAAAGTTGCTCTTTTCATCAAGCTATCCCTTGGTGTGCTTAGATTGAAGAAAAGCTCAAGTTTGATTAAGTTTGGGGAGCTCCAAGTGAGGATTTTCAAGTTGCACTAAGAGGTAAAAATGTTCTCCTCTAAGAGCTCTTTAATGTACTCTTCTTAGTTTCTTGATATCTTGAGGTTGGTGTGGTCAAGGATGATTGAATATGGAGTTTAGGATGATTTGAATATGTTTAATGGTGTTTTGGATGTTGTTATGTTAATCTATGATTTTGGTTTGGTGTAAAAATAACAAGAAACATGATGTACACACTTGGGTTTTAGAGGCATAATGGTGCATGTGTAGTATTGGCATGATATGTTTGGAACTTGGCTAAATTGATGAAGTTAGAATAATTTTCATGAATTATAAAGCCTATGGAAGATGAAACTTTGAATTGTGAAAGTGTTTGTGTGCATTTTCCCTTTTGAGAAGCCAAAAACCATGAATATGGAAAAGAAGGAAGGAAGGAGTTTTAACTGTTTAATGTGTTTTCGGAGGATCAGCAATGTACACGGGGTAGAACACGGCCCGTGTTGTACCCCGTGTTCCTCGTCGAAGCTGATCAGTGTGCTACACGGGGTGCAACACTCCCCGTGTTTATCTCAGAACTGAAGGGCAGTAAGGTACACGAGGTAGAACATGTCCCATGTTCACCCCCGCGTTCTTCTCTAAATGAATTGGTGAAGCCTCGAAGCCATCCAATAAGAAACACGGCCCTGAACACGGGGCATGGGACCCCCGTGTTCTTTGTTAAGTGAACTTTTTGGCTTGATTTCTTCAGGATTTGCATGGTTTTTTCCTTTGGATCCTTTTCTAATGTTCCTATGTGTCATTTCAAGGCTTGAAAATAAGATATAGAGCATCTAAGTATGCATTTATTTAAGTGGAGAAAGTAAAGAATACATGAGGATTTGGGAAAGTGATGATGTTCTAATAAGAACTATGATGTGTATTTGTATAGACTAAGGAGTGACAACTTGGAAAGACAAGAGGAAGTGTGAAGAAGTTTTTAAGTGAGGGCAAAGGAAACATCACATTGGAAGCTTGTAAAAGGTAGCTAGCTTTATCCTTAAGCTGTTTTCTATTTACATGATTTTCTGTATTTTATGCCATTGTATGGAATGTGTATGAAATTATTATGGCACAACCCAGGAAGATAGTAAAATACTGTGTTTGTCCTATGGCTCGAGATCCTCGGGGATAATAGTGCAATTGCTGTGTGTGGTACCTATGGCCAGAAACCTCGGGAAGACAGTGTGATACTGTGTTAGGCCTTTGGCTCGAGAACCCCGGGAAGACAGTGAATTGCTGTGTGAGGCCTAGGTACGATTATCTGTGATGGCCATCTAGATATTGATATAAGTCCTTGAATGGGCTTGATGATTGCTGTGTGCAATGCATATTTCTTACAATGGTATGATATTGAATATGATGACAAATGATTAATTGATTTCGAAACGTATGTTTTATTTGCTTAAGGATCTGGAATGGCTTGATATATTTTTATAGCAATGGCTAGCTACTGGGAAACTTTGTTTCTTATGTTTTTTTTCTGTGTTATACTAACCATTCCAGGTGATGCTTCTAAAGGCCCTCTTGGCAAAGGAGAGTAGATTTTTGAAGTTGTATACTAAAAATGATTGTATAGTTGGTAATATTTCAAGTGATGGATGTATATTTTTGTAAGTTGAACTTTTGTATAATTACATGACTCGTGCTTATGTTGTATGAAATACAAAAAAATTGAGATATTCTGAGTTGGTTTGGAGTAGAAGGCAATTTGGTATGCAATAATTATCTATTAAATGAGGAATAAGGCGTTAATAAGTAAGGGAGTTACAGTAGACTAATTTAAACAAATGATCAATATCACATATTAATTCATTTGAACACGATCATGCATCACATATTGATTCATTTGAACACGATCATGTATTTCTAAGTCTCACTTAATCAAAGGGCCTAAGGATATCACTTCTTTATACAAGAGGAATAAAATCTCATCTACATCACTCACATTCCTCTGCATGATTCATGACACACCTAAACAATGTCCTGCATATCATCTTGATTAAAGGTGACACAAGACGACATCAAAATGGGTGACTCCTCATGTAGGGAACTGTAATGACTATAGCTTAAAGGATTATGTATATTGTGGTCATGACAATCCATGTAGTATTCTCATAGCGGGTCAGTCCAGTATATCTGTTTACTAACAATGTACCTATGTATTGACTTAGTATTATATATCCATGATTCATAATTATCAGTCATTAGACATGATAGTCTTAATATATTATTGCTATTCCTTTTGTAATAATATTTGACTATAGACAATTTAAAAATAGTAATACTATTTTAGGGATAATTATTATATTAAGTTATAAATTATGCAAATATTAAAACAAAACAAGACAAAATATAATAATTATATTGCCTAAAATAAAATGTAATATATTATGCATTATTAAAATTATCTTATGATTGACTCCTATGACACACACACTAACAGGAAGAGCTATAGCTATAATGTATGGTGTTAATAAATGTGAGCTTAGCTTAGATTATTATTTAATGAAAGCATACTTGATAGTGTTGGATATGATAGATTATAATGTAATCTAGGAATGTATTGATTATCTAAGTACCATACTTATTTGGATTGCCAGCATAAGATGGTAACTTATCAATTAAAGGGAGAGGTAGCAAGAGTATTTTAAAGAGAGATATGAGTAGGAAATACTTACTTTCATTTCTTATGTAAAAGCTTAGAGACTGGTTAAGAAGGGGTATGTACTTTAGATAGCCACTGTAAGTGATGTTGAAATAGAAGAATCCATGGTGATTGGAGTTTCGGGAGTGAATGAGTTTCAAGATGTTTTTCTAGATGAGTTATCATGATTACCACCTAATTGGGAGATTGAATTCATGATTGATATGATCCTTGGAACAAACTTGATATCAATTCCTTTGTATCATATGATACTAATAAAATTGAAGGAACTAAAAGGGCAATTATAAGATTTGATGGATAAAGTTTTTATTAAGGCAAATGGTTCCTTATAGGGTGTGGTAACACTCTTTCTCAAAAAGAAGGATGGATTGTTAAACCTTTGTATTAATTATTGGCAATTGAATAAGGTCACTATCAATAATTGCTATCCTTTACCTTGAATAGACAATTTATTCAACTAACTTTAAGGCATTCAGTGCTCTTTGAAGATTGACTTACGATCTTAGTATCACCATTTAAAGATTTAGAAAAAAAGATATTCTGAAGATATTATTCTATGTCTTTTAGCTTCATGAATGCACTAACAACTTCTATGGATTTGATGAATAAAGTGTTTAAGCCATTTTTGGACAAGTTTATCATCGTATTCATTAACAATATTTTAGTTTATTTGAAAAGTGAGGATGATCATGCATAACATTTATGAATAGCTTTATAGACCTTAAGCTAGCATTGGTTATATGCTAAGTTCTCAAAATACAAGTTTTGGATGAAGAGTGTTGATTTCTTAGGACATCAATTTCAAAAGAAGGAATTCAAATGGACTCATAAAAGGTGAAAGCTATACCTAAATGGCCAAGACACTCAATAGTGTTGGAGATACATAGTTTCCTTGGGTTGGCTAGATAATATAGGAAACTTGTGAAGGATTTTTCAAAGATTGCTTTACTATTGACCAAGTTAACTTAAAAAGGAACCAAGTTTATATAAAGTGTTGAATGTGAAAGAAGTTTCTAAAAACTAAAGGAGTGCTTGATATCTACTTTGTGTTAACTCTTCCAAGTGGAATTGAGGGATATATAATCTATTGTGATGCATTAAATGTTAGATTAGGATGAGTACTAATGCAACATGGAAAATTTATTGCTTATGCACCAAGACAATTGAAGAAACATAAGGAGAATTATCGAAATCATAATCTGGAGATGGCAAAAGTAGTTTTTCCTCTAAAGATGTAGAGGCACTATTTATATGGAGTAATGCGTGAAGTTTATACTGATCACAAGAGCTTGAAGTATATCTTCAAGGAGAAGGATTTGAATCTACATCAAAGGAGGATGAAGAAACTAGTAAAGGACTATGATTATTCCATTCATTACTATCCTGGAAGAGTGGTAGATCTTTTAAGTAAGAAGGATCTAAGGAAAATAAGAAGATAATGAAAGGATGAAGCCTTTGAAGAAATAACCAGTATGAGAATATAATCCATAGTAGTGGAATAGCTCAAGAAGGAGTAGTTAAAAGATTCTAAGTATATGCAATTAAAGGTAAGGGCAAAGGCAAAGGAGGAAACCCACTTAAGCATTGATGGCATGGGCCTAATAAGGGATAAAAGGATATTATGGGTTCTCAAATCTATAAGAAATGAAATTATGAAGAAAGCATAAGAATCATCATACATAATGCATCATAGTGCAATAAAAATGCATCAAGACTTAAAAAATATTTATTAGTGAGAAGGAATGAATAAAGACATAGTGAATTATGTGATCAAATATTTAACTTGCTACTAGGTTAAAGCAGAGCACTAATGCTTTGTGGGATTTCATCTAAACATTTATATTCTGGAGTGGAAGTGTGAAACAATGGAAGCAATATTATGGACTTTGTCATGGGACTGCTAAGCACTAACAAAGGGTATGATTTCATATGGGTTATAGTGGATCATCTTATAAAGATAGTGCATGTCTTCCTAATTAAGACAATACTTTTGGCATTTAAATATGCTAATATTTTTTTGGATAAAATCATACCATTGTATGCATACCAACTATGATTATTTTCAATTGTGGGACTCAGTTCACATTACATTTTTGGTAAGTGTTTCAAGCAGCATTAGGAACATAGCTATGGTTTAGCAAAACATTTGTAATATCCTAAGTTAGAATCTTAAATTTTATAAGTTTTGATGCTCGGAAGGAATTAATTATTGTTCGATTAATATTAGTTTTAAATTTAATTTTTATATTAAAAGTTTTGAAATAATAAAATAATATTGATAATATTTAAAATATTTATTTATGACTATTATTTTAAGAAATTTTTCATAAATTGAAAATAATTTTAATGAACTTGAATGTGAAAAATTATAAAATATTTGTTGGTATTTAATAATTTATTTTTGGAAGTTAAAGAGAATTTAAATAATTATTTTAAAATATTTAAAATATATTTTATATTGATAGAGGGTAAAAATAATTAAGAAGAGATTCTAATAAAATTGTCTCAAGAAAATGGGCTGTAGTTAAAATAAAAAGATGGATGACATTTGAAAAGGAAACAGGTGTATGGAGTGTGGAGAAGTATGCTTTATTTGTAATATTTTTTTCTTTCCTAAGAATCAGTGCCCAGGTTCTGAATTTTTTATAAATTCACTTCTCTCTCTCGGTTTTTAACACTTTTCTAGCTGCTGTCTGTTTTCTCTTACACATTTTTCAGATTTTTCCTCTCTCATCCCATGTGCCCCCGCCATTCCGCCTCTCCTTTTTCCATCACGGGGACAACTGAGTTTTTGTCTAATTTCTTTCGCTCTCCCTTCCACATGCTCTCTTTCGTCTTCTCTTTCTTTCTCCACTCTCCAGCACGGCTGCCTCTTGTTTGGGGCCCCATCCTCCAAGCTGATCACCGTGTGCTGCAGCTGTTGCCTTGAGCTAACTCTGCATGCGTTGATTTTTGGGCGCGTGGGTGGCAGAACTGAAACTAGGAGGAAATCTTGCGGCAAGCTCCCATGAGTTCCTCCGGCCACTGTGTACCAAGGTACTACTGGGATTTGTTGCCTTGCCAGTTTAGAACCCCGTGGCACGTGGTGGAGCTGCCGAGCGGAGCTTGAGCTAGAATGTTACTCCTTTGCGTTTTTCGGCGAGTTTTCTCACTTTCCGGTACCAGCAATGTCCTCTAGTACTCGTGAATCGTTTTGTGCCAAATATTATTTTATATATTTATATTTTGATTATTTAATTTACTTTAAGAGAAACCCATTTTATATGTTGTTGAAAAATATAATGTTATAAAATAATTAAATCTCTGAGAATTATGGGTAATGAACGAATTCTGAGTATTTCATTTTCAGAAGATAATCTTTGTCATAATATGATTTTATTGTGATAATTACCAAATAATAATAATAAAATAATGGTGATAAATAAAAAAAATAGAAATAACAACATAGCATTCAGCAAAAAGTGATTATATATATAAATATATCCCTAGTCATGTTCTTTTTTATTGTTAGTATGTAAGCATTGATGCAAATTATCATAATCGGATAAGAGACCCAGATGAGTTTAAATGTAGCCTATCTAGGAAAGTGAACATTGAAAATTGGAGGAGTTATTCTGCTGTACTGGTGTCTGGATATTGTCACGAGACAGTGTTGATACTTATCTGGCATTCTATTCATACATAGTATTGAGATAACTGATATAATATGGATTAAATAAGAATCTTACGATGAAAAGAACTAAATTAATATATTTAGAATATAATCATATGATCAAGATTTAATATTTTAATATTTGGAACTTGGTGTGGAGAGTTCCAAATAAAAATAAAGTTCCAGTTCATTATGGAAAAATAAAAAGATATAAGAGGATAGGTATATAATTTCATACAGTGATGGGAGTGGTAATGTTTTGGTAGTTTTGTATTTTAATTTCAGAAAAAGCCATTATACACGGGAATTTCTAATAATTCAATGATAAGTTTGATAATAAACAAAGTAAGGATCTAGAATAATTCAGTAGCACACTTGGATTACCTGTTAATATTGGGAAATATAAGAAGCAAGAAATACAGGATGCTATTACATTACAATTAGAATATGAATTTGTTATAGCAAGGAAAAAATGAGCAATGCTTACATAATTATAAATTATTTTTGTAATTTGTGAAAAAGGAAGAAGAGATGATAAAATGAGTATAGGTGCATTGAGGCTTCTTGAAATGGACAGGTAATTTCAGGTTATGGTGAGCATATCTAAGCATGTTGCATCCGTAAAGATCCTAGATTGCCTTACTGAAGAGTTTTGACGGTTGGATTGGATTCGAAAGTAGGGATAATGTTTTCATTGATTCACTCATTGATGTGTTGAATCATTTATTCACATGTATGATGTAATTGTACTGTACTGTACGTATATGTAATTACTGTCATATTTGGAAATTAACAAGTTTTAATATTATAGGCCGTGTGGCCTTTAGGAAATATTTAAAAATTGGAAGATTTTATCCATTTTTTCATAAATTTTTAAAAAGAAATTTTAGGTCTCCTTGAAATTTGGAAACTCCCATTAGGTAAAAAGAGTAAAAATCGTTAAGGCTTATAGAAATTGGTAATAGGATTCATACCAGTTACGATCGTGATCCGGCCATGACGACATTTCATCATAAATAGATAAACTATTAGAAAAGACGATTCAAATACTAAAGGACATGCTTAAAGCTTGTGTGTTTAACTTCAAAAGAAGTAGGGATAAGTACTTACTTTTAATTGAATTTTTTTGCAAGAACAGTTATCAAGCAAGTATCTAGATGGCCCCTTTGAAGTCTTATATGAGAGGAAGTGTAGATCGTGTATAACATGATTTGGGTTTGGAGAAGTAAAAATAATTGGGCCAAATTTGGTGAAAGATGCAATGAATAAAGTTAAGTTTATTTTGAAAAGGTTGTGTGTAGCACATGATAGATAGATGGCCTTATGCCATTACATGCATATGAGAGTTAGAATTTTAAGAAGGAGAGCATGTATTTTTGAAGATGTTACCAATGAAAAGAGTAATACGATTTGGTAGGAAAGGGAACTTAGCACCAAGACATGTTGGACCTTATGTAATAACAAAAAAAATGGTAAAATAGCTTACCAGTTGGAGTTACTAGAGAGTACAAAGGCAATACACCCTATATTTCATGTGTCAATGTTACAAAAGTACATCCCAAATGAGTCCCGTTTTTTAAAGGAAAAATAGGTAGAATTAGATTAGAAGCTAACTTACACAGAGAGACCAATTAAGATAATAAATAGACAAGTTAGGAAGTTGAGATCTAAGAAGATACCTACAGTTAAAGTGACATAGGAGAAACATGATGACTGGGAAGCAACTTAGGAAGTGAAAATGGATATAAAGGAAAAATACCTAAAGTTATTTTGTAAGACTCTTTAAAGGATTAGACTATTCTCTATTTTCTCTATCTTGTTAGTAAAATTTAAAGATGAATTTTCTCCAAGGGGAAGAATTATAATGCTAAATTAAGTAACCTAGTAAATAGGAATTGTTAAAATTAAGTTACATAGTGGCTATTAAAGGATAACAAATAGAAATATTTACTATTATTAGTAGAATCATATATTAGTTTTAGTGAATGGAAATCTACTAGAGATTATTTAGGAAAATTTTTAGGAAATTAGGATTATTTAAGATTTAAAGTTAATAAGATTTGGAAGTAAATTAATGTTTTTATTCAAGAACATCCTAAGATTATCCTAGGATGGCAAAAATAAAATTTCGAACCCATATATAGTGGCATGGACATCCACTAAGAAGGAGGGAGGAAAATTAGTTTAGTTTGAGGACTTTTCTATAATTGCCAAGTAAATTTCCTAATTAGTGATTTTAATAAAAAATGAGGTTGAAAAAATATAATATTTTTATTAAGGAACTTGATCATCAAGGATAAAAATATACCAAGGAATTTAGAATAAGAATATTTTGTTGCATATGCTGCTAAGATAAGATCAAAAGTAATATATGCTAAGTATTATGCTTTAGATTGAAAATTCCTTGTATTATTCCATTTGGAGATAAGCTTAAAATAGAATATTCTAATGGATTTTCTTGGTTGGATTAAATTAAAGTAATTCTTCTTTGAGAAGGAACCAAAATCGTGCATTCCTGGTTCAATTTGAACTAGATGATGTCACACCTTAATTACTTAGAGGTTACTCTAAAATTCCACTATAAATAATGAACCACAACTCACTTCCTTCCACACTAAAAAGAGCCCATAGCTAGAGAGGGAATTAGAGAGAGAAAGTGCTATTTTGAGTGTTCTTGCAAATTTATAGTGAGTTTTCATTAGTTTCTTAGGAAATCTTAAGAGTTTGGTTGAAGTGGGAAGCATTTTTTATTATCAAGTGGAGGTATGAGTTCAAAACTTCCATGAATTCATTTTTTTTACAAGTTTCTATATAGCTTCTTCATGAATACTATGTTTTTTTTAATGTTATACTTTCGAATTTAGGCAAAGCATTGAAGCATTTCAAGCATCCCTAAGTGAGTAAAAATCCACTCCTTTTCTTATAAGTTTTCTTTCTTGATAATGTTTTTATGTAAGATGTATATATGATTGTGTTTGTTGTTATTATGCTGAAGCCATGAAACTTATGGTAGATTATTTGTTAATATTTTTTCTTAAAATTCAAGAAAAAGGTTTTGAAGAAATTGGTTTTGGAAAAGATGTTTTCAAAATGATTCTTTAAAATTATTATATTTGGAAACATGATTTCCATATGAAAATGAAAAAAATTGAGGAAAAAGCATTATGAGTCATTTTTTTGCTTGAAAAAAGGCAAAATTTCTATTCGTGATACTCAAAAGATGTTACATTATATTTTGTTGTTTCCTTTATAAAAATTATGTTTTCTTTTAAGAAAAACTTGCTACATTGTATTCTAAATTATATAATTAATGTTACTAAATATTTATAATAAGATTTTATAACAAGAATATGCTTGGAAATATATTTGAAAGCTTATGGAATAGTGCAAAAAAAATTATTTTCAAAACTAGATATTTCAAGTAATAAAGTCCTTTATGAACTATTTTGAACGGTAATTATTTTGGATAATCTTTACAACTTATTTTATGAATAAAAATGATTGAAAATTTTTATTTTATGTTTAATTATTAATTTTGGAAATATTTATAATATTTTATTATAGCTTGATATTTTCAAAGGAATTTCAAAGTTAAGTATGCCAATTTGAATAGTTTTGATGATTTTTTAAAGTAGTATGTAATGTAACATTTTTTGAGCTTGAAAAATGTTGAATTATGAAGTTTAAAACCTTTATTTTACATCTACAAATTTTGGAAAAATTTTACTAAATTTTACTTTTTTAAATGGAATTTCTAAGTTGAAGGATAATTGTTAAAAACCTATTATGGTTTCATAACTATGTTCTTAACTTTTAGGACATTGGGATATTGTTATATGATGAAATTATGAAGTTTTGCAACTATTGAGTAGAACAACTAAATGCTTAATTTTTTATGGAAAAATGGCTCTCTTACTTGTTAGAATAATATGCAATGCATAGGATTAAAATTGTTTGGAAATATTAGTTGTGGAAATTGGAAAGAACAAGTTGAATATTTCTAGTTTGTTGTAAAATTCACATCTTGATAATCAATCCTAGATTGATATTTTGATTAGTGAATCACATAAAATGACTAGCTTAAAAGCATGTTTGATTAGTAGTGAGAATTTTGTGAAAAAATAGATATTTTCATAGTGAAATTATCATATTAATATAAGAACATTGATATGAGCTATTCTATGATTTATTTATTCACTACTAAGTTTCATATGTGAGAATATATATAAATGAAGTTCCATGTTGATGAGCTCTTGAAAATGCCATAGTATATCTAATGAAAACACTAAAAGTGCTTATGATAACTAGAAAAGTAATGAGGTAAATTTGTGAATTTCTATTGTTAGATTATTTTCATATTCTTGTTATGGTTATGATTGACATTTTGACCTTATCCTATTTATATGAAATGGGCTAGTGGGAACACTATTGGCATTATACTATACGTGAATTCGTGGCTATATGACAAGTGCGGGCTTTTATATTGTATTTGACTTTATTGACTTGAATGTTATATGTGATATGTGCCATAAATATGTGATATGAGACTTTGTAGAGAGTTTTGGGGTTTGCCCAGTGCACTAACTTCCAAGTCACATGAAAGGTTGAATAAGATATGGTTAACTTTGGGGGGACAATGTCGAGATACATGAGGAATATGGTTGGCCTAAAGTAATAAAAAGGATCTTTTTATGCCTCCAAGCTATTTAATAGTTATTCAAATGTTTGCATTATACTTATGAGTAAATTATATTCTATTTATGATGTAGTATACGAAATCATTTAATGAGGAATATTCTTTGGTAAGAAAATTAGTTTTTTAATATATATCTTTTATATAAATTTTATTTGAATTAAAATTGACTAGAAAACTTGTGTGATAGTTATTTCATTAATAATTTTATTACTTACTATACTTGTGGATCTATCTTTGTAGATATTGTGCTTGTTGCCACTTATTTAACTTATACTTATTTAGTGTAGTTGGACACTTTTTGGTACATAGTGAGAGAAATGCCACTTACCTCTTTTGAGAACCATATGATAGACTTAAGTTTTTATTTCTAATGCACTAATGAATAGTTGGTTGTTTGTTGTCATTTTATTTTATTTTCTTTTGATATGTATTTACCATATATATTTGCACTGACTTGCTACAACAATATCATAGCTATTTGATAAAAAGGATATGGTAAAATCTTAATGCTTTGTTTGTATAAAAGATGCATATATTTAATTATATTGATCCTTAATTTACATTATTGTATGTTTCATTTGTTTCTTTTTATAATATTTTATTTAAAGGTTGTTACAAAATAGTAATAAAGGACTTTATGTTAATTTAAAAAAAATACAAGAAAAAGTTTTTCCTAATAGTAGGGGTAAACATAAGTCTTTCCCAAGTGTTTTTCTAAATATTTCCAAGGCATTTTTATAAGTATCATGCATATAATTTTAAACTTAAGCTATTTTTGATCTATTTCTAAAGGAAATAAATTGATTTTTGAACTTTATGTTATTTCCAAAGTATTTTAAATAGAGTAGGATCTTTTTTTTTTTTTTAGTATTATAGACTTGATCTGATTTTATTGTGTTAGTTTCATGGTTTGAACAATGAAAATAAAAACAATTCTTATTTTTTAGAAAGTTTTTTTATAAAGTCTCTTTTTGGTTTCTCAAGGAATTTTTATGAAAATAATATTTAGACAAATTTTACAAATATGTTTCTAGTTTATATTTTTAGGAAATTATTTTTTTAAAAATAGTTTTTTTTCCAAAAAAATTGTCTATTTAAGAATTTGTTAGAAGTAATGACCTTTAGATAGATCAATATTTTTCTAAAATCACTTCTCTATAAGTTTTTATTTTCTAAAGTCATTATGTTTCAACTATTTCAAAAATTAGAAAGAAAATTTCTTTTGTTTGACTTAAATTTTGATTCCCATAAGATTTTGACATATTTGATTTTCTAAAGTATATTTAATAAATTAAACCTTATCAATTTGAGAAAAATTATTTTTTAAATTTGATATAGATAGAAAAAATATTAGTGAATTTTATGTCTCTACATTGTGTATATTTAAAAAATTTTTTTTTTTCATAGATCATTTGGTTTAGAGAGGCTTGTAATGATATTTGGTTGATATCTTTTCGCTAGTCATAATGGTCTAAAATTAGGATTGTGATAGGAAGATGATGAATAAGGCAATGCAGTCTTGCACAAGGTATGTGAGCTTTATACGCCATTATCCCAAAGTCAGATGGTGGTAATGTAATATCATAAATAGAGTAAGAAATTTCAAAAAGAAATTTTAGCTAGGAACTTCCTAAATTAAAACTCGATAAGGTAATCAAATGAAGTTTAGATAAACCTAAAGATAGTTTAAAGGTATGTCTAATTAGAATTTTTGTAAAAAATATATTAAGCACTAGTATGGTTCAAAATATAATTAGAAATCTAACATTAAGTTTGTGAAAATCATACAAGGGCCCAATAAGATATTAAGGGCTTGGGTAGCCCAAAAACCTAAAGATTAGGCCCAAAATCAAAATAATTATCTTGATTCAATTGGGCTAATTTGGTTTAATTTTTTTAAGCTCAAATTTAACTTTATAAACATAAAAAATAAAGGCTTAAATGAAGCTCAAGCTTGTAGAGGAAGCTAATGACAATTTAGTAAATAAGTAAAAAATTAGGGGCAATTATTTAGTGTTTCTTTCTAAACATTATATTTTACTAAATTTAAGTGGATTTGGGTAAATTATCTTCTAATTTTTAGACTTAAATTGCCATGCTTTATATGCCTTTTTTCATCAAAATTTTTACAAAAAAAGGGTGGCTTATGAAGGAAGCTTTAAAATAGGGTTTATATAAGGCTTTTGGGGCATTTTTGCATAAATTTTTTTTGCCATCTTCAACCCTAAACTTATGCACGCTAGGGTTTTCTCTACTAGGGTTTTTAATTCTCCACAAGGGGTTCCATCCCTAGATTTTGCTTCTTTTCCTTTGAACTTTCATGGAAATTTTCTCTTCAAGATTCCTAAAACTTGGATTATTTTAGTGAAGTTATTGTTTTAAGAAGTTTTTGAGAAATTAACGAATCAATTATTTAAAATAAGTAGCAACTGTCCCTTGTTTCCTTTGAGTTTTCTCATGAATGATGATGATTATGATGGCATTTGTCATTATAGGCATTAAGTTAAGTTATAATGCTATGTGATTTGGTTTTAGTATTATACAGATGCTAATATGATATGATGATGGTATTTTAGTGCTAAGATTGATAGGAGAAAATTCATTAAATTTTCCTTTAAGAGATGACAATAGAATTATATTGAGTTTAGAAGTAAAATTGTCAAGAGTAGATAATACTATGTTTTCTATTACTTTTACAAATCAAGGATTAAAAATTGTTAAAATTTCAATTTTTTCTATATTAACATTACAAATAGTGTTAGGATAGGTGTGAAAAGAATTAGAAATTTTTTGAAAAATTTTAGATTTATGAAAAGGAAATTTGCTAGACTTTGGTTACAAGATTTCAAAATAGAATTTTAGATTCTACATTATGATGTTTGGTGTTGTTGGTGCAAGAATTTGATTCAGTATTAATATTCTTTAATCATTAACATGTCAGTAAATTTACATAAAAATTTGGTAGCTATCAGAAATGATTTGGATGCTAAGAATACTCCTTTTCTATAATAACTTTAAAACTACCCAAATTTGACAATTCTATGTTTAGTTTTATATGAATAGTATCAATATGTTGTTTTTATGAAATAATTGAGCTTATTCATCATTTAACATGTTAAGAATGTTGTATAAAAATTTAGTGATGATTAAAAGTGATTTGAATATTGAAAAGAGGCTTTTATTTCAATTAATTATATGTTGCATTGTTTTGGAAATCATGATCTTGGTATTGTGTGGATAGTACTTAAGATTGAAGAAATTATAAGAAAGTGATGTTTGATGTTTATTAATGTATTAAAAGCATTGGATAAAATTTTAGTAAAAATTTGAATTAAGTTCGGTGCCCAAAAAGCATAAAAGCATAGTAGTATTCATACTACACAACATGTTTAATGTTTAATACTTTTTATTGAAAAATTTTATCAGTAATTAAAATTTATGATATATGAATGATGCTTAAGTTTTGATTGCTATCCATTCATAGAATTAACTATTGTCAATATCTTAAATGAGATGGTTGTGTATCAACATTGGATATAATGTCATGTGATAATGAATTTTGAATATATATAAGAATGGCAAAATTTTATGACATAGTTAGTACTTTGACTATATCCAATGAAATGAGTAATTGATACTATGATTGACATCTTATTGTTACTTATCCTATACATGATTTATGTGTGTGGGGGGGATTTCCGTCCTTCACATAGAATGATAGGGATGGTAAGGGTTGGAGGGATAACGTTGGTGGCTTTGTACTTAGAGTGATGGGGGATAAGGTTAGACTAAAAATATAAGGAGAAATTAGTATACTAATTATTGTTATTCTTATTAGTGAATTATGTAAGCGCATTACATTAAAGCTTTAATCAATTAACATTTTACATTGTTATATATTTAATTTATTACAGTAAAAACTTTTTAGAAAAAGAAGAAAAGTAGTCATTCATTAAGTATATCAATACCCATGCAGTCATTCATTAAGTATATTAATACCTACACTCTTTTCATTGAATCTTTATTATAGATATGGAGGATAGATCCCACAAAAATAATTGATACTTGTACTAGAATCTTGCTCTCCCTCTGGGGAACCTTCCAAATAACATTTTATTATAAACTACAAATGTCTTCAATTAGTCCCTATTAGACTATATTGTAAAGCTTAGGAAAATAATTTTTAAGTCTAATCCTTTTGTAGTCAATCTTGTTCAACAAACCTATTCAGGAGAAGGCATATCTTGTAGTTCTGGCTTGGTTAATATGTTAGCTTCTTTTTCCTTACCTATAAAGTCAGATGTTAAGGAAGATAATGAATGGAAATAGGATCATACCAATTAAACGTTCTTCTTTTGATAGTTTTTATGCGTGTAAATTTATGTTTTCAAATTATGAACTCTTGTATAAATATCTTCAATATATGTAAATATGTTTTGAATTTCCTTATGCACGTGCAATCAGTACTAATTTCTATAAATATTTATTTATGTTCTTACTAGAGTAAAGAAAGTAGATGAGTTAGAAGTGTCTAAAAAGGTTGTAAGGTAATTAGTTAGTATATTAATACTAGTTAGGTATTTTTATACCAATCATGGTACGTAGGAATTAAGTCATGATAGGTGATTATACTATTGTGCTCCACTCCTTAAGCATGTAATTTTTGGTATATTTTTTAGAATTAAACTTAGTTTTATTAATTTTTATGCAATTTATTTATATATGTATTTAAATTTATTTTGAGTTGAAAATTTTATTATGTAACTCCTATCATGTTAGCAACTATGTGTAATTTTTCTAGCAATTTTGTACTTTGTTTGGATGATGTAATAATTTTGTATTACATTAACATAGGAATTACAAAGTGCTCATATTATGCCATCAAATTTTATATAATTATGTACCTGCCTATTGTGGAACTAGTTGCATAAAATTATCTAAAAAATTTAGGAGAAAATTATTTTAAGTGTATCAAGGAGAGTGTTATATTTATAATATTAAATACCTTTTTAGTGTTAAACTATTAACATAGTTTGTTGGTGATATGAGTATAGAATTAAGTATCATATTTTTAGAATTTTCAAATACCCTATTAGTGTTAGGTATTAGGAATGTAATATTTGATTTCTGTTATGTTGTAAGGGTTGAAATACCTTTTCAATATTAGGTTATATTATTGAATATTGTATGTAATTGTATAATTAATTTTATAAGAAAAATATAAGCATGATTAATGTAATTACATCCTCTAATGGATTAGTCATTTTCCTAAACTTTGTTGCTTATGCAATTAGCTTTTGTGAAGATGTTAAATATGATAAACTATAATGAATGGGTTAAATCTTAAAAGCTTCATTTGGTGATTGTGAATATAGACATGACAATTATAGAAAAAGAATTCATTATTTAGGTGAACTTGAGTGATGAACAAAAAAAGAAACAACAAAAATGGATGCACACAAATGAGTTTGTTTAATGGTCATGAAATATAAAATGGAAATGACCATTAGACAAAGCATCCTTAAGACAGAGAATGTTAAAACCTTTCTTAATTTTTTATTTCTAAAATTTTTGTAAATTCAATAAAAATAATAAATGGCCATTGTCTCTCATTACTCGAGAAAATGACTCAAAATGGAGTTAGTAGAGTGCAAGATCACATTTTGAAATTGATTTACTATTATAACAAGCAAAAGAGCATGAATGTTAATTTAAAAGATAACCTTTTTATTTGGAATGCATTAAAGACATTATCTTTGTAATTTGATATTCTAAGGACCTCATATAACGCTTTAAAATGAGAATAGACTATTAATGAACTCATATCAATTATTAGTCAAATAGTGGAAGATATGAGAAAGAGAAATGTTTAAACAATCAACATTGTTTCTTATGGTTAAAATTTTGATCATGGAATGAGGGGGCATTTTAGGAAGAATAATAGGAAATCCACATATGATTGTGTCATAATTTATCTTAAGTTATGTGATCAGTGTTAGAAGTTGTTTCACATGATAACCTACTAACCTTTCCTAAATACATCTAAATTCATTTATCACATACAAGTATGCTTTTAAGAAAGGGAATGTAATTTTTGAAGACTTATTATGAATTAACAAAATGTTTTTCTTTATGCGAATTTGTGCCAACTATCCTTAATTGCCAAAATTCTTGTATAGGCCTGCTTTCAATCCATTCGACAGCTGCTGGATATTGATGGATAAAAGTTCCCAAAGAAAAGAAAAATAAACAACCAGATAAAGAAAGAGTAAGTTTCTATGAAGCTTTGTGATGAATTATAAATTATTAGAGGGTTATTAAATTAAACGCTAGTACTATGATATAAAAAGTCAAATTTTAAATCTTAGGAAAGACCTTTTAAACTTTCACTAATGAAAATGTTCATATTCTTTTACCTTTGCAAATGAATGAAAAAGAGTATTTTGATGAGTTCATCTATTTTTTGGATAATTCAAAACATATGTGCACTTCTTAAATCCTAGATAAGATCTTTTTAAGCATCCACCCTAATATAGGCACACAGAAAATTAGATCTTACACATAACATAAATCATCAGTAACCATATTATAGAATCATATACAATTTTCCTTCACATCATTGCATTCATTTATTTACATTCGTACTTATCCATGCTACCATTCAAATAAGGAAAGATAGTAAATCTTTTTATGACTCCTGAGTCTACTTTATTCTTTCATAAAAAAAGGCACATAGATTTCGTGCATAATAGCATTGTTTAGGTATAGTGAATATAGAGTCGTGGACTTCTAACATTATGGCTATTTAGTGAAGATAATAAGATAGTCTGATCGGGCATAGTTAACTATGGCCTTATTTTTAGCAATTTCCACACAATTTTTCACTGTCCATCTATCAAAAATTTCATCCAAATGCATTTATTATGCTAGGAATCCATACCAAATCATCAGTACATATTAATGATGCCTTATTTATACCATTTCTAACATTAAAACCAAACTAACCACACTAATCACTAAATTTCCTTATACAATCAATTGAAAACCTAAACTTCAACCTAAACTAAATAAAACCATCTTAATCTTCTGAATAAGGCTTGAATATTCACTCATCTAGTATGGAGGAGAATTTAGAAGGTTAGATTTGTTATCTTTTGGCCCTTATTAACAAAATTCCAAGGATTTTTCATTAGGATTCAATTTTCTCCTTTTTAAACTCAAAGCTTTAACTTAAGCAGATCTTAAAGAAAATGGATGTATGATTTTAAATTAATGGTAGTTTAGATTTCCTTACCTTGATTGTTTGAAGAATTTAAAGAAGATTAACTCCCTTTTAGGTTGATTTGGAAGAAAAATGAAAGGTAGAAGAAGAAGAATGATGAAGAGCATAGGAATAGGATTTTTTAGTGAATAATATGTGGAGAGGGCTAAAGTTAAGTTTAAAAGGGGCAGGGTCATTTTCATTTTTTTGGCTTTAAGTCTCTTCTATATTCATATTCTTATTTCTAATTACTAATACATTTTAATCCTTTTATTTAAAGCACTTTTCCTCAACTGATCCTTTCAAGTTTTACTTTTTAAGCCTAACTTAAACAATTTTTTTCTATTTACCTTAAAGTTTTATTCAAAATTCATTTAATTAATTAATTCTCTTTTCTCAATATGTTATTCACATTTTCCTTATCAGAATTTATTTACTTTATATTAAATCTCTATTTTTTAAATTTCACCATCATAATTAGCTAGATAATCACTCCCTTCACAAAATCAAATTCTAATATTCTAAGAGGAATGTGACAAATATTTGAATATTAAAATTTTAACTCTAGAGGTGTAATAGTACTCCCTCTTCAAAAAGGATTTGTCGATAGTTGCCTTATGTAGTATTGGTTTAAGGAATCCTATTAATCACATTAGTATGTGACACTCATGTCTAATGTTAATTGTTAAAACTAATTGTCACAAGCCATCCCTAGGCACATGATTAGGTAAGAAGTCTCTATAGGCAATAACCTACTAGCCTTTCCTACAAAGTTAATGCAATACTTCATATACTAGTATTCTATACTATCAAAGAGCATAAAATTTTCAAAATTTAATTACAATTTATGCATAAAAAAGAATTGAGCAAATTTATTCCAACAGACATAGTGCTTACCTTAGCACTAAAATTCTTGAGAAGGCATACTTTTATCCTATTTGAAAGCAATTGGACATGTAAGGAGAAGTTTCCCAAGAAAGACAAATAAAGGAAAGAAGATAGTGAGTTTCCTTTGAAACTTAGTGAGTAAACATTAATCAACAAAGGAGTATTAAATTTGAATATAATTAATTAAAAATGGAAAGTCAAACTTGGATTCAAGTGGAAAACTTTGGAATTATACCTAAAATAAATTATCATACTCCTATAACTTTGTTAAAGAAAGGAAAGGGATTCACAATAATTTAACCTATCTATCAAAAGATACAACACATACACACACATTCTTGGATTTCAATAAGATCTCTTTAAGCAATTACTAGACCAAAGGCACATAGAGAGGTCAATCTTACTTTCATTATAATTCTTTAACAACTATACATAAAATCATAAATAATTTCATATTTATGACACAAGTTCCATTGGTAATAACATATTCTTTAACATCATCCGTACTCATTATTACCATCATTAGAACATACACAATTAACTATACCACAATCTTATAATAATAAGATAAAAAAATTAAATAAATCTCTTTTAAAATAAGCTATACATTCCTTTATATAAGTGCCATTAAGTTCTAACTTATGTACAACTTTCATAGTTCCATGTCATGTGGCAATATGGACATACACACATTAGAAGTTAACATTAATTAATTCAAGTGGTATTGCCACCATTTATTCATAGTAATCCAATAACATTTATTAAAAGAACGAAAAGAAAAGCAAGCATGTTATTAGATCATAGTATACAAATAATAGTTTCATGTTAATGTAAGTATCAATTTTAGACACTATAATATAAGTGTATGAATAAGTGGGCAATATATCATTATAATATTTGTAGCTTTGGAATGAAATTATCAATTCCTGTCATAGATATATAGTTCCTAATAATGCATAAGATTTTAGAATTAGGGTTCTTCTTTGCTGTATCTTAACCTTAACATCACTTACATTATATGAATTCCAATCCACATATAACTAGTTTTACCTTTTCATGATACTTTGGGGGATTAATTCTATCTCATTTATTCCTATTAGACCCTAAATGGGAGGTATATTCATGGCATTCAACATCTAGCTTGCTACAATAAAGTTTTATGGGTCGCATAACATTATTTGATACTATTATCTTAGTTAGAACTTTAAAGGATAAATCTCTTAACTTCACACTTCCACTTAACCTATGATATGATAGTGCTTAAATTCTCTAGCTTTAAGCATATCCTTATACCTCTCATCAGTTCTTATGTCCCACTAAGTTCAAATGCAAGTTAGTCAACTTCTTTTCCCCCACTCAATTTTACTATCCATTATCCTTATTATACATTACTACTCTTTTTATAATGTAAATAAACTAATCATTAGAATAATCCTCACAACTTTACTTAACATAATAGAACTAATTATATCTAATCTTTTCCTAGATAATCGTAAACAATAGTCATAAATGGTATATCCTTATAAACAAGTTATAATATTTGAATATCAAGGCTTCATATCATATTAGTTTCATAACACATCAAATTATGTTCTTCTATAAGCTTAAATAGGTTCTTACTTGTGTTCATAAGTAAAACTATAATACACTTGCCTATTCAAACATAATCTAAAATCTAAAATTTCAAGGTTTCACAACATATCAAGCCACTTTTTATAACTTCTCTTCTTATACAAGCATAATCACCTTTATCGAGTCTTTTCAATCCTATTTCTTGCATTTGTTACTATCCAACTTCATCTTATATGGATAAGTACGCATAACATTCTTTAGATTGATAAATTCTATAGTTGTGTATGCAATTGATGCCCTAATCAACTATAAGTGTTTAGAGAATAACTTTAGCACCTATAGTCGATTGTGTAGTTAACTACATAATCTTTGCAAATAACTTTAGTCAAGCATGGTTACTATATAATTAGCTATGCTTGTCTAAAGGGCAACACCAATGGTTCCTTTCATTTTCTTAATGGTCTACCCTCAACCATCAGTATTTTGATCACTTAGGCTTATCCATGCATTACCATATGGATATCAATTGAGTATTAAGCCATTATAAAGCATGAGGTTAATCTAAGTTATGACATAATTAAACATCCAACTAATATTACTAATTTAACTTAGATTACATTACTTGTATATTTCAAATAAATAGTATGCTTACTTAACTATTGTTTTATTTTGCCATATTTACGCTTTTACTTAAGAATGCTTTACACTCCCCACCTACTTATTCATATCATATTCACACTCATACTATGTTCTTACATATTTTATGAACAAATCAAAGTTGTTTAATACATCTATGAATAAATCAAAATTCTTGCATCATTGTTGTCTCTTTCTATAATTTACAAATTAAACTAATAAGTTTCATACTTGGAACACAAAAAAAATTTATTCTAGTCAAAATATAGCTTATTCCAATCTTGCACATGTCAAAATCTTCCTTAAGCAAATTTAAAGTTTGACTCTCTTTTAAAAAGTCATGTCTCTTATAAGGTGTTTTAACCATTTATGATAATTTTTTTGGGTGCATCAATAGTGAATTAACTCAACCTAATAGTATTTTACCTTAGCAATAACTCATGTTACTACTAAAAATGAAATTAATCACAAGGTATGGACATCCTATTGCTAGTATGAGGTCAAGATTATTGAAGCAAACTTATCAATGATAAAGATACATAAATACATACATAGATATACATATATATATATTATATTTAACAAGCTTTCTCAAGGCACAAACATGTAAAATAAGAATAACCATTAAATCTTTTTATTAAATTAAACTACCAATCTATACTCTTTTTTCATACTAGATCAACTGTAACAAATATTTATCGCAGGAGTTATCAATAAGTTAAAGAATGATAACAAACTCAAGGATAAAAAGGAAATCACATGGGTTGCCCTCAATTGCTTATGATCAAAAGTAGCTTGTAGAGAAAATGGCATAAGAAAAGTCAATGACAAGTCCAATCATATCTTCTCCTCCAATAACTATAGTTTACTATTAGAGCTCATAACTTAAATAATTGGAGGGATTTACACTATGAGTTTAACAATATGTATCCTCAGGCTTTATACCATGCTCTAATGCTACTTTAGTTATGACTTGCCTTTGAACATGTGGCTAGTGTAGAGAGTCATTCCATACAACAACCTACTAGCCTTTCATAAATACATTTAAATTCATTTCTTACATGCAATTATTCTTTTAAGAAGGAGAATGCAATTTTTAAAGACTTATTATGTATTAATAAAATATGTTTTTTTTATGCATAACTATTCTAATCATCCCCAAGACATACTTTATTGGTAAAGTTCTTGTATAGGCCTACTTTCAATCTATCCAATAGCAATTAGGTACTTATAGGGAAAAGACCCCAAAGAAAAGAAAATATATAACTAGATAAAAAGAAAGCGTGTTTCTATGAAACTCAATGAGGAATTATAGATTACTAGATGGTTATTAAGATAAACATTAGTACCGTGATATAAAAATTCAAAATTTTAAATCTTAGGAGAAACATTTTAAATTTTCACCTAAGAAAGTGGTCATACTCCTATACACTTGCTAAGGAATGAAAAAAAGTATTCTATATCTATTAGACAGTTCAAAACATAAATGCACTTATCAAATCCCAAATAGTGTCATTCTAAGCATCCACTTTGGTATGTGCATGCAAGAAATTGGATCTTACACTTATTTATAGACCATTATAGGCATATTATAGAATTATATATAATTTTCCTTAACATTATCACATTAATTTATTTTCATTCGCACTTATCCATTCTATCATTCAAATGTACCATAATTCAATCATACAATTCATAAATTAATAAAGTAATAAAATAAGGAAAGCTAGTAAACCTTATTATGACTCTTGGTTAATCTTATTCCTTCACAAATGAGGCACATAGTTTAATGCATAATAGCATAGTTTAGGTGTTGAAGATAGCCTCATGGGCTTTTAACACTATGACCATTTAATGAAGACAATCTCATATGGTGTTCCAATACTATCTCACTACCTTTTACTGAAAACAATCTCGTGTAGGCTTCCAGCATCATTTCTTATCTCTTAGTGAAGAAAGCCTTATGCGGGCTTTCAACACCTTTTCATTATTTGGTAATTCATCACACTATTATGCTAGTTTGTCACATTCCCTTTTTCTTGTCACACATCAAATTCATTTAATACAATCTTATTCATAAAGTATATGTCAAACATATCATAATTTAAACATAATCATATTACTCGTTATTATCATTAAAGTAATTAAACATACACAACACAACATTTTGTTGCCATAATATTACTATACATTCTTATATGACCTTATATCATGTTCCATCCTTTATCTCTAATAACTTAACATTAAAAGTACTAGAATATACCTTAAGCTCTTGTATATCATGATATTATAAGTTAAATAGGGTGTAATTAATTATGTAGGGGAGCCTAGAAAGTAATTCCAAAGGTTTATTGTTGACTATGTAGTCAATAATTAAGGTTGAAAGAGCAACTCTTATACTTGTAGTCAACTATATATTTGACTATCAGCATTTAGAGAATAGCATTTTAGCTCATAGTCAATTATATTTGCTTAGAATGCATGTTTTGGTGCATAACTAACTATATAGTCAACTATGGCCTAGTTTCTAACTATGCCCATGTGATTTTTCATTATTTACCTGCTAAAATTCTTACTCAAATGCATTTACCATGCTACCAATCCTTACTAAATCAAGAATACACATTAATGATGCCTTATTTATGTCATTTCTAACATTAAAACCAAACTAACCATACTAATCACTAGATTTCCTCATATAATCAAATAAAAACTTAAAATTTAACCTAAACCAAATAAAACCATCTTAATCTTATATATAAGGATAGAATATTCACTCACCTAGATTATCATAATTTGAATTGATCATGACTGGCATAGGATTATTCTCATATAATCCTATTAGATTATCTCACACGTAATAAACATAATAAGGTAGCTATTCATATCTTTCATTAAGATAATATTAATTATGAATTCATTTTCAAAATATGCATTACATAATGAATAATTTGTCAAAAGAATACTTAGGTTAACTTACGAATATCAAGAGTAAAGCATAAGTTATCCTAACTACATAAAAGCATGCTTTTCCGTTCACTTCTTATTAATAAAAGAGAATTGACCCACTCTATCACTTAATTGCACTATTTCAAATTTACAAGTATACTAATTGGTATTTACTATCAATCCACCAAAAGATGAATGTTAATGCCTTTAAATGAGGGTAGTGTTGGGATCGGGAGCCATACAAGCGTAGCGGAATAAACCAATCCCAGCCAATGGATCCATGCAAAACGTTAAATTAGAATGTAGGATTTAGTTTATACCTTTATATGATTCCAGTTTTGTTCGTTGATCACCTTTTCAACTTCCTTTCAGTCAAAGACTCTGAGGTATCCACACGAACTAGTAGATCACCAATGAACGTCCTCACGATCACTGGTTGGAATTCGTCTCCTTAGCCTCGTAGTACTAGCTACGTCTCTTTAAGGATTATGGTCAAGGAGAGGTACTAGGATTTTTCTATGTTGTATGAGATGTGTGAATAATGAATCAACCTTATTATTACCCAACAAGCCTATTTAAATAGGAGCATAGAAAATCCTAACTAATTTGGGCTTTGGTCTATGTATAATTATAGGCTTATTATTGGGCCTTAGAATTATAACATAGAATTCTCAAGTATTAGGCCCAAATAATTTGGTCCATTAATTCCAAATCCATTAGGCTCTAAGTGTGTGACCCTTCAGGCTCTTATTACATTAGCAATAATCATTAATCATATTAATGATCATAAATAATGAGCGGTGTCTAGCAACATATCATTGTTACCTAAGTGATGAGAAAGTCGGTGATTCGACTGAACCTTTATATGTGATCATCATCTATATCCTATTGTCCTAAATATCTAGATTGAGCACGAGACATGGACCATGTCATTCCCGTATAGTCCAATCTCGAGGTTTCTTAATCCCTAAGTAAGCTGACTGAAGCAAATGTAATTGACATCCCATGTCAATTCATTTGAGCATGTCCATGCATTTTCTTAACTTAATCAACGGGCCCACAAATGTTACTCCTGTTATATAGGAGGGACAAATTCCATCTTGATCACACAAACCCCTCCGCATGATATGTGACATATCTAATAACTACCCTTGTATTCACTCAAGCATGAGTGACAGAATAGTATCAAAATATGAAACTCACATGTAAAGAACCTTAGTGATCTCAAGTCAAAGGATCATAATAATAATGATCACTAAGAATCATTCATGACACTCATATAATAATCCATGTAGTATTTTTAGGATGGGTCAGTCCAGTATACAAGTTCTTTAACTTGTACTCATGTGTAAGCTTAATATCTCATATAAGTCACTACACATGCTAGTCTTAACATATCAAAGCAACCTAATCCACAATGATATATGACTAAGGACATTTAAGAATATAATTATTCTAAGATTATTATCATAATTAAATATATTACGTAGATAATATATATAAATATAATAATTGGAATTGTCATTAAAATAACATGATTCAAAATTACAATCATCAATATGATTGGTTTTAGGGCATATACACTAACAATCTTTCACTTGTACTACAACCAATCATCCATGTATCTAATACCTATGGATCTCATATAACTATCATGCTTTTGCTACGTTAGGGCTTTTGTCAGTTAATCGGCAACATTATCATTGGTCGGTATTCTGCATATCCTGACATCATTTCTGTCAACAATATCTCTTATGAGATGATAGTGTTGGAGTATATGTTTAGATTTCTGGTGAGATCTAGGTTTCTTGACTTGCGCAATGGCTCCATTATTATCACAATAGAGCTTTACTAGGTCAGCAATGCTAGGAACAACTCCAAGTTCAGTGATGAACTTCTTAATCTAAACAGCCTCCTTTGCGGCATCTGATGCTGCAATGTATTCAACTTCTGTTGTAGAATCAGCCACTGTCCCTTGCTTTGAACTCTTCCAGGTCATAGCACCACCATTAAGGTAAAATACATAACCTGACTGCGACATGAAATCATCTTTGTCGGTTTGAAAGCTAGCATCAGTGTAACCACTTACAATGAGCTCTTCCTCACCTCTATAAATCAAGAAAATGTCTTTAGTTCTTCTTAAGTACTTAAGAATATTCTTGACAGCTGTCCAGTGACTTTCACCAGGATCTGATTGGTATCTGCTCGTCATGCTTAAAGCATACAAGACATCAAGACGAGTACATAACATGGCATACATGATAGACCCAATCGCAGATGCATAAGGGATCTTACTTATGCGCTGTCTCTCATACTCTGTGAAAGGACATTGAGTTCTTGAGAGACTTATGCCATGTGACATCGGCAAGAATCCTCTTTTAGAATCTTGCATGCTAAACCTTTTTAGCACCTTGTCGATGTATGTACTCTGACTTAGGCCAAGTAATTTTCTCGATCTATCTCTATAGATCTTGACACCTAATACATAGGAGGCCTCACCTAAGTCTTTCATAGAAAAATAATTTCCTAACTAAGTTTTTACAGATTGTAATGTAGGAATGTCATTTCCAATGAGTAATATGTCATCTACATACAACACCAGAAAGACTATTGTGCTTCCACTAACCTTCTTGCACACACAGGGTTCATCTTCATTCTTGATGAAACCAAACTCTTTGATCGCATCATTGAAACGAAGATTCCAACTCTGAGAAGCTTGCTTCAACCCATAAATGGATCGTTGCAATTTGTAAACCTTTCTAGCATTTTCAGGATTTACAAAACCTTCAGGTTGTGTCGTGTACACATCCTCAAGAAGATTTTCATTAAGGAAAGCAATTTTGACATCCATTTGCTAGATTTCATAATCATAATATGCTGCTATAGGTAGAAGAATCCTGATGGATTTAAGCATGACAACTGGAGAAAAAGTCTCATCATAGTTAATACCATGGATTTGTTTAAAACCTTTTACAACTAATCGTCCCTTAAAGGTACATACATTACCATCCATGTCAGTTTTCTTTTTGAAAACCCATTTGCACCCAATGGGTTTTACCCCTTCAGGTGGATTAACCAAAGTCCAAACTTGGTTTAAATACATGGAGTCCATCTTTGATTTCATAGCTTCTAGCCATTTCTCAGAATTTGGGCCTATCATAACCTTTTGGTAGGTTATGGGCTCATCTTGGTTCATGAGCAACACATCACTGTGATGAGTCACGAGAAATCCATATCTCTCAGGCTTACGACGTATCCTACTAGATCTACGTGGGTTCTGTGTTACATGAGCAGGTTCTTCCACAACTGGTTGTGGGACCGGCTCAGGTTCCATCTCAAGTTCAATGTTTTCTCGTTAATCTTGAATTTCTTCAAGTTCTATTCTTCTCCCACTGATTCTTCTAGAGATAAATTCTCTTTCTAGAAAAATACCAGTTCGAGCAATAAACACTTTTTGCTCAGTTGGATTATAGAAATAATATCCTTTTGTTTCCTTAGGATATCCAATGAAAAAATATTTATCAGATTTAGGTCCAAGTTTATCAGAAGCCTGACGTCTTACATAAGCTTCGCAGCCCCAAATCTTCATAAAAGATAAACTAGGACGTTTCCCAGTCCATATCTCATATGGTGTCTTTTGAACTGATTTTGACAGAACACAGTTTAATGTGAAAGCTGCAGTCTCTAGAGCATGTCCCCAAAAGGAATTTGGAAGGTCAGCCTGACTCATCATTGACCGAACCATGTCTAACAAAGTTTGATTCCTCCTTTCAAAAACACCATTCCATTGAGGTGTTCCTGGTGGAGTGAGTTGTGATACAATACCACACTCCTTTAGATGATTAAGGAACTCTCGGTCTAAGTATTCACTACCTCGATCTGATCGAAGTGCTTTAATACTTTTACCAAGTTAATTTTGTACTTCATTTTTGAACTCTTTGAACTTTTCAAAAGATTTAGACTTATGTTTCATAAGAAACACATAACCATATCTACTGAAATCATCAGTAAAAGTAATGAAGTACTGATAACCTCCTCTAGCTTGTGTGTTTAAAGGTCCACATATATCACTATGTATAAGGCCCAATAAATCACTAGCCCTTTCACCTTTCCCAGTAAATAGGGCTTTAGTCATCTTACCTAATAAACATAACTCACATACCTCATATGATTCAAAATCAAATGAGTCCAAAAATCCATCCTTATGGAGTTTGGAGATACGTGTCTCATTTATATGGCCAAAACGACAATGCCAAAGATAGGTTAGATTTAAATCATTAGTTTTGACCTTCTTCGTATTTATGTTATAGATTGGATTTTCAAAGTCCAGAACATAAAGACCATTCATTAATTGTGCACTGCCATAAAACATTTCATTTAAATAAATAGAGCAACATTTGTCCTTTATTATAAATGAAAATCCTTTCTTGTCTAAATAGGAAACATAAATCAAATTTCTACTAATAGTAGGCATAAAATAACAATTATCCAATTCTAAAACTAATCCACTAGGTAAAGATAAATAATAAGTCCCTACAGCTAATGCAGCAACTCTTGCTCCATTTCCAACGCGTAGGTCCACTTCACCTTTGGCTAATGATCTACTTTCTTTAAGATCCTGCACATTTACATAAATGTGAGTACCACATCCAGTATCTAATACCCAAGATGTAGAAATAGATAAATTAACCTCTATAACATAAATACATAATTGGAAGTCCCACTTTCCTTTTGCTTCTTAAGCTCTTCTAGGTAAATTTTGCAATTTTGCTTCCAATGTCCTAGTTCTTTGCAATGGAAGCATTGCCCTTCCTTGGCCACACCACCTTTGGGCTTCAGTATAGGGGAACTTGACTTAGAATTTCCATCAGTCTTGTCCTTTTTCTTTTTATTCTTGGCCTTAGACTTGACCTTTCCTTTGCCCTTTTGAACCATCATAATGGAATTGGGCTTGGACTTTTTCAAGTTCTGCTCAGTAGTTCTCAACATGTTAAGCAGTTCAGGCAAAGTCTTATCAATTTCGTTCATGTTGTAATTCATGACGAATTGACTATAGCTCTCGGGCAATGATTGCAGAACTATATCAGTGGCTAATTCTTGCTGCAAAGGAAAACCCAATCTTTCAAGGCTATTGATGTACCCAATCATTTTAAGCACATGTGTAGCAACGGGTGTTCCTTCAGCCATCTTACATTGAAACAATGCTTTAAATACATCATATCTCTCATGTCTTGTTTGCTCTTGGTAGAGCTGTTTAAGGTGATCAATCATATTGAATGCCTCCATGTTCTCATGTTGCTTTTGTAGCTTAGAGTTCATGGTAGCAAGCATGAGATAACTGACATCCAGAGCATCTTCTAGATGCTTCTTATAAGCATCCTTTTCTGCTCGAGGAGCATTAGTAGTAGGCTCATCTGGAGTAGGTTGCTCTAGGACATACTGCTTTTTCTCATGCTTGAGGACAATCCTCAAGTTTCGATACTAATCGAGAAAATTCATCCCATTTAGTTTATCCTTCTCAAGGATAGATCGCAGTGATAAGTTTGATGCATTTGATGCCATGGTTATCTACAATAGAAAAATATACAGGATGAGAATCATGTATTTTATTATTTAATACGGTCTTTTATTAAATAATACTCCCACTATTTTTCTCAAAATAATAGCCCTCACTATTATTTCGGAAAACCTTATTGTCAAGGTTTTCTAGTGGGCTAAGATCTATATTTTACCAAATCTTGAGTTAGCTTTGGCTAATCGCCCAAGATATAGCTGTTTAGGTAGACAACTCCTTTGTCAATTACATCTTATGCAACTCTTGGATAATTGGGTGAATAATACTTATTCAAATTCATCTCATGAATTCATAACCAACTCTATGCCTCTAGGCCCCAATCCTATTGGTATAGCCTAGTTAAGTCAAGACCCAATAATTAGCAATTTGGATATCACTATTATCCCATCACGTCTTACCAAGATAGACTTTAGGTACTTTGCTTTGACAAACCCACCTATAGTCGATCAAGATCTTGACGAGTGCTATTATTGGAAGGCATCTCCTTTTTTTGGACTTAATATTTTGTTTGAGGGATTTTAATTTATTTGATCTCACCATTATGTACTTGGTTTTATTAAGCATGCATCATATACATCTAGCATAGGTATCTCATACATTCATCATATGCATCTCATACATAAAACATAAATTAAACGTGATATGATTATGGCCCAACTTAAGTGATATTCTAGAGCTCAAGAATATCAAATAAAACTAAGAAAGAAAAACTTCTTCCTAAAAATCTTCTTCTTTCTTCATGGTTTGATCTCCACTTCCATTGTTTCCACTTCAAGTGCTCCAATAAAATTTTACATAATAATAAAGAAACCTCGAGTTACATTCAAGGGGAGTAAGATGAGAAGAGAATGTACAACTAGAAGTAATAGAGAGGCACGACACGCAGGCCAAATTTAAAAATTGCAACAAAACCAAAGGCTATAATCATGCACCATACATCAAGCAACAAAACAACATGATAAGTGAAACATATATCCAAATATATTTTCAATATCAAAATCTGAATTAATTAATTCCAAATTAATTAACTAATTACTTAATGTCGCATTACGCAAAGAATTTACGGCGGTCCCGCAGCCGGTTAGCGGGCGGGGTCAAGGGGCAGCGCCCCTGCTAGGGGGTTAGGGGCGGAGCCCCCCGCCTAAAAAATTGATTGCACTTGACATTCAGATTGCAATTCAATTTGTCAATAATTGACATTCCCTTTTAGTCAATCAATTCAACAATTATTGACACTCAAATCACGGGTTTACAAATCTGATTTATGACAGAATCATAATGGATAAATTTTAATCATATTAAAACAGATCCAATTAATTCACAGATTTTATACGAAACAAATTCAACAATTAATTTCATGAAAAATCAGATTCAGCCATTAAGTGCAAGGTATATCACATATATGAAAAAAGATTCAAGAAGTTAATTTGATTAATTCTGATTCATGATAGAATCTGTGTTTTAATTAGAAAACATCTTTCATATATTAAAATAGATTCACACAATTAATTCTTTTGATTCTGTTTAAAACAGAACCCAAAAATCAGTGAATCAAAATCCATAATTATTCCAATAGATTCAAATTTAAAAAAGAAACCCAAAAACATATTCGAGTTTCAATAAAAAATCTAGAAACAGATTCGAATTCAAAACAGAAACAAGAATTAATCACAAAACACATTCAAATTTAAATCAGAATTCAAAATAAGGTTCAAATTTGAAATAGAATCAGAATTAATCATATTAAGTTTGCTTGAACCAGAATGCACGAAATCAAATTTACCCTAATCCTAATTAGGAATCATTGAAGCATGATATACAGAACAATTCATTAACATCATAATCACGCAATTACCAAACAAAATCCTAATTTCGCGTTTTACAAGTAGCTTTGATACCACTGTTGGGATCGGGAGCCATACAAGCGCAGTGGAATAAACCGATCCTAGCCAACGGATCCATGCAAAACGTTAAATTAGAATGTAGGATTAAGGTTATACCTTTTTATGATTCCAGATTTTGTTCATTAATCACCTCTTCAACTTCCTTGTAGTCAAAGACTCTGAGGTATTCACATGAACCAGTAGATCACCAATGAACGTCCTCACAATCACTGGTTAGAATTTGTCTCCTTAGCCTCGTAGTGCTAGCTATGTCTCTTCAAAGATTATGGTCAAGGAGAAGTGCTAGAGTTTTTCTATGCTGTATGGGATGCGTGAATAATGAATCAACCTTATTATTACCCAACAAGCCTATTTAAATAGGAACATAGAAAATCCTAACTAATTTGGGCTTTGGTCTATGTATAATTATAGGCTTATTATTGGGCCTTATAATTATAACATAGAATTCCTAAGTATTAGGCCCAAACAATTTGGTCCATTAATTCTAAATCCACTAGGCTCTAAGTGTGTGACCCTTCTGGCTCTCATTACATTGGCAATAATCATTAATCGTATTAATGATTATAAATAATGAGCGGTGTCTAGCAACACATCATTGTTACCTAAGTGATGAGAAAGTCAGTGATTCGACTGAACCTTTATATGTGATCATCATCTATATCCTTTTGTCCTAAACATCTAGATTGAGTATGAGACATAGACCGTGTCATTCCCGTATAGTCTAATCTCGAGGTTTCTTGATCCCTAAGTAAGCTGACTGAAGCAAATCTAATTGACATCCCATGTCAATTCATTTGAGCATGTCCATGCATTTTCTTAACTTAATCAACGGGCCCACAAATGTTACTCCTGTTATATAGGAGGGACAAATTCCATCTTGATCACACAAACCCCTCCGCATGATATGTGACATATCTAATAACTACCCTTGTATTCACTCAAGCATGAGTGACAGAATAGTATCAAAATATGAAACTCACATGTAAAGAACCTTAGTGATCTCAAGTCAAAGGATCATAATAATAATGATCACTAAGAATCATTCATGACACTCATATAATAATCCATGTAGTATTTTTAGGATGGGTCAGTCCAGTATACAAGTTCTTTAACTTGTACTCATGTGTAAGCTTAATATCTCATATAAGTCACTACACATGCTAGTCTTAACATATCAAAGCAACCTAATCCACAATGATATATGACTAAGGACATTTAAGAATATAATTATTCTAAGATTATTATCATAATTAAATATATTACGTAGATAATATATATAAATATAATAATTGGAATTGTCATTAAAATAACATGATTCAAAATTACAATCATCAATATGATTAGTTTTAGGGCATATACACTAACAGGTAGCTTGTTTATTATGGCAATAGAAGAATGTACTATGATGTATCTAAAAAGTTAAACCCATAAAATAGTAGGTTGGAACTTAATAAAAAATATTATACCTAATAGTCCATAAGAATTGATTTAGAATAATTAGATAAAAAAGCAATGGAGAATTATCAATATTTCAAGCTTCCATATCATAGGAGCTTTAAACATTTGAAACTTAGCCATTTATTATTTTTATAGTCGTTTGTGTAGCTAAATACTTGTAAGGTATCACTTATCAACCTAGATTAAGTGAAATTTCCAATTTATATTAATAACATTTATAATAAAAGTATATATCAAATAAGTTTCCTCTTTGTCACTCTCGATTATTCTTATCTTTCATGATTTTTAACCTTGTGCCTTTTAGATTAACTTTATCCTACATAATCTAGCATACAAATCTTGGTGCTTTAATCGCATCACTAAATAATTCGCTCTTATCATATTATCTTATTGCCCATCATGGTACAATTCATATTGCATTCACACCATTCATCATTCACAAACAGTAGAAGCTCACATGTTATATTTATAATAGAATTAACTAGGCCACACATGGCTTACTATAGTTGATCCATATCAACTTTAACTTTATTAAGGTACATGAATGAACAATATTATGTATAATCATTTATGAGCTTTAAGGAGTAAGTTAGTTTACCACTCATATTACTTATCATTTTATGTGTTTAAGGTCATTCATTCTTATATTACATCCTTATAATGGTTTGATAACTTACAAATTCATAAAAAGTATGATTTTAAAAATGAAGGAAGGCCATAGTCAACTATATATTTGACTATTAGTCTCCAGAGGTGAACTATGACACTTATAGCCTATTATATAATTGAATATAAAGTTCTAAAGGCAACTTTTAAAGATTACAGTTAGCTATATAGTTAACATCTAGGGATAAATCTTAGGCTAGTTATTAACTATGTAGTTAACTATAAGGTTCTGGATAGTAACTCATGCTTGCATAATTAACTATATAGTTGACAACAAATTAATGTTCTAGAGGTTTTCCTATGTGAACACTATTTAGCCACCATAAATAACCACTAAACATCATTTATTTCATACTAAAAATCCATCATGCCATTTAATACATCACATACCATCTTTAAACAATAACACTCATCATTTAAACTATGTATTATGATGTTCAACAATGAATCTTATGCATAAATGTGTCATTATTTCATAAATGCTAGAATTTAGGTGTTTTAATGAATTTAAAATAGATTTTAGGTATAATACTACTCATAATACTTGGAATGGAAGTTGTAAGTATTAGAGAGGTGATTAAAGCCTCTGTTCTCTTGAAGAGATGAAGATTATTGAGTTAGGGTTCGTTTCTAACTCTTCTATCAATAAAAATGATTAAATTTCAAATATAAAAGAGAAATTAAATGAGGTTGAATAAGTTGGATGATAAGGAATCATTGGTTGAGGAATTACTTACCTTAAAGAGAAGAAATTGATGGAGAAATGAAGGATTCTTTTTAAAAGCTTTTGGGTTTCTCTTTTAGAAGAATATGAATATGATGATAGGAAATAATAAGAGTAATGAGGAGTGTTTAGGTATCTTTAGGGTTAAGAGTGTCAAGGAGCATTTTAGGAAAAGTGGGTAAGTACTCACTTTTACTCATTAGCTAACCCTCTTAAGCTACAATTGACTATGTCTTTTTAGAGAGCAGTTTGAGTAGCCATAATTGATTATGGAGTTGAATACTACCTCCCTTACACAGTTTTCATTATTTATCTATCATATTCTCTACCATTTTATGTTTTTATGGTGCATTTCACTATTCGTTTCTTTTCTATCATATTCATTCATTCATTCTTATATTTCATCAAACTTTCCATTAAGCAAATTTCTTATTCATGCATTACATTTGAATCATTCATAGACTCAAGTCATACTATTTAAGTTAGTTAGCTATATTTAGTTTATGAGAAATCAATAACCAAGTAAATATGAATTTTAAATTCCTAAGGGTATGATATAGATGCAGGAGGATTTAGAAGGTTGGATTTATTATTTCTTAGCCCTAATTAACCAAAATTCTTAGGATTCTTCATTAAGGTTCAATTTTTTCCATTTTAAGCCTAAAATTTGAGCTTTGTCAAGTCTTAAAGAAAATGAAAGAGAAGTATTAATGTTAGTTAATATGTTCTTACCTTGATTATTTGAAGAATTTGATAAAGACTAACTCCCTTCTAGCTTAATTTGGAAGAAGGAAGGAGTCAAAGAACAAGAAGAATGAGGAAGAAAGGAGGAGTAGGATTTATTGATGAATAATAGGAGAAGAGGTCTACAATTCAGTTTAAAAAAGGTAAGGCCATTTTTATCTTTTGTTGCTTAAATCTCTTCCTTACTTATATTTTTACTTTTAATCACTTATATCCTTTAATCCTTTTATTCAATGCACTTTTCATAGATTAATCTATTCAATTTTTCCTTTTTAAGTCTAACTTAAATAGTTTCTTTCTACTTACCACAAAGTTCTATTCACAGCTCAATTAATTAACTGATTCTTTTTCCTCAATGTGTCATTCACATGTTCCTTGTTGGAATTTATTTACTTTATCTAAAATCTTTATTTTTGAATTTTTACCATAATAATTAACTAGATAATCACTCCCCTTACAACATAGAATTGTAAAATTCTAAGGAACATGTGATAAATAATTGAACAATTAAAATTTTAAATTTAAGGATATAATAAATTAGGAAAAGGGTCAAACGAAAGGTAATCATCTCAAGCTTGAGAAACCATAGTTCAAGGGAAACTATAAATTTTGCAAGAAATATGGGCATAAGAAGGCAGATTGCTTCAAATACAAGAAATGGATAGAAAAGGAAAAAAAGAAAAATGTTAAGAAATCTAATGAAACTATGTGATAAAGAATCAATGAATAATATTAGATTTAAAAATGATTATTTTATGTTTATGATTTATTTTGTATTAGAAGTAAAAAAATACATCCTTCATTAGAAAAATTATTTTTAGTTATTATGTTTTATCTAAATAATTTTTATCATTTTTGTGAATAAAATTCATTTCAATTTGTGATGAATATATGATTATTTATGGGTACATCATTTAATGGATTGCATTAGTTTTTTACTTTAGTTTTTATTGAATTCATTGATTCAAAAAAGAAACTTAATTCTAAAACCATTTTTAGGTCCTTGATTGACTATCCATTTAGAGATTGAGTTAGATAGTGGAAGTTATATGATGTCGTAGAAAGTGAGTGTTAGAAAAAAAAAATGCAGTGGTTCCATTAACACCACAGCCTACTAAATTATCTTTTTCCATCCTATGGTCTAATCTAGTATAATTAGTGGTAGAAGATATAGTGCTAATAAAGTTAATAAAAGAAATTCTCTTGAGGAGGCCCCATAAAATTTACTTGATTCTTTAAAATAGATCATTATAATAGAGAATGAGTTAACCTTATATCACAACTCATCATGATCGTGACCAACATGGATCCCAATTCTCAATTTCCACAAGCCTTAATATTTTTCACTTTTACTATCTAGTAGTAGTTTTCGACTTTCCAAAGGAACTCAAAATTCATTTTTAATTTTTGTGAAAAAACGGATTGAGTTTTTCCTATTTTTGGACACTTCCCAAGGGCTACACACCTTTTAATACAAAACATGTATATATTTTCAAATATGATAGCATCAAACATACACATAATACAATACAATTTCAAGATACATATATAGATAAATAACTTAACACATCATATGAATTAGCAAATCACTATTTTAAAGGTTGATCTTAATCCAGGTGAAACCTAACTGTCAAATCTTCCAATCTAGGTGGTCTTTGATTCTCCATGCATGAAACATTACTCAATTAGCTTTTTTAACTTGAAACTAGTGAAAATAATCAAAGTGAGTTACAACAACTTAGTGAGTACATATCTACCATGATTTTATAGATGATCAATTTTAAATATAATAATTACAGATTAATCATATCCTAAATTAGAAAATATTAGTAAACTCATTTCCTAAATATTTAAAATATGTGCAACTACGCCTTAAAATGAAAGTTCACCTAAATATGACTTAAACTCTATTTCTCATAACATAATCATAAAAGTCTTAACTTTTTGTTAAAACTCAATATAGTGTACTACCTATTTCGGGTAGGCATCACACTCATAAATAACCATTAAGGCTCAAATGTAAATAAATTTCGATCACATCAAATCTTTACAATCATGTTAGATAGTGAGATCCAAGCATAAACAAAGTTCTAATATTACATCACATCATGTAATAATTTATATTAACCATGCATGTATCCATTTTTTTAATGTACCAATCATTCTTATATTCTCATATACTTTTTCGAGAATTTCATATTTGACTCTTAGATCGATCTTATATTCTTTTCAACTATTTGTTGGGAATTTACCACCTTGCTTCCACATCATAATTCCATTTTCATTCGCAATTACTAATGCCATTACTCTAGCACAATTCATAATTTTCCATGCCATACACGACAGAATTCATAGAAAACATATATATAAGAGCTCAACTTTCACATTACAATTTTTTATAAAATTCCAATGTAAAGTCACTAATTCATCATTACTATGCTTTTGTTGTGTACTTTAATCAATTACCATTTCCTCGAATAGCTATTTGTACTTTTATCATAAAATTGAAGATATATACACATGAATATAAAATTTAAACTATTAATGAGAAGATACAATTCACAATATTTAAATCATCTTTTACTAAAATGGAAATCTATGTGAGATATATACTCACCTGGTGGCTTGCAGTCACAATAGGAGCTCAAAATGGTTTAGTTCCACCTTTTCTCTTTTTCCTAATTAGAAGTTACAATAATAAATTTTAACCACAGGGCGTTACTTATAATATTCTTAAATACTATAACTTTATATTTGAATTATAATAAATTATAATTCATTAGCTTCTTTCTATTTGTTAAGTTAACTTGTAAAATCAACATATACCATTTAGTTATCCTAGCTCATCATCTTTCCTTATTTCTAAATACTTATTTGCAAAAATGAAAATATATATCATTAGGTGGTAATTCTTCGGATCCATATAATTTAAATATAACTACTAGGGCTTGATGATCCACAATATAGTATCCTTATATCCCCAAGTCATTATCAAGTGCTTTATAATATATATATATATATATATATATATATATATATATATATATATATATATAATATAATATAATATAAATATGCACTTTCTTTAGTTTAACATAGATCATTTAAAGATAGTAAAGGTGGTAGCATAATACCTTTTTATTATATTAGTCTATTAGCTTCCAATAAAAAATCCCATTTTTCAAAAGCATCATCATAACACAGAAGTCATATTTCTTGCATATATCATTATATATCTTAAAAATTACATCAATCAGTTTTCTTGAATCATTTTAGAACCATGCAAAATATAAGAATCTAGTGCTCTATTAATATTCTATCCATAGTGTTTTAGTATCATATTCGTTTAAATCACATTATCTTAGCATATTTCAATATAAAAAGCATAGCTTTCTCTAGTACTATAATATATGGTAAAACCACAAATAGGTTTCTTTTCATCACATATAGATTTTCCATAATAATGAAAAAAAATATTTTCTTTATATTTTAGTCATTCCATTTTATCATTTTATAGCATAAAATATCAGTCTAGCATTTTATAACATAAGAATCGTATTTTCCTCATATATTATCATACATCTCAAATAAACATAAAAAATGAGCTTTCTAGACAAATTTCCAAATTATCCAAAATCATAGAAGATAACATCTTTCATGCATTATAAGCTTGATATTGTAAATTTCCATAGTGTAAAAATATTATTTTTTAAGAGTATTACTAAAAATCTATAGAACACATGAAATGGATTTTATTTAAATCATGTTAGAACTTTACAGAATATTAAAATTTAATGTTCTACATTTATTCTAGCCATATTATTCTAGTAATTTGTATCATAAGATCTCTATTTTTCTAAACCATCACTATATATATTCAAAATACCCATAAATGGGTTTTTCTTCAAAACATGCATGATTATTTCTAAATAATAGCATATAATGCTTTATATATACCTTAATTATCTTATTATATCATTTTATAACATAAAAATCATATTTATGTATATCATTGCATATGTTAAAGATACCCAAATGGGTTTTTCTTAAATCCACTAGTAAAACTTTATAAATATTAAGATTTTATGATATAAAAATACTCACAGCATCCAAAAAGGGCTACCCGCAGCTTGTTGGTGTCAAAAACTGGAGGGGCTTGCAAAAAAAACCACCTACCAGTGCTAAACACCTTACTGCGCTAGTTCCAATTTACAATCCCACTCTAGTTCTGATTTGCGATGCTAATAGCAATAGATCACTAGTCATCCTAAGGGAATGCACATGCATCAACTCTACCTATAAGATCCTTTCCTTTTGTCACCATTCATAACCATAACTTGAAGAGAAAGACTCTAGCACTATCGTTGGTAGAATGGATGATAGCAGAGTGCTAGTATGTGTGATAGAGGATGGGGATACAACTTTAATAGCATAGCAGAAATAGAAACTGAAAGGAAAAAAGTAGAGAAAGGTTAGTGGCAAGAGAAGAAAGAGAGAGTGATGGAAGTGAGAGGAAAAGAGAAAAAGGGTTGATGGGATTTTTATGAGTGGAGAGGGAGAAGGAACCAAATTTTTCCCTAAAAAGAAGGGGTATAGAAAATAGTAAGTAAAGGTGAGAGGGGTATCAACTTTGTAAAATAAAGAGGGGAAGTTGTGGGTCTTGTTATAATGCTTCTCACCCTATGGTAAACTTGCTTTTCTAATTAAATCTCAATCTTATATTTTTTAAATTCAAGATCATCCTTGCCATTACTTTAATTTAACAATTTTTTTTATAAAACTAACTTTATGACATTATTTTCAAACTTCCTTCAATATATATATAAATATTTTTGTAATAACTTGATAAATTTATAAATCTTAAAATAAATATTTTAATCTCTCATAATTTCCAAAAAAGGTTTATCAAATACAAATAATTTATTTCATAAATCTCCGTACTCCCAATTACTAAAAGTATTTCTAGTTTGTGAGAAATTCTTTATAGAAGTTATTGAAATAAATCTTGAATTAATAATGGCCATATAAAAATAATTATATTTTTTAAAGATTGTTATTAGTATCATTTTTAATGTTTTAGAACCTTTAGAAAGGAAAGAAATTTAAAATCATATATTAACTAAATAAAATAGATAAATTCTCATAAGCATCAAAATTTATAAAACTTGAATATTAACTAATTAAATAAATACTCATGAACATTGATATTTATGAAAATTTGAATATTGATATGGGATATTACACTTTATTATATAAAATTGAATTTAGGATCAAGTTGAATTACTTAGGGATAGTAAGCCAGTCAAAGACTAAAAAAAATACTTAAACTAAGTTAAAAGTTCAAATTAGGTCAACGGTCAAAGAGTTACACCTAAAAAGAAGGTGTAAACTATAAAAAGACTTTTCCCCCAATATTAACTAAAGGCTCATTCCAAATTGTTGTGACATAGGTAAATTACTTTATTAGGAGCTACATCTACCAAAGGTTAAAACAACCTTCTTGAATGGTGAACTATTGAAAATAACATACATAGAATAGCCAGAAAACTTTCAAGAGATAGATAAAGAACACCTTATATGTAAACTAAAGAAGTCTATATATGGTTTGAAGTAAGTGTCCAGACAATTATATCTTAAGTTCAAAGTGATAATAGCCTTTTTGGATTTAAAAAGAGCAATGTATACTAATATATGAGTACGAGTAACCTTGTAATTCTAGTTTTATACATCAACATCATTCTCCTTATTAGTGACAAAGTAGACATGTTGAATGAAACAAAGTAATTATTATAGCTATTTACAAACTACTTGTAAACTATGCTATTAGAATCATAAGTGGTTAAGTTCTCTGGTGAAATGAAGCTCTTATTGATACAAACCATATACAATGCAATACAAGTGCCACCAAACCATAGTAATCTCTATAAAGTCTATATCTAAAAAAGTATGACAACAAGTAAGGTGAGTAATTTAATTACTTAATGAGATGATTATCTTATTAATTTTCTATAAAGTTTAGATAGAGAAACTTAGGTATAAATAAGACATACATTAAAGACATTTTTGATCAAAAAGCTTTTCCATACTTTTAACCTCTTGTTTTGCTATGCTTATAGAAGTTCAATCTAATTGAGTTATAAGTCAATCACAAATATAGAATAACTCACAAAAAAAAATTAACATTTATACCACAAATTATACTATGAAAATTTAAAAATTATGGTAATTTTATATCTTGCCATTGGAATAAAAAAATATAGACAAATGTACAAAAAATAAAAAAAATTAGGCCATGGAAAAACTTTACTAATAGCAAAATTGTAATACCCCAATTTAGAATTTAAAGTATTATAAATTTCAATACTTGTGAAAACTTATTTTATTTATTTGGTTAATATTTGATTTTAAATTTCTTTTCTTTTTAAAAGTTCAAGAATATTAAAAATAATACTAATGATAATATTTGAAATATATACTTATTTTTATACGATTATTTTTCTAAGGAATTTTTCACATGTTAAAAATAATTTCAATGATCATGGGTGTAGGGATTTATGAAATAATTTATTTATATTTGATATATTATTTTTAAGAATTGTGAAAGTTTAAAATAATTATTTCTAAGAATTTTAAATTTTAAGGCTATTACATATATGTATATTTTTGTGTTAAGGAAAGACTAAAAATAATTGAATTAAGATTGTAAATAAAATTAGTTTTATAAAAATGTGAGTGTTACAATTTTATTTATCAAAAGTAATATTAAAATATTTTATTAAAAAATGCAAAAATTTAGAGTGTGGTATTTATGAGATATATCAAATTTGTTGAATGACTTTTACTTATGAAATTGTGAATAGCTAATAATATTTAAAAAATTAACAATTGGTGAATTTTTTATTTACATGTATATATATGAGATTATATAAATAGTTCTTTAATAATTATTTACATATTAAAATACTCACATTAAATTTTTAAGTTATTTGGAGAGGAGTATTATAAAGTATGAAAATTTGATGACCAAAATGGATTTGAATTAATTAATAGGCTGAGATTAAAAGAGGGATGAGCTCAAGTTGTACGAGAAGTGCCAAATTATTGCCTTTAGCTCCCTTTTAAGCATTTCTCTCTTTTCTCTCTTTATACTAGTTCCCTTCTCTTTCTCCACACTTTCCACTGATTCCCTCCCTCTTTTCACATTGCCTCACTTTTCATCTTTCCAATTGGTCATGTGTCGCTATCAGCTTTTCTCTATTCACATCACAAAGTTACTAATGGTGGTAGGTGGAAGTTGCACAGGTAGTAATCATGTGCTAAGTCTTCCATGCAGTAACTCAAATTGGTAACTTTCTTGCAAAGGATGTTCTGGTGAGCTTTTAATGACATCTTTGATGCTTGTTGTTTTTTTCAGCAATTGCAAATGGTTACTGTGGAGGAGCTGCAAGATAAAATCAAGTTGGACAATAGCAGCTAGGGTTTTTGGTCCTTTGCTATTATTGGCATTTTGATTTGATTTCACTGCTGGTGAAGTTTGGCCGAGTAGTATAGATGCATATGAGTATATTTATATCATAAAATTTTAATATTTATATTGATTTAATGCCTAATCCAAGAAAAATCTATTTGGATATTTTCGACTCACACAATGATACATATGAAAAATATAATTTTTATGTTATAAAATGGTAAAGTAAAATGATTAAAGTATGAATGGACCATTTTATTCTATTATTATGCCATATTCATGCTCGATTAGAAGAAATCCATTTTTATACACATTTGAGATAGGCAATAATGGCATAGAAAAAAAATTGATTTTTATGTCATAAAATGTCTAATTAATATGAAGAGAATCATTTTAGAGCATTATATAATAATACTTTCAATAGTGATTGTATGTTTTAGAAAATCCATTGTATATTTCAAAAAATCCATTCTTAAAAAAGTTTTGAGATATATGATTATACATGAGAAAACTACGATTTTTATGTCCTTGCATCTATATTATAAATGATATAAGGATGTTATCTGTGGTCTAGAGACAATTATCTATTTAAGTAAATGCATAACTAATATTCATGGTATAAATCTAATTATTTGTTTGAATGAATATTAAATGGACATGCTTGGAAAACATGGCAGGGGTGATTTGGACTATTGATTAATTATGATTGTGTCTTATTGATACTTATATGATGTGGTCATGTGGGTGAACATAATGGCACTGTTATAGACATAGATCTACTATTGTGTTTTTTAATATCACCCTATGATGAATTAGTTGCTTTACATCAAAATTTTTATAAATAGTTATAATATGAGAGTTGAGCTCTCATGTGTTTATTATCTATGAATCATGCCATGAGTGGCATTACTAATTGTGAACCGTGATAGGGTGACAATATGAAAGCTAGATAGGAAATTCCTGATAAATAATTGTAAAGGATATAAGAATGACCTGAAAATTGGGAAGGTGGATGTAGGTATGTTTATTATAAATGACTAGGTGATGTAATGTGATATTGGAAATTTACTTGTAATTGGATATTACTATTTGATATAGTTATAAGATTTAATTATAGTTGAGCCTTAATAGCTATTTATGAATATGCTAGGTATGTGATTTTATAACAATATTAAATACTAGTAGTAGTGGAGTTTACTATAATTAATGATGATATATATAGAATCTAATTGTGTGTAGGTGCACATTCAATACGCAACTTGGTTTTGTATAATTCAAAAATTCAGAGAAATAGGTTTGATATTAGTTTCTAATTTAAAATATGATCATTTTGTAACTACTATGCATGTATATATAAAGTTAATCTCTTGCAAGTTAATGATAGATATATGCTTACTAAGTTTTTATAACTTATTTCATTTTATTTTCAATATTTTTAGGTTAAGATAAATGTCTTTAAATTTTCTTGTAACTATGGAGAATTAAGACCACCTTGTTAAAGAATTTTGATAGTTGGATGAGGATTAGAAATAAGTTAAAGATTATAATGATTTACTATTTGATGTGTTAAATAGTGGATCTATAGATATCTTGTAATTGTATGGTATTATGTGTGTATATGATGTTGTTATATTGAGAATAGATACATGTTTTGTATTTTAGGCCCTTGATACGTAAAATATTTACATATTTAGTTTTCCTTATATGATGCACTTTTGGATGTTATCTAAGCTTAATTTAATAAGTTCTATTGCATTTTGTGGATGAATTGTGACTTTGAAAAGAAATTAGATTTTTTGGATAATGCTGGATTTCAACCCTATTTCAGGTTTTAAGGCATATCTGAAGCTATGGACATCGAATTGGGTCATTCTTTATATGGATTAAAATATAAGAAAAAATCCTACAACTTTCATGTTTGAAGAAAAACTCAGTTCAGCCTTTAAGGATCTCAATTGTTGCTTAGAAGTTGAAACAGTGGTTCTGGCCGAATCTGATCTTTGCTCACTATTTTGATCATAACTGGAGCTACAGATGTCAAATGTGGGAGTTCTTTAGTGCATTTTAAAGATAACATTCAGTTCTACAACTCTTATGTTGACTGAAAAATGTGAATCAACCGTTATAATTGCCAAATATTAGCTATAATCCAGAAGACTGGTAGCTGAGAGAATTAAGATTGATAGCTAATGGTCAAAGTTAGTTAGCTAATGGTCAAGATTGAAGGTTAGGCAAGTGAAATCTTTGCCAACACTCATCTATAAATAGCAAGGAGCAGACTTCATTTAGCATTCATTCATGCATTCATCTTAGAGAGTAGTTTAGTTTATGTATTTTTAGTTCTTCTTGTATGCCTCCTACATGGAAGGCTAAGTTGTCATCCTATATGAAAGGTTTTACCTCCTACATGGATGGATAGTATTTCTATTTTCATGCATTTGTAATTGTATTTTAGGTTTGTATCATGAATGTGATGATGTTTTTATGTGATTTTGAGTTTGTTTTTAATTTCATTATGTTCTAATTCTTCATCTTACTTGGGTGATGACGTAACTTGATAATAACATATTGAATTATAATCTATTAAAACTAATTTCAATTTTCTTCTCCTAGATTGAGTTTTAATTATTGTTCTTAATGCTTTCAATTGATTGGCCACCTTTTGTATGAACTCAATATGCATGTTGAGACTAGAAGGAGATACATGTATATGGAACCTATAATTAAAACCGTAAATTGCATATGAAATAGGAATATATTCATATGGTTTATGTAGTCTTACTGAGTTCCATAAATCCTAATGCATGATTAGTTGCTTTAATTCACATAGGAATATAGTGAATTAGCAATTAATTATAGAATTACTTGACCTTGGAAGAGGATAGTAATTAATTTAGGGAAACTGGACTATCAATTAAGGGAGTTAAAATTGGATTACTGTAGATAGATGATTCAATCCGAAATTATTAAGTGAAGTCTGATCCCTAGGATCTTTATTCATATTCATCTTTACTCCAATTGCATTCATATTTATTTTAAATATTTTTTGCATAAATCTTTATTTAGTTACTTCATTTCTAACTAATCGATTTGTCAAATAGTGTTAGGATTATCAATTTTGGTACTTAGTGAAACAATCCTTATGGGAACGATACTTTATTTACCACTTTATTACTTGTTTACAATGGTGTACACTTACACTAATTTATAAATCATTTCACACGTAATAAGTTTTTGGCACCATTGCCGAGGATTGTTATCATTAATATCAATACCAAGTAATCTTAATCCTAATTTGATTTTTATTTTACAATTTTTTTCCTCTTTTCTTCGGTGTTTCTTTTTTTTTTCTTTTTCAGGTTTGTCCTAGTGTATGACCAAATCGAAAGTTGTTGAGCCGCTGCTATTTGATTTCAAGATCGAGAAAACTTCTTGAAGGAATCAAAAGATACAGAAGCAGTCAACTGTAGATCAAGGTGAAGCAATGGCAGATTTGAGAGAAGAACTATACACCAAAGCACTCCATGACTATGCCACACCAACAGTCATGGATACCATTTCTGGGATTAGGAGACCGCCTATACTAGCTAACAACTTTGAGATCAAGGTAGCCATAATTCAAATGATTCAAGCAAATTAGTTTGGAGGTTCTCCAGCAGAAGATCCGAATGCACATATAGCCAGTTTTCTGGAAATTTACGATACATTCAAGCACAATGGCTTTTCTGATAATACTATAAGGTTGTGACTCTTCCCTTTCTCACTTAGGGATAAGGCTAAAAGCTGGTTACACTCTTTGCTAGTGGCGAGCATCACTACATGGAACATATTGGCACAAAAATTCCTAGCAAAATTCTTTCCTCCAGCTAGAACTGCAAAGATGAGAAATGAGATTGCTTCATTCACCCAGCATGACATGGAAAGCCTTTATGAAGTATGGGAAAATACAAGTAGCTGCTAAGAAGATGTCCTCATCATAGGCTACCAGATTGGCTACAGTTACAAACTTTTTACAATGGATTGTCTAATGCTACCAGAACACTTGTAGATGCTGCAGCTAGTGGATCATTAATGGGAAAAAGCATAGAAGCTGCTATGGAGCTGTTGGAGAAGATGACAACAAATGCTTACCAGTGGCCTTCTGAATGCAACACTTCAAAGAAAGCACTTGGGGTCCATGAGCTAGACATTCTAACTACTTTGTCTTCTCAAGTTGCCTCTATATCTAAACAAGTGAGCTCACTAACAGCTCAAGCAAATGCAATCAGAACTCTTGTAGATGCTTGTGATTTATGTGGAGGTCCTCATGTGAGCACACAATGCCAAGAAAGTAATCTATTTGTGCCTTTTTAACCTGAACAAGCCAACTATGTGGGTAATCAAAATCATCAAAACGATCCTTTCTCAAACATATACAATCTAGGATGGAGAAACCACCTTAATTTAGGGGGAGGAATAATCAGAATATGTTCGGACTTCAAGAGAACTATCAACAACAAATTCAGCAACTACTACTACAACCAAAGGTAAATTTAGAAGAAGCATTGGCTCAATTAACCATGTATACTTCCCAATTCATAGCCAGAATAGAAGCTACACTCAAGAATCATGAAGCAATCATGCAAAGTCAAGCAGCTTCAATAAAAAATCTTAAAGTGCAAATGCGCCAAATTGCAAGCATGCTAAATTCCATACAACCAGGAATTTTACCTAGTGACACTGAAAAAACTCCTAGGGAGCACGTAAATGCTATTACATTAAGAAGTGGGAAACAGTTGGACAAGCCTGAAAAGAAACAAGAAAAAAAGCCAAAATTAAGAGAAAAAGATGGTGAAGAAGCTCAGAAAAAAGATGAAGTAATTCCAGGAAGAATAACCTTTCCAGACAATCCTCCATCATATGTTCCTCTTGTTCCATTTCCTCAAAGATTGGTGAAAGCTAAGCTAGACAAGCAGTTCAGTAAGTTTCTGGAGGTGTTTAAGAAGTTGCATATCAATATCCCATTTGCTGAAGCTTTAGCCCAAATGCCCAGTTATGCAAAACTTATGAAGGAGATTTTATCAAAGAAATGTAAACTGGAGGATTTCAAAATAGTAGCCTTAATTGAAGAGTGTAGTGCAATTCTCCAAAAGAAATTACGTCAAAGCTTAAAGACTTTAGAAGTTTCTACATACCCTATACCATTGGAGAGTGCGAATTTGAAAAGGCCTTATGTGACCTTGGTGCAAGTGTGAATTTGATGCCATTATCCATTTACAAGAAGCTGGGATTGGGAGAAGTGAAACCAACTACAGTGTCATTGCAGCTCGCAGATCGTTCAATAAAGCATCCACGTGGAATCCTTGAAGATGTGCTAGTAAAAGTTGATAAATTCATCTTCTCAGTAGATTTCATAGTGCTTGACATGGAAGAAGACCAAGAAATTCCTATTATTCTTGGGAGACCATTTCTAGTAACTGGACGAGCTCTAATTGATATGTAGAAGGGAAAGCTGACTTTATAGGTTCAAGATGATAAAGTATCTTTCAATATTTTTAAAACTTTTCCATATGAAGATAATACCTGTTACAGAGTAGACACACTGACCAACTACATGAAAGATGTGATGCATGAAACCTACACAGAAAAGCCATTAGCAATAGGAATGGTTAATGCATTAAAGTCTACTGATCCTAAAATCTTAAAGCAGATTAATTACCTTAAGGTAAATTCTCTAGTTTTTAACAACAAGCCATTCAAAGGTCTAGGAAAGAGGTCAAGTAAACCTGTTCCATTAATAGAAAAATCACCCATGTCGAAGTCGAAGGCCTACGAAAATGCCAAGCTTTATAAGGAAAAAACAAAAATGTGGCATGATAGGAGAATTATAAAGAAGGAGTTCACATCGGGACAGAAAGTACTTCTTGACAATTCAAGATTAAAACTCTTTCCAGGAAAATTGAGATCAAGGTGGTCAGAGCCTTTTACTGTGGTTCAAGTTTAGCCATATGGAATTGTGGAGATTCAAGATGGTGATAGGAAATTCAAAGTGAACGGGCAAAGATTGAAAGAATACAATGACAGTGCATTCAACACCATAAAACTGTCATCACACTCGAGGAGCCAGTTGGTAAGTTCTAAAAAAAAAGAAAGAAAGAAAAGAGAAAAAGAAGAAATAAAACACTAGGTTAGGACTTTGTCTAGCTAAAGACGTTAAAGAAGGGCGGCGACTTGGAAGGAAACCTAAGATTTCTTTCTCTATTTAATTATTTTCTTCTGACTCACTCAAGCACACATTGTACAGCATTTTCTCTAGCAATTTCAGCTTTCATCATTCTCATCATGGAGGAATCCTTTGCAAAGCTTAGAATCAGATTCCCTACTTTTCCTAAAGATGTGCTCAGGAAAATCTACAACTATTGACTTGAAAGAATGAAGGCATTTAATCGTTTGGGTCTTCCTGAAGATATACGTTGGATTATTAAAGCTAAGGTGTGTTTAGCAGGTGAGTTTAATAAATCATTTGTTAGACATATGCCAGGTATAGGAAGAAGTTTTTACTCTAAAAAGAGAAGGGCTAAAGGAATGAGAGTCTACCATAAGTGTGCAAGGTGGAATTGTAATAAGTTCTGTAAGAATAAAGGAATGATTTTAGTAAATCGAGAAGATAAAATTCGATTCATAAAGGATGGACTGAGTAAAGAGTCATTGGATGATATCATTTGGACTCTTGAGACGCATCCTAGTGGAGATGTTCATGATATTCTTCTTGATTTAATGAAATTATTCAATACAAAAAAGGAACGCTATAGTCTTAGGGATCTGACTGTAAAAGACCTTGTTTGCCAGTTTATAAGAAAATTGGATGGGAAGCAAATCCTCAGCTCATAGAAGCCGTTTAAGTCGTTACTGGACGAAAAACCAGAAGAAGATATGAGCCATAATCATAACTACTGTACATATTAATGCTTGTTTGCTTTACTTTTCCTTTATCTTTTTATCTTTACAGCTGCTTTCTATTTTTCTATACATTTCTCTTCTTTTTAGTTTACCTTTTCAACCACTTTTTGACTTTTTTTACGTTTTATGTTCTGCTTTGTTCACGCCATTATTACACTTGTCAGTTCTGCATAGCATTTTTTTTATTCTTCTTTTGACATTGTCTGATTTGCATGATTTCTTTGTTTCTGCTTTTATATTATAAAGATGTATTTCAACAATCACACTATGCAAAATGTCTGAAGGTGAGAGTAAAGAAGAGGAAGAGGTTAAGAAACTATCAAAACGTAGATTTAAATTTATCTGTATTTTTGGTGAATCTTATGCTGGAAAGAATGGAGAATTTCTGATAGCAGCAACTGAACTTGGTCATGCATTAGCTGCTAGAAAGATTAATTGTGTGTATGGAGGAGGGCTTCATAGCTTAAAAGGAAGTACAACAATTTCTGCCAACATTAGAGGAAGCAAAATACTGAGTATCCTAGTAAATGGTTTAGATGATAAGAAATACGCCATCGATAAAACATTAAAGGTTTCAAACTTGCCTGAATGTATGGGATGCATGCTTTACAATGCTAAAGCCTTTATTACTTTACTTGGTGGTTTAGAAGCATTAGATGGAATTTCTAGCATTGCATATTGGATTAACTTGAACTTTCATCAGAAGCCAGTAGGTTTATAAAATGTTAATGATTTTTATGATAATTTGCTGTCTTTTTTAGATCAAGCTATGGAATAAGGATTCATACCCCAAGCGACTCGTCGTGCTATAATGTCTGCTTCAACTGCTGATCAACTGATTGACCAACTACAAGGCTATACACCTAAATCGGATCCATTAGTAAAAAACATAGATTGACAATTTCCAACCAGCAGTCAGAAGCATGAGTCAGACACCACTCTCCGGTTGTAACTTTCTTTACTCTTATGGTTTTACTCCCAAAATTTCTTTTATGTGTGAGTTGCCTATGCATTTCCTTTTAATAAACCCTTTTTGCTAATCTATTGAAGACATTAGGGACAATGTCTACATTAAGTGTGGGGGGAATAAAAATAAATAAATTTTTTTTTTCGTTAGGATATTTTAATAGTAAAACCATGAGATTTATGTATGAGAAGGATGGTCGAGTAAAGAGTTATTTCTTGTTCTTGATATGCATCTTAAAAAAATAAAAAAATAAAAAATAATTTTCTGCTTATTAGGTTAATAATTTTAAAGATTTTATAGCATGATTGAACAACCTTCTTACTTCTTAGAATTGATAGGTTTGGCAATGGATTCTGAGTTAGATGGATTGAGTTGGAAACCTTTAATTGTGAGATTTTGAGCCTACTTGTTGAATTAGTATTATATTTCTCATATGTGATATTCACCTGTTAAGTTGTCACTCTAGAACTTGCATAAAATATGGTTGAGATTACAATTTACATGCATACTCAAATATGATAAAGGCATTTTTTTTTCAGTTAGAACTAAATAGCCAACCCTGCAGTTTTACCATTGATAAGCCCCTTTGAGCCTGATTAACTATTTCTTTGCTTTTAACCCATTAGCATGTCATTTAATGAAATATCAATTGTCTTTACTTAACCCTAGGGATTAGTAGAGCATTCAAATCTTTGTAAAATGGGTTCTTGACAAAGTGAAGGGGTATATGTATCATTAACTTCAAAGTTGTAAGGGTTTTCTAAAAAAAAAAAAGAAAGAAAAAAATAAAAAAAAGCAAAAAGAGAGAAATTGATGTGTACTTGAATTTTAGGCTGTTGTGCTGAGATAAAATTCTTCTGAGATTACCCATGTTCTAATTGTTCTATTAATTTCTTTGTTTACTTCATATCCCTGTTTTATCTTTCCTTTACCTTGGCCTCATTACAACCCTTAATAAGGCCTTTTGATTTGAAGTATGCATGTGAATCAGGTAGTGGGGATTGAGAATTTATGCAAGCTTATGGTAGTGCAATCTTTGATAGGATGAATTTGAGTGAAACACTTACCCATAAACACTTGAGAAAGGATGAGCTGTAGCAATTCTATCATCTTAATTTATTCCTTCTCAGATGAAAGTGCAATTCCTTTTTAGTTTTACATGATAGAATTTGTTGATTCATGAATGCTATGATATCTTTGTACTTCAATTATTTTCTTTCTTATGATTTTGCACTTTTTATCTCATAGGAAGATTAGTATTAGTATCAATTTTTTTCTGTTTTATGTTTGTCTGAGGACGTTCAAAAGCTAAGTGTGGGGGAATTTGATACGTAAAATATTTACATATTTAGTTTTCCTTATATGATGCACTTTTGGATGTTATCTAAGCTTAATTTAATAAGTTCTATTGCATTTTGTGGATGAGTTGTGACTTTGAAAAGAAATTAGATTTTTTGGATAATGCTGGATTTCAATCCTATTTCAGGTTTTAAGTCATATCTAAATCTATGGACATTGGATTGGGTCATTCTTTATACGGATTAAAGGCTAAGAAAAAATTCTACAACTTTCATGTTTGAAGAAAAACCTAATTCAGCCTTTAAGGATCTCAATTGTTGCTTAGAAGTTGAAATAGTGGTTCTAGCCAAATCTGACCTTTGCTCACTATTTTGATCATAATTGGAGCTACAGATGTCAAATGTGGGAGTTCTTTAGTGAATTTTAAAGATAACATTCAGTTCTACAACTCTTATGTTGACTGAAAAATGTGAATCAACCGTTATAATTGCCAAATATTAGCTATAATCCAGAAGACTGGTAGCTGAGAGAATTAAGATTGATAGCTAATGGTCAAAGTTAGTTAGCTAATGGTCAAGATTGAAGGTTAGGCAAGTGAAATCTTTGCCAACACTCATCTATAAATAGCAAGGAGCAGACTTCATTTAGCATTCATTCATGCATTCATCTTAGAGAGTAGTTTAGTTTATGCATTTTTAGTTCTTCTTGTATGCCTCCTACATGGAAGGCTAAGTTGTCATCCTATATGAAAGGTTTTACCTCCTACATGGATGGATAGTATTTCTATTTTCATGCATTTGTAATTGTATTTTAGGTTTGTATCATGAATGTGATGATGTTTTTATGTGATTTTGAGTTTGTTTTTAATTTCATTATGTTCTAATTCTTCATCTTACTAGGGTGATGACGTAACTTGATAATAACGGATTGAATTATAATCTATTGAAACTAATTTCAATTTTCTTCTCCTAGATTGAGTTTTAATTATTGCTCTTAATGCTTTCAATTGATTAGCCACTTTTTGAATGAACTCAATATGCATGTTGAGACTAGAAGGAGATACATATGTATGGAACCTATAATTTAAACCGTAAATTACATGTGAAATAGGAATATATTCATATGATTTATGTAGTCTTAGTGAGTTCCATAAATCCTGTAATGTCCTGAATTTTTAATTCTATCATTTGAATATCTAAATTCTAAGGTCGTAGAAATGAAGAGCACGTTTGAATTAGCTTGGTGGGTGAATCTTAAGTTGAAAGGATTTAAGTGTAAAGGTAAACGAAATTTTGAAGGAAAAAGGGATGGTAGGAAAAGAATTGATTTCCATAAGCAGTATAGATGATCAGAGGAGGTTAGAAAATTCTAAAGAGGGGAGTTATCTAAGTCTGACAATGTAAGGAACTTTAAACAGACAGAAACCCTATGGACTAAATTGCAAAAGTGCAAAATCGGGTGTGGTTCAAGTGTAAATAACCAAGGATTTGGGACCTAATATGAATAACCAAGATTTTAGGGTGCAATATGTGATTTTAATTAGTTTGACCAATAGACACATGACAAGTGTCATTAGTAGGAAAAAAATGGCAAGAATAGCCTTCTTAAGTGGTGAAAAAGGACTAAAATACCCTTGAAAATTTTAAAAAAGACCATTTTACCCTTGAAGCTTCATGAAAACTCTACCTTCTTCTCCATTTCTCCTAAAAGCTGCAGAAATCTCCATGAGAGCAAGCTTGGTCTCCATGAGAGCAAGCTTGGACGTGTGAGAGAGAGAAGGAAGAGAGAGAAAGTTTCTCTTAGCTTTTTCACCCAAAAATAGTGAGTTTTAAGCTTAGGTGTAGAAAGGAAAGTTGCTCTTCTCATCAAGCTCTATCCATTGGTGTGCTTAGATTGAAGAAAAACTTAAGTTTGATCAAGTTTGGTAAGCTCCAAGTGAGGATTTTCAAGTTGCACCAAGAGGTAAAAATGTTCTCCTCTAAGAGCTCTTTAATGTACTCTTTTTAGTTTCTTGAAATCTTGATGTTGGTATGGTCAAAGGTGGTTGACCATGGAGTTTTGAATGATTTGAACATGTCTAATGGTGTTTTGGATGTTGTTATGTTGATCTATGGCTTTGGTTTGGTGTAAAAACAACAAGAAACCATGATGTACACATTAGGGTTTTAGAGGCATAATGGTGCATGTGTGGAATTGGCATGATATGTTTGGAACTTGGCTAAATTGATGAAGTTAGAATAATTTTTATGAATTATGAAGCCTATGGAAGATGAAATTTTGAATTATGAAAGTGTGTGTGTGTGCATTTTCCCTTTTGAGAAGCCAAAACCATGAATATGGAAAAGAAGGAAGGAAGGAGATTTAGCCATTTAATGTGTTTTTGGAAGATCAGTAATGTACACGGGGTAGAACACGGCCCATGTTCCACCCCGTGTTCTTTTACGAAGGCAGATCAGTAATGTACACGGGGTAGAACACGGCCCATGTTCCACCCCGTGTTCTTTTACAAAGGCTGATCAGTATTGTACATGGGATAGAACACGGCCCATGTTGTACCCCATGTTCTGTACACGGGGTAGAACATGGCCCGTGTTTACCCCCGTGTTCTTCTCTGAGCAAGCCAGTAAAGCCTCGAATTGATCCAGAAAGAAACACGGCCCTTAACACGGGGTATGGGAACCCCGTGTACTTTGTCAAGTGAACATTTTGACTTTGATTCTTCAGGATTTGCATGGTTTTGCCTTTAGATTCTTTTCTAATGCTCATATATGTCATTTCAAAGCTTGAAAACAAAGTTTAGAGCATCTAAGTATGCATTTGTGTATCTATCAATGTGGGGGAAGTAAAGAATACATGAAGTTTAAGGAAAATGATGATGTTCTAATAAGATCTATGATGTGTATTTATGTAGACTAAGGAGTGACAATTGGAAAGGCAAAGGGAGTTGTAAAGGAGTTTTTAGTGAGGGCAAAGGAAACATCACATTGGAAGCTTGTAAAAGGTAGCTAGCTTTATCCTTAAGCCTCGTTTTCTATTTACATGATTTTTTTTGTATTTTATGCCATTGTACGGAATGTGTGTGAAATTGCTGTGTGCACAACCCGGGAAGACAGTAAAATACTGTGTTAGGCCTATGGCTCGAGTTCCCCGGGGATGACAAGTGTGCGGTACCTATGGCCCAATACCTCGGGAAGACAGCGTGATGCTGTATGTTAGGCCTTTGGCCCGAGTACCTCAGGAAGACAATGTGATGTTGTATATAGGCCTAGGTACGATTATCTGTGATGGCCATCTAGATATTGATATAAGTCCTTGAATGGGCTTGATGATTGCTGTGTGCAATGCATATTTCTTACAATGGTATGGTATTGAATATGATGATAAATGATTAATTGATTTTGAAATATATATTTTAATTGCCTCAGGATCTGGAATGGCTTGATATATATATATTTTTTTATGGTAATAGCTAGCTACTGGGAAACTTTGTTTCTTATGTTTTCTGTATTATTACTAACCATTCCAGGTGATGCTTCCAAAGGCTCTCATGATAGAGGACAATGATGTTTTGAAGTTGTATGAAAAAAAATAATGTTTATATAGTTGGTGATATTGTATATGAGGAATGTACGATTTGTAAGTTGAACTTTTGTATAATTACATGACCCTTGCCTATATTATATGAAACATATGAGTTTGATGTATTGTGAGTTGGCCTAGAGTAGAAGGCAACTTAGTATGCAATAATTACCTATTTAATGAGGAATAAGGCGTTAATAAGTAAGGGAGTTATAAATCCTAATGCATGATTAATTGCTTTAATTCATATGGGAATATAATGAATTAGCAATTAATTATAGAATTACTTAACCTTGGAAGAGGCTAGTAATTAATTTAGGGAAACTCGACTATCAATTAAGGGAGTTAAAATTGGATTAATATAGATAGATGATTCAATCTGAAATTATTAAGTGAAGTTTGATCCCTAAGACCTTTATTCATATTCATCTTTACTCCAATTGCATTCATATTTATTTTAAATATTTTTTTCTTAAATCTTTATTTAGTTATTTCATTTCCAACTAATCGATTTGCCAAATAGTGTTAGGATTATCAATTTTGGTACTTAGTGAAACAATCCTCGTGGGAACGATACTTTATTTACCACTTTATTACTTGTTTACGATGGTGTACACTTGCACTAATTTATAAACCATTTCGCACGTAACAGCCCTCGAAAAGTGTTCAAAAATAGGAAAATTCTATTTACTTTTTTGCAAAATTCAAAGTATAATTTGAGTCTCCTCAAAATAAGGATACTTCCATTGGATGGAATTAGAGAAATCAATATTAAAGCTTGTGGAAATATCACTTATGCCACAAAATAAGGTATAAGACTATATTCCCCATGGTGACGTATAACTTGTGATATAGAAAATCTTATGGGAAAATATCACTTATGCCACAAACAAACCTACGAGAACACATTTTCTATGCGAAAGTATCAATTATTCCATCATTTAAGTAAAAAAACCATGCCTATTGAAAAGTATTGCTCATGTCACAAATTAATTTTATGGATAAAGTCATAGCCATATATATCATTCCTATGGCAAATATACATATAAAAAAGGCCAATTATAATAGATGCAACATGTTGTAATGCAATAGACAATAAAAAAAATACAAATATTTATATATTAGGGCTGTATGGCAAATAATTGATTCATTAGTTAGTTAGAGGCTTTTAACTAATTAACCAATTCAAATGACTATTTTACATGTTTGGTAAACAATTTGTTTGATTAACTAATTCACTTCTAATAAGCTAAAATAGAAAAACTATGAAACTTAGTGTTTTTAGTCAGTTGATTCATAAAATATATGTAAAAAAAAATAAAATTATCTCAAAATTATATACTTATATGCATATTATTTTGCTTAAAATGATAGAGAGATGAGTTGAATTCTAAACTTTAGAATATATAAGAGACAATTCAACTATTAGGTTCCTAAACATTTTTATTTACTTATGTATCGATTTAATATATATTAGAATGTAATAGCTCTTCATAAATAATAAGTAACATTTCATTAATTAAATTTACATGATGAAATTAAGATACATCAATAAAATAATTATTATAATATGTTAAAGATTATATTATATAATTATTTAATGAATTTAAATCCTTTACATATTAAAAATAAAAATTAGTAAGATTAACCTATACATGTATATAATACATACATGTACAACAGGTTTTCTAGTTCATTGTTTAGTTTAATTTTTAAGACATTGCTTAAACAAAAACATATCATTTAAGATAAAAAAAACATTATGAAAAGATTTATTTTTGATCAAGTTATGCTTTTCTTAAAAATTTGTTGTCGAAGAAAATATATATTGTGAAATAGTAAAATCATTATAATATATATAAATAATATGATTTGTGGCATAAGTGATAACAAGTTTTACATTCATCACTATAATATTAAGGAAACTTTCTTTAAAAAAAGTTAAAAATAATAATGATATAAAATTATATATAATTTAATAATAATTAAATTATTAAATTAAAAATATTTGATTAAATTATATTTTAGTGAGTGATATATATAAAATAATCTAAAATCTCATTTTAGTTCTTTATTAATTTCAATTGTATCAATTTTATTCCTTATAAATATTTTGTAACAATTTTGCTCTTTATGAATAATAATTTAATGAATTTGTTCTGTCCATTTATTATTCCTTTACTAGGTTAATGACTTGATAAATGAAAGGATATAAATAAGATATAAATAATATATGATAGATGAAATTGATACTAGAAATTTGTGAATGGTTGAATAATTTAATTTATATTTTTGAATAATAAAAATAGGTATTGTAAACAAAAAATTAAAAGAAAATAAATTTATAATAATTTAAATATTAATTTATAATTAAAGTTTAAATATACATGATTATTTGAAGTTAAGATTTACATAAGTATTTGTTTCACATAATTCAACTTTTGTTGAAGGAAATTTGGAAAACAATAAAAAAAATTGCTTGAAAGTGATAAGTGCACAATTGTACTTAAATTCTATGTGTTTCATCACTCATTTACTTAGTATCTTGTGCAAAAATTGATTGAAAAGGATACTTAGATGCTCGATATTTTGTTTTCAAGTTTTGAAGTGACACATTTGAGCATTAGAAAAGGATCCGGAGTCAAAACCGTGCGAATTGTGGAGAATCGAAGCAAAGTTGCTCACCTGGCAAAGAACACGGGGTATGGGAACCCCGTGTGGAGGGCCGTGTATCTTTCTGGATTGCTTCGAAGCTTCACTGAGCTGCTTAGAGAAGAACACGGGGGTAAACACGGGACGTGTCATACCCCGTGTACCATACTGCCCTTCACTTCGAAGGTAAACACGGGGAGTGTCATACCCCGTGTATCATGCTACTCAACCTTCGTAGAAGAACATGGGGTACAACATGGGGCATGTCATACCCCGTGTATCGTGCTGACCAGCCTTCGTAGAGAAACACGGGGTACCACACGGGCCGTGTCATACCCCGTGTACATCACCAGTATAAGTTTTGTGCGAAAATTAGAAAGGAAGAGAAAGAGAAACCGAAAATTAAAAAAAGAGGAGCTGCTGGGAGAAACCCTGGGGAGAGACCCAAAACTCACCAAGGGCAACTTCTAACCGTGGATTCAAGCAAAGGATTGAAGATTCAAGCAAGGAATTTGTAGAGCTTCATGATTTGTTTGATTTCCCTCTCTATTTTCTGGCTTTCTTCTAGTTTTGTAATGTCTTCACACTAAACCCTATTGCTCAGCTAGGGGTAAACTTGTTCATGGATTTATGGAATTGATTTTTATATAATCTAGCTTGATTTACTGTTGATTTATGATTTGATTATGCTGTTTTGTATTTCTACAGTTCAATACTTCCGGAATATTGGATTTGTGTGATAGATTAGTTAATTCTAGGTTGGAATGACCAATTAATTAATCGGACCTCGCATGATCATTGGGAATATCAATTAGACTTAGGAATTAAGCTAATTGGATTCTTTTGCACAAGACGAAATGTCTAAGAATAGATTCTAATGTAATGTTAATGCAACCTAGATGAGTGATTACTAGAGAAATTCTAGGCACTTAATCTTTTGGTTAGTAGCTAGTAGCCTTGCAATGAGGTATAGCTTATTTTTGGTAATTCAGCAATCTAAATTAACAGTAAACCAAGTTAGAGGATTATCTTCATTCCATAATGAAATGAACAAGGGAACCCTTAAGCTGAGTACGCTCCCATCTCATTTGAATTAAACCTTTTTGATAATTAAGCTCTGTTTTACATTTTACCCTTAATTCTCAATATCAATCGATATACCTAGATAATTTGCCTCGAAATTCAGTTAGTATTCAACATTCAATCCCTGTGGAGACGATATCTTTTATACTATAACTCGACTAAACCCGTACACTTGTGGGATCACGTCAGAAAGATGTAAAAAATTTACTTTTATCTTGTAATAATTTAATTAACAACAACTAATGAAAAATATTAATAGAAAGATAAAATTAACTAGTTAATTATTTATGAGAAATAAAATTAATACAAGACATTTGTAAGAATTAAATTTAATGCAAGCAAAATTAGTGATAAAACAAATGGGTCTTATTTATACAAAATAATTTTTAAAATAAAATCATAAAGCTTTTAGGCCTTAGTATTTTTTATTATATTTATTTATTTAATATTTTATTATATAATCAATTTATCAACTAAAAGTTTGTATAAAATATATTGTATTATAATACTAAAGAAGCAAACTAGTATAATATTAAGGTTTGACATTATTTAGCTTTGAGACTCAAGTTTAATTTCCTATAAATGCAATCTATAGTTTCTAGATAGAGTTTTAATAGTTTATACTAGCTTGATGTGAGTCAAAATCATTAATAAGTTTTAGCTAGTTTGCTTGTCAAACTAAAATGATAGGTTAGCATCCAGTCGAATAGGTTAGATCATTAGTCCAATTAGGATATATGAAAATTATTTTAGCTAACTATATTAGTTTTTATTTCAATTTTATTTTATTCTTGTCATGATTTTGTTTGTGACAATATGAGTTACTAGTTATAAATATACTTTTCTTGGCACTTTTGTACTCTTGGCTGAAAGAATCTATTAGCCAAAGGTGAACTCATCGTTAAAAAAAAACATTTATGCCATGAGATCTTTTTCCTATGGTAATTTCCTTGCTATGCTCACTTATGTCATGGATCCATTCTATCAATATTCCTATGGCTAAGCAGCACAACCATAGAAATATTCACCTTGTATCATAATCAAAATTGTGGCACAAATAATGATTTGTTGTAATGAAATATTTAGCCATAGAAATATGTTACTTAAGACCAACTTTGCCAGACGTTTCCTAGCCTTATTTCAACCATATCACCTTTGACATGTCATTTCGTATGACTTGGAACACAAGGTGTCAAGCCAAATCTCTATGCTTTCCATAAAGGTCTTATAACATAGAATTATATATAATCATGTCACATTGTTGCATAGTCATTCAAGCCACAAAATTACATTGGCATTCCAACCTCAAGGTCACATAGTCAGGCATTCTAACCTTTTTCACATAAGTATAAAGCCTTAATTTCATATATTACAAAATAGGGTAAGGTTAAAATGCCATCCATTTCCATGTAAATAAAAAAATATAAACATAATATATATTTAATCTAGCAAAAAATAATTATATTTACCTTATCACTACTTGAGTGTCTAAATTACAAGCATTTATGCTTTTTGATGCTAGACCATAATTCAAAATCTGGGGTTTATCTATCATTCATAAGTACCTTTGCATAAAAATACATTAGTGCATTCATTGAATGATTCACTATGTGATTTATGTTCTAAGAGTAAATCATGCTCACTATTTTATTATCAAAACCATGAAGCATACTTGTAAATCATGAGTTTCATATATTTTCATACAATAGTTTCACTGACTCTTTCATATCATCTATATATCACTAGTATATAAACAATTCAATATATGTGAGGCATTAAGGGCAATACATGCTCATGGTTTCTTACTTAAACAATGTAGTATCACTTTAAAATTTAAGCATTCATTTAATCTGCTAGCTTCACATTGTCTAGTAAAGAGTTCATTAGCTCTTTACATCATACATTAATCATTAACAACAATTAACTATATTACAATATATAATGATCACTTAAATCATCGCATGCTTTCAATTTCTTAGGTTAAACCATAAAGCATCAATTTGAAATTTCACATTCATTCCTTCTAGATAAAGCATGGATCTATAATATCATTTCCATGAAAGCCTATACTTAATATCAAGTATCAAATTTTCATAAAAAACTACTCATATTTACTCATATCACACAGTTTTTTTTTTTAAATTGTAAAGAACAACTTGTATTTCCCAAGTTGTTTTGCTCCCTAATTGCATACTACCAAAGCCTGTGCTTTGTATACTAATTTTATCAATAAGAATACATTTCTAATTTTCCAATAGGACCTAATCATCCACACTACCATAGTGGAGATTAACTATTCTTCATCATTTATTTATATTAGAATTTCATGCATCCAAGCATACCTTTTTTCCTTGGTTTTTACCAAGCAATCCATATATGAAAAAACCAAATTATATCAAACTTTATCAAAACTTTCCTAAGAACCCCATTTTTTTAATTTTTAAAGTACAATTTTTAAAAATTCTTAAGTTTAAGACAAGTAACAAAGGTTATCCATTTATCATATTATCAAAATGCCTTGAAAGGGTATAAATTTTCTTGAAAATTTTCAAGCTTTTATAGAATCATAGTATGGACATAAAAGTTCAATTCTTAAGGGTTTTCATGTTTAAAACATTTTATAAAAATTATCTACACACTCATTTTTCAAAGTAGTTTGAAAAGGACATTCAAAAACTTTGTTTTCTTCTAAGTTTTGAGAAATATTTTCCAAATCTTTTGGTAAAAGTTTGATGTGTATAAATATCATCTTTCAAGTATTTTTCAACTTAAAACACAATACTTTAAGTGTTTAGATAGTTTTCTTTCAAAACTAGTTTATAAGTGTTTAATTATTTCTTAAAAATAGAATTTTAGTGCTATTTGGAAAACATTAAAAACAAAAGTCTTTCTTCACTTTTCTAAATGATTTATTTTCAAAAACTTCTACATAAATGTTTGTTAAGATCTTAATATAAGTCTAGAATAAATTGTAATAAGTTTCATCAAAAAAATAAAATTTTTCTTCCTAATATATCCTAATACCCATGAGCTCCTATATGTGACCCAAAAGGGACTTTTGATTTGAAAACTTGTTGCGACTCTTGTATAATACTTATAATTAATTTTAAAACTATATGCACTATGCTTTAGCAAGAAAAGCAAGATGTCTCCCCATGTTCCATAAGGAACCTGAGAACCTTTCCAATCTTTTTAACAAAATATTTGGTCTTTCCTTGAAAACAATAAGTGTTGATTTTACATGTTGTTTTTTTCTTTCCAATAATCATTTTATAAATGGTTCTCTTATAAAAACATCCAACTATAGCATATCTTAATAAAACTTAGTATAAGATTTTCAAAACCCTTTTTCTATAACATATATATTTTAGAAACAAGTCTTGAAATAAAAACAACTTCTTTAGAGTAAATTGCTAAGGGAACTTGTGAGCTACTATGCATGCTTTAAGGTTAGGATTTGCTTTTAATGGAGTTTCAAAAAGGGTTTATGAAAATATAGATATCTTTTCAAAAAAGGTTTTCATATAAAAACACTTATTAAGAAATAGTTTGAATATAGAACTTAAACACTCATTTTCATCCCTTTAGAAAACTTTTCTTTGAAAACTTTTCTTGAAACTACTTATACTTGGGCTTATTATAAAAACATTAAAACATTATTTATGGTTCATAGTGAACCCATGAATCCTCTTTCTTTTTGCAAAAATTTCTCAAAAACTTTTCTTGAAAATGTATCATATAGAATTTATATATTTGGTGTTATAATAACATTTTCATCTTAACATTTTCTCATGGCCTTCAAAAGAAAACCATGAGCTTTTTCTCGAAGTTTCACAAAAGTTTTTGTTTTCTTCTAAAACATATAAATATTCATGAAATATATATATTTCTTTTCTTTATTTATTTTATTAAGAAGAAAGTGAGGATTTCAAGATTAGTGTTTTAGTTAATTCTTCAAGCGTGGAATTTGTCAAGACATTATTTTCTTAATCACCTTCTTTTTGAAGACATGGCTTATTTCCTTTATGAAAAACAACCCCTTATCTTTTATGATAAACGTATTTGATAAGTCTTTTAAGAAAAATCCTTTCTTGAAAAGACGAACAAAAACATTATCATTAAACTCTAATGCCTAAAGAAAAGCATTTTATTAATGAAATCTATCATGATCATATGGCTTCAACACACCACATAATATACATCACATATATTTAAGAATTTCTTTAAAGAAAACTAAGGAAACTGAGAACAAAAGAGGTAGCTTTCCATTCACTTGATAAGTTGTTTTGGTTTAATGTAATCACCTTATTCTTTATGGATTTATAACTTCATCATCATAAACCAAATAAAAACCATGAAATTAGCATAAGATTGAAAACTAAAATCATAAAGGAAAATTGAAACCGTCAAGATATATTAGTTTTTCCTTACATCATTCTTCCACAATCTATTACTTTTTCTAAGAAATTAAACCAAATACTTCAAGATTCCTTCAAAACCTTAGTATAATATTAGATTGGAGATGAACAACACAAAGAACACACACACACTCTAAATTACAAAATCATGTGGCTTTACTTTTTGCCTCTTTCTGTCACTTTCTTCCTTACTTTGGTGTAAGGAGAAGTGAAAAACTCACCTCTATGTATAGCTAAACTCAAAGGTATTTTTGTCATTGAATCATCCTTTCTCTCTTACAAGGAAGTTAAATTTTTTCTTTAAAACTATTAAAATATTTCATCATCATTAATCATGTTCCATCATATGCCAAATATCCAAATAAAATAATCATAATATCTCCATAAAATCTTTAATAGAATCCATAAAAATCAAAGTACAATGATGATAACTCACATGCTATCTTTCTTCCTCACATGGATGACATGTTAATTTCTTATTAGTTTTTCTAATTCAACATGGGTTTCTAAGGTTATTAAAATAATAACCCTTAGTCCGCCTTATCATCTTTCAGAATTATCATTTATTATCTAATAATATCTTAAATAAAATCCATATATCTTACTCAATATTCCCTCATTAAATGTTTCCTTGGCTTCTTCTTCTCTTCTAATTGTAATACATGGTTTCACCTAACGTTAATTAAAATAATACCTATCTTTGCTAAGTCATCCTAGCTTCTAGAATCCTTTTATTTCTTTAACTATTTTATGATAAAAAACCTTATTTCAAGTACTAATTAGTATAACCAAATTGTCTTCAAATTTCTAATAATTCATTCTTGATTAATGCTTAAGAAAATTCTTAGAATTTAAACTTAATTTGATCATCTCTTCACTACTATCTCTTTAAAAATTGTAATCAAAGAAAATCATAATCCAAATACTAAAATACTTCTATTAATTATCACAATAAAATCATCTCTTATTTCTTAACAAAAGCATATTTAAGAAATACAAGAAAAATACTTAGAATTGAATCTAGCTCTAAAAATAAATTTATTTCCCCAATATCCAACTTTAGAATTAATAATTCTAATATCATAATCCTCTTTCCAATTTCCTCAATAATATTTCTAATCTATAAGCAACAATGAGTGGTTTACTTTTCTTTATTAGTTAAATTAAATCATAGTTCTTTCTAATAAAACATTTGTGAAGGCATCAAAATAATTCCCAAGAAATCTCCATTTTTAGCTTTTTTTAATATTTTAATAATAAAAACTATTTTGCATAGTTTGTAATGTCACGACTTGACTTATTTTGTCGTAACCGGCATAAAGATACCTAACTAGTACTCTATACTGATTAGATATCCTTACTAGCCTTCCAAGACAACATAGTATTCTACACCTTTATAAAAAAAAAATATAATACTAGAGGCGTACAGAAGAAAACAGACAACAATAATGTTAAAAGTACTAGAATAAAGTATAGAATATATATATATATATATATATATATATATATATATGCATTACAAAAAAAATATCTACAAAAAATAAAGTTAGTTTACAATACCACGGACACACTGACTCTAATCCTCCAACTCACTGATTCGATTAGGGCCCTCCTCTTCCAAGTCAAATTCTAGTGGGAAACTAGAATTAAACAATCTAAACACTAATGGAGTCATGTTACTCCCAGATTCATCCTCTGGGATAACCTACACTAATGAAAAGAAAATCTCGAGGATATTTGGTTCAATGTCTATAGGCCAAAAGTCCACATGATACTAAATATTTACATCTGTAAGGGTGACCCAAATCTTAAAATGGAACGTTAGTCTGTGCATCTCTTGGGGAGTGGTGGTATATCCTTTGTAAGTGTTAGTACGTGTCTATAGGTCCATGATCCGAACCTGCAATTTCAATATAACAGATAGAGTGAGTATAAGACATACTCAGTGAGCAATAACTTGTTATTCCCTTTTCAATTTTCCTGTTTAAGGATTTCTTTTCTATTTATAGTTATTACATTTAATTAAAATTCCAAATTCTGATAGTTATTTTTAAGAAATGGCATTAGTTGCTATGCAGTGTCACTTTATATCTTTAGTTCAACCTTATCCTTTACCACCTTAGGCCTGAGGCCACTAACCTTTTCCCTTCACTACTAACCACTTATCTCCTTCTCTATGAAAGATGTTATCTCCCTCCCGCATTTTTACAAGCAGAGTAAATAATTGTGGGACGCCATATGCATCAACCATAATTTCTATAGATCTTCCTTGAGGAATGTATTAAAATACCAACCATGCCATGAGTATTTTATGCTTCATTTGTCATTCTAAGCTTTGTGTCATACTAATTCCTAATGGATACTCACATACGCACATCAAACAATTCATGTCACACAAGTGCTACACTTAGTGTAGTAATACTTTTAAAGGATAGCTATTGTACATTCAAAATCTATTACCCTTTTTTTATGGTTACATCATAATGAAAATTTCTCATCATCAAACATTAGTCCTAGTATTCTAAATAACAATAAATTTAAATGCTACACAAGGATTTTCCAAATTTCATTTTCTTAATATCAAGGATGCTCCTTGATTTTTCTTGTTTTGGACCCTATTTAGGCAGTCTAAGGGTGTGAATTATTTGGAGGAGCAAATAAATTTTAAAATTCTAAATTTTGGCTCATACTATCTCACCTTCTGAATAAATCCTATAAATTTTTCCATAATTTTTCTCAACCATTTGATGCCCTTAAAAATTTTTTGTGAATAGAACCAGCTAATTTTTAGGTTCTGTCTTGAACAATTTTAAATCACAATTTTATTGGGTAACCAAATCAACTCTGATTACTATCAAAATTTTACACAACATTAAAAACACCTAGATTAACTAGCATGAATTTTCTCATAATTTTTTGTGATCATTTGGTACCTCAAAAAGTTTGAGAATAGAGGTCTAAAGGTCTCTAAAGCTCACCTAAATTTTCAGAATTTATCTTCACTTCATAAAGAATCATAAAACATCAAGAAACCAAATTTTTGATAATTTTAAGCTTAGGAATTTCATGGTCTAACTTCAACAGTTTTTACCAGCAAAATCTGATTTCTATTTCAATAATTTCACTTACATATCTAAACAATTTCTTCATAGAAAATTGAAAACCTTTCTTCCCTCATCTATTCTAATTAAATTACTTAATTCAAGAGCATCACACATCACATAACAACTTCTCAGCCAAAGTTTTCAGCAGCCAACATAATTACATACAAGAGGATACATCATTATATTTAACCAAACCTCAACAACAATCAGCTTGTAACCTAAAAGTAAGTTATTACTCACCTCAATTCTTCATTCTCTTCTTTCTTCTAACACTTTGTTTTAAGGGAAAGGGAAGTGACTTCAAGGATACAAAAATCATATTTTAGGGTTAAGGAGAAGAGGAAAATAATAAGAAATCAGGAGGGGTTGAGAGGAATTGATGATTTACCTACTTGGCTTGCAATGTTTCCTTGAATTTCTTTGGCTAAATTTCTTCTTCCATTCCTCTAGGGTTGTACGATTTTGGGCTAGAATGGAGTGGGGTTTTATGCTCCTAAGTCCCTTTTCCTTTATATAAAATTTGCCTAAAATTTTTTCCATAAAATTCTACAAATTTTCATTAATTTCTAAGTTTGATTTTTCTTGAATTTTGAAAGATTTTTGGGGACAAATGGACACTCTCCTTGCATGCCTAAGTGGTCTAAATTTACAGACCATAATAACCTCTTTCAGCCAATAAAATTATGACACAAATTTAAAAAATTTTAATTATTACAGTTTGGCCCTAAGTTTTGCCCTTTTTCTTTCATTTTGGTCCTTGGCTTCCTTTGGAAGCTTGGGCTGACCTTGGGCCCACAATTTTGGGCCTCCAATTTTCTTATTTAGGCCTTAAAAACTTAGACCAACTAAACCTAACATAACAAAAATAAAAAGAATACCCAAAAAGATAAAAGGTTTTATTACTATTTGACCTCAAATTATTCACTTTCTTTACATTTTCACCCTTGGGCTTCTAAGTATTATATTTATTTTTTTTTAGAATTTTGTTTTTGACTTTTCATAATCATTTTTTAGCTTTAAAAATTATTTTTAGCCATCCATAAAATTTTTTAGAGTTAATTTACTATAATTTCGACTCATTTCCTTACTTTTTTAATTTACCGAGTACTAGAAATTTAGTAAATTTCTAAGTGAAATTTCTCCAACCTATTCTTAGGTTTTAAAGTTGATTTTAACTTATTTTAATTCCTATAAAAAATTTTAATATTTATCTAATTGATCTTGATTTGAAATTCCTTCTTCAATGCTTTCAGATTTTGTTCAGTTTTTTTCATCGGAAACCCTAAATTAGGGAAATATTTTTCTTTTCAATCATCATCATTGTTGTACTATTTTGGGGTTATTACATGTAATGATTTATTTGACTTACTTGACTATTGGTTTTGGAGTTCAAACTTTTTTCCCACTTTGGATTTCTTAATTGAAATCATGCATTATCTTATTTTTGCCAAATTTTCACAAAATTGTCTTATTGGATTTTCATAGGATGCTTTTAGACAAAAATCCTAGGTTACTCCAAGTTGCTATTAACCTTTGTTTTGAGATACTTTTTGAAACTTGGTAAACCATTTATTTACTTTAATTGTGTTTTACTATTCTTAATTTCTAGGTTATCGTAGGGTATTACATGTTATGATTTTTATGTATGCCATGGGTGAGGAGAAAATTTATGCCTCAAAGGACATTAGCCCTAAGTAACTATCATAATTATTTAACACTAAAAAGAAATAAAAAGTAAGATAATATAGCATTCTTGGTTTATCTTTATTCTGGGTTTATGTACTAAGCCAACCATACTATGCATCATTCATAAAGGTATGGTGTTTGAAACTATTGGATGACCTTGTCTACAAGTCCATAACCTTTTTTTCCTTAATGTTGATTGGATGACAAGTGTTTGAGCAATAAAATATCTTTATGTTGTGAAGAAGTTATATTGGCTTGTAAGACTTCAACCATAGTTTCAAACCTTTGTTTGATAATACAAATTTCTTCAATTCAATATTTCTTAGTTGCACATGAGTTTTTAGCTTTATTCAAAAGTACATATAGATTTGGGCCCTAAATTCAATAAGTTTCAATTTTTGGAGGCACTATTTTGAATTTTTATAAATTTTATTTATGTTTAACAAATTTTTGGCATCTCAACGTTGCTAAAAATATAATAGCATGCTATCTTAAAGTCCAAATGCCTTCTCTAATCTATTCGTGTGGAATGTTGCTTTTTATATAATTATATAAGCTTGTCACCTTCATAAGATGCTTGACTAATGTAATGTATCCCCTATATTTTTACATGTCAATATATATATATATATATATATATATATATATATATATATATATATATATTATCATAATAGGCTTATCTAGTTGAATGTTACACAAATATAGGACCATTTATCATATGCTCATCCTTAAGAACTAGTTACATTCATGCTTCTTTTTTAAAGGCTTTAACATATGTGTGCTTTTCTGTAGTATATTGGACATAAAATGCAATTTTGTGTAATTGGTTTTTGTTTCTACAATAACCTTTTTAAAGTATTTATTCAATTTTTAAATTTTAATACTTTTTCTATATGTATGAGACTTCTAACTTTTTAGAATAGTGTTGTTAAATATCATATTTTTCTAACTTACTTCTAGAATGTGCAAGATTTTAGAAGGTAATTTATAAAGACAACATTGTGTTTGTAATATTAGTTTTTTAGTTTAGTCCCTCATTGTATTTCATTTTCACATGCCTTTCTTATTTATAATGAAAGATGTGGAATTAGCTTTTCTCGTATATAGCACTTGGATATAAATTCAAAAAGCATATGGAATTTCAATATGTTTATAGTTTTATCATTGCATTTTGCTCTTTGAAGCTCACACTTCTCTTATGATTTCACTAGTCAAATTTTAAACTTGAATCAATATAGATTTCAAATTACTGCATTTTACTATTCTATAAAAATTATATGAGACTTGCGAGCTTACAAAATTTGTTATAAATACTTATGTGTTGAGCCTTATCCTAAGAAAATCTAGAGTTTCTTCAATTGCAAAATATTTAGCCTTTTCAATTTGGAATTAAAGGGAAGGTAGTAATTTCCTTTTATCCTATGGTCTCACTTTTAACATCGAAAAATCTTATGACATGTTACAAGATGTGATGTGCTAGATACTAAAAAATGTTTTTACTAGCTGAAACTATTGCTCCTTTTGCTAGCTAATATAAAATGTGATATATGGTGCTAATAAGTTGTCATTATCACTCATCATGCATGTTAAAGTTTTAGATACAATGATTTAGGTTTATATGTAAAGAAAAAAACTTGGAATTTTATATGAATAAAGTTTGATGTCAGTTTAATATTTTTAATAAAACTACCATTTGAGAAGGTTTTTTCCAATATGGCTATAGAAGACAGGCTTTATCTAAAGGTATAATTTTTAAACTATACAAATGATTGCATACAATAATGATTACTATTTAAATGAAGAAACTTTGAGCAACATCCATTCTTGGCTATTGCTTGCTCTTCTCTTATTAATTCTCTTCCATTACTTTTAAATATAATTAATACACTCTTACTTCCTTAACGTTTTTCTAACTTGATTTCACTTAATCTTAGAAACAAAAATAAATAGATAAAATTACTAATGAAACATTTATAAGAATTAAAGATCAAATCTTAAATGTGTGAAAGGCATAAAACCTTCTAAAAAAATTGGACATTAGATGCCACTAAAATATTAGCTTTTGAGTTAAATTCTATACTTTTTATTAGCTTATTTGTATTAACAAAAATCTTGGTTAAGAAATCATAAACCAACATAGAACTTGAAAGTCATCTCTGCTTGAGATTCACCAAATGGTGTACCTAAAACCTATTCCATCTTTTTTCAACATAATAGTGCATATAAACATTATAAACATGTCTAAAATTTATTTAATTTTTTATAGATAAATTTTTTTAAATTCAAAATTTGTATATAATGTCCCTTTTGCTTCTTTTTTAGTAAACATGGACAAATCTTGAATTGATTAGAGAAGGAACTTGGTTGAATATTAGGAAGGGTTGTATAGGTTTCTTGATTTTACTTATAAGTGAGTATCCATTGGGGGAACAATCTTATGCCCTCACTAGTCTGGTAAAGTAAAAAGTGCATGACTATGCTAAAATGTTTAACCACTTAGCTAGAAATGTCATAGGGAAGAAAACATACTTGAAACTATAGCTACTACATCACATGTCATTGAAATTGATTATGAACTCATTGAAACACCACAAAATCCTATAGAAGATATGTTGAATGATGCATTTGGATTAGATAGTTTGCAATATGATAATAAGCTAAACATTTCTCATGAAAATGTTGGCAATAATGACCAATTGCTAAGTGAAAGGATGGACTCAACTACTATTGAGATTTATGAGCTTCTCAGTTATGGAAGTAAAGCACTTTATGATGGTTGCATGAAGTTCTCTAGGCTTTCTTTTATGTTAAACTCTCACCACATTAACTACTTGTGCAACATGATCAATAATGCTATAATGATGATTTTAGATTTACTAAAGGAGGCATTTAAGCATGCTAAGCTTTTGTATCTTTCTATAAAGCTAAGAAAATAATTAATAAACAAAGGCTTAACTACATTGAGACACATACTTGCCTTAATGGCTGCATGTTGTATTAAGGGGAATATGCAAATAAAAATGCAAGAGATGTGGTACATCTAGATGGAATAAAGATGTTGCAAAGAAGGAGAAGAAAAAGGCAATAAAAGTTTTGCATTAGTTTTTGCTAAAGTAGAAGTTACAATAATTGTTTATGTCTACCAAGATAACAAAACATATGAGATGGCATATTAATGAAAGCAATAATGGTGGAAAAATGAGGCATTTAAGAGATTCTAAAGCATGGAAGAGATTTGATGTAACTCACCTAAGATTTGTATCAAATCCTTATAATGTTCGACTCGATCTAGCGAGTGATGGTTTTAATCATTTTGGAAATATGAGTACTAATCACAACATTTAGCTTATAATTCTAATAGCATACAATTTACCCCTTAGATATGTGTGAAGTTAACTTTATTCATTCTATCAATGGTCATTCCAAGTCCAAAACTGCCAGAAATGACATAGATGTCTATTTGCAACCTCTAATAAAAGAGTTATAGGAGTTATGGTTAGATGGTAAGGACACATATGATATTTACATCTGTGAGATATTTAAAATGCAAGCAATCTTGATGTGGACAGTTAGTAACTTTTCCATCTTGATACCTTGTTTAGATAAAACATATAAACTAAACTAACTTTTTTAAATTGTAACTTCGATGCAAATCCAATGCATTTGCCTCATAGTAAGAAATTATGTTTTTATAAGCATTACCATTTTCTACAACCCCATAATAAATTTCAATTAATACAAATTCATTTTAATAGAACACAAAAGTATAGGGACCTCACTAAATCTATTATCAAGCACTGAAATATTGAATTAAATGCAACATATTGATGTTACATTTGGAAAACCACTAGAAGTGAATGCTAATGGTAAGTAAGTTTGGCAAAAAAATGTCAGGTAAATTCACAATAATGGAAAAAGAAGTTTATATTCTTAAGGCATGAGGTATAAGAAAGAGATTATGGCTTGATGGTAATGAAAAGTACCTTCCATGCTTGTTTACAATGAAAAATTCAATAAAGGATGCATTTTTCAAATGTTTGAAGAATATTAAGATGCCTAATGGTTATTCAAGTAATATGGTGTGTTGATTTGAAGCAAGGTAGATTGTTGGGGGTTAAAAAGCCATGATTGTCATACACTTATGCAATAGTGACATTTACTTTTTATTATGGTATGGCATATGTTGCTAAGCAAAGTAATTATAATATTTGTGAAGTTAATCTTTCAAATAAATTTATAATAAGTCATGAATTCTTCAAACCTTGATTGAGTCTAAAATTAAATTATTATCATGCTATGCCACTTAGAAATGTTGTTCCCTCAATCATTCTTCACCATCATGGTCCATTTATATGTTCATTTAGTTGACGAACTATGATTAGGAGGCCTAATTTAGTACCATTGGATATACCCTATTGAAAGGAATGAAATCATGCCTATAGAAGGGCTATGGTGAAAGCATACATATTTGAAAAATGTTTGACATTTTGTTTCAAGTACTTAGAAGTTATAGAGATAAGGTTTAATCATTCATTATGCATTGATGATTAGTTGATTAAACATAATCGGGAAGAAATATGTCACGACCCACTCTTGATCGTGACCGGCGTGGATCTCATTACTAGTTTCCACAAGCCTTAACTATTATTATCCTTTCTACCTAACAAGAATTTCCAAACATAGCAAAATCTATATAGATACAAAACAATCTAACTTCATGATTGTACATATACAATCAATTTATCACATCATATAATTCAACAAACTCTATTTAGTTGTTGATTCTAATACCAACTGTCAAATCTTTTATTAAGGCGGTCTTTAATTCTCCATGGGTGCTGTCCTGAAAACATTTGAATAAAAATAAAAGAGTGACTTCTACGAATCCAATGAGCATATAACTTCTAACACCTAGCTAAACATTTATACGTTAAACATGTATTAAATTAAAATATTAACAAACCCATATTTTTCTAAACTTCTGAAATAGATGAGACTATGCCCATAATGTGAGTTTTATTACATATAACTCAATACTATAAACTAACCATTCCGGGTAGATATCATAATCCTATATAGCTATTAAGGCTAAACACAAATAATTCATGTCATTCACATCAAGCCATTGCAATCACGTGAAACAAGGATAGCTATCCATAAGTAGAAATTCCAATGTCATAAAACATCACATGATAATTACGGTAGTCATAAATGTAGCCACTGCCTCATTTCAAGGCCATTTCCATGTTTTTCAACTATTCGCCAGGAATTTACTATCTGGTTCATACATTAATCAGCAATTGGCTAATAAGAACGTAACTATACTTTCGTTGTACACTCTGATCAATTATCATTCGTGGGTAACTAATTACCCTTATATTACAAAACTAAGTTTATATATTATCAATAAAAGAAGTATCATTCACAATATTTGAATCATATTTTATTTAAATAAAAGTGATGGTGAGATATATACTCACTTGTAATCGTATCATGGCTCTAAAGATTCCCAAGTGTTTTGCTTTAATCTTCCATTTTTTTCCTATTTCACAATATATAGCAACAATTCATGAATACAATATAATTTTCTCAGTTTCATTTGAACATCACCATTTTAAATTATCAATTTCCTTCATTTTCCTATTGGTAAGTTCTAATAATAAGTTATTTAGTTGGTGTATTCTCTTTTTACCTAATTATTACAACTTTAAACACCAAGATTTGATTTTTCATGAAATAATTATACTTTATGTATCATGATTGAACATTCAAATACTTCATACTATTATTTTTACTAGTATCATATCAATTATCCACCTAAAATAATAAAATGGAGGTTTCACAATTTAACATAAGCTATAAAAGTACCATATAATATATAAAAATTCCATTTTCATGTTATTTTACATAGCTAAGGTGACAATGCATTCTAATTAATTACTAAGTGATGGTACTGGTACTCTAAATATACCTTAATTATATGAATCCAGCGTCACACAATGCAAATCCCATATTCCTCAAACCCACAGTTAAATATTTTACATAAACCAAAGATAATCACAAATAATAGGTTTTCTTTTTTGAACCTCTAAAAGCTTTACTTACTTCTGTGAAGATTTTAATCAGGATGTTCCCATATTCCTCATAAGATTAAAACGAGAATAATCCCAAAATCACTTTCAATATGCTCATTTATTTATTTAGTTGTTTACTTATTATTATTATTATTATTATTATTATTATTATTATTATTATTATTATTATTATTATTATTATTATTATTATTATTTCTGAACCACCTACATGTTTTCGACAACATATAAAAAAATATAGGTTCTTCCATTCGGTTACACAACAGTGAAATTAAGGTTTTATGCTGCAATTTAGCTCACCGGTTTAAGCTTGTACCACCGGAGCTCCAATCAACGATGAAACAAGGCCGGAACTCCAGTGAAGGGAGAAGAGCGGCACCCCCTATTCCGAACCAGCATTGCACCATTCTTAAAATACCTAAGAGAGGGATTCCTAGCAACTTTCCCTTGTTACAGCAGCTCACGGTTTCCATTTCATGCCACCATGAGCTGCAATCGACCAAACGGAGCTGGAGAATGGGCGGCAGCAATAGTGGTTTCCTGCGGTTGCACAGCGGCCAGCAGAAAGAAGAGCAACGCCTTTCACTTTGCTGGGTTAGAGTTTCCCCCGACGACGCTGCAAAATCGCACCTTGGCTTCATGATTCTCATGACAGCACATGCCTCACGGTGGCAAAGTAACGTGTAGCGGTATCTACAGTAGAGTGGCGGTGATGGTAAATAAAGATAGGAGGAAGGGAAAGAGCAACCCAAAAGCAGCAACTGGCCTCTTCAAATCTTGTTCAGCTGCTACTCACAGCTTCTCTATCATTGCTAGGTTTCCACGATAACACCAGCGAAGAAACTAATGAAGGCAGCTCCAGCGAACCCACCAAGAAATCAGAAAGGACGAGAGAGTCAGAGACGTGGAGAAGAGGAGCAGCAGCAACAGCGAGTAGGAAAATGAAAAACTAGAAGAGATAAGCTACTGTACTCGAGAGAAGAAATAGAAAGCAGAGAAAGAGAGATAAGGCGGTGGACTTGGAGAAGAGAGAGAAGCTGCTGGAAGGCCAAGAAAAATAAGAGAGAAGGTGCAGAAAATTTTGAAAATAATAAAATAATAAAGAAAGGGCAGTAACTGACATAACAAAAATCAAAAGAAGGGAGAGAACACGGGGGAGAGGGAACTCGAGAAGAGATGAGAGGGAGAGCCCTAGTGTCATACAAAAGCTGTTGTGTGTTTCTTTTTCCTGCCTTGTATCCGAAAAGAGAAATAAATGAGTAAAAAAAACAAGGGACAACAAGACGGTGAGAGTAGTGAGAGATGAGGTGTGTGGAAATTAAGAAAACAGAGCTGCTATCCGAAAATTCAACCAAAAGGAGAAAAGAAAGGAAACTTTGAAAGATGATACTATATTTCTCACTCATACTAAGCTCATTCTTTTATAAAATTTCAGTCACTCTTTGTTTTAATAAGCTCATTTTCATATAAATTAATTTTACTCAAAATTCTAATGCTAAATATTTTCATTCTTCCTCTCATACATACATAAACACATATTTATAATAATTTAATAAATTTTAAGAATTTATAAATATAAAAATTCATGAAACTAAAATTTTGGAATATTACAAAATATCTACTATATTTTCTAAGATAAATAAACTAGTAAGTGGTGCTACTTATTTTTATCTAACACCATTGGAGAATTTACAAACACATTGTTATGTGTTATTCAACTGCAATAAGGTTAAGCCATACATGGAATAAGTGTTTGTGTAACATTGGTTGGTATTTCATGGTTGTGAATATTAGTGTTCATCAATTTCTGTTTTTTCCATTTGCAAATAAATAGATAATTTAGGGGGGGAAAACAATCATCTACTAAGTTACATAAGTTAGTTAGTAAAGACTTTGCTCTATGGTTTTCAAGACGAGTGAGTAGATGAACAAATTTAGTTATAGACTTCGCATTTATACATAATCATGAGTGAATGTGTGTTGTTTTAGGCATTCATGGATGATATGAATGGTATTGTGTCAAATGATTTGAAGCTTCTTGCACAACGATTGCATAAAACTACTCAAATGTATTTGATATTCAATGTCAATTGAATCAAGTTCAAAACATGGACTTGAGAACTAGGAAACAAAACCTAGAATTTAGGAGTTTTCATAACTTGCATAACTCAATGTATTTTGAGCCAAAAGATTTAAATGGACAAGATGTTGAACTTCCATATTATAAGAAGTTGGTTAATATTGTTGAGCTCAATTACAATGAAAAATATGTTACCTCTTCCAATGTATATAGGCTAGCATTTCTAATGAAAGAGAGTTTGTTCAAGATCCATGGGGCTTCTTATTATGTTTCAACATTTAAAAAAACATAATAAAATAATATAAAATATATTGAAACCTTCCAAGGGTCCAAGCAAGAGAAGTATAAACCAATGAAAGACATACTTTTGATGCATGATTCCAAATTGATTTAAAAGAGCTTAATCCAAATTGAATTAACTATATATCTAATCATGAATATAGGTTTAGTTTGTTTCTATTTTTAGATACACACATTCAACTAGCACGAATCTTACGGATGCACAATTCTCATAAATGATCAACAATCAGATGTCAGATTATGAATATCATCAAAAGCTAGCATCTTTAAGGTATCCATACAAATAGTCAAATATTCCAATTTGATTGATGGGATTGTTCTCCTTGTGAGGCATTCTAGCTACTAAGATTTTTGGTTTTTTTGGTTTTTGGTCATATTTCTTAAAAAAAAAAATAGTCTTGAAAGGCATAAAGAATATCTCTATTTTCTATCAGGATATATATGTTTCCTAATTTAAATGAATGATTAATCACAATCATATCCCATTTTCAAATTGATTTATTTTATTTTGTAGATAAATATATCTCAATAATTATCTAATTGATATTTATAGTTGATCTCGAACTAGAATTCACCTTAAGCAAAGATATGATTGAGCTTTGATTATTAATCAAGCCTAAACTCTACTGGTTATTAACTAGTCCATTTTAGTATTCCTAAATATAACCCAATCATATTATGTTATTACTTAGTGGAGCTTAATCATATTGGCCCTTTCTTAATTAGAAGCTCTAGTCAGACTAAGAGTCCTTAATTACATTAAAACCCTAATATTTGACTCATTCTTTATGTAATGAGAATTGTTAGTGATTTGACATAACCTTTCAATAACTAGTGTTTTATATAGTTTAATTCTTTTTTCTTAGATATTTAGATTGAACTTAAGGCATGGAATATGTCACCTTCTTCATAATTCAATCTATGTGTTCCTTAGGTCCTAAGTAAACTAACTAAGACAAATGAATCAATAACATATATTAATCCATTTGAATATGACCATACATTTCATAGTCTCACTCAATCATATAGATATCACTTCTCTTACATAGAAGGATAAAATTCTATTTAGATTACTCACATGCCTCTGCATGATTCATGACATATCCAATTACCATTTTTTAGGTTAACCTTGTTATAAGTGACATTTGATAGCATCAAGATAAACGAGTCCTTATGTAGGGGACTCCAGTGATTTTAGATTAAAGGACTACATACATTATTATCATTATGAGAACTGCTTATTACATTATGATCCATATAGCATTCTTATTATAGGTCAGTTTAATACATTGGCTCTCTAACATGTATCCATGAGTTGATTTGGTATTTTATATCAATGATCTTAATCATTAGTTAACATACATACTGGTCTTAATGCATTATTGTTATCCCAATAAACAATAATACTTAATTAGGGATATTCTAAGAATAATATAAATTATTTTATGATAATTATTATATTTATTTATATTATGCAAATATAACATTGAATATAATAATAAGTTGAAAGCCTTTATTTATATATATGAAAAACTTGATACAATGTATGCAAATTTAATCATTCCATGGTTGGGTACCAGATCATACATTAACACTTCTATTTTGCCAATTTCAATAGACAAATTCACAATGGTGAATGAGAAAAACATGAGCCTTACATCCATGTGTCATGATCTAATTCTCAGATATTGTGACAAACGTAAAGAAACTTAAATAGTATTAATATACTAACCAAATGTTTTTATAAGCCTTTAAGACACTTTTAAGTCATTTATTTTCTTAACTCTAATAAGAGTATAAATAAGCATTTATAGAAAATAATACTACTTGCACATGCATAAGGAAGTTCAAAACATAATTTGCATATACTAAAAGATATCTATACAAGAGTACAAATTTTTTGGAAACATTAATTTGTACATAAGTCCTATTAGAAAGTAGGACCCCTAACTAGGACTAGTTTATTTCCATTCACTGTCTTCCTTAAGATATGATTCCATGGATGAAGAAGAAGAAGAAGAAGTTGGCATATTGATTAAGCTAGAATTACTAGCTATGCCTTTTGGTGAATGGGCTCATTGAATAAATTAGTTAGGAAAGGGTTAAGCTCTGAATTTAACTTTGTAAGCTTTACATTGTAATCTACTCAGGGACCTATTGTAGACATTTGGAGTCTATAGCAAAATATTATTTAGAAGATTCCCTATGGTGAAAGGAAGGTTTTTGCACAAGTGTCACCTAATCTTATGGGATCCATGTTCTCTATCTATAAATTAAATTCAATAAAAAGAGTGTGAGTATTGAAATACTCAGTGAATGACTATTTTTCTCCTTTTTTAAAGAGTTTTTACCATAAAAAATTAGATGTATAACAGTGTATAATAATTAAGTAAAGCTCTTATGTACTTATTATAACTCTCATCTATAATATTTATATAGTTCATTAAAGAGAATATCTATAGTTGGTATGCAAGTTTCACCTTATATCTTCAGTTTAGCCTTATCCCTCCCCACGCTAGGCATAAAGCCATTAACTTTATTCCTCCAACATTTATCATTCCTCTCTTTCTTTGTAAAGGATGTATATATCTCCCCGTAAATTATATTCATAATGAGCAATGATAAGATGCCATAATCATCAATTATTCATTTCACTGAGTATGATGAAAATACCAACTATGTCATAAGAGTTTTGTTAATAAAATCTGCCATTCTCATGTATTCAAATTTCATCATCACATATCATTATGTCTAAGTTTAATGTATAATCTTTCCATTTAAGGTAATGAGAATACTTAGCTCTCTTGAATGATTATTTATTACAGATCAAACATAATCAACTATATCATAAACTTTAATTCCTTGTAACATTTTTAATATGAATCAAGGGGAGTCAATCATATAGAAGTAAGATATGAGGATATTTTAATTAAGTGCATTACAATTGTTCCACATCATTACAAAGTTGGTACCACATCATCAAGGAGATGGCGCCACATCAATGCCACAACAATCATTATCCTAATTGGTGCCACTTCAGCCCTTATTTACAATTATTTGATATTTTAGCCTTTAATTTAGTATTTAGGCCTTTAGTTCATGTTTATTTTGTTTTAAGTCATTTTAAAGCATTTTTAGGCTTTAGTTAATGATGAATGTATTTAGGCCCATTTTACTTTAAAACATTTACCATGTTACTTAGAGTTATTTAGGGGCCCTTTTATTGGGTTTAGGTTAGTGGATTAGTTTTAGGCTAGTATGCTATCTTTTGATCCTATTCTTAATTAGGGTTTTAGAAAGTTATATAAAGAAGCTTATTCCTTATACAAATTAGATTTTAGATTTAAGACTTGAGATTTAGGAGTTAGAGAATTTGGTTGAGTGCATCTCTTAAGTTCTAGAATGAACTTGTGACTTATCAAAGGGATTTACCCTTTATGGCGTTGATTATTACTATTCAAAGATTTATCCTTGTGGTGTGTTTTCCTCTTCACTCTTCGAAGGATTTACATCCTTTGTGGCATGTTCGTAATCACTTATCACTCCTATTCTTCCTCTTTTGAAGTGTGGTGCGAATACCCTTCTATTTTTATTTTTGGATTTGCTGAATTTTGGGATAATCTAACACAATTTCACATCATTTGGTATTTAGAGCAAGGTTCCTAAATTTAAGTTTAATTTCTTTTCAATTTTGGTTACTGTTCATGTTATTGTTTCGCATATTGTTCATCATATTGTTACGGTACTGTTCATGCAATCCGTGCCTTAATTCTTCATTTTTATCTTGTCTTAATTTTATTTTTGTATCCATTTCATTTCTGATTTGGTTGTGTCAAATTCATGTGTTTTGTTTCATCCTTGTGTAAAGTCTAAATTGTTCTTTGGTTCTACCATCTATGTGTTTGATAAATTGTCCAAGTTAATTGTAAGTCTGAATTTATTTTGATACTTAGTCACCTTCTTTGTTTTGTGTTTTTTCCTATTGTTTAGTGCAAAATTTGGTCTAAATATTTGTGCTAATCTAGTGAATGAAAGGTGCATTAAACATGTTTGTTAAAAGTTTAAAGTGGACAAGTTTAGCTTGCAATAACCAATTGCCATATTCTAATAGCACAACATCAAAGTGCTATAATTGAATATAGTAACTGATTAAAGCAAAGCAAAAAGCACCAAGTTTGAATTGTGTGAAAACTCTTACAATCAACATATATAGTGTTGCATGGTGAATTTATGTTTAAAGTAAAAACAAATGCAAGAACAAAATGAAGAATGGTACTGAGTAGTTATGAGTTAGAAAGTAAAAACAAGTGACAAGAAAAAAATAGCAAGAAACAAAGAAGAAAAAGTCAAGTAAGTGAATCAAAAGGCAACTTACAAAAAGAAGAGGCAAGAAAAATAAAGTGTTGAATTGTTGAAAACAAAGTGAAACAAAATCAAAAGAGAAGAATTTTTTTTTTTTTACTTTTAGTTGCTGTTGGTTCTTTATATGCTATAATCACATTTGAACTTCTCATTTTGACATTAATTATTCGTTGTCTCTTTCAATTACTTTGATTACTTAAATTAGCACCTTTTGTTAACTTGTATAGTTCCTTCCCATTATTACACGTCCTAATTTGTTCCCCTTCTTTGAAATTTTTGTTATTAAGTCTTTATTTTAAGTCTTGTTATCTCTTTTCTTCAATGATTTGATTCTAAATCTTTAAGTCCTTGTAAGTTTCTGTTCTTGAATTTCTATTTCTTATTCCTTGATTGTTTTATTGTGTGAACTTTGATTGGTGATATTGATTACTACATTTGTTGAATCTTATTTAGTTGTGACTTCTAGTTCTCAAAGAATAACAAGAGGGAAAGAGTGATAGAGCAAAAAAAAGCAAGAGATGAAGTGGGAAAAAAAGATGGAATTAATCTATGTTTGTCACCATTATTCTGAAGAGATAAAAGTAAGGCTTGCTACTTATCAATTTAGTAATTATGCTAACATTTAATAGGATTAACTTGATTTATCTAGAAGAAGAAAGGGTGCAAAGACTATTTCTACTTATGAAGAGATAAAGACTATTATGAAGGAAAAATTCATTCATGGCTGCCATTCTTGTGGTGGGAATGTTGAAAAGAATGAAGACAAAGTTATTCCATATAAGTCTGAATTTTCTTCAAGAATTAAAAAAGAATTATCATCAAAGCCTAAAGAAGAAGTGCCTAAAAGAAAAGACAAAGTTGAAAGGCTTCAAAGCATTCCAAGGATAAATGCTTCAAATGCTTGAAGCATAGTCATCATGCCATTGATTATCCACTCAAGATAGCATTAAAGATTTAAAAAGCCTTAGGAGAACAAGCAAAGGAAGAAAATGAAGATCAAAAGGAGAACATCTTCCACACTAGATTCAACATTAAAGGTAAAATGTGCAATGTGATCATGGATAGTGGAAGTTGTGCTAATGTTGTTAATACCTACATGGTAGAGAAGTTCAATTTGCCTACTTTGTCACATCCTACTCCATACAAGTTGCAATGGTTGAATGATAGTGATGGAATAAAGGTGACAAAGTAAGTGTTAGTTTCTTTTATCCTTCGCAAATACCATGATGAGGTGCTATGTGATGTTGCTTTTATGAATGCTTGCCACTTATTACTTGGAAGACTATGGCAATTTGATAGGAAGGTTACACATGATGGAGTCCTCAACACATATAGCTTTGAAATGAATGAAAGAAAAATAAAATTCAATCCTTTAACCCCAAAACAAGTTTATGAAGATTAATTAATGATGCAAAAGAAGAAAAAAAAGGAAAAAAAAGAGAGTAGGCCAAAATGAGAAAAATAAAAAGAACAAAAGTATGAGTGAAAAGAAGGAGAGTTCTTATGAAAAAGAAGAGAGAAAATTAAAGTTGAGTGAAAAGAATGAGAAGCCTAACAAAACAAAGAGTGATTGTGATAAGGGCAAGAAAGAAAAAGAGTTAAGTGAAGGGCCAAGGAAAGAAATAGAAAAATTGACTGTGTTTGCAAAAACAAGTGTTGTGTGAAATGCCTTATATGTTTCTAGGCCAATTATGTTGCATAAAGAAGCTTATGAAAATACTAACCTAAGTTAAATTTGTTTTTCCAAATGCTTTTGATTTTTCTCTTACAAAAACATTAAGATGCACCTTCAAAAGAAAGCTCCAAAGAAGTACTACCTTTAAAGAGAGGAGAACATCATATAGACTCCATCCTTGGAAATTCAACTTAAAACTATGAAGATCATGTGATTGAAAAACATACTAAGAAGGAAGAATTTCATGAAGCATATCCATGTGTCATCCAATGCAAGCAAGGTAAAATTAGTGAGATGGATAATGCTTTAGCTAAAAGGTATACTCTTTTCCTTACTTTCCATGATAGATCACTAAATTTTGAGCCTAAGGATTATTTACATACAAAATTGATAGGTTTTGAGTGCCTTGACAATTTGTATGTAGTTAATTTTGATAGTGTTACCTCTTCACATGATTTTTTTATTCCTTTACAAGTTAAGTTTGTTTCCAATGTTGATGTTTGTGAAGAAATTATTTTTGGAGAAATGTTTAGGCATGATAAAATTTTGTGTGAAAGGAATGAATTTTTCTGCCTAAAAGTTCATTAGATGATTTGTTCATTAGAGAAACTTATGATTGTGATTTAAAAATACATTTTGAGATTAAGAAAACTCTAAGGGATTTGCATGATATGTTGCCTAGCTCTTTAATGCTTTCTAGAAGTTCTCTCATAAAAAAAGTTAATTTGATTAGACACTTTGGATTTAAAAAGATTTTAGATAATATGCTTTATGTGTTGCTGGATCCTTATGTGTTTTCCAAGCATGGTTTGATGGGAGGATTTATCCACTTTGCTTGGGAATAAGGAATGCATGGAAAAACATCTTTAGAACAAAGCATGGTTTATATGAATGGTTGGCTTTGATGCTTGGTTTGTCTAATGGACCAAGTACTTACTTGAGTTTAATGAATCATGTTTTATTTGTTTTCATTGATAAATTTGCTTATGTTTATTTCCATTGTTTTCATAAGTTTAAAGAAGGGATCTTGTTATTGTTTGAGAAATTAAAGAATTAGAAATATTGCTTGTCACATCTTATGGATGCTAAAAGAATAGTTGAGCATAATGATCATTTGAAATGTGTCTCGCAGATTTTAAAGAATGGGAAGTTGTATGCTTATTTTGAGAAATGCTTATATTTTATGAGAAGTATAGTAATTGTGGATGATATATTGTGTGGTAAAGTAATAGAGGTGGATGAAGAAAAGATAATTAGAGAATGTTATCCACCTCAATTTGTTGCTGAAATTGAGAGTTTTTCATAATTTGATTAAGTTTTATGAAAAGCTTATGGAGAACCATGCTATATGTGCTTTCATTGATAAACTTACTACTATTGATAATTTCACATATTTGCATGAGATTATTGACTCATATTTTGTATTTGATCCATGTGATTGTTACTTTATGACATAAGTGGAAAAGTAAGTTTTCTAAATCCAAAGAAATCCAAGTTCTTAAAGAGTCCAAGTGGAAAAAACAACAACTGTGCTTTTTTTACTTCAAATTCCCACGATAAGTTTGATATAAGTTCTTCTTTTGGTGATTCTAATCTTTCTCCTTTTGATATAGGTTTTGAAAATTCAAGGATGAATCCTTTTGAAGAGAGGGGGAATGATGTGAATCTAAAGGGAGTCAATCATATGGAAGTGAGATAAGAGGAGAGCTTAATCAAGTGCATTACAATTATGCCACATCATTACTAAGTTGGTGCCACATCATCAAAGAGATGGCGCCACATCAATACCACATTAACCATTATCCTAATTAGTGCCACTTTAGCCCTTATTTACAATTATTTGATGTTTTGGGCTTTAATTTAACATTTAGGCCTTTAGTTCATGTTTATTTTTTTTTTGTCATTTTAAAGCATTTTACGCTTTAGTTAATGATGAATGTATTTAGGCCCATTTTACTTTAAAACATTTATCATATTACTTAGAGTTATTTAGGGGCCCTTTTATTAGGTTTAGGTTAGTGGATTAGTTTTGGGCTAGTATGCTATCTTTTGAGACCATTCTCAATTAGAGTTTTAGAGAGTTATATAAGAAGGCTTGTTCCTTATACAAATCATATTTTAGATTTAAAACTTGAGATTTGGGAGTTAGAGAATTTGGTTAAGTGCATCTCTTGAGTTTTAGAATGAACTTGGACTTGTCAAAGGGATTCACCATTTGTAGCATTAATTATCACTAATCAAGGATTCATCCTTGGGGCGTGTTTTCCTCTTTACTTATCGAAGGATTTACATGCTTTGTGGTGTGTTCATATCACTTATCGTTCTTTTTCTTCCTCTTTTGGAGTGTGGCATGAATACCTTTCTATTTTTGTTTTTGGATTTGCTAAATTTTGGAACGATCCAACATAATTTCACATCAATTTCTTAATAAGAAATATCAAATATTTAGCTTGTTATGTAATATGAATACTCTTAGAATTTAGTTTATTTTAGGCTCCCAAATTAATTAAAATTTGTTCCAAAATTTTATCTAATGCTCATAATATATTACTATTCATCAAACATCAATTATTTCATAACTTTCTCATTCATGGATACTATTCACATAATACTAAAAACAAATTTTGAAACAAGGCAACAGATGAGTAGTTACAACGAAAGCCCTTTTTCAACATTCAAATCACTTTCAATCATCACCAAATTTTCATATAATATCCCTCACATATTGAATGATAGAAAACTTCAATTATTTCATAAAAATATCATGTTGGTTAAAATAGAACCAAATGCACAAGGTTGCCAAATCTAGGCAGATTAGAAGATGTTGTAATGAAGGAACCTTCTTAGCATCTGAATCATTTTAATTGCCACCATTTTTAAACAATCTTACTAACATTTAATAACCAAAGAAAATCAATCACTTTAAATTTTCTTAATCAAATTATTGAAAAATGGCATGAAACTTCAGAGCATAAAACCTAAAATTCTATTTTGAACTCTTGTAACCAAGGTTCATAAAAAATTCTCTTTTCATATCTTTAAAATTTTTCAAAAATTTTTAATTCTTTCCACACCTATCTTAACACTATTTTTAATATTAAAATACTAAAAAATAAAATTTTAGCAATTCTTAGCCCTTGATTCCAAAGAGTACTAGAAAACATACTATTATCCTCTTTTGAAAGTTTTGTTTCCTAACTTAGCAAAACCCTATTGTCATCTCTTAAGGAAACTTAGTGGGTCCTTTCCTACATCTTGGCATTAAAATACCAACATCATATCAACATTTATATAATGCCAAAACTAAACTATATAGTAGCACAAATCAAGTTAACATCTATAATAGCATACATTTTCATATTATTCACCTTTTATGAGAAAACTCATGGGAACAAGAGAAAGTTGCCACTCACATCAAATTTTTGATTCTCTAATGTTTCAAAAGACCTTTTAGAGTAACAACTTCACTAAAATAAACTAAGTGTTATGAACTTTGAAGAGAAAATTTTCATAAAAATTTAAAGGAAATGAATAGAAAATCTTTTAAAAATTATTGGAAGCTAAAAATCCCTACTTGAAAATTATAGGAGTGTCATAGTTTTGGGATAAAGAGAGAGTAGAAATTTTGTTTAAAAAATAGCCTCAAATCCTTAAATAAAACTTAATCAAGAGCTTCCTTTGGCATATAGTGCATAACATTTTAGGGTTGGAAATCAAAAGTTAATCTTCTTAAATCCATGTAATATCCTTGATTTAAAAATAAAATTATATAATTTTGAGATTTGTGGCTAAATTATTCATTTGGATAATATTCATTTCAAATTTATTTTTTGAATTAAAGGATTCTAAAATAGTAAAATAATATTAATGATAATGTTTGAAATATAATTATTATTTTGGTGATTAATGATTTTATAATTACTTAAAGTAATTTTACAAGAAAATATCTCATAAGTAGAAAAAAAATGAAAAGTGAGAAACATAGGATCATTTCTCATAGCTTTACCTTTTTAATATATTTTTGAATGGATTTTTTTTAGTTTTTGTGTCGATTGTTGTCCCCTCCTTTTTTCTACATTTTTTTGCTCAATCAATTTCTCTCTCCTACTTTATTTATTTTCTTTTTTCTAGCTGCCTTTTTATATATTTTTCATCATTTTTTTATATACCTAGTATACTCTTTCTTAACTTTTCAAGCAACTTCATTCCCTCTTTATTTTTAGTTTTTCTTTTTTCATTTTAATCAATAACTTCTGCCCTTCCCTCTCTTCTTTCCTTTCTTTTCTTTCTTGTGTTATTGATGGTGTTAACCTTAACCCCATTAAGAAGTTTTGATGATAACAAAATACTTTGATACTATTAGATTTGACATTTGATCAATTAGAATCTTGGTGCAAAAAGTGAAGATTAAAGGATGAAGATCTTGTCAAGATTAGTTAGGATTCTGGTTAGGTTCATAGATAATTCTTTTGAAAGAGGAATCAATCATTAAGAGATTTAGGCTTTTTATAAAGCAAAATATCAAATTTTATGTCTAAAATCCTTGGAAAATGAGGTTGGATTGCATTTCTTTAAGAAAAATTTTTGTTTTTCAAATTAGCTCTTGAGAAAGTCCAAAAATCTAGGCATGAATCGATTCACTAATTAATTTCAAACATCCAAAGAGTAAATTAAAATGCCTGAATTGATTCACTAATCAATTCTAGGCATCCAGAGAGCAAACTTGTATCCTTGAATCAATTTACCAATTGATTCCAAGCATATAGAAAGCTTTTAACAAAAAATGAATCGATTCACTAATCGATTCATGATTTCAAAATTTTGAATTTCAATTTGTAAGAATTGATTGATAGGCCTATTCTTCATTTTATGATTTTTACTTAAACTTTACTTTAGAAAAAGCTGAATTAATTCACCAATCGATTTTGAACATCTAGAGCTGAAATAGGAGTTAAGTGAATCGATTCACCAATAGATTCACTATATAAGTTCTTCAAGTATGAATCGATTCACCAATTGATTCATTAATACTTTTTCAAAAATTTGAAGATAGCTTGAATCGATTTGCCAATCAATTCACAAGGTGCCAACTACTTCATAACGACTATATTTCCTGAGTAATGGCCTTTTCACTCCTCCAACCTCTATATAAAGGTTTGATTAAGATAATGTGAGAGTGGTTACACTATTACATAAACACAAGAAACATCTTTTCTTTTCTTTATAACCTAAAAATCCCTGAGCTTATTTGATTAAAAAATTCCTCTCATAATGCTTCATTGTGTAATCTATCTTTTAGAGGTTATGAGCTACATTCTTGTATTAAAATTCTTTCAGTTATTTTACACTAGGGTGGGGCATCCCTAAGGACTTGAAGAGTGGTGAATCTCTTAGGAGATTAAAGCTTTAAGAGAGGATTCTCAAAGGGACTTGTGAAAGAAAAATAGAGACTGTATTGAGACTTCTTCAAGTGCCTTCAAACTTGAAGGGATAGTGATTTAGAGTTCAAATCCAAGTCAGAGAGGCTTGGTAGTGGATGTACACCTTGGAGTATTGGATCTTCAAGGTTGGAACTATTATAAATAATAGTGTTTGATTTTTCCTTTCCTATCTTTTTATTTATTTGTTTATTACTCTATTTTTCTTAATATTTTCTGTTGGTGTGCTACACTTGCATGCATTCTCTCTTTAAATTCATTTCTCATTCTTTTAATAGTTATCATTGTCACCTATTTGGTAAAATATTCACTAACAGACAATGCCTGACACTGCTATCCATGTTAGTTTCGTCATTTATTCCAGCAGCTATAGTCTCTCTCCTTTTTCCTTCCTTCTCTCTCCTTTCTATCGTGGGTGTCTTTTTCTTAGCACCTAGCTCAAAGGTCTTGTATGGGGAGTTGCCAAGGCAGATTAGTATACTCGAGCTCCTACTAAGGCATTTTCTAGTAGACCTTTAGCCATTGAGTAACGTGTGAATTCGTGATGTCTCTTTCTCCAGCCTAGCAGCTCCATGATGCAAGGAGGAGCTCGAATCAGAGCTGGGCTAACTTAGCCATTCTTCTAGTGAACCTAATGACTCTTATCGTCGGCAAGCTATCGGTGGGCTTCCTAGATAATGGAAAATGAGAGAAAGTGGAACTTGAAACTGGAATACTTCAAAATGATAAGATAGATGGATACAAGCAGGTGAGTATATAGCTCAACACTAATTTTATCTTAATACTATCTTTTCTTATTGGTAATATAAATTTTGTATTCATTATATGAACTTAATTTTATGATATAAGAGTGATTAGTTAATGAATGATAATTAATTAGAGTGCGCAGTGAAACCATGATAATATTTTTTTCTAACCATTGATATATTGTGTTTGAGTATAGTGACTTTTGTGTGCTTGATATGGTTCAAGAATGAAGTGGTAACTTTGTATTGAAATGTTATAATTAATTATGATGTGGAAGTTAAACTTTCCTGTATTTATTAATTGTGGATCATGCTAATAACGACATTGAAAATTGTGAATGGTGATTGCACAATGATATGGAGCCAGACAATAAATTCCTGGCAAGTAGTTATAGAAGATACGAGATTAATTTGAGAACCGAATAGAAAATTCCCGACGAATAGTTGAGAAAGCATAGAAATGGCCTTGAAATGAGATAGTGTCTACATGTATGGTTACTGTAACTATTATATGATGTTTTATAATATTGGAGTTTCTTCTTGTGTTTGAATATCATTGTTTGATATGATTGCAAAGGCTTGATATGATTGTGATGAATTATTTGTATTTGAGCCTTAATAACTATTCGTGTGTGTGAAGCTTACTCGAAATGGGCAGTATATGATATTATGTTCTAATGGATAGTTGAAACTCTTATGTTTGTGATATGAGAAATAGAGTTTAAGTCATTTTCAGGTGAAATCCCAATTTAGATCGTGGTTTCAAATATTTCAGAAGTTTAAGAATTAGGTTTGATAATTTATAAATATTATCTATTAAATTGATCACCTATAAAATGCTAGTAGATATATGCTTACTGAGTTCTTATGACTCACTTTGTTATAACTTCAATGTTTACAAGTTAAGGTGAGCATATTTGAGCTTGTTATGCTGTGGAGATCCAAGACTGCCTTGCTAAAGAGATTTGATAGTTAGGGATTGTTTTGGATTAGAATTAGAAATAAATGGATAATTGTGATGATGATTCTGGGTATGATGTGTTGAATTGATTGTATGTGTGTAAGTGTAAAACTACATTGTATTATGTATATTAAATCTATCGTATCTAGAAATAAATAGGTGTTGTATTATAGGGCGTGCGACCCTTAGGAAGTATCCAAAAATAAGGGAAACTCTATCCCATTTTTTGCAAAATTTTTAGAAATGAAATTGCAAGTCCTTTTAAAATTTGGAAACTCTTGTTAGATAGAAAGAATGAAAATTGTTAAGGCTTGTGGAAACCGATAATGGGATCCACACCGATCACGATCAAAAGTGAGTCATGACAATCTAATAAAAATCTTCCAAATATATGGCCTAGAAAAGTTTACTAATAATTGCTTTTGATTTTTTACTTATTCATCTAATTGTCATTGGCTTCTTCCACAAGTTTGGGCCTAAAATTTTTAGCCAAATTAACCTAGATGAACTAAGTTAATTCATTTTAAATTTAGGTTTGATCTTTAGGTTTTTAGCCTACTTGGGCCCTAATTTCCTATTAGACATTTACATGATTTTTCTAAACTTAGTATCAAGTTTCTATTTTAATTTTGACTAATACTAGTACTTAATATATTTTCTACAAAAATTCTAGTTAGATGAATTTCACCTAATTACTTTACTAGTTTTCTATTTATGGCATTTTCTAGTTAAAATTATTTCTTAAACTTTCTTGCTTTGTTTGAAATATTACATCATGCATCTTAGGCTTAGATGGTTTAGTATGTACAGGATCAAGAGCACTCGGTCCAGAGTGTTGTAGTCCATTTAAATCCAAGAGATGCGTTTGACATGGGGGATGAATTAAAATGGTGGAATTTATGATCATACATTAATATCCAAGCAAGAGTTGAGTAATTCTTTTGAGGGTGATGGCAAGAATATTGAGTTGTGAAGGGATAAAGCAACTATGATGTTTTAAACACCATGAATGTGGACATGAACAATGATGATGATTTAAGTGCATCATAATAATGATAATGGAAGTTTAAAAATGCATTAATAGTTTTATGTGTCATTTTTCAAGGATAGTTTTCTATTACATATATTAATAATTCCTATTGTTTATAAATTAAAATTAGAATAATATTTCAAAGTAATCAATGTACACTATAATTATTGTCAATCAAAATGAGACTGTCCCACTTGGATTCTAAAATCTTTATTTTCTAGTAAATTATTGTATAAAAAAAATTAATTAATATTTTAAATTATGTTTGTTTTATTTATAAAGAGCATAGAATTTGCGCACAAGTTTTGAAATTTAAGTGTTAAATTCTCATTAATATAAAATTAATTAATGTTATCATATCAAGTGCATAAATGTCTTATCTTTTATTGTAAAAAATAAAAAGCACTAAATTTCATAGCACTTCATTTTAATCACTTTAATTATGAAACACATTGATCATTAATTCATTTTATATGTCATTCTTATATCATAAAGTTAATTGTTAATAGTAAGAGAGAAAAGAGTAAAGGTAACAACAATTAACACTAAATAAAATTTTCATTTGTCAATAGACTATATAGTCCTTATGATTGTTGCCATAAATACATAGAAGGTTGAAGTTTTTCCATGTAAAGTACACAAATTGTAGTTTTTGGAAAAATAGATTTGAGCAAGTTGATTTGAAAATCTTAAATTTGCTTCTTGTTTTTCTTTTCTTTGTTTTCTTTTCCTTTTCTTGATAAGTTTCTTTTAAATTATCTTTAATTAATTTTTGTTGTCATTGGGTTACTGTGTTCATATTCCATGTGATCTTTACTATTGAATTGAAATGCTACTATCATTGATATCATTTCTAATATTATTTTTTACAAAATGAAATATTTGGATTTTAGTATTTGTATGTTTTGTAGAAATGCTTAAGCATAAGAAATTAAAAGGTTGGCAAAGTACTGGAGCATCAAGTTCTTAGGTCATACTAACTTTGAGACAGATTACCCTTAATTCTCTTCACCTTTGAGAGCCAAACCCCACATACCCTCCCCAAACTCGTCAAGCCACACATTCTACCCACACCATTCCTAATGTGAATTCAATATGAACCTATCATAGAAAACTCATGAACAATCTAGAAATGCCAAGGATTATTTCAAAATCTACAAACACATATAAAAGAATCATACCACACTTTGATAGAAGTGATAAGTGATAAGATTAGATGTTGCAAAGGAAAAATCCTTTGATAAGTAAAGAAGTCCTTGCTAGAACCCTAGAGAGAAGTTAATTTCCCAAAATAATAATATCTCTAATTAATCAACTAAATTGTCAAATCTATGATAATGAGGCAATGATAATAAATCCAAAGGAGTTAATGGATTAAAACCATAGATAATCTTAAATGGAGAAAATTGAGTAGTAAAATGTATAACTATATTATATGTAAATTCTATATAAGGCAAACATTCCTCCTAATTTTTCAAGTTCTTTTGGATAATGAAGCGTAATAAAGTATTTAAAGTTTGATTCACTACCTCAATTTTGTCCATCTATTTATAGCATGGTATGAATTGCACTATCTTTAAAAATCTAATAACCATAGCAAATATAAAGTTTCTTCCTTTCTTGAATCTTTGCAAACTTAACACAAAATTCATTAAAATATCAACCTAAGGCTCATTAGGAATGGGGAGTAAGGTGTACAAATCATGAGGCATTACTTTAGATTTGGCCTTCCAACTAGTAACAAAATTAGCATATAACTTCTTAACATTGTATCTCATATTTTAGCAAAAGAATTGCTTGCATAAAATATTTAAAGTCATTCTAATGCTAAAATATCCCATCAACCTTCCATTATGAGCTTTTCTCATAAGTAAATCCCTGAGAAAACTTCTAGGCACATATAATTTGTTTTCCTTGAATAGAAACCTATCATGCCTATAAATTTTCTTTAAGGCTTTTTGTTCACATGCTTTAAAAATGCTAGAAAAGTCATCATCACTTTTATATAGCTTTTTCACATAATCAAATCCCATCAATTTAGTTTACAAAGTAGAGATAAAAAGATACCTTCTTGATAATGCAATGATAACCATATTATCTTAATCTTGTTTGTATTGAATCACATATAGGAATGATTCTATGAACTCCATCCATTTTGCATGTCTCCTATTGAGCTTTCCTTGGCTTTTCAAATGTTTAAATATTTTATGGTCAATATGGATGAAATATTCCTTTGGTTATGGCTAGTGTTGCCATGTTTCGAAAGCTTGAACCAATGCATATAGTTCCTTATCATAGGTAGGATAATGGAGAGTTGCTTTATTAAGTTTTTCACTAAAGAAAGCAATAAGCTTTTTCTCCTACAATAAAATAGTTCCAATACTAACACCCAACGCATCATATTCAATTTCAAATGTTTTGGAGAAATTGGGAAGAGTAAGTAAAGGTGAGGAAGTCAACCTTTCATCCAACAAATAGAAAGCCTTTTCTTGCTATTTTCCCTAATGAAAATTCACATTTTCCTTTACCAATTCATTTAAAGGGATCATTAAGATACTAAAATCTTTCACAAAATTCCTATAGAAACCAGCTAATCCATGAAAACTTCTTACTCCATTAACACTCATAGCGGCAGGCTACTCCCCGAATACTCTAACCTTTTCCTCATCTATTTCAATTCCATTGCTACTAACCTTATAATCTAGAAATACAATTCTTTCTAAAAAATTTTCCATGTTAGTATTCAATTTTTTAATTTTTAAAACTTGTAAAACACTTCTTAAATGCTTAATATGATCCTTAACATTCTTATTATAAACAAGGATGCCATTAAAATAAATAATAATAATCTTTCCAATAAAAGACTGCAAAATGTGATTCATTAGCCTCATGAAGGTACTTAATGCATTAGATAAATTGAAGGGCATGATTAGCTACTCACACAAACCATGCTTTGTTTTGAATGTTGTTTTTCACTTATCTCCCTCTCTTATCCTTATTTGATAGTAACCTTATTTTAAATCATACAAGAATCATGAAATTCATCTAACATGTAATTTAATCTAAGAATTGGATAGCAATACCTTACAGTGATTTTGTTAATTGAGCAACAATCAACACACAATTTCTATGACCCATCCTTCTTTGGCATTAGTAACACTAACACAACATATAAACTTATGCTTTTTCTAATGTATCCTTTGGATATAAGATCCTTTACTTGCCTTTGGATCTCCTTGGCTTCCTCCAAGTTTGTCTTATAAGTAGGATGGTTTGGAATGAAAGCACTTAAGATGAAGACAATTTAATGCTTATTCCTTTTTTAGGTGGCAAATCTTTTGGAGCATCCTTTAGGAATACTTCCTCTAATTCCTAAAAGAGAGATTGAATATCAATAGGAAAAACAAGAATATGTTGGTTAGCATTGTAGGCTTCTTTAGACAAACATGTATTGGTTTAAAGTTATAATGTGTACTTCTTACATAATTCATTCTTGCAATTACATTTAGTTTACTTTTTCCTTTCTTTTATTTTAAACATTTGTGTATTTCTTTTCTCTCTTTTTATTCTTTCAAACCTTTTTTTCTTTTTTGCTTAATTTTTTTTTATTTTTTTGGTATTTTAATTTGGTTCTCTTAGGCTTTTTTTGGTGACAAAAGTAAAAGAGTCACCTTTCTTCCTTTCAACTTAAAGCTATATGTGTTGGGATTGGGAGCCATACAAGCACAACGGAATAAACTGATCCTATCCATCAGATCCATGCAAAAACATTAAATCAGAACAAGAATTTGTTGAATACTTTTGTGATGACTCTAGAATGTGGTCGTTGATCACCTCTTCAGCTTCCTTTTTGACCGAAGACTTTGAGGTATCTACACCACCTGTGAATCACTGATGAACATCCACACGAACATCGGTTGAAATTATTCTCCTTTTTTCTCATAGTGCTAGCTACGACTCTTCAAGGGTTTTGGTCAAGGAGAGGTGTTAGGATTTTTCTATGCTTGGGATGCGTGAATAATAATGAATAATTTATTATTACCCAACAAACCTATTTAAATAGGTGCATAGAAAATCCTAACCTATTTGAGCTTTATTCCATGTATAATTATAGGTTTACTATTGGGCCTTATAATTATAACATGAATTCCTAAATATTAGGCCCAAACAATTTGGTCCATTAATTCCAAATTCACTAGGCTCTAAGTGTGCGACTCTGCAAGCTCTCATTATGTTGGCAATGATCATTAATTATATTAATGATCATAAACAATGATCGGTGTCTAGCAACACATCATTGTTACTCAAGTAATGAGAAAGTCGGTAATTTGACTAAACCTTTACACATGATCATCACTTATGTCCTTTTGTCTTATACATCTAGATTGAGCATGAGACATGAACCGTGTCATTCCCGTATAGCCCAATCTTGAGGTTTCTTGATTCATAAGTAAGCTGACTAAAATAAATGTAATTGACATCCCATATCAATTCATCTGAGTATGGCCATGCATTTTCTCAACTTTACTTAATCAAGGGGCCCACAGATGTTACTCCTATTATATAGGAGGGACAAATCTCATTTTGATCACACAAATCCCTCTGCATGATATGTGACATATCCAATATCTACCCTTGCATTCACTTAATCATGAGTGATATAGAATAGTATCAAAATATGAAACTCATATGTAGGGAACCTTAGTGATTTTAGGTCAAAGGACCATGTTAATAATGATCACTAAGAACCACTCATGACACTCATATAATGATCCATGTAATGTTCTTAAGATGGGTCGGTCCAGTATACAAGTTCTCTAACTTGCACTCATGTGTAAACTTAATATCCCATATAAGTCTTCACACATGCTAGTCTTAACGTATCAAATCAACTTAATCCATAATGATATATGACTAGGAACATTTAAGGATATAATTATTCTAAGATTATTATCATAATTAAATATATTACGTAGATAATATATATAAATATAATAATTAGAATTGCCATTAAAATAACATGATTCAAAATTACAATCACCAATATGATTGGTTTTAGGACATATACATTAAAAATATGTATTTAGAATTCCATCATGGATAACACATTTATCAAATTGCCATGGTCTCCTAAGCAAAATATGACAAGTATGCACAAGGGCCACATTACACAAGATTTCATCATTGTACTTTCTAATAGTGAATGCAACATTTACTTAGTCAATTTAACCTTTCCACTGTTATTTAACCATTAAAGTTTGTAAGATGTGGTTTATTTCAAGGTAGGTAAGCTTAACTTCTTAATCATTATGGTACTAGCTACATTGGTACAATTAGCACTATCATTGATTAAGTTACAAAATTTGCCTATGACTTATATTAAGTATTAAAAATATTTTCCCTTTAGTTTTTATTCTCTTTTTAAGTTTAAACACTTGATGCTTTTTTCACTACCAAGTTATCACCATGTATAGCACTTTTAAAGCTATCATCTTAGGATTCCTTATAAAAAATGATTTTTTTTACATCATTATCACTAGTGGACTTTACTTCCCTATTTTCTCTTATCAATGTCATCTTCTTATTAAGATACTTACTAGGAATGTGGCCTTGCCCTAAACATCTAAAACATTGGACACAAGCATATTTTTAAGACATCTCCACCTTCCCTTTACCTTTAGGATCTTCTTCCTTAAGCTTGGGTGATGATTTTACTCTGTATTTGATCACCTTGTTCTTCTTCTTTTCAATTTTTTTATCCTAAGTTTTTTGAGAAAAACTAGAACCTTGGCTATATTGGGATGTACTCTTCCTCAAATTATTTTCCCACTTTCATAGCTATATATACTATATCTTTTAAATCCACATAATGTTGAAGCTCCATAACATTGGCAATATCTTTATTTAACCTATGGAGAAATCTAACCATGGTAGCTTCTTGATCTATCTCTATGATGATTCTAATAGTTGCCATCTCCATCTCTTTATGGTAATTTTATATGGTTTTTGACCTTTGAGTAAGGCTTTGCAATCTTTGATACAACTCTCTTTGGTAATGACTTGGAACAAATATCTTTTGTATGATAAATTTCAATTCCTCTTAAGTTTTAATTGGCCTTTCTTGATTTCTTTGGACATTGATCATGATTTGATACAACCAAGAAAAAGCATAGTTGGTGAATTTAATAAAAGAAAAGTTAACTTTCTTTTCTTTAGAATAGTTGTGATAATTGAAGATTAATTCTATTTTCTTTTCCTATGAAGTAAGATTTTGGATCACTTTTGTCTTTAAATGAAGGAATCTTTATTTTGATATTATCAAGCTTAGAATTAATCCAATCTCTTCTTGATCTATCACTTTTTTCTTTTCTCAATCCTAATTTCATCTTTTCTCTTTTCACTCTTTTCAGATTCGTGAGAACCTACACTTCCTCTACTATTGCTACTAACTTCCTTATCATTATTATTTCTATCATTTTGTCTTATCTTTCTTATTTCCCACCTTACTCCCTCAAACTTATTAAGTCTCATGTTTATTTCCCCTATTATTGTTAAAGAGTCCTAAGTATGGACCTAATATCGTTATTTACACTTCCTTCTGACATCTTCAATGAATTACTTGCAAGAAATGGTTAGAAAAAGAATGAGACCTCATAAAACCACACTTTTACTTGATATGGAGGCACTTAATCTTATGTTCATACTAATTTAAGGATTTTACTCTTAAATGATGTCATGCACTTTTTCCTTTTATCACTTTTCACTTTTTTCCCTCTAAAGGTTTTTTAGGATTTAGGAAGATACAATCAAGAAAACTCTTCAATTGTGATAATTAATCATCACAAACCCACTCTAATGATGGAATAAAGAACAAGATTTAAGAAGCAAGGAATGACCCAAAGATAAAATTTAATTTTAATAAGAAACAAGGAAACAAGAATGCAACTAAGGAATTACAAATGAAAGATTTACATGAATGAAAGAAGCAATGAAAGGTTAAATTGAAAAATAAGAAGTTCAAGAAGATGTAGAGCAAGTATCACATAATCAATTAACTTTTCTTTTTTTTTCTTCTCCTTCATCTTTCTCGGCTTCTTCTTGTTATCGCTATTCCTGGTGAGCTTGTTGCTGGCATGCATTCTTCCCCTCATACAGCCAGTAGCTTTTCTCAGTTGGTTGTGTGTCGTCACCATGATTTGCGCCTTACTGCCACTATTATTGGTGAGCGAGCTTGCATAAAAGATAGCTATTGTTGCTTTGGTTCTCTCTGTTTCTACTTTTTGGCTTGTATGTCTTTTAACATTGCTTCTCTTCCATGTTTTCTACTGCCTTTAGCTCTTTGCTTTTGATGAACGAGCGTTCCATTATTGAAGTTTCAGATTTTGAGTTGAATTTGTGTTACTTTTTAAGAATGGTAAAGTGGTGAATACTTGAAGATGTACTTAATTTTGGTTAGGCACTTAAGTTGATTTCATAATATGATACAGGCAGATATATTCCTATTAATTTTTTTCTTGGAAATTTATATTGCACTTATATTATTATATGATTTTTTACTATTTTATGGTTGCTCAAAAATAAAATATAATATATATATAATAAAATAAAAATAAAATAAAATATAAATATACATATATACATGATTGGACTGTTAAATAGTTGATAGAATATGGCAAAAGTATTACTAGCATATCATGATCAAAGTAAAAATAGAATATTAAATTTTAGTATTACAAAAGTTCCAATTTGATCCAAATCATCTTATTTATATAAATTTTGAATAAATGATGAGGGTATGGAAAATATGGATTATGTTGTAGAACAATAAAATACTATGATTAGAATATTTTCAATGCTTGAAGTTATTATATTTTGACTATATTATAATTAATTTAAGGAAGAATTTATTCCTATGTGTATTTGAGAAGGTGGTAGTACTCTTGTAAAGTAAAAGCCATGTCTAGGTAAGTTCAAATATACACTAATGGTTGTGAGAAAATAATTCTCATAATGTAGAATGTTAAAACGATATGATTAAAGTGTTTTTGAAGTATTATATTTTTATATTTTAAAGGATTCACATTTGATTCAAGAAAATCTTGATATTTTAGATGGTTTAATATTCTAATTTGGAAAATATATTGTTTATGAAAGCCTTTGATCTTTTAGTAAAAAAGTTGAAAATAAAGAAAATCTGTCTAGGATGGTGGAGTAATAGGAAACAAACATTTTGAGACCTTTAAGTTCTACTACTTAAATTTATATGGTTTCAATCTAAAAGTTTTAAGTAATAGTACATTTTGAGTTAAAGGTTAATCTAGAAATTTTAAATATAAGAAATAAGTATGAAGGAATGCTAGTATATTATGAGTCGAACAAACATTTAAGATAAGTGGAGAGAAAATAAGAAATGTTCATATATTTATAATTTATCTTTGTAAATGATGATATTAGGAGAAAATTGTGAAAAGATTATTATGGATCCTTGAAAACCTTAAAGTGGAAATAAACAATTAGGTGAGTATATATCTCATCACTATTTTTATTTTAATAAAAACATAATTTGGATATGGTGAATTATTGTTCCTATTGATATTACATATTTTGTCTTTACACTCATGTTTATATTTATATATAAACTCAATTCTTGAGTAGTTAACTATTAAGTGATTGCTAGTTGATTAGAGTGCGCAATGGAAGCATGATGATGTTAATAATTATTACCAAATGTCTATAGTTGAAGTATTTGTCACTTGTATACTACAAATAATAGTATGAAATGCGATTTGAGAGTTAAGCTCTCATGTATATATTATCTATACATTCTACCATGGTTGGGATTGAAAATTATAAACTATATTAGAGTGATGATATTAGGAACTATGAGTTATATTGAAATGATATTTTGAAAACCAGATGAAAAATTCCCGGCTAATAATTATGAAAGATATAAGATTCATTTGAGAGTCAGATGGAAAATTCCTAATGAGTGGTTAAGAAAAGTATAAACTTGATCTTGAAATAAAAGAGCAGTTACATATATGTTTGCTATAACTGAGTGTGTGATTCGATGTAACATTAGAATCTTACTTGTGATTGGATGTCACTATTTGACGTGATTACAAAGATATAATGTGACTATGATGGTTATTTGTATTTAGGCCTTAATGGCTAATTGTGAAAATGATGATCACTTAAAATGGGTGATAAGTGATTGATTGAGTTTATGATAGTGTTATGAGATATGGGATTTAAGTTGTTTGTAATTAAAATTCCAATATAAGGCTGATTGTGCATATTACAGAGATCTAGGAAAAATAGGTTTGCTTATATGATTAACTTATGATTATTATATATAAAATAGACCACCTGCACAATAGTGGCAGATATATGCTCACTGAGTTCATGTAACTCACTCTGTTTTATTTTAATGTTTTTAGGTTAAGACTTAAGTTTAATGCATCCATGGAGAATTGAGACCTCCTTAAGAAAGGATTTAATAGTTAGGATTGTCTTGAATTAGGATCAATATTTAAAATAAAGTTATGACTGATCTAGTAGTTGTTGTGTTGGATTTGTATTTATGTAATTGTCTTGAGAATGTATGATATTGTGTAAATGTTGATTAGTATCATATTTGGAATTAAAATAGGTTTTAACTATAGGGCATGTGACTTTTGAGAAGTGTCCAATAATAGTGAAGGCTTTATCCATTTTTCTATAAAAAATTTTAAATGAAAATTATGAGTTCTCCTAAAATTTGAAAACTCCTATTGGTTAGTTAAAGTAAAATTTGTTAAGGCTTGTGAAAATCAATAATGAAATCCATGCTGGTCATGATTAGGATGGGTCATGACAAATAGGCTAGGAAATATTTGACTATGGTATGCAAATATCATAAATTGGTGTCACCTCTACTTAGTTATATTCGATTATTATAATCAAATGCCTCTAGTCAAGGTATTAATATTCGACTACAATAGTTGACTATAGGAGATCAAGGTAGCCACTGCCTTTGAATAGTCACTTATAGTGTTTCGCTATTGCCAAAATGGTTGTTACTAACTTGGTTATATTCAATTATGGTAGTAAAATATTGCACTAATTTTTGCACAATATCCAAATTTTAGCAAGCTAAACTTCAAGTATTTTCAATGTAACTACACTAAACTAGAGTTCAAATTTGGCACAAATCAAAGCACAAATAAACACTATATTTTCACAAATTAAAACACAAAATTGAAGGAAAATAAAACCAATAACAATTAGATAACAAGTCCAAACAAAAAATAGAATTAAACCTGAAGTAAATTAGATCAAACATGAAAAACAAGACAAGACCACAACAATAAGATCATAATTATGTAGAGATAACAAGTAAATGCAATTGACACAATTTAGGATGCACTACTCAAATTTAAACATAAAAATTAAATCTAATGAATCTAAATCAGCAACACACACAATCAAGATAAGAAGATAACCAAAAATGAATTGGAAATTTAAAAAAAGAAAATGAAGAAGGATAAACCTAAAGATTAAGAATCAAGATTTAATTACCATATGATGCAATCCTAATATGAACTTGTTGTAAACAACCTAAGAATAATAGAAAAAAATGTCAAGGATCATCTCAAAATCTAGAAACACAGTAGAAGAATCATGCCACACTTTAATAGAAGAGATAAGTGATGAGATTAGATGCCATAACGAAGAATCCTTTAATAACTCAAGAAGTTCTTATTAGAACCTTAGAGAGAAGTTTGTCTTTCAAAATAATCAAATCTTGGATTAATTCCCTAAAATGTCAAAAGTTGTGATAATAAAGAATAAGCTTCCTTATATAACTAGAAACTAACTAGGCTAATTAGGATTAATTAGAAATAAATGAGCCTAACTTAGAACCTATTTAAAACCTTAAAATATGTTTAAAATTAAGTACAAAAATTAATATGCCAAGCATACATGATTAACATTAGGCCCAAATGGCTTAACCTATATGTAAGTAAAGTCAAATAGTCAAAACAACAAATTTGGCTTGAGGTATTTAACTACTTTATTCAAATATTGGCTTATGAAACAAGCAAGTATTTGACTATAGGAGTAAACTACTTATAGGTAGAGATGAGCCTTGGATGTAGCAGTTAATTACGGTAGTCAACTATTAGCTTGTTAAACATAATAACCAATTATGATAGTCAACTATTAGCCTATTGAATCTAAAATACAAGCAACCTATGCTCCTAGCCTTTCCATGTCTTCATTCATATGCTCTTAAGCTATTTGAATGAGTCAATTAAGGTTTTTTTTCAATCTTTTAGCTTGATTACTTATGATTAGCCCCTCTGGCAAGTGTAAAAGTTCCTTTGTTCTCATTGTGTTCACATCAACTCCTTTTTCCAAGACCTTACATCTTACCCATCCTTTCCAAGCCCTACAATTAACATAACATATCAGGTTGCCCACACCACTCCTCCTCCCCATGCCTTACATCCCTTGCACCTTCTCTAGGCTCAAAACTAACATAGCACATCTATACTTCCTATACCACTCCCTTTATTTAAACTTCACAAACCATGCACCCTTTATTGCCCTACATACCCCTTATGTCATCTCCAACTTGCCTATACTAGTCCCTCTCCCCTAACTTTGTAGCTTATGCATCCTTTAAAGGCCCCATACCCTTCAAACAATGTCTAGGCTATCTACACCACTCCCTTATATAAGCCACATAGATTTCATGCCTTATCCAGCCGCCACCTAATGATGGATAACATCTTTATTTTGACAATGTTATAGAGGATGGAGACTTAGGCAATAATATGGATGAAGCTATTAAAACAACAAATGCAAATGCTAATACCAAGCCTATAAAGAATTGGTGGTAGGAATGTAAAGTGATATGTAACCATAATACATTCAATCTACTTTTCATTTTTGTTGTAATTATCTTTAAAATAATATACTTATGACAACAGGTGCCAAAAGTGTTATTAAGGAAAATAAATTATAGATAGGGCATATGTGGAACTTAGAAAATGAGAAAGTTATGATCTAATCATTGAAAATAAAGGTGACATGTATGGATAATATATGAGGCAGGTGGCAAGGACAAAGGTTCCTTTAGACTACAATGATTAGCCTTTTATACATAACTTTTTTAAAAACTCACTTTTATAAATAAATCTTAAGTTTAAATTTTATTTTTTTAATACTAGATTTTCTTATAATGTCTACAAATAGATTGTTGCAATGACATCTTTTTAAAGTATGCTTCATTTTATCTCATATTTTATCTTTGTAATTTAGCTTTCATTTTGCTATGTCTACTTTTTTATCACTATGATTCAATTTAACTTTTTCTTACCTATTTACTAAGTTTCAAATGTAGTTATTATTTTCCTTCTAAATCATAATTGTTGTTCATATAAATATATTATCCATTCATATAGGATCTATCAAATTCCCGCACTAGCATTATGGAAAAAAAAGAAAAAAAAGAATATAATACAATTGGAGAAAAGTAACTACGAAGTACATTTGACATTGAATCATTTGTACATTAGTATGCTTTAATATGTCAAATGTTACTTCTTCCTATGTCTTGTTTTTATTATTATAATCACTTATAGACCATTTAATTTTTTTTTCATTTTATAGCCATTTTTCACTTTTAGAATTAAGCGTAAGGTAGACACTACACATCCATGCATATTGAGACTGGATTGAGGAACTATATGGTAAACTTATACATAAGTATTATGATAAAGCTTGACCAAGGAACAAAACATTGAGCAAAACTCCTTAAAAGGAAAGTCTGGGGAAAAGTTGAAAGGATTTATCAAGATATGTATAAGATCAAGATGAAAGGTTATTAGTCATTATCATTTAAAATTCAAATTTATAATAATAAAAGTTATTGATATTCAAATTTGTATGAATGCAAGAAATGGCTAAGCAAAATGCAATCAAGAAGAGCAAATAGAAACATATTCATATTGCTAGTTCAATATCATTTACCAAGAAGAAACAAGAAATTATAATATAAACTTATTCCATTATACTTTAGATATGGCTAAGAAAAATGCAATTTGAAGATTTTCATTTTAAATCCAATAAAATTCAGCTAAATGGATGCCTAATAATTGCTAACAAAATGCTCCTAAGTTTTCAATTTTTCACTAAAATACTATAAGCTTTTCTAGGAAGATTAGGCCTTGTTTTGGGCGTAAATTTTCTAGTTCCAAAAAATCATATTTGAGAGTAAAATAATTGGGAAAGTCAGCCCCAATAAATCAAGATAGTTTATTTCAATTTTGGCCTAATCTCTAGGTTTTGAAGTCACTCGGGCCATTTTTCAGCTACCTAGGATCCTAATTTCCTATCAAACCTCCATAAAGATTTCCTAAGCTTAATGATGGGCTTTTTATGATATTTATACCCATACTAGTGCTAATTATAATTTTTGCAAAAATTTTAGATAGATATACCCTCAAACTATCTTTATAGTTCAATCAAATTTTACTCGATTTTGTTAAGGTGGTTTTCTATTAAAATTTCTAATTTATTTATTTTTGCTTTATTAAGGTATTACAAATTCTCCCCCTTTCAAGAAAATTCGTCCTTTTATTTTCAAGAAATTAGATGGTAATATATAGAATTGTCAATGGTCTATAAATAAATCTTGGATAGAATCTTACCAAATGAGGTCTATACTTCACTTTCATATCTTTTTTTGATTCTTATGTAACTTCTTATACTCCATGTTTTTCCTATATTATTTTTACCATTAGAATTTCTTTAGAACATAGTTTCCTTACTTATCTATTAATGATTTGTACAAGTCTTCCTTTATAGACTAGGTTTTGATATAATTTTATAGGTCTTTCTTTATAGACTAGTTTTTAATCTAATTTTACTGATACTTACTGATATTTCTTTCAGTACATAGGATTCATCTAGAATATGTTTTCTTAACATTGACACATGAAAAATCAGATAGATTGATTTCATGTTTTCTAGTAGTTCTAAATAATAGGTGACCTTTTTAATTTATTTGGTGATTATATACAAACCAATATACCATGAGGTTAACTTTCCTTTCTTTCTAAACCTCATTATTTATTTTATTAGTGAAACCTTTAAGAATACATGATCACTTACCTAGAATTCTAATTCTTTTCATCTATTGTTCATATAAAATTTATATTGACTTTGAGTTGTTTGTAATTTTTCTCCAATGATTTAGACCTTACTAATAGCATCCTTAAGCAGGTTAGAGCCAATCATTTTAACTTCCTTTGCTTTGAACCATCCAAGGGGTGATTTGCATTTTTTGCCATATAAAGTTTCAAATAAAGCTATCTATATACTATTGTGGTAACTATTGTTGTATGCAAACCCTATCAATGGTAAATGTTTGTTCCAACTCCTTTCAAAGTATATTACACAGGCTTTTAGCATATCTTCTAAAGTTTGAATTGTTCTTTCAAACTGTCCATCAACTTATAGATAAAATGCTATACTAAATCGTAGTTAAGTACCTAACATTTCCTAAAATGATTACTAGAGTCAAGAAGTGAATTGCGGTCTATGATCTGAAATGATCATAACTAGTATACCATGCAACAGAACAATTTTATCCATGTACACTTATAAATATTACAATGCAATATATATCATCTTTACCAATAAAAATGTGCTATATTTGTAAGATGATATATGATTACCCATATAAAATCATATCCCTTACTAGCTTCTAGCAATTCAACTATATATTTCATCGTAATGCTTTCCCATTTCCATTCAAGAATATAAATGTTTTAACAAAGTTCTATCAAGTGTTAGCATTTTGTTTACACTTGTTGACAAGTGAAGCATTTAATTGCATATTCCTAGACATCTTTTTTCATTCCATCCCACTAGTATACATTTTTCAAATCTTGATACATCTTAATTGTAGTAGGATGCATTGTATAAGATGACTCATGAAATTTTTTTCAATACTTCTTTTCTCATACTTATAGGTACCCATGATTAGTTTTTGTTCCTTATCACTCTGCTTTCATCCACTATTAGACTAATCTCTTCTTCACTTATAGCTTTACTCTTTAATTGTTCATATTAAGGATTTTTTTATTTATGTTGCTTTGATTTGATCTAGTATAGTAGAATGCATCATTATACAGGCCAAATCTGGTCTCTTATCTTCTTATAATTTATTTCCTTTTCATTTAGGAGCTTTCTAGCTCAAAGCATTAGCAACTACGATCATGTTACCTAGATAATAGTGAATGGAGCAATCATAATCTTTCACAAACTTCATCCACCTTCTTTGTCTCATGTTGAGTTCTTTTTGTTTAAAAACACATTTAAGGCTTTTATAATTAGTGTAAATTTCACAATTGGCCCTATATAAATAATGTCTCCATATCTTCAAAGTAAACACCATAACTGTCATTTCTAAGTCTTGAATAAGGTAATTCATCTTATGTTTCTTTAATTGACGAGATATGCAAACTATTACTCTACCTTATTGCATTAATATGCATCCTAATCCTACTTTGGAAGCATCAAAATATGCTATATATCCTTTTGCACTATTAGGCAATGTTAACATTAGGGCAGAAGTTAAACATTCTTTTAACTTTTAAAAACTTTGCTCACATTTGTCATTTCACACAAACTTGACTCCTTTATGAGTCAACTTGGTCAATGGTATAACTATTTTCGAAAAGTTTTTCATAAATCTCCTATAATATCCAGCTAACCCATGAAAATTGTGTATTTTAGTTATTGAGGATGGTTATGGCCATTTAAGGATAGTTTTACCTTTTTTGGGGATCCACTTGTATTCCTTCTTGTAATACTACATGACCTAAGAAATGTAACTCCTTCATCCAGAACTCACACATTAAGAATTTAACATATAATTTATGCTCTCTTATTATTTGTAGTATAATCCTCAGATGTTACCTATGCTTCTTCTTACTTTTGGAATAGGCTAAGATATCATTAATAAATACAACAATGAATTATCTAGGAAAGGTTTGAAAATGTGATTCATCAAATCCATAAATGTTGCAGAAGTATTGGTTAATCTAAACGACATAACTAAGAACTCATAAAGGCTATAATGTGTTTGAAATGCCATTTTAGGAATATCTTCCTTTCAAGTTTCAATTAATGATAATCTAACCACTGGTCTATTTTTGAAAAATACCCTAATCCTTGCAATTGATCAAACAAATCATCTACCCTTAGTAAGGGATATTTATTTTTAATGGTGACTTTATTTAGCTAACGATAATTAATACACAACCATAATGTACCATCCTTTTTCTTTATGAATAGCACTAATGCTCCCCATAGTGATGTACTGGGATATATAAAATCTTTGTCTAATAAATCTTACAATTGCTCCTTTAATTCCTTTAATTTCAACAATGCCACTCAATAAGGTGCTATAGAGATAGATCTATCCTGGGAATGGTTTCAATTATAAATTCAAATTCCTAATTCGGTGGTAACTTTAGTAGATCCTAAAAAAAATAAGGAAATTCTTTTACAATGGGAACTTTGTTTATTCTTACTTTTCTTTTTTCAACTTCCTTTATTGAAGCTATCCATACGATGTACCCTTTATTTACCAATTTTCAAACTTTTGCATATAATATGAAAGTAGGCATCCCTACCTTTTTCTCACCTTGAAAAACTCAGGCCTCTTTCCCTTTCGGTTGCTAAGTTACAATTTTATGATAGTAATTAACATAAGCTTGATATTTCAATAACCAATCCATTTTCTAGAATCATGTTATAATCCTTTATTTCTAACATGATTAAATCAACCAAATTTGAATGTTCACTTGTTCATATCATACACCTCTTAACACCGTGACTTGTAAGGATAACATCTCCCACTAATGTATTTGCTAATAAGGGTTTGTCTAATTCATCTAATAGTTTTGAAAGTTTAACTGCTAAATTTCTAGATATAAATAAATGTATAGCACTAAGATCAAATAGCACCTTTCCTAAGAAAGCTTCAACTAAAATAGTACCTATTACCATCACATTAAAAGCTTGTGCCTCCTAGCATATCATAGCAAACACCCTTGCTTAAGTCCTAACTAGCTCCCTCCCTTTATTTTTCTTATTCGATGTTGTTAGAGGTTTTGTTATGGTTATGTTTTAGGTAGGTTGCACATTAGAGGTAGCATTGTTGCCTTCTTATTAGGTAGTCCAACACTCAAAAGCTCGATGTCCTATTTGTCCATATCTAAAATAGGATCCACGTGGCATGAAGTGACTAAGATTATATCATTAGCAACGAGGAGGTCTGTTGGGCTAGTCTGAAAATGAAAAAGGTTCATTAGACATATTAGGACCCATTTCTGATCTGTTACTAGGAATTCTTCCTTAGAATGTTCCTTGATCTTGAGATATGTTTCTCATCATTCGCTCACTTCTTGATGATGTATTTTAAGCAACTATTGTTGTCCCCATTCCTCTACTACTTCCTTCCTAGAATTTTGCTTTCCTCTTTCTCATACTTGCTTCCTTACTTTGCCTCTCCTTAGTATGTATTTTTGCTTTGATTGCTTGATCTAAAGCTTGCTTGTACGTCATTCCATCAAAAACATCCACTTAGTCATAGAAATAATCTTAAAATCATATACATATCAATTTACACTTGCTTTTTTTGTAGGCACCAAATGTTCTACATATCAGGATAAGTGAGTGAAGTGTGCATTGTATTATACCATCATCATAGATCCTTGAGCCAATTTTTCAAATTCACAAGCCTTTACCTTACAGACACTTAGTAGTAGAAATATATCCATTAGTACAGCTTAAAATGGCCTCTAAGTGATTAGTTCATTAGCAATGATTATCAATTCAATATTATGAACATATTAGAAATGACCCACATCTTCTAACTGGTAGCCCACTAATTACACCATCATGTTCTCACTATATCCTAATAGTCTATAAGTTCTTTTTATTTGATCCACAAATTGATAGAGATCTATTGTTGGATCTATACCATCATATTTTAGGGGTCTAGTTTTTGAAACTCATGTACTATCTATAGTTGTTCCTTTAGAGGCAATGAAGGAGCATGTTGTCTTGGTGCTGGCAGAGCTAGAGGTCAAACAAAGGGTTATTGTGTTTGTGCTAAGACTCTTTCTAGAGTTTACTGTAACATCACAACCCATATTAGAGCTTTAAGTTATCTTCATTCTACCCTATAGAGATTTTTTAGAAGTGACCGCAATCCCGCAAGTGCACGGGTTAAGTTGAGTTATAGTATAAAAGATTATCGTCTCCACAGGGATTGCACATTGAATACTAACTAAATTTCGAGTAAAATTATCTAGGCGTATCAATTGATAGTGTGAATTAAGGATAAAATGTAAAACAAAGCTTAGTTATCAAGAAAAGGTTTAATTCAATGAAATGAAAGCGTACTCAGCTTAAGGTTCCCTTGTACATTTCATTATGGAATGAATGTAATCCTCTAACTTGGTTTACTGTTAATTTAGACTGCTGGATTACCTAAATTAAGCTATACCTCATTGCAAGACTACTAGCTACTAACCAAAAGATTAAGTGCCCAGAATTACTCTAGTAATCACTCATCTAGGTTGCATTAACTTGCTTTAGAATCCATTTTCAGACATTTCATCCTGTGCAAAAGAATTCAATTAGCTTAATTCCTAAGTCTAATTAATATTCCCAATGATCATACAAGGTCCGATTAATTAATTGGTCATTTCAACCTAGAATCAATTAATCCACAACACAAATCCAATATTCTGGATATATTAGTTTGTTCCAGCACAAACAGCATAATCAAATCATAAATCAATAGTAAATCAAGCTAGATTATATAAAATTCAAATCCATAAATCCATGAACAAGTTCACCCAAGTTGAGCACAAGGGTTTAGTGTGAAAACATTACAAAATCAGAAGAAAACCAGAAAACAGAAAAGGAATTCAAACAATTCATAAAGATCTACAAATTCCTTGCTTGAATCTTCAATTCCTTGCTCGAATCCACGTTAGAAGGTGCCCTTGGTGAGTTTAAGTCTCTCCTAGGGTTTCTCCCAGCAGCTCTCCTTGTTAATTCTCGATTTTTCTCCTCCTCTATTTTTTTTTTAAAAAAATTTGCACAAAACTTATATTGGTGATGTACACGGGGTCCAACACGGCCCATGTTGTACCCCGTGTTTCTCAGCAAAAGTTGAGCAGCACGATACACGTTATGCGACACGTCCCATGTTCTTCTCCGAAGCGTCAAGCAGTAATGTACACGGGGTATGACACGGCACGTGTTTACCCCCGTGTTCTTCCACGAAGGCTGATCAGCATGCTACACGGGGTGTGATACCCCCCGTGTTTACCTCAGAAGTGAAGGGCAGTATGATACACGGTGTATGACACGGCCCGTGTTTACCATCGTGTTCTTCTCTGAACAGTTCAGTGAAGCCTCGAAGCATTCTAGAATGATATACGGCCTTCAACACGGGGTTCCCATACCCCGTGTTCTTTGCCAGGTGAGCAAATTTACTTCGATTCTCCACAATTCGCATAGTTTTGCCTCCGGATCCTTTTCTAATGCTCATACGTGTCCTTTCAAAGCCTGAAAACAAAATATCGAGCATCTAAGTATCTTTTTCAATCAATTTGCACAAAATACTAAGTAAATAAGTGATGAAACTCATAGAATTTATGTGTAATTGTGCATTTGTCAATTCCCCCACACTTGAATCTTGCTCGTCCTCGAGTAAGGAAGTAAGAGAATAGAAAATCTACTCCAATTTTTATTCTTTCCTTTTTATTTTATTTTTTTTAATATAATCAGGCAATCATTCAACAAATCAAAGATTAGGATCAAGTCATGCCAATCAACTAAATGAAAATAAAGCAACTAAACAAGTCAATCCTCAGCATAAAAACAAAAGAGAATAGCCTCACAAGTAAAGTGTTTACTCTCACTCTCAAGATAAGGCTTGTGTATACTCTCAAGTCAATCAGTTCATGACTTAATGCTACCATATGCTTGCAAAAATTCTAATCTCCACTACTATATTGTAAAATGCATGCAAATTAGAGGACTTTATTAGGGAAAAAGGTGAGGATAGGGGAAAGGAACATCAAGGGGTGAAAAGCGATAAATTCATGAGTTTGAAGGAAAAAGACACATTGGTCATGAATTTGACCATTGTCAAGTTCCATTACTCAGCTTAACATAATACCCTGCTTCTACCCTTGCTTCAACCTCCATGCTTCTCTTTTTGATTTTCATCATTTTTTTTATTTTATTTTATATATATAAATATATATACATATTAATCAGCAAACACAACATTATTATTATTTTATTTATTTATTCCCAACAAGCTTTTCTTCCTTTTCTTCTTCCCAAAATTATTTATTTGACACTATTTTTTTTTGTATTTATGGTGTTTTATTTATTTATTTTTTAATAGTCAAAGCTATAAATCAACTTATCCAACTAGCAGCACTAAGTAAGGACCTCTAAGTGATAGCCAAACTCATATAATGTGTCTAAGTTCTCTCAAACTCTAAGGTTCAAGTTTACTTGGGCAGTGGCTTTGGATGTACATAGTATGGCTAGGCTAGAAATGAGGGTCCAAGGCTCAAAGTGGCTAACTAGGGGTAAAGCTGAAAAATTTAGGGTAAATCAAAGAAAAGGATTCAAATAAGCCAAACAAATAAAAAGAAGGGTGAAGAAACATGGCCTCATCATTTCTGACATGCAAAATACAAAAAATGTAGCCTCAAAAAGACCAAATGCAAGTTCTAGAGCAAAAAGTCAAGAGTGATGACATAATCCCTCAAGAAGAAAAAAATATGAGCTTTAATTTCTAATGTGAAAATTGCTCAAAAGGCTCAAATCTCACAAGGATCAATTATGCTTATTACTCTTAGCTTCAAGCTTTAGATTTTCCTTATTAAGTTACCAAATAATCATTAAAGGAGCAAGGCATGAATCAATCACTTTATTCAAAAGATTGCCTTAAATTTCTTTTTATTATTATTATTTTATTTTATTTTTTTTAATTTTTTTTTTAAATTTTTTTATATCATTGAAATTGGAGCAAATTTTAGTACCTTAAATCAATCAAGCAAGTTCAAGTGCAAAACATTGCAAAGCATTCTAAACACTGCTCCCCCACACTTAAAATTGGACATTGTCCTCAATGTACAAATAAGGTAAATGGGAAAAGAGACAAAGAATAGATGGGGGACTGAAACTTCCCTAACAAGTGGAGCATGGTGGCCCAATATAGATCATGATTGTAAGGAGATCCAGAAGTAGAGACAGAGCAGGAGAGAGAGAGGAGGCTGGTAATCTAGAAGAAAGAAGATACAATACTAGAAAAATAGGTTGTTAGTTATTACAAAGTAAATGAAAGTGCAAGAAAATAAAAGAGAAATAGTAAATATAATAAAGAGTAAATGAAAAAACATAGTCAATATAAGTACAGACCAGATAAATGGAAGTAGAAAGTAGAAATAAGTAAAAAGAAAACAGAATAGCTAAGTAAAAAGGAAAAATAAACGGTGCGAGCTACTGAGCAGGAGGGTTTGGGTTAGCTGGGGAAGAGGGGTTGAAAAGCTAGAACAAAGGCTCAACCATGCTCTCAATATGTCGAGATCACCTGTCCAAGTCGTCAAAAAGTCCCTCGATCCTCATCTGACGCTCAGATATAAGCTGGAGCTCAGCCAGAATCTGTTGCTGACCAGAAAGTATATCCCAAAAGTAGGCCTCGGATGGAACTCTGCTCCCCACAGAAGATGATGGACCCATATCAGGAGCTGGATCACGATCGCCATCATCTCCTGCAATATATTGCTCCTCCTCATGGGGCTGCTGCTGCTGCACAGGCTGGATCCCTATAGCCAGAAGAATGCCCCTTCGGAGGGGTGCCATGTGAGAGACTATAATGAGGGATCCATATGGTCGATCAAAAACTCCTAACTGCCTGGCTAGTCTAGTGATATATGGACCAGCAGCTATGCTCGCAGCTCTCTTGTTTGATGCCTGAGTCGAGAAGAAGTGAGCGAAGGCACCTCCAATGTGAATAGGCACTCTTTGAATCATGCTGTATAAGAAGAGTATATCAGTAGTGCTCACAACCCCATGACTGTGCCCCCGTCCACTCAAAGTGTGACTGAAGATAGAGTGGAGCACTCGCTAGGCAACCCTCTTGAGGCTAGACGCCTTGCTCTTGGTGGGATCATAAGTGTTCCCAGTAGCTATATCAGTCCATACTCGCCACTCCTGGGTCCCGTGGGGCAGTCCTACCAACATGTCATGATACTCTGGAGTAGTCACAAACTCCACAGAATAAAGTCCCAGGTGGACGGAAAGCTGGGTCACACTCATAGAATATGCAACTCCTCCTAGACGGAACTGCACAGTGTCAGCCGAATCGACTGTCCCAAAATATCTCTCCAAGTAGAATGTGCTAAGAAACTCCAAAGTGAGCTCCCTGTAGGTAGGCTCTCTAATCTGAAAGAAGACCTCCCAAGCTCCTACACTAATGAGCTCACGAATCTCATCCTCCAGGCCAAACTCTCTCAACACTACCCAATCGAGGTATCTGCCCTCCACAAATGACCGGTCCTTATGTCTATCAAAGGCTTGAATGTGAGCCTCTTCTGTGAAATCCAAGAAAGAGTGTGTTGGTCCTCTAGAGGAGGTCCCTCTAAAAGTACTACCCTTGGTAGTTTTCTTGACAGTGGTCTTTTGCCTTTTAAACATGATCTGCAAAAGGAAATGACAAAGTGAGAGAGAGTATTAACAGTGTATCAGTCAGCAGATTCTAAAAACAAAAATTCAGCAGGCACTTTCAATATCCAATCAATCAAAATTAAGCACAATTCAAAATTCAATGCCATGAATGCAAGTAAGTGGTCATATCAATGAGGTAAAGCAGGCAATTAGTCAATCAATCAGTAAAGTTCAAAAGATTTCAGTTCAAGCAATCAAAGAGTTCAAGTTCAATCAGTCAAAGATTCAATAAACATAAGCAAGTGCATTGGAGTTCAATAAACATCAAAGTCAACCAATCAAACATTTCAAGTCCTATAAAGCAGAGATTCAAACTCAATCCATTAATCAAAGATGCAAATTCAATCAATCAAACTTGTGAATTCCTATGAACATTCCTATGCAAATTCAATCAATCAATCAAACATTAAACCTCAAAGGATATGAACATTCCTATGAATTCTAACATGCATTAAGGTTCAATAAACATAAGCAATTGCAAATTACTTTAAAAATTTCAAAGAAAATGCACTTACCTTGTGAATTGCAGATGAAAACCCTAGGTTCTTGTTGAAATCAGAAGAGGAATCCAAATCGTGAAATCAAACCGATTGAATGGAAAATCAAGTAGCAAAATAACTTTAAATAGCCAAATAAAGCACTTTAATTGGTGGGTTTTGGCAAAATAATGACCGAAAATGTAGAGAGAGAGGTTAGGGCAGTGAGGAAGAAGAAGAAAATGGGGGAAAATGAGTGAAAATCTGGGTTTTTAACCATTAAAAGCTCGTCCGCCCAAGAACACAGGGTCCAACACGGTCCGTGTGGTACCTCGTGTTTCTCTGCGGATGAGTGTTCTGAGTTTCGCAAACTTACACGGGGTCTAACATACCTCATGTTCTTTACCGTGTTTTTCTCTGGAAGGCTCATGTTCAAAAATTCTTATCATTGGTTCAGCCAGTGAGGTACACGGGGTAAGACACTACCCGTGTTCAACACCGTGTATCTCTCTGGAACTCCATGAAAATCACAAAGCTTTTATGCTAACTAGACAGTGAGGAACACGGGTTATGACACTCCCCGTGTTCAATACCGTGTTTCTCACTGGATTGCGATGAAAATCACAAGTCCTTTTAGACTGGCCAGACAGTGAGGAACACGGGGTATGACACGGCCCGTGTTGTACACCGTATTTCTCACTGGACTGCGTTTTGAGCCCTCTGTGCAACAAAACAAGCAACAAACATGCATTCATGCCTAATCTACCTCAGAGACAGAGATCACATGCAAAATGAACATCTTAAATCAACACTTCATGACTTAAATGCCTCAACTACTCAGAAACTCAGATTGAAAAGCAGAAAACTAAGAATTAAAAGCAAGAAAATAGAGAAATAAGCTTGGGTTGCCTCCCAAGAAGCACTTGTTTAAGGTCATAAGCTCGACCCCTATTTTTATCAGTCTAGAGCTTCCATTAGTGGTGGCCCGGCAACATAATGCTTCAATCTTTGGCCATTAACTTTGAAATTTCCGGTGCTTTCACTCCAAATGTCCACGGCTCTAAATGGATACACCTTCTTCACAAGATATGGTCCAGTCCACCTTGTCTTAAGCTTCCCTGGAAATAGCTTGAATCTTGAACTGAACAACAACACCAAGTCTCCTTCATGAAATTCCCTTCTAAGAATGCGCTTGTCATGCCAAACCTTTGTTCTTTCTTTATATATCTTGGCATTATCGTAAGCTTCATTTCTCAGTTCTTCAAGCTCAAGAAGTTGGAGCTTTCTCTTCTCCCTAGCAGATTGCAAATCAAAGTTAAGCAACTTGATTGCCCAATACGCCTTATGTTCCATCTCTACTGGTAAATGACAGTGCTTTCCATAGATGAGCTGAAATGGTGCCATTCCAATGGGAGTCTTAAAAGTAGTTCTATAGGCCTATAAGGCATCATCCAACTTGAGTGCCCAATTCTTCCTTGATCTAGATATAGTCTTCTCCAATATGGACTTGATTTCTCTATTGGAAAGCTCAACTTGCCCACTGGTTTGAGGGTGATATGAAGTAGAGATCTTATGGGTTACTCCATACCCTTTCAAGAGGGATTGGAATTGATGGGCAATGAAATGAGACCCTCCATCACTAATGACAGCCCTGGGTATCCCAAACCTAGGAAACAACACCTTCTTGAAAAATTGAATCACAACCTTGGCATCACAAGTCTGAGTGGCAATTACTTCCACCCATTTGGAGACATAGTCAACCGCCACAAGTATATATCTGTTGTTGCAAGAAGGTGGGAATGGTCCCATGAAATCAATTCCCCAGACATCAAAGATTTCAACTTCCAGAATGTTGTTCAAAGGCATCTCATGCCTTTTTGATATATTACCAACCCTTTGGCACTGGTCACAAGAAGTGACATAATGGTGAACATCCTTGAAAAGAGTCGGCCAATAAAAACCCGCTTGGGCAATTTTCGCAGCTATTCTTGAAGTGCCAAAGTGTCCTCCATATGGAGAGGAGTGACAGTGGAATAAGATGCTTGGAATTTCTTCCTCAGGCACACACCTTCTAAACAGGTCATCTGCACATCTTCTAAAGAGGAGAGGTTCATCCCAAAAGTAGTGCTTCACCTCTGCTAGAAACTTCTTTTTCTATTGATACCCCGCATCCGGAGGCAAAACTCCACTCACAATGTAATTCACATAATCTGCAAACCATGGGATGGCTGAAGAAGAGACAACCAACAGATAGTCATTAGGAAGGGAATCGTTTATTGGCATCTCCTTATCTTCCTCATCTCCTAACTCTTGCTTCAATCTGGAAAGATGATCAGCTACAACATTCTCCATACCCTTCTTATCTTGAATTTCTAGATCGAATTCTTGTAACAAAAGAATCCATCTGATTAGACGAGGTTTAGCTTCCTTCTTGCTTAAAAGGTACCGGATGGCTGCATAATCCGTGAAGACTATCACCTTGGAATCCACTAAATAGGATTGGAACTTGTCAACTGCATAAACTACCGTAAGAAGTTCCTTTTCGGTTGTGGCATAATTCAGTTGAGCTTCATCCAGAGTCTTGCTGGCATAGTATATTGCATGAACTTTCCTATCCTTCCTTTGGCTAAGTACCGCTCCTATTGCATAGTCACTAGCATCTCACATCACCTTAAATGGTAGATTCCAATCCGGTGCTTGCATAATTGGGGCGGAAATCAATACTTTCTTCAACCTGCAAAATGCATCCAAACAATCTTGATTAAAATCAAAAGCAACATCTTTAGCTAGTAGGTTAGTTAAAGATTTTGCAATTTTAGAGAAATCCTTGATAAAACATCGGTAGAAACTGGCGTGTCCTAGAAAACTCCTCACTCCCTTTACAAAAGTTGGGGGAGGCAATTTCTCTATGATGTCCACCTTGGCCTTGTCTACCTCAATCCCATGCTCAGATACTTGATGGCCAAGGACAATCCCTTCTCTTACCATAAAATGGCATTTCTCCCAGTTGAGAACCAAATTACCTCCTCACATCTCTGCAACACTTGAGATAAATTGGTCAAACAGTTATCAAAGGAAGTACCATATACAGAAAAATCATCCATAAAAACTTCCATGATGTTTTCAATAAAATCAGAGAAGATGGCCATCATACAATGCTGAAATGTAGCTGGAGCATTACACAGACCAAAAGGCATTCTTCTATATGCAAAAGTACCATAAGGACATGTAAATGTGGTCTTTTCCTGATCATTTGGATGTATAGGAATTTGGAAGAAACCAGAATAACCATCCAAATAACAGAAATGTGAATGCTTAGCTAACCTTTCCAAAGTTTGATCAATGAAGGGAAGAGGGAAATGGTCTTTTTGGGTTGCCTTGTTTAATTTCCTATAATCATTCTCTAACCCGTGACAGTCCTAGTGGGAATTAGCTCATTATTTTCATTTTTTACCATAGTTAACCCCCTTTCTTAGGCACAACATGAAGCGGGCTAACCCACTAACTATCTGAAATTAGGTAAATTACCCCAACATCTAGCAATTTCACTATTTCCTTTTTCACAACTTCTTTCATGTTGGGGTTCAACCTTCTTTGATGTTCAATGGAGGGCTTACTATCTTCCTCCATCAATATCCTATGCATGCATATTGAAGGACTAATCCCTTTTAAATCAGAAATTATGTACCCCAAAACTTTTCTATGGGATCTAAGCTGCCTAAGTAATTTTTCTGTTTCAATAGCAGTTAGATTTGCATTAACTATCATAGGATACGTGGAGTGGGGTCCTAGAAACTCATACCTGAGGGTAGATGGGAGAGGTTGCTGGAAATCGCGCATCATACATGCACAACGGAATAAAAATTTTGCACGATTTCCACCAAGGATCCATGCGAATAAAGAATGCCATAGATTAGGGATTAGGGTTTATACCTTTCGGCCAAAAATCTTCTGTCCGCTACACAACAAATCCGATCTGCTTCTAACTCACGAACCGGAAGATCAGATCACCAACGCAACGTTTGATGTGGCTGTACCTCTATGGTATCCACACGAACCCGTGAATCACCAATGAATGTCCACACAAACATCGGTTGGAATTGATCTCCTTTCACCTCGTAGTGTTAGCTACACCTCTTCAGAGATTTTTGGTCAAGGAGAGGTGCTAGGGTTTTTCTATGCCTTTTGGGGTGCGTGAATAATGATAATCATAATCCTATTATTACCCAACAAGCCTATTTAAATAGGTGCATAGAAAAATCTAATCTATTTGGGCTTTATTTCATATACAATTATAGGCTTACTATTGGGCCTTATAATTATAACATGAATTCCCAAATATTAGGCCCAAACAATTTGGTCCATTAATTCCAAATTCACTAAGCTCTAAGTGTGCGACCCTACAGGCTCTCATTACGTTGGCAATAACCATTAATCATATTAATGATCATAAACAATGATTGGTGTCTAGCAACACATCATTGTTACCCAAGTAATGAGAAAGTCGGTGATTTGACTAAACCTCTACACGTGATCATCACTTGTGTCCTTTTGTCCTATACATCTAGATTGAGCACGAGACATGGACCGTGTCATTCCCGTATAGCCCAATCTTAAGGTTTCTTGATTCCTAAGTAAGCTGACTGAAACAAATGTAATTGACATCTCATGTCAATTCATCTGAGCATGGCCATGCATTTTCTCAGTTTTACTTAATCAAGGGGCCTAGAGATGTTACTCCTGTTATATAGGAGGGACAAATCCCATCTTGATCACACAAATTCCTCCGCATGATATGTGACATATCCAATATCTATCCTTACATTCACTCAACCATTAGTGATATAGAATAGTATCAAAATATGAAACTCACATGTAGGGAACCTTGGTGATCTTAGGTCAAAGGACCATATTAATAATGATCACTAAGAATCACTCATGACACTCATATAACAATCCATGTAGTGTTCTTAATATGGGTCGGTCCAGTATACAAGTTCTCTAACTTGTACTTATGTGTAAACTTAATATCCCATATAAGTCTTCACACATGCTAGTCTTAACATATCAAAGCAACCTAATCCACAATGATATATGACTAGGGACATTTAAGAATACAATTATTCTAAGGTTATTGTTACGTGTAAAATGATTTATCAATTAGCGCAAGTGCACACTATCGTAAACAAGTAATAAAGTGATAAGTAAGTATCGTTCCCTCGAGGATTGTTTCACTAAGTACCAAAATTCATAATCCTAACACTATTTGGCAAATCGATTAGTTGGAGAATGAAGTAATTAAATAAAGATCTATGCAGAAAATATTTAAAGTAAGTATGAATGCAATTGGAGTAAAGATAAATATGAATAAAAGACCTAGGGATCAAACTTCACTTAACAACTTTGGATTGAATCACCTATCTACACTAATCCAATTTTAACTCCTTTAATTGATAGTCGAGTTTCCCTAAATTAATTACTAGCCTCTTCCAAGGTCAAGTAATTCTATAATTAATTGCTAATCCACTATATTCCTATGTGAATTAAAATAACTAATCATGCATTAGGATTTATGGAACTCATTAAGACTACATAAACCATATGAATATATTCCTATTTCATATGCAATTTACGATTTTAATTATAGGTTCCATACATATGTATCTCCTTCCGGTCTCAACACACATATTGAGTTCATTCAAAAGGTGGCCAATCAATTGAAAGCATTAAGAGCAATAATTAAAACTCAATCTAGGAAATAAAATCGAAATTAGTTTCAATAGATTAGAATTCAATCTGTTATTATCAAGTTACGTCATCACCCTAGGAAGATGAAAAATTAGAACATAATGAAATTAAACACAAACATAAAATAGAATAAAAACATCATCACATTCATGATACAAACATAAGGATACAATTACAAATGCATGAAAATGAAAATACTATCCATCCATGTAGGAGGTAAAACCTTCCATGTAGGAGGAAAACCTAACCTTCCATGTAGGAGGCATACAAGAACTAAAAATGCATGAACTACTATCTAAGATGCATGAATCAATGAATGCTGCAAATGCTCTCCACTTCTACCTATTTATAGGTGAATGAATCAGCTGCAAGCCATAAATCTTGACCCTTGGCTATCAATCACATGCTTTAGCCACCCTTTTTTATTTTCGCAGCACACTTCTTCTGACTTGTTGGTAATTTTTGACCACCAGAATGGCAGATTTACATCTTCCCTTCAACATAGGAGTTGTAGAGCCGGATCTTATCTTTCAAATTCCACAAAGAACTCCTAATTTTGACATTTCTATCTCAAGTTATGATCAGATTGGTAGTCAAAGGTCAGATTCCGCCAGAATCACTATTTTATCTTCCAAGCAGAATTTGATATCCTTAGATCCCGAACTGGGCTTTTCTTTAAACATGAAAGTTGTAGGGCTTCTTCTTAGCTTTTTAACCATATAAAGAACAATCCAATCCAGCATCTAGAACTCCAGATATAGCCTAAAACCTGAAACAGGGTCAAAATACAGCATTATCTAAAATATTTGATTTCATTTCAAATTCAAGATCCATTCACAAAATGCAACTAAATTTATTAATTTAACAAGATAACATCCAAAAATGCATCATACAAGGGAAAATAAATATGTAAATATTTTACATATCAAATTCCCCCACACTTAGCTTTTGGACGTCCTCGGACAAACACAAAACAGAAAAAAACTAATACTAATACTAATCTAATCTACCCATGAGATAAAAAGTACAAAAACATAAGAAAGATAATTAAAGTACAAAGATATCATAGCATTCATGAATCAAAAAATCTTGACATATAAAATAAAAAAGAAATTGCAACTTCATTTGAGTAGGATTGAATCAGATTGAGATAATCACTGGAACTCTTCCTCTCTCAAGTGTTTATAGGCAAGTGTTTCACTCAAATTCATCCTATTAAAGATTGCACTACCATAGGCTTGCATAAATTCTCAATCTCCACTACCTGATTTACATGCACACTTCAAATCAAAAGGTCTTATTAAGGGTTGTAATGAGGCCAAGGTAAAGGAAAGATAAAATATAGATATGAAAGGTTGAAGTAAGGAGAGAAATTAATAGAGCAATTAAAACATGGGTAATCTCTAAATAATTTTATCTTAACATAGCAGCCCACGATTCAAATTCAAGTACACATCAATTTCTCTCTTCTTCTTTTTCTTTTTTTTTATTTTTATATATATATTTTTTTGAATTATTATTATTATTTTTTTGAAAGAAAACCCTTGCAACTTTGAAGTTAATAATATATATTCCCCCACACTTTGTCAAAAACCCATTGTTCAAAGATTCAAATGCTCTACTAATCCCTAGGGTTAAGTAAAGACAATTGATATTTCATTTAATGACATATTAATAGGTTAAAGCAAAGAAACGGTTAATCAGGCTCAAAGGGGTTTATCAATGGTAAAATTGCAGGGTTGGCTATTTAGTTCTAACTGAGGAAAAAAATGCCTTTATCATATCTGAGTATGCATGTAAATTGTAATCTCAACCAGATTTTATGCAAGTTCTAGAGTGACAACTTAACAGGTGAATATCACACACAAGAAATATAATACTGATTCAACAAGTAGGCTCAAAATCTCACGGTTAAAAGTTTTCAACTCAATCCAACTCAAAATCTATTACCAAACCCATCAATTCTAAGAAGTAAGAAAGTTGTTCAATCATGCTATGAAATCTTTTAAAATTATTGAAAAGAACCTAATAAGCAGGAAAATATTTTTTTTTATTTTTTTTATTTTTTTTTATTTTTATATATTTTTTTTAGGATGCGTATCAAGAGCAGAAAATAACTCTTTACTCGGCCATCCTTTTTTTTATAATAAATCTCATGGTTCTACTACCAAAATATCCTACAAAGTAAACAAAAAATAAAAACAAAAAAACAAAAACAAATTTTTTTTTAATCCCCCCCACACTTAATGTAGACATTGTCCCCAATGTCTTCAGTGGATTAGCAAAAAAGGGTTTATTAAAAAGAAATTCATAAGCAACACACATGTAACAGAAATTTTGGGAGTAAAACCATAAGAGTAAAGAAAGTTACAACCGGAGAGTGGTGTTTGGCTCATGCTTCTGACTGCTGGTTGGAGATTGCCAATCTATCTTTTTCACTGATGGATCTGGTTTAGGTTTATAGTCCTGTAGTTGGTCAATCAGCTGATCAGTAGTTGAGGCAGACATTATGGCACGGCGAGTCACTTGGGTTATGAATCCCTATTCCACAGCTTGGTCTAAAAAAGATAGCAAACTATCATAAAAACCATTAACATTCAATAAACCTACTGGCTTCTGATGAAAGTTCAAGCTAATCCAATATGCAATGCTGGAAATTCCATCTAATGCTTCTAAACCACCAGGTAAAGCAATAAAAGTTTCAGCACTGTAAAGCATACATCCAATACGTTCAGGCAAGTTTGAAACCTTTAATGTTTTACCGATGGCGTATTTCTTATCATCTAAACCATTCACAAGGATACTCAGTATTTTGCTTCCTCTAATGTTGGCAGAAAAGGCTGCACTTCCTTTTAAGCTATTAAGCCCTCCTCTATACACACAAGCAATCTTTCTAGCAGCTAATGCATGACCAAGTTCCGTTGCTGCTAGCAGAAATTCTACATTCTTTCCAAGAAAAGATTCACCAAAAACACAAATAGATTTAAATCCACATTTTGATGGTTTTTCAACCTCTTCCTCCTCTTTACTCTCTCCTTCAGACATTTTGCAAAGTGTGATTGCTGAAATGCATCTTTATAATACAAAAGCAAAAATAAAGAAATCACGCAAATTAGATAATATCAGAAAAATACTGTGCAAAACTGACAAGTGTAATAATGGCGTGAACAAAGTAAAATACGGAATGTAAGGAAAGTCAAAAAGTTGTTGAAAAGGTAAACTTAAAAAGAAGATAAATGTACGGAAAGTTAAAAAGCAGCTGTCAAGATAAAAGGAAAAGTAAAGCAGACAAACATATGTACAGTAGTTGTGATTGTGGCTCACATCTTCCTCTGATTTTTCGTTCAGTAATGGCTTAAACGGCTTCTATAAGCCGAGGATTTGCTTCCCATCCAATTTTCTTATAAACTGGCAAACAAGGTCTTTTACAGTCAGATCCCCAAGACTGTAGCGTTCCTTTTCTGTATTGAATAAGTTCATTAAATCAAGAAGAACAGCATGAACATCACCACTAGGATGCGTCTCAAGAGTCCGAATGATATCATCTAATGACTCTTTACTCAGTCCATCCTTTATGAATCGAATTTTGTCCTCTCGATTTACTGAAATCATTCCTTTACTCCTACAGACCCTATTACAGTTCCACCTTGCGCACTTATGACAGACTCTCATTCTTTTAGCTCTTCTCTTTTTAGAGTAAGAACTTCTTCCCATACCTGGCATACGTCTAACAAATGATTCATGAAACTCACCTGCTAAACGTACCTTAGCTTCAATAATCCAACGTATATCCTCAGGAAGACCCAAATGCTTAAATGCCCTCATTCTTTCAAGTCGACAGTTGTAAATTTTCTTAAGCACATCTTTGGGAAGAGTAGGGAATCTGCTCTTAAGCTTTACAAGGCATTCCTCCATGATGAAAATGATGAAAGCTGAAACTATAAGTGAAAAATGCTGTGCGATGTGTGCTTAAATAAGTTAGAAGAAAAGAAATGAGTAGAGAAAGAAGTCTTGGGTTGCCTCCTAAGTAGCCGCCCTTCTTTAACGTCTTTAGCTAGACAAAGTCCTAACCTATTGCTTTATTTTATTTATTTATTTATTTTTTAGAATACTTACCAGCTGGCTCCTCGAGCGTGATGACAGTCTTGATAGTGTTGAATGTACTGTCATTGTATTCCTTCAATCTTTGCCCGTTCACTTTGAATTTTCTGTCACCATCTTGAATCTCCACAGTTCCATACGACCAAACTTGAACCACAGTAAAAGGCCCTGACCACCTTGATCTTAATTTTCCTGGAAAGAGTTTTAACCTTGAGTTGTAGAGAAGTACTTTCTGCCCTGGTGTGAACTCTTTCCTTATAATTCTTCTATCATGCCACATTTTTGTCTTCTCCTTGTAGAGCTTAGCATTTTCATAAGCATGTTAGCGAAATTCTTCAAGTTCATTGAGTTGCATTAGCCTTCTTTCACTAGCTATCTTCAAATCGAAATTTAATGCCTTAACTGCCCAGTATGCCTTATGCTCCAATTCAACCGGAAGATGACATGCCTTGCCATATACCAATTGGTAAGGAGATGTACCAATTGGGGTTTTGAATGTTGTTCTGTAAGCCCATAATGCATCATCCAGCTTCTTTGCCTAATCTTTCCTGTTGGAATTCACTGCCTTCTCAAGAATCCATTTCAACTCTCTATTTGATATCTCCACTTGCCCACTGGTCTGTGGATGATAAGGAGTTGCCACCTTGTGAGTTACTCCATATTTAGTAAGCACAGATTGAAGTTGTTGATTGCAGAAGTGCTTGCCTCCATCACTTATGATTGCTCTAGGTACTCCAAACCTTGTGAATATATTCTTTCTCAAGAATTTCACAACCACTCCAGAATCATTTGTAGGAGACGCTGCTGCCTCTACCCATTTGGATACATAATCCACAGCCACTAGAATGAATTGATTGCCGAATGAAGATGGAAAAGGACCCATAAAATCAATGCCCTATACATCAAATAATTCTACCTCCAGGATGTTGGTCAATGGGGTTTCATGTCTCTGAGAGATGTTTCCTGTTCTCTGACATTTATCACATGCGGCTACATAGGCTTGAGAGTCTTTGAATAGGGTAGGCCAATAGAATCCAGACTGAAGAACCTTAGCAGCAGTTCGATTTGCTCCAAAATGACCGCCATATGGGGATGAATGACAATAGGAAAGGATACTGGTCATCTCTTCTTCTGGAACACATCTCCTTATGATTCTATCTGGGCAATGTTTATACACGAATGGATCTTCCCAGAAGTAATACTTCACATTGGCTAAGAATTTCTTCTTTTGTTGTCTAGAGAGCTTATATGGCATCATCCCACTTGCTAAATAATTCACAATGTCAGCATACCATGGAGTTGATAATGATCTTACATTAAACAGCTGCTCATCTGGAAAGGACTCTTGGATTGGAAACTCTGGTTCAAGCTTGGGAAGTTCAAGTCGAGAAAGGTGATCTGCAATGAGGTTCTCGGTCCCTTTCTTATCTCTGATCTCTAAATCAAATTCTTGTAACAGAAGCACCCATCTGATTAGTCTAGGCTTTGCATCCTTCTTCTCTATCAAGTATTTTATTGCTGAATGATCCGTCCAGACTATGACTTTGGAGCCAATTAAGTATGCTCTGAACTTGTCAAAGGCAAATACAACAGCAAGGAGCTCTTTTTCGGTTGTTGCATAATTTATTTGGGCTTCATTGAGTGTTCGGCTGGCATAATAGATTGCATGAAAAATCTTATTCTTTCTCTGGCCCAAGACTGCTTCAACTGTATAGTCACTTGCATCACACATTATTTCGAACGAAAAATTTCAATCTGGAGCGACAATGATTGGTGCTGAGATCAAGGCTTTCTTCAAGGTTTGGAATGCTAACATGCAATTCTCATCGAACACAAATGGAATGTCCTTCTCCAAAAGTTTGCATAGCGATTTTGTGATCCTTGAGAAATCCTTAATGAATCACCTGTAAAAACCAGCATGGCCCAGAAAACTCCTGATGCCTTTGATTGTCACAGGTAGAGATAATTTTTCAATAGTTTCAATTTTTGCTCGATCAACTTCAATCCCTTGAATTGAAACTTTGTGTCCCAACATGATACCTTCTTTCACCATGAAGTGGCATTTTTCCCAATTCAATACAAGGTTGGTCTCCACACAGCGCTGTAGCACCTTTTGCAGATTAGCTAGAAAGAGATCAAAAGATTCCCCAAATACTGAGAAATCATCCATGAATACTTCAATAAAATTTTCCATCATATCTGAAAAGATTGCCATCATTGTCCGTTGGAAGGTTGCAGGAGCATTGCATAATCCAAAGGGCATTTTTCTGAAGGCGAATGTTCCATATGGGCAAGTAAAAGTTGTTTTCTCTTGATCTTCAGGAGCAATCAAAATTTGGTTGTAACCAGTGTATCCATCAAGGAAGCAGTAATAAGCTTGTCTTGCCAATTTATCTAGCATTTGATCTAGGAATGGCAAGGGAAAATGATCTTTTCTGGTAGCTTTGTTGAGCTTCCGATAGTCAATGCAAACTCTCCATCCGGTCACTGTTCTCTGCGGGATCAGCTCATTATTTTCATTTGGAACAACTGTCATGCCTCCCTTTTTTGGAACAACTTGTACAGGGCTCACCCATGGACTGTCAGAAATTGGGTAGATAATGCCAGCATCTAACCATTTGAGCACTTCTTTACGAACTACCTCCTTCATATTTGGATTGAGCCTTCTTTGATGTTCTACACAGGGCTTGGCATCTTCTTCTAACAGTATTTTATGCATACAGATTGAAGGGCTTATTCCCTTAATATCTGCAATCGACCATCCTAGTGCGGACTTGTGCTGTCTTAACACCCTCAGCAACTTTTCTTCTTCTTCAGTAGTTAAATCAGATAAGATGATAACTGGCAAAGCTGAATCTTCTTCTAGAAAAGCATACTTTAAATGAGTGGGTAGTGTTTTCAGCTCAAATTTTGGTGGCTTTTCAATTGAAGGAACTGGCTTTGGTGGTTTTCCTCCTAAATCTTCGAATGGCCTTTTTATGAAAATTGGTGAATTGGCTTCGAGATAGCTGACTTTTCTAGAATTTTGGGATCAGTAGTATGAGATGTGTCCATCATGCTGACTGCTAAAGGTTGATTAGAGTAAATTTCATCTACTACTTCTCTGGTGCAACTGCTTATTGAATCAACCTTAAAACAGGTATCACCTTCATCAGGAAGAGATAGGGCTTTAAAAATGTTGAAGGACACTTGCTCATCTTGAATCTGCAAAGTCAGCTTTCCCTTCTGTACATCAATTAGAGCTCGTCCAGTTGCAAGAAATGGTCTCCTAAGAATAATAGGAATTTCTTGATCTTCTTCCATGTCAAGCACTATGAAATCTGCTAGGAAGATAAACTTATCAACTTTTACTAGCACATCTTCAAGGACTCCACGTGGATGCTTTATTGAACGATCTGCTACTTGCAGTAACACGGTAGTTGGTTTCACTTCTCCCAATCCCAGCTTCTTGTAGACGGATAATGGCATCAAATTCACACTTGCACCAAGGTCACATAAGTCTTTTTCGAATTCACACTCTCCAATGGTACAGGGTATTCAGAAACTCCCAGGATCTTTAAGCTTTAGTGGTAGTTTCTTTTAGAGAATTGCACTACACTCTTCAGTTAAGGCTACAGTTTCAAAATCCTCCAGTTTGCGTTTCTTTGATAAAATCTCCTTCATAAATTTTACATAACTGGGCATTTGGGCTAAAGCTTCAGCAAATGGGATGTTGATATGCAACTTCTTGAACACCTCCAGAAACTTGCTAAACTGTTTGTCTAGCTTAGCTTTCACCAATCTTTGGGGAAATGGAACTAGAGGAACATATGGTGGAGGATTATCTGGAAAAGTCATTCTTCCTGGAATCACCTCATCTTCTTTTTGAGCTTCTTCATTTTTCTTCCTTGATTCTGGCTCATTCAACTACTTCCCACTTCTTAATGAGACAGCCTTTACGTGCTCTCTGGGATTTCTCTCAGTGTCACTAGGTAAAGTGCCTGGTTGTCTGGAATTCAGCATACTTGCAATTTGCCCCATTTGCACCTCTAGATTTTTTATTGAAGTTGCTTAACTCTGCATGGTTGCTTCTTGATTCTTGAGTGCAGCTTCTGTTCTAGCCATGAATTGGGAAGTATTCATGGTTAGTTGAGCCAATGCTTCTTCTAAATTTGCCTTTGGTTGTGGTGGTGATTGCTAAATTTGCTGTTGATAATTCCCTTGAGGTTTGAACACATTCTGATTATTCCTCTACCCTAAATTAGGGTGGTTTCTCCATCCTGGATTGTATGTGTTTGAGAAAGGATCATTTTGACGATTTTGATTCCCCACATAGTTGGCTTGTTCAGGTTGAGAAGGAATGAATGGATCGCCTTCTTGACATTGTGTGCTCATGTGAGGGCCTCCACATAAATCATAAGCATCTGCAGGAGTTCTGATTGCATTTGCTTGAGCTGTTAATGAACTCACTTGCTTGGATAAAGAGGTAACTTGAGAAGACAAAGTGGTTAGAATGTCTAGCTCATGGACTCCAAGTGCTTTCTTTGAAGTGTTGCGTTTAGAAGGCCATTGGTAAGCATTTGCTGCCATTTCTTCCAACAGCTCCATAGCAGCTTCGATGCTTTTTCCAATTAATGATCCACCAACTGCAGCATCTACAAGTGTTCTGGTAGCATTAGACAATCCATTATAGAAAGTCTGCAACTGTAGCCAATCTGGTAGCCCATGATGAGGACATCTTCTTAGCAGCTCCTTGTATCTTTCCCATGCTTCATAAAGGCTTTCCATGTCATGTTGGGTGAATGAAGAAATCTCATTCCTCATTTTTGCAGTTTTTGTTGGAGGAAAGAATTTTGCTAGGAATTTTTGTGTCAATATGTTCCATGTAGTGATGCTCCCCACCGGTAAAGAGTGTAACCAGCTTTTAGCCTTATCCCTAAGTGAGAAAGGGAAAAGTCGCAACCTTATGGCATCATCAGAAACGCCATTGTGCTTGAATGTATCACAAATTTCCAGAAAGCTGGCTATATGTGTATTTGGATCTTCTACTGGAGAACCTCCAAACTGATTTGCTTGCACCATTTGAATTATGGCTGGCTTGATCTCAAAGTTGTTGGCTGGTATAGGCGGTTTCCTGATCCCAGAAATGGTATCCATGACTGTTAGTGTGGCATAGTCACGGAGTGCTTTGGTGTCTGGTTCCTCTCTCAAATCTGCCATTGCTTCACCTTGATCTACAGTTGACTGCTTCTGTATCTTTCGATTCCTTCGACAAGTTTTCTCGATCTCAAAATCAAATAGCAGTGGCTCAGCAACTTTTGATCTGGTCATACAATAGGACAAACCTGAAAAAAGAAAAGAAACACCAAAGAAAAAAAATATAAAATAAAAACCAAATTAGGATTAAGATTACTTGGTATTGATATTAATGATAACAATCCCCGGCAGCGGTGCCAAAAACTTGTTACGTGTAAAATGGTTTATCAATTAGCGCAAGTGCACACTATCGTAAACAAGTAATAAAGTGATAAGTAAGTATTGTTCCCTCGAGGATTGTTTCACTAAGTACCAAAATTTATAATCCTAACACTATTTGGCAAATCGATTAGTTGGAGAATGAAGTAATTAAATAAAGATCTATGCAGAAAATATTTAAAGTAAGTATGAATGCAATTGGAGTAAAGATAAATATGAATAAAAGACCTAGGGATCAGACTTCACTTAACAACTTCGGATTGAATCACATATCTACACTAATCCAATTTTAACTCCCTTAATTGATAGTCGAGTTTCCCTAAATTAATTACTAGCCTCTTCCAAGGTCAAGTAATTCTATAATTAATTGCTAATCCACTATATTCTTATGTGAATTAAAACAACTAATCATGCATTAGGATTTATAGAACTCATTAAGACTACATAAACCATATGAATATATTACTATTTCATATACAATTTACAATTTTAATTATAGGTTCCATACACATGTATCTCCTTCCGGTCTCAACACACATATTGAGTTCATTCAAAAGGTGACCAATCAATTGAAAGCATTAAGAGCAATAATTAAAACTCAATCTAGGAAATAAAATCGAAATTAGTTTCAATAGATTAGAATTCAATCTGTTATTATCAAGTTACGTCATCACCCTAGGAAGATGAAAAATTAGAACATAATGAAATTAAACACAAACATAAAATAGAATAAAAATATCATCACATTCATGATACAAACATAAGGATACAATTACAAATGCATGAAAATGAAAATACTATCCATCCATGTAGGAGGTAAAACCTTCCATGTAGGAGGCATACAAGAACTAAAAATGCATGAACTACTATCTAAGATGCATGAATCAATGAATGCTGCAAATGCTCTCCACTTCTACCTATTTATAGGTGAATGAATCAGCTGCAAGCCATAAATCTTGACCCTTGGCTATCAATCACATGCTTTAGCCACCCTTTTTTATTTTCGCAGCACACTTCTTCTGACTTGTTGGTAATTTTTGACCACCAGAATGGCAGATTTACATCTTCCTGTAAACATAGGAGTTGTAGACCCGGATCTTATCTTTCAAATGCCGCAAAGAACTCCTAATTTTGAAATTTCTATCTCAAGTTATGATCATATTGGTAATCAAAGGTCAGATTCCGCCAAAACCACTGTTTTATCTTCCAAGCAGAATTTGAGATTCTTAGATCCCGAACTGGGCTTTTATTTAAACATGAAAGTTGTAGGGATTCTTCTTAGCTTTTTAACCATATAAAGAACAATCCAATCCAGCATCTAGAACTCCAGATATAGCCTAAAACCTGAAACAGGGTCAAAATACAGCATTATCTAAAATATTTGATTTCATTTCAAATTCAAGATCCATTCACAAAATGCAACTAAATTTATTAAATTTAACAAGATAACATCCAAAAATGCATCATACAAGGGAAAATAAATATGTAAATATTTTACGTATCAGTTATTATCATAATTGAATATATATTACGCAGACAATATATATAAATATAATAATTTGAATTGCCATTAAAATAACATGATTCAAAATTACAATCACTAATATGATTGGTTTTAGGGCATATACACTAACAGAGGTTTCAATTCTACCTTAGGTGGTGTGTCTTCCTCAGTAGTGGTATTGCTGGACTCCACTTCTAATGATTCAATTGTTGCTTCAGGGAGGGGAAGTGGTGGGCTTGCTTCCAAAAACTGTGCATATGCAGCAGTTTCCTCACTTTCAATCACTCCATTTGTGACTAGACATGCTTCAAGTGGATCTTGGAGGTATCCCTTTAGAAGGTTTTCTTTCACAGCTTTGTCTAGCACATCTACCCTGCATATTGAGTCTTCACAAACAGGTAATTTAATTGATTCATTCAAATTAAATTCAACTTTTTCATCCCCAACAGATAATGAAAGTCTTCCATTTTTTACATCAATTAAAGCACCTGCAGTGGCTAAAAATGGTCTACCCAAAATGATAGGAATTTGTGAATCCTCTTCCATTTCAAGCACAACAAAATTAATAGGAATAAAGAACTTACCAACCTTGATAGGTATATCCTCAAGAATACCTACTGGATATTTCACTGAACGGTCTACTAGTTGAAGTGAAACTGTAGTGGGCTTCATCTCTTCTATGTTCAGTCTCCTTGCAACCGACAGTGGCATAAGGCTCACACTTACTCCCAAGTCACACAATGCTCGATCAATAGGAACATTTCCTATCACACAAGGAATGGAGAAGCCGCCTGGGTCCTTTAGCTTGGGAGGTAGTTTATTTTGGATAATGGCACTACACTCCTCAGTTAAAGCTACAGTTTCATGCTCCTCTAGCTTCCTCTTGTTAGAAAGAATGTCCTTCAAGAATTTTGCATATGATGGCATTTGTGAAAGAGCATCAGTGAAGAGGATATTGATGTACAACTTTTTCAAAACTTCTAAGAACTTTCCAAATTGCTTATCAAGTTTAGCCTTTGCTAATCTTTGAGGATAAGGGATAGGCGGTTTGTATGGTTCCGGAGGGACATATTTTGACTTTTCAGGTAATTCCCCTTCTTTCACTTCAGCATCATTAGAAATTGAGGCCTTTTTGCCTTCTTTCTGCACTTCCCCCACACTTATCTCTTCTTCATCTTCTTGAGTGGCATTTGGATCCTTCAATAGCCTTCCACTTCTAAGAGTTATTGCCTTACAATGCTCCCTAGGATTTGATTCAGGTTGAGCAGGGAGTTGACCAAAAGCTCTAGAAGAAGATGCAGAAGCTTGTTGAGCTATTTGAGTTTCCAACATCTTTCCATGTGTGGCCAATGAATCAACCTTGGAGGATAGTTGCCTAATGGAATCTTCCACGGCTCTACCATGCTGTCTAAACTCTTCATTAGTTTTCTCTTGGGAAATGAGGAATTTCTCCAAGAGGCCTTCTAATTTAGCAGTGGAAGAGGTTTGGGCTGAAGGATTATAGGGTCTTTGATTTTGGAAACCGGGTGGTGGTGGTCTATTGGGAGTGGTTTGTGTGTTGTATGGCTGGGTGGGCTTGTAGGAGAAATTTGGGTGGTTCCTCCATGATGGATTGTAAGTGTTTCCAAGTGGTTCATTTTGATTTTTCTATCCAAACCCACTGTTATGCACATAGTTCACTTGTTCAGTGAAATCTTGCCCCAATGTACACTCAGTTGCCACATGACCTGTCACACCACAAATCTCACAAGGAATGTCAGTAGCACCTGTTGCATTTACACTGTTAACTTGAAATTTATCAAACTTAGCCATAAGTGCATCTACTTTGCTACCTAAACTTCCTAGTGCATCTACCTTAGCTGATAAATGATTAAAAGCATCCAATTCATACTTACCTGGAGCTTTCCTTGAAGAGCCCCTCTCATTTGACCATTGGTAATGGTTCAAAGCCATATCTTCAATCAACTCATATGCTTCATCTAACCTTTTGTTCATTAAAGCACCTCTAGCAGCAGCATCCACAGTAAGCTTAGTATTGTAGTTCAAACCATTATAGAAAGTATGAAGAACTAGCCATTTCTCTAGCCTATAATGTGGACACAGCTTTAACAGTTCCTTGTATCTATCCCAAGCAGCAAATAAAGATTCCCCTTCTCTCTGAGAAAATGTAGTGATTTCATTCCTTAATTGAGCAGTCTTGCTTGGAGGAAAATATCTTGATAGAAAAGCCCTCAGTAGCTCTTCCCATGTTGTGATAGATCCAGCTGGTAAAGAATGTAACCAAGCCCTCGTTCTATCCCTCAAGGAGAATGGGAAGAGTCTAAGCTTGATAGCATCCGCTGCTACACCATTGATCTTGATTGTATCACAGTATTCTAAGAAAATCTGAATATGGAGGTTGGGATCCTCCATTGGCAGTCCACCAAACTGGTTTTGCTGCACCATAGACAAAAAAGCTGGCTTCAATTCGAAGTTATTAGCCTCAATAGCAGGCCTTCTTATACTAGATTGAAGACCAGTGGCGTCGGGTGTTGCAAACTCTCTAAGTGATCTATTGTCCATGTCTTGAATCTCTGGTTCAAGGTCAATTGCTTCTTGGATATGAACTGATTTTTGCTCTCTCCTTCTCCTAAGCAAAGTTCTTTCAATTTCTGGGTCGAAGTCAAGAATTCCTTCAAGACTTCTCCTTCGCATATACAAGATTTTTTCTACAAAAAGAGTAGGTAATACTCGAACAGAACAAAGTAAGAAAGAAATGCTATATATAAAAATAAGAAAATCAGAACAAGATGAATTATGAACTAAAAGAAAATGAATTGCCTAGTCTAATTCACTCACAACTTTCTATTAATATTAACCAGTTGCAATCCCCGGCAACGGTGCCAAAAACTTGACCGCAATCCCACAAGTGCACAGGTTAAGTCGAGTTATAGTATAAAAGATTATCGTCTCCACAGGGATTTCACGTTGAATACTAACTGAATTTCGAGTAAAATTATCTAGGCATATCAATTGATAGTGTGAATTAAGGATAAAATGTAATGCAGATCTTAGTTATCAAGAAAAGGTTTAATTCAATGAAATGAAAGTATACTCAGCTTAAGGTTCCCTTGTACATTTTATTATGGAATGAATGTAATCCTCTAACTTGGTTTACTATTAATTTAGACTGCTGGATTACCTAAATTAAGTTATACCTCATTGCAAGGCTACTAGCTACTAACCAAAAGATTAAGTGCCCAGAATTACTCTAGTAATCACTCATCTAGGTTGCATTAACTTGCTTTAGAATCCATTTTCAGACATTTCATCCTGTGCAAAAGAATCCAATTAGCTTAATTCCTAAGTCTAATTGATATTCCCAATGATCATGCAAGGTCCGATTAATTAATTGGTCATTTCAACCTAGAATCAATTAATCCACAACACAAATCCAATATTCTGGATATATTAGTTTGTTCCAGCACAAACAGCATAATCAAATCATAAATCAACAGTAAATCAAGCTAGATTATATAAAATTCAAATCCATAAATCCATGAACAAGTTCACCCAAGCTGAGCACAAGGGTTTAGTGTGAAAACATTACAAAATCAGAAGAAAACTAGAAAACAGAGAAGGAATTTAAACAATTCATGAAGATCTACAAATTCCTTGCTTGAATCTTCAATTCCTTGCTCGAATCCACGTTAGAAGGTACCCTTCGTGAGTTTGGGTCTCTCCTAGGGTTTCTCCCAACAGCTCTCCTTGTTAATTCTCGATTTTTCTCTTCCTCTCTTTTTTTTTAAAAAAAATTTCGCACAAAACTTATATTGGTGATGTACACAGGGTCCAACACGGCCCGTGTTATACCCTGTGTTTCTCAGTGAAAGTTAAGCAGCACGATACACGTTGTGCGACACGTCTTGTGTTCTTCTTCGAAGTGTCAAGCAATAATGTACACGGGGTATGACACGGCACGTGTTTACCCCCGTGTTCTTCCACGAAGGCTGATCAGCATGCTACACGGGGTGTGATACCCCCCGTGTTTACCTCAGAAGCGAAGAGCAGTATGATACACGGTGTATGACACGGCCCGTGTTTACCACCGTGTTCTTCTCTGAGCAGTTCAGTGAAGCCTCGAAGCATTCCAGAATGATACACGGCCTTCAACACGAGGTTCCCATACCCCGTGTTCTTTGCCAGGTGAGCAAATTTACTTCGATTCTCCACAATTCGCATAGTTTTGCCTCCGGATCCTTTTCTAATGCTCATATGTGTCCTTTCAAAGCCTGAAAACAAAATATCGAGCATCTAAGTATCTTTTTCAATCAATTTGCACAAAATACTAAGTAAATAAGTGATGAAACTCATAGAATTTATGTGCAATTGTGCATTTGTTAAGAAGCATGTTTATGGAAGCTTCATTTTCATACTCTAACACTCTATGTGACACTTTAGTTTGTTTTTAAAGCATTCAAGCTTGAATTTGCCTTTTCCTAGCCATAATTTTATATAATAATTTTAATCAATAAATAGTATTTTTCTAGAAAAAGAATAAGAAAGATACCTATTAAGCTTTGTAGATCCACTATGACTAATATTTGTTCTTTCTTCAACCTTTCATAGATTCCATATTCTGATTAGGCCCTTTGTTTCAACTTTATTATGATGAATATCCCATATAATACTTTAATGCCAACTATGTCATAACTCGGCCCTTGGGTACAATGACTAGCTAGCCATCCTTACAAGCCTTTAGAATACTTCTGACTCTTTACTACTTTAACTTTGCCAAAGATGAATAAATAAACATTTATAGAAAGTAAAAGTAGCTATAATTGCAATTAAAAATTTTAAAATATAATTTACATATGTAAAAAGGTTTATACAAAGCTTCTAAAGTTTTCAAAATAAAAGTTTGCATACAAAAGCTACAAACAAAGATAACTTCCAATTTAATATATCCTATCCCTAGTCAGGGTCCTTTTTAGGGTTAGATTCAATGGAAAGGGAGGATAGAGGGTTCAGCATATTAGAACTAGAAGTAGAAATAATAAATATACCCTTTTAAAAAAGATTGGCTAAAATAAGATTAATGATAAAAGGATTGAACTCAGAATCTAACTATTTAAGTACTACAAAAAAATCAATACAAGGCCTCCTTGTTGTCACTTAGAATCTATAATGAAATACAGCTTGAAAAGCACTCGATGGTGATAAGGAGATTCTTGTTCAATTTCTAATATATAAATAGAAGTTTAACAATAGTGAGTGTGAGTATTAATATACTCAATGAGTGACTATACTTCTCCTTTTTTAGGGGTTTTCAATATAACATAACAATATAAAATAAATAATAATCTAATTTTGTTGTACTTGTTATAATGTTTACAAAGATTATTCTAAAGAATGATAATAGTTATTAAATAAGTTTCTCCTTATATTTTCAGTCCAACCTTATCCTCTACCATCCTAGGTATTAAGTCACCAACCTTATCCCTCCAACCTTTATTATACCTCTCCTTTTCTATGAAGGATATAATCTCCCCTCTATAATTCATGTACAATATGAGTAATAATATGATGCCAATTGTAGCATCAATTACCCAATTTAAATTCAATGGGGTATGGTCATTATACTAACTATGCCATGAAAGTCTATTCAATAACATTTTCCATTCTTATGTATTTAATTTCCATCATCACATAGTAATATACCTAAGGTTGATATACCCAATCAAATAAAGACAATACTTAAATTTTAACAATTGTTAACTTATGCACCATCAGATATATCATACTTTCAATTATTTGTAAAATTCTTCAATAAGAGATAGAAAGTATCCTACATGCTGAATAGTAATAGGTTCTTATAGTTTGGTGGCCCTCTTAGACTTGCAAATTAATTCAAATTTTTATTAAAATTTTATTTAATGTTTTCAACACATTAACAAGTATTAAACATAAAATTTTCAACAATTTTATGGTTTATAAGTACTGTTCACTTTGAATCTGAACTCCAAAATAGGATAGCACAAAAGTAATTTCAATACAAGCCTCTTTTTAATATCTGACCACTTCTAATTATAACCAAATTTTGACATAAAATTAATGAAAAACATTAATCATTTTACAAAAATTTCACTTGGTTACTATTCATACAAAATAAAAAACTTAGAATTGCTAATTTTGGATAGTTTTGGAGTTATAATGAAAAAAGGGCCTTTTAGACATTCAAATTAACTATAATTGTCACCAAATTTTGCAAGGTTACTAACATCCTAATAGTCCTAGAATGTTAATTATTTTAATTTTTCTCAATCAAACTGGGACTTAGATAGCACCAAATGGCAACATACAATATTCTATTTTAAGCCATTATAACCAAAGTCAAATTAATTTCCCTTTTTATAACTTTAAAATTTTCTAAAAATTCCGAAAATTTTTCTCACATTTTTGACACTACGTGTGATATTAAAATACCAAAACTTATAATTTAAACAATCTCTAACCATGATTCCAAAGGGCAAATAGAAACATACCTTTAAACCTTATTAACAAAATTTTTTTCCTACACATTCCTATGGTCATTTCCTAAGGAAAAACTTAATAAATCATTCCTACTCATCTCCATACCATAATACTAATATTATATCCTTTTATTAATATTTATACAATATCAAAATCAAGTCATATAGCACCAAACTTCAGTTTCTCATCCAATATAGCCCAAATCATCAAATTTTTCATTTTTTATGAGAAAACTCCATAGAACAAAGCATAGTTGCCACAATCATCAATTTCTTCAGTTTTAAATTTTCAAAAACCATTTGGAATAGCAAAAAAGCAACTTCATTAAAATAAATTAAATTTTAGAAATATAGGAGAGGAGATGATCATTAAAACTTGAAGAAATTGAAGAAAACCCTAAATGACTTACTAGAATTTGAAGAAAATAATTGGAGAACTTCTTGGAATTTTTGAAGACTTGGAAATGCTAGTGGAACAACTTGGAAGGCTCATGGTTTTAAGCTAGATATGGAGCATAAAAATTGTGCAAAAGATGACCTAAAAAGGTCTTATATAAAACTCTAATTTCCAAGGCTTTCATTACAAGCTTCTTATATTTTGTTTTTACAAATTTTTGGCTGAGAGACTAGCATGTGATGTATAGTTTTCCTAGCTAATAATTAGAAGATTTTCTTCTTAAATCTAATAAAATTTGGTAGAATTAGTGTAATTCTTGCTAACCAAATGCCCTTAGATTTTTAATTTTTCACTAAAATGTCACAAGCTTCTCTAGGAAGATTGGACTTTGTTTTGGGATTGAATTTTTTTCCCAAAAATAATATTTATGACTAAAATAATTGGGGTAATTCAGCCCCAACAAGTCAAGATGTTTTATTTCAATTTCGGCCTCCATCTCTAAGTTTTCAAGTTACTTGGTTCATTTTTTAACTAATTGGATCCTAATTTCCTATCAAACTTCCATAAAATTTTCCTTAGCTTTGTGTTAATATCTTTATGTAATTTTGGCCTATACTAGTGCCTATTATAATTTTTATAAAAAATTTAAATAGATATACCCTCAAACTATCTCTACAGTTTAGTAAAATTTTACTTGATTCTATCACTAGTTTCTGTTAAGGTGGTTTTCTACCAAAATTTCTTATTGATTTTTTTCTTGTTGTATTGGGATATTAGAGAAACATACATCAATGAGGAAGAAAAGATCATTGAAATAAGTATTTAATATGTTTTAAACTTTATTAACCATATTTTTAATGATGAATTCTGATGATATCATAACTCAATTATCGAATGCCATGATAGGCATAAAAACACCTGACTAGTATTAATATACTAAGCAGTTGTCCTTTCAAGCCTTTAAGAAATTCTTAACCCATTTGCTTTCATAACTCTACTAAAAATATAAATAACCACTTATAAAAAATAATTTTTACTTGTGCGCGTATAAAGAAGTTTAAAACATAAGTTACATATACCAAATAATATTTATACAAGAGTGTAAAGTTTTTAAAAACATAACTCTGTGCATAATTACTATTGAAAGATAAAAATTGTAATTAGAAAGCCATAAAATACTATATAGATCCAAACATAAGATGAAAGCTCACACACAGATACTAGTTATCTTTATGGGATCCATGCTCTATATTTGAAAATGAAAATTCAATAGATAGAGTGTGAGTATTGAAATACTCAATGAATGGTTACTTTTTTCCTTTTTCTAAAGTTTTTGCACCATAATAAATTAGATATATATATATATATATATATATATATATATATATATATATATATATATATATATATATATATATATTAGTGTAAAATATTAATTGATTAAAGTTTACATGTATCATAGTTATAAAGTTTGCTAAAGAGAATGATAATAGTTAGTATACATGTTTCTTCTTATATTTTTGGTTCATCCTTATCACCCACCACTCTAAATATAAGGCCACCAACCTTATCCTTCTAACCCTTACCATACCTCTCCTTTTATTCCAAAAGATACAAATCTCCCCTTTCTATGAATCATGTACAATATGAGCAATGATTAGATGCTAGCTATAGCATTAATTACTCATTTCATTAAGTATGATTGAAATACTAACTATGCCATAAAATATTGCCATTCTCATATATATTCAAATGTCATTATCACATGACATTATATCCAAGGTTAATATATAATATTTCCACTCAAGGTAATAATAACAGTTAATTTTTTTGAATGACTAGCAATTTATAAATCAAGTATCATCAAATGTATCGAAATTTTCAATTACTTGTAACATTTTTCAATAAGAAGTATCAAACACTAAACATGCTAGATAGTATGAATACTCCCAAGGTATAATGCCTTTGGACTCCTAAATTAATTTAAATTTTTACTAAAATTTTATCTAATACTTGTAACACATTAATAAGTATCAAGCATCAATTTTCTTACAATTTCCTTATTCTCAGCTACTATTCCATAGTACCAAAACCATGGATTTTAAAACAAGATATCATATAAGTAACTGCAATAAAAATCCTTTTTTAACATTCAAATCACTTTCAATTATCATAAAATTTTTACACAACATCCTTAACAAGTTAAGTAATGAAAATATTCAATTATTGCACAAAAACATCATGTTGGTACTATTCACACAGAATTAAAAACACAAAATTGTCAATTCTTGATAGTTTTGGATTTGGTGTGGAAAAGGAGCTTTTTTGGCATCCAAATTAATTCCAATTTCTACTAAATTTTTAAATAACCTTACCAACATGTTAATAATAAAATAATTTCAATTACTTTAATTTTTATTAATCAAATTCTTGCCTCCCAAAAACTTTATATAAAACTTGATTTCAAGGCTTCCTTCATAAGTCACACTATTTTATATTTTTTTAATAAAAATTTTGATAATAACTCAAAACATGCTATAAGATTTCTCAAGATGAAAATTAGAAGATAATTCTTCTCAAATCCAATAAAAATCCTCCAAATATAAAGTGTAGAAAAGTTTACTAATAATTGCCCCTAGTTTTCCATTTATTCACTAAATTACCATTGGCTTTCTCTATAAGCTTGGGCTTTATTTTTTTAGTTTTTAAAATCATATTTGGGCCTAAAAAATTAAAATAAATTATTTGAAACAAATCAAGATGATTTATTTCAAAATTGGGCTTAATTTATAAGTTTTTGGACTACTTAGGCCCTTAATTTCCTATTAGGTCTTTATATAGTTTTCCTAAACTTGGTGTTGGGATTTTAATTATATTTTGACCCATACTAGTATTTGATATAATTTCTATAACAATTCTAGCTAGATGTTCCTTCAAACTATCTTTATGATTTATTCAAAGTTCATTTGATTATCTTACTAGGTTTTTATTACGGAGGTTCCTAGTCAAAATTCTTTTTTAAACATTCTTACTTTATTTGGGGTATTGCAAATATGGTTTTTTTTTGTTTGTTTAGAAAAAGTTGGATAAATTCCTAACTCACTGAGATCTTTCCACTCATCATATAATATCCCTTAATGGCATGTTAGGTATTTGGAAAAGAATATTTAGGCTATATGCATGGTATAGGCATGAAAGTATGCCCCACAAACATGTCTAGCTCCCTTTCATCCTCCACTAATCTCAATAGGGAAGACAAAGTTATTTTGCTAAGATACAAAGACTACATTGGACAAAGGAGAATGTAGCTACCCTAGAAGTAGAGATTATTGCCATCAAGGAATTCATTAGGTTAATTGGAGGAAATCTCCCACCTTATATAATTAATAATTCCTTTGTAAATCATGAGGTATGTACATACGTTATTATAATTTATCAAACTTATGATAACTTTGAAGATTATTATTACATTTTTGTTCTTGAATATAAGGATGATAGAGATCATGATTATATGTTGAAACCAAAATATTATTGGTTTAGTTTGCTTATAAAAGGTAAAATTTCTAGTTCATAACTCTTGATTTTCTTTTATTCTAGGTATACAATTATTATGATATGAAGAAAATTTTGAATGTGGAACTGTGTGTTATCATCCTAAGGTAGTCTAAGTTTATTACTTAAATTTTGTCTAAGTTTACCTTTATTGTTGTTAGGTTATGAAAAAGTTTCTACATGGAAATTTACAACCTCAAGAACTATATTAACTAATTTTGGCAATGCTATTATCAAAATCTAGGGGAACTATTATCTAGGGAATGCATTTTTTATCTCCTCCTTTCATAGGGTAGATTAGCCAAGTTGCTCGATTGAATTTGTGCTCAATTAAATAGAAGACTATATATTCATACTTATGGATTAGTTGCCATCATTAATCTTGTCTTCTATTGCATTATAAATTTCAACTAGGTCTTTGTTTTTCATTTAGTATTTCCTCTAAAGAATGACTTTTGGCTACCTATTTTTCAAAATAAAAAAAATGATGTGAGCTAGATCTCTATTTACCATTGATTGCCTAGATCAAAATAAAAAATATAATTGTTAGAGATCATCATTGCAGAATTCAATGTGTAGAATTGATATATTATTCTATTCATTTAAAAGGAAATAATTTGGTTCCACCATTTATTACAAGATAGTTTAGTTATAATGTTAAGCTTAAACTATACATTGTCATTTGTTTCATGTCATTAATAGGAGTTGTATTATTCTATGCAATATATATATATATATATATATATATATATATATATATATATATATATATATATATATATGCCAATGTGAAGAAGCTATTTGAGATGATTTTGGATTTTCCAAATATAATTGCATTGTATTATTTTATGCAATATATATGCACAAACTCTAGTAGGTTAATGGATTACTTAGGATGATAGTAAAAAATTATGAAACAAGATAGTCATAACCTAAATAGATTTTTTTTCTTCTTATAGGACAATATTGCTTAAGCTAATGTATAAGCTCTTAAAGACTAAAATTCACCACTAAGGGAGCAAAGGAAATCTTTAGGAGGGAGCAATAATGAATAGGACTGGTGCCCCTCTTTCTAGATCTCAATATACCTATGTTTTCTTCTTTTTTTTTAATGTAAGAAGTTATGACAATCAATCACATTAAGTTAATTTTGATCCTTTTTAATTAATTTCTTTACATACAAATTAAAATTTTAACTTTTGTAATTAATAATAAATATATCTTTTGGTGCAAATATGTATTGATTAATATTTTAAATTTTTTTCTTATTTGACTAAATTAATTTTACAAAAATTTATAACATTATCTTTTAAATTTTATATAGTGATTATGTTATTATTTCATAATATGATTAAAAATAATATTAGAACATAAAAAATATAATTTACAATATCTAAAAATATATAGAGTCTAATATCATATAAATAATTTAAGGTTGCAAATATTAATTATTAATAACCAAATGCATAAATTAATAATTAATAACACCTATTTTTTTCTAAAATTAAACTTATATGAAGTTAATTCTAAAATAACTTTTATAATATTTTTAATTTTTTATAAAAAAACTTAGCCACAATTAATAACTTCTGGCAAGCAATAATTCAAATTCTAAAAAATGTTAGAGGTGGCTAACAACTGCCATAATCCTTAGATGAACAAATAGCGAGCAAGATTTAGAAGTTGTTGAAACCGCACCTAAACATCAAGCAAGTATTGCAATGGTTCAATGAACTACCTCCAAATGTTTGCAATAGTTCCTTGTAATTACCTCCAAAAGCTATTAGCGGCCATTTTTCTTATGGTTAATTAAACCACTATTGAGGCCAGTAAAGGCAGTTGAAACCACCTTAAAAACACATGCAGACCTACCTTTAAGGCTCTAATTTTTTATAGTGAAAATGATAGTAACTATATGGGAATGGTCCTTAGGATATCCTTAGTGTTATGATACATTTTATTCATTAGATACCTAATATGAGATTTACATATCTATGTGCTATAAGTATCCTACTTTGGGTATAGATCTGAGGCTTGCTACTAGAATACATGACATTGGATTTCACTAAATACTTGGAAGCTCTTATCAATCTAATGGAATGGGTGGATTGGATAAAAGGTTTCTACCATAATTTCAAGTTCCTCAGAGTTCATATTCATATTTGACTAGATGACCCTCTATTTATGGGTTTCTCATTTAAGTCAAATGATGGCAGTTAGGTATGGATCTAGTGCAAATATAAAGGACTTTACCAAATGGGCTATCCCTATAGTAGAATTAGGCACAAAACTGATGCATGTAGCTGGTCACAAGAACAAATGGAGAGTACCTATAAAGGTAAGAGTGGAGGCTTAAAAATTTGATTAATGTTCACTTTGTTGATATACAGCAAAATGCTCTCACCTTTGATATTGATTTTAATAGTTATGACATCAATCCTCATGCTATTCCTATGCTAAGTAATAATAAAAGTGTTCGAATTGATGTTGAGAAGTCGATTAACCTAATAAAAGACCTTATACTATATAGGAATGTGAAATCACCAGTTCAAAGTTAGTTACTTCAACTTATCAAATCACTTAATGTATATATCTTATTTGTTAAAAAAATAAAAAATAATAAAGATATTTCAAAAAGGATTTTGCTTTGATAAAATAATAAGCTAATAGCTTTCCTAATGTTTCATGGAAGAAATAACTTTTGTAATGATCATTAAAGGAGGAAAAAGGTCTTTTTTGAAGAAGTGCAAGTAAGATGATAAAGATTTTACTTGAACTAGAAAGGGAGGGGTACATTATATATGATAAGAACTAGCTACATGAGATAACTAAAAAAAATTATAGAAAAATCATATAAAGATACTTTCTTGGGAGGAGATAATTTGATTCCAAGAATGTCTCTACTAAAGGCCTTGCAAAGAAGGAAGAGAAGGAAGAAGAAAATGATTTTAATGGGTTCTTAGTAGAGAAAGCTATGAATGGAGAATAACTATGTCTTAATATTATTATTTCTGCTAAAAAGGAAAAGAGGATGAATAAATCATGGAAGAGAATAATGGTAATTAAATTATTAGGAAGAAAGATAAAGCATAGGATGTTAAAGAATAAATTAGACTAGTTATAGGCTTAAAGCGGTTTGTTAGACATTAATGATTTAATAAATGACTATTATCTAGTCAAATTTAGTGCTTACAGTGATTATGAATTAGTTTTTATAGGTAATCCTAGGCTTTTGTTTGATAATTACTTAAAAGTTCATTCTTAGGATCCAAAATTTAATCTAGAGGAAGATGTGATTAATAAAGTTGCTATGTAGGTTTGAATTCCTAATCTTACTCTCCATTTTTTTTTAACCAAAAACTCCTTACCTTTTTAAGGAATAGGGTTAGCAAAACCTTGAAAATAGATATTACCACTTTGTTCTAAGTTAAGGGAAAATATGCCAAAGTTTATGTCAAGGTTAATTTGGCAAAAGAACTTTTATAAGAATTCTTTATCCAAGGTATGCAATATAGCGTCCAATATAAAAGCCTTCATGTTATCTATTCTAACTATGGTAAATATGGCCACTATATAAAATATTGTCTTATTATAATTAAAGAAGAAACTTAAAGACAGAATGGAGTTTATTTAGAAGAAAAAGGCAAGAAGAATACTAAGGCTAGGCATGTTGGGAATAATAAATATGATGGGTGAAGGATTGCTTAGCAAACAAAAAAACTAAGGAAGAAGATTAAAACAAGGGCTAGGAAACTTGGGAACTTGCATAAGGTTTTGGCTAGTAATAACTTGAGCTCTAGGTATGAGATTCTCAATAATGAAAATTTTGAAGAAAATGTAAGCAAAAAGTAAGGGTTAAGGTAGCATGGCATTATAGGTCAGGATAGTAGTATGTCGATAACTCAAGGTAAGTTTGAGAATTATTGATGTGCAATATTTTGCTTATATCATTACTTTTAATTTATGTCTCTTAGTGTATTACATATACCTAATTTTATGGAATTAGCCTTATTATGTAATTAAGTGATGGTTTCCCAATGTTTTTAAACTAGCTAGTTATTATTGGATTTTTATAAGATTTCAGGTTTTTAGCTATAATTTGAGTTTTGCATGTTGAAATTGGTGACATTTACATTATTGGAAAGCTAAGTAGAAGCTCTAAAACTTTCATCCTTTGGTTAAAAAAAATGGTTGTGAAATTGATGTTTTATCTTTTTACAAGTTGAATTAGTCCTAATTTCTAGGCTTTATTTGGAGCTTCAAAAGTATAACTAAGATGAAACTACATTCAAAGTTTCCTAAGACTTGACCCAATAATTGTTATGTTTGAATTTTAATGAAACTATGTCATTTTAATGGTCAAATATGAGTTAAAAGCTAACTAACAAAAATTAATGCAACAAAATACTATTAATAAATTAAATTGTAAATTTAGCTATAAGCTTCTAAAATTAGTAAGGCCCCATCCTTTACAACCCTAGAGGTGTATTCACTTGGTCTAGTAGGTTTTGTAACTTTATGAATTAGATTTAAGGTTTTAATGCTTCTAAAGGTAAGAAACTTTTCTTTAGATAGCAACACTATTTCTTCTAGTTTTCTTTGTATTCCATCATGAGTAGCTAAATTTCTTTAATTAGTTAAAGGGACTTCTAACCTTAATTTGGTTTAGCTTTGAGACTTTATTTTCAATGCTTACTTTTGATTTAATTATCCTTTTATTCTCTGCTCTTTTAATTTTATGATTGCTTTGGATGATTTGCTAATTAAGGCCTTTTAATTGATTATCTAATTATGATCTATTACTAAATAATTAATTATGATGCTAGGTTATAGTCAATTGTTATATGATTAGAAATTAGCTACTAGTTGTTTGATGCTAGGTTAACTAATCATCATCTAAAATAATTAGGATCTAAAATGATGATTCAATGTTGGATTGGATTGTTAATTCAATTTTAATTGTTCCCTAGATCTTAATGCAATTGTTTAGGTGTTGGGCTTGAACAATAAGGAATTAATCTAGGTGTTAAGCTTAGGTTAATTAATTAAGGAGCATTAGGAGTACTACTAGGGTATTTCTAGGCTAATTAATCAAATTAGAATAATTTTGTAAAAGTTGTCTATGATAAGCTAACTAGCTAAAGGGTACAACATCCTTTGAGCCGATAATTTTATTAATTGCAACTTTTCTCTTTTAATTTTGCATTTAATCATTGAATTAAGTTTGTTTGACAGCATTTATAAAAAAAACCCCTTTTTACATTTTATTTCCATTAATTAGCTTCTATTTCCCTAGGCATAACTTGAACTTGTCACTTACTATGATTTTGAGTAAGTCTAGTATTAATTTTTATGTGAAACAACACTTATCAAATTTTTGGTGCCGTTGATAGGGATTAAACCTGTGTGACCTTTGTGATAGGTGGGAATACTTACCAATATACTACAATGATGTGTATTAAAATTTTAGTGTCATTACCTAGGAATAAATTTGTCAATTTGTGGCTCTTTTTGTTTATTTTTAACCCTTTTTTTTTGTTGTCTTTATGGTGTTTCAAGCTTGTCAATGGTGTTGGGTACTAAGATTTGCTATGGAATTTGGGAACGAAACATTTAAGTCTAAGGTTTTCTTATGTTCTAAGCAAGGTTAGGCTTTTTTCCCCTAACCCTACCAATTTTCAACTAAAAAGATCATTTAGTACTATTTTCTAATTTTTTAGTATTTTTTCTATTTTTTGTGTTTTTTAATTTTTTGGTTTTCATTCAATTCTTATTCTTCTTAGTGTATGAATGTTCCCTTGCATGATTTTGACTTGAATTTTAATCTTAAAAGCGTGAAAGAATTCATAAATTTAGATGTTATATATATATATATGATTTCTTATAGTGGTCTTAATGAGATACCTATATATGGAATTGAGTGGCAACTTTTTGAGTTAACCACTCTTGTTAGTCATTAGTTGTACAAAAATTGCAAGACATTCAAACATGTGTATAAGGATTTCCAAGCCAATCTTAATGCTGTTATACTTTACATTACAATCCTTACAACCCAAGTAGGTAAAATCATTCAATTTTCAACTATGACAATTAAGTGGGTCACAATTGATATCAACCTTTACTAAAGAATATTTATTAGTTCATAAATCTTGAACTTTAAGGATGGAACTTAAGGAACTTATTAAGCAAATTCAATAAAATACAATCTGGTTCTGGTAGGAGAGAATACAATTTCAACAAGACACTAAAGCTATCTTTAATAAGTTCTAATAATAGAAAAAGGTAAGTTTAAAAAATTTAAAGACTCAAATGGGATAGGTTGTTGCCTTTATTAACAATTTGGAAAGCCAATATGCAAATCTAATTACTTTCCACCCCTAACCTAGCAAATTAATAACCAAAAGATAAAAAGTCCAGAAATTTTGGTAAAGTTACAATTTGCACCAATTTCTTTTCTTTTTGTTTATTTTTTCCTTTTCTTAATTAACCTAAAACTACTAAGAAAAAGGAAAAAGTAAAAGTGAGGTTAGAGACTTTTATTAAGGTAGAAGTTAATATGTCACAAAAAAAGGATGATAGAGAAAAATAAGGAAAAGAAGAAATTGATATGCATAATGAAGTGATAGATAAACTTAATGTTTCCAAAGTTTTGAAAGATCTTATTGAAATTTATTCTATTTTTTTGTTAACCTAGTTGAGTTTATAGTACAGGATGATTTTAAATTTCAAATAGAAAAAGCTTTAAGGTTAGCACTTAGTAAAGAGTTGATGCATAGGTCAATTTTAAAAGTGTAACCTTTACATGTCCACTTCAAATGTACTCTATTGGAACCATTTGAGGAAATAACTTATGAATTGAAGCTAAATTGAAGCAGCTATATTATCTAGTCAAAGATGTTAAAGAAATGTAATCCTTTGGAGGCAGGCTCAGTGTGGCTCACTAGCCACCCTATATTTTCTTTCTTTCCCTTACCTTTTATCTTATCCATTATATTTCTTATTATTGATATGCTTGTTAGGATCAGGAGGCAAACAGTTATAGTGGAATATTAACAGATCCCATCCAAAGGATCTATCCAAAACATTGGATTAGGATAAGGATTCAATTGATACCTTTTTAGAAAATTTAAAAACCTTGTTCATTGATCACCTGTTTAACTTGGTCCCAATTGAAACTCTAAGGTATCCACACAAACCAGTAAATCATTGTTGGTGTGTGTCCTAGGAACTAATCATATAGATGATTGAAATAATACACAATGTATTATATTTTATTTTAGGCAATGTAATTATTATATTATTTTATTTTCATTTTATTAATTTTGTACAATTTATAACTTAATATAATAATTATCCCTGGAATAGTTTTACTATTCCTAAAATACCCCTAGTCAAGTATTATTATAAAAAGGATAGTAATAGTACATCGAGACTAGCATGTATAGTAACTGATGATTATGAGTCATGGATATGTGATATCAAGTCAATATATGAGTACATTGTTAGTGAACAGATATACTGGACTGACCCAATATGAGAATACTGCATGGATAAGACTTGTGTCATTAGTAGTTCTCATATGGTCACAGTTGCATATAGTCTTTTAACTTGAAGTCACTACGGTTCCCTACATGAAGGGTTACTCACTTTGATGTCATTCTATGTCACCTTTAATCGGGATGACAAGTAGGACGTTGATTGGATGTGTCATAAATCATGTAGAGGGAAATGGGTGATGTAGATGGGATTTTGTTACTCTTATAAAAATGAGATATATCCTTGGGCCCCTTGATTAAGTAAGACTTAGAAGTGCATAGCCATGCTCAAATAGAGCAATATGTGATATTGATAATTTGTTTTGAAGTCCACTCAATATCAAGAAATATAAATTGAACTTTGACGAGGATGACACTTTCCATACCTCTAGTTCGATTTGGATATTATTACAAAAGGGATTATGATGCAAAACATTGATAATGTATTAAGTGGATGTCGAATCACAGACATTCTTACTACTTGAGTGGCAGTGACATATTGCTAGATACCGCTCACTGTCTATGGCTCAGTAATGAGTCATTGTCAACGTAGTAAGAATCTATAAGGTCACACAAAAAGAGTAAGGACAAAACAATAATTAATTAGACTTTAATTAGATTAATATCCAATTAATTGAACTTATTTTCATGTATATATATATTATTAAATAATAATATATTTTTTACGTAATAAATATAATTATTATTATGTGATATTATTTGATATTAAAGTAATATCAAATAATTATGTTATCAGATATTAGATAAATATATTATGAGATAATATTATTTTGATATTTGATAACTATATGCAATTATCTGATATTAAGATATTTATATTATGAGATAATATTATTATTTAATATTAGATAATTAATAGATAAGTCCTATCTCTCTTCATTATCTCTAGGATAAGGATAAGATGAATTGTTAAGTGTGATTAGAATTTTTTGGAGGCATTATCCTAATAGGACGAGGATTGTGGCTTGCCTAAGTTCTATAAAAGGGGACTTGAGGGCAGCACTTTATATACGCTCATAACTTTCATAAAACCATAAATGACTCAGAAAACATCCAATCCTAAATCCTAGAGAGAAAAATGCATCCTAGCAAATTTGTGAAGAGTGAGAGGTCGTTGTTCACTCCGTGTGGATACCGTACCTTCCGGCCGGCCTTTGATTCATCCGCTCTCAAGTTTTGATCAGTAGATACATGAGTGCCTAATAGGTAAAACCCTAATCATTGATTTATGCTTTTTACATGGATCTTAGGTAGAATTCAGATCAAATTTGAATTTTCGCTACGTATGATAATCCGAATTCCTAACAATCATCAGTGATCGTCCTACGGTTACTAATTGGAATTCTTCTCCTTTACCTTGTAGTACTAATTATGCCTCTTCAAAGCTTATGGTCAAGGAAGGCTACTAAGGTTTTTTTATATTTTGGGATGCATGAATAATTCTATATTAACACCCAACAAGTCTATTTAAATAGATGCATAAAAAATCTTAACTAATTGGGCTTTGTTTCATGTATAATTATGGGCCTATGATTAGGCCTTATAATTATAACATGTAGTTCCCATATACTAGACCCAAATAATTTGGTTCATTAATTCTAAATCTACTAGGTTTTAAGTGTGCGATCCTACAAGTTCTCATTACATTGACAATAATCATAAATCATATTAATGGTCATAAACAATAAGCGGTGTCTAATAATACATCATTGTTACCTAAGTACTAAGAAAGTTGGTGATCCGACTAAACCTATACATGTGATCATCATCTATAACCTTTTATCCTAGATATCTAGATTGAGCACAAGACATGGACCATGTCATTCCCCTATAGCCCAATTCAAAGGTTTTTGTATTCCTAAGTAAGCTAACTAAAGCAAATGTAATTAACATCTCCTGTCAATCTATTTAAGCATGACCATGCATTTTTTGCAGCCTTACTTAATTAAAAGCCCACAAATGTCACTTCTGTTATATAGGAGAGACAAATTCCATTTTGATCACACAAATCCCTCTACATGATATGTGACGCATCTAATAACTATCATTGCATTCACTTAACTATGAGTGACATAGAGCAATATCAAAATATGAAACTTACATATAGGGAACCCTGGCGATCTTAGGTCAAAGGACCATATTGATTATGATCACTAAGAATCACTTATGACACTCATATAACGATCCATGTAGTGCTCTTAGGGTGGATCGGTCCAGTATATAAGTTCTTTAACTTATACTCATGTGTAGACTTAATATCTCATATAAGTAACCACACATGCTAGTCTTAACGTATTAATGCAACCCAATCCACAATGATATATGATTAGGGACATTTAAGAATACAATTATTCTAAGATTATTATCATAATTAAATATACTATGCAAAAAATATATGTATAAATATAATAATTAGAACTGCCTTTCAAATAATATGGTTCAAATTTACAATCATCTATATGATTAGTTTTAAGGCATATACACCAACAATGCTTTACATTAAAAATAATGAAAAATTTAAATATGGGGGAGACTTTTAGGATTTTTTTTTTGTTTTATGTTTTCCTTTAATTCTTTTAGAAAAAGACTAAAAAGGTTAAAAAATAATAATAAAAAGTGTGTTCTCCTTATGTTTTTAAGTCCTTTTTGAATCATTTTAGTATTTTCCATTGATCAAAAGGTACAATTTTTATGAATAGGAATTAGTAGAAGTTTGATTATTTCATAACATGATTGAAAAAATTATTTTGCTTCTTAAAATTCATTAATGCAATGATGAATTTTGAATTAGTATATTGAATTTGATAGTATGTCTTACCTTGTGAGCTTTTGTGGCTTTATTGAAAATTTTAACTTTTCTTTTTCCTTTCTTGTGTGTAATACTCTTCTATGGTTTGTTTCTCTACAACTTGCTTTGGTCCTTTTTGGGATTTTATTTATACATGCATGTGCAAAAATGATAAAGGCATTCTTTGTTTGAATTAGAGTTAAATAGTCAACTTTGAAATTTTATCTTTGTTAAGCTTACTTTGAGCTTAGTTGTCTTTTATTGGTTAATTAGCCAATATGCTGAAAATCGCACATCATACATGCACAGTGGAATAAAATTTTTGCACAATTTCTACCAAGGATCCATGCGAATTTAGAACGTCATAGATTAGGGATTAGGGTTTATACCTTTTTGGCCAAAATTCTCCTGTCCGTTACACAGCAAATCTGATCTGCTTCCAAATCACGAACCGAAATAGGAACTTGAAGATCAGATCACCAGTACAACGTTTATATGGCTGCACCTCTGTGGTATCCACATGAACCCGTGAATCACCGATGAATGTCCACTACACACACCGGTTGGAATTGATCTTCTTACACCTCGTAATGCTAGCTACGCCTCTTCAGGGGCTTTGGTCAAGGAGAGGTGCTAGGGTTTTCTATGCCTTTTGGGGTGCGTGAATAATGATAATCATAATCCTATTATTATCCAACAAGCTTATTTAAATAGGTGCATAGAAAAACCTAATCTATTTAGGCTTTATTTCATGTACAATTATAAGCTTACTATTGGGCCTTATAATTATAACATGAATTCCTAAATATTAAGTCCAAACAATTTGGTCCATTAATTCCAAATTCACTAGGCTCTAAGTGTGCGACCCTACAGGCTCTCATTACGTTGGCAATGACCATTAATCATATTAATGATCATAAATAATGATTGGTGTCTAGTAACACATCATTGTTACCCAAGTAATGAGAAAGTCGGTGATTTGACTAAACCTTTACACGTGATCATCACTTATGTCCTTTTGTCCTATACATCTAGATTGAGCACGAGACATGGACCGTGTCATTCCCGTATAGCCCAATCTTAAGGTTTCTTGATTCCTAAGTAAGCTGACTGAAACAAATGTAATCGACATCTCATGTCAATTCATCTGAGCATGGCCATGCATTTTCCCAGCTTTACTTAATCAAGGGGCCCATAGATGTTACTCCTGTTATATAGGAGGGATAAATCCCATCTTGATCATACAAACCCCTTCGCATGATATGTGACATATCCAATATCTACCCTTGCATTCACTTAACCATTAGTGACATAGAATAGTATCAAAATATGAAACTCACATGTAGGGAACCTCGGTGATCTCAGGTCAAAGGACCATATTAATAATGATCACTAAGAACCACTTATGACACTCATATAACGATCCATGTAATGTTCTTAATATGGGTCGGTCTAGTATACAAGTTCTCTAACTTGTACTCATGTGTAAACTTAATATCCCATATAAGTCTTCACATATGCTAGTCTTAATATATCAAAGTAACCTAATCCACAATGATATATGACTAGGGACATTTAAGAATACAATTATTCTAAGGTTATTATTATAATTAAATATATTACGCAGATAATATATATAAATATAATAATTAAAATTGCCATTAAAATAACATGATTCAAATTACAATCATCAATATGATTGGTTTTAGGGCATATACACTAACACAATGAACATACATGCTAATGAAAATGAAGTGTCTTTGTCTTACCTTAAAGGTTAGTAAAGTATTTGAAATCTTTATAAAATGGGTTCATGTATAAGTGTAGGGGTGTGTGTGTGGATATTATACATTATCAAGTTTAATTTCAAGGTTTGGTTAAAAGAAAGGAAGGAAAGAAAAAAAAATTAAAAAAGAGATTAAAAAAAAGAAAACAAAAGTAATGAAGGAAAAAAAAGAAAAGAAAGAATAAGACAAAAATAAGCGAGAAAGAAAGGAAAAAAGAAGGAAAGAAGTTGATGAGGATTTGAAATTAAAAATTAGGTTGTTATGTTGAGTTATAATTGTTCATGCTTTGCCTATATATTTATGTTTCAAGTGTTCTCTATTGATTTCTTTAGTTTTTATCCATTCATATCTTTATTTTTGCTTTTCTATTACAACATTGAATAAAGTCCTTTTAATTTGTGTTATGTATGTAGTTTAAGTAATGGAGATTCGATGATAAACAAAGTTATGGTAGAGTAATTTCATGGAATGTATTTGAATGTAATAGTGATCCTAAACACTTGAGAGTTAAATAGTGAATTTTGTGATAGTCTACCAATTTGATTTATTCATTTTCAATGAAGTTTCTATTTTAATTAATTTTGAGTTTATCAATATTTTTGTTCATGATATATTATGATTTTTGGTGGCTTTGCTTGTTTCTTGCTAGTGAATTTGTAATTTTGAAATATTTGGAAAGTAAATCCTTTGATCTTTAGTTTTAAATAAAGTTATTTTTGCCTAAGGTTGTATAAAGGCTAAAGTGTAGGGGAATTTGATGCATAAAATTTTGCTTATACTATTTCCTCATATTTTATGCCATTTAGTGTGTCTAGTTTTATGAAATTGGCCTGGTTATATGATTGGGTGATGGTTTTCTAATGTTTTAAAATTATTTAGTTAATATTAGACTTTTACACTATTATAGGTTTTTGGCTATAACATGAGTTTTAGATGTCAAAATTGGTGATATTTACATCATTAGAAAGATAAGAGGAAGCTATAAAATTTTCATGTTTTGTCCAAAATCTAGATTGGATGTTTGGAAGGTTAAAAGTAGTTGTGAAGTTGATGCTTTATCTTTGTCAAAGCTAAACTAGTCTTGATTTTTAAGCTTTATCTAGAGCTCTAAGGATCCATTTAAGATGAAACTAGTGTCCAAAGTTATTTGAGACTTAGCTTAACAACTTTCACTTTAAGGTTTAGTGAAACTATGTTATTTTGATGGTCAAACATGGGTTGTAATCTAAGCCACAAAAATTACAACAATAAAATATTGTTAGTAAATTAAATTGTAAATTAAGCTATAGGCTTCTAAAATTAGCAAGGGCCCATTCTTTATAACCTTAGAAAACATATTTACTTGGCCTAGTAGGTATTGCAACCTAGAAAATCAAATTTTAGTGTTTTGAGCCTTCAAGGTAACACACATTTCTCTAAATGACAACTCTTCTAGTTTTCTTTGTATTTGACCATATATGGTTAAACTTCTTTAATCAATTCAAGGGTGACACATTCTATGCCTCGAGTTTTATGCCTCGAGTTTAATCTAGATATCCAACACAAAAAGGACTCAATTATTTGGAAAATTAGTCACAGAAAAGTTTTATCAAATCACTATTATTTTTATTACTTAGGTGATAATGATATATCACTAAATATTACTTACTATTTGTGATACTAAAATAAAATTTTAAAATTACTATCACCATAATAAAAACATATAAGGTCACACACAAAAAGCGTGACAAATATTGGAATCATGGGGTAATTAAAATTTTTTAATCAAACTAAGGCTCAACCAAAGTTGTGTTTAAGCTTGATTAATAATTAAAATTTAATTATCTCCTTTCTTAAGATAATTCTGGTTAAATATCAAAAAGTGGTTTTTATTTATAAATAAAATAATTTAGGTAGATAATAATATCCAACTAATATAGTTCAAATTCTTTTAAAAGAAAATATCTTAATGAAATATTGATATTTTAAAAAGGGAATATTTAGTTGAGATATTTATTATATGATTTGATAAATATCTGAATATGACTAGAAAACCTAGCAATTATCTTCTATGTGATAAAGAGAGTGTTGTAATTTTTTTTTATGAGATTGATCTATAATCACAAAAATCTTATAGTTTTAGTAGATCTGAAAATCTTAACTCATATCTATTTATCCATCTATATCCATCTTTATTTTGATCCATCAATATCCATCCATTTTAGTTTTAGGGTAAATATGAGTTAGGTCATTATTGACCCATTAAAATAAGGGTCATATTGGGTCAACCCATGGATAACTATTTATCCATTTATATTCATAGAAGGTAATTTTGTACACTATATAAATACATATTATAAAATATATTTAAAAATTTAATATAAATTAAATATGTTTAAAATTAATTTTTTGAAATTAAATATTATAATATCATTATAGATGTGATAATATCAATTTTTTATAAAAAAGTAAAATCAAGTCTAATCTTTTGTACTAAAATCTATATAATTATTATTTTACTTTTAAAACTTAAAAATAATCACAAAATTACCTTTTTTAATTTTCAAATAAAAAATCTTATAATATTACATATCACATGTAATATACCTATAAATATATGTTAGATTCTTGACTATACTTTGTAAATATCAACAAATCAATAATGTCAATTTTTATTTTTAGGTGATACTTTACAAATTAAAATTTGATTGTTGATATATATTTAATTTTAAAAGTATAATTTATTATTGTAAAAGAATACATATAATTTAGAATTTAGAATTTTTTTAATTTTATTGTAATGTCTATTTTAAATTAAATAAGTTTTATTTAATGTATATTAAAATTAAATTATTTAATCAACTACATTTAATATTAAAATAATTTTTAAAAATTAATATTAAGAAAATGAGATAAAAAACTATAATTTTAAAAAGTAAATAAAAATAAAGAATAAAAAATTTGATAGCATAAGTTTATTTTGAAATAATACTAATAAATATAAAATAGTGGCGAAAATTTGATGGATAAATGTATGGATCAAGTTAACTATATATCTAAGAGTCATGGATCATCTATGACCTATTTAAAATTTTATATTGGGTCATAAATGAATAAGTGGATCAATAATAACCCAATCACTTTTGACTTAATTCATATCCATTCTGACCCAATCCATATACATCTTAACCTATTCATTTGCTACCTCTAAGCTCTAGCACTATGATGAGAGAGAATAATTCATCCAATTAAATTAAAGTATTTAATTGCTTATATGAATACTATAGAAATGTCAGCCTTTTAGATGACGTTCGTAATTCATGATAATTCTAGTTGTATGTTTGTGACAAAATCTGATTGTGATTAATTATTGCTCAAGATCAATTGTTCATGATTATTCAAATGTTAGTGATTGGAAATAAGGTAAAACACTATTATTGATTTATACTTCTTTTGTTTGGGTCTCTGATGGATTTTAGAATAATTTTAAAATTTTTCGCTATACTTTTTATCTAAAACATGTGTTATACAAATGATTTTTTTTATTAAAAAATATTGACTTTGCGTGAAATCACGTTCTTTTGTAACGTGATTGCTGGAAATTCTAGAAAAGGGGAACAATGATGTCTGAATTTTTTTCAAATCACGGTTCTGGAAACACGTGAAATCACGTTAACTGGAAAAAGTTTTACTTCAACGAGAAGAAGATTCAAATATAATTAAAAAAGGTTTGTCTTGTTTTACGTAAAATCAAATTATAATGTTTTCATACATGAATGCTTCTCTGCCATGTTTATTCGTGAAATCACACTTCCGTATGTGGATGATAATGGAAACGATTTTAAATTGGGTGAAATCACGTTTTTCAAATACGGATTCTAATAGAAACGAATGTGCTCTCGATTTGAAAGACGTGAAATCTCAAATCACGGAAATCACAGTTTATTTGTTTTCGTTTTTAGAAAAATGAATTTATTTTCCAATGATTTCATTAAACGGATATCAAATAGATTGACCTGAAAATCGATTCAGTTTCAAGTGATTAAAATAACACTTTAAAAACATAATATATTTATATAAAGGGGTTTACATTATTGAATTAGGTCTGACAATATCAAGAGTTGGTGTATTTTTTAAAGATAATTTTAGAACAATTACTAATAGGCCATAATTTGAAACTAAAATTTAAATCTATTTTAAAATTAAAGAGATTAATAAAAGTTTTAAATTTTTAATTTTAAATAATTTGTATTATCTTTTATAGTGTTTTCATACCTTTATGTATTGCATGATATACAGCACATAGTATGACCCCATTAGATCAATTTAATTAAAATTTTATTATTGGTGTAATTTTAAAATATGACCTATGTGTTGTGCCTCTATTATTTTTTGGTTTGTGCATTCTCTTCTCACCTACTTCTCTTTGAATGTAACGTAAGATTTCTTCTATCAAATGTAATATAGATCATCAGCAACATTCTTGGAGGAGTTGAAACCAAAAGGAGGCAATGTGAGGATCACCAAAGAAGGCACTCAAAGAAGTTACCACACCTTGGGTTGATTAGTTGATCTTCTCATTGGATTAAGAGGATATAGGTAGTTAGAGGGTTATTCTCTATCATTTCTTTATTTAATGTATGAAATATGTTAGATAGTATACATAAATAAGAGGCTAATTATCGTGAGATATAAAATAATTAAATTAACTAAATCCCTCAATGCAAATATTAAGTTAATAATAATCAGTGATAACTTCCAATAATTGGCACTCATTAAGGTTTCCATGACATAGGGTAGGTTTGTCAAAGTAAAATACCTTATCTATCTTTGTAAGACATGATGAGATAATTGTGATATCTGGTTGCCAATGTTAGGTGTGACGTAACTAGGTCATCTTTGTAGGGTTGAGAGTTTAGCAGCATAGAGTTGGGCTATAGTAAGATGGAGTAGAATAAGTGTTGTTTATCTAACTAATCAAAAAATTGTATATGATGCAATTAGTAAGTGTTGCCAAACCTAAGTAGCTAAATCTTAGGTGATTAGCCAAAGCTGATTTGAGACTAGGTGAAATATGAATCTTGGCCTACTAGAAAGTTTTGATAATGTGATTTTCTGAATTAATAATGAAGGCTAATAGTTTGAATAAAATAGTTGGAGGAATAGTTAGTAAAAGACCTTATTAAATGATTACAACATGTTACATATTTTGCATATTTCTATTATAGATATAAATGGCAAACGTTCCAAATAATCTATCATTGAAATCAGTCTTTAAGAAGGACAAATTGACTGGAACAAACTTCCTAAATTAGTACAAGAATTTGAGGATAGTCCTTAAACATAAGGAAAAGTTATATGTCCTTCCACCTAAAGTCAATGCACCTTATGCTAAAGATATGCTTGTAGAAGCATCATGATGATGTGTTAGATGTTAGTTATCTCATATTGGTTACCATGGACTTTGAGTTTAAGAAGTAACATGAAAGCATGGAAGCTTATGACACGATTAAGCACTTAAAGAAACTTTATCAAGGGCAAGCTCAACACGAGAGATATGACATCTCTAGAGCATTATTTCAATGCAAATTGGTAGAAAGAAATCTTGTTAGGCTTTTTGTACTAAAAATAATTAGGCATATTGAGAACATTAAGCAATTGGATTTTCCATTGTGCTAAAAGTTAGCTATTGATGTAGTTTTGCAATCATTGCCATGAAGCTACAATTAATTTGTCATGAATTATAACACGAATGGAATTGAAAAATTACTACCAAAATTGTTCAACATGTTGAGAATTGTTAAACAGAATTTGCAAAAGGCAAAGCCCAATTCAATAATAATAGTGTAAAAGAGTAAGTTCAAAAGTGCAAGGGTAAGAATAAGAAAGATTTTAAATTCAAGGGTAAGTCCAAGCCCAAGTTCTTTACACTAAAACCTAATGGTGGTGTGGCTAAGGAAGGAATTTACCTTCCATTGCAATAAGATTGAACTTTGGAAGAGGAATTGTAAGTTCTACCTAGAGGATCTGGAAAGGAAGAAGGGAAGTGAAATTTCTACTTCAAGTACTTTTATTATAAAAATTAATAAAGACTAGCCTATAAAATCAATACTAAATGGTTCAAATCTAGCAATTTGAACCCTAATTATTTCTAGCACTATCTCTTAGACCATATAAACAAGAAGTGCATGTCCAAGCTCCATAAAGATGGATTCCTTTGATTTTGAATCATATAGGGTGTGTGAATCTTATTTATTAGGCAAAATGACCAAAGCTTTATTTACTAGACATAATGAAAGGGCTAATATTCTATTAAACTTTATATATATTGATGTGTGCAAGCCTATAAGTTCACTTGCTAAAGGTGATTTTTAGTATTTAATCACATTTTTTTATAACTTCAATAGATATGGATATGTGTATCTTATGAAACATAAATCAAAATCCTTTGAAAAGTTTAAAGAATTCAAGAATAAAGTATAAAACCAACTTAACAAAAGTATTAAAGCATTTCAATTAGATTAAGGTGGAGAATACTTAAGCCAAGAGTTTAATGACTATCTAATAGAGTGTGGTATAGTATCACAATTCACTCCACTTACAATGCCACAATGGAATAGTATTTTAGAGAGGTGAAATTGCACCTTATTTGACATAGTGTGAGCTATGATGAGTCATGTAGATCTTTTAATTTCTTTTTAGACAACTACTTTTACACTTAATTATGTTCTTTCTAAAATGGTTTAAAAAACTATATAAGATATATACCATAAAGCATTCTAGTATGTCTTTTATAAAGATTTAAGGTTGTGAGGCTTACATAAACCATTAAGTTTTTGACAAGCTTGGACCCAAATCTAATTAATGTTATTCTATAAGGTATCCTAAGGAAACTAAAGAGTATTATTTCTTTAATCTTGTTTATAACAAAGTGTTTACTAATTAGACTAATGTTTTTCTAGAAAAAAAAGTTCATTTATAAGAAAATTAATGGTAAAAAAATTGAACTTGAAGAAATTTGAGACTCACAAAATAATATTGAACTTATGAAAAAAAAACTTGAATGGGGACTACAAGTTGTTATAGAACAAAAATCTATTCAAGTAACATAAGGCTCATGTAGATCTAGTAGGACATGTTATGAGTTTAAGAGATATAGATTTCTTGTGACCTAAAATGGTGATGTATTACTCATGGATCAAGATCAGCCCATAACCTACAAAGAAATTATTAATGGGCCGGACTTTGAGAAGTGGCTTAAAGCCATAAGATTTGAGATGGAATTCATGTAAAGCAACTAAGTATGGAATTTGGTTAACCCATCTAAAAGGGTAAAACACACTAGGTGTAAATGGGCTTTGAAGAAGAAAACTAATATTGATAGTAACATACAAACCTTTAGAGGACAATTAGTCATTGAAGGTTTTAGGTATATTCATGTCATAGACTATGATAAGACCTATTCCCCAATTGTTATGCTAAAATCTATCCAAATCTTGCTTGCTATTATAGCTTTTTATGATTATAAAATATAGCTAATGGATGTTAAAATCGCTTTTCTCAAAAGGAAGCTTCTTAAGGATGTGTACATTACACAACTTGAGTATTTAGTCACTCCTGAAAATGCTAGAAAGATATATAAGATGCAAAGATCTATTTATGGATTGAAGCAAGCTTCTTAAAGATAGAATCTTTATTTTTATAATGCAACCAAAGAGTTTGGTTTCATAAAAAATGAAGATAAATTTTGTGTTTACAAAAAGGTTAGTGGGAGCATAAATTTTTTTCCTTATACTGTATGTGGATGGCATACTACTCATCAAAAATGACATTCCTACCATCGAAGCTATAAAGACTAGGTTAAGAAATTAATTTTCAATGAAAAACTTAGGCAAAGTTGCCCATGTGCTAGGTAAGTCAAAGTACATATATTAATAAAGTTCTAAAATGGTTTAATGTGCAAGAATCCATAAAGAAGGTTCTTACCTATATCATATGGTATAAATTCATCTAAAGCTTAGTGTCATATGACACAAGATGAAAAAGATTATATGAATAAAATTTCATTTGTATTAATAATTAGATCTATTATGTATGCCATGCTATGTACTAATTTGGATGTCTCATATGCCTTAAGTATGACAAGTAGGTACCAATTAAACCTCGGTGAGAATCATTGAATTACTATCAAGCATATCCTTAAATATATGAGGAGAGTTAAGGGTTCATTATTCACATATAGAAGAAAAGAGTTATAAAGGGTTACACTGATGCTAGTTTCCAATTCGGTAAAGATAATTTTGGATTGTAGTCAAGTTATGTTTTTTACTTAAATGGTTATGCTATAAGCTATAACAGTTTAAAGATTGAAGCAATTAATTCTACTATAGAGGTTGAGTATATTATTGCCTTCAATGTATCAAAAAAGGCTATTTAGATAAAAAAAAAAACTCATCACTAAACTTGGCATAGTTCTTAGTATTTGAAACCAGTGGAATTATATTGTAATAGCAATGGGGTCATTGCATAAGCTAAGAAACCTATATCTCACTACTAATCCAGAGCATATATTTTGGCATTTCTATCTTATCCGTGAAATTATTAACAGATGAGATGTGAAGATATGCAAAGTATTAACAAATGATAAAGCCTTTAGCATAACAAAAGCAAGATAGTCATACTAAGTCACTTAATATTAGACATATGAGTATTTGGTTTAATAGGGAATTTAAAAGGGGTGGCCCAATCTTCACGGTATAAGTAAATTAAGTAAATTAAAATAAAGTGAATAGAAGGATATGAGCGCCACACTCTAGAATTAAGGAAGGGAATTAAGAGTGATAAGCTCTAGATTTGGATGGTTCAATGACCTAATGAATGCAAGTAACTAACTAATGCTATAAGGAACGCGACTTGCTACTTAGACCACTTGTCTAACCATGAACATAAGTAACTGATCCACACAATAACACACTTGGGTTGAAGCAAAAATTAGGAGCTTTTTGAATTTCAATCACCAATCTTATAAAGGAAGATTGACAAAGTAAGGTTTCACAAGAGCAAAAGAAGATAATATTCTCACACTTTAGAGAAGAAACCTTTAAATTGGTATTATATTCATAAACTACTAAATTATAAATTACATAGATTCCTATTTATACTACTCTTAGGAAAATACAAATAGTAATTGCTATACTTAGGAAAATACAAAGCTTTGACTATCATTAAACTAAAAATGGAAATTATCCTTAAATTTCCTTATTTGTTACACTCCTGATTAGGAAAATGTCTTTGGATTTGCTGCACTCCATATTGGAAATATGTCCAGATTCATTGAACTCTATATTTAGAGAATATCTTCAGATTTGTTGTGCTCCATATTAGGAAAATATGTCCATATTTGTTGCACTCCATAATAGGAAATTATCTCCTAATTTTTAGCACTCCATATTGGGAAAATGTGTCCAGATTTGTTGCACTCCAAATATCTTCAAATTTCTTAGGCTTGGATAAGCAATACTTCAGCTCTATTTGTTTCTTCTACTTGGATTCCTTGGGCCAAAATTGCATTTACATGGGCTTCAATTGCTTCTTGTATTCTTTTGAGCCTTCCTCTTGTCATTGGACCTTCACTTAGAGTCAAGTGCTTCTCTACTTGAGCTTGATCATGCAAAGTGCTAGACTGGTTCATATTATCTTTCCCCTCTTAAAAAGGAGTCATCCTTGACTCTTCAAGATTTGCATCAAAATAAAGAGAGAGGTCAGAAATATTGAAGGTAGTACTAACTCCATACTCACTAGGCAATTCAAGCTTGTAAGCATTATCATTGATCCTCTCAAGGACTCGAAAAGGTCCATCTCCTATAGGCATGAGTTTAAATTTTCTTTTCTCAAGAAACCTTTCCTTTATTATATGCAATTAGAGCAAGTCTCTAGTTTTAAAAATTATTTTCTTTCTCCTTTTATTGGCATGGTTCACATATAGTTGAGTCATCCTTTCAATGTTATGACGTGCTTTTTCATGGATTTGTTTAACAAACTTAGCACATTGCTTACCACCTATGTTGGCTCTTTCCTACAAAGGTAAAGGAATCAAATCAATAGGTGCAAAAGGATTAAAGCCATAAATAATTTCAAAGGGTGAATATTTAGTAGTGGAATGAATAGTCATATTATTAGCAAACTCGATGTGTGATAGACACTCCTCCTAATTCTTCAAGTTTTTCTTGATAATTGTTCTCACCAAAGAAGAAAGTGTCATATTCATAACTTTAGTTTGTCCATTAATTTGGGGATGGCATGTTGTAGAAAATAGCAACTTTGTCACAAGCTTGCTCTATAAGGTTTTCTAAAAATAGCTTAGGAATTTAGCATCCCGATTAGATACAATGGTTCTTGGCATCCCATGCAACCTCATAATTTTCCTAAAAAATAAATTAGCAGTATTAGAAACATCATTAACTTTATGACATGGAATGAAGTGTGCTATTTTGGAAAATGTCTCTAAAAGAACAAAAATAGAGTCTCTCCCCCTCTTATATTTAGGCAATTCCAAAACAAAATCCATAAAAATATCTTCTCAAGGTACATTCAAAATGGGGAAGGGAGTGAACAATCCATAAGAATTTAATTTAGATTTTACTTTATGATATACAATGAATTTTCTCATAAACTTCTCAACATTCTTACGTATCCTAGGCCAATAAAAATGTTCAATCAGAATAGCAAATGTCTTTACAATGCCAAAATGTCCCATAAGACCTCCAGAATGCGCCTCTTTCAACAATGTCACACGTAATGAATAATCTGGGATGCTAAGTTTATTAATATAAAATAAAAAGCTATCATGCAAGAAAAATTTATTTTAACCAACATCTGGTTTACAATAACTAAAGTCCTCACCACAATCAACAACATTAGCATACAAATCTTTAATAAATTCTAAACCAAGAATCTTAACATCTAACATGGAAAGAGGAACATACATCTGTGATAAAGTATCAATAATAATATCTTCTTTACCTTTCTTATGTTTAATCACATAGGGAAACAATTCACCAAATTCAATCCATTTAGAATGCCTATAATTCAACTTGCTTTAGCTCCTTTTATGCTTAAGAGCCTTATATTCCTACAAAATGGACAAAACAACACTAGGCAATAGAGAAGTTAAGTCATTAGTGTTCAACATAGCCTCTTTGTACACAAGTACTAGGAGGTTTCGTTGAGAAAATAAAGCTTGTTTAATCTTACTCTTTTTTGCCACTAGCATGCCCTTCTCTCTTTTTCCCTCATTCTCTCCCTTTCCTCTTAAATTTTCTTTTCTTTCTTTCTTCTATATTAATTGGCTCTCTTTTTCTGACTTTTTCTCGCTTTTATTTACACTTTCTTCCTTTTGATTTTCTTTCTTACTCTTGCTCTCTCTTTTCTTTTCTCTCTTGATTTGATCTTCCAATATTTGCTTTGGTGACATAGGAAAAAGGGTTATTGTAATGTCCTGAATTTTTAATTCTATTATTTGAATGTTTAATTTCTGAGGCTATAGAAACGAAAAGCATGATTGAATTAGCCTAGTGGGTGAATCTCAAGTTGAAAGGAGTTAAGCGCAAGGTAAACGAAATTTTGAAGGAAAACGGATAGTAGGGAAAGAATTAATTTCCCTAAATAGTATGAATGATCAGAGGAGGTTAGAAAATCCTAAAAAGGGAAGTTATCTAAGTCTGATAGTGTAAGGAATTTTAAACAGACAGAAACCTTATGGACTAATTTGCAAAAGTGCAGAATCGGGTGTGGTTAAAGTGTAAATAATTAAGGATTTGGGATTTAATATGAATAACCAAGAGTTTGGGGTGCAATATGTGATTTTTATTAGTGTGACCAATAGATTTATGACAAGTGTCATTGTTAGAAAATTAAGGGCATGAATAGCCTTACTTTTGGTGAAAAAAGGACTAAAATACCCTTGGAAATCTCAAAAATGACCAAAATACCCCTAGAGCTTCATGAAAACTCTACTACCTTCTCCATTCTCCAAAAAGCTGCAGAAAATCCTCCATGAAAGCAAGCTGGACGTGTGAGAGAGAGAAGGAAGAGAGAGAAAGTTTCTTTTGAGTTTTTCACCCCAAAATACCAAGATTCAAGCTAAGGTGTAGAAGGGAAAATTGCTCCTCTCATCAAGCTCTATCTATTGGTGTCTCTAGATTGAAGAAAAGCCCAAGTTTGATTAAGTTTGGGGAGCTCCAAGTGAGGATTTTCAAGTTGCACTAAGAGGTAAAAATGTTCTCCTCTAAGAGCTCTTTAATGTACTCTTCTTAGTTTCTTGAAATCTTGAGGTTAATGTAGCCAAGGGTGATTGAACATGGAGTTTAGGATGATTTGAATATGTTTAATGGTGGTTTAGAGGTTGCTATGTTAATTTATGGCTTGGGTTTGGTGTAAAAACAACAAGAAACATAATGTACACATTTGGGTTTTAGAGGCATAATGGTGCATGTGTAGTGTTGGTATGATATGTTTAGAACTTGGCTAATTGATGAAGTTAAACTAGTTTTTATGAAGCCTAAAGCCTATGAAAGATGAAACTTTGAGTTGTGAAGGTGTTTGTGTGCTTTTTTCCCTTTTGAGAAGCTAAAACCATAATATGGAAAAGAAGGAAGGAAGGAGTTTTAGTGTTTAAAGTGTTTTCGGATGATCAGCAAGGTACACGGGGTAGAACACGGCCCGTGTTGTACCCCGTGTTCCTCGTCAAAGCTGATCAGTGTGCTACACGGGGTGCAACACTCCCCGTGTTTATCTCAGGACTGAAGGGCAGTAAGGTACACGGGGTAGAACACGGCCCGTGTTCACCCCCGTGTTCTTTGTCGAGTAGCCCAGAAGTGAACCAGTAAGGAACACGGCCCTGAACACGGGGTATGGGACCCCCGTGTTCTTTGTTAAGTGAACTTTTTAGCTTTAATTCTTCATGTTTTGCATGGTTGTGCCTTTGGATCCTTTTCTAATGTTCATAAGTGTCATTTCGAGGCTTGAAAGCAAAGTATAGAGCATCTAAGTATGCATTTAATTAAGTGGAGAAAGTAAAGAATACATGAGGATTAGGGAAAGTGATGAAATTCTAATAAGAACTATGATGTGTATTTGTATAGACTAAAGAGTGACAACTTGCAAAGGCAAGAGGAAGTATAAAGGAGTTTTTAAGTGAGAGCAAATGGAACATCACGTTGGAAGCTTGTGAAAGGTAGCTAGCTTTATCCATAAGCTTTGTTTTCTATTTACATGATTTTATGAATTTTATGTCATTGTATGGAATGTGTATGAATTTTGTTGTGCGCACAACCCGAGAAGACAGTGTGATACTGTGTTAGGCCTATGGCTCGAGTTCCCCGGGGATGACAAGTGTGCAGTGCCTATGGCCCGATACCTCGGGAAGACAGCGTGATGTTGTATGTTAGGCCTTTGGCCAGAGTACCCCGGGAAGACAGCGTGATACTGTATATAGGCCTAGGTACGATTATTTGTGATGGCCATCTAGATATTGAGATAAGTCCTTGAATGAGCTTAATGATTACTTGATTTTGAAACGTTTGATTTATTTGCTTAAGGATCTGGAATGGCTTGATATGTTGTTATAGCAATAGCTAGCTACTAGGAAACTTTGTTTCTTATGTTTTCTGTAATGTTACTAACCATTCCAGGTGATGCTTCCAAAGGCTCTCATGACAAAGGTTAATGATGTTTTGAGGTTGTAAATGTGATAAAAACAAGAATATGTCTATATAGTTAGTGATATTGTACATAGTGGATGTATGAATTGTAAATTGAACTCTTTTGTATAATTATATGACTTTTAATCATGTTGTATGAAATACGCAAGCTTGAGATATCCCGAGTAGTTTGGAATAGAAGGCAAAGTAGTATGCGTTAATTACCTACTTAATGAGGGTTAAGGTGTTGAGAAGTAAGGGAGTTACAGTTATAGATTCCTCTCAAAGTACAAAAGAATAACAGTTTAAAAATCTGTCATGTGTGACTCTCCTATCATACTGCTAAGGTCTACCTAATAAGAAATGACATGCTCTCATGGGTACAATATGTTAGTGTATATGCCCTAAAACTAATCATATTGATGATTGTAAATTTGAATCATGTTATTTTAATGGCAATTTCAATTATCATATTTATACATATATTATTTGCATAATATATTTAATTATAAAAATAACTTTAGAATGATTATATTCTTAAATGTCTCTATTCATATATCATTGAGGATTAGGTTGCTTTGATATGTTAAAACTAGTATGTGTAGTGACTTATATGAGATATTAAGTCTATACATGAGTACAAGTTAAAGAACTTATATACTGGATTGACCCACCCTAAGAACATTACATGGATCGTTATATGAGTATCATGAGTGATTTTTAGTGATCATTATTAATATGGTCCTTTGACCTGAGATCGCCAAAGTTCCCTATATGAAAGTTTCATATTTTGATACTATTCTATATCACTCATGGTTGAGTGAATTCAAGGATAGTTATTGGATATGTCATACATCATGTGGAGGGATTTGTGTGTTCAAGATGAATTTTGTCCCTCCTATATAATAGAAGTGACATTTGTGGGCTTCCTAATTAAGTAAGGATAAGAAAATGCATGATTATGTTCAAGTGAATTGATATGGGATGTCAATTACATTTGCTTCAATCAACTTACTTAAGAACTAAGAAACTTTTGGATTGGGTTATACGGAAATGATACGGTCCATGTCTTGTGCTTAATCTAGATGCTTAGGATAAAAGGACCTAAATGATGATCACATGTAAAGGTTCAGTTGAATCACTAACTTTCTCATTACTTAGGTAATAATGATGTGTTACTAGACATCATTCATTATTTATGATCATTAATGTGATTTATGATCATTGCCAATGTAATAAGAGCCTGTAGGGTCGTACACTTAGAACCTAGTGAATTTGGAATTGATGGACCAAATTGTTTGGGCTTAATATTTGGGAATTCCATGTTATAATTATAAGGCCCAATAATAAGCCTATAATTATATATGGAATAAAGCCCAATTAGTTAGGATTTTCTATGCAACTATTTAAATAGGCTTGTTGGGTAATAATACATTATTATTCATGCATCCTAAAGTATAGAAAAAACCAACCACCCCTCCTTGACCATAACCAGTTGAAGAGGCATAGCTAGCACTATAAGGCTAAGGAGAAGAATTCCAATCATTGTTCATGTAAATGTTCATTGGTGATCTGCTAGTTCATGTGGATACTTCGGAGTCTTCGGCCGAAAAGAAGTCGAAGGGGTGATTAATGAATAAGTTCCTAAATCATCGCAAAGGTATTCCTTGAATCTTTATTCTAATATAATATTTTACATGGATCCGTTGGCTGAGATTGGTTAATTCTATTGCACTTGTTTTGGCTCCCCATCCTAACATAATATCACATAAAACTTCATCTCTATATTTGCTAATAGAAAATAAAAATTTCACTTGTTTTATCACCTTCATTTCACCAAACTCATTAAGCCACTAGAGCTTGTAGGGATGGTTGTGTTTGAGTGTAGGTAGGTTTAGCTTCTCTACTAATTCATCACTTACCACATTGTTGTAACTTCCACCATTAATGATTACACTACATACCTTATCTTGAATTAGACAACATGTGCGGAATAAGTTCTATCTTTGATTGTTCTTTTCCTCCATTATTTGAATGCTAAGTGCTCTTCTAGCCATTAGGAGTTCTCCTTCTTTTGTACTTTCTCCATCATCATTGGACAGCTCTTCTTCCTCCTCAGTGGTTTCTTCTTTGATCTCCTAATCACCATGGTGATTGATGATCATGGTGCATTTGTTGGGGAACTCGCTTGAAATATGTCCTCTCCCTTGACACTTAAAGTACCTTATGACATGGTTTCTTGTTGGGTTAAGTTTTGCTTGGTCTTCCTTAAGTTCTAGTTTTTTAGCTTTTTTTGAATTAGCTTCCTTAGAATTTGAAGCAGAAGGGGTGTCTTTTTTTGAATTGTTCCTCCATAAGTTGAAGGAATTTGAATTTGAGTTCTTTTTGGCACTATTTCTTCTTTTAAGTTGTTGTTCAACCTTGATGGCTTGATATACCATCTCTTGAAGTTCTATATGGTGATACATCTCTACCGCATTGACTATGTCATAATTCAGTCCATGCAAGAAATGAGTCATTGTTTCCTTTTAGTCTATGTTAACTCTAATCATAGCGATCTCTATTTCTTTATGGTATTCATCTACACTCCTTGATCCTTGTGTGAGGTGTTGTAGCTTATTGTGAAGTTCTCTATGGTAGTAGGATGGAATGAACCACCTCTTCATGATTGTCTCCATCTCTTCCCATGTGGTAATTGGGCATTCTCCATATTGCACTCTCTCCTTTTACATCTGGTACCACCAAACAAAAGCATAATTAGTAAATTCAAGAGCTGTAAGTTTTACTTTTTTCCTTTTGAAATAGTTGTGGCATGAGAAAAATCTTTTCAACTTGCATCTTCCACTCCAACTATGCCTCTGGATCATTTTTGCTTTAAAATGAAAGAACTTTCATTTTAATTCTTCCAAGGTCTTCTTCTTTATTTCTTTGCCCCCTTGGTTCTTCTCAATTAGGCCTCTTCCTTCTTGGTTGGTAATCATCAAATTCATCCTTCTCATCCTAGCTCTTCGCATCTCCATGAGATTATTCACCTTGCCTTTAGTTGTTTTGAAGGTTCTGTTGTGTGATAACTTGATTCTCCATTTGTTCCAATCGGTCATGAAATCCTTCTAACTTTCTGTCAAATAACCTTTTGAGATGGCTCACAAATACTTGCATTTGGATAAGGGCTAATCCTACTTGTGGAATATCTTCTTAATTTCCTGCCATGCTAGTGAAAAAAGAGAATATTTGATCTCACAAATTCTTTCAATTAAATGTTTTCACTCTTCTCTCGATAATCTTACTAACTCTCAATTCCTCAATACCTTATTAAGCTCTTATGCAACCTAAATCCTTGTGAGTGATTTAATAATGCCAATTTCTTGGCTTCAACTAAGCACTTGAAAGTAGATGGTCAAAATAGGTTACAAAATAAGAGACATGTTCTGTTAATGAAAATAGAGAAATTTCTTATTTATACAAAATGATGTTTATCCCAACCATGTAATTTAGTTAATCTAAAATTTCAAATTGTAAGAAACTAAATAGTCACGTCTTCTCCTTTTTTTGTATAACTTTTTTTTCACATTTTTGTTCTCTTTTTTTAAATATGTTTTTTTTGCTTGAATTTTTTGTATTTTATTTTTCAGACACTTCTTTTTTATATATATATTGTAGAATAAAAGAGTAAAATTAAATGCCTACCATGTCAACTAGCAGTTCGGATACTAAATAATAGGGAATTCAAAGGGGGTGGCTCAATTTTCATGGCGTAGGTAAATCAAGTAAATTAAAACAAAGTGAATAGAAAGATATAAGCGTCATACTCCAGAATTAAAGAAGGGAATTGGGAGTGATAAGCTTTAGATTTGGATGGTTCGATGACCTAACCAATTCAAGTAGCCAATTAATGCTATAAGGAATGCGATCTGCTACTTAGACCACTTATCTAACCATGACCACGAGTTAACTAATCCACATAACAATGCACCTAGATTGAACCACAAATTGAGGGCTTTTATGAATTTGAATCACCAATTTTATAAAGGAAGATTGACAAAGCAAGGTTTCACAAGAAAAAAAGAAGATAATATTCTCACATTTTGGAGAAGAAACACTCAAATTGGTATTATATTCATAAACTACTGAATTCTAAATTACATAGATTCCTATTTATACTACTCTTAGGAAAATACAAATAGTAATTGCTATACTTAGGAAAATACAAAGCTTTAACTATCATTAAATTAAAAATGGAAATCATCCTCAGATTTCCTTTATTTATTACACTCCCGATTAGGAAAATGTCTCTGGATTTGCTGCACTCTATATTGGAAATTTATCTAGATTCATTGAACTCTATATTTATAGAATATCTTCATATTTGTTATGCTCCATATTAAGAAAATATGTCCACATTCATTGCATTCTGTAACAGGAAATTATCTCCTAATTTGCAGCATTTCATATTGAGAAAATATGTCCAGATTCGTGGCACTCCAAATATCTTCAAATTTCTTGGGCTTGGATGAGCAATACTTCAACTCTATTTGTTTCTTCTACTTGGATTCCTTGGGCCAAAATTGCATTTATATGGGCTCCAATTCCTTTTATCATTAAGCCTTCACTTAGAGTCAAGTCCTTCTCTACTTAAGCTTGATTATGCAAAGTGTTGAACTGGTTCATATCATGGTACTTGTGCATAAGGGAGTTTAATAGAAAATGCTATAGTAGCCAATCATAAGAGGAATGTATTTGCATACATTGTATTAGTTTTCTTTATATAGAGAGTCCAATTATTATATTTAATATTATATTTGCATAATATAAGTAAATATAATAATTTTCCTTTGAATAATTTATATTATTTCTAAATTGTCCTTAGTCAAGTATCATTGTAAACTAGGATAACAATAATGCATTAAGACTAGTATGTATGTTAATTAATAACTACAATCATGGATATGAGATATCAAGTTAACTTATAGGTATATATTAGAAAACAAATGTATTAGATTAACTTATCATGAGAATGCTACATGGATCATAGTGTAAATGTCATAAATAGTTCTCATAATGATAACGATGTATATGGTCCTTTAACTTGAAGTAAGTATAGTTCCATATCTAAGGAGTCATGCACTTAGGCATCATTAAATGTCACTTGTAATAGGCTTAGCCTAAAAGGTGGTATTAGGTATACCATGATTCATGTAGAAGGATATGAATGATCTAGATAGGATTTTATTGTTCCTACATAAGAGGAGTGATATCCATAGGCCACTTGATTAAGTGAAAGTATAAAAGGCATGACCATTCTTAAATGAGTTAATATGTGATATTGATTCACTTGTTTTAATTAATCTATTCAAAAATTAAGAAATAAATAGATTAAATTATGAAAAAGGTACACATTCTATACCTTGAGTTCAATCTAGATATCCAAGATAAAAAGAACTAAATTACATGGATCATTAGTCATGGAAAGGTGTTTTATTAAATCATTGACATTTTCATTACTTAGGTAGTAGTGTTGTATTACTAGATACTGCTCACTATTTATAATAATAAAATAGGATTTTTGGATTACTACCAATGTGATAACAACCTATAGAGTCACACATAAAAAATATATCAAATACATATTATAATTAAGAACTTATAGTCAAACTAAGGCTTTTAATTGTGATAAGCCCAATACAATTAGGCTTCATTAAGTAATAGCACAATACAATTGGCCTATACTTTGGTGACACTAAATACAGTCTTGTTATTAACCAAAGTCATGTTTAGGCTTATTAATAATTAAAGCACAATTATCTCTTTTCTTAATGTAACTTTGGTTAAAGATCAAAAAGTTAATTTTTTTATTTTTGAGATAAATTAAATTAGGCAGATAATATTACCTTGACTAATATAATTCAAATCCTTTTAAAAGAAAATATCTTGATGAGATGTTAATTTTTTAAAAAAGGAATATCTAGCCAAGATATTTATCATATGATTTGATAAATATCTGGCTAAGATTAGACAATGTTATAGTTATCTTCTATGAAATAAATAGAATGGTGTATTTTTTTTGTGAGATTGATCTATAACCATAAAAATCTCCTAGCTCGCATGGTGATGAGAGATAAAGCAAACCCTATCTTGTTAGATCAGAGTATTCGATTATTTATATAGAGATATCACCCTTTTAGAAAATGTTCTAATTCATGACAATCTTGTTCATTTGTTTATGATGAGATTTGATCATGAATTATTGTTTAAGATCAAATATTTGTGATTATTATATTATTTGGACATTAGTGATCAAAATTAAAGTAAAACACTATGATTAATTTATGCTTCTTTTGCTTGAATCTTAAATAGGTTTCAAAGTAATTTTTAAATTTTTTGCTATGGTTTTTTATATCAAACCTAACAAGTTCTTGACTAAGAAAAAAAGCAAGAACAACATAAGGATTAGGAGAATCAAGCCTTTAGCCATAGAAATAAAGGAGAACAAACCTTATCCAAATAAAATGTGATCAATAAACTACAAATCATTCATTAGCTCAATAAATCGAAACCTTTTCCCTTTATTAGAATGGATCCAAATGCAATACACACTAGTTTCTTAATTAAATAGAAAGATATAGAAGAATGATCATTAATTTGGATTAAATATGTATTGAGCTAGTAGGCTGTAGGTTAATATTGCATATTTCTATTTTACCAATATGATAAAAAATTGAGAAATCATCTTGCCTTCTTTGACCTGGGCCACATACCAAGAAGTTTTCATAGATTAATTCCTACCACTAAGTGTACAAGAAGTAAAGATTAGAGAATTTGAGTATGTAAAGTAGGGTTCAATGTTTGTTAGTGAATATAGAGTGTAGTTTATTTATTTATTTAGTTATATAGGATATCTTCCTTAATGAAAGAATCAAAGTATAAATATTCATGTACGGCCACAGAAATCATTTCTTTAATGTCACTTATGTTACTTGAAGCACTACCTTTCAAGAAATTGTTGACAAAGCACTTCATGTTAAGTGTAAAATCAAAAATAAAGAGGAAAGAAAGGAACAATTAGTAGGGAGAAAACATAGAAGGTTAAAGGGACTAACCTTCAAATGGTTTTAGGAAGAATACCTCATGCTAACATTATTTGCATTAAATGAAATCCATAATTCTCAAATCCACACTTAAAAACTATATCTAGCTGACCTTTGAGAGGGAGAAATCAAGGAAACTTGTCTTTTCATCCTTTTATTCTAATGAGTTTTGTTAAGGTAATCTCAGAGTAAAGGTAACTTTAGAGGAAAACCACCTAAATGTATATAGTATTCAAATAGACATTAAAGACTATGCCCTCAAGCTAACATTGTGTTTTACCATGTGGTCAATGGGACACAAAAGAAAGATCATCCAAGAAACCTACCTAGCTAAAATGTATATTACCCAGCACCACTATAGAATATCCTTATAATTTAACTAGTAGCATCTGGACCTCAACAAACTTAGGGACCAAGTGGTGGTGGTAGTAATAGGGGAAGAACACCAAGGAATCAAGCATGAGTTTTTAGTTTGACCAAGTGGGAGGCCTAGGCCTTTAATGTACTTGTAATTAGTACACTTTTAGTAGATAACTTACCAACTTATATTTTGTTTGACCTAGTAGTTACTCATTCCTTTATTTTAATGAAATGTACTTCTTTGATAAGTAAATATTCTTTTGCACTGTCAAATCTGTTGTTAGTACCTTTATAGATAAAGCTTTAATAGCTACTTAGTTTATTAAACCTTGTCCTATACATATATAGATGAGTGATGCTTATTGATTTGATCTTTTTGTATTTAGTAGATTGTGATATTTTTTTAGATAAAGACTAGTTATTAAAATATTATGCTTAAATAAACTATTTTAACAAGATGATCACTTTTATTGTAAAAGGAGCCATTTCTATTATATTTTAGGGAGAAAAGACTTTTATAGTTGCTAGAATCATTTTAAGCATCAAAGCCCAATACCTTATTAGAAATAAATGCATAGCATATCATTTTTGATCTGAAACCTTAACCAAATTCTCCCAATATCCATGATGTTCAAATTGTTTGAAAATTATTGGATATGTTTCCAAAAGAGTTACCAAGTTTGCCTCTAAACTATAAAATTAAGTTTAACATTTAAGTTACTCTGAACATGGATCTTATGTCAATTCCACTATATAGAATGACACTAACTAAATTGAAGATACTAAAAAAATAGCTAAAGGAATTGATTGATAAGGGATTTATTCAACCAAGTCTTTCATTATGGGGGAGCATCAATGCTATCTATAAAGAAGAAAAATGGAAATTTATGCCTATACATTGATTACCAATAATTGAATTAAAGTAACAATCACGAATAAATACCATTTACCTTATACCAAGACTTGTTTAACTAATTACAAAGAGCCAAATGCCTTTTTGAAATCAACTTAAGATTCAAATATTGTCAATTAAAGATTTGTGAGCTAAATGCTTTTTTGAAATCAACTTAAAATTCAAATACCGTTAATTGAAGATTTGTAAAGAAGGCATTCTAAAACAAACTTTCAAATTCACTATAGCAATTATGAGTTTTTAATTATGTCCTTCAAACTAAATAATTCTCCTATAATATTCATGGATGTCATGAATCAAACTTTCAAACCTGTCTTTCATAAATTTATGATAGTGTTCATCAATGAAATCCTCATTTATTTCTAGAATAAAGAAGAGAATGCACAACATTTCATAATCATTCTACAAATCTTGCAAAAAGAACTAACTTTATGCTAAATTCTCAAAATGTGAATTTTGGCTATCTAGCGTGAAGTTCTTAGGCTATGTGATTTCTTAGAATGGCATTTAAGTTGACCCTTAGAATATAGGAGCAATTTAAACTTGGCTAAGGTTGATAATTGTGATTGAAATCTATAGTTTCTTTGGAATGATAGGTTATTATTGCTTATTTATGAAAGATTTTTTAAAGATAGCTTTTCTATTGACTAAGTTAACTTAGGAAATATTCGAATAATCAAATTAGTGTGAACATTTTTTAGCAGTTGAAAGCTTGCTTAACCATGGGTCTAATCTTAACTCTTTTATTACGCTCAAGGAATTTACACAGTATTATGATCCTTTATATCTTAGGTTAGGTTATGTGTTAATGCAAAATAAAAAGGTAATTGTATATTCATTAAGATAATTGAAGAAAGACGAGCTTAATTATCTTACCTATGACCTTGAAATGGCTGTTATAGGTTTTCCTTTGAAGATATGGAAGCATTACTTATATAGAGAAACCTACAAAATTTTTATAGACCACAAAAATCTAATGTGCATCTTTGATTAGAAAGATTTGAACTTAAAACAATGTAAATAGATGAAACTTGTGAAAGATTATAACTGTACATTCATTATGATTTAGGTAAAGCCAATATGGTGGTCGATGCATTAAACAAAAAATCATTAAGAATTCTAGCCAGTGTCCAGGTTGTAGATTAGATGGTAATAGTTACTTGAGTGATTGCTCAGTTAATGTTAATTGAAAGAATTAAAGAATGCCAAAAAAATAAGATCCCTAATATCTAGCTCTGAAAAAAAGAGGCAATATCATATCAAAATGAAGACTTCATTGTTAATGAGCATGGAATAATTAGATTCCATGGTTGACTTAAGGTTCCAACCTATGAAAGAAATGCATTGTGTCATGACTTACTTTTAATCATGACTAGCATGGATCTTGATACTCAATTTCCACAAGCTTTAACTATTTTCACTTTTTTAACCTAATAGAAATTTCTAAATTTTCAAAGGAACTCGAAATTTTACTATAAAATCTTGGGAAAAAGGGAAAAAATCTCCCATATTTTTTAATATTTCCCGAGGGCCGCATACCCTAAGATACAAAACTTGTATTTAATCTAGATTTGACAGTATTAAGCATTCACACAATACTATACAAACTCAAAGTTATACATAGATAAATAACTAAACATATCATATAAATCCATAAATCTCTATTTATGACACTAATTCTACTCCCAATTGTCAAATATTTCATGAGGCAGTCTTGGATCTCCATAGATGCGACAAACTCAAAGGCATTTATCTTAATTTAAAAACATTAGAAACAAGATGGATTGAGTTATAAAAACTCAATGAGCACACATCAACTACTAACATGTAAAAGATTAATTTTATAAATAATAATCATAGGTTAAATATGTACTACTATTAAAATATTAACAAGCTTCTTTTCTGGCTTTCTAAAATATACGAAACCAAGAGCTAAAATAAGAGTTCACCTATACATGAATTAAACTTTATTGTTCATATCATAATTTGTGAAAGTTGCAACTATTTGTTAATATACAATAATGGTATCTCATTATATACTAACTATTCCAGATAAACATCACAATTATAAATAGCCATTAAGGCTAAACACAGATCAGTTATTTCAATCACATCAACTATATCATTCAATCACAAATAGTTTCTAATATCACACATCCAGCTACAATAAACATTTGTGTAACTTTTTTCCTAGCTTCTAAATTGATACTATATTTATCTCAATTGCTTGCCAGAAATTTTCCATCCAACTCTCAAGTTAATTTTATACCTTTCATAATTGTTGTTAGGAATTTCTCATCCAGCTTCCATTTCATCCATTCATCATAACTCACAATGTATGATATCATCACTCCAACATAATTCATGGTTTCCATTATCATTTATGGTAGGGTTCATAGAAAATTTGTTTATGAGAGCTCAACTCTCATACTATAATTGTTCATAAACATCAACATAAAGTAATTAAATTCATCATTGGATATTACTAAGCACATAGTAGTATATGCTTAAACATATAGCAATGTCAATATGTTTTTGTATATAGCCATAACATACAAATATCATTGAATCCAATCACAATCCATTAGTAGTTAACGCCACAACTAGTCTTTTGCTACACATTCTAATCAATTAATATTCTCTGAACAGACACTTATATTTATATCATGGTATTGAATTTATATATAAATATATACATAAATATGAAATATGTAATATCATTAAAAGGAATATAATTCATAGAATTTAAGCTGAATTTTTATTTAAATATAAAATTATGGTGAGTATATACTTACTTGGTGACGTGTGTCCATTATAGAAGTTGAGAGTGGTTAGTCCTTGTCTTCCTCTTATCTTTCTAATTCACCATGTATAATAGTAATATTATAAACATAGGAATATTATTCATTTTATTTCCAAGCAGTCCAAATCTAATATTCAAATAATAATATGATAGCATCCCTTTTTATCAATTTCTTGTATTTCCTAACATCAATTTATGCATTCAATACCATAGTTTTAAGATTTGTATATATCACTTCAAATAGCAAAAAATTAATTTTTATAAGGTAAATATACTCTATGCGTAACTCCCTTACTTGGTAATAACTTAATCCCTTATTAAATAGGTAATTACTACATAATTAGACCTTCTAGAACCTAGTTAGGATTTTGAGAGATGAAATATTACAAATTCTGAGTTTCTGAAATTTTCTGCACATTTCCAAAATTGCTAGTCCAACTTCAAAACTGTGAGAAACTACTTTCCAGAACTTCAAAAATTACGAAATTTGTTCCCATGAACGCTCTACTCATTGAATTCATCCTGTAAAAATTTTATATCATTTAGACATCATTTGTTCTCTTAAAATTTACAGCAAAGTAGACTCATTTCAGTTCTGTCCAAAATTCGCAGCACCGAAAGTAGGCCCTTAGTTAATGAGGTAAATCAACTTTAATTAAGGTTAAATTTGGTATGGAAATTGATAAATATGTTAAATTCTTGGTATAAAATTTTTAGACAAAAACTCATCCATTTACTCCCTTAAAATGCCAAGATACAACTAGTACTCTGCATTGTGATGGGAACTGGACAGTCCAAAACATGTAGCAATTTCCAATAACGAATGAGCTTATTTTTAGCTAAATTTTGGAAAAAGTACATTGAGTATGTAAGTTTCATCCTTGAATTTTATCATGATTTTTAGAGCACCATTACTTAATCAAAAATCCATGCAAACAAGCCCAGCTCACTGCCCTACAAGACCATTGTTCATTTGGTCAATTACTATTCATTTGGTCATTTCCAACTTCACACATATTGCATACTAAATGCCTTCTACTCCAAACTAGCTCACAATACATCAAATTCTTATATCTCATACAACATAGGAAAAATTTACATGATCATACAATAATTCAAGTTTACAAAACACACATAATATACATTCTCAATACATAAACAAACTAATCCATGTTCAATCCTTGCTAGGAAGGCTTTTGGAAGCATCACCTGGAATGGTTAGTAAATAATATAAAAGCATAGAAACAAAGTTTCCCAGTAGCTAGCTAGTGCAAAAAAAAAACATTAAGTCATTCCAGATCCTTAAGCTGATAAAACATACATTTCAAAATCAATTAATTAATTATTTAATACATTATTTCATACCATTGTCATCTAATACCATTGTAGGAAACATGTACCGCACACAACAATCATCAAGCCCATTCAAGGACTCATATAGATATCTAGATGGTCATCACAGATAATCATACCTAGGCCTTATACACAGTAATTTCACTATCTTCCCGGAAAGCTTGGGCCCTAAGTCTCACACATAGCAATCTCACTATCTTCCCGGGGTACTCGGGCCATAGGTACCGCATATAGTAATTTTGTACACATTTCATACAATGGCACAAGATACAAAAAGGATGTAAATAGAAAATAGAGCTTAAGGATAAAGCTAGCTACCTTTTTAAAAGCTTCTAATGATGATGATTCCTTTGCCTTCACTTGATAATTTTTTTACAAATTCTTTGCTTGTTCTACACATAAATATACATTATAGCAACCATTAGAACACCATCACTCTTTCTCATCATTTCAAACCTTCCAAAACATAATTAAATAGCTAAAACTCCTTTCCTCATTTTTCCTTTCTCACGATTTTGAGACTTCAAAGTGAGGTTTCCACACAAACTTTCATAATTCAAATTTTCACCTTCCATAAGCTCTATAATTCACAAAAATCATTCTAATTTCATTAATTTAGCCAAATTCCAAGCAAAACATGCCATACACATACATACACCATTAGGCCTCTAAAACCCTACTTCGTACATCATGATTTTTTTGTTATTTTTACACTAAACCAAAGCCATACATCAACATAACAACATCTAAAACATCATTAGACATACTTAAATCATCCAAACTCCATGGTCAACCTTCCTTTGACCACACAAACATCATAATTTCAAGAAATTAAAAAGAGTGCCTTAAAGAGCTTTGAAAGGAGAACAAATTTACCTCTTGGAGCAACTTGAAATTTTCAACTTGAAGTTCACTAAACTTGATCAAACTTGAGATTTCTTCAATCTAAACACACCATGTGATAGAGCTCAATGAGAGGAGCAATTTTTTCTTCTACACCAAGTCTTAATTCTTAAGATTTTTAGGTGAAAAAGGCCAACAAAAATTTCTCTCTCTTCTTTCTCTCTCTCTCATGTTCAAGCTTGCTCTCATGGAGTCATCCATGATTTTAGAGAAAAATGGAGAAGAAGGAAGAACTTTCATGACAATTCAAAGGTATTTTGGTCATTTCTTGAATTATCAAGGGCATTTTGGTCCTTTCTTACTAATTAGTAAGGCTATTTTTGGAATTTCTTTATAAAAATGACACTTGTCAAGTGTCTATTAGTCACACTTTATGGAATTACATACTAGACCCCAAATTCTTAATTATTTACACTTTAACCCACACTTCTTGTACTTTGCAATATAGTCCATAGGGTTACCTGACTGTCTGAAAATCTATAGACTGTTAGACTTAGACAAGTCCTATTTCTAGGATTTTCTAACCTCTTTTAATCATTTATAGTATTTAGGAAAATTAATTCCTTTCCTATTGTTTCTTTTTCTTCAAAATTTCGATTATACTTATACTTAACATCTTTCAACTTGAAATTCACATACCAAGCTAATTTAAATGTGCCCTTCGTTTCTGTAGCCTCAAAATTTAGAACTTAAAATTTAGGACATTACACTATGAATAGTAACTTAACATTCTAATGGCTCATATTATTATTTTTACTAGTAGTAAACTAATTATCCTTATAAGATGATAAAGTAAGGATTTTTTGGATCCAAGTTTAAATCTTTTGAATGTGAAAATATAATATTTCACAATTACTTTAATTATAATAATTTAGCAATCTATATTATAAAAATCATAAGAAATACTACTTCAAAAATGCTAGTAATAGGATAACTTATCATTTTATAGCATAAAATATTAGTTTTTTTAACCAACACTATATTTCTAAAACCTTGTAGAGATAGGCTTTTTCCAAAGTATACAACTACTATAAAACACATCATCATATCATATTTTAAAATAATGTTCCCATATTGTTTAAACATTCTACAATATATAAATCACATTTTTCCTAAGTACTCATCACCTATCTTGAATATCCACCAAATGGGTTTCTTTGATTCTCACATAAATTTGCTATAAAAATGCAGTAAAATAGTCTATTTGCACTTTTAGTCATTCTATTCTAGCATACCGTATCATAATAATGAAAATTTTCAAAAGCTTTAACTAGAAACCACTACATATAATATAAGTTCATTTTAAAATATACATCAAATCAATAAAAATATTAAAATATTATGATATAACCTTTCTCACCATCATTAGAAGAAGCTGCCAGCAGCTCACTGACACTAAAAAATCTTGCACTTACCAGAAAACACAAAGAAGCTATTGCCATTAATCACGTAATTGTTCCTGTGTAACACCACGTGATCCGATCACAAGCTTCACACCATCCTTAATTATGGTTGTTTGGTGACGAACAGCAGTAGAAGAAACTTAGTTCCGCCTTCATTTTCTTGGTTGGACCATGCTTCTATAGCTACACCTTCTTTTGTTAAAGTTCTTGATGATAGAAAAGAAGAAACAAAGGCACAAGCATATGGAGGAAAATGGCAAGTAGTGGTAGCTTGGTGGTTAGGTGGAAGAAGATAACATTGAGTGGTGAAAAGAGAGAGGGGGAGAAGGAGAAGGTAATGGGAGAAGAGAGAGGAAGGACTCCTGAAAAGGAACTTTATAAAGAGAAAGGAAAGCTAGTTGAAGAGAGAGATAGCGGGAAACTTCCAAAATTAGAAAGAAAAAAAATTAGTCAAGGGTTTTTATACTAGACTACTTGAGTATACATGGCTGTTTTACACCCATATCTCAACTATTCATTTTAATTAACCATTTTTCTTCACTTGAACCCCAAATTCCTCTTAGCCAGTAATTTATTTTAACTTTTTTTTATAAAACTAACTTAATGATCTCAACTTCATTATTTTTAACTTCCCTGACTATATATAAATATTTCCATAATAACTTGATAAATTTACAAATCTTAAAATAAATATTTTAATATCTTATAATTTTAAAAAATAATTTATCAAATATAAATAATTTATTTCATATATCTCTGTATTCTCAATTACTAAAACTATTTTCAATTTGTAGAAATTTTCTTATAAAAATCATTTTGACCTAATCTTAAATTAATAATGGTCATATATATAAAATAAATAAATTTTAAGTATTTTCATAATTATCATTTTCAATATTCCAGAATTTCTTAATATGAAATATAAATTTAAAAATAATATTAACCAAATAAATAAATAATTATCCTTAAGTGTCAAAATTTATAAAATTTTAATTTTAACTTAGGATATTACAAATTGCTACACCAAACTTATAGTTCATTTTATATCATGCATCCTAACATGGTAAAGATGTATCATGACTTGCAATAAGGTTTTTCGTGGAAGGGAATGAAGTAAGATGTGCTTAATTTTGTGTTGAAATATCTTACTTATCAATAGATGAAAATAAAGAACTAGAGGCTATCTAGTTTACAACAATATTTTATTACTCTAGAATGGAAGTAGGAAAATGCAACCATGGATTTCCTAACTAGTCTTCTTCAAACCTAAAAAAGGTTTGATTCCATTTAAGTGATTCTTGATAGGCTAACTATGATAACTCATTTCCTTTTGGTGAAAACCTTTTTCTTAATGTTTCAATATGCCTGGTTATACTTAAGCAAGATAGTTCCTTTGCACAAAGTTCCACTTACCATTATCTAAGATCATGGCATGCAATTCATAGTTCACTTCTAATAATCTTTCTAATGAGCTTTAGGGATACAATTACATTTCAACATAACTTTTCATCTTTAAATAGATGGTCAATTTGAGCTTACTATCCAAATTTAAAAAAATATGTTGTAGGCCTACACCTTAGAGTTTGAAAGAGGTTAGGATAAATACCTACCTTTGATTAAATTTTCCTACAATAATTGTTACCAATCTTTCATTAAGATGGTACCTTATGAGGTGGTGGTAAAAGATGCAAAACTCTAGTTGGATGGTTTGAACCAATAGAAGCTAAACTTCTAGCCTTAATCTTGTTAAATGCATTGGAGAAGGTAAAAATCATTCATGAAAGGCTAAAAATAGCTTGAGATCATAAAAAATTTTATGCTAATAAGAAGGGAAAAGAACTAAAATTCCAAGAGAGAGACATGGTCTTCCTAAAAGTGTCACCAATGAAAGGTATCAAGCGTTTTGAAAAGAAAGGAAAGTTAGCACCATGTTTCATCATCACATTGCCTATTTTGAAGTGTATTGGTTAGATATACCAAATAGCTTGCATGCTATACATCTAGTGTTTCAAGTGCCTATGCTTTGAAAATACATTCTAGGAATTCTATGCTATTTAGTATGAATTCTTTTAATTATATCCTAAGTTATCCTATAAAAAGTAGCCAATTGAAATCCTAGATCACTAGATTCATGAGTTAAAATCTAAGAAGTTGCTTTTGGTGAAGGTTCATTAAGAAAAGTATCAAATTGAAAAAGCTACTTGGGAATCCAAAGCAAAAATATGATAAAATTATCCTTAGCTTTTTGGTAAACCCTCAAACTTGATTAATTCTTGAGTTAGTTAATTAGCTAAATCTTGAGAATTCAAGGATAAATTCTTTGAAGAAGGGAGAACTATTACACCCCTTTGAAATTAGGATAATTTTTATGATTTTATTTTAGTATTTACATACACATATAATTTTACTTACTATTATGGATGTGCTTAAGATAGAAATTTATTTAAGGAAATTATGGATTTATAACTAAAATAAGAAAAATTAAAGTGATTGAAGGATTGAGTGAAATTAAATTTGAGTATGGGTTTACAAAGGAGATTTAAGGAATAGTTTTCTCATTTTGCCTTTTGAACATTTAATAATTATCAAATGCCTTTTTTTACATTAAGCCCATTTTTCCTCAATTTCCTTAAAACACTAGCCAATGCCCTCCTTCTCATCCTTTCCTTCAACCTTCCTCCACTCCAATTACATTAAGTTTGGCAAATTTAAGTTAAAAGCATCAGGAAACTACCATCTACCTTTCTTTAACTAAGGTAAATTCTTGCTAAGATAATAGTTTTGGTTTAAATTTTCTTGAAACTTTGCTTAGGGAAGGGAACTAGAGGATTTTGTTAAAATCTTCTGAGTTTATGTTATTAGCAGCAAAGTGTACCTTCATCTCCTCTATCAAGCCTAAGAAAATAGCAAGTAGATAATTTACTTAGTTTTAAGAAATTTCATAATTATTGCTTGGTTAGATAATATTTATGATTATGTCAATGAAATGATGATTTGTGTAAGCAAGTTATGGTTAAAGTGAGATTTATTATTGTGAATGGTAGTGAAGTGAATATAGATGATGATTTTAAGTTATAATATAGTTTAAATGCTTTGTGTAGGTTGAAATAGGTAGGAATTAATCAAATGAATTGTATTTTTAAAGCTACTTTATAAAATCTACAAGTGCTACTTAAGTATGGATTCAAAATGCACTTCTAGAGTTATAAGAAGTTAGGCTACTCTGTGGCTGGCCATGATTAAGTATATACTCAAGTATAGAATCCAAAGTTATTTTCTAGACATTTGTAAGTGAGTATTTACTCAAGTATGGGTATCCAAAGCTATTAATGTTTGCCTATAAGTAAGTACATACTTGAGTATAAAGGCAAGAGTTCATTCTTATACCTCCATATTTGAGTACATCCTTGATTATGACCTTAGTATATTTAGAATGTAGTTAGTTTATCATAGATTATGATAGTATATGCTTATGTTTAATCTATATATGTATAATAAACATGTGAATGGTATTATTCATAAGCTTGTTGATGATTTTCTATTTAAAAATGTGATATGAATGAATAATGTTGTGAATGGATATTAAGGAAAGGGTGAACTATATATTAAGATATGAATTGGTTCTAGATCCTAGAAATTATTTGTAAAGGGTATAAGGCAAACTTTCAAAAGAAAAAGATGGCATTTATTAAAGGTATAAGAATGTCTTAGGAGGCACAAGGTGGTTTGATTTCTTTCTTTGTTATATTTATTTAATAATGATATATTAACTTATGAAATGTTCATATTATGATACTGAATTTGGTTTAGAATATGGTAAAATATGATTATGGGAAATGTATATATATATTCTGGTTAAATAAGTAAATTATTTACTTATTGAGTCTATAACTTATTCTTTGTTTATTTTTCTTTCTTTATGGAAATCATTGCAGAGGATCCCCTTCCTCCACTAACTTAGTAGAAGAAAAATTCTTTGGTGCTAAATATCTTAGTGCAACCATAATTTCAGTAGTATATGTAAACATTGCTATTTTTTAGCCTTGTACTTATTTTTAGGAAATTTATAGTAAAAAACTTTTGTAAATATCCTTCAGCATGTTTATAAAAATGAAATATTTTCTTAAAACTATGTGAAGATGCCAATTTTAGGGTTAGCTCAAGCTAGTAAAAATCAAATAATGGGTTCTACACCCATTAAGGCTTGGGACGTCCTAACATTTATGCATAATAAATGCTAGCATGTCAAAGGCTTGGTTGGTTGATAGGGATATGAATGACATTATAAGGCCTAGTAAAAAAAAAAAAAGGAGGGGCTCCTTTTAATTGGCAGAGCCTATTTGTTTAATGGATGGATTAATGCTTGCAGCTTTCTAGAAGTTGAAGTTCAAGGAATTAGATTTACTTGGAAGGATCCCAAACTTACTAACTTTCCTTAACATTTTGAAAAGTTGGATAAGACATTACATAATATGGAATGGAGATTAAAATTTGGAGAGATGTATGTGAAAACTCTCCCAAGGGTGCAATTTGATCTTCACCCTATTTTAATTAATATCTATGGAAGTTTAAATGATAGAGATAAAAAGCCTTCCAAGTTTGAGGTAATCTAGTTTACCTATAAGAATTTTTCATAGTTCCTCTTGGATAATTGAAGAGCTAGTTCAAACGTTCTTGAAGGTTTAAACCATCTAATTCCAAAACTCAATACCTAGAATAAAAATATTTTTAGGAACATCAAAAGTAGGAAAATGAAGATTTTAACTAGATTGGGAGGTGTTCAATGAGCACAAGTACATAATCCTAACCCTAATCTTCAAATATTGGAAAAAAGGTTGCAATATGATTTGGATGACATTCTTAAACAAAAGGAGATTTTGTGGCATCAAAAATCAAGGTTGCTATGAATCACTTAAGGTGATAGAAAAATTAAATATTACCACACTAGAATTATAGTCATGCATAGTAGAAATAGAATCAAGATGCTAAAGGATCATTATAGTTTCTTAGGTAAAAGATAAACTAGAATTGGAGAAAATTATTTACTTTTTCCATAGGAATCTTTTTAAGGATGACCTTTTTTATAGGCTTTCACTAAATATGACAATATCTCATCCTTAGTTAATAGTAAATCAAAACAAAAAGCTTTATACGTAGTAGGGATGGAAAAAATATCTATACCCAATGGATCTTATCCAAACTTATGGATATTTACCCAATGAGTTTTATCCAAATTAGATCCACTCCTTAATGATTTGGGTTTAGGTCTATCAATTAAATATCTAATGAGTCTTGAGTCCTTTTTGGTTATTATATTGGACCCATTAGAATATTAATTTGTATAACACATGAATTTATCTTTTGTAAATATTCAATGATCTTATATCCTTATTAAGCATTACATTAAATCTATTTAAATAATATATTTTATAATTAACCTATTATTATATAAAAATTAATATTATCTCATATATATAAAGATATTATAATAGTTTATTTAAAATAAATAATATTAAAATATTTTATTTATTATAAAATAATATTAAAATGTTTTATTTAAAAAATTATTTTTTTCAAATTTTACTAAAAAATCACTTATTTACATCCTATAAGTTAGTTTAAGGGACTTCTTAAGTGCCTCAATAGCAGTGGAGAGACTACCCTTAGGCTTCACTTGTTTCCACTTTGAGGGAAAATGACTTTTTTTCCCTAAATATGATTATAAAATATTTAAATGATAAAAATATTTTATTTATTTAATATTAAATATAAAAACTTAAAAAAATAAACTTTTCTTTTTTGGCTATAATTTTAAATATTATATTTTAATCATAAATATAAATAATATATTACTCTTTTACATATATTTATGTAAATAAATAATATTATTTTTTAAAAAAAATTTAAAAAATGAAGCCATAAAATGGATATGGCTTATTTTGAATTAAGGATTAGTTTGCTACTTTGCTCATAATTATCTAGGTGCACACTACTTAACAAAAAATTATAGTTGCTAGTCATAATAAAAATTTATTTCCTTTATTAGCAGTACTTAGTCTCATTTCAATACTATGAAGGGGTCCCTTCTTAAAACACACTTGACATTTCTAAACTAAACAAAGACTAATAGTAGTTAAAAATAATTGAGAGATCAAGTCAATTTTTGAACTAAAGAAAAATTTTAAAAAAAGTAATATTGACTCGTACTATTTACAAATATGATGATATAATACCTCAAAATTTTTAAAATTTGAAATGATGAGATAAGATTTAAAATTATTAGATTAAAATTATTTAATTATAATTATTTATTTTTTAGTAAATATAATTAAATAATTCTAATCTAACAATTTTCAAAATTATTATATCACTTCAAATTTTAAAAATTTTAGAATATCATAGAATTCTCTTATAAGTCTTAATTTGATCTTGTCAAACTTGCATATTTCAAAATTAATTTAAAAATATAATAACATTTTTTCAGTTCCTTTTGGATTTTACCATTTAGGTCTTATCAATTCTTTCCAGGTCTTAGGTCCAAAATGAATTTAATGTTTTAAGTCTTTAGCAGATCCAGTTCTTATCAGGTTCAAGTTAGGCCTACCTAGATCCGATCCATTGCCATCACTAATAGGTAGATTACATATGAAGAAGCAAGGAAAGTGATGTTTTCTATTAGAGGAACCAAAGCCCCAATGAAGATGGTTTTCCAGCAATCTTTTTTGATAAAAATTCAAGTGTTGTGAATGGAGGAGTATGTAATTTTGTTTAAGAGGTTTCCAACAAAGAGATTTCAAGGGCATGAATAAAACCCTTATTTATCTTATGCTTAAGATAGAGAAATTAAAATTTATCAATCAATTTTGTCCAATTTCCTTATGTAATGGTGTTTATAAATGTGTAACCAAGATTATTGTGAACAATTGCAAATATGCTCTTCCAAAGCTAATTTCCCTATTCTAAGTTAGTTTCCTCCTAGACAAATGGATGCAGGATAATATTATCATCACTCAAAATGTGTCCCACTCTATGAAAAGAATAAGAAGTAAGATAGGTTTCTTTACCATTAATGTGGATCTTAAGAAAGTTTATGATCATATGAACTATGAGTTTGCAAAAGAGATTTGGGGTCAAATCCAAATGGAAGAAAGGATGATAAAAATTGTTGTAAATTATGTTTCTTCTAGTGCCTTTAATGTCTTGTGAAAATAGTTGTAAAACTGAGTAGTTTTCTCCTATAAAAAAGGTTAGATAAGGAGAACCCTTTCTTCATATTTGTTTGTCATATGCATGAACAAACCTTTTTATATTATATGTGAAGTTATTGAGAACAACTAGTGGAAACCATTTAAAGAGGGTAGAAAGAGAGTTATTAGCTTTTTATCTTATGTTTGCTTACTCTTATTTGGAAATGCTTTTGCTCATCAAATTGACTCTATTATGTCTTGTTTGGATAATTTTTGCTTATATCTTTGGCCAATGGATTAATTAGGCAAAAACTAGTATTTTCTCCTCTGGGAATGTGAAAGAAGAGGTTTAAAGATTATTATTATAATATGTGGTTTTTCTTGTACATTAAACTTTGGCTTATACTTGGGGGTCCCTTTATTGATAAATGGGTAACCAAACACACCTTCTTTCATTTTGTTAAGAAAGTGTAGGACAAACTTATTGATTAGAAGATGAATTATTTGTCTATAGCTAGATTATAGTTGTTCTTGCTCAATCAAATTTGAGTGCTTTTCCAATTTAACCTATGCAATTTACAATCGTTCTAGCTATTACATTAAATGAAATTGATTGTATTCAAAGATGTTTAATTTGAGGATATGAGATTAATGAAAAAAGGATTCATACTATTTTATGGGAGGTTTTTTACAAGCCTAAGTTATAAAGAGGGTTAAGATCCTAAAACTTTAAACTAATGAACTAAGCTTGCCTTATGAAGTTGAACTAGAAATTTATAGCTAGTAAAGAGATGCTCTAGGTCATTATTATGAAGAAGAAATATCTCTAGAATTACGACTAGTTGAATAAGGTTATGGTTCAAGATGCTAACTTTTTTCAATAAAAATCTTTAGCTAAACATTGACCATAAACTCTAAATGCTACTATTGAACAAGTTTTTAATGGATTATTTACTTTGTTTTGGTTTGATCATTAGGTTGATAATAAGTGCCTTCTATTTATAGTAATTTAGAATATTTTGGATGATCTACTTCTTTCTAAAGTAGTTAATTTCATTCATGAGAAGCAATGGTGGAACATCATGTTATTATCTCAATGGCTTCCTAATGAGCATGTGTTAAGGGTTTTAGCCATTCCTCCCTCTAATGCAAACTAGTTTACAAATTTCATCACTTAAAGTTAAGAAGCTAATGGTATTTTCTTAGTAAATTTTACCTATCCCTTTTTGGCTTCTTCTCATAGTAATGGTCAAAACTAGGTCTAGAAGTTGCCTTGGAAAATTACTTAAAGTAAGGAAGCTAATGGTATTTTAGTTTACTTATCATTTTTTGGCTTCTTCTAACAATAATGGTCAAAACCAGGTTTGGAAGTTTCCTTAGAAAATTAGATACCTTAAGCACTTCAAACCTAAGAGAACAAAGTGATAGCTAACAACCAAGCTATTCATTGATGCATCAGAAATAAAATCTTATGTCTATCTTTTAGTTCATAGTGGGGTTAAGTGGAACTCCTATTATTATATACCATAATATGTGTAATGCACACTTTACCAAATATCTATAAGCTCAATGGGTGGAATTAGGCATGGTATTTGTAAAGATATATCTATAATTAAAGTGAGTAATAAAAATTACTCAATCAGATAGCTATCACTCAAATTTTCTAGTCAAATTTTTCTAGTTAGATCTAATTCAGACAACATTTATATACAATATATATATTAAAAACTTATTTTCTTACCAGAAAATATTTCTTACTAGGCCTCTATATATTGCATTAATAACATTTAGGCAAAATATAATTTAGTCATAAACACAATACATACATTTGAACAACAATTAAATGGCTTGGAAGCATAAAAGCTTGCTCCTTGTTACTCCGAGTCAACCTTATCCTATGCATATCCTAATCTTATCCCTCTAAGGTTAACCTTATCCCACTTGACCTTCCTTATGACTTGGAAGTCAAGTTACCAAGCCAAACCACAAAACTCTTCATAAGGTCTCATATCACATAAATATGTCACGCATCATATATAGCATTCAAGCCAATAATGTCATATATGATGTAAAAGTCTATATTTGGCATATAGCCATAATTTCACATACAACAAAAAAATAATTTCATATAGGCTTCTCACTAGCCCATTTCATATAAACAAGGCAAGGTTAAAATGCTAACCATAGCCATAACCAAAATATGAAAATAATTTAACAAAAGAAATTCACAAATTTACCTTATGACTTTTCTAGTGACCACAAGCATTATTAGTGCTTTCATTTATGTTACTTTATCGCTCTCAAGAGCTAATCATTATGGAGCTTTATTCGTAAGTATTTTTACATATAAACACATTAGTATATTTATGATCCATAGAATATTTCATATCAATAATCATATACTAATTTTATGATTTCAATATGAACTAATGGAATAGTGCCCTTTTTTCCACAGGATTCTTATTACTAACCAAAAATATTACCAAGCCAATAATTATATGTAATTATATGAGATTTATCAATCAAAATATCGATTTAGGATGGATATATATATATATATATATATATATATATATATATATATATATATATATATATATATATATATATCATGGTTTTTACAACAAAACTAAGGATATTCAACTTAGATTTTCCAAGTTTCACAACTACTATTTCCAAATAGTTTTAATCTTATGCATTGCATATTATTCTAACAAGTAAAAGAGTTATATTTCCTTAACAAGTCAAGAATTTAATCATGTGGCCTACTAGTAGCAAAATTGCATGATTTCATCATATAACTGCATTCAAAAGTTAAGAAAATATCACAAAATCATATTATGTTTTAGCAAACATTGTTGTACTTTGGAATTCCATTCAAAATAGTAAACTTTAGTAAATTTTTTTCAAAATTTCCAGAATTAAAAAAGAGGTTTTTAAACCTTATATTTCAACCCTTTTCAAGCTCAGAACATGTTATACTACTTATTACTTTAAGCAATTAGCAAAACTACTTAAAATTGGCATCCTTAATATTGAAATTTTTTTAAAAAATATCAAACTTAAATAAAAAATAACAATTTTCAATCATTTTTAGTCATAAAACAAGTTGTATAAATCACCTAAAACAATTACAAGTCAAAGTAATTTGTAGAAGAACTTTGCTACTTGAAAACATAGTTCTAAAAATAATTTCCAGCACTATTCCATAAGTTTTAAAACATGTTTTCAAACATATTATTTGTACGCACTCTTCATATAATTGTTTTTAATCATTACTGGAATAATTTAGAATATAATATAGCAAGTTTTTCATATAAAAATAGAATTTTTTTTCTATAAAATTTTATGAAACTTGTGAGCTATGCAAGCTTGTTTCAAAGTGATTTTTTTTCTTGAAAACTTTATTGTAATATTTAAAGCCCTTATATTAAAGTATAGTTTAGTTGTTTGCTCATGAAAAATGAAAAAATTTCCCTATGAAAACATAGGTAATCCAAGAGTCTTCCTCATATAAAACTAACCCATCCTTGTTTTTGAAACTTCATATTCATGCATTCTATCATCTTCATTTTAAAGTAGAATATAGTGTAATATTTTTTTGAATAATAAAAACATAAATTTCCCCTTTTTTTGGAAAACTTGGAAGCTCAATTTGTTCTTTGTCTAAAATTTGTTTTATTTCCATGACAAATGATGTTTCTAAAAATTTGCAAATTTAAGATAATTTTTTCAAAATCAAAGCTTTCAATTTTTCATCATAAAACATTTCAAGAGAACTTTTCGAACTAACCCATTATGATAGTCATGGCTTTAGCACATCATCAACCACATAATAAGATTAACAGATAATCTACCATGAATTATCATGGCTTCAACATATCATCAGCCATGGAATAGATATATATCTCATATGTAAACATGATCAAGAAATAAAATTAAGAAAAAAAAATGGATCTCTACTCATTTAAGGATGCTCTTGGAAGTTGTTCACCTTACCTAGAATTCAAAGTATAGCATCCAAAATCACATAAAGTTAGTGAAGAATTTAAAGAATAATGGAAAGAATATGAATCCATGGAAGTTATGAGCTTATACCTTCACTAGATGATCAGGGATGCTCCCAACTTCAACCATACTTCAAAAACACTTAAAGCACTAATGGAAAGTCACTAGAATTTAGCAAGAACTCTCAAGATAAAACTTCCTCTTTCTAAATTCCTTTTCTAGCCATGGGCTCTTTGGTATAGAAAGGAAATGAATTAAGCTTGGATATTTATAGTAAAATTCTTGAGTAACCTCTAAGTATGCTTGCATCATCCTAGGGAATATTCTTATTTCATTTCTTTCTCCCTAAGTTTTGCTCATATATCCTCTAATTATGCTAAAATTCTTCCATTCTCCCCTCATTTTGCTTAAATACCTTTTAACTAAGTTAAATTTCTCCTTTTCCCTTTATGGATGCCTATGTCCTTTAAAATGATAGCAAATTTACATTTTTGCCACCTTAGGATTATTTCAAGGTAATATTGAGTAAAAATGCTAAGTTACTCTAAAATCCTATTAAATTTTAGATCTTAAATGCTCCTAATTTTCTAGGATTTTCCTTAAATAACTTTTAGTAAATTTTCATCCACTAAAACAAATAAATTATTCTACTAACAAAAAATAAATATATTTCTTCTCATTATCCACTAATAGATATTGTCTAACTTAATTCTAACTTTTTTGTTGACTAGATTTTTATCAAGTATTATATTTTGAGATATTCCATCCATGTGTTCTCGTAATGTCTCATCACATAGGCTATATGGTTTGGATGCCTTCTAACCATCAAATCAATAGATAGTTATGCTCACTCTATCAAAAATTAACCTTATGTATGCTTCAACCTCCAAATTAGCAATATGATGTAGATTTATAGTGCTTTACTACATTTATGTTATGCTTTATAATTTGTTTCTATAGGAACTAGGTTATCTTTAAAGTAGTATCTCTTAATCTAATAGCTGCAATACCCTTGGTTTGCAAGTGGGTTTATTAATGTATTTAGTTTTACGAGGAAAATTAATCTAAGATCAAGTATACATTGAATCATAAAAGGGAAGGTACTAAATCTTGTGTACTTGATCATAAGTACTAACTTGCTAAAACTTTTATTTAAAAGTAGGGTAGGAAAGAGGTGGCTGGATTACAACACTTCGATCTCTTATAAAGTTCAATTTCTTCTAGTGGTTTACTTCAAGTTAGTGCTATGGAGACAAAAAAAGTTTTGGATCTATGTTAGCCTTGCAAGACCTTTTAAGGTTGCTTTAGCAATATGGTGGTCATGAGTTTGCTATAGTGATGGATGTGGCCTATTTGAGGCAAGTTCTACAAGGTTAGTGCTCTTGTTTCTAAAAAAGTTAGAAAACTTGGTGTTAAAAACTTGAGTTCTATGTAATAGCTTTGTAAAAGTAAACATATAGATTAATAAGGCTTTGTAGATGTTGTTAGCTAGAATAATTAGTATTAACTATAATTTTAATATTAGAATAGTTAAGAATATGTAGGTTACTTTCCTTATCTAACTTTGCTATTTTATGGTGTAAAAGATTAGAGGTAGTGTTGTTAGTTAAACTTAGTAATTCTTGTTAATCTAAGAAAAATTAGGATTAGGATTTATACTATGACACATAAAAGTCTATATAAAAGAGCATTGACCATACATTTTTTTATTTTAATCTTTTCAATTTATTTGTGATTGGATATTGTATTCATGTAATTTTTTTATTAATCTTTTATATCTATCTCTTGATGTAAAATAATTTCTTCTATGTAAGAATTTAGTGATTTAGTCCCATTTTAATAGATTAAATGTAAAATGCAAATTTAGTATTTTACTTATTTATATTTAGAACCTAACAATTTCAAGTGTCTCAATAATAAAATTCACAATTATATACTTATAATTTTAATGAAGTATAAAATTTAATATTCCTAATAAAATTTAAAGAAGATGTAATTCAAAAAATTAACATTCCAAGAAATAGTTAAAATCTTTCATGAAATTAATCATACGTTGGATATTTTTATTTGTGAATTTAACTATTTCTATAAATTTTGAAAAAGGAAAAATACAAGAGTATTACAAATATTTGACCCCTCTCCTATGTAAGTTTAGCCATGCCACTTGTTTGTGGTTAAAATTGCTTGTAGTATATGACAATTCAAGTCTTTTCCAATGATAGGTTCTTTCTTGGTTTACTAATAAAGGTTTCAACAAATCTTTAACAAGCAAATGGAAAAGCAATATAAATAAATAAGAAAGAAAAGCATTAAATGCAAAATAATTGATAATTTACACAAAAGAACTAAATGTAATTGGTATAATGTTGCTTGCAAAGGCTAGTTTCAAGCTGCATCAACACTCTATATTGTAGGATTTAGCTATTGAAACTCAAAACTTTATTCTCAAGAACAATGCAAAAAAAATTACAAGAAAGTTGCTTGGTAAAGAGGAAAGATGGTAGTAGAATACGACAAATGTTCTAATAGAGGTTAGGTTCTAGAGAACCCTAAGTGTGCTAATATATGTTTCAATTGCAAATTTGGCCAAGTGATCCCTTTCCCTACATATTCTTTATATTTATACTATAAAGAGTGTAATGGTTATTCAACCAATGGTCATCACATGAGAAATAGTTTTGATAGCTTTTAATTGTCCATGTGGGTAGCAGTTACTTCCTCTTTTCATTTGCAAGGTACTTTGCTATAACTGCTTCATGAGAAGTGGGTGCCACCAATGCTAACAATTTTAACTTTGCTTACAACATTTCTTTTAGAGAAACATGTTTGACCAACCTACCAAATAAGTCCTATTGAAGATAAATTCCCTAAAGGTCTAGAAGTTTGAATGATTGTTTATAAAGATATAGATCTTTTAAGTTTTAGAAATAACTTATCAAATTAACCTTAACCTTAACTAACCTTGGTTTATTAGTAAAAAATTTTAGGTAAAAGGTAAATAGAGGCCTTTTAGTTTAGGTGCTTTTAGTATCAAAGAGGAATTAAACTAACCTCCCTCACCATATTTTGACTTCTACATTCTTTTGAATAGATGGAAATAAGCAAGAGTGTTTGCTTATCACAAGTTAAAAGAGAATAAGGTTCAACTCATAGATTTTGACTCATAGACTTGCTTGTTAGGTAGAGTTGAAAGATTTTTCATTTGAATGACATTATTCCATCATGTTAATCTTCCCTCTTCTTTGGTTTATTGCCAATACAAGTGGTGCTTCAAAACTTATCTATGCATTGATTAACTATCACGTCTCCTTACACAAGTTATCATGTGGCCATTTGAAAAGTTAAATTTTTGTAGCTTCCTAATGCATAATTAATGTACCTTGTCACCCTCATCACTCCCTCTTAATGGCATGGATGACATCTACAATATTCCTTTGCCTTTAAATAACCTAGCTCACTTTCATTTTGGAATTTTACTGATTTTTATACTTCTACTTTGTTCATAAGTCCATTTTCTTTATCTTTATTGTGCAACTCTATTCCTTTGTAACTTTCACCATGGTATCTTAGTATAATTCCTCCAATTAATTTTTCGTCTCTTAAGAATTTATCAAGGTAACCAATCCCTTTTAATAGAATTTTGAAAATTTAAAGCTCTAGGTACTCTAAAAATTTCTTGACTTCACTATTAATGATGTTATAAAACCATGTTTTTACTTTGGTCCTCTTATTTCTTTACTTAATAATCCTACTTCGTTCCTTGTTTCTAGCACTTTGTTTACCAAACATTCAATCCCTACCTTCCTTCGGTTGAATAAAGATAATAGGACCTTTTGCAATTTCCTTTACACTTTTGCTAGTTCCTTAGCAAACTACATTTCTTAATTTAATAGTGTCTAGTAGTAGAGTAGTGAATTTTTCAATTCCATAGGCATTTTCGAAGATATCCAGGTTTCTAAACTCCTTATTAAGGCTATTTTTCCTATGTTAGGTGCAACCATTACCTTTTAGTCATCTTTGATTAACTTACTACACATCCTTTATGGTTTGTTAATACAATCTATTTTTGAGATTTGGCTATTACAAGTCAAAGTTCAATAAGAAAGATTGTAACTCTTTATCTTTGTCTTTGACCTAAAACTACAAGATCCTCATCCTAGTAACATCCAAGAATTCAGCTCACACTATTTTTCTTAATACTTATAAGGGAAGATAATTTGATTGTTATTGATGATGAACATATTGCATTTTTAAGTTATTAGTTGTGTAAACACTTATACTGTATTCCTTCCTTAAAAATATCATCTTCATTTGTCCCTTTAGGTGTAATTCTCCATGAAAGTTAACTAATAGCCCTAACTCCTTCTATTCTAGCTCATCTTTTTGATAGTGTTAACTTAGCTACCAGATACTTTAAACTAAATAAATCATTTCCAAATCTGAGGGGTCCATTTTAGGTTTTTCAGCTATAGTTGACAACCATTGTGTGGAATAATTTTAAATTGACTAAAAAAGCCTTAATTAAAGCCATTATAAAAGGTATTTAGCTAGCTTAAGGTGAGTTGGTATAGGATCTTAGGTAGAAATCCTCAAAGGAGTTATTTGACTAATTTATTTCCCTGATAAGCCTTATTTACATTCAATTTTAGAGGTGCTAAATGGTTCAAGTTACCACCTTATTTAATTGGTTTGCCTTATAAATATGCCTTTTTGGCTTATAAAGTCTTACCAAATACCTTCACTTGCCAGTTTGGCCCTATCCAAGGTTTTCATTTCAACTTGATTGATAAAGATTTTCAAAGGCATACTTTTAAACATTCAGAAATGCTAATCATTGAAGATATTAATGCCTCCCTGGTTAATAACTTGAAATTATTTGACTATTCACTTGCCATGCCTATACCTACTTATTTGAAGATTGGTGGTTCAACCATACTAATAATTTTTTGCCATGACCATTAATGAAAGATTGATGCATATTACTTTTATGTAAACAATGAAGGCTTCAAAGAAAATAATAGGTATATGTTATGATGAAATAGTAACTTTTAAAAATATTATAGAGTTGAATATAATTATAGATGTATAAACTTTACACTTTAGAAGGATGAAGTGACTTTAAAAGGAAAAAAAAAGCTCATAGTGTCTATTTTTAAAATGATTTTTAATGCCTTTTATAATAGATCTTGGTTCAGAATTATCCTTAATTTTAACCAAAATTAGTACCTTTACATAATGCACCCTTTGACTTAGCCAAATATATAAAACCAAGAAATAAAATAAATGCACCACTAAAGTGACCATGGCATATCTTTCCCTTATACCTTTAATAGTACAACTAAGCTAGGTAGAACCTTACCTTAAGTTATGATTGTTTAACTATGAGGTAACTTTAAGCTTTCTCTTTGCAATTTTATTAATATTGCTAACCAATTTAAAATACTAACTTTTCCTTTTAGCTAATGGTTCAACTATACCTCTAAGCCACATTCTAGGCACTATGACCAACATAGATTTCATTGCTCAACAAGGTGAACTTTTTAAGAAGAAACATAAAGAAGCTAATTAGATGTTCTTAAAAAAGGATGAAATTGACATTTATCCCTAAAAAAGAAAGTATAATAGGAAAAGTAAGTTAAACATAGTTAATAGTCAATTGATTAAGAAGGAGGTAACAAAACTTAAGTTGAAAAGAATTAGACTAAAAACTATAGTCATTCCTCATCTATCTCTCAACTTCACCTATTTAGCCAACTAACTTTTCTATTCCAAATTAATGCAAAAAGGACATCAAGGTTGTTGTGACTATACTAGAAAAATTCCTTGGTCAAGATCTACACATTTTACTTAAAGACACAAGGAGCCGAAAGAAGTTCAATTGAGTTTGTGATTATTAAATGACACCATTAACTTAGACCTTCTAATCATAGTAGGCTTTAAGTCTTACATCCTTGACTTGGCAAAGATTTTCCTTCTCATGTTAGAAGATCTTAGCAAGACTTTAGCTATAAAAAGAGCTTATCAGTTTAGAGCAAACAAAAGTTAATAGATTTCCACAAATTTAGTGATAATGGTTAAAAGCCCTTGTTAAAAAATTTTAAGTTTGCACAAGCAAAATTAAGGATAACTCCTATTAAATCTCGGTTATAAAAGAGAAAATATCCCAATTCCAATAAGAATTACAATAACTTAAAGAGGCTTGACTAGTTTTGGAGTCTAAATTACAAGTAGTAAAGTTAAAGGAATAGGATTTTTGTTAGAAAGGTAAGGACACAATAAAACATTACAAGTTAACTAACATAATGATGTCTGCAATGGAGAAGGAATTTAAGTTCATGTTTCATTTAGAAGCCTTAACAATAGCCAAATGGAAGAACCTTGGAGTTAACTTTAATCTTTCCTTTCAAAAATTTTTAAATTTATTTCTTCAGTTAATTTAGCTATAATTTTGGGATATTTCAAGCTAACTTTTAGCTTTTGTCTAATACTTGATATTCCAACCATATTCTAACCTTCATTTTATTTATTTTTCTTGTTGAATGCTTTATCTACTTCATAGATAATTCATGTATGATTAGCTTATGTAATTTTAAGTGTTTACCATTAATAATTTCAACTTTATCATTTTCCACATTTTTATTTTATACCTATTACCATTGAAATGCTCAATAATTACAAATGGTTCTTCTAAGTAGGGTAATGTCATAACCTATCCCTAAGGCAAGTGATTGATGTAAAAGTTAATATAGGTGACAACCTACTAGCATCCCTTAAACGTATCTAATGCAATGCTTCTAAATAGTATATGGTATTTGAGAATTAGAGGTAAAATTTAGCCAAAATTTTGCAAGAAAGCTCACTTTTATGCTATTCAACAATAATTGGACATCTAAAGGGGAGAATCCACAAAAAACAATAAAAAATAAAAAGGAATGAATGAGTTTTTTTTAACTCAATGAATGTTAAACCCACATTTACTAGCACATGCATGTATTCATTTATAATGATTAAGTTCCACTTTAATTCATAACCATACTTTCATATCTTTTCTAAAGTAAAAGATATGTTTTCCCCCAATGAATAACTTATGCCACAAGGAAATATAAATAGATCTACACTATATTGGGTCATAATCATTAACATATCACGTATTTGTTCCCTTCTTTTTCTTTGGCTCTTATCAACCTAATTCATATAGGTGAATCTCTTTTATAGAGCAATTACAAATATATTTATAGTTTCACATATCCAATCATTGTACAATAACAAGATGAAAAATAAGAACAAAATAAAGCATGTAAATCTCCTTGTGACTTCTAGTCATCTATCCTTCATAATCTCCAATCTTATGCCTTTTAGATTAACCTTATCCCGCACAATTAAGCAAACAAATCCTAATGCTTTTATAACCCCCTATCTCTCAATTTCATTTCCTTTCATAACATAATTCACAAGTTAATTCCTTTAATGCTCTCAAGGAACACAAGCTTATCTCATCACATTCATTCATTCTAACACAATTCAACAACTACATTCACATATTTAAAATTTACAATTATCTCTTGCCTATTTGCATGATCACAAGATAAACTCAAGCAATCAATTTGATTCCATTCATTAGAAATTAATTCACTTGTTATTTCCTTCATATATCATATCTCTTGCATACATAACCAAGCTTAATTATATCAAATATCATGTGTCATAACACTTCCAAGAATACTTTCTTTTCATAAATAACACAACAATCATATCCTAATTTGATATCATATAATACAACATCTCAAGTATTCATTTCCAATTTTGATACATTTCATGATATAATAGTTATACATATGCTTGAAAAAGAAAAAAATCTTTAAAATATGATCACACATCATTCTTATGGTTAAACATGCATTAAAAGACTAATTGTAATTAGTTACAACATTAGTACATGAAACAAGACTAAATGAATTCTTCTAGAAGCAAGTTGAAGTGCAATTTATGATTTCAGAAGTGAAAAATTGATTTTAAAACATATTGTAAATAGATTTAGGTATGAAATTTTAGTTTTTGAGGGGTAAATTGATGGTAATCAGATTCAAGTATGAAATTTCAATTCTAGAAGGATGAATTACTTGTAGAATAATTCAAGTGTGAAATTTCTTCATTATACTTGAAATTCATGGTCCACTCAACTTGGAATGCATTCTTAGCTCATTTATTACTCACCAAATCATTACCCATTCATTAATGCACATATTTAACATTCCATGCAAGCATTCTTTAGCATTAAATTCAATCCAAACTTCACAAATTAGCATATTCTAACAAAGCTATACAAAACTTAATACATAGACAAAAGAAGAATTTTCCAACAAAATTAATGAATTAAAGTTAGAATATTCACTCTGTAATGTCCTAAATTTTTAAATCTATCATTTGAATCTCTAAATTCTAAGGCTGTAAAAACGAAGAGCACGTTTGAATTAGCTTAGTGGGTGAATCTTAAGTTGAAAGGAATTAAGTGTAAGGGTAAACGAAATTTTGAAGGAAAAATGATAGTAGGAAAAGAATTAATTTTCATAAACAATATAGATGATCAGAGGAGGTTAAAAAATCCTAAAAAGGGGAGTTATCTAAGTTTAACAGTGTAAGAAATTTTAAACAGACAAAAACCCTATGGACTAAATTGCAAAAGTGCAAAATCGGGTGTGGTTAAAGTGTGAATAACCAAGAATTTGGGATCTAATATGAATAACCAAGAATTTAGGGTGTAATATGTAATTTTATTTAGTGTGACCAATAGACACATGACAAGTGTCATTATTAAAAAAAATGACAAGAATAGCCTTACTAATTGGTGAAAAAGGACTAAAATACCCTTGAAAATTTTAAAAATGACCAAAATACCCTTGAAGCTTCATGAAAACTCTTTCTTCTTCTCCATTTCACCTTGTAGCCGTGGATACCTCCATGAAAACAAGCTTGGACGTGCAAGAGAGAGAAGGAAGAGAGAGAAATTTTTTTTTTTGGCTTTTTCACCCAAAAATAGTGAGAATTAGGCTTAGGTGTAGAAGAGAAAGTTACTCCTCTTATCATGCTCTATCTATTAGTGTGTTTAGATTGAAGAAACCTCAAGTTTGATCAAGTTTGGTGAGCTCTAAGTGAGGATTTTCAAGTTGCACTAAGAGGTAAAAATGTTCTCCTCTAAAAGCTCTTAATGTACTCTTTTTAGTTTCTTGAAATTTTGATATTGGTGTGGTCAAAGGTGGTTGACCATGGAGTTTTGGATGATTTGAATATGTCTAATGATGTTTTGGATGTTGTTATGTTGATCTATGGCTTTGATTTGGTGTAAAAACAACAAGAAACCATGATGTACACACTAGGGTTTTAGAGGCATAATGGTGCATTTATGGATTTGGCATGATTTGATTGGAATTTGGCTAAATTGATGAAGTTAGAATGATTCTTATGAATTATGAAGCTTATGGAAGATGAAATTTTGAATTATGAATGTATGTGTGAAACTTCCCTTTTTGAGAAGCCAAAACTGTGAATATGGAAAAGAAGGAGGGAAGGAGATTTAGCCATTTAAATTGTGTTTTTGGAAGATTGGAATAATGTATTACAATGAAATTTAGGAGATATTGGAATGTACATTAAAATTTGGGTACTTCCTTCATGGTTTAGTGTATGTGGAGGAAGTGAAGAATACATGAAGTTTAAGAAAAATGATGATGTTCTAATAAGAATTATGATGTGTATTTATGTAGACTAAGAAGTGACAAGTTAGGAAGGCAAGAGGAATTGTAAAGAAGTTTTTAAGTGAGGGCAAAGGAAACATCACTATTTGAAGCTTTTAAAAGGTAGCTAACTTTATCCTTAAGCTCTATTTTTCATTTATGTGTTTTCTATATTTTATGCCATTGTATGGAATGTGGATGAAATTGATGTGCATAAAATTGTTGTATATGGTACCTATGGCCCGAGTACCCTGAGAAGATAGTGAGATTGCTGTGTGTGAGGTCTATGGCCCGAGTTTCCCGGGAAGACAGTGAAATTGCTGTATATGAGGCCTAGGTACGACTACCTGTGATGACCATCTTGATATCTTTATGAGTCCTTGAATGGACTTGATGATTGCTATGTGTGATGCACATTTCTTACAATGGTATGAAATGAGATGATAAATGATTAATTAATTTTGAAATGTATGTTTTATTTGCTTAAGGATCTGGAATGGCTTGATATGTTTTTTTTTTTATGGTACTAGCTAGCTATTGGGAAACTTTGTTTCTTATGTTTCTGTATTGTTACTAACCATTCCAGGTGATGCTTCTAAAGGCCCTCTTGACAAAGGAAAATAATGTTTTGAAGTTGTATTAAAAATGTCTATATAGTTTGTGATGTTAGTATGTGATGGATATATGTTTTGTAAGTTAAACTTTTTGTATAACTATATAACCCTTGCCTATATTATATGAAACATATGAATTTGATGTATTGTGAGTTGGTTTGAAGTAGAAGGTAACTTAGTATGCAATATGTGTGAAATTGGAAATGACCAAATGAACAGTAAATTCGTAGGCAGTAAGAGGAGTATGTTTGCAGGGACTTTTGGTTAAGTTTTGATGCTCTAAAAATTATGATAAAATTCAGGAGTGAACTTCATTTATTTACCACCTCTGTTCCAAAATTCAGCTTAAAATAAGCTCTTCTACTATGTGAATTTATTACATGTTTTAGTCTCCCCTGTTACCATCACAGTACAGAGCACTAATTGTATCTCAGAGATCAGAAGCAGTAAATGGATGATTTTTTATCTGAACATTTTATGGAAAGTATATAACATGTTAATCAAGTTCCATACCAAATTTGAGCTTATTCGGAGTTGATTTACCCCATGAAAAAATGGTTTACTTTTACAATTGTGAATTTTGGACAGTACTGGGACAGAAACACTTTGCTATGAGTTCTGAAAGGTTTAATGATGTCTAAATTATTTCAAATTTTTACAGGATGTAGTTAACACGTGAAAGGTTTATAGGATCCAATTTTATGATTTTTGGAGTCCCGTAAAGTAGTTTTTCATATATTTGAAATTAGTTTAGTAATTTTGAAAATGAGCAGAAAATTTCTGAAACTCAGAATCTGTAATATTTTGTTTTTACAGAATTATAATTTGGCCACAGAAAGACCTAATTATGTAACAATTACCTATTTAATGAGGATTAAGATGTTAATAAGTAAGGGAGTTACACACTCACTTAGTATAAAATATTATGCTAAAAGGTAGAATACTAACTCTTTAAGCCTAATCCCATTCCTATCAAAAATCAAGAGCTTTTTTGGTTAAGGTTTTAAATCCCTTTTTCATATCAAAATAGCTTTAATTCTCATTAAATAAAAGATGATGATAAGGAATTCCAATAATGATAGTATTCTTATCTTGATTAGATGAAAATTTTGATGCTTTCTTGCTTTGATTGGATGGTAAAGAGATAAGAAGGAAGAGAAAAGAGGATGAAACTGTAATATCCCTGGTATAAAGTATAAATTTTGATATTCATGGATAATTATTTATTTGGCTAATATTTAAAATTTTTATAAATTTTAATGTTTGTGATTACCCATTTTTAAATATTTATTTAGTTAAATTTTGATTTTTAAAGGATTTTGGAATAGTAAAATATTGATAGGAATATTTGAAAGCCATTTGTTTTTGTATAGTCATTTTTAAGGAATTTATCATCTGGTGGAAATAATTTTATTGATTGTGGATGCAAGAAATTATGAGATTATTTGTATTTATTAAAATTATTTTTTGAAAGTTGAGTAAAATTATTTTTTGAAAGTTAAGGAAGTTCAAAACAATTATTTTAAGGAAAGGATTGAAAATAATTAAATTTTGTAAACAAATTAGCTTATGAAAATGAATTCTAAATAGATCAATAATTAGATGATTTTAACTAAAATGGATGGCTCAAATTAGATTTTGAACCAAATTTATTAAACTTGAGAAGCTCGGTAAATTTTTTTTTTTTTACGGCTCCCTTAAAGTACGTGGGCCCTTATATCCATGTTCGGGCAGCAGTATTCTTATTTTCCTCACTATTCCACCACCTTTGTCTCTCTTCTAATTTATATATATATATTTTTTGTCTTGTTCCCGAGCACACTAAAGCAGCGTATAGCTTAGTTTCTTTCTTCTTCTTTTTTTTTTTTTCCTACATGTTTCCTGATGCTTTTCTCCCTCTCTCTGCTTTCTTTTTCATTTTTGTTTTCTCAGTACAATACACAGCAGCTTTTTCTTTTTGAGACACACATACCCGGTTTAGTCTCCCTCTCTCTTTTATCTTTGTCACCACCGCCTCTTTTCTTCTCTTTCTTTTTCTGGCCAGTTGCTCTTCATACTGTTCTCTCTTCTCCCTCCTTGCGTTGCAGTTTCTCCTTTGCCTGCTATCTCTGTTTGGTTGCTGGTTGTGGTCGTGGAAGGGTCGCATCTTGCGACAAGAACAACGGCTAACTTGCAACTTTTCTTGAGCTTGACTGGCAGAACCGAAACTTTGCTATGTTGCATGGCTGCTCCTCTGTCCTCCAGCCGAAGTCAGGAGTGAGAAGCACGGAAACTAGTTGAGCTGGCTACTATGCTGCTGTGAGACAGAGAGCTATGGTTTCCCTTCAAACCGTCGACACCGGCGGCCACTTGAGAGGGAAGAGTTACATTCCAACATCTCAGCAGAGACAAGTTCAAATTTGGAAAAGCTCCATTTGCTGGTAACCTTTTGTCCAATGCCTTCCTATTTAAATGCCCAAAATTTTTCTATCATTGCGTTGAGATTAGCTTTGTTTGATGCTATAAATTAGCAACAATTAAAATAAACTCCATTGTTTGGATTTTGCTGTTCCAAATGAAATAAACCATATAAGATTGGGCCTTCCTCGTTTTCCTTTAATTTCTATATCAAGACTGGTCTCAAGTCATGCTTATGTTTTATTAGGTGTAGATTATTTGATTATGGAAAATATTATGAATTGAGTTGTCTTCAATAAGTTACTAGGTGATCGTTAAGTAATGATTATAAGTTAAGAATGTTGCTTGGGTCATTTCTTTTAGTCAGAGAAGGGTTTATCTTTATAACCTTAATAGTTATAATTAATTTAAAAATCAAGTGAAAATAAGCTACCACCTAGAATGTTTAAATACCAAAGGGTAAGTTTAAGGGTGATAACAATATACCTTTATAAGGTTCCAATTTGAACCAAGCAATATCTATATTATAAATTTTTGGTATAGCTTTTGAGAAATAATCTTCTCATGTTACAGAGTGATAAAACTATATGATTGAAGTTATTCTAAAATGTTATACAATAATATTTTTAGCAATAATTATATATTTTAGAAAGCCTAATCTTGAAAATCTTTTTGAGATACATACAATGGTACATGAAAAACTTGTTGGTAACATGTCTACATGGCCTATTTTAAGAGCCTCCACATTAAGATGTACTTTTAGTTTCTATGATTAACTTAATAAATGATGATAAGTTATAGTATGGGAATCTTGGAATAATGGTCTAGAATTAAAGTGAGTAAAATTGACACATTTACAAGTTATCCTTATAGTTTGTAAAATAGGAAGAAGAAGTGATAAGAAGAGTCTCTTAAAAAGAATGGACAACGCCACCAGGTGAGTATTTATCTCACTACTAAACTTTTATCTAAACAAAGCGTGATTTGAATGTTGTGAATTGTAATGGTATTTTTACTTATCAATAGTATTGATTTTATAGTTTTAAATATATATATCTACCCTCAGCATAAACTCAATTTTGTAGTTCATTAAAGGAATACTATTAGATTTGAGTGTGTAGTAAAAGTATGATAGCAGTATTTCTAGCTATTGATGAATTGTGATTAAATTCAATGATATTTATATAAGAATGCCTAAATTGTTATGTGCTTGAGATTGTCCAATGATGAAATTATGACTTTACATTGAAATATTATAAACAACTATGATGTGGGAGTAAGTTCTCGTATGCATATGACCTGCAAATTCTGCCATATATGGCATGAGAAATTGTGAATTATGCTGTAATAAAGACATTGGAAATTGTGAGAGAAAATAGAGTTATAAGGTGAAAGTCAGATAGTAAATTTCCAACTAACAATTGAGAAGAAGATAAGATTGAATTAAGAGCCGAATGAGAAATTTCCAACAAATAATTAAGAGAAGTATGAAATGGACCTTAATACCAAAAAGTAGCTAAATGTATGTTTATTATATTTGAATATGTGACATAATATGATTGTCTGTAATTGAATACTACTGATGAAGTGATTGAGATAATTTGTTCGTATTTGAACTGTTATTAGTTATTTGTGAATGTGCTAACTACCTAGAACGAGTAGTGTTAGATATGATGTGAATGATGTGTATTAGTGGATAGTTAAGACTTTATGAATTATGATATGGGATACAGAGTTTAAGTCATGTGTAGGTGAACTCTCATTTTAGGGCATGGTTACATATATTTCAATAATTCCAAGGAAATAGGTTTGTTAATGTTCTTTAGTTTTATTTTTGAATAACTTATTATTATATATAAAATTGATCATTTGTAAAATATTGGCAGATATATACTCATTGAGTTCACATTACTCACTTTGACTTGTTTCTAATGTTTTTAGGCTAAAGATAAACTGCCTTTGAGCTTTGTAGCATCCATGGAGAGTCAAAGATCATCTTACTAAAACATTTGATAGTTAGGGATCATTTTAAATTAGGATTAAAAATGAATTGATGATTGTGATATTAATTCTGACTATGATGTGTTGAATCATTTATCTATACATATGTTGAAATTATGTTGCATGGTGAATGTATATGATTCTATCGTAATTGAAAATATACAGATATTGCATTTTAGGGTATATGACCTTTAGGAAATGTCTAAAAATAGTGGAAAGTCTATTCATTTTTCCATAAAATTTTTAAAGAAAATTTTGAGTCCTCCTAAAAATTGGGAAACTCCCATTAAATAGAACATTCAAAATAGTTAAAGCTTATAGAAATTGATAATAGGATCCACATCAATTATGGTCAAGATGGGTCATGATAGAAAGTTAAGGGATTTAGGTAATTTTGAGAAAATGAAAAAGAAAAGATGAGACATGGTTATAAAATGAGGAATAGTGCTCAGTGGCATTTATGAAAATATTTTTTAAATCTCCTTTATACATACATACTCACTCATGGTAACTTGAACCTTAGCCTTCTACTTATTTTTTCTTATATATTTCTCATAAAATTCTCATTCTAAAACTTACTAATACATTAAATATTTTTTTCTCAATAATTCATTTATGATTATTCATTGAAAAGTTTCTCACACATATACGAGTTCCATATAAGACAAGAGCATATCAATTATTTCAATTATTCTCATATCAAAAGAATTCCAAATTATTACATTTTAAAGGGGGTATAACAATACTGCCCCTTTTTAAAAGAATTCATCTTTGAATTCTCATGGCCTAGTTAATTCCTTTGTTTTAAGTGAAAGAATATTGATATCATGTTTTGGCATTTAATAGGGGTGCCCTTAACTATTTTGAGGAATTTTATCTAATAGTTTCACTATAATATCCCATAGGAGACTTCTTTAGAAAATAACTTACATGAATTTTTCAAATAGATATTGTATTAGAAAACACCTGAATAAAAAAATCCAATAAGAAAATTGAGTGAAACTTGAGAGAATCATAGGAGTAATTTTGATGTGACCCCAACTAGAATTCTTATGAAAATTTTATTAGGCATTAATATATATTAAAATCTAATTAAAAATCCAATAATAAGTTTAGAAACATTCATGTAGAAATTTACTAAGATTTCAATACCCGAGTAAATCGAAAAGTGAAAATTTAGCTGAAAACTTACCAAATTAATTAAAAAACCCTTGGGGTAACTTAAATTGAATTTTTAGGCCCAAAAATAGGTATAAAATCTTAGAAAATAAAGGTTAAAAATATTTAAAAATTTAGGGGCGAAAATATAAGAAAATAAAAATTTAAGGTTAATTTATAATAAATCCTTTTTTAAGTGAATAATTTTTTTTTAGTATTAAGCTAGTTTGAACCAATTTTTTGGAAGTCCAAATCTGATTTTTAAAGCACAAAAACATGGCCCCAAGCTTCTGAAAGAAGCCAAGGATTTAACTGGAAAAAAGGCAAAATAATGGGCCAATTTGTGATAACTCTTTTTGTCATTCATGATGGCTTCTTTTTGTTAGTGGTTAAGGTAATCATTTGCTAATTGTAGTGGGCCATTTGGACATTGGAAATGGCCAGCCAATTGCCCCATGATATTTCTCAAAAACCAATAAAAATTAATAAATAATAGATTTTTTTGAAATTAGGTTTTAGACTTAATATATATATATATATATATATATATATATATATGGACTGGCCATTTGGCGTAGAAAAATTCTACTTCTTGGCCAACCAAACTATGAACAAGAGAGGGAATTTGTGAAGGAGTTCTAGCCTTCTTAGGTTACCAAATAGTTTTCTACTTGGCATATTAAAATATTGCAAGTTAAGTAAGGAACTTTCTTCCGATCTTTCAAGGGTTTAAGATCATCCTTCTTCCTAAATGTATAAACTCAATTTATTATCATAAAGATACTCACTTTTTGCTTCAAAGAGTTATTGAAACAAGAGGTGAAAAAAATTAAAGTAAGTGGCAACTACCTTTTTCTTTAGAATTTTCCTATGAAAAGTGATTAATATGGTGATTAATATTGATATTATTGTGATTTTTATGCGTGGCCATGGATGAAGACATGATTCTAACTTTGTGTCCTTTTGAATGTTGTTTAATAATGTTAGGATATTATTGGATTGATAAAATTAGTAGATGAAGTTTTACCAAAATAGATTATAAGATGACCATAGGAAAATTTAGAAATAGAATTCTGTTAAGGGGGTTTATTAACATGTTATTATTGCCCTTTCAAAATCATGTTTAGGATTATTTTAATTACAAATTTTAATGTTTTAATGTTGTAAATGATGTTAGGAAATGTGAGGAAAATTTTAGGAATGTGAAGAGTGAATGTTTATAAGCTTAGGAGGAATGAAGTTAGATCAAAATGCTGGTAAGTTTTACTTCAATTTTTAAGGCATTTAGACAATTAAATGATTGAAAAAAATTATGAAAATTTCTTTCATTTCCCTTCCATATGTTAGGAAATTGATGTATAAATGTGGTGGCATTTAAAGTTCATTTTGTTATTCAACAATTTTTTTTATTTTAAGTGCTCTAGAGCAGTCCTGATTCTAGACCCTCATAGAGATAAAATTATTTGACCACTCAAATCATGAAATTTTAAGATGTAATTGATGTTCTATTTTTATATGTTAGGGATATTATATCAAAATTTGGTGATTTATGAAAGTGGTTTGAATATTAAAAAGTCTATTCTATTACTTAACCTTCCATGTTGGTCCTATTTTAAGAATATGCTTTCACCTTAATGTAAATAGTATCAAGGAACCATAATTGTGTAAGATAATTAACCTTTGATGATTCATAATAAGTTATTAAGATATTAAGAGTCTTAGAAAAATTATTGATAGAAGTTTGAATGAGATTGAGTGATAAAGAGGGGGTTTACTCATGAACACCTTTATGGCTTAATAAGGTTTTTAGGTTGGTGAATTGATACCATACACTTAATATTCAAAATGATTTAGGTCTTGAGGTATTCATATGCCATATTTATTGTTGGAAAAATTTGATAGAACAATTATGGCTAAGTTGGTATTTTGACTATACTCATGATACGAGATAATGAATCATGGTTAATGCCTATAATGCCCTAACATGGTTGATGCCTATGGTGTCCTAGCAGGTTTGATGACTATGTATCCTATTATTGCTCATTGTGAGTATAAGTACTCATCCTATACATGATTTATGGGGGAGTGAGGCTATTAGAAATCATTGATGCCTATGATAACTTGATACTTATTTATGACATGTAATTAAATTATGTATTTAGGGTAGGGAGGTATAAGGCGAGACTGAAGTTATAAAGGTAGGAGGGGTATAAGACAGAATCAAAGTTATAAAGGGGAAACCTAAGTGCCACCTATAGCCACTTAGCTTAATAATTTGAATAAGCATTGTTTTAGAAAATATTATTAACAATTTATTTTGTGATAATTGTTTAAATTCATTGATATATATTTGATCTATTATGACGAAAACTCTTTAAAAAAAGAAGGAAGTAGCCATTCACTAAGTATTCTTTAATATTCACACTCATATGTGTTATTTTTTTATAGATACTAATAGTGGTCTCAATGAGGCAAATTGACATATGTACTAGATCCTTCCCCTACTTCATAAAGGCACACCAAAAGAATAGTTGATAAGATAATTTGGTTTATTTAGCAAAGAGTACTCTTGTTCAAAGTGTTACGTATATACTAATAATAGTATATTTTATTCACTTTCTAAACTTATATATATTATCCTTATCATATATGTTAATATAAATTGATTTTCTCTCACATCTGTGTTTCAGTACTAAGATAATCGTAAGTATTTTTCTTTCTATATTATATAAGTAAAAGTTATGAGAAATTTGTAATGTGTCAAGGCTTGTGTAGGTATTTGTTTAGTGATTTTACACTAGTTAGATATCTTTACACTAATTACGATACTTGAGAATTGGTTCGTGACATTCACCTTACCAAGTATCATTAACATTTTTTGTGCTAGTGTGATTCTTGTCTTAATGGTGTATCATGCCATGCTTGTCACAATTTAGTTTTTCAAACATATCAACATAAAGATACATAACTAATACTACTGTACTAGCTAAATATCCTTACAAGCCTTACTAATAATATCAACTGCTTTATTTTTCTTTGATTTTTAAAAATATTTTACACATATATATAACTAAAATATTTTTATACATGTATTTGAAAAATTTAGAACATATTTACATACAACAAATACAATTTACATGTTATTTTTAGTATTTGAAAACGTTGTATATAGACAAAAATCATAATATAGATAGAATCATATTATAGATAGCAAAATCCCCACTTTTGTACTGGATCTAATGGAAGGTACAGATACATGTGTCAGACAACAACATCGAATCCACATTCTATATTTATAAATAGGATGCCGCAAGTAAAAAGAGTGAGTACAAAATACTCAATGAGTGGAAATATCCACCTTATTTCCTAATGAGTATTTCTAATAAGCAGTATTATTAATTAACTTAATATATGGCATACCATATTATGTATTATTTACAATTTCTAACTAGAGAATAACTATAGTAACTATTAGTAAAAATTCATTGAATGGTCATACTTAGTATCCAAGTTTCTCCTTATTTCTTTAGTCAAGCCCTATTCCCTGCCACCCTAGGCAAGAGGCCACCAATCTTATCCCTCTAACCCTTACCATTCCTTTCTTTCTTTACAAAGGATGTAAATGACTTTGCCCATAAATTGAAAATAAAATGAGCAATCATACTTGTAATGAGCATTGATAGGATGCCATTACCAAATATAGGCATCAACTATGATGGGATATCATAAACATCAACCATGTTGGTACACCATATGTATCAATTATGATGGGATACTATAGGCATCAACCAAGTATCTCAATATTGCAAAACATAGAGTATGGTCAAAATACCAACTATGCCATAAGGATTTTGTTAATAAAATTTGCCATTCTCATGTATTCAATCTTTAATAGCATATATCAATATGTTTAAGATTTATATATGATCTTTTCATTTATGATAAATAGCTTAAGCATAATTAATTGTATTACAATTCTCATACATAATCCATTTCACCATTTTTTGTATATAATCATATTTTAAGGTTGATTGATGAGAAAAATATTTATTATTTTATTTTCCTCTATTTTATATCTCTTAGGTATTACATTTACTTAATTTCACTTATTAGGCCTTATTTTATAATTTGTGGTTAATTTTACAATATTTTGAATTTCTTGGATTAATGTTAGATTTTAATACTCTTTCTATTTTTAGCTATATCTTAAGATCCAAATGTTGGATTGAGGCGATCTTTATATTGTTATAAATCTTGGAGAGAGAACTACAACTTTTATGTTTTGGCCTAAGCTTAGTTCAAACATTTTGGAGGTCATATGTAGTTAAGAAGTTGAAGTCATGGCTTTGTCTCACCTGAGCTTGCCTCTATTTTTAGGCTATATTTAGAGTTATAAAGGTTTGATTAACCTAAAATCAGTGCCCAGATTCTAACAAGACATAGGCTTACAAGTTTAATATTTATGATTTATCCAATTTACATTGATTTTTTAGTCAAAAATTAGTTGGAAGTTAGACTCACAGGAATTCACTAATGTAACTATTGGATTTAATTTTCTTATTAAAAATAGGTTTGGATTTCTAAAAATTAAAAAGGCTGTATTAGTGTAATCCTAAGAGACATATAATCTAAGTTCAATAGGATTTTAGCTTAATTAGGTCAAATAAATAAAGAGAACTCCTTAGACTATTCAAACTTTACACAGGCATTTAGTAGACAGTTTTACTATTCTTCTTCTTATTTTCTTTGTTCTTCATTAATGAAAGCTTAAACTCATGGTTGATTCAAGGAGTTTGAGATTCTCCTCCATTGGATTATGAGATTATGATTTGTAATGTTAACTCTCCTTAATTAATTTTCCTTTTTCCCTAATTATTTGTACTGAATTCATGAAGTTACTTATGTTAGATGTTGATTTGATATAATTAATATTCATCTTTATGATTTCTAATTCTTTACTACTTTGATATGAAATTTTGATTGATAAATCATGGTTTTATACATAGGGGCAGAGGGTTGATGGATTAATTTAGAGATTTCAAATTTAATTTCTCAAATCAATTGAATTCTATTTATAAATTAATTTTGATCTAGCTTAGGGATTATAGTAATTGCTTAATTTAGTTAATCTTAATTGATCAAATCCTAGATAATCATATAGCATGTGATTCATGAATTATTGTAGCAATTTCAAGTAATTCAAGGTTAAAGAATTAATTAGAAAAGTCAAATCTCAAGTAATCTATGATTAATGCAAACCAGAGCTCTAAACTCCTTGAATCAATTGTTTAAATCCATTAAATTCCTTCCTATTTTGTTTTTATTTCGCTTATGTTTTATATTTGTTTAGTTATTTCTATTAGTTTAATTTCATGAAAATACTGTTAGTGTATATGCCCTAAAACCAATCTTATGGATGATGTAAATTTGAATCATGTTATTTTGAAGGTAATTATTATATTTATACATATATTGTCTGTGTAGTATATTTAATTATGATAATAATCCTAAAATAATTATATTCTTAAATGTCCCTAATCATATATAATTTTGGATTGGGTTACATTAATATGCTAAGACTAGTATGCATGGTGACTTATATGATATATTAAGTCTATACATGAGTACAAGTTAAAGAACTTGTGTACTAGACCGATCCACCATAAGAACACTACATAGGTTGTTATATAAGTGTTATGAGTGATTCTTAAAAATCATCACTAATATGGTCCTTTGATTTGAGATCGCCAAGGTTCCCTACATGTGAGTTCTACATTTTGATATTGTTCTACGTCACTTATGGTTGAGTGAATACAAAAGTAGTTATTAGATGTGTCACATATCATGTGGAGGGATTTATTTGATCAAGATGGAATTTGTCCCTCCTATATAACAACAGTGACATTCATGGGCCTCTTGATTAAGTAAGGCTGAGAAAAATGCATGGCCATACACAGATGGATTGATATAAGATGTCAATTACATTTGCTTTAGTCAGCTTAATTAAGAATCAAGAAATATTTGAATTAGGCTATACGGGAATGACACGGTCCATGTTTCGTGCTTAATCTAAATGTCAAGAACAAAAGGTCATAGATGATGATCATATATATAAGTTCACTTGAATCACCAACTTTCTTATTACTTGAATAACAATGATGTGTTGCTAGATATTGCTTATTATTTATAATCATTACCAATGTAATGAGAGCTTGTAAGGTCACACACTTAGAACCTAATAGATTTGGAATTGATAGACCAAATTGTTTAGGCCTAATATATGAGAATTTCATGTTATATTTATAAGGCCCTATTATGAGCCTATAATTATACATAGAACTAAGCCCAATTAATTAGGATTTTCTGTGCACCTATTTAAATAAGCTTGTTGAGTATTAATTTTATGATGATTCATGCATCCTAATAACACAAAAAAAAACTTAACAACCCTCCTTGACCACAACCCTAGAAGAGGCATAGTATTGCATGGCATAGGAAGAGAATTCCAATCAATGGCCGTAGGACATTCACTGGTAATTTATAGGTTCGTGTGGATACCTTAGAGTTTTCAATCAAAAGCAAGTCGAAATAAGTGATCAATGATTAAGCCTTTGAATCATTTGAAAAGGTAATGACTAAACTTCTATCCTGATATAATCATTTTGTATGGATCCTTGGTTGGGATTGGTTATATTCCATTGCAATTGTTTGGCTCCCAATCCCAACAAACACCCTTTCCCAATTCTACGTTTTGTGTTCTACTTAATTTTTCATATAGCATATTGCATCCATTTTGATACAACATTTTGTTTTAGTGCATTTGTATTCTATTTTGTATCCTTTGCATTAGTTCCTTGTATTTTTATTGCATAATAAATTAGATAATTATGTAGGTATTGTCAGAATTCAATTAGAGAAGATAATATCAAGGGATAGATAAGGATATGACCTAGTTGTGCCACTTTAATATATTATTTTTTTAATAAACTAGTTTTAATTAATTTTGGTGCATTACAACGTGCATATCATTAATATTCAACAATTCCATTCAAGCAGTGATAGCACTCGATTCTTAGAATAGCTAGCAAATTATAATTCATGCATCATTCATGATCTATGATCATATAACATTATATTCAAGGTTGTTACATATAACCTTTATATCTTCAATTATAGAAACATATAATTTTAATGAATAGCTTTTCATATAATTCTAATATGATTAACTTTTTTATAAATTTAAATCATTTTTCAAGAAATTACAACTATCCTATTGCAAATTACCTTGTATGTATCATAGTTTTGGTGCCCTTTAAGGCTTCTAAATTTCACTAAAAATTTTCCTAACATTCCCAATATAATGTTACACATCAAATATTAATTAATTTGCCTCATTTCTTCCCATGGTACTGTTCACAGAGAACTAAAAATGGAAAATGCAAAATAGGATAATATAGAGACACTTGTAATCCAAGCCTCTTTTGAGTAACCAAATCATCTCTAATCAACACTAAATTTTGATATAACATTCCTAACATGTTGTATAATAAACAAATAAAGTGTTGTACAATAAATTTTGTGGCATTGCCCATGCATTAAAGGTATAAACTCAAAACTACCAAATTCGGATAGCACTAGAGCTATCAAAACTAAACTATCATTTGGATAACCAAATCAACTCCATTTTCCACCAAATTTTGAAGCAAGCTTAATAGCATCTTAAGTATTATATCTAAAAAATTTCATAGTTTTTATTATTCATTTGGTGCCTCAAAAATTCTCAAATCCAAGAGCAACCAAAACAAGAATTTGAAATCGATAGTTTTAAGTATCTCACATATAACTTAGCTTTTCATGCATCTTAAAATTTTCAAAAATTTTCAATTTCATCTACAATCTTCCTAACACTAAATATGATCTTAAAATACCAAGAATTCAAGTTTTAAAAATTTCTAACCATGATTCCAAAGGCAAATAAAAACACATCCTTAACATCTCTTTGAAAGAATTTCTCCTTACACATCCCTATAGCAATTTTCTAAGGAAAGATCCTATAAATCATTTCATTCTCATTTCAACATCATAATATCAATATCATATCTTTATATTAGCATGTATACAACATAAAAAATCAAACCCAAATATTTCATAAATCAACTTCTTTTCCAATAAAACCAAATTAACAAATTTCTTCAACTTTTCATGAAAAACTCATTAGAAGAAGAAGAAGAAGAAGAAGAAGAAGAAATTGCCACTCACTTTAGGTTATATCATATTAAATCATAGTATCCCTTCTATTCTAAGAATAAAATCATATCCATACCATATATCACATTAACACATAACACACCTCACAATGTATAGTATTAATTCATAATAAGCATCAAACATAGGTGGGCCAAATAATTATAACCAATCATAAGAGTTTTACAAAAAGATACTATCCTATTGGGTTGCAAATCTTTATAATGAATTCCATTTAGGTATTCAAATCATTTCCATAAATCCCTAAAATGGGCAACAATATAGATAACACATATATTTTATAAAATATCAATTTTTTGACATAATTTCAAGCTTACTAGGGATTATTTACATAACCCAATCCATAGGAGTAAAAACAAGGCAACACCAGTAATGTTCACAAAAAATGAATTTTTAAAATATCCAAGTGATCTCCAGAATTTTCTAAATAAATATATGAGGTTACTAATATATTATTTAATTAAGAAAAAATTTTATTCCATCAAGATCTCATGGTTTCTTTGATCATAAAAATTCATTCATTTAGTACTACCATTTTTAGATAGGACTAGAGCTACTTTTGGAATTAGGCCTTTTTAGTACTCAATCAAAATAACTTTGACTTTGACAAAATTGCATTGTAGTTTCCTAACATATTAAAGTTTCCAAAACATTTTTTACATAATTTTTAACCATTAGTAGTTTGGTCAAAAATCCTAGAAATAGAAAGGACGAAACCTAGTCCCTTATTTTAAGCTCAATTCACCTATGTTTATGAAAATTCATCTTAAAAATATATAAAAATTTCCAAAAAAATGCCTATAAATTCCATATCATAATCTAACACATAGATGACCTAACAATGCTTAAAATCAAAATTTTAAGATATGAAGGAGAACTCCATTCACCTTCTCTTCTTGTTTTCCTATTTTCTTGCTCACACTTTTAAGGATAGCAATCACTTACAAAAAATTTTTTTTAGTAAATCTTCTTTTGAAACTTCTTCACTTGATTAAAGTATGAAAAATGCTCTCTTTAGCTCTCAAAAACCCATGAATACCTTGAGGAAAATGTTTAAAGATTTCATTTGAATTTTGACTAAAAATCCTTTTATATATAACTCTCTAACTAATCAAAATTTGCCAACTTTTCCCCATTTTAATTTTAACTAAAAATAAAATGATAAACATTGTTGGGGGTGGCTATCATCCCTTACTATCCCCTCTACCATTTTATTATTTTTGAACTAATTAAATTTAAACAAATTATAAATTTTACCTATCTTTCCAAAAATTTCCAAATTTACATCCTAGATTGTTACAGGTGTGGGCCCTTGTAGAACTCAATTTAGGCCTTCAAAAACTAAGTCTCATGAGCCCAAAACAAAATAAAATTACTTAATTTGAATATATCTCAATTTAAATTTTTAACTTACTAGGCCAAAATATAATAAATTCCCTTCTAGTGGTTTTTTTTGTTATTCCTAACTCTTTTTAACTCATATTAGTCCCTAATAAATTTTTTATAAAAATTCTATTTGGACGCATATCCCAATTTTCTCTATATCTACCAAAAACTTGCCTGATTACGTTATCCAATTAACTACTTACTGGATTTTCTAATTAATATTGCCTTTTAGATTTACCCTCATGAAATTCATTTCTAATCTCCATAAAACCTCCCAAATAGGCTCAAACTAATCGATTTTAGATTTAAACTCATTTGCATATTTAAACCTACTTTCCATTCTTAAAAGACTTTTAAGCTTTTAGACTCTTTTTGCCATTTAGCCTTCTATTTCTATTACTGAGCCTTTGCTAAATTTCTTGTTAGGCCTTGGCCCAATTAGATCTTTATTAGGTCTATTATACCCTTATTAGGCCTTATCAGGTTTATTTGGGCCTAATTAGGCTTTTTAATCTCATTTTGAAAAATTTCCTATTAGGCTTTCTTTTCTTTTCTTTGAGCCCAATTATATGAAAATTATTAATATGCTTCCAAAAATTGGCCAAGATCAATTCCAAGTCAAAACCAAATAGATTGAATTGAAATATTAAAATTTTGAACTTAGAATGTCAAATTTTTTATCTATTGGTGTTGAAATTTTCCTATAAGGCCTTTATATAATTTTTTTCTGAATTCATTGATCCATAATAACACCTAATAAATTTTATTCAAAATTCAAATTGAGTTTTCCTTTTTAAATTTCCTTGTCTCTTTTGAGGATGTTACAATGCTTTATTGAGTATTGCCATTAGTCATCTTCCTAATTTAAATCTAATCATAAACATACCTCCTCAATATTTAATATTATGTGTAGTATCCATATTTATTAAGTTATTTCCTGCATAAAATTGAGTTATGGCTTGGGGTAAATGACATACTTACTAGCATAATTAATTCAATTAGATCTTTGATAACTTATCACTACATGAAATCATTCTTTATGGCATATGTGCAATAACTTCAGTAAATCTTATTTCTAACTTTTGAATTATTGTGTATTCCTATTTCTATCACAAACTTGAAGAAGTACCATCACATTATTATGAAGTTGAAGGGGTGTTAAAACTATTAATGACTACTTAATCATACAATCTAAACTTGTAATGCATTTATTTAATAAAGCCTTCAAGGATTCTTTTTTAATAATAAATGTTTCATGTTTTAGTATGGTAATAGACTTTATTATAACAAAGTCTAAGTACAAATTCCTTTATTATCATATCTTTTCATAGCAATGCATGACTATGTAAGCTCATAAAAACTATACTTTCCTAAATGTAAGTGCCATCAAACTCAATTTCATATGTAACTTTCACAATTTCATGTTGTATCCCAATAAGGGCACCCACATATTAGAAATCAACACTAATAAATTTCAAGCACTATTTTCATACATTCATTCACATAATTCCATACATATAATAGTTGTTTACATAGATAGTTAAATTCATTAGTTTATATAAACTCATTTCTCAAGTATAAATTATCTTAGGTTATTAGTTAAGCAAAACATTTTTTTAAGGCCAAATCTAATTCTTATTTGCAATGTGAGAATATCTTCTAAATTACCTTTGATGTACAAGATACTTTATATATTACTTCCTCCTATTTTATGTCTTTTGATGCATTACATATGCTTAACTTTATTGAATTAATCTTTGTTATATGTTTAGGTGATTGGTTTTTCAATGTTTGAAAATTGTTCCATTAATGCTAGATTTTTACATTATTTCATATTTTTAGCTATTACTTAAGTTTTGCATGTTGAAATTGGGTGATGTTTTTATCACTGGAAAGCTTAGAAGAATCTTTAAAACTTTCATATTTTAGTTAAAGCCCAATTCGAACGTTTGGAGGGTTAAAAATGGTCATAAATTTGATGTTTTGTTTCTATCCAAGTTGAAGCAATCTCAATTTTTAGGTCATAATTGGAACTCTAAAGGTTTAATTAAGGTGAAACTAAGGCTTAAAGTTTTCAAAGAATTGGCCTAACAACTTTAATATGTAGGGTTTAGTGAAATTATATCATTTTAATGGTTAAACATAGGTTGAAATTTAAGTGATGAAATTACTACAGTAAAATACTATTAGTAGTAAAATGTAAATTAGGCTATAAGATTTTAAAATTAGTAAGATTCTATTCTTTATAACTCTAGGAGACATATTAACTTGGCCTAGTAAGTTTTCCAACATAAGGATTCATATTTAAAGGTTTTGTGCCTTTGAAGGCAAAAGATCACAATTCTAGGTAACAACTTTTCTTCTTCTAGTTTTCTTTATACTCCATGATGGGTGGCTAAACTTCTTCAATCAATTCAAAGGATTTCTGACCTAAATTCAATTTAGCTTTGAGATTTTATCCTTTATTCTTTCTTTTGATTTGATTATCCTATAATTCTTTACTCTTTTATATTTATGATTGCTTTGGATAATTTGCTAATTAGGGCTAATATGTGCATTGCAACATAATTAAAATTAGAATACTAGTTTGATAAGAATTTTTGTAATAAAAGGTGACAAACTAGGTCAAGACCCTAGTGATCCACTTGATATATCTTTTCATAATAATTTACTAACTATAATATCACAAAAAAATGCAAACAAAAAGTGAATAAAATGCAAAATGAAATGTAGACGAAATATAAAACAAAAAAAATTCAAATAATGTATAAACTTAAATAGAATTAAAGATTAAAAATCAATATAGAAAAATTATTGATCCAAATATTTAAGAGTTCTTATGTAAATTAATCATAGATAAAATATATTTGATAATTCTAATTAATTTTTCAACCTATGATCATTTAAAGCCCTTACAATAATTCACGAATTCTATGTTAGATAATTATATAGGATTTGATCAATTAAAATTACTAAAATTAAGTAACAAATATAATATATAAAGCCAATCGAAGGATTAAACTAGAAAGTTCTAATTTTAACCCTTTATTCCTATATGAAAAATAATGAATAACCAACCATAATTCAACATAAAAATAGATAAACATAAAAAGTCATAAGTTTGAACACAAGTTATACCAAATTAGCATTTAACTCATGCAATTCCAAATAATCAACACAAAGAATAAGGGAAAGAAGCAAATCAATTAGAAAAAGTTAACGTTATAACTTAGGATCTCATAATAAAAAAAAAAGATGAGTTTTAAATTCCTTGAATTAACAAAAGGTTTAGCCTTTCATAATTGAAAAGAAAAAACTTAAAGAAAGAAAAGTTGTTGTCTTGAGTTGTGTGGAATTATTTTGAAGTGTCCTTGCCTTTAAGGGCATAAAAACCTTATATCTAATTTGCTATCTTCTAAAACCTAATGAATCAAGATCATTTGCTTCCTAAGGTTACAAAGTATAAGGCTTTGATAATTTTAAAAGTCTAGAACCTAATTTACAAAACAATGTACAACAAGAGTTACTGTAGTAAAATCTCATAGGTTTGACTTTCAACCATTAAAGGACTCCTAAAACTATGTAGTTTCACTAAATCACAAACATGAAAGTTGTAGAGATGGGTCTTAGAAAACTTTGAGTAGTGGTTTCACTTTAATTGGATCTCTAGAGCTCTAAATATGGCCAAAAACTAAAACTAAATTAGCTTAAACAAAAATAGAGTGTCAATTTCTTGGTTAATTTTGACCTTTTAGATATTTGAATTAGGCCTTGACCAAAAGCACAAAATCTATAAAGATTCCTCTGAGCTTTCCAATTATACAAAGATCACCCAAATCCAAAATCCAAAACTTAAGTTATAGGCACAAAAAATGAAAGTATAAAAAATCTAGCATTAATAGAACAATTTTAAAACATTGGAAAATCAATCCTAAATTACATAATAAGGTCAATTCTATATTAAGTATGTGTAATGCATAATGAGGTATAAAATAGAAAGAAATAATATAGAAAATCTTACACATCAAATTTTCCACATTTATCCTTTGCCTGAGCTCAAGCAAAACATAGCTTTATTCAAAAATTAAAAATAAAAGATTTACTTTTTAAAAATTTCAAAATCACAAATCCATAAGTAAGAAACAATTAAAGATATCAAGAAACATAACATTATCATGAAGAAAAATCTTGAAAAACTTAAAACTAACTAACATAGTGACTTCATTCAAGAAGAATAGATTAATTTGATAAATTCTCACAAAATTTACTCTCTAACTTTCAAGTTTTTAGGACAAGTTTTTAACTCAAGTTCATTCCATGAAATTATTCTACCATAAGCTTACTAATCATCTAAAAGTTCATTAGAACTTCATTTAAAAATAATATATGATAGATTCTTATAAAATTCACTTTCTAACTTTTAAGTATTTAACTTAAGTTCATTCCATGAAATTATTCTACCATAAGCTTTCTAATCATCTAATATCCATTACTTAAATCACATGCATAATACAAATTAAAAGGGCTTTATTCAAGGTTTTAATGTGGTTAAGAAAAAGAAAAGGAAAAAATGAAGATATGAAAGGGTAGAAACTAAAGAAACTAATAGAGTACTTGAATAATAAACATATGAGCCAATCATGAACAATTTTAACCTTAACATAATAATCTAACCTCAAATTCAAATATTCATTAACTTCTTTCTTTTTCCTTATTCTTTTTTTTCATTTCGACTAACCTTTGAGTTTGAAGTTGATAAATTTTCATAACATATATACACATACACCCCTAAACTTTTTCAAAAGCCTATCTCACAAAAAAATTCAAATTCTTTACTAAACTTTAAGTTTAGGTAAAAATACTTATTTTTTATTGGAAAAATGTTCATGTGTTAATTAAAAAAGGGAAGGGAAATTAAGCTTAAGGGGACTCAATAGAGATAAAAATTCAAGGTTAGTTATTTGACTCTAGTTTAAACAAAAAAAGAATGCTTTTATCTTTTTTATCTATGCATGTGCAAATGTAATCTCAAAAAGAATGAAAGTAAGTTCTAAAGAAACAAAAATCATGGAAGAACATCATATAAGAAGGAAAAAAGAATAATATATATTTTCAACATAAAGCTCAAAATCTCATAAGGAAAGTCATGCTATCAAGTTTAATCTACCATTTCAAAATCTATCACTATACTAATCAATTTTGAGAAACAAAATTATTCATTCGTTTACATTATGAATCCCATTACAAAAAAATGCAAAATCTCCTTTAATAGAAAGTAACTAAAATGACTTAAGAAGACTCAAAATCATAGAAAGTAACTAAAATGACTCAAGAAGACTCAAAATCAAGTGAAAAGCATACTTTTATATATATTTTTAGTTTTTTTTACTTTAAAAGCATTAAAAAGCATTAAATGAAGATATAAAACATAAAATAAGTCCTAGAATCCCCCACTTAAATTTTACATGGTCCATAATGTAAAGTATGTAAACATGAAGAAAGATAAAGAACAAGCAAATTAAAAGAAAAGAGTAAGAGAAAATAAATCTAAAAAACTTGGGTAACCTCATAAGAAGCTCATTTGTTTATTGTCTTTAACTAGACATGGCTTTAATGTTTTCAACTAGGATCTGTATGATATTTGACTCCTCCATTGCTTTCAAATTACTAACCTCCATATCTTCCATCAAAGAGGTTTTTTGAAAATTAGGATCATCTAGTATAATTTCTCTAAGTGCTATCCTCAGATTATTATTTTTTAAAAAATTCAAAATCATCCCATATAATTAATTCAACATGATTGACAAAATTACCAAAATGGTCAATAAAAAAGCACTCTTTTCTCTTTAAAAATTCAAATTTGATAAGATAAACATAAGGTAGTAAGTTACTCATAGAAACCACTTTTGCAAATTGTATTTTTACATGATCATCAATTTTTGCACATTTTGAAATAACAATGTTCTCATCACTTATAAATACTGAAAATCTCTACACATATGGCACAACTAATATCATAATCATAATGAGTACACTCATAGCCATCAATATAATCCATAAATTTAGAAATTTCAGGAAAGTTAGCAAGTATATCATTAAAATTAGCTTTAGCAAGTACATATGCCATCATAAGAATGCAAAAAAAATGTAAAAAAATGATAAAAATCATAAATGCAAGGAAACACTAACAAATGCAAAATTAAGTAGAATGCTTGAATAATTATGCAAATTACAGCTCGTAAATGATGAGAAAGGATAAATATAAGTGGATCCCAAACAATGATGCTAAAATTTTGATGCATGCATCATAACATAATCAAAATTAGAATATTATTTTGATAAAAAAATTTGCAATAAAAGGTGACAAATCAAGTCAAACCCCTAGTAACCCACTTGATATATCCTTTCATAATAATTTATTAAATATTCTTACAAATAAAATGTAGATAGAATACAAATAGAATACAAAATAAATTGCAGAAAGAATGTAAAATAAAACAAGATGCAAACAATGTTTAAGGATTTAAAGAGAACTAAATAGGGCATTTGAATCGAATTTAAATAGAATACAATAACAAAAATAGAATGCAATAGTAATGCAAAAAGGAAAAAAAATCAATATAGCAAAATAATTGATCCAAGCATTTGAGAGCTCTTGTGTGGATTAATTGTAGATTAAATATATTTGATAATTTCAATTGATTTTTCAACCTAGAATCATTCAAAACCCTAACAATGATTTATAAATTCTATGCTAGATAATCATCTAGAATTTGATTAATTAAGATTAGCATAATTAAACAACCACTATAATTTATAAAGTTAGATCAAAATTGATTTGAAAATAGAATTTAGCCCAACTGAAAGATCAAAACAAAAACCTCTAACTCAATCTTTCAACTATTTGTTCCTATAGGAAAAATAGTAATTAACTAACCACAATTCAACATAAAATAGATAGACATTAAAAGCCATAAGGTTGAACATAAATTACACCAAATCAGTATTCAACTCATGCAATTCCAAGTAATTAGCAAAAGAATAAAGGAAAGAGGAAGGTCAATTAGAAAAAGTTAATATTATAGCTTAGAATCTCATAATTTAAATAGATATAAGCCTTAAATTCCTTAAATCAATAAAAAATTTAGCCTTCCATGTCTGAAGAAGAAGAAACCTAAAGAAAGAAAAGTTGTTATCCAGAGTTGTATGGAATTATCTTGAAGTGTTCTTGCCTTTAGAAGCATAAAACCTTATATTTGATTTGCTATCTTCTAAAAACTAATGGACTAAGATCATATGCCTCTTAGGGTTACAAAGAATAGAGACTTGCTAATTTAAAAGCTTAGAACTTGATTTACAAAACAATGCATTACAAAAGTTATTGTAGTAAAATCTTGTTAGTTTGACTTCTTGCTATTATAAGACCCCTAAAACTATGTAATTTCACTAAATCACAAAAAGTTATAAGGATAGGTCTTAGAAAATTTAGGCATTAGTTTACCTTGATTAGACCTCTAGAGCTCTAGATATGGCTCAAAAATCGAAACTAGCTTTGCTCGGTTAGAAATAGAGCATTAATTTCTCAATCAATTTCAATTTTTTAGACATCCTCTTGCACTTTAATCAAAAAATGAAAGTTGTAGAACTTCTTTTGAGCTTTTCGATGATAGAAAGATCCCCCAAATCCAATTTCAAAAACTCAATTTATAGCTAAAAAAATTAAACTTAGAAAAATCTAGCATTAATCAAATAATTTCAAAACATTACAAAACTAACCCTAAATTACATATCATTGCCAATTCTATTAAATTAGGCATATGTAATGCACTAAAAGGTATAAAATAAGAAGAAATAATATAAATAAAATTTTGCACATTATGGCCTTTATCGGATTATCTAATTATGATCTATTACTACATGATTGATTATAATTGTCACGATCTGTTCCCACAGCCGTTGTAACGGGCGTAAAGATATCTAACTGATAGTGATGTATCAATTAGACACCTTTACAAGCCTTTACAATCACATTTAACTCATATGTACACAAATATACATATACAACTAATACTTTTAGTAAACACAAAAGAGATAATACTACATCTTATATATGTTTTTAAAGTATATACAATACTATATACATAGATAGATATCAAAATAAGCATGCACTAAGATATCATACAGATTAGTATACTGACTGACTAAATACTTATACTAATATATAACATACTATTTAGAAGTAAACAATGTATATGGTGACAAATAGGTCTTCATGCGAGTGTCAAACTATCAGCGTCAACCCAGGTTCTTTATCTGTAAAAAATAAAAAAAAATATATGCAAACAAGAATGAGTATTTATAATACTCAGTGAATGACAATTCACTTTTACCATAATCTCAATGTATTATGAATTTCTTAAATTTAAAATTAGTGATTAAATGTGTCATTATTTTTAAGCATCTAATTAGAATGAAATCTAACTACACAGTTAAGAAATGATTAATCCAAATATCAACAAATGGTTGATAAGGTATGGGTTTCCCCTTATATCACCAATTCAATCTTATTCCCCACCACCCTAGGCCGAAGCCACCATCCTTATCCCTCTAACCCTTACCACGCCTCTCCTTCTTTTAGAAGGATGTAATACTCCCCCACATAACATATTTGAGAAGGGTTTAGAAACATTATAGTGTTTTAGAATCCAATAGCTATTATAAACATATTTATAATTAAATAATCAATGGTAAGGTCAAACGTACCCATTAGCCATTTAGGTAACATCCATTCTAATCATGCCACACAATAACACACACATGGAAAACAATCATTTTAAGTTTACACATGAACAACATACATTCTAATAATGCATTTACATATCAAGAATTTAGAAAGAATAACTTAGTTTACGTTTCAATTAGAGTTTATTAATCCTATACTATATCCTTTTTCACTAAGCCCTCAACTTATGTTTAATTAATTCTAATTAAATTTTCAAAGTTTTCATTACTTAACTAAAGCTCTAATGGCATAATTCCAACTAACTACCATTCAATATAGGCTTAGAATTTATTACAATATGATACTGTTCACTTGCTGGCCCAAAACAGGGCCAGCAGAGTATAATAAAAAGTTTGGCCTTATTTGGATAATTAAATCAACTATAAAAATTCTCATTAAATTTGATGTTATTCCTAACATCTCAAAAAACAAAGTTCATGTTGTGAGTTTTCTCAGAATCCCTACTGAATTTTCCCAGAAATTCGCTCAAGTTCACCCTCCCAAATTGGTTCTAGATTTGGCAGAACTGGAGCCCCGAAATGTTAAGAATTTATTCAATATGAAAATGAGCTCCCACTGCCACGAAATTTTTATATGTTTTAAATAACATATGGAAGGGTTTTCATGAATTTTTTTATAATTTTTAGAGGCCACATAGTCTCTTAAAAAAATTAAAACCCAAGACAAAATGCCCAGGCGTTCTGTTTCTGAGAATCTGGACTACTTCCCAACAAGGACCCCATTCCGAAATTATAAATTCTTCTAAAAATTATCAATAAATTATATTTTGATCTTAACATCACAAGAGACCATATAGTGTTTATTTTTTAATTTTTAAGCAAACTTATGAAGCCCAGAAAATTCGTGTACTCAAAGTCACTGTTCTAGGTTTTCCAGAAATTTTCCAGCAAGCATTGTTCTTCATGATTTGGCTTCACCACTCATCCCCAACATCAAAATTTGTATTCTCATGCATTCCTCATGCTAATATCATGCTAATAACATTCAAAATACATGTTCAAAGGTTCAGAACCACACCATGCCCCTAATTGCATGGTCTCACATCAAACTAACAAATTAACCAATCTAGAGTTCAAAATTTTATAATTCTTGGATCAAAATTCTAAGATAATGGTAAGGAATTGTCACTCACCCCCAAACTTAGTTATTTCAAAGCTTCAAACTCTTTTCTACAGAGATGAATTTCTGGTTTTAGGGGGAAGGAGATAAGATCTTTAAATTTGGAAAGATTCTTACAAGAAATCAAGAAAAAGGAGGTAGAGAAGTGGTTTACCTTGAAATTTTATAATCAAATCTTCTTATTTGTTGTTTGGATTAGCTTGGAAGCTTGATTTCTTCCTCCTATGGAAGCAAGGAGTTTCAGCTGGTGCAAGAAGAGAAGATGGTGCTGGAATTTCTTGAATTTTCAAGAAATAATCTATATATAGAGAGAGAAGGGCCTTTTTGAAGAAGTGTGAGAAAATTTCTAGCGTTTTTAAGATTTTTCCCTTAGTTTTTCTTAAAGTCGGCAGCAAAAATTGGGCTGATCCACATTCAACTTTCTGTCCAAATTTGGGAAAAATTTGGGCAAAGCTAAATCTTTTAGAAAAAATTACAGTTTTGCCCTATAATTTTTCATAATTTCACTTTTTCCCAACTTCCTTTAGCCATTTTTCAATTTAGTCCTTGGGCTCACATTTGGGCTTCTTTATTTTTTTTTTTTTTGATATACTATCTAGGGATATTGCAACAATGTTAGGTTGTAGGCAATTGTTCTATGAGTAGCAATTACGTGCTAGTTGTTTAATGTTAGGTTAAATTGATCATCACCTAAGAGAACTGGGATTTGACTTGATGATTCAATGTTAGGTTAGATTATTAATTCAGTTTTAGCCATTTCCTAAATCTTGATACAATAGGCTTAAATAGGAAGGAATTAATCTAGGTACCAGGCCAAGATTGATTAATTATGGAACATTAGAATTGTTGTTAGAGCATTCATAAGCTAATTAATCAAAGTAGAGTTCTAGGATATCCCAATCAATTAAGGGTAGGAATATTTTTTAAGCTGATAATTTTGTTTCTTGCAATTTTCTCTCTTTCAATTCTACATTTCATCATTGATTTCAATTTGTTTAATTGCATTTGTAAAAAAAAACTCCTTATTTACATTCAAGTTTCATTAATTTTCTTCTATTCCTTTTGTATAACTTGGCCTTACCACTTATTACGATTTTTAAACAAGTTTGATTGTAATTTTTGTACAAAACAATACACTTCAAGATTTGGGCACTGTTATTGGTGATTGGCTAACCAGTTTGTAGATAAATGTTCTTGTTCTGATCTTTTTCAATTTAGTTTTTTATGTTTTTCAAGTTCTTTTAGTTGGTTCGGATAGAAAATCTTTGATGGAATTTAGCCACAAAATTTGGTAATCCATTGTTTTTTAGGCTTTTGATCAAGATGTCTAGTTATTACTAAGCACTGTTGTATTTTTTGACCAAAAAAAATACTATTTGTTATTTTTTGAATTTTTCTTTATTTTTTCAATATTTTTTATTATTTACTAAAATTTTGTTATTCTTATTTTTGCTTAGTTTCATTTTTTTAATGCATAACTAGGTCTTCTCTTGTTGCTATATCAAGATTTGATCTTGAAATTGAGAGAACATTGTGTGAATTAAAAAGAAATCATAGATTAGATTTTGACAACATGGTTGGTGATAACAATAACAGGATTTTGAAAGAATATGCTACCTTAATGTTACTTACTGGCCTTCATGCATTCAATATAATAATCTTGATGCTCCTGTTAAGTTAAAACTTAGATTAATGTATTTGCTACCCACTTTTCATGGCCTTGTAGGGAAAATCCCCACAAGCATCTTAAGGAGTTCTATGTATTATGTAGCGGCATAAAGCCTCAAGGCATATTAGAAGAAGAGATTAAATTGTAAGCTTTTCCTTTCTGTTTGGCTAACTTAGCCAAGGACTAGCTTTATTATCTTCCATATGGCTCCATCAATACATAGCATGACATAAATAAGCTTTCCAAGAGAAATACTTCTCTATCTTTAGAGCAGTAAATATCATGATGGAAATCTGTGGCTATGAGTATTTGGAGAAGTTTAAGAGATTATATGCTAGTTGTCCTCACTATCAAACTTTAGACTAGTTGCTAATTCAGTATTTCTATGAAAGACTTTTACCAATAGATAGAAGCATAATTGCTAGTAATGGTGCATTAATTGATATAACCCCTAGTGCTACTTAGGATTTGATTTCCAATATGGTTACCAAGTCTTAACAACTCAATAGTAGGTGTGCTTCTAGGGTCAAAAGGGTTAATGAAGTTGGCACATCTAATGTTGAAAGGTAATTAACAAATTTGACATTCTTAGTCTAGAAAATAGCTATAACTATTTCTCAAGTAGAAAAACCAAAATTATGTGGTATATTTTCTAATTCTAGACATCCAACTCATATATGTCCAACCTTACAAGATGATAATTCTACCTAACAAGTTAATGCCATAAGGGATTTCTAGGATAATTCTAGCATAAAAATGATCTATTTTCCCTAATTGTACAATCTTGGATGGAGAGATAATGTAAACCTAAGATATGGCAACATTTCTAGCCAAGATCAGTACCCTCTTATCAAGACTAGAAACTAAGGGCCGTGATTGGCACATGACCTAAGGGAAAAACATAGCCATATAGGCTATACTAGCCTAACATATTATAAGATAACTTGTTACCTGTTTCAAACTTAAGTAGGAATATACCCATTATACAAACATTAACTTTTCACATACACATAGTCCTACATAGACTTTCACAATTTTCAACATTCACATGTTAATTGATATATATTAACATAAAATTCGTATGATTTAGTAACTAGAAAAACCTTCCTTATTATAACAAAATGTATACATATAAATCAACAAAAGCATGCACTGCTTGTGGGTTTAATGGAGCACATCTAAAAGTATTCCAAATTTTACAACTTTCAAAAATACGTAAAAGTTCTACATCAAGCCCACACGAATAAAGTGTGGCTCACCACAAAAGAATACTCTTCTCTCTCTAAGGAGCTGCAGACGATGGACTCGAAGCAAAATCTCTATCTAAAAAATATTACAACAAAAAGAGTGAGTCATTGACTTAGTGAATAGATAATATGGATTTCCAATGAAAATAGGACAAGCCATGGCACAAGTTTTTCCTTAAAAAGAATCAAATAGCTTTTCAATACAAAAGATATCACAAGAGTTATACAATCATATTTAACAAAATAACAATTGAAATGTTCATTAGAAGTAGAATATGAAAACATAAGTTTCAAGCCAAGAAATAGATAGTAGGTTCTTTAATCATAAGAAATCATCATGAAAGTAGAATCATGGTAAAAAATTTATTATAATATATTGATGATAAATAAGTAATAATAATCAAAGTTAATAAGTTTAAAAATACATAAACAATCAAAATTACACTTTGGGGTGGGAGATTTCCAGTTATAATTAACAAAAAATGAGTATTCCACTCATGAATTAGTAATTTCAAAAGAGTTCTTAACTTTAAGGTAACCTATCAGGCTACCATAAACTAATCCATATGTGTTGGCTGACACATGGAGTTAGCAACTCCCCTGCTAATTGGATTTTAAACTAAGGTGCACCAAGGCTAACGTCATCACTACCGTTAGCTATAGTTTCCAACTAGTCTTCTTCCAAAACAAGTTTATAAAAATAGCAAAACACCATGTATATATTAAATAATAGTTATATGAGAAAATTATTGGAAATAAATAGTTTCATACATCAACAATTTAAAACAATCTTAATCCATACTCCACTTAACTTTGAGTAGCCCATCAAGGCTTTCAACCATGGCAATCAACATCTCCAATATCAAATCATTTTAACTCATTAAAAATTAGTTTTACAAGCATATATGAAACTTTAACACATTATCACTTCATCCTTAATAACCTTTCAAAGAACATTATACAATAAGGTTCCAATAATACACCATTTCAAATAAGTCATATAAATCAATTTCCTCATCATAAAGTCATTTTAGTACTGTTCTTCATTATTATAACTCAAGAAAATTTTAAAGTGCTTCTCCTAAGAGTGCCTAGAGCTTTACATATATATGGAATTAAAATCCAAAGAAAAATAATAATAATTAAAAAATTAAAAAATTAATATTTCAAAGTATAGAGAAGTTTGGAAAATATATAAAAATGTGGAAATACACATTATCTACTCACAAAATGACTAATATGCTTGGGTTTGATTTCTGCCTACTTCACGAACCACCAATACCACTAAGAAATGTTTCTTGACCTTATGCAGGCAATCAAACAACAATTCAAACATAAATCAATACCGAAATATTTTATCAAGCTTTATATTACAAAACCCCTAAATTCTCATACTATATGTATAACCTAAAAACAAACTAATCTTTATTATTTACTAATTAATTTAAGCTAATCTAACTCCTAATTAAAAGGATGAAGCTTGGGAATTACCTTATTAAGCAAATTAAAGAAATTTTTGGAGCTTGCTACCCTAAACCCCAAAATCGAAACCAACAAGAGAAAAACATGAAATAACATATATAAAAGCAAGAAACGGAGAGAAAGTGGAAGAAAACATGTTGAAACATGAAGAGAAGGAGTTGTTTGTATGATTAGAAGTGGAAGAGGAAGAAGAAGAAGAAGGGAAGAGTTAAAGGAAGTGTGTGTGTTCTATTTTGGTACTGCTGTATTTTCGTGTTTTCTATTCTGCTTGGTTTAGGATTTTATTGTATCAGGTCTATTTCTATTTCGGGTTAAAAGGGTCTTTTGGTTCACTGGGTCATAGGTTATTGGGTCAGGGTCACGGGTTCAATAACTTATTTACTTCCCTTTTAACATTTTACTCTCCATTAACTTATGACATAAATGTAAATAAGAAGATACCTCCCAATTGGATTAAAAAAAAATATCAAAAAAATTAAAACTTCAAATAATAAAAATCTAGATTTTGAGTTTTAATTCAAAATGTCAAATTTTGAAAAATTTTGAAAATAACATCTTCTCAAAATGGTCATTTTATGTCCCTAAAAATTTATTAAAAATCACTCTTTGATGTAAAATCACAAAAAGAATAATTATTGAGATTTTTTTATTTTCAAATAATACATATTTCATATAACCCTCCGAGAGAGGTACTCAGATTTAAAAAGATTTTTTGAATTTTGATAGACTCAATTTTATTTGTGGAATTAAGTTAAACAAGAGTATAAATCAAATTAAATCCTTTCAATAAGTTGCAAAAGAAATAGTTTATGGCCATTTAAGGTAATCCTAAGTTTATATTAAAACTATCTAATCATATTTTATGTTGGAAATCGCGCATCATACATGCACAGCGGAATAAAATTTTTGCACAATTTCCACCAAGGATCCATGCAAATTAAGAACGCCATAGATTAGGGATTAGGGTTTATACCTTTCGGCCAAAAATCTTTTGTCCGCTACACAACAAATCCGATCTGCTTCTATCCATTTTCCAACCCAATCTACTCTCCAAATCACGAACCAGGATAGAAACCAGAAGATTAGATCACCAATGCAATGTTTAATGTGGCTGCACCTCTAGGGAATCCACACGAACCCGTGAATCACCGATGAATGTCCACACAAACACCGGTTGGAATCGATCTCCTTTCACCTCGTAGTGCTAGCTACGCCTTTTCAGGGGTTTTGGTCAAGGAGAGGTGCTAGGATTTTTCTATGCCTTTTTGGGGTGCGTGAATAATGATAGTAATCCTATTATTATTACCCAACAAGCTTATTTAAATAGGTGCATAGAAAAACCTAACCTATTTAGGCTTTATTCCATGTACAATTATAGGCTTATTATTGGGCCTTATAATTATAATATGAATTCCTAAATATTAAGCCTAAATAATTTGGTCCATTAATTCCAAATTCACTAGGCTCTAAGTGTGCGACCCTATAGGCTCTCATTACGTTGGCAATGACCATTAATCATATTAATGATCATAAACAATGATTGGTGTCTAGCAACATATCATTGTTACCCAAGTAATGAGAAAGTCGGTGATTTGACTAAACCTTTACACGTGATCATCACTTATGTCCTTTTGTCCTATACATCTAGATTGAGCACGAGACATGGACCGTGTCATTCCCGTATAGCTCAATCTTAAAGTTTCTTGATTCCTAAGTAAGCTGATTGAAACAAATGTAATCGACATCTCATGTCATTTCATCTAAGCATGGCCATGCATTTTCTCAGCTTTACTTAATCAAGGGGCCCATAGATGTTACTCCTGTTATATAGGAGGGACAAATCCCATTTTGATCACACAAATCCCTCCGCATGATATGTGACATATCTAATATCTACCCTTGCATTCACTCAACCAATAGTGACATAGAATAGTATCAAAATATGAAACTCACATGTAGGAAACCTTGGTGATCTCAAGTCAAAGGACCATATTAATAATGATCACTAAGAACCATTTATGACACTCATATAACGATCCATGTAGTGTTCTTAATATGGGTCGGTCTAGTATATAAGTTTTCTAACTTGTACTCATGTGTAAACTTAATATCCCATATAAGTCTTCACACATGCTAGTCTTAACATATCAAAGCAACCTAATCCACAATAATATATGACTAGGGACATTTAAGAATACAATTATTCTAAGGTTATTATCATAATTGAATATATTACGCAGATAATATATATAATTATAATAATTGGAATTGCCATTAAAATAACATGATTCAAAATTACAATCACCAATATAATTGATTTTAGGGCATATACACTAACATTTTATGCTATAATGATTCTATATTACCTATTAATGGCAGGGCCGTTACACCTCTTATATATAATAGATGTAACATCCTTACTTTAAATATAAAGTTGTATAAGTTTTGAGATTTGTGGATAAATTATTTATTTAGTTAATATTGGTTTTAAATTTATTTTTCAAATTAAAGGTTTTGGAATATTAAGATAATATTAGATAATAATATTTGAGATATATTTATTTTATGGTGATAATTGATTTAAGATTTGATTAAAATAATTTTACAAGAAAATTTTTTTATAAGTTAAGAATAATTTTAGTAATTATGAATGTAAGAACTTGTGGAATAATTTATGTGTATTTGATATATTAATTTTGAGAATTGTGGAAGATTAAAATAATTATTTTTAGAATTTTGAAATTTATTACATTATTGAAACTGTATAAATATTTTTACGTTGAAAAAAATTAAAAATAATTGAGTTGAAATCAATTTCATGAAAAATGTATATCAAATATGTTAAATGACTTTTATTCATGAAATTATAAATTGGTGATGATATTCTAGAAAATTAAAGTTTGATTATGTATGTGTACATGAGATTATATAAATAATCTTTTAATAATTATGTGTATAATAAAATATGTTGATTTGTAAAAAAGTATCATAAAGTACGAATATCTAATGGCCAGGATGGATTTGATTTAAATAAAGGGTTGAAATTAAAAAGGAGGTTAGTTTACATTGCACAAGAACCACTATATCATTACCCTTAACTCCTTTTAAAGTGATTCTCTCTCCTCCCACCAATCAACTTTTCCTGATTTTTCTCCTCATTTCCATTGCCTTTCTTTCCTTACCACTTGGTATTCTCTCTCTCCTCCTCCTTTCTCCTTTCTCTTCCTCCTTTTATGTTGTGGTTCCCCCCTCTATGGCCTTTTCTCCATGCTGGCCATTATGTGCTGCAACACCATTGGAAGCTCGCCACCCCAACTGACGTCAATCTTAATTGCTAATGAAAGAGCTAGGCTAATGTGGGGTCAAGCTAATAGAAGCTTTTCGGTGAGCTCCAGCATAGTCTTTCCTATGTTCCTCCTCTATTTGTGGCCTCTATGAGTTATTATTGCATGAAGGAGCCACTGAAGTTGAAGGAGGTAGCAATAAGACATTGGACTTCTCAATTCTAGCAAAAGCCATCATTTTCTTGCAAGGTCAGCTGATAGCATATCCTTCTAGCAACAGTAAGCAAATATACATCATAAATTTTTATATTTACATTAATTTGAAGATGAAACCAAGAAAAAAAACTATTTTCATATATTTAAGAAAAATGATGAAGCATATAAAAAAATATATTTTTCTATTATAAAATGATGAAATGGAATGATTAAAATATAAATAGAACATTTTGTTTCATTATTATAGTAGATTCATGCATAAATCAAAGAAACCTATTTTGTGTATGATTGAAATATATAGTAATGGATTGAAAATAGGGGTTTCATCATATAAATTGCTGAAATAATAGTATTGAAGTAAAAATGAAATATTATATCTTAATATTTATATTGTTTTGAAATCTAATTCAAGCATACCCATTTATATATTTTGTGATGTATGATAATACACATGAAAACATAATTTTTATACTATGGAAAGTTAGAGAACCATACTTGTAATATTTCTAAGATCTTATATTTTATGATCTTGGATAATTTGGAAATTATTTAGAAAATCAATTTTTATGCATATTGGAGACATGTGATGATATATGAGCAAAATACAATTTTTATGTTGTAAATAATAGAATGATACAAATATAACATTTCTACAACGTATGGTTTTTGGTATACCTTATTGAGGTAATACTAATAATGATTAAAGGCTTTGGAATATTACACTTAGAATATACTTATAAAAGTAAATATTTCAATATTTAAAGTTAATTTAAGTAAATTCTTAAAACATAGTTTTTGATTATATAAGCTTATGTTAAGAAATACAAGCAAGTAAGTATATGGAATTACTGAATAATTTGATTAAAGTACTATTATGGTATAAAGTTAGAAATATTAAGGAGTGTGTGTTTTATTTTAGGAAGTGACATGAATAGAATGTTCTTAAAGCACAAAATGGCATACTTGATTCTATAAGTTAACTATAATAAATAGAAAGAAGTTGATAAATTATAATATATAATGTTAGAAGGTTATGAATATAGTATTTTTATAGTATAAGGATTTATTATTTCAATTGTTTCATGTGCAGTTTCGAAACTCTCATTTTTATCATCGAATTTGGATAAATGATATAACACAAATAAAATAATAAATTAAGACTTTAGAATGCTTTTACCTCATAAAAATTAATACATGTCATTCTAAGTTGATCTAAGTAAATCTTTAAAATGTGATGTTTGAATACATAAGTTCATGTTAGGAAATACAAGGAGTTGATATTGATACTAAGAAATACTATTGGATTATGATTTGGAATTTGGATTTGTAATGCTTAGAAAGAAAAGTAAGTAATAGTTTCATATTCATGATATTATTATTATCATAGATGATGGACTAGGAAGAAATGGACAGTGAAAATGAAATAATCAAAGGTTCTTAAAGTGGATATTGATCCTCAGGTGAGTATATGTAATGTCCTGAATTTTTATTTCTATCATTTGAATCTCTAAATTCTGATGCTGTAGAAACGAAGAGCACATTTGAATTAGCTTGGTGGGTGAATCTTAAGATGAAAGGAATTAAGTGTAACGGTAATCGAAATTTTGAGGGAAAAACCATAGTAGGAAAAGAATTAATTTTCCTAAACAGTATAGATGATCAGAGGAGGTTAGAAAATCCTAAAAAGGGGAGTTGTCTAAGTCTAACAGTGGAAGGAATTTTAAACAGACAAAAACCCTATGGACTAAATTGCAAAAGTGCAAAATCGGGTGTGGTTAAAGTGTGAATAATCAAGAATTTGGGATCTAATATGAATAACCAAGAATTTGAGGTGTAATATGTAATTTTATTTAGTGTGACCAATAGATACATGACAAGTGTTATTATTAAAAAAAATGGCAAGAATAGCCTTACTAAATGGTCAAAAAGTACTAAAATACCCTTGAAAATTTTAAAAATGACCAAAATACCCTTGAAGCTTCATGAAAACTCTTTCTTCTTCTCCATTTCACCTTGAAGCTGTGGATACCTCCATGAAAACAAGCTTGGACGTGCAAGAGAGAGAAGGAAGAGAGAGAAATTTTCTTTTGGCTTTTTCACCTAAAAATAGTGAGAATTAGGCTTAGGTGTATAAGAGAAAGTTGCTCCTCTCATCAAGCTCTATCTATTGGTGTGTTTAGATTGAAGAAACCTCAAGTTTGATCAAGTTTGGTGAGCTCTAAGTGAGGATTTTCAAGTTGCACCAAGAGGTAAAAATGTTCTCCTCTAAAAGCTCTTTAATGTACTCTTTTTAGTTTCTTGAAATTTTGATGTTGGTGTGGTCAAAGGTGGTTGACCATGGAGTTTTGGATGATTTGAACATGTCTAATGGTGTTTTGGATGTTGTTATGTTGATCTATGGCTTTGGTTTGGTGTAAAAACAACCAGAAACCATGATGTACACACTAGGGTTTTAGAAGCATAATGGTGCATGTATGGATTTGGCATGATTTGTTTGGAATTTGGCTAAATTGATGAAATTAGAATGATTCTTATGAATTATGAAGCCTATGGAGGATGAAATTTTGAATTATGAAAGTGTGTGTGAAACTTCCCTTTTGAGAAGCCAAAACCGTGAATATGGAAAAGAAGGAGGGAAGGAGATTTAGCCATTTAAATTGTGTTTTTGGAAGATTAGAATAATGTATTACAATGAAATTTAGGAGATATTGGAATGTACATTAAAATTTGGGTACTTCCTTCATGGTTTAGTGCATGTGGAGGAAGTGAAGAATACATGAAGTTTAAGAAAAATGATGATGTTCTAATAAGAATTATGATGTGTATTTATGTAGACTAAGAAGTGACAAGTTAGGAAGGCAAGAGGAATTTTAAAGAAGTTTTTAAGTGAGGGCAAAGGAAACATCACTATTGGAAGCTTTTAAAAGGTAGCTAGCTTTATCCTTAAGCTCTATTTTTCATTTATGTGTTTTTTGTATTTTATGCCAATGTATGGATTGTGTATAAAATTGGTGTGTGTGGTACCTATGGCCCAAGTTCCCCGAGAAGACAGTGAAATGCTGTATGTGAGGCCTTTGGCCCGAGTATGTAATATCCCGAATTTTCAATTCTATTATTTGAATCTCTAATTCTAAGGTCGTAGAAACAAAGAGCATGTTTGAGTTAGCTTGGTGGGTGAATCTTAAGTTGAAAGGAATTAAGTGTAAGGGTAAATGAAATTTTAAAGGAAAAAGGATAGTGGGAAAAGAATTAATTCTCCTAAACAGTATAGATGATCAGAGGAGGTTAGAAAACCCTAAAAGGGGAAGTGGTCTAAGTCGGACAGTGTAAGGAATTTTAAACAGACAGAAACCCTATGGACTAAATTGTAAGAGTGCAGAATCGGGTGTGGTTAAAGTGTAAATAATTAAGGATTTGGGATTTAATATAAATAACTAAGAGTTTGGGGTGCAATATGTGATTTTTATTAGTGTGACCAATAGATTCATGACAAGTGTCATTGTTAGAAAAATAATGGCAAGAATAGCCTTACTTTTGGTGAAAAAGGACTAAAATACCCTTGAGAATTTCAAAAAGGACCAAAATGCCCCTAGAAGCTTCATGAAAAGTCTTCTTTCTTCTCCATTTTTCCAAAAAGCTGCAGCACCTCCATGAAAGCTCTAAAACGTGCAGGAGAGAGAGAGAAAGAGAGAGAAAGTTTCTTTTGAGTTTTTCACCCAAAAATAGTGAGATTTAAGCTTAGTGGTAGAAGGGAAAGTTGCTCTTCTCATCAAGCTCTATCCATTGGTGTGTTTAGATTAAAGAAAAGCTCAAGTTTGATCAAGTTTGGGGAGCTCTAAGTAAGGATTTTCAAGTTGTTGCAAGAGGTAAAATTGTTCTCCTCTAAGAGCTCTTTAATGTACTCTTCTTAGTTTTCTTGAAATCTTGATGTTGGTGTGGTCAAAGGTGGTTGAACATGGAGTTTCGGATGATTTGAACATGTTTAATGGTGTTTTAGATGTTGTTATGTTGATCTATGGCTTTGGTTTGGTGTAAAAATAGCAAGAAACATGATGTACACCTTTGGGTTTTAGAGGCATAATGGTGCATGTGTAGTGTTGGCATGATATGTTTGGAACTTGGCTAAAATGATGAAGTTAAATTGGTTTCTATGAATTTATGAAGCTTATGGAAGATGAAACTTTGAGTTGTGAAGGTGTTTGTGTGCATTTTCCCTTTTGAGAAGCTAAAACCATAATATGGAAAAGAAGGAAGGAAGGAGTTTTAGTGTTTAAAGTGTTTTCGGAGGATCAGCAAGGTACACGGGGTAGAACACGGCCAGTGTTGTACCTCGTGTTCCTCGTCGAAGCTGATCAGTGTGCTACACGGGGTGCAACACTCCCCGTGTTTACCTCAAGAATGAAGGGCAGTAAGGTACACGGGGTAGAACACGGCCCGTGTTCACCCCCGTGTTCTTTGTCGAGTAACCCAGTGAAGCCTCGAAGTGATCCAGTAAGGAACACGGCCATGAACACGGGGTATGGGACCCCGTGTTCTTTGTTAAGTGAACTTTTTGGCTTTAATTCTTCATGTTTTGCATGGCTTTACCCCTGGATCCTTTTCTAATGTTCATATGTGTCATTTCAAGGCTTGAAAGCAAAGTATAGAGCATCTAAGTATGCATTTAATTAAGTGGGGAAAGTAAAGAATACATGAGGATTAGGGAAAGTGATGATGTTCTAATAAGAAACTATGATATGTATTTGTATAGACTGAGGAGTGCCAACTTGCAAAGGCAAGAGGAATTGTAAAGGAGTTTTTGGTGAGAGCAAAGGGAACATCACATTGGAAGCTTGTGAAAGGTAGCTAGCTCTATCCTTAAGCTCTGTTTCTATTCACATGATTTTCTGTATATTATGCCATTGTATGGAATGTGTATGAGATAGCTGTGTGTGCATCCCGGGAAGACAGTAATATTGTGTGTGTAAGGCCTATGGCCCGAGTTTTCCCCGGGATGGTAATGAAAATTGCTGTGTGCGGTACCTATGGCCTTTAGAGTACCTCGGGAAGACAGTGTGATACTGTGTGAGTAAGGCCTATGGCCCGAGTTTTCCCCGGGAAGACAGCGTGATGCTGTATATGAGGCCTAGGTACGATTATCTGTGATGGCCATCTAGATATTGATATGAGTCCTTGAATGGGCTGTGGATTGCTATGTGTGATGCACATTTCCTATAATGGTACGGAATGAGATGATAAAGAGATGAAAATGTTTAAATGATTTCGAAACATATGATTTATTTGCTTAAGCATTTGGAATGGCTCAATATATTTTTACAGTGATGGCTAGCTACTAGGAAACTCTGTTTCTTATGTTTTTCTGTATTGTTACTAACCATTCCAGGTGATGCTTCTAAAGGCCCTCTTCGCAAAGGAGAGTAGATTTTTGAAGTTGTATATTAAAAATGATTGTATAGTTGGTGATATTGTAAATGATGGATGTATGTTTTGTAAGTTGAATTTGTTGTATAATTACATGACCCTTGCCTAAAGCATTTGAGATGCTAAATATTTCGTGGTGTTGTGAGTTAGCCTAGAGTAGAAGGCAAATTAGTATGCGTTAGTTATCTATTTAACGAAGATTAAAGTGTTGATAAGTGAGGGAGTTATAGAGTACCTCGGGAAGATAGTGAAATTGCTGTATATGAGGCCTAGGTACGACTATCTATGATGGCCATCTTGATATCTTTATAAGTCCTTGAATGAGATTGATGATTGCTATGTGTGATGTACATTTCTTACAATGGTATGGAATGAGATGATAAATGATTAATTCATTTTGAAATGTACGTTTTATTTGCTTAAGGATCTGAATGGCTTGATATATTTTTATGATAATAGCTAGCTACTGGGAAATTTTATTTCTTATGTTTCTGTATTGTTACTAACCATTCCAGGTGATGCTTCTAAAGGCCCTCTTGACAAAGGAGAATAATGTTTTGAAGTTGTATTAAAGATGTTATATAGTTTGTGATGGATATATGTTTTGTAAGTTGAACTTTTTGTATAACTATATGACCCTTGCCTATATTATATGAAATATATGAATTTGATGTATTGTGAGTTGGTTTGGAGTAGAAGGCAATTTAGTATGCATTATGTGTGAAATTGAAAATGACCAAATGAACAGTGAACTCGTAGGCAGCAGATTGAGTATGTTTACAAGGAATTTTGGTGGATTTTATTGCTAAAAAAATTATGATAAAAATTCAGGGATGAACCTTACATACTCAATGAACTATGTGCCAAAATTCAGCCTAAAATAAGTTTATTTACTATGTGAATTTATTACATGTTTTGGTCTCCCCTGTTACCGTCACAGTGCAGAGCACTAATTGTATCTCAGAAATAAGAAGAAGTAAATGGATGAGTTTTGATCTGAAAATTTTATTGAAAGTATATAACATATTAATCAAGTTCCATACCAAATTTTAGCTTATTCGAAGTTGATTTACCCCCTGAAATAAGGGTTTACTTTTACAGTTGTGAATTCTGGACAGCACTGGGACAGAAACACTTTGCTGTGAGTTCTGAAAGGCCTAATGATGTCTAAATAGTGTCAAATTTTTACAGGATGAAGTTAACACGTGAAAGGTTCCTAGGATCAAATTTCATGATTTTTTGGAGTTCTGCATTGTAGTTTTTCATATTTTTTAATTTGGTCCAGTAATTCTGGAAATGAGCAGAAAATTTTTGAAATTCAGAATCTGTAATATTTTGTTTTACAGAATCATAATTTGGCCACAAAAAGACCTAATTGTGCAATAATTACCTAGTTAATGAGGATTAAAACATTAATAAGTAAAGGAGTTACATTTTGGTATCAAAGCATGTTTTAGGGCGTTGTTGTATATGTGTGAATATCTGTTTTATTAATTGTAATTGGTTGTTGCATGAATGGAAGTATGTTTATATTGAAATTTCATATAAGCATGGCTAGTAGAGGTAGAAAAAGAAAAGATGCAGGTGAAGGAGGAAATGATGAGATGGCTCATGCCATGGCTGCTATAACTCAAGTGTTACAAAGGCTTGAGCAGAAGATTGATCAAGGGGATCAACAGCATCAACCCCAAGAGATTGGACCCATTCAAACTGAGGAAGAGGTACAGGCTAATAAATTAGCCAAGTTGGTGAATCAATTTAGAAAAATGAACCCTCCCACCATTAATGGGAAAGTTGGTCCTAGCGGAGCAGAAAACTGGATTAGAGAGATACAGAAGATCTTTGGCCTAATGCCTTGCAACTCTGAACAGAGGGTGTAGTTAGCTACTTTCCAGCTACGTGAAGAGGCTGAGTATTGGTGGGAGAGTACTAGACATATATGTTGAATAGAGAACAGCCTTTGAACTGGAAAAATTTTACTGCAACCTTTTATGAACAATATTTACCCGAAATTATTTGGGACCAAAAGGAGTGTGAATTTTTAGATTTGCAGCAAACTGATGATATGGATACAGAAGAGTTCTTAACCAAATTTGAGGAAATGTCCAAATTCTCTAGATACTTGAGGGATCATTACAATGAAGCATGGAAGTGCATGAGATTAGAGAGAGCTATTAAACTTAAGATAGCCATTTCCATCACGGGCAAAAGAATTAGAAGTTATCCAGAATTGGTGAGCGCCATTAGAGCCATTGATGTTGCTCTGAAAAAGAAGAAATCCCTGGAAGGTGATGCATCTAAGAAAAGACCTGGTGGCGAATTTCAAAAGGGTAAGAATTGGAACAATAAAAGATCACTAACTTTCAATCCACCCTTCAAGAGTCAATCCCTTGCATTTAGACCTCCAATTCAATCTTCTCCTCAATCTTCTGTCAGTAATAGGCCATGCAACCAATGTGGTAAATTTCATGGTAATGAACCCTGTCCTGTGAGAGTATGTTATGTCTGTAAGAAACCAGAACATATAGCTAGAAATTGCAGATTTAGGAAAGAAGAATCTTCTTCAGGATCTCGCCCGGCTGTGTCATCTAGGCCTAATCAGTCAAAATTAAGTGGTGGTCAAGGAAGACCCCCAGCCCGGGGCCGAGTATTTGCTTTATCTAAGGAGGAGGCCAGAAAATCACCTGAACTCATCCAAGGTACAATAATATTATGTGGTTCTCTAGTAAATGCTATGTTTGATTCAGGTGCTACTCATTCCTTTATTTCTTATGAATGTGTGGGACGTTTGAATCTGATTCCTGAGACATTTACATATCATATGGTTGTGAATACCCCCACAGGAAATCGAGTTATGACCTCAAATGCATGTTTGAATTGTGTGATACAGTATGAGAGTACATGTAGTGCTCTTGATTTGATATGCTTGCCGTTGCATGATATTGATGTAATTATTGGCATGAATTGGTTATCTACCAATCGTGTTGTGCTTGACTATTCTAATAAAATTGTATCTGTGTGTGCCAATATGCCTGCAGATACGGATGTATCTTGTTCTGTGTTATCTGTGGAAAATATGTACCTAAACTATACCTATGCGGAGAGTAATCTGGAAAATGATGCTAAAGGGTTTATGATTTTCTTTGCTGCATAAGCTGAGTGTGATGATGATATAAGGAAAATACCTGTAGTTAGGGAGTATGCTGATGTGTTCTCTAAGGATTTTCGTGGACTACCCCCTGATAGAGAAGTGAAATTTGCAATTGACCTAGTATCAGGTTCAACCCCAATTTCCAAGACTCCATACAGAATGGCTCCAGCAGAATTAGTAGAACTCAAGAAGCATATAGAAGAGTTATTAGAAAAGGGATTCATTCAACCTAGTGTGTCTCCATGGGGTGCACTAGTTTTGTTTGTTAAGAAAAACGATAGGAGTTTAAGGTTGTGTATTGACTACAAGCAACTAAACAAGGTAAGGATTAAAAATAAATATCCTTTGCCTAGAATAGATGATTTGTTAGACCAATTGGTGGGTGCTATTGTTTTCTCAAAAATTAATTTAAAATCTGGATACCACCAATTGAAAGTTAAAAATGAGGATATCCCGAAAACTGCATTTAGAACTAGATATGGTCATTATGAGTTTCTTGTTATGCCTTTTGGATTAACAAATGCACCAGCTATTTTTATAGATTACATGAACAAAATTTTTAGACCATATCTAGATCAATTTGTAGTTGTATTTATAGATGACATACTCATTTATTCTAGGACACCAGAAGAACATGAAACTCATTTACATATAGTCTTGCAAACTTTGAGAAAAAAGAGACTATATGCAAAGTTAAGTAAATGTGAATTTTGGTTGCCTGAAGTTAAATTTTTGGGGCACGTAGTGTCTAAAGATGGAGTATCTGTTGATCCACATAAAGTGGAAGCGGTACTAAAATGGGAAAGGCCCAGAACGATGACAGAAATAAGGAGTTTTCTTAGCCTGGTAGGGTACTACAGACGATTTATTCAGGGTTTCTCTCAATTAGCTTTGCCATTGACTAGATTAACAAGAAAGGAGCAACCATTTGTATGGACAGACAGATGTGAGCAAAGTTTTTAAGAGCTTAAAAATAGATTGACTTCTGCCCCAGTGTTGGTAATTCCTGATTCTAGTAAGTTATTTACGATTTACAGTGATGCTTCTAGAAAAGGATTAGGATGTGTGTTGATGTAGGAAGGTAAAGTAGTTGCTTATGCATCTAGACAGTTGAGACTTCATGAAGAAAACTATCCTACACATGATTTAGAGTTAGCAGCTGTTGTATTTGCATTAAAGATCTGGAGGCATTATTTGTATGGTACACAGTTTGAGGTGTTTACAAACCACAAAAGCCTCAAATATCTTTTTGATAAGAAAGAGTTGAATATGAGACAAAGAAGATGGCTAGAATTTCTTAAGGATTATGACTTTACTCTTAAATACTATCCAGGAAAAGCAAATGTGGTGGCAGATGCACTTAGTAGAAAGTCCATACACATGGCGTCAATGATGATGGGAGAGTATAAATTGATTGAACGAATCAGAGACTTAAATCTGAATGTATCTGAAAAATCTGGGGCGTTGATGGTTAGTGAAGTCAGAATTGTTAGTAACTTAGAAGAGAGGATTAAGAAAGCTTTAGAAAAAGATGATCTAGCTAAAAGGAGGATGGAACAATTAGGGCAAGAAGAAGTTAAGGATTTTAGCATGTCTAGAGATAGATTACTCAGATTAAAAAATAGAGCTTATATACCTGATGATGATGGTCTGAGGGGTGAAATTATGGAAGAGGCAGATAAAAGCAGATATACCATTTATCCTGGGGTTATTAAGATGTATCAAGATTTAAAGAAAAATTTCTGGTGGCCGGAAATGAAATCTGATGTCACCCAATTTGTATCAAAGTGTTTGACATGTCAAAGAGTCAAAATAGAACATCAAAGACCAGCTGGATTATTACATCCTTTAGATATTCCTTAATGGAAGTGGGACAATATAGCTATGGATTTTATTACAAGACTTCCAAGAACATCCTCTGGGAATGATAGCATCTGGGTGATTGTAGATAGGCTTACAAAATCTGCTCATTTCTTGGCTATTAAGATTACGTATTCTTTGGATAAGTTAGCCAGGATCTATATTAATGAAATTGTTAGACTGCATGGTATACCTAACAGTATTGCATCTGATAGAGATCCTAGATTCACTTCTAGATTTTGGAGAGCTTTGCAGGAAGCAATGGGCACAAAGTTAAGATTTAGTACTGCGTACCACCCACAAACAGATGGACAAACAGAAAGAACCATATAGATATTAAAAGATATGTTAAGATCTTGTGTGCTTGAAATGAAAGGAAATTGGGATTCATATTTGCCGTTAGCTGAATTTGCTTATAATAATAGTTTTCATTCTAGCATACAGATGGCGCCATATGAAGCTTTATATGGTAGAAAGTGCAGATCTCCATTATGTTGGGTAGAATTGAATGAAAGAACTATCTTAGGGCTAGAACTAGTGGACCAAACCACTCAGCAGATAAAGCTTATCAGGGAAAGATTATTAGCAGCACAAAGTCGTCAAAAGAGTTATGCAGATAAAAGAAGGCGACCCCTAGAATTTGAGGTGGATGATCATGTCTTTCTTAGAGTAACTCCAGTTACGGGTATAGGCAGATCACTCAGAATTAAGAAACTCCATCTCAGGTATGTTGGTCCATTTTAGATCACTGAGAGAGTGGGACCATTAGCGTATAGAATTGTCTTGCCTCCTGAATTGTCACAATTGCATGATGTGTTTCATGTTTCTTAGTTGAAAAAGTATCATCCTGATCCCACACATGTCATAAATTATGAAGGAGTGAAAATACATGAGAACTTATCATTTACTTTAGAATCAGAAAGAATCTTGGATGTACAGGTGAAACAACTAAGGAATAAAAACATTCCTTTAGTGAAAGTATCATGGAAAAACATGACAGAGGAGGAGGCAACCTGGGAAACTAAGGAAGATATGAGAAACCGGTATCCACATCTCTTTACTTAAGGTATGTATCTCGAATTTTGAGGACAAAATTCTTTTAAGGGGGTAGAGTTGTAATGTCCTAAATTTTTAATTCTATCATTTGAATCTCTAAATTCTGAGGCTGCAGAAACGAAGAGCACATTTGAATTAGCTTGGTGGGTGAATCTTAAGATGAAAGGAATTAAGTGTAACGGTAATTGAAATTTTGAGGGAAAAACAATAGTAGGAAAAGAATTAATTTTCCTAAACAGTATAGATGATTAGAGGAGGTTAGAAAATCCTAAAAAGGGGAGTTGTCTAAGTCTAACAGTATAAGGAATTTTAAACAGACAAAAACCCTATGGACTAAATTGTAAAAGTGCAAAATCAGGTGTGGTTAAAGTGTGAATAATCAAGAATTTGGGATCTAATATGAATAACCAAGAATTTGGGGTGTAATATGTAATTTTATTTAGTGTGACCAATAGATACATGACAAGTGTTATTATAAAAAAAATGGCAAGAATAGCCTTACTAAATGGTCAAAAAGTACTAAAATACCCTTGGAAATTTTAAAAATGACCAAAATACCCTTGAAGCTTCATGAAAACTCTTTCTTCTTCTCCATTTCACCTTGAAGCCGTGGATACCTCCATGAAAACAAGCTTGGACCTGCAAGAGAGAGAAGGAAGAGAGAGAAAATTTCTTTTGGCTTTTTCACCTAAAAATAGTGAGAATTAGGCTTAGGTGTATAAGAGAAAGTTGTTCCTCTCATCAAGCTCTATCTATTGGTGTGTTTAGATTGAAGAAACCTCAAGTTTGATCAAGTTTGGTGAGCTCTAAGTGAGGATTTTCAAGTTGCACCAAGAGGTAAAAATGTTCTCCTCTAAAAGCTCTTTAATGTACTCTTTTTAGTTTCTTAAAATTTTGATGTTGGTGTGGTCAAAGGTGGTTGACCATGGAGTTTTGGATTATTTGAACATGTCTAATGGTGTTTTGGATGTTGTTATGTTGATCTATGGCTTTGGTTTGGTGTAAAAACAATAAGAAACCATGATGTACACACTAGGGTTTTAGAGGCATAATGGTGCATGTATGGATTTGGCATGATTTGTTTGGAATTTGGCTAAATTGATGAAATTAGAATGATTCTTATGAATTATGAAGCCTATGGAAGATGAAATTTTGAATTATGAAAGTGTGTGTGAAACTTCCCTTTTGAGAAGCCAAAACCGTGAATATGGAAAAGAAGGAGGGAAGGAGATTTAGCCATTTAAATTGTGTTTTTGGAAGATTAGAATAATGTATTACAATGAAATTTAAGAGATATTGGAATGTACATTAAAATTTGGGTACTTCCTTCATGGTTTAGTGCATGTGGAGGAAGTGAAGAATACATGAAGTTTAAGAAAAATGATGATGTTCTAATAAGAATTATGATGTGTATTTATGTAGACTAAGAAGTGACAAGTTAGGAAGGCAAGAGGAATTGTAAAGAAATTTTTAAGTTAGGGCAAAGGAAACATCACTATTGGAAACTTTTAAAAGGTAGCTAGCTTTATCCTTAAGCTCTGTTTTTCATTTATGTGTTTTCTGTATTTTATGTCATTGTATGGATTGTGTATAAAATTGCTGTGTGCGGTACCTATGGCTCGAGTTCCCCGGTAAGACAGTGAAATGCTGTATGTAAGGCCTTTGGCCCGAGTACCCCGAGAAGACAGTGAAATTGTTGTATATGAGGCCTAGGTACGACTATCTGTGATGGCCATCTTGATATCTTTATAAGTCCTTGAATGAGATTGATGATTGCTATGTGTGATGTACATTTCTTACAATGGTATGGAATGAGATGATAAATGATTAATTGATTTTTGAAATGTACGTTTTATTTGCTTAAGGATCTGAATGACTTGATATATTTTTATGGTAATAGCTAGCTACTGGGAAAATTTGTTTCTTATGTTTCTGTATTATTACTAACCATTCCAGGTGATGCTTCTAAAGGCCCTCTTGACAAAGGAGAATAATGTTTTGAAGTTGTATTAAAGATGTTATATAGTTTGTGATGGATATATGTTTTGTAAGTTGAACTTTTTGTATAACTATATGACCCTTGCCTATATTATATGAAATATATGAATTTGATGTATTGTGAGTTGGTTTGGAGTAGAAGGCAATTTAGTATGCAATATGTGTGAAATTGGAAATGACCAAATGAATAGTAAATGACCAAATGAACAGTGAACTCGTAGGCAGCAGGTTGAGTATGTTTACAAGGACTTTTGGTGGATTTTTAGTGCTAAAAAAATTATGATAAAATTCAGGGATGAACCTTACATACTAAATGAACTATGTGCCAAAATTTATCCTAAAATAATTTTATTTACTATGTGAATTTATTACATGTTTGGGTCTCCCCTGTTACCGTCACAGTGCAGAGCACTAATTGTATATCAGAAATCAAAAGAAGTAAATGGATGATTTTTTATCTGAAAATTTTATGGAAATTATTAACATATTAATCAAGTCCCATACCAAAATTTAGCTTATTCGGAGTTTATTTACCCTCTGAAATAATGGTTTACTTTTACAGTTGTGAATTCTGGACAGCACTGGGATAGAAATACTTTGCTGTGAGTTCTGAAAGGCCTAATGATGTCTAAATAGTGTCAAATTTTTACATGATGAATTTAACACGTGAAAGGTTCCTAGGATCAAATTTCATGATTTTTGGAGTTCTGCATTGTAGTTTTTCATATTTTTGAATTTGGTCCAGTAATTCTGGAAATGAGCAGAAAATTTCTGAAACTCAGAATCTGTAATATTTTATTTTACAGAATCATAATTTGGCTACAAAAAGACCTAATTGTGCAATAATTACCTAGTTAATGAGGATTAAAGCGTTAATAAGTAAGGGAGTTACAGTATATATCTCACCTTAGATCAGTATTTTAATAAAAAAATGTTTTAATTACTATAAACTATTTCTTTTATTGATGGCATAGATTTCATATTCACACGTAAATCTTCATGATATAAATATAATTAGCTATTGAGTGATTGTAAATGAATCAGAGTGCACAGTGGAAGCACAGTGGTGATGTTTCTAATTATTGATAGAGTGTGATTGAGTTCAATAATATTTATATGTTATGGTCATATTTTGATGTGTGCTTCATATTGTCTAGTGATAAATTTAGCTACTTGGTATTGAAGTTTTACAAGTAGTTTGTGATATGAGAGTCAATCTCTTTTGTGTGTATTACTTGTAAATTATGCCAATATTAAGATTGGAAATGGTGAATAGTGAAGAAGTAATAGTGTGTAAGCTGGATAAAAAATTCTTGACAAACTGTGAATAGTTGTGAAGGATATATGAATGATTTGAGAACTAGATTGAAAATTCTCAACAAACAGTTGAGAGAAATATATAGCATTGACTTGGAACTCAAAAAGTGGCTATACGTATGTTTACAATAACTAAACATGTGATATAGTATGATATTGAAAATTCATCTATGATTGGATGTTTACTACTATAATGATTAAGATGATTTGTCTGTGATTAACCTTAATGGCTATTTGTGATTATGATGTCTACCCAAAATGGGTAGTGTATAATATGATGATAATGATGTTATGTATTGTTGGATAATTGGAATTATTATGATTTATGATGAAAAGTATAAAACTTAAGTTGTGCAGGTGTATACTTCATTCAAGGCTTGGTTTCACACATTTAGAAACTTAAGAAACTTAGGTTGAAATTATATGCCTAATCAAACTTTTAACTAGCATGAAACCATTTAATATAAATGAACTAAGATTTAGTAATGGTAAATATATACTCACTAATTTCTCGTAACTCATTTGTTTAATTTTTAATGTTTTCAGGTTGAGACTTAAGCTTGCATTCATGGAGAATCAAGACTGCCTTGTTAAATGATTTGATAAGTAGGATTAGAATTAGTATTCAAATAGAGATTTGTTAAATTATATGATGTGTTAAGTTGATTGTATAAGTTTGAAACTACATAGTATTGTATGAATGGTGATTATTGTTGCATTTACAAATAAATATAGGTGTTGTATTTTAAGTGTGTGACCCTCAAGAAGTGTCCAAAAATAGGGGAGACTTTATCCTTTTTTTACAAAAATTTTAAGTAAATGAAAAGTTCCCATGGAATTTGGAAACTCCCATTTAAATAGAAAAAGTAAAAAACTATTAAGGCTTGTGAAAACAAGCATTAGGATCCACATTGGTCACATTTGGGAGTAGGTCGTGATATAGAATTTCAACCAATATTGCTCCAAAACTAGATACATCTTTAAAAGATTTAGTGAAGACTTTAATTGCTAATGCTATCTAGTTTCAGTAAGAAACTAGAAATACTATCCAACAAGTCCTATAAGAAACTAAAGCAAGCATTAAGAATTTATAGAATCAAATGGGGCAACTTACTTTTTCAGTAAGTAGATTAAAGGCCAATAGTTTGGTATTAAGTTTCCTTCTTAAATTCTCACCAATCCAAGGAACAAGGAAGTTGTTAATGCTATTAAGCTTCGAAGTGGCAAGCAACTTGAGATCCATCCTTCCTTTTGACCAATAGCAAGCCATTAACTAGAAAAAGAATCAGAATATTATAAAAATGGGGTATATTCTATCCTTAAATCCCTACCTCTCACTAATTTTTCTATCACCCTTCCTTTTCCAAGTAGTGTTATGAAGCCAAAGAAAGTTAAGGATGAAAAATAGATTTTTGATACTTCTAGGAAAGTTAAAGTTAATAGGCCTTTGCTATATTTGATAAAATAGATTTCAAGGTATGCTAGCTTTCTAAAAAATTTGTATATCAATAAGAGGAAATTAAGGGATAATAAAAAAGTAAGTATAAGGGAGAATGTGTCTTCCATCATTCAAAGAAAATTACTAAGAAAATGTAAAGATCTAGGCACATTCATCATGCCATATGTTCTTAAGGATGTTTTAGTAGAAGTTGATGGATTATTTTTTCTAAAAGATTTCTACATTTTAAGGATTGAAATAAGACATCTGAGGTAGCTCCCTAATTATTCTTGGCTGACCTTTCTTGAAAATAGCAAGAACCATGATTAATGTTCAAGATGGAACATTAACCATGGAGTTTGATGGTGTAACAATCAAGTTTGACATTTCTAAGGCCATACAAAATTCTACTGATAACTTTATGTTCTTTCTTGACATTTTTGAGCCTTTAGGGCATAGTGTTCCTCATTTTGATTTTTCTCATTTTAAAATTTTTGATGCTACTAGTTCTAATTTTGTTGTCTCTAACTTTTCTATTCATCTAACAAAACTTGAGATTTGAAAAGAAAAATAATGCACTACTAGTAATTATTCTAGTTATTTATTGATCTTATTGAATTTATTATCCAAGATGACTATAAACTTTTAAGGAAAAATAGTTTAAGATTAGCACTTAGAGAATATGTGATGATGGTACCAAGTTGCAAAAGACCTTTTTGTTAGATAACATAAAGGTTGGCACTTCCAAGATAAAGTAGTAGCAGATCATGATTTAGATCTTGGTTGAAGAAAAGTTGCAGTAGTGTTTAGTCAAAGACGTTAAAGAAAGGCACTTCTTAGAAGGCAACCTAAAATTTTCAAGTTTACTTTCTCTTTCCCTTTCCTTTTATTTTACTTATCTTTTCTTGATGTTAATCTACTTTACATTAAGGATGATGTAAAATTTATGTGTAAGGGAAAGGATTGAAGGATTTCATTTATGTTTTTCCTTTAAGTTTTTATATTTCCTTTGGTGTTTTTAAGTATTTTAAAAAATTAAAAAAATCTAGAAAAATAAAAAAGTGTATTTTTCATTTATTTTTTAGTTTTTTTGAATCATTTTAATTACTTTCCATTGATGGAAATTTTATCTTTTTCACGAGTAAGAATCAATAAGAGTTAGATAAGGTTCATAAGATAATTAAATAAATTATTTTCCTTTGTGAAATTATTTGATGTAGTAATGGATTTTGAAGTTGCAAATTGAATTTGGTAAAATACTTTCCTATGAGATTTTAAGCCTTATGTTAAGAATTTTTACTTTTCTCTTTCTTTATTGTGTGTGATTTCTTTTATGGGATTTATTTCATTAGAACTTGCTTTAATTCTTTTTAAGATTACATTTACACATGCATGCATAAAAATGGTAATGCATTATTTCTTTTTTAAAACTAGCTAACTTTTGAATTTTTATCTTTCTTAAGCCCTTTTCAAGTTTATGCCTTTTCTTTATTGATTAGCCTATGAACATGTTCTCTAATGAAAAAAAAATGTCTTTACCTAATCTTAAGGACTAGTAGAACATTTGAATCTTTATAAGATGGGTCCTTGAATAAATGTGGGGGGTACATGTGTATGTGTTGTGAAAATTCATCAAGTTTAAGTTCAATGGTTAGTTGAAAAGAAAAAGAGAAAGAGAAAGATAACTAAAAAAAAGAATAAAATGAAAAAAGAAGTGAAAAAGTGAAAAAAAGATGAATAAGGCAAAAAGAATTGGGAAATAAAGGAAAAAGAAAGAAGTTGATGAGTATTTGATTTGAAAAAGTTAGGATATTATATTGAGTCATAATTATTCATAAATTATCCATATGTTTATGATTGAAGTGTTCTATCAATTATATTGAGTTTTGAATGTCAAAATTGAATAATATTTTATTGATTAAAAGCTTAGAGAAATCTCTAAAACTTTCTTGTTTTAGTTGAAGCTTAGTTCGGATATTTGGAAGGTAAAAATTGGTCATGAAATTGATGCTTTATTTTTGTCCAAACTAAATAAATCTTGACTTTTAGGCCATAATCAGAGCTCCAGAAGTTCAATTGAGGTGAAATTAATGTCCAAATTTGTTTAAGATCACTATTCTAAATAGCAACTCTTCTTCTAGTTTTCTTTGTATTCCACCATGAGTGGCTAAACTTCTTTAATTAGTTCAAAGGATTTTTTACCTTAATTTGGTTTATTTTTAAGACTTTATCTTTTACTCTTTATTTTAATTTGATTATCTCTAATTTTTAGTCTTTTATGTTTATGATTGCTTTGGATGATTTGCTAATTTAAGCCTTTTAGTTGACTATGTAATTGTGGTCTATTGCTAAATGATTGATTATAATGCTAGGTTGTAGTCAATTGTTGTATGAGTAGCAATTAGGTGCTAATTGTTTGATGTTGGGTTAAATTCATCATCACCTAAGAGAATTAGGATCTAAATTGATGATTCAATGCTAGGTTGGATTGTTAATTTAGTTTTAGCTACTCCCTAAATCTTAATGTTATTGTTTGTGTGCTAAGCTTGAACAATAAGGAACTAATCTAGGTATTGATTTTAGGTTGATTAATTAAGGAATATTAGAGGTGCTATTAAGGTATTCTTAGGCTAACTAATCAAAGTAAAGTAATTCTATAGAAGTTATATAGGATATGCCAATTGATTAAAGGTTGGAATATCCTTTAAGCTAATAATTTTATTTATTGTCATTTTTCTCACTTTTAATTCTTTATTTAATCATTGTTTTTAGTTTGTTTAATTACATTTATAAGAAACCCCTTTTTACATTTAGTTTTTATTAATTAACTTATATTCCCTTTGTTAGTGTATATGCCCTAAAACCAATCATATTAGTGATTGTAATTTTGAATCATGTTATTTTAATGGCAATTCCAATTATTAAATTTATATATATTGTCTACGTAATATATTCAATTATGATAATAACCTTAGAATAATTGTATTCTTAAATGTCCCTAGTCATATATCATTGTGGATTAGGTTGCTTTGATATGTTAAGACTAGCATGTGTGAAGACTTATATGGGATATTAAGTTTACACATGAGTACAAGTTAGAGAACTTGTATACTGGACCGACCCATATTAAGAACATTACATGGATCGTTATATGAGTGTCATGAGTGGTTCTTAGTGATCATTATTAATATGGTCCTTTGACCTGAGATCACCAAGGTTTCCTACATGTGAGTTTCATATTTTGATACTATTCTATGTGACTAATGGTTGAGTGAATGCAAGGGTAGATATTGGATATGTCACATATCATGCGGAGGGGTTTGTGTGATCAAGATGGGATTTGTCCCTCCTATATAACAGGAGTAACATCTATAGGCCCCTTGATTAAGTAAAGCTGAGAAAATGCATGGCCATGCTCAGATGAATTGACATGGGATGTCGATTACATTTGTTTCAGTCAGCTTACTTAGGAATCAAGAAACTTTTAGATTGGGCTATACAGGAATGACACGGTCCATGTCTCGTGCTCAATCTAGATGTATAGGACAAAAGGATATAGGTGATGATCACGTGTAAAGGTTTAGTCAAATCACCGACTTTCTCATGTTTGGGTAATAATGATGTGCTGCTAGACATCAATCATTGTTTATGATCATTAATATGATCAATGGTCATTGCCAACATAATGAGAGCCTGTAGGGTTGCACACTTAGAGCCTAGTAAATTTGGAATTAATGGACTAAATTGTTTAGGCCTAATATTTGGGAATTCATGTTATAATTATAAGGCCCAATAGTAAGCCTATAATTGTACATGGAATAAAGCCCAAATAAGTTAAGTTTTTCTATGCACCTATTTAAATAAGCTTGTTAGGAAATAATAGGATTATTATCATTATTCACGCACCCCAAATGGCACAAAAAAACCCTAGCACCTCTCCTTGACCAAAACCCCTGAAGAGGCGTAGCTAGCACTACGAGGTGAAAGGAGATTAATTCCAACCGGTGTTTGTGTGGACATTCATCGGTGATTCATAGGTTCGTGTGGATACCATAGAGGTGCAGCCATATTAAATGCTGCACTGGTGATCTGATCTTCTAATTTCTATTCCGGTTCGTGATTTGGAGAGCAGATTGGATTAGAAAATGGACAGAAGTAAATCGGATTTGCTGTGTAGTGAACAGAAGATTTTTTGCCAAAAGGTATAAACCCTAATCCCTAATCTATGGCATCCTAAATTCGCATGGATCCTTAGTGGAAATCGTACAAAATTTTTATTCCGCTGTGCATGTATGATGCGCGATTTCCAGCACCCTTAGGTACAACTTGAACTTATAACTTACTATGGTTTATTGTGAAATAACATGCATCACCTTCCTTGCATGTTATAGGATAATTGCATACCCACAATAGTTTATATTACATGGATTGTACCTTACAACATTATAGTATAAAGGTATGAATAGTGAATAATATGCAATCATAAGATTTACAAATTTAAGATAAGACTATTAACTCTTACCACAAATTCGTAGTTTCTAATATTTGATAAAAATTAAGGACTACGGCTTTTCTCTAGAGAGTTCAATAGAAATAACACATTGGAAACTTTTATTCACATCCAATTGATTCTACCATTTGATACTTTGATAAAATGATCCTATTTCATTTAAATTTGTTAAATTCCGTAAAATTGAGAAATATTCATGACACTTAATATCTAATATGCTATAACCAAAATTTATAGGTTAATTAATAGCATCTAATACTACCCTTTCAATTACAACTTCAAAGGATGAACTTTTTAACTTTATTTCCTTGCTCAAACTATAATATAAATGCATCTAGAATTTTTAAGTTTACACATATCCTTTTTTAGTTTTTCCATATCCCACCATGTTTAAACACAAGTAACCAAATTCCTTTTTTAAAAATAAACAGACTAGTTATTAGAATGATCACTTCATATTTAACCAGTAAACCTCTCATCATCTTGCCTATTCAATCAAAATAGTTAGATTAAATTTGCTTCTACTTTTTAAGTTCCTCATAACTAATTTATTCCTTCAAATCAATCTCCATTCTATTACAATCATTCCTAATTCTCAAATATCTCCTTGTTATGTGATTATAACATCCAATGCCAAGCAACACTTATAAGCTAAACAAGTAAGCTTTAGTTAAAAAAAATTACATTTAACTAAATATCTCAAACTTCAAATTCTCCGATATAGTTAATCTCACCTTGTAAATATAAATATACAAAGCCATATATGGTTCATCATTTCAATTACAAAGTTGGAATCTAAAGTTTTAGGTTTAATTCATCATGAATAAATAAAATTGCATCTAACCTTTTTTCTATACAATCACAAATAAGAATCATAAGTGATTAGTTCTTATAATTAAACATTAAATTTGGATATTAAGGTTTCATGTTACATTAGTAACATATCATATCAATTATTTTCTTATATAGCTTTAAGCATGTTTTTATGTGAGTTTATATGTAAAACAATAATACACTTGCTAATTTAAATGGGTTTTAAACTCTAAAATTTCAATATTTCACAACATATTAAGTCATATATCCTTTGCTTATACTTGTATAATTGCCTTTATTAACTCTTTTTAATCCTTATTTCTTATATTTATTACAATTTGACTTCATTTTATACATATAAGTATGTGCAATGTCCTTAGTGTTCATAAATCTTATAGTGGTGTTTTGAAAATAAGGTCATAATTAACTATAGGTGTCCAAAATGAGTGCCCTTAGTCAGCTATATAGTTGATTACGTGAACATAAAAAGTAACATTGGCCAAGTATAGTTGACTATGTCTTTCTGGAGGGTGACACCAATTACTTCTCTTCATTGCTCTTGATGCTCTATCCTTATCCATAAGTTTTTTAACTTCTCAAGCTTATCTATACATTGCCATATGAATACTAACCTAGTATTTAGCTATCATAAATAATAAGATTAAGCCAAGTTATGGCATAACTAAATATCTAACTAATATAACTCTTTAAATAAAACTATATGACATGTAGAATCTAAATATATTGCATGCTTGCCAAATCAATATTTTATTTTGCTATATTCACACTCATACTCAAGAATACTTCTCACTCTCCAAGGTCCTATCTTTCCTAATTGAAGTTGCATGTCCCATCACTCCAAGATTCCAATCCTATCAAATTATCTTCGTATAAATAGACTCCCACCAATTACTATAATGATAGTTATAACTCATCAACCTATGATTATTGCCAAGAGAAGAATATAATACCTTGTAGAAACCTAATAGAACTAAATGATTAGAACCTAATTAGAAAGTATTCATTAATTGGTGATTAATGAAAGAATCCATTAATTTTAATTTCATTAGAATTTGTTTTAGAAATTTTGATTTTTTTTTAAAAGTATTCAAGATTTAAGGTTGATTATGTATTAGAGTACCCTAAGGTTTTTACCTAAAAGCTTTCTATGAAAATCCAAGTAGCCTAAATTGTGAAAATTGGCAAAATTAAGAAGGCATGGATGGTCACATCTTGGAATCAAAATTGGAATATTTGATTTTAAAAAGCAAACAGTATAAGTAACCAAAAATTAACTAGTAATTATGCAAAATAGTTTTTATAAATAAAAATTTGATAAGAAAAGCCCAAATTTATGATTTTTCTTGAAGTGTATAATGTTTTTATTAGTGATTTATTAAAAAGAAAATTTTGATTTAAATTAATACAACACTTACTAATGTTGCTTGATTGAGCTTATTTCTTAACTAGCATTATAGATTCAAGTAAGTTGGGATTTCATTAAGGAAAATTTAGAGAAAAGATTCCAATATTAAAGTATGGATTCTAAAAGTTGATTATTGAGAAAATAAATTAATTTTTAGAAATTAGAGTTTCTTAAAAAAATAAAAAAAGTGAAAAAAAAGTATTTTGGAAAAGTTATGATTTTTAAAAACATCCTTGTTGAGTTTTTGAAAAACTTTAGCTTTCAAAGTCATCCTATGTTTCTCAAAACCTATAATTTTGAAAGATAAGTTTTAGAAAAATATTTTAAAAAATTTTTTATGTTAGAAACATCTATTGGTAAGTGACTTTCTTGAACTGAAAAGATAAAGTTTTGGAAAGTTCTTAAGAGAGATAAAATGCTTCTTTGAAAAGGGATTTGCAAAGAAACTAAGAAAATGAGGTTTTTGAAAAGGATTTGAAAAAGACCATTTTATTTTTAGATCATGGATGGTACCTTTCAAAACATAGTTTGATTCAAAAAAAAATGAAAGTAAATGTTTTATTGGGAAATACATTTGATGATCACAAGTCTCATAACAAAACTAAGGACAAAGTTTTGATTTTTATGACAAGATCAAGTCTATAATGTTTTAAACTTTAGTAGGGATAGCAAATGATGATTATATCAAACTTTTCAAGCAAAATTCATGTTAAAAACCCTACTACAAGCTTTTAGGTTTCATGCCTATTTCTCAACAAAAAATTCTATTTTTAGCAAAAATGTGTTCACTCATTTCTAAACTCTTGATTAATATTACAAAACTTTTATATCAAGTTTATTTGACGTAAAAATACTTCATATTTAGAGTATGAAACTCACCCACTTATGCTATATGGATAGCACAAAGATGTTGATTTTAGAATATTTATTTGTCTCCTATAAAAAAGTAATTTTTTTGTTATTGTATAAAATGTTTTGAGCAAAAAAATGAAGGAAACATGAGATTCAATGTCATTTTTCAAAGCTAGAAATTTATGAAAGAAACTTACAAGTTTGAATTTAGAGTTAATATTTTAAAGAAAAACTTCATTTCTTGCAAAGGTAAAGCAAAATTTTTGTTTAGAAAAGCACACATGGCTCTTAGGTTCACCATAGAAACCAAGGACAAGATTTTTTATTTTTACACTGAAGTATTTGTTATTGTATAAACAAGCATGAGTATTACACAATTATTGCATCAAAATTTTAAAGCAAAAAACAAGTTGAAACACTCCTTGGAAGATTTTGGATCTCTTATTGTTTCAAGGAGCAAAATTCAATTTTTCTTTAGAAAAGCTTGTTACAAACTTAATTTCAAATGTTGATATACATATATACTAGGGTTTTAAAGTAAAACCAGTTGGAAAAAATGAGTAAAAGCTCATAGGTTTAATGCTATCAAACAACAAAAAATTTTCTATTTTCAAGTTTGGTTTGATTACTTATGAAATGATTTTCAAGAAAATTATTTTGAGAACATGATGTAACATGCTTTGGGTGTGAAAATATTTGAAAAATAATGTTTTAAGCCATTGTTTCATTGCTTGAAAATTTGGGAAAAGATTCATGAAACTTTTTGTCACGACCCATCCTAATTGTGACTAGTGTGGATCCTGTTATTGGTTTTCATAAGCCTTAATAATTTTTACTCTTTCTATCTAATGGGAGTTTTCCAAATTTCAAGGGGACCTAAAAATTTATTTTAATATTTTTATAAAAACATAGATAAAATCTTCCCTATTTTTGGATACTTCCTGAGGGTTATACCCCCTATAATTCAAAACTTGTGAATTTCCAAATACAACAACAATCATATGTGCATATGATTCCATACAATTACAACATACAGATAATAATTCAACACATCACAAGGATTAACAATTCTCTATCTTTAAAGTTGATTCTAATTTGCCTAATAAAACCTAACTATTAAATCTTCTAATCCAAGTAGTCTTTGATCCTCTATGCATGTAGCACAACTTAAATAGCTATCTTAACCTGAAATAATGAAAATAAAATAGAGTGAGTTCTAGGAACTTAATAAGCATACATTTATCATAAACTCATAGTAAATTAATTTTATATATAATAATCATAGGTTAATCATATAATAAATTTGAAACATTAAGAAACCCATTTTCTTGAATTTTTGAAACCTATGGAACCAAATCCTAGAATGAGAGCTCTGCTGCACAAGACTCATTGAAGTTACAACTATCTAGTGATACATAACATTATCATCACAACACACACTACCCATTCAAAGTAGATAAAATAATCATAAATAACCTTTAAGGCTGAAACACAAATGAATTATCGCAGTCACATTATGCTTTTACATTCATGTCAAACAATGACATTGAATAATAAGCAAAGCTCTAATATCATACCTAATTACACATTCAGTTCTAGTAACCATATATATAGGCCTCTTTTGATTTTAGGATCAAGTTTATACTTTTCTTAACTACTTGCCAAGAATTTCCCATCCAGCTCTTAGATCAATCTTATATCCTTTAAAACTATTCACCGAGAATTTTCCATCTGACTTTCAGAGTATCAATCGAATACAATTCACAGTTCCCAATATCATGACTTTAACATAGTTCATAATTTTCAATGCCATCCATGGCAGAATCATTGATAGTATATACATGAGAGCTTAACTCTTAAATCACATTTCACACTATCATTTCTAGCACAGATGGGTAATAAACAATTCAACCATAAACATTTAATGATTATTAATAACATCATTATGTTTCCACTGCACACTTTAATTAACTAGCAATTACTTAACAGCTAACTACTCTTATACCAAGAAACTGAGTTTATATATAAATATATAGACATGAATGTAAATATGAAATATATACCATCAACAAGAAGAATACAATTCACTATATCTAAATCATCTTTCTAATAAAATAAAAACAATGGTGAGATATATACTCACCTGCTATCACTAATCCATCTTGGAAGTTCTAAAGCAACCATTTTCCTTTATTTGCATTTTTCTCCTATTATCACCATTTACGTAGAGTAATTTGCAAATATATCAAATTTACTTATTTCCTCCTCAATTTACCATTCTTATATGTAGAATCTAATTAAAATATTTTAACCTTCTCTATAGAAATTCTATTATTTCTTTCTCAAGATAATCATAAGAAATCAGAAGCATAACATATTATGAGGATTTTAGAATCAAGACCATACAAATGAAATAGCAAAACTCGATGCCATAACTAGTGTCCATTTAATTTACTCCTTAATCTATTCTATTATTTCCTTAAGCTAATCATACACTTGCTCCGAATTTATTTCAAGCCATTATCAAGTACTTAAATAGGTATAAAATGAATCTTTCTAAATCATACTCAAATTTGTAAAATATTGGAATATAGCACATTGAAAATACTCTAAATATGTTATTTTGACATTCTATATCATAAAGTTTTTAATTTCCAAAATCTTTATCATATATTTCAAACATATATACAACAGGTGAATTCAATTTGAGCTTGAGTCATTTATAAGAAAACAAGACATTAGAACATAATACACTATATTCATTTTAATTATTATGATTTAGTATTCTATATCATAAAAATCATATTTTCCAAAACTACCAATATGTATTTGAATTTACTCACATGTGTTTCTCTAAAATATATAACCATCATCGAAAATGTTACGATGTAATACTTTAATTCTTCTGCTCATACAAATATCCAAGAAAAATTTACTAAAGAATAGTTCATCTCCCAAGATAAACTATACAAAGATTCAACTAATCTATAAACAATGGCTAACACTCTTAATAGAAAATCCATGGAGATTCTTAAAGGCATGCCTTTTATTATGCAACTTACTTACTTAAATTTGATGTTGGATCGTTCTAGCCTATTCACCACTAAGAACCTAAACCATGCTCTAATACCACCTCTATGATAACCCATCTGATTGTGACTAGCATGGATCCTCTTATCGATTTCCATAAGCTTTAACAATTTTTACTCTTTCTACCTAATGAGAGTTTCCAAATTCAAGGGGCACCTAAAAATTTATTTTAAGATTTTTTAGAAAAAAATGGATAAAGTATCCCTTATTTTTAGACACTTTCTAAGGGTCACACCTCCTATAATTCAAAACCTATGAATTTCCAAATACGACCATAATCATACATGCACACAATTCCATACAATTAAAACATACAGATAACAATTCAATATATCACAAGGATTAACAATTCTTTATCTTTAAAGCTGATTTTAATTTCTTTAATGAAACCTAACTATCAAATCTTCTAATCTAGGCAATCTTTGATCCTCCATGCATGTAGCATAACTTAAATAGCTATCTTAACTTCAAAATAGTGAAAATAAAATAGAGTGAGTTCTCGAAACTCAGTAAGCATATATTTACCATAAACTTATAATAGATTAATTTTACATATAATAATCATAGTTTAATCATGTAATGAATAAGAAAACATTAACAAACCTATTTTCTTGGATTTTTGAAACCTATGGAACCAAATCCTGGAATGAGAACTCTCTTGCACAAGACTCATAGAAGGTACAACTATCTAGTAGTATACAACATTATTGTCATAACATACACTACCCATTCTAGGTAGACAATATAATCACAAATAACCTTTAAGGCAGAAACACAAACAAATTATCACAATCACATTATACCTTTACATTCATGTCAAACAATGACATATAATAATAAGCAAAGTTTTGATATCATACTTAATCAAACATTTAGTTCTAGTAACCATATATATAGCCCCTTTTTGATTTCAAGATCACGTCTATATTTTTCTTAACTACTCACCGAAATTTCTTATGCAGCTCTTAAATCAATCTTACATCCTTCATAATTATTAGCCAAGAATTTTGAACTCTCACGTTGACCAATACACTACCATTATCTTTATTAAATTAAAACTTTCATTTACTAACTCACATAGAAATTGTCATAAATATATCAAACTATAACACTTATCAAACAACCTCAATATCCATAGAATTAGAAGTTCCCCAATTATATATTGTATTTTATTTTATTTTTACTCATTTTTATTTATTATTATTTTTTAATTTATTATTGTATAATCAAAATGTTCCTAAATTAAGCTTCAAGGTGAAAGCTACTCACAGTGTTCTAGGATAGCTCTTACTGAAATCAAGAAGTTTGATGCCCTACTACTAGCTCTGTTAACTCTAGTAGCTCTTTTGTTCAATAGCAACTAACATGGCCATAAGTGGAAGAGGAGCACAAGGAAGAGTATGCTAAAGCTCATCAGGAGGGAAATCTCTTTGCTATGTGCTAACTTGGCTACATGCTTACTCCAATGTTTGAGATTAACACCAGCTGGGGTGGTGAGTTTTGATGATGCAACAGCACATGATAGCTAGTGAAGGTCCAACAAGGAGGTAGATAATAAAGATAGCCAGAAATAACAACTTCATGATAGAGCAAAGAGAAGATATTGTAACCAAGAAAGGAAAGAAGAGGTGGGAAAGAAGAAGAAAGAGCTAAAAAATAAGAGAGAGAAGTGGTTAAAGGAAGGAAAAAATGAGTTGTGTGTGGACAAAAAGGAGCTGCTGGAAATTTTTTAAGAAAAAATAAGAGTAAGTTAGTGAGAGAAAAAGGGACAGCAGTTCAAAAAATTATAAATAAAAAAAGGAAAGTGGGTATTATACTATCAGGAGTGGGTCCTAACACTTTCATATGAAAATGAAATTTCAAAGGTTAAATTTGCCTTTTTCAAGGCATTTTACTATCTTGGCGAGCAAGTATATTATGCAACCCATTTTAACTTGAAAGATGTCAAAAAAATGGACTTTAATACCTCTATTTTAGATGTGGACATTTCTAGAAAAATCCAATAAAGTTTGATATTCAAATTAGGGTTTTTAAGTATAAATTGCATGATAAAACCTAAGAATGCATTATGCTTAAATACATAAAATTTTGATGTGAATATATGATGAAATTATGAAAATTTTCTACTACTATGCTATGTACTATAATGCCTAAATTAATGAGATAAAATGGGTATTAGAATAATGCAAAAAGCATAGGCTTTGATTATCTAAGTAGGAAATGTTTAAATTAGAAAAATCCAAGTTATCACTTTTAGGTTATTTGATGGAGAACTGAGATCTATTATAATGTTCTCTAAAATTTATTGTTTGATTATAATACATAAATGTATGGAATTAAAAGCTTAAGATTATGAAAATGCTTACAAGAAGGCAAGTAATGTGACGTGCATGTTGATACGCACTAAAATTAAATTATTTTGGTTTGCTAAAAATAATGTAATATAGGATGTCAAGCCAAGTTGCACCCTTAGTGATCCCTTGATTTATCTTTTATAAATTGGCTCACTAACAATGATTACATAATTGTTTAATTTATTTATACACTAAAAATAGAAGAAACTAATGCAAATAATAGTAAATTAGAATGTCGGCAAAAATTAAACTATATGTAGAATGTAGTATGTAGTATGCAGTATTAACAGAGAGCTAAAGATAGGGGGTTTGTAATTCAAAATTAAAATAAATATATCGAACAAAGTAAAACACAAAATAAAATAGTAAGAAAGAAAACCAATATAATAAAATAGCTAATTCAAGAATTTGAGAATTTTAGTTTGGCTTAATCATGGGTCACTTAAATTAAAATAAGTATATTGAACAAAGCAAAACGCAAAGTAAAATAGCAAGAAAGAAAACCAATATAATAAAATGGCTAATTCAAGAATTTGAGAATTCTAGTTTGGCTTAATCATGGGTCACTTAATATTTGACTTTTTTAATTAACTTTTCAACCTTGAATTATCTAGAACCCTTGAAATAATTCATGAACCTTGCTCTAGATGAGCATCTAGGATTTGAGCAATTAAGATTGGCTGAATTAAGCAACCATTATAATCCTAAAGAAGCTAGATCAAAATTGATTTAAAAAAGAATTTAGTTGACTTGGAAAATTAAATTAGAAACCTCTAAATTAATCTTTTAACCCTATATCTCTATGTGTAGAACCATGATTAACTAACTATAATTAAACAACAAAAGATCAAAAATCACAATGATGAACACTAATTATACTAGATTAGCATTTAACTCATGTAAATTTAAGACAATCAACATAAAGGATTAAGGAAAGAGGAAAATTAATTAGAAGAAATCAATAATACAAATTAAGATCTCATAATCTATTAGAGAAAAGACTTAAAATCCTTGAATTAACTCTAAAGGTTTAGCCCTCCATTGATGAAAAATAAGAAAACTAGAAGAAAAGAGAAAACTATGCTATTGAATTTTGTAAAGTGTAAAGTCTAGAGTTAATGCCTTTAAAACCTTATTGGACCTAGTTTCTATATCTCTTAAGATTACAAGAATAGGGTTGTGTTAATTTTAGAAGCCTAGAATCTATTTTTACAAAGCAATAAACTCCAAGAGTTACGATAGTGAGTTCTTACAAGTCTATATTTCACCCAATGCAAGACTACCAAAACTATATGGTTTTGAGAAACTATAAACATCAAAGTTATAGAGTTAGTTTTTAGGAAGATTTGGGCATTCGTTTCACTTCAATTAGACTTCTATAACTCTAGATATGACTTAAAAATTAAAGCTGGTTTAGCTAGGACATAAATAGGACTTCAAACTAGTAAGTCAGACAGGTGAACCAACGAATCAGCTAGGTAACCAATCCAATTAGGGGTATTAGACCAAAAATACATGTGAATCAATGTGAACCAACCAAAACTAGTATGAATAAGTCAGAACTAGTGAATTAGACTAATGATCCATTTTTTTAATTTTTAGCAAATATTATAAATTTTACAATTTCATAATAATTAAGGTGTAACACTTTCACAATTTTAGATTAATTAAAATTATGTTGTTTCTTTTAATATTTTTAGTATAAATTATTGATGTATCACTCATATTTTTATTAATTATTTGCTTATATTATTAACTTATATTATATTGTTTTAATTGATATCATGATTTGTTATTATAAATATATAATACTAATGTATACATACATATGTATATATGTATACATATAATTAATATTTTTTAATATATATATAAATATATGTAGTTATGTACATATATATAATTTATACTTCTAATTTAAAAAAGGTTGAATTAGTGAACTAGTAAACTAGTAACTTATTCAGTTCAATGACCAGTCTAGTTTTAAAAGCTATGCTTTAAATTCTTGGCTAAATAAGACCTTCAAAGAGTTTGAACTAGGCTTTAACTAAAATACCTAAGTTGTATATCTTTCTTTAAGCTTTCCAGTGATACAAAAATTACCCCAATCCAACATCTATAACCAAAGATATAGCCAACAACATGAAATAGTATAAAAATCTAGCATTACCCAAATAAATTTAAAACATTATAAAAGCAACCCTAAATTATAAAACAAGACCAATTCTATAAAATTGAGCAAATGTAACACACTAAGAAACGTGAAATAGAAGAAAATAATATAGTAAGGGGCTGTTTGATTCAAATTGGGGAAAGGGAATGGAATCAGGAAAGGAAATTAGGGGGAAAGGAAAGGAATGACTCCTGATTACCCAATCTGTTTAGTTCAAACAGGAAAGGGAATCAAGTATTTTTAATTTACTTTATTAATAATTATTACATTAAAAATAATATATTTATAATTATTTTTAAAATAATTATTATAATTATTATCTTATTATTTTTATTTTATTTACATCTTATTAACATCTTATTAATATTATTAATACTCTATTTTAACTATTATTAATGTATTAATAATAATTAATATTACTATAATAATTTTAATAATTATTATTTATTTAATTATTATTTTTAATATTTATAATTTTATTAATATTATTAATTATTAATAATTTAAAAATATTATAATATTAAAAGTAATAATTATTAGAAATATTATAACATTATTAATATAATTGAATAATATTATAATATTTATTATTTATTTAGTATTTAATAATATTATAGTATTTTTAATTTATTAAAAATTAATATTATTAAAATAATAATTAAATAAATAATAATTATTATATATTAATAATATTATTAATATTTATTTAAAAATAAATAATATTAATTTTTAATAAATTAAAAATATTATAATATTATTAATATAATTATATAATATTATAATAATAATAATTATTTATTTAATATTTAATAAAAATTATTTATTTATTAAATAAATATTAATAATATTATTAATATAAAATAATTATTATTTATTTTTATTATTTATCATAATTATTATTTATTAATATTATTAATTTTTAATAACTTAAAAATATTATAATATTATTAACATAATTAAATAATATTATAATAATTATTTATTTAATATTTAATAAAATTATTTATTAAATAAATATTTATAATATTATTAATATATAATAATTATTATTTATTTTATAATAATTATTTATTTATTAAATTAAATATGGTAATAATTATTATAAATAATAAATAATTATTATTTATTTTTTACTTATTATTATTATTAATTATTAATATTAAAAATATTATAATATTAAAAATAACAAGTATTAAAATATTATAATATTATTAATATAATTAAATAATAATAAAATATTTATTACATATTTAATATTTAATAATATTATTAATATATAATAATTATTTAATAATATTATTAGAGAAAGGGAATGGGATTCCCCATGGAGTGGGGGGGAATCACCATTCCCTTAAATGGGGTAATCCCATTAAGGGAAAAAGGGGAAATGGAATGGATTTTTTTTAAACTAAACAAAAACAAAGGGAATGAAACCCTGCCATTCCCTTTCCCCCTTCTGAAGACCCCGAACCAAACGGCCCCTAAATATTTTCACATCATAATGCTCTATAATTTTCTTAGAAAACCTATGAGTCATATAGTGCTTTCTAGCACATGCGAACATTGTGAAATTGTTTATGAAAGCACTAGTGAATCTTTATGCAAGGTTACTTATGAATGATTATTATGAAATTTAATTAGAGTTGATGAATTCTTGTATATGAAATATGATGAATGATCTAGTATATGGATATGAAAGCATGAACACTTCTTGATAAGGTCACTTGAAATATGATGAGATAAATATAAATACTTCTTACTTGATTATATATTGTAGTTATAATTACATTATTTAATTGTCATGGCAAAGGATGGCATTTTTAACACTATCCTATTTATTATATGAGAAAATGAGAATTTATGCCATATGTGATTTTGAGGCTTTTATGCTGAATGTGTATAAATAATAGAATGCTTATGTGATTTTTTGACTTGAAAGCCCATGTGACAATGTGACATGAAAATATGATATGATTATGTGTTATGTGACATTTGTGGAAAGTGTGGATATTTGGCCTAGCAACTTGTATTTTAAGTCACAGGGAATGACGTGTAGAAGGTGATATGGTCAAAATAAGGTTAGGAAATGCTTGGTAAGGTTAGTCTGAAGTAACAAGGAGGAACCTTGCATGCCTCCTTGCCATTTATTCTTATATTGTATGATTATATTATCTTATGTATATGATTGGCTTATTACTCAATTAGTCTAAATTTATCTTATATATATATTTAACAAGCTTTCTCATGGCATAAACATACAAAATAGGATTAGCCATTTAATTCCTTTAGCAAATCAAACTATTAGTTTACACTCTTTTCCATACTATTTTAATCACATTAGATATTCATGATAAAAGTCATCAACAATTTAAAGAATGATAATAAAATTAAGGATATAAAAATACTCACTCTAATCATTCTTGGCTATTTGTAGGTGAAAATGCTTAAGGAAATTTTAACATTTGAAACATAAATGACAAATCGATGAATGCCCCTTTTTTAATAATGATTGGTTTATTATTGAGGCTTAATGCTCTCAAGCTATTTACTCAAATAGTTCAAAATTTCTACCTCATGATTTCAAATAAAATATGTCACTATGTCCTAGACCATACTCTGATATCAACTTTGTCACAACCAATCTCTAGGCACATGACAATCCTAAAAAGTCACCATGGGTGATAACTTACTAACCTTCCTTAAATGTCTCTAATGTAATGCTTCATATACCAAAAGATGTTATGCTTCCAAGAGTATATGGTATTTGAGAATTAAACATAAAATGTATTGATAAATCAATATGCAAAACTAATCCGACTGTCCTAATGCCTACATTTATGCTAAAATTTTGCAAATGGACCCATTTCCATCCCATTTGACTATGTTGAACACCTAAAGGGGAAACCTAAAATGGAAAAAATAGAGAAAATTGAAGGAATGAGTTTCTTTGAAACTCAACTAGTAAATACTCAAGAATTTGTAAAAATATAATTATATTAAGATAAATATTAAACTTATATTTACTAGCATGTATACATACTCATTTATAACAACTAGGTTCCACTTTAATTAATAATTATACTTTCATACATTTATTAAGGTAAAATAGATGTTTTTCCTAATGATTAACTTATGCCCTAAGGAAATATGAATAGACCTTTATTATAGCAGGGTCATAGTCATTAGCTTATTAGATATTTATTCCTTTCTATTTCCTTGGCTCATATTAACCCAATTTATAAAGTTAGATCCATTTTGTAACTCCCTTACTTATTAACGCCTTAATCCTCATTAAAAAGGTAATCATTGCATACTAATTTGCCTTTTACTCTAAACTAGCTCACAATACCTCAAATACATATATATTTCATACAATATAGGCAAGGATCATGTAATATACAAAATGTTCAACTTACAAATCGTACATCCATCACATATTACATCACCGACTATATAAATATTTTTTTAATATAACTTCAAAATATTATTCTCCTTTGTCATGAGGGTCTTTAGAAGCATCACCTGGAATGGTTAATAACAATACAAAACATAAGAAACAAAGTTTCCCAGTAGCTAGCTATTACCATAAAAATGTATCAAGTCGTTCCAGATCCTTAAGCAAATAAAACATACATTCAAAATTAATTAGTCATTTATCATCTCATTCCATACCATTGTAAGAAATATGCATTTCGCACAGCAATCATCAAGCCCATTCAAGGACTTATATAGATATCTAGATGGCCATCACAGATAGTCGTACCTAGGCCTATATACAGCAATTCACTGTCTTCCCGGGGTACTGGGCCAAAGGCCTAACATACAGCATTTCACTGTCTTCCCGAGGTACTCAGGCCAATAGGTACTGCACATAGCAATTTCATTGTCATCCCGGGGAACTCGAGCCATAGGCCTTACACAGTATTTTACTATCTTCCCGGGATGCACACACATTCCATACAATGGCATAAAATATATAGAAAATCATATAAATAGAAAACAGAGCTTAAGGATAAAGCTAGCTACCTTTTATAAGCTTCCAATAGTGATGTTTCCTTTACCCTCACTTAAAAACTTCTTTACAATTCTTCTTGCCTTTCTAACTTGTCACTCCTTAGTCTACATAAAGACACATCATAGTTCTTATTAGAACATCATCATTTTCCTTAAACCTCATGTATTCTTCACTTCTTTCACATTGATAAATGCATACTTAGATGCTCTATATTTTGTTTTCAGGCTTTGAAATGACACATATGAGCATTAGAAAAGGATCCGAAGGCAAAACCGTGCAAATCCTGAAGAATAGAAACCAAATTGTTCACTTGACAAAGAACACGGAGTTCCCATACCCCATGTTTAGGGCCGTGTTTATACTGGATTGCTTCGAGGCTTCATTGGACTGCTCAGAGAAGAACACGTGGGTAAACACGGGCCGTGTCATACCCCATGTATCTTACTAATCAGCTTTCGACAAAGAACACGGGGTACAACATGGGCCGTGTTCTACCCCGTGTACATTACTGATCTTCCAAAAACACATTAAATGGCTAAATCTCCTTCTCTCATTCTTTTCCATATTCACGGTTTTGCTTCTCAAAAGGAAAATTTCTCACACATACTTTCATAATTCAAAATTTCATCTTTCATAGGCTTCATAATCATAAGAATTATTCTAATTTCATCAATTTAGTCAAATTCCAAACATATCATGCCAAAACCATACATGCACCATTATGCCTCTAAAACCCTAATGTATACATCATGGTTTCTTGTTGTTTTTACATCAAACCAAAGCCACAGATCAACATAACAACATCCAAACACCATTAGACATGTTCAATTCATCCAAAACTCCATGGTCAACTACCTTTGACCACACCAACATCAAAATTCCAAGAAACTAAAAGAGTACATTAAAGAGCTTTTAGAGGAGAACATTTTATCTCTTGGTGCAACTTGAAAATCCTCACTTAGAGCTCACCAAACTTGATCAAACTTGAGCTTTCCTCAATATAAACACACCAATAGATAGAACTTGATGAGAAGAGCAACTTTCCCTTCTACAACTAAGCCTAATTCTCACTATTTTTAGGTGAAAAAGTCAAAAGAAGTTTTCTCTCTCTTCCTTCTCTCTCTTGCACGTTTTTGGTGCTTTCATGGAGGTGTTCTGCAGCTTGGAGAAGAAAGGAGAAGTAAGAAGAGCTTTCATGAAGCTTCAAGGGTATTTTGGTCATTCTTGAAATTTCCAAGGGTAATTTTAGCCCTTTTTTCACCAATTAGTAAGGCTATTCTTGCCATTTTATTCTAATAATGATACTTGTCATGTGTCTATTGGTCACACTAAATAAAATCACATATTACACCCCAAATTCTTGGTTATTCATATTAGATCCTAAATGCTTGATTATTTACACTTTAACCACACCCAATTTTGCACTTCTGCAATTTGGTCCATAGGGTTTCTGTCTGTTTAAAATTCCTTACACTGTCAGACTTAGATAACTCCCCCTTTTAGGGTTTTTTAACCTCCTCTGATCATCTATACTGTTTATGAAAATTAATTCTTTTCCTACTATTCCTTTTTCCTTCAGAATTTTGTTTACCTTTACACTTAATTCCTTTCAACTTAATATTCACCCACCAAGCTAATTCAAACGTGCTCTTCATTTCTACGACCTTAGAATTCAGAGATTCAAATGATAGAATTAAAAATTCAGGACATTACACATTTTACACAACAATTGCATATATATTTAAAGTTTTACACATCCAACCATTGCACAACAATAACAACAAAAACAATAAGAAACAAAAGAAAACATGCAAATCTCTTTGTGACTCCTAATCATCCTTATCACTCATCATCTCCAAATATGTCATAACCTAATTTCTAGGTGTCATGACTAGCATAAAGACATCTTCCTATTATTAATCTACTAGTAAAATGTCTTAAAAAGCCTTGGCAAAACTTTTGACTTTTTAATACTTAGCTTAAACATTGGTAATAATAGATATTTGTGGAAACTAAAATTTATTGCACAAACATTTGAAATTCAAAATATAATTTACATATGTGAAAAGAGTTATATTAAAGTTCTAAAATTTACAAAGATACTAAAATAGAAATAGAAAGACTCCTAGCTCGAACCATGCTATTGCCAATATGATCCTTTTCTGAATCCAATTCTATAAAAAAGGAATGTGGATGCATATTCACTTAATTAGAACTACTTGTTACATCCCCATGAGGATTGTTTAGGAAAATAGGATTTATCACAAACGAATTTGGTTTAGAATTTATCCTTCTGAAGTCCACAAAGTGTTCAATTTGAGGCCTCTATGTTGACATATGGAACCTATACTAAAATATAATCAGGAAAGTACCCAATGGTATTAGGAGTGTCCTAGTATAGATATCAGTTATTTTAGGGCAGACCATCCTCAGAATTTGTAAATAAAAGGCTAATAATAGAGTATGTGAGTATTAACATACTCAATGAGTGACCATACTTTCCCATTTTTAGGAAGTTCTGACCTTAATAAATAAATAAATAAAAATAAATAGTGTAAAATGTAAAAATGAAATAAGTATTAACTTAATTTAACCCTACTATATATAGTATAACCTTTCTATATAATAATCGCAAAATTCTTTCTAACAACTGGTAATAGTTAGTATATCGATTTCTCCTTATATCTTTAATTTAACCTTTTCCCTTACAATTTTAGGCATTAAGCCTTCAATCTTATCCCTTCAACCCTTACCATTTCTCTTTTTTTCTACAAAAGATGTAAATCTCCCTCTCTAAAAATTATTGTATAAAGTGAGTAATAATAAGATGCTAGCCATAACATCAATTACTTATTTAAATTAATTAGGTATGGTTAAAATACTAACCTTGCCATAAAACTTAGTTACGTTTATACACATTTATATTTTATCGATTCTTCACAATATATTCAGGAATAAGTTATTATCAACCTACTAACAAAGTTTCCTATTCTTATGTATTCAACTTCTCTAACCATATACTATGGTATTCATGTGTAATACACATAACTTTTTCATTCATATTAATAATAATATATAATTCACATAAATAACTAACAACATGATTCTAATTTCATCATTCATTCTATATAATCAAATTCCTTCTAATATTTTCACAATTGCGACTACTTGCTTGTATATATATCATGGTTTAGTGCCCTTAGGAACCTTCAAAATAATTTAAGATTTTATCAAAATTTGTGCAAACAATCCTAACATCATATTATACATGAAACATCAATAGTTCTACAACATTTATTCCCACATGTTCTATTCATCCAAAACCCTAATAGGGGTTTCAAAAACAAGGCAGCATGTGCACACCTATAAAAACTCAAACATATCATACCCCACCCATTTGAGTAGTCATAACATTCACACATAGCCATTAAAGCTCAAACATAGATGAATCATCACAATCACATTGAGTCCTTACAATCATAATAAATAATAATATCTAATCATAGACAAACTTTCAATGTCACATTACATCATATAACCATTTATAATAAACATATATGCACCCATATTTGAATTTTCAAGTCAATCATATATCCTTCACAAGTCGTTTGTCAGGAATTTCCCATTTAACTTTTGTATCATCGTCCTTATCACATTTCACAATTTCCAATGCCACTCATGGCATGATTCATAATATAGTATATCCACTAGAGTTCAACTCTACATATCACCAATTCTATGTAATTTAACATAACAACCATTTTATCATTACGGGGAAATGTTAGAGCACATTACAATATATACATGTATATAGCAACATTAACATACCCTTTTGCATGGTTACATGTGCATTTACATCCAACACAGATCACACTACACTTCCTAACATGCATATAACCATATAACTCAATCACAATACAATTATATCATTCACCATTGTAAACTCATTATAATCAATTAATAGATGATAATAACACCACCGTGTCCTTAAAACATAGTAGATCCACATTCACTTAAATAAATAATCATTACTTTCTTATAGTCATCAATTTCATGACATTAATACATGATTATAAGGGTAACTTAATAGTAGTCTATATCATTTACGAAAAATATTATAACTATGTTATATGAATATGATAATATTAAGGTATTTGCCTAGGAAAGATATATACTCACATAGAATGCTTCTGCACTTTCGGGAGTCCTGGAGTACTCATATACATCTTTTCATCTTTTACTCCTATTTCACAATTTATAAAAATAAATTAAAATATGTGAGTATTACATACTTCCTTTCCAACATTATAATCCAGATTCAAATCATAGTATGATACTTTCTAAGCTTACGAGCTTCTTACATGTTTCTCAATATTAACCTTTAAAACCCAAGACATATATATATTTGAATCAAGCATAGATTAAATAAAAATGTTGGAACTTTATACTCTAATCATGTTCTTTCAACATTCTACAGCATAGAATCTTAATTTTTCCAAGCCATCATTATTTATTCAAAATTAAATAGGGAATTCTTGAT